>JAPQWS010000087.1:0-4800000 GCA_028651295.1 Catharanthus roseus
TATGGTATATCAAACTTTCTTTTCATTCCAAATTATTTGCTAATATGGATTTCACATTTTTCTCATATTAACGAAGTATTTTAATTTCCATACAAATCAGTTTTTCGAATTAAAACATACTTTAAACACAATATCATAACCTTCTAGTATACTTTATCTACAATACAACTTTTATAATGATCCAATGTGCAAAATAGTATATTGGAAGGTATACTAGAATATCCTGAGTCGTTTTTAAATATAATAATGTGGCTTTTTCAAAATTTTCAATTAAATCAATAACAGAATTTACAATGAAGTATTTAGTTGTTAAAATTAAGATTGGACGGTTATGATGCATTTTTTCTTTCATTTCAAAATCATTTCCGCTATGGATTTCATATTTTCACCATCAACTACAGTACTCAAGTTTCACATAATTCACTTTTTTGCAATTAAATTCTGAATGGAATTTACAATGAAGTATTTATTTGTCAAAATTAATATTAGATGGTTATGACCTTTTTTTCTCTCATTTCTAAGTCATTTCCTGAATAGAGTTCATATTTTTCCTTATATGCGTCTGTGTGTGCGTGCGTCTGTG
Organism: Catharanthus roseus; assembly: GCA_028651295.1. Classification (NCBI taxonomy): domain Eukaryota; kingdom Viridiplantae; phylum Streptophyta; class Magnoliopsida; order Gentianales; family Apocynaceae; genus Catharanthus; species Catharanthus roseus. The sequence continues at coordinate 584 of JAPQWS010000087.1, forward strand.
TGTGTTTATATAGAACATTCTAATACACTTTATCTATAACACTACTTTTATAGTAATAAAGGACAAGCAAATTAGATAGTATATTAGCAGAGATATAGGATGAAGCTAGTGGTTTTTAAATATAATAGTGTGACTTTTTCAAAAATTAAATTGCAACTCAATTCTTAATGAAACTCATAATGAATCATTTACTTGTCAAAATAAATATTAGACGGGGTAATTTCTCTTTGCAACCCCTAATTTGACCTTCCAACCCCCCAAACCTTTATTTTCCTTAAGCCACTTTCTCTGTCCACCTAGTCCGAACAAAATCTTCTCTCAAAATGTCCATCTTCAAATCTAAAGTAATCGACCAACAAATCTTCACAAAATCAGGTTAGTATATCATCCTTAAGTATATTTCTTCATTTTTACCGATTGAAATCATTAAATAGAGCTCAAATCATTTTTATTAATAAAAAAATAATCTTGAATTTTTGCCTCCTTGCACCCGTACCCCGCATCAACTATCTAGCCAAGCATGTACTTCAGGGATGTCTCGAAGATTGCCCTTGTCCACCAAACTAGGTTGGCCGGCAAGCTACCCAGCTGCCGCACTCGAGCCTTTTTTAAAATTTTTTTAGTTAGTTATTCTTTTTTTCTATGCTTTAGGTTATTTACTTTTTTATTATTATAATTTGTTATGTATTTAATGTTGTATGTATATTTTATGTGGCTATGATGTTTTCTTTGTTTATCGAATTAATCTTGTTATTTCATCAAAATATATTTAAGTGTAATATACCTATATTTATTTTTTATTCTTTTGTGGTATTGTACGTTTCCTGTAGTAGGCTTCAATACTCTCTTCTCAATCATTTCCCTCTCTTATATATCACTTACTCTCTCTAATTCCACTCCAGGACGGAGGAATGGAAGACAGAAATGGAATGCCATGGAAAATACATTCTCAAGATTTCTCCAGTAGCAGCGCCGCTAGTAGTGGAAGTTCCTCTTCTTGCTCTGTAGCTAGAACACCCAGCCAGATGAACCGTTTTCTTGCCAGAGTTTACGAAAGACCAAACATTGGGTACATCTATGTCTTCATCCATATTAAATAAAAGTAACTTAAAATTGTTACTTTTAGTTTTAAGTTATTAGAGACAAATTTTTTGTGAGAGATAAAATTATTAGGAGAAATGAGGGTCTACGGGATTGCATATAGGGTTGCAAATAGCAATCCCCTTATAAACTTACGATGCATACAACCTTCCTTTCCTTTAAAAATTATTTACTCTTATTATCGAGCTTCATATTTTGTTATTTACTGAAATCGCCCTTTGGAGGAAAGGATGGATTGTTACTCTAACTGGTGGTTTAGGAGTGCCAGAGAACTTGCTTCACAGGAAGCTCGTAGCTATGTAGAATAAGAACAAGTCGCTGCTGAAATTTGCTCAACGAGTGCGACCCTCGTGTTTAGTTGCCATCGTCAACCTGGTTGGTTCTTTGTTCCGAGTTTTGGCGTAGCAGCTATATTTCTATTCATCCAGTTTTTTTTTCACAGCTTGATAGATAATTTGATTAGCCAATGATTTTTTGCATTTTTCTTATTAATTAATTGTATTTCACTTTCAGATAACCTTTTTTTTTTTTTTTTTAATTCTAAAACGAGCTTTATATAGAATATGATAACCTCCTATTACACTTTCTCTAGAACACTACTTTTGCAGTAATACAACGTATTAGATCACGTATTAGATGATTTATATTAGACTATCCTAAGTAATTTTAAGTATAAATATGTGGTTTTTTCAAAATTTAAATTGCAACTAAATTTTCAACAAAATTTACTACGAAGTATCTGATTGTCAAAATTTAAATTACAGTTACAGTATAGTGATCAAGTGTACAAGATAGTATATTGGAAGATATATTAGATTATCTTGAGTGGTTTTTAAATATAATAATATGGCCTTTTCAAAATTTTCAACTAAATCCATAACCGAATTTACAATAAAGCATTTAGTGGTGAAAATTAAGACTAAACGGTTATGATGCATTTTTCCTTTCATTTCAAAATCATTTCCGCTATGGATTTCATATTTTCTCCTATCAACTATAGTACTTAACTTTCACATAATTCACTTTTTTGCATTTAAATTCTTAAAAGAATTTAGAATGAAGCATTTATATATCAAAATTCATATTAAATGGTTATGATGTATTTTCCTCTCATTTCTAAATTATTTCCTCAATAGAGTTCATATTTTTCCTTATATGTTGTGCGTGTGTGTGTGCGTGTATTTGTGCGTGCGTGTGTGTGTTTATATATATAACATTCTAATACAGTTTATATATAATACTACTTTATAGTAATAAAGAATAAACGAATTAGACAGTATATTAGGAGATATAGGATGTACCTAGTTGTTTTTAAATATAATAGTGTGACTTTTTAAAATTTAAATTGCGATTAAATTCTTGATGGCATTTATAATGAAGAATTTAGTTGTCAAAAATAATATTAGACGGGGTAATTTCTCTTTGCAAACCCTAATTTGACCATGCAACCCCCTCACACCCTCATTTCCTCAAGCCATCTTCTCTGCCCACCTCGTCCTACCAAAATTTCTCTCAACAAGTCCATGTTCAAACCTAAAGTTATCTACCAGCAAATCTTCATAAAATCATGTCATTATATCATCTTTAAGTGTATTTCTTCATTTTTACCGATTGAAATCATTAAATGGAGCTCAAATCATTTTTTTTTTAAAAATAATCTTGAATGTTTGCATCCTCCCACCCGTACCCCATAGTAACTATCGAGCCAAGCTTGTGCGCCAGGGATGTGTCGAAGATGGACCACATAAGCCAATCTGGGTTGGCCGGTATACTACCCTGCTGAAGCACCCGGGCCTTTTTTAAATTTTTTTTTTGTTAAGTTATTATTTTTTTTCTTTGTTTTATGTTATTTACCTTTTTATGATTATAATTTGTTATGTATTTAATGTTGTACGTATAGTTTATATGCTATGATGTTTTATTTATTTATCGAATTAATCTTGTTATCTATAGCGATTCTCTCGGAGAAATTGGTTTTAGATTGCCTGAATTTGCTCGATCAGTAAATGTAAACTTGGCATTTCGTGGAGTGGTGGCTTTAAGGCTTGACAATATCAAGCCATGGTTGTTGCAGACAAGTTAAGGAGAAACCATAGCTGTAAATTCAATTTTGGAGCTACAAAAGTTAATCGGGTTGAATTCGATCCATGGATCACCAATTGAATTGGTTCTGAATTGGGTCAGAAACTTAAACCCAAAAGTCATACCAGTAGTAGAGCAAGAAGTTTACCATAATCAAGCCGAGTTTTTGGATCGGTTTACTGAAGCTTTATTCTATTATTCGACCAAATTCAACTCGTTGGAGGCTTCTTCGACTCAACTGGAGAAAGGTCTAGCCCAATTATACATGAAGAGAGAGATATGTAATATTGTATCCTGTGAGGGTCCAGCTCGAACGGATAGGCCCGAGCCGCTGGCAAAGTGGAGGGATCGATGGATTAGACCCGGCTTCAAGCCATTGTAATTAGGACCCATTGCGTTTGAGCAAGCTAGTATGACGTAGTTTATTCTCAGTGGAATAGTACTGTGTAGAAGAGAAACAAGGATGTTTAACATTGGGTTTGGCATGGCTGACCACTCATTGCCACTCGGCTATGATTGGGCCAAGAAGCCCTTGAAACGGAGTCGGCTATAATCAAATCAAGCCCTCGTTTCAAATATGATAAAAGGTTAGACTTGAGAGAATTTTGAAGATTTTGTAATTCATAGCATATTCAAATTACTTCAAATTAATTGTGGGAGATGAAACTAGAGGTTCTGTTTCATTATTGCTTGTCACCTTTTCAGTATTCAACCTTTGTAACATTTAAAATGAAAATAAAATCATTCATGTCACTTGTGTTAGAATAATGTGGGTGCATTTGGATTAGTTTTAAATTTTAAAAGAGTTTAAACTTTTTTTTTCTTAAAGATTCCTAAAAGGTAATTTATTTGTCAAAAAGGATGTAAGGTCCAAAGCAAAAAAATTATAACGGTTTTTGTTTTGAAATATTATCCAAATATGCACATTTAGTTTTTGACTCTGAAACTCAATGTTCTAATTGTGAAGTAATGATGTGAATTCAAATAAAAAGATTGAAGAGTATAATTCCTATTTCGTATGAAATGTACTATTTTTATAATAGAAGTATATATATTAATGAAAATGATAATGTAATATTTAATTAGTAAGTCATCTCTTGTATTAAAAATAAATAAGGACAATGAATAGAATTTACAATAAAGCATTTAGTTGCCAAAATTAATATTAGATGGATATGATGTACTTTTCTCTCATTTCAAAATCATTTCTTTTATAGAGTTCATATTTTTCCCTATATGTGTGTGTATATATTACATTCTGATACACTTTATCTCTAATACTACTTTTATAGTAATAAAGAATAAGCAAATTAGATAGTGTATTAGAAGAGATATAGGATGAACCTTAGTGGTTTTTAACTATATTAGTGTGACTTTTTCAAAATTTCAATTGCAATTAAATTCTTAATGGAGTTTATAACGAAGCATTTAGTTGTCAAAATTAATATTAGAAGGAGTAATTTCTCTTTGCAACCCCTAATTTGACCTTACAATCCGCCAAACCCTCATTTCCCTCAAGCCACTTTCTCTATCCATGTCGCCCTACCAAAAATTTCTCTCAAAAAGTCCATCTTCAAATCTGAAGTAATCTACTAACAAATCTTTACAAAATCAGGTTAGTATATCGTCTTTTAAGTGTATTTCTTCATTTTTACCGATTAAAATCATTAAACGTAGCTCAAATCATTTTTTTCTAAAAAATAAACCATAATTTTTGCCTTCTCCCAACCGTACTCTGCAGTAACTATCCAGCCAAGCCCGTGCACCAGGGATGTCTCGAAGATGGCCCTCGTGTGCTGGGTTGGCCGGCATGCTACCCAGCAGAAGAACACGAGTCTTTTTTAAAATTTGTTTGTTAAGTTATTCTTTTTTTGTTTTAGATTATTTACTTTTTTATTATTATAAATTTTTACGTGTTTTAATGTTGTATGTATACTTTATATAGCTATGATGTTTTATTTATTTATCGAATTAATCTTGTTGTTTCATTAAAATATATTTAAGTGTACTGTACCTAAATTTGTTCTTCACTGTATTGTCGTAAGGTACGTTTTCTGTAGTAGGCTTCAATACACTCTTCTCAAATATTTACCTCTCTTATATATCACTCACTCTCTCTCACTCAACTCCAGCTCGGAGGAATGAAAGACAGAAATGGAATGCCATGGAAAATACATTCTCAAGATTTCTCCAATAGCAGTGCTGCCAGTACTGGAAGTTTCTCTTCCTGCTCTGCTTCCAGTACACCCGACCAAATCAACCATTTTCTCACTAGAGTTTTCCAAACACAAATCATTGGTTACATCTATATCTTTATCCATATTAACTAAGGTTACTTAAAATTGTTACTTTGAGTTTTATGTTATTAGAGAAAATTTTTTGTAGAGAGATAAAGTTGTTAGGTGAAATGAGGGTCTCGGGGATCGCATATAGGGTTGCAAATAGCAGTCCCCTGATACACTTATTGTGTATACAACCTTCCTTTCCTTTAAAAATTATTTAGTCTTTTAATAGAGTATCATATTTTTTTATTTACTAAAATCGCCCTTTGGAAGGAAGGATGGATTGTTAGTCTAAATGGTGGTTTAGGAGTGCCTGAGAACTTGGTCCACCAGAAGCTCGTAGCTTTGTAGAATAAGAACAAGTCATTCCTAAGATTCGCACAATGAGCGCAACCCTTGTGTTTAGTTGCCATTGTCAATCTGATTGGTTTTTTGCAGTGAGTTTTGGCGTAGCAGCTATATTTCGATTCATCCAGTTTTTTTTTTTTCTCTCGGCTCAATAGATAATTTCATAAGGCAATGATTTTTTGCATTTTGCTTATTAATTAATAGTATTTAACTTTTGCATAACTTTTTTTTTAATTCTAAAACGAGCCTTATATACAATATGATCACCTCCAATCACACTTTCTCTAGAACACTACTTTTGTAGTAATAAAGTGTATTAGATCGCGTATTAGACGATGTATATTAGACTATCCTAAGTTGTTTAAAGTATAAAGATGTGGGTTTTCAAAATTTAAATTGCAATTAAATTTTCAACAAAATTTATTAGGAAGCATCTAGCTTTCCAAATTAAAATTACGGTTATAGTATATTAAACTTTCCTTTTATTTCCAAATTATTTGCTCATATGGATTTCACATTTTTTTCTTATTAACGAAGTGTTTTAATTTCCATACAAATCACTTTTTCGAAATAAAACGTACTTTAAATACAATATCATAACCTTCTAGTATACTTTATCCACAATACAACTTTTATAATGATCCAATGTACAAGATAGTATATTGGAAGATATATTAGAATATCTTGAGTCGTTTTTAAATATAATAATGTGGCTTTTTAAAAATTTTCAATTAAATCCATAATAGAATTTACAATGAAGTATTTAGTTGTCAAAATTAAGACTGGACGGTTATGATACATTTTTTCTTTCATTTCAAAATCATTTCCACTATGGATTTCATATTTTCACCTATCAACTATAGCACTTAACTTTCACATAATTCACTTTTTTGCAATTAAATTCTTAATGGAATTTACAATGAAGCATTTATTTGTCAAAATTAGTATTGGATAGTTATGCTATATTTTCCTCTCAATTCTAAATCATTTCCTCAATAGAGTTCATATTTTTCCTTATACGTGTGTGTGCGTGCATTTGTTCGTGTGTTTGTGTGTGTGTATATATATAACATTCTAATACACTTTAGCTATAATACTACTTTTATAGTAATAAAGAATAAGCAAATTAGATTGTGTATTAGAAGAGATATAGGATGAACCTAGTGGTTTTTAAATATAATAGTGTGACTTTTTCAAAAATTAAATTCCAACTCACTTCTCAATGGAATTCATAATGAAGCATTTACTTGTCAAAATAAATATTGGACGGGGTAATTTCTGTTTGCAACCCTTAATTTGACCTTTCAACCCCCAAACCTTTATTTTCCTCAAGCTACTTTCTCTTTCCACCTAGTCCGACCAAAATTTTCTCTCAAAATGTCCATCTTTAAATCTAAAGTAATCTACTTACAAATCTTCACAAAATCAGATTAGTATATCATCTTTAAGCGTATTTCTTCATTTTTACTGATTGTAATCATCAAATGGAGCTCAAATCATTTTTATTAATAAAAAATAATCTTGAATTTTTTCCTCCTCCCACCCGTATCCCACATTAACTATCCAGCCAAGCTTGTGCATCAGGGATGTCTCGAAGATGGCCCTTGTGCGACAATCTGGGTTGGCTGGCAAGCTACCCAGCTACTGTATTTGGGCCTTTTTAAAAATTTTTTGGTTACTTTATTCCTTTTTATATGTTTTAGGTTATTTACTTCTTTTATTATTATAATTTGTTAGGTATTTAAGGTTGTATGTACAGTTTATGTAGCTATGATGTTTACTTTGTTTATCGAATTAATCTTGTTATTTCATCAAAATATATTTAAGTGTACTGTACGTATATTTATTTTTTATTCTTTTGTGGTATAGTACGTTTTCTGTAGTAGGCTTCAATACTCTCTTCTCAATCAATTCCCTCTGTTATATATCACTCACTCTCTCTCACTCCACTCCAGGACGGAGGAATGGAAGACAAATGGAACGCCATGGAAAACACATTCTCAAGATTTCTCCAGTACCAGCGCCGCTAGTATTGGAAGTTCCTCTTCTTGCTCTCCTACCAGATCAACCATTTTCTCGCCAGAGTTTTCCAAACAGGAAACATTGGGTACATCTATGTTTTCATCCATATTAAATAAAAGTAACTTGAAATTGTTACTTTGAGTTTTAAGTTATTAGAGAGAAAATTTTACTTTACTTTTAGGGTTTAGGGTTTAGGGTTTAGGGTTTAGGGTTTAGGGTTTAGGGTTTTACTTAACTTTCACATATTTCACTTTTTTGCAATTAAATTCTTAACGGAATTTACAATGAAGCATTTATTTGTCAAAATTAATATTAGATGGTTATGATGTACTTTCCTCATTTCTAAATCATTTCCTCTATAGAGTTCATATTTTTCCTTATATGCGTCTGTGTGTGCGTGCGTTTGTGCGTGTGTTTGTGTGTGTGTGTGTGTATATATAACATTCTAATGCACTTTATCTATAATACTACTTTTATAGTAATAAAGAATAAGCAAATTTGATAGTCTATTAGAATTGATATAGGATGAACCTAGTGGTTTTAAAATATAATAGTGTGACTTTTTCAAAATTTAAATTTTAATTAAATTCTTGATGGAATTTATAATGAATTATTTAGTTATCAAAATTAATATTAGACGGGGTAATTTCACTTTGCAACTCCTAATTTGACCTTGCAACCCTCCAAACCGTCATTTCCCTCCAGCCACTTTCTCCGTCCTCCTCGTCCTACCAAAATTTTCTCTCAAAAATTCCACCTTCAAATCTAAAGTAATCTACCAACAAATCATCTAAAAATCAGGTTAGTATATCATCTTTTAAGTGTATTTTGTTCATTTTTACCAATTGTAATCATTAAATGCAGCTCAAATCATATTTTTAAGAAAAAATAATCTGGAATTTTCGCTTTCGCCTACCCGTACCACGCAATATCATCTTGTTCTAACTTGTTTCTGCATCTCCTCCAACTCTGGCATCAAGTTTCTTTGTCTCCAATAGGATCGAACTTTGACCTCATCCCAGTACAAGGGTGTTCTGCATTTCCTACCATATAATATTTCAAATGGTGCCATTCCTATCGAAGAGTGATAGCTATTATTATAAGCAAACTCAGGACAAGCAAGTTGGTCAATCCACTTATTCCCAAAGTCCAAGGCACAAGCTCTTAGCATATCCTCTAGGGTTTGAATTGTCCTTTCAAACTGTCCATCAGTTTAGGGGTGTGCTATTGTGCTATAACATAGGTTGGTTCTCATAACTGCCTAGAACTTAGGACAAAACCTTGAGGTAAACCTTGGGTCTCTATCGGACAATATCAACAAGCACTCCATGAAGTCGTACAATCTCGTCTACATAGATCTGCGCTAACTTGTTCAAAAAGTTATGTCATATTAATGGCAATAAAATGTGCCTCTTTCATAAGACGATAACGATCACCCAGATGGCATCCTTATACACCTTGGTCAGGAGTAATCCTGTGACGAAGTCCATTGTCACATGATCCCATTTCCATTTAGGAATAGGTAGCGGTTGTAGTAGTCCTGCTGATTTTTTATGCTCCGTCTTAACTCTTTGACACGAAGGACAGGTTGCTACATACTCGCAATCTCTCTCTTCATTCCATTCCACCAAAAGTTTTGCTTTAAATCCTTATACATCTTATTCTCTCCAGGGTGATTGAATACTAACTTTTGTGTGCTTCTTCTAGTATTTTACACTTAAGCTCGATTTCTTCAAGAATGTACAACCGATTATAAAAGTACCAGCTCCTATTGGTTTCTAATGTTCGAAAATCTGTCTACTTTTTAGCTTCCACTCTATTCTTAAATTCCAGAAATCTAATGTTATTCTTTTGGGTTCTTGTAATATTTTGTTGCAAGGTAAATGTTAAGGTGAGACTTGATATCTTTCCTCCTTTTACTTAAATCTACCACCACAGTAACTTTTCCCATATGGTAGTTAATTTGGTAATGGTATTTTTCTACAGCCCCATCCATCGACATTACCTTATATTAAATTTTCTAGGAACGCGAGTACTATAATCTTTTATGATCAATAAAGATCTGATATTTTCCCTATATAAGTGAAATCACCACTCCTAGTCCCACTATAGTTATTAGCCCAAAATCTTTTGTTGGATAGTTCCACTTTTAATCCTTCAATACAGTTCAAATATAATCAACAAACTATCTATCTTGCATCAAAATTTCTCTAGCCCTTCTCTTTATAGGGAAAACTCCTCGCTTGAATTGGGTAGTGGCACAACTCATGCCGAAGTTAGTTGATCCTTTACTTCTTAGAAACTTCTCTCAACTCTTCCCGTACCATCTGCTATGGGGGTTCAATATATTAGATTAGCACCAGATACCAACTCTATGCTGAACTCCACTTCTTGATTTTGGGGGCAACGTCGTTAACTCTTCGGGAAAAACATCTATAAAATCCCTTCAAGATGAGTACTGTCTCTAGTTTTACTTCTTCCTTAGGCTTGTTGCATAAATATGCTAGGTACCCTTGACATCCTTCCCATAACATCTTGCCTGGCTTTATGCCAGACAAAAAGGATTTTCCCGTTTCGTTCGTTTCCCTTGGAATACAAGGATTGACATACTCGGTCGGCTAAATTTAATGAACTTTCATCGACAGTCTACTTGAGCGTAATGTTTAGACAACTGTCCATCCCAAGTATCATGTCATAACCCTCAAATGGCAAGGCAATGGAGTCACCGAATAGAATCACATTCTCGATATAGATGTCACAATCTGGGTACTTTACCTCCACTATCTTACTCATGTCTATAGGAGTGCTAACTATCAACTGATAACACATGACAACAAACGGTAAAGGAATATATGTTTTATGAAATGAAAACTCACAAAATAATACGTAGCTCCAAGATCAATAAGTATTCTTGCTAGTTGAGAAAACATTTGAATCGTACCTTCAACTACTCCTGCTTCGGTGTCTACGGGCAGTCCATCAAATACGTGATTTGAAATATCGACTCATCCTCTATTTTTTATTTTATCCTAGGCTCGACTTCCCAGTCTGGAGATGCGGTCACCAATTTCTTTTAAAGATATCTAGTAACTCCCTTATTGAATCGACTCCCTCGCCAGACTAGTTACACAAGTACATTAGATATCCTAACTCTAAAGATTAGAAACATTAACTGACTAGACTTAACTAAATTCCACGCACAATGCACATATTCACATGTCCAATCAACCAATCTATTCTTACTATCACACCAGATCTCTCAAAAGATTGAAACAATTATTATCCCCTTGCACTTCCACGGTCCTTTCCATAAGCATCCACCCGATGTTAAATACCTAAACCGTAGCTTATAGGTTAAAACTTACATACAAAACATCGGACACTAGAACTGTATATCAAATAAAGAGTGGAACATCCTTTCTATTAATAAAAATATAACATTGGTTCACAGGGTAGAGCATGTATACAAAATCTGCCATTGATGTACCATACATAACATAATTTGCAATCAACACGATCCGAAGCTCTTTCAGGTTATATAGAGCCATTAAATAATCACACTTACAAAACTACAGTTATACTCAATATATATGTACAGTGTAAACTAAAGAGTGCAAGTACACCAGCCCAGTTTAGGTATATCTTCTTCCTAAAGACTACGGTCTAACACTGAGCTTATCAAAAGTACTTTGGATGTAATTCATAGCAAATACACGGAAAGATCTCAACAACTATATCAATTGTTCCCCACTGTTATATTAGACTACCAATCTCTCGTTCACAAGATATACCAATACTTTAAATCTTAAGAAACTTAGCTTCTAGTCTACCCATCCTCGTCATCACTTATTGTTCTCCTTATCGAGTTGAACTCATCATTAGCTCCATCCTAATAAGTTCACCTCCATCTTTACATTCACCGATCGATAACGTGAAGTAATACTTAATATATATCGAATACATAACCAAGGACCGAAGAGCTCTTTCTGCTGTGACAACAATAATGAAATTGTCGATTTTACAAGGTGCATGAAGTTCTTTGGTATCACTGAAGTAGGGATGACAGAAATCGATACGGATTGCATCTTGTACCTAATAAGAAGTTCACACTCTTTGTGCAGTTAATTCACTGCAAGTCATCAGAGTTTTTCCCTAATACCTTATGTCCCATGAAATCCCTCAATCAAGCTACAAGTCTCAGAAAAAGTAACCTCTTTTAATGACTCAAATAATCTTAGTACTCTCTCACATGAACCATCATCAATTTCAAAAGTTTAACATATCTATATGTCCTCTCATTGTGGTTATGATAAAAGATATAGCATCGTATACAAAGGAGCATTGCTCCCACAAGATTAATGACACGATGAGCGAAATAAAAGAGAAAAGGAAACTTTTTGAGCAAAATAAAACTATGCAGTTGACCCTAGTACTCATCTAGGATCTACTAACTCTAACCACAAATCGAACCTAGAGCACTGATACTACCTGTGATACCCCTAACCCTGCCACTAGGTGAACTGTGGCTAAGTAGGGTATCTATCTGCCTCTTGGCACTAAATTATAAGTCTAAAAAACCAAGAGCATAACCCCCTCGGGAAACACTTAGAATTACATATACAATATGCAGCGGAACACTAAGTAATCTGAATACTAAAAGGGCGCTCAAAATATAGGGTTCAAGAAGACTTCCTATCTTATGATAATTCTGATACAAATATAGAAATACTTTACAAACTGCTCGAGTACTAGAGAGTAAAACAGAAACACATGTCTTTCCGGAGAGACTTGAACCTTAACTCCACGCCTAAAACTTCAGCGGTTTATTGTATCTCTGACCGTACTAAGTTAATCTGAGAAGAACACATGATATGGAAAAACGTGAGTACGAACGCTCAATGAGTCCACGTGGGTGTGTGCGCTGTAGTGATTTCTTTAAAACAATGATGATGTAGTTTCATAAAATAGTTCATGCAACGTTATAAGAAAACATTTTCTTTTATTATTTTACCAAAACTGAGACTTGAACCTACATGAGGGTTTCGAGCGTAGCTGGGAAGTCTGAGCGAATCAAGACACGTTAGCGCAGCTTCTATGCCCAAATTCAAAAGAACATGTAATGCAACTGTAGGGCTCCACGGACAAAGTCCGGATCCCTTAACGAGGTCATCAGAACAAAGTTCCGGCATCTCGTAGTCAATACCAGCCAAACACCATACGAGCGCTCGATTACAAAACAACCACACTCCATATCACTGCTTAAAACAGGCTACAAACTCCTGGGCACCTACCAGGTCTGCCCTGGGACCAACATTAGTTTTGAGCCCCTCCTGAGTCTCCACTAGGTGGCCGAACCCCACCGCAGAGCATGATGCAGTGTCCACGTATACCGATTGGGCCACACCCTCCGCAGTCTACACCCCTCTTCAAGTGGATCCACTCTCCCAAGTCTTAAACGTCCACGCCATCGGAAGAGGCCCTCGTACGAGGGACTAGCCACACACAGTGCAATCCTCTGACGCTTTCGAGCATAAGATCATAACCATAATTGTAACCCTAGTCGGAATGGGTTTTTCATATGTATTTTTTAACAGAAAGGCCATTTACTCGGTCCTTAGGACAGAATCAGGTCATTAACATTTCAGCAAAAAAAATCCCCATCCGCCAGTTACCACATGCTAATGCAAATTTCATAGTTATGCCAATGCCAGATTTATATTCATGCATGTCAAAACATATGATTTTTCAAGCTAGAACATTTTCCAACATATGAATATTTCTAGAAAAAAAACCTGTGTACCACAAAATTCTTTTTCACCACAGTAATAGTCTGATTTAAAAGGAGAACACCTATATGGAGCACAGCTCCTATGCATTTTTGGAGGAACATGTAACACCTTGTGGAGAACTTCTCCAAAAACATACTAAGTTATATCGTTCAAAAGTAGCAAACATTTTGTGACAGGTTCGAAAAAATATATTTATACGTCTCGTAATATTTGAAATAACATAATAAGATGGAGTTTGTGGACTCACCTGGATGACAGGTTTGAAAAAATATATTTATACGTCTCGTAATATTTGAAATAACATAATAAGATGGAGTTTGTGGACTCACCTGGATGCAGATCTAGTACTAGGATCCTACAAAATAATAATACGAAAGTACTTAATACTTGGGTACCAATCAAAATAGTCCTATTCCCTAAATAATATCAAAATCCCTACTAAATTAACTTAGGATGTATATATATACACCTATATAACGATACAAATATTTATAATAATTCTTTAAAAAGATCGAAAATCCTATACCTTTAAAAAATATGTTCTCGTAAGGAACCATAAATTAACTATATACTAAAATCTATTTAAACATTTAATCCTAAAAAAATCACAAACTTAAACTAAATTATATATATAGTCTAATGAAAAGAAAAGAAAAATAATAATAATAATAATAATAATAATAATAATAATAATAATAATAAAAAGAGCATGCAAAGGACATGCAAACTAACCTCAATTGGAGACTATTATGGCTGCACAAAAACTAAAAATAAAAAAGACTTATAATATATACATGTATATGGCTGCCGAAATGCTAGGAAAAAAAAAAAAAAAAGACCTATGACATATATAGGCAAAGAGGTGGTTAGCGACAAAAGAAAGAAAAGAAAGGAAAAATGGTCGTGGTGACGGGTGGAAGGTAGAGGTGGCAGTAACCTTACTCATTAAGTGTTTTTTTTTTTGAAACCTTATATGGGAATATCAAGTACTTAAATTTCTAAAATAGACAAACTGGGTATCCTAAAAGAAAATTCTCACTTAAAGGCATCTATAAAGCTCACTAATAAAAGCTCAATATAATAAAATTTTACATTCATTTCCAAGTATCGACAAATTACAACCAAGTGTTATAATTTGTTATGTTTTTAAGGTTTAATGTATATTTTATGTAGCCATAATGTTTTATTTATTCATCGAATTAATCTTGTTATTTCATATATTTATGTGTATTGTACCTAAATTTATTTTTTAATTTTTTTTGTGGTATTGTTCATTTTCTGTGGTAGGCTTCAATACTCTCAATCATTTACCTCTCTTATATATCACTCAATCTATCTCACTCTACTCCAGCACGAAGGAATGGAAGACAGATATGGAATGCCATGGAAAATACATTCCCAAGATTTCTCCAGTAGCAGCGCCGCCAATAGTGGAAGTTCCTCTTCTTGCTCTGCTGCCAGAACACCCGGCCAGATCAACCATTTTCTCGCTAGAGTTTTCCAAACACTAACCATTGGTTACATCTATGTCTTCATACATATTAACTAAAAGTAACTTAAAATTGTTATTTTAAGTTTTTTGTTATTAGAATGAAATTTTTGTAGAGAGAGAAAGTTGTTAGGAGAAATGAGGGTTTAGGGGATTGCATATAGGGTTGCAAATAGCAGTCCCCTAATACACTTATGGTGTATACAACCTTCCTTTCCTTTCAAAATTATTTACTCTTTGGATTTTTGCATTTTCTCTTATTAATTAATAGTATTTAACTTTCACATAACTTTTTTTTTAATTCTAAAACAAGCTTTATATACAATAACCTCCTACTACACCTTCTCTAGAACACTACTTTTGTAGTAACACAACGTATTAGATGATTTATATTAGACTATCCTAAGTAGTTTTAAGCTTAAAAATGTGGTTTTCTCTAAATTAAAATTGCAATTAAATTTTCAATAAAATTTACAGTGAAGCATCTAATTGTCAAAATTAAAATTACGATTATGGCATATTCAACTTTCCTTTTATTTAAAAATTATTTCCTAATATGGATTACCATTTTCTCTTATTAACGAAGTATTACAATTTTCACCTAAATCACCTTTTTTGAGTTAAAATGTACTCAAAATATAATATCATAACCGTTTAATACACTTTATCTGTAATACAACTTTTATAGTGTCCAGTGGAGGAGATAGTATATTGGAAGATATATTAAATGATCTTTAGTGGTTTTAAAATATAATATTGTGGGTTTTTCAAAATTTGCAATCAAATCCATAACAGAATTTATAATGAAGCATTTAGTTGTTAAAATTAAGATTAGACGGTTATGATGCATTTTTGCCTTCATTTCAAAATCATTTCCTCTATGGGTTTTATATTTTCTCTTATCAACTATAGTATTTAACTTTCAGATTATTCACTTTTTTGCACTTAATTCTTAGTAGAATTTAAAATAAAGCATTTAGGTATAAAAATTAATATTGGATGGTTATGATATACTTTCCTCTCATTTCAAAATCGTTTCCTCCATGGAGTTCATATTTTTCCTTATGTGTGTGTGTGTGTGTGTGCGTGCGCGTGTGTGTATATGTGTTTGTATGTGTATATATAACATTCTAATACAATTTCTCTATAATACTACTTTTAGTAAGATGGAATAAGCTTATTAGATAATGTATTAGAAGAGATATAAGATGAACCTGAGTGGGTTTTAAGTATAATAGTGTGACTTTTTCAAAATTTAAACTGCAATTAATTTCTTAATGGAATTCATAATGAAGCATTTAGTTGTCAAAATTAATATTAGACGGGGAAATTTCTCTTTGCAACCCCTAATTTGAGCCTTCAACCCCCCAAGACACTTTCTCTCTCTACCTCTTCCTACGAAAATTTTCTTTCTAAAAGTCCATTTTCAAATCTCAAGTAATCTACCGACAAATCTTCACAAAGTCAGGTCACTATATCATCTATACGTGTATTTCTTCATTTTTACCGATTCAAATCATTATATTGAGCTCAAATCATTTTTTAAAAAAAATTAATAATCGGAAAATTTTTTCCTTCTTCCACCCGTACCCTGCAATAACTATCCAGCCTAGCCTGTGCACCAAGGATGTCTCGAAGATTGCACTCATGTACTAATTTGGGTTTTCCAGCAAGCTACCCAGTCGCAGTACCCGGGCATTTTTTAAATTTCTTTTGGTAGGTTATTCTTTTTTGCTTTGTTTTAGGTTATTTATATATTTTCATCACTATAATTTGTTATGTATTTAATGTTGTATGTATATTTTATGTAGCTATAATGTTTTATTTATTTATTGAATTATATATTTTTTAACGTGTATGTATTATTTTTAAATTTGTTTAATGAATTACGCAAATTGTTACTATTGTATTTATATTTTTTTTTGTTTAGATGTCTATTATGTTTAAATGCTTCTTTTCTAGTTATGGAAAAAACTCATAATTAAATAAAAAAAATAGGTTCGGGTGAACCAACTGGGCCGCCTTTGGTTTATAAACCCGGGCACTACTTGAGCCAACCTAGGAAACAGGGTTGTTATTGTTGTGCCACGGTAACCAACCCGAGCAAACCAATGCATCCCACTAGGCAGATAGGCAAATTTAAAACAAACTTGGGTAACGAATTATCGAGCCAAACCAATTTTTTTTAAAAAGTAAATAAATGAAATTTGCTTTTCGAACTAAATTTTACTTTAAAAATCGATGTTTTCCAAACACCAATCATTGGTTACATCTATGTCTTCATCCATACTAACTAAAAAGAACTTAAAGTTTTACTTTGAGTTTTAAGTTGTTAGGGAGAAAATTTTTGTAGAGAGATAAAGTTGTTAGGAGAAATTAGGGTCTGGAGGATTGCATATATGGTTACAGATAACAGCCCCCTTAGACCGTCATGGTGTATACAACCTCCCTTTCCTTTCAAAATTATTTTCTCTTTGAATTTTGTACTTTCTCTTATTAATTAATAATATTTAACTTTCACATAATTCTTTTTTTTAATTCTAAAACGCGCTTTAAATAGAGTATAATAATGTCCTAATACACTTTCTCTAGAACACTACTTTTGTAGTAATACAACGTATTAGATAATGTATTTGATGATTTATATTAGACGATGCTAAGTAGTTTTCAGTATAATAATGTGACATTTTCAAAATTTAAATTGTAATTAAATTTTCAACAAAGTTTACAGCGAAGCATCTAATTGTAAAAATTAAGATTACGGTTATAGTATAATAAACTTTCTGTTTATTTAAAAATTATTTCCTAGTTTGGATTTCAAATTTTCTTTTATTAACGAAGTATTTTAATTTTCACATAAATTTCCATTTTCAAAGTAAAACGTACTTTAAATACAATATTATAACCTTCTAATATACTTTATCTACAATACTACTTCTATAGTGATCAAGTGTACCAGATAATATATTGGAAGATATACAGATCTTGAGTGGTTTTTAAATATAATAATGCGGCTTTTTCAGAATTTGCAATTAAATTCATAACGGAATTTACAATGAAGCATTTAGTTTTCAAAATTAAGATTAGACGGCTATGATGTATTGTCCTTTCATTTCAAAATCATTTCCTCTCTGGATTACATATTTTCTCTTATCGACTAAAATATTTAATTCTCACATAATTCAATTTTTGCAATTAAATTCTTAATAGAATTTACAATGAAATATTTAGTTTTCAAAATTAAGATTAGGTGGTTATGATGTATTTTCCTTTCAATTCAAAATCATTTCTTTTGTGTATTTTATATTTTCCTTAGTAACTAGAGTACTTAACGCAGATGAGGCCTTATTCGAGTGACAAGAGTTGAGACCTCCCAACCCCAAAGTTTAGAGTTTTCTCTCTTACTTAGGGTTGTGCTTGATTGTTTGATATTTATGCAATCTCCACCAATAGTGTGATATTCTACTAAAAAAACACACTGTTTAACTTCACATAATTCACTTTTTTTTTTAAATTGAATCATTCTTTAAATACAATATGAAAACCTTCTAATATAATTTCTCTATATATTAGAAGATCTTGAATGGTTTTTAAGTAAAATCATGAGAATTTTTCAAAATTTAAATTGCAATGAAATGCTTAACAGGATTTTAAAAAGTTATCTAACTGTCAAAATTAATATTAGACCATTACAAAGTATCACTTTCCTTTCACTTTTAAGTTATTTCCTCTTTGGATTTCACATATTCGCTCGTTAATTACAAGTATTTAACTTTGACCTAAAGCACCTTTTTCGAATTAAAACCTACTTTAAATACATTTAACCTTCCTTGTTTTGTTGTATAGTAGGCTTCAATACTCTCTTCTAAATCATTTACCTGTCTTATATATCACTCACTCTCACTCACTCCACTCCGGCACGAAGGAATGGAAGATAGAAATGGAATGCCATGGAAAATACATTCTCAAGGTTTTTCCAATAGCAGCGCCTCCAGTAATGGAAGTTCCTCTTCTTGCTCTGCTGCTAGAATACCCGACGAGATCAACCATTTTCTCGCTAGAGTTTGCTCTTCTGGCCTTAGCCAAGTGACGAATAATTTACGAGGTTCCAAAAACTTCATCATCTAAAATCCACCCTATTTCTCTGAACACCTAACCAACGACATCGTTCACTACAACCCCACCAACACAGGTTTGTGGGTCAATTCTTTCTTGTCCGAACTCTGCCAACCTTCATTACCCGTTTTTCCATCTCTCCTAGATCCTAATTTGGGTTCTACAAGTACTATTGTGTTGAAAGAATTACCCATTATGGCTCCACAAAAGAATTTCTCCAGCATCATTTTTCAAAAAAGGAAACGAAAACAAGAAGATTCCAGTATTCAGTTAATCCACGTGATGATTTGTGACGGGACAATCCAACGTGGCAATCTCTCGTTGGCTTGCACTTTGGTGGAGAAACTCCAAGGTCTTTTGTCATGCATGGATTCAACATCCGCCATTGGCAAGGTGGCAAGCTATTTCATGGACGCCCTTAATCAACGAATATTCACCGCATCACAAGGAATCAATTCCATCACCTTCCTTCTTGAGAACGAGATTCTGTATGATAATTTCTATGAAGCTACGCCTTATCTTAAATTTGCCCATTTTACGGCGAATAGAGCCATATTAGAAGCCTTACAAGGTCGTGATGTCATTCACATTATCAATTTTAGTCTCATGCAAGGCTTACAGTGGCCGTCATTGATTCAAGCCTTAGCTCTCCGCTCTGAAGAACCTCCATTGCTTCGTATAACCGACATTGGCCCACCATCCACCAACGACCGCAATTCTCTCGGAGAAATTGGTTTTAGATTGGCTGAATTTACACGATCAGTAAATGTAAACTTGGCATTTCATGGAGTGGTGGCTTCAAGGCTTGACGATATAAAGCCATGGTTGTTGAAGACAAGTCAAGGAGAAGCCATAGCGGTAAATTCAATTTTGGAGCTACATAAGTTAATCGGGTTGAATTCGATCCATGGATCACCAATTGAATTGGTTCTGAATTGGATCAGAAACTTAAACCCAAAAGTCATAACGATAGTAGAGCAAGAAGTTGACCATAATCAAGTCGAGTTTTTGGATCGGTTTACTGAAGCTTTATTCTATTATTCGACCATGTTCGATTCTTTGGAGGCTTCTTCGACACAACCGAAGAAAGGTTTGGCCCAATTATGCAAGAAGAGAGAGATATGTAATATTGTACCCTTTGAGAGTCCAGCTCAAATGGAGAGACACGAGCCGCTGCAAAGTGGAGGGATCGACTGATTAGAGCCGGCTTCAAGCCATTGCAATTAGGACCCATTGCGGTTGAGCAAGCAGTATGATGTTAAGTTTATTCTTAGTGGAAGGGTACTGTGTAGAAGGGAAAGAAGGATGTTTAACATTGGGTTGGCATGGCCAACCACTCATTGCTACCTCGGCTTGGGAATCGGCTATGATTGAGCCAAGAAGCCCTTGAAACAGAATCGGTTGTAATCAAATCAAGCCCTCATTTCAAATATGATAAAAGGTTAGCCATTAAGCGATTCTGTTTTTATGTTTTTAGCCCTTTAGACTTGAGAGAATTTTGAAGATTTTGTAATTTATAGCATATTCAAATTACCTCAAATTAATTGTGGGAGATGAAACTAGAGGTTCAGTTTCATTATTGCTTGTCACCGTTTCAGTATTCAACTTTTATATAATTTAAAATGAAAATAAAATCATTCATGTCACTTGTGTTAGAATAATGTGGGTGCATTTGGATTAGTTTTAAATTTTAAAAGAGTTTAAACTTTTTTTTTCTTAAAGATTCCCAAAAGGTAATTTATTTGTGAAAAAGGGAGTAAGGTCGAAAGCAAAAAAATTATAACGGTTTTTATTTTGAAATACAATCCAAATATGCACATTTAGTTTTTGACTTTGAAACTCAATGTTCTAATTGTGAAGTAATGACGTGAATTCTAATAAAAAGATTTAGGAGTATAATTACTACTTCGTATGAAGTGCACAATTTTTTTAACAGAAGTATATATATTAATGAAAATGATAATGTAATATTTAATTAGTAAGTCATCTCCTATATTAAAAATAAATAAGGACAATGAACAGAATTTAAAGTAAAGCATTTAGTTGTCAAAATTAATATTAGATGGTTATGATGTAGTTTCATCTCATTTCAAAATTATTTCTTCTATAAAGTTCATATTTTTCCCTATATGTGTGTGTGTGCGCGTGCATGTGTGTGTGTATGTGTGTGCATGCATGTGTGTGTATTTATTACATTCTAATACACTTTATCTATAATACTGCTTTTAT
Source organism: Catharanthus roseus (assembly GCA_028651295.1). Classification (NCBI taxonomy): domain Eukaryota; kingdom Viridiplantae; phylum Streptophyta; class Magnoliopsida; order Gentianales; family Apocynaceae; genus Catharanthus; species Catharanthus roseus. Next base: position 22,042 of record JAPQWS010000087.1, read on the forward strand.
AGTAATAAAGAATAAGCAAATTAGATAGTGTATTAGAAGAGATATAGGATGATCCTTAGTGGTTTTGAAGTTTGTTAGTGTGACTTTTTCAAAATTTTCAATTGCAATTAAATTCTTAATGGAGTTTATAACGAAAAATTTAGTTGTCAAAATTAATATAATACGGCGTAATTTCTCTTTGCAACCCCTAATTTGACCTTGCAACCCCCCAAACCCTCATTTCCCTCAAACCACTTTCCCTATCTACCTCGTCCCACCAAAATTTTCTCTCAAAAAGTCCATCCTCAAATCTAAATTAATATACCAACAAATCTTTACAAAATCAAGTTGGTATATCATCTTTTAAGTGTATTTCTTCACTTTTACCGATTGAAATCATTAAATGTAGCTCAAATCCTTTTTTTAAAAAAATAATCCATAATTTTTTCCTTCTCCAAACCGTACTCCCGCAGTAACTATCCAGCCAAGCCCGTGCACCCGGGATGTCTCGAAGATGGCCTCGTGTGCTGGGTTGGCCGGCAAGCTACCCAGTCGCAGCACCCGGGTCTTTTTTAAAATTTTTTTGTTAAGTTATTCTTTTTTCTTTAATTTAGGTTATTTTTTTTATTATTATAATTTGTTATGTATTCAATGTTGTATGCATATTTTATATGGCTATGATGTTTTATTTGTTTATCCAATTAATCTTGTTACTTCATCAAAATATATTTAGGCGTACTGTACCTACATTTATTTTTCATTATCTTGTGCTCTTGTATGTTTTCTGTAGTAGGCTTCTATACTCTCTTCCAAATCATTTACCTCTCTTATATATCACTCACTCTCTCTCACTCCACTCCACCACGGAGGAATGGAAGACAGAAATGGAATACCATGGAAAATACATTTTCATGATTTATCCAGTAGCAGTGCCGCCAATAGTGGAAGTTCCTCTTCTTGCTATATGTTTCCAGAACACCGGGCTAGATCAACCATTTCCTCGCTAGAATTTTCCAAACACCAATTATTGTTTACATCTATTTTTTCATCCATATTAACTAAAAGTAACTTAAAATTGTTACTTTGGGTTTTAAGTTATTAGAGAGAAGTTTTTGTAGAGAGATAAAGTTTTTAAGAAAAATGAGGGTCTGGGGAATTGCATATAGGGTTGCAAATAGCAATCCCCTTATATACTTATGGTGTATACAACCTTCCTTTCTTTTAAAATTATTTACTCTTTTTAATAGAGTATCATATTTAGTTATTTATTAAAATTGCTCTTTGGAGGGAAGGATGGATTGCCAGTCTAAATGGTGGTTTAGGAGCGCCAGAGAACTTGGTCCACCGAAAGCTCATAGCTATGTAGAATAAGAACAAGTCGTTGCTGAGATTCGCACAATGAGCGCCACCATTGTGTTTAGTTGCCATTGTCAATCTGGTTGGTTCTTTGCGGCGTGTTTCGGCGTCGCAGCCGTATTTCGATTGATGTTTTTTTTTCACAGCTCGATAGATAATTTCATATGCCAATGGTTTTTTTGCATTTTCCGTACTAATTAAGAGTATTTAACTTTCACATAACTTTTTTTTTAATTCTAAAACAAGCTTTATATACAACTTTCTCTAGAACACTACTTTTGTAGTAATACAGCGTATTAGATAGTGTATTAGACGATGTATATTAGACTATCTTAAGTAGTTTTAAGTATAAAGATTTAGTTTTTTAAAAATTTAAATAGCAATTAAATTTTCAATAAAATTTGCAATGAAGCATTTTAAAATTACGGTTATAGTATATGTAGCTTTCCTTTTATTTAAAAATTATTTTCTCATATGGATTTCACATTTTCTCTTATAAACGAAGTATTTTATTTTCCACATAAATCACCTTTTTTGAATTAAAACGTACTCAAAATACAATATTATAACCTTCTAATACACTTTATCTACAATACCACTCTTATAGTGGTCAAGGTTTACGTGATGGTACATTAGAAGATATATTAGATGATCTTGAGTAGTTTTTAAATATAATATTAAGGCTTTTTCAAAATTTTAATTAAATCCGTAACACAATTTACAATGAAGCATTTAGTTGTCAAAATTAAGATTAGACGGTTATGATGCATTTTTCCTTTCATTTCAAAATCATTTGCTCTATAGATTTCATATTTTCTCTTATTAACTATAGTATTTAACTTTCACGTAATTCACTTTTTTGCGCCAAAATTTTTAACAGAATTTTAAAAGAAAAAGCATTTAGTTGTGAAAATTAATATTAGATGGTTATGATGTCATTTTCTCTCATTTTAAAATCATTTCTTCTAGAGTTCATATTTTTCCTTATATGTGTGTTTGTGTACGTGCGTGTGTGTATATATATAACATTCTAATATTCTCTCTCTATTATACTACTTTTAGTAATAAAGAATAAGCGAATTGGATAGTGTATTAGAAGAGATATAAGATGAACCTCATTGGTTTTAAGTGTATTCGGGTGATTAAGACGGCGAAATTTCTCTTTGCAACCCCTAATTTGAGCTTGTAACCCCCCAAACCCTTATTTCCCTCAAGCCATTTTCTCTCTCTACCTCTTCCTACCAAAATTTTTTCTCAAAAAGTCCATCTTCAAATCTCAAATAATCTACTGAAAAATCTTCACAAAATTAGGTTAGTATATCATCTTTAAGAGTATTTTTTTCATTTTTACCGATTCAAATCATTATATTGAGCTCAAATCATTTATTTCAAAAAAAAATAATATGGTATTTTTACCTCCTCCCACTCGTACCCTGGAGTATCTATCTAGCCAAGCCTGTGCACCAGGGATGTCTCTAAGATGGCCCTTGTGCACCAATTTGGGTTGGCCAGCAAGCTACCCAGCCGCAGCACCCGGGACTTTTTAATGATTCTTTTTGTTAAGTTACTCTTTCTTGCTTTATTTTAGGTTATTTACATTTTTTTATTATTGTAAGTTGCTATTATTTAAGCTTGTATGTATACTTTATGTAGCCATAATGTTTTATTTATTTATCGAATTAATCTTGTTATTTCATCAAGATGTATTTAAGTGTCCTGTACTTACATTTATTTTTTAATTTTTTTGTGGTATTGTACATTTTCTGTAGTAGGCTTCAATACTCTCTTCTCAATCATTTACCTCTCTTATATATCACTCACTCTCTCTCACTCCACTCCAGCATGGAGGAATGGAAGACAGATATAGAATGCCATGGAAAATACGTTCCCAAGATTTCTCCAAAAGCAGCGCCGCCAATAGTGGAAGTTCCTCTTCTTGCTTTGCTGCGAGAACACCTGGTCAAATCAACCATTTTCTCGCTAGAGTTTTCCAAACAACAACCATTGGTTACATCTATGTGTTCATCCATATTAACTAAAAGCAACTTAAAATTGTTACTTTGAGTTTTAAGTTATTAGAGAGAATTTTTTGTAGAGAGAGAAAGTTGTTAGGAGAAATGAGGGTTTGGGGGATTGCATATAGGGTTGCAAATAGCAGTCCCCTAATACACTTATGGTGTATACAACCTTCCTTTCTTTCAAAATTATTTACTCTTTGGATTTTGCATTTTCTCTTATTAATTAATAGTATTTACTTTCACATAAATTTTTTTTTTTAATTATAAAACAAGCTTTATATACAATAACCTCCTACTACACCTTCTCTAGAACTCTACTTTTGTAGTAACAGAACGTATTAGATGATTTATATTAGACTATCCTAAGTAGTTTTAAGTTTAAAAATGCGAGTTTTTTCAAAATTTAAATTGCAATTAAATTTTCAACAAAATTTACAATGAGGCATCTAATTGTCAAAATTAAAATTACGGTTATGGCATATTCAACTTTTCTTTTATTTAAAAATTATTTCCTGATATGGATTTAACATTTTCTCTTATTAACAAAGTTTAGCAATTTTCACATAAATCACCTTTTTTGAATTAAAATGTACTCAAAATATAATATCATAACCTTCTAATACGCTTCATCTATAATACAACTTTTATAGTGGAAGATATATTAAATGATTTTTCGTGGTTTTAAAATATAATATTGTGGGTTTTTCAAAATCTGCAATTAAATCCATAATAGAATTTATAATGGAGCATTTAGTTGTTAAAATTAAGTTTAGACGGTTATGATGCATTTTTGCTTTCATTTTAAAATCATTTCCTCTATGGATTTTATATTTTCTCTTATCAACTATAGTATTTAACTTCACATTATTCACTTTTTTGCACTTAAATTTTTAGTAGAATTTAAAATAAAGCATTTAGGTATAAAAATTAATATTAGATGGTTATTATATACTTTCCTCTCATTTCAAAATCGTTTCCTCTATGGAGTTCATATTTTTCCTTATGTGTGTGTGCGTGTGAAGTTTGTATGTGTGTTTGTATGTATATATATAACATTCTAATAAACTTACTCTATACTACTACTTTTAGTAATAAGGAATAAGCTTATTCGATAGTGTATTAGAAGAGATATAAGATGAACCTGAGTGGTTTTTAAGTATAATAGTGTGATTTTTTCAAGATTTAAACTGCAATTAAATTCTTAATGGAATTTATAATGAAGCATTTAGTTGTCAAAATTAATATTAGACGGGGAAATTTCTCTTTGCAACCCCTAATTTGAGCTTGCAACCCCCCAAGACACTTTCTCTCTTTACCTCTTCCTACGAAAATTTTCTTTCTAAAAGTCCATTTTCAAATCTCAAGTAATCTACCGACAAATCTTCACAAAATCAGGTCAGTATATCATCTATACGTGTATTTCTTCATTTTTACCGATTCAAATCATTATATTGAGCTCAAATCATTTTTTTTAAAAAAAATTAATAATCGGAAATTTTGGCCTCCTTCCACCCGTACCCTGCAGTAACTATCCAGCCTAGCCTGTGCACCAAGGATGTCTCGAAGATTGCACTCATGTACTAATTTGGGTTTTCCAGCAAGCTACCCAGTCGCAATACCCGGGCATTTTTTTTAAAATTTTTTTTTGGTAGGTTATTCTTTTTTGCTTTGTTTTAGGTTATTTACATATTTTTATCACTATAATTTGTTATGTGTTTAATGTTGTATGTATATTTATGTAGCTATAATGTTTTATTTATTTATTGAATTATATATTTTTTAACGTGTATGTATTATTTTTAAATTTGTTTAAGGAATTATGCAAATTGTTATTATTGCATTTTTTTTTGTTTAGATGTCTATTATGTTTAAAGTGCCTCTTTTCTAGTTATGGAAAAAACTCATAATTAAATAAAAAATAGGTTCGGGTGAACCAACCGGACTGCTTGGTTTATAAACCCGGGTAGTGCTTGGGCCAACCTAGGAAACTGGGTTGTTATTGTTGTGCCAAGGTAACCAACCCGGGCCAAACCAAATGCATCCTACCAGGCAGATAGGCAAAATTAAAACCAGCTTGGGTAACCAATTATCGAGCCAAACCAATTTTTTTAAAGTTGTTAGGAGAAATTAGGGTCTGGAGGATAGCAGCCCCCTTATACGGTCATGGTGTATACAACCTTCCATTCCTTTCAAAATTATTTTCTCTTTGAATTTTGCACTTTCTCTTATTAATTAATAATATTTAACTTTCACATAACTCAACTTTTTAATCCTAAAACGTGCTTTAAGTACAGTATGATAACGTCCTAATACACTTTCTCTAGAACACTAGTTTTGTAGTAATACAACGTATTAGATAACGTATTTGATGTTTTATATTAGACGATACTAAGTTGTTTTCAGTATAATAATGTGACATTTCAAAATTTTAAATTGCAATTAAATTTTCAACAAAGTTTACAACGAAGCATTTAATTGTCAAAATTAAGATTACAGTTATAGTATATTCAACTTTGTGTTTATTTAAAAATTATTTCCTAATTTGGATTTCAAATTTTCTTTTATTAACGAAGTATTTTAATTTTCACATAAATCTCCATTTTCGAAGTAAAACGTACTTTAAATACAATATTATAACCTTCTAATACACTTTATCTACAATACTACTTTTATAGTGATCAAATGTAGAAGATAATATATTGAAAGATATATTGATTTTGAGTGGCTTTTAAATATAATAATGCATCTTTTTCGGAATTTGCAATTAAATTCATAACATAATTTACAATGAAGCATTTAGTTTTCAAAATTAAGATTAGACGGCTATGATGTATTTTCCTTTCATTTCAAAATCATTTCCTCTCTGGATTACTTGTTTTCGATTATCAACTAAAATATTTAATTCTCACATAATTCAATTTTTGCAATTAAATTCTTAATAGAAGTTACAATGAAATATTTAGTTTTCAAAATTATGATTAGGTGGTTATGATGTATTTTCCTTTCAATTCAAAATCATTTTTTTTGTGGATTTCATATTTTTCCTGAGTAACTTGAGTACTTAATGCAGGTGAGGCCTTATTCGAGTGACAAGAGTTGAGACCTCCCAACCCCAAAGTTTAGAGTTTTTCTCTCTTAGTTAGGGTTGTGCTTGATTGTTTGATATTTATGCAATCTCCACCAATAGTGTGACATTCTACTAAAAAAACATACATTTAACTTCAAATAATTCACTTTTTTTTTCAAATTGAAACATGCTTTAAATACAATATGAAAACCTTCTAATATGATTTCTCTATGTACTTGACGATCTTGAATGGTTTTCAAGTATAATCATGAGAATTTTTCAAAATTTAAATTGTAATTAAATTCTTAATAGAGTTTTAGAAAATTATCTAACTGTCGAAATTAATATTAGACCATTACAAAGTATCACTTTCCTTTCACTTTTAAATTATTTCCTCTTTGGATTTCACGTATTCGCTCATTAATTACAAGTATTTAACTTTGACATAAAGCACCTTTTTCGAATTAAATCCTACTTTAAATACATTTATCTTTCCTTGTTTTGTGGTATTGTAGGCTTCAGTACTCTCTTCTAAATCATTTACCTCTCTTATATATCACTCACTCTCTCACTCCACTCCAGCACGAAAGAATGGAAGACAGAAATGGAATGCCATGGAAAATACATTCTCAAGGTTTTTCCAATAGCAGTGCTGCCAGTAATGGAAGTTCCTCTTCTTGCTCTGCTGCCAGAATACCCAGCGAGATGTACCATTTTCTCGCTAGAGTTTGCTCTTCCGGCCTTAGCCAAGTGACGAACAATTTACGAGGTTTCAAAAACTTCATCATCCAAAGTCCACCCCATTTCTCTCAACACCTAACCAACGACATCGTTCACTACAACCCCTCCAGCGTAGGTTTGTGGGTCAATTCTTTCTCGTCCGAACTCAGCCAACCTTTATTACTTATTTTTCCATCTCTCTTAGATCCTAATTTGGGTTCTACAAGTATTATTGGGTTGAAAGAATCACCCATTGTGGCTCCACAACAGAATTTCTCCAGCATCATTCCTCAAAGAATGAAACGAGAGCAAGAAGATTCTAGTATTCAGGTAACACACGTGATGATGACTTGTGTATGTACAATCCAACGTGGCAATCTCTCATTGGCTTGCACTTTGGTCCAGAAACTCCAAGGTCTCTTGGCATGCATGGATTAAACATCTGCCATTAGCAAGGTGGCAAGCTATTTCATTGACGCCCTTAATCAATTTCGTCACCTTCCTTCTCGAGAACGAGATTCTGTATCATAATTTCTTTGAAGCCACGCCTTATCTCAAATTTGCCAATTTTACGACTAATCAAGCCATATTAGAAACCTTTCAAGGACATGATTTCATTCACGTTATCGATTTCAGTCTCATGCAAGGCTTACAGTGGCCGTCATTGATTCAGGCCTTAGCTCTACGCCTTGAAGGACTTCCATTGCTTCGTATAACCGACATTCTCTCAGACCGCGATTCTGTCGGAGAAATTAGATTTAGATTGGCTGACTTTGCTCGATCAGTAAATGTAAACTTGGCATTTCGTGGAGTGGTGGCTTCAAAGCTTGACAATATCAAGCCATGGTTGTTGCAAACAAGTTAAGGAGAAGACATAGAGGTAAATTCAATTTTGGAGCTACATAAGTTAATCGGGTTGAATTCGATCCATGGATCACCAATTGAATTGGTTCTGAATTGGGTTAGAAACTTAAACCCAAAATTCATAACGATAGTAGAGCAAGAAGTTGACCATAATCAAGCTAAGTTTTTGGATCGGTTTACTGAAGCTTTATTCTATTATTCGACCATTTTCGACTCGTTGGAGGCTTATTATGCTCAACAGAGAGATATGTAATATTGTATCCTGTGAGGGTCCAACTTGAATGGAGACACATGAGCCGCTGGCAAAGTGGAGGGATCGACTGATTAGAGCCGGCTTCAAGCAATTGCAAAGGGGACCCATTGCGTTTGAGCAAGCCAGTATGATGTTAAGTTTATTCTAAGTGGAAGGGTACTGTGTAGAAGAGAAAGAAGGATGTTTAACATTAGGGTTGGCATGGCCGACCACTCATTGCTACCTCGGCTTGGGAATCGGCTATGATTGAGCCAAGAAGTCCTTGAAACGGAATCGGCTATAATCAAATCAAGCCCTCGTTTCAGATATGATAAAATGTTAGCCATTAAGAGATTCTGTTTTTATATTTTTAGCCCTTTAGACTTGAGAGAATTTTGAAGATTTTGTAATTTATAGCATATTCAAATTACTTCAAATTAATTGTGGGAGATGGAACTAGATGTTCTGTTTCATTATTGCTTGTCACCGTTTCAGTATTCAAGTTTTATAACATTTAAAATGAAAATAAAATTATTCATGTCACTTGTGTTAGAATAATATTGGTGCATTTGGATTAGTTTTAAATTTTAAAAGAGTTTAAACTTTTTTTTCCTCAAAGATTCCTAAAAGGTAATTTATTTGTGAAAAAGGATGTAAGGTCCAAAGCAAAAAATTTATAACGGTTTTTATTTTGAAATATAATCCAAATATGCACATTTAGTTTTTGACTCTAAAACTCAATCTTCTAATTGTGAAGTAATGACGTGAATTCTAATAAAAAGATTGAAGCGTATAATTCCTACTTCGTATGAAATGTACTATTTTTATAATAGAAGTATTTACAATGAAGTGTTTAGTTGTAAAAATTAAGATTGGACGGTTATGATGCATTTTTTCTTTCATTTCAAAATCATTTCCGCTATGGATTTCTTATTTTCACCATCAACTACAGTACTTAAGTTTCACATAATTCACTTTTTTGCAATTAAATTCTGAATGGAATTTACAACGAAGTATTTATTTGTCATTTCTCTCATTTCTAAGTCATTTCCTCAATAGAGTTCATATTTTTCCTTATATGCGTCTGTGTGTGCGTGCGTCTGTGTGTGTTTATATATAACATTCTAATACACTTTATCTATAACACTACTTTTATAGTAATAAAGGACAAGCAAATTAGATAGTATGTTAGAAGAGATATAGGATGAACCTAGTGGTTTTTAAATATAATAGTGTGACTTTTTCAAAAATTAAATTGCAACTCAATTCTTAATGGAACTCATAATGAATCATTTACTTGTCAAAATAAATATTAGACGGGGTAATTTCTCTTTGCAACCCCTAATTTGACCTTCCAACCCCCCAAACCTTTATTTTCCTTAAGCCACTTTCTCTGTCCACCTAGTCCGAACAAAATCTTCTCTCAAAATGTCCATCTTCAAATCTAAAGTAATCGACCAACAAATCTTCACAAAATCAGGTTAGTATATCATCCTTAAGTATATTTCTTCATTTTTACCGATTGAAATCATTAAATAGAGCTCAAATCATTTTTATTAATAAAAAAATAATCTTGAATTTTTGCCTCCTTGCACCCGTACCCCGCATCAACTATCTAGCCAAGCATGTGCATCAGGGATGTCTCGAAGATTCCCTTGTCCGCCAATCTGGGTTGGCCGGCAAGCTACCCAGCTGCCGCACCCGGGCTTTTTTTAAAATTTTTTTAGTTAGTTATTCTTTTTTTCTATGCTTTAGGTTATTTACTTTTTTATTATTATAATTTGTTATGTATTTAATGTTGTATGTATATTTTATGTGGCTATGATGTTTTCTTTGTTTATCGAATTAATCTTGTTATTTCATCAAAATATATTTAAGTGTAATATACCTATATTTATTTTTTATTCTTTTGTGGTATTGTACGTTTCCTGTAGTAGGCTTCAATACTCTCTTCTCAATCATTTCCCTCTCTTATATATCACTTACTCTCTCTAATTCCACTCCAGGACGGAGGAATGGAAGACAGAAATGGAATGCCATGGAAAATACATTCTCAAGATTTCTCCAGTAGCAGCGCCGCTAGTAGTGGAAGTTCCTCTTCTTGCTCTGTAGCTAGAACACCCAGCCAGATGAACCGTTTTCTTGCCAGAGTTTACGAAAGACCAAACATTGGGTACATCTATGTCTTCATCCATATTAAATAAAAGTAACTTAAAATTGTTACTTTTAGTTTTAAGTTAATAGAGACAAATTTTTGTGAGAGATAAAATTATTAGGAGAAATGAGGGTCTACGGGATTGCATATAGGGTTGCAAATAGCAATCCCCTTATAAACTTACGGTGCATACAACCTTCCTTTCCTTTAAAAATTATTTACTCTTATTATCGAGCTTCATATTTTGTTATTTACTGAAATCGCCCTTTGGAGGAAAGGATGGATTGTTACTCTAACTGGTGGTTTAGGAGTGCCAGAGAACTTGCTTCACAGGAAGCTCGTAGCTATGTAGAATAAGAACAAGTCGCTGCTGAAATTTGCACAACGAGTGCGACCCTCGTGTTTAGTTGCCATCGTCAACCTGGTTGGTTCTTTGTTGCGAGTTTTGGCGTAGCAGCTATATTTCTATTCATCCAGTTTTTTTTTCACAGCTTGATAGATAATTTGATTAGCCAACGATTTTTTGCATTTTTCTTATTAATTAATTGTATTTCACTTTCAGATAACCTTTTTTTTTAATTCTAAAACGAGCTTTATATAGAATGTGATAACCTCCTATTACACTTTCTCTAGAACACTACTTTTGTAGTAATACAACGTATTAGATCACGTATTAGATGATTTATATTAGACTATCCTAAGTTATTTTAAGTATAAATATGTGGTTTTTTCAAAATTTAAATTGCAACTAAATTTTCAACAAAATTTACTACGAAGTATGTGATTGTCAAAATTTAAATTACAGTTACACTATAGTGATCAAGTGTACAAGATAGTATATTGGAACATATATTAGATTATCTTGAGTGGTTTTTAAATATAATAATATGGCCTTTTCAAAATTTTCAACTAAATCCATAACCGAATTTACAATAAAGCATTTAGTGGTGAAAATTAAGACTAAACGGTTATGATGCATTTTTCCTTTCATTTCAAAATCATTTCCGCTATGGATTTCATATTTTCTCCTATCAACTATAGTACTTAACTTTCACATAATTCACTTTTTTGCATTTAAATTCTTAAAAGAATTTAGAATGAAGCATTTATATATCAAAATTCATATTAAATGGTTATGATGTATTTTCCCCTCATTTCTAAATTATTTCCTCAATAGAGTTTCATATTTTTTCCTTATATGTTGTGCGTGTGTGTGTGCGTGTATTTGTGCGTGCGTGTGTGTGTTTATATATATAACATTCTAATACAGTTTATATATAATACTACTTTATAGTAATAAAGAATAAACGAATTAGACAGTATATTAGGAGATATAGGATGTACCTAGTTGTTTTCAAATATAATAGTGTGACTTTTTAAAATTTAAATTGCGATTAAATTCTTGATGGCATTTATAATAAAGAATTTAGTTGTCAAAATTAATATTAGACGGGGTAATTTCTCTTTGCAAACCCTAATTTGACCATGCAACCCCCTCACACCATCATTTCCTCAAGCCATCTTCTCTGCCCACCTCGTCCTACCAAAATTTCTCTCAACAAGTCCATCTTTAAACCTAAAGTTATCTACCAACAAATCTTCATAAAATCATGTCATCATATCATCTTTAAGTGCATTTCTTCATTTTTACCGATTGAAATCATTAAATGGAGCTCAAATCATATTTTTTTTTAAATAATCTTGAATGTTTGCATCCTCCCACCCGTACCCCGTAGTAACTATCGAGCCAAGCCTGTGCGCCGGGGATGTGTCGAAGATGGCCCACATAAGCCAATATGGGTTGGCCGGTATAGTACCCTGCTGAAGCACCCGGGCCTTTTTTAAATTTTTTTTTTTGTTAAGTTATTCTTTTTTTCTTTGTTTTAGGTTATTTACCTTTTTATGATTATAATTTGTTATGTATTTAATGTTGTACGTATAGTTTATATGCTATGATGTTTTATTTGTTTATCGAATTAATCTTATTATCTATAGCGATTCTCTCGGAGAAATTGGTTTTAGATTGCCTGAATTTGCTCGATCAGTAAATGTAAACTTGGCATTTCGTGGAGTGGTGGCTTTAAGGCTTGACAATATCAAGCCATGGTTGTTGCAGACTAGTCAAGGAGAAACAATAGCTGTAAATTCAATTTTGGAGCTACAAAAGTTAATCGGGTTGAATTCGATCCATGGATCACCAATTGAATTGGTTCTGAATTGGGTCAGAAACTTAAACCCAAAAGTCATACCAGTAGTAGAGCAAGAAGTTTACCATAATCAAGCCGAGTTTTTGGATTGGTTTACTGAAGCTTTATTCTATTATTCGACCAAATTCGACTCGTTGGAGGTTTCTTCGACACAACTGGAGAAAGGTCTAGCCCAATTATACATGAAGAGAGAGTTATGTAATATTGTATCCTGTGAGGGTCCAGCTCGAACGGATAGGCCCAAGCTGCTGGCAAAGTGGAGGGATCGACAGATTAGACCCGGCTTCAAGCCATTGTAATTAGGACCCATTGCGTTTGAGCAAGCTAGTATGACGTAGTTTATTCTCAGTGGAATGGTACTGTGTAGAAGAGAAACAAGGATGTTTAACATTGGGTTTGGCATGGCCGACCACTCATTGCCACTCGGCTTGGGAATCGGCTATGATTGGGCCAAGAAGCCCTTGAAACGGAGTCGGCTATAATCAAATCAAGCCCTCGTTTCAAATATGATAAAAGGTTAGACTTGAGAGAATTTTGAAGATTTTGTAATTTATAGCATATTCAAATTACTTCAAATTAATTGTGGGAGATGAAACTAGAGGTTCTGTTTCATTATTGCTTGTCACCTTTTCAGTATTCAACCTTTGTAACATTTAAAATGAAAATAAAATCATTCATGTCACTTGTGTTAGAATAATGTGGGTGCATTTGGATTAGTTTTAAATTTTAAAAGAGTTTAAACTTTTTTTTTTCTTAAAGATTCCTAAAAGGTAATTTATTTGTCAAAAAGGATGTAAGGTCCAAAGCAAAAAAATTATAATGGTTTTTGTTTTGAAATATTATCCAAATATGCACATTTTGTTTTTGACTCTGAAACTCAATGTTCTAATTGTGAAGTAATGATGTGAATTCAAATAAAAAGATTGAAGAGTATAATTCCTATTTCGTATGAAATGTACTATTTTTATAATAGAAGTATATATATTAATGAAAATGATAATGTAATATTTAATTAGTAAGTCATCTCTTGTATTAAAAACAAATAAGGACAATGAATAGAATTTACAATAAAGCATTTAGTTGCCAAAATTAATATTAGATGGATATGATGTACTTTTCTCTCATTTCAAAATCATTTCTTTTATAGAGTTCATATTTTTCCCTATATGTGTGTGTATATATTACATTCTGATACACTTTATCTCTAATACTACTTTTATAGTAATAAAGAATAAGCAAATTAGATAGTGTATTAGAAGAGATATAGGATGAACCTTAGTGGTTTTTAACTATATTAGTGTGACTTTTTCAAAATTTCAATTGCAATTAAATTCTTAATGGAGTTTATAACGAAGCATTTAGTTGTCAAAATTAATATTAGAAGGAGTAATTTCTCTTTGCAACCCCTAATTTGACCTTGCAATCCCCCAAACCCTCATTTCCCTCAAGCCACTTTCTCTATCCATCTCGTCCTACCAAAAATTTCTCTCAAAAAGTCCATCTTCAAATCTGAAGTAATCTACCTACAAATCTTTACAAAATCAGGTTAGTATATCGTCTTTTAAGTGTATTTCTTCATTTTTACCGATTAAAATCATTAAACGTAGCTCAAATCATTTTTTTTCTAAAAAATAAACCATAATTTTTGCCTTCTCCCAACCGTACTCTGCAGTAACTATCCAGCCAAGCCCGTGCACCAGGGATGTCTCAAAGATGGCCCTCGTGTGCTGGGTTGGCCGGCATGCTACCCAGCAGTAGCACATGAGTCTTTTTTAAAATTTTTTTGTTAAGTTATTCTTTTTTTGTTTTAGATTATTTACTTTTTTATTATTATAATTTGTTACGTGTTTTAATGTTGTATGTATACTTTATATAGCTATGATGTTTTATTTATTTATCGAATTAATCTTGTTGTTTCATCAAAATATATTTAAGTGTACTGTACCTAAATTTGTTCTTCACTGTATTGTCATAACGTACGTTTTCTGTAGTAGGCTTCAATACACTCTTCTCAAATATTTACCTCTCTTATATATCACTCACTCTCTCTCAATCAACTCCAGCTCGGAGGAATGAAAGACAGAAATGGAATGCCATGGAAAATACATTCTCAAGATTTCTCCAATAGCAGTGCCGCCAGTTCTGGAAGTTTCTCTTCCTGCTCTGCTTCAAGTACACCCGGCCAAATCAACCATTTTCTCGCCAGAGTTTTCCAAACACAAATCATTGGTTACATCTATATCTTTATCCATATTAACTAAGGTAACTTAAAATTGTTACTTTGAGTGTTATTAGAGAAAATTTTTTTTAGAGAGATAAAGTTGTTAGGTGAAATGAGGGTCTCGGGGATCGCATATAGGGTTGCAAATAGCAGTCCCCTGATACACTTATTGTGTATACAAACTTCCTTTCCTTTAAAAATTATTTAGTCTTTTAATAGAGTATCATATTTTTTTATTTACTAAAATCGCCCTTTGGAAGGAAGGATGGATTGTTAGTCTAAATGGTGGTTTAGGAGTGCCTGAGAACTTGGTCCACTAGAAGCTCGTAGCTTTGTAGAATAAGAACAAGTCGTTCCTAAGATTCGCACAACGAGCGCAACCCTCGTGTTTAGTTGCCATTGTCAATCTGATTGGTTTTTTTGCAGTGAGTTTTGGCGTAGCAGCTATATTTCGATTCATCCAGTTTTTTTTTCTCGGCTCGATAGATAATTTCATAAGGCAATGATTTTTTGCATTTTGCTTATTAATTAATAGTATTTAACTTTCGCATAACTTTTTTTTTAATTCTAAAACGAGCCTTATATACAATATGATCACCTCCAATTACACTTTCTCTAGAACACTACTTTTATAGTAATCAAGCGTATTAGATCGCGTATTAGACGATGTATATTAGACTATCCTAAGTTGTATAAAGTATAAAGTTGTGGGTTTTTCAAAATTTAAATTGCAATTAAATTTTCAACAAAATTTATTAGGACGCATCTAGCTTTCAAAATTAAAATTACGGTTATAGTATATTAAACTTTCCTTTTATTTCCAAATTATTTGCTCATATGGATTTCACATTTTTCTCTTATTAACGAAGTGTTTTAATTTCCATACAAATCACTTTTTCGAATTAAAACGTACTTTAAATACAATATCATAACCTTCTAGTATACTTTATCTACAATACAACTTTTATAATGATCCAATGTACAAGATAGTATATTGGAAGATATATTAGAATATCTTGAGTCGTTTTTAAGTATAATAATGTGGCTTTTTAAAAATTTTCAATTAAATCCATAACAGAATTTACAATGAAGTATTTAGTTGTCAAAATTAAGACTGGATGGTTATGATGCATTTTTTCTTTCATTTCAAAATCATTTCTGCTATGGATTTCATATTTTCACCTATCAACTATAGCACTTAACTTTCACATAATTCACTTTTTTGCAATTAAATTTTTAATGGAATTTACAATGAAGCATTTATTTGTCAAAATTAATATTGGATAGTTATGTTGTATTTTCCTCTCAATTCTAAATCATTTCCTCAATAGAGTTCATATTTTTCCTTATACGTGTGTGTCTGTGCATTTGTTCGTGTGTTTGTGTGTGTGTATATATATAACATTCTAAAACACTTTAGCTATAGTACTACTTTTATAGTAATAAAGAATAAGCAAATTAGATAGTGTATTAGAAGAGATATAGGATGAACCTAGTGGTTTTTAAATATAATAGTGTGACTTTTTCAAAAATTAAATTCCAACTCACTTCTCAATAGAATTCATAATGAAGCATTTACTTGTCAAAATAAATATTAGACGGGGTAATTTCTCTTTGCAACCCTTAATTTGACCTTTCAACCCACAAACCTTTATTTTCCTCAAGCTACTTTCTCTGTCCACCTAGTCCGACCAAAATTTTCTCTCAAAATGTCAATCTTCAAATCTAAAGTAATATACTTACAAATCTTCACAAAATCAGATTGGTATATCATCTTTAAGTGTATTTCTTCATTTTTACTGATTGTAATCATCAAATGGAGCTCAAATCATTTTTATTAATAAAAAATAATCTTGAATTTTTTCCTCCTCCCACCCGTACCCCACATTAACTATCTAGCCAAGCTTGTGCATCAGGGATGTCTCGAAGATGGCCCTTGTGCGACAATCTGGGTTGGCTGGCAAGCTACCCAGCTACTGTATCTGGGCCTTTTTAAAAATTTTTTTGTTACTTTATTCTTTTTTTATATGTTTTAGGTTATTTACTTCTTTTATTATTATAATTTTATAGGTATTTAATGTTGTATGTACAGTTTATGTAGCTATGATGTTTACCTTGTTTATCGAATTAATCTTGTTATTTCATCAAAATATATTTAAGTGTACTGTGCGTATATTTATTTTTTATTATTTTGTGGTATAGTCCGTTTTCTGTAGTAGGCTTCAATACTCTCTTCTCAATCATTTCCCTCTGTTATATATCACTTACTCTCTCTCACTCACTCCAGGACGGAGAAATGGAAGACAGAAATGGAACGCCATGGAAAACACATTCTGAAGATTTCTCCAGTACCAGCGCCCCTAGTATTTGAGGTTCCTCTTCTTGCTCTGCTGCCAGATCAACCATTTTCTCGCCAGAGTTTTCCAAACAGGAAACATTGGGTAAATCTATGTCTTCATCCATATTAAATAAAAGTAACTTAAAATTGTGACTTTTAGTTTTAAGTTATTTGAGACAATTTTTTGTGAGAGATAAAATTATTAGGAGAAATGAGTGTCTGCGGGATTACATATAGGGTTGCAAATAGCAATCCCATTATAAACTTATGGTGTATACAACCTTCCTTCCTTTAAAAATTATTTACTCTTCGGATTTTTCATTTTCTTTTATTAATTAATAGTATTTAACTTTCACATAACTTTTTTTTTAATTCTAAAACGAGCTTTATATACAATAACCTCCTACTACACCTTCTCTAGAACACTACTTTTGTAGTAACAAATCGTATTAGATGATATATATTAGACTATCCTAAGTAGTTTTAATTTTAAAAATGTGATTTTTCAAAATTTAAATTGCAATTAAATTTTCAACAAAATTACAATGAGGCATCTAATTGTCAAAATTAAAGTTACGGTTATGGTATATTCAACTTTCCTTTTATTTAAAAATTATTTCCTAATATGGATTTCACATTTTCTCTTATTAACAAAGTATTACAATTTTCACATAAATCACCTTTTTTGAAACTAAATGTACTCAAAATATAATATCATAACCTCTAATACACTTTATGTATAATACAACTTTTATAGTGTCCAGTGCAGGAGATAGTATATTGGAAGATATATTAAATGATCATTAGTGGTTTTAAAATATAATACTGTGGGTTTTTCAAAATTCGTAATTAAATCGAAAACAGAATTTAGAATGAAGCATTTAGTTGTTAAGATTAAGTTTAGACGGTTATGATGCACTTTTGCTTTCATTTCACAATCATTTCCTCTATGGATTTTATATTTTTTCTTATCAACTATAGTATTTAACTTTCACATTATTCACTTTTTTGCACTTAAATTCTTAGTAGAATTTAAAATAAAGCATTTATGTGTAAAAATTAATATTATATGGTTATGATATACTATCCTCTCATTTCAAAATCGTTTCCTCCACGGAGTTCATATTTTTCCTTATGTGTGTGCTTGTGTGCGCGCGTGTGTGTTTATATGTATATATAACATTCTAATACACTTTCTCTATAATACTACTTTTAGTAAGAAGGAATAAGCTGATTAGATAGTGTATTAGATGAGATATAAGATGAACATGAGTGGTTTTTAAGTATAATAGTGTGACTTTTTCAAAATTTAAACTGCAATTAAATTCTTAATGGAATTTATAATGAAGCATTTAGTTGTAAAAAATAATATTATACGGGGATATTTCTCTTTGCAACCCCTTATTTGAGCTTGCAACCACCCAAACCCTCATTTCCCTCAAGCCACTTTCACTCTCAACCTCTTCCTACCAAAATTTTCTCTCAAAAAGTCAATCTTCAAATCTCAAGTAATCTACCGACAAATCTTCGCAAAATCAGGTCAATAATACATTCTCAAGATTTCTCCAATTGCAACGCCGCCAGTAATGGAAGTTCCTCTTCCTGCTCTGCTTCCAGAACACCCGGCCAGATCAACCATTTTCTCTCCAGAGTTTTCCAAACACCAATCATTGGTTACATCTACGTCCTTATCCATATTAACAAAAGTAACTTAAAATTGTTACTTAGTTTTATGTTATTAGAGAGAAATTTTTGTAGAGAGATAAAGTTGTTAGGAGAAATGAGAGTCTGGGGGATCGCTTATAGGGTTGCAAATAGCAGTCCCCTGATACACTTATTGTGTATACAACTTTCCTTTCCTTTAAAAATTGTTTACTCTTTTAATAGAGTATCATATTTGGTTATTTACTAAAATCGCCCTTTGGAATGAAGGATGGATTGTTATCTAAATGGTGGTTTAGGTGTGCCTGAGAACTTGGTCCACCGAAGCTCGTAGCTTTGTAGAATAAGAACAAGTCGTTGCTAAGATTCGCACAACGAGCACAACCCTCGTGTTTAGTTGCCATTGTCAATCTCATTGGTTTTTTGCAGTGAGTTTTGGCGTTAGCAGCTATATTTCGATTCATCCAGTTTTTTTTCTCAGCTCGATAGATAATTTCATAAGGCAATGATTTTTTGCATTTTTCTTATTAATTAATAGTATTTAACTTTTGCATAACTTTTTTTTTAATTCTAAAACGAGCTTTATATACAATATGATCACCTCCACTTACACTTTCTCTAGAATACTATTTTTGTAGTAATAAAACGTATTAGATCGCGTATTAGACGATGTATATTAGACTATCCTAAGTAGTTCAAAGTATAAAGATGTAGTTTTTTCAAAATTTAAATTCCAATTAAATTTTCACCAAAATTTATTAGGAAGCATCTAGCTTTCAAAATTAAAATTACGTTTATGGAATATTAAACTTTCCTTTTATTTCCAAATTATTTGCTAATATGGATTTTACATTTTCTCTTATTAACGAAGTATTTTAATTTTCATATAAATCACTTTCTTCAAATTAAAACGTACTTAAAATACAATATCATAACCTTCTAGTATACTTTTATCTACAATACAACTTTTATAGTGATCAAGTGTACAAGATAGTATATTGGAAGATAGATTAGAATATCTTGAGTGGTTTTTAAATATAACAATGTGTCTTTTTAAGAATTTTCAATTAAATCAATAACAGAATTTACAATGAAGCATTTAGTTGTCAAAATTAAGACTGGACAGTTATGATGCATTTTTTCTTTCTTTTCAAAATCATTTCCGCTATGGATTTTCACCCATCAACTGTAGTACTTAACTTTCACATAATTCACTTTTTTGCAATTAAATTCTTAATGGAATTTACAATGGAGCATTTATTTGTCAAAATTAATATTAGACGGTTATGACGTATTTTCCTCTCCCTTCTAAATCATTTCCTCAATAGAGTTCATATTTTTCCTTATATGTGTCTGTGTGTGTGTGCGCGTGCGTCTGTGTGTGTTTATATATAACATTCTCATACACTTTATCTGTAATACTACTTTTATAGTAATAAAGAATAAGCAAATTAGATAGTGTATTAGAAGAGATATAGGATGAACCTAGTGGTTTTTAAATATAATTGTGTGACTTTTTCAAAAATTAAATTGCAACTCAATTCTTAATGGAATTCATAATGAAGCATTTACTTGTCAAAATAAATATTAGACGGGGTAAGTTTTTTTTTGCAACCCCTAATTTTACCTTTCAACCCCCCAAACCTTTATTTTCCTCAAGCCATTTTCTCCGTCCACCTGGTCCGACCAAAATTTTCTCTCAAAATGTCCATCTTCAAATCTAAAGTAATCTACCAACAAATCTTCACAAAATCAAGTTAGTATTTCATCTTTAAGTGTATTTCTTCATTTATACCGATTGAAATCATTAAATGGACCTCAAATCATTTTTATTAATAAAAAATAATCTTGAATTTTTGCCTCCTCCCACACGTGCCCGGCATTACCTATCTAGCCAAGCTTGTGCATCAGAGATGTCTCGAAGATGACCCTTGTGCGCCAATCTGGGTTGGCCGGCAAGCTACCCAGCTGCCGCACTCGGGCCTTTTTTAAAATTTTTTTGGTTAGTTATTCTTTTTTTCTATGTTTTAGGTTAGTTACTTTTTTTATTATTATAATTTGTTATGTATTTAATGTTGTATGTATATTTTATGTTGCTATGATGTTTTCTTTGTTTATCAAATTAATCTTGTTAATTCATCAAAATATATTTAAGTGTACTGTACCTATATTTAATTTTTATTATTTTGTGGTATTGTACGTTTCCTGTAGTAGGCTTCAATACTCTCTTATCAATCATTTCCCTCTCTTATATATCACTGATTCTCTCTAACTCCACTCCAGGACAGAGGAATGGAAGACAGAAATGGAATGCCATGGAAAATACGTTCTCAAGATTTCTCCAGTAACAGCGCCGCTAGTAGTGAAAGTTCCGCTTCTTGCTGTGCTGTCAGACTACCCAGCCAGATCAACCACTTCCTTGCCAGAGTTTTCCAAACACCAAGCATTGGGTACATCTATGTCTTCATCGATATTAAATAAAAGTAACTTAACATTGTTACTTTATTTTTAAGTTATTAGAGACAAAGTTTTGTGAGAGATAAAATTGTTAGGAGAAGTGCGAGTGTACGGGATTGCATATGGGGTTGCAAATAGCAATCCCCTTATAAACTTACGGTGTATACAACCTTGCTTTCCCTTAAAAATTATTTACTCTTTTAATCGAGCTTCATATTTTGTTATTTACTAAAATCACCCTATGGAGGAAAGGATGGATTGTTAGTCTAAATGGTGGTTTAGGAATACCAGAGAACTTGCGTCACAGGAAGCTCGTAGCTATGTAGCTTAAGAACAAGTCGCGGCTGAAATTCGCGCAACGAGCGCGACCCTCGTGCTTAGTTGCCATCGTTAATCTGGGTGGTTTTTTTCTACGGGTTTTTGCGTAGCAGCTATACTAATATTCATCTAGTTTTTCTTTTCGCGGCTAGATAGATAATTTGAAAAGCCAATGATTTTTTGCATTCTTCTTATTAATTAATATTATTTAACTTTCACATAACCTTTTTTTTTAAATTCTAAAACGAGCTTTATATACAATTTGAAAACCTCCTATTACACTTTCTCTAGAACACTACTTTTGTAGTAATACAACATATTAGATCTCGTATTAGATGATTTATATTAGACTATCCTAAGTAATTTTAAGTATAAATATGTGGTTTTCTAAAATTTAAATTGCTAAATTTTCAACAAAATTTACTACGAAGCATCTGATTGTCGAAATTAAAATTACGATCATGGTATATTAAACTTTCCTTTAATTTCCAAATTATTTCGTAATATGGATTTCACATTTTCTCTTATTAATGAAGTAATTTAATTTTCATATAAATCACCTTTTTTCGAATTAAAACGTACTTTAAATACAATATCATAACCTTCTAAAATACTTTATATACAATACAACTTTTGTAGTGATCAAGTGTACAAGATAGTATATAGGAAGATATATTAGATTATCTTGAGTGGTTTTTAAATATAATAATGTGGCTTTTTCAAAATTTTCAATTAAATCCATAACAGAATTTACAATGAAGCATTTAGTGGTCAAAATTAAGACTAGATGGTTATCATGCATTTTTCCTTTCATTTCAAAATCATTTCCGCTATGGAGTTCATATTTTCTCCTATTAACTATAGTGCTTAACTTTCACATAATTCACTTTTTTACATTTAAATTCTGAACAGAGTTACAATGAAGCATTTATTTGTCAAAACTCATATTAAATGGTTATGATGTATTTTTCCTCTCATTTCTAAATCATTTCATCAATAGAGATCATATTTTTCCTTATATGTTGTGTGTGTGTGAGTGCATGCATTTGTGCGTGCGTGTGTGTTTATATATATATATATAACATTCTAATACACTTTATATGTAATACTACTTTTATTGTAATAAAGAATAAATGAATTAGACAGTATATTAGAAGAGATATAGGATGTACCTAGTGATTTTTAAATATAGTACTGTGACTTTTTCAAAATTTAAATTGCAATTAAATATAATACTGTGACTTTTTCAAAATTTAATGGAATTTATAATGAAGAATTTAGTTGTCAAAATTAATATTAGACGGGGTAATTTCTCTTTGCAACCCCTAACTTGACTATGCAACCCCTCAAACCCTCATTTCCTCAAGCCACTTTCTCTGTCCACCTCGTCCTGCAAAACTTTTCTCTCAACAAGTCCATCTTCAAACCTAAAGTAATCTACCAACAAATCTTCACAAAATCATGTCAGTATGTCATCTTTAGGTGTATTTCTTCATTTTTACCGATTGAAATCATTAAAAGGAGCTCAAATCATTTTTTTTTAAAAAATAATCTTGAATTTTTGTATCCTCCCACCCGTACCCCGCAGTAACTATTGAGCCAAGCCTGTGCACCAGGGATGTCTCGAAGATGGCCCTCATAAGCCAACCTGGGTTGGCCGGTATGCTACCCAGCCGAAGTACCCGAGCCTTTTTTAAAATTTTTTTTGTAAAGTTATTCTTTTTTTCTTTGTTTTAGGTTATTTAATTTTTTATTATTATAATTCGTTATGTATTTAATGTTGTATGTATATTATATATAGCTATGATGTTTTATTTGTTTATCGAATTAAACTTGTTACTTCATCAAAATATATTTAAGCGTACTGTACCTACATTTATTTTTCATTATTTTGTGCTGTTGTATGTTTTCTGTAGTAGGCTTCTATACTCTCTTCCCAATCATTTACCTCTCTTATATATCACTCACTCTCTCACACTCCTCTCCACCATGGGGGAATGGAAGGCAGAAATGGAATATTATGGAAAATACATTCTCAAGATTTATCCAGTAGCAGCGCCGCCAATAGTGGAAATTCCTCTTCTTGCTATGCTTCCAGAACACCAGGCCAGATCAACCATTTACTCGCCAGAATTTTCAAAACACCAATTATTGGTTACATCTATTTCTTCATCCATATTAACTAAAAGTAGCTTAAAATTGTTACTTTGAGTTTTAAGTTCGTAGGGAGAAATTTTTGTGGAGAGATAAAGTTTTTAAGAGAAATGAGGGTCTGTGGAACTGCATATAGGGTTGCAAATAGCAGTCCCGTTATACACTTATGGTGTATACAACCTTCCTTTTTAAAAAAAATTATTTACTCTTTTGATAGAGTATCATATTTAGTTTTACTAAAATCGTCCTTTGGAGGAAATGATGGATTGTTAGTCTAAATGGTGGTTTAGGAGTGCTAGAGAACTTGGTCCACCGAAAGCTCGTAGCTATGTAGATAAGAACAAGTTATTTCTGAGATTCGCACAACGAGCGCCACCATCGTGTTTAGTTGCCATTGTCAATCAGGTTGCTCCTTTGCGGCGAGTTTTGGCATAGCAGTTGTATTTCAATTGATCTTTTTTTTTCACAGCTCGATAGATAATTTCATAAGCCAACGATTTTTTTCATTTTCCTTATTAATTCACATAACCTTTTTTTTAAATTCTAAAACAAGCTTTATATACAATATGAAAACCTCCAATTACACTTCCTCTAGAACACTACTTTTGTAGTAATAAAGCGTATTAGATAGCATATTAAACGATGTATATTAGACTATCCTAAGTAGTTTTAAGTATAAAGATGTAGTTTTTTTTACAATTTAAATTGCAATTAAATTTTCAACAAAATTTACAATGAAGCATTTTAAAATTACGGTTATAGTATATTCAGCTTTCCATTTACTTAAAAATTATTTCCTCATATGGGTTTCACATTTTCTCTTATAAACGAAGTATTTTATTTTTCACATAAATCACCTTTTTGAATTAAAACGTACTCAAAATACAATATGATAACCTTCTAATACACTTTATCTACAATACCACTCTTATAATGATCAAGGTGTACGTGATAGTATATTAGAAGATATATTAGATGATCTTCAGTAGTTTTAAATATAATATTGTGGCTTTTTCAAAATTTGCAATTAAATCCATAACAGAATTTACAATGAAGCATTTAGTTGTCAAAATTAAGATTAAACGGTTATGATGTATTTTTCCTTTCATTTCAAAATCATTTGCTCTATAGATTTCATATTTTCTCTTATTAACTTTGTATTTAACTTTCACATAATTCACTTTTTTGCGAAAAATTTATTAACATAATTTTAAAAAAAAAGCATTTAGTTGTGAAAATTAATATTAGATGGTTATGATGTACTTTCCTCTCATTTCAAAATCATTTCTTCTAGAGTTCATATTTTTCCTTATATGTGTGTTTGTGTGCGTGCGTGTGTGTGTGTATATATATAACATTCTAATATACTTTCTCAATAATACTACTTTTAGTAATAAAGAATAAGCAAATTGGATAGTGTATTAGAAGGGATATAAGATGAACCTGAGTGGTTTTTAAGTATAATAGGGTGATTAAGACGGGGAAATTTCTCTTTGCAACCCCTAATTTGAGCTTGCAAGCCCCCAAACCCTTATTTCCCTCAAGTCACTTTCTCTCTCCACCTCTTCCTACCAAAATTTTTTCTCAAAAAGTCCATCTTCAAATCTCAAATAATCTACCGACAAATCTTCACAAAATCAGGTTAGTATATCATCTTTAAGAGTATTTTTTTCATTTTTACCGATTCAAATCATTATATTGAGCTCAAATCATTTACTTAAAAAAAAACAATAATATGGTATTTTTGCCTCCTCCCCCGCGTACCTTGGAGCATCTATCCAGCAAAGCTTGTGCACCAGGGATGTCTCGAAGATGGCCCTCGTGTGCCAATTTGGGTTGGCCAGCAAGCTACCCAGCTGCAGCACCCGAGACTTTTTTTTTTTTTTTTGTTAAGTTATTCTTTCTGGCTTTGTGTTAGGTTATTTTCATTTTTTTATTATAATAATTTGCTATTTATTTAAGGTCGTTTGTATATTTAATGTAGCCATAATGTTTTATTTATTTATCGAATTAATCTTGTTATTTCATCAAAATATATTTAAGTGTACTGTACCTACATTTACTTTTTAATTTTTTTGTGGTATTGTACATTTTTTGTAGTAGGCTTCAATACTCTCTTCTCAATCATTTGCCTCTCTTATAAATCACTCACTCCACTCCAGCACAGAGGAATGGAAGACAGATATGGAATACCATGGAAATACATTCTAAAGATTTCTCCAGTAGCAGCGCCGCCAGTAGTGGAAGTTCCTGTTCTTGCTCTGTGCCAGAACACCCGGCCAGATCAACTATTTTCTCGCTAGAGTTTTCCTAACACCAACCATTGGTTACATCTATGTCTTCATCCATATTAACTAAATAGTAACTGAAAATTGTTACTTTGAGGTTTAAGTTATTAGACAGAAATTTTTGTAGAGAGAGAAAGTTGTTAGGAGAAATGAGAATTTGGGGGATTGCATATAGGGTTGCAAATAGCGGTCCCCTAATACAGTTATGGTGTATACAACCTTCCTTTTCTTTCAAAATTATTTACACTTTGGATTTTGCATTTTCTCTTATTAATTAATAGTATTTAACTTTCACGTAACTTTTTAATTCTAAAACGAGCTTAATATACAATAACCTCCTACTACACCCTCTCTAGAACACTACTTTTGTAGTAACACAGCGTATTATATGATTTATATTAGACTATCCTAAGTAGTTTTAAGTTTAAAAATGTGGTTTTTTAAAAATTTAAATTGCAATTAAATTTTCAACATAATTTACAATGAAGCATCTAATTGTCAAAATTAAAATTACAGTTATGGTATATTCAACTTTCCTTTTATTTCAAAATTATTTACTAATATGGATTTCACATTTTCTCTTATTAACAAAGTATTACAATTTTCACATAAATCACCTTTTTTGAATTAAAATGTACTCAAAATATAACCTTCTAATACACTTTATCTATAATACAACTTTTATAGTGTCCAGTGGAGGAGATTGTATATTGGAAGATATATTAAATGATCTTTAGTGGTTTTAAAATATAATATTGCGGGTTTTTCAAAAAATGCGATTAAATCCATAACAGAATTTATAATGAAGCATTTAGTTGTTAAAATTAAGTTTAGACGGTTATGATGCATTTTTGCTTTCATTTCAAAATCATTTCCTCTATGGATTTTATATTTTCTCTTATCAACTATAGTATTTAACTTTCACATTATTCACTTTTTTGCACTTAAATTCTTAGTAGAATTTAAAATAAAGCATTTACGTATAAAAATTAATATTAGATGGTTATGATATACTTTCCTCTAATTTCAAAATCGTTTTCCTCTATGGAGTTCATATTTTTCCTTATGTGTCTGTGTGTGCGTGCACGTGTGTCTTTGTGTGTGTGTGTTTGTATATATATAACATTCTAATACACTTTCTCTATAATACTACTTTTAGTAATAAGGAATAAGCTGATTAGATAGTGTATTAGAAGAGATATAAGATGAACATGAGTGGTTTTTAAGTATAATAGTGTGACTTTTTCAAAATTTAAACTGCAATTAAATTCTTAATGGAATTTATAATGAAGGATTTAGTTGTCAAAATTAATATTAGATGGGGAAATTTCTCTTTGCAACCCCCCAAACCCTCATTTCCCTCAAGCCACTTTCTCTCTGAACCTCTTCCTACCAAAATCTTCTCTCAAAAAGTCCATCTTCAAATCTCCTGTAATCTACCGACAAATCTTCACAAAATCAGGTCAGTATGTCATCTATACGTGTATTTCTTCATTTTTACCGATTCAAATCATTATATTCAGCTCAAATCATTTTTTTAAAAAAAATAATCTGAAATCTTTGCCTCCTCCCAATCATATCTTGCAGTAGCTATCCAGCTAAGCCTGTGCACCCGAGATGTCTCGAAGATGGCCCTCATGTACTAATTTGGGTTGGCCAGCAAGCTACCCAGTCGTAGCACCCGACCATTTTTTAAATTTTTTTTATTACTATAATTTGTTATATATTTTTTGTTGTATGTATATTTTATGTAGCTATAATGTTTTATTTTTTTATTGAACTATATTTTTTTTAATGTGTATGTATTATTTTTAAATTTGTTTAATGAATTACGCAAATGGTTATTATTGTATTTTTTTGTTTAGATGTCTATTATGTTTAAATGCCTCTTTTCTAGTTATGGAAAAAACTCAAAGTTAAATAAAAAAATAGGTTCGGGTGAACCAACCAGGCCGCCTTTGGTTTATAAACGCGGGCACTGCTTGAGCCAACCTAGGAAACTGGGTTGTTATTATTGTGCCAAGGTAACCAACCCTGGCCAAACCAAAGGCATCCCAACAGGCACATAGGTAAAATTAAAACCAGCTTGGCTAACCAATTATCGAGCCAGACCAATTTTTTTTTAAAAAAAATAATAATAAAATTTACTTTTCGAACTAAATTTTACTTCAAAATCGATGTTTTCCAAACACCAATCATTAGTTACATCTATGTTGTCATCCATATTAACCAAAAGAAACTTAAAATTTTTACTTTGAGTTTTAAGTTGTTAGGGAGAAAAATTTTTTGTAGAGAGATAACGTTGTTAGGAGAAAATAGGGTCTCGAGGATTGCATATATAGTTGTAGATAGCAGCCCCCTTATATCGTCATGGTGTATACAACCTTCCTTTCCTTTCAAAATTATTTTCTCTTTGAATTTTGCACCTTCTCTTATTAATTAATAATATTTAACTTTCACATAATTCATTTTTTTAATTCTAAAACGCACTTTAAATACAGTATGATAACGTCCTAATACACTTTCTCCAGAACACTACTTTTGTAGTAATACAACATATTAGATAATGTATTTGATGATTTATATTAGACGATGCTAAGTAGTTTTCAGTATAATAATGTGACATTTTCAAAATTTAAATTGCAATTAAATTTTCAACAAAGTTTACAACGAAGCATCTAATTGTCAAAATTAAGATTACGGTTATAGTATATTCAACCTTCTGTTTATTTAAAAATTATTTCCTAATTTAGATTTCAAATTTTCTTTTATTAACAAAGTATTTTAATTTTCACATAAATCTCCATTTTCGAAGTAAAACGTACTTTAAATACAATATTATAACCTTCTAATACACTTTATCTACAATACTACTTTTATAGTGATCAAATGTAGAAGATAATATATTGGAAGATATATTGATTTTGAGTGGTTTTTAAATATAATAATGCGTCTTTTTCGGAATTTGCAATTAAATTCATAACAGAATTTACAATGAAGCATTTAGTTTTCAAAATTAAGATTAGACGGCTATGATGTATTTTCCTTTCATTTCAAAATCATTTCCTCTCTGGATTACATGTTTTCTCTTATCAACTAAAATATTTAATTCTCACATAATTCAATATTTGCAATTAAATTGTTAATAGAATTTACAATGAAATATTTAGTTTTCAAAATTAAGATTAGGTGGTTATGATGTATTTTCCTTTCAATTCAAAATCATTTCTTTTGTGGATTTCATATTTTTCCTTAGTAACTAGAGTACTTAACATAGGTAAGGCCTTATTCGAGTGACAAGAGTTGAGACTTCCCAACCCCAAAGTTTAGAGCTTTTCTCCCTTAGTTAGGATTGTGCTTGATTGTTTGATATTTATGCAATCTCCACCAATAGTGTGACATTCTAGTAAAAAAAACATACTATTTAACTTCATATAATTTACTTTTTTTCAAATTGAAAAACATGCTTTAAATACAATATGAAAACCTTCTAATATGATTTCTCTATGTATTAGATGATCTTGAATGGTTTTTAAGCATAATCATGAGAATTTTTCAAAATTTAAATTGCAATTAAATTCTTAGCAGAAGTTTAGAAAAAAATCTAACAGTCGAAATTAATATTAGACCATTACAAAGTATCACTTTCCTTTCACTTTTAAATTATTTCCTCTTTGGATTTCACATATTCCTTCATTAATTACAAGTATTTAACTTTGACATAAAGCACCTTTTTTTAATTAAAACTTACTTTAAATACATTTATCTTTCGTTGTTTTGTGGTATAGTACGCTTCAGTACTCTCTTCTAAATCATTTACCTCTCTTATATATCACTCACTCTCTCTTACTCCACTCCAGTACAAAGGAATGGAAGACAGGAATGGAATGCCATGGAAAATACATTCTCAAGGTTTTTCCAATAGCAGCGCCGCCATATGAAAGTTCCTCTTCTTGCTAGAGTTTGCTCTTCCAGCCTTAGCCAAGTGACAAACAATTTACGAGGTTCCAAAAACTTCATCACCCAAAATCCACCCCATTTCTCTCATCACCTAACCAACGACATCGTTCGCTACAACCCTTTCAACATAGGTTTTGGGTCAATTCTTTCTCGTCCGAACTCAGCCAACCTTCATTACCTATTTTTCCATCTCTGCCAGATCCTAATTTGGGTTCTACAAGTACTATTAGGTTGAAAGAATTACCCATTATGGCTCCACAACAGTATTTCTCCAGCATCATTTTTCAAAGAATGAAACAAGAACAAGAAGATTCCAGTATTCAGTTAATCCACGTGATGATGACTTGTGCCGGGACAATCCAATGTGGCAATCTCTCATTGGCTTGCACTTTGGTCGAGAAACTCCAAGGTCTTTTGGCATGCATGGATTCAACATCCGCCATTGGCAAGGTGGCCCGCTATTTAATTGACGCCCTTAATCAACGAATATTCACCGCATCACAAGGAATCAATTCTGTCAGCTTCCTTCCCGAGAACGAGATTCTGTATCATAATTTCTATGAAGCCACACCTTATCTCAAATTTGCGCATTTTACGGCTAATCAAGCTATATTAGAAGCCTTTCAAAGTCATGATATAGTTCACTTTATCGATTTTAGTCTCATGCAAGGCTTACAGTGGCCGTCATTGATTCAAGCCTTAGCTCTACGCCCTGAAGGACCTCCATGGGTTCATATAACCGGCATTGGCCACCATCCACAAACGATCGCGATTCTCTCGGAGAAATTGGTTTTAGATTGGCTGAATTTGCTCGATCAGTAAATGTAAACTGGGCATTTCGTGGAGTGGTGGCTTCAAGGCTTGACGATACCAAGCCATGGTTGTTGCAGACAAGTCAAGTAGAAGCCATAGAAGTAAATTTAATTTTGGAGCTACATAAGTTAATCGGGTTGAATTTGATCCATGGATTACCAATTGAATTGGTTCTGAATTTGGTCAGAAACTTAAACCCAAAAGTCATAACAGTAGTTGAGCAAGAAGTTGACCATAATCAAACCGAGTTTTTGGATCGGCGTACTGAAGCTTTGTTCTATTATTCGACCATGTTCGACTCGTTGGAGGGTTCTTCAACTCAACCGAAAAAAGGTTAAGCCCAATCATACATGAAGAGAGAGAAATGAAGAGAGAGACTGATTAGAGCTGGCTTCAAGCCATTGCAATTGGGACCCATTGCGTTTGAGCAAGCCAGTATGATGTTCAGTTTATTCTCAGTGGAAGGGTACTGTGCAGAAGAGAAAGAAGGATGTTTAACATTGGGTTGGACATGGCCGACCACTCATTGCTACCTCGCCTTGGGAATTGGCTTTGATTGAGCCAAGAAGCCCATGAAACGGAATCGGCTATAATCGAATCAAGCCCTCATTTCAAATATGATAAAAGACTGGCCATTAAGAGATTTATTTTTTATTATTTTTAGCCCTTTAGACTTGAGAGAATTTTGAAGATTTTGTAATTTATAGCATATTCAAATTACTTCAAATTAATTGTGGGAGATGGAACTAGAGGTTCGGTTTCATTATTGCTTGTCACCTTTTCAGTATTCAACTTTTATAACATTTAAAATGAAAATAAAATCATTCATGTCACTTGTGTTAGAATAATGTGGGTGCACTTGGATTAGTTTTAAATTTTAAAAGAGTTTAAACTTTCTTTTTCTTAAAGATTCCTAAAAGGTAATTTATTTGTGAAAAAGGATGTAAGGTCCAAAGCAAAAAAAATTATAACGGTTTCTATTTTGAAATATAATCCAAATATGCACATTTACTTTTTGACTCTGAAACTCAATGTTCTAATTGTGAAGTAATGATGTGATTGTAATAAAAAGATTGAAGAGTATAATTCCTACTTCGTATGAAATGTACTATTTTTTAATAGAAGTATATATATTAATGAAAATGATAATGTAATATTTAATTAGTAAGTCATCTGTTGTATTAAAAATAAATAAGGACAATGAACCGAATTCACAAAAAAGCATTTAGTTGTCAAAATTAATATTACATGGTTATGATGTACCTTCCTTTCATTTCAAAATCATTTCTTCTATAGAGTTCATATTTTTCCCTATATGTGTGTGTGTGCGTGCATATGTGTGTGTGTGTGTGTGCGTGCGTGCGTGTGTGGATGTGTGTATATATTACATTCTAATACACTTTATGTATAATACTACTTTTACAGTAATAAAGAATAACCAAATTAGATAGTATATTAGAAGAGATATAAGATAAACCTTAGTGGTTTTTAAGTATATTAGTGTGACTTTTTCAAAATTTCAATTGCAATTAAATTCTTAATGGAGTTTATAACGAAGCATTTAGCTGTCAAAATTAATATTAGACGGAGTAATTTCTCTTTGCAACCCCTAATTTGACCTTGCAACCCCCCAAAATCCTCATTTCCCTCAAGCCACTTTCTCTATCCACCTCGTCCAACCAAAATTTTCTCTCAAAAAGTCCATCTTCAAATCTAAACTAAACTACCAACAAATCTTTACAAAATCAGGTTAGTATATCATCTTTTAAGTGTATTTCTTTTTTTTTTACCGATTGAAATCATTAAACGTAGATCAAATCATTTTTTTTAAAAAAATAAAGCATAATTTTTGCCTTCTCCCAATCGTACCCCGCAGTAACTATCCAGCCAAGCCCGTGCACTAGGGATGTCTCGAAGATGGCCCTCGTGTGCTGGGTTGGCCGGCAAGCTACCCAGCCGCAGCACCGAGGTGTTTTTTAAAATTTTTTTGTTAACTTATTCTTCTTTTGTTTTAGATTATTTTCCTTTTTATTATTATAGTTTGTTATGTCTTTAGTGTTGTATATATATTTTATGTAGCTATGATGTTTTATTTATTTATCGAATTAACCTTGTTATTTCATCACAAATATATTTAAGTGTACTGTACCTAAATTTGTTCTTCACTATATTGTGGTATTGTACGTTTTCTATAGTAAGCTTCAATACTTTCTTCTCAAATATTTACCTCTCTTATATATCACTCACTCTCTCTCAATCAAGTTAGCACGGAGGAAAGAAAGACAGAAATGGAATGCCATGGAAAATACATTCTCAAGATCTCTCCAATAGTAGCACCGCCAGTAGTGGAAGTTCCTCTTCCTGCTTTGCTTCTAGAACACCCGGCCAAATCAACCATTTTCTCGCTAGATTTTTCCAAACACCAATCATTGGTTACATCTATGTCTTCATCCATATTAAGTAAAGGAACATAAAATTATTACTTTGAGTTTTATATTCTTAGAGAGAAATTTTTGTAGAGAGATAAAGTTGTTAGGAGAAATGAGGGTATGGGGGATCGCATACAGGGTTGTAAATAGGAGTCCATTGATACACGTATTGTGTATACAACCTTCCTTTCCTTTAAAAATTATTTACTCTTTTAATAGAGTATCATATTTGGTTACTTACTAAAATCGCCCTGTGGAAGGAAGGATGGATTGTTAGTCTAAATGGTGGTTTAAGAGTGGCTGAGAACTTGGTCCACCAGAAGCTCGTAGCTTTGTAGAATAAGAACAAGTCGTCCTAAGATTTGTACAACGTGCGCAATCCTCGTGCTTAGTTGCCATTGTCAATCTGATTGGTTTTTTGTAGTGAGTTTTGGCGTAGCAGCTATATTTCGATACATCCAGTTTTTTTTTTCTCGGCTCTCCATAGATAATTTAATAAGGCAATGATTTTTTGCAATTTTCTTATTAATTAATAGTATTTAACTTTCGCACAACTTTTTTTTTATTCTAAAATGAGCTTTATATACAATATGATCACCTCCAATTACACTTTAACTAGAACACTGCTTTTGTAGTAATAAAGCGTATGAGATCGCGTATTAGACGATGTATATTAGACTATCATAAGTAGTTTAAAGTATGAAGATGTAGTTTTTTCAAAATTTAAATTACAAATAAATTTTCAACAAAATTTATTAGGAAGCATCTAGCTTTCAAAATTAAAATTACGCTTATGGTATATTAAACTTTCCTTTTATTTCCAACTTATTTGCTAATATAGATTTCACATTTTCTCTTATTAATGAAGTATATTAATTTTCATATAAATCACCTTTTTCGAATTAAAACGTACTTTATATACAATATCATAACTTTCTAGTATACTTTATCTACAATACAACTTTTATAGTAATCAAGTGTACAAGATAGTAGATTGGAAGATATATTAAAATATCTTAAGTGGGTTTTAAATATAATAATGTGGCTTTTTCAAAATTTTCAATTAAATCCATAACAGAATTTACAATGAAGTATTTAGTTATCAAAATTAAGACTGGACGGTTATAATGCATTTTTTCTTTCATTTCAAAATCATTTTAGCTATGGATTTTATATTTTCACCTATCAACTATAGTACTTAACTTTCACATAATTCACCTTTTTGCAATTAAATTCTTAACGGAATTTACAAAGAAGCATTTACAAAGAAGTTGACCACTATCAAGCCGAGCTTTTGGATCGGTTTACTGAAGCTTTATTCTATTATTCGACCATGTTCGACTCATTGGAGGCTTCTTCGGCTCAACCGGAGAAAGGTTTAACCAAATTATACATGAAGAGAGATATGTAATATTGTATCCTGTGAGGGTCCAGCTCGAACGGAGAGACACAAACCGCTGGCAAAGAGGAGGGATCGACTGAATAGAGCCGGCTTCAAGACATTGCAATTGGGACCCATTGCGTTTGAGCAAGCCAGTATGATGTTTAGTTTATTCTCAGTGGAAGGGTACTGTGTAGAGGAGAAAGAAGGATGTTTAACATTGGGTTGGCATGGCCGACCACTCATTGCTACCTCTACTTGGGAATCGACTATGATTAAGCTAAGAAGCCCTTGAAACGGAATCGGCTAAAATCGAATCAAGCCCTCGTTTCAAATATGATAAAAGGTTAGCCATTAGGAAATTTTGTTTTTGTATTTTTAGCCCTTTAAACTTGAGAGAATTTTGAAGATTTTGTAACTTTATAGCATATTCAAATTAATTCAAATTAATTGTGGGAGATGAAACTAGAGGTTTTATTTCATTATTGCTTGTCACCTTTTCAGTATTCAACTTTTATAACATTTAAAATGAAAATAAAATCATTCATGTCATTTGTGTTAGAATAATGTGGGTGCATTTGGATTAGTTTTAAATTTTAAAAGAGTTTAAACTTTTTTTTTCTTAAAGATTCCTAAGAGGTGATTTATTTGTGAAAAAGGATGTAAGGTCCAAAGCAAAAAAAAATTATGACGGTTTTTAGTTTGAAATATAATCCAAATATACACATTTAGTTTTTGACTCTGAAACTCAATGTTCTAATTGTGAAGTAATGACGTGAATTCTAATGAAAAGATTGAAGAATATAATTCCTACTTCATATGAAATGTTCTATTTTCTTAAAAGAAGTATATATTAATGAAAATGATAATGTAATATTTAATTAGTAAATCATCTCTTGTATTGAAAATAAATAAGGACAATGAACGCTGTTGCTGCGCTACACGATAGAAAATTTGGCCTAAAAATTGGAGAGGTGGTAGAATTTCATGTATGAATGAGAAGAATCTCAGAGTTTTGAAAGGATGCAAATGTTGTATTTGATGTTTTACCTTTTAATAAAGACAAAAGCTCTCAAACTACCACTAAATTTAATATAGTTTGGTGAATACATGAGAGTGATTTATAGTCTATACATATATAAAGGAGTATTTTTTATAATTATTCCCCAAACTATTTATGCGGATTATATTATATTCACATATTAAATTTTATTTATTCAAAATTTTAAAGTTTCTGAGCCATTTTCTTGTATTATAAAATAAGTCTAGTCTTCTAACTTAATAAAATTTAACAAAATATTACACATGCAACTTCTATACCATATTTTTTATAAAGAAATTATTCTCAACACCCCATTATTTCAATGTAATTGTTTTATTGGCCTAATTAGTTAATTAATTAATTAATTAGATTGGTTTTATCCCGAAACTTTTTTAGTCAAAGAAATCTCCATCAAAAGTAGAAATACTTAAACGTAACATTATGGATACCACAAGGGCATAGAGCAGCCCCATCATCAAGTTACTATTACGCTAAAAGATTACAACAACTTTTTCTAAAATGCAAAATTTCTAAGACATCACCTATATACATAAGAAATACACACTACAACATTGATAGAGAAAAAACCTGCTAACATATCTCTCTATGATGCTACTCCTATTAACTATATGGCTAATAACTAACAATAGAACATCACATTCTTCACTCTCTCTTTCAACGCCGGAAGAGGGCGGACAGCTTAACTGCCTGTTGTTCGACTACCACTACGAGAGACATTCTCCTGACTTTCAGGATCCATGTAAAACCGCGCTCTGTAGGCCGCTAGATGTGCATAATATGCAGGAGGCACTGCGTCAACCATAGTAATCAAACATGTAAATCTTGTATGCATTTGAAGCAGCTAGTAATGTGATGCATTCGCGTGTAAGTGAACAGTGACACTTACCTACAGAGACTGATCTAGTGCATCGCGCATACCTGCAACATTGTATAACTTAATTAGAAGTGCAATGGGAGTATCCTAGATATACAGAGTGAGGATGAGATAAGGATTGGTAACATTTGTTAGAAAATTCATCTGCAAGAAGAAGATTTTACGTGTAGCATAGGTTGTTCGTCAAGGACTGGATTTCATCTGCAATAAAATTGTTCTCGTCCCAAAGAACATGATAATGTGCTGGTCGACTAGTACCTTGACAATGCAAAATCATAGGACGTTAAGAAAGCCGAATAAAAACAAAAAAGGAAAATTCTGTAACTTTTCCTATTATTATGTTTCTCTACAATGAAAGCTTGATAAGGTGGAGCAAGTTAAATAGAGAGCTTCAGTTTCATAAAATCTAGTTTAAATTTGTACCTGTATCCCGGCATGACTGCACAGATAAAAGTCGAATTCAGTGGGATGACAAATTTGAGTATCTACAACTGTGCCTGAAATGAAAATTTTGAGTATCTACAGCTGCCTGAAATCCTTTGTATCTCAACTTTGGATCAAAATACAAAACCTCGTAACTAGACAGAGTTGATACTTTTATCCAAGGAAGCTAAACGAATTCGTAAGAAAGCAGTGAAACTGTTAGCTTTGATATACATGATAAAGTTCCTCAGACGAGTAGAAGCTCACCTGGTAAGATGTTCCCACTCCTGTCTGTGCTACTATGGCTGTTTGGGAAAAGTCGTGTATGGTGTCGTTTTTGGACAGCAATGAAAGTTACGGGAGGTTGGTAACCAGGTTCAAGAGATGCACAGGCCTGGAAAGCAAGAAGATGAGCACCAGAAAACGGGCAGGGTAGTCTAGGGATGCAAGAGCTGAGGATATGTAAACTAACCTTACGAATAGCATCAAGTTCATAGAGTAGAACCTGGTAAAACTGTCCATCACTGACACCATCCCTGCATAGATCAAGTCGACATAAATTCTTATAGCATCACTTCAATAAACTATATCTTTTTATTTTTTTGGCTGAATAACACTGTAATATACTTCATCCTAAATAACTCTATATAGCTCAAAATGCTTGGAAAAAGGCAGTCATATTCAAGGGTATTAAGCAATATCAGATAAGTCAACTTTATGCAACTAAATAAATATTTAAATTTATGAGATGAACTCAGACATTTGCCGAGTACCTATAGAAGATTATTCTCAGTGGTTTGCATCCAGTTGACTTCTTAAATGCTAGTAAAAGCTCTCTGCAGTTGTAAATACAAAATGGTGAATGTTATTAAGCAGCACATGATAACAAATGACTATATTTTGTCACTGTTCAATGTTTTAGTTGCCTGTATATTTTGTATTCTACTTATTTCCATAAAGAAACAACAAAAGGCAATTATCACATTTTTAAACTTCACCATTATCAAAGCGATGAAAATTGGTAACATTTTGGACTTGACCAAGAATGGCATTTTTATGGTATTTATAGATCAACAAAGGCTTGAAAACATAGCAGGGTTTGGAATCAAGTAGTTAACCAAAAACATACAAATTTTGTGGTGGGAAATAATGGTTAAATCAGAAGGAACTCTCAGGAGACAACCTAATATATCAATCTAACATGCCATCCTATAGCTAGAAATTGGGTGCATTTCCAAAAGTGCCCATGAACTTCACATCACATTAACAGGAGAACAAAACTGATGCTGAAAATAATGAGTACGAGAGGTGTACCTAATCATGCTTCCACATACCGTGCCCTATTGAGGATCTTTCCAGTTACAGATCCTGAATTAGTTCTTGACTATGTGTCTGAGCACATACCAATCTTGCATATTTAGTAACCTCTGGCCAGTCTTGGGATGCCACAACCTAAATCCAAGTTTAAGGTTCAGATAAGATAGTCCCTCATGAAAGAGCTACAAAATGAAAAAGGTTTAGATTCTTACAGCAGCAATAGACGGGCTAGACTCCTCTCCACACTCAGGATGTAACATCAGCTCCGAATATTATTGTTTGAATATCACTTACCAAAGGTATTTTCCATCGCAATGCATCCAAAAGCACAGTATTTCATCCTTGCATCTACCAGGTTGTAGAACAGAGATGATTGTTTCCGTTGCATCAGTATCCAACAAATTGTGAACGTTAGTAAGTTAAAGTTAGAATAGTCAGTTTCTTCCACCATACCTTTACATTAATCTTGAGGGACACATTTGAGAGGTACTGCTTGCTAACTTTTAAGACATGCTTTGTAAGACAGCACTGAGAGATTAGTCCCAGATCAGTTTCATAAATTCGCTTCAGATTACCTGAATAGGAAGCATTAAGCAAAAGCTTTTTGCTGTGAACGAGTATCCAAATATTGAGCATAAAAAGTTCTAGTGGCATCCATATCCTGTGCAATTACTAGAATTATCACTAATCACAGATTTCTGTTTCGGTCAATCATCAAGCATCGTTCAACACGGACGATAGGACCAGTTGGCCACATACCATACAAAGAGCCATTATTGTCAGGAAGAATTGCAATAAGCAGCTCTAATTCTTTTTCCCCTAATTTGTTTGCAGCAGCATTACAAACATAACCAAGTGCCTTCTTCACTTGATCAGGTCTGGCAAAATGGATTGGAATTACAGGGTCACTATTGAATTCCTGAATTGGAAGGCCAACAGTTCACAGAAGGCAATCAGGGAGTGAATTTCTCTACAATATGCTAAACGCAAAGATTCTCAGAGGAGAAATTTACCGTTCCAGATATTTGACACATCTGGAGCAATTGTTGACAAAAGCTCAAAGCCGCACTTTCTTGGACGCTCCATGAGAAGTTTATACAAGCCCAGTAATTAATAGTACTTCCATTTATCACTTTCTGTATTAAGATAACAATTTTTATTCAGTCAAGGATTTACATCTCCAGGAACCAAACTATGATGAGTTGATATTGTCATCCCCCAAAAGGAGGTTAGATTACCTTATTTATCATATTCCACTGACCTAGTTAAGGTAGATGTTCTTTTTTTTGGCCAGTATCATGATACTTCAGCTACTTGAAACAAAAGACTGATTATAGTTGCCAGTAATAGGGCTGAGGATTATGATTTTTACCTTAGTATCCTTTTGAGCCTTAAATGTTATCTCTTTCTTTAAACGACTTAAATATTAACCCATAATCTTGAAGAGAGTTTAATGCAAACTTCTAACTTGTGCTTCCATGATGGGTTATTGTTTTGTGTGTACGGAAAGAAAATAAGTTATTTTGACAAAAGGGCAGAAGAAAAAAAATATATGACTTGTTGTACTTAACAAAAAAAGAAAAAAACAAATGTACTGAGCTAAAAAAAAAAAGAGAGAAAAAAGAAAGAAAAGTTATACATGATTGTTACAAGTCATAAGGTATAAAGAAAGAAAAAAAATTCAAGAGGCCTGAATTTGTGAATGTAAAAAAAAAGAATGGACTTAAATGATGAATTTTGAGAAAAAGAAGATGGTAGTTGGTGAATGCATTAATACAAAAAAAGGAAGGAAAAATAAAGTTAGAAAGTTTGTCGAAATTTTAAAGTATCCATATCCTTTGCAAGCTCTCTTTTCTTTGAATTTGAATTCGTTACCTTCGTTTGATAACCAACGCCCTAACCTTATATTATAAACTTTAAAGTCCTACCTGATGTGAGTTGAGTTTGAGAATCCTTGATTAGTGGAGAGAAGGTACAAAGAGTGAGCTTATAGGATGAACATTTGTTGAGATTTGTCTATTATGTGTAATTTAAAATTTTTGTTTAGTATTTAATTTACAATATCTTATGATCACGATTACACTTTACACAAGTCTTTCTTTAGTTATAGAAGATGATTGAATATTTTTGTTAGTTAACTTGAGTTTGAAAATAAGAGGAATAGAGCTTGTTTTGATAAGTTTATGGTATTGATGAAGGATACTTAATTTGGGTTATTCTTTGTCTTTTCTAAAGTTTGTTGTTTATTTGACTTTGTGGATATGTCGTCTGTAAACCCTCACGAGACCATGCTCAATCACTAGGGGGAAATTAGGCGTTTAAAAGGCTTGTGCACATGCTAAGTGCAATGGTGAGTCCTACGAAAGTGGCCAGTTAGTTTTTCTTTTCTATTCTTTATTTTTGCTTGAGGACTAGCAAAACTTAGGTGTGGGGGAGCTCATAAAGTTCATTTTTGGTACAAATAAACACTCTAACTTTCAATTATTAACCTTTAAAAATATTTTATTTATTTATCAAACATAATTATTATATTTAATTTATTTTATTTAGGTGATAAAGGGAGAGAAGCCCAAGAAGGATCAACAGCCCACCACAAGAGTAAGAAATAATAAAGGCAGCACACAAGAAGAATAAAAGAAAAAAATTTGAAACCCACGGCTGAAAAGAAAAAGGAAAGAAGGGCTGCCGGGAAGAATTAGAATAGGAGAAGGAAAGCTTTCCTTACACAAATATAAAAAGGAAAAGGGAGTTATAATGGAA
Organism: Catharanthus roseus; assembly: GCA_028651295.1. Classification (NCBI taxonomy): domain Eukaryota; kingdom Viridiplantae; phylum Streptophyta; class Magnoliopsida; order Gentianales; family Apocynaceae; genus Catharanthus; species Catharanthus roseus. The sequence continues at coordinate 63,098 of JAPQWS010000087.1, forward strand.
AGAGGAGAGGAGAGCTGCTGGGCAGCTTTAAAAGGAGAAGAAAAGAAGGAACCAGGGGAGGACAAAAAAAAAAAAAAGAAGAAAAATATATATAAAGAGAGCTGAGGGGAGAAATCGGAAGAGCTTGGAGCTAGAAAAAAATTACCAGTAGCTGCAGCACGCATAAAGAAGCAGTTGTTGGCTGTGAGAGGAATTAAAGCAGAAACAACAGAGATCAAATAAGCAGCAGCAGTTGGAGAACCGAAGCAGCTTAGAAAACTGAAGTAGCGAATCGGCTGCAGGGCAGAAAAACCAGACGAGCAACAGAAAGATTCGGACGCTACTAGTGGATGAAATCAGCAGCAGCAGAAAGATAAAGTAGCATTAGCTCCAAGTGAAGAAGAAATCCATGATCTTTTCTAAGTAATTAGTTCCTTCTTTCACTTTAACTTTGAATTAATTTTCTTTTTAGAATCTTGATGAAATCTTAGATATGTGACTTTGGTTTATGTATTTTGGGAAATTTACTATGATATTTATGTGATTACATATCTTGGGATGTTTCTTGGTTTGATACAATTAATTCTTTGTGATTGTTCTTGTAGAATGACTATTTGTTTAATTGGTATTTTGATCCATGCTTAATTCCTGTAGTCTTGAGTATGAGATATGTGATTTTTTCAAGTATATTGTGGGTTTTAGAATAGAATAGTTCATGCTAATTTTAGATGATTTATATCATAGAGTTGAATAAGTCATGCTAATGGTTAGATGAATTATGTCATGCATTTAAACACAATATATTTCTTCAGTGAATCGAACCTTGTAGCCTAGATCACCACATAAAGGTCTAATCTTTTCTCCTATATAGAATTCAACTATTGTTATATAGGTCAGTGGTGGATTCAGGGTTCTAAATCATCTTCGTTGGTTAATCTCTTGTTAGTATTAATTTAGTTATTTATTCATTAGTTTTAGTTAAATTTAGGTATAATTTTCTTAGATAATAAAATTTCATTCTTCTTTTCATAAAATTAATTTAGGAAGATAGTAATTTAGGTAGTTAAGCCTTTCTCTGTGGTTCAATACCCTGATACTTCCATATTACATTGATCTTGTGCACTTGCAAATATTGAGTTTAGAGCTTACTTAGAAAAATTTCGATCATGTTTAAATGTCTCTTTTCTAGTTATGGAAAAAACTCAATAATTAAATCAAAAAAATTAAGTTCGGGTGAATCTAACAAGCAGCCTTTGATTTATAAATCCACGCACTACTTGAACCAACCTAGGAAACTAGGTTGTTCTTGTTGTGCCAAGGTAACCAAACCGGGCCAAACAAAAGGCATCCCACAAGACAGATAGGCCGAACTAAAACTAGAATGGGTAACCAACACTCGAGCCAAACAATTTTTTTTTAAAAAAAATATAAATAAATAAAAATTTTCTTTTCGAAGTAAATTTTATCTCAAACTCAATATTTTTCAAATACCAATCATTGGTTACATCTATGTCTGCATCCATATTAATTAAAAGTAACTTAAAATTGTTACTTTGAGTTTTAACTTATTAGAGAGAAAATTTTTGTAGAGAGATAAAGTTGTTAGGAGAAATGAGGGTTAGGGGGATTGCATATAGGGTTACAAACAGCAGTCCCCTTATATACTTATGGTGTATACAACCTTCCTTTCCTTAAAAAATTATTTACTCTTTGAATTTTGTACTTTCTATTATTAATTCATAGTATTTAACTTTCAAGTAGCGTTTTTTTTAATTCTAAAACGACCTTTACATACAATATGATAACCTCAGATTACATTTTCTAGAACACTACTTTTGTAGTAATACATCGTATTAGATAGCGTATTATATGATTTATATTAGACTATCCTAAGTAGTTTTTAAGCATAAAGATGTGGTTTTTTTTCAAAATTTAAATTGCAATTAAATTTACAACAAAATTTACAACGAAGTATCTAATTGTCAAAATTAAAATTACGGTTATGGTATATTCAACTTTCCTTGTATTTCAAAATTATTTCCTCATATGGATTTCATATTTTCTCTTATTAACAAAGTATTTTAATTTTCACATAACACCTTTTTCAAATTAAAATGTACTTTGAATACAATATCATAACCTTTTAATATACTTTATCTATAATAAAACTTTTATAGTGATCAAGTATACGAGATAGTATATTGGAAGATATATTAGATTATCTCGAGGGGTTTTTAAATATAATAATGTGGTTTTTCAAAACTTGCAATTAAATCCATAATAGAATTTACAATAAAGTATTAAGTTGTGAAAATTAAGACTACACGGTTATGATGCATTTTTCTTTTCATTTCAAAATCATTTCCGCTATGGATTTCAAATTTTCTCTTATCAACTATAGTACATAGCTTTCACATAATTCACTTCTTTGCAATTAAATTCTTAACATATTTTACAATGAAGCATTTATTTGTCAAACTTAATATTAGATGGTTATGATGTATTCTCCTCTCATTTCTGAATCATTTCCTCTACAGACTTCTTACTCTTCCTTATATGTGTGTGTTTGCGCACGTTTGTGCGTGCGTGTGTGTATATATAGCATTCTAATATACTTTATCTGTATTACTACTTTTATAGTAATAAAAAATAAGCGAATTAGAGAATGTATTAGAAGAGATATAGGATGAACCTAGTAGTTTTTAAATATAATAGTGTGACTTTTTAAAAATTAAAATTGCAATTAAATTCTTAATAGAATTTATAATGAATCATTTAGTTGTCAAAATTAATATTAGGAGTAATTTCTCTTTACAACCCCTAATTTGATCTTGCAACCCCCCAAACTCTCATTTCCCTCAAGCCACTTTCTCTGTTCACCTCTTCCTACAAAAATTTTCTCTCAAAAAGTCTATCCTAAAATCTAAAGTAATCTACCAACAAATCTTAACATAATTTTGTTGGTATGTCATCTTTAAGCATATTTCTTCATTTTTACCAATTCAAATCATTAAATTGAGCTCAAATCATTTTTTTTTAAAAAAAATTATGGAATTTTTGCCTCCTCCCCCCGTACCTCGCAGTACCTATCCAGCCAAACCTGTGTACCAGAGATGTCTAAAAGATGGCCCACGCGTGCCAATCTGGGTTGGCCAGCAAGCTACTTTTCCACAGCACTCGGTCCTTTTTTAAAACTTTTTTTGTTAAGTTATTCTTTTTTCCTTTTTAGGTCATTTACATTTTTTTTATTATTATAATTTGTTATGTATTTAACGTTGTATGTATATTGTATGTAGCTATAATGTTTTATTTGTTTATCGAGTTATATGTTTTTAATGTGTATATATTTTTAAATTTGTTTTATGAATTACGTAAATTGTTATTATTGTATTTTTTAATTAGATGTCTGTGACGTTGAAATGTCTCTATTCTAGTCATGAAAAAAAACTCAATAATTAAACAAAAAAAATAGGTTCAGGTGCACCGACCAAGCAGCCTTTGGTTTTTCAACCCGGGCACCACTTGAACCAACCTAGGAAACTAGGTTGTTCTTGTTGTACCAAGTTAACAAACCCAAGACAAATAAAAGGCATCCCACTAGGCAGATAGGCAAAACTAAAACCAGCTTGGGTAACCAACTCTCGATTAAAACAAATTTTTTTAAAAAAAATAAATAACAGAAATTTTCTTTTCAAACTAAATTTTATCTCAAAATCGATGTTTTCCAAACACCGATCATTGGTTACCTCTATGTCTTCATCTATATTAACTAAAAGTAACTTAAAATTATTACTTTGTGTTTTAAGTTATTAGAGAAATTTTTTTGTAGGGAGATAAAATTGTTAGGAGAAATAACGGTCTGGGGAATTGCATATAGGGTTGCAAATAGCAGTCCCCTTATTCACTTATGTTGTATACAACCTTCCTTTCCTTTCAAAATTTTTTACTCTTTTAATTTTACATTTTGTATTATTAATTAATAGTATTTAACTTTCACATAACTTTTTTTTAATTCTAAAATGAGATTTATATACAATATAATTACCTCCGATTACATTCTCTAGAACAGTACTTTTGTAGTAATATAGCGTATTTAGATTAAGTATTAGATGATTTATATTAGACTATCCTAAAAATGTTTTTTTTTTCGAAATTTAAATTGCAAATAAATTTACAACGAAATTTAGAATGAAGCATCTAATTTTCAAAATTAAAATTACGGTTATGGTATATTTAACTTTCATTTTATTTCAAAATTATTTCCTAATATGGATTTCACATTTTCTCTTATTAACGAGGTATTTTAATTTTCACATAAATAACCTTTTTTAAATTAAAACGTACTTTAAATACAATATCATAACCTTCTAATAAAAATTATCTACAATACAACTTTTATAGTGATCAAGTGTACGAGATAGTATATTGCAAGATATATTAGATGATCTTAAGTGGTTTTTAAATATAATAATGTGGCTTTTTAAATATTTACAACTAAATCCATAATAGAATTTACAATGAAGCATTTAGTTGTCAAAATTAAGACTAGACAGTTATGATGCAGTATTCCTTTCATTTCAAAATCACTTCTTCTATGGATTTCGTACTTTCTCTTATCAACTACAGTATTTAACTTTCACATAATTTACTTTTTGCAATTAAATTTACAATGAAGCATTTAGTTGTCAAAATTTATATTAGATGGTTATGATGAATTTTCCTCTCATTTCAAAATCATTTCCTCTATAGAATTCATATTTTTCCTTATATGTGTGTGTGTCTGTGCGTGCATGTGTGTGCATATATATAACATTCTAATACACTTTATCTATTATACTACCTTTATATTAATAAAGAATAAGTAATTAGGTAGTGTATTAGAAGAGATATAAGATTAATCTGAGCGCTTCTTCAGTATAACAGTGTGACTTTTTCAAATTTTAAATTGTACTTAAATTCTTAATGGAATATATAATGAAGCATTTAGTTTTCAAAATTAATGTTAAACATGGTAATTTCTCTTTTGCAAACCCTAATTTTGACCTTGCAACCCCCTAAACCCTCATTTCCCTCAAGCCACTTTCTCTGTCCACCTCGTCCTACAAAAATTTTTTCTCAAAAAGTCCCTCTTCCAATCTTAAGTATTCTGCCGACAAATCTTTAAAAAAATTACGTCAATCTATCATTTTTAAGAGTACTTTCTTCATTTTTCACTGGTTCAAATCATTAAAATGAGCTGAAATCATTTTTGAAAAAAAAATAATCCGGAACTTTTGCCTCCTCCCACCCGTACCCCGTATTAGCTATTTAGCCAAGCCTGTGCATCCGCGATGTCTTTAAGATGGCCCTTGTGTGACAATCTGGGTTGGCCGGCAAGCTACACAGCCGCAGCACCGGGGCCTTTTTTTTTAAATTTTTTTGTTAAGTTATTCTTTTTTTCTTTGTTTTAGGCTATTTACTTTCTTTATTTTTATAATTTGTTATGTATTTAAGTTGTATGTATATTTTATGTAGTGATAATGTTTTATTTGTTTTACGAATTATATGTTTTTTAATGTGTATCTATTATTTTCAAATTTGCATAATGAATTACATAAATTGTTATTATTAAATTTTTTTAATGTTTAAATGTCTCTTTTCTAGTTTTGGAATAAACTCAATAATTCAATAAAAAAAAACAGGTTAAGGTGAACCGACCGGACATCCTTTGGTTTATCGATCGGGGCACCACTTTAACCAACCTAGGAAACTGGGTTGTTCTTATTGTGCCACGATAACCAACCCGGGCCAAGTAAAAGGCATCCCACCAGGCAGATTGGCCATTTAAAACCAGCTTCGGTAACCAACTCTCTAGCCAAACAAATTGTTTTTAAAAAAATAAATAACAAAAATTTGCGTTTCGAACTAAATTTTATCTCAAAATCGATGTTTTCTAAACACAAATCATTGATTACATCTATTTCTTCATCCATATTAACTAAAAGTAACTTAAAATTGTTACTTTCAGTTTAAAGTTATTAGAGAGAAAATTTTTGTAGAGATATAGAGTTGTTAGGAGAAATAATGGTCTGGGAAATTGCATATAGGGTTGCAAATAGCAGTCTCCTTATACAGTTATGGTATATAAAACTTTCATTTCCCTTCAAAATTATTTAGTCTTCGAATTTTGCATTTTCTATTATTAATTAATAGTATTTAACTTTCACATAACTTTTTTTTAATTCTAAAACGAACTTTATATACAATATGATAACCTCCGACTACACTATCTCTAGAACACTACTTTTGTAGTAATACAGCGTATTAGATCATTTATATTAGACAATCCTATGCCGTTTTTAAGTATAAAAATGTTGTTAAATTTAAATTGCTATTAAATTTACAACAAAATTTACAACGAAGCATCTAATTGTCAAAATTAAAAACTACGGTTATGGTATATTCAACTTTCCTTTTATTTCAAATTTATTTTCTAATATCGATTTAACATTTTCTCTTATTAACGAAGTACTTTAATTTTCACATAAATCACTTTTTTTGAATTAAAGTATACTTTAAATAGAATATCATAACCTTCTAATACACTTTATCTACAATACAACTTTTATAGTGATCAAGTGTAAGGGATAGTATATTTGAAGATATATTAGATGATCTTAAGTGGTTTTTAAATATAATAATGTGGCTTTTTCAAAATTTACAACAAAATCCCTAACATAATTTACAATGAAGCATTTAGTTGTGAAAATTAAGACTACACGGCAGTGGTGCAGTTTTCCTTTCATTTCAAAATCATTTCCTTTATAGATTTCGTATTTTCTCTTATCAACTACAGTATTTAACTTCCACATAATTCACTTTTTTGCAACTAAATTCTTAACAGAATTTACAATGAAGCATTTAGTTGTAAAAATTAATATTAGATTGTTATGATATATTTTCCTCTTATTTCAAAATCATTTCGTCTATAGAGTTCATATTTTTCCTTATATGTGTGTGAATGCGTGCGTGTGTGTGTTTGTATGTATAAAATATTCTAATACACTTTCTTTATAATACTACTTTTATAGTAATAATGAATAAGCGAATTAAATAGTGTATTAGAAGAGATATAAGATGAACCTGAGTGGTTATAAAGTATAATAGTGCGACTTTTTAAAATTTAAATTGCTATTAAATTCTTAATGGAATTTATAATGAAGCATTTAGTTGTCAAAATTAATATTAGACGCGATAATTTCTCTTTGCAAACCGTAATTTTGACCTTGCAACTCCCAAACCCTCATTTCCCTCAAGCCACTTTCTCTGTCCACCTCGTCCTACCAAAATTTTCTCTTAAAAAATCCATCTTCAAATCTTAATAAATCTGCCAACATATCCTCAAAAAATCAGGTTAGTATATCATGTTTAAGAGTATTTCTTCATTTTTACCAATTCAAATAATTAAATTGAGCTCAAATAAATTGTTTTAAAAAAATAATCTGGAATTTTTCCTCCTCCCACCCGTATCCCGCCGTAGCCATCCAGCCAAGCCTGTGCACCCGGAATGTCTTGAAGATGGCCCTCGTGTGCCAATCATGGTTAGCCGGCAAGCTATCCAGCCGCAGCATCGGGGCATTTTTTTAAAATCTTTTGTTATTTTATTATTTTTTCTTTGTTTTAGGTTATTTACTTTTTTTATTATTATAATTTGTTATGTTTTTAATTTTGTACGTATATTTTATGTAGTGATAATGTTTTATTCGTTTATCAAATTATATGTTTTTTAATGTGTATCGATTATTATTAAATTTGTTTAATGAATTAAGTGAATTGTTATTAGTGAAATTTTTTTTATGTTTAAATGTCTCTTTTCTAGCTAAAGAAAAAATTCAATAATTCAATTAAAAAAAATAGGTTAAGGTGAACCGACTGGACAACCTTTGGTTTATGGACCCAGGCACCGCTTGAACCAACCTAGGAAACTGGGTTGTTCTTGTTGTGCCAAGGTAACCAAACCCGAGCCAAGCAAAAGGCATCTTCCCTGGCAGATTGGCCAAATTAAAACCAACTTCGGTAACCAACTCTCTAGCCAAACAAATTGTTTTAAAAAAATAAATAACAAAAATTTGTTTTTCGAACTAAATTTTATCTCAAAATCGATTTTTTCTACTCATTGATTACATCTACTTCTTCATCCATATTAACTAAAAGTAACTTAAAATTGTTACTTTAAGTTTTAAGTTACTAGAGAGAAAGTTTTTGTAGAGAGATAAAGTTGTTAGGAGAAATGAGGGTCTGGAGGATTGCAAATACACTTATGATGTATAAAACCTTCACTTCCCTTCAAAATTATTTACTCTTTGAATTTTTCATTTTCTATTCTTAATTAATAGTATTTAACTTTCACATAACTTTTTTTAAATTCTAAAACGAACTTTATATACAATATGATAACCTCCGATTACACTTTCTCTAGAACATTACTTTTGTAGTAATACAACGTATTAGATCATTTATATTAGACAATCCTAAGTAGTTTTTAAGTATAAAATTGTTGTTTTTTCAAACTTTAAATTGCAATTAAATTTGTAAAAAAATTTACAACGAAGCATCTAATTGTCAAAATTAAAATTACGGTTATGGTATATTCAACTTTCCTCTTATTTCAAAATTATTTCCGAATATGGATTTCACATTTTCTCTTATTAATGAAGTATTTCAATTTGCACATAAATCACCTTTTTTCGAATTCAAACATACTTTAAATGCAATATCATAACCTTCTAACACGCTTTATCCACAATACAACTTTTATAGTGATCAAGTATATGAGATAGTATATTGGAAGATATATTAGATGATCTTGAGTGGTTTTTAAATATCATAATATGGCTTTTTCAAAATTTACGACAAAATCCCTAACATAATTTACAATAGAGCATTTAGGTTTCAAAATTAAGACTATACTGTAATGATGTAGTTTTCCTTTCATTTCAAAATTATTTCCTCTATGGAGTTCCTATTTTCTCTTATCACCCACAATATTTAACTTTCATATAATTCACTTTTTGTAATTAAATTTTTAACAGAATTTACAATGAAGCATGTAGTTGTAAAAATTAATATTAGATGGTTATGATGTGTTTTCCTCTCATTTCAAAATCATTATCTCTATAGAGTTCATATTTTTCCTTATATGAGCGTTATGAATGCGTGCGTGTGTGTGTTTGTATGTATAAAACATTCTAATACACTTTCTTTATAATACTACTTTTGTAGTAATAAAGAATAAGCGAATTAAATAGTGTATTAGAAGAGATAAAAGATGAACCTGACTGGTTATAAAGTATAATAGTATGAATTTTTTAAAATTTAAATTACAATTAGAGTCTTAATGGAATTTATAATGAAGTATTTAGCTGTCAAAATTAATATTAGACAGAGTAATTTCTCTTTGCAAAACCTAATTTGACCTTGTAACCCCCCAAACCCTCATTTCCCTCAAGCCACTTTCTCTGTCCACCTCTTACTTCAAAAGTTTTCTCTCAAAAAGTCCATCTTAAAACCTAAAGTAATCTACCAACAAATCTTCATAAAATCAAATTCATATATCATCTTTAAGTGTACTTCATTTTTACCGATTCAAAACAGGAAATTGAGCTCAAATCATTTGTTTTAAAATAAAATATTCTGGAATTTTTGCCTCCTCCCACCCGTAACCCTGCAGTAGCTATCCAGCCGAACCTGTGCACTGGGGATGTCTTGAAGATGACCCTCCTACGCAAATCTGGGTTGGCCAGTAAGCTACCCAGCCTATTTAAAATTTTTTTTTGTTAAGTTATTCTTTTTTCTTTGTTTTAGGTCATTTACTTTTTTTATGATTATAATTTTTTACGCATTTAATGTTGTATGTATATTTTATGTATTTGTTTATTGATTTAATCTTGTTATTTCATCAAAATATATATTTAAGTGTATTGTACCTACATTTATTTTTCATTATTTTGTGGTATTGTACGTTTTTTGTAGTAGGCTTCAATAGTCTCTTCTCGATCATTTACCTCTCTTATATATCACTCTCTCTCTCACTCCACTCCACCACGGAGGAATAGAAGACAGAAATGGAATGCCATGGAAAATACATTCTCAAGATTTCTCCAGTAGCAGCCCCGCCAGTAGTGGAAGTTCCTTTTCTTGCTCTACTGCCAGAACACACGGCCAGATCGACCATTTTCTCGCCAGAGTTTTCCAAACACCAATCATTAGTTACATCTATATCTTCATCCATATTGACTAAAAGTAACTTTAAATTGTTACTTGGATTTTTAAGTTATTAGAGAGAAAATTTTTATAGAGAGATAAAGTTGTTAGGAGAAATGAGGGTCCAGGGGATCGCATATAGGGTTGCAAATAACAGTCATCTTATAAACTTATGGTGTATACAACCTTCATTTCCTTTAAAAATTATTTACTCTTTTAATCGAGTATCATATTTTGTTATTTACTAAAATTGCCCTTTGGTGGGGAAGGATGGATTTTTAGTCTAAATGGTGGTTTAAGAGTGCCAGAGAAATTGGTCCACCGGAAGCTCGTAACTGTGTAAAAATAAGAAAAAGTCATTGCTGAGATTCGCGCAACGCGTACAACCCTCGTGTTAAGTTCCATCGTTAATCTGGTCGGTTCTTTGCGCCGAGTTTTGACGTAGCAGCTATATTTTGATTCATCCATTTTTTTTTTCACGGCTCGATACATAATTTGATAAGCCAATGATGTTTTGCATTTTCTCTTATTAATTAATAGTATTTAACTTTCACCTAACTTTTTTTTTTAATTCTGAAATGAGCTTTATATACTTTATGATAACAACCTATTACACTTTCTCTAGAACACTACTATTATAGTAATACAGAAATATTAGGTGTTCTATTAGCTAATTTATATTAGACTATCCTAAGTAGACTTAAGTATAAAAATGTGCCTTTTTCAAAATTTAAATTGCAAATAAATTTTCCACAAAGTTTACTACGAAGCATCTTATTGTCAAAATTAAAATTACGATTATCATATATTAAACTTTCCTTTTATTTCCAAATTATTTCCTAATATGGATTTCAAATTTTCTCTTATTAACAAAGTATTTTAATTTTCACATAAATCACCTTATTTAAATTAAAACGTACTTTAAATACAATATCATAACCTTCTAATCCACTTTATCTATAATACAACTTTTATAGTGATCAAGTGTACGAGATAGTATATTGGAAGATATATTAGATGATCTTGAGTGTTTTTTAAATATAATAATGTGGCTTTTTCAAAATTTACAACTAAATCCATAACATAATTTACAATGAAGCATTTAGTTGTCAAAATTAGGACTAGACGGTAATGCTGCAGTTTTCCTTTCATTTCAAAATTATTTCCTCTATGGATTTCCTATTTTCTCGTATCAAATACAGTTTTAAACTTTAACATAATTCACTTTTTAGGAATTAAATTCTTAATAGAATTTACAATGAAGCATTTAGTTTAGAAAATTAATATTAGATGGTTATGATGTATTTTCCTCTCATTTCAAAATCATTTCCTCTATAGAGTTCATATTTTTCCTTATATGCATGTGTGCATGCATGCGTGCGTGTGTGTTTGTATGCATAAAACCTTCTAATACACTTTCTCTATAATTCTACTTTTATAGTAATAAAGAATAAGAGAATGGAATTGTGTATTAGAAAGTGATATAAGATGAACCTGAGTGGTTATTAAGTATAATAGTATGACTTTTTTAAAATTTAAATTGCAATTAATTCTTAATGGAATTTATAATGAAGTATTTAGTTGTCAAAATTAATATTAGACGGAGTAATTTCTCCTTGCAACCCCTAATTTGACCTTCTAACGCCCTAATCTCTCATTTCCCTCAAGCCACTTTCTCTGTCTATCTCCTCTTACCAAAAGTTTCTCTCAAAGAGTCCATCATAAAATCGAAAGTAATCTACTAATAAATCTTCACAAAATCAGGTTAATTATATCATCTTTAAGTGTATTTCTTCATTTTTACCGATTCAAATATGAAATTGAGCTCAAATCATTTTTTTCTAGATAAAATATTCTGGAATTTTTGCCTCCTCCCACTGGTATCCTGCAGTAGCTATCTAGTAAACCCGTGCATAAGGGATGTCTCGAAGATGGCCCTCGTATGCAATACTCGGGGCTCTTAAAAAAGTTTTTTTGTTAAGTTATTCCTTTTTCTTTGTTTTTGGGCATTTACTTTTTTTTATTATTATCATTTTTTATGTATTTAATGTTGTATGTATATTTTATGTATCTATAATGTTTTATTTGTTTATCGATTTAATCTTGTTAATTCATCAAAATATATATTTAAGTGTATTGTACCTATATTTATTTTTCATTATTTTGTGGTATTGTACGTTTTTTGTAGTAGCTTCAATAGTCTCTTCTCGATAATTTACCTCTCTTATATATCACTCACTCTCTCTCACTCCACTCCACCACGGAGGAATGGAAGACAGAAATAGAATACCATGGAAAATACATTCTCAAGATTTCTCCAACAGCAGCGCCACCAGTAGTGGAAGTTCCTCTTCTTGCTCTACTGCCATAACACATGGCTAGATCAACCACTTTCTCACCAGAGTTTTCCGAAACATCAATCATTGGTTACATCTATGTCATCATCCATATTGACTATTAGTAACTTAAAATTGTTACTTTGAGTTTTAAGTTATTAGAGAGAAAATTTTTGTAGAGAGATAAAGTTTTCAGAAGAAATGAGGGTCCAGGGGATCGTATATAGGGTTGCAAATAGTAGTCCCCTTGTGCACCTATGGTGTATACAATCTTTCTTTCCTTTAAAAATTATTTACTCTTTTAATTGAGTATCAGATTTGTTATATACTAAATTCGCCCTTTGGAGGGAAAGGATGGATTGTTAGTCTAAATGGTGGTTTAGGAGTGCTAGAGAACTTGGTCCACCGGAAACTCGTAGCTATGTAGAATAAGAGAAAATCATTACTGAGATTCGCGCAACAAGCGTGACCCTCGTGTTTAGTTGCCATCATCAATCTGGTTGGTTTTTTGCACCGAGTTTTGGAGTAGGAGCTATATTTCGATTCATCCATTTTTTCCCACGGCTCGATAGACAATTTGATAAGCCCATGATTTTTTTAATTTTCTTTAATTATTAATAGTATTTAACTTTCACGTAACTTTTTTTTTAAAAAAGAAAATTCTAAAACGAGCTTTATATACAATATGATAACCTCCTATTACACTTTCTCCAGAACACTACTCTTGTAGTAGTACAGCGTGTTAGATTATTTATATTAGACTATCCTAAGTAGTTTTAAGTATAAAAATTTGTTGTTTTTCAAAATTTAAATTGCAATTAAATTTTCAACAAAATTTACTACGAAGCATCTAATTGTCAAAATTAAAATTATGGTTATGGTATATTAAACTTTCCTTTTATTTCCAAATTATTTCCTAATACGGATTTCACACTTTCTGTTATTAATGAAGTATTTTAATTTTTACATAAATTACCTTTTTTGAATTAAAATGTACTTTAAATATAATATCATAACCATTTAATATACTTTATCCACAATAAAACTTTTTATAGTGATCGAGTGTATGAGATAGTATATTGGAATATATATTAGATTATCCTGAGTCGTTTTTAAATAATATTGGAAAACTGATTACTATTACACAAAACTATTTACTATTACACAACCCAAATAATAATAATAAACAGTGGAAAATAAAAAAACCTAACTCTATTACAGAAACTAATATCTTCTTCCTCTCTTTTTACTAATCGGTAAAAGCCGATCTTAGTGCCAAACCGTGTTCCTGCAAAAATGGTTAAGTGAAACAGAAAATTAAAACAATAAAAACCATAGAACAAAGCTTCTTACCAACTACTGCAAGTTCATTCCGCTACCGGACGAAGAACTGCAAGGACAGTGCCATAGAGCAACGTCGAGGCACTGGTATGGAGGTTTAGATCGGGTACCCTTAGTCCAAGAAGTCTTGGTAAACAAGAGTCATGGGTGTCTCTCTCTTCCTCACTCTCTCGGCTCTCTCTCAAGTACTCGTCAGAAATAATGGTCAAGAAGACCACCAAAGACAACCGCTCACAGCAAGGCAGCGTCGTGGAGAAAGACCGAAGGTCATAGAGGAGTAGCGGACCACAAAGAAAAAAGGGAGGAAACAGAGATAGAGATGGCACTCCCAAGAAGTCAGAGACGGGGAAGAGATAAAGACCAAGAAGAAGAAGAAGAGTCAGAGTGTTCTATGGAAACCGAGGAGGCAACAGATAAATAGGTAGAGTCATAACGGGCAGCCCGGGTTGGCCTGGCCCGGCCCAGCATCTCTAACCCAGTCAAAAAGAGATCACCTACTCTTCAGCTGAGGCCCATGGCCATCATTGGGTAATATACAGTGGGCTGGAAAATGGAAAATATTGGGAAGACTAAGGCCCAAAAGGCCTAAAAATATAATAATGTGGCTTTTTCAAAACTTGTGATTAAATCCATAACAAAATTTAGAATGAAGTATTTAGTTGTCAAAATTAAGACTACACGGTTATGATGTATTTTTCCTTTTATTTCAAAATCATTTCCGCTATGGATTTCATATTTTCTCCTATCAACTATAGTACTTAGCTTTCACATAATTCACTTTTTTCGAATTAAATTCTTAACAGATTTTACAATGAAGCATTTATTTGTCAAAATTAATATTAGAAGGTTATGATGTATTTTCCTGTCATTTCTAAATCATTTCCTCCATAGAGTTCATATTTTTCCTTATATGTGTGTGTATGCATGCATTTGTGCGTGCGTGTGTGTGTATATATATAACATTCTAATGCACTTTATCTATATTACTACTTTTATAGTAATAAAGAATAAGCAAATTAGATAGTATATTAGAAGAGATATAGGATGGACCTAGTAGTTTTTAAATATAATAGTGTGACTTTTTCAAAATTTAAATTGCAATTAAATTCTTAATGGAATTTATAATGAAGAATTTAGTTGTCAAAATTAATATTAGACGGGGTAGTTTCTCTTTGAAACCCCTAATTTGACCTTGCAACCCCCCAAACTCTGATTTCCCTCAAGCCACTTTCTCTGTCCACCTCATCCTACGAAAATTTTCTCTCAAAAAGTCCATCTTCAAATCTAAACTAAACTACCAACAAATCTTCACAAAATCGGTTGGTATATCATCTTTAAGTGTATTTCTTCACTATTTCTGATTGAAATCATTAAATGGAGTTCAAATAATTTTTTTAAAAAATATCATGGAAATTTTGCTTCCTCCCACCCTTACCTTGCAGTAACTATTCCGACAAACTTGTGCTCCAGGGATATTTCGTAGATGGCCCTCGTGCGCCAATCCGGATTGGCTGGCAAGCTACCTAGCCGTATCACCCGGGCCTTTTTTAAATCTTTTTCGCTAAGTTACTCTTTTTTTTTGTTTTAGGCAATTTACTTTTTTAATTATTATAATTTGTTATGTATTTTTTGTTGTACGTATATTTTATGTAACTATAACGTTTTATTTGTTTATCGAATTAATCTTTTTATTTCATCAAAATATATTTAAGTGTACTGTACCTACATTTATTTTTCAATATTTCGTGGTATTGTACATTTTCTATAGTAGGCTTCAATACTCTCTTCTCAATCATTTACCTCTCTTATACATTACTCACTCTCTCTCACTCCACTCCAGCACGGAGGAATAGAAGACTGAAATAGAATGCCATGGAAAATACAATCTCAAGATTTCTCCAGTAGCAGCGCCGCCAGTAGAGAAAGTTTCTCTTCTTGCTCTGCTGCCAGAATACCCGGCCAGATCAACCATTTTCTCAGTAGTGTTTTCCAAACACCAATCATTTGTTACATCTATGTCTTTATCCATATTAAGTGAAAGTAACTTAAAATTGCTACTTTGACATTGAAGTTATTAGAGAGAAATTTTTTGTAGAGAGATAAAGTTGTTAGGAAAAATGAAGGTCAGGGGGATTGCATATAGGGCTGCAAAATAGCAGTCCCCTTATACACTTATGTTGTATACAACCTTCCGTTCCTTTCACAATTATTTACTATTTGAATTTTTCATTTTCTCTTATTAATTAATAGTATTTAACTTTCACATAAATTTTTTTAAAATTCTAAAACGAGCGTTATATACAATATGATAACCTCCTATTACACTTTCTCTAGAACACTACTTTTATAGTAATACAACATATTAGCTAGCATTATTAGATGATTTATGTTAGACTATCCCAAGTAATTTTAAGTATAAAAATGTGATTTTTTTTAAAATTTAAATTGCAATTAAATTATCAACAAAATTTTGAACGAAGCATCTAATTGTAAAACTTAAAATTACAGTTATGGTATATTAAACTTTCCTTTCATTTCCAAATTATTTCCTAATATGGATTTCACATTTTCTCTTATTAACGAAGTATTTTAATTTTCATACAAATCACCTTCTTTTCGAATTAAAACCTACTATAAATACAATATCCTAACCTTCTAATATACTCTATCGACAATACAACTTTTATAGTGATGAAAGTGTATGAGATAGTATATTGAAAGATATATTAGATTATCTTGAGTGGTTTTTAAATATAATGATGTGGTTTTTCAAAATTTTCAATTAAATCCATAACAGAATTTACAATGAAGCATTTAGTGGTCAAAATTAAGACTAGACCGTTATGATGCATTTTTCGTTTCATTTCAAAATCATTTCTGCTATGGATTTCATATTTTCTCCTATCAATCATGGTACTTAACTTTCACAGAATTCACTTTTTTGCATTTAAATTCTTAACAGAATTTACAATGAAGCATTTATTTATCAAAATTCATATTAAATGGTTATGATGTATTTTCCTCTCATTTCTAAATCATTTCCTCAATAATGTTCATATTTTTCCTTATATGTTGTGTGTGTGTGCGTGCGTTTGTGTGTGCGTGTGTGTGTTCATATATATTTATATATATATATAACATTCTAATACACATTATCTATAATACTACTTTGATAGTAATAAAGAATAAGCGAATTAGACAGTATATTAGAAGAGATATAGGATGTAGCTAGTGGTTTTTAAATATAATTGTGTGAATTTTTCAAAATTTAAGTTGCAATTAAATTCTTAATGGAATTTATAATGAAGAATTTAGTTGTCAAAATTAATATTAGATTGGGTAATTTCTCTTTGCAACCCCTAATTTTACCATGCAACCGCCCAAACCTTCATTTTCGCATGCCAATTTCTCTGTCCACCTCGTTCTACCAAAATTTTCTCTCAACAAGTCCATTTTAAAACCTAAAGTAATCTACCAACAAACCTTCACAAAATCATGTCAGTATATCATGTTTAAGTGTATTTCTTTATTTTTAGCAATTGAAATCATTAAATTGAGCTCAAATTAGTTTTTTTTAAAAAAAAAATATTCTCGAATTTTTCATCCTCCCACCCGTACCCCGCAGTAACTATCAAGACAAGCCTATGCGCCAAGGATGTCTCGAAGATGGCCCTCGTACGACAATCTGGGTTAGCCGGCATGCTACCCAGCAGAAGCACCCGAGCCTTTTTTAAAATTTTTTTTTCTAAGTTATTCTTTTTTTTTCTTTATTTTAGGTTATTTACTTTTTTATTATTATAATTTGTTATGTATTTAATGTTGCATGTATATTTCATGTAGCTATGATATTTTATTTGTTTATCGAATTAATCTTGTTATTTCATCAAAATATATTTAAGTGTATCGTACCCACATTTATTTTTCATTATTTTGTGGT
Organism: Catharanthus roseus; assembly: GCA_028651295.1. NCBI lineage: Eukaryota > Viridiplantae > Streptophyta > Magnoliopsida > Gentianales > Apocynaceae > Catharanthus > Catharanthus roseus. Next base: position 80,933 of record JAPQWS010000087.1, read on the forward strand.
CTTGTATGTTTTCTATAGTAGGCTTTTGTACTCTCTTCCCCATCATTTACTTCTCTTATGTATCACTCACTCTCTCACACTCCACTCCATGACGGAGGAACGGAAGAAAGAAATGGAATACCATGGAAAACACATTCTCAAGATTTATCCAGTAGCAGCACCGCCAACAGTGGAAGTTCCTCTTCTTGCTATGCTTCCAGAACACCAAGACATATCAACCATTTTCTCGCCTGAATTTTTGAAACATCAATTATTGGTTGCATCTATTTCTTCATCCGTACTAACTAAAAGAGGCTTAAAATTGTTACTTTGAGTGTTACGTTATTAGAGAGTAATTTTTATAGAAAGATAATGTTTTAAGAGAAAAGAAGTTCTGGGGAATTGCATATGGGGTTGCAAATAGAGATCCCCTTATACACTTATGGTGTGTACAACCTTCCTTTCTTTTAAAAATTATTTACTCTTTTAATAGAGTATCATATTTGGTTATTTACTAAAATCGCCCTTTGGAAGGAAGGATGGATTTTTAGTCTAAATAGTGGTTTTGGAGTGCCAGAGAACTTGGTCCACCGGAAGCTCGTAGCTATGTAGAAGAAGAACAAGTTGTTGCTAAGATTCGCACAACGAGCGCCACCCTCGTGTTTAGTTGCCATCATCAATCTAGGTTGGTTCTTTGTAGCGAGTTTCGGTGTAGTAACTATATTTCGATTGATCTTTTTTTTTTTTTCACAGCTCGATAGATAATTTCATAAGCCGACGATTTTTTGCATTTTCCTTGTTATTTAACTTTCACTAACATTCTTTTAATTCTAAAACGTGCTTTATATACAATATGATAACCTCCTATTACACTTTCTCTGGAACACTACTTTTGTAGTAATACAGCGTATTGGATAGCATATTAAATGATGTATATTAGACTATCCAATGTATTTTTAAGTATAAAGATGTAGTTTTTTCAAAATTTAAATCGCAATTAAATTTTCAACAAAATTTACAATGAAGCAATTTTAAATTACGGTTATGGTATATTCAGCTTTCCTTTTATTTAAAAATTATTTCGTAATATGGATTTCACGTTTTATCTTATTAACGAAGTATTTTATTTTTCACGTAAATAACCTTTTTTGAATTAAAACGTACTCAAAATAAATTATTATAACCTTCTATTACACTTTATCTACAATACAACTTTTGTAGTGATCAAGGTGTACGTGATAGTATATTAGAAGATATATTAGATGATCTTGAGTGGTTTTTAAATATAATATTGTGGCCTTTTCAAAATTTGCAATTAAATCCATAATAGAATTTAAAATGAAGCATTTAGTTGTCAAATTTAAGATTAGACGGTTATAATGCATTTTTCCTTTCATTTCAAAATCATTTTCTCCATGGATTTCATATTTTCTGTTATTAACTATAGTATTTAACTTTCACATAATTCACTTTTTTGCGCAAAAATTTGTAACAGAATTTAAAAGAAAAAAAAAGCATTTAGTTGTGAAAATTAATATTAGATGGTTATGATGTACTTTCCTCTCATTCCAAAATCATTTCCTCTATAGAGTTCATATTTTTCATTATTTCTGTGTTTCTGTGCATGTGTGCATGTATGTGTATATATATAACATTCTAATATACTTTCCCTATAATACTACTTTTAGTAATAAAGAATAAGCGGATTGGATAGTGTATTAGAAGCGATATAAGATGAACCTGAGTGGTTTTTAAGTATATTAGGGTTATTTAGACGGAGAAATTTCTCTTTGCAACCCCTAATTTGAGCTTGCAACCCCGAAACCCTTATTTCCCTCAAGCCACTTTCTCTCTCTACCTCTTCCTACCAAATTTTTTTCTCAAAAAGTCCATCTTCAAATCGCAAATAATCCACCGAGAAATCTTCACAAAATCAGGTTAGTATATCATCTTTAAGTGTATTTTTTTATTTTTACCGATTCAAATCATTTATTTCTAAAAAAATAATAATATGGGATTTTTGCCTCCTCCCACTCGTACTCCGCAGTATCTATCCAGCCAAGCCTGTGCACCAGGGATGTCTCGAAGATGGCCCTCGTGCACCAATTTGGGTTGGCCAGCAAGCTACCCAACCACAACATCTGGGCCTTTTTAATTTTTTTTTGTTTAGTTACTCTTTCTTGCATTGTTTTAGGTTATTTACATTTATTATTATAATTTGTTATGTATTTAAGGTTGTATGTATATTTTATGTAGCCATAATGTTTTATTTAATTATCGAATTAATTTTGTTATTTCATCAAAATATATTTAAATGTACTGTATCTACATTTATTTTTTAATTTTTTTGTGGTATTGTAGATTTTCTGTACTAGGCTTCAATACTCTCTTCTCAATCATTTACTTCTCTTATATATCACTTACTCTCTCTCACGCCACTCCAGCACGGAGGAATGGAAGACAGATATGCAATACCATGGAAAATACATTCTCAAGATTTCTCTAATAGCAGCAACGCCAGTAGTGGAAGTTCCTCTTATTGCTCTGCTGCCAGAACACCTGGCCAGATCAACCATTTTCTCGCTAGAGTTTTCCAAACCCCAACCATTAGTTACATCTATGTCTTCATCCATATTAGCTAAAAGTAACTTAAAACTGTTACTTTGAGTTTTAAGTTTATTAGAGAGAAATTTTTGTAGAGAGAGAAAGTTGTTAGGAGAAATGAGGGTCTGGGGATTGCATATAGGGTTGCAAATAGCAGTCCCCTTATGCACTTATGGTGTATACGACCTTCCTTTCCTCTCAAAATTATTTACTCTTTGGATTTTTGCATTTTCTCTTATTAATTAATAGTATTTAACTTTCACATAACTTTTTTTTAAATTCTAAAACAAGCTTTATATACAATACGATAACCTCCTATTACACCTTCTCTAGAACACTACTTTCGTAGTGATATAACATATTAGATGATTTATATTAGACTATCCTAAGTAGTTTTAAGTTTAAAAATGTTGTTTCATCAAAATTTAAATTGCAATTAAATATTCAACAAAATTTACAATGAAGCATCTAATTGTCAAAATTAAAATTACGGTTATGGTATATTCAACTTTCCTTTTATTTAAAAATTATTTCCTAATAGGGATTTCACTTTTTCTCTTATTAACGAAGTATTATAATTTTCACATAAATCACCTTTTTTGAATTAAAATGTACTCAAAATACAATATCATAACCTTCTAATACACTTTATCTATAATACAACTTTTATAGTATCCAAGTGTAGGAGATAGTATATTGGAAGATATATTAAATGATCTTTAGTGGTTTTAAAATATAATATTGTGGGTTTTTTAAAATCTGCAATTAAATCCGTAACAGAATTTATAATGAAGCATTTAGTTGTTGAAATTAAGATAGACGGTTATGATGCATTTTTGCTTTCATTTCAAAATCATTTCCTCTACGAATTTCATATTTTCTCTTATCAACTATAGTATTTAACTTTCACATTTCTTACTTTTTTGCACTTAAATTCTTAACTGAATTTATAATAAAGCATTTAGGTATCACAATTAATATTAGATGGTTATGATATACTTTCCTCTTATTTTAAAATTGTTTCCTCTATAGGGTTTATATTTTTCCTTATGTGTGTGTGTGCGTGCGCGTGTGTGTATGTTTGTATGTATATATATAACATTCCAATGCACTTTCTCTATAATACTACTTTTAGTAATATTGAATAAGCGAATTAGATAGTGTATTAGAAGAGATATAAGATGAACTTGAGTGGTTTTTTAGTATAATAGTGTGACTTTTTCAAAATATAAACTGCAATTAAATTCTTAATAGAATTTATAATGAAGCATTTAGTTGTCAAAATTAATATTAGACGGGGGAAATTCCTTTTTGCAACCCCTAATTTGACCTTGCAACCCCCCCCCCCCCCCCTCCCCAAACCCTCATTTCCCTCAAGCCACTTTCCCTCTCTACCTCTTCCTACCAAAATTTTCTCTCAAAAAGTCCATCTTCAAATCTCAAGTAATCTACTTACAAATCTTCACAAAATCAGGTCAGTATATCATCTTTATGTGTATTTCTTCATTTTTACCGATTCTAATCATTACATTGTGCTCAACTCATTTTTTTTTAAAAAAATAATAATATTAAATTTTTGCCTCCTACCACCCGTACCCTGCAGTAGCTATCCAGCCAAGCCTATGCACCAGGGATGTCTCGAAGATGGCCCTCATCCGCTAATTTGGGTTGCCCAGCAAGCTACCCAACCGCAGCACCCTGGCATTTTAATAATTTTTTTTGGTTATTTTATTCTTCCCTGCTTTGTTTTAGGTTATTTACGTTTTTTTATTATTATAATTTGTTATGTATTTAATGTTGTATGTATATTTTATGTAGCTATAATGTTTTATTTCTTTATTGAATTATATGTTTTTCAATGTGTGTGTATTATTTTTAAATTTTCTTAATGAATTACGTAAGTTGTTATTATATACATTTTACGTTTAAAATTCTCTTTTCTAGTTATGGAAAAAACTCAATAATTAAATAAAAAAGTAGGTTCGGGTGAACCGACCAGGCAGCCTTTGGTTTATCAACCCGGGCACCGCTTGAACCAACCTAGGAAACTGGGTTGTTCTTGTTGTGCCATGGTAACCAACCCGGGCCAAGCAGAAGGCATCTCACCAGGCAGATAGGTGAAATTAAAACCTGCTTGGGTAACCGACTCTCAAGCCAAACAATTTTTTTTAAAAAAATATATAACAAAAAAAATTTTTTTTGAACTAAATTTTATCTCAAAATCAATATTTTCCAAAAACCAATCATTGGTTTCATCTACGTGTTCATCCATACTAACTCAAAGTAACTTAAAATTGTTACTTTGAGTTTTAAGTTATTAGAGAGAAAATTTTTGTAGAGAGATAAAGTTGTTTGGAGAAATAACGGTCTGGGGAATTGTGTATCGGGTTGCAAATAACAGTCACCTTATATAGTTATGCTGTATAAAACCTTCGTTTCTCTTTAAAAATATTTACTCTTTGAATTTTGCATTTTCTATTATTAAATAATAGTATTTATCTTTCACATAACTTTTTTTTTTTAATTCTAAAATGAGCTTTATATACATTATGGTAACCTCCGATTACACTTTCTCTAGAACACTGCTGTTGTAGTAATACAGCATATTAGATTATTTATATTAGACTATCCTAAGCAGTTTTTAAGTATAAAAATGTGGTGTTTTCAAAATTTAAATTGCATTTAAATTTACAACAAAATTTACAACGAAGCATCTAATTGTCAAAATTAAAATTATGGTTATGGTATATTCCACTTTTCCTTTTATTTCAAAATTATTTCCAAATTTATGGATTTCATATTTTCTCTTATTAACAAAATTTAAATTGCAATTAAATTCTTAATGGAATTTATAATGAAGTATTTAGCTGTCAAAATTAATATTAGACGGAGTAATTTCTCTTTGCAACCCCTAATTTGACCGTCCAACCTCCTAAACCCTCATTTCCCTCGAGCCACTTTCTCTGTCCACCTCTTCCTACCAAAATTTTCTCTCAAAGAGTCCATCTTAAAATCTAAAGTAATCTACTAACAAATCTTCACAAAATCAGGTCAATATATCATCGTTAAGTGTATTTCCTCATTTTTACTGATTCAAATTTTGAAATTGAGCTAAAATAATTTTTTTTTAAAAATATTCTGGAATTTTTGCCTCCTCCCACTCGTACCCTGCAGTAGCTATCCATCAGACCTGTGCACCAGGGATGTCTCGAAAATGGCCCTTGTACGCCAATCTGGGTTGGCTGGCAAGCTACCTAGCCGCAACACTTGGGCCTCTTAAAAAAGTTTTTTGTTAGGTTATTCCTTTTTCTTTGTTTTAAGTCATTTATTTTTTTTATTATTTTAATTTGTTATGTATTTAATGTTGTATGTATATTTTATGTAACTATAATGTTTTATTTGTTTTTCGATTTAATCTTGTTATTTCATCAAAATATATTTAAGTGTACTATACCGATATTTATTTTTCATTATTTTGTGGTATTATACGTTTTCTGTGGTAGGCTTTTATACTTTCTTCTCAATCATTTACCTCTCTTATATATCACTCACTCTTTCTCACTCCACTCCACCACGGAGGAATGGAAGACAGAAATGGAATGCCATGGAAAATATATTCTCAAGATTTCTCCAGTAGCAGCACCGCCAGTAGTGGAAGTTCCTCTTGTGGCTCTGCTGCTAGAACAGCCAGATCAACCATTTTCTCGCTATAGTTTTCCCAACACCACATTGGTTTCTATGTCTTCATCCATATTGACTAAAAGTAACTTAGAATTGTTACTTTAAGTTTTAAGTTATTAGAGAGAAAATTTTTTGTACGAGAGATAAAGTTGTTAGGAGAAATGAGGGTCCTGGGGGATCCCATAGAGGGTTGCAAATAGTAGTCCCTTTATACACCTATGGTGTATACAACCTTCCTTTCTTTTAAAAATTATTTACTCTTTTAATTGAGTACCAGATTTGGTTATTTAATAAATTCGCCCTTTGTAGGGAAAGGATGGATTGTTAGTCTTAATAGTGGTTTAAGAGTGCCAGAGAACTTGGTCCACCGGAAACTCCTAGCTATATGGAATAAGAGCAAGTCATTGCTGAGATTCGCGTAACAAGCGCAGCCCTCGTGTTTAACTGTCATCGTCAATCTGGTTGGTTCTTTGCGCCGAGTTTTGGTGTAATAGCTATATTTCGATTCATCCGTTTTTTTTTTCACGGCTCGATAAATAATTTGAGAAGCCAATGATTTTTTGCATTCTCTCTTCTTAATTAATAGTATTTAACTTTCACATAACTTTTTTTTTTTAATTCTAAAATGAGCTTTATACACAATATGATAACCTCCTATTACACTTTCTCTAGAATACTACCTTTGTAGTAACAGTGTATTAGATCGCTTATTAGATGATTTATATTAGTCTCTCCTAAGTAGTTTTAAGTATAAAAATGTGTTTTTTTCAAAATTTAAATTGTAATTATAAATTTTCAACAAAATTTCCTATGAAGCATCTAATTGTCAAAATTAAAATTACGATTATGGTAAATTAAACTTTCCTTTTATTTCAAAATTATTTCCTAATATAGATTTCACATTTTCTCTTATTAACGAAATATTTTAATTTTCACATAAACTACCTTTTTCAAATTAAAATGTACTTTAAATACAATATCATAACCTTCTAATATACTTTATCTACAAGTAAAACTTTTATAGTGATCAAGTGTATGAGTTAGTGTACTGGAAGATATATTTAGATTATCTTTACTTGTTTTTAAATATTGTTGGAACACTAATTACTATTACACAAAACTATTTACCATTACATAACCCAAATAATAATAAACAGCGGAAACTAAAAAAATGTAACTCTATTACATAAACCAATATGTTCTTCCTCTCCCTTTACTGATCGGTAAAAGCCGATCTTAGTGCCAAACCGTGTTCCTACCAAAATGGTTAACCGAAATAGAAAATAAAAACAATAAAAACCATAGTAGGAAGCTTCTTCCACCGCCGCGGGTTAGTTCCACCGGCGGACGAACAACTGCAAGGACAGCAATGGCGAGCAACGTCGAGACACTGGTATGGAGGTTTTGATTGGGTACCCTCAGTCCAAGAAGCCTCTGTAAACAAGAGTCACGGGTATCTCTCTCTTCCTCACCCTCTCGGCTCTCTCTCAAGTACTCACCTGAAAAAATGGTCAAGAAGACCACCAAAGACAACCGCTTACAGCAAGGCGGCGTCACGAAGAAAGACCGAAGGTCGGATAGGAGCAGCGACACAGCGGACCGCACCAAAGAAATGGAGGAAACAGAGATAGAGACGACACTCCCAAGAAGTCAGAGATGGGAAAGAGACAAAGACCAAGAAGAAGAAGAAGAGTCAGAGTGTTCTATGGAAGCTGAGGAGGCAACAGATAAATAGGTAGAGTCACAACTGGCCACCCGGTTAGCCCGGCACTGCTCTGCATCTCTGACCCAGTCAAAAACAGATCACCTACTATTGAGCTGAGGCCCATGGTCATCATTGTGTAATATACATTGGGCTGGAAAATGGAAAATACTGGGAAGACTAAGGCCTAAAAGGCCTACAATCTCCACCTCGAACAATATTTTCCAACCGTTGTTTTAACTCACCAAGAATCAGACTGCGTCAAAATGAATGAAATCCCTACAAAACATATACTTGCCAGTGTTTACAATTTTAGTATCAAAATCTGCAGGATTATTATAAATACTAATCTTGTCTATGTCTACGAAACCACTAGAGTAATAAAGTGATATTTGACATCTATATGTTTTATTTATTCGTGATAGACCGGATTTTTACATTGTAAACAACTCTGACTATCAGTATAAATAATAGCTTTTGAATGTAAAACTTGTAATTCAATCAATAACCCTTGAAGCCAGATGGCTTCTTTGATCGCTTCCGTTGCTGAGATGTATTCAGCCTCTGTAGTTGATAAGGCAACTACCGACAGCAATTGAGATTTCAACGAGACACAATTAGCCACTAGGGTAAAGAAATAGGTGTTGCATACCGTAGGCAAAAACAAAATAAAATAAAATAACGGAAATCCAACAACAGGATCTGCACATAGTAGAAAAACCGATTGGATAGAAATCACCTCAATGTTTTGATTGTTCGGTGTGGAGGCGCTGTCTTTTACGCTTCGCCCTCTACTGGTATCCACGCGACGAATTCCTCTGCAAACGATCGGGATGCTAGCCCCTTCTGTGTTCTGAAAACTGTTCAGAACTGATCCTGACTATCTGGTACTCGGTTGTATTTCGGAGAGAGGAGGCTAGATACTATATCGCCGTTCTAGGGTTTAGGGTTTTGTTTTTCTTTAATCAGATAAAGGATGGCTGCCAAGAAAAGGTTAACATAACCTTTTATAACGGTCAATATCAAAACGCTAACTGTCATCTAATGACAGTTTAATCTCGTCCGTCTATTCCTATAATCATCCAACGGTTGGATGAGTAATATTAAGTAATTAATTTCATTTATTCGATTAAATAAAATTAATTACTTATTAACTTACCAGAAAATACAATATGGAACTGATTCCCCTTTTGTATACGTTCAACGAATTTGGACACAATCTGGATCCATTGAACGTGGACATTATGCTCACAAGATTGTCTTTGGGTGTGACCCTGTAGGTTCACTTAATGTTGGCAGTGAATGAAAAATGTCCTAGATATTTATTCACAAAACATAAGCGGCCTCTAACAGGACATTATGCTTACCCAAGTTTAAGTAAATGCAATAATAACCTAGCATCAGATTTAATATTTAGTCCTTTTGTCACACGATATCCTAATTAAGTATATGGCATGGACTAAGTCATCCTTATAAAACTTAATTAACCATTTACTTGATCACCAGGCAGACTGTTCCAACAAATAATATGAATAACACTTTATTAATATTTATTTGAGCATGGCAATGCATATTTTCCAGTCTTCCTTATCAAGGGGCCGATGGATATCTCTCTCTAAAAGGAGAGGGACAAATCCCTTTCACTATCTCCAATATTCAAGCCATGACAAGAAAAATAAGCCAACCAATAGTCATAATAATCACCTAATTAAAAGTGATGTTTGACTATGTCAAAACATATTTTCTCCCCATGCAAGAAACATTAGAAACATTAGGTCAAAGGACACCAAATATAAAACTGAGAAGAAATACTTATAACTTAAACCCATTCAATATTTCTTCTTCACTTTGGGTCATGTCCAATACAATATTCTCAATATGTTTTTATCAATTGATTTTATATCTCATATTCATGATCAGTAAAACTTGACCATCAATCAACTTCATACTAGTTTACAAGATGTAATAAACTAGGGACAAATTAGAATAGTATTTTATTAGCTATAAAGGTTTTACTATCAAGTCACATACTTGATGACCAAGAGCATAAAATACAATTCAAAAAAATACATGCTTCATAAATCATAAATGTGAGTCAATTGGTCTTAGGGCATATACTAACAATTTCCCACTTGCCCTACCACCAATTTAACATAACTCTGAAACCTATTGACCTAGTATGACTCTAATGCTTAAGTTGTGGGAGTGGCTTTGTCAATGGATCTGCGACATAGTCATTTGTGTCTACTTTGCAAATTTTAACATCTCCACGCTCAATAATTTCTCGAATGAGATGGAAACGCCTAAGAATATGTTTGGATCGTTGATGAGATCTAGGTTCCTTAGCCTATGCAATAGCTCTTGTATCATCACAATATAGGTCCACTGGCTTCACAATGCTAGGAATTACACCTAGTTCTGTGATGAACTTTCTGATCCAAACTGCCTCCTTGGCTGGCAGCCACATATTCAGCCTCTGTAGTAGAATCGGCCACGGTATCTTGCTTTGAACTCTTCCAGCTCACAGCACCTCCATTCAAACAAAACACAAATCCAGATTGTGATCTAAAATCATCTATATCAGTCTGAAAGCTAGCATCCGTGTAACCATTTACAAAAAGCTCTCCTTCCTGACCTCCGTAGATCAAAAGCATCTCTTTAGTCCTTCTTAAGTACTTGAGGGTGTTTTTTATTGCAGTCCAATGCAGTTCACCAGGATTTGACTGGAATCTGCTAGTCATGCTCAATGTATACGAGACATCTGGGCGAGTGCATAATATGGCGTATATGATAGATCTAATTGCGGAAGCGTAAGGAATCTTACTCATGCGTTCTGTGTCCTCCCTTGTGGTAGGACTTTGAGACTTACTGAGTTTAACGCCATGTGACATTGGCAAGAATCCTCTCTTAGAATCTTGCATACTGAACCTTTTCAGTACCTTGTCAATATATCCACTCTGACTTAGGCCAATTAGGTTTTTATATCTATCTCGATAGATCCTAATGCCTAGAATATAGGCTGCTTCGCCTAAATCTTTCATTGAAAAACACTTCCCCAACCAAGGTTTTACACTTTGCAAAGTGGGGATGTCATTCCCAATTAACAAGATGTCATCGACATAGAGTACTAAGAAGACTACTGCATTTTCTGTAACCCTTTTGTAGACACAAGGTTCATCATCATTCTTGATGAAATTGAATTCTTTAATAGCTTCAACAAAACGAAGATTCCAACTTCGAGATGCTTGCTTCAAGCCATAAATGAATCTTTGATGTTTACACACTTTACTAGAATTCAAAGGATGAATGAAACCTTCAAGTTTTGTCATATACACATCCTCCAGTAGATTTCCATTAAGAAAAGCAGTTTTAACATCCATTTTCCATATTTCATAATCATAATATGCTGCAATGGCAAGTAGAATTCTAATTGACTTAAGCATTACAACTGGAGAAAAGGTTTCATCATAGTCTATACCATGAGTTTGTCTATAACCTTTTGCTACCAATCGTGCTTTGTAAGTGTGCACATTGCCATCCATGTCAGTTTTCTTTTTGAAAACCCATTTACACCCTATGGTCTTGCGACCTACAGGTGGATCAATCAAGGTCCAAACTTGATTATCATGCATGGATTGCATTTCTGATTTTATAGCCTCTAGCCATTTGCTAGATTCAGGACTATGAATAGTATCTTGGTAGGAATTAGGTTAACCTTGATCAATAAGATCAATATTATGATCCTCAGTCACAAGAAATCCATATCTCGGTGGTATCTGAGGAATCATATCATACCTTCTTGGGCCTTGTGTCAAAGGTTCAAGCTCAGTATGAATACGTGAGTCCAACTGAGTGTCCATACTCGGTTCAGAAATAGTCTGCTGTCCTTGAGCCTCTTCAAGATGGATTCTACTCCCACTAACTCTTTTGGAAATGAATTCCCTTTCAAGAAAAATTCCGTTCCAAGCAACAAACACTTTGTTTGCAGATCGAAGATAAAAATAGTATCCTTTAGTTTCCTTAGGATATCCCACAAATAGACACTTATCAGATTTGGGTGCTAGTTTTTCAGATAATGATCGCTTCACATAAGTATCACATCCCCAAATTTTGAGAAATGCTAAACTAGGTTGTTTCCCGGTCCATATCTCATATGGTGTCTTCTGAATAGCTTTAGATGGAACTCTATTTAATATGAATACAACAGTTTTTAAAGCATAACCCCAAAAAGAAATTGGAAGATCTGTTTGACTCATCATAGATTGAACCATATCCAATAGAGTTCGATTTCTACGTTAAGACACACCATTCCATTGTGGTGTTCCTGGTGGAGTTAATTGTGATACTATCCCAAAATTTTTTAGATGTTCGTCAAACTCTTGGCCTAAGTATTCACCACCTCGATCTAATCGAAGTAATTTGATACTCCTTCCAAGTTGATTCTGTACTTCATTTTGAAATTCCTTAAACTTTTGAAAGGAATCAGATTTATTTTTCATTAGATAGACATAACCATATCTACTGAAATCATCTGTGAATGTAATGAAATACTGAAAACCTCCTCTGACTTGTGTGTTCATTGGCCCACATACATCAGTGTGTATAAGTTCCAATAAATCGGTAGCCCTTTCACTTTACCCTGTAGATGGACTTTTAGTCATTTTTCCCAATAAACAAGAATCACATTTTTCATAAGACTCAAGGTCGAATGAAGATAAAAGTCCATCTTGATGTAGTTTGGATATGCGTTTCTCATTTATATGGCCCAAACGACAATGCCAGAAGTAGGTTTGATTTAAATCATTAGATTTAAATTTCTTTGTATTTATGTTATAGATGGGCTTGCTAATGGAATCATGTAGGTTAAGAATGTAAAGTCCATTACATAAAGAGGCATCCCCATAGAAAATACCATTTTTATAAATAGAACTTTTACCATTCTTTGTATTAAACTCAAAACCATCAATATCCAAACATGAAACTGAAATGATGTTCTTACTCATAGCAGGAACATAATAACAATCTTTAAGTTCAATTATAAGCTAAGTAGGCAAAAGTAAATCAAATGTCCCTATAGCTACAGCAGCAACTTTTGCTCCATTTGCAACTTGCAGGTCCACCTCTCTTTTTGCCAAAGATCTACTCCTTTTGAGTCCCTGCATATTTACACAAATGTGCTCCACATCCGGTATCTAATACCCATGAAGTAGGAGTAGACATATTAATTTCTATAACGAGAATACCTGAAGCGACAGTCTCACTGGCCTTTTGCTTCTTCTTTTCTTCCAAGTAGAGCTTGCAATTCCTCTTCCAATGACCAGGTTCATTGCAGTGGAAGCAAGTCCCTTCCTTTGGTGGTTTAACCTTGGGCTTGGGCTTCTGCTTGCCTTTACCCATTTTGGCCATATCCTTTCCCTTTCCCTTCTTGAACTGCCCCTTCTAAACCACCAGAACATTGGAGTAGACTTCGTAATGTTTCGTTCAGCCTGCTTGAGCATCCCCTGCAATTCATTTATAGACTTTTCCATATTATGCATATTGAAGTTCATGACAAACTGATCATAGTTAGAAGTCAAAGAAGCCAAGATCATATCAGTAGCCAAGTCATGACTTACAGGTGCTCCAAGTTTTTCAAGCTGATCAAAATACCCTTTCATCTTAAGGACATGCGCACTAACTGAAGTGCCAGGGGTCATTTTGCAGCTATTCAACGCCTTAGTGGTAAGATATCTCTCTTGACGTGCATGCTCTTGGAACATTTCCTTGAGCTGTTTTATCATCTCATAAGTCTCAATTTTGCTCGAATTGCTTTTGCAACTCAGATTCCATTGTAGCCAACATGAGACATGTCACATCGTTAGAATCATCCTTGTGCTTACTATAAGCATCTTTTTCGACTCTAGGGGCGTTGTTAGCTGGTTGATTAGGGATAGGTTTCTCAAGTACATACAGCTTTTTTTCTTGTTTAAGGACAATCCTTAAATTTCATGCCCAATCAAGAAAGTTAGTCCCACTAAGCTTATTCTTTTCAAGCACGGATCGGAACGAGGTGTTTGAATTGTTTGAGGCCATTATCTACGTAGAATTTGCAAAGTAAAATTAAATAAATGAAGCATTAAATTTTCCCTGAAATATTCAACACTTGATATAAATCATGGGTATAAAAATTAATTTTATTCTAATCATAAGTAAGCTTTTTGGCTTAACACCCACAATTAGAGAAAAATTGTATTAATGGGATTTACATCTATATATACCAGCAAAATCGCATATGATGTCCTAGGCTCAAAACCGTTTTGATAGCCTAGTTAAGCCAAACCATTCAAAGCATACGGAAATCACCATTTTCCATCTTCCCCTACTTAGGTAACCATTTATCTCTTGCTTTGGCAATGAGATAAGATGATGATCCAAGCATGGAGAAGTGCTTATGATCATGGGAGGCATTTTACGACTTAATTTTTACATGGTTTCAAAAACCTTCTTCCTTTTATTTGTATATTATTTCACAAAACATATATCCAAAAATAAAAGGAAATAAACTAAACATCACATGCTTAATGTATACATCAAATAAAACGTGTCATAGCATGAACCCAACCCTATATTGACTTCCACGAGCCTCATGGAAGTCAAAGGTCAATCCAGGTAAGTCTTCATCTCCATGAGCTTGCCTCCAATGTCTTGGCCTTCTAATCTTGTTACATAGGACAGAAAACATACATAGCAATAGAAAATATAATTAACCTATTCTAGTAAAGCTTGATAATATTACATCAATGAAAACAACGACACGCAGGCCGTATTTAAAAACATACAACCTATTAACAAAATAAGCCAATCAATCACAAGAGGTAAAGGGCCATGCTATGCAGCATGCATCTAAAGATAGAAAGAAACATGCGAAAAACCAACAAGTGGGTTCCGGGGACAAAGTCCCCGGAAAAAAACGTCAGTCCCGCGGGCGGGGTCAAGGGGCAGCGCCCCTGGAAAGAAAAATGAATTTTCCTTTCTAACTCATTGAATGAGTTACTGCCGTCATAAACCCTAAAATCATGCCACCAAAAATTTTGTTCAATAGTTAAACATTAAACTATGTGATTCTGCATATTAGTTTAACAATTAAATTGCATAGATTACAGACTGTACGCCAAACAATTTGGCAGTAACAACATTCTATTTAATTAATCGGATTAACAAGTAAAACAAAATATGCTATATGCGAATCCTATAATTCAATTTACTCTGATTATTACACTAATCAAAAACCTTACAATAAGGCCGATTGAAAACAACACATGTAATCAAAGCGGTAACAGATAAAATCAGTAAAACTAGTGTGTACGAGGCTCTGATACCACTGTTGGATATCGTAGGCAAAAACAAAATAAAATAAAACTACGAAAATCCACCAACAGGATCTGCACATACTAGAAAAACCGATTGGATAGAAATTACCTCAATGTTTTGATTGTTCGGTGTGGAGGCGCTGTCTTTTACGCTTCGCCCTCTACTGGTGTCCATGCGACGAACTCCTCTACAAGCGATTGGGATGCTAGCCCCTTCTGTGTTCTGAAAACTATTCAGAACTGATCCTGACTATCTGGTAATTGGTTGTATTTCGGAGAGAGGAGGCTAGATACTATATCGCCGTTCTAGGATTTAGGGTTTTATTTTTCTTTAATTAGGTAAAGGACGGCTGCCAAGATAAGGTTAACATAACCTTTTATAACTGTCAATATCAAAACGCTAACTGTCATCTAATGATAGTTTAATCTCGTCCGTCTATTCCTATAATCATCCAACGGTTGGATGAGTAATATTAAGTAATTAATTTCATTTATTCGATTAAATAAAATTAATTACTTATTAACTCACCAGCAAATACAATATGGAATCTGATTCCCCTTTTGTATACGTTCAACAAATTTGGACACAATCTGGATCCATTGAACGTGGACATTCTGCTCACAAGATCGTCTTTGCGTGTGACCCTGTAGGTTCACTTAGCGTTGGCAGTGAATGAAAAATGTCCTAGATATTTATTCACAAAACATAAGCGGCCTCTAGCAGGACATTATGCTTACCCAAGTTACGTAAATGCAATAATAACCTTGCATCAGATTTAATATTTAGTCCTTTTGTTACACGATATCCTAATTAAGTATATGGCATGGACTAAGTCATCCTTATAAAACTTAATTAATCATTTGCTTGATCACCAGACAGACTGTTCCAACAGATAATATTAATAACACTTTATTAATACTTATTTGAGCATGGCCATGCATATTTTCCAGTCCTCCTTATCAAGGGCCCATGGATATCTCTCTCTAAAAGGAGAGGGACAAATCCCTTTCACTATCTCCAATATTCAAGCCATGACAAGAAAATAAGCCAACCAATAGTCATAATAATCACCTAATTAAAAGTGATGTTTGACTATGTCAAAACATATTTTCTCCCCATGCAAGAAACATTAGAAACATTAGGTCAAAGGACACCAAATATAAAACTGAGAAGAAATACTTATAACTTAAACCCATGCAATATTTCTTCTTCACTTTGGGTCATGTCCAATATAATATTCTCAATATGTATTTATGAATTGATTTTATATCTCATATTCATGATTAGTAAAACTTGACCATCAATCAACTTCACACTAGTTTACAAGATATAATAAACTAGGGACAAAAAAGAATAGTATTTTATTAGCTATAAGGGTTTTACTATCAAGTCACATACTTGATGACCAAGAGCATAAAATGCAATTAAAAAAAACATGCTTCATAAATCATAAATGTGAGTCAATTGGGCTTAGGGCATATACTAACAATAGGATGAGGTAGATTTTCTACCATCCTTATCACCTGCAAAATCAGAATCAACAAATCCAATTAGTTCAAAATCAAACCAATTATGATAGTGTAAGCCTTGATCTAAGGTTCCGTTAAGATAACGTAGAAGCCACTTGAGAGTAGCCCAGTGATCTCTCCCAGGGTTAGACATAAATCTACTGAGAAAGCTTATAGAAAAAGCAATGTCTGGTCGGGTTGATATCATTGAGTACATGACTGAACCTAATTCCATTCTGTAAGAGATATTAGCCATATCTCTTTTCTCACTTTTGGTTTTAGGACAGATTTTGTCAGAAAGTTTGAAATGGCTCTCAAGTGGAGTTATAACGGGCTTACATAGGTGGATGGAAATTTCGGATACAATTTTCTGAAGAAAGGCTTTTGAGATAGAAAAAGTGAACGATCAATTCTATCTCTTGAAATACTCATGCTAAGGATTCTGGATGCAATGCCTAAATCCTTCATATCAAATTCAGATTTTAAAAGAGATTTTAGATCATCGATCTTAGCTTTATGTCTGCAGGGAATTAGCATATCATCCATATAGAGAAACAGGTAAATAGTAGAATCAACATTATTACCAGAAAAGTAAAGACAACTATCATAGTTGCTTTTAGTAAAACCAATTTTTATCATAAAAGAATCAAACCTCTTGTACCACTGTCTGGGTGATTGTTTAAGTTCGTATAAGGACTTTTTCAAAAGACATGCCATGTGTTCTTTACCCTTAACCTCAAAACCTGGTGGTTGACGCATATATAGTCTCTTCGAGATCACCATGCAAGAAAGCAGTTTTAACATCAAGTTGTTCAAGATTGAGATCATAAAAAGCAATAAGAGCAAGAATAATCCTAATCGTTTTGTATTTAATGACAGGAGAAAAGATTTCGTTAAAATGAATGCCCTCAACTTGTGAAAATCCTTTTGCAACCCGCCTGGCCTTGAACCTTGGAGGTTCATTAGAAGACTCAGGTTCTTTTATTTTGAAAATCCATTTGCAATCAACTAACTTTTGTTTTGAGGGTTTTGGAACAAGAATCCAGGTTTTGTTTTTGTTTAAAAAAGACATTTCTTCATACATAGTACGTAACCACAAAATGCAATTAGGGCTTTTCAAAACATCAGAAAAACATAATGGTTCTTTTTTCCTCCACATAAGATGCAACAGCAAAGGCATATGAAACAATGTAGGAGTAATCATACCGAGGATGATCCTCAGGTACCCTTCTAACCCTATCTCTCACAAGTTGGTAATCCTTAAGGGCTTGAGCTTGGGACTCAGGGTGCTCTTCCTCATCAGAACCTTCTAAAACAGGATCAATAGTTTCAGGAATACTAGGAGGATCAGGTGTGCTACTGGATGATGTGGGTAAGACTTGGTTGTTATCGGGTTCCTGAGGTGGTTCTAGAGATGGTTCAGAAGTGACCTCCACCTCTACAGGAATACTACTAGGAGTGTGAACACTTGGTGGACTATCGGAGGCGGGTTTATCCTTAGGACAGGACATTTCTAACTCGTTAAAGATAACATCCCTTTTGATAACAACTCTTTCACCCTTTAACCACACTCTATAACCCTTCACTCCACTAGGATATCCTACGAACACTCCCTTTCCATACCTAGGGTCTAGCTTACCCTCCTTCTGATGTGCAAAGATTGTACACCCGAAAACTCTTAGGTTGGAAATGTTAGGAGTTTTACCACACCAGGGTTCTATAGGAGTGCTAAAGCGTAGGGCTGTAGAAGGGTATCTATTAATGAGGTAGACAGCCGTACTAACAGCTTCTCCCCAGAAAGGTTTTGGGACAGCGGAAGAAACAAGGAGACTTCTAACCTTATCCATAATGGTACGGTTCATCCTTTCGGCAACTCTATTTTGCTGTGAGTTATGCCTAGCCGTCCTAGGGTGTAGAATGCCATGTGATGCACAAAAATCGGAAAACTTATGGTTAAAAAAGTCAAGACCTTATCAGTCTTGATAGTTTTTAATTTATTTCTAGAATGATTTTCGGCAAAACGTTTCTATTCACAAAACTTTTCAAAGGTTTGATCTTTAGTTTTTAAACGAAAAACTCAAACATGCCTCAAAAAATCTTAAACAATAGATAAGAAATAAAGATTACTACCATAAGTTGGAACCTTTTCAGGTCCTCACAGATCACAATGCACATAATCAAGTATAGTAGAACACTTGTGTATGCTAGGTGCAAAACTGATTTTGTGTTGTTTTCCCAAAACGAAGTGGTCACAAAAATCCAAGGAATCAATTTTGTCACCACATAAAAGATTTTGTTTTTGTAAATAATAAAGTCCCTTCTCACTAATGTGGCCGATCCTCCGATGCCAAAACATAGTTTTCTCGGGAACAGTTTTTGTAATCAATGCAGTGGAGTTACAAACCGTTTTACCAAGTATAAAGTCTCTCTTTTAAAATCTTTAAGCATGACTAGATTTCCTTTGCAAACACATAAAATACCATTTTTAGATTTAAAAGAAAGACCCAAAGAGTCCAAATAATTAAGAGAGATAAGATTCCGACAAAGGTTGGACACGTATCTCACCTCAGTAAATTTCCTAGTCACACCATCATGCATTTTAATGAAAATATTTCCAATGCCTTTAACATCACAAACTTGATTGTTTTCCATGAAAAATTTCCTTGATTTAAGGGTTTGAAATCAGAAAACCAGTGTTTTTTGGGTGTCATGTGAAAAGAACAGCAAGAATAAAGAACCCAATGATCAACAACTTTACGACATGAAGGGGAAAGAGAAACACATAAAACCTCTGAAAACATAGAATTACCATCTGAATAAAAATCGTGGGTTTTGTCGATTTTATTACTCCCTTTACCATGTTTGCGTTGTTTTTCATCTTTAATCCATTTAAAATACTTGTTTTTCATATGACCCTCTTTACCACAATAAAAACACTTCACTTTATTCTTCTCTCGAGATTTGGATCACCCTTTACTTTTAGAACGGTGACTAAGAGGTTCCCTTCGATCAACTCTCCCTAGCACTTAAAGGTTTTCACCTTGAAATTTATTTTCTTTTTGTAAATCCAAATCTTTAGATTTCAAAGCATTTTTTACATCGGAAAGAGATAAACCATATCTAACACATTTAATAGTAGATTTGACATCGTTGAAAGAATCAGTTAAGGCATTTAATAAAATGACTGCAATATTTTCATCAGGGATTTTCTCTCCAACGTTTTGAAGTTCCAAAACGATCTTATTTAAATCATCCATATTTTCTTAAAGTAGTTTTGATCTGCTTATTTTAAAACCGAAATGCTACTATTTTAAATAAATTTTATTAGAAAGTGATTTTCCCAAACATAGTTTTTCCAGTTTAGTCCAAATTTCAAAAGCGTTGTCTCTTTCGTCGATTTCCCATAAAACATTGTTAGTTAAATGCAAGGAGAGACAACTGTGAGCATCACCCAGTTTTTCTGAAAGAACTTCACCCTTCCAAGATTTTGGATACTCTTCGGGGCTACAGATAGCGGGTGCAATTTTATTTTGTACCAAAACTGCCTTCATTTTTCTCCGCCACATTATATAGTCAGATTTGCCATCAAACTTATCAGTTTCAATTTTTGGAACTGACATATTTTGAAGGGAAATAAGTGTAATTAAATGACTGAAAAAATGAAAGATTTAAAAAAAAGTTCGGAAAAGAAACAAATAAAAATGCCCAGATTTTTCGAAAAACGAAAAATATCTAATTTCAGAAAAATGGCGTAGATTTGTTTTAGTTTGCTTGATTTGTTTTAATTTTTTTTAAAACAAAAAAAAATATAACTGAAATAACGAGAAATGCAGTAGAAACAAAACTGTCTCACCCAAGAGCAGAAAAAGACAAAGGATAGAAGGAATAAAAAGAAAAAAAAACCTTTTGAAAAAGTGGAAAAATGCGCCAAGACACAGATACTTGAAATCTTACGGATTCAAGCCAGGCTTGTGTTTTATAGCTTTTGGGAAAAAAAAAGAACAAACTGAATGAAAAACCAAGAAGTAAACCAGAACAACAGCATCAGCAGAATAATATCAACAGAAGCAGGTATAACACAAGAATAGTAAACTGAACTTGAACCGTAACACAATCCAAAAAAGCACAGTAATAGTAATAACAAACTGGCAGCAAGCCAAAGCAACAAAACAGTGATAATTCGCGGCAAACCAAGCAACAAAACAAAATAACCGGCGGAAAGCCAAAAAACCAGAAATAGAAATTAAACGGCGGCAAGCCGAAACAAAGAACAGAAACAGTAAAGGATTACCGAAAGAGAGAAAAAAAAACACAAAAAGGTGTAGAAAACTTCACTAGCCACAATTCCCTCAAATCTGGAGTCTTCCGAGGTTGTCGGTGTCGTCGAGCCAAACCGAGGCTCTGATACCACTTGTTGGAAAACTAAGTACTATTACACAAAACTATTTACTATTACAGAACACAAATAATAGTTTACCTCTCTTATATATCTCTCACTCTCTCTCACTCCACTCCAGAACTCATGAATAGAAGACGGAAATGGAATGCCATGGAAAATACATTCTCAAGATTTCTCCAGTAACAGCACCGCCAGTAGTGGAAGTTCCTCTTCTTGCTCTACTGCCAGAACAACCGGCCAGATCAACCATTTTCTTGCAAGGGTTTTCCAAACACCAATCATTGGTTACATCAATATCTTCAGCCATATTAAATAAATGTAACTTAAAATTGGTACTTTGAGTTTTAAGTTATTAGAGAGAAAATTTTTGTGGAGGGATAAAGTTTTTAGGAGAAATGATAGTATGGGGGCAAATAGATTTGCAAAAAGCAGTCCTCTTATACACTTATGGTGTATACGACCTTCCATTCCTTCAAAAATTATTTACTCTTTTAATTGAGTATCATATTTGTTTATTTACTAAAATTGCCCTTTGGAGGGGAAGGATGAATTGTTAGTCTAAATGGTGGTTTAGGAGTGCCATAGAACTTGGTCCATCGGAAGCTCGTAGCTATGTAGAATACAAACAAGTCATTTCTGAGATTCGTGGAACGAGCGCGACCCTCGTGTTTAGTTGCCATCGTCAATCTGGTTAGTTCTTTGTGCCGAGTTTTGGCGTAGCAGCTATATTTCGATTCATCCTTTTTTTTCAAGGCTCGATAGACAATTTGATAAGCTAATGATTTTTTGCATTTTCTCTTATTAATTAATAGTATTTAACTTTCACATAACTTTTTTTAAATTCTAAAACGAGCTTTATATACAATGACAACCTCCAACTACACTTTCTCTACAACACTACTTTTGTAGGAGTACAGCGTATTAGATAGCTTATTAGATGATTTATATTACACTATCCTAAGTAGTTTTAAGTATAAAAATGTGATTTTTTAAAAATTTAAAATGCAATTAAATTTTCAACAAAATTTACAATGAAGCATCTAATTGTCGAAATTAAAATTATTATTATTGTACATTCAACTTTCGTTTTATTTAAAAATTATTTCGAAATATGGATTTCACATTTTCTCTTATAAACGAAGTATTTTAATTTTCACATAAATCACCTTTTTGTAATAAAACGTACTCAAATTACAATATCATAACGTTCTAATACACTTTATCTACAATACAACTTTTATAGTGATCCAAGTGTACGAGACAGTATATTAGAAGATATATTAGATGACCTTGAGTTATTTTTAAATATAATATTACGCCTTTTTCAAAATTTTCAATTAAATCCATAACAGAATTCATAACGAAGCATTTAGTTGTCAAAATTCATAATAGACGGTTATGATGCATTTTTCCTTTCATTTTCGTAATCATTTCCTCTATGGATTTCGTATCTTCTCTTGTCAACAATGGTATTTAACTTTCACATAATTCACTTTCTTGCACTTAAATTTTTAACAGAATTTTACAATAAATCATTTGGTTGTAAAAATTAGTATTAGATGGGTATGATGTACTTTCCTCTCATTTCAAAATCATTTCTTCTATAGAGTTCATATTTTTCCCTATATGTGTGTGTGTGTGTGTGTGTGTGCGTACATGCGTGCATGTGTGTGTAAATATTACATTCTAATACACGTTATCTATAACACTACTTTTATAGTAATAAAGAATAAGCAAATTAGATAGTGTATTAGAAGAGATATAGGATGAACCTTAGTGGTTTTTAAGTATATTAGTGTGATTTTTTCAAAATTTAAATTGCACTTAAATTCTTAATGGAGTTTATAACGAAGCATTTAGTTGTCAAAATTAATATTAGACGGAGTAATTTCTCTTTGCAACCCCTTATTTGACCTTGCAATCCCCCAAACCCTCATTCCCCTTAAGCCACTTTCTCTATCCACTTCGTCCTATCAAAATTTTCTCTCAAAAAGTCCATCTTCAAATCTTACGTAATCTATCAACAAATCTTCACAAAATTAGGTTAGTATATTATCTTTTAAGTGTATTCTTCATTTTTACTGATTGAAATCATTAAATGTAGCTCAAATCATTTTTTTTTAAAAAAAATAATTTAGAATTTTTGCCTTCTCGCAACCGTACCCCGTAGTAACTATCCAGCCCAACCTGTGCACCAGAGATGTCTCGAAAGATGGCCCTTGTTTGCCAATCTGGGTTGGCCGGCAAGCTACCCAGAGGCAGCACCCCAGTATTTTTTAAAATTTTTTGTTAAGTTATTCTTTTTTCATTGTTTAAGGTTATTTACTTTTTTTATTATTATAATTTGTTATTAGTGTTGTATGTATATTTTATTTAGCTATGATGTTTTATTTGTTTATTGAATTAATCTTGTTATTTCATCAAAATGTATTTAAATGTACTGTACCTAAATTTCATTTTCATTATTTTCTAGTATTGTACGTTTTCTATTGTAGGCTTCAATACTCTCTTCTCAATCATTTACCTCTCTTATATATCACTAACGCTCTCAATCCACACCAGCACAGAGGAATGGAAGTTAGAAATGGAATGCCATGGAAAATACATTCTCAAGATTTCTCTAATAGCAGTGCCGCCAGTAGTAGAAGTTTCTCTTCCTACTCTGCTTCCAGAACACCCAGCCAGATCGACCATTTTCTTCTCACTAGAGTTTTCCAAACACCAATCATTGGTTACATCTGTGTCTTTATCCATATCAAAAAAAGTAACTTAAAATTGTTACTTTGAGTTTTATGTTACTAGAGAGAAATTTTTGTAGAGAGATAAAGTTACTAGGAGCAATGAGGGTCTAGGGGATCGCGTATAGGGTTGCAAATAGCATTTCCCTTATGCACTCATGGTGTATACAATCTTCCTTTCCTTTAAAAAATTATTTACTCTTTTAATAGAGTATCATATTTGGTTATTTACTAAAATCATCCTTTTGAGCGAAGGATGGATTGTTAGTCTAAATGGTAGTTTAGGAGTACCAGAGAACTTGGTCCACTGGAAGCTCGTAGCTATGTAGAATAAGAACAAGTCGTTGCTAATATTTGTACGACGAGCGCGACCCTCGTGTTTAGTTGCCATCGTCAATCTGAACGGTTTTTTGCAGTGAGTTTTGGCATAGCGGCTATATTTCGATTCATCCAGTTTTTTTTCATGGCTCGACAGATAATTTCATAAGAGAATGATTTGTTGCCTTTTTCTTATTAATTAATAGTATTTAACTTGCACATAACTTGTTTTTTAATTCTAAAACGAGCTTTATATGCAATATGATCACCTCCAATTACACTTTCTTTAGAACACTACTTTTGTAGTAATAAAACGTATTAGATAGCTATTACACGATCTATAGACTATCCTAAGTAGTTTAAAGTATAAAGATATAGTTTTTGTCAAAGTTTTAATTGCAATTAAATTTTCAACAAAATTTATTAGGAAGCATCTAACTTTCAAAATTAAAATTACGGTTATGGTATATTAAACTTTCCTTGTATTTCCAAATTATTTGCTAATACGGATTTCACATTTTCTCTTATTAACGAAGTGTTTTAATTTTCATATAAATCATCTTCTTCGAATTAAAACGTACTTTAAATACAATATCAAAACCTTTCAGTAAACTTTATCTACGATACAACTTTTATAATGACCAAGTGTACAAGATAGTATATTGGAAGATATATTAGAATATCTTGAGTGGTTTTTAAATATAATAATGTTGCTTTTTAAAAATTTTTAATTAAATCCATAACAGAATTTACAATAAAGCATTTAGTTGTCAAAATTAAGACTGGACGAGTTATGATGCATTTTTTCTTTCATTCCAAAATCATTTCCGCTATGGATTTCATATTTTCTCCTATCAACTATAGTACTTAACTTTCACATAATTCACTTTTTTGCAACTAAATTCTTAATGGAATTTACAATGAAGCATTTACTTGTCAAAATTAATATTAGATGGTCAAGATGTATTTTCCTCTCATTTCTAAATCATTTCCTAAATAGAGTTCATATTTTTCCTTATATGTGTCTGTGTGTGCGTGCGTTTGTGCGTTCGTCTGTGTGTGTTTATATATATAACATTCTAACACACTTTATCTGTAATACCACTTTTATAGTAATAAAGAATTAGCAAACTAGATAGTGTATTAGGATAGATATAGGATGAACCTAGTGGTTTTTAAATATAAGTATGACTTTTTTAATATTTAAATTGCAATTAAATTCTTAATAGAATTTATAATGAATTATTTAGTTATCAAAATTAATATTAGATGGGGTAATTTCTCTTTGCAGCTCCTAATTTGACCTCGCAACCCCCCAAACCGTCATTTCCCTCCAGCCACTTTCTCTCTCCTCCTCGTCCTACCAAAATTTTCTCTGAAAAATTCCATCTTCAAATCTAAAGTAATCTACCAACAAATTATCTCAAAATCAGGTTAGTATATCATCTTTTAAGTGTATTTCTTCATTTTTACCGATTGAAATCATTAAATGGAGCTCAAATCAGTTTTTTTTAAAAAAAAATTATCTGGAATTTTCGCTTCCCCCTACCCGTACCACGCAATAACTATCTAGCTAAGCCTGTGCACCAGGGATGTCTCAAAGATGGCCCACATGCACCAATTTGGACTGGCCGGCAAGCTGCTATGCCGTAGCACCCAGGTCTTTTTTAAATTTTTTTTTGTTAAGCTATTCTTTTTTCTTTGTTTTAGGTTATTTACTTTTTTTATTATTAGAATTTGTTATGTATTTAATGTTGTATGTATACTTTATGTAGCTATGATGTTTTATTTATTTATCGAATCAATCTTGTTATTTCATCAAAATATATTTGAGTGTACTATGCTTACATTTATTTTTCAATATTTTGTGGTACTGTACATTTTCTGTCGTAGGCTTCAATACTCTCTTCTCAATCGTTTACATCTCATATGTATCACTCACTCTCTCTCACTCAACTCCAGCACGGAGGAATGAAAGATAGAAATAGAATCCCATGGAAAATACATTCTCAAGATTTCTCCAGTAGCAACGCCGTTAGAAGTGGAAGTTCCTCTTCCTGCTCTGGTTCAAGAACACCCAGCCAGATCAACCATTTTCTCGCTAGAGTTTTCCAAACACCAATCATCTTTTACATCTATGTCTTCATCCATATTAACTAAAAGTAACTTAAAATTGTTACTTTGAGTTTTAAGTTACTAGAAAGAAATTTTTGGTGAGAGATAAAGTCGTTAGGAGAAATAAGGGTTTGGGGGATGGCATATGGGGCTGCAAATAGCAGTCCTCTTATACACTTTTGGTGTATACATCCTTCCTTTCCTTTAAAAATTATTTACTCTTTTAATCGAGCATCATATTTTGTTATATACTAAAATCACCCTTTGGAGGGAAAGAATTGATTGTTAGTCTAAATGGTGGTTTAGGAGTTCTAGAGAACTTGGTCCACCGGAAGCTGATAGCAATGTAGAATAAGAACAAGTGGTTGCTGAGATTCGCACAACAAACACGACCCTCATGTTTAGTTGCCATCGTCAATCTGGTTGGTTCTTTGCGGCGAATTTTGGCGTAGGAGCTATATTTGGATTCATCCTTTTTTTTTTCACAGCTCCATAGGGAATTTGATAAGTCAATAATTTTTTGCATTTTCTCTTATTTATTAATATTATTTAACTTTCACATACCTTTTTTTTATCTAATTCTAAAACGAGCTTTATATCAATATGATAACCTCCTATTACACTTTCTCTATAACACTACTTTTGTAGTAATACTGCGTATTAGATAGCATATTAGATGATTTATATTAGACTATCCTATGTAGTTTTAAGTATAAAGATGTAGTTATTTCAAAATCTAAATTGCAATTAAATTTTCAACAAAATTTACTACGAAGCATCTAACTATCAAAATTATAATTACGGTTATGGTATGTTAAACTTTCCTTTTATTTCCAAATTATTTCCTAATATGGATTTCACATTTTCTCTTCTTAACGAAAGGTTTTAATTCTCATATAAATCACCTTTTTCGAATTAAAATGTACTTTAAATACAATATAATAACCTTCTGTAGAAGAAAACTAATTACTATCACAATAATATAATTACTATTACATGCCCAAAAGATAAAACATAGCGGATCTATTACAGAAGAATTTCTCTTCACACAAAACAGTCCGATCCAAGAATCAAAGAAACAGCCTGCAAAAATTAATAAATTGTTAATACCAAAAAATGCATAAAGTAAATAATATAGAATATCACATACAACCACCGTGGTAGAAACCGTCGGCAGGAATCAAACCAAAAGAGATGACCGAAGCAGAGAAGATGAACGATCACAGGGCAGATGAACGGTCGCCAAGCAGCGACAGCGCCACATCGAGGCGTCGTGAGTAAGCGATGGGTATATCGGAAATGGCACCCTCAGAATCGGCCTCAGCCGTGACAAGAGTTATTAGCAAACCCTTTCTCTATTTCTCTCTCTTTCTCCAAATACACTAAGGAACATGCAATAGTGAAAGAAGAAGACTGGTAAGGGACAGAGTCACAAAAAATGCCAGCAGAAGAGCAGCGCAGCCCCGCAAGGAAGAAAGCAGGAGAAGTTGAAAGAGTTCAAGTAGAACTGAAAGAGCTAGAAATGAAGAGACGGTCAAGAGAAGGGAGGAGCGACTGCACAAGAAACGAGGAGGCAAGGGCATTAAAAAGAGAGTCACCAACGGGCAGCCCGGATGGCCGGCCCGGACTGGCCCCGGTATATCTTGACCCGGTCAAAGAAGCCTACTCTCCAGCTGAGACCCATCATCATTGGGTTATAAAAAGAAAGAATTAGGCAGGAAAATGGAAGAAAATATTTGGAGGAAGTTGGCCCAAAAGGCCTACAATGTCCACCTCGAATAATATTTTCCATCCCTATGGTGACTCAATTTGAGTCAAATTGTTTCCACATAAAGGAAGTCCCTGCAAAACATAAACTTGTCAGTGTTTACAATTTTAGTACCAAAATCTGCACGATTATTATCAGTACTAATCTTGTCTATGTCAACTAAACCACTAGAGACTTTTTCTCTAATAAAGTGGTGTTTGACATCTGTATGTTTAGTCCGTTCGTGATAGGCCGTATTTTTACACAAATGTGAACAACTCTGACTGTCAGTATAAATAATAACTTTTGAATATAAAATATTTAATTCATTCAATAACCCTTGAAGCCGGATGGCTTCTTTGATTGCTTCCATTGCTGCGATATACTCAGCCTCAGTAGTTGACAAGGCAACTACCAGCTACAATTGGGATTTCCATGAGATGCAATTACCCGCTAGGGTAAAGAAATAGGACATGGTAGATTTTTTACCATCCTTATCACTTGCGTAATCAGAATCAACAAATCTAATTAATATAAAATCAGACCAATTGTGATAGTGTAAACCCCAATCTAAAGTTCCATTCAGGTAATGTAGAAGCCACTAAGAGTAGCCCAATGATCTCTTCCGGGTTTTGACATAAATCTACTGAGAAGGGTTATAGAGAAAGCAATGTCTGGATGGGTAGATATCATTGAATACATAACTGAGCCTATGGCCATTCTGTAAGGGATATTGGCCATATCTCTTTTCTCAATTTTAGTTTTAGGACAGGTTTTGTCGGAAAGTTTAAAGTGGCTTGCAAGAGGAGTTATGACGGGTTTACATAGGTGCATTGAAAATTTGGATACAATTTTCTCAAGGAAAGGCTGTTGAGATAGAAAGAGTGAACAATCAGATCTATCTCTTGAAATATTCATCCCAAGAATTTTTTATGCAACCCCTAAATCCTTCATATCGAATTCAAATTTCAGCAAGGATTTCAGATCATCGATTTTTGCTTTATGTCTGCAAGCGATTAGCATATCATCCACATACAGCAACACATAAATAGCAAAATCCACATTATTACCAGAAAAATAAAGACAACTATCATAGTTGCTTTTTGAAAAACCAATTTTTATCATGAAAGAATCAAACCTCTTGTACCATTGCTTGGGAGACTGCTTAAGCCCATGCAATGACTTTTTCAAAACACACGCCATGTGTTCCTTACCCTTCACCTCAAAACCTGGTGGTTGACGCATATATATATATAGTTTCCTCAAGATCACCATGTAAGAAAGCAGTTTTCACATCAAGTTGTTCAAGATTAAGATCATAAAAAGCAACAAGAGCAAGAATAATCCTAATTGTTTTGTATTTAACAACAGGAGAAAAAATTTCATTAAAATCAATTCCCTCAACTTGTGAAAAACCTTTTGCAACAAGCCTGACCTTGAACCTTGGAGGTTCGTTAGAAGACTCAGGTTCTTTTATTTTGAAAATCCATTTGCAATCAACTAGCTTTTGTTTGGAGGGTTTTTTTTAACAAGAATCCAGGTTTTGTTTTTGTTTAAAGAAGACATTTCTTCATCCATAGCACATAACCATAAAACGCAATTGGGACTTTTCAAAACCTCAGAAAAACATAAAGGTTCTTTTTCTTCCACATAAGATGCAACAGCAAAGGCATATGAGACAATTTAGGAGTATAGGATGATCCTTGGGTACCCTACGGACTCGATCTCTAGCGAGTTGATAATCCCTAAGAGCTTGGGCTTGAGCCTCAAGATGTTTTCCTCCTCATCGGAACCATCTAGAATAGGATCAAGAGTTTCAGGAATACTAGGAAGAACAAGAGTGCTACTAGACGGAACAGAAGAATAAGGATTGGTTTTAGGTTCTTGGGGCGGATCTAAGGAAGGTTCAAAGATGGTATCCACTTCCACCAGAATGCTACTAGGAGTAGGAACACTAGGAGGATTATCGGAGATGGGTTTATCCTTAAGACAGGGCATCTCTAACTCATTGAAGATGACATCCCTACTGATAACAACCCTCACCCCTGGTTCACCCTTTAACCATACTTTATACCCCTTCACCCCACTGGGATATCCTATGAACACTCCCTTTCTATACCATGGATCTAGTTTACCCTCTTTCTGATGAGCAAAGGCTACACACCCAAAAACTCTCAGATTGGAAAGAGTAGGAGGTTTACCATACCAGATTTCTATAGGAGTCCTAAAGTTTATAGCTGTGGAAGGGGATCTATTGATGAAGTATACTGTTGTACTAACAGCTTCAACCCAGAAAGGTTTAGGAGCACCTGAACAAACTAGAAGACATCGAACCTTATCCATAATGGTATGATTCATCATTTCGGCAATCCCATTTTACTGTGGGTTATGTCTAACCGTTCTACGGTGTAAAATGTCATACGATGCACACAAATCAGAAAACTTCTGGTTACAAAATTTAAGACCGTTATCGGTCCAGATAGTTTTTGGTTTATTTCGAGAATGATTTTCAGCAAAACGTTTCCATTCACAAAAATTTTTCAAACGTTTGATCTTTGGTTTTTAAAAGAAAAACCCATACATGCCTAGAAAAATCATCAACAATAGACAAGAAATAAACGTTACCACTGTAAGTTGGAACCTTTTCAGGTCCCCACAAATCACAATGCACATAATCAAGAGGTACAGAAGACTTGTGTGTGCTGGTTGAAAAACTAATTTTATGTTGTTTTCCCAAAACACACTGATCACAAAAATCTAAGGAATCAATTTTGTCACCACATAAAAGATTTTGTTTTTGTAAACGATAAAGCCCCTTTTCACTAATGTGGCCAATCCTCCGATGCCACAACATAGTTTTCTGAGGGACAGTTTTTGAAATCAATACAATGGAATTACAAACTATTTTACCAGGAAGAATATATAAAGTTTCCCTTTTAAAATCTTTTAGCATGACTAGGTTTCCTTTGCAAACACGTAAAATACTATTTTTAGATTTAAAAGAGAGACCCAAGGAGTCCAAATAACTAAGAGAGATGAGATTCCGACGTAAGTCGGGCACGTATCTCACCTCAGTGAGTTTTCTAGTCACACCATCATGCATTTTTATGAAGATATTACTAATGCATTTAATATCGCAAACCTGATTATTACCCATAAAAACTTTTCCTTGGTTTAAAGGTTTGAGATCAGAAAAACAGTGTTTGTTTGGTGTCATGTGAAAAGAACAACCAGAATTAAGCACCCAGTGATTAACAACATCAGTACATGAAAGAGAAAGAGAAACACACAAAACCTCTGAAAACATAGAGTTACCATCTGAATAAAAAACGTGGGTTTTGTTGACTTTATTACCTCCTTTACCATGTTTACGTTGTTTCTCATCTTTAATTCGTTTAAAACGCTTATTTTTCATATGGCCTTCTTTCCCACAGTAAAAACATTTTACTTTGCTTGCTCTCGTGATTTGGAATGACTCTTACTTTAAAACGGTGACTAGGAAGTTCACTCCGGTCAATTCTTCCTCGCACAAAAAGATTTTCACCATGAGATTTATTTTCTTTTTGTAAATCTAAATCTTTAGATTTCAAAGCATTTTCAACATCAGAAAGAGACAAATCATCTCTGCCACATTTAATAGCAGATTTGACATCGTTAAAAGAATCAGGTAAGGCATTTAGTAAAATAACTACAGTATTTTCATCAGAGATTTTCTCTCCAACATTATGAAGTTCAAAAAGTATTTTATTTAAATCATCCATATTTTCAGAAAGTGTTTTTGTCCCGCTCATTTTGAAACCGAAAACCTGCTATTTTAAATAAATTTTATTAGAAAGAGATTTTCCCAACTATAGCTTTTCCAATTTTGTTCAAATTTCAAAAGCGTTGCCTTTTTCAACAATTTTCTCGTAAAACATTATCAGTCAAATGGAACGTGAGGAAACCATGAGCATCACCTAGTTTTTCCTGAAGAACTTCATCCTTCCAAGATTCCGGATACTCTTCAGGGCTGCAAATAGCGGGAGCAATTTTATTTTGTACCAAAACTGCTTTCATTTTCCTCCGCCTAAGATTTGCCATCAAACTTATCAGTTTCAATTTTTGGAACTGACATGTTTTAAAGACAAATAGGTGTAATTTGGTGGCTTAGGAAAGACGAAAGATTTGAAAAAGTTCAGAGAGAAAAACTTTCAAGGAAAGGAAAAACGGCGTTTTTTGTTTAAGTTTGTTTGATTAGGTTTGGTTTTGATTAAACAAAACAGTGAAACACAAAGAGAGCACAAAACCCAAGAAACAAACAATATAACAGAAATAACGCGATAAACGGCTGAAACAACAACAGTTTCACCAAACACCAAAAAAAGACAAGAACAGAAAATCTATAAAATATATATATTAAAACTTTTAAAAAATAGGAAAACGCGACCAAGTCACAGATACTTAAAATCTCACGGGTTCATGCGAGGCCTGGGTTTTCGTTTTGAAAACTGAAAGAAAAACAAAAAAATAAAAAATAAAAAAGCAAACAGAGGCAGTAATAATATTAATCAGAAAAAAACAGGAAAGGCAATCCACTAACCACAGTAATAGCAAGAATCGGCGGCAAGCCGTATCAACATATAAAACAGAGACGAAAAACCGGCGCACGCCGAATTACAGAAACAATAAACAAAGAAAAAAAACCCGGCGGCAAGCCGAATCTCAGAAACAGTAAAAGGCACGGCGGCAAGCCGAACAGAAGCAATAAAAAAGAGAAAAGACAAAACTGAAAGAATTAAAAGAGGAGGAAGAGGACTTCACTGGCCGGATTTGAGGAACTCGACAGTTCCCTCAGATCAGAAAGATTGTTGACTGGTTGCTGGCGCTGATGAGCAGAACCGCGGCTCTGATACCACTTGTAGAAGAAAAGTAATTACTATTACAATAATCTAATTACAATTCCATGCCCAAAAAATAAAATACAGCAGAAAATAATCTATTACAGAAGAATTTCTCTTCATAAAAAACAGTCCGATCCAAGAATTAAAGAAACAACCTGCAAAAATTAATAAATGGTTAACACCAAAGTTGCAGAAAGTAAATAATATAGAATATCACTTACCACCGCCACAGTAGAAACCGTCAGCGGGAATGAAACCAAAAGAGATGACTGAAGCAAAGCAGATGAACGGTCACCGGGTAAATGAACGGTCGCCGAACAGCGGCAGCGCCGCGTCCAGGCGCCATGAGTAAGCGACGGTAGATCAGAAATAGCACCCTCAGAATCGACCTCAACCATGACAAGAGTCACCAGCAAACCCCTTCTCTATTTCTCTCTTTCTCTCGGCTCAGTCTCTCTATATACACACTAAGGAACATGCAATGGTGAAGAAGAAGACCGGCAAGGGACAGAGTCACAGAGAACGTCGGTAGACTGAGAGAGAAGAGCAGCAGCAGGGCCGCAAAGAAGAAAGCAGGAGAAGTAGAGAGAGTTCAAGTAGAACTCAAAGAGACAGAAATGAAGAGACGGTCAACAGAAGGGAGGAGGAGAGACTGCACAAGAAATGAGGAGGCAAGGGAATTAAAAAGAGAGTCACCAACGGGCAGCCTGGGTGGCCGGCCCGGGCATTTCTTGACCCGGTCAAAAAAGTCTACTCTCCAGCTGAGGCCCATCATCATTGGGATATAAAAAGAAAGAATTGGGTGGGAAAATGGAAGAAAATATTGGGAGGAAATTAGCCCAAAAGGCCAACACCTTCTAATATACTTTATGTACAATACAACTTTTATAGTGATCAAGTGTACAAGATGGTATATTGGAAGATATATTACATTATCTTGAGTGGTTTTTAAATATAATAATGTGGCTTTTTCAAAATTTTCAATTAAATCCATAACAGAATTTTCAATGAAGCATTTAGTTGCAACAATTAAGACTAGATGTTTATGATGCATTTTTCTTTTCAATTCAATATCATTTCTGCTATGGATTTCATATTTTCTCCTATCAACTATAGTACTTAACTTTCACATAATTCACTTTTTTACAGTTAAATTCTTAACGGAATTTACAATGAAGCATTTATTTGTCTAAACTAATATTAGATGGTTATGATGTGTTTTCCTCTCATTTCCAAATCATTTCCTCAGTAGAGATAATATTTTTCCTAATATGTGTGTGGGTGTGTGTACGTGTGTTTGTGCATGCGTACGTGTGTGCACATATATATAACATTCTAATACACTTTATCTATAATACTACTTTATAGTAATAAAGAATAAGCGAATTAGTTAGTGTATTAGAAGAGATATAGGATGAACCTAGTGGTTTTTAAATATAATAGTGTGACTTTTTCAAAAATTAAATTGCAATTCAATTCTTAATGGAATTCATAATGAAGCATTTACTTTACAAAATAAATAATAGACGGGGTAATTTCTCTTTGCAACCCCTAATTTGACCTTTCAACCCCCCAAACCCTTATTTCCCTCAAGCCACTTTCTCTGTCCACCTAGTCCGACCAAACTTTTGTCTCAAAACGTCCATCTTCAAATCTACAGCAATCTACCAACAAATCTTCACAAAATCAGGTTAGTATAACATCTCTAAGTGTATTTCTTCATTTTTACCGATTGAAATCATTAAATGGAGCTCAAATCATTTTTTTTAATAAAAAATAATCTTGAATTTTTGCTTCCTCGCACCCGTACCCCGCATTAACTATCCAGCCTAGCTTGTGCATTAGGGATGTCTCGAAGATGGCCCTTGTGCGCCAATATGGGTTGGTCGACAAGCTATCTAGCTGCTGCACAAGGCCTTTTTTAAAATTTTTTTGGTTAAGTTATTCTTTTTTTCATTGTTTTAGGTTATTTACTTTTTTTATTATTATAATTTGTTATGTATTTAATGTTGTATGTATATTTTATGTAGCTATGATGTTTTCTTTGTTTATCGAATTAATCTTGTTATTTCATCAAAATATATTTAAGTATACTGTACCTACATTTATTTTTCATTATTTTGTGGTATTATACGTTTTCTATTGTAGGCTTCAATACTCTCTTCTCAATCAGTTCCCTCTCTTATATATCACTTACTCTCTCTCTTACTCCACTCTGGGATGGAGGAACGGAAGGCAGAAATAGAACGCCATGGAAAATACATTCTCAAGATTTCTCCAGTAACATCGCCTCTAGTAGTGGAAGTTCCTTTTCTTGCTCTGCTGTAAGAACACCCAGCCAGATCAACCATTTTCTCGCTAGAGTTTTCCAACACCAAACATTGGTTACATCTTTCTCTTCATCCATATTAAATAAAAGTAACTTAAAATTGTTACTTTTAGTTTTAGGTTATTAGAGAAAAATTTTTGTGAGAGATAAAATTGTTAGGAGAAATGAGGGTCTACGGGATTTCATATGGGGTTGCAAATAGCAATCCCCTTATAAACTTACGGTGTATACAACCTTCCTTTCTTTTAAAAATTATTTACTCTTTTAATCGAGCATCATATTTGGTTATTTACTAAAGTCGCCCTTTGGAGGAAAGGATGGATTGTTAGTCTAAATAGTGGTTTAAGAGTGCCAGAGAACTTTCTCCACAGGAAGCTTGTAGCTATGTAGCATAAGAACAAGTCGTTGCTAAAAGTTGCGCAACGAACGCGACCCTCGTGTTTAGTTGCCATCGTCAATCTTGTTGGTACTTTGCCGCGAGTTTTGGCGTAGCAGCTATATTTCTATTCACGGCTCGATAGATAATTTGATAATTTGATGGTTTTTTGCATTTTTCTTATTAACTAATAGTATTTAAATTTCACATAACTTTTTTTTAATTCTAAAACGAGCTTTATATACGATATGATAACCTCCTATTACACTTTCTCTAGAACACTACTTTTGTAATAATAAGGTGTATTAGATAGCTTATTAAACGATGTATACTAGACTATCCTAAGTAGCTTTAAGCATAAAGACGTAGTTTTTTCAAAGTTTAAATTACAATTAAATTTTAAACAAAATTTACAGTGACGCATTTTAAAATTACAGTTATGGTATATTCAGCTTTCCTTTTATTTAAAAATTATTTCCTAATATGGATTTCACATTTTCTCTTATTAACGAAGTATTTTATTTTTTACATAAATCACCTTTTTTGAATTAAAACGTACTCAAAATACAATAGTATAACCTTCTAATACACTTTATCTACAATACAACTTTTATAGTGATGAAGGAGTACGTGATAGTATATTAGAAGATATATTAGATGATCTTGAGTGGTTTTTAAATATAATATTGTGGCTTTTTCAAAATTTGCAATTAAATCCATAACAGAATTTACAATGAAGCATTTAGTTGTCAAAATTAAGATTAGACAGTTATGATGCATTTTCCTTTCGTTTCAAAATCATTTTCTCTATGGATTTCATATTTCTCTTATCAACTATATATTTAACTTTGACATAATTCACTTTTTTGTGCAAAAATTTTTAAGTGAGTTTTTTTAAAAAAAAGCATTTAGTTGTGAAAATTAATATTAGATGGTTATGATGTACTTTCCTCTCATTTCAAAAGCATTTCCTCTATAGAGTTCATATTTTTCTTTACATGTGTGTTTGTGTGCGTGCGTGCGTGATTGTGTGTGTGTATATATATAACATTCTAATATACTTTCTCTATAATACTACTCTTAGTAATAAAGAATAAAAGAATTGGATAGTGTATTAGAAGAGATATAAGATGAACCTGAGTGGTTTTTAAGTATATTAGGGTGATTTAGACGGGGAAATTTCTCTTTGCAACCCTTAATTTGAGCTTGCAACCCCCAAACCCTTTTTTCCCTCAAGCCACTTTCTCTCTCTACCTTTTCCTACCAAAATTTTTTCTCAAAAAGTCCATCTTCAAATCTCAAATAATCTATTGACAAATCTTCACAAAATCAGGTTAGTATATCATCTTTAGGTGTGTATATTCAATTTTACCGATTCAAATCATTATATTGAGCTCAAATAATTTATTTCAAAAAATAATAATATGGAATTTTCGCGTCCTCCCACTCGTACCCTACAGTATCTATCCAGCCAACTTGTGTACCAGGGATGTCTCGAAGATGGCCCTCGTGCACCAATTTAGGTTGGCCAGCAAGCTATCCAGTCGCAACACCTGGGCCTTTTTAAATTTTTTTCAGTTATTCTTTCTTGCTTTGTTTTAGGTTATTTACATTTTTTTATTATTATAATTTGCTATGTATTTAAGGTTGTATGTATATTTTATGTAGCCATAATGTTTTATTTATTTATCGAATTAATCTTCTTATTTTATCAAAATATGTTTAAGTGTACTGTACGTTCATTTATTTTTTTATTTTTTGTGGTATTGTACATTTTCTATATTAGGCTTCAATACTCTCTTCTCGATCATTTACCTCTCCTATATATCACTCACTCTTTCTCACTCCACTCCAGCACGGAGGAATGGAAGACAGATATGGAATGCCATGGAAAATACATTCTCAAGATTTCTCCAGTAGTAGCGCCGCCAGCAGTGGAAGTTCCTCTTCTTGCTCTGCTACCAGAACACCCGGCCAAACCAACCATTTTCTCGCTAGAGTTTACCAAACACTAAACATTGGTTACATCTATGTCTTAATCCATATTAACTAAAAGTAACTTAAAATTGTTACTTTGAGTTTTATGTTATTAGAGAGAAATTTTTGTAGAAAGAGAAAGTTGTTGGGAGAAATGAGGGTCTGGGGGATTGCATATCGGGTTGCAAATAGCAGTTTCCTTATACACTTATGGTGTATACAACCTTCCTTTCTTTTCAAAATTATTTACTCTTTGGATTCTGCATTTTTCTTACTAATTAATAGTATTTAACTTTAACATAACTTTTTCTTTTAATTCTAAAACCTGCTTTATGTACAATATGATAACCCCCTATTACACCTTCTCTAGACGATACTTTTGTAGTAATACAGCGTATTAGATGATTTATATTAGACTATCCTAAGTAGTTTTAAGTTTAAAAATGTGGTTTTTTCAAAATTTAATTTGCAATTAAATTTTCAACAAAATTTTCAATAAAGCATCTAACTGTTAAAATTAAAATTAAGGTTATGGTATATTCAACTTTCCTTTTATTTAAAAATTATTTCCTAATATGGATTTAACATTTTCTCTTTTTAACGAAGTATTATAATTTTCACATAAATCACCTTTTTTGATTTAAAATATACTCAAAATACAATATCATAACCTTCTAATACACTTTATCTATAATACAACTTTTATAGTGTCCAAGTGTAGCAAATAGTATATTGGAAGATATATTAAATCATCTTTAGTGGTTTTAAAATATAATATTGTGGCTTTTTCAACATTTGCAATTAAATCTGTAACATAATTTATAATGAAGCATTTAGTTATGAAAATTTGGATTAGACAGTTACGATGCATTTTTGCTTTCCTTTCAAAATCATTTCCTCTATGGATTTCATATTTTCTCTTATCAACTATAGTATTTAACTTTCACATTATTCACTTTTTAGAACTTAAATTCTAAACAAAATTTACAATAAAGCATTTAGGTATCAAAATTAATATTAGATGGTTATGATATACTTTCCTCTCATCTCAAATTCGTTTCCTCTATAGAGTTCATATTTTTCCTTATATGTGCGTGTGTGTTTGTACATATATATATAACATTCTAATACACTTTCTCTATAATACTACTTTTAGTATACGGAATAAGCTTATTAGATAGTCTATTAGAAGAGATATAAGATGAACCTGATGATTTTTAAGTATAATAGTGTGACTTTTTCAAAATTTAAACTGCAATTAAATTGTTAATGGAATTCATAATGAAGCATTTAGTTGTCAAGATTAATATTAGATGGGGAAATTTCTCTTTGCAACCCCAAATTTGAGCTTGCAGCCCCCCAAACCCTCATTTCCCTCAAGCCACTTTCTCTCTCTACCTCTTCCTACCAAAATTCTCTCAAAAAGGGCATCTTCAAATCTCAAGTAATCCACCAACAAATCTTCACAAAATCAAGCCAGTATGTCATCTTTACGTGTATTTCTTCATTTTTACCGATTCAAAACACTATATTGATCTCAAATCATTTTTTTTAAAAAAATAATAATCTGAAATTTTTGCCTCCTCCCACCCGTACCCTGCAGTAGCTATCCAGCCAAGCCTGTGCACGAGGGATGTCTTGAAGATGGTCCTCGTGCGCTAATTTGGGTTGGCCAGCAAGCAGCGCAGCCACAGTACTCAGGCATTTTTAAAATTTTTTTTGTTAGGATATTCTTTCTTGCTTTGTTTTAGGTTCTTACATTTTCTAATTATTATAATTTGTTTTGTATTTAGTGTTGTTTGTATATTTTGTGTAGCTATAATGTTTTATTTTTTTTATTGAATTATATGTTTTTTAATGTGTATGTATTATTTTTAAATTTATTTAATGAATTACGTAAATTGTTGTTGTATTTTTTTTTTTTGTTTAGATATCTATTATGTTTAAATGCCTCTTTTCTAGTTATGGAAAAAGATCATAATTAAATAAAAACATAGGTTCGGGTGAACCAATCGGGCCACCTTTGGTATATAAACCCGGGCACCGCTTGAGCCAACCTAGAAAACTGGGTTGTTCTTGTTGTGCCAAGGTAACCAACCCGGGCCAAAACAAAGGCATCCCACCAGGCAGATAGGCAAAATTAAAACTAGCTTGGGTAACTAATTATCGAGCCAAACCAGCTTGACTTTCACGTAATTCACTTTCTTGCACTTAAATTTTTAACAGAATTTACAACAGAGCATTTAGTTGTGAAAATTAATATTAGATGGTTACAATGTACTTTCTTCTCATTTCAAAATCATTTCTTCTATAGAGTTCATATTTTTTCCCTATATGTGTGTGTACACGCATGCGTGTGTCTGTGTGTGTATATATTACATTCTAATACACTTTATCTATAGCACTACTTTTATAGTAATAAAGAATAAGCAAATTAGATAGTTTATTAGAAGAGATATAGGATGAACCATAGTGGTTTTTAAGTATATTAGTGTGACTTTTTCAATATTTAAATTGCAATCAAATTCTTAATGGAGTTTATAACGACGCATTTAGTTTTCAAAATTAATATTACACGCGGTAATTTCTCTTTGCAACCCCCCAAACCCTCATTTCCCTCAAGCCACTTTCTCTATCCACCAAGTCCTACAAAAATTTTCTCTCAAAAAATCCATCTTCAAATCTAAAGTAATCTACCAACAAATCTTCACAAAGACATGTTAGTATATCATCTTCTAAGTGTATTTCTTCATTTTTACCGATAGATATCATTAAATGGAGCTCAAATCATTTTTTTAATAAAAAATAATCTTGAATTTTTGCCTTCTCGCACCCGTACCCAGCATTAACAATCCAGCCAAGGTTGTGCATCAGGGATGTCTCGAAGATGGCCCTTGTGCGCAAATCTGGGTTGGTCGGCAAGCTACCCAACTCTTGCTCCCGAGCCTTTTTTAAAAATTTTTTTGTTACATTATTCTTTTTTTCTTTGTTTTCGGTTATTTACTTTTTTCATTATTATAATTTGTTATGTATTTAATGTTGTATGTTTATTTTATATAGCTATGATGTTTTCTTTGTTTATCGAATTAATCTTGTTATTTCATCAAAATATATTTAAGTGCACTGTACCTATATTTATTTTTCATTATTTTGTGGTATTGTACATTTTCTGTGGTAGGCTTCAATATTGTCTTCTCCATCATTTCCTTCTCTTATATATCACTTACTCTCTCTCTCTCACTCTACTCAAGGACGGAGGAATGGAAGACAAAAATGGAACGCCATGGAAAATACATTCTCAAGATTTCTCCAGTAGAAGCACCGCTGGTAGTGGAAGTTCCTCATCTTGCTCTTCTACCATAACACCCAGCCAGATCAACTATTTTCTCTCCAGAGTTTTCCCAACACCAAACATTGGGTACATCTATGTCCTCATCCATGTTAAATAAAAGTAAATTAAAATTGTTACTATTAGTTTTAAGTTATTAGAGACAAATTTTTTTGAGAGATAAAATTGTTAGGAGAAATGAGGGTCTGCGGGATTACTTATACGGTTGCAAATAACAATCCTCTTATAAGCTTACGGTGTATACGACCTTCCTTTCCTTTAAAACTTGTTTACTCTTTTAATCGAGCATCATATTTGGTTATTTACTAAAATCGCCCTTTGGAGGAAAGGATGGATTTTTAGTCTAAATGGTGGTTTAAGAGTGCCAGAGAACTTACTCCACAGGAAGCTCATAGCTATGTAGCATAAGAACAAGTCGTTGCTGAAATTCGCGCAACGAGCGCGACCCTCTTGTTTAGTTGCCATCGTCAATCTGGTTGGTTCTTTGCCGCGAGTTTTGGCATAGCAGCTGTATTTCTATTCATCCCATTTTTTTTTTCATGGCTCGATAGATAATTTCATGAGCATATGATTTTTTGCATTTTTCTTATTAATTGATAGTATTTAACTTCACATAATTTTTTTTATAATTCCAAATGAGCTTTATACACAATATGATAACCTCCTATTACACTTTTCCAGAACACTACTTTTGTTGTAATACAACATATTACATAGCGTATTAGATGATTTACATTAGACTATCCTAAGTAATTTGAAGTATAAATATGTGGTTTTTTCAAAATTTAAATTGCAATTAAATTTTCAACAAAATTTACTACAAAGCATCTAATTGTCAAAATTAAAATTACGGGTAGGGTATATTAAACTTTCCTTTTATATCCAAATTATTTCCTAATATGGATTTCACATTTTCTCTTATTAATGAAGTATTTTAAGTTTCATATAAATCACCATTTTTCGAATTAAAACGTACTCAAAATACAATATCATAACCTTCTAATATACTTTATCTACAATACAACTTTTATAGTGATCATGTGTACAAGATAGTATATTGGAAGATATATTTGATTATCTTGAGTGGTTCTTAAATATAACAATGTGGCTTTTTCAAAATTTTCAATTAAATCCATAACGAAATTTACAGTGAAGCATTTAGTGGTCAAAATTAAGACTAGACGGTTATGATGCATTTTTCCTTTCATTTCAAAATCATTTCCGCTATGGATTTCATATTTTCTCTCATGAACTATGGTACTTAACTTTCACATAATTCATTTTTTTGCATTTAAATTCATAACAGAATTCACAATGAAGCATTTATTTGTCAATATTCATATTAAATGCTTATGATGTATTTTCCTCTCATTTCTAAATTATTTCCTAAATAGAGTTC
Organism: Catharanthus roseus; assembly: GCA_028651295.1. Lineage (NCBI taxonomy): Eukaryota > Viridiplantae > Streptophyta > Magnoliopsida > Gentianales > Apocynaceae > Catharanthus > Catharanthus roseus. The sequence continues at coordinate 123,384 of JAPQWS010000087.1, forward strand.
ATATTTTTCCTTATATGTTGTGCGTGTGTGTGTGTGTGTGTTTATATATATATATATAACATTCTTATACACTTTATCTATAATACTACTTTTATAGTAATAAAGAATAAGCGAATTAGACAGTATATTAGAAGAGACATAGGATGTGCCTAGTGGTTTTTAAATATAATAGTGTGACTTTTTTCAAAATTTAAATTGCAATTAAATTCTTAATGGAATTTATAATGAAGAATTTAGTTGTCAAAATTCATATTAGACGGGGTAATTTCTCTTTGCAACCCCTAATTTGACCATGCAACCCCCCAAACCCTCATTTCCTCAAGGCACTTTTTCTATCCATCTCGTCTTACCAAAATTTTCTCTCAACAATTCCATCTTCAAATCTAAAGTAGTCTATCAACAAATCATCACAAAATCATGTCAGTATATCATTTTAAGTGTATTTCTTCATTTTTACAGATTGAAATCATTAAATGGAGTTCAAATCATTTTTTTTAAAAAAATAATCTTGATTTTTGGCATCCTTCCACCCGTACTCTGCAGTAACTATCCAGTCAAGCCTGTGCACTAGGGATGTCTCGAAGATGGCCCTCGTACGCCAATCTGGGTTGGCTGGCATGCTACCCAGACGAAGCACTCGAGCCTTTTTTAAAATTCTTTTTGTTAAGTTATTCATTTTTTCTTTCTTTTAGGTTATTTACTTTTTTCATTATTATAATTTGTTATGTATTTAATGTTGTATGTATATTTTATGAAGCTATGATGCTTTATTTGTTTATCGAATTAATTTTGTTATTTCATAAAAATATATTTAGTATACTGTACCTACATTTATTTTTCATTATTTTGTGGTCTTTTATGTTTTCTGTAATAGGCTTCTATACTCTCTTCCGAATCATTTACCTCTCTTATATATCACTCACTCTCTATCACTCCACTACACCATGGAGGAATGGAAGATAGAAATGGAATACCATGGAAAATACATTCTCAAAATTTATCCAGTAGCAGCGCCGCTAATAGTGGAAGTTCCTCTTCTTGCTATGCATCCAGAACACCAGGCTAGATCAACCATTTTCTTGCCTTTCCAAACACCAAATATTGGTTACATCTATTTCTTCATCCATATCAACTAAAAGTAGCTTAAAATTGTTACTTTGAGTTTAAGTTATTAAAGAGAAATTTTTGTAGGGAGATAAAGTTTTTAATAGAAATGAGGGTCTGGGGAATTGCATATAGGGTTGTAAATAGCAATCCCCTTATACACTTATGGTGTATACAACTTTCATTTTTTAAAAAAATTATTTACTCTTTTAATAGAGTATTATATTTGGTATTTTACTAAAGTCGCCCTTTGGAGAGAAGGATGGATGGTTAGTCTAAATAGTGGTTTAGGAGTGCCAGAGAACTTGGTCCACTGGAAGCTTGTGGCTATGTAGAATAAGAATAAGTCGTTGCTGAGATCCACACAACGAGCGCCACCCTCGTGTTTAGTTGCCATTGTCAATCTGGTTAATTCTTTGCGGCGAGTTTTGGCATGGCATCTACGTTTTGATTGACCTTTTTTTTTTTTTTTTTTCACAGCTCGATAGATAATTTCATAAGGCAATGAATTTTTGCATTTTCCTTACTAATTTACTGTATCTAACTTTCACATAACTTTTTTTTTTTTTTTAATTCTAAAACGAGCTTTATATACAATATGATAACCTCCCTATTACACTTTCTCTAGAACACTACTTTTGTAGTAATACAGCGTATTAGATAGCGTATGAAACGATGTATATTAGACTATCCCAAGTAGTTTTAAGTATAAAGATGTTTTTTTTTCAAAATTTAAATTGCAATTAAATTTTCAACTAAATTTACTGTGAAGCATTTTAAAATTACGGTTATGGTATATTCAGCTTTCCTTTTATTTAAAAATACTTCCCAATATGGATTTCACATTTTCTCTTATTAATGAAGTATTTTATTTTTCACATAAATCACCTTTTTTGAATTAAAACGTACTGAAAATACAATGTTATAACCTTCTAATACACTTTATCAACAATACAACTTTTATAGTGATCAAGGTGTATGTGATAGTATATTAGAAGATATTAGATGATCTTGAGTGGTTTGTAAATATAATACTGTGGCTTTTTCAAAATTTGCAATTAAATCCATAACAGAATTTACAATGAAGCATTTAGTTGTCAAAATTAAGATTAGACGGTTATGATGCATTTTTCCTTTATTTCAAAATCATTTTCTCTATGGATTTCATATTTTCTCTTATCAAAAATTTTTTCATACACTTTACTATTTCATACGCTTTATCATTTCATACACTTTATCATTTTCATATTTCATATTTTCACATAATTCACTTTTTTTGCAAAAAGTTTTAACAGAATTACAAAAAAAAAGCATTTAGTTGATAAAATTAATATTAGATGGTTTTGATGCACTTTCTTCTCATTTCAAAATCATTACCTCTATAGAGTTCGTATTTTTCCTTATACGTGTGTTTGTGTGTGTGTGCATGTGTGTGTATATATATAACATTCTAATATACTTTCTCTATAATAATACTCTTAGTAATAAAGAATAAGCAAATTGGATATTGTATTAGAAGAGGTATAAGATGAACTGAGTGGTTTTTAGGTATACTAAGGTGATTTAGACGGGGAAATTTCTTTTTGCAACCCCCCAAACCCTTATTTCCCTCTAGCTACTTTCTCTCCCTACCTCTTCCTACCAAAATTTTTTTCCCAAAAGGTCCATCTTCAAATCTCAAATAATCTACCGACAAATCTTCACAAAATCAGATTAGTATATCATCTTTAAATGCATTTTTTTTATTTTTACCGATTCAAATCATTAGATTGAGCTCAAATCACTTCTTGTAAAAAATAATAATATGAAATTTTTGCCTACTCCCACTCGTACCCTACATTATCTTTCCAGCCAAGCCTGTGCACCAGGGATGTCTCGAAGATGGCCCTCGTGCACCAATTTGGGTTGGCCAGAAAGCTACCCAGCCGCAGCACCCGGGCCTTTTTAATTTTTTTTTTTTGTTAAGTTATTCTTTCTTGCTTTGTTTAAGGTTATTTACATTATTTTATTATTATAATTTGCTATGTGTTTAAGATTGTACGGATATTTCATGTAGCCATAATGTTTTATTTATTTATCGAATTAATGTTGTTATTTCATCAAAAATATATTTAAGTGTATTGTACCTACATTTATTTTTTAATTTATTTGTGGTATTTTACATTTTCTGTAGTAGGCTCCAATACTCTCTTCTCAATCATTTACTTCTCTTATATATCACTCACTCTCTCTCACTCCACTCCAGCACGGAGGAATGGAAGACAGATATGGAATGTCATGGAAAATACATTCCCAAGATTTCTCCAATAGCAGCGTCCCCAATAGTGGAAGTTCCTCTTCTTGCTCTACTGCCAAAACACACGGCCAGATAAACCATTTTCTCACTAGAGTTTTCCAAACACCATCATTGGTTACATCTATGTCTTCGTCCATATTAAATAAAAGTAACTTAAAATTGTTACTTTGACTTTTAAGTTATTAGAGAGAAATTTTTGTAGAGAGGGAAAGTTGTTAGGAGAAATAATGGTATGCGGGATTGCATATAGGTTGCAAATACCAGTCCCCTTATATACTTATGGTGTATACAACCTTTCTTTCCTTTCAAAATTATTTACTCTTTGAATTTTGCATTTTCTCTTATTAATTAATAGTATTCAACTTTCACATAACTTTTTTTTTTTAATTCTAAAACGAGCTTTATATAACAATATGATAACCTCCTATTGCACCTTCCCTAGAACACTACTTTTGTAGTAACAAATTGTATTAGATGATTTCTATTAGACTATCCTAAGTAGTTTTAAGTTTAAAATTGTGGTTTTTTCAAAAATTAAATTGCAATTAAATTTTCAATAAAATTTATAAAGAAGCATAAAATTATCAAAATAAAAGTTATAGTTATGGTATATTCAACTTTCCTTTTGTTTAAATATTATTCCTATTATGGATTTCACACTTTCTCTTGTTAACGAAGTATTATAATTTTAACATAAATCACCTTTTTTGATTTAAAATGTACTCAAAATACAATATCATGACCTTCTAATACACTTTATCTGTAATACAACTTTTATAGTGTGCAAGTGTAGGAGGTAGTATATTGGAAGATATATTAAGTGATCTTTAGTGGTTTTAAAATATAATATTGTGGGTTTTTCAAAATTTGCAATTAAATCCATAACAGAATTTATGATGAAGCATTTAGTTGTTAAAATTAAGATTAGACGGTTATGATGCATTTTTGGTTTCATTACAAAATCATTTCCTCTATGGATTTCATATTTTCTCTTAACAACTATAGTATTTAAATTTCACATTATTCACTTTTTTGCACTTAAATTCTTAACAGAATTTACAATAAAGCATTTAGGTATCAAAATTAATATTAAATGGTTATGACATACTTTCCTCTCATTTCAAATTCGTTTCCTCTATAGAGTTCTTATTTTTCCTTATATGTGTGTGTGAGTATGTGTTTGTATGTATATATAACATTCTAATACACTTTCTCCATAATACTAATTTTAGTAATAAGGAATAAGCTTCTCAGACGGTGTATTAGAAGAGATATAAGATGAACCTGAGTGGTTTTTGAGTGTAATAGTGTGACTTTTTCAAAATTTAAACTACAATTAAATTCTTAATGGAATTTATAATGAAGCATTTAGTTGTCAAAATTAATATTAGGTTGGGAAATTTCTCTTCGCAACCCCTAATTTGAGCTTGCAACCCCCCAAACCCTCATTTCCCGTAAGGCACTTTCTCTCTCTATCGGTTCCTGCCAAAATTTTCTCCCAAAAAGTCCATCTTCAAATCTCAAATAATCTTCGGACAAATCTTCACAAAATAAGGTTTGTACATCATCTTTATGTGTATTTCTTCATATTTACCGATTCAAAACATTATATTGAGCTCAAATAATTTTTTAAAAAAAAAAATAATAAATTGAAAATTTTCCTCCTACCACCCGTACCCTGCAGTGGCTATCTAGCCAAGCCTGTGCACCAGGGATGGCTCGAAGATGGCCCTCGTGTGCTAATTTGGGTTGGCCAGCAAGCTACCCAGCCGCAGCACCTGAGCATTTTTAAATTTTTTTTGTTAGGTTATTCTTTCTTGCTTTCTTTTACGTTATTTACATTTTTCTATTACAATAATTTGTTATGTATTTAATGTTGTATGTATATTTTATGTAGCTATAATGTTTTATTTATTTATTGAATTATATGTTTTTTAATGTTTATGTATTATTTTTAAATTTGTTTAATGAATTACGTAAATAGCTATTATTGTTTTTTTTTTGTTTAAATGTCTATTATGTTTAAATGCCTCTTTTCTAGTTATGGAAAAAACTCATAATCAAATTAAAAAAATATGTTCGAGTGAACCAACTGGACCGCCTTTGGTTTATAAACCTGGGCATGCTTAAGCCAACCTAGGAAACTGGGTTGTTCTTGTTGTGCCAAGGTAACCAACCCTTGCCAAACCAAAGGCATCCTACTAGACAGATAGGCAAATTTAAAACTAACTTAGGTAACCAATTATCGAGCCAAACCAATTTTTTTAAAAAATAAATAACAAAATTTGCTTTTCGAACTAAATTTTACTTCAAAATCTGTGTTTTCCAAACACAAATCATTGGTTATATCTATGTCTTCATCCATATTAACTAAAAGAAACCTAAACTTTTTACTTTACGTTTTAAGTTGTTAGGGAGAGAATTTTTGTAGAGAGATAAAGTTGTTAGGAGAAATTAGGGTCTGGAGAATTGCATATATGGTTGCAAATAGTAGCCCCCTTATACAGTCATGGTGTATACAAACTTTCTTTCCTTTCAAAATTATTTTCTCTTTGAATTTTGCACTTTTTCTTGTTAATTAATAATATTTAACTTTCACATAATTCATTTTTTTAATTCTAAAACGCGCTTTAAATAACAGTATGATAACGTCCTAATACACTTTCTCTAGAAGAATAATTTTGTAGTAATACAACGTATTACATAATGTATTTGATATTTATATTAGACCATGCTAAGTAGTTTTGAGTATAAGAATATGTTATTTTCAAATTTTAAATTGCAATGAAATTTTCAACAAAGTTTACAACGAAGTATCTAATTCTCAAAATTAAGATTACGGATATAGTATATTCAATGTTCTGTTTATTTAAAAATTATTTCCTAATTTGGATTTCAAATTTTCTTTTATTAACGAAGTTTTTTAATTTTCACATAAATCTCCATTTTCGAAGCAGAACACACTTTAAATACAATATTATAACCTTCTAATACACTTTATTTACAGTACTACTTTTATAGTGATTAAGTGTACAAGATAATATATTAGAAATATATTGATCTTGAGTGGTTTTTAAATATAATAATGCTTTCGGAATTTGCAATTAAATTCATAACATAATTTACAATGAAGCATTTAGTTTTCAAAATTAAGATTATACGGCTATGATGTATTTTCCTTTCATTTCAAAATCATTTCCTCTCTGGATTACATGTTTTCTCTTATCAACTAAAATATTTATTTTTCACATAATTCAATTTTTGCAATTAAATTCTTAATAGAATTTACAATGAAATATTTAGTTTTCAAAATTAAGATTAGGTGGTTATGATGTATTTTCCTTTCAATTCAAAATCATTTCTTTTGTGCATTTCATATTTTTCCTTAATAACTAGAGTACTTAACGCAGGTGAGGCCTTATTCGAGTGACAACAGTTGAGACCTCCCAACCCCGAAGTTTAGAGTTTTACTCTCCTAGTTAGGGTTGTGCTTGATTGTTTGATGTTTATGCAATCTCCACCAATGGTGTGACATTCTACAAAAAAAAACATAATATTTAACTTCACATAATTCACTTTTTTTCAAATTGAAACATGCTTTAAGTACAACATGAAAACCTTCCAATATGATTTCTCTATGTATTAGATGATCTTAAATGGTTTTTAAGTATAATAATGAGAGTTTTTCAAAATTTAAATTTCAATTAAATTCTTAATAATTTTAGAAAATTATCGAACTGCTGAAATTAATATTAGACCGTTACAAGGTATCACTTTCCTTTCACTTTTAAATTATTTCCTCTTTGGATTTCACATATTCGCTCATTAATTACAAGTATTTAACTTTGACATAAAGCACCTTTTTCGAATTAAAACCTACTTTAAATACATTTATCTTTCCTTGTTTTGTGGTATAGTAGGCTTAAATACTCACTTCTAAATCATTTACCTCTCTTATATATCACTCACTCTCTCTCACTCCACTCCAGCACGAAAAAATGGAAGACAGAAAGGGAATGCCATGCAAATACATTCTCAAGGTTTTTCCAGTAGCAGCGCTGCCAGTAATGGAAGTTCCTAATTGTGAAGTAATGACGTGAATTCTAATAAAAAGATTTAAGAGTATAATTCCTACTTCGTATGAAATGTACTATTTCTTTAATAGAAGTATATATATTAATGAAAATGATATTGTAACATTTAATTAGTAAGTCATCTCTCGTATTAAAAATAAATAAGGATAATGAACGCTGCTGCGTTACACGATAGAAAATTTAGCCTAAAGCTTGGAGAGGTGGTAGGATTTCATGTATGAATGAGAAGAATTTGTAGGTTTTGAAAGGATGCAAATGTTGCGTTTGATGTTTTACCTTTTAACAAAGACAAAATCTCTCAAATTGTCACTAAATTTAATATAGTTTAGTGAATACATGAGAGTGATTTACAGTCTATATAATAAATGAGTATTTTTTATAATTATCCCCCAAACTATTTATGCGGATTATATTATATTCACATATTAAATTTTGTTTATTCACAATTTTAAAGTTTCCAAGCCACTTTCTTGTATCATAAAATAAGTCTCGTCTTCTAACTTAATAAAATTTGACAAAATATTAAACATGCAACTTCTATATCATATTTTTTATAAAGAAATTATTCTCAACACCCCATTATTTCAATGTAATTCTTTTATTGACCTAATTAATTAATTGGATCGGTGTTTATCCCGAAAATTTTTTAATCAACGAAATCTCCATCAAAAGTAGAAATACTTAAACATAACATTATGGATACCACAAGGGCATAGATCAGCCCCATCATCAAGTTACTATTACGCTAAAAGATTGCAACAACTTTTTCTAAAATGAAAAATTTATAAGACATCACCTATATATATAACAAATACACACCACAACATTAATAAAGAAAAAACCTGCTAACATATCTCTCTACTCTGCTACTCTTATTAACTATATGGCTAATAACTAACAATAGAACATCACATTCTTCACTCTCTCTTTCAACGCCAGAAGAGGCCTGACAGCTAAACCGCCTGTTGTTCGACTACCACTATGAGAGACATTCTCCTTACTTTCACATAATTCACTTTCTTGCACTTCAATTTTTAACAGAATTTAAAATAAATCATTAGTTGTCAAAATTAATATTTGATGGTTATGATGTACTTTCCTCTCATTTCAAAATCATTTCTTCTAAAGAGTTCATATTTTTCCCTATATGTGTGTGTGTGCGTGCATGCGTGTGTTTGTGTATTACATTCTAATACACTTTATCTATAATACTACTTTTATAGTAATAAAGAATAAGCAAATTAGATAGTGTATTAGAAGAGATATAGGATGTACCTAGTCGTTTTGAAATATAATAGTGTGACTTTTTCAAAATTTAAATTGCAATTAAATTCTTAATGGCATATATAATGAAGAATTTATTTGTAAATTAACATTAGATGGGGTAATTTCTCTTTGCAACCCCAAATTTTACCATGCAACCCCCCAAACCCTCATTTCCTCAAGCCACTTTCTCTGTCCACCTCGTCCTACCAAAATTTTCCGTCAACAAGTCCATCTTCAATCCTAAAGTAATCTACCAACAGATCTTCACAAAATCATTTCAGTATATCATCTTTAAGTGTATTTCTTCATTTTTACCGATTGAAATCATTAAACAGAGCTCAAATCATTTTTTTTAAAAATATTCTTGAATTTTTGCATCTTCCCACTAACACCCCGCAGTAAGAATCGAGCCAAGCCTGTGCACCAGTGATGTCTCGCAGATGGCCATCGTAAGCCAATCTGGGTTGGCCGGCATGCTACCTAGATGAACCACCCGGGCAGTTTTTAAAATTTTTTTGTTAAGTTATTCTTTTTTTCTTTGTTTTACATTATTTACTTTTTTATGATTATAATTTCTTTTGTATTTAATGTTGTATGTATATTTTATATAGCTATGATGTTTTATTTTTTTATCGAATTAATCTTATTATTTCATCAAAATGTATTTAAGTGTACTGTACCTACATTTATTTTTCACTATTTTGTGCTCTTGTATGTTTTCTGTAGTAGGCTTCTACACTCTTTTCCCATTATTTGCCTCTCTTATATATCACTCACTCTCTCTCACTCCACTCCACCACAGAGGAATGAAAGACAGAAATGGAATACCGTGGAAAATAAATTCTCAAGATTTATCCAGTAGCAGCGCCGCGCCAATAGTGGAAGTTCCTCTTCTTGCTATGCTTCCAGAACACCGGGCCAGATCAACTATTTTATGGCAAGAATTTTCCAAACACCAATTATTGGTTACATCTATTTCTTCATCCATATTAACTAAAAGTAGCTTAAAATTGTTACTTTGAGTTTTAAGTTATTAGAGAGAAATTTTTGTAGAGAGATAAAGTTTTTAAGAGAAATGAGGGTCTAGGGAATTGCATATTGGGTTGCAAATAGCAATCCTCTTATACACTTATGGTGTATACAACCTTCCTTTCTCTTAAAAATTATTTACTCTTTTAATAGAGTATCTTATATAGTTATTTACTAAAATTGCCCTTTGCAGGAAAGGATGGATTGGTAGTCTAAATGGTGGTATAGGAGTGCCGGAGAACTTGGTCCACCAAAAACTCATAGCTATGTAGAATAAGAACAAGTCATTGCGGATATTCACATAACGAGCGCCACCATCGTGTTTAGTTGCCATTGTCAATCTGGTTGGTACTTTGCGGCGATTTTTGGCGTAGCAGCTGTATTTTAATTGATCTTTTTTTTGTACAGCTCGATAGATAATTTCATAAACCAATGAGTTTTTGCGTTTTCCTTATTAATTAAGAGTATTTAACTTTCACATAACCTTTTTTTTTTAATTCTAAAACAAGCTTTATATACAATATGATAACCTCCAATTACGCTTTCTCCAGAACACTACTTTTGTAGTAATACAGCGTATTAGATAGCGTATTAAATGATGTATATTAGACTATCCTAAGTAGTTTTAAGTTAAAGATGCAATTTTTTTAAAATTTAAATTTCAATTAAATTTTCAACAAAATTTACAATGAAGCATTTTAAAATTACGGTTATAGCGTATTTAGCTTTCCTTTTATTTAAAATTATTTCCTAATATGGATTTCACATTTTCTCTTATAAATGAAGTATTTTATTTTTCGCATAAATCACCTTTTTTGAATTAAAATGTACTCAAAATACAATATTATAACCTTCTAATACCCTTTATCTACAATACCACTCTTATAGTGATCAAGGTGTACGTGATAGTATATTAGAAGATATATTTGATGATCTTGAGTAGTTTTTAAATATAATATTGTGGCTTTTTCAAACTTTGAAATTAAATCCGGAACACAATTTACAATGAAACATTGAGTTGTCAAAATTAAGATTAGACGGTTATGATGCACTTTCATGTCAAAATCATTTGCTCTATACATTTCGTATTTTCTCTTATCAACTATAGTATTTAACTTTCACATAATTCACTTTTTAGCGCAAAAATTTTTAATAGAATGCAAAAAAAAAAAAAAAAGCATTTAATTGTGAAAATTAATATTAGATGGTTATGATGTACTTTCCTCTCATTTCAAAATCATTTCTTCTACAGTTCAGATTTTTCCTATATGTGTGTTTGTGTGCGTGCATGTGTTTGTATCTATATATATAACATTCTAATATACTTTCTCTATAATATAACTTTTAGTAATAAAGAATAAGCGAATTGGATAGTGTATTAGAAGAGATATAAGATGAACCTGATTGGTTTTTAAGTATTTGGGTGATTAAGATGGTAAAATTTCTCTTTGCAACCCCTAATTTGAGCTTGCAACCCCTCAAACCCTTACTTCCCTCAAGCCACTTTCTCTCCCTACCTCTTCCTACCATAGTTTTTTCTCGAAATGTCCATCTTCAAATCTCAAATAAACTACCAACAAATCTTCACAAAATCAGGTTAGTATATCATCTTTAAGAGTATTTTTTCATTTTTACCGATTCAAATCATTATATTGAGCTCAAATCATTTATTTCAAAAAAGAAATAATAATATGGTGTTTTTGCCTCCTCCCACTCGTACCCTGGAGTATCTATCCAGCCAAGCCTATGCACCTGGGATGTCTCGAAGATGGCCCTCGTGCACCAATTTGCGTTGGCCAGCAAGCTACCCAGCCACAGCACCCGGGACTTTTTAAATTTTTTTTGTTAAGTTATTTTTTCTTGCTTTGTGTTAGGTTATTTACATTTTATTATTAATATAATTTGCTATGTTTTTAAGGTTGTATGTATATTTTATATAGCCATAATGTTTTATTTATTCATCGAATTAATCTTGTTATTTCATCAAAATATATTTATGTGTACTGTACCTACATTTATTTTTTAATTTTTTGTTGTATTATTTATTTTCTGCAGTAGGCTTCAATACTCTCTTCTCAATCATTTACCTCTCTTATATATCACTCACTCTATCTCACTCTACTCCAGCACGGAGGAATGGAAGACAGATATGGAATGCCATGGAAAATACATTCCCAAGATTTCTCCAGTAGCAGCGCCGCCAATAGTGGAAGTTCCTCCTCTTGCTCTGCTGCCAGAACACCCGGCCAAATCAACCATTTTCTCGCTAGAGTTTTCCAAACACGAACCATTGGTTACATCTATGTCTTCATCCATATTAACTAAAAGTAACTTAAAATTGTTATTTTGAGTTTTATGTTATCAGAATGAAATTTTTGTAGAGAGAGAAAGTTGTTAGGAGAAATGAGGGTTTGGGGGATTGCATATGGGGTTGCAAATAGCAGTCCCCTAATACACTTATAGTGTATACAACCTTCCTTTCCTTTCAAAATTATTTACTGTTTGGATTTTGCATTTTCTCTTATTAATTAATAGTATTTAACTTTCACATACCTTTTTTTTTAATTCTAAAACGAGCTTTATATACAATAACCTCCTACTACACCTTCTCTAGAACACTACTTTTGTAGTAACACAACGTATTAGATGAATTATATTAGACTATCCTAAGTAGTTTTAAGCTTTAAAATGTGGTTTTTTCTAAATTTAAATTGCAATTAAATTTTCAACAAAATTTACAGTGAAGCATCTAATTGTCAAAATTAAAATTACGATTATGGTATATCCAACTTTCCTTTTATTTAAAAATTATTTCCTAATATGGATTACCATTTTCTCTTATTAACGAAGTATTACAATTTTCACCTAAATCACCTTTTTTGAATTAAAATGTACTCAAAATATAATATCATAACCATCTAATACACTTTATCTGTAATACAACTTTTAAAGTGTCCAGTGTAGGAGATAGTATATTGGAAGATATATTAAACGATCTTTAGTCGTTTTAAAATATAATATTGTGGGTTTTTCAAAATTTGCAATTAAATCCATAACAGAATTTATAATGAAGCATTTAGTTGTTAAAATTAAGATTAGACGGTTATGATGCATTTTTGCCTTCATTTCAAAATCATTTCCTCTATGGGTTTCATATTTTCTCTTATCAACTATAGTATTTAACTTTCAGATTATTCACTTTTTTGCACTTAAATTCTTAGTAAAATTTAAAATAAAGCATTTAGGTATAAAAATTAATATTAAATGGTTATGATATACTTTCCTCTCATTTCAAAATTGTTTCCTCCATGGAGTTCATATTTTTCCTTATGTGTGTGCGTGTGCGTGTGCGTGCGCGTGTGTGTATATGTGTTTGTATATTTATATATAACATTCTAATACAATTTCTCTATAATACTACTTTTGGTAATATGGAATAAGCTTATTAGATAATGTATTAGAAGAGATATAAGATCAACCTGAGTGGGTTTTAAGTATAATAGTGTGACTTTTTCAAAATTTAAACTGCAATTAAATTCTTAATGGAATTCATAATGAAGCATTTAGTTGTCAAAATTAATATTAGACGGGGAAATTTCTCTTCGCAACCCCTAATTTGAGCTTGCAACCCCCCAAGCCACTTTCTCTCTCTACCTCTTCCTACGAAAATTTTCTCTCTAAAAGTCCATTTTCAAATCTCATGTAATCTACCGACAAATCTTCATGAAATCAGGTCAGTATATCATCTATACGTGTTTTTTTTAATTTTTACCGATTCAAACCATTATATTGAGCTCAAATCATTTTTTAAAAAAAATTAATAATCGGAAAATTTTGCCTCCTTCCACCCGTACCCTGCAGTAACTATCCAGCCTAGCCTGTGCACCAAGGATGTCTCGAAGATTGCACTCATGTACTACTTTGGGTTTGCTAGCAAGCTACCCAGTCGCAGTACCCGGGCATTTTTTAAATTTTTTTTTGTTAGGTTATTCTTTCTTGCTTTGTTTTAGGTTATTTACATATTTTTATCACTATAATTTGTTATGTATTTAATGTTGTATGTATATTTTATGTAGCTATAATGTTTTATTTATTTATTGAATTAGATATTTTTTAACGTGTATGTATTATTTTTAAATTTGTTTAATGAATTACACAAATTGTTACTATTATAATTTTTTTTTTTTTTTGTTTAGATGTCTATTATGTTTAAATGCTTCTTTTCCAGTTATGGAAAAAACTCATAATTAAATAAAAAAAATAGGTTCGGGTGAACCAACTGGGCCACCTTTGGTTTATAAACCCGGGCACTGCTTGAGCCAACCAAGGAAACTGGGTTGTTATTGTTATGCCATGGTAACCAACCCGGGCAAACCAATGCCTCCCACCAGGTAGATAGACAAAATTAAAACCAACTTGGGTAACGAATTATCGAGCCAAACCAATTTTTTTAAAAAAATAAATAAATGAAATTTGCTTTTCGAACTAAATTTTACTTCAAAATCGATGTTTTCCAAACACCAATCATTGGTTACATCTATGTCTTCATCCATACAAACTAAAAAGAACTTAAAAGTTTTACTTTGAGTTTTAAGCTGTTAGGGAGAAATTTTTTGTAGAGCGATAAAGTTGTTAGGAGAAATTAAGGTCTGGAGGATTGCATATATGGTTACAAATAACAGCCCCCTTACACGGTAATGGTGCAGACAACCTCTCTTTCCTTTCAAAATTATTTTCTCTCTGAATTTTGCACTTTCTCTTATTAATCAATAATATTTAACTTTCACATAATTCATTTTTTCAATTCTAAAACGTGCTTTAAATATAGTATAATAATCTCCTAATACACTTTCTCTAGAACACTACTTTTGTAGTAATACAACGTATTATATAATGTATTTGATGATTTATATTAGACGATGCTAAGTAGTTTTCAGTATAATAATGTGACATTTTCAAAATTTAAATTGTAATTAAATTTTCAACAAAGTTTACAACGAGGCATCTAATTGTAAAAATTAAGATTAAGGTTATAGTATATTAAACTTTCTGTTTATTTAAAAATTATTTCCTAATTTGGATTTCAAATTTTCTTTTATTAACGAAGTATTTTAATTTTCACATAAATCTCCATTTTTGAAGTAAAACGTACTTTAAATACAATATTATAACCTTCTAATATACTTTATCTATAATACTACTTTTATAGTGATCAAGTGTACCAGATAATATATTGGAAGATATACTGATCTTGAGTGGTTTTTAAATATAATAATGCGGCTTTTTCAGAATTTGCAATTAAATTCATAACGGAATTTACAATGAAGCATTTAGTTTTCAAAATTAAGATTAGACAGCTATGATGTATTTTCCTTTCACTTCAAAATCATTTCCTCTTTGGATTACATATTTTCTCTTATCAACTAAAATATTTAATTCTCACATAATTCAATTTTTGCCATTAAATTCTTAATAGAATTTACAATGAAATATTTAGTTTTCAAAATTAAGATTAGGTGGTTATGATGTATTTTCCTTTCAATTAAAAATCATTTCTTCTGTGGATTTCATATTTTTCCTTAGTAACTAGAGTACTTAACGCAGATGAGGCCTTATTCGAGTGACAAGAGTTGAGACCTCCCAACCCCAAAGTTTGGGGTTTTCTCTCTTACTTAGGTTGTGCTTGATTGTTTGATATTTATGCAATCTCCACCAATAGTGTGATGTTCTACTAAAAAAACACACTGTTTAACTTCACATAATTCACTTTTTTTAAAATTGAAACATGCTTTAAATACAATATAAAAACCTTCTAATATGATTTCTCTATATATTAGAAGATCTTGAATGGTTTTTAAGTATAATCATGAGAATTTTTCAAAATTTAAATTGCAATGAAATTCTTACCAGAATTTTAAAAAATTATCTAACTGCCAAAATTAATATTAGACCATTACAAAGTATCACTTTCCTTTCACTTTTAAATTATTTCCTCTTTGGATTTCACATATTCGCTCATTAATTACAAGTAATTAACTTTGACCTAAAGCACCTTTTTCGCATTTAAACCTACTTTAAATACATTTACCTTTCCTTGTTTTGTTGTATAGTAGGCTTCAATACTCTCTTCTAAATAATTTACCTGTCTTATATATCACTCACTCTCACTCACTCCACTCCGGCACGAAGGAATGGAAGATAGAAATGGAATGCCATGGAAAATACATTCTCAAGGTTTTTCCAATAGCAGCGCCGCCAGTAATGGAAGTTCCTCTTCTTGCTCTGCTGCTAGAATACCCGGCGAGATCAACCATTTTCTCGCTAGAGTTTGCTCTTCCGACCTTAGCCAAGTGACGAATAATTTACGAGGTTCCAAAAACTTTATCATCGAAAATCCACCCTATTTCTCTGAACACCTAACCAATGACATCGTTCACTACAACGCCACCAACACAAGTTTGTGGGTCAATTCTTTCTCGTACGAACTCAGCCAACCTTCATTACCCGTTTTTCCATCTCTCCTAGATCCTAATTTAGGTTTTACAAGTACTATTTGGTTGAAAGAATTACCCATTATGGCTCCACAACAGAATTTCTCCAGTATCATTTTTCAAAGGATGAAACGAAAACAAGAAGATTCCAGTATTCAGTTAATCCACGTAATGATTTGTGATGGGACAATCCAACGTGGCAATCTCTCGTTGGCTTGTACTTTGGTGGAGAAACTCCAAGGTCTTTTGGCATGCATGGATTCAACATCCGCCAGTGGCAAGGTGGCAAGCTATTTCATGGACGCATCACAAGAAATCAATTCCGTCACCTTCCTTCTCGAGAACGAGATTCTGTATCATAATTTCTATGAAGCCACGCCTTATCTTAAATTTACCCATTTTACGGTGAATAGAGCCATATTAGAAGCCTTACAAGGTCATGATGTCATTCACGTTATCGATTTTAGTCTCATGCAAGGCTTACAGTGGCCGTCATTGATTCAGGCCTTAGCTCTCCGCCCTGAAGGACCTCCATTACTTCGTATAACCGACATTTGCCCACTATCCACCAACGACCGTGATTCTCTCGGAGAAATTGGTTTTAGATTCACTGAATTTACTTGATCAGTAAATGTAAGCTTGGCATTTCATGGAGTGGTGGCTTCAAGGCTTGACGATATAAAGCCATGGTTGTTGCAGACAAGTCAAGGAGAAGCCATAGCGGTAAATTCAATTTTGGAGCTACATAAGTTAATCTGGTTGAATTCGATCCATGGATCACCAATTGAATTGGTTCTGAATTAGGTCAGAAACTTAAACCCAAAAGTCATAACGATAGTAGAGCAAGAAGTTGACCATAATCAAGTTGAGTTTTTGGATCGGTTTATTGAAGCTTTATTCTATTATTCGACCATGTTCGACTCGTTGAAGGCTTCTTCGGCACAACCGAAGAAAGGTTTAGCCCAATTATACATGAAGAGAGAGATATGTAATATTGTATCCTGTGAGGGTCCAGCTCGAATGGAGAGACACGAGCCGCTGCAAAGTGGAGGGATCGACTGATTAGAGCCGGCTTCAAGCCATTGCAATAAGGACCCATTGCATTTGAGCAAGCAGTATGATGTTAAGTTTATTCTTAGTGGAAGGGTACTGTGTAGAAGAGAAAGAAGGATGTTTAAATTGGGTTGGCATGGCCGACCACTCATTGCTACCTCGGCTTGGGAATCGGCTATGATTGAGCCAAGAATCCCTTGAAACGGAATCGGCTATAATCAAATCAAGCCCTCATTTCAAATATGATAAAAGGTTAGCTATTAAGCGATTTTGTTTTTATATTTTTAGCCCTTTAGACTTGAGAGAATTTTGAAGATTTTGTAATTTATAGTATATTCAAATTACTTCAAATTAATTGTGGGAGATGAAACTAGAGGTTCCGTTTCATTATTGTTTGGCACCTTTTCATTATTCAACTTTTATAAAATTTAAAATGAAAATAAAATCATTCATGTCACTTGTGTTAGAATAATGTGGGTACATTTGGATTATTTTTAAATTTTAAAAGAGTTTAAACTTTTTTTTCTTAAAGATTCCTATGAGGTAATTTATTTGTGAAAAAGGGTGTAAGGTCCAAAGCAAAAAAATTATAACGGTTTTTACTTTGAAATACAATCCAAATATGCACATTTAGTTTTTGACTCTGAAACTCAATGTTCTAATTGTGAAGTAATGACGTGAATTCTAATAAAAAGATTTAAGAGTATAATTCCTACTTCGTATGAAGTGCACTATTTTTTTAATAGAAGTATATATATTACTGAAAGTGATAATGTAATATTTAATTAGTAAGTCATCTCCTGTATTAAAAATGAATAAGGACAATGAACAGAATTTAAAGGAAAGCATTTAGTTGTCAAAATTAATATTAGATGGTTATGATGTAGTTTCCTCTCATTTCAAAATCATTTCTTCTATAAAGTTCATATTTTTCCCTATATGTGTGTGTGTGTGTGCATGCATGCGTGTGTGTGTATGTGTGTGCATGCATGTGTGTGTGTTTTTATTACATTCTAATACACTTTATCTATAATACTGCTTTTATAGTAGTAAAGAAAAAAAATTAGATAGTGTATTAGAAGAGATATAGGATGATCCTTAGTGGTTTTTAAGTATGTTAGTGTGACTTTTTCAAAACTTCAATCGCAATTAAATTCTTAATGGAGTTTATAACGAGAAATTTAGTTGTCAAAATTAATATAATAAGGCGTAATTTCTCTTTGCAACCCCTAATTTGACCTTGCAACCCCCCAAACCCTCATTTCCCTCAAGGCACTTTCCCTATCCACCTCGTCCCACCAAAATTTTCTCTCAAAAAGTCCATCTTCAAATCTAAATTAATATACCAACAAATCTTTACAAAATCAAGTTACTATATCATCTTTTAAGTGTATTTCTTAATTTTTACCGATTGAAATCATTAAATGTAGCTCAAATAATTTTTTTTAAAAAAATAATCCATAATTTTTGCCTTCTCCAAACCGTACCCCACAGTAACTATCCAGCCAAGCCCGTGCACTCGGGATGTCTCGAAGAAGGCCCTCGTGTACTGGGTTGGCCGGCAAGCTACCCAGCCGCAGCACCCGGGTCTTTTTTAAAATTTTTTTGTGAAGTTATTCTTTTTTCTTTGTTTTAGGTTATTTTTTTATTATTATTATTATAATTTGTTATGTATTCAGTGTTGTATGTATATTTTATATTGCTATGATGTTTTATTTGTTTATCCAATTAATCTTGTTACTTCATCAAAATATATTTAAGCGTGCTGTACCTACATTTATTTTTCATTATCTTGTGCTCTTGTATGTTTTTTGTAGTAGGCTTCTATACTCTCTTCGAAATCATTTACCTCTCTTATATATCACTCACTCTCTCTCACTCCACTCCACCACCGAGGAATGGAAGACAGAAATGGAATACCATGGAAAATACATTTTCAAGATTTATCCAGTAGCAGTGCCGCCAATAGTGGAAGTTCCTCTTCTTGCTATATGCTTCCAGAACACCGGGCTAGATCAACCATTTCCTCTTCTTAGACTTAAATTCTTAGTAGAATTTAAAATAAAGCATTTAGGTATAAAAATTAATATTAGATGGTTATGATACACTTTTCAAAATTGTTTCCTCTATGGAGTTCATATTTTTCCTTATGCGTGTGTGTGTGTGCGCGAGTTTGTATGTGTGTTTGTATGTATATATATAACATTCTAATAAACTTAGTCTATACTACTACTTTTAGCAATATGGAATAAGCTTACTAGATGGTGTATTAGAAGAGATATAAGATGAACCTGAGTGATTTTTAAGTATAATAGTATTACTTTTTCAAAATTTAAACTGCAATTAAATTCTTAATGGAATTTATAATGAAGGATTTAGTTGTCAAAATTAATATTAGACGTGGAAATTTCTCTTTGCAACCCCCCAAACCCTCATTTCCCTCAAGCCACTTTCTCTCTCTACCTCTTCCTACCAAAATTTTCTCTCAAAAGGTCTATCTTCAAATCTCAAGTAATCTACTGACAAATCTTCACAAAATCAGGTCAGTATATCATCTATACGTGTATTTCTTCATTTTTATCGATTCAAATAATTATATTGAGCTCAAATCATTTTTTTAAAAAATAATAATAATATGAAATTTTGGCGTCCTCCCACACGTACCCTGCAGTAGCTATCTAGCCAAGCCTGTGCACCAGGAATGTCTTGAAGATGGCCCTCATGTACTAATTTGGGTTGGCCAGCAAGCTACCCAGTTGCAGCACCCGGGCATATTTAAAACTTTTTTTGTTAGGTTATTCTTTCTTACTTTATTTTTGGTTATTTACATTTTTTTACTACTATAATTTGTTACGTATTTAATGTTGTATGTATATTTTATGTAGCTATAATGTTTTATTTATTGAATTATATGTTTTTTAATATTTATTATTTTTAAATTTGTTTAAGGAATTATGCAAATTGTTATTTTTTCTTTTTTTTTTTTTTTGTTTAGATGTCCATTATGTTTAAATGCCTCTTTTCTAGTTATGGAAAAAACTCATAGTTAAATAAAAAATAGGTTGGGAGAACCAACCGGGCTGCTTGGTTTACAAACCCGGGCACTGCTTGGGCTAACCTAGGAAACTGGGGTGTTATTGTTGTGCCAAGGTAACCAACCCGGGCCAAACCAAATACATCCTACCAGGCAGATAGGCAAAATTAAAACCAGCTTGGGTAATCAATTATCTAGCCAAACCAATTTTTTTAAAGTTGTTAGGAGAAATTAGGGTCTGGAGGATAGTAGCCCCCTTATACGGTCATGGTGTATACAACCTACCTTTCCTTTCAAAATTATTTTCTCTTTCAATTTTGCACTTTCTCTTATTAATTAATAATATTTAACTTTCACATAACTCATTTTTTTAATCCTAAAACGTGCTTTAAGTACAGTATGATAACGTCCTAATACACTTTCTCCAAAACACTACTTTTGTAGTAATAAAACGTATTAGATAATGTATTTGATGATTTTATATTAGACGATGCTAAGTAGTTTTCAGTATAATAATGTGACATTTTCAAATTTTAAATTGCAATTAAATTTTCAACAAAGTTTACAACGAAGCATTTAATTGTCAAAATTAAGATTACAGTTATAGTATATTCAACTTTGTGTTTATTTAAAAATTATTTCCGAATTTGGATTTCGAATTTTCTTTTATTAACGAAGTATTTTAATTTTAACATAAATCTCCATTTTCGAAGTAAAACGTACTTTAAATACCATATTATAACCTTCTAATACACTTTATCAACAATACTACTTTTATAGTGATCAAGTGTACAACTTAATATATTGGAAGATATAGTGATCTTGAGTTGTTTTTAAATATAATAATGCGGCTTTTTCACAATTTGCAATAAAATTCATAACAGAATTTACAGTGAAGCATTTAGTTTTCAAAATTAAGATTAGATGGCTATGATGTATTTTCCTTTCATTTCAAAATCATTTCCTCTCTGGATTACTTGTTTTCTCTTATCAACTAAAATATTTAATTCTCACATACTTCAATTTTTGCAATTAAATTCCTAATAGAATTTATAATGAAATATTTAGTTTTCAAAATTATGATTAGGTGGTTATGATGTATTTTCCTTTCAATTCAAAATCATTTTTTTTGTGGATTTCATATTTTTCCTTAGTAACTAGAGTACTTAATGCAGGTGAGGTCTTATTCGAGTGACAAGAGTTGAGACCTCCCAACCCCAAAGTTTAGAGTTTTTCTCTCTTAGTTAGGGTTGTGCTTGATTGTTTTATATTTATGCAATCTCCACCAATAGTGTGATATTCTACTAAAAAAACATACATTTAACTTCAAATAACTCATTTTTTCAAATTGAAAAATGCTTTAAATACAATATGAAAACCTTCTAATATGATTTCTCTATGTATTTGACGATCTTGAATAGTTTTCAAGTATAATCATGAGAATTTTTCAAAAATTTAAATTGCAATTAAACTCTTAATAGAATTTTAGATAATTATCTAACTGTCGAAATTAATATTAGACCATTACAAAGTATCACTTTCCTTTCACTTTTAAATTATTTCCTCTTTGGATTTCACATATTCGCTCATTAATTACAAGTATTTAACTTTGACATAAAGCACCTTTTTCGAATTAAAACCTACTTTAAATACATTTATCTTTCCTTGTTTTGTGGTATAGTAGGCTTCAGTACACTCTTCTAAATCATTTACCTCTCTTATATATCACGCACTCTCTCACTCCACTCCAGCACGAAGGAATGGAAGATAGAAATGGAATGGCATGGAAAATACATTCTCAAGGTTTTTCCAATAGCAGTGCTGCCAATAATGGAAGTTCCTCTTCTTGCTCTGCTGCTAGAACACTCGGCCAGATCAATCATTTTCTCGCTCGAGTTTGCTCTTCCGGCCTTAGCCAAGTGACGAACAATTTACGAGGTTTCAAGAACTTCATCATCCAAAGTCCACCCCATTTCTCTCAACACCTAACCAACGACATCGTTCACTACAACCCCTCCAACATAGGTTTGTGGGTTAATTCTTTCTCGTCTGAACTCAGCCAACCTTTATAACGTGTTTTTCCATCTCTCCAAGATCCTAATTTGGGTTCTACAAGTACTATTGGGTTGAAAGAATTACCCATTGTGGCTCCACAACAGAATTTCTCCAGCATCATTTTTCAAAGAATGAAACGAGAACAAGAAGATTCCAGTATTCAGTTAACGCACGTGATGATGATTTGTGTCGGTACAATCCAACGTGGCAATCTCTCATTGGCTTGCACTTTGGTCCAAAAACTCCAAGGTCTTTTGGCATGCACGGATTAAACATCTTCCATTAGCAAGGTGGCCAGCTATTTCATTCACGACCTTAATGAAAGAATATTCACTACATCACAAGGAATCAATTCTGTCACCTTCCTTCTCGATAACGAGATTCTGTATCATAATTTCTTTGAAGCCACTCCTTATCTCAAATTTGCCAATTTTACGACTAATCAACCCATATTAGAAACCTTTCAAGGTCATGATTTTGTTCACGTTATCGATTTCAGTCTCATGCAAGGCTTACAGTGGCCGTCATTGATTCAGGCCTTAGCTCTACGCCTTGAAGGACTTCCACTGCTTCATATTACCGGCATTCTCTCGTAACGCGATTCTCTCGGAGAAATTAGTTTTAGATTGGCAGAATTTGCTCGATCAGTAAATGTAAACTTGGCATTTCGTGGAGTGGTGGCTTCAAAGCTTGACAATGTCAAGCCATGGTTGTTGCAGACAAGTCAAGGAGAAGCCAAGCGGTAAATTCAATTTTGGAGCTACATAAGTTAATCGGGTTGAATTCGATCCATGGATCACCAATTGAATTGGTTCTGAATTGGGTCAAAAACTTAAACCCAAAAGTCATAACGACAGTAGAGCAAGAAGTTGACCATAATCAAGCCGAGTTTTTAGATCGGTTTACTGAAGCTTTATTCTATTATTCGACCATGTTCGACTCCTTGGAGGCTTATTATGCTCAACCGAAGAAAGGTTTAGCCCGATTATACGTGAACAGAGAGATATGTAATATTGTATCCTGTGAGGGTCCAACACGAACAGAGACACACGAGCCGCTGGAAAAGTGGAGGGATCGATTGATTAGAGCCGGCTTCAAGCCATTGCAAATGGGACCCATTGCATTTGAACAAGCCAGTATGATGTTAAGTTTATTCTAAGTGGAAGGGTACTGTGTAGAAGAGAAAGAAGGATGTTTAACATTGGGTTGGCATGGCTGACCACTCATTGCTACCTCGGCTTGGGAATCGGCTATGATTGAGCCAAGAAGTCCTTGAAACGGAATCGGCTATAATCAAATCAAGCCCTCGTTTCAGATATGATAAAATGTTAGCCATTAAGAGATTCTATTTTTATATTTTTAGCCCTTTAGACTTGAGAGAATTTTGAAGATTTTGTAATTTATAGCATATTAAAATTACTTCAAATTAATTGTGGGAGATGAAACTAGAGGTTCTGTTTCATTATTGCTTTTCACCTTTTCAGTATTCAACTTTTATAACATTTAAAATGAAAATAAAATCATTCATGTCACTTGTGTTAGAATAATGTTGGTGCATTTGGATGAGTTTTAAATTTTAAAAGAGTTTAAACTTTTTTTTTTCCTCAAAGATTCGTAAAAGGTAATTTATTTGTAAAAAAAGATGTAAGGTCAAAAGCAAAAAAATTATAATGGTTTTTATTTCGAAATATAATCCAAATATGCACATTTAGTTTTTTACTCTGAAACTCAATGTTCTAATTGTGAAGTAATCACGGGAATTCTAATAGAAAGATTCAAGCGTATAATTCCTACGTCGTATGAAATGTACTATTTTTTTAACTAGTAAGTCATATCTTGTATTAAAAATTAATAAGGACAATGAACGGAATTTACAATAAAGCATTTAGTTGTCAAAATTAATATTAGATGGTTATCACTTACTTTCCTCACATTTCAAAATCATTTCTTCTATAGAGTTCATATTTTTCCCTATATGTGGGTGTGTATATGTCCATGCGTGTGTGTATGGATATGTATTACATTCTAATACACTTTATCTCTAATACTACTTTTATAGTAATAAAGAATAAGCAAATTAGATAGTGTATTAGAAGAGATATAGGATGAACCTTAGTGTTTTTTTAACTATATTAGTGTGACTTTTTCAAAATTTCAATTGCAATTAAATTCTTAATGGAGTTTATAATGAAGCATTTAGTTGTCAAAATTAATATTAGACGGAGTAATTTCTCTTTGCAACCCCTAATTTAACCTTGCAACCCCCTAAACCCTCATTTCGCTCAAGCCAGTTTCTCTATCCACCTCATCCTATCAAAATTTTCTCTCAAAAAGTCCATCTTCAAATCTAAAGTAATCTACCAACAAATCTTTACAAAATCCGGTTAGTATATCATCTTTTAAGTGTATTTCTTCATTTTTACCGATTGAAATCATTAAATGTAGCTCAAATCATTTTTAAATAAAAAATAATCCATAATATTTGCCCTCTCCCAACCGTACCCCGCAATAACTATCCAGCCAAGCCCGTGCACCAGGGATGTCTTGAAGAAGGCCCTCGTGAGCTAGGTTGGCCGGCAAGCTACCCAGCTGTAGCACCCGCGTCTTTTTAAATTTTTTTTGTTAAGTTATTCTTTTTTCTTTAGTTTAGATTATTTAGTTTTTTACTATTATAATTTGTTATGTATTTAATGTTGTATGTATATTTTATGTAGCTATGATGTTTTATTTATTTATCGAATTAATCTTGTTATTTCATCAAAATATGTTTAAGTGTACTGTACCTAAATTTGTTCTTTACTATTTTGCGGTACTGTACATTTTCTGTAGTAGGCTTCAATACTCTCTTCTCAATCATTTACCTCTCTTAAATATCACTCACTCTCTCTCACTCAACTCCAGGACAGAGGAATGAAAGACAGAAATAGAATGCCATGGAAAATACATTCTAGAGATTTCTCCAATAGCAGCGCCGCCAGTAGTAGAAGTTCCTCTTCCTGCTCTGCTTCGAGAACACCCGGCCAGATCAACCATTTTCTCGCCAGAGTTTTCCAAACACCAATCATTGGTTACATCTATGTCTTTATCCATATTAATGAAAGTAACTTAAAATTATTACTTTGAATTTTATGTTATTAGAGAGAAATTTTTGTAGAGAGATACAGTTATTAGGAGAAATGATGGTCTGGGGGATTGCATATAGAGTTGCAAATTGCAGTTCACTGATACACTTATTGTTTATACAACCTTCCTTTCCTTTAAAATTTATTAACACTTTTAATAGAGTAACATATTTGGTTATTTACTAAAATCGCCCGTTGGAAGGAAAGATGGATTGTTAGTCTAAATGGTGGTTTAGGAGTGCCTGAGAACTTGGTCCACCAGAAGCTCGTAGCTTTGCAGAATAAGAACAAGTCATTGCTAAGGTTCGCACAACAAGCGCGACCCTCGTGTTTAGTTGCCATTGTCAATCTGATTGGTTTTTTTCCAGTGAGTTTTGGCGTAGCAGCTATATTTCGATTCATCCAGTTTTTTTTTTCTCGTCTCAATAGATAATTTCATAAGGCAATGATTTTCGCATTTTGCTTATTAATTAATAGTATTTAACTTTCGCATAACTTTTTTTTTTTTAATTCTAAAACGAGCTTTATATACAATATGATCGTCTCCAATTATACTTTCTCTAGAACACTACTTTTGTAGTAATAAAGTGTATTAGATCGCGTATTAGATGATGTATATTAGACTATCCTAAGTTGTTTAAAGTATAGAGATGTAGGTTTTTCAAAATTTAAATTGCGGTTAAATTTTCAACAAAATTTATTTGGAAGCATCTAGCTTTCAAAATTAAAATTACGGTTAAGGTATATTAAAATTTTCTTTTATTTCCAAATTATTTGCTAATATGGATTTCACATTTTTCTCTTATTAAGGAAGTGTTTTAATTTCCATACAAATCACTTTTTCAAATTAAAACGTACTTTAAATACAATATCATAACCTTCAGTATACTTTATCTACAATACAACTTTTATAATTATCAAATGTACAAGATAGTATATTGGAAGATATATTAGAATATCCTGAGTCATTTTTAAATAAAATAATGTGGCTTTTTCAAAATTTTCAATTAAATCAATAACATAATTTACAATGAAGCATTTAGTTGTCAAAATTAAGACTGGACGGTTATGATGCATTTTTTCTTTCATTTCAAAATCATTTCTGCTATGGATTTCATATTTTCACCTATCAACTATAGTACTTAAGTTTCACATAATTCACTTTTTTGCAATTAAATTCTGAATAGAATTTACAATGAAGTATTTATTTGTCAAAATTAATACTAGATGGTTATGACGTATTTTCCTCCCATTTCTGAGTCATTTCCTCAATAGAGTTCATATTTTTCCTTGTATGTGTCTGTGTGTGCGTGCGTCTATGTGTGTTTATATATAACATTCTAATACACTTTATCTATAACACTACTTTTATAGTAATAAAGAACAAGCAAATTAGATAGTGTATTAGAAGAGATATAGGATGAACCTAGTGGTTTTTAAATATATTAGTGTGACTTTTTCAAAAATTAAATTGCAACTCAATTCTTAATAGAATTCATAATGAAGCATTTACTTGTCAAAATAAATATTAGACGGGGTAATTTCTCTTTGCAACCCCTAATTTGACCTTCCAATCCCCCAAACCTTTATTTCCACAAGCCACTTTCTCTGTTCACCTAGTATGACAAAAATTTTCTCTCAAAATGTCCTTCTTCAAATCTAAAGTAATCGACCAACAAATCTTCATAAAATCAGGTTAGTACATCATCTTTAAGTGTATTTCTTCATTTTTACCTATTGAAATCATTAATAGAGCTCAAATCATTTTTATTAATAAAAAACAATCTTGAATTTTTGCCTCCTTGCACCGTACCCCGCATCAACTATCTAGCCAAGCTTGTGCATCAGGAATGTCTCGAAGATTGCCCTTGTGCGTCAATCTGGGTTGGCCGGCAAGCTACCCAGCTGCCGCACCTGGGCCTTTTTTAAAATTTTTTTAGTTAGTCATTCTTTTTTTCTATGCTTCAGGTTATTTACTTTTTTTATTATTATAATTTGTTATGTATTTAATGTTGTATGTATATTTTATGTAGCTATGATGTTTTCTTTGTTTATCGAATTAATCTTTTTATTTCATCAAAATATATTGAAGTGTAATATACCTATATTTATTTTTTATTATTTTGTGGTATTGTACGTTTCCTGTAGTAGGCTTCAATACTCTCTTCCCAATCATTTTCCTCTCTTATATATCATTTACTCTCTCTAATTCCACTCCAGGACGGAGGAATGGAAGATAGAAATGGAATGCCATGGAAAATACATTCTCAAGATTGCTCCAGTAGCAGTGCTGCTAGTATTGGAAGTTCCTCTCCTTGCTCTGCAGCCAGAACACCCAGCCAGATCAACCATTTTCTTGCTTGAGTTTACCAAACACCAAACATTGGGTACATCTATGTCTTCATCCATATTAAATAAAAGTAACTTAAAATTGTTACTTTTTGTTTTAAGTTATTAGAGACAAATTTTTGTGAGAGATAAAATTGTTAGGAGAAATGAGGGTCTACGGGATTGCATATGGGGTTGCAAATAGCAATCCCCTTATACACTTACAGTGCATACAACCTTCCTTTCCTTTAAAAATTATTTACTCTTTTTATCGAGCTTCATATTTTGTTATTTGCTAAAATCGCCCTTTGGAGGAAATGATGGATTGTTACTCTAACTGGTGGTTTAGGAGTGCCAGAGAACCTGCTTCACTGGAAGCTCGTAGCTATGTAGAATAAGAACAAGTCGCTGCTGAAATTCGCGCAACAAGCGCAACCCTCGTGTTTAGTTGCCGTCATCAATCTGGTTGGTTCTTTGTTGCGAGTTTTGGCGTAGCAGCTATATTTCTATTCATCCAGTTTTTTTTTTTTTCGCAGCTCGATAGATAATTTGATTAGCCAATGATTTTTTGCATTTTTCTTATTAATTAATAGTATTTGACTTTCATATAACCTTTTTTTTAAAATTCTAAAACGAGCTTTATATACAATATGATAACCTCCTATTACACTTTCTCTAGAACACTACTTCTGTAGTAATACAACGAATTAGATCGCATATTAGATGATTTATATTAGACTATCCTAAGTAATTTTAAGTATAAATATGTGGTTTTTTCAAAATTTAAATTGCAACTAAATTTTCAACAAAATTTACTAGGAAGTATCTGAATGTCAAAATTTAAATTACTACAGTTACGGTATAGTGATCAAGTGTAAAAGATAGCATATTGGAAGATACATTAGATTATCTTGAGTGGTTTTGAAATATAATAATATGGCCTTTTCAAAATTTTCAACTAAATCCATAACAGAATTTACAATGAAGCATTTAGTGGTGAAAATTAAGACTAGACGGTTATGATGCGTTTTTCCTTTCATTTCAAAATCATTTTCGCTATGGATTTCATATTTTCTCCTATCAACTATAGTACTTAACTTTCACATAATTCACTTTTTTGCATTTAAATTCTTAACAGAATTTAGAATGAAGCATTTATATATCAAAATTCATATTAAATGGTTATGATGTATTTTCCTGTCATTTCTAAATCATTTCCTCAATAGGGTTCATATTTTTCCTTATATGTTGTACGTGTGTGTGTGCGTGTATTTGTGCATGCGTGTGTGTGTTTATATATATAACATTCTAATACACTTTATTTATAATACTACTTTATAGTAATAAAGAATAAACGAATTAGA
Organism: Catharanthus roseus; assembly: GCA_028651295.1. Lineage (NCBI taxonomy): Eukaryota > Viridiplantae > Streptophyta > Magnoliopsida > Gentianales > Apocynaceae > Catharanthus > Catharanthus roseus. The sequence continues at coordinate 152,620 of JAPQWS010000087.1, forward strand.
CAGTATATTAGGAGAGATATAGGATGTACCTAGTTGTTTTTAAATATAATAGTGTGACTTTTTAAATTTTAAATTGCGATTAAATTTTTTATGGCATTTATAATGAAGAATTTAGTTGTCAAAATTAATATTAGACGGGGTATTTCTCTTTGCAAACCCTAATTTGACCATGCAACCCCCCAAACCCTCATTTCCTCAAGCCACTTTCTCTGTCCACCTAGTCCGACCAAAATTTTCTCTCAAAATGTCCATCTTCAAATCTAAAGTAATCTACTTACAAATCTTCACAAAATCAGATTAGCATCTCATCTTTAAGTGTATTTCTTCATTTTTACCGATGGAAATCATTAAATGGAGCTCAAATCATTTTTTTTTAAAAAATAATCTTGAATGTTTGCATCCTCCCACCCGTACCCCGCAGTAACTATCGAGCCAAGCCTGTGCGCCAGGGATGTGTCGAAGATGGCCCGCATAAGCCAATCTGGGTTGGCCGGTATGCTACCCTGCCGAAGCACTCGGGCCTTTTTTAAAATTTTTTTTGTTAAGTTATTCTTTTTTTCTTTGTTTTAGGTTATTTACTTTTTTATGATTATAATTTTTTATGTATTTAATGTTGTATGTATATTTTATATGCTATGATGTTTTATTTGTTTATCGAATTAATCTTATTATCTATAGCGATTCTCTCGGAGAAATTGGTTTTAGATTGGCTGAATTTGCTCGATCAGTAAATGTAAACTTGGCATTTCGTGGAGTGGTGGCTTTAAGGCTTGACGATATCAAGCCATGATTGTTGCAGACAAGTCAAGGAGAAACCGTAACTGTAAATTCAATTTTGGAGCTACAAAAGTTAATCGAGTTGAATTCAATCCATGGATCACCAATTGAATTGGTTCTGAATTGGGTCAGAAACTTAAACCCAAATGTCATACCAGTAGTAGAGCAAGAAGTTGGCCATAATCAAGCCGAGTTTTTGGATCGGTTTACTGAAGCTTTATTCTATTATTCGACCAAATTCGACTCTTTGGAGGCTTCTTCTACTCAACTGGAGAAAGGTATAGCGCAATTATACATGAAGGGAGAGATATGTAATATTGTATCCTGTGAGGGTCCAGCTTGAACGGATAGACCCGAGCCGCTGGCAAAGTGGAGGGATCGACGGATTATAGCCGGCTTCAGACCATTATAATTAGGACCCATTGCGTTCGAGCAAGCCAGTATGACGTAGTTTATTCTCAGTGGAATGGCACTGTGTAGAAGAGAAAGAAGGATGTTTAACATTGGGTTTGGCATGGCCGACTAATCATTGCCACTTGGCTTGGAAATCGGCTATGATTGGGCCAAGAAGCCCTTGAAACGGAGTCGGCTATAATCAAATCAAGCCCTCATTTCAAATATGGTAAAAGGTTAGACTTGAGAGAATTTTGAAGATTTTGTAATTTATAGCATATTCAAATTACTTCCAATTAATTGTGGGAGTTGAAACTAGAGGTTCTGTTTCATTATTGCTTGTCACCTTTTCAGTATTCAACCTTTATAACATTTAAAATGAAAATAAAATCATTCATGTCACTTGTGTTAGAATAATGTGGGTGCATTTGGATTAGTTTTAAAATTTAAAAGAGTTTACACTTTTTTTTTTCTTAAAGATTCCTAAAAGGTAATTTATTTGTTAAAAGGGATGAAAGGTCCAAAGCAAAAAAATTATAACGGTTTTTATTTTGAAATATTATCCAAATATGCACATTTAGTTTTTGACTCTGAAACTCAATGTTCTAATTGTGAAGTAATGATGTGAATTCTAATAAAAAGATTGAAGAGTATAATTCCTACTTCGTATGAAATGTACTATTTTTATAATAGAAGTATATATATTAATGATAATGTAATATTTAATTAGTAAGTCATCTCTTGTATTAAAAATAAATAAGGACAATGAACAGAATTTACAATAAAGCATTTAGTTGCCAAAATTAATATTAGATGGATATGATGTACTTTCCTGTAATTTAAAAATCATTTCTTTTATAGAGTTCATATTTTTCCCTATATGTGTGTGTGCATGCATGTGCGTGTGTATATTACATTCTAATACACTTTATCTCTAATACTACTTTTCTAGTAATAAAGAATAAGCAAATTAGATAGTGTATTAGAAGAGATATAGGATGAACCTTAGTGGTTTTTAAGTATATTAGTGCGACTTTTTCAAAATTTCAATTGCAATTAAATTCTTAATGGAGTTTATAAAGAAGCGTTTAGTTGTCAAAATTAATATTAGAACGAGTTATTTCTCTTTGCGACCCCTAATTTGACCTTGCAATTCCCCAAACCCTCATTTCGCTCAAGCCACTTTCTCTATCCATCTCGTCCTACAAAAAATTTCTCTCAAAAAGTCCATCTTGAAATCTGAAGTAATCTACCAACAAATCTTTTCAAAATCAGGTTAGTATATCATCTTTTAAGTGTATTTGTTCATTTTTACCGATTAAAGTCATTAAACATAGCTCAAATCATTTTTTTCAAAAAAATAAACCATAATTTTTGCCTTCTCCCAACCGTACCCTGCAATAACTATCCAGCCAAGCCCGTGCACTAGGGATGTCTCGAAGATGGCCCTCGTGTGTTGGGTTGTCCGGCTAGCTACCCAGCCACAGCACTCGAGTTTTTTTTTAAATTTTTTTGTTAAGTTATTCTTTTTTTGTTTTAGATTATTTACTTTTTTATTATTATAATTTGTTATGTGTTTTAATGTTGTATGTATATTTTATATAGCTATGATGTTTTATTTATTTTATTGAATTAATCTTGTTGTTTCATCAAAATATATTTAAGTGTACTGTACCTAAATTTGTTCTTCACTGTATTGTCGTAACGTATGTTTTCTGTAGTAGGCTTCAATACTCTCTTCTCAAATATTTACCTTTCTTCTATACCACTCACTCTCTCTCACTCAAGTCCAGCTCGGAGGAATGAACGACAGAAATGGAATGCCATGGAAAATACATTCTCAAGATTTCTCCAATAGCAGCGCCGCCAGTACTGGAAGTTCCTCTTCCTGCTCTGCTTCCAGAACACCCGGCCAAATGAACCATTTTCTCGCCAGAGTTTTCCAAACACAAATCATTGGTTACATCTATGTCTTTATCCATATTAACTAAAGTAACTTAAAATTGTTACTATGAGTTTTATGTTATTAGAGAAAATTTTTTGTAGAGAGATAAAGTTGTTAGGTGAAATGAGGGTCTGGGGGATCGCATATAGGGTTGCAAATAGCAGTCCCATGATACACTTATTGTGTATACAACCTTCCTTTCCTTTAAAAATTATTTACTCCTTTAATAGAGTATCATATTTGTTTATTTACTAAAATCGCCCTTAGGAAGGAAGGATAGATTGTTAGTCTAAATGATGGTTTAGGAGTGCCTGAGAACCTGGTCCACCAGAAGCTCGTAGCTTTGTAGAATAAGAACAAGTCGTTCCTAAGATTCGCACAACGAGCGCAACCCTTGTGTTAAGTTGCCATTGTCAATCTGATTGGTTTTTTGCAGTGAGTTTTGGCGTAGTAGCTATATTTCAATTCGTCCAGTTTTTTTTTTCTCAGCTCGATAGATAATTTCATAAGGCAATGATTTTTCGCATTTTGCTTATTAATTAATAGTATTTAACTTTCGCATAACTTTTTTTTTTTAATTCTAAAACGAGCTTTATATACAATATGATCACCTCCAATTACACTTTCTCTAGAACAGTACTTTTGTAGTAATAAAGTGTATTAGATCGCGTATTAGACGATGTATATTAGACTATCCTAAGTTGTTTAAGGTATAAAGATGTAGGTTTTTCAAGATTTAAATTGCAATTAAAATTTTCAACAAAATTTATTAGGAAGCATCTAGCTTTCAAAATTAAAAATACGGTTATGGTATATTAAACTTTCCTTTTATTTCCTAATTATTTGCTCATTTGGATTTCACATTTTTCTCTTATTAACGAAGTGTTTTAATTTCCATAAAAATCACTTTTTCAAATTAAAACGTACTTTAAATACAATATCATAACCTTCTAGTATACTTTATCTACAATACAACTTTTATAATGATTAAATGTACAAGATAGTATATTGGAAGGTATATTAGAATATCCTGAGTGGTTTTTAAATATAATAATGTGGCTTTTTAAAAATTTTCAATTAAATCCGCAACAGAATTTACAATGAAGTATTTAGTTGTCAAAATTAAGACTGGACGGTTATGATGCATTTTTTCTTTCATTTCAAAATCATTTCCGCTATGGATTTCATACTTTCACCTATCAACTATAGCACTTAACTTTCACATAATTCACTTTTTTGCAATTAAATTCTTAACGGAATTTACAATGAAGCATTTATTTGCCAAAAATAATATTCGATGGTTATGATGCATTTTCCTCTCATTTCTAAATCATTTCCTCAATAGACATCATATTTTTCCTTATATGTGTGTGTGCGTGCATTTGTTTGTGTGTTTGTGTGTGTGTATATATATAACATTCTCATATACTTTAGCTATAATACTACTTTTATAGTAATAAAGAATAAGAAAATTAGATAGTGTATTAGAAGAGATATAGGATGAACCTAGTGATTTTTAAATATAATAGTGTGACTTTTTCAAAAATTAAATTGCAACTCACTTCTCAATGGAATTCATAATGAAGCATTTACTTGTCAAAATAAATATTAGACGAGGTAATTTCTCTTTGCAACCCTTAATTTCACCTTTCAACCCCCCAAACCTTTATTTTCCTCAAACCACTTTCTCTGTCCACCTAGTCCGACCAAAATTTTTTCTCAAAATGTCCATCTTCAAATCTAAAGTAATCTACTTACAAATCTTCACAAAATCAGATTAGCATATCATCTTTAAGTGTATTTCTTCATTTTTACCGATGGAAATCATTAAATGGAGCTCAAATCATTTTTATTAATAAAAAATAAACTTGAATTTTTTCCTCCTCCCACCCGTACCCCACATTAACTATCCAGCCGAGCTTGTGCATCGGGGATGTCTTGAAGATGGCCCTTGTGTGACAATCTGGGTTGGCTGGCAAGCTACCCAGCTACCGTATTTGGGCATTTTTAAAAATTATTTTGGTTACTTTATTCTTTTTTTAAATGTTTTTAGGTTATTTATTTCTTTTATTATTATAATTTGTTATGTATTTAATGTTGTATGTATAGTTTATGTAGCTATGATGTTTACTTTGTTTATCGAATTAATCTTGTTATTTCATCAAAATATATTTAAGTGTACTGTACCTATATTTATTTTTTATTATTTTGTGGTATAGTACGTTTTTTGTAGTAGGCTTCACTACTCTCTTCGCAATCATTTCCCTCTGCTATATATCACTTACTCTCTCTCACTCCACTCCAGGACGGAGGAATGGAAGACAGAAATGGAACGCCATGGAAAACACATTCTCAGGATTTCTCCAGTAGCAACGCCGCTAGTAGTGGAAGTTCCTCTTCTTGCTCTGCTGCCAGATCAACCATTTTCTCGCCAGAGTTTTCCAAACAGGAAACATTGGGTACATCTATGTCTTCATCCATATGAAATAAAAGTAACTTAAAATTGTTACTTTTGTTTTAAGTTATTTGAGACAAATTTTTGTGAGAGATAAAATTATTAGGAGAAATGAGGGTCTGCAGGATTACATAGAGGTTTGCAAATAGCAATCCCATTATAAACTTATGGTGTTTACAACCTTCCTTCCTTCCTTTAAAAATTATTTACTCTTTGGATTTTGCATTTTCTCTTATTAATTAATAGTATTTAACTTTCACATAACTTTTTTTTTTTAATTCTAAAACGAGTTTTATATACAATAACCTCCTACTACATTTTCTCTAGAACACTACTTTTGTAGTAACAAATCATATTAGATGATATATATTAGACTATCCTAAGTAGTTTTAAGTTAAAAAATGTGATTTTTTCAAAATTTAAATTGCAATTAAATTTTCAACAAAATTACAATGAGGCATCTAATTGTCAAAATTAAAATTACGGTTATGGTATATTCAACTTTCCTTTTATTTAAAAATTATTTCCTAATATGGCTTTTACATTTTCTCTTATTAACAAAGTATTACAATTTTCACATAAATCACCTTTTTTGAATTAAAATATACTCAAAATATAATATCATAACCTTCTAATACACTTTATGTGTAATACAACTTTTATAGTGTCTAGTGCAGGAGATAATATATTGCAAGATATATTAAATGATCTTTAGTGGTTTTAAAATATAATATTGTGGGTTTTTCAAAATTTGCAATTAAATCCAAAATAGAATTTAGAATGAAGCATTCAGTTGTTAAGATTAAGTTTAGATGATTATGATGCACTTTTGCTTTCATTTCAAAATCATTTCCTCTATGGATTTTATATTTTTTCTTATCAACTATAGTATTTAACTTTCACATTATTCACTTTTTTGCACTTAAATTCTTAGTAGAATTTAAAATAAAGCATTTAGGTGTACAAATTAATATTAGATGGTTATGATATACTATCCTCTCATTTCAAAATCGTTTCCTCTATGGAGTTCATATTTTTCCTTATGTGTGTGCGCGTGCGCGTGCATGTGTATGTGTTTGTATGTATATATAACATTCTAATATACTTTCTCTATAATACTACTTTTAGTATACGAAATAAGCTTATTAGATAGTGTATTAGAAGAGATATAAGATGAACCTAAGTGGTTTTTAAGTATAATAGTGTGACTTTTTCAAAATTTAAACTGCAATTAAATTCTTAATGGAATTTATAATGAAGCATTTACTTGTCAAAAATAATATTAGACGGGGAAATTTCTTTTTGCAACCCCTTATTTGAGCTTGCAACCACCCAAACCCTCATTTCCCTCAAGCCACTTTCTCTCTCAACCTCTTCCTACTAAAATTTTCTCTCAAAAAGTCCATCTTCAAATCTCAAGTAATCTACCGACAAATCTTCACAAAATCAGGTCCATAATACATTCTCAAGATTTCTCCAATTGCAGCGCCACTAGTAATGGAAGTTCCTCTTCCTGCTCTACTTCCAGAACACCCGGCCAAATCAACCATTCTCTCTCCAGAGTTTTCCAAACACCAATCATTGGTTACATCTACGTCCTTGTCCACATTAACAAAAGTAACTTAAAATTGTTACTTTGAGTTTTATGTTATTAGAGAGAAATTTTTGTACAGAGATAAAGTTGTTAGGAGAAATGAGAGTCTGGGGGATCGCTTATAGGGTTGCAAATAGCAGTCCCCTGATACACTTATTTTGTATACAACCTTCCTTTCCTTTAAAAACTGTTTACTCTTTTAATAGAGTATCATATTTGGTTATTTACTAAAATTACCCTTTGGAATGAAGGATGGATTGTTATCTAAATTGTGGTTTAGGTGTGCCTGAGAACTTGGTCCACCAGAAGCTTGTAGCTTTGTAGAATAAGAACAAGTCGTTGCTAAGATTCGCACAACGAGCGCGACCCTCGTGTTTAGTTGCCATTGTCAATCTGATTGATTTTTTGCAGTGAGTTTTGGCGTAGCAGTTATATTTCGATTCATCTAGTTTTTTTCTCGGCTCGATAGATAATTTCATAAGGCAATGATTTTTTGCATTTTTCTTATTAATTAATAGTATTTAACTTTCGCATAACTTTTTTTTTTTAATTCTAAAACGAGCTTTATGTACAATGTTATCACCTCAACTTACACTTTCTCTAGAACACTATTTTTGTAGTAATAAAACGTATTGGATTGCGTACTAGACTATATATATTAGACTATCCTCAGTAGTTCAAAGTATAAAGATGTAGTTTTTTCAAAATTTAAATTCCAATTAACTTTTCGACAAAATTTATTAGGAAGCATCTAGCTTTCAAAATTAAGATTACGTTTATGGAATATTAAACTTTCCTTTTATTTCCAAATTATTTGCTAATATGTATTTTACATTTTCTCTTATTTACGAAGTATTTTAATTTTCATATAAAGCACTTTTTTCGAATTAAAACGTACTTAAAATACAATATCATAACCTTCTAGTATACTTTATCTACAATACAACTTTTATAGTGATCAAGTGTACAAGATAGTATATTGGAAGATATAATAGAATATCTTGAGTGGTTTTTAAATATAACAATGTGTCTTTTTAAAAATTTTCAATTAAATCAGTAACAGAATTTACGATGAAGCATTTAGTTGTCAAAATTAAGATTGGACAGTTATGATGCATTTTTTCTTTCTTTTTAAAATCATTTCCGCTATGGATTTCATATTTGCACCCATCAACTATAGTACTTAAGTTTAACATAATTCACTTTTTTGCAATTAAATTCTTAATGGAATTTACAATGAAGCATTTATTTGTCAAAATTAATATTAGACGGTTATGACGTATTTTCCTCACCCTTCTAAATCATTTCCTCAATAGAGTTCATATTTTTCCTTATATGTGTCTGTGCGTGTGTGGGGGCGTCTGTGTGTGTTTATATATAACATTCTCATACACTTTATCTGTAATACTACTTTTATAGTAATAAAGAATAAGCAAATTAGATTAGTGTATTAGAAGAGATATAGGATGAACCTAGTGGTTTTTAAATATAATAGTGTGACTTTTTCAAAAATTAAATTGCAACTCAATTCTTAATAGAATTCATAATGAAGAATTTACTTGTCAAAATAAATATTAGACGGGGTAATTTTTCTTTGCAACCCCTAATTTTACCTTTCAACTACCCAAACCTTTATTTTCCTCAAGCCATTTTCTCTGTCCACCTAGTCCGACCAAAATTTTCTGTCAAAATGTCCATCTTCAAATCTAAAGTAATCTACCAACAAATCTTCCCAAAATCAGGTTAGTATATCATCTTTAAGTGTATTTCTTCATTTTTACCGATTAAAATTATTAAATGGACCTCAAATCATTTTTATTAATAAAAAATAATCTTGAATTTTTGCCTCCTCGCACACGTTCCCCGCATTAACTATCTAGCCAAGCTTGTGCATTAGGGATGTCTCGAAGATGGCCCTTGTGCGCCAATCTGGGTTGGCCGGCAACCTACCCAGCTTCCGTTCTGGCCTTTTTTAAAATTTTTTTGGTTAGTTATTCTTTTTTTCTATGTTTTAGTTTTTTTACTTTTTTTATTATTATAATTTGTTATGTATTTATTGTTGTATGTATATTTTACGTAGCTATGATGTTTTCTTTGTTTATCAGATTAATCTTGTTATTCCATCAAAATATATTTAAGTGTACTGTACCTATATTTAATTTTTATTATTTTGCGGTATTGTACGTTTCCGGTAGTAGGCTTCAATACTGTCTTCTCAATCATTTCCCTCTCTTATATATCACTGACTCTCTCTAACTCCACTCCAGGACGGAGGAATAAAAGACAGAAATGGAATGCCATGGAAAATACGTTCTCAAGATTTCTCCAGTAGCAGCGCCGCTAGTAGTGGAAGTTCCTCTTCTTGCTCTGCTGTCAGAACACCCAGCCAGATCAACCATTTCCTTGCAAGAGTTTTCCAAACACCAAACATTGGGTACATCTATGTCTTCATCCATATTAAATAAAAGTAACTTAAAATTATTACTTTATTTAAGTTATTAGAGACAAAGTTTTGTGAGGGATAAAATTGTTAGGAGAAATGAGGGTGTACGGGATTGCATATGGGGTTGCAAATAGCAATCACCTTATAAACTTACGGTGTATACAACCTTCCTTTCCTTTAAAAACTATTTACCCTTTTAATCGAGCTTCATGTTTTATTATTTAATAAAATCGCCCTTTGGAGGAAAGGATGGATTGTTAGTCTAAATGGTGGTTTAGGAGTGCCAGAGAACTTGCTTCACAGGAAGTTCTTAGCTATGTAGTATAAGAACAAGCCGCTGCTGAAATTCGCGCAACGAGCGCGACCCTCGTGTTTAGTTGCCGTCGTCAATCTGGTTCGTTTTTTGCTGCGGGTTTTGGCGTAGCAGCTATACTTCTATTCATCTAGTTTTTCTTTTCACGGCTAGATAGATAATTTGATAAGCCAATGATTTTTTGCATTTTTCTTATTAATTAATATTATTTAACTTTCACATTACCTTTTTTTTTAAATTCTAAAACGAGCTTTATATACAATATGAAAACCTCCTATTACACTTTCTCTAAACCAGTACTTATGTAGTAATACAACGTATTAGATGATTTGTATTCGACTATCTTAAGTAATTTTAAGTATAAATATGTGGTTTTTTAAAATTTAAATTGCTAAATTTTCAACAAAATTTACTACGAAGCATCTGATTGTCGAAATTAAAATTACGGTTACGGTATATTAAACTTTCCTTTAGTTTCCAAATTATTTCCTAATATGGATTTCACATTTTCTCTTATTAACGAAGTATTTTAACTTTCATATAAATAACCTTTTTCGAATTAAAACGTACTTTAAATACAATATCATAACCTTCTAATATACTTTTTCTGCAATACAACGTTTATAGTGATCAAGTGTACAAGATAGTATGTAGGAAGATATTAGATTATCTTGAGTGGTTTTTAAATATAATAATGTGGGTTTGTCAAAATTTTCAATTAAATCCATAAGAGATTTACAATGAAGCATTTAGTGGTCAAAATTAAGACTAGACGGTTATCATTCATTTTTCCTTTCATTTCAAAATCATTTCTGCTATTGAGTTCATATTTTCTCCTATTAACTATAGTGCTTAACTTTCACATATTTCACTTTTTTGCATTTAAATTCTTAACAGTATTACAATGAAGCATTTATTTGTCAAAATTTATATTAAATGGTTATCATGTATTTTCCTCTCATTTCTAAATCATTTCATCAATAGAGTTCATATTTTTCCTTATATGTTGTGTGTGTGTGTGTGAGTGCATGCATTTGTGCGTGCTTGTGTGTGTTTATATATATATAACATTCTAATACACTTTATATGTAATACTACTTTTATAGTAATAAAGAATAAATAAATTAGACAGTATATTAGAAGAGATATAGGATGAACCTATTGATTTTTAAATATAATACTGTGACTTTTTCAAAATTTAAATTGCAATTAAATATAATACTGTGACTTTTTCAAAATTTAAATTGCAATCAAAATTTAATGGAATTTATGATGAAGAATTTAGTTGTCAAAATTAATATTAGACGGGGTAATTTCTCTTTGCAACCCCTAACTTGACTATGCAACCCCTCAAACCCTCATTTCCTCAAGCCACTTTCTCTGTCCACCTCGTCCTGCAAAACTTTTCTCTCAACAAGTCCATCTTCAAACCTAAAGTAATCTACCAACAACTCTTCACAAAATCATGTCAGTATGTTATCTTTAGGTGTATTTCTTCATTTTTACCGATTGAAATCATTAAAAGGAGCTCAAATCATTTTTTTTTATAAAAATAACCTTGAATTTTTGTATCCTCCCACCTGTACCCCGCAGTAACTATCGAGCCAAGCCTGTGCACCAGGGATGTCTCGAAGATGGCCCTCGTAAGCCAACCTGGGTTGGCCAGTATGCTACCCAGCCGAAGTACCCGAGCCTTTTTTAAAATTTTTTTTGTTATGTTATTCTTTTTTTCTTTGTTTTAGGTTATTGAATTTTTTATTATTATAATTTGTTATGTATTTAATGTTGTATGTATATTTTATATACCTATGACGTTTTATTTGTTTATCGAATTAATCTTGTTACTTCATCAAAATATATTTAAGCGTACTGTACCTACATTTATTTTTCATTATTTTGTGCTCTTGTATGTTTTCTATAGTAGGCTTCTATACTCTCTTCCCAATCATTTACCTCTCTTATATATCACTCACTCTCTCACACTCCTCTCCACCATGGAGGAATGGAAGGCAGAAATGGAATACCATGGAAAATACATTCTCAAGATTTATCTAGTAGCAGCGCCGCCAACAGTGAAAGTTCCTCTTCTTGCTATGCTTCCAGAACACCAGGCCAGATCAACCATTTTCTCGCCAGAATTTTCCAAATACCAATTATTGGTTACATCTATTTCTTCATCCATATTAACTAAAAGTAGCTTAAAATTGTTACTTGAGTTTTAAGTTCTTAGGGAGAAATTTTTGTAGAGAGATAAAGTTTTTAAGAGAAATGAGGGTCTTTAGAACTGCATATAGGGTTGCAAATAGCAGTCCCCTTATACAGTTATGGTGTATACAACCTTTCTTTTTTAAAAAAATTATTTACTCTTTTAATAGAGTGTCATATTTAGTTTTACTAAAATCGCCCTTTGGAGGAAATGATAGATTGTTACTCTAAATGGTGGTTTAGGAGTGCTAGAGAACTTGGTCCGCCAGAAGCTCGTAGCAATGTAGATAAGAACAAGTTGTTGCTGAGATTCGCACAACGAGCGCCACAATCGTGTTTAGTTGCCATTGTCAATCAGGTTGCTCCTTTGCGGCGAGTTTCGGCGCAGCAGTTGTATTTCGATTGACCTTTTTTTTTTTCACAGCTCGATAGACAATTTCATAAGCCAACGATTTTTTGCATTTTCCTTATTAATTAAGAGTATTTAACTTTCACATAACTTTTTTTTTTTAAATTCTAAAACAAGCTTTATATACAATATGAAAACCTCCAATTACACTTCCTCTAGAACACTACTTTTGTAGTAATACAGCATATTAGATAGCGTATTAAACGATGTATATTAGAATATTCTAAGTAGTTTTAAGTATAAAGATGTAGTTTTTTTAAAAATTTTAAATTGCAATTAAATTTTCAACAAAATTTACAATGAAGCATTTTGAAATTATGGTTATAGTATATTCAGCTTTCCATTTATTTAGAAATTATTTCCTCATATCGGTTTCACATTTTCTCTTATAAACGAAGTATTTTATTTTTCACATGAATCACCTTTTTGAATTAAAACGTACTCAAATTACAATATTATAACCTTCTAATACACTTTATCTACAATACCACTCTTATAATGATCAAGGTGTACGTGATAGTATATTAGAAGATATATTAGGTGATCTTCAGTAGTTTTATATATAATATTGTGGCTTTTTAAAAATTTGCAATTAAATCCATAACAGAATTTACAATGAAGCATTTAGTTGTCAAAATTAAGATTAAACCGTTATGATGCATTTTTCCTTTCATTTCAAAATCATTCGCTCTATAGATTTCATATTTTCTTTTATCAACTTTGTATTTAACTTTCACAGAATTCACTTTTTTGCGAAATTTTTTTAACATAATTTAAAAAAAAAAAAAAAAAGCATTTAGTTGTGAAAATTAATATTAGATGGTTATGATGTACTTTCCTCTCATTTCAAAATCATTTCTTCTAGAGTTCATATTTTTCCTTATATGCGTGTTTATGTGCGTGCGTGTGTGTGAATATAAATAACATTCTAATATACTTTCTCAATAATACTACTTTTTGTAATAAAGAATAAGCAAATTGGATAGTGTATTAGAAGGGATATAAGAGAACTTGAGTGGTTTTTAAGTATATTAGGGTGATTAAGACGGGGAAATTTCTCTTTGCAACCCCTAATTTGAGTTTGCAACCCCCCAAACCCTTATTTCCCTCAAGCCACTTTCTCTCTCTACCTCTTCCTACCAAAATCTTCAAATCTCATGTAATCTACTGACAAATCTTCACAAAATCAGTTCAGTATGTCATCTATACGTGTGTTTCTTCATTTTCACCGATTCAAATCATTATAATCAGCTCAAATCATTTTTTAAAAAATAAATAATAATCTGAAATCTTTGCCTCCTCCCACTCGTATCCTGCAATAGCTATCCAGCCAAGCCTGTGCACCCGGGATGTCTCGAAGATGGCCCTCATGTACTAATTTTAGTTGGCCAGCAAGCTACCCAGTCGCAGCACCCCACCATTTTTTTAATTTTTTATTACTATAATTTGTTATATATTTTTTGTTGTATGTATATTTTATGTAGCTATAATGTTTTATTTTTTTATTGAACTATATTTTTTTTAATGTTTATGTATTATTTTTAAATTTGTTTAATGAATTACGCAAATAGTTATTATTGTATTTTTGTTTAGATATCTATTATGTTTAAATGCCTCTTTTCTAGTTATGGAAAAAACTCAAAATTAAATAAAAAAATAGGTTTGGGTGAACCAACCAGGCCGCTTTTGGTTTATAAACGCGGGCACTGCTTGAGCCAACCTAGGAAACTGGGTTGTTATTGTTGTGCCAAGGTAACCAACCCTGGCCAAACCAAAGGCATCCCAACAGGCGGATAGGTAAAATTAAAACAAGCTTGGGTAACCAATTATCGAGCCAGACCAATTTTTTTAAAAAATAAATAAATAAAATTTACTTTTCGAACTAAATTTTACTTCAAAATTGATGTTTTCCAAACACCAATCATTAGTTACATCTATGTCGTCATCCATATTAACTAAAAGAAACTTAAAATTTTTACTTTGAGTTTTAAGTTGTTAGGGAGAAAATTTTTGTAGAGAGATAAAGTTGTCAGGAGAAATTAGGGTCTGGAGGATTGCATATATAGTTGCAGATAGCAGCCCCCTTATATGGTCATGGTGTATACAACCTTCCTTTCCTTTCAAAATTATTTTCTCTTTGAATTTTGCACCTTCTCTTATTAATTAATAATATTTAACTTTCACATAATTCAGTTTTTTAATTCTAAAACGCACTTTAAATACAGTATGATAACGTCCTAATACACTTTCTCTAGAACACTACTTTTGTAGTAATACAACATATTAGATAATGTATTTGATGATTTACATTAGATGATGCTAAGTAATTTTGAATATAATAATGTGACATTTTCAAAATTTAAATTGCAATTAAATTTTCAACGAAGTTTACAACGAAGCATCTAATTGTCAAAATTAAGATTACGGTTATAGTATATTCAACCTTCTGTTTATTTAAAAATTATTTCCTAATTTAGATTTCAAATTTTCTTTTACTAACGAAGTTTTTTAATTTTCACATAAATCTCCATTTTCGAAGTAAAACGTACTTTAAATACAATATTATAACCTTCTAATACACTTTATCTACAATACTACTTTTATAGTGATCAAGTGTACAAGATAATATATTGGAAGATATATTGATTCTGAGTGGTTTTTAAATATAATAATGCGGCTTTTTCGGAATTTCCAATTAAATTCATAACAGAATTTACAATGAAGCATTTAGTTTCAAAATTAAGATTAGACGGCTATGATGTATTTTCCTTTCATTTCAAAATCATTTCCTCTCTGGATTACATGTTTTCTCTTATCAACTAAAATGTTTAATTCTCACATAATTCAATGTTTGCAATGAAATTGTTAATAGAATTTACAATGAAATATTTAGTTTTCAAAATTAAGATTAGGTGGATATGATGTATTTTCCTTTCATTTCAAAATCATTTCTTTTGTGGATTTCATATTTTTCCTTAGTAACTAGAGTACTAAAATACATTCTCAAGGTTTTTCCAACAGCAGCGCGCCATATGGAAGTTCCACTTCTTCCTAGAGTTTGGTCTTCCAGTCTTAGACAAGTGACGAACAATTTACGAGGTTCCAAAACCTTCATCATCCAAAATCCACCCCATTTCTCTCATCACCTAACCAACGACATCGTTCGCTACAACCCTTTCAACATAGGTTTGTGGGTCAATTCTTTCTCGTCCGAACTCAGCCAACCTTCATTACCTATTTTTCCATCTCTCCCAAATCCTAATTTGGGTTCTACAAGTACTATTAGGTTGAAAGAATTGCCCATTACGGCTCCACAACAGAATTTCTCCAGCATCATTTTTCAAAGAATGAAACGAGAACAAGAAGATTCCAGTATTTAGTTAATCCACGTGATGATGACTTGTGCCGGGATAATCCAATGTGGCAATCTCTCATTGGCTTACACTTTGGTCGAGAAACTCCAAGGTCTTTTGGCATGCATGGATTCAACATCCGCCAATGGCAAGGTGGCCAGCTATTTCATTGACGCCCTTAATCAACGAATATTCACCGCATCACAAGGAATCAATTCTGTCTCCTTCCTTCTCAAGAACGAGATTTTCTATCATAATTTCTATGAAGCCACACCTTAGCTCAAATTTAGCCATTTTACGGCTAATCAAGCCATATTAGAAGCCTTTCAAAGTCATGATTTCGTTCACGTTACCGATTTTAGTCTCATGCAAGGCTTATGGTGGCATTCATTGATTGAGGCCTTAGCTCTACGCTCTGAAGGACCTCCATGGCTTCATATAACCATCATTAGCCCACCATCCACCGACGACCGCGATTCTCTTGGAGAAATTGGTTTTAGATTGGTTGAATTCGCTCGATCAGTAAATGTAAACTTGGCATTTCGTGGAGTGGTGGCTTTAAGGTTTGACGATATCAAGCCATGGTTGTTGCAGACAAGTCAAGTAGAAGCCATAGCAGTAAATTAAATTTTGGAGCTACATAAGTTAATCGGGTTGAATTTGATCCATGGATCACTAATTGAATTGGTTCTGAATTGGGTCAGAAACTTAAACCCAAAAGTCATAACAGTAGTAGAGCAAGAAGTTGACCATAATCAAGCCGAGTTTTTGGATCGGCGTACTGAAGCTTTATTCTATTATTCAACCAAGTTCGACTCGTTGGAGGGTTCTTCAACTCAACCGGAGAAAGGCTAAGCCCAATCATACATCAAGAGAGAGATATGTAATATTGTATCCTGTGAGGGTCAAGCTCGAAAGGAGAGACACGAGCCCTGGTAAAGTGGAGGGATCGACTGATTAGAGCCGGGTTCAAGCCATTGCAATTGGGACCCATTGTGTTTGAGCAAGCCAGTATGATGTTAAGTTTATTCTCAGTGGATGGGTACTGTGTAGAAGAGAAAGAAGGATGTGTAACATTGGGTTGGCATGGCCGACCACTCATTGCTACCTCGCCTTGGGAATTGGCTATGATTGAGCCAAGAACCCTTGAAACGGAATCTGCTATAATCGAATCAAGCCCTCATTTCAAATATGATAAAAGGTTGGCCATTAAGAGGTTTTGTTTTTATATTTTTAGCCCTTTAGACTTGAGAGAATTTTGAAGATTTTGTAATTTATAGCATATTCAAATTACTTCAAATTAATTGTGGGAGATGAAACTAGAGGTTTTATTTCATTATTGCTTGTCACCTTTTTAGTATTCAACTTTTATAACATTTAAAATGAAAATAAAATCATTCATGTCATTTGTGTTAGAATGATGTGGGTGCATTTGGATTAGTTTTAAATTTTAAAAGAGTTTAAAGTTTTTTTTTCTTAAAGATTCCTAAAGGTCCAAAGCAAAAAAAAATTATGACGGTTTTTAGTTTGAAATATAATCCAAATATACACATTTAGTTTTTGACTCTAAAACTCAATGTTCTAATTGTGAAGTAATGACGTGAATTCTAATGAAAAGATTGAAGAGTATAATTCCTACTTCATATGAAATGTACTATTTTCTTAAAAGAAGTATATATTAATGAAAATGATAATGTAATATTTAATTAGTAGATCATCTCTTGTATTGAAAATAAATAAGGACAACGAACAGAATTCATAAAAAAGCATTTACTTGTCAAAATTAATTTTAGATGGTTATGATGTACTTTCCTCTCATTTCAAAATCATTTCTTCTATAGAGTTCATATTTTCCCTATTTGTGTGTGTGTGCGTGCATATGTGTGTGTGTGTGCGCGTGCGTGCGTGTGTGAATGTGTGTATATATTACATTCTAATACACTTTATCTATTATACTACTTTTATACTAATAAAGAATAAGCAAATTAGATAGTGTATTAGAAGAGATATAGGATGAACCTTAGTGGTTTTTAAGTATATTAGTGTGACTTTTTCAAAATTTCAATTGCAATTAAATTCTTAATGGAGTTTATAACGAAGTATTTAGCTGTCAAAATTAACATTAGACTCAAGCCACTTTCTCTATCCACCTCGTCCAACAAAAATTTTCCCTCAAAAAGTCCATCATCAAATCTAAACTAAACTACCAACAAATCTTTACAAAATCAGGTTAGTATATCATCTTTTAAGTGTATTTCTTCATTTTTACCGATTGAAATCAGTAAATGTAGCTCAAGTCATTTTTTTTCTTAAATTAAACCATAATTTTTTCCTTCTCCCAACCGTACCCCGCAGTAACTATCCAGCCAAGCCCGTGCACCATGGATGTCTCGAAGATGGCCCTCGTGTGCTGGGTTGGTCAGCAAGCTACGTAGCCGCAGCACCGGGGTCTTTTTTAAAATTTCTTTGTTAAGTTATTCTTCTTTTGTTTTAGATTATTTTCCCTTTTATTATTATAATTTGTTGTGTGTTTAATGTTGTATATATATTTTATGTAGCTATGATGTTTTTTTTATTTATCTAATTAATCTTGTTATTTCATCACAATATATTTAAGTGTACTGTACCTAAATTTGTTCTTCAGTATATTGTGGTATTGTACGTTTTCTGTAGTAGGCTTCAATACTCTCTTCTCAAATATTTACCTCTCTTATATATCACTCACTCTCTCTCACTCAAGACCAGCACAGAGGAATGAAAGACAGAAATGGAATGCCATGGAAAATATATTCTCAAGATTTCTCCAATAGCAGCGCCGCCAGTAGTGGAAGTTCCTCTTCCTGCTTCGCTTCTAGAACACCCGGCCAAATCAACCATTTTCTCGCTAGAGTTTTCCAAACACCAATCATTGGTTACATCTATGTCTTTATCCATATTAACTAAAGTAACTTAAAATTATTACTTTGAGTTTTATGTTATTAGAGAGAAATTTTTGTAGAGAGATAAAGTTGTTAGGAGAAATGAGGGTATAGGGGATCGCTATAGGGTTGTAAATAGTAGTCCACTGATACACTTATTGTGTATACAACCTTCCTTTCCTTTAAAAATTATTTACTCTTTTAATAGAGTATCATATTTGGTTATTTACTAAAATCGCCCTGTGGAAGGAAGGATGGATTGTTAGTCTAAATGGTGGTTTAGGAGTGCCTGAGAACTTGGTCCACCAGAACCTCGTAGCTTTGTAGAATAAGAACAAGTCGTCCTAAGATTCGTACAACGAGCGCAACCCTCGTGTTTAGTTGCCATTGTCAATCTGATTGGTTTTTTGCAGTGAGTTTTGGCGTAGCAGCTATATTTCGATACATCCAATTTTTTTTTCTCGGCTCTCCATAGAAAATTTCATAAGGCAATGATTTTTTGCATTTTTCTTATTAATTAATAGTATTTAACTTTCGCACAACTTTTTTTTTTTATTCTAAGACGAGCTTTATATACAATATGATCACCTCCAATTACACTTTATCTAGAACACTGATTTTGTAGTAATAAAGCGTATTAGATCGCGTATTAGACGATGAATATTAGACTATCATAAGTAGTTTAAAGTATAAAGATGTAGTTTTTTCAAAATTTAAATTACAAATAAATTTTCATTAAAATTTATTAGGAAGCATCTACCTTTCAAAATTAAAATTACGGTTATGGTATATTAAACTTTCCTTTTGTTTCCAACTTATTTGCTAATATGGATTTCACATTTTCTCTTATTAATGAAGTATATTAATTTTCATATAAATCACCTTTTTCGAATTAAAACGTACTTTATATACAATATCACAACCTTTTAGTATACTTTATCTACAATACAACTTTTACAGTGATCAAGTGTACAAGATAGTATATTGGAAGATATATTAGAATATCTTAAGTGATTTTTAAATATAATAATGTGGCTTTTTCAAAATTTTCAATTAAATCCATAACAGAATTTATAATGAAGTATTTAGTTGTCAAAATTAAGACTGGACGGTCAAAATGCATTTTTTCTTTCATTTCAAAATCATTTCAGCTATGGATTTTATATTTTCACCTATCAACTATAGTACTTAACTTTCACATAATTCACCTTTTTGCAATTAAATTCTTAACGAAATTTACAAAGAAGCATTTATTTGTGAAAATTAATATTAGATGCTTATGATGTATTTTCCTTTCATTTCTAAATCATTTCCTCAATAGAGTTCATATTTTTCCTTATATATGTCTGTGTGTGCGTGCATTTGTTCTTTCGTCTGTGTGTGTATATATATAACATTCTAATACACTTGATCTATAATACTACTTTTATAGTAATAAAGAATAAGCAAATTAGATAGTGTATTAGAAGAGATATAGGATGAACCTAGTGGTTTTTAAATATAATAGTATGACTTTTTCAAAAATTAAATTACAACTCACTTCTTAATGGAATTCATAATGAAGCATTTACTTGTCAAAATAAATATTAGACGGGGTAATTTCTCTTTGCAACCCCTAATTTCACCTTTTAACCCCCAAACCTTTATTTTCCTCAAGCTGTCCACCTAGTCCGACCAAAATTTTCTCTTAAAATGTCCATCTTCAAATCTAAAGTAATCTACCAACAAATCATCACAAAATCAGGTTAGTATATCAACTTTAAGTGTATTTCTTCATTTTTACTTGATTGAAATCATTAAATGGAGCTCAAATAATTTTTATTAATAAAAAATAATATTGAATTTTTTCCTCCTCGCACCCGTACCCCGCATTAACTATCCACCCAAGCTTGTGTATCAGGGATATCTCGAAGATGGCCCTTGTGCGCCAATCTGGGTTGGCCGACAAGCTACCCAGCTGCCGCACCCGAGCCTTTTTCAAAATTTTTTTTGGTTAAGTTATTCCTTTTTTCTATGTTTTAGGTTATTTACTTTTTTTGTTATTATAATTTGTTATGTATTTAATATTGTATGTATATTTTATGTAGCTATGATGTTTTCTTTGTTTATCGAATTAATCTTGTTATTTCATCAAAATATATTTAAGTGTACTGTACCTATATTTATTTTTTATTATTTTGTAGTATAGTACCTTTTCTGTAGTAGGCTTCAATACTCTCTTCCCAATCATTTCCTTATCTTATATATCACTTACTCTCTCTCAGTCCACTCCAGGATGGAGGAATGGAAGACAAAAATGGAACGCCATGGAAAATACATTCTCAAGATTTCTCCAGTAGCAGCGCCGCTAGTAGTGGAAGTTCCTCTTCTTGCTCTGCTGCCAGATCAACCATTTTCTCGCAAGAGTTTTCCAAACACCAAACATTCCGTACATCTATGTCTTCATCCATATTAAATAAAAGTAACTTAAAATTGTTACTTTTAGTTTTAAGTTATTTGAGACAAATTTTTGTGAGAGATAAAATTCTTAGGAGAAGTGAGGGGCTGCGGGATTGCATATAGGGTTACAAATAGCAATCCCATTATAAACTTACGGTGTATACAACCTTCCTTTCCTTTAAAAAATATTTACTCATTTAATCGAGCTTCATATTTTGTTATTTACTAAAATTGCCCTTTGGGGGAAAGGATGGATTGTTAGTCTAATTGGTGGCTTAGGAGTGCTAGAGAACTCGCTTCATAGGAAGCTCGTAGCTATGTAGCATTAGAACAAGTCGCTGCTGAAATTCGCGCAACGAGCGCCACCCTGGTTGGTTCTTTGCTGTGAGTTTTGGCGTAGCAGCTATATTTCTATTCATCCAGTTTTTTTTTCACGGCTCGATAGATAATTTGATAAGGCAATGATTTTTTGCATTTTTCTTATTAATTAGTAGCATTTAACTTTACCATAACCTTTTTTTAAATTCTAAAAAATGAGCTTTACATACAATACGATAACCTCCGATTAGACTTTCTCTAAAACACTACTTTTGTAGTAATACAACGTATTAGATCACGTATTAGATGATTTATATTAGACTATCCTAAGTAATTTTAGGTATAAATATGAGGTTTTTTCAAAATTTATAATTGCAATTAAATTTTCAACAAAACTTACTACGAAGCATCTGATTGTGAAAATTAAAATTATGGTTATGGTATATTAAACTTTCCTTTTATTTCCAAATTATTTCCTAATATTTAACGAAGTGTTTTAATTTTCATATAAATCACCTTTCTTTGTATTAAAACGTACTTTAAATACAATATCATAACCTACTAATATACTTTTATCTACAATACAACTTTTATAGTGATCAAGTGTACAAGATAGTATATTGGAAGATATAATAGATTATCTTGAGTGGTTTTTAAATTTAATAATGTGGCTTTTTCAAAATTTTCAATTTAATCCATAACAGAATTTATAATGAAGCATTTAGTGGTCAAAATTAAGACTAGACGGTTATGATGCATTTTTCCTTTCATTTCAAAATCATTTCCTCTATGGAATTCATATTATCTCCTATCAACTATAGTACTTAACTTTCACATAATTCACTTTTTTTGCATTTAAATTCTTAACAGAATTTACAATGAAGCATTTATTTGTCAAAATTCACATTAAATGGTTATGATGTAGTTTCCTCTCATTTCTAAATCATTTTCTCAATTGAGTTCATATTTTTCCTTATATGGTGTGTGTGTGAGTGCGTGCATTTGTGCGTGTGTGTGTGTGTTTATATATATATATAACATTCTAAAACACTTTATATGTAATACTACTTTTATAGTAATAAAGAATAAATGAATTAGACAGTATATTAGAAGAGAGATATAGGATGTACCCAGTGGTTTTTAAATTGCAATTAAATTCTTAATGGAATTTATAATGAAGAATTTAGTTGTCAAAATTAATATTAGACGGGGTAATTTCTCTTTGGAACTCTTAATTTGACCATGTAAACCCCAAACCCTCATTTGCTCAACCCACTTTCTCTGTCCACCTCGTCCTACAAAACTTTTCTCTCAACCAGTCCATCTTCAAACATAAAGTAATCTGCCAACAAATCTTCACAAAATCATGTCAGTATATCATCTTTAAGTGTATTTCTTCATTTTTACCGATTGAATCATTAAATGGAGCTCAAATCATTTTGTTTTAAAAAAATTGTCTTGAATTTTTGCATCCTCCTACCCGTACCCCACAGTAACTATCAAGCCAAGCCTGTGCACCAGGCATGTCTTGAAGATCGCCCTCGTAAGCCAATCTGGGTTGGCCGGCATGCTACCTAGCCGAAACACCCGGGCCTTTTTTAAAAAAATTTTTTTTGTTAAGTTATTCTTTTTTTTTTTGTTTTAGGTTATTTCCTTTTTTATTATTATAATTTGTTATGTATTTAATGTTGTACGTGTATTTTATATAGCTACGATGTTTTATTTGTTAATCGAATTAATCTTGTTATTTCATCAAAATATATTTAAGTGCACTGTACCTACATTTATTTTTCATTATTTTGTGCTCTTGTACGTTTTCTGTAGTAGGCTTCTATTCTCTCTTCCCAATCATTTACCTCTCTTATATATCACTCACTCTCTCTCACTCTACTCCACCACGGAGGAATGGAAGACAGAAACGGAATACCATGGAAAATACATTCTCAAGATTTATCCAGTAGCAGCGCCGCCGATACTGGTAGTTCCTCTTTTTGCTATGCTTCCAGAACACCAGGCCAGATCAACCATTTACTCGCCAGAATTTTCCAAACACCAATTACGGGTTACATCTATTTCTTCATCCGTATTAACTCAAAGTAGCTTAAAATTGTTACTTTGAGTTTTAAGTTATTAGAGAGAATTTTTTCTAGAGAGATAAAGTTTTTAAGAGAAATGAGGGTCTGGGGAATTGCAAATAGGGTTGCAAATAGCAATCCCATTATATACTTATGGTGTATACAACCTTCCTTTCTTTTAAAACTTATTTACTCTTTTAATAGAGTATCATATTTAGTTTTACTAAAATTGCCCTTTGGAGGGAAGGATGGATTGTTAGTCTAAATGGTGGTTTAGGAGTGCCCGAGAACTTGGTCCACCGGAAGCTCGTAGCTATGTAGAATAAGAACAAGTCATTGCCGAGATTCGAACAACGAGCGCCACCATCGTGTTTAGTTGCCATGGTAAATCTGGTTGGTTCTTTGCAGCGGGTTTCGGCGTAGCAGCTGTATTTTGATTGTTCTGTTTTTTTCACAGCTCGATAGATAATTTTATAAGCCAATGATTTTTTGCATTTCCCTTATTAATTAAGAGTATTTAACTTTCACATAACTTTTTTTTTTTAATTCTAAGACAAGCTTTATATACAATATGATAACCTCCAATTACACTTTCTCGAGAACACTACTTTTGGTCTAGTTGAGAAAATTATTATTAGATGGTTATGATGTACTTTCCTCTCATTTCAAAATCATTTACTATATAGAGTTCATATTTTTCCTTATATGTGTGTTTGTGTGCGTGCGTACGAGTGTGTGTATATACATATAACATTCTAGTATACTTCTCTATAATACTACTTTTAGTAATAAAGAATAAGCGAATTGGATAGTGTATTAGAAGAGATATAAGATGAACCTGAGTGCTTTTTAAATATATTACGGTGATTATGACGGGGAAATTTCTCTTTGTAACCCCTAATTTGAGCTCGCAACCCCCGAAACCCTTATTTCCCTCAAGCCACATTCTCTCTCTACCTCTTCCTACCAAAATTTTTTCTCAAAAACTCCATCTTCAAATCTCAAATAATCTATTGACAAATCTTCACAAAATCAGGTTAGTATATCATCTATTTTTCATTTTTACCAATTCAAATCATTATATTGGGCTCAAATCATTTATTTAAAAAAAAAGTAATAATATGAAATTTTTGCCTCCTCCCACTCGTACCCTGGAGTATCTATCCAGCCAAGGCTATGCTCCAGGGATGTCTCAAAGATGGCCCTCGTGCACCAATTTAGGTTGGCAGCAAGCTACCCAGCCCCAGCAGCGAGCCCTTTCAATTTTTTTTTTTTGTTAAGTTATTCTTTCCTGCTTTGTTTTAGGTTGTTCACATTTTTTTATAATTATAATTTGCTATTAATTTAAGGTTGTATGTATATTTTATGTAGCCATAATGTTTTATTTATTTATCGAATTAATCTTGTAATTTCATCCAAATATATTTAAGTGTACTATACTTACATTTATTTTTTAATTTTTTTGTGGTATTGTACATTTTCTGTAGTAGGCTTCAATACTCTCTTCTCAATCATTTACCTTTCTTATATATCACTAACTCTCTCTCACTCCACTCTAGCACGAAGGAATGGAAGACAGATATGGAATACCATGGAAAATACATTCTCAAGATTTCTCCAGTAGTAGTGTCGCTAGTAGTGGAAGTTCTTCTTCTTGCTCTGCTGCTAGAACACCCGACCAGATCAACCATTTTGTTGCTAGAGGTTTCCAAACACCAACTATTGGTTACATCTATGTCTTCATCCATATTAACTAAAAGTAATTTAAAATTGTTACTTGGAGTTTTAAGTTATTGGAGAGAAATTTTTGTAGAGAGAGAAAGTTGTGAGGAGAAATAAGGGTCTGGGGGATTGCATATAGGGTTGCAAATAGCAGTCCCCTTTATACACTTATGGTGTATACAACCATCCTTTCCTTTCAAAATTATTTACTCTTTGGATTTTGCATTTTCCCTTATTAATTAATAGTATTTAACTTTCACATAACTTTTTTTTTTTAATTCTAAGACAAGCTTTATATACAATATGATAACCTCCATTTACACTTTCTCGAGAACACTACTTTTGGTTTAGTTGAGAAAATTATTATTAGATGGTTATGATGTACTTTCCTCTCATTTCAAAATCATTTACTCTATAGAGTTCATATTTTTCCTTATATGTGTGTTTGTGTGCGTGCGTACGAGTGTGTGTATATACACATAACATTCTAGTATACTTCTCTATAATACTACTTTTAGTAATAAAGAATAAGCGAATTGGATAGTGTATTAGAAGAGATATAAGATGAACCTGAGTGCTTTTTAAATATATTAGGGTGATTATGACGGGGAAATTTCTCTTTGTAACCCCTAATTTGAGCTCGCAACCCCCGAAACCCTTATTTCCTTCAAGCCACATTCTCTCTCTACCTCTTCCTACCAAAATTTTTTCTCAAAAACTCCATCTTCAAATCTCAAATAATCTATTGACAAATCTTCACAAAATCAGGTTAGTATATCATCTTTAAGTGTATTTTTTCATTTTTACCAATTCAAATCATTATATTGAGCTCAAATCATTTATTTAAAAAAAAGTAATAATATGGAATTTTTGCCTCCTCCCACTCGTACCCTGGAGTATCTATCCAGCCAAGCCTATTGTCACGCCCTGCTCGCAAGACTTGAGGTTCTTCCACATTTTAGACAAGCCCACAAAGTTCTAGAACATTCCAGAAGGCTCTGCTATGATCTAGACTTGTCTAGAGGACCCTGGAAAAGCCTAGAATACTCTGGAAGTCTCTAGAACCTTAGAAGAAGCAATATGTAGACTACTCTAGAATTCTCTAGAACCCTCCATAGCTAGATCTTTATGTAGAATTTTCTAGAATTATATAAGGCAACCGTTAGATCGTTGCCACATGTAATAATCTTAGCCATCCCTTGAGGAGGTGCTTGCCTATAAATAGGCTCACCCTCTTCATTTGTACACACACACATACATCAGAACTTAGAGTTCTAAGACTTGCTTGTACTTGTAAGCTCCTTTCAAGCAATATAAGCTTCTTTCATCCACTCTTTGCCTACAACTTTCCAACATTCCCGTCTAGCCTTTGAAGTTTTGAGCAAGTTAAGGCTTTCTTAGCATTTGCGGGAGTGCTAAGGCCGCACGTCTACCTACAAGAAAAAGTAAGTGCGTGACAAGTGGTATCAGAGCCTTGGTTGGAAGCCATGACGAAGACCATCAGAGATCAAGTGGCGGGATCCGACACCCCCAATGTGGAGTCATCGCAACAAGGTCGGGGGCGTGAGGAGCAACGCGACCCCGTTATACCAAAGCCGAGGGGGAAGTCCAAGGACCGCACAGCTAGCTTTGAGTTACGCCTAACTCAGGTGGAGGAAGGCATGGGCGCCGTGGATGCACACATGGAGAATCTAGACCAACGGGTGGAAGGTCTAGAGGCCGACGTCGCCGAAACCCATGAAGAGGTGCGTGAAGCCCTTACCAAGCTAGGTGAGTCTAATCGAGAAGACTTACAGGCCCTTAGGGACAAATTTATGGCCGAGGTAGCCCGTTTGCGAGACGTCCATCAAAGGGAGATTAATAGGTTGCTAATGCAATTGGAGGAAGCTCGAGGGGACCTAGCCTTACGTAAGAAGGCGGTTCTTGCTGGCTCAACCACATCCACGGTGGAACCCCGACGGGTCGATATCCCAAAACCAAAGAGTTTCGCAGGAACGCGTAATGCTCGTGAAGTAGACAACTTCTTATGGGGGCTAGAACAATATTTCGACGCTGTAGGCATCCTTGAAGAGGGAGCCAAGATCAAGAGCACAGCTTTGTGCCTCACCGATACAGCCATGCTTTGGTGGCGCCGACGGTAGGAAGACGTCAAGAGAGGTACGTGCTCCATCACTACCTTTGATGATTTTAGAGGGGAGCTTAAGAGGCAATTTTACCTGGAAAATGCCGAAGAAGAGGCACGTGGTCGCCTACGAAGACTTAAACATCTGGGAAGCATCCGAGATTATGTGAAAGACTTCACAAACCTCGTGTTGGAAATCCCCGACATGTCCGATAAGGACTCACTCTTCTTTTTCATGGACGGTCTACAAACTTAGGCTAAAATCGAACTTAGGCGTCGTGGTGTGCAAGACCTTGCTACCGCCATCGCTATAGCCAAAAGCTTGATCGATTACTCAAGCAAAAAGGAGCCATCCAAGTCCAAAGAGAAGAAGGGTGGTCCCAACAAAGGTGGGGGACAACACTGGCGAGGCAACCGCAAGGAAGACAACCGAAGCCAAGGTCAAAGTCCTTGGAAGCCAAAGGATAAAGGCAAACAAAAGGACAACTTTGACAGTTCCATCCCTAAACGGGGATGCTTCTTATGTGGCGAGCTACACTGGACACGAGATTGTCCAAAGACAAAGGCACTCAATGCCTTGACGGCCGATGTTAAGGGGCACGAATCAAGTGGCAACAAGGAAGGTGCTCAAGTCGGCTCACTGCAACTGCTCAATGTCATCCAAAGTACTCCGAAGACTCAAGCCAAGGGACTTCAGTTCGTAGATGCAACTATCAACGGGAAGGAGACGAAAGCTTTACTTGACACAGGTGCGTCCCATAACTTCATCTCCGTAGAGGAAGCCAATAGAATAGGCCTTCAGATGGTTGGCGGCACTGGGTCTGTGAAAGCCGTCAACTCTATGGCCAAGCCAATACAAGGCATTGCTCGAGGCGTCAAGACCACCCTTGGTACATGGGTGGGCTACCTGAATTTGTCCGTGGTACCTATGGACGATTTCAAGGTGGTCCTCGGGATGGAGTTTCTCGATCAAGTGAAGGCGTTCCCCATTCCTTTTGCCAACACCATGTCCATCTTGGACGAAGGGAAGACTTGCGTAGTACCAACACTACGGTCTACCAAGTCTGATCCGAAAGCATTGTCAGCCATGCAGTTCGAGAAAGGCTTGAAGAGGGATGAGGAAATCTACCTAGCCATCCTCAAGGAGCACGACGATGAGGAGATACCTCCCCAACTAACTGTTCCAAAAGAAATAGAAGGCGTTCTTCGCGAATTCAAGGATGTCATGCTCGATGAATTACCAAAGAAGTTGCCACCAACAAGGGAGGTCGATCATCAAATCGAGTTAGAGCCAGGAGCCAAACCACCAGCCATGAGCCCCTACCGCATGGCACCACCGGAGTTAGCAGAACTCAAGAAACAACTAAAGGGCTTAATGGATGCCGGTTTTATTAGGCCCTCCAAAGCTCCTTTCGGTGCCCCAGTTCTTTTCCAAAAGAAAAAAGATGGTTCCCTACGAATGTGTATCGACTATCGGGCTCTCAACAAGGTCACCATTAAAAATAAGTATCCCATCCCACTTGTAGCGGATCTTTTCGACCAACTTGGCCATGCACGGTATTTCACCAAGTTAGATCTTCGCTCGGGATACTATCAAGTCCGTATTGCCGAAAGTGACGAGCCCAAGACCACATGCATAACAAGGTATGGCTCTTATGAGTTTTTAGTCATGCCTTTTGGTCTAACAAATGCACCCGCAACTTTTTGCACCTTAATGAATAAGCTATTCCACCCCTACCTCGATCAATTCGCGGTAGTCTACTTGGATGTTGTGATATACAGCCAAACAATGGAGGAACACAAGGAACACTTGAGAAAAGTGTTTCAAGTTTTAAAGGACAACGAGCTACATGTAAAAAAGGAGAAGTGCTCATTTGCCCAAGAAGAGGTATTGTTCTTAAGGCATAAGATAAAGGGTGGAAAGCTCATGATGGAGGATACAAAGGTGCAAGCCATACAAAGGTGGGAGCCACCCACTAAAGTTCATGAGTTAAGGTCCTTCCTTGGACTTGTGAACTATTATCGTCGCTTTATCAAAGGCTATTCAGCTCGAGTGGCACCATTGACAGATCTTCTTAAGAAGAATCGGCCATGGGCATGGAGCGAAGATTGCCAACGTGCCTTTGAAGATCTAAAGAAGGCCATTTGTAAAGATCCAGTTCTCAGCTTGCCTGATTATTCTAAGCCTTTCGAAGTGCACACTGATGCTTCAGACTTTACTATTGGAGGCGTACTCATGCAAGAGGGTCATCCGATAGCCTATGAGAGCCGCAAATTTAACGAGACGGAACGTCGCTACACCGTGCAAGAAAAAGAGATGACAGCAATCATCCATTGCCTAAGAGTTTGGCGACATTATTTATTGGGTTCCAGGTTCGTCATCATGACCGATAACATTGCTACTAGTTATTTCCAAACTCAAAAGAAGCTTAGTCCAAAACAAGCTCGGTGGCAAGACTTTCTCGCGGAGTTTGATTATAGCTTGGAATACAAGCCTGGGAAAGCCAATGTGGTAGCTGACGCCTTAAGCCGCAAGGTAGAACTCGCATCCATCAGTCGAGTTGATAGCCCTTTACTCAAGCGTATCAAGGAAGGCCTACAACAAGACTCCCTAGCCAAAAATCTTATAGCACTTGTAATGGAAGGCAAGACAAGACGCTTTTGGCTAGAAGAAGGGATGCTTTACACAAAGGGAAACCGACTCTTTGTGCCCAAATGGGGAAATCTTCGGCATGAGTTGATCAAAGAATGCCACGATTCTAAGTGGGCTGGACATCCAGGTATGAAACGTACTCTTGCTTTGTTGAAGACCACGTATTACTGGCCCCAAATGCAAGATGAGGTGGAGTCTTATGTAAGAACATGCCTCGTATGCCAACAAGACAAAGTTGAACAAAATGCACCATCGGGACTACTTGATCCCTTGCCTATCCCTAAGAGGCCTTGGGAAAGTGTTTCAATGGACTTTATCAGTTCCCTGCCAAAGTCAGAAGGATTTGGCAATATAATAGTGGTGGTTGATCGATTTAGCAAGTATGCCACCTTCATTCCAGCCCCTACAGATTGAACTGCCGAAGAGACAGCCCGATTATTCTTGAAAAATATGGTCAAGCTTTGGGGAGTTCCCTCCAACATAGTGAGCGATCGAGACCCGCGCTTCACGGGACGATTTTGGACGGAATTGTTTAAGTTACTTGGCTCAGATTTGAACTTTTCCACCAGTTTCCATCCTCAAAGCGATGGCCAAACCGAGCGGACCAATGCACTCTTGGAGCTATACTTAAGGCACTACGTGAGTGCCAACCAACGAGATTGGGCAAAGTTGCTTGATGTGGCCCAATTCTCCTATAATCTCCAACGGAGTGAAGCAACCAACCGAAGTCCTTTTGAAGTAATCATGGGACAGCAGCCTACAACGCCTCTTACTCTTGCCACAAGCTATGAAGGTAAGAGCCCCTCAGCATTTAAATTTTCCAAATCATGGCATGAACAAGCCAAATTGGCACGGGCGTATTTGAACAAGGCTTCAAAAAGGATGAAGAAATGGGCAGATAAGAGAAGAAGACCATTGGAGTTCCAAGAAGGCGATCTTGTCATGGTGAAACTTCTTCCCCAACAATTCAAGAGCTTCAGGAAAGTTCACAAGGGCTTGATCAGGAGATATGAGGGCCCTTTCCCGGTCTTGAAACGTGTTGGGAAGGTCTCCTATAAGCTCCAATTACCTTCCAAGCTAAAGATTCATCCGGTATTTCATGTGAGTCTCTTAAAACCATATCACAAAGACATGGAGGACCCCACACGAGGAGAGTCTAAGCGAGCGCCTACCGCCGTGGTCACCTCCTTTGCCAAGGAAGTCGAGGCCATACTAGCCGATCGCCATGTTCGAAGAAGAGGTGTACCAACTTATCGGGAATATCTCGTAAAATGGAAGAACTTACCCGAAAGCGAAGCAAGTTGGGAGCGCGAGGATACCCTTTGGCAATTCAAAGATCATATCTAGCAATTCCACAATGAAGACGCGATAAGGGCATCGCGAGCATAGGTGGGGGAGAATGTCACGCCCTGTTCGCAAGACTTGAGGTTCTTCCACATTTGAGACAAGCCCACAAAGTTCTAGAACATTCCAGAAGGCTCTACTATGATCTAGACTTGTCTAGAGGACCCTGGAAAAGCCTAGAATACTCTGGAAGTCTCTAGAACCATAGAGGAAGCAATATGTAGACTACTCTAGAATTCTCTAGAACCCTCCATAGCTAGATCTTTATGTAGAATATTCTAGAATTATATAAGGCAACCGTTAGATCGTTGCCACATGTAATAATCTTAGTCATCCCTTGAGGAGGTGCTTGCCTATAAATAGGCTCACCCTCTTCATTTGTACACACACACACACACACATCAGAACTTAGAGTTCTAAGACTTGCTTGTACTTGTAAGCTCCTTTCAAGCAATATAAGCTT
This sequence comes from Catharanthus roseus, assembly GCA_028651295.1. NCBI lineage: Eukaryota > Viridiplantae > Streptophyta > Magnoliopsida > Gentianales > Apocynaceae > Catharanthus > Catharanthus roseus. The sequence goes on from JAPQWS010000087.1 coordinate 184,561, forward strand.
CTTTCATCCACTCTTTGCCTACAACTTTTCAACGTTCCCGTCTAGCCTTTGAAGTTTTGAGCAAGTTAAGGCTTTCTTAGCATTTGCGGGAGTGCTAAGGCCGCATGTCTACTTACAAGAAAAAGTAAGTGCGTGACACTATGCTCCAGGGATGTCTCAAAGATGGCCCTCGTGCACCAATTTAGGTTGGCAGCAAGCCACCCAGCAGCAGCACCGAGCCTTTTTAATTTTTTTTTTTTTTGTTAAGTTATTCTTTCCTGCTTTGTTTTAGGTTGTTTACATTTTTTTATAATTATAATTTGCTATTAATTTAAGGTTGCATGTATATTTTATGTAGCCATAATGTTTTATTTATTTATCGAATTAATCTTGTTATTTCATCAAAATATATTTTAAGTGTACTATACTTACATTTATTTTTTAATTTTTTTTGTGGTATTGTACATTTTCTGTAGTAGGCTTCAATACTCTCTTCTCAATCATTTACCTCTCTTATATGTCACTAACTCTCTCTCACTCCACTCTAGCACGGAGGAATGGAAGACAGATATGGAATACCATGGAAAATACATTATCAAGATTTCTCCAGTAGTAGTGTCGCTGGTAGTGGAAGTTCTTCTTCTTGCTCTGCTGCCAGAACACCCGACCAGATCAACCATTTTGTTGCTAGAGTTTTCCAAACACCAACTATTGGTTACATCTATGTCTTCATCCATATTAACTAAAAGTAACTTAAAATTGTTACTTTGAGTTTTAAGTTATTGGAGAGAAATTTTTGTAGAGAGAGAAAGTTGTGAGGAGAAATAAGGGTCTAGGGGATTGCATATATGGTTGCAAATAGCAGTCCCCTTTATACACTTATGGTGTATACAACCTTCCTTTCCTTTCAAAATTATTTACTCTTTGGATTTTTCATTTTCCCTTATTAATTAATAGTATTTAACTTTCACATAACTTTTTTTTTTTTAAATTCTAAAACGAGCTTTATATACAATATGATAACCTCCTATTACACCTTCTCTGGAACACTACTTTTGTGGTAACACAGTGTATTAGATGATTTATATTAGACTATCCTAAGTAGTTTTAAGTTTAAAATGTGGTTTCTTCAAAATTTAAATTGCAATTAAATTTTCAACAAAATTTACAATGAAGCATCTAATTGTCAAAACTAAAACTACGGTTATGGTATATTCAACTTTCCTTTTATTTAAAAATTATTTCCTGATATGGATTTCACATTTTCTCTTATTATCGAACTATTACAATTTTGACATTAATCACCTTTTTTGAATTAAAATGTACTCAAAATACAATATCATAACCTTCTAATACACTTTATCTATAATACAACTTTTATAGTATCCAAGTGTAGGAGATAGTATATTGGAAGATATATTAAATTATCTTTAGTGGTTTTAAAATATAATATTGTGGGTTTTTGAAAATTTGCAATTAAATCCATATTAGAATTTATAATAAAGCATTTAGTTGTTAAAATTAAGATTAGATGGTTATGATGCATTTTTGCTTTCATTCAAAATCATTTCCTCTATGGATTTCATATTTTCTCTTGTCAACTATAGTATTTAACTTTCACATTATTCACTTTTTTGCACTTCAATCCTTAGCAGACTTTAAAATAAAACATTTAGGTATAAAAATTAATATTAGATACTTATGATATACTTTCCTCTCATTTCAAAATTGTTTCCTCTACGGAGTTCATATTTTTCCTTATATGTGTGTGTGTGTGTGCTCGTGCGCGTATGTGTGTGTGTGTGTGTTTGTAGGTGTATATATATAACATTTTAATACACTTTCTCTATAATATTACTTTTAGTAATAAGGAATAAGCTTATTAGATAGTGTACTAGAAGAGATATAAGATGAACCTGAGTGGTTTTTAAGTATAATAGTGTGACGTTTTCGAAATTTAAATTGCAATTAAATTCTTAATGAAATTTATAATGAAGCATTTAGTTGTCAAAATTAATATTAGACGGGGAAATTTCTCTTTGCAACCCCTAATTTGAGCTTGCAACCCCCTAAACCCTCATTTCCCTCAAACCACTTTCTCTCTCTATCTCTTCCTACCAAAATTTTCTCTCAAAACCTCGATCTTCAAATCTCAAGTAATCTACCGACAAATCTTCACAAAATCAGGTCAGTATACCATCTTTATGTGTATTTCTTCATTTTACCCGATGCAAATCATTATATTGAGCTCAAATCATTTTTAAAAAAATAATAATCTGAAATTTTTGCCTCCTCCCACCCGTACCCAAATTTTTGCCAGTCTTGGGATGCCACAACCTAAATCCAAGTTTAAGGTTCAGATAAGATAGTCCCCCATGAAAGAGCTACAAAATGAAAAAGGTTTAGATTCTTACAGCAGCAATAGACGGGCTAGACTCCTCTCCACACTCGGGGATGTAACATCGACTCGAATATTATTGTTTGAATATCACTTACCAAAGATATTTTCCATCGTAATGCATTCAAAAGCACGATATTTCATCCTTCGATCTACCGAGGTTGCGTAACGGAGATGATTGTTTCCGTTGCATCAGTATCCAACAAATTGTGAACGTTAGTAAGTTAAAGTCGAGAATAGTCGGTTTCTCCCACCATACCTTTACATTAATCTTGAGGGACACATTTGAGAGGTACTCGCTTGCTAACTTTTAAGACATGCTTTGTAAGACAAAGACTGAGAGATTTGTCCCGGATCGGTTTCATAAATTCGCTTCAGATTACCGAATAGGAAGCATTAAGCAAAAAGCTTTTTACTTGTGAAGGAGTATCCAAATATTGAGCATAAAAAGTTCTAGTGGAATCCATATCTTGTGCAATTACTAGAATTATCACTAATCACAGATTTCTGTTTCGGTCAATCATCAAGCATCGTTCAACACGGACGATAGGACAAGTTGGCCACATACCATACAAAGAGCCATTATTGTCGGGAAGAATTGCAATAAGCAGCTCTAATTCTTTTTCCCCCTAATTTGTTTGCAGCGACGATTACAAACATAACCAAGTGCCTTCTTCACTTGATCGAGTGCAGCGGAATGGATTGGAATTACGGGGGTCACTATTGAATTCCCGAATATGAAGGCCAACAGTTCACAGAAGGCAATGAGGGAGTGAATTTCTCTACAATATGCTAAACGCAAAGATTCTCAGAGGAGAAATTTACCGTTCCAGATATTTGACACATCTGGAGCAATTGTTGACAAAAGCTCAAAGCCACACTTTCTTGGACGCTCCATGAGAAGTTTATACAAGCCCAGTAATTAATATTATTTCCATTTATCACTTTCTGTATTAAGATAACAATTTTTATTCAGTCAAGGATTTACATCTCCATCCAGGAACCAAACTATGATGAGTTGATATTGTCATCCCCCAAAAGGAGGTTTAGATTACCTTATATATCATATTCCACTGACCTAGTTGAGGTAGATGTTCTTTTTCTTGGCCAGTATCATGATACTTCAGCTACTTGAAACAAAAGACTGATTATAGTTGCCAGTAATAGGGCTGAGGATTATGATTTTTACCTTAGTATCCTTTTGAGCCTTAAATGTTATCTCTTTCTTTAAACGAATTAAATATTAACCCATAATCTTGTAGAGAGTTTAATGCAAACTTCTAACTTGTGCTTCCATGATGGGTTATTGTTTTGTGTGTACGGAAAGAGAATAAGTTATTTTGACAAAAGGGCAGAAGAAAAAAATATATGAGTTGTTGTACTGAATAGAAAAAGAAAAAAACAAATGTACTGAGCTGAAAAAAAAAAAGAGAGAGAGAAAAAGAAAGAAAAGTATTACATGATTGTTACAAGTCATAAGGTGTAAAGAAAGAAAAAAAATTCAAGAGGCCTGAATTTGTGAATGTAAAAAAAAGAGTGGACTTAAATGATGAATTTTGAGAAAAAGAAGATGTTAGTTGGTGAATGCATTAATAAAAAAAAAAAAGGAAGGAAAAATAAAGTTAGAAAGTTTGTCGAAATTTTAAAGTATCCATATACTTTGCAAGCTCTCTTTTCTTTGAATTTGAATTCGTTACCTTCATTTGATAACCAACGCCCTAACCTTATATTATAAACTTTAAAATTCTACCTGATCTGAGTTGAGTTTGAGAGTCCTTGATTAGTGGAGAGAAGGTACAAAGAGTGAGCTTATAGGATGAACATTTGTTGAGATTTGTCTATTATGTGTAGTTTAAAATTTTTGTTTAGTATTTAATTTACAATATCTTATTATCACGATTACACCTTACACAAGTCTTTCTTTAGTTATAGAAGATGATTGAATATTTGTTAGTTAACTTGAGTTTGAAAATAAGAGGAATAGAGCTTGTTTTGATAAGTTTATGATATTGATGAAGGATACTTAATTTGAGTTATTCTATGTCTTTTCTAAAGTTTGTTGTTTATTTGACTTTGTGGGTATGTCGTCTGTAAACCCTCACGAGAGCATACTCAACCACTAGGGGGAAATTAGGGGTTTAAAAGGCTTGTGCACATGCTAAGTGCAATCGTGAGTCCTACGAAAGTAGCCAGTTAGTTTTTCTTTTTATTCTTTATTTTTGTTTGAAGACTAGCAAAACTTAGGTGTGGGAGAGCTGATGAAGTTTATTTTTGGTACAAATAAACACTCTAACTTTCAATTATTAGCCTTTAAAAATATTTTATTTATATATCAAACATAATTATTATATTTAATTTATTTTATTTAGGTGATAAAGGGAGAGAAGCCCAAGATGGATCAACAGCGCACCACAAGAGTAAGAAATAATAAAGGCAGCCCACAAGAAGAATAAAGGACAAAAATTTGAAACCCACGGCAGAAAAGAAAAAGGAAAGAAGGGCTGCCGAGAAGAATTAGAATAGGAGAAGGAAAGTTTTCCTTACACAAATATAAAAAAGAAAAGGGAATTATAATAGAAAGAGGAGAGGAGAGCTGCTGGGCAGCTTTAAAAGGAGAAGAAAAGAAGGAACCACGGGAGGACAGAAAAAAACTGAAAAAAATATATATAAAGGGAGCTGAGGGGAGAAATCGGAAGAGCTTGGAGCTAGAAAAAAAATTACCAGTAGCTGCCGCATGTATAAAGAAGCAGTTGCTGGCTGTGACAGGAATTAAAGCAGAAACAGCAGAGATCAAATAAGCAGCAGCAGTTGGAGAACCGAAGCAGCTTAGAAAACTGAAGTAGCGAATCGGCTGCAGGGCAGTAAAAGCAAACGAGCAACAGAAATATTCGGACGCTACTTGTGGATGAAATCAGCAGCAGTAGAAAGACAAAGTAGCAGCAGCTCCAAGTGAAGAAGAAAGCCAAAGCCATGATCTTTTCTAAGTAATTAGTTCCTTCTTTCACTTTAATTTTGAATTAATTTTCTTTTTAGAATCTTGATGAAATCTTAGATATGTGACTTTGGTTATTTATTTTGGGAAATTTACTATGATATTTATGTGATTAAATATCTTGGGATGTTTCTTGGTTTGATACAATTAATTCTCTGTGATTGTTCTTGTAGAATGATTATTTGTTTAGTTGGTATTTTGATCCATGCTTAATTCCTGTATTCTTGAGTATGAGATATGTGATTTTTGCAAGTATATTGTGGGTTTTATAATAGAATAATTCATGCTAATTTTAGATAATTTATATCATAGAGTTGAATAGGTCATGCTAATGGTTAGATGAATTATGTCATGCATTTAAACACAATATATTTATTTAGTGAATCAAACCTTGTAGCCTAGATCACCACATAAAGGTCTAATCTTTTCTCCTATATAGAATTCAATTATTGTTATATAGGTCAGTGGTAGATTCAGGGTTCTAAATCATCTTCTTTGGTTAATCTCTTGTTAGTTTTAATTTAGTTATTTTATTCATTAGTTTTAGTTAAATTTAGGTATAATTTTCTTAGATAATAGAATTTCGTTCTTCTTTTCATAAAATTAATTTAGGAAGATAGTAATTTAAGTAGTTAAGCCTTTCTCTGTGGTTCAATACCCTGATACTTCCATATTACATTGATCTTGTGCACTTGCAAATATTGAGTTTAGCGCTTACTTAGAAAAATTTCGATCATGTTTAAATGTCTCTTTTCTAATTATGGAAAAAACTCAATAATTAAATCAAAAAAATTAAGTTGGGTTGAACCTAACAAGCAGCCTTTGATTTATCAATCCGAGCACTACTTGAACCAACCTAGGAAAATGGGTTATTCTTGTTGTGCCAAGGTAACCAAACCGGGCCAAACAAAAGGCATCCCACAAGATAGATAGGCCGAACTAAAACTAGCTTGGGTAACCAACACTCGAGCCAAACAATTTTTTTAAAAAAAAATTTTCTTTTCGAAGTAAATTTTATCTCAAACTTGATATTTTTCAAATACCAATCATTGGTTACATCTACGTCTTCATCCATATTAACTAAAAGTAACTTAAAATTGTTACTTTGAGTTTTAACTTATTAGAGAGAAAATTTTTGTAGAGAGATAAAGTTGTTAGGAGAAATGAGGGTTAGGGGGATTGCATATAGGGTTACAAACAGCAGTCCCCTTATATACTTATGGTGTATACAACCTTCCTTTCCTTAAAAAATTATTTACTCTTTGAATTTTGCACTTTCTATTATTAATTCATAGTATTTAACTTTCAAGTATCCTTTTTTTTAATTCTAAAACGACCTTTCCATACAATATGATAACCTCCGATTACATTTTCTCTACAACACTACTTTTGTAGTAATACAGCGTATTAGATAGCATATTATATGATTTATATTAGACTATCCTAAGTAGTTTTTAAGTATAAAAATGTGGTTTTTTTCAAAATTTAAATTGCAATTAAATTTACAACAAAATTTACAACGAAGCATCTAATTGTCAAAATTAAAATTACGGTTATGGTATATTCAACTTTCCTTGTATTTCAAAATTATTTCCTCATATGGATTTCATATTTTCTCTTATTAACAAAGTATTTTAATTTTCACATAACACCTTTTTCAAATTAAAACGTACTTTGAATACAATGTCATAACCTTTTAATATACTTTATCTGTAATAAAACTTTTATAGTGATCAAGTGTACGAGATAGTATATTGGAAGATATATTAGATTATCTCAAGGAGTTTTTAAATATAATAATGTGGTTTTTCAAAACTTGCAATTAAATCCATAATAGAATTTACAATAAAGCATTAAGTTGTGAAAATTAAGACTACATGGTTATGATGCATTTTTCCTTTCATTTCAAAATCATTTCCGCTATGGATTTCAAATTTTCTCTTATCAACTATAGTACATAGCTTTCACATAATTCACTTTTTTGCAATTAAATTCTTAACCGATTTTACAATGAAGGATTTATTTGTCAAACTTAATATTAGATGGTTATGATGTATTCTCCTCTCATTTCTAAATCATTTCCTCCACAGACTTCATACTTTTCCTTATATGTGTGTGTTTGCGCACGTTTGTGCGTGCGTGTGTGTATATATATATATATTGCATTCTAATATACATTATCTATATTACTACTTTTATAGTAATAAAGAATAAGCGAATTAGAGAATGTATTATAAGATATATAGGATGAACCTAGTAGTTTTTAAATATAATAGTGTGACTTTTTAGAAATTAAAATTGCAATTAAATTCTTAATGGAATTTATAATGAATCATTTAGTTGTCAAAATTAATATTAGAAGGGGTAATTTCTCTTTACAACCCCTAATTTGACCTTGCAACCCCCCAAACTCTCATTTCCCTCAAGCCACTTTCTCTGTTCACCTCTTCCTACAAAAATTTTCTCTCAAAAAGTCTATCCTATAATCTAAAGTAATCTACGAACAAATCTTAACATAATTTGGTTGGTATGTCATCTTTTAGTATATTTCTTCATTTTTACCAATTCAAATCATGAAATTGAGCTCAAATTAATTTTTTTTTTAAAAAAATTATGGAATTTTTGCCTCCTCCCACCCGTACCTCGCAGTAGCTATCCAGCCAAACCTGTGTACCAGAGATGTCTCAAAGATGGCCCTCGTGTGCCAATCTGGGTTGGCCAGCAAGCTACTGTGCCACAGCACTCGGTCCTTTTTTAAAACTTTTTTTGTTAAGTTATTCTTTTTTGTTTGCTTAGGTCATTTACATTTTTTTTATTATTATAATTTGTTATGTATTTGACGTTGTATGTGTATTGTATGTAGCTATAATGTTTTATTTGTTTATCGAGTTATATGTTTTTAATGTGTATATATTATTTTTAAATTTGTTTTATGAATTACGTAAATTGTTATTATTGTATTTTTTAATTAGATGTCTGTTACGTTGAAATGTCTCTATTCTAGTTATGGAAAAAAACTCAATAATTAAACAAAAAAAAATAGGTTCAGGTGAACCGACCAAGCAGCCTTTGGTTTTTCAACCCGGGCACCACTTGAACCAACCTAGGAAACTAGGTTGTTCTTATTGTACCAAGTTAACGAACCCAAGCCAAATAAAAGGCATCCCACTAGGCAAATAGGCAAAACTAAAACCAGCTTGGGTAAACAACTCTCGATTAAAACAAATTTTTTTTAAAAAATAAATAACAAAAATTTTCTTTCCAAACTAAATTTTATCTCAAAATCGATGTTTTTCAAACACCGATCATTGGTTACCTCTATGTCTTCATCCATATTAACTAAAAGTAACTTAAAATTATTACTTTGTGTTTTAAGTTATTAGAGAAATTTTTTTTGTAGGGAGATAAAATTGTTAGGAGAAATAAGGGTCTGGGGAATTGCATATAGGGTTGCAAATAGCAGTCCCCTTATTCACTTATGTTGTATGCAACCTTCCTTTCCTTTCAAAATTTTTTACTCTTTGAATTTTGCATTTTTTATTATTAATTAATAGTATTTAACTTTCACATAACTTGTTTCTTTAATTCTAAAATGAGATTTATATACAATATAATTACCTCCGATTACATTCTCTAGAACACTACTTTTGTAGTAATATAGCGTATTTAGATTAAGTATTAGATGATTTATATTAGACTATCCTAAGTAGTTTTTAAGTATAAAAATGTTGTTTTTTCAAAATTTAAATTGCAAATAAATTACAACGAAATTTAGAACGAAGCATCGAGTTTTCAAAATTAAAATTAAGGTTATGGTATATTTAACTTTCATTTTATTTCAAAATTATTTCCTAATATGGATTTCACATTTTCTCTTATTAACGAGGTATTTTAATTTTCACATAAATAACCTTTTTCAAATTAAAACGTACTTTAAATACAATATCATAACCTTCTAATAAAAATTATCTACAATACAACTTTTATAGTGACCAAGTGTACCAGATAGTATATTGGAAGATATATTAAATGATCTTAAGTGGTTTTTAAATATAATAATGTGGCTTTTTAAAAATTTACAACCAAATCCATAACAGAATTTACAATGAAGCATTTAGTTGTCAAAAGTAAGACTAGACAGTTATGATGCAGTTTTCCTTTCATTTCAACATCATTTCTTCTATGGATTTCGTATTTTCTCTTATCAACTACAGTATTTAACTTTCACATAATTTACTTTTTGCAATTAAATTTACAATGAAGCATTTAGTTGTCAAAATTTATATTAGATGGTTATGATGTATTTTCCTCTCATTTCAAAATCATTTCCTCTATAGAATTCATATTTTTCCTTATATATGTGTGTGTTTTTGTGCATGCATGTGTGTGTATATATATAACATTCTAATACACCATCTATTATACTACTTTTATATTAATAAAGAATAAGTAATTAGCTAGTGTCTTAGAAGAGATATAAGATTAATCTGAGTGCTTTTTCAGTATAATAGTGCGACTTTTTCAAAATTTAAATTGCACTTAAATTCTTAATGTAATATATAATGAAGCATTTAGTTTTCAAAATTAATGTTAAACATGGTAATTTCTCTTTTGCAAACCCTAATTTTGACCTTGCAACCCCCTAAACGATCATTTCCCTGAAGCAACTTTCTCTGTCCAACTCGTCCTACAAAAATTTTCTCTCAAACAATCCCTCTTCAAATCTTAAGTATTCTGCCGACAAATCTTCAAAAAAATTAGGTCAATCTACCATTTTTAAGAGTATTTCTTCACTTTCACTGGTTCAAATCATTAAAATGAGCTGAAATCATTTTTGAAAAAAAAAATAATCCGGAACTTTTGCCTCCTGCCACCCGTACCCCGTATTAGCTATTTAGCCAAGCCTATGCACCCGCGATGTCTTTAAGATGGCCCTTGTGTGACAATCTGGGTTGGCCGACAAGCTACCCAGCCGCAGTACCGGGGCCTTTTTTTAAAATTTTTTTGTTAAGTTATTCTTTTTTTCTTTGTTTTAGGTTATTTACTTTCTTTATTTTTATAATTTGTTATGTATTTAATGTTGTATGTATATTTTATGTAGCGATAATGTTTTATTTGTTTAACGAATTATCTGTTTTTTAATGTGTATCTATTATTTTTAAATTTGTTTAATGAATTACATAAGTTGTTATTATTAAATTTTTTTATGTTTAAGTGTCTCTTTTCTAGTTACGGAAAAAACTCAACAATTCAATAAAAAAAAAGAGGTTAAGGTGAACTGACTGGACATCCTTTGGTTTATCGATCGGGGCACCGCTTGAACCAACCTAGGAAACTGGGTTGTTCTTGTTGTGCCACGATAGCGAACTCGGGCCAAGTAAAAGGCATCCTACCAGGCAGATTGGCCATTTAAAACCAGCTTTGGTAACCAACTCTCTAGCCAAACAAATTGTTTTAAAAAAATAAATAACAAAAATTTGGGTTTCGAACTAAATTTTATCTCAAAAATCGATGTTTTCTAAACACAAATCATTGATTACATCTATGTCTTCATCCATATTAACTAAAAGTAACTTAAAATTGTTACTTTTAGTTTTAAGTTATTAGAGAGAAAATTTTTGTAGAGTGATGTGAATCAGTTAGACATGCAAGAACATCAAGGAGTTGTGACAAGAGCGAAGGCAAAACAACTAAAGAGTCACAAGGATCAAATTGAGCAAGAGAAGTTTCAAGGCTTAAATTTTGATGTCAATTTTGATGTCCAAGACTTTATGGGGATTAAATTTTGATGTCCAAGACTTTACGGGGCAATATTCTAATTTTTGAATAAGTTAAAAATTGAAAATTTACCTTGGTAGATAGTTGGAATCCCTTTTGCGCAAGCTTAAAAATTGCCTCCTACTTTTGGCAATGTGTTGACTAGTACTCTAGAATAGTCCAAATGCAATTAAAACACCTCTATTGTCTTATCAAGTGTATGTATAGGTTATATCTATCCTTTGGGCTGAAAATATGAGAGGGAAAAATTCCTATTTTCTCCCTCAAGTCTCTATAAATATATAGTCTTCCATTTTGACGAGGTAATCAAGAAATTTTTCAAGACAAAGGTTCTTTTCTTAGTATTCTTAGTTCTTAACTTAGTCTTTCTATCTTCTTCAAGGGTGAACTTCCTTGAAAGAAAAAAATCACTTTGAAGACTTGTTGAAAGTTCCAAGAGCTTCAAGGTTGATCATAAAAAAAAAATTCCTTCATACTAGTTACTACACTCTTGTAGAAAACTAGTCTTGAGGTCTTCTTCTTGTTTCATTGAGGTCTAAGGTTCAAAATACCTTAGGTTGCTTGAACTTTGAAGAAAAGATTTTGTTTAAACCTTCTGGAGGTCTTGGATTTGATATATCCAAGGTTGCTTGAAGTTTAACATTTTCAAGTCCTTTCAAAGACACTTTCTTCTACTTATTACACTCGTTTTGTTTGTTCTCTCCCTCACTTCTTGGACAAAATTTTATGCTCTTGAAGATGATTCCACATCATTTGGTATCAGAGCCACCTTCAAGTAAGTGTTTTTGAGATATCTTACATACAAAAAAAAAAAAAAATACAAGACAAAAAAAGAAAAAGAGAAAAGAGACTAGATTGCTGGAAAATGGCATCACAAAAATAGAATGCTTGAACGACCTGGAATATGACTATAACTTTGCAATATTTTTACATGGAGTTATACTACATTGACCTGGGAAACAAATGAAATAAGTTTCATCTAATTTGGACTTCATTTGATATATCAAAATAGCCAAAACTTGAAGGTGTACCTGGCTTTTCCGCAGACAAAAAAGTACTGAAATAATCTGTGCATATCTTCCTTTTTACTAATCCTTTTTATTTGATTCTTGAGCCTAAACTCAATCATTTTGAGTGAGGATTCTTTCTAAACAAACCTTATTCAATTTAGACTTGTGGTTAAATACCAGTTTTGCAAACAAGCCGAGTATGTCATCTACTATGCTTGCTGGAAACTTTTGTTGTGTATTCTTTTGTGTTCCTGAAGTGTCCTAGCTTTGTGTTTGTATTTGTGGTCGAATTTCTTTCCTTTTTCAGTACTTATTTCTTTGTTTGGTCAACCTACCATTATTGACTCAAATGCTCTTGGAAATGTTGTTGAACTTCCTTAAAATGAATGGATGACTCAATATCATTTTCCTTGCTTCTCATATTTCTCAACTAGTTTTTGTTTGTGATTTTTTTTTATTTTGGTTGTTTTAAACTTTAGTAGAGGTGTTAAATCTTTGTTAAGAATTCATAGAACTGTTTGAGACTTGAACCTTTAGAAAAAGGCAAGAGTTGTGAGAATATCCTCAAAAAAAAATAAGGCCAAAGAGAGTTAAACAAGAGAGTTTTGTGAAGTAAACACTAAAAAGATGTCAACCCAAGCTCAAGCACCAACTCCTTTTGGAGAAGAGTCTAGCAACTCCCAACATGATGACCCTTTGAGGCTCATAATGCAAGAGTTACAATCCCTAAGAGATGAGATGAGGGATATTAGAAGGGATGTCACTAATCTCTCTAATCAACAAAGGGAGGTTAGTCCTCATGGTAGTCTCAATGTTACTACCCCAAGGAGCAATGGACCACTCAATTGCTCTAGGACAACCGAGTTCCACCAACCTCCAGATTTTGATGAAGAACTTCATCTACCTCCTTACGGTGGTAGAAGAGGCGGTTTTGGAGGAAGAGGCATGCCTAGACACTTTGAAGAAGTTCCAAGGCCACAAGCTAGGCATGGAGAGCCATTATATGATGATCATGAACATGTTCCATTTGTTGCAAACCGTGGAAGAGACCAAGGTGACAAAACCTTGGACCGAATGAAGTGGAAGCTCTCTAGTTTTAAGGGTGAGAATGACCCTAACATTTTCTTAGATTGGGAGAGGCAAGTGGAAAACATGTTTATGTTGAAAAATTGTAATGGGTTCTTAAAAGCTAGACTTGTAATAGCCGAATTTTCTGGCTATGCTTTACATTGGTGGGAAAGGGTAGTAAACCAAAGAGTTAGAAGTGGTAGACCACCGGTTGATACTTGGAGAGAGTTAAAAGCTTTGATGAGAGAAAGATTTGTGCCCGAGCACTACTATAGAGAGCTTCATTATAAGCTCATGACTTTAAAACAAGGTGCAAAAAGTGTAGAAGAGTATAGACAAGAGTTTGAGCTCTACATCTTGAGGTTGTACTTGGAAGAAGACAAGGATGCTTCAATGGCTAGGTTCCTTAGTGGTCTCAATAGGGAGATAGCCAACCAACTTGAGTTGTATCCATATACAACTTATGAAGACATGTGCCACCTTGCCAACAAGATCGAATCACAAAGGAAAAGGAATGGGATGATGCGATCCTCATTTCCCAACCAAAGACAAGTTGCAACAACAAAAATCACCTACTTCCAACTTCAAGCCATGGCCAAAAAAGGAGGAGGCTCCTAGAGGTACTTTCCGACCTCCAACCAAACCAAAGATGGAAGAGAGAGGTAAAATCATTTCTAACCCTCCAAAGTGCTTTAAATGTAATGGTGTAGGACACTATGCAAGTAGTTGTCCGACAAAGAGAGCTTTGATCTTTAGAGAGGATTTGAGTGGTTGGATTGAGAAGGAAGAGGATGAAAGTAACGAATGTGTTGAGGGTGAAGAAAATGGTGAGGATGATAAACATGTTGATTTGAATCCTTTAGGAAGTGATGACGATGTCTTGAGCTTAGTTACTATAAGAGCACTAAGTGCTCAAACTTTTGATGATAACATGATTGAACAAAGAGAAAACAACTTCCATTCTAAATGTAAAGTTGAGGGAAGGATTGCCAACCTTATCATTGATAGTGGTAGTTGTGTAAATGTCGCTAGTGCTTATCTTGTTGAGAAGTTGAAACTACCTACTACAAAAAACATGATAAACCCTACAAACTCCATTGGCTAAATGATAGTGGAGAAATTAAAGTGTTGAGACAAGTAGTGGTACCAATAGAAATGGGAGCTTACAAAGATGAGATACTATGTGATGTTTTGCCCATGCAAGCATGCCATCTTCTCTTGAAGACCTTGGCAATTCGATAGAAAGTCCCTCCACAATAGGGAGAAGAATACTTATTCTTTTGTGAAGGATGGAAGAACATTCACTATGAATCCTCTTACACCTCAACAAATGAGAGATGAACAAAAAAAGATGAGGGAGAAAGAGAGGGCCGAAAGTGAGCTCAAAAGGAAAAAAATTGGGGAGGGAAAGAGAGTTGAGGAAAAAGAAAAGAGTGAAGAAAGAGTGATGAAAAACAAGAGTGAAAGAAAAAGAGTGACCAAAAAAAAAAGAGGGAGATGAAAGAAAAGAATTGTTTCTGCTCTTGTATTGTAGGGAATCTTTTACGTCATCTAAAGAACACTCACCCTCTTTTTCAAGTGAAATTTTGCAGGTTATTGAAGATTACCAAGACATATTTCCCGATGAGATGCCCGGAGGTCTCCCACCAATTAGAGGAATCGAACACCAAATCGATTTTGTCCCCAGGGCGGTCTTGCCAAACTGACCGGCCTGTAGGAGTCCACCGGGAGAGACTAAGGAGCTAAAAAGGCAAGTTGAGGATCTAATTTCAAAAGGTTACGTGCGTGAGTCCATGAGTCCTTGTGCGGTTCCGGTTTTGCTTGTTCCAAAAAAAGATGGTACATGGAGAATGTGTATAGATTGTAGAGCCATAAACAACATTACTATTAAGTATAGGCATCCCATACCTAGACTTGATGATTTACTTGATGAGTTGCATGGTTCTAATCTTTTCTCTAAAATTGACTTGAAATCCGGATACCATCAAATTAGGATGAGAGAAGGGGATTAGTGGAAAACCGCTTTTAAGACTAACTTTGGTTTGTATGAATGGATGGTTATGCCCTTTGGATTAACTAATGCTCCTAGTACATTTATGAGATTAATGAATCATGTGTTGAGGAATTTTATTGGGAAATTCGTTGTTGTATACTTTGATGATATTTTGGTCTATAGCAAGACATATGAAATGCATATTGAACATCTTAGGCAAGTACTAATTGTCTTGGGAATTGAAAAACTTTTTGCTAACCTTGACAAATTTGAGTTTTGTTTGGAGAAAGTTACATTTCTAGGTTATGTGGTAAGCTCACAAGGACTTCAAGTAGATGAAGGAAAGGTCCAAGCAATTAAGGAATGGCCAACACCAAGAAATGCATCGGAAGTAAGAAGTTTCCATGGCCTAGCAAGTTTCTATAGGCGGTTCATCAAAAATTTCAGCACACTTGCTAGCCCTTTGACCGATGTGATCAAGAAAACCGAAGGATTTAACTGGGAAACAAAACAAGAACAAGCATTTCAATTGTTGAAGGAAAAGTTGTGTAGTGCACCCCTTTTGTCACTACCAAACTTTGAGAAAACTTTTGAGGTGGAGTGTGATGCATCCGGCATTGGTATAGGTGGTGTACTTATAGAAGATGGAAAGCCCTTAGCCTATTTTAGTGAAAAACTTAATGGGGCAGCCGTGAGGTACTCAACTTATGACAAGGAGCTTTATGCTTTAATAAGAACATTAAAGCATTGGCAACACTACCTATGGCCAAAGGAGTTTGTTGTGCACACGGATCATGAGGCTTTGAAGTTTCTCAAGAGCCAACATAAACTCAATAAAAGACATGCAAGATAGATGGAGTTCATTGAAACATTTCCATATGTCATCCATTACAAGAAAGGTAAGGTGAATGTTGCGGCCGATGCTCTATCCAGAAGGTATACTCCTTCAAACAAAAATTTTGGGTTTTGAAATGCTTAAAGAAATGTATTCTAGTGATCATTACTTTAAGGAAATTTTCTAGAAATGCTTGTTAGCACCTTTTGGAAAATATTTTTTGCATGAAGGATTTCTTTATTGTGAAGGTAGATTGTGCATACCATCTTGTTCTACAGGAATTCTACTTGTCAAAGAAGCACATTGTGGGGGTTTAATGGGACATTTTGGTGTCACTAAAACCTATGAAATTCTTGATGAACATTTTTTTTGGCCACATTTAAAAAGAGATGTAGAAAGATTTGTAGGAAGTTGTATTGAATGCAAGAAAGCTAAATCTAGAACTCTTCCACAAGAACTTTACACACCATTAGAAGTTCCTAAAGAACCTTGGGTTGATATTTCTATGGATTTTATTCTTGGTTTACCTAGGACCGCTAGAGGTATGGATTCTATTTTTGTTGTTGTGGATAGGTTCTCTAAAATGGCACACTTTATTCCTTGTAGGAAATCCGATGATGTTACTCATGTAGCTAGCTTCTTCTTTACTTGGATAGTTAGATTCTATGGAATTCCAAGGTCTATTGTGTCAGATAGGGATACTAAATTCTTGAACCATTTTTGGAGAGTTCTTTGGAAGAAGCTTGGTACTAACTTGCTTTATTCTACAGCTTGCCATCCACAAACGGATGGAAAAACCGAGGTGGTAAATAGAACAATTGGCCAACTTCTAAGGGCTATTTTGAAGAAGAAATTGAGGCAATGGGAGGAGTGTTTGCCACACATTGAATTTGCTTATAATAGGGAACCTCACTCTACTACTTCTCATTCTCTATTTCAAGTTGTTGATGGTTTTAACCCTCTAAATCCCTTTGATTTGGTTCCTTTGCCTATAGATCAAGCATTAAGCAAGGATGCAAGCAAGAAGGCTGATTTTGTGAAAGCAATTCATGCAAAGGTCCAGGCAACTCCAACAAAAAGCTTGTAGAGGAAAGAAATTTGGGAAGAAGAAAAGTGGTATTCAAACCCGGTGATTGGGTTTGGGTACATTTTAGGAAGGAAAGATTTCCCCAACAAACAAAGTCTAAGCTTGATAATAGGGGAGATGGGCCATTTCAAATCCTTGAGAAAATTAATGACAATGCCTATAAAGTTGATCTTCCGGGACATTATAATGTTAGTGCCACTTTTAATGTTTCCGATCTCTCTTTATTTGATATAGGTGATGGAGATTCAAGGACGAATCCGTTTCAAGAGGGGGAGGATGATGTGAATCGGTTAGACATGCAAGAACATCAAGGAGTTGTGACAAGAGCGAAGACAAAACAACTAAAGAGTCACAAGGATCAAATTGAGCAAGAGAAGTTTCAAGGCTAAAATTTTGATGTCAATTTTGATGTCCAAGACTTTATGGGGATTAAATTTTGATGTCCAAGAATTTACGAGGCAATATTCTAATTTTTGAATAAGTTAGAAATTGAAAATTTACCTTGGTAGATAGTTGGAATCCCTTTTGCCCAAGCTGAGAAATTGCCTCCTACTTTTGACAATGTGTTGACTAGTACTCTAGAATAGTCCAAATGCAATTAAAACACCTCTATTGTCTTATCAAGTGTATGTATAGGTTATATCTATCCTTTGGGCTGAAAATATGAGAGGGAAAAATTCCTATTTTCTCCCTCAATTCTCTATAAATATGTAGTCTTCCATTTTGAAGAGGTAATCAAGAAAATTTTGAAGACAAAGGTTCTTCTCTTAGTATTCTTAGTTCTTAGCTTAGTCTTTCTATCTTCTTCAAGGGTGAACTTCCTTGAAAGAAAAAAATCACTTTGAAGACTTGTTGAAAGTTCCTAGAGCTTCAAGGTTGATCATAAAAAAAAAAAAAAAAATTCCTTCATACTAGTTACTACACTCTTGTAGAAAACTAGTCTTGAGGTCTTCTTCTTGTTTCATTGAGGTCTAAGGTTCAAAATACCTTAGGTTGCTTGGACTTTGAAGAAAAAGATTTTGTTTAAACCTTCTTGAGGTCTTGGATTTAATATATCAGGTTGCTTGAAGTTTAACATTTTCAAGTCCTTTCAAAGGCACTTTCTTCTACTTATTACACTTGCTTTGTTTGTTCTCTCCCTCACTTCTTGGACAAAATTTTATGCTCTTGAAAATCATTCCACATCACTGGGGCCTTTTTTTAAAATTTTTTTGTTAAGTTATTCTTTTTTTCTTTGTTTTAGGTTATTTACTTTCTTTATTTTTATAATTTGTTATGTATTTAATGTTGCATGTATATTTTATGTAGCGATAATGTTTTATTTGTTTAACGAATTATATGCTTTTTAATGTGTATCTATTATTTTTAAATTTGTTTAATGAATTACATAAATTGTTATTATTAAATTTTTTTTATGTTTAAATGTCTCTTTTCTAGTGACGGAAAAAACTCAATAATTCAATTAAAAACAAAGAGGTTAAGATGAACTGACTGGACATCCTTTGGTTTATCGATCAGGGCACCGCTTGAACCAACCTAAGAAACTGGGTTGTTCTTGTTGTGCCACGATAACCAACCCGGGCCAAGTAAAAGGCATCCCACCAGGCAGATTGGCCATTTAAAACCAGCTTCGGTAACTAACTCTCTAGCCAAATAAATTGTTTTAAAAAAATAAATAACAAAAATTTGCGTTTCGAACTAAATTTTATCTCAAAATCGATGTTTTCTAAACACAAATCATTGATTACATCTATGTCTTCATCCATATTAACTAAAAGTAACTTAAAATTGTTACTTTTAGTTTTAAGTTATTAGAGAGAAATTTTTTGTAGAGATATAGAGTTGTTAGGAGAAATAATGGTCTAGGGAATTGCATATAGGGTTGCAAATAGCAGTCTCCTTATACAATTATGGTATATAAAACTTTCGTTTCCCTTCAAAATTATTTAGTCTTCGAATTTTGCATTTTCTATTATTAATTAATAGTATTTAACTTTCACATAACTTTTTTTATAATTCTAAAACGAACTTTATATACAATATGATAACCTCCGATTACACTTTCTCTAGAACACTACTTTTGTAGTAATACAGCGTATTAGATCATTTATATTAGACAATCCTAAGCCGTTTTTAAGTACAAAAATGTTGTTAAATTTAAATTGCTATTAAATTTACAACAAAATTTACAACGAAGCATCTAATTGTCAAAATTAAAAGTACGGTTATGGTATATTCAACTTTCCTTTTATTTCAAATTTATTTCCTAATATCGATTTAACATTTTCTCTTATTAACGAAGTATTTTAATTTTCACATAAATCACTTTTTTTGAATTAAAGTATACTTTAAATACAATATCATAACCTTCTAATACACTTTATCTACAATACAACTTTTATAGTGATCAAATGTAAGGGATAGTATATTGGAAGATATATTAGATGATCTTGAGTGGTTTTTAAATATAATAATGTGGCTTTTTCAAAATTTACAACAAAATCCCTAACATAATTTACAATGAAGCATTTAGTTGTGAAAATTAAGACTGCACAGCAATGGTGCGGTTTTCCTTTCATTTCAAAATCATTTCCTCTATAGATTTCGTATTTTCTCTTATCAACCACAGTATTTAACTTCCACATAATTCACTTTTTTGCAATTAAATTCTTAACAGAATTTACAATGAAGCATTTAGTTGTAAAAATTAATATTAGATTGTTATGATATATTTTCCTCTCATTTCAAAATCGTTTCCTCTATAGAGTTCATATTTTTCCTTATATTTGTGTGAATGCGTGCGTGTGTGTGTTTGTATGTATAAAATATTCTAATACACTTTCTTTATAAAACTACTTTTAGAGTAATAAAGAATAAGCGAATTAAATAGTGCATTAGAAGAGATATAAGATGAACCTGAGTGGTTATAAAGTATAATAGTGCGCCTTTGTGAAATTTAAATTGCTATTTAATTCTCAATGGAATTTATAATGAAGCATTTAGTTGTCAAAATTAATATTAGACGCGATAATTTCTCTTTGCAAACTGTAATTTTGACCTTGCAACCCCCCAAACCCTCATTTCCCTCAAGCCACTTTCTCTATCCACCTCGTCCTACCAAAATTTTCTCTAAAAAAATCCATCTTCAAATCTTAATAAATCTGCGGACAAATCCTCAAAAAATCAGGTTAGTATATAATCTTTAAGAGTATTTCTTCATTTTTACCAATTCAAATAATTAAATTGATCTCAAGTAATTTTTTTTTAAAAAAAAGAATCCATAATTTTTCCTCCTCCCACCCGTATCCCGCAGTAGCTATTTAGCCAAGCCTGTGCACCCGGAATGTCTTGACGTTGACCCTCGTGTGCCAATCATGGTTGGCCGGCAAGCTACCCAGCCGCAGCATCGGGGCATTTCTTTAAAATCTTTTGTTGAGTTATTCTTTTTTCTTTGTTTTAGGTTATTTACTTTTTTTATTATTATAATTTGTTATGTTTTTAATGTTGTATGATATTTTATGTAGTGATAATGTTTATTTGTTTATCAAATTATATGTTTTTCAATGTGTATCGATTATTATTAAATTTGTTTAATGAATT
Organism: Catharanthus roseus; assembly: GCA_028651295.1. Taxonomy (NCBI): domain Eukaryota; kingdom Viridiplantae; phylum Streptophyta; class Magnoliopsida; order Gentianales; family Apocynaceae; genus Catharanthus; species Catharanthus roseus. The sequence continues at coordinate 205,301 of JAPQWS010000087.1, forward strand.
ACGTGAATTGTTATTATTGAATTTTTTTAATGTTTAAATGTCTCTTTTCTAGTTAAAGAAAAAATTCAATAATTCAATTAAAAAAATAGGTTAAGGTGAACCGACCGGACAACCTTTAGTTTATCGACCCAGGCACCGCTTGACCCAACCTAGGAAACTGGGTTGTTCTTGTTGTGCCAAGGTAACCGAACCCGAGCCAAGGAAAAGGCATCTTCCCTGGTAGATTGGCCAAATTAAAACCAACTTCGGTAACCAACTCTCTAGCCAAACAAATTGTTTTAAAAAGATAAATAACAAAAATTTGTTTTTCGAACTAAATTTTATCTCAAAATCGATTTTTTCTAAACAAAATCATTGATTACATCTACATCTTCATCCATATTAACTAAAAGTAACTTAAAATTGTTACTTTAAGTTTTAATTTACTAGAGAGAAAGTTTTTGCAGAGAGATAAAGTTGTTAGGAGAAATGAGGGTCTAGAGGATTGCATATAGGGTTGCAAATAACAGCCCCCTTATACACTTATGATGTATAACACCTTCGCTTCCCTTCAAAATTATTTACTCTTTGAATTTTTCATTTTCTATTCTTAATTAATAGTATCTAACTTTCACATAACTTTTTTTAAATTCTAAAACGAACTTTATATACTATATGATAACCTCCGATTACACTTTCTCTAGAACACTACTTTTGTAGTAATACAGTGTATTAGATCATTTATATTAGACAATCCTAAGTATTTTTTAAGTATAAAAATGTTGTTTATTCAAACTTTAAATTGCAATTAAATTTATAAAAAAAATTTGAAGCGTCTAATTGTCAAAATTAAAATTACGGTTATGGTATATTCAACTTTCCTTTTATTTCAAAATTATTTCCGAATATGGATTTCACATTTTCTCTTATTAATGAAGTATTTCAATTTGCACATAAATCACATTTTTTCGAATTCAAACGTACTTTAAATACAATATCATAACCTTCTAATGCACTTTATCTACAATACAACTTTTATAGTGATCAAGTGTATGAGATAGTATATTGGAAGATATATTAGATGATCTTGAGTGGTTTTTAAATATAATAATATGGCTTTTTCAAAATTTATGACAAAATCCCTAACATAATTTACAAATAGAGCATTTAGGTTTCAAAATTAAGACTATACGGCAATGATGTAGTTTTCCTTTCATTTCAAAATTATTTCCTCTATGGATTTCCTATTTTCTCTTATCACCCACAATATTTAACTTTCACATAATTCACTTTTTGTAATTAAATTCTTAACATAATTTACAACGAAGCATTTAGTTGTAAAAATTAATATTTGATGGTTATGATGTATTTTCCTCTCATTTCAAAATCATTTCCTCTATAGAGTTCATATTTTTCCTTATATGTGTGTTATGAATGCGTGCGTGCGTGTGTTTGTATGTATAAAACATTCTAGTACACTTTCTCTATAATACTACTTTTATAGTAATAAAGATAAGCAAATTAAATAGTGTATTAGAAGAGATTTAAGATAAACCTGACTGGTTATAAAGTATAATAGTATGAATTTTTTAAATTTAAATTGCAATTAAAGTCTTAATGGAATTTATAATGAAGTATTTAGCTGTCAAAATTAATATTAGACAGAGTAATTTCTCTTTGCAACCCCTAATTTGACCTTGCAACCCCCCAAATCCTCATTTCCCTCAAGCCACTTTCTCTGTCCACCTCTTCCTTCAAAAGTTTTCTCTCAAAAAGTCCATCTTAAAACCTAAAGTAATCTACCAACAAATCTTCATAAAATCAAATTGATATATCATCTTTAAGTGTACTTCTTCATTTTTACCGATTCAAAACAAGAAATTGAGCTCAAATAATTGTCTTTTAAATAAAATATTCTGAAATTTTTGCCTCCTCCCACCCGTACCCCTGCAGTAGCTATCCAGCCGAACCTGTGCACTAGGGATGTCTTGAAGATGACCCTCCTACGCAAATCTGGGTTGGCCAGCAAACTACCCAGCCTATTTAAAATTTTTTTTGTTAAGTTATTCTTTTTTCTTTGTTTTAGGTCATTTACTTTTTTTATGATTATACACTATTACGCATTTAATGTTCTATATATATTTTATGTATTTGTTTATTGATTTAATCTTGTTATTTCATCAAAATATATATTTAAGTGTATTGTACCTACATTTATTTTTCATTATTTTGTGGTATTGTACGTTTTTTGTAATAGGCTTCAATAGTCTCTTCTCGATCATTTACCTCTCTTATATATCACTCTCTCTCTCTCACTCCACTCCACCACGGAGGAATAGAAGATAGAAATGGAATGCCATGGAAAATGCATTCTCAAGATCTCTCCAACAGCAGCGCCGCCAGTTGTGGAAGTTCCTCTTCTTGCTCTATTGCCATAACACACGGCTAGATCAACCATTTTCTCACCAGAGTTTTCCAAACACCAATCATTGGTTACATCTATGCCATCATCCATATTGACTATTAGTAACTTAAAATTGTTACTTTGAGTTTTAAGTTATTAGAGAGAAAATTTTTGTAGAGAGATAAAGTTTTTAGAAGAAATGAGGGTCCGAGGGATCGTGTATAGGGCTGCAAATAGTAGTCCCCTTATACACCTATGGTGTATACAACCTTTCTTTCCTTTAAAACTTATTTACTCTTTTAAATGAGTATCAAATTTGTTATATACTAAATTCGCCCTTTGGAGGGAAAGGATGGATTGTTAGTCTGAATGGTGGTTTAGGAGTGCTAGAGAACTTGGTCCACCGGAAACTCATAGCTATGTAGAATAAGAGAAAATCATTGCTGAGATTCGCGCAACAAGCGCGACCCTCGTGTTTAGTTGCCATCATCAATCTGGTTCGTTCTTTGCACTGAGTTTTGGCGTAACAGCTATATTTCGATTCATCCATTTTTTCCAAGGGCTCGATAGATAATTTGATAAGCCCATGATTTTTTGAATTTTCTTTAATTATTAATAGTATTTAACTTTCACGTAACCTTTTTTTAAAAAAAAAAATTCTAAAACGAGCTTTATATACAATATGATAACCTCCTATTACACTTTCTCTAGAACACTACTTTTGTAGTAGTACAGCGTGTTAGATTATTTATATTAGACTATTCTAAGTAGTTTTAAGTATAAAAATTTGTTGTTTTTCAAAATTTAAATTGCAATTAAATTTTCAACAAAATTTACTACGAAGCATCTAATTGTCAAAATTAAAAGTATGGTTATGGTATATTAAACTTTCCTTTTATTTCCAAATTATTTCCTAATACGGATTTCACATTTTCTGTTATTAATGAAGTATTTTAATTTTTACATAAATTACCTTTTTTGAATTAAAATGTACTTTATGTATAATATCATAACCATCTAATATACTTTATCCACAATAAAACTTTTATAGTGATCGAGTGTATGAGATAGTATATTGGAAGATATATTAGATTATCCTGAGTCGTTTTTAAATATTATTGGAAAACTGATTACTATTACACAAAACTATTTACTATTACACAACCCAAATAATAATAATAAACAGTGGAAAATAAAAAAATCTAACTCTATTACATAAACCAATATCTTCTTCCTCTTCTTTTACTAATCGGTAAAAGTCGATCTTAGTGCCAAACCGTGTTCCTGCAAAAATGGTTAACTGAAACAGAAAATTAAAACAATTAAAACCATAGAACAAAGCTTCTTACCCACTGCCGCAAGTTGGTTCCGCCAGAGGACGAAGAACCGCAAGGACAACACCGCAGAGCAACGTCGAGGCACCGGTATGGAGGTTTAGATCGGGTACCCTTAGTCCAAGAAGTCTCGGTAAACAAGAGTCACGGGTGTCTCTCTCTTGCTCACTCTCTCGACTCTCTCTTAAGTACTCGTCAGAAACAATGGTCAAGAAGACCACCAAAGACAACCACTCACAGTAAGGCAGCGTCGTGGAGAAAGACCGAAGGTCATAGAGGAGCAGCGGACCGCAAAGAAGAAAGGCAGGAAACAGAGAAAGAGATGGCACTCCCAAGAAGTCAGAGACGGGGAAGAGAGAAAGACCAAGAAGAAGAAGAAGAAGAAGAAGAAGAGTGTTCTATGGAAACCGAGGAGGCAACAGATAAATAGGTAGAGTCATAACGGGCAGCCCGGGTTGGCCCGGCCCGGCCCAGCATCTCTAACCTAGTCAAAAAGAGATCACCTACTCTTCAACTGAGGCCCATGGTCATCATTGGGTAATATACAGTGGGCTGGAAAATGGGAAATATTGGGAAGACTAAGGCCCAAAAGGCCTACAAATATAATAATGTGACTTTTTCAAAACTTGTGATTAAATCCATAACAAAATTTACAATGAAGTATTTATTTGTCAAAATTAAGACTACACGGTTATGATGTAGTTTTCCTTTTATTTCAAAATCATTTCCACTATGGATTTCATATTTTCTCCTATCAACTATGGTACTTAGCTTTCACATAATTCACTTTTTTCGAATTAAATTCTTAACAGATTTTACAATGAAGCATTTATTTGTCAAAATTAATATTAGAAGGTTATGATGTATTTTCCTGTCATTCCTAAATCATTTCCTCTATAGAGTTCATAATTTTCCTTATATGTGTGTGTGTGTATGCATGCATTTGTGTGTGTGTGTGTATATATAACATTCTAATGCACTTTATCTATATTACTACTTTTATAGTAATAAAGAATAAGCAAACTTGATAGTAGTAATAAAGAATAAGAAAATTTGATAGTATATTAGAAGAGATATAGGATGGACCTAGTGGTTTTTAAATATAATAGTGTGAATTTTTCAAAATTTAAATTGCAATTAAATTCTTAATGGAATTTATAATGAAGAATTTAGTTGTCAAAATTAACATTAGACGGAGTACTTTCTCTTTGAAACCCCTAATTTGACCTTGCAACCCCCCAAACTATGATTTCCCTCAAGCCACTTTCTCTGTCCACCTCATCCTACGAAAATTTTCTCTCAAAAAGTCCATCTTCAATTCTAAACTAAACTACCAACAAATCTTCACAAAATCGGTTAGTATATCATCTTTAAGTGTATTTCTTCACTATTTCTGATTGAAATCATTAAATGGAGTTCAAATAAATTGTTTAAAAAATATTATGGAAATTTTGCCTCCTCCCACCCTTACTCTGCAGTAACTATTCAGCCAAACTTGTGCTCCAGGGATGTTTCGTAGATGGCCTTCGTGCGCCAATCTGGATTGGCCGGCAAGCTAGCTAGCCGTATCACTCGGGCCTTTTTTAAATCTTTTTTGTTAAGTTACTCTTTTTTTTGGTTTTAGGCAATTTACTTTTTTAATTATTATAATTTGTTATGTATTTTTTGCTGTACGTATATTTTATGTAACTATAACGTTTTATTTGTTTATCGAATTAATCTTTTTATTTCGTCAAAATATATTTAAGTGTACTGTACCTACATTTATTTTTCAATATTTCGTGGTATTGTACGTTTTCTATAGTAGGCTTCAATACTCTCTTCTCAATCATTTACCTCTCTTATACATTACTCACTCCCTCTCACTCCACTCCAGCACGGAGGAATAGAAGACTGAAATGGAATGCCAAGAAAAATACAATCTCAAGATTTCTCCAGTAGCAGCGCCACCAGTAGAGAAAGTTTCTCTTCTTGCTCTACTGCCAGAACACCCGGCCAGATCAACCATTTTCTCACTAGTGTTTTCCAAACACCAATCATTTGTTACATCTATGTCTTTATCCATATTAAGTGAAAGTAACTTAAAATTTCTACTTTAACATTGAAGTTATAAGAGAGAAAATGTTTTTAGAGAGATAAAGTTGTTAGGAGAAATGAGGGTCAGGGGGATTGCATGTAGGGCTGCAAATAGCAGTCCCCTTATACACTTATGTTGTATACAACCTTCCGTTCCTTTCACAATTATTTACTATTTGAAATTTTCATTTTCTCTTATTAATTAATAGTATTCAACTTTCACATAAATGTTTTTTTAAATTCTAAAACGAGCTTTATATACAATATGATAACCTCCTATTACACTTTCTCTACAACACTACTTTTATAGTAATACAACATATTAGCTAGCATTATTAGATGATTTATATTAGACTATCCCAAGTAATTTTAAGTATAAAAATGTGATTTTTTTAAAAATTTAAATTGCAATTAAATTATCAACAAAATTTGGAACGAAGCATCTAATTGTAAAAATTAAAATTACTGTTATGGTATATTAAACTTTCCTTTCATTTCCAAATTATTTCCTAATATGGATTTCACATTTCTCTTATTAACGAAGTATTTTAATTTTCATATAAATCACCTTGTTTCGAATTAAAACCTACTATAAATACAACATCCTAACCTTCTAATATACTCTATCGACAATACAACTTTTGTAGTGATCAAAGTGTATGAGATGTATATTGAAAGATGTATTAGATTATCTTGAGTGGTTTTTAAATATAATGATGTGGTTTTTCAAAATTTTCAATTAAATCCACAACAGAATTTACAATGAAGCATTTAGTGGTCAAAATTAAGACTAGACCATTATAATGCATTTTTCGTTTCATTTCAAAATCATTTCCGCTATGGATTTCATATTTTCTCCTATCAATCATGGTACTTAACTTTCACATAATTCACTTTTTTGCATTTACATTCTTAATAGAATTTACAATGAGCATTTATTTATCAAAATTCATATTAAATGGTTATGATGTATTTTCCTCTCATTTCTAAATCATTTCCTCAATAAAGTTCATATTTTTTCTTATATGTTGTGTGTGTGTGTGCATGTGTGTGTTTATATATATATATATATATATACATAACATTCTAATAACCATTATCTATAATATTACTTTCATAGTAATAAAGAATAAGCGAATTAGACAGTATATCAGAAGAGATATAGGATGTACCTAGTGGTTTTTAAATATAATTGTGTGAATTTTTCAAAATTTAAGTTGCAATTAAATTCTTAATGGAATTTATAATGAAGAATTTAGTTGTCAAAATTAATATTAGATTGGGTAATTTCTCTTTGCAACCCCTAATTTTACCATGCAACCGCCCAAACCTTCATGTTCTCAAGCCAATTTCTCTGTCCACCTCGTCCTACCAAAATTTTCTCTCAACAAGTCCATTTTCAAACCTAAAGTAATCTACCAACAAATCTTCACAAAATCATGTCAGTATATCATGTTTAAGTGTATTTCTTCATTTTTACCAATTGAAATCATTAAATTGAGCTCAAATCAGTTTTTTTTAAAAAAAATAATCTCGAATTTTTGCATCCTCCCACCCGTACCCCTTAGTAACCATCAAGCCAAGCCTATGCGCCAAGGATGTCTCGAAGATGGCCCTCGTACGACAATCTGGGGTGGCCGGCATGCTACCCAGCCGAAGCACCCGAGCCTTTTTTAAAATTTTTTTTGTTAAGTTATTCTTTTTTTTCTTTGTTTTAGGTTATTTACTTTTTTTATTATTATAATTTGTTATGTATTTAATGTTGTATGTATATTTTATGTAGCTATGATGTTTTATTTGTTTATCGAATTAATCTTGTTATTTCATCAAAATATATTTAAGTGTACCGTACCCACATATATTTTTCATTATTTTGTGGTCTTGTATGTTTTCTATAGTAGGCTTTTGTACTCTCTTCCCCATCATTTACTTATCTTATATATCACTCACTCTCTCACACTCCACTCCATGACGGAGGAACGGAAGACAGAAATGCAATACCATGGAAAATACATTCTCAAGATTTATCTAGTAGCAGTGCCGCCAATAGTGGAAGTTCCTCTTCTTGCTATGCTTCCAGAACACCAAGACAGATCAACCATTTTCTCGCCTGAATTTTCCAAACATCAATTATTGGTTACATCTATTTCTTCATCCGTACTAACTAAATGAGGCTTAAAATATTTACCTTGAGTTTTAAGTTATTAGAGCGTAATTTTCTAGAGAGATAAAGTTTTAAGAGAAAAGAGGTTCTGGGGAATTGCGTATAGGGTTGCAAATAGCTGTCCCCTTATACACTTATGGTGTGTACAACCTTCCTTTCTTTTAAAAATTATTTACTCTTTTAGTAGAGTATCATATTTGGTTATTTACTAAAATCGCCCTTTGGAAGGAAGGATGGACTTTTAGTCTAAATGGTGGTTTAGGAGTGCCAGAGAACTTGGTCCACCGGAAGCTCGTAGCTATGTAGAAGAAGAACAAGTCGTTGCTAAGATTCGCGCAAGGAGCGCCACCCTCGTGTTTAGTTGCCATCGTCAATCTGGTTGGTTCTTTGTAGCGAGTTTCGGTGTAGTAGCTATATTTCGATTGATCTTTTTTTTTTTTCACAGCTCGATAGATAATTTCATAAGCCAATGATTTTTTGTATTTTCCTTGTTATTTAACTTTCACTAACTTTCTTTTAATTCTAAAACGAGCTTTATATACAATATGATAACCTCCTATTACACTTTCTCTAGAACACTACTTTTGCAGTAATACAGCGTATTGGATAGTGTATTAAACGATGTATATTAGACTATCCTATGTAGTTTTAAGTATAAAGATGTAGTTTTTTCAAAATTTAAATCGCAATTAAATTTTCAACAAAATTTACAATGAAGTAATTTTAAATTACGGTTATGGTATATTCAGCTTTCCTTTTATTTAAAAATTATTTCCTAATATGGATTTCACGTTTTATCTTATTAACGAAGTATTTTATTTTTCACGTAAATAACCTTTTTTGAATTAAAACGTACTCAAAATAAATTATTATAACCTTCTAATACACTTTATCTACAATACAACTTTTATAGTGATCAAGGTGTACGTGATAGTATATTAGAAGATATATTAGATGATCTTGAGTGGTTTTTAAATATAATATTGTGGCCTTTTCAAAATTTGCATTTAAATCCATAACAGAATTTACAATGAAGCATTTAGTTGTCAAAATTAAGATTAGACGGTTATGATGCATTTTTCCTTTCATTTCAAAATCATTTTCTCCCTGGATTTCATATTTTCTGTTATTAACTATAGTATTTAACTTTCATATAATTCCCTTTTTTGCGCCAAAATTTGTAACAGAATTTAAAAAAAAAAAAGCATTTAGTTGTGAAAATTAATATTAGATGGTTATGATATACTTTCCTCTCATTTCAAAATAATTTCCTCTATAGAGTTCATATTTTTCATTATATGTGTGTTTCTATGCATGCGTGCATGTATGTGTATATATATAACATTCTAATATACTTTCTCTATAATACTACTTTTAGTAATAAAGAATGAGTGAATTGGATAGTGTATTAGAAGCGATATAAGATGAACCTAAGTGGTTTTTAAGTATATTAGGGTGATTTAGACGGAGAAATTTCTCTCTGCAACCCCTAATTTGAGCTTGCAACCCCCCAAACCCTTATTTCCCTCAAGCCACTTTCTCTCTCTACATCTTCCTACCAAAATTTTTTCTCAAAAAGTCCATCTTCTAATCTCAAATAATCCACCGAGAAATCTTCACAAAATCAGGTTAGTATATCATCTTTAAGTGTATTTTTTTATTTTTACCGATTCAAATCATTTATTTCAAAAAAAATAATAATATGAAAATTTTGCCTCCTCCCACTAGTACCCTGCAGTATCTATCCAGCCAAGCCTGTGCACCAGGGATGTCTCGAAGATGGCCCTCGTGCACCAATTTGGGTTGGCCAGCAAGCTACCCAACCACAGCATCTGGGCCTTTTTAATTTCTTTTTGTTAAGTTACTCTTTCTTGCATTGTTTTAGGTTATTTACATTTTTTATTATTATAATTTGCTATGTATTTAAGGTTGTATGTATATTTTATGTAGCCATAATGTTTTATTTAATTATCGAATTAATTTTGTTATTTCATCAAAATATATTTAAGTGTACTGTATCTACATTTATTTTTTAATTCTTTTGTGGTATTGTACATTTTCTGTAGTAGGCTCCAATACTCTCTTCTCAATCATTTACTTCTCTTATATATCACTTACTCTCTCCCACGCCACTCCAGCACGGAGGAATGGAAGACAGATATGGAATGCCATGGAAAATACATTCCCAAGATTTCTCCAGTAGCAGCAACGCCAATAGTGGAAGTTCCTCCTCTTGCTCTGCTGCCAGAACACCCGGCCAGATCAACCATTTTCTCACTAGAGTTTTCCAAACACCAACCACTGGTTACGTCTATGTCTTCATCCATATTAACTAAAAGTAACTTAAAACTGTTACTTTGAGTTTTAAGTTATTAGGGAGAAATTTTTGTAGAGAGAGAAAGTTGTTAGGAGAAATGAGGGTCTAGGGGATTGCATATAGGGTTGCAAATAGCAGTCCCCTTATGCACTTATGGTGTATACAACCTTCCTTTCCTCTCAAAATTATTTACTCTTTGGATTTTGCATTTTCTCTTATTAATTAATAGTATTTAACTTTCACATAACTTTTCTTTTTAATTCTAAAACGAGCTTTATATACAATATGATAACCTCCTATTACACCTTCTCTAGAACACTTCTTTTGTAGTGATACAACGTATTAGATGATTTATATTAGACTATCCTAAGTAGTTTTAATTTTAAAAATGTGGTTTCTTCAAAATTTAAATTGCAATTAAATATTCAACAAAATTTACAATGAAGCATCTAATTGTCGAAATTAAAATTACGGTTATGGTATATTCAACTGCCCTTGTATTTAAAAATTATTTCCTAATAGGGATTTCACGTTTTCTCTTATTAATGAAGTATTATAATTTTCACATAAATCACCTTTTTTGAATTAAAATGTACTCAAAATACAATATCATAACCTTCTAATACACTTTATCTATAATACAACTTTTATAGTATCCAAGTGTAGGAGATAGTATATTGGAAGATATATTAAATGATCTTTAGTGGTTTTAAAATATAATATTGTGAGTTTTGCAAAATCTGCAATTAGATCCATAACAGAATTTTTAATGAAGCATTTAGTTGTTGAAATTAAGATAGACGGTTATGATGCATTTTTGCTTTCATTTCAAAATCATTTCCTCTACGGAGTTCATATTTTCTCTTATAAACTATAGTATTTAACTTTCACATTTTTCACTTTTTTGCACTTAAATTCTTAACTGAATTTACAATAAAGCGTTTAGGTATCAAAATTAATATTAGATGGTTATGATATACTTTCCTCTTATTTTAAAATTGTTTCCTCTATAGAGTTTATATTTTTCCTTATGCGTGTGCGTGTGTGCATGCGCGTATGTGTGTGTGTTTGTAGGTGTATATATATAACATTCTAATACACTTTCTCTATAATATTACTTTTAGTAGTAAGGAATAAGCTTATTAGATAGTGTATTAGAAGAGATATAAGATGAACCTGAGTGGTTTTTAAGTATAATAGTGTGAGTTTTTCAAAAACTGCAATTAAATTCTTAATAGAATTTATAATGAAGCATTTAGTTGTCAAAATTAATATTAGATGGGGGAAATTCCTTTTTGCAACCCCCAATTTGAGCTTGCAACCCCTCCCCCCAAACCCTCATTTCCCTCCAGCCACTTTCTCTCTCTACCTCTTCCTACCAAAATTTTCTCTCAAAAAGTCCATCTTCAAATCTCAAGTAATCTACCTACAAATCTTCACAAAATCAGGTCAGTATATCATCTTTATGTGTATTTCTACATTTTTACCGATTCTAATCATTATATTGAGCTCAAATCATGTTTTAAAAAAAAAAATTAATATTAAAATTTTGCCTCCTCCCACCCGTACCCTGTAGTAGCATCCAGCCAAGACTGTGCACCAGGGATGTCTCGAAGATGGCCCTCGTGCACTAATTTGGGTTGGCCAGCAAGCTACCCAGCCGCAGCACCCTGGCATTTTAATATTTTTTTTGGTTATTTTATTCTTCCTTGCTTTGTTTTAGGTTATTTACATGTTTTTATTATTATAATTTGTTATGTATTTAATGTTGTATGTATATTTTGTGTAGCTATAATGTTTTATTTATTTATTGAATTATATGTTTTTCAATGTGTGTGTATTATTTTTAAATTTGCTTAATGAATTACGTAAATTTTTATTATATACATTTTATGTTTAAAATTCTCTTTTCTAGTTATGGAAAAAACTCAATAATTAAATAAAAAAATAGGTTCGGGTGAACCGACCAGGCAGCCTTTGGTTTATCAACCCGGGCACTGCTTGAACCAACCTAGGAAACTGGGTTGTCCTTGTTGTGCCATGGTAACCAACGCGGGCCAAGCAGAAGGCATCTCACCAGGCAGATAGGTGAAATTAAAACCAGCTTGGGTAACCAACTCTCGAGCCAAACAATTTTTTTAAAAAAATATATAACAAAAAATTTTTTTTTGAACAAATTTTATCTCAAAATCAATATTTTCCAAAAACCAATCATTGGTTTCATCTACGTGTTCATCCATACTAACTAAAAGTAACTTAAAATTGCTGCTTTGAGTTTTAAGTTAATAGAGAGAAAATTTTTGTAGAGAGATAAAGTTGTTTGGAGGAATAACGGTCTGGGGAATTGTGTATCAGGTTGCAAATAACAATCACCTTATATAGTTATGTTGTATAAAACCTTCGTTTCCTTTAAAAATATTTACTCTTTGAATTTTGCATTTTCTATAATTAAATAATAGTATTTAACTTTCACATAACTTTTTTTTTAATGCTAAAATGAGCTTTATATACAATATAGTAACCTCCGATTACACTTTCTCTAGAACACTACTGTTGTAGTAATACAGCATATTAGATGATTTATATTAGACTATCCTAAGCAGTTTTTAAGTATAAAAATGTGGTGTTTTCAAAATTTAAATTGCAATTACATTTATAACAAAATTTACAACGAAGCATCTAATTGTCAAAATTAAAATTATGGTTGTGGTATATTCCACTTTTCCTTTTATTTCAAAATTATTTCCAAATATATGGATTTCATATTTTCTCTTCTTAACAAAATTTAAATTGCAATTAAATTCTTAATGGAATTTATAATGAAGTATTTGGTTGTCAAAATTAATATTAGACGGAGTAATTTCTCTTTGCAACCCCTAATTTGACCTTCCAACCTCCTAAACCCTCATTTCCCTCAAGCCACTTTCTCTGTCCACCTCTTCCTACCAAAATTTTCTCTCAAAGAGTCCATCTTAAAATCTAAAGTAATCTACTAACAAATCTTCACAAAATCAGGTTAATACATCATCTTTAAGTGTATTTCTTCATTTTTACTGATTCAAATTTTGAAATTGAGCTCAAATCATTTTTTTTTAAAACTATTCTGGAATTTTTGCCTCCTCCCACCCGTACCCTGCAGTAGCTATCCATCAGACCTGTGCACCAAGGATGTCTCAAAAATGGCCCTTGTACGCCAATTTGGGTTGGCCAGTAAGCTACCTAGCCACAACACTTGGGCCTCTTAAAAAAAGTTTTTTGCTAGGTTATTCCTTTTTCTTTGTTTTAGGTCATTTACTTATTATTATTATTATAATTTGTTATGTATTTAATGTTGTATGTATTTTATTTGTTTTTCTATTTAATCTTGTTATTTCATCAAAATATATTTAAGTGTACTGTACCGATATTTATTTTTCATTATTTTGTGGCATTATACGTTTTCTGTAGTAGGCTTTTATACTTTCTTCTTAATCATTTACCTCTCTTATATATCAATCACTCTTTCTCACTCCACTCCACCATGGAGGAATGGAAGACAGAAATGGAATGCCATGGAAAATATATACTCAAGATTTCTCCAGTAGCAACACCACCAGTAGTGGAAGTTCCTCTTGTTGCTCTGCTGCCAGAACAGCCAGATCAACCATTTTCTCGCTGTAGTTTTCCCAACACCACATTGGTTACGTCTATGTCTTCATCCATATTGACTAAAAGTAACTTAAAATCGTTACTTTAAGTTTTAAGTTATTAGAGAGAAAATTTTTGTAGAGAGATAAAGTTGTTAGGAAATATGAGGGTCCGGGGGATCCCATAGAGGGTTGCAAAAGTAGTCCCTTTATACACCTATGGTGTATACAACCTTCCTTTCCTTTAAAAATTATTTACTCTTTTAATTGAGTATCAGATTTGGTTATTTAATAAATTCTCCCTTTGTAGGGAAAGGATAGATTGTTAGTCTAAATGGTCGTTTAGGAGTGCCAGAGAACTTGGTCCATCAGAAACTCCTTGCAATGTAGAATAAGAGCGAGTCATTGCTGAGATTCGCGCAACAAGCGCGACCCTCGTGTTTAGCTGTCATCGTCAATCTGGTTGGTTCTTTGCGCCGAGTTTTGGTGTAGCAGCTATATTTCGATTCATCCATTTTTTCTTTTCACGACTCGATAAATAATTTGAGAAGCCAATACTTTTTTGCATTTTCTCTTATTAATTAATAGTATTTAACTTTCACATAACTTTTTTTTTTAATTCTAAAGTGAGCTTTATATACAATATGATAACCTCCTATTACACTTTCTCTAGAATACTACTTTTGTAGTAACACAGTGTATTAGATCGCTTATTAGATGATTTATATTAGTATATCCTAAGTAGTTTTAAGTATAAAAATGTGTTTTTTTCAAAATTTAAATTGCAATTAAAAATTTTCAACAAAATTTCCTATGAAGCATCTAATTGTCAAAATTAAAATTACGGTTATGGTAAATTAAACTTTCCTTTTATTTCAAAATTATTTCCTAATATGGATTTCACATTTTCTCGTATCAACGAAGTATTTTAATTTTCACATAAACTACCTTTTTCAAATTAAAATGTACTTTAAATACAATATCATAACCTTCTAATATACTTTATCTACAATAAAACTTTTATAGTGATCAAGTGTATGAGTTAGTATATTGGAAGATATATTAGATTATCTTTAGTTGTTTTTAAATAGTGTTGGAAAACTAATTACTATTACACAAAACTATTTACCATTACAGAACCCAAATAATAATAAACAGCGGAAACTAAAAAAATCTAACTCTATTACATAAACCAATATTTTCTTCCTCTCCCTTTACTGATTGGTAAAAGCCGATCTTAGTGCCAAACCATGTTCCTACCAAAATGTTTAACCGAAATAGAAAATAAAAACAATAGAAGGAAGCTTCTTACCCACCGCCGCGCGTTAGTTCCACCGGCGGACGAACAACCGCAAAGACAGCAGCATCGGGCAACGTCGAGACACTGGTATGGAGGTTTTGATTAGGTACCCTCAGTCCAAGAAGCCTCGGTAAACAAGAGTCACGGGTGTCTCTCTCTTCCTCACCCTCTCGAGTCTCTCTCAAGTACTCATCGGAAACAATGGTCAAGAAGACCACCAAAGACAACCGCTTACAGCAAGGCGGCGTCGCGGAGAAAGACCGAAGGTCGGATAGGAGCAGCTACATAGCGGACCGCACCAAAGAAAGGGAGGAAACAGAGATAGAGACGACAATCCCAAGAAGTCAGAGATGGGGAAGAGACAAAGGCCAAGAAGAAGAAGAAGAAGGTTCAGAGTTTTCTATGGAAGCCGAGGAGGCAACAGATAAATAGGTAGAGTCACAACGGGCCGCCTGGTTGGTCTGGCACGGCCCTGCATCTCTGACCCAGTCAAAAACACATCACCTACTCTTGAGTTGAGGCCTATGGTCATCATTGTGTAATATACGGTGGGCTGGAAAATGGAAAATAGACTAAGGCCTAAAAGGCCTACAATCTCCACCTCGAACAATATTTTCCAACCGTTGTTTTAACTCACAAAGAATCAGACTAGGTCCAAATGAATGAAATCCCTACAAAACATAAACTTGTCATTGTTTACAATTTTAGTATCAAAATCTGCAGGATTATTATCAGTACTAATCTTGTCTATGTCTACTAAACCACTAGAGACTTTTTCCCTAATAAAGTGATATTTGACATCTATATGTTTTGTTTATTCGTGATAGACCGGATTTTTACATTGTAAACAACTCTGACTATCAGTATAAATAATAGCTTTTGAATGTAAAACTTGTAATTCATTCAATAACCCTTGAAGCCAGATGGCTTCTTTGATCGCTTCCCTTGCTGAGATGTATTAAGCCTTTGTACTTGATAAGGCAACTAGCGACTGCAATTGAGATTTCCACGAGACACAATTAGCCACTAGGGTAAAGAAATAGGTGTTGGATACCGCAGGCAAAGACAAAATAAAATAAAACTACAGAAATCCACCAACAGGATCTGCACATACTAGAAGAACTGATTGGATAGAAATTACCTCAATGTTTTGATTGTTCGGTGTGGAGGCGCTGTCTTTTACGTTTTTCCCTCTACTGGTATCTATGCAATGAATTCCTCTGCAAGCGATCGGGATGCTAGCCCCTTCTGTGTTCTGAAAACTGTTCAGAACTGATCCTGACTATCTGGTAATCGGTTGTATTTTGGAGAGAGGAGGCTAGATACTATATCGCCGTTCTAGGGTTTAGGGTTTTGTTTTTCTTTAATCAGATAAAGGACGGTTGCCAAGAAAAGGTTAACATAACCTTTTATAGCTGTCAATATCAAAACGCTAACTGTCATCTAATGACAGTTTAATCTCGTCTATTTATTCCTATAATCATCCAACGGTTGGATAAGTAATATTAAGTAATTAATTTCGTTTATTCGATTAAGTAAAATTAATTACTTATTAACTTACCAGAAAATACAATATGGAATCTGATTCCCCTTTTGTATACGTTCAATGAATCTGGACACAATCTAGATCCATTGAACGTGGACATTATGCTCAGAAGATCGTCTTTGCGTGTGACCCTGTAGGTTCACTTAACGTTGGCAGTGAATGAAAAATGTCCTAGACATTTATTCACTAAACATAAGCGGCCTCTAGCAAGACATTATGCTTACCCAAGTTTAAGTAAATGCAATAATAACCTAGCATTAGATTTAATATTTAGTCCTTTTGTCACACGATATCCTAATTAAGTATAAGACATGGACTACGTCATCCTTATAAAACTTAATTAACCATTTACTTGATCACCAGGCAGACTTTTCCAACAAATAATATGAATAACACCTTATTAATACTTATTTTAGCATGGCATTGCATATTTTCCAGTCTTCCTCATCAAGGGGCCCGTGGATATCTCTCTCTAAAAGGAGAGGGACAAATCCCTTTCACTATCTCCATTATTCAAGCCATGACAAGAAAATAAGCCAACCAATAGTTATAATAATCATCTAATTAAAAGTGATATTTGACTATGTCAAAACATATTTTCTCCCCATGCAAGAAACATTAGAAACATTAGGTCAAAGGACACCAAATATAAAACTGAGAAGAAATACTTATAACTTAAACCCATTCAATATTTCTTCTTCACTTTGGGTCATGTCCAATACAATATTCTCAATATGTATTTATGAATTGATTTTATATCTCATATTCATGATCAGTAAAACTTGACCATCAATCAACTTCACACTAGTTTACAAGATGTAATAAACTAGGGACAAATAAGAATAGTATTTTATTAGTTATAAGGGTTTTACTATCAAGTCACATACTTGATGACCAAGAGCATAAAATACAATTAAAAAATACATGCTTCATAAATCATAAATGTGAGTCAATTGGTCTTATGGCATATACTAACAATTTTCCGCTTGCCCTACCACCAATTTGACATAACTCTCAAACCCATTGACCTAGTATGACTCTCATGCTTAAGTTGTGGGAGTGGCTGTGTCAATGGATCTGCGACATTGTCATTGGTGTCTACTTTGCAAATTTTAACATCTCCATGCTCAATAATTTCTCGTATGAGATGGAAACGCCTGAGAATATGTTTGGATCGTTGATGAGATCTAGGTTCCTTAGCTTGTGCAATGGCTCCTGTATTATCACAATATAAGTCCACTGGGTTAACAATGCTAGGAATTACACCTAGTTCTGTGATGAACTTTCTGATCCAAACTGCCTTCTTGGCTGCATCAGAAGCAGCCACATATTCAGCCTCTGTAGTAGAATCGGCCACGGTATCTTGCTTTGAACTCTTCCAGCTCACAGCACCTCCATTCAAAGAAAACACAAATCCAGATTGCGATCTAAAATCATCTACATAAATCTGAAAGCTAGCATCCGTGTAACCATTTACAAAAAGCTCTCCTTCCTGACCTCCATAAATAAAAAACATCTCTTTAGTCCTTCTTAAGTACTTGAGAATGTTTTTTATTGTAGTCCAATGCGGTTCACCAGGATTTGACTTGAATCTGCTAGTCATGCTTAATGCATACGAGACATCTGGGCGAGTGCATAACATGGCGTACATGATAGATCCAATTGCGGAAGCGTAAAGAATCTTACTCATGCGTTCTGTATCCTCCCTTGTGGTAGTACTTTGAGACTTACTGAGTTTAATGCCATGTGACATTGGCAAGAATCCTCTCTTAAAATCTTGCATACTGAACATTTTCAGTATCTTGTCAATATATCCACTCTGACTTAGCCCAATTAGGTTTTTAGATCTAACTCGATAAATCCTAATGCCTAGAATATAGGCTGTTTCGCCTAAATCTTTCATTGAAAAGCACTTCCCTAACCAAGTTTTTACACTTTGCAAAGTGGGGATGTCATTCCTAATTAACAAGATGTCATCGACATGGAGTACTAAGAAGACTACTGCATTTTCTGTAACCCTTTTGTAGACACAAGGTTCATCATCATTGTTGATGAAATTGAATTCTTTAATTGCTTCATCAAAACGAAGATTCAAACTTCGAGAAGCTTGCTTCAAGCCATAAATGGATCTTTGAAGTTTACACACTTTACTAGAATTCAAAGGATGAATAAAACCTTCAAGTTTTGTCATATACACATCCTCCAGTACATTTCCATTAAGAAAAACAGTTTTAACATCCATTTGCCATATTTCATAATCATAATATGCTGCAATGGCAAGTAGAATTCTAATTGACTTAAGCATTACAACTGGAGAAAAGGTTTCATCATAGTCTATACCATGAGTTTTATCTATAACCTTTTGCTACCAATCGTGCTTTGTAAGTGTGCACATTGCCATCCATGTCAGTTTTCTTTTTGAAAACCCATTTACACCCTATGGTCTTGCAACCTTCAGGTGGATCAATCAAGTTCCAAACTTGATTATCATGCATGGATTGCATTTCTGATTTCATAGCCTCTAGCCATTTGCTAGATTCAGGACTATGAATAGCATCTTGGTAGGAATTAGATTAACCTTGATCAATAAGATCAATATTATGATTCTCAGTCACAAGAAATCCATGTCTCTGTGGTATCTGAGGAATCCTACCTGACCTTCTTGGGCCTTGTGTCAAAGGTTCAAGCTCAGTATGAATACATGAGTCCAACTAAGTGTCAATACTCGGTTCAGAAATGGTCTGCTGTCCTTGAGCTTCTTCAAGATGGATTCTACTCCCACTAACTCTTTTGGAAATGAATTCCCTTTCAAGGAAAATTCCTTTTCAAGCAACAAACACTTTGTTTTCAGATGGAAGATAAAAATAGTATCCTTTAGTTTCCTTAGGATATCCTACAAACAGACACTTATAAGATTTGGGTGCTAGTTTTTCAGATAATGATCGCTTCACATAAGCATCACATCCCCAAATTTTGAGAAATGCTAAACTAGGTTGTTTCCTGGTCTATATCTCATATGGTGTCTTTTGAACAGCTTTAGATGGAACTCTATTTAATATGAATACAGCAGTTTCTAGAGCATAACCCCAAAAAGAAATTGGAAGATCTGTTTGACTCATCATAGATCGAACCATATCCAATAGAGTTTGATTTCTTCGTTCAGACACACCATTCCATTGTGGTGTTCCTGGTGGAGTTAATTGTGATACTATCTCAAAAGTTTTTAGACGTTCGTCAAACTCTTGGCCTAAGTATTCACCACCTCGATCTGACCGAAGTAATTTGATACTCCTTCCAAGTTGATTCTGTACTTCATTTTGAAGTTCCTTAAACTTTTGAAAGGAATCAAATTTATGTTTAATTAGATAGACATAACCATATCTACTGAAATCATCTATGAATGTAATGAAATACTGAAAACCTCCTCTCGCTTGTGTGTTCATTGGCCCACATACATTATTATGTATAAGTTCCAATAAATCGGTAGCCCTTTCACTTAACCCTGTAGATGGACTTTTAGTCATTTTTCCCAATAAACAAGAATCACATTTTTTATAAGACTCAAGGTCGAATGAAGATAAAAGTCCATCTTGATGTAGTTTGGATATGCGTTTCTCATTTATATGGCCCAAACGACAATGCTAGAAGTAAGTTTGATTTAAATAATTAGATTTAAATTTCTTTGTATTTATGTTATAGATGGGCTTACTAATGGAATCATGTAGGTTAAGAATGTAAAGTCCATTACATAAAGAGGCATCCCCATAGAAAATACCATTTTTATAAATAGAACTTTTACCATTTTTAGTATTAAACTCAAAACCATCAATATCAAAACAAGAAACTGAAATAATGTTCCTACTCATAGCAGGAACATAATAACAATCTTTAAGTTCAATTATAAGCCAAGTAGGCAAAAGTAAATCAAATGTCCCTACAGCTACAACGACAACTTTTGCTCCATTTGCAACTCGCAGGTCCACCTCTCTCTTTGCCAAAGATCTACTCCTTTTGAGTCCCTGCACATTTACACAAATGTGAGCTCCACATCCGGTATCTAATACCCATGAAGTAGGAGTAGACATATTAATTTCTATAACGAAAATACCTGAAGCGGCAGTCTCACTGGCCTTTTGCTTCTTCTTTTCTTCCAAGTAGAGCTTGCAATTCCTCTTCCAATGACCAGGTTCATTGCAGTGGAAGCAAGTCCCTTCCTTTGGTGGTTTAACCTTGGGCTTGGGCTTCTGCTTGCCTTTACCCGTTTTGGCCATATCCTTTCCCTTTCCCTTCTTGAACTGGCCCTTCTGAACCACCAGAACATTAGGAGTAGACTTCTTAATGTTTTGTTCAGCCTGCTTGAGCATCCCGTGCAATTCATTTATAGACTTTTCCATATTATCCATATTGAAGTTCATGACAAACTGATCATAGTTAGAAGTCAAAGAAGCCAAGATCATATCAGTAGCCAAGTCATGACTTACAGGTGCTCCAAGTTTTTCAAGCTGATCAAAATACCCTTTCATCTTAAGGACATGAGCACTAACTGAAGTGCCAGCTATTCAACGCCTTAGTGGTAAGATATCTCTCTTGACGTGCATGCTCTTGGAACATTTCCTTGAGCTGTTTTATCATCTCATAAGCCTCAACTTCCTCGAATTTCTTTTGCAACTCAGATTCCATTGTAGCGAACATGAGACATGTCACATCGTTAGAATCATCCTTGTGCTTACTATAAGCATCTTTTTCGACTCTAGGGGCGTTGTTAGCTAGTTGATTAGGGATAGGGTTCTGAAGTACATATAGCTTTTTTTCTTGTTTAAGGACAATCCTTAAATTTCGTGCCCAATCAAGAAAGTTAGTCCCACTAAACTTATTCTTTTCAAGCACGGATCGCAACGAGGTGTTTGAATTGTTTGAGGTCATTATCTACATAGAATTTGCAAAGTAAAATTAAATAAATGAAGCATTAAATTTTCCCTGAAATATTCAACACTTGATATAAATCATGGGTATAAAAATTCATTTTATTCTAATCATAAGTAAGCTTTGGCTTAACACCCACAATTGGAGAAAAATGTATTAATGGGATTTACATCTATATGTACCGGCAAAATCCCATATGATGTCCTAGGCTCAAAACCGTTTTGATAGCCTAGTTAAGCCAAACCATTCCAAGCATACGGCAATCACCATTTTCCATATTCCCCTACTTAGGTAACCATTTATCTCTTGCTTTGGCAATGAGATAAGATGATGATCCAAGCATGGAGAACTGCTTATGATCATGGGAGGCATTTTACGACTTAATTTTTACATGGTTTCAAAAACCTTCTTCCTTTTATTTATATATTATTTCACAAAACATATGGCAGAAAATAAAAGGAAATAAACTAAACATCACATGCATAATGTATACATCAAATAAAACGTGTCATAGCATGACCCCAATCCTATATTGACTTCCACGAGCCTCATGGAAGTCAAAGGTCAATCTAGGTAAGTCTTCATCTCCATGAGCTTGCCTCCAATGTCTTGGCCTTCTAATCTTGTCACATAGGACAGAAAACATACATAGCAATAGGAAATAGAATTAACCTATTCTAGTAAAGCTTGATAATATTACATCAATGAAAACAACGACACGCAGGCCGTATTTAAAAACATACAACCTATTAAAAAAATAAGCCAGTCAATCACAAGAGGTAAAGGGTCATGCTATGCACCATGCATCTAAAGATAGAAAGAAACATGAGAAAAAACAATAGCGCCCTTGCGGGGGTTTGAGGGGGCAGTGCCCCCAGAAGGAAAAATAAATTTTCCTTTCTAACTCATTGAATGAGTTACTGTCGTCATAAACCCTAAAACATGCCACCAAAAATTTTGTTTAACAGATAAACATTAAATTATGTGATTCTGCATATTAGTTTAACAATTAAATTGCACAGATTACACACTGTACGCCAAACAATTTAGCAGTAACAACATTCTGTTTAATTAATCGTAATAACAAGTAAAACAAAGTATGCTATATGCGAATCCTATAATTCAATTTACTCTGATTATTACACTAATCAGAAACCTTACAATAAGGTCGATTGAAAACAACACATGTAATCAAAGCGGTAACAGATAAAATCAGTAAAACTAGTATGTACGAGGCTCTGATACCACTGTTAGATATCGTAATTATTTACTCTTTGAATTTTGCATTTTCTCTTATTAATTAATAGTATTCAACTTTCACATACCTTTTTTTTTTTTTTTTAATTCAAAAACGAGCTTTATATAACAATATGATAACCTCCTATTACACCTTCCCTAGAACACTACTTTTGTAGTAACAGTGTATTAGATGATTTCTATTAGACTATCCTAAGTAGTTTTAAGTTTAAAATTGTGGTTTTTTCAGAAATTAAATTGCAATTAAATTTTCAATAAAATTTACAATGAAGCATCTAATTATCAAAATAAAAGTTACAGTTATGGTATATTCAACTTTCCTTTTATTTAAACATTATTCCTAATATGGATTTCACACTTTCTCTTGTTAACGAAGTATTATAATTTTAACATAAATCACCCTTTTTGATTTAAAATGTACTCAAAATACAATATCATAACCTTCTAATACACTTTATCTGTAATACAACTTTTATAGTGTCCAAGTGTAGGAGATAGTATATTGGAAGATATATTAAATGATCTTTTGTGGTTTTAAAATATAATATTGTGGGTTTTTCAAAATTTGCAATTAAATCCATAACAGAATTTATGATGAAGCATTTAGTTGTTAAAATTAAGATTAGACGGTTATGATGCATTTTTGCTTTCATTACAAAATCATTTCCTCTATGGATTTCATATTTTCTCTTAACAACTATAGTATTTAAATTTCACATTATTCACTTTTTTGCACTTAAATTCTTAACAGAATTTACAATAAAGCATTTAGGTATCAAAATTAATATTAAATGGTTATGATAGACTTTCCTTTCATTTCAAATTCGTTTCCTCTATAGAGTTCATATTTTTCCTTATATGTGTGTGTGAGTATGTGTTTGTATGTATATATAACATTCTAATACACTTTCTCCATAATACTAATTTTAGTAATAAGGAATAAGCTTCTAAGACGGTGTATTAGAAAAGATATAAGATGAACCTGAGTGGTTTTTGATATAATAGTGTGACTTTTTCAAAATTTAAACTACAGCTAAATTCTTAATGGAATTTATAATGAAGCATTTAGTTGTCAAAATTAATATTAGACTGGGAAATTTCTCTTCGCAACCCCTAATTTGAGCTTGCAACCCCTAATTTGAGCTTGCAACCCCCCAAACCCTCATTTCTCTCAAGCCACTTTCTCTCTCTACCGCTTCCTGCCAAAATTTTCTCCCAAAAAGTTCATCTTCAAATCTCAAGTAATCTACCGACAAATCATTATATCATCTTTATGTGTATTTCTTCATTTTTACCGATTCAAATCATTATATTGAGCTCAAATAATTTTTTTTTTAAAAAATAATAATATGAAAATTTTCCTCCTCCCACCCGTACCATGCAGTGGCTATCTAGCCAAGCCTGTGCACCAGGGATGGCTTGAAGATGGCCCTCGTGTGCTAATTTGGGTTGGCCAGCAAGCTACCCAGCCGCAACACCCGAACATTTTTAAATTTTTTTTTTGTTAGGTTATTTTTTCTTGCTTTCTTTTACGTTATTTACATTTTTCTATTACAATAATTTGTTATGTATTTAATGTTGTATGTATATTTTATGTAGCTATAATGTTTTATTTATTTATTGAGTTATATGTTTTTTAATGTTTATGTATTAATTTTAAATTTGTTTAATGAATTACGTAAATTGCTATTATTGTTTTTTTTTGTTTAGATGTCTATTATATTTAAATGCCTCTTTTCTAGTTACGGAAAAAACTCATAATCAAATTAAAAAAATAGGTTCGAGTGAACCAACTGGGCTGCCTTTGGTTTATAAACCTGGGCACCGCTTAAGCCAACCTAGGAAACTGGGTTGTTCTTGTTGTGCCAAGGTAACCAACCCGGGCCAAACCAAAGGCATCCTACTAGATAGATAGGCAAATTTAAAACTAACTTAGGCAACCAATTATCGAGCCAAACCAATTTTTTTTAAAAATAAATAACAAAATTTGCTTTTCAAACTAAATTTTACTTCAAAATCTATGTTTTCCAAACAAAAATCATTGGTTACATCTATATCTTCATCCATATTAACTAAAAGAAACCTAAAATTTTTACTTTGAGTTTTAAGTTGTTAGGGAGAGAATTTTTGTAGAGAGATAAAGTTGTTAGGAGAAATTAGGGTCCGGAGAATTGCATATATGGTTGAAAATAGCAGCCCCCTTATACGGTCATGGTGTATACAAACTTCCTTTGCTTTCAAAATTATTTTCTCTTTGAATTTTGCACTTTCTCTTATTAATTAATAATATTTAACTTTCACATAATTAATTTTTTAATTCTAAAACGCGCTTTAAATAACAGTATGATAACGTCCTAATACACTTTCTCTAGAACAATACTTTTGTAGTAATACAACGTATTACATAATGTATTTGATATTTATATTAGACGATGCTAAGTAGTTTTGAGTATAAGAATGTGTCATTTTCAAATTTTAAATTGCAATTAAATTTTCAACAAAGTTTACAACGAAGCATCTAATTCTAAAATTAAGATTACAGTTATAGTCTATTCAACGTTATGTTTATTTAAAAATTATGTCCTAATTTGGATATCAATTTTCTTTTATTAACGAAGTTTTTTAATTTTCACATAAATCTCCATTTTCGAAGCAGAACACACTTTAAATACAATAGTATAACCTTCTAATACACTTTATTTACAATACTACTTTTATAGTGATTAAGTGTACAAGATAATATATTAGAAATATATTGATCTTGAGTGGTTTTTAAATATAATAATGCTTTCGGAATTTGCAATTAAATTCATAACAGAATTTACAATGAAGCATTTAGTTTTCAAAATTAAGATTATACGGCTATGATGTATTTTCCTTTCATTTCAAAATCATTTCCTCTCTGGATTACATGTTTTCTCTTATCAACTAAAATATTTAATTTTCACATAATTCAATTTTTGAAATTAAATTCTTAATAGAATTTACAATGAAATATTTAGTTTTCAAAATTAAGATTAGGTGGTTATGATGTATTTTCCTTTCAATTCAAAATCATTTCTTTTGTGCATTTCATATTTTTCCTTAATAACTAGAGTACTTAACGAAGGTGAGGCCTTATTCGAGTGACAAGAGTTGAGACCTCCCAACGCCGAAGTTTGGAGTTTTACTCTCCTAGTTAGGGTTGTGATAGATTGTTTGATATTTATGCAATCTCCACCAATGGTGTGACATTCTACAAAAAAAAAAAAAAATATTTAACTTCACATAATTCACTTTTTTTCAAATTGAAACATGCTTTAAGTACAACATGAAAACCTTCTAATATGATTTCTCTATGTATTATATGGTCTTAAATAGTTTTTAAGTATAATAATGAGAGTTTTTCAAAATTTAAATTTCAATTAAATTCTTAACATAATTTTAGAAAATTATCTAACTGTTGAAATTAATATTAGACCGTTACAAGGTATCACTTTCCTTTCACTTTTAAATTATTTCCTCTTTGGATTTCACATATTCGCTCATTAATTACAAGTATTTAACTTTGGCATAAAGCACCTTCTTCGAATTAAAACCTACTTTAAATACATTTATCTTTCCTTGTTTTGTGGTATAGTAGGCTTCAATACTCACTTCTAAATCATTTACCTCTCTTATATATCACTCACTCTCTCTCACTCCACTCCAGCACAAAAAAATGGAAGACAGAAATGGAATGCCATGCAAATACATTCTCAAGGTTTTTCCAGTAGCAACGCTGTCAGTAATGGAAGTTCCTAATTGTGAAGTAATGACGTGAATTCTAATAAGAAGATTTAACAGTATAATTCCTACTTCATATGAAATGTACTATTTCTTTAATAGAAGTATATATATTAATGAAAATGATAATGTAATATTTAATTAGTAGGTCATCTCTTGTATTAAAAATAAATGAGGATAATGAACGCTGCTGCGTTACACGATAGAAAATTTGGCCTAAAACTTGGAGAGGTGGTAGGATTTCATGTATGAATGAGAAGAATTTGTAGGTTTTGAAAGGATGCAAATGTTGCGTTTGATGTTTGACCTTTTGAAAAAGACAAAATCTCTCAAATTGTCACTAAATTTAATATAGTTTAGTGAATACGTGAGAGTGATTTACAGTCTATATACATAAATGAGTATTTTTTATAATTATCCCCCAAACTATTTATGCGGATTATATTATATTCACGTATTAAATTTTGTTTATTCACAATTTTAAAGTTTCCAAGCCACTTTCTTGTATCATAAAATAAGTCTCGTCTTGTAACTTAATAAAATTTACCAAAATATTAAACATGCAACTTCTATACCATATTTTTTATAAAGAAATTATTCTCAACACCCCATTATTTCAATGTAATTCTTTTATTGACCTAATTAATTAATTGGATTGGTGTTTATCCCGAAAATTTTTTAATCAACGAAATCTCCATCAAAAGTAGAAATACTTAAACATAACATTATGGATACCACAAGGGTATAGATCAGCCCCATCATCAAGTTACTATTAGGCTAAAAGATTGCAACAACTTTTTCTAAAATGAAAATTTCTAAGACATCACCTATATACATAACAAATACACACTACAACATTAATAAAGAAAAAACCTGCTAACATATCTCTCTACTCTGCTACTCTTATTAACTATATGGCTAATAACTAAGAATAGAACATCACATTCTTCACTCTCTCTTTCAACGCCGGAAGAGGCCTGACAGCTAAACCGCCTGTTGTTCGACTACCACTATGAGAGACATTCTCCTGACTTTCACATAATTCACTTTCTTGCACTTCAATTTTTAACAGAATTTACAATAAATCATTTAGTTGTCAAAATTAATATTTGATGGTTATGACGTACTTTCCTCTCATTTCAAAATCATTTCCTCTAAAGAGTTCATATTTTTCCCTATATGTGTGCGTGCGTGCATGCGTGTGTATGTGTATTACTTTCTAATACACTTTAATAAAGAATAAGCAAATTAGATAGTGTATTAGAAGAGATATAGGATGTACCTAGTAGTTTTTAAATATAATAGTGTGACTTTTTCAAAATTTAAATTGCAATTAAATTCTTAATGGCATTTATAATGAAGAATTTATTTGTAAATTAACATTAGATGGGGTAATTTCTCTTTGCAACCCCAAATTTGACCATGCAACCCCCAAACCCTCATTTCCTCAAGCCACTTTCTCTGTCCACCTCGTCCTACCAAAATTTTCTGTCAACAAGTCCATCTTCAATCCTAAAGTAATCTACCAACAGATCTTCAGAAAATCATCTCAGTATATCATCTTTAAGTGTATTTCTTCATTTTTACCGATTGAAATCATTAAACAGAGCTCAAATCAATTTTTTTTTTTAAATATTCTTGAATTTTTGCATCCTCCCAATCGCACCCCGCAGTAAGAATCGAGCCAAGCCTGTGTGCCAGTGATGTCTCGAAGATGGCCATCGAAAGCCAATCTGGGTTGGTCGGCATGCTACCTAGATGAACCACCCAGGCATTTTTAAAAATTTTTTTTTTTAAGTTATTCTTTTTTTCTTTGTTTTACATTATTTACTTTTTTATGATTATAATTTCTTTTGTATTTAATGTTGTATGTATATTTTATATAGCTATGATGTTTTATTTTTTTATCGAATGAATCTTATTATTTCATCAAAATGTATTTAAGTGTACTGTACCTACATTTATTTTTCACTATTTTGTGCTCTTGTATGTTTTCTGTAGTAGGCTTCTATACTTTTTCCCATTATTTACCTCTCTTATATATCCCTCACTCTCTCTCACTCCACACCATCACGGAGGAATGGAAGACAAAAATGGAATGCCGTGGAAAATACATTCTCAAGATTTATCCAGTAGCAGCGCCGCGCCAATAGTGGAAGTTCCTCTTCTTGCTATGCTGCCATAACACCGGGCCAGATCAACTATTTTCTCGCCAGAATTTTCCAAGCACCAATTATTGTTTACATCTATTTCTTCATCCATATTACCTAAAAGTAGCTTAAAATTGTTACTTTGAGTTTTAAGTTATTAGAGAGAAATTTTTGTAGAGAGATAAAGTTTTTAAGAGAAATGAGGGTCTACGGAATTGCATATTGGGTTGTAAATAGCAATCCCCTTATACACTTATGGTGTATACAACCTTCCTTTCTTTTAAAAAATTATTTACTCTTTTAATAGAGTATCTTATATAGTTATTTACTAAAATCGCCCTTTAGAGGAAAGGATGGATTGTTAGTCTAAATGGTGGTATAGGAGTGCCAGAGCACTTGGTCCACCAGAAACTCATAGCCATGTAGAATATGAACAAGTAGTTGCGGATATTCACACAACGAGCGCCACCATCGTGTTTAATTGCCATTGTCAATCTGGTAGGTACTTTGTGGCGAGTTTTGGCGTAGCAGCTGTATTTTAATTGATCTTTTTTTTTTTTCTTACAGCTCGATAGATAATTTCATAAACCAATGAGTTTTTGCATTTTCCTTAATAATTAAGAGTATTTAACTTTCACATGACTTTTTTTTTTTTAATTCTAAAACAAGCTTTATATACAATATGATAACCTTCAATTACGCTTTTCTCCAGAACACTACTTTTGTAGTAATACAGCGCATTAGATAGCGTATTAAATGATGTATATTAGACTATCCTAAGTAGTTTTAAGTTAAAGATGCAGTTTTTTTAAAATTTAAATTTCAATTAAATTTTCAACAAAATTTACAATGAAGCATTTTAAAATTACGGTTATAGCATATTCAGCTTTTCCTTTTATTTAAAATTATTTCCTAATATGGATTTCACATTTTCTCTTATAAACGAAGTATTTTATGTTCCGCATAAATCACCTTTTTTGAATTAAAATGTACTCAAAATACAATATTATAACCTTCTAATACACTTTATCTACAATACCATTCTTATAGTGATCAAGGTGTACGTGATAGTATATTAGAAGATATATTTGATGATCTTGAGTAGTTTTTAAATATAATATTGTGGCTTTTTCAAACTTTGAAATTAAATACGGAACACAATTTACAATGAAACATTTAGTTGTCAAAATTAAGATTAGACGGTTATGATGCACTTTCATGTCAAAATCATTTGCTCTATAAATTTCGTATTTTCTCTTATCAACTATAGTATTTAACTCTCACATAATTCACTTTTTTGCGCATAAATTTTTAATAGAATGTAAAAAAAAAAAAAAAAAAAAGCATTTAGTTGTGAAAATTAATATTAGGTGGTTATGATGTACTTTCCTCTCATTTCAAACTCATTTCTTCTAGAGTTCATATTTTTCCTTATATGTGTGTTTGTGTGCGTGCATGTGTTTGTATATATATAACATTCTAATATACTTTCTCTATAATACAGCTTTTAGTAATAAAGCATAAGCGAATTGGATAGTGTATTAGAAGAGATATAAGATGAACCTGATTGGTTTTTAAGTATTTGGGTGATTAAGACGGTG
This sequence comes from Catharanthus roseus, assembly GCA_028651295.1. Lineage (NCBI taxonomy): Eukaryota > Viridiplantae > Streptophyta > Magnoliopsida > Gentianales > Apocynaceae > Catharanthus > Catharanthus roseus. Next base: position 235,743 of record JAPQWS010000087.1, read on the forward strand.
AAATTTCTCTTTGCAACCCCTAATTTGAGCTTGCAACCCCCTAAACCCTTATTTCCCTCAAGCCACTTTCTCTCTCTACCTCTGCCTACCAAAGTTTTTTCTGGAAATGTCCATCTTCAAATCTCAAATAAACTACCAACAAATCTTCACAAAATCAGGTTAGTATATCATCTTTAAGAGTATTTTTTCATTTTTACTGATTCAAATCATTATATTGAGCTCAAATCATTTATTTCAAAAAAGAAATAATAATATGGTATTTTTGCCTCCTCCCACTCGTACCCTGGAGTATCTATCCAGCCAAGCCTGTGCACCAGGGATGTCTCGAAGATGGCCCTTGTGCACCAATTTGCGTTGGCCAGCAAGCTACCCAGCCGCAGCACCTGGCACTTTTTAAATTTTTTTGTTAAGTTATTCTTTCTTGCTTTGTGTTAGGTTATTTGCATTTTTTTATTATTATAATTTGCCATATTTTTAAGGTTGTATGTATATTTTATGTAGCCATAATGTTTTATTTATTCATCGACTTAATCTTGTTATTTCATCAAAATATATTTATGTGCACTATACCTACATTTATTTTTTAATTTTTTTATTGTATTGTTCATTTTCTGTAGTAGGCTTCAATACTCTCTTCTGAATCATTTACCTCTCTTATATATCACTCACTCTATCTCACTCTACTCCAGCATGGAGGAATGGAAGACAGATATGGAATGCCATGGAAAATACATTCCCAAGATTTATCCAGTAGTAGCGCCGCCAATAGTGGAAGTTCCTCTTCTTGCTCTGCTGCTAGAATACCCGGCCAGATCAACCATTTTCTCGCTAGAGTTTTCCAAACACCAACCATTGGTTACATCTATGTCTTCATCCATATTAACTAAAAGTAACTTAAAATTGTTATTTTGAGTTTTATGTTATTAGAATGGAATTTTTGTAGAGAGAGAAAGTTGTTAGGAGAAATGAGGGTTTGGGGGATTGCATATAGGGTTGCAAATAGCAGTCCCCTAATACACTTATAGTGTATACAACCTTCCTTTCCTTTCAAAATTATTTACTGTTTGGATTTTGCATTTTCTCTTATTAATTAATAGTATTTAACTTTCACATGCCTTTTTTTTTTTTAATTCTAAAACGAGCTTTATATACAATAACCTCCTACTACACCTTCTCTAGAACTCTACTTTTGTAGTAACACAACGTATTAGATGATTTATATTAGACTATCCTAAGTAGTTTTAAGCTTAAAAATGTGGTTTTTTCTAAATTTAAATTGCAATTAAATTTTCAACAAAATATACAGTGAAGCATGTAATTGTCAAAATTAAAATTACGATTATGGTATATCCAACTTTCCTTTTATTTAAAAATTATTTCCTAATATGGAATACCATTTTCTCTTATTAACGAAGTAGTACAATTTTCACCTAAATCACCTTTTTTGAATTAAAATGTACTCAAAATATAATATCATAACCGTCTAATACACTTTATCTATAATACAACTTTTATAGTGTCCAGTGTAACAGATAGTATATTGGAAGATATATTAAATGATCTTTAGTGGTTTTAAAATATAATATTGTGGGTTTTTCAAAATTTGCAATTAAATCCATAACAGAATTTATAATGAAGCATTTAGTTGTTAAAATTAAGATTAGACGGTTATGATGCATTTTTGCCTTCATTTCAAAATCATTTCCTCTATGGGTTTTATATTTTCTCTTATCAACTATAGTATTTAACTTTCAGATTATTCACTTTTTTGCACTTAAATTCTTAGTAAAATTTAAAATAAAGCATTTAGGTATAAAAATTAATATTAGATCGTTATGATATACTTTCCTCTCATTTAAAAATCGTTTCCTCCATAGAGTTCATATTTTTCCTTACGTGTGTGTGTGTATATGTATATATAACATTCTAATACAATTTCTCTATAATACTACTTTTAGTAATATGGAATAAGCTTATTAGATAATGTATTAGAAGAGATATAAGATGAACCTGAGTAGATTTTATGTATAATAGTGTGACTTTTTCAAAATTTAAACTGCAATTAAATTCTTAATGGAATTCATAATGAAGCATTTAGTTGTCAAAATTAATATTAGACGCGAAAATTTCTCCTTGCAACCCCCCAAGCCACTTTCTCTCTCTAACTCTTCCTATGAAAATTTTCTCTCTAAAAGTCCATTTTCAAATCTCAAGTAATTTACCGACAAATCTTCACAAAATCAGGTCAGTATATCATCTATACGTGTATTTCTTCATTTTTACTGATTCAAATCATTATATTGAGCTCAAATCATTTTTTTAAAAAAATTAATAACCGGAAAATTTTGCCTCCTTCCACCCGTACCCTGCAGTAACTATCCAGCCTAGCCTGTGCACCAAGGATGTCTCGAAGATTGCACTCATGTACTAATTTGGGTTTGCCAGCAAGCTACCCAGTTGCAGTACCCGGGCATTTTTTAAATTTTTTTTGGTTACGTTATTCTTTCTTGCTTTGTTTTAGGTTATTTACATATTTTTATCACTATAATTTGTTATGTATTTAATGTTGTATGTATATTTTATGTAGCTATAATGTTTTATTTATTGAATTATATATTTTTTAACGTGTATGTATTATTTTTAAATTTGTTTAATGAATTACAAAAATTGTTACTATTGTATATATATATATATTTTGATTAGATGTCTATTATGTTTAAATGCTTCTTTTCTAGTTATGGAAAAAACTCATAATTAAATAAAAAAAATAGGTTAGGGTGAACCAAGTGGGCCGCCTTTGGTTTATAACCCCGGGCACTGCTTGAGCCAATCAATCAACCCGGACAAACCAATGCATCCCACCAGGTAGATAGGCGAAATTAAAACCAACTTGGGTAACGAATTATGGAGCCAAACCAATTTGCTTAAAAAAAAAAATAAATGAAATTTGCTTTTCGAACTAAATTTTACTTCAAAATCGATTTTTTCCAAACACCAATCATTGGTTACATCTATGTCTTCATCCATACTAACTAAAAAGAACTTAAAAGTTTTACTTTGAGTTTTAAGTTGTTAGGGAGAAATTTTATGTAGAGAGATAAAGTTGTTAGGAGAAATTAGGGTCTGGAGGATTGCATATATGGTTACAAATAACAGCCCCCTTATACGGTCATGGTGCATACAACCTCCTTTTCCTTTCAAAATTGTTTTCTCTCTGAATTTTGCACTTTCTCTTATTAATTAATAATATTTAACTTTCACATAATTCATTTTTTAATTCTAAAACGTGCTTTAAATACAGTATAATAATGTCCTAATACACTTTCTCTAGTACACTACTTTTGTAGTAATGCAACGTATTAGATAATCTATTTGATGATTTATATTAGACGATGCTAAGTAGTTTTAAATTAAAACTGTAATTAAATTTTTAACAAAGTTTACAACGAGGCATCTAATTGTAAAAATTAAGATTACGGTTATAGTATATTAAACTTTCTGTTTATTTAAAAATTATTTCCTAATTTGGATTTCAAATTTTCTTTTATTAACGAAGTATTTTAATTTTCACATAAATCTCCATTTTCGAAGTAAAACGTACTTTAAATACAATATTATAACCTTCTAATATACTTTATCTACAATACTACTTTTATAGTGATCAAGTGTACCAGATAATATATTGGAAGATATATTGATATTGAGTGGTTTTTAAATATAATAATGCGGCTTTTTCAGAATTTGCAATTAAATTCATAACGGAATTTACAATGAAGCATTTAGTTTTCAAAATTAAGATTAGACGGCTATGATGTATTTTCCTTTCATTTCAAAATCATTTCCTCCCTGGATTACATATTTTCTCTTATCAACTAAAATATTTAATTCTCACATAATTCAATTTTTGCAATTAAATTCTTAATAGAATTTACAATGAAATATTTAGTTTTCAAAATTAAGATTAGGTGGTTATGATGTATTTTCCTTCCAATTCAAAATCATTTCTTTTGTGGATTTCATATTTTTCCTTAGTAACTAGAGTACTTAACGCAGATGAGGCCTTATTCGAGTGACAAGAGTTGAGACCTCCCAACCCGAAAGTTTAGAGTTTTCTCTCTTACTTAGGGTTGTGCTTGATTGTTTGATATTTATGCAACATCCACCAATAGTGTGACGTTCTACTAAAAAAACACACTGTTTAACTTCACATAATTCACTTTTTTTCAAATTGAAACATGCTTTAAATACAATATGAAAACCTTCTAATATGATTTCTCTATATATTAGAAGATCTTGAATGGATTTTAAGTATAATCATGAGAATTTTTCAATATTTAAATTGCAATGAAATTCTTAACAGAATTTTAAAAAATTATCTAATTGTCAAAATTAATATTAGACCATTACAAAGTATCACTTTCCTTTCACTTTTAAATTATTTCCTCTTTGGATTTCACATATTCGCTCATTAATTACAAGTATTTAACTTTGACCTAAAGCACCTTTTTCGAATTAAAACCTACTTTAAATACATTTACCTTTCCTTGTTTTGTTTTATAGTAGGCTTCAATACTCTCTTCTAAATCATTTACCTGTCTTATACATCACTCACTCTCACTCATTCCACTCCGGCACGAAGGAATAGAAGACAGAAATGGAATGCCATGGAAAATACATTCTCAAGGTTTTTCCAATAGCAGCGCCGCCAGTAATGAAAGTTCCTCTTCTTGCCCTGCTGCTAGAATACCCAGCGAGATCAACCATTTTCTCGCTAGAGTTTGCTCTTCCGGCCTTAGCCAAGTGACGAATAATTTACGAGGTTCCAGAAACTTCATCATCCAAAATCCACCCTCTTCCTCTGAACACCTAACCAATGACATCGTTCACTACAACACCACCAACATAGGTTTGTAGGTCAATTCTTTCTCGTCCGAACTCAGCCAACCTTCATTACCCGTTTTTCCATCTCTCCCAGATCCTAATTTGGGTTCTACAAGTACTGTTGGGTTGAAAGAATTACCCATTATGGCTCCATAACAGAATTTCTCCAGCATCATTTTTCAAAGGATGAAACGAAAACAAGAGGATTCCAGTATTCAGTTAATCCACGTGATGATTTGTGACGGGACAATCCAACGTGGCAATCTCTCGTTGGCTTGTACTTTGGGGGAGAAACTCCAAGGTCTTTTGGTATGCATGGATTCAACATCCGCCACTGGCAAGGTGGCAAGCTATTTCATGGACGTATCACAAGAAATCAATTCCGTCACCTTCCTTTTTGAGAATGAGATTCTGTATCATAATTTCAATGACGCCACGCCTTATCTTAAATTTGCCCATTTTACGGCGAATAGAGCCATATTAGAAGCCTTACAAGGTCATGATGTCATTCACGTTATTGATTTTAGTCTCATGCAAGGCTTACAATGGCCGTCATTGATTCAGGCCTTAGCTCTCCGCCCTGAAGGACCTCCATTGCTTTGTATAACCGACATTAGCCCACCATCCACCAACGACCACGATTCTCTTGGAGAAATTGGTTTTAGATTCACTGAATTTTCTCGATCAGTAAATGTAAACTTGGCATTTCATGGAGTGGTGGCTTCAAGGCTTGACGATATAAAGCCATGGTTGTTGCAGACAAGTCAAGGAGAAGCCATAGCGGTAAATTCAATTTTGGAGCTACATAAGTTAATCGGGTTGAATTCGATCCATGGATCACTAATTGAATTGGTTCTGAATTGGGTCAGAAACTTAAACCCAAAAGTCATAACGATAGTAGAGCAAGAAGTTGACCATAATCAAGCAGAGTTTTTGGATCGGTTTACTGAAGCTTTATTCTATTATTCGACCATGTTCGACTCGTTGGAGGCTTCTTCAGCACAACCGAAGAAAGGTTTAGCCCAATTATACATGAAGAGAGAGATATGTAATATTTTATCCTGTGAGGGTCCAGCTCGAATGGAGAGACACAAGCTGCTGCAAAGTGGAGGGATCGACTGATTAGAGCCGGCTTCAAGCCATTGCAATTAGGACCCATTGCATTTGAGCAAGCAATATGATGTTAAGTTTATTCTTAGTGGAAGGGTATTGTGTAGAAGAGAAAGAAGGATGTTTAACATTGGGTTGGCATGGCCGACCACTCATTGCTACCTCGGGTTGGGACTCGGCTATGATTGAACCAAGAAGTCCTTGAAACAGAATCGGCTATAATCAAATCAAGCCCTCATTTCAAATATGATAAAAGGTTAGCCATTAAGCGATTTTGTTTTTATATTTTTAGCCCTTTAGACTTGAGAGAATTTTGAAGATTTTGTAATTTATAGTATATTCAAATTACTTCAAATTAATTGTGGGAGATGAAACTAGAGGTTCAGTTTCATTATTGCTTGTCACCTTTTCAGTATTCAACTTTTATAAAATTTAAAATGAAAATAAAATCATTCATGTCACTTGTGTTAGAATAATGTGGGTATATTTGGATTATTTTTAAATTTTAAAAGAGTTTAAACTTTTTTCTTTCTTAAAGATTCCTAAGAGGTAATTTATATGTGAAAAAGGGTGTAAGGTCCAAAGTAAAAAAATTATAACGGTTTTTATTTCGAAATATAATCCAAATATGCACATTTAGTTTTTGACTACTCTATACTACTACTTTTAGCAATAGGGAATATGCTTATTAGATAGTGTATTAGAAGAGATATAAGATGAACCTGAGTGATTTTTAAGTATAATAGTGTGACTTTTTCAAAATTTAAACTGCAAATAAATTCTTAATGGAATTTATAATGAAGGATTTAGTTGTAAAAATTAATATTAGACGTGGAAATTTCTCTTTGCAACCCCCCAAACCCTCATTTCCCTCAAGCCACTTTCTCTCTCTACCTCTTCCTACCAAAATTTTCTCTCAAAAAGTCTATCTTCAAATCTCAAGTAATCTACCGACAAATCTTCACAAAATCAGGTCAGTATATCATCTATACGTGTATTTCTTCATTTTTATCGATTCAAATCATTATATTGAGCTCAAATCATTTTTAAAAAAAATAATAATAATATGAAATTTTGGCGTCCTCCCATACGTACCCTGCAGTAGCTATCTAGCCAAGCCTGTGCACCAGGAATGTCTCGAAGATGGCCCTCATGTACTAATTTGGGTTGGCCAGCAAGCTATCCAGTTGCAGCACCCGGGCATATTTAAAACTTTTTTGTTAGGTTATTCTTTCTTACTTTATTTTGGGTTATTTACATTTTTTTTATTACTATAATTTGTTACGTATTTAATGTTGTATGTATATTTTACGTAGCTATAATGTTTTATTTATTGAATTATGTGTTTTGTTAATATTTATTATTTTTAAATTTGTTTAAGGAATTATGCAAATTGTTATGATTGCATTTTTTTTTTCTTTTAGATGTCCATTATGTTTAAATGCCTATTTTCTAGTAATGGAAAAAACTCATAATTAAATAAAAAATAGGTTCGGGTGAACCAACCGGGCTGCTTGGTTTATAAACCCGGGCACTGCTTGGGCTAACCTAGGAAACTGGGGTGTTATTGTTGTGCCAAGGTAACCAACCCGGGCAAAACCAAATACATCCTACCAGGCACATAGGCAAAATTAAAACCAGCTTGGGTAATCAATTATCGAGCCAAACCAATTTTTTTAAAGTTGTTAGGAGAAATTAGAGTTTGCAGGATAGCAGCCCCCTTATACGGTCATGGTGTATACGACCATCCTTTCCTTTCAAAATTATTTTCTCTTTCAATTTTGCACTTTCTCTTATTAATTAATAATATTTAACTTTCACATAACTCATCTTGTTAATCCTAAAACGTGCTTTAAGTACAGTATGATAACGTCCTAATACACTTTCTCTAGAACACTACTTTTATAGTAATACAACATATTAGATAATGTATTTGATGATTTATATTAGACGATGCTAAGTAGTTTTCAGTATAATAATGTGACATTTTCATTAAATTTTCAACAAAATTAAAATTGCAATTAAATTTTCAACAAAATTTACAACGAAGCATTTAATTGTCAAAATTAAGATTGCAGTTATAGTATATTCAACTTTGTGTTTATTTAAAAATTATTTCCGAATTTGGATTTCAAATTTTCTTTTATTAACGAAGTATTTTAATTTTCACATAAATCTCCATTTTCGAAGTAAAACGTACTTTAAATACCATATTATAGCCTTCTAAAATATACTTTATCAACAATACTACTTTTATAGTGATCAAGTGTACAACATAATATATTGGCAGATATAGTGATCTTGAGTGGTTTTTAAATATAATAATGCGGCCTTTTCAGAATTTGCAATAAAATTCATAACAGAATTTACAGTGAAGCATTTAGTTTTCAAAATTAAGATTAGATGGCTATGATGTATTTTCCTTCCATTTCAAAATCATTTCCTCTCTGGATTACTTGTTTTCTCTTATCAACTAAAATATTTAATTCTCACATAATTCAATTTTTCTAATTAAATTTTTAATAGAATTTACAATGAGATATTTAGTTTTCAAAATTATGATTAGGTGGTTATGATGTATTTTCCTTTCAATTCAAAATAATTTTTTTGTGGATTTCATATTTTTCCTTAGTAACTAGAGTACTTAATGCAGGTGAGGCCTTATTCGAGTGACAAGAGTTGAGACCTCCCAACCCCAAAGTTTAGAGTTTTTCTCTCTTAGTTAGGGTTGTGCTTGATTGTTTGATATTTACACAATCTCCACCAATAGTGTGACATTCTACTAAAAAAACATACATTTAACTTCGAATAACTCATTCTTTTCAAATTGAAACATGCTTTAAATACAATATGAAAACCTTCTAATATGATTTCTCTATGTATCTGACGATCTTGAATAGTTTTCAAATATAATCATGAGAATTTTTCAAAATTTAAATTGCAATTAAATTCTTAATAGAATTTTAGAAAATTATCTAACTGTCGAAATTAATATTAGACCATTACAAAGTATCACTTTCCTTTCACTTTTAAATTATTTCCTCTTTGGATTTCACATACTCTCTCATTAATTACAAGTATTTAACTTTGACATAAAGCACCTTTTTCAAATTAAAACCTACTTTAAATACATTTATCTTCCCCTGTTTTGTGGTATAGTAGGCCTCAGTACTCTCTTCTAAATCATTTACCTCTCTTATATATCACGCACTCTCTCACTCCACTCCAGCACGAAGGAATGGAAGACAGAAATGGAATGCCATGGAAAATACATTTTCAAGGTTTTTCCAATCGCAGTGCTGCCAATAATGGAAGTTCCTCTTCTTGCTCTGCTGCCAGAACACCCAGCGAGATCAACCATTTTCTTGCTAGAGTTTGCTCTTCCGGCCTTAACCAAGTGACGAACAATTTACAAGGTTTCAAAAACTTCATCATCCAAAGTCCACCCCATTTCTCTCAACACCTAACCAACGACATCGTTCACTACAACCCCTCCAACATAGGTTTGTGGGTCAATTCTTTCTCGTCTGAACTCAGCCAACCTTTATTTCTGTTTTTCCATCTCCCCTAGATCCTAATTTTGGTTCTACAAGTACTATTGGGTTGAAAGAATTACCCATTGTGGCTCCACAACAGAATTTCTCAGCATCATTTTTCAAAGAATGAAACGAGAACAAGAAGATTCCAGTATTCAGTTAACTCACGACATGATGATTTGTGTCGGTACAATCCAACGTGGCAATCTCTCATTGGCTTGCACTTTGGTCCAAAAACTCCAAGGTCTTTTGGCATGCATGGATTAAACATCTTCCATTAGCAAGGTGGCCAGCTATTTCATTGACGACCTTAATCAAAGAATGTTCACTGCATCACAATGAATCAATTCTGTCACCTTACTTCTCGAGAATGAGATTCTGTATCATAATTTCTTTGAAGCCACGCCTTATCTCAAATTTGCCAATTTTACGACTAATCAACCCATATTAGAAGCCTTTCAAGGTCATGATTTCATTCATGTTATCGATTTCAGTCTCATGCAAGGCTTACAGTGGCCGTCATTGATTCAGGCCTTAGCTCTACGCCTTGACAGACTTCCACTGCTTCGTATAACCGGCATTCTCTCGTACCGTGATTCTCTCGGAGAAATCGGTTTTAGATTGGCTGAATTTGGTCGATCAGTAAATGTAAACTTGGCATTTCGTGGAGTGGTGGCTTCAAAGCTTGACAATATCAAGCCATGGTTGTTGCATACAAGTCAAGGAGAAGCCATAGCGTTAAATTCAATTTTGGAGCTACATAAGTTAATCGGGTTGAATTCGATCCATGGATCACCAATTGAATTGGTTCAAAATTGGGTCAGAAACTTAAACCCAAAAGTCATAACGACAGTAGAGCAAGAAGTTGACCATAATCAAGCCGAGTTTTTGGATCGGTTTACTGAAGCTTTATTCTATTATTCGACCATGTTCGACTCGTTGGAGGCTTATTATGCTCAACCGGAGAAAGGTTTAGCCCAATTATACGTGAACAGAGAGATATGTAATATTGTACCCTGTGAGGGTCCAACTCGAACGGAGACACGCGAGCCGCTGGAAAAGTGGAGGGATCGATTGATTAGAGCCGGCTTCAAGCCAGTGCAAATGGGACCCATTGCGTTTGAGCAAGCCAGTATGATGTTAAGTCTATTCTAAGTGGAAGGGTACTGTGTAGAAGAGAAAGAAGGATGTTTAACATTGGGTTGGCATGGCCGACCACTCATTGCTACCTCGGCTTGGGAATCGACTATGATTGAGCCAAGAAGTCCTTGAAACGGAATCGGCTATAATCAAATCAAGCCCTCGTTTCAGATACGATAAAATGTTAGCCATTAAGAGATTCTATTTTTATATTTTTAGCCCTTTAGACTTGAGAGAATGTTGAAGATTTTGTAATTTATAGCATATTCAAATTACTTCAAATTAATTGTGGGAGATGAAACTAGAGGTTCTGTTTCATTATTGCTTGTCACCTTTTCAGTATTCAACTTTTATAACATTTAAAATGAAAATAAAATCATTCATGTCACTTGTGTTAGAATAATGTTGGTGCATTTGGATTAGTTTTAAATTTTAAAAGAGATTAAACTTTTTTTTCCTCAAAGATTCCTAAAAGGTAATTTATTTGTGAAAAAGGATGTAAAGTCCAAAGCAAAAAAATTATAACGGTTTTTATTTCGAAATATAATCCAAATATGCACATTTAGTTTTTGACTTTGAAACTCAATGTTCTAATTGTGAAGTAATGACGTGAATTCTAATAAAAAGATTGAAGCGTATTATTCCTACTTCGTATGAAATGTACTATTTTTTTAACTAGTAAGTCATCTCTTGTATTAAAAATTAATAAGGACAATGAACGGAATTTACAATAAAGCATTTAGTTGTCAAAATTAATATTAGATGGTTATCACTTACTTTCCTCTTATTTCAAAATCATTTCTTCTATAGAGTTCATATTTTTCCCTATATGTAGGTGTGTGTATGTGCATGCGTGTGTGTGTGTGTGCATGCATGCGTGTGTGTATGGATATATATTACATTCTAATACACTTTATCTCTAATACTACTTTTATAGTAATAAAGAATAAGCAAATTAGATAGTGTATTAGAAAAGATATAGGATGAACCTTAGTGGTTTTTAACTATATTAGTGCGACTTTTTCAAAATTTCAATTGCAATTAAATTCTTAATGGAGTTTATAACGAAGCATTTAGTTGTCAAAATTAATATTAGACGGAGTAATTTCTCTTTGCAACCCCTAATTTGACCTTGCAACCCCCTAAACCCTCATTTCCCTCAAGCCACTTTCTCTATCCACCTCATCCTATCAAAATTTTCCCTAAAAAAGTCCATCTTCAAATCTAAAGTAATCTACCAACAAATCCTTACAAAGTCCGGTTAGTATATCATCTTTTAAGTGTATTTCTTCATTCTTACCGATGGAAATCATTAAATGTAGCTCAAATCATTTTTTTAATAAAAAATAATCCATAATTTTTGCCCTCCCCCAACCGTACCCTGCAATAACTATCCAGCCAAGCCCGTGCATCCGGGATGTCTTGAAGAAGGCCCTCGTGAGCTAGGTTGGCCGGCAAGCTACCCAGCTGCAGCACCCGGGTCTTTTTTAAAATTTTTTTGTGAAGTTATTCTTTTTTCTTTATTTTAGATTATTTACTTTTTTACTATTATAATTTGTTATGTATTTAATGTTGTATGTATATTTTATGTAGCTATGATGTTTTATTTATTTATCGAATTAATCTCGTTATTTCATCAAAATATGTTTAAGTGTACTGTACCTAAATTTGTTCTTTACTATTTTGTGGTACTGTACGTTTTCTGTAGTAGGCTTCAATACTCTCTTCTCAATCATTTACCTCTCTTATATATCACTCACTCTCTCTCACTCAACTCCAGCACGGAGGAATGAAAGATAGAAATAGAATGCCATGGAAAATACATTCTAGAGATTTCTCCAATAGCAGTGCCACCAGTAGTAGAAGTTCCTCTTCCTGCTCTGCTTCGAGAACACCCGGCCAGATCAACCATTTTCTCGCCAGAGTTTTCCAAACACCAATCATTGGTTACATCTATGTTTTTATCCATATTAATGAAAGTAACTTAAAATTGTTACTTTGAATTTTATGTTATTAGAGAGAAATTTTTGTAGAGAGATACAGTTATTAGGAGAATGATGGTCTGGGGGATCGCATATAGAGTTGCAAATTGCATTTCGCTGATACACTTACTGTTTATACAACCTTCCTTTCCTTTAAAAATTATTTACTCTTTTAATAGAGTAACATATTTGGTTATTTACTAAAATCGCCCTTTGGAAGGAAGGATGGATTGTTAGTCTAAATGGTGGTTTAGGAGTGCCTGAGAACTTGGTCCACCAGAAGCTCGTTGCTTTGCAGAATAAGAACATGTCGTTGCTAAGGTTCGCACAACGAGCGCGACCGTCGTGTTTAGTTGCCATTGTCAATCTGATCGGTTTTTTTGCAGTGAGTTTTGGCGTAGCAGCTATATTTCGATTCATCCAGTTTTTGTTTTCTCGGCTCGATAGATAATTTCATAAGGCAATGATTTTTGCATTTTGCTTATTAATTAATAGTAATTAACTTTCACATAACTTTTTTTTAAATTCTAAAACGAGCTTTATATGCAATATGATCATCTCCAATTATACTTTCTCCAGAACACTACTTTTGTAGTAAAAAAGCGTAATAGATCACGTATTAGACGATGTATATTAGACTATCCTAAGTTGTTTAAAGTATAAAGATGTAGGTTTTTCAAAATTTAAATTGCAGTTAAATTTTCAACAAAATTTATTTGGAAGCATCTAGCTTTCAAAATTAAAATCACGGTTATGGTATATTAAACTTTCCTTTTATTTCCAAATTATTTGCTAATATGGATTTCACATTTTTCTCTTATTAACGAAGTGTTTTAATTTCCATACAAATCACTTTTTCGAATTAAAACGTACTTTAAATACAATATCATAACCTTCTAGTATACTTTATCTACAATACAACTTTTATAATGGTCAAATGTACAAGAAAGTATATGGGAAGATATATTAGAATATCCTAAGTCATTTTTAAATATAATAATGTGGCTTTTTCAAAAATTTCAATTAAATCAATAACATAATTTACAATGAAGCATTTAGTTGTCAAAGTTAAGACTGGACGGTTATGATGCATTTTTTCTTTCATTTCAAAATCATTTCCGCTGTGGATTTCATATTTTCACCTATCAACTATAGTACTTAAGTTTCACATAATTCACTTTTCTGCACTTAAATTCTGAATGGAATTTACAATGAAGTATTTATCTGTCAAAATTAATATTAGATGGTTATGATGTATTTTCCTCTCATTTCTAAGTCATTTCCTCAATAGAGTTCATATTTTTCCTTATATGCGTCTGTGTGTGCGTGCGTCTGTGTGTGTGTTTATATATAACATTCTAATACACTTTATCTATAACACTACTTTTATAGTAATAAAGAACAAGCAAATTAGATAGTGTATTAGAAGAGATATAGGATGAACCTAGTGGTTTTTAAATATAATAGTGTGACTTTTTCAAAAATTAAATTGCAACTCACTTCTCAATGGAATTCATAATGAAGCATTTACTTGTCAAAATAAATATTAGACGAGGTAATTTCTCTTTGCAACCCTTAATTTCACCTTTCAACTCCCCAAACCTTTATTTTCCTCAAGCCACTTTCTCTGTCCACCTAGTCACACCAAAATTTTCTCTCAAAATGTCCTTCTTCAAATCTAAAGTAATCGACCAGCAAATCTTCACAAAATCAGGTTAGTATATCATCTGTAAGTGTATTTCTTCATTTTTATCGATTGAAATCATTAATAGAGCTCAAATCATTTTTATTAATAAAAAATAATCTTGAATTTTTGCCTCCTTGCACCCATACCCCGCATCAACTATCTAGCCAAGCTTGTGCATCAGGAATGTCTCGAAGATTGCCCTTGTGCGTCAATCTGGGTTGGCAAGCTACCCGGCTGCCGCACCCGGGCCTTTTTAAAAATTTTTTTAGTTAGTTATTCTTTTTTCTATGCTTTAGGTTATTTACTTTTTTTATTATTATAATTTGTTATGTATTTAATGTTGTATGTATATTTTATGTAGCTATGATGTTTTCTTTGTTTATTGAATTAATCTTGTTATTTCATCAAAATATATTTAAGTGTAGTATACCTATATTTATTTTTTATTATTTTGTGGTATTTTATGTTTCTTGTAGTAGGCTTCAATACTCTCTTCTCAATCATTTTCCTCTCTTATATATCATTTACTCTCTCTAATTCCACTCCAAGACGGAGGAATGGAAGACAGAAATGGAATGCCATGGAAAATACATTCTCAAGATTTCTCCAGTAGCAGCACCGCTAGTAGTGGAAGTTCCTCTCCTTGCTCTGCAGCCAGAACACCCAGCCAGATCAACCATTTTCTTGCCTGAGTTTACCAAACACCAAACATTGGGTACATCTATGTCTTCATCCATATTAAATAAAAGTAACTTAAAATTGTTACTTTTAGTTTTAAGTTATTAGAGACAAATTTATGTGAGAGATAAAATTGTTAGGAGAAATGAGGGTCTACGGGATTGCATATAGGGTTTCAAATAGCAATCCTCTTATAAACTTATGGTGCATGCAACCTTCCTTTCCTTTAAAAATTATTTACTCTTTTAATCGAGCTTCATATTTTGTTATTTACTAAAATCGCCGTTTGGAGGAAAGGATGGATTGTTACTCTAACTGGTGGTTTAGGAGTGCCAGAGAACTTGCTTCACAGGAAGCTGGTAGCTATGTAGATTTCGAACAAGTCGCTGCTGAAATTCGCGCAACAAACGCAACCCTCGTGTTTAGTTGCCATCATCAATCTGGTTGGTTCTTTGTTGCGAGTTTTGGCGTAGCAGCTATATTTCTATTCATCCATTTTTTTTTCACAGCTCGATAGATAATTTGATTAGCCAATGATTTTTTGCATTTTTCTTATTAATTAATAGTATTTAACTTTCATATAACCTTTTTTTTTTAAATTCTAAAACGAGCTTTATATACAATATGATAACCTCCTATTACACTTTCTCTAGAACACTACTTCTGTAGTAATACAACGTATTAGATCGCGTATTAGATGATATATATTAGACTATCCTGAGTACTTTTAAGTATAAATATGTGGTTTTTTCAAAATTTAAATTGCAACTAAATTTTCAACAAAATTTACTACGAAGTATCTGATTGTCAAAATTTAAATTGCAGTTACGGTATAGTGATCAAGTGTACAAGATAGTATATTGGAAGATATATTAGATTATCTTCAGTGGTTTTTAAATATAATAATATGGCCTTTTCAAAATTTTCAACTAAATCCATAACAGAATTTACAATGAAGCATTTAGTGGTGAAAATTAAGACTAGATGGTTATGATGCATTTTTCCTTTCATTTCAAAAACATTTCCGCTATGGATTTCATATTTTCTCCTATCAACTATAGTACTTAACTTTCACATAATTCACTTTTTTGCATTTAAATTCTTAATAGAATTTAGAATGAAGCATTTATATATCAAAATTCATAGAAAATGGTTATGATGTATTTTCCTGTCATTTCTAAATCATTTCCTCAATAGAGTTCATATTTTTCCTTATATGTTGTGCGTGTGTGTGTGCGTGTATTTGTGCGTGCCTGTGTGTGTTTATATATATAACATTCTAATACACTTTATATGTAATACTACTTTATAGTAATAAAGAATAAACGAATTAGACAGTATATTAGGAGAGATATAGGATGTACCTAGTTGTTTTTAAATATAATAGTGTGACTTTTTAAAATTTAAATTGCGATTAAATTCTTGATGGCATTTATAATAAGAATTTAGTTGTCAAAATTAATATTAGACGGGGTAATTTCTCTTTGCAAACCCTAATTTGACCATGCAACCCCCCAAACCCTCATTTTCTCAAGCCACTTTTTCTGCCACCTCGTCCTACCAAAATTTCTCTAAACAAGTCCATCTTCAAACCTAACGTTATCTACCAACAAATCTTCATAAAATCATGTCGGTATATCATCTTTAAGTGTATTTCTTCAATTTTACCGATTGAAATCATTAAATGGAGCTCAAATCATTTTTTTTAAATAATCTTGAATGTTTGCATCCTCCCACCCGTACCCCGCAGTAACTATCGAGCCAAGCCTGTGCGCCAGGGATGTGTCGAAGATGGCCCGCATAAGCCAATCTGGGTTGGCCAGTATGCTACCCTGCTGAAGCACCCGGGCCTTTTTTAAAATATTTTTTTGTTAAGTTATTCTTTTTTTCTTTGTTTTAGGTTATTTAATTTTTTATGATTATAATTTTTTATGTATTTAATGTTGTATGTATATTTTATATGCTATGATTATTTATTCGCTTATCGAATTAATCTTATTATCTATAGCGATTCTCTCGGAGAAATTAGTTTTAGATTGGCTGAATTTGCTCGATCAGTAAATGTAAACTTGGCATTTCGTGGAGTGGTGGCTTTAAGGCTTGACGATATTAAGCCATGGTTGTTGCAGACAAGTCAAGGTGAAACCATAGCTGTAAATTCAATTTTCGACCTACAAAAGTTAATCGGGTTGAATTCAATCCATGGATCACCAATTGAATTGGTTCTGAATTGGGTCAGAAACTTAAACCAAAAAGTCATAACAGTAGTAGAGCAAGAAGTTGACCATAATCAAGCAGAGTTTTTGGATCGATTTACTGAAGCTTTATTCTATTATTCGACCAAATTCGACTCGTTGGAGGCTTCTTCTACTCAACTAGGGAAAGGTCTAGCCCAATTATACATGAAGGGAGAGATATTTAATATTGTGTCTTGTGAGGGTCCAGCTCAAACGGATAGACCCGAGCCGCTGGCAAAGTGGAAGGATCGACGGATTATAGCCGGCTTCAAGCCATTGTAATTAGGACCCATTGCGTTTGAGCAAGCCAGTATGACATAGTTTATTCTCAGTGGAATGGTACCGTGTAAAAGAGAAAGAAGGATGTTTAACATTGGGTTTGGCATGGCCGACCACTCATTGCCACTTGGCTTGGGAATCGGCTATGATTGGGCCAAAAAGCCCTTGAAACGGATTCGGCTATAATAAAATCAAGCCCTCGTTTCAAATATGATAAAACCTTAGACTTGACAGAATTTTGAAGATTTTGTAATTTATAGCATATTCAAATTACTTCCAATTAATTGTGGGAGTTGAAACTAGAGGTTCTGTTTCATTATTGCTTATCACCTTTTCAGTATTCAACCTTTATAACATTTAAAATGAAAATAAAATCATTCATGTCACTTGTGTTAGAATAATGTGGGTGCATTTGGATTAGTTTTAAATTTTAAAAGAGTTTACACTTTTTTTTTCTTAAATATTCCTAAAAGGTGATTTATTTGTCAAAGAGGATGTAAGGTCCAAAGCAAAAAAATTATAACGGTTTTTGTTTTGAAATATTATCCAAATATGCACATTCAGTTTTTGACTCTGAAACTGAATGTTCTAATTGTGAAGTAATGATGTGAATTCTAATAAAAAGATTGAAGAGTATAATTCCTACTTCGTATGAAATGTACTATTTTTATAATAGAAGTATATATATTAATGATAATGTAATATTTAATTAGAAAGTCATCTCTTGTATTAAAAATAAATAAGGACAATGAACAGAATTTTCAATAAAGCATTTAGTTGCCAAAATTAATATTAGATGGATATGATGTACTTTCCCGTCATTTCAAAATCATTTCTTTTATAGAGTTCATATTTTTCCCTATATGTGTGTGTGTGCATGCATGTGTGTGTGTGTATATATTACATTCTAATACACTTTATCTCTAATACTACTTTTATAGTAATAAAGAATAAGCAAATTAGATAGTGTATTAGAAGAGATATAGGATGAACCTTAGTGGTTTTTAAGTATATTAGTGTGACTTTTTCAAAATTTCAATTGCAATTAAATTCTTAATGGAGTTTATAAAGAAGCATTTAGTTGTCAAAATTAATATTAGAAGGAGTAATTTCTCTTTGCAACCCCTAATTTGACCTTGCAATTCCCCAAACCCTCATTTCCCTCAAGCCACTTTCTCTATCCATCTCGTCCTACCAAAAATTTCTCTCAAAAAGTCCATCTTCAAATTTGAAGTAATCTACCAACAAAGCTTTGCAAAATCAGGTTAGTATATCATATTTTAAGTGTATTTCTTCATTTTTACCAATTAAAGTCATTAAACGTAGCTCAAATGATTTTTTTAAAAAAATTAACCATAATTTTTGCCTTCTCCCAACCGTACCCTGCAGTAACTATCCAGCCAAGCCCGTGCACCAGGGATGTCTCAAAGATGGCCCTCTTGTACTGGGTTGTCTGGCTTGCTACCCAGCCGCAGCACCCGAGTCTTTTTTAAAATTTTTTTGTTAAGTTATTCTTTTTTTGTTTTAGAATATTTACTTTTTTATTATTATAATTTGTTATGTGTTTTAATGTTGTATGTATATTTTATATAGCTATGATGTTTTATTTATTTATCGAATTAATCTTGTGGTTTCATCAAAATATTTTTAAGTGGACTGTACGTAAATTTGTTCTTCACTGTATTGTCGTAACGTACGTTTTCTGTAGTAGGCTTCAATACTCTCTTCTCAAATATTTACCTCTCTTATATATCACTCACTCCCTCTCACTCAACTCCAGCTCAGAGGAATGAAAGACAGAAATGGAATGCCATGGAAAATACATTCTCAAGATTTTTCCAATAGCAGTTCCGCCAGTACTGGAAGTTCCTCTTCCTGCTCTGCTTCCAGAACACCCGGCCAAATCAACTATTTTCTCGCCAGAGTTTTCAAAACACAAATCATTGGTTACATCTATGTCTTTATCCATATTAATTAAAGTAACTTAAAATTGTTACTTTGAGTTTTATGTTATTAGAGAAAATTTTTTGTAGAGAGATAAAGTTGTTAGGTGAAATGAGGGTCTGGGGGATCGCATATAGGGTTGCAAATAGCAGTCCCCTGATACACTTATTGTGTATACAACCTTCATTTCCTTTAAAAATTGTTTACTCTTTTAATAGAGTATCATATTTGGTTATTTACTAAAATCGCCCTTCGGAATGAAGGATGGATTGTTATCTAAATAGTGGTTTAGGTGTGCCTGAGAACTTGGTCCACCAGAAGTTTGTAGCTTTGTAGAATAAGAACAAGTCGTTGCTAAGATTCGCACAACGAGCGCGACCCTCGTGTTTAGTTGCCATTGTCAATCTGATTGGTTTTTTGCAGTGCGTTTTGGAGTAGCAGCTATGTTTCGATTCATCCAGTTTTTTTCTCGGCTCGATAGATAATTTCATAAGGCAATGATTTTTTGCATTTTTCTTATTAATTAATAGTATTTAACTTTCACATAACTTTTTTTTTTTAATTCTAAAATGAGGTTCGTATACAATATTATCACCTCCACTTACACTTTCTCTAGAACACTATTTTTTTAGTAATATAACGTATTGGATCGCGTATTAGACTATGTATATTAGACTATCCTAAGTAGTTCAAAATATAAAGATGTAGTTTTTTCAAAATTTAAATTCCAATTAAATTTTCAACAAAATTTATTAGGAAGCATCTAGCTTTCAAAATTAAGATTACATTTATGGAATATTAAACTTTCCTTTTATTTCCAAATTATTTGCTAATATGTATTTTACATTTTCTCTTATTAAAGAAATATTTTAATTTTCATATAAATCACTTTTTTTGAATTAAAACGTACTTAAAATACAATATCATAACCTTCTAGTATACTTTATCTACAATACAACTTTTATAGTGATCAAGTGTACAAGATAGTATATTGGAAGATATATTAGAATATCTTGAGTGGTTTTTAAATATAACAATGTGTCTTTTTAAAAATTTTCAATTAAATCAATAACAGAATTTACAATGAAGCATTTAGTTGTCAAAAGTAAGACTGGACAGTTATGATGCATTTTTTCTTTCTTTTCAAAATCATTTCCGCTATGGATTTTATATTTGCACCCATCAACTATAGTACTTAACTTTAACATAATTCACTTTTTTGCAATTAAATTCTTAATGGAATTTACAATGAAGAAGTTATGACGTCAAAATTAATATTAGACGGTTATGACGTATTTTCCTCACCCTTCTAAATCATTTCCTCAATAGATTTCAGATTTTTCCATATATGTGTCTGTGTGTGTATGTGGGTGCGTCTGTGTGTGTTTATATATAACATTCTCATACACTTTATCTGTAATACAACTTTTATACTAATAAAGAATAAGCAAATTACATAGTGTATTTGAAGAGATATAGGATGAACCTAGTGGTTTTTAAATATAATAGTGTGACTTTTTCAAAAATTGAATTGCAACTCAATTCTTAATTGAGTTCATAATGAAGAATTGACTTGTCAAAATAAATATTAAAAGGGGTAATTTTTCTTTGCGGCCCCTAATTTTACCTTTCAACCCCCCAAACCTTTATTTTCCTCAAGCCATTTTCTCTGTCCACCTAGTCCGACCAAAATTTTCTCTCAAAATGTCCATCTTCAAATCTAAAGTAATCTACCAACAAATCTTCACAAAATCAGGTTAGTATATCATCTTTAAGTGTATTTCTTCATTTTTTCCGATTGAAATCATTAAATTGACCTCAAATCGTTTTTATTAATAAAAAATAATCTTGAACTTTTGCCTCCTCGTACACGTACCCCGCATTACCAATCTAGCCAAGCTTGTGCATCAGGGATGTCTCGAAGATGGGCCTTATGCGCCAATCTGGGTTGGCCGGCAAGCTACCCAGCTGCCGCTCGGGCCTTTTTTAAAATTTTTTTCACTAGTTATTCTTTTTTTCTATGTTTCAGGTTGTTTACTTTTTTTATTATTATAATTTGTTATGTATTTATTGTTGTATGTATATTTTACATAGCTATGATGTTTTCTTTGTTTATCGAATTAATCTTGTTATTCCATCAAAATATATTTAAGTGTACTGTACCTATTTTTAATTTTTATTATTTTGTGGTACTGTACGTTTCCTGTAGTAGGCTTCAATACTGTCTTCTCAATCATTTCCCTCTCTTATATATCACTGACTCTCTCCAACTCCACTCCAGGACGGAGGAATGGAAGATAGAAATGGAATGCCATGGAAAATACGTTCTCAAGATTTCTCCAGTAGCAGCGCCGCTAGTAGTGGAAGTTCCTCTTCTTGCTCTGCTGTCAGAACACCCAGCCAGATCAACCATTTCCTTGCCAGAGTCTTCCAAACACCAAACATTGGGTACATCTATGTCTTCATCCATATTAAATAAAAGTAACTTAAAATTATTACTTTATTTTTAAGTTATTAGAGACAAATTTTTGTGAGGGATAAAATTGTTAGGAGAAATGAGGGTGTACGGGATTGCATATGGGGTTGCAAATAGCAATCCCCTTATAAACTTACGGTGTATACAACCTTCCTTTCCTTTAAAAATTATTTACTCTTTTAATCGAGCTTCATGTTTTGTTATTTACTAAAATCGCCCTTTGGAGGAAAGGATGGATTGTTAGTCTAAATGGTGGTTTAGGAGTGCTAGAGAACTTGCTTCACAGGAAGCTCGTAGCTATGTAGCATAAGAACAAGTCACTGCTGAAATTCGCGCAACGAGCGCGACCCTCGTGTTTAGTTGCCGTCGTCAATCTGGTTGGTTTTTTGCTGCGGGTTTTGGCGTAGCAGCTATACTTCTCTTCATCTAGTTTTTCTTTTCACTGCTAGATAGATAATTTGATAAGCCAATTATTTTTTGCATTTTTCTTATTAATTAATATTATTTAACTTTCACATAACCTTTTTTTTTTAAATTCTAAAACGAGCTTTGTATACAATATGAAAACCTCCTATTACACTTTCTCTAAAACACTACTTTTGTAGTAATACAACGTATTAGATCGCGTATTACATGATTTATATTAGACTATCTTAAGTAATTTTAAGTATAAATATGTGGTTTTTTAAAATTTAAATTGCTAAATTTTGAAAAAAATTTACTACGAAGCATCTGATTGTCGAAATTAAAATTACGGTTATGGTATATTAAACTTTCCTTTAACTTCCAAATTATTTCCTAATATGGATTTCACACTTTCTCTTATTAACGAAGTATTTTAACTTTCATATAAATAACCTTTTTTCGAATTAAAACGTACTTTAAATACAATATCATAACCTTCTAATATACTTTTTTTGCAATACAACTTTTATAGTGATCAAGTGTACAAGATAGTATATAGGAAGATATATTAGATTATCTTGAGTGGTTTTTAAATATAATAATGTGGCTTTTTCAAAATTTTCAATTAAATCCATAACAGAATTTACAATGAAGCATTTAGTGGTCAAAATTTAGACTAGACGGTTATCATTCATTTTTCCTTTCATTTCAAAATCATTTCCGCTATGGAGTTCATATTTTCTCCTATTAACTATAGTGCTTAACTTTCACATAATTCACTTTTCTGCATTTAAATTCTTAACAAAATTACAATGAAGCATTTATTTGTCAAAATTTAAATTAAATGGTTATCATGTATTTTCCTCTCATTTCTAAATCATTTCATCAATAGAGTTCATATTTTTCCTTATATGTTGTGTGTGTGTGAGTGCATGCATTTGTGCGTGCTTGTGTGTTTATATATATAACATTCTAATACACTTTATATGTAATACTACTTTTATAGAAATAAAGAATAAATGAATTAGTCAATATATTAGAAGAGATATAGGATGAACCTAGTGATTTTTAAATATAATACTGTGACTTTTTCAAAATTTAATGAAATTTATAATGAAGAATTTAGTTGTCAAAATTAATATTAGACGAGGTAATTTCTCTTTGCAACCCCTAACTTGACTATGCAACCTCTCAAACCATCATTTCCTCAAGCCACTTTCTCTGTCCACCTCGTCCTGCAAAACTTTTCTCTCAACAAGTCCATCTTCAAACCTAAAGTAATCTACCAACAAATCTTCACAAAATCATGTCAGTATTTCTTCATTTTTACCGATTGAAATCATTAAAAGGAGCTCTAATCATTTTTTTTTTATAAAAATAATCTTGAATTTTTGTATCCTCCCACCCGTACCCCGTAGTAACTATCGAGCCAATCTTGTGCACCAAGGATGTCTCGAAGATGGCCCTCTTAAGCCAACCTGGGTTGGCCAGTATGCTACCCAGTCGAAGTACCCGGGCCTTTTTTAAAATTTTTTTTGTTATGTTATTCTTTTTTTCTTTGTTTTAGGTTATTTAATTTTTTATTATTATAATTTGTTATGTATTTAGTGTTGTATGTATATTTTATATAGCTACGATGGATTATTTGTTTATCGAATTAATCTTGTTACTTCATCAAAATATATTTAAGCGTACTGTACCTATATTTATTTTTCATTATTTTGTGCTCTTGTATGTTTTCTATAGTAGGCTTCTATACTCTCTTCCCAATCATTTACCTCTCTTATGTATCACTCACTCTCTCACACTCCTCTCCACCATGGAGGAATGGGAGGCAGAAATGGAATACCATGGAAAATACATTCTCAAGATTTATCCAGTAGCAGCGCCGCCAATATTGGAAGTTCCTCTTCTTGCTATGCTTCTAGAACACCAGGCCAGATCAACCATTTTCTCGCCAGAATTTCCAAACACCAATTATTGGTTACATCTATTTCTTCATCCATATTAACTAAAAGTAGCTTAAAATTGTTACTTGAGTTTTAAGTTCTTAGGGAGAAATTTTTGTAGAGAGATAAAGTTTTTAAGAGAAATAAGGGTCTGTAGAACTTCATATAGGGTTGCAAATAGAAGTCCCCTTATATAGTTATGGTGTATACAACATTCCTTTTTTAAAAAAATTATTTACTCTTTTAATAGAGTATCATATTTAGTTTTACTAAAATCGCCCTTTGGAGGGAATGATGGATTGTTAGTCTAAATGGTGGTTTAGGAGTGCTAGAGAACTTGGTCCACCGGAAGCTCGTAGCTATGTAGATAAAAACAAGCTGTTGCTGAGATTCGCACAACGAGCGCCACCATGGTGTTTAGTTGCCATTGTCAATCAGGTTGCTCCTTTACGGCTAGTTTCGGCGTAGCAGCTGTATTTCGATTGATCTTTTTTTTTTCATAGCTCGATAGATAATTTCATAAGCCAACGATTTTTTGCATTTTCCCCTATTAATTAAGAGTGTTTAACTTTCACATAACTTTTTTTTTAAATTCTAAAACAAGCTTTATATACAATATGAAAACCTCCAATTACACTTCCTCTAGAACACTACTTTTGTAGTAATACAGCATACTAGATAGCGTATTAAACGATGTATATTAGACTATCCTAAGTAGTTTTAAGTATAAAGATGTAGTTTTTTTTTTAAATTTAAATTGCAATTAAATTTTCAACAAAATTTACAATGAAGCATTTTCAAATTATGGTTATAGTATATTCAACTTTCCATTTATTTAAAAACTATTTCCTCATATTGGTTTCACATTTTCTCTTATAAACGAAATATTTTATTTTTCACATAAATCACGTTTTTGAATTAAAACGTACTCAAAGTACAATATTATAACCTTCTAATCACTTTATCTACAGTACCACTCTTATAACGATCAAGGTGTACGTGATAGTATATTAGAAGATATATTAGATGATCTTCAGTAGTTTTAAATATGATATTGTGGCTTTTTCAAAATTTGCAATTAAATCCATAACAGAATTTACAATGAAGCATTTAGTTGTCAAAATTAAGATTAAACGGTTATGATGCATTTTTCCTTTCATTTCAAAATCATTTGCTCTATAGATTTCATATTTTCTCTTATCAACTTTGTATTTAACTTTCACATAATTCACTTTTTTGCAAAAAATTTTTTAACATAATTTAAAAAAAAATGCATTTAGTTGTGAAAATTAATATTAGATGGTTTTGATGTACTTTCCTCTCATTTCAAAATCATTTCTTCTAGAGTTTATATTTTTCCTTATATGCGTGTTTGTGTGCGTGCGTGTGTGTGTATATATATAACATTCTAATATACTTTCTCAATAATACTACTTTAGTAATAAAGAATAAGCAAATTGGATAGTGTATTAGAAGGGATATAAGATGAACCTGAGTAGTTTTTACGTATATTAGAGTGATTAAGACGGGAAAATTTCTCTTTGCAACCCTTAATTTGAGTTTGCAACCCCCCAAACCCTTATTTCCCTCAAGCCACTTTCTCTCTCTACCTCTTCCTACCAAAATCTTCAAATCTCATGTAATCTACCTACAAATCTTCACAAAATCAGTTCAGTATGTCATCTATACGTGTATTTCTTCATTTTTACCGATTCAAATCATTATATTTAGCTCAAATCATTTAAAAAAAAAATAATAATCTGAAATCTTTGCCTCCTCCCACATGTATCCTGCAGTAGCTATCCAGCCAAGCCTGTGCACCCGGGATGTCTCGAAGATGGCCCTCATGTACTAATTTTGGTTGGCCAGCAAGCTACCCAGTCGCAGCACCCGACCATTTTTAAAATTTTTTTTTACTATAATTTGTTATGTATTTTTTGTTGTATGTATATTTTATGTAGCTATAATGTTTTATTTTTTTATTGAACTATATTTTTTTTTAATGTGTATGTATTATTTTTAAATTTGTTTAATGAATTACGCAAATGGTTATTATTGTATTTTTTTGTTTAGATATCTATTATGTTTAAATGCCTCTTTTCTAGTTATGGAAAAAACTGAAAATTAAATAAAAAAATAGGTTCGTGTAAACCAACCAGGCCGCCTTTGTTTTATAAACGCGGGCACTGCTTGAGCCAACCTAGGAAACTGGGTTGTTATTGTTGTGCCAAGGTAACCAACCCTGGCCAAACCAAAGGCATCCCAATAGGCAGATAGGTAAAATTAAAACCAGCTTGGGTAACCAATTATCGAGCTAGACCAATTTTTTTAAAAAATAAATAAATAAAATTTACTTTCCGAACTAAATTTTACTTCAAAATCGATGTTTTCCAAACACCAATCATTAGTTACATCTATGTCGTCATCCATATTAACTAAAAGAAACTTAAAATTTTTACTTTGAGTTTTAAGTTGTTAGGGAGAAAATTTTTGTAGAGAGATAAAGGTGTCAGGAGAAATAGGGTCTGGAGGATTGCATATATAGTTGCAGATAGCAGCCCCCTTATATGGTCATGGTGTATACAACCTTCCTTTCCTTTCAAAATTATTTTCTCTTTGAATTTTGCACCTTCTCTTATTAATTAATAATATTTAACTTTCACATAATTCATTTTTTAATTCTAAAACGCACTTTAAATACAGTATGATAACGTCCTAATACACTTTCTCTAGAACACTACTTTTGTAATAATACAACATATTAGATAATGTATTTGATGATTTATATTAGATGATGCTAAGTAATTTTCAGTATAATAATGTGACATTTTCAAAATTTAAATTGCAATTAAATTTTCAACGAAGCATCTAATTGTCAAAATTAAGATTACGGTTATAGCATATTCAACCTTCTGTTTGTTTAAAAATTATTTCCTAATTTAGATTTTAAATTTTCTTTTATAAACGAAGTATTTTAGTTTTCACATAAATCTCCATTATGGAAGTAAAACGTACTTTAAATACAATATTATAACCCACTAATACACTTTATCTACAATACTACTTTTATAGTGATTAAGTGTACAAGATAATATATTGGAAGATATATTGATTTTGAGTGGTTTTTAAATATAATAATGCGGCTTTTTCAGAATTTGCAATTAAATTCATAACAGAATTTACAATGAAGCATTTAGTTTTCAAAATTAAGATTAGACGGCTATGATGTATTTTCCTTTCATTTCAAAATCATTTCCTCTCTGGATTACATGTTTTCTATTATCAACTAAAATATTTAATTCTCACATAATTCAATGTTTCCAATTAAATTGTTAATAGAATTTACAATGAAATATTTAGTTTTCAAAATTAAGATTAGGTGGATATGATATATTTTCCTTTCAATTCAAAATCATTTCTTTTGTGGATTTCATAGTTTTTCCTTAGTAACTAGAGTACTTAAAGCAGGTGAGGCCTTATTCGAGTGACAAGAGTTGAGACCTCCCAACCCCGAAGTTTAGAGTTTTTCTCTCTTAGTTAGGATTGTGCTTGATTGTTTGATATTTATCCAATCTCCACCAATAGTGTGACATTCTACTAAAAAAACGTACTATTTAACTTCATATAATTCACTTTTTTCCAAATTGAAAAACATGCTTTAAATACAATATAAAAACCTTCTAATATGATTTCTCTATGTATTAGACGATCTTGAATGGTTTTTAAGTATAATCATGAGAATTTTTCAAAATTTAAATTGCAATTAAATTCTTAGCAGAAGTTTAGAAAATTATCTAACTGTCGAAATTAATATTAGACCATTACAAAGTATCACTTTCCTTTCACTTTTAAATTATTTCCTCTTTGGATTTCACATATTCGCTCATTAATTACAAGTATTTAACTTTGACATAAAGCACCTTTTTCGAATTAAAACCTACTTTAAATACATTTATCTTTCCTTGTTTTGTGGTATAGTATGCTTCAGTACTCTCCTCTAAATCATTTACCTCTCTTATATATCACTCACTCTCTCTTACTCTACTCCAGCAGAAAGGAATGGAAGACAGGAATGGAACGCCATGGAAAATACATTCTCAAGGTCTTTCCAACAGCAGCGCCGCCATATGGAAGTTCCTCTTCTTGCTAGAGTTTGCTCTTCCACCCTTAGCCAAGTGAAGAACAATTTACGAGGTTCCAAAACCTTCATCATCCAAAATCCACCCCATTTCTCTCATCACCTAACCAACGACATCATTCGCTACAACCCTTTCAACATAGGTTTGTGGGTCAATTCTTTCTCGTCCGAACTCAGCCGACCAGCATTACCTATTTTTCCATCTCTTCCAGATCCTAATTTGGGTTCTACAAGTACTATTAGGTTGAAAGAATTACCCATTATGGCTCCACAACAAAATTTCTCCAGCATCATTTTTCTAAGAATGAAACGAGAACAAGAAGATTCCAGTATTCAGTTAATCCACGTGATGATGACTTGTGCCGGGACAATCCAATGTGGCAATCTCTCATTGGCTTACACTTTGGTCGAGAAACTCCAAGGTCTTTTGGCATGCATGCATTCAACATCCGCCATTGGCAAGGTGGCCAGCTATTTCATTGACGCCCTTAATCAACGAATATTCACCGCATCACAAGGAAACAATTCTGTCACCTTCCTTCCCGACAACGAGATTTTGTATCATAATTTCTGTGAACCCACACCTTAGCTCAAATTTGGCCATTTTACGGCTAATCAAGCCATATTAGAAGCCTTTCAAAGTCATGATTTCGTTCACGTTATCGATTTTAGTTTCATGCAAGGCTTACAATGGCCGTCATTGATTCAGGCCTTAGCTCTATGCCCTGAAGGACCTCCATGGCTTCATATAACTGGCATTGGCCCACCATCCACCAACGACTGTGATTCTCTTGGAGAAATTGGTATTAGATTGGCTGAATTTGCTCGATCAGTAAATGTAAACTTGGCATTTCGTGGAGTGGTGGCTTTAAGGTTTGACGAT
The DNA here is from genome assembly GCA_028651295.1 of Catharanthus roseus. Classification (NCBI taxonomy): domain Eukaryota; kingdom Viridiplantae; phylum Streptophyta; class Magnoliopsida; order Gentianales; family Apocynaceae; genus Catharanthus; species Catharanthus roseus. The sequence goes on from JAPQWS010000087.1 coordinate 265,068, forward strand.
ATCAAGCCATGGTTGTTACAGACAAGTCAAGTAGAAGCCATAGCAGTAAATTAAATTTTGGAGCTACATAAGTTAATCGGGTTGAATTTGATCCATGGATCACTAATTGAATTGGTTCTGAATTGGATCAGAAACTTAAACCCAAAAGTCATAATAGTAGTAGAGCAAGAAGTTGACCATAATCAAGCCGAGTTTTTGGATTGGCGTACTGAAGCTTTATTCTATTATTCAACCAAGTTCAACTCATCGGAGGGTTCTTCAACTCAACCGGAGAAAGGCTAAGCCCAATCATACATGAAGAGAGAGATATGTAATATTGTATCCTGTGAGGGTCCAGCTCGAACAGAGAGACACAAGCTGCAGGCAAAGTGGAGGGATCAACTGATTAGAGCCGACTTCAAGCCATTGCAATTGGGACCCATTGCGTTTGAGCAAGCCAGTATGATGTTAAGTTTATTCTCGGTGGAAGGGTACTGTGTAGAAGAGAAAGAAGGATGTTTAACATTGGGTTGGCATGGCCGACCACTCATTGCTACCTCGCCTTGGGAATTGGCTATGATTGAGCAAAGAAGCCTTTGAAACGGAATCGGCTATAATCGAATCAAGCCCTCGTTTCAAATATGATAAAAGGTTGGCCATTAAGAGATTTTGTTTTTATATTTTTAGCCCTTTAGACTTGAGAGAATTTTGAAGATTTTGTAATTTATAGCATATTCAAATTACTTCTAATTAATTGTGGGAGATGAAACTAGAGGTTCTGTTTCATTATTGCTTGTCACTTTTTCAATATTCAACTTTTATAACATTTAAAATGAAAATAAAATCATTCATGTCACTTGTGTTAGAATAATGTGGGTGCATTTGGATTAGTTTTAAATTTTAAAAGAGTTTAAAGTTTTTTTTTTTCTTAAAGATTCCTAACAGGTAATTTATTTGTGAAAAAGGATGTAAGGTCCAAAGCAAAAAAGTTATAATGGTTTTTATTTTGAAATATAATCCAAATATGCACATTTAGTTTTTGACTCTGAAACTCAATGTTCTAATTGTGAAGTAATGATGTGAATTCTAATAAAAAGATTGAAGAGTATAATTCCTACTTCGTATTAAATGTCCTACTTTTTTTAATAGAAGTACATATTAATGAAAATGATAATGTAATATTTAATTAGTAAGTCATCTCTTGTATTAAAAATAAATAAGGACAATGAACAGAATTCATAGAAAAGCATTTAGTTGTCAAAATTAATTTTAGATGGTTATGATGTACTTTCCTCTCATTTCAAAATCATTTCTTCTATATGTGTGTGTGTGCGTGCATATGTGTGTGTGCGCGTGCGTGCGTGTGTGGATGTGTGTATATATTACGTTCTAATACACTTTGTCTATAATACTACTTTTATACTAATAAAGAATAAGCAAATTGGAAAGTATATTAGAAGAGATATAGGATGAACCTTAGTGGTTTTTAAGTATATTAGTGTGACTTTTTCAAAATTTCAATTGCAATTAAATTCTTAATGGAGTTTATAACGAAGCATTTAGCTGTCAAAATTAACATTAGACGGAGTAATTTCTCTTTGCAACCCCTAATTTGACCTTGCAACCCCCCAAATCCTCATTTCCCTCAAGCCACTTTCTCTATCCACCTCGTCCAACCGAAATTTTCTCTCAAAAAGTCCATCATCAAATCTAAACTAAACTACCAACAAATCTTTACAAAATCAGGTTAGTACATCATCTTTTAAGTGTATTTCTTCATTTTTACCTATTGAAATCAGTAAATGTAGCCCAAGTCATTTTTTTTTTTTAAATTAAACCATAATTTTTGCCTTCTCCCAACCGAACCCCGCAATAACTATCCAGCCAAGCCCGTGCAGCAGGGATGTCTCGAAGATGGCCCTCGTGTGCTGTGTTGGCCGGCAAGCTACCTAGCCATAGCAGCGGGTCTCTTTAAAATTTTTTTGTTAAGTTATTCTTCTTTTATTTTAGATTATTTTCCTTTTTATTATTATAATTTGTTATGTGTTTAATGTTGTATATATATTTTATGTAGCTATGATGTTTTATTTATTTATCGACTTAATCTTGTTATTTCATCACAATATATTTAAGTGTACTGTACCTAAATTTGTTCTTCACTATATTATGGTATTGTACGTTTTCTGTAGTAGGCTTCAATACTTTCTTCTCAAATATTTACCTCTCTTATATATCACTCACTCTCTCTCACTCAAGTCCAGCACAGAAGAATGAAAGACAGAAATGGAATACCATGGAAAATATATTCTCAAGATTTCTCCAATAGCAGCGCCGCCAGTAGTGGAAGTTCCTCTTCCTGCTTTGCTTCTAGAACACCCGGCCAAATCAACCATTTTCTCGCTAGAGTTTTCCAAACACCAATCATTGGTTACATCTATGTCTTTATCCATATTAACTAAAGTAACTTAAAATTATTACTTTGAGTTTTATGTTGTTAGAGAGAAATTTTTGTAAAGAGATAAAGTTGTTAGGAGAAATGAGGGTATAGGGGATCGCATATAGGGTTGTAAATAGCAGTCCACTGATACACTTATTATGTATACAACCTTCCTTTCCTTTAAAAATTATTTACTCTTTTAATAGAGTATCATATTTGGTTATTTACTGAAATCACCCTGTGGAAGGAAGGATGGATTGTTAGTCTAAATGGTGGTTTAAGAGTGCCTGAGAACTTAGTCCACCAGAACTTCGTAGCTTTGTAGAATAAGAACAAGTCGTCCTAAGATTCGTACAACGAGCGCAACCCTCGTGTTTAGTTGCTATTGTCAATCTCATTGGTTTTTTGCAGTGAGTTTTGGCGTAGTAGCTATATTTCGATACATCCAATTTTTTTTCTCGGCTCTCCGTAGATAATTTCATAAGGCAATGATTTTTTGCATTTTGCTTATTAATTAATAGTATTTAACTTTCGCACAACTTTTTTTTTATTCTAAAACGAGCTTTATACACAATATGATCACCTCCAATTACACTTTATCTAGAACACTGCTTTTGCAGTAATAAAGCGTATTAGATCGTGTATTAGACGATGTATATTAGACTATCATAAGTAGTTTAAAGTATAAAGATGTAGTTTTTTCAAAATTTAAATTACAAATAAATTTTCAACAAAATTTATTAGGAAGCATCTACCTTTCAAAATTAAAATTACGGTTATGGTATATTAAACTTTCCTTTTATTTCCAACTTATTTGCTAATATGGATTTCGCATTTGCTCTTATTACTGAAGTATTTTAATTTTCATATAAATCACCTTTTTCGAATTAAAACGTACTTCATGTACAATATCATAACCTTCTAGTATATTTTATCTACACTACAACTTTTATAGTGATCAAGTGTACAAGATAGTATATTGGAAGATATATTAGAATATCTTAAGTGGTTTTTAAATATAAGAATGTGGCTTTTTCAAAACTTTCAATTAAATCCATAACAGAATTTACAATGAAGTATTTAGTTGTCAAAATTAAGACTGGACGGTCATAATGCATTTTTTCTTTCATTTCAAAATCATTTCAGCTATGGATTTTATATTTTCACCTATCAACTATAGTACTTAACTTTCACACAATTCACCTTTTTGCAATTAAATTCTTAACGAAATTTACAAAGAAGCATTTATTTGTCAAAATTAATATTAGATGCTTATGATGTATTTTCCTCTCATTTCTAAATCATTTCCTCAATAGAATTCATATTTTTCCTTATATGTGCTGTGTGTGCGTGCATTTGTTCATTCGTCTGTGTGTGTGTATATATATAACATTCTAATACACTTTATCTATAATACTACTTTTATAGTAATAATGAATAAGCAAATTAGATAGTGTATTAGAAAAGATATAGGATGAACCTTGTGGTTTTTAAATATGATAGTGTGATTTTTTCAAAAATTAAATTACAACTCACTTCTTAATAGAATTCATAATGAAGCATTTACTTGTCAAAATAAATATTAGACGGGGTAATTTCTCTTTGCAACCCCTAATTTGACCTTTTAACCCCCCAAACCTTTATTTTCCTCAAGCCACTTTCTCTGTCCACCTAGTCCGACCAAAATTTTCTCTCAAAATGTCCATCTTCAAATCTAAAGTAATCTACCAACAAATCATCACAAAATCAGGTTAGTATATCAACTTTAAGTGTATTTCTTCATTTTTACTTGATTGAAATCATTAAATGGAGCTCAAACAATTTTTATTAATAAAAAATAATCTTGAATTTTTTCCTCCTCGCACCTTACCCCGCATTAACTATCCAGCCAAGCTTGTGCATTAGGGATATCTCGAAGATGGCCCTTGTGCGTCAATCTAGGTTGGCCGGCAAGCTACCCAGCTACCGCACCCGGGCCTTTTTCAAAATGTTTTTGGTTAAGTTATTCTTTTTTTCTATGTTCTAGGTTATTTAGTTTTTTTGTTATTATAATTTGTTATGTATTTAATATTGTATGTATATTTTATGTAGCTATGATGTTTTCTTTTTTTATCGAATTAATCTTGTTATTTCATTAAAATATATTTAAGTGTACTGTACCTATATTTATTTTTTATTATTTCGTGGTATAGTACCTTTTCTGTAGTAGGCTTCAATACTCTCTTACCAATCATTTCCTTATCTTATATATCACTTACTCTCTCTCACTCCACTCCATGATGGAGGAATGGAAGACAGAAATGGAACGCCGTGGAAAATACATTCTCAAGATTTCTCCAGTAGCAGCGCCGCTAGTAGTGGAAGTTCCTCCTCTTGCTCTGCTGCCAGATCAACCATTTTCTCGCCAGAGTTTTCCAAACAGGAAACATTGGGTACATCTATGTCTTCATCCATATTAAATAAAAGTAGCTTAAAATTGTTACTTTTAGTTTTAAGTTATTTGAGACAAATTTTTGTGAGAGATAAAATTGTTAGGAGAAATGAGGGTCTGCGGGATTGCATATAGGGTTACAAATAGCAATCCCATTATAAACTTATGGTGTATACAACCTTCCTTTCCTTTAAAAATTATTTACTCATTTAATCGAGCTTTATATTTTGTTATTTACTAAAATTGCCCTTTGGGTGAAAGGATGGATTGTTAGTCTAATTGGTGGTTTAGGAGTGCTAGAGAACTCGCTTCATAGGAAGCTCGTAGCTATGTAGCATAAGAACAAGTCGCTGCTGAAATTCGCGCAACGAGCGCCACCCTGGTTGGTTCTTTGCTGTGAGTTTTTGCATAGCAGCTATATTTCTATTCATCCAGTTTTTTTTTTTCATGGCTCGATAGATAATTTGGTAAGCCAATGATTTTTTGCAATTTTCTTATTAATTAATAGCATTTAACTTTAACATAACCTTTTTTTTAAATTTTAAAAAACGAGCTTTACATACAATACGATAACCTCCTATTACACTTTCTCTAAAACACCACTTTTGTAGTAATACAACATATTAGATGGCATATTAGATGATTTATATTAAAATATCCTAACTAATTTTAAGTATAAATATGTGGTTTTTTCAAAATTTAAATTGCAAGTAAATTTTCAACAAAACTTACTACGAAGCATCTGATTGTGAAAATTAAAATTACGGTTATGGTATATTAAACTTTCCTTTTATTTCCAAATTATTTCCTAATATGGATTTCACATTTTTCTCTTATTAACCAAGTGTTTTAATTTTCACATAAATCACCTTTCTTCGAATTAAAACGTACTTTAAATACAATATCATAACCTACTAATATACTTTTATCTACAATACAACTTTTATAGTGATCAAGTGTACAAGATAGTATATTGGAAGATATATTAGATTATCTTGAGTGGTTTTTAAATTTAATAATGTGGCTTTTTCAAAATGTTCAATTAAATCCATAACAGAATTTATAATGAAGCATTTAGTGGTCAAAATTAAGACTAGACGGTTATGATTCATTTTTTCCTGTCATTTCAAAATCATTTCCGCTATGGATTTCATATTATCTCCTATCAACTATAGTACTTAACTTTCACATAATTCACTTTTTTTGCATTTAAATTCTCAACAGAATTTACAATGAAGCATTTATTTGTCAAAATTCACATTAAATGGTTATGATGTATTTTCCTCTCATTTTTAAATAATTTCCTCAATTGAGTTCATATTTTTCCTTATATGGTGTGTGTGTGAGTGCGTGCATTTGTGCGTGTGTGTGTGTTTATATATATATATATATATGTAACATTCTAATACACTTTATATGTAATACTACTTTTTATAGTAATAAAGAATAAACGAATTAGACAGTATATTAGAAGAGATATAGGATGTACCTAGTGGTTTTTAAATATAATACTGTGACTTTTTCAAAATTTAAATTGCAACTAAATTCTTAATGGAATTTATAATGAAGAATTTAGTTGTCAAAATTAATATTAGACGGGGTAATTTCTCTTTGCAACTCCTAATTTGACCATGCAACCCCCAAACCCTCATTCGCTCAACCCACTTTCTCTGTCCACCTTGTCCTACAAAACTCTTCTCTCAACCAGTCCATCTTTAAACATAAAGTAATCTACCAACAAATCTTCACAAACTCATGTCAGTATATCATCTTTAAGTGTATTTCTTCATTTTTACTGATTGAAATCATTAAATGGAACTCAAATCATTTTGTTTTAAAAAAAATTGTCTTGAATTTTTGCATCCCCCCACCCGTACCCCACAGTAACTATCAAGCGAAGCTTGTGCACCAGGCATGTCTCTAAGATGGACCTCGTAAGCCAATCTGGGTTGGCCGGCATGCTACCTAGCAGAAGCACCCGGGCCTTTTTTATAATTCCTTTTGTTAAGTTATTCTTGTTTTCTTTGTTTTAGGTTATTTCCTTTTTTATTATTATAATTTTTTATGTATTTAATGTTGTATGTGTATTTTATATAGCTATGATGTTTTATTTGTTTATCGAATTAATCTTGTTATTTCATCAAAATATATTTAAGTGCACTGTACCTACATTTATTTTTCATTATTTTGTGCTCTTGTATGTTTTCTGTAGTAGGCTTCTATTCTCTCTTCCCAATCATTTACCGCTCTTATATATTACTCACTCTCTCTCACTCTACTCCACCACGGAGGAATGGAAGACAGAAATGGAATACCATGGAAAATACATTCTCAAGATTTATCCAGTAGTAGGCCGCCAATAGTGGAAGTTCCTCTTCTTGCTATGCTTCCAGAACACCAGCCCAGATCAACCATTTACTCGCCAGAATTTTCCAAAAACCAATTATTGATTACATCTATTTCTTCATCCATATTAACTAAAAGTAGCTTAAAATTGTTACTTTGAGTTTTAAGTTATTAGAGAGAAATTTTTGCAGAGAGATAAAGTTTCTAAGAGAAATGAGGGTCTGGGGAATTGCATATAGGGTTGCAAATAGCAATCCCCTTATATACTTATGGTGTATACAACCTTCCTTTCTTTTAAAAATTATTTACTCTTTTAATAGAGTATCATATTTAGTTTTACTAAAATCTCCCTTTGAAGGGAAGGATGGATTGTTAGTCTAAATGGTGGTTTACGAGTGCCCGAGAACTTGGTCCACCAGAAGCTCGTAGCTACGTAGAATAAGAACAAGTCATTGCGGAGATTCGAACAACGAGCGCCACCATCGTGTTTAATTGCCATTGTAAATCTGGTTGGTTCTTTGCAGCGGGTTTCGGCGTAGCAGCTGTATTTTGATTGATCTGTTTTTTTCACAACTCGATAGATAATTTCATAAGCCAATGATTTTTTGCATTTTCCTTATTAATTAAGAGTATTTAACTTTCACATAACTTTTTTTTAATTCTAAGACAAGCTTTATATACAATATGATAACCTCCAATTACACTTTCTCGAGAACACTACTTTTGGTTTAGTTGAGAAAATTATTATTAGATGGTTATGATGTACTTTCCTCTCATTTCAAAATCATTTACTCTATAGAGTTCGTATTTTTCCTTACATGTGTGTTTGTGTGCGTGGGTGCGAGTGTGTGTATATATATAACATTCTAGTATACTTCTCTATAATGCTACTTTTAGTAATAAAGAATAAGCGAGTTGGATAGTGTATTAGAAGAGAAATAAGATGAACCTGAGTGCTTTTTAAATATATTAGGGTGATTACGACGGGGAAATTTCTCTTTGTAACCCCTAATTTGAGCTTGCAACCCCCCAAACCCTTATTTCCCTCAAGCCACTTTCTCTCTCTACCTCTTCCTACCAAAAATTTTTCTCAAAAAGTCCATCTTCAAATCTCAAATAATCTATTGACAAATCTTCACAAAATCAGGTTAGTATATCATCTTTAAGTGTACTTTTTCATTTTTACCAATCCAAATCATTATATTGAGCTCAAATCATTTATTTAAAAAAAAAAAGTAATAATATGGAATTTTTGCCTCCTCCCACTCGTACCCTGGAGTATCTATCCAGCCAAGCCTATGCTCCAGGGATGTCTCAAAGATGGCCCTCGTGCACCAATTTAGGTTGGCAGGAAGCCACCCAGCCGCAGCACCGAGCCTTTTTAAATTTTTTTTTGTTAAGTTATTCTTTGCTGCTTTGTTTTAGGTTGTTTACATTTTTTTATAATTATAATTTGCTATTAATTTAAGGTTGTATGTATATTTTATGTAGCCATAATGTTTTATTTATTTATCGAATTAATCTTGTTATTTCATCAAAATATATTTAAGTGTACTATACCTACATTTATTTTTTATTTTTTTTGTGGTACTGTACATTTTCTGTAGTAGGCTTCAATACTCTCTTCTCAATCATTTACCTCTCTTATATATCACTAACTCTCTCGCACTCCACTCTAGCACAGAGGAATGGAAGACAGATATGGAATACCATGGAAAATACATTCTCAAGATTTCTCCAGTAGCAGTGTCGCTAGTAGTGGAAGTTCTCCTTCTTGCTCTGCTGCCAGAACACCCGACCAGATCAACCATTTTGTTGCTAGAGGTTTCCAAACACCAACTATTGGTTACATCTATCTCTTCATCCATATTAACTAAAAGTAACTTAAAATTATTACTTTGGGTTTTAAGTTATTACAGAGAAATTTTTGTAATGAGAGAAAGTTGTGAGGAGAAATAAGGATCTGGAGGATTGCATATAAGGTTGCAAATAGCAGTCCCCTTTATACACTTATGGTGTATACAACCTTCCTTTCCTTTCAAAATTATTTACTCTTTGGATTTTGCATTTTCCTTATTAATTAATAGTATTTAACTTTCACATAACTTTTTTTTTTAAATTCTAAAACGAGCTTTATATACAATATGATAACCTCCTATTACACCTTCTCTGGAACACTACTTTTGTAGTAACACAGCGTATTAGATGATTTATATTAGACTATCCTAAGTAGTTTTAAGTTTAAAATGTGGTTTTTTCAAAATTTAAATTGCAATTAAATTTTCAACAAAATTTACAATGAAGCATCTAATTGTCAAAACTAAAACTACGGTTATGGTATATTCAACTTTCCTTTTATTTAAAAATTATTTCCTGATATGGATTTCACATTTTCTCTTATTAACAAAGTATTACAAGTTTCACATTAATCACCTTTTTTGAATTAAAATGTACTCAAAATACAATATCATAACCTTCTAATACACTTTATCTATAATACAACTTTTATAGAATCCAAGAGTCGGAGATAGTATATTGGAAGATATATTAAATTATCTTTAGTGGTTTTAAAATATCATATTGTGGGTTTTTGAAAATTTGCAATTAAATCCATAACAGAATTTATAATGAAGCATTTAGTTATAAAAATTAAGATTAGATGGTTATGATGCATTTTTGCTTTCGTTCCAAAATCATTTCTTCTATGGATTTCATATTTTCTCTTGTGAACTATAGTATTTAACTTTCACATTATTCACTTTTTTGCACTTAAATTCTTAGCAGACTTTAAAATAAAGCATTTAGGTATAAAAATTAATATTAGATACTTATGATATACTTTCCTCTCATTTCAAAATTGTTTCCTCTACAGAGTTCATATTTTTCCTTATATGTGTGTGTGTGCGTGCGCGTATGTGTGTGTGTGTTTATAGGTGTATATATAAATAACATTCTAATACACTTTCTCTATAATATCACTTTTAGTAATAAGGAATAAGCTTATTAGATACTGTACTAGAAGAGATATAAGATGAACCTGAGTGGTTCTTAAGTATAATAGTGTGACTTTTTCGAAATTTAAACTGCAATTAAATTCTTAATGAAATTTATAATGAAGCATTTAGTTGTCAAAATTAATATTAGACGAGGAAATTTCTCTTTGCAACCCCTAATTTGAGCTTGCAACCCCCTAAACCCTCATTTCCCTCAAACCACTTTCTCTCTCTACCTCTTCCTACCAAAATTTTCTCTCAAAAACTCCATCTTCAAATCTCAAGTAATCTACCGACAAATCTTCACAAAATCAGGTCAGTATATCATCTTTATGTGTATTTCTTCATTTTTACCGATTAAAATCATTATATTGAGCTCAAATCATTTAAAAAAAAAAAATATGAAATTTTTGCCTCTTCCCACCCGTACCCTGCAGTAGCTATCCAACTAAGCCTGTGCACCAGGGATGTCTCGAAGATGGCCCTCGTGTGCTTATTTGGGTTGGCCAGCAAGCTACCCAGCCGCAGCACCCGGGCATTGTTTATATTTTTTTTGTTTGGTTATTCTTTCTTGCTTTGTTTTGGGTTATTTACAGTTTTTTTTGTTATGTATTAATGTTGTAAGCATATTTTATGTAGCTATAATGTTTTATTTATTTATTGAATTATATGTTTTTTAATGTGTATGTATTATTTTTAAATTTGTTTAATGAATTTCGCAAATTTTATTATTGTTTTTTTTTTTTTTGTTTAGATATCTATTATGTTTAAATGCCTCTTTTCTAGTTATGGAAAAAGCTCATAATTAAATAAAAAAGTAGGTTCCAGTGAACCAACCGGGCCGCCTTTGGTTTATAAACCCGTGCACCGCTTGAGCCAACCTAGGAAATTGGGTTGTTATTGTTGTGCCTGTTAGTATATGCCCTAAGACCAATTGACTCACATTTATGATTTATTAAGCATGTATTTTTTTTAATTGTATTTTATGCTCTTGGTCATCAAGTATGTGACTTGATAGTATTATAGCTAATAAAATACTATTCTTATTTGTCCCTAGTTTATTACATCTTGTAAACTAGTGTGAAGTTGATTGATGGTCAAGTTTTACTGATCATGAATATGAGATATAAAATCAATTCATAAATACATATCGAGAATATTGTATTGGACATGACCCAAAGTGAAGAAGAAATATTGAATGGGTTTAAGTTATAAATATTTTTTCTCAGTTTTATATTTGGCGTCCTTTGACCTAATGTTTCTAATGTTTCTTGCATGGGGAGAAAATATGTTTTGACATAGTCAAACATCATTTTTAATTAGGTGATCATTATGACTATTGGTTGGCTTATTTTCTTGTCATGGCTTGAATATTGGAGATAGTGAAAGGAATTTGTCCCTCTCTTTTTAGAGAGAGATATCCATGGGCCCCTTGGTAAGGAATACTGGAAAATATGCATGGCCATGCTCAAATAAGTATTAATAAGGTGTTATTAATACTATTTGTTGCAACAGTCTGCCTGGTGATCAAGTAAATGGTTAATTAAGTTTTATAAGGATGACTTGGTCCATGCCTTATACTTAATTAGGATATCGTGTGACAAAATGACTAAATATTAAATCTGATGCTAGGTTATTATTACATTTACTTACCTTGGGTAAGCATAATGTCTTGCTAGAGGCCGCTTATGTTTTGTGAATAAATGTCTAGGACATTTTTCATTCACTGCCAACGTTAAGTGAACCTACAGGGTCACACGCATAGACGATCTTGTGAGCATAATGTCCACGTTCAATGAATCTAGATTGTGTCCAGATTCGTTGAACGTATACAAAAGGGGAATCAGATTCTATATTGTATTTTCTGGTAAGTAAATAAGTAATTAATTTTATTTAATCGAATAAATGAAATTAATTACTTAATATTACTCATCCAACCGTTGGATGATTATAGGAATAGATGGACGAGATTAAACTGTCATTAGATGACAGTTAGGGTTTTGATATTGAAAGCTATAAAAGGTTATGTTAACCTTTTCTTGGTTGACGTCCTTTATCTGATTAAAGAAAGCAAAACCCTAAACCCTAGAACGGCGATATAGTATCTAGCCTCCTCTCTCCGAAATACGACCGATTACCAGATGGTCAGGATTAGTTCTGAACAGTTTTCAGAACACAGAAGGGGCTAGCATCCCGATCTCTTGCAGATGAGTTCGTCGTGTGGATACCAGTAGAGGGCAAAGCGTACAAAGCAGCGCCCCCACAATGAACAATTAAAACATTGAAGTAATTTCCATCCAATTGGTTTTTCTAGTATGTGCAGATCCTGTTTGTGGATTTTCGTAAGTTTCATTCTATTTTGTTTTTACCTACAGAGTCCAACAGTGCCAAGGTCACCAACTCGAGCCAAACCAAAGGTATCCCACCAGGTAGATAGGCAAAATCAAAACCAGCTTAGGTAACCAATAATCTAGCCAAACCAATTTTTTTAAAAAATAAATAAATAAAATTTGCTTTTCGAACTAAATTTTACTTCAAAATCGATGTTTTCCAAACACCAATCAATAGTTACATCTATGTCTTCATCTGTATTAACTAAACGAAACTTAAAATTTTTACTTTGAGTTTTAAGTTGCTAGGGAGAAAATTTTTGTAGAGAGATAAAGTTGTTAGGAGAAATTAGGGTATGGAGGATTGCATATATGGTTGCAAATAGTAGCCCCCTTATACGGTCATGGTGTATACAACCTTCCTTTCCTTTCAAAATTATTTTCTCTTTGAATTTTGTAATTTCTCTTATTAATTAATAATATTTAATTTTCACATAAATAATTTTTTAATTCTAAAACGCGCTTTAAATATAGTGTGATAACGTCCTAATACAATTTCTCTAGAACACCTCTTTTGTAGTAAGACAATGTATCAGATAATGTATTTGATGATTTATATTAGACGATGTTAAGTAGTTTTGAGTATAATAATGTGACATTTTCAAAATTTAAATTGCAATTAAATTTTCAACAAAGTTTACAACGAAGCATCTAATTGTCAAAATTAAGATTACAGTTATAGTATATTCAACTTTTTGTTTATTTAAAAATTATTTCCTAATTTGGATTTCAAATTTCCTTTTATTAACGAAGTATTTTACATTTCACACAAATCTCCATTTTAGAAGTAAAACGTACTTTAAATACAATATTATAACCCTTCTAATACACTTCATCTACAATACTACTTTTTTAGTGATCAATTGTACAAGATAATATATTGGAAGATATATTGCGACTTTTTCAGAATTTGCAATTAAATTCAAACCAGAATTTACAATGAAACATTTAGTTTTCAAAATTAAGATTAGACGGCTATGATGTATTTTCCTTTCATTTCAGAATCATTTCCTCTCTGGATTACGTGTTTTCTCTTATCAACTAAAATATTTAATTTTCACACAATTCAATTTTTTCAATTAAATTCTTAATAGAATTTACAATGAAATATTTAGTTTTCAAAATTAAGATTAGGTGGTTATGATGTATTTTCCTTTCAATTCAAAATAATTTCTTTTTTGGATTTCATATTTTTCCTAAGTAACTAGAGTACTTAAGGCAGGTGAGGCCTTATTCGAGTGACAAGAGTTGAGACCTCCCAACCCCGAAGCTTAGAGTTTTTCTCTCCTAGTTAGGGTTGTGCGTGATTGTTTGATATTTATGCAATCTCCACCAATACTGTGACATTCTACTAAAAAAAAATACTATTTAACTTTACATAATTGAACTTTTTTTCGAATTTAAACATTCTTTAAATACAATATGAAAACCTTCTAATATGATTTTTCTATGTATTAGACGATCTTGAATAGTTTTTTAGTATAATCATGAGAATTTTTAAAAATTTAAATTGCAATTAAATTCTTAACATAATTTAAGAAAATTATCTAACTGTTGAAATTAATATTAGGCCGTTACAAAGTATAACTTTCCTTTAACTTTTAAATTATTTCCTCTTTGGATTTCATATATTCGCTCATTAATTACAAGTATTTAACTTTGACATAAAGCACCTTTTTCGAATTAAAACCTACTTTAAATACATTTATCTTTCCTTGTTTTGTGGTATAGTAAGCTTCAATGCTCTCTTCTAAATCATTTACCTCTCTTATATATCACTCGCTCTCTCCCACTCCAGTCCAACACGAAGGAATGGAAGACAGAAATGGAATGCAATGGAAAATACATTTTCAAGGTTTTCCAATAGCAGCGCCGCCAGTAATGGAAGTTCCTCTTCTTGCTCTACTACCAGAACACCCGGTGAGATCAACCATTTTCCCGCTAGAGTTTGCTCTTTCGGCCTTACCCAAGTGACGAACAATTCATGAGGTTCCAAAAACATCATCATCCAAAATCCACCCCATTTCTCTCAACACCTAACCAACGACATCGTTCATTACAACCCCTCCAATATAGGTTTGTGGGTCATTTCTTTCTCGTCCGAACTCAGGCAACCTTCATTACATGTCTTTTCCATCTCTCCTAGATCCTAATTTGGTTCTACAAGTACTATCGTGTTGAAAGAATTACCCATTATGGTTCCACAACAGAATTTCTTCAGCATCATTTTTCAAAGAATAATACGAGAACAAGAAGATTCCAGTATTCAGGTAATCCACGTGATGATGACTAGCGCCGTGACAATCCAACGTGTTAGTCTCTCATTGGCTTGCACTTTGGTCGAGAAACTCCAAGGTCTTTTGGCATGCATGGATATAACATATGCCATTGGCAAGGTGGCCAGCTATTTCATTGGCGCCATTAATCAACGAATATTCACCACATCACAAGGAATCAATTCTGTCACCTTCCTTCCCGAGAACGAGATTCTGTACTATAATTTCTATGAAGCCACACCTTATCTCAAATTTTCCCATTTTACGGCTAATCAAGGCATACTAGAAGCCTTTCAAGGTCATGATTTCGTTCACGTTATCGATTTCAGTCTCATGCAAGGCTTACAGTGGCCGTCATTAATTCAGGCCTTAGCTCTCCGCCCTGGAGGACCTCCATTGCTTCGTATAACCGGCATTGGCCCACCATCCACCAAACGATCGCGATTCTCTCAGAGAAATTGGTTTTAGATTGGTTGAATTTGCTCGATCAGTAAATGTAAACTTGGCATTTCGTGGAGTGGTGGCTTCAAGGCTTGACGATATCAAGCCATGGTTGTTGCAGACAAGCTAAGGAGAAGCCATAGCAGTAAATTAAATTTTGGAGCTACATAAGTTAATTGGGTTGAATTCGACCCATGGATCACCAATTGAATTGGTTCTGAATTAGGTCAAAAACTTAAACCTAAAAGTCATGATGACAGTAGAGCAAGAAGTTGACCATTATCAAGCCGAGCTTTTGGATCGGTTTACTGAAGCTTTATTCTATTATTCGACCATGTTCGACTCGTTGGAGGCTTCTTCGGCTCAACCGGAGAAAGATTTAACCCAATTATACATGAAGAGAGAAATATGTAATATTGTATCCATTGAGGGTCCAGCTCGAATGGAGAGCCACGAACCGCTGGCAAAGTGGAGGGATCGACTGATTAGAGCCGGCTTCAAGCCATTGCAATTGGGACCCATTGCGTTTGAGCAAGCCAGTATGATGTTAAGTTTATTCTCAGTGGAAGGGTACTGTGTAGAAGAGAAAGAAGGATGTTTAACATTGGGTTGGGATGGCGGACCACTCATTGCTACCTCGGCTTGGGAATCGGCTATGATTAAGCTAAAAAGCCCTTGAAACGGAATCGGCTCTAATAAAATCAAGCCCTCGTTTCAAATATGATAAAAGGTTTGCCATTCAGAGATTTTGTTTTGATATTTTTAGCCCTTTAAACTTGAGCGAATTTTGAAGATTTTGTAATTTATAGCATATTCAAATTACTTCAAATTAATTGTGGGCGATGAAACTAGAGGTTTTGTTTCATTATTGCTTGTCACCTTTTCAGTATTCAACTTTTATAACATTTAAAATGAAAATAAAATCATTCATGTCACTTGTGTTAGAATAATGTGGGTGCATTTGGATTACTTTTAAATTTTAAAAGAGTTTAAACTTTTTTTTCTTAAAGATTCCTAAAAGATGATTTATTTGTGAAAAAGGATGTAAGGTCGAAAGCAAAAAAATTATAAAGGTTTTTTTTTTTTTTGATATATAATCCAAGTTTGCACATTTAGTTTTTGACTCTGAAACTTAATGTTCTAATTGTGAAGTAATGACATGAATTCTAATAAAAAGATTGAAGAGTATAGTTCCTACTTCGTATGAAATGTACTATTTTTTCAATAGAAGTATATATATTAATGAAAATGATAATGTAATATTTAATTAGTAAGTCATCTCTTGTATTAAAAATAAATAAGGTCAATGAACGCTGCACCACACGATTGAAACATAGTATTTAACTTCACATAATTCACTTTTGTTCAAATTGAAACATGCTTTAAAGGCAATATAATAACCGTCTAATACGATTTCTCTATATATTGGACGATCTTGAATGGTTTTTAAGCATAATAATGAGAGTATTCAAAATTCAAGTTGCAATTAATTCTTAACAGAATTTTAGAAAATTATCTAACTGTTGAAATTAATATTAAACCGTTACAAAGTATTACTTTCCTTTCACTTTCAAATTATTTCCTCTTTGGATTCCACATATTCGCTTATTAATTACCAGTATTTAACTTTGACACAAAGCACTTTTTTTGCATTAAAACCTACTTTAAATACATTATCATCATGTATGCTTCTTGAATTAATCTTGTTATTTCATCAAAATATATTTGAGTGTACTGTACCCACATTTATCTTTCCTTGTTTTGTGGTATTGTATGTTTTTTGTAGTGCGCTTCAATACTTTCTTCCAAATCATTACCTCTCTTGTATATCACTCACTGTCTCTCACTCCACTCTAGCACGGAGGGATGGAAGACAGAAATGTAATGCCATAGAAAATACATTCTCAAGATTTCTCCAGTAGCAGCCCCGCCAGTGGTGGAAGTTCCTCTTCTTGCTCTGCTGCCAGAACACCCGGCGTGATCAACCATTTTCTCGCCAGAGTTTACTCTTCCGGCCTTAGCCAAATGACGAAAAAATTACGAGGTTCTGAAAACTTCATCATCCAAAATCCACCCCATTTCTCGCAGCACCTAGGCAACGACATCGTTCACTACAACCCCTCCAACATCGGTTTGTGGGTCAATTCTTTCTCGTCCGAACTCAGCCAACCTTCTTTACCCTTTTTCCACCTCGTGAAGATCCTAATTTCGGTTCTACAAGTACAGTTAGGTTGAAAGAGTTACCCCGTATGGCTCCACAACAGAATTTCTCCAGCCTCATTTTTCAAAGAATGAAACGAGAACAAGAAGATTCCAGCATTCAGTTAATCCACGTGATGATGACTTACGCCGGGACAATCCAATCTGGCAATCTCTCATTGGCTTGCACTTTGGTCGAGAAACTCCAAGGTGTTTTGGCATGCTTGGATTCAGCATCCGCCATTGGCAAGGTGGCCAACTATTTCATTGATGCCCTTAATCAACGAATATTCACCGCATCACAAGGAATCAATTCCGTCACCTTCCTTCCCAAGAACGAGATTCTGTATCATAATTTCTATGAAGCCACGCCTTATCGCAAATTTGCCCATTTTATTTCTAATCAAGCCATACTAGAAGCCTTTCAAGGTCATGATTTCGTTCACGTTATCGATTTCAGTCTCATGCAAGGCTTACAGTGGCCGTCATTAATTCAGGCCTTAGTTCTCCACCCTGGAGGACCTCCATTGCTTCGTATAACCAGCATTGGCCCACCATGCACCAACGACCGCGATTCTCTCAGAGAAATAGGTTTTAGATTGGTTGAATTTGCTCAATCAGTAAATGTAAACTTGGCATTTCGTGGAGTGGTGGCTTCAAGGCTTGACGATATCAAGCCATGGTTGTTGCAGACAAGTTAAGGAGAAGCCATAGTAGTAAATTAAATTTTGGAGCTACATAAGTTAATTGGGTTGAATTCGACCCATGGATCACCAACTGAATTGGTTCTTAATTGGGTCAGAAACTTAAATCCAAAAGTCATAACGATAGTAGAGCAAGAAGTTGACCGTAATCAAGCCGAGTTTTTGGATCGGTTTACTGAAGGTTTATTATATTATTCGACCATGTTCGACTCATTGGAGGCTTCTTCGGCTCAACTGGAGAAATGTTTAACCAAATTATACAGGAAGAGAGAGATATGTAATATTGTATCCTGTGAGGGTCCAGCTCGAACGGAGAGACACGAACCGCTGGCAAAGTGGAGGGATCGACTGAATAGAGCCGGCTTCAAGACATTACAATTGGGACCCATTCCGTTTGGGCAAGCCAATATGATGTTTAGTTTATTCTCAGTGGAAGGGTACTGTGTAGAAGAGAAAGAAGGATGTTTAACATTGGGTTGGGATGGCTGACCACTCATTGCTAGCTCGGCTTGGGAATCGGCTATGATTAAGCTAAGAAGCCCTTGAAACGGAATCGGCTATAATCAAATCAAGCCCTCGTTTCAAATATGATAAAAGGTTAGCCATTAAGAGATTTTGTTTTTGTATTTTTAGCCCTTAAGACTTGAGAGAATTTTGAAGATTTTGTAATATATAGCATATATAAATTACTTCAAATTAATTGTGGAAGATGAAACTAGAGGTTTTATTTCATTATTGCTTGTCACCTTTTCAGTATTCAACTTTTATAACATTTAAAATGAAAATAAAATCATTCATGTCATTTGTTTTAGAATGATGTGGGTGCATTTGGATTAGTTTTAAATTTTAAAAGAGTTTAAACTTTTTTTTCCTTAAAGTTCCTAAAAGGTGATTTATTTGTGAAAAAGGATGTAGGTTCCAAAGCAAAAAAAAATTATGACGGTTTTTAGTTTGAAATATAATCCAAATATACACATTTAGTTTTTGACTCTGAAACTCAATGTTCTAATTGTGAAGTAATGAATTCTAATGAAAAGATTGAAGAGTATAATTCCTACTTCATATGAAATGTACTATTTTCTTAAAAGAAGTATATATTAATGAAAATGATAATGTAATATTTAATTAGTAAATCATCTCTTGTATTGAAAATAAATAAGGACAATGAACGCTATTGCTGCGCTACACGATAGAAAATTTGGCCTAAAAATTGGGGAGGTGGTAGAATTTCATGTATGAATGAGAAGAATCTCAGAGTTTTGAAAGGACGCAAATGTTGTATGTGATGTTTTACCTTTTAATAAAGACAAAAGCTCTCAAACTACCACTAAATTTAATATAGTTTGGTGAATACATGAGAGTGATTTATAGTCTATACATATATAAAGGAGTATTTTTTATAATTATTCCCCAAACTATTTATGCAGATTATATTATATTCACATATTAAATTTTATTTATTCAAAATTTTAAAGTTTCTGAGCCATTTTCTTGTATTATAAAACAAGTCTAGTCTTCTAACTTAATAAAATTTAACAAAATATTATACATGCAACTTCTATACCATATTTTTTATAAAGAAATTATTCTCAACACCCCATTATTTCAATGTAATTGTTTTATTTGCCTAATTAGTTAATTAATTAATTAGATTGGTGTTTATCCCGAAACTTTTTTAGTCAAAGAAATCTCCATCAAAAGTAGAAATACTTAAACGTAACATTATGGATACCACAAGGGCATAGAGCAGCCCCATCATCAAGTTACTATTAGGCTAAAAGATTACAACAACTTTTTCTAAAATGCAAAATTTCTAAGACATCACCTATATACATAACAAATACACACTACAACATTGATAGAGAAAAAACCTGCTAACATATCTCTCTACGCTGCTACTCCTATTAACTATATGGCTAATAACTAACAATAGAACACCACATTCTTCACTCTCTCTTTCAACACCGGAAGAGGCCGGACAGCTGAACCGCCTGTTGTTCGACTACCACTACGATAGACATTCTCCTGACTTTTAGGATCCATGTAAAAACGCGTTCTGTAGGCCGCTAGATGTGCATAATATGCAGGAGGCAGTGCGTCAACCATAGTAATCAAACATGTAAATCTTGTATGCATTTGAAGCAGCTAGTAATGTGATGCATTCGCGTGTAAGTGAACAGTGACACTTACCAACAAAGACTGATCTAGTGCATCGCGCATACCTGCCACATTGTATAACTTAATTAGAAGTGCAATGGGAGTATCCTAGATATACAGAGTGAGGATGAGATAAGGATTGGTAACATTTGTTAGAAAATTCATCTGCAAGAAGAAGATTTTATGTGTAGCATAGGCTGTTCGTCAAGGACTGGATTTCATCTGCAGTAAAATTGTTCTCGTGCCAAAGAACATGATAATGTGCTGGTCGACTAGTACATTGACAATGCAAAATCATAGGACGTTAAGGAAGCCGAATAAAAACAAAAAAGGAAAATTCTATAACTTTTCGTATTATTACGTTTCTCTACAACGAAAGCTTGATAAGGTGGAGCAAGTTAAATAGAGAGCTTCAGTTTCATAAAATCTAGTTTAAATTTGTACCTGTATCCCGGCATGACTGCACAGATAAAAGTCGAATTCAGTGGGATGACAAATTTGAGTATCTACAACTGTGCCTGAAATGAAAATTTTGAGTATCTACAGCTGCCTGAAATCCTTTGTATCTCAACTTCGGATCAAAATACAAAACCTCGTAACTAGACAGAGTTGATACTTTTATCCAAGGAAGCTAAACGAATTCGTAAGAAAGCAGTGAAACTGTTAGCTTTGATATACATGATAAAGTTCCTCAGACGAGCAGAAGCTTACCTGGTAAGATGTTCCCACTCCTGTCTGTGCTACTATGGTTGTTTGGGAAAAGTCATGTATGGTGTCGGTTTTGGACAACAATGAAAGTTACGGGAGGTTGGTAACCAGGTTCAAGAGATGCACAGGCCTGGAAAGCAAGAAGATGAGCACCAGAAAATGGGCAGGGTAGTCTAGGGATGCAAGAGCTGAGGATATGTAAACTAACCTTACGAATAGCATCAAGTTCATAGAGTAGAACCTGGTAAAACTGTCCATCACTGACACCATCCCTGCATAGATCAAGTCGACACAAATTCTTATAGCATCACTTCAATAAACTATATCTTTTTATTTTTTTGGCTGAATAACACTGTAATATATTTCATCCTAAATAACTCTATATAGCTCAAAATGCTTGGAAAAAGGCAGTCATATTCAAGGGTATTAAGCAATATCGGATAAGTGAACTTTATGCAACCAAATAAATATTTAAATCTATGAGATGAATTCAGACATTTGCCGAGTACCTATAGAAGATTATTCTGAGTGGTTTGCATCCAGTTGACTTCTTAAATGCTAGTAAAAGCTCTCTGCAGCTGCAAATACAAAATGGTGAATGTTATTAAGCAGCACATGATAACAAATGACTATATTTTCACTGTTCAGCGTTTTAGTTGCCTATATGTTTTGTATTCTACTTATTTCCATAAAGAAACAACAAAAGGCAGTTATCACATTTTTAAACTTCACCATTATCATAGCGATGAAGATTGGTAAAATTTTGGACTTGACCAAGAATGGCATTTTTATGGTATTTATAGATCAACAAAGGCTTGAAAACATAGCAGGGTTTGCAATCAAGTAGTTAACCAAAAACATACAAATTTTGTGGTGGGAAATAATGGTTAAATCAGAAGGAACTCTCAGGAGACAACCTAATATATCAATCTAACACGCCTTCCTATAGCTAGAAATTGGGTGCATTTCCAAAAGTGCCCATGAACTTCACATCACATTAACAGGAGAACGAAACTGATGCTGAAACTAATGAGTACGAGAGGTGTACCTAATCATGCTTCCACATACCGTGCCCTATTGAGGATCTTTCCAGGTACAGATCCTGAATTAGTTCTTGACTATGTGTCTGAGCACATACCAATCCCGCATATTTAGTAACCTCTGGTCAGTCTTGGGATGCCATAACCTAAATCCAAGTTTAAGGTTCAGATAAGATAGTCCCTCATGAAAGAGCTACAAAATGAAAAAGGTTTAGATTCTTACAGCAGCAATAGACGGGCTAGACTCCTCTCCACACTCAGGATATAACATCAGCTCCGAATATTATTGTTTGAATATCACTTACCAAAGGTATTTTCCATCGGAATGCATCCAAAAGCACAGTATTTCATCCTTCCATCTACCAGGTTGCAGAACAGAAATGATTGTTTCCGTTGCATCAGTATCCAACAAATTGTGAACGTTAGTAAGTTAAAGTCAGAATAGTCAGTTTCTCCCACCATACCTTTACATTAATCTTGAGGGACACATTTGACAGGTACTGCTTGCTAACTTTTAAGACATGCTTTGTAAGACAGCACTGAGAGATTAGTCCCAGATCAGTTTCATAAATTCGCTTCAGATTACCTGAATAGGAAGCATTAAGCAAAAGCTTTTTGCTGTGAACGAGTATCCAAATATTGAGCATATAAAGTTCCAGTGGCATCCATATCCTGTGCAATTACTAGAATTATCACTAATCACAGATTTCTGTTTCGGTCAATCATCAAGCATCGTTCAACACGGACGATAGGACCAGTTGGCCACATACCATACAAAGAGCCATTATTGTCAGGAAGAATTGCAATAAGCAGCTCTAATTCTTTTCCCCCTAATTTGTTTGCAGCAGCATTACAAACATAACCAAGTGCCTTCTTCACTTGATCAGGTCTGGCAGAATGGATTGGAATTACAGGGTCACTAACAGTTCACAGAAGGCAATAAGGGAGTGAATTTCTCTGCAATATGCTAAACGCAAAGATTCTCAGAGGAGAAATTTACCGTTCCAGATATTTGACACATCTGGACCAATTGTTGACAAAAGCTCAAAGCCGCACTTTCTTGGACGCTCCATGAGAAGTTTATACAAGCCCAGTAATTAATAGTACTTCCATTTATCACTTTCTGTATTAAGATAACAATTTTTATTCAGTCAAGGATTTACATCTCCATCCAGGAACCAAACTATGATGAGTTGATATTGTCATCCCCCAAAAGGAGGTTAGATTACCTTATTTATCATATTCCACTGACCTAGTTGAGGTAGATGTTCTTTTTCTTGGCCAGTATCATGATACTTCAGCTACTTGAAACAAAAGACTGATTATAGTTGCCAGTAATAGGGCTGAGGATTATGATTTTTACCTTAGTATCTTTTTTAGCCTTAAATGTTATCTCTTTCTTTAAATGACTTAAATATTAACCCATAATTTTGTAGAGAGTTTAATGCGAACTTCTAACTTGTGCTTCCATGATGGGTTATTGTTTTGTGTGTACGAAAAGAGAATAAGTTATTTTGACAAAAGGGCAGAAGAAAAAAAATATATGAGTTGTTGTACTGAACAAAAAAAAAGAAAAAAACAAATGTACTGAGCTGAAAAAAAAAAGAGAGAGAAAAAGAAAGAAAAGTTATACATGATTGTTACAAGTCATAAGGTGTAAAGAAAGAAAAAATTCAAGAGGCCTGAATTTGTAAATGTAAAAAAAAGAATGGACTTAAATGATGAATTTTGAGAAAAAGAAGATGGTAGTTGGTGAATGCATTAATAAAAAAAAAGGAAGGAAAGCTAAAGTTAGAAAGTTTGTCGAAATTTTAAAGTATCCATATCCTTTGCAAGCTCTCTTTTCTTTGAATTTGAATTCGTTACCTTCGTTTAATAACCAACGCCCTAACCTTATATTATAAACTTTAAAATCCTACCTGATCTGAGTTGAGTTTGAGAATCCTTGATTAGTGGAGAGAAGGTACAAAGAGTGAGCTTATAGGATGAACATTTGTTGAGATTTGTCTATGTTGGTCCAGTAGGCCCAATTTCCCTTTATTTTTCACAAATATTTTCATTTCTTTTTGGCCCATTTATCCCCATGATGACATTAGCCTGGTGGGCCTTGTGTGTGATAGGAAGTTGGGCTGGCAGAGATGCCGGGCGGGCCGGGTTCAACCCGACCCGCCCAGGCGACTCGGCTATATATACATCTTTTTCTCCAGCTTTTGCTCTAATTCCTCTCATTTGCATTCTTGTGCCGCCGCTGCCTCTTTCTTTCTCCTCTTGACCTTCTGTCTCTTCTCTTTGTTCGAGCAGACCAAACTGTTCGCTCTTTGTGCGTGACCCTTCGGGAACCTTACCTGTTCGTCGGTGCCGGCTAACCTTCGGGTTACCGTGTGTGAGACCGCAGGATAAAGGTGAAAGGGCCTTCGGGCACTTCTTGCAGAGAGAGAGAGAGACCGAGAGAGAGTTCTCTTCCGAGGCCACCCTGCCATCGAGGGATTCATCGTTTCTTCATCGGAAGGAAGCGGGACGAGGGCGGAACTTGGCGGCTAGCCGAACTCGCGGAGCTCATTCGCCAGCCGACCGTCGGTGTCCATTTCCGAGACCGGATGGTCTCGTGGTAAGGAAAGTTCACACCTTTTCTTTCTTATTTGCTGTATATTACTGTTTGTTCACTGTTGAGGCTGGATCTGAAGAAGGAAGGACGCCGGGGCTAGAAGACTATTTCTGTAATAGTTTAGTCTCAGTTTTTCTTCTCTTTCTGTCTTTATTTCTTTGATTCGAAAAGTCGTAATAGTAATTAGTGTTTGTAATAGTAAAATTAGGTCTCGTGGTTGTTTGTTCCGTTGGTAGCCTGAAGGCAAATTTGTAACAGATGGTATCGGGAGCAAGGTTGCCGGATTTATTATCCAGGCTACCACTCAGTGTCGAATCCAGGGCGGGATCCGACGAACGAGACAATCTCTAACCCTCTCTCCTTATTTACTGTTTACGCTATTACTCGTTTGTGATGTCTCGTGATCGTTCGTCCGCTAAACCGATTGAATCCGTCTTTGTTTGTTAAGCTGATTGCTTATTCTGTTCGCGGTTTATGCAAACCTGTTAGGCATTACTCTTTTCTGCAGATCTGTTGCTAAAGCATTTACTGTTTTAGCTCTTGTTCAAGCTGTTTTTCAGTCTCTGTTTATGGTCCTATTTCTATTTCATTAACTGCGGTACATTATTCTGAGTTCTGGTTCGGCAATTGTTTCTGGAAAATTCACAAAACCCAAGCCTGGCTGGGAGTCCAAGAGACACCCAGTATCTGTGACTTGGTGGTTTTCTTTAATTGCATAAACTGCTCTGAATTCTACTGTGTTGTTTCTGTGCTTTCTGCTATTTCTGGTTTGGTTAAATTTGTGAGTACTTTTGCGCTGTTTTAGCTACAAAACTATTTTCGCGTACTACGTCTCGAATCGATTTCGTTTTTTTCATCAAAAGCAAAATCCGGGGAATTTTATTTTTTGGGACAAAACTTCCAGTTTTTCAAACCTTTCATTTTGTCTAGCCAGCATTACTCTCATTTGCCATTTAATCATGTCTGCTCAAAAGACTGAGACTGACAAGTTTGATGGCAAATCAGATTTCGTAATGTGGCGCAGAAAAATGAAAGCGGTCTTAGTCCAAAATAAAACCGCACCCGCTATTTGTAGCCCTGACAAGTATCCGGAATCTTGGAAGGGCGAAGTGCTTTCCGAAAAACTGGGTGATGCGCATAGTTGCCTTACCCTGCATTTAACCGACAACGTGTTAAGAGAAATAGATGAAAAAGATAACGCTTTTGAAATATGGACCAAACTTGAAAAACTCTATTTAGGAAAATCTTTATCCAACAAGATTTACCTAAAAGAACAGCTTTTTGGCTTTAAAATGAGCGGGTCGAAATCTCTTTCGGAAAACATCGACGATTTAAACAAAATTGTTTTAGAATTACAAAACGTCGGTGAAAAGATTTCTGACGAAAATGTTGCCGTTATTTTGTTAAACTCTTTACCCGATTCTTTT
This sequence comes from Catharanthus roseus, assembly GCA_028651295.1. Classification (NCBI taxonomy): domain Eukaryota; kingdom Viridiplantae; phylum Streptophyta; class Magnoliopsida; order Gentianales; family Apocynaceae; genus Catharanthus; species Catharanthus roseus. The sequence goes on from JAPQWS010000087.1 coordinate 291,201, forward strand.
AACGATGTCAAGTCTGCTATTAAGTACGGTAGGGACGACTTGACCCTTGCTGATGTTAAAAATGCTTTGAAATCCAAGGATCTTGATTTACGAAAAGAAAATAAATCAAACGGAGAAAACCTCTACGTGCGAGGGAGGGTTGACCGGAGGGAATCTTTTAGTCACCGCTCTAAAAGTAAAGGGAGGTCGAAATCACGTGATAAGAAAGTGAAATGTTTTTATTGCGGCAAGGAAGGTCACATGAAAAACAAGTGTTTTAAAAGGATCAAAGAGGAAAAACAACGTAAACAAGGTAAAGGGAGTGATAAAAATGACAAACCACACGATTTTGAATCAGATGGTAATTCTATGTATTACGAAGTCTTGTGTGTGTCTTCTTCCCTTTCCTCTGTTTCGAACACTTTGGATCCTTGATTCGAGCTGCACTTTTCACATGACTCCCAACAAACATTGGTTTTCGATTTCAAACCCCTTGATCGGGGGAAAGGTTTTTATGGGCAACAATAATGTTTGTGAAGTTAAAGGAATCGGAAATGTTTTCATAAAAATGCATGATGGGGTGACCAGAAAACTAACTGAGGTGAGATATGTACCCGACCTCCGTCGGAACCTAATCTCCCTTGGTGTTTTTGACACAAATGGTTTTTCTTATAAATCGAAAATGGCACTATGAAAGTTTGTAAAGGAGCACTCGGTCATGCTCAAAGGTTTTAAAAGGGATGGTCTTTACCATCTAATTGGAAAAACTATTTTAGATGCATCTGCATTGGTTTCTAAAACAGTCCCTGAAAAGACTCTGTTGTGGCACCGAAGGATTGGCCACATCAGTGAGAAGGGACTACATTGCCTTCACAAACAAAACCTTTTGGGTGGTGACAAAACTCGAATCTCTGGATTTTTGTGACCACTGTGTACTTGGAAAACAACACAAAACTCGCTTTTTACGTCGGCACACACAAATCCACTTCGGTACTTGACTACGTGCATTGTGATCCGTGGGGACTCGAAAAGGTCCCAACTTATGGTGGGAATGTTTATTTTCTATCTCGTTGTTGATGATTTCTCAAGGCATGTTTGGGTTTTTTGCTAAAATCCAAAGACCAAACTTTTGAAAAAATTTTACGAATGGAAACGCCTTGCCGAAAACCAAAGCCGGTAATAAACTTAAAACCATTAGGACGAGACAATGGTCTTGAATTTTGCAATAAAAAGTTTTTCGATTTGTGTGCATTACATGGTATAGTTCACCATAGGACGGTTAGGCACAACCCACAAAGCAAAATGGAGTTCGTTTGAGAGAATGAACCAGTACTATAATGGATAAGGTTAGGTGTCTTGTGGTGTCTTCGAGTGTTCCTAAACCATTTTTGGGGAGAAGTCTGTAAGTACAGCTGTCTACCTCATTAACCGATCACCTTCAATGACCCATTAACTTCAAAAACACCTTTAGAGATGTGGTCCGGTGAACCACCGAATCTCTCAAACCTTAGAGTTTTTGGGTGTGCTGCTTTTGTGCACCAAAAAGAGGGTAAGTTAGACCCTAGGTCTAGAAAGGGAGTGTTTTTAGGATACCCTAGTGGGGTGAAGGGTTACAAGGTTTGGCTCAAAGGTGAGCCGGGAATAAGGGGTCCTTGTGAGTCGGGATGTGATCTTTAATGAACAAGATATGCCTTGTCTAAAAGGTCGAAGCCAACCCCGAAAATCCTAGTGAACCCCCCTACCGATGGGATTGTTCCCGTGGAGGTGGAGAACACCTCCGAGTCTTCACAACCCCACGACCAACCCGAGTCAAGTGGAACGCTCGGATATCCCGACTAATGAACATCCTCGAAAATAACACGCCCGAATCCGAGAAATTCGGGGACGAGGATGATGAAGATCATCCCGAGGCACAAGCCCAAGCCTTAAGAGACTACCCAAATCTGTCTAGAGATAGGGCTAGGAGAGAGACTAGGAAACCTGCTAGGTACGGTTCCTCCTACATTGTCTCATATGCATGCGCTGCTGCATCTTTTGTTGAAGAAAAAGAACCTATGTGTTTCTCTGATGTTTTAAAGAGTCCGAACCGATCTTTGTGGTTGCGTGCCATGGAAGAGGAAATGTCCTCTCTGCATAAAAACAAAACCTGGATTCTTGTTTCAAAACCTTCCAAGCAAAAATTGATTGACTGTAAATGGATTTTTAAAATCAAGGAGCCAGAATCTGCCAATGAACCCCCAAGGTTTAAGGCTAGACTGGTTGCCAAAGGTTTTTCTCAAATAGAGGGCATTGATTTTAATGAAATCTTTTCTCCTGTTGTTAAGTACAAAACAATTAGGATAATGCTTGCTTTAGTTGCATTTTATGATCTCGATTTAGAGCAACTAGATGTCAAAACTGCCTTTTTACATGGGGAACTTGAGGAAATCATTTACATGCGTCAACCACCGGGTTTTGAAGAAAAAGGTAAAGAGAACATGGCTCGCTTGCTCGAAGAAGTCCTTGTATGGACTTAAGCGATCACCTCGTCAATGGTATAAACGTTTCGACTCTTTTTATGTTGAAAGTTGGTTTTATTAAAAGCAACTATGATAGTCGTCTCGTATTTTTTGTGGCAATAATGTTGAAAGCGCTATTTACTTATTGCTGTATGTTGATGATATGCTAATTGCCTGTAAGCATAGGGATAAGATCAACCACCTGAAATCCTTGTTGAAGTCCGAATTCGATATGAAGGACTTAGGATCGGCTTCTAGAATCCTTGGGATGAATATTAGGAGGGATAGGGCCGATAGATCCCTATTCATATCCCAGAAACCCTTTTTGCAGAAAATCATATCCAAATTTTCAATGCATTTATGCAAACAAGTTTGTACACCTTTAGCAAGCCACTTTAAACTCTCAGAAAAATCCTGCCCCAAAACCGAGGAAGAAAAGAATGAGATGGCCCATATTCTCTATAGGATGGCCATAGGTTCCATCATGTATTCCATGATTTCCACTCGGCCCGACATTGCTTATTCCATAAGCCTCCTTAGCCGTTTTATGTCTAATCCGGGGAGGGACCATTGGGCAGCTTTAAAATGGTTGTTGCGCTATATAAATGGGACTATTGATAGAGGTCTCCTCTATCATAATTGGTCCAATGATTTTGAAGCTGGTTGGGTATGTTGATTCGACTATGCGAGTGACCATGATGGTAGGAAATCTACCACCTCTTATTTCTTTACCTTGGCGGGAAATTGCATATCCCGGAAATCACAGTGCAGCCTGTAGTCGCGTTGTCGACTACGGAGGTCGAGTATATTGCTGCCATCGAGGCAATTAAGGAAGCCATTTGGCTTCGAGGGCTTATTGTTTGAATTGCATGTTTTAAAATCAAAAGTCGTGATTTTTTACTGATAGTCGAGTTGTCTTCACTTGTGTAAAAACCCTGTTTATCATGAAAGAACTAAACACATAGATGTTAAGTATCATTTCATTAGGGAAAAGGTTTCAAGTGGCTTAATTAATATTGAGAAAATTAGTACTAATGATAATCCTGCTGACTTTGGTACTAAGATTGTGACAAGCGACAAATTTTCTTTGTGCAGGGGAACTCCTTCATATTGATGAAGGTCGACTCTCTTAGAGTCATTCGTTTGGTCGAAAGTTAGATGAAAATATTGTTCAAGGTGGAGTTTGTTGGTCCAGTAGGCCCAATTTCCCTTTATTTTTCACAAATATTTTCATTTCTTTTTGGCCCATTTATCCCCATGATGACATTAGCCTGGTGGGCCTTGTGTGTGATAGGAAGTTGGGCTGGCAGAGATGCCGGGCGGGCCGGGTTCAACCCGACCCGCCCAGGCGACTCAGCTATATATACATCTTTTTCTCCAGCTTTTGCTCTAATTCCTCTCATTTGCATTCTTGTGCCGCCGCTGCCTCTTTCTTTCTCCTCTTGACCTTCTGTCTCTTCTCTTCGTTCGAGCAGACCAAACTGTTCGCTCTTTGTGCGTGACCCTTCGGGAACCTTACCTGTTCGTCGGTGCCGGCTAACCTTCGGGTTACCGTGTGTGAGACCACAGGATAAAGGTGAAAGGGCCTTCGGGCACTTCTTGCAGAGAGAGAGAGAGACCGAGAGAGAGTTCTCTTCCGAGGCTACCGGCTACTGAGGGATTCATCGTTTCTTCATCGGAAGGAAGCGGGGACGAGGGCGGAACTTGGCGGCTAGCCGAACTCGCGGAGCTCATTCGCCCGGCCGGCCAGTCGGTGTCCATTTCCGAGACCGGATGGTCTCGTGGTAAGGAAAGTTCACACCTTTTCTTTCTTATTTGTCTGTATATTACTTTGTTTGTTCACTTTGTTGAGGCTGGATTCGAAGAAGGAAGGGACGCTGGGGGCTAGAAGACTATTTACGTAATAGTTTAGTCTCGAGTTTTTCTTCTCTTTTCTGTCTTTATTTCTTTGATTCAGAAAGCTGTAATAGTAATTAGTGTTTGTAATAGTAAAATTAGGTCTGTGGTTGTTTGTTCTGTTGGTAGCCGGAAGGCAAATTTGTAACAGTCTATTATGTGTAATTTAAAATTTTTGTTTAGTATTTAATTTACAGTATCTTATGATCACGATTGCACCTTACACAAGTCTTTCTTTAGTTATAGAACATGATTGAATATTTATTAGTTAACTTGAGTTTGAAAATAAGAGGAATAGAGCTTGTTTTGATAAGTTTATGATATTGATGAAGGATACTTAATTTGAGTTATTCTATGTCTTTTCTAAAGTTTGTTGTTTATTTGACTTTGTGGGTATGTCGTCTGTATACCCTCACGAGACCATACTCAACCACTAGGGGGAAATTAGGGGTTTAAAAGGCTTGTGCACATGCTAAGTGCAATCGTGAGTCCTACGAAAGTAGCCAGTTAGTTTTTCTTTTTATTCTTTATTTTTTCTTGAGGACTAGCAAAACTTAGGTGTGGGGGAGCTGATAAAGTTTATTTTTGGTACAAATAAACACTCTAACTTTCAATTATTAGCCTTTAAAAATATTTTATTTATATATCAAACATAATTATTATATTTAATTTATTTTATTTAGGTGATAAAGGGAGAGAAGCCCAAGAAGGATCAACAGCCCACCACAAGAGTAAGAAATAATAAAGGCAGCCCACAAGAAGAATAAAAGAAAAAAATTTGAAACCCACGGCAGAAAAGAAAAAGGAAAGAAGGGCTGCCGAGAAGAATTAGAATAGGAGAAGGAAAACTTTCCTTACACAAATATAAAAAGGAAAAGGGAGTTATAATAGAAAGAGGAGAGGAGAGCTGCTGGGCAGCTTTAAAAGGAGAAGAAAAGAAGGAACCAGGGGGGACAGAAAAAAATAGAAAAAAATATATATAAAGAGAGCTAAGGGGAGAAATCGGAAGAGCTTGGAGCTAGAAAAAAATTACCAGTAGCTGCCGCACGCATAAAGAAGCAGTTGCTGGCTGTGAGAGGAATTAAAGCAGAAACAGCAGAGATCAAATAAGCAGCAGTAGTTGGAGAACCGAAGCAGCTTAGAAAACTGAAGCAGCGAATCAGCTGCAGGGCAGCAAAACCAGACGAGCAACAGAAATATTCGGACGCTACTTGTGGATGAAATCAGCAGCAGCAGAATGACAAAGTTGCAGCAGCTCCAAGTGAAGAAGAAAGCCATGATCTTTTCTAAGTAATTAGTTCCTTCTTTCACTTTAACTTTGAATTAATTTTCTTTTTAGAATCTTGATTAAATCTTAGTTATGTGACTTTGGTTTATTTATTTTGGGAAATTTACTATGATATTTATGTGATTACATATCTTGGAATGTTTCTTGGTTTGATACAATTAATTCTCTGTGATTGTTCTTGTAGAATGATTATTTGTTTAATTGGTATTTTTATCCATTCTTAATTCCTAAAGTCTTGAGTATGAGATATGTGATTTTTACAAGTATATTGTGGGTTTTAGAATAGAATAGTTCATGCTAATTTTAGATGATTTATATCATAGAGTTGAATAGGTCATGCTAATGATTAGATGAATTATGTCATGCATTTAAACACAATATATTTCTTTAGTGAATCGAACCTTGTAGCCTAGATCACCATATAAAGGTCTAATCTTTTTTCCTACATAGAATTCAATTATTGTTATATAGGTCAGTGGTGGATTCAGGGTTCTACATCATCTTCTTTGGTTAATCTCTTGTTAGTTTTAATTTAGTTATTTTATTCATTAGTTTTAGTTAAATTTAGGTATATTTTTCTTAGATAATAAAATTTCATTCTTCTTTTCATAAAATTAATTTAGGAAGATAGTAATTAAAGTAGTTAAGCCTTTCTCTGTGGTTCAATACCCTAATACTTCCATATTACATTGATCTTGTGCACTTGCAAATATTGAGTTTAGAGCTTACTTAGAAAAATTTCGATCATGTTTAAATGTCTCTTTTCTAGTTATGGAGAAAACTCAATAATTAAATCAAAAAAATTAAGTTCGGGTGAACCTAACAAGCAGCCTTTGATTTATCAATCCGAGCACTCCTTGAACCAACCTAGGAAACTGGGTTGTTCTTGTTGTGCCAAGGTAACCAAACCGGGCCAACCAAAAGGCATCCCACAAGATAGATAGGCCGAACTAAAACTAGCTTGGGTAACCAACACTCGAGCCAAACAAATTTTTTAAAAAAAAATAAATAAATAAGATTTTCTTTTCAAAGTAAATTTTATCTCAAACTCGATATTTTTCAAATACCAATCATTGGTTACATCTATGTCTTCATCCATATCAACTAAAAGTAACTTAAAATTGTTACTTTGAGTTTTAACTTATTAGAGAGAAAATTTTTGTAGAGAGATAAATTTGTTAGGAGAAATGAAGGTTAGGGGGATTGCATATAGGGTTACAAACAGCAGTCCCCTTATATACTTATGGTGTATACAACCTTCCTTTCCTTAAAAAATTATTTACTCTTTGAATTTTGCACTTTCTATTATTAATTCATAGTATTTAACTTTCAAGTAGCCTTTTTTTAAATTCTAAAACGACCTTTACATACAATATGATAACCTCCGATTACACTTTCTCTACAACACTACTTTTGTAGTAATACAACGTATTAGATAGCGTATTATATGATTTATATTAGACTATCCTAAGTAGTTTTTAAGTATAAAAATGTGGTTTTTTCAAAATTTAAATTGCAATTAAATTTACAACAAAATTTACAACGAAGCATCTAATTGTCAAAAATAAATTTACGATTATGGTATATTCAACTTTCCTTGTATTTCAAAATTATTTCCTCATATGGATTTCATATTTTCTCTTATTAACAAAATATTTTAATTTTCACATAACACCTTTTTCAAATTAAAACGTACTTTGAATACAATATCATAACCTTTTAATATACTTTATCTATAATAAAACTTTTATAGTGATCAAGTGTACGAGATAGTATATTGGAAGATATATTAGATTATCTCAAGGGGTTTTTAAATATAATAATGTGGTTTTTCAAAACTTGTAATTAAATCCATAATAGAATTTACAATAAAGCATTAAGTTGTGAAAATTAAGACTACACGGTTATGATGCATTTTTCCTTTCATTTCAAAATCATTTCCCTATGGATTTCAAATTTTCTCTTATCAACTACGCTTTCACATAATTCACTTTTTTGCAATTAAATTCTTAACCGATTTTACAATGAAGCATTTATTTGTCAAACTTAATATTAGATGGTTATGATATATTCTCCTCTCATTTCTAAATCATTTCCTCTACAGACTTCATACTTTTCCTTATATGTGTGTGTTTGCGCACGTTTGTGCGTTCGTGTGTGTATATATATATACTGCATTCTAATATACTTTATCTATATTACTACTTTTATAGTAATAAAGAATAAGCGAATTAGGGAATGTATTATAAGATATATAGGATGAACCTAGTAGTTTTTAAATATAATAGTGTGACTTTTTAAAAATTAAAATTGCAATTAAATTCTTAATGGAATTTATAATGAATCATTTAGTTATCAAAATTAATATTAGAAGGGGTAATTTCTCTTTACAACCCCTAATTTGACCTTGCAACCCCCCAAACTCTCATTTCCCTCAAGCCACTTTCTCTGTTCACCTCTTCCTACAAAAATTTTCTCTCAAAAAGTCTATCCTATAATCTAAACTAATCTACCAACAAATCTTAACATAATTTGGTTGGTATGTCATCTTTTAGTATATTTCTTCATTTTTACCAATTCAAATCATGAAATTGAGCTCAAATCAATTTTTTTTTAAAAACAAATTATGGAATTTTCGCCTCCTCCCACTCGTACCTCGTAGTAGCTATCCAGCCAAACCTGTGTACGAGAGATGTCTCAAAGATGGCCCTCGTGTGACATTCTGGGTTGGCCAGCAAGCTACTGAGCCACAGCACTCGGTCCTTTTTTAAAACTTTTTTTGTTAAGTTATTCTTCTTTCTTTGCTTAGGTCATTTACATTTTTTTTATTATTATAATTTGTTATGTATTTGACGTTGTATGTGTATTGTATATAGCTATAATGTTTTATTTGTTTATCGAGTTATATGTTTTTAATGTGTATATATTATTTTTAAATTTGTTTTATGAATTACGTAAATTGTTATTATTGTATTTTTTAATTAGATGTCTGTTACGTTGAAATGTCTCTATTCTAGTTATGGAAAAAAACTCAATAATTAAACAAAAAAAATAGGTTCAGGTGAACCGACCAAGCAGCCTTTGGTTTTTCAACCAGGGCACCACTTAAACCGACCTAGGAAACTAGGTTGTTCTTATTGTACCAAGTTAACGAACCCAAGCCAAATAAAAGGCATCCCACTAGGCAGATAGGCAAAACTAAAACCAGCTTGGGTAACCAACTCTCGATTAAACAAATTTTTTTAAAATAAATAAATAACAAAAATTTTCTTTTCAAACTAAATTTTATCTCAAAATCGATGTTTTTCAAACACCGATCATTGGTTACCTCTATGTCTTCATCTATATTAACTAAAAGTAACTTAAAATTATTACTTTGTGTTTTAAGTTATTAGAGAAAAATTTTTTGTAGGGAGATAAAATTGTTAGGAGAAATAAGGGTCGGGGGAATTGCATATAGGGTTGCAAATAGCAGTCCCCTTATTCACTTATGTTGTATACAACCTTCCTTCCCTTTCAAAATTTTTTACTCTTTGAATTTTACATTTTGTATTGTTAATTAATAGTATTTAACTTTCACATAACTTTTTTTTTTTTAATTCTAAAATGAGATTTATATACAATATAATTACCTCCGATTACTTTCTCTAGAACACTACTTTTGTAGTAATATAGCGTATTTAGATTAACTATTTGATGATTTATATTAGACTATCCTAAGTAGTTTCTAAGTATAAAAATGTTGTTTTTTCAAAATTTAAATTGCAAATAAATTTACAACGAAATTTAGAAAGTAGCATCTAATTTTCAAAATTAAAATTACGGTTATGGTATAATTTAACTTTCATTTTATTTCAAAATTATTTCCTAATATGGATTTCACATTTTCTCTTATTAACGAGGTATTTTAATTTTCACATAAATAACCTTTTTTAAATTAAAACGTACTTTAAATACAATATCATAACCTTCTAATAAAAATTATCTAAAATACAACTTTTATAGTGATCAAGTGTACGAGATAGTATATTGAAAGATATATTAGATGATCTTAAGTGGTTTTTAAATATAATAATGTGGCTTTTTAAAAATTTACAACTAAATCCATAACAGAATTTACAATGAAGCATTTAGCTGTCAAAATTAAGACTAGACAGTTATGATGCAGTTTTCTTTTCATTTCATAATCATTTCTTCTATGGATTTCGTATTTTCTCTTATCAACTACAGTATTTAACTTTCACATAATTTACTTTTTTGCAATTAAATTTACAATGAAGTATTTAGTTGTCAAAATTTATATTAGATGGTTATGATGTATTTTCCTCTCATTTCAAAATCATTTCCTTTATAGAATTAATATTTTTCCTTATATATGTGTGTGTGTTTGTGCGTGCATGTGTGTCTATATATATATATATATAACATTCTAATACACTTTATCTATTATACTACCTTTATATTAATAAAAAATAAGTAATTACCTAGTGTCTTAGAAGAGATATAAGATTAATCTGAGCGCTTTTTCAGTATAATAGTGTGACTTTTTCAAAATTTAAATTGCACCTAAAAATTCTTAATGGAATATATAATGAAGCATTTAGTTTTCAAAATTAATGTTAAACATGGTAATTTCTCTTTTGCAAACCCTAATTTTGACGTTGCAACCCCCTAAACCCTCATTTCCCTCAAGCCACTTTCTCTGTCCACCTCGTCCTACAAAAATTTTCTCTCAAAAAGTCCCTCTTCAAATCATAAGTATTCTGCCGACAAATCTTCAAAAAAATTAGGTCAATCTATCATTTTTAAGAGTATTTCTTCATTTTCACTGGTTCAAATCATTAAAATGAGCTGAAATCATTTTTGAAAAAAAAATAATCCGGAACTTTTGCCTCCTCCCACCTGTACCCCGTATTAGCTATTTAGCCAAGCCTGTGCATCCGCGATGTCTTTAAGATGGCCCTTGTGTGACAATCTGGGTTGGCCGGCAAGCTACCCAGCCGCAGCACCGGGGCCTTTTTTTTAAATTTTTTTGTTAAGTTATTCTTTTTTTCTTTGTTTTAGGTTATTTACTTTCTTTATTTTTATAATTTGTTATGTATTTAATGTTGTATGTATATTTTATGTAGCGATAATGTTTTATTTGTTTAACGAATTATATGTTTTTAATGTGTATCTATTATTTTTTAATTTTTTTAATGAATTACATAAATTGTTATTATTAAATTTTTTTTATGTTTAAATGTCTCTTTTCTAGTTACAAAAAAAACTCATAAATTCTATAAAAAGAGGTTAAGGGGAACCGACTGGACATCTTTTGGTTTGTTGATTGGGCACCGCTTGAACCAACCTAAGAAACTGGGTTGTTCTTGTTGTGCCACGATAACCAACCCGGGCCAAGTAAAAGGCATCACACCAGGCAGTAACAAAAATTTGCGTTTTGAACTAAATTTTATCTCAAAATCGATGTTTTCTAAACACAAATCATTGATTACATCTATGTCTTCATCCATATTAACTAAAAGTAACTTAAAATTGTTACTTTTAGTTTTAAGTTATTAGAGAGAAAATTTTTGTAGAGATATAGAGTTGTTAGGAGAAATAATGGTCTAGGGAATTGCATATAGGGTTGCAAATAGCAGTCTCCTTATACAGTTATGGTATATAAAACTTTCGTTTCCCTTCAAAATTATTTAGTCTTCGAATTTTGCATTTCCTATTATTAATTAATTGTATGTAACTTTCACATAACTTTTTTGATAATTCTAAAACGAACTTTATATACAATATGATAACCTCCGATTACACTTTCTCTAGAACACTACTTTTGTAGTAATACAGTGTATTATATCATTTATATTAGACAGTCCTAAGCCGTTTTTAGGTACAAAAATGTTGCTAAATTTAAATTGCTATTAAATTTACAACAAAATTTACAACGAAGCATCTAATTGTCAAAATTAAAACTACAGTTATAGTATATTCAACTTTCCTTTTATTTCAAATTTATTTCCAAATATCGATTTAACATTTTTTCTTATTAACGAAGCATTTTAATTTTCACATAAATCACTTTTTTTGAATTAAAGTATACTTGAAATACAATATTATAACCTTCTAATACACTTTATCTACAATACAACTTTTATAGTGATCAAGTGTAAGGGATAGTATATTGGAAGATATATTAGATGATCATGAGTGGTTTTTAAATATAATAATGTGGCTTTTTCAAAATCTACAACAAAATCCCTAACATGATTTACAATGAAGCATTTAGTTGTGAAAATTAAGACTGCACGGCAATGGTGCAGTTTTCCTTTCATTTCAAAATCATTTCCTCTGTAGATTTCGTATTTTCTCTTACCAACTACAATATTTAACTTCCACATAATTCACTTTTTTGCAATTAAATTCTTAACAGAATTTACAATGAAGCATTTAGTTGTAAAAATTAATATTAGATTGTTATGATATATTTTCCTCTCATTTCAAAATCATTTCCTCTATAGAGTTCATATTTTTCCTTATATGTGTGTGAATGCGTGCGTGTGTGTGTTTGTATGTATAAAATATTCTAATACACTTTCTTTATAATACTACTTTTATAGTAATAAAGAATAAGCGAATTAAATAGTGTATTAGAAGAGATATAAGATGAACCTGAGTGGTTATAAAGTATAATAGTACGACTTTTTAAAATTTAAATTGCTATTAAATTCTCAATGGAATTTATAATGAAGCATTTAGTTGTCAAAATTAATATTAGACGCGATAATTTCTCTTTGCAAACTGCAATTTTGACCTTGCAACCCCCCAAACCCTCATTTCCCTCAAGCCACTTTCTCTGTCCACCTCGTCCTATCAAAATTTTCTCTCAAAAAATCCATCTTCAAATCTTAATAAATCTGCCGACAAATCCTCAAAAAATCAGGTTAGTATATCATCTTTAAGAGTATTTCTTCATTTTTACCAATTCAAATAATTAAATTGAGCTCAAATAATTTTTTTTTAAAAAAAGAATCCGAAAATTTTCCTCCTCCCACCCGTATCCCACAGTAGCTATTTAGCAAAGCCTGTGCACCTGGAATGTCTTGAAGATGACCCTCGTGTGCCAATCATGGTTGGCCGGCAAGCTACCCAGCCGCAGCATCGGGGCATCTTTTAAAAATCTTTTGTTAAGTTATTCTTGCTTCTTTGTTTTAGGTTATTTACTTTTTTTATTATTATAATTTGTTATGTTTTTAATGTTGTATGTATATTTTATTTAGTGATAATGTTTTATTTGTTTATCAAATTATATGTTTTTTAATGTGTATCGATTATTATTAAATTTGTTTAATGAATTACGTGAATTGTTATTATTGAATTTTTTTTATGTTTAAATGTCCCTTTTCTAGTTAAAGAAAAAATTCAATAATTCAATTAAAAAAATAGGTTAAGGTGAACCGACCGGACAAGCTTTGGTTTATTGACCCAGGCACCGCTTGAACCAACCTAGGAAACTGGGTTGTTCTTGTCGTGCCAAGGTAACCAAACACGAGCCAAGCAAAAGGCATCTTCCCTGGTAGATTGGCCAAATTAAAACCAACTTCGGTAACCAACTCTCTAGCCAAACAAATTGTTTTAAAAAAATAAATAACAAAAATTTATTTTTCGAACTAAATTTTATCTCAAAATTGATTTTTTCTAAACAAAATCATTGATTACATCTACATCTTCATCCATATTAACTAAAAGTAACTTAAAATTGTTACTTTAAGCTTTAATTTACTAGAGAGAGTTTTTGTAGAGAGATAAAGTTGTTAGGAGAAATGAGGGTCTAGAGGATTGCATATAGGGTTGCAAATAACAGCCCCCTTATACACTTATGATGTATAAAACCTTCGCTTCCCTTCAAAATTATTTACTCTTTGAATTTTTCATTTTCTATTCTTAATTAATAGTATTTAACTTTCACATAACCTTTTTTAAATTCTAAAACGAACTTTATATACAATATGATAACCTCCGATTACACTTTCTCTAGAACACTACTTTTGCAGTAATACATCGTATTAGATCATTTATATTAGACAATCCTAAGTAGTTTTTAAGTATAAAAATGTTGTTTTTTCAGACTTTAAATTGCAATTAAATTTATAAAAAATTTTGAAGCATCTAATTGTCAAAATTAAAACTACGGTTATGGTATATTCAACTTTGCTTTTATTTCAAAATTATTTCCGAATATGGATTTCACATTTTCTCTTATTAATGAAGTATTTCAATTTGCACATAAATCACATTTTTTCGAATTCAAACGTACTTTAAATACAATATCATAACCTTCTAATACACTTTATCTACAATACAACTTTTATAGTGATCAAGTGTACGAGAGATATATTAGATGATCTTGAGTGGTTTTTAAATATAATAATATGGGTTTTTCAAAATTTACGACAAATCCCTAACATAATTTACAATAGAGCATTTAGGTTTCAAAATTAAGACTATACGGTAATGATATAGTTTTCCTTTCATTTCAAAATTATTTCCTCTATGGATTTCCTATTTTCTCTTATCACACACAATATTTAACTTTCACATAATTCACTTTTTGTAATTAAATTCTTAACATAATTTACAATGAAGCATTTAGTTGTAAAAATTAATATTTGATGGTTATGATGTATTTTCCTCTCATTTCAAAATCATTTCCTCTATAGAGTTCATATTTTTCCTTATATGTGTGTTATGAATGTGTGCGTGCGTATGTTTGTATGTATAAAACATTCTAGTACACTTTCTCTATAATACTACTTTTATAGTAATAAAGATAAGCAAATTAAATAGTGTATTAGAAGAGATATAAGATAAACCTGACTGGTTATAAAGTATAATTGTATGAATTTTTTAAATTTAAATTGCAATTAAAGTCTTAATGGAATTTATAATGAAGTATTTAGCTGTCAAAATTAATATTAGACAGAGTAATTTCTCTTTGCAACCCCTAATTTGACCTTGCAACCTCCCAAACCCTCATTTCCCTCAAGCCACTTCTCTGTCCACCTCTTCCTTCAAAAGTTTTCTCTCAAAAAGTCCATCTTAAAACCTAAAGTAATCTACCAACAAATCTTCATAAAATCAAATTAATATATCATCTTTAAGTGTACTTCTTCATTTTTACCGATTCAAAATAGGAAATTAAGCTCAAATCATTTTTTTTTTTAAATAAAATATTCTGGAATTTTTGCCTCCTCCCACCCGTAACCCTGCAGTAGCTATCCAGCCGAACCCGTGCACTAGGGATGTCTTGAAGATGACCCTCCTACGCAAATCTGGGTTGGCCAGCAAACTACCCAGCCTATTTAAAATTTTTTTTGTTAAGTTATTCTTTTTTCTTTGTTTTAGGTCATTTACTTTTTTTTATGATTATAATTTTTTACGCATTTAATGTTGTATGTATATTTTATGTATTTGTTTATTGATTTAATCATGTTATTTCATCAAAATATATATTTAAGTGTATTGTACCTACATTTATTTTTCATTATTTTGTGGTATTGTAAGTTTTTTGTAGTAGGCTTCAATAGTCTCTTCTCGATCATTTACCTTTCTTATATATCACTCTCTCTCTCTCTCACTCCACTCTACCACGGAGGAATAGAAGACAGAAATGGAATGCCATGGAAAATAAATTCTCAAGATTTCTCCAGTAGCAGCGCCACCAGTAGTGGAACTTCCTTTTCTTGCTCTACTGCCAGAACACACGGCCAGATCGACCATTTTCTCGCCAGAGTTTTCCAAACACCAATCATTAGTTACATCTATGTCTTCATCCATATTGACTAAAAGTAACTTTAAATTGTTAGGTGAAAGTTAAATACAATTAATTAATAAGAGAAAACGCAAAACATCATTGATTATATACTTTATGATAACATCCTATTACACTTTCTCTAGAACACTACTTTTATAGTAATACAGCATATTAGGTATTGTATTAGATGATTTATATTAGACTATCCTAAGTAGACTTAAGTATAACAATGTGCCTTTTTCAAAATTTAAATTGCAAATAAATTTTCAACAAAGTTTACTACGAAGCATCTTATTGTCAAAAATAAAATTACGGTTATGATATATTAAACTTTCCTTTTACTTCCAAATTATTTCCTAATATGGATTTCACATTTTCTCTTATTAACGAAGTATTTTAATTTTCACATAAATCACCTTTTTTAAATTAAAACGTACTTTAACTACAATATCATAACCTTCTAATCCACTTTATCTATAATACAACTTTTATAGTGATCAAGTGTACGAGATAGTATATTGGAAGATATATTAGATGATCTTGAGTGTTTTTTAAATATAATAATGTGGCTTTTTCAAAATTTACAACTAAATCTATAACATAATTTACAACGAAGCATTTAGTTGTCAAAATTAGGACTAGACGGTAATGCTCCAGTTTTCCTTTCATTTCGAAATTATTTCCTCAATGGATTTCCTATTTTCTCGCATCAAATACAGTTTTAAACTTTAGCATAATTCACTTTTTAGGAATTAAATTCTTAATAGAATTTACAATGAAGCATTTAGTTTTGAAAATTAATATTAGATGGTTATGATGTATTTTCCTCTCATTTCAAAATCATTTCCTCTGTAGAGTTCATATTTTTCCTTATATATGTGTGTATGCGTGCGTGTGTGTGTGTGTTTGTATGCATAAAACCTTCTAATAAACTTTCTCTATAATTCTACTTTTATAGTAATAAAGAATAAGCGAATGAAATTGTGTATTAGAAGAGATATAAGATGAACCTGAGTGGTTATTAAGTGTAATAGTATGACTTTTTTAAATTTTAAATTGCAATTAAATTTTAATGGAATTTATAATGAAGTATTTAGTTGTCAAAATTAATATTAGACGGAGTAATTTCTCTTTGCAACCCCTAATTTGACCTGCTAACGCCCTAATCTCTCATTTCCCTCAAGCCACTTTCTCTGTCCACCTTTTCTTACCAAAAGTTTCTCTCAAAGAGTCCATCATAAAATCTAAAGCAATCTACTAACAAATCTTCACAAAATCAGGTTAATATATCATCTTTAAGCGTATTTCTTCATTTTTACCGATTCAAATATGAAATTGAGCTCAAATCAGTTTTTTTTTAGATAAAATATTCTGGAATTTTTGCCTCCTCCCATTGGTATCCTGCAGTAGCTATCTAGCAAACTAGTGCATAAGGGATGTCTCGAAGATGGCCCTCGTATGCCAATCTGGGTTGGCCGGCAAGCTACCCAGCCGCAATACTCGGGGCTCTTAAAAAAGTTTTTTGTTAAGTTATTCCTTTTTCTTTATTTTAGGACATTTACTTTTTTTTTATTATTATCATTTTTTATGTATTTAATGTTGTATGTATATTTTATGTATCTATAATGTTTTATTTGTTTATCGATTTAATCTTGTTAATTCATCAAAATATATATTTAAGTGTATTGTACCTATATTTATTTTTCATTATTTTGTGGTATTGTACGTTTTTTGTAGTAGGCTTCAATAGTCTCTTCTCGATAATTTAGCTCTCTTATATATCACTCAGTCTCTCTCACTCCACTCCACCACGGAGGAATGGAAGACAGAAATAGAATACCATGGAAAATACATTCTCAAGATTTCTACAACAGCAGCGCAGCCAGTAGTGGAAGTTCCTCTTCATGCTCTACTGCCAAAACACGGCTAGATCAACCATTTTCTCACCAGAGTTTTCCAAACACCAGTCATTGGTTACATATATGTCATCATCCATATTGACTATTAGTAACTTAAAATTGTTACTTTGAGTTTTAAGTTATTAGAGAGAAAATTTTTGTAGAGAGATAAAGTTTTTAGAAGAAATGAGGGTCCAGGGGATCGTATATAGGGCTGCAAATAGTAGTCCCCTTATACACCTATGGTGTATACAAACTGTCTTTCCTTTAAAAATTATTTACTCTTGTAATTGAGTATCAGATTTGTTATATACTAAATTCACCCTTTGGAGGGAAAGGATGGATTGTTAGTCTGAATGGTGGTTTAGGAGTGCTAGAGAACTTGGTCCACCGGAAACTCATAGTTATGTAGAATAAGAGAAAATCATTGCTGAGATTCGCACAACAAGCGCGACCCTCGTGTTTAGTTGCCATCATCAATCTGGTTCGTCCTTTGCACCGAGTTTTGGCGTAGCAGTTATATTTCGATTCATCTGTTTTTTCCCACGGCTCGATAGATAATTTGATAAGCCCATGATTTTTTGAATTTTCTTTAATTATTAATAGTATTTAACTTTCACGTAACTTTTTTTTTTTAAAAAATTCTAAAACGAGCTTTATATATAATATGATAACCTCCTATTACACTTTCTCTAGAACACTACTTTTGTAATACTACAGCGTGTTAGATTATTTATATTAGACTATCCTAAGTAGTTTTAAGTAAAAAAATTTGTTGTTTTTCAAAATTTAAATTGCAATTAAATTTTCAACAAAATTTACTACGAAGCATCTAATTGTCAAAATTAAAATTATGGTTATGGTATATTAAACTTTCCTTTTATTTCCAAATTATTTCCTAATACGGATTTCACATTTTCTGTTATTAATGAAGTATTTTAATTTTTACATAAATTACCTTTTTTGAATTAAAATGTACTTTAAATATAATATCATAACCATCTAATATACTTTATCCACATTAAAACTTTTATAGTGATCGAGTGTATGAGATAGTATATTGGAAGATATATTAGATTATCCTGAGTCGTTTTTAAATATTATTGGAAAACTGATTACTATTACACAAAACTATTTACTATTACACAACCCAAATAATAATAAACAATGGAAAATAAAAAAATCTAACTCTATTACATAAACCAATATCTTCTTCCTCTCCTTTTACTAATCGGTAAAAGCTGATCTTAGTGCCAAACCGTGTTCCTGCAAAAATGGTTAACTGAAACAGAAAATTAAAACAATAAAAACCATAGAACAAACCTTCTTACCCACTGCCGCAAGTTGGTTCTGCCAGCAGACGAAGAACCGCAAGGACAGTGCCGCAGAGCAACGTCGAGGCACCGGTATGGAGGTTTAGATCGGGTACCCTTAGTCCAAGAAGTCTCGGTAAACAAGAGTCACGGGTGTCTCTCTCTTCCTCACTCGTCAGAAATAATGGTCAAGAAGACCACCAAAGACAACCGCTCACAGCAAGGCAACGTCGTGGAGAAAGACCGAAGGTCATAGAGGAGTAGCGGACCGCAAAGAAGAAAGGGAGGAAACAGAGATAGAGATGGCACTCCCAAGAAGTCAGAGACGGGGAAGAGAGAGAGACCAAGAAGAAGAAGAAGAAGAAGAGTCATAGTGTTCTATGGAAACTGAGGAGGCAACAGATAAATAGGTAGAGTTATAACGGGCAGCTCGGGTTGGCCCGGCCTTGCCCGACATCTCTAACCCAATCAAAAAGAGATCACCTACTCCTCAGTTGAGGCCCATGGTCATCATTGGGTAATATACAGTGGGCTGGAAAATGGGAAATATTGGGAAGACTAAGGCCCAAAAGGCCTAAAAATATAATAATGTGGCTTTTTCAAAACTTGTGATTAAATCCATAACAAAATTTACAATGAAGTATTTATTTGTCAAAATTAAGACTACACGGTTATGATGTATTTTTCCTTTTATTTCAAAATCATTTCCGCTATGGATTTCATATTTTCTCCTATCAACTATAGTACTTAGCTTTCACATAATTCATTTTTTTCGAATTAAATTCTTAACAGATTTTACAATGAAGCATTTATTTGTCAAAATTAATATTAGAAGGTTATGATGTATTTTCCTGTCATTTCTAAATCATTTCCTCTATAGAGTTTATATTTTTCCTTATATGTGTGTGTATGCATGCGTTTGTGCGTGTGTGTGTATGTAAAACATTCTAATGCACTTTATCTATATTACTACTTTTATAGTAATAAAGAATAAGAAAATTAGATAGTATATTAGAAGAGATATAGGATGGACCTAGTGGTTTTTAAATATAATAGTGTGACTTTTTCAAATTTTAAATTGCAATTAAATTCTTAATGGAATTTATAATGAAGAATTTAGTTGTCAAAATTAATATTAGACGGGGTAGTTTCTCTTTGAAACCCCTAATTTGACCTTGCAACCCCCCAAACTCTGATTTCCCTCAAGCCACATTCTCTGTCCACCTCATCCTACGAAAATTTTCTCTTAAAAAGTCCATCTTCAAATCTAAACTAAACTACCAACAAATCTTCACAAAATCGGTTAGTATATCATCTTTAAGTGTATTTCTTCGTTATTTCTGATTGAAATCATTAAATGGAGCTCAAATAAATTTTTTAAAAAATATTATGGAAATTTTGCCTCCTACCACCCTTACCCTGCAGTAACTATTCAGCCAAACTCGTGCTCCAGGGATGTTTCGTAGATGGCCCCCGTGCGCCAATCTGGATTGGCCGGAAAGCTAGCTAGCCGTATCACCCGGGCCTTTTTTAAATCTTTTTTGTTAAGTTACTCTTCTTTTTTTTTAGGCAATTTACTTTTTCAACTATTATAATTTGTTATGTATTTTTTGTTGTACGTATATTTTATGTAACTATAACGTTTTTTTTTTTGTTTATCGAATTAATCTTTTTATTTCATCAAAATATATTTAAGTGTACTGTACCCACATTTATTTTTCAATATTTCGTGGTATTGTACGTTTTCTATAGTAGGCTTCAATACTCTCTTCTCAATCATTTACCTCTCTTATACATTACTCACTCTCTCTCACTCCACTCCAGCACGGAGGAATAGAAGACTGAAATGGAATGCCATGAAAAATACAATCTCAAGATTTCTCAAGTAGCAGCGCCGCCAGTAGAGAAAGTTTCTCTTCTTGCTCTGCTGCCAGAACACCCGGCCAGATCAACCATTTTCTCACTAGTGTTTTCCAAACACCAATCATTTGTTACATCTATGTCTTTATCCATATTAAGTGAAAGTAACTTAAAATTGCTACTTTGACATTGAAGTTACTAGAGAGAAAATTTTTGTAGAGAGATAAAGTTGTTAGGAGAAATGAGGGTCAGGAGGATTGCATATAGGGCTGCAAATAGCAGTCCCCTTATACATTTATGTTGTATACAACCTTCCGTTCCTTTCACAATTATTTACTATTTGAAGTTTTCACTTTCTCTTATTAATTAATAATATTTAACTTTCACATAATTTTTTTTTTTAATTCTAAAACGAGCTTTATATACAATATGATAACCTCCTATTACACTTTCTCTACAATACTACTTTTATAGTAATACAACATATTAGCTAGCATTATTAGATGATTTATATTAGACTATCCCAAGTAATTTTAAGTATAAAAATGTGATTTTTTTTAAAATTTAAATTGCAATTAAATTATCAACAAAATTTAGAACGAAGCATCTAATTGTAAAAATTAAAATTACGGTTATGGTATATTAAACTTTCCTTTCATTTCCAAATTATTTCCTAATATGGATTTCACATTTTCTCTTATTAACGAAGTATTTTAATTTTCATATAAATCACCTTTTTTCGAATTAAAACCTACTATAAATACAATATCCTAACCTTCTAATATACTCTATCGACAATACAACTTTTGTAGTGATCAAAGTGTATGAGATAGTATATTGAAAGATATATTAGATTATCTTGAGTGGTTTTTAAATATAATGATGTGGTTTTTCAAAATTTTCAATTAAATCCATAACAGAATTTACAATGAAGCATTTAGTGGTCAAAATTAAGACTAGACCGTTATGATGCATTTTTCGTTTCATTTCAAAATCATTTCCGCTATGGATTTCATATTTTCTCCTATCAATCATGGTACTTAACTTTCACATAATTCACCTTTTGCATTTACATTCTTAATAGAATTTACAATGAAGCATTTATTTATCAAAATTCATATTAAATGGTTATGATGTATTTTCCTCTCATTTCTAAATCATTTCCTCAATAAAGTTCATATTTTTCCTTATATGTTGTGTGTGTGTGCATGCATTTGTGTGTGAGTGTGTGTGTTTATATATATATATATATATATACATAACATTCTAATAACCATTATCTATAATACTACTTTGATAGTAATAAAGAATAAGCGAATTAGACAGTATATTAGAAGAGATATAGTATGTACCTAGTGGTTTTTAAATGTAATTGTGTGAATTTTTCAAAATTTAAGTTGCAATTAAATTCTTAATGGAATTTATAATGAAGAATTTAGTTGTCAAAATTAATATTAGATTGGGTAATTTCTCTTTGCAACCCCTAATTTTACCATGCAACCGCCCAAACCTTCACTTTCTCAAGCCAATTTCTCTGTCCACCTCGTCCTACAAAAATTTTCTCTCAACAAGTCCATTTTCAAACCTAAAGTAATCTACCAACAAATCTTCACAAAATCATGTCAGTATATCATGTTTAAGTGTATTTCTTCACTTTTACCAATTGAAATCATTAAATTGAGCTCAAATCAGTTTTTTTTTTATTTTAAATAATCTCGATTTTTTGCATCCTCCCACCTATACCCCGCAGTAACTATCAAGCCAAGCCTATGCGCCAAGGATGTCTCGAAGATGGCCCTCGTACGACAATCTGGGTTGGCCGGCATGCTACCCAGCCGAAGCACCCGAGCCTTTTTTATTCTTTTTTCTGTTAAGTTATTCTTCTTTTTCTTTGTTTTAGGTTATTTACTTTTTTATTATTATAATTTGTTATGTATTTAATGTTGTATGTATATTTTATGTAGCTATGACGTTTTATTTGTTTATTGAATTAATCTTGTTATTTCATCAAAATATATTTAAGTGTACCGTACCCACATTTATTTTTCATTATTTTGTGGACTTGTATGTTTTCTATAGTTGGCTTTTGTACTCTCTTCCCCATCATTTACTTCTCTTATATATCACTCACTCTCTCACACTCCACTCCATGATGGAGGAACGGAAGACAGAAATGGAATACCATAGAAAATACATTCTCAAGATTTATCCAGTAGCAGCGCCGCCAATAATGGAAGTTCCTCTTCTTGCTATGCTTCCAGAACACCAAGACAAATCAACCATTTTCTCGCCCGAATTTTCCAAACATCAATTATTGGTTACATCTATTTCTTCATCTGTAATAACTAAAAGAGGCTTAAAATTGTTACTTTGAGTTTTAAGTTATTAGAGAGTTATTTTTATAGAGAGATAAAGTTTTAAGAGAAAAGAGGTTCTGGGGAATTGCATATAGGGTTGCAAATAGCAGTCCCCTTATACACTTATGGTGTGTACAACCTTCCTTTCTTTTAAAAATTATTTACACTTTTAATAGAGTATCATATTTGGTTATTTACTAAATCGCCTTTGGAAAGAAGGATGGATTTTTAGTGTAAATGGTGGTTTAGGAGTGCCAGAGAACTTGGTCCACCGGAAGCTCGTAGCTATGTAGAAGAAGAACAAGTCGTTGCTAAGATTCGCGCAACGAGCGCCACCCTCGTGTTTAGTTGCCATCGTCAATCTGGTTGGTTCTTTGTAGCGAGTTTCGGTGTAGTAGCTATATTTCGATTGATCTTTTTTTTTTTTCACAGCTCGATAGATAATTTCATAAGCCAATGATCTTTTGTATTTTCCTTGTTATTTAACTTTCAATAACTTTCTTTTAATTCTAAAACGAGCTTTATATACAATATGATAACCTCCTATTACACTGTCTCTGGAACACTACTTTTGCAGTAATAAAGCATTTAGTTGTCAAAATTAAGATTAGACGGTTATGATGCATTTTTCCTTTCATTTCAAAATCATTTTCTCCCTGGATTACATATTTTCTGTTATTAACTATAGTATTTAACTTTCACATAATTCACTTTTTTGCGCAAAAATTTGTAACAGAATTTTAAAAAAAAAGCATTTAGTTGTGAAAATTAATATTAGATGGTTATGATGTACTTTCCTCTCATTTCAAAATAATTTCCCCTATAGAGTTCATATTTTTCATTATATGTGTTTCTATGCATGCGTGCATGTATGTGTATATATATAACATTCTAATATACCTTCTCTATAATACTACTTTTAGTAATAAAGAATAACCGAATTGGATAGTGTATTAGAAGCGATATAAGATGAACCTAAGTGGTTTTTAAGTACATTAGGGTGATTTAGACGGAGAAATTTCTCTTTGCAACCCATAATTTGAGCTTGCAACCCCCCAAACCCTTATTTCCCTCAAGCCACTTTCTCTCTCTATCTCCTCCCACCAAAATTTTTTCTCAAAAAGTCCATCTTCAAATCTCAAATAATCCACCGAGAAATCTTCACAAAATCAGGTTAGTATATCATCTTTAAGTGTCTTTTTTTATTTTCACCGATTCAAATCATTTATTTCAAAAAAAAAAAATAATATGGAATTTTTGCCTCCTCCCACTCTTACCCTGCAGTATCTATCCAGCCAAGCCTGTGCACCAGGGATGACTCGAAGATGGCCCTCGTGCACCAATTTGGGTTGGCCAGCAAGCTACCCAACCACAACACCTGGGCCTTTTTAATTTCTTTTTTTTAAGTTACTTTTTCTTGCATTGTTGTAGGTTATTTACATTTTTTATTATTATAATTTGCTATGTATTTAAGGTTGTATGTATATTTTATGTAGCCATAATGTTTTATTTAATTATCGAATTAATTTTGTTATTTCATCAAAATATATTTAAGTGTACTGTATCTACATTTATTTTTTAATTCTTTTGTGGTATTGTACATTTTCTGTAGTAGGCTTCAATACTCTCTTCTCAATCATTTACTTCTCTTATATATCACTTACTCTCTCTCATGCCACTCCAGCACGGAGGAATGGAAGACAGATATGCAATACCATGGAAAATACATTCTCAAGATTTCTCCAGTAGCTGCAACGCCAGTAGTGGAAGTTCCTCTTCTTGCTCTGCTGCCAGAACACCCGGCCAGATCAACCATTTTCTCGCTAGAGTTTTCCAAACACCAACCATTGGTTACATCTATGTCTTCATCCATATTAACTAAAAGTAACTTAAAACTGTTACTTTGAGTTTTAAGTTATTAGAGAGAAATTTTTGTAGAGAGAGAAAGTTGTTAGGAGAAATGAGGGTCTGGGGGATTGCATATAGGGTTGCAAATATCAGTCCCCTTTTGCACTTATGGTGTATACAACCTTCCTTTCCTCTCAAAATTATTTACTCTTTGGATTTTGCATTTTCTCTTATTAATTAATAGTATTTAACTTTCACATTACTTTTTTTTTTTTTAATTCTAAAACGAGCTTTATATACAATATGATAACCTCCTATTACACCTTCTCTAGAACACTACTTTTGTAGAGATACAACGTATTAGATGATTTATATTAGACTATCCTAAGTAGTTTTAAGTTTAAAAATGTGGTTTCTTCAAAATTTAAATTGCAATTACATATTCAACAAAATTTACAATGAAGCATCTAATTGTCGAAATTAAAATTACGGTTATGGTATATTCAACTTTCCTTTTATTTAAAAATTATTTCCTAATAGGGATTTCACGTTTTCTCTTATTAACTAAGTATTATAATTTTCACATAAATCACCTTTTTTGAATTAAAATGTACTCAAAATACAATATGATAACCTTCTAATACACTTTATCTATAATACAACTTTTATAGTATCCGAGTATAGGAGATAGTATATTGGAAGATATATTAAATGATCTTTAGTGGTTTTAAAATATAATATTGTGGGTTTTGCAAAATCTGCAATTAAATCCATAACAGAATTTGTAATGAAGCATTTAGTTGTTGAAATTAAGATAGACGGTTATGATGCATTTTTGCTTTCATTTCAAAATCATTTCCTCTACGGATTTCATATTTTCTCTTATCAACTATAGTATTTAACTTTCACATTTTTCACTTTTTTGCACTTAAATTCTTGACTGAATTTACAATAAAGCATTTAGGTATCAAAATTAATATTAGATGGTTATGATATACTTTCCTCTTATTTTAAAATTGTTTCCTCTATAGAGTTTATATTTTTCCTTATGTGTGTGTGTGTGTGTGCGTGCACGTATGTATGTGTGTTTATAGGTGTATATATATAACATTCTAATACACTCTCTCTATAATATTACTTTTAGTAGTAAGGAATAAGCTTATTAGATAGTGTACTAGAAGAGATATAAGATGAACCTAAGTGGTTTTTAAGTATAATAGTGTGACTTTTTCAAAATATAAACTGCAATTAAATTCTAAATAGAATTTATAATGAAGCATTTAGTTGTCAAAATTAATATTAGACGGGGGAAATTCCTTTTTGCAACCCCAAATTTGAGCTTGCAACCCCCCCCCCTCCCCCCAAAACCCTCATTTCCCTCAAGCCACTTTCTCTCTCTACCTCTTCCTACAAAAATTTTCTCTCAAAAATTCCATCTTTAAATCTCAAGTAATCTACCTAGAAATCTTCACAAAATCAGGTCAGTATATCATCTTTATGTGTATTTCTTCATTTTTACCGATTCTAATCATTATATTGAGCTCAAATCATTTTTTTAAAAAAAATTAATAATATTAAATTTTTGCCTCCTCCACCCGTACCCTGCAGTAGCATCCAGCCAAGACTGTGCACCAGGGATGTCTCAAAGATAGCCCTCGTGCGCTAATTTGGGTTGGCCAGCAAGCTACCCAGCCGCAGCACCCTGGCTTTTTAATGTTTTTTTTGGTTATTGTATTCTTCCTTGCTTTGGTTTAGGTTATTTACATTTTTTTATTATTATAATTTGTTATGTATTCAATGTTGTATGCATATTTTATGTAGCTATAATGTTTTATTTATTTATTGAATTATATGTTTTTCAATGTGTGTGTATTATTTTTAAATTTGCTTAATGAATTACGTAAATTGTTATTATATACATTTTATGTTTAAAATTCTCTTTTCTAGTTATGGAAAAAACTTAGTAATTAGATAAAAAAATAGGTTCGGGTGAACCGACTAGGCAGCCTTTGGTTTATCAACCCGGGCACCGCTTGAACCAACCTAGGAAACTGGGTTGTTCTTGTTGTGCGATGGTAACCAACGCGGGCCAAGCAGAAGGCATCTCACCAGGCAGACAGGTGAAATTAAAACCAGCTTGGGTAACAAACTCTCGAGCCAAACAATTTTTTTAAAAAAGACATATAACAAAAAAAATTTTTTTGAACTAAATTTTTTCTCAAAATCAATATTTTCCAAAAACCAATCATTGGTTTCATCTACGTGTTCATCCATACTAACTCAAGGTAACTTAAAATTGTTACTTTGACTTTTAAGTTATTCGAGAGAAAATTTTTGTAGGGAGATAAAGTTGTTTGGAGAAATAACGGTCTGGGGAATTGCGTATCGGGTTGCAAATAACAGTCACCTTATATAGTTATGTTGTATGAAACCTTCGTTTCCTTTAAAAATATTTACTCTTTGAATTTTGCATTTCCTATAATTAAATAATAGTATTTAACTTTCACATAACTTTTTTTTTAATTCTAAAATTAGCTTTATATACAATATGGTAACCTCCGATTACACTTTCTCTAGAACACTACTGTTGTAGTAATACAACATATTAGATGATTTATATTAGACTATCCTAAGCAGTTTTTTAAGTATAAAAATGTGGTGTTTTCAAAATTTAAATTGCAATTAAATTTATAACAAAATTTACAACGAAGCATCTAATTGTCAAAATTAAAATTATGGTTATGGTCTATTCCACTTTTCCTTTTATTTCAAAATTATTTCCAAATATATGGATTTCATATTTTCTCTTATCAACAAAATTTAAATTGCAATTAAATTCTTAATGGAATTTATAATGAAGTATTTAGTTGTCAAAATTAATATTAGACGGAGTAATTTCTCTTTGCAACCCCTAATTTGACCTTCCAACCTCCTAAACCCTCATTTCCCTCAAGCCACTTTCTCTGTCTACCTCTTCCTACCAAAATTTTCTCTCAAAGAGTCCATCTTAAAATCTAAAGTAATCTACTAACAAATCTTCACAAAATCAGGTTAATACATCATCTTTAAGTGTATTTCTTCATTTTTACTGATTCAAAATTTGAAATTGAGCTCAAATCATTTTTTTAAAAAACTATTCTGGAATTTTTGCCTCCTACTACTTGTACCCTGCAGTAGCTATCCATCAGACCTATGCACCAGGGATGTCTCGAAAATGGCCCTTGTACGCCAATCTGGGTTGGCCGGTAAGCTACCTAGCCACAACACTTAGGCCTCTTAAAAAAGTTTTTTGTTAGGTTATTCCTTTTTCTTTGTTTTAGGTCATTTACTTTTTTTTATTATTATAATTTGTTATGTATTTAATGTTGTATGTATATTTTATGTAACTATAATGTTTTATTTGTTTTTCGATTTAATCTTGTTATTTCATCAAAATATATTTAAGTGTACTGTACCGATATTTATTTTTCATTATTTTGTGGTATTATACGTTTTTTGTAGTAGGCTTTTATACTTTCTACTCAATCACTTACTTCTCTTATATATCAATCACTCTTTCTCACTCCACTCCACCACGGAGGAATGGAAGACAGAAATGGAATGCCATGGAAAATATATTCTCAAGATTTCTCCAGTAGCACCACCGCCAGTAGTGGATGTTCCTCTTCTTGCTCTGCTGCCAGAACAGCCAGATCAACCATTTTCTCGCTATAGTTTTCCCAACACCACATTGGTTACGTCTATGTCTTCATCCATATTGACTAAAAGTAAGTTAAAATTGTTACTTTAAGTTTTAAGTTATTAGAGAGAAAATTTTTGTAGAGAGATAAAGTTGTTAGGAGAAATGGGGGTCCGGGGGATCCCATAGAGGGTTACAAATAGTAGTCCCTTTATACACCTATGGTGTATACAACCTTCCTTTCCTTTAACAATTATTTACTTTTTTAATTGAGTATCAGATTTGGTTATTTAATAAATTCGCCCTTTGTAGGGAAAGGATGGATTGTTAGTCTAAATGGTCGTTTAGGAGTGCCAGAGAACTTGGTCCATCGGAAACTCCTAGCTATGTAGAATAAGAGCAGGTCATTGCTGAGATTCGTGCAACAAGCGCGACCCTCGTGTTTAGCTGTCATCGTCAATCTGGTTGGTTCATTGCGCTGAGTTTTGGTGTAGCAGCTATATTTCGATTCATCCGTTTTTTTTTTTCACGGCTCGATAAATAATTTGAGAAGCCAATGCTTTTTTGCGTTTTCTCTTCTTAATTAATAGTATTTAACTTTCACGTAACTTTTTTTTTTTAATTCTAAAATGAGCTTTATATACAATATCATAACCTCCTATTACACTTTCTCTAGAATACTACTTTTGTAGTAACACAGTGTATTAGATCGCTTATTAGATGATTTATATTAGTATATACTAAGTAGTTTTAAGTATAAAAATGTGTTTTTTTTCAAAATTTAAATTGCAATAAAAAATTGTCAACAAAATTTCCTATGAAGCATCTAATTGTCAAAATTAAAATTACGGTTATGGTAAATTAAACTTTCCTTTTATTTCAAAATTATTTCCTAATATGGATTTCACATTTTCTCGTATCAACGAAGTATTTTAATTTTCACATAAACTACCTTTTTCAAATTAAAATGTACTTTAAATACAATATCATAACCTTCTAATATACTTTATCTACAATAAAACTTTTATAGTGATCAAGTGTACGAGTTAGTATATTGGAAGATATATTAGATTATCTTTAGTTGCTTTTAAATATTGTTGGAAAACTAATTACTATTACACAAAACTATTTACCGTTACAAAACCCAAATAATAATAATAAACAGCGAAAACTAAAAAAATCTAACCCTATTACATAAATCAATATTTTGTTCCTCTCCCTTTACTAATAAGTAAAAGTCGATCTTAGTGCCAAACCATGTTCCTACAAAAATGGTTAACCGAAATAGAAAATAAAAACAATAAAAACCATAGAAGGAAGCTTCTTACCCACCACCGCGGGTTAGTTCCACCGGCGGACGAACAACCGCAAGGACAGCAGCACCGGGCAACGTCGAGACACTGGTATGGAGGTTTTAATTAGGCACCCTCAGTCCAAGAAGCCCTGGTAAGCAAGAGTCACGGGTGTCTCTCTCTTCCTCACCCTCTCGGGTCTCTCTCAAGTACTCACCGGAAACAATGGTCAAGAAGACCACCAAAGACAACCGCTTACAGCAAGGTGGCGTCGCGGAGAAAGACCGAAGGTCGGATAGGAGCAGCGACACAGCGAACCGCACCAAAGAAAGGGAGGAAACAGAGATAGAGACGACACTCCCAAGAAGTCAGAGATAGGGAAGAGACAAAGACCAATAAGAAGAAGAAGTGTCAGAGTGTTCTATGGAAGCCGAGGAGGCAACAGATAAATAGGTAGAGTCACAACGGGCCGCCCGGTTGGTCCGGCACGGCCCTACATCTCTGACCCAGTCAAAAACAGATCACCTTCTCTTGAGCTGAGGCCCATGGTCATCATTGTGTAATATACAGTGGGCTGGAAAATGGAAAATACTGGGAAGGCTAAGGCCTAAAAGGCCTATAATCTCCACCTCGAACAATATTTTCCAACCGTTGTTTTAACTCACCAAGAATCAGACTGGGTCCAAATGAATGAAATCCCTACAAAACACAAACTTGTCAGTGTTTACAATTTTAGTATCAAAATCTGCAGGATTATTATAAGTACTAATCTTGTCTATGCCTACTAAACCACTAGAGACTTTTTCCCTAATAAAGTGATATTTGACATCTATATGTTTTGTTTATTCGTGATAGACCAGATTTTTACATTGTAAACAACTCTGACTATCAGTATAAATAATAGCTTTTGAATGTAAAACTTGTAATTCATTCAATAACCCTTGAAGCCAGATGGCTTCTTTGATCGCTTCAGTTACTGAGATGTATTAAGCCTTTGTACTAGATAAGGCAACTACCGACTGCAATTGAGATTTCCATGAGACACAATTAGCCACTTACCGTAGGCAAAAACAAAATAAAATAAAACTACAAAAATCCACCAACAGGATCTGCACATACTAGAAAAACCGATTGGATAGAAATTACCTCAATGTTTTGATTGTTCGGTGTGGAGGCGCTGTCTTTTTCGCTTTGCCCTCTACTGGTATCCACGCGATGAATTCCTCTGTAAGCGATCGGGATGCTAGCCCCTTCTGTGTTCTGAAAACTGTTCAGAACTGATCCTGACTATCTGGTAATCGGTTGTATTTCGGAGAGAAGAGGCTAGATACTATATCGCCGTTCTAGGGTTTAAGGTTTTGTTTTTCTTTAATCAGATAAAGGACCGCTGCCCAAGAAAAGGTTAACATAACCTTTTATAGCTGTCAATATCAAAACGCTAACTGTGATCTAATGATAGTTTAATCTCGTCCGTCTATTCCTATCATCATCCAACGGTTGGATGAGTAATATTAAGTAATTAATTTCATTTATTCGATTAAGTAAAATTAATTACTTATTAACTTACCAGAAAATATAATATGGAATCTGATTCCCCTTTTGTATACGTTCAATGAATCTGGACACAATCTAGATCCATTGAACGTGGACATTATGCTCACAAGATCGTCTTTGCGTGTGACCTTGTAGGTTCACTTAACGTTGGTAGTGAATGAAAAATGTCCTAGACATTTATTCACAAAACATAAGCGGCCTCTAGCAAGACATTATGCTTACCAAAGTTAAGAAAATGCAATAATAACCTAGCATCAGATTTAATATTTAGTTCTTTTGTCACACGATATCCTAATTAAGTATAAGACATGGACTAAGTCATCCTTATAAAACTTAATTAACCATTTACTTGATCACCAGGCAGACTGTTCCAACAAATAATATGAATAACACCTTATTAATACTTATTTGAGCATGGCATTGCATATTTTCCAGTCTTCCTTATCAAGGGGCCCATGGATATCTCTCTCTAAAAGGAGAGGGACAAATCCCTTTCACTATCTCCAATATTCAAGCCATGACAAGAAAATAAGCCAACCAACAGTCATAATAATCACTTAATTAAAAGTGATATTTGACTATGTCAAAACATATTTTCTCCCCATGCAAGAAACATTAGAAACATTAGGTCAAAGGACACCAAATATAAAACTTAGAAGAAATACTTATAACTTAAACCCATGCAATATTTCTTCTTCACTTTGTGTCATGTCCAATACAATATTCTCAATATGTATTTATGAATTGATTTTATATCTCATATTCATGATCAGTAAAACTTGACCACCAATCAACTTCACGCTAGTTTACAAGATGTAATAAACCAGGGACAAATAAGAATAGTATTTTATTAGCTATAAGGGTTTTACTATCAAGTCACATACTTGATGACCAAGAGCATAAAATACAATTAAAAAATACATGCTTCATAAATCATAAATGTGAGTCAATTTGTCTTAGGGCATATACTAACAATTTCCCACTTGCCCTACCACCAATTTGACATAACTCTCAAACCCATTGACCTAGTATGACTCTCATGCTTAAGTTGTGGGAGTGGCTTTGTCGATGGATCTGCGACATTGTCATTGGTGTCTACTTTGCAAATTTTAACATCTCCACGCTCAATAATTTCTCAAATGAGATGGAAACGCCTGAGAATATGTTTGGATCGTTGATGAGATCTAGGTTCCTTAGCTTGTGCAATGGCTCTTATATTATCACAATATAAGTCCACTGGGTTAACAATGCTAGGAATTACACCTAGTTATGTGATGAACTTTCTGATCCAAACTGCTTCCTTGGCTGCATCAGAAGCAACCACATATTCAGCCTCTGTAGTAGAATCGGCCACGGTATCTTGCTTTGAACCCTTCCAGCTCACAGCACCTCCATTCAAACAAAACACAAATCCAGATTGCGATCTAAAATCATCTACATCAGTCTTAAAGCTAGCATCCGTGCAACCATTTACAACAAGCTCTCCTTCCTGACCTCCGTAGATCAAAAACATCTCTTTAGTCCTTCTTAAGTACTTGAGAATATTTTTTACTACAGTCCAATGCGGTTCACCAAGATTTGACTTGAATCTGCTAGTCATGCTTAATGCATACGAGACATCTAGGAGAGTGCATAACATGGCGTACATGATAGATCCAATTGCAGAAGCGTAAGGAATCTTACTCATGCGTTTTGTATCCTCCCTTGTGGTAGGACTTTGAGACTTACTGAGTATAACGCCATGTGACATTGGCAAGAATCCTCTCTTAGAATCTTGCATACTGAACCTTTTCAGTACCTTGTCAATATATCCACTCTGACTTAGCACAATTAGGTTTTTAGATCTATCTCGGTAGATCCTAATGCCTAGAATATAGGCTGCTTCGCCTAAATCTTTCATTGAGAAACACTTCCCCAACCAAGTTTTTACACTTTGCAAAGTGGGGATGTCATTCCCAATTAACAAGATGTCATCGACATAGAGTACTAAGAAGACTACTGCATTTTCTGTAACCCTTTTGTAGACACAAGGTTCATCATCATTCTTGATGAAATTTAATTCTTTAATTGCTTCATCAAAACGAAGATTCCAACTTCGAGATGCTTGCTTCAAGCCATAAATGGATCTTTGAAGTTTACAAACTTTACTAGAATTCAAAGGATGAATAAAACCTTCAAGTTTTGTCATATACATATCCTCCAGTAGATTTCCATTAAGAAAAGCAGTTTTAACATCCATTTGCCATATTTCATATTCATGATATGCTGCAATGGCAAGTAGAATTCTAATTGACTTAAGCATTACAACTGGAGAAAAGGTTTCATCATAGTCTATACCATGAGTTTGTCTATAACCTTTTGCTACCAATCGTGCTTTGTAAGTGTGCACATTGCCATCCATGTCAGTTTTCTTTTTGAAAACCCATTTACACCCTATGGTCTTGCAGCCTTCAGGTGGATCAATCAAGGTCCAAACTGGATTATCATGCATGGATTGCATTTCTGATTTCATAGCCTCTAGCCATTTGCTAGATTCAGGACTATGAATAGCATCTTGGTAGGAATTAGGTTAACCTTGATCAATAAGATCAATATTATGATCCTTAGTCACAAGAAATCCATATCTCTGTGGTATCTGAGAAATCCTACTAGACCTTCTGGGGCCTTGTGTCAAAGGTTCAAGCTCAGTATGAATACGTGAGTCCAACTGAGTTTCCATACTCGGTTCAGAAATGGTCTGCTGTCCTTGAGCTTCTTCAAGATGGATTCTACTCCCACTAACTCTTTTGGAAATGAATTCCCTTTCAAGGAAAATTCCGTTCTAAGCAACAAACACTTTAGGAAGATAAAAATAGTATCCTTTAGTTTCCTTAGGATATCCTACAAACAGACACTTATCAGATTTGGGTGCTAGTTTTTCAGATAATGATCGCTTCACATAAGCATCACATCCCCAAATTTTGAGAAATGCTAAACTAGGTTGTTTCCCGATCCATATCTCATATGGTGTCTTCTGAACAGCTTTAGATGGAACTCTATTTAATATGAATACAGCATTTTCTAGAGCATAACCCCAAAAAGATATTGGAAGATCTGTTTGACTCATCATAGATCGAACCATATCCAATAGAGTTCGATTTCTACGTTCAGACACACCATTCCATTGTGGTGTTCCTGGTGGAGTTAATTGTGATACTATCCCAAAATATTTTAGATGTTCGTCAAACTCTTGGCCTAAGTATTCACCACCTCGATCTGATCGAAGTAATTTGATACTCCTTCCAAGTTGATTCTGTACTTCATTTTGAAATTCCTTAATTTTTGAAAGGAAGCAGATTTATGTTTAATTAGATAGACATAACCATATCTACTGAAATCATCTGTGAATGTAATGAAATACTGAAAACCTCCTCTGGCTTGTGTGTTCATTGGCCCACATGCATTAGTATGTATAAGTTCCAATAAATCGGTAGCCCTTTCACTTAACCCTGTAGATGGACTTTTAGTCATTTTTCCCAATAAACAAGAATCACATTTTTCATAAGACTCAAGGTCGAATGAAGATAAAAGTCCATCTTGATGTAGCTTGGATATGCGTTTCTCATTTATATGGCCCAAACTACAATGCCAGAAGTAAGTTTCATTTAAATCATTAGATTTAAATTTCTTTGTATTTATGTTATAGATGGGCTTACTAATGGAATCATGTAGGTTAAGAATGTAAAGTCCATTACATAAAGAGGCATCCCCATAGAAAATACCATTTTTATAAATAGAACTTTTACCATTCTTAGTATTAAACTCAAAACCATCAATATCTAAATAAGAAACTGAAATGATGTTCCTACTCATAGTAGGAACATAATAACAATCTTTAAGTTCAATTATAAGCCAAGTAGGCAAAAGTAAATCAAATGTCCCTACAGCTACAGCAGTAACTTTTGCTCTATTTGCAACTCGCAGGTCCACCTCTCTCTTTGCCAAAGATCTACTCCTTTTGAGTCCCTGCACATTTACACAAATGTGAGCTCCACATCCGGTATCTAATACCCATGAAGTAGGAGTAGACATATTAATTTCTATAACGAAAATACCTGAAGCGGCAGTCTCACTGGCCTTTTGCTTCTTCTTTTCTTCCAAGTAGAGCTTGCAATTCCTCTTCCAATGACCAGGTTCATTGTAGTGGAAGCAAGTCCCTTTCTTTGGTGGTTTTTACCTTGGGCTTGGGCTTCTGCTTGCCTTTACCCGTTTTGGCCATATCCTTTCCCTTTCCCATCTTGAACTGCCCCTTCTGAACCACTAGAACATTAGGAGTAGACTTCCTAATGTTTTGTTCAGCCTGCTTGAGCATCCCGTGCAATTCATTTATAGACTTTTCCATATTATGCATATTGAAGTTCATGACAAACTAATCATAGTCAGAAGTCAAAGAAGCCAAGATCATATCAGTAGCCAAGTCATGACTTACAGGTGCTCCAAGTTTTTCAAGCTTATCAAAATACCCTTTCATCTTAAGGACATGAGCACTAATTGAAGTGTCAAGGGTCATTTTGCAGCTATTCAACACCTTAGTGGTAAGATATCTCTCTTGACGTGCATGCTCTTGGAACATTTCCTTGAGCTGTTTTATCATCTCATAAGCCTCAACTTCCTCGAATTTCTTTTGCAACTCAGATTCCATTGTAGCCAACATGAGACATGTCACATCGTTAGAATCATCCTTGTGCTTACTATAAGCATATTTTTCGACTCTAGGGGCATTGTTAGCTAGTTGATTAGGGATAGGGTTCTCAAGTACATATAGCTTTTTTTCTTGTTTAAGGACAATCCTTAAATTTCGTGCCCAATCAAGAAAGTTAGTCCCACTAAACTTATTCTTTTCAAGCACGGATCGCAACGAGGTGTTTGAATTGTTTGAGGCCATTATCTACATAGAATTTGCAAAGTAAAATTAAATAAATGAAGCATTAAATTTTTCCTGAAATATTCAACACTTGATATAAATCATGGGTATAAAAAATCATTTTATTCTAATCGTAAGTGAGCTTTGGCTTAACAC
Source organism: Catharanthus roseus (assembly GCA_028651295.1). NCBI lineage: Eukaryota > Viridiplantae > Streptophyta > Magnoliopsida > Gentianales > Apocynaceae > Catharanthus > Catharanthus roseus. The sequence continues at coordinate 327,527 of JAPQWS010000087.1, forward strand.
GCACAATTAGAAAAAAAATGTATTAATGGGATTTACATCTATATGTACCGACAAAATCCCATATGATGTCCTAGGCTCAAAACCGTTTTGATAGCCTAGTTAAGCCAAACCATTCCAAGCATACGGAAATCACCATTTTCCATCTTCCCCTACTTAGGTAACCATTTATCTCTTGCTTTGGCAATGAGATAAGATGATGATCCAAGCATGGAGAAGTGCTTATGATCATGGGAGGCATTTTACGACTTAATTTTTACATGGTTTCAAAAACCTTCTTCCTTTTATTTGTATATTATTTCACAAAACATATGTCAGAAAATAAAAGGAAATAAACTAAACATCACATGCATAATGTATACATCAAATAAAACGTGTCATAGCATGACTCCAATCCTATACTGACTTCCATGAGCCTCATGGAAGTCAAAGGTCAATCTAGGTAAGTCTTCATCTCCATGAGCTTGCCTCCAATGTCTTGGCCTTCTAATCTTGTCACATAGGACAGAAAACATACATAGCAATAGGAAATAGAATTAACCTATTCTAGTAAAGCTTGATAATATTACATCAATAAAAACAACGACACGCAGGCCATATTTAAAAACATACAACCTATTAACAAAATAAGCCAATCAATGACAAGAGGTAAAGGGCCATGCTATGCACCATACATCTAAAGATAGAAAGAAACATGTAAAAAAACAACAAGGGGGTTCCGGGGACGAAGTTCCCTGAAGAAAACGGCACTCCCGCGGATGGGGTCAAGGCGCAGCGCCCTTGCGGGGGTTTGAGGGGGCAACGCCCCCGGAAAGAAAAACGAATTTTCCTTTCTAACTCATTGAATGAGTTACTGCCGTCATAAACTCTAAAATCATGCCACCAAAAATTTTGTTTAACAGATAAACATTAAATTATGTGATTCTGCATATTAGTTTAACAATTAAATTGCACAGATTACACACTGTACGCCAAATAATTTGTCAGTAACAACATTCTGTTTAATTAATCGCATTAACAAGTAAAACAAAATATGCTATATGCGAATCCTATAATTCAATTTACTCTGATTATCACACTAATCAGAAACCTTACAATAAGGCCGATTGAAAACAACACATGTAATCAAAGCGGTAACAGATAAAATCAATAAAACTAAGTATGTACGAGGCTCTGATACCACTATTAGATATCTTAGGCTAAAACAAAATAAAATAAAACTACGGAAATCCACCAACAGGATCTGCACATACTAGAAAAACCGATTGGATAGAAATTACCTCAATGTTTTGATTGTTCGGTGTGGAGGCGCTGTCTTTTACGCTTCATCCTCTACTGGTGTCTACGCGAAGAAAAGGTTTACATAACCTTTTATATCTGTCAATATCAAAACGCTATCTGTCATCTAATGAGAGTTTAATCTCGTCTGTCTATTCCTATAATCATCCAACGGTTGGATGAGTAATATTAAGTAATTAATTTCATTTATTCAATTAAATAAAATTAATTACTTATTAACTTACCAGAAAATATAATATGGAATCTGATTCCCCTTTTGTATACGTTCAATGAATCTGGACACAATCTAGATCCATTAAACGTGGACATTATGCTCACAAGATCGTCTTTGCGTGTGACCCTGTACGTTCACTTAACGTTGGTAGTGAATGAAAAATGTCGTAGACATTTATTCACAAAACATAAGCGGCCTCTAGCAAGACATTATGCTTACCCAAGTTAAGTAAATGCAATAATAACCTAGCATCAGATTTAATATTTAGTCCTTTTGTCACACGATATCCTAATTAAGTATAAGGCATGGACTAAGTCATCCTTATAAAACTTAATTAATCAATTACTTGATCACCAGACAGACTGTTCCAACAGATAATATTAATAACACCTTATTAATACTTATTTGAGCATGGCCATGCATATTTTCCAATCTTCCTTATCAAGGGGCCCATGGATATCTCTCTCTAAAAGGAGAGGGACAAATCCCTTTCACTATCTCCAATATTCAAGCCATGACAAGAAAATAAGCCAACCAATAGTCATAATAATCACCTAATTAAAAGTGATGTTTGACTATGTCAAAACATATTTTCTCCGCATGCAAGAAACATTAGAAACATTTGGTCAAAGGACACCAAATATAAAACTGAGAAAAATACTTATAACTTAAACCCATGCAATATTTCTTCTTCACTTTGGGTCATGTCCAATACAATATTCTCAATATGTATTTATGAATTGATTTTATATCTCATATTCATGATCAGTAAAACTTAACCACCAATCAACTTCACACTAGTTTACAAGATGTAATAAACTAGGGACAAATAAGAATAGTATTTTATTAGCTATAAGGGTTTTACTATCAAGTCACATACTTGATGACCAAGAGCATAAAATACAATTAAAATATACATGCTTCATAAATCATAAATGTGAGTCAATTGGTCTTAGGGCATATACTAACAATAGGATGAGGTAGATTTTCTACCATCCTTATCACCTGCAAAATCAGAATCAACAAATCCAATTAGTTCAAAATCAGACCAATTATGATAGTGTAAGCCTTGATCTAAGGTTCCGTTAAGATAACGTAGAAGCCACTTGAGAGCAGCCCAGTGATCTCTCCCTGGGTTATACATAAATCTGCTGAGAAGGCTTATAGAAAAAGCAATGTCTGGTCGGGTAGATATCATTGAGTACATGACTGAACCAATTTTCATTCTGCAAGAGATATAAGCGATATCTCTTTTTTCACTTTCGGTTTTAGGACAGATTTTGTCAGAAAGTTTGAAATGGCTCTCAAGTGCAGTTATAACGGGCTTATATAGGTGCATGGAAATTTTGGATACAATTTTCTGAATAAAGGCTTTTGAGATAGAAAAAGTGAACGATCAATTCTATCTCTTGAAATACTCATCCTAAGGATTCTGGATGCAATGCCTAAATCCTTCATATCAAGTTCAGATTTTAACAGAGATTTTAGATCATCAATCTTAGCTTTATGTCTGCAAGGAATTAGCTTATCATCCACATAAAGAAATAGGTAAATAGTAGAATCAACATTATTACCAGAAAAATAAAGACAACTATCATAGTTGCTTTTAGTAAAACCAATTTTTAACCTGAAAGAATCAAACCTCTTGTACCACTGTCTGGGTGATTGTTTAAGTCCGTATAAGGACTTTTTCAAAAGACATGCCATGTGTTATTTACCCTTAACCTCAAAACCTGGTGGTTGATGCATATATAGTCTCTTCGAGATCACCATGCAAGAAAGCGGTTTTAACATCAAGTTGTTCAAGATTGAGATCATAAAAAGCAATAAGAGCAAGAACAATCCTAATCGTTTTGTATTTAACGACAGGAGAAAAGATTTCGTTAAAATGAATGCCCTCAACTTGTGAAAATCCTTTTGCAACCAGCCTGGCCTTGAACCTTGGAGGTTCATTAGAAGACTCAGGTTCTTATATTTTGAAAATCCATTTGCAATCAAGTAACTTTTGTTTTGAGGGTTTTGGAACAAGAATCCAGGTTTTGTTTTTGTTTAAAAAGACATTTCTTCACACATAGTACGTAACCATAAAACGCAATTACGGCTTTTCAAAACATCAGAAAAACATAATGGTTCTTTTTCCTCCACATAAGATGCAACAGCAAAGGCATATGAAACAATATAGGAGTAATCATACCGAGGATGATCCTCAAGTACCCTTCTAACCCTATCTCTCGCAAGTTGGTAATCCCTAAGGGCTTGAGCTTGGGACTCTGGGTGCTCTTCCTTATCAGAACCTTCTAAAATAGGATCAATAGTTTCAGGAATACTAGGAGGATCAGGCGTGCTACTGGATAATGTGGGTAAGACATGGTTGTTATCGGGTTCCTGAGGTGGTTCTAGAGATGGTTCAGAGGTGACCTCCACCTCCACAGGAATACTACTAGGAGTGTGAACACTTGGTGGACTATCGGAGACGAGTTTATCCTTAAGACAGGACGTTTTTAACTCGTTAAAGATAACATCCCTATTGATAACAACCCTTACACCCGGTTCACCCTTTAACCACACTCTATAACCCTTCACTCCACTAGGATATCCTACGAACACTCCCTTTCCAGACCTAGGGTCTAGCTTACCCTCCTTCTGATGTGCAGAGGCTGTACACCCGAAAACTCTTAGGTTGGAAAGGTTAGGAGGTTTACCACACTAGAGTTCTATAGGAGTGCTAAAGTGTAGGGCTGTAGAAGGGTATCGATTAATGAGGTAGACAGTCGTACTAAGAGCTTCTCCCCAGAAAGGTTTTGGGACAGCGGAAGAAACAAGGAGACTTCTAACCTTATCCATAATGGTACGGTTCATCCTTTCGGCAATTCTATTTTGCTGTGGTTATACCTAGCCGTCCTATGGTATAGAATGCCATGTGATGCACAAAAATCAGAAAACTTATGGTTACAAAACTCAAGACCGTTATCAGTCTTGATATTTCTAGTTTATTTCTAGAATGATTTTCGGCAAAATGTTTTCATTCACAAAACTTTTCAAAGGTTTGATCTTTAGTTTTTAAAAGAAAAACTCAAACATGCCTCGAAAAATCATCAACAATATATAAGAAATAAAGATTACTACCATAAGTTGGAACCTTTTCACGTCCTCACAGATCACAATGCACATAATCAAGTATGGTAGAACAATTGTGTATGCTACTTGCAAAACTGATTTAGTGTTGTTTTCCCAAAACGAAGTGGTCATAAAAATCAAAGGAATCAATTTTGTCACCACATAAAAGATTTTGTTTTTGTAAATAATAAAGTCCCTTCTCACTAATGTGGCCGATCCTCCGATGCCACAACATAGTTTTCTCGGGAATAGTTTTTGTAATCAATGCAGTGGAGTTACAAACCGTTTTCCCATGTATAAAGTCTCTCTTTTAAAACCTTTTAGCATGACTAGATTTCCTTTGCAAACACGTAAAATACTATTTTTGGATTTAAAAGAAAGACCCAAAGAGTCCAAATAACTAAGAGAGATAAGATTCTGACGAAGGTCGGACACGTATCTCACCTCAGTAAGTTTCCTAGTCACACCATCATGCATTTTAATGAAAATATTTCCAACGCCTTTAACATCACAAACTTGATTGTTTTCCATGAAAAACTTTCCTTGATTTAAGGGTTTGAAATCAGAAAACCAGTGTTTGTCGGGTGTCATGTGAAAATAACAGCAAGAATCAAGAACCCAATGATCAACAACTTTACAACATGAAGGGGAAAGAGAAACACACAAAACCTCTGAAAACATAGAATTACCATCTGAATAAAAATCGTGGGTTTTGTCGATTTTATTACTCCCTTTACCATGTTTACGTTGTTTTTCATCTTTAATCCATTTAAAACACTTGTTTTTCATATGACCCTCTTTACCACAATAAACACACTTCACTTTGTTCTTCTCTCGAGATTTGGATCACCCTTTACCTTTAGAACGGTGACTAAAAGGTTCCCTTCGATCAAATCTCCCTCGCACGTAAAGGTTTTCACCGTGTGATTTATTTTCTTTTTGTAAATCCAAATCTTTAGATTTCAAAGCATTTTTGACATCGAAAAGAGATAAACCATCTCTGCCATATTTAATAGTAGATTTGATATCGTTGAAAGAATCAGTTGAGGCATTTAATAAAATGATTGCAATATTTTCATCAGGGATTTTCTCTCCAACGTTTTGAAGTTCCAAAACGATCTTATTTAAATCATCCATATTTTCTGAAAATAGTTTTGACCTGCTTATTTTAAAACCGAAAAGCTGCTCTTTTAAATAAATTTTATTTGAAAGTGATTTTCCCAAATATAGTTTTTCCAGTTTAGTCCAAATTTCAAAAGCGTTGTCTTTTTCATCGATTTCCCATAAAACATTGTCAGTTAAATGCAAGGAGAAACAGCTGTGAGCATCACCAAGTTTTTCTTAAAGAACTTCACCCTTCCAAGATTCCGGATGCTCCTCGGGGTTACAGATAGCGGGTGTAATTTTATTTTGTACCAAAACTGCCTTCATTTTTCTCCGCCACATTGCAAAGTCAGATTTGTCATCAAACTTATCAGTTTCAATTTTTGGAACTGACATATTTTGAAGGGAAATAAGTGTAATTAAATGACTGAGAAAATGAAAGATTTAAAAAAAATGTTCGGAAAAAGAAACAAATAAAAATGCCCAGATTTTTCGAAAATCGAAAAATATCTAATTTCAAAAAAACGGCGTTGATTTGTTTTAGTTTGCTTGATTTGTTTGATTTTTTTTTTAAACAAAAAAAAATATATAACTGAAATAACGAGAAACGCGGTAGAAACAGAACTGTCTCACCCAAGAGCAGAAAAAGGCAAAGGACAGAAGGAATAAAAAGAAAAATAAAACTTTTGATAAAATGGAAAAATGCGCCAAGACACAGATACTTGAAATCTTACGGATTCAAGCCAGGCTTGTGTTTTATAGCTTTTTGAAAAAAAACAAAAAAAAGAACAAACTGAATGAAAAACCAAGAAGTAAACCAGAACAACAGCAACATCAGAATAATATCAACAGAAGCAGGTATAACACAAGAATAGTAAACAGGAATTGAAACGTAACACAATCCAAAAAAGCACAGTACTAGTAATAACAAACTGGCGGCAAGCCAAAGCAACAAAATAGTGATAATTCGCAGCAAACCAAGAAACAAAACAAAATAACCGGCGAAAAGCCAAAAAACTAGAAACAGAAATTAAACGGTGGCAAGCCGAAACAAAAACAGTAAAGGATTATCGAAAGAGAGAAAAAAAAAACATAAAAAGGTGTAGAAAACTTCACTGGCCACAGTTCCCTCAAATCTGGAGTCTTCCGAGGTTGCCAGCGTCGTCGAGCTAAACCGAGGCTCTGATACCACTTGTTGGAAAACTAATTACTATTACACAAAACTATTTACTGTTACAGAACACAAATAATAGTTTACCTCTCTTATATATCATTCACTCTCTCTCACTCCACTCTAGCACTCATGAATAGAAGACGGAAATGGAATGCCATGGAAAATACATTCTCAAGATTTCTCCAGTAACAGCACCACCAGTAGTGGAAGTTCCACTTCTTGCTCTACTACCAGAACAACCGGCCAGATCAACCATTTTCTCGCAAGGGTTTTCCAAACACGAATCATTGGTTACACCAATGTCTTCAGCCATATTAAATAAATGTAACTTAAAATTGTTACTTTGAGTTTTAAGTAATTAGAGAGAAAATTTTTGTAGAGAGATAAAGTTTTTAGGAGAAATGAGAGTATGGGGGCAAATAGATTTGCAAATAGCAGTCCCCTTATACACTTATGGTGTATACGACCTTCCTTTCCTTTAAAAATTATTTACTCTTTTAATTGAGGATCATATTTGTTTATTTACTAAAATCGCCCTTTAGAGGGGAAGGATGAATTGTTAGTCTAAATGGTGGTTTATGAGTGCCAGAGAACTTGGTCCACCGGAAGCTCGTAGCTATGTAGAATACAAACAAGTCATTGCTGAGATTCGCGGAATGAGCGCGATCCTCGTGTTTAGTTGCCATCGTCAATCTGGTTAGTTCTTTGTGCCGAGTTTTGGCGTAGCGGCGATATTTCGATTCATCTTTTTTTTCAAGGCTCTATAGACAATTTGATAAGCTAATGATTTTTTGCATTTTCTCTTATTAATTAATAGTATTTAATTTCACATTACTTTTTTTAAATTCTAAAATGAGCTTTATATGCAATGATAACCTCCAACTACACTTTCTCTACAACACTACTTTTGTAGGAGTACAGCGTATTAGATATCTTATTAGATGATTTATATTACACTATCCTAAGTAGTTTTAAGTATAAAAATGTGATTTTTTAAAAATTTAAAATGCAATTAAATTTTCAACAAAATTTACAATGAAGCATCTAATTGTCGAAATTAAAATTATGATTATGGTATATTCAACTTTCGTTTTATTTAAAAATTATTTCTAAATATGGATTTCACATTTTCTCTTATAAACGAAGTATTTTAATTTTCACATAAATCACCTTTTTTGTAATAAAACGTACTCAAATTACAATATCATAACCTTCTAATACACTTTATCTACAATACAACTTTTATAGTGATCCAAGTGTACGAGACAGTATATTAGAAGATATATTAGATGACCTTGAGTTATTTTTAAATATAATATTACAGCTTTTTCAAAATTTTCAATTAAATCCATAACAGAATTTATAATGAAGCATTTAGTTGTCAAAATTCATATTAGACGATTATGATGCATTTTTCCTTTCATTTCATAATCATTTCCTCTATGGATTTCGTATTTTCTCTTATCAACAATAGTATTTAACTTTCACATAATTCACTTTCTTGCACTTAAATTTTTAACAGAATTTACAATAAATCACTTGGTTGTAAAAATTAGTATTAGATGGTTATGATGTACTTTCCTCTCATTTCAAAATCATTTCTTCTATAGAGTTCATATTTTTCCCTATATGTGTGTGCGTGTGCGTACATGCGTGTATGTGTGTGTAAATATTACATTCTAATACACTTTATCTATAATACTACTTTTATAGTAATAAAGAATAAGCAAATTAGATAGTGTATTAGAAGAGATATAGGATGAACCTTAGTGGTTTTTAAGTATATTAGTGTAATTTTTTTAAAATTGAAATTGCAATTAAATTCTTAATGGAGTTTATAACGAAGCATTTAGTTGTCAAAATTAATATTAGACGGAGTAATTTCTCTTTGCAACCCCTTATTTGAACTTGCAATCCCCCAAACCCTCATTCCCCTTAAGCCACTTACTCTATCCACCTCGTCCTATCAAAATTTTCTCTCAAAAAGTCCATCTTCAAATCTAACGTAATCTATCAACAAATCTTCAAAAAATCAGGTTAGTATATCATCTTTTAAGTGGATTTCTTCACTTTTACCGATTGAAATCATTAAATGTAGCTGAAATCATTTTTTTTTTTTTTAAATAATCTAGGATTTTTGCCTTCTCGCAACCGTATCCCGTAGTAACTATCCAGCCTAGCCTGTGCACCAGAGATGTCTCGAAGATGGCCCTCGTTTGCCAATCTGGGTTGGACGGCAAGCTACCCAGACGCTGCACCCGGGTATTTCTTAAAATTTTTTGTTAAGTTATTCTTTTTTCATTGTTTAAGGTTATTTACTTTTTTTATTATTATAATTTGTTATTAGTGTTGTATGTATATTTTATTTAGCTATGATGTTTTATTTGTTTATCGAATTAATTTTGTTATTTCATCAAAATATATTTAAATGTACTGTACTAAATTTCTTTTTCACTATTTTGTAGTATTTTACGTTTTCTATTGTAGGCTTCAATGCTCTCTTCTCAATCATTTACCTCTCTTATATATCACTAACGCTCTCACTCCATACCAGCACGGAGGAATGGAAGTTAGATATGGAATGCCACGGAAAATACATTCTCAAGATTTCTCTAATAGCAGTGCCGCCAGTAGTAGAAGTTCCTCTTCCTGCTATGCTTCCAGAACACCCGGCCAGATCGACCATTTTCTTCTCGCTAGAGTTTTCCAAACACCAATAATTGGTTACATCTATGTCTTTATCCATATAAAAAAAAGTAACTTAAAATTGTTACTTTGAGTTTTATGTTACTAGAGAGAAATTTTTGTAGAGAGATAAATTTACTAGGAGAAATGAGGGTCTGGGGGATCGCGTATAGGGTTGCAAATAGCATTTCCCTGATACAGTCATGGTGTATACAATCTTCCTTTCCTTTAAAAATTATTTACTCTTTTAATAGAGTATCATATTTGGTTATTTACTAAAATCACCCTTTTGAGCGAATGATGGATTGTTAGTCTAAATGGTGGTTTAGGAGTGCCAGAGAACTTGGTCCACCGAAAGCTCATAGCTATGTAGAATAAGAACAAGTCGTTGCTAATATTTGCACAACGAGCGCGACCCTCGTGTTTAGTTGCCATTGTCAATCTGAACGGTTTTTTGCAGTGAGTTTTGGCGTAGTAGCTATATTTCGATTCATCCAGTTTTTTTTCACGGCTCGAAAGATAATTTCATAAGCGAATGATTAGTTGCCTTTTTCTTATTAATTAATGGTATTTAACTTGCACATAACTTGTTTTTTAATTCTAAAACAAGTTTTATATACAATATGATATAGTTTAAAGTATAAAGATATAGTTTTTCTCAAAATTTTAATTGCAATTAAATTTTCAACAAAATTTATTAGGAAGCATCTCACTTTCAAAATTAAAATTACGGTTATGGTATATTAAACTTTCCTTTTATTTCCAAATTATTTGCTAATATGGATTTCACATTTTCTCTTATTAACGAAGTATTTTAATTTTCATATAAATCATCTTATTCGAATTAAAACGTACTTTAAATACAATATCAAAACCTTTCAGTATACTTTATCTACGATACAACTTTTATAATGACCAAGTGTACAAGATAGTATATTGGAAGTTATATTAGAATATCTTGAGTGGTTTTTAAATATAATAATGTGGCTTTTTAAAAATTTTCAATTAAACCCATAACAGAATTTACAATAAAGCATTTAGTTGTCAAAATTAAGACTGGACGGTTATGATGCGTTTTTTCTTTCATTCCAAAATCATTTCCGCTATGGATTTCATATTTTCTCCTATCAACTATAGTACTTAACATTCACATAATTCACTTTTTTGCAATTAAATTCTTAACGGAATTTACAATGAAGCATTTATTTGTAAAAATTAATATTAGATGATCAAGATGTATTTTCCTCTCATTTCTAAATCATTTCCTAAATAGAGTTCATATTTTTCCTTATATGTGTCTGTGTGTGCGTGCGTTTGTGCTTTCCTCTGTGTGTGTTTATATATATAACATTCTAACACACTTTATCTATAATACTACTTTTATAGTAATAAAGAATAAGCAAATTAGATAGTGTATTAGGAGAGATATAGGATGAACCTGGTGGTTTTTAAACATAAGTATGACTTTTTTAACCTTTAAATTGCAATCAAATTCTTAATGGAATTTATAATGAATTATTTAGTTATCAAAATTAATATTAGATGGGGTAATTTCTCTTTACAGCTCCTAATTTGACCTCGCAACCCCCCAAACAGTCATTTCCCTCCAGCCACTTTCTCTGTCCTCCTCGTCCTACCAAAATTTTCTTTGAAAAATTCCATCTTCAAATCTAAAGTAATCTACCAACAAATTATCTCAAAATCAGGTTAGTATATCATCTTTTAAGTGTATTTCTTCATTTTTACCCATTGAAATCATTAAATGGAGCTCAGATCAGTTTTTTTTTTAAAAAAATAATCTGGAATTTTCGCTTCCTCCTACCCGTACCACGCAATAACTATCTAGCCAAGCTTGTGCACCAGGGATGTCTCGAAGATGGCTCACATGCACCAATTTGGATTGGCCGGCAAGCTGCCAGGCCGTAGCACCCAGGTTTTTTTAAATTTTTTTTTTTTGTTAAGCTATTCTTTTTTCTTTGTTTTAGGTTATTTACTTTTCTTATTATTAGAATTTGTTATGTATTTAATGTTGTATGTATACTTTACGTAGTTATGATGGTTTATTTGTTTATCGAATCAATCTTGTTATTTCATCAAAATATATTTGAGTGTACTATGCCTACATTTATTTTTCAATATTTCGTGGTACTGTACATTTTCTGTCGTAGGCTTCAATACTCTCTTCTCAATCGTTTACATCTCATATATATCACACACTCTCTCTCGCTCAACTCCACCATAAAGGAATGAAAGACAGAAATGGAATGCCATGGAAAATACATTCTCAAGATTTCTCCAGTAGCAACGCCGTTAGAAGTGGAAGTTCCTCTTCCTGCTCTGGTTCAAGAACACCCAACCAGATCAACCATTTTCTCGCTAGAGTTTTCCAAACGCCAATCATTTTTTACATCTATGTCTTCATCCATATTAACTAAAAGTAACTTAAACTTGTTACTTTGAATTTTAAGTTACTAGAGAGAAATTTTTGTTGAGAGATAAAGTCGTTAGGAAAAATAATGGTCTGGAGGATTGCATATGGGGTTGCAAATAGCAGTCCTCTTATACACTTATGGTGTATACAACCTTCCTTTCCTTTAAAAATTATTTACTCTTTTAATCGAGCATCATACTTTGTTATATACTAAAATCACCCTTTGGAGGGGAAGAATTGATTGTTAGTCTAAATGGTGGTTTAGGAGTTCTAGAGAACTTGGTCCACCGGAAGCTGATAGCTATGTACAATAAGAACAAATGGTTGCTGAGATTCGCGCAACAAATACGACCCTCGTGTTTAGTTGCCATCGTCAATCTGGTTGGTTCATTGCGGCGAATTTTGGCGTAGCAGCTATATTTGGATTCATCCTTTTTTTTTTTTTTTCACGGCTCAATAGAGAATTTGATAAGTCAATAATTTTTTGCATTTTTCTCTTATTTATGAATAGCATTTAACTTTCACATAACTTTTTTATCTAATTCTAAAACGAGCTTTATATACAATATGATAACCCCCTATTACACTTTCTCTAGAAAACTACTTTTGTAGTAATACTGCGTATTAGATAGCATATTAGATGATTTATATTAGACTATCCTATGTAGTTTTAAGTATAAAGATGTAGTTTTTTCAAAATCTAAATTGCAATTAAATTTTCAACAAAATTTACTACGAAGCATCTAACTGTCAAAATTAAAATTACGGTTATGGTATGTTAAACTTTCCTTTTATTTCCAAATTATTTCCTAATATGGATTTCACATTTTCTCTTCTTAACAAAGTTTTTTAATTCTCATATAAATTACCTTTTTCGAATTAAAATGTACTCTAAATACAATATCATAACCTTCTATAGAAGAAAACTAATTACTATCACAATAATCTAATTACTATTACATGCCCAAAAGATAAAACATAGCAGAAAAATAATCTATTACAGAAGAATTTCTCTTCACACAAAACAGTCCGATCCAAGAATCAAACCAAAAGAGATGACCAAAGCAGAGAAGATGAACGATCACCGGGCAGATGAACGGTCACCAAGCAGCGACAGCGCCGCATCGAGGCGGCGTGAGTAAGCGATGCGTAGATCGGAAATGGCACCCTCAAAATCGGCCTCAGCCGTGACAAGAGTCATCGGCAAACCCCTTCTCTATTTCTCTCTCTTTCTCTCGGCTCGCTCTCTTTCTCTAAATACACTAAGGAACATGCAATGGTGAAAGAAGAAGACTGGCAAAGGACAGAGTCATAGAAAACACCAGCAGACTGAGAGAGAAGAGCAGCGTAGCCCCGCAAGGAAGAAAGCAGGAGAAGTTGAAAGAGTTCAAGTAGAACTCAAAGAGCTAGAAATGAAGAGACGGTCAAGAAAAGGGAGGAGGAGAGACTGCACAAGAAACGAGGAGGCAAGGGCCTTAAAAGGAGAGTCACCAACGGGCAACCTGGACTGGCCCCGGCATCTCTTGACCCGGTCAAAGAAGCCTACTCTCCATCTGAGACCCATCATCATTGGGTTATAAAAAGAAAGAATTGGGCAGGAAAATGGAAAAAAATATTTTGAGGAAGTTGGCCCAAAAGGCCTACAATGTCCACCTCGAATAATATTTTCATCCCTATGGTGACTCAATTTGAGTCAAATTGTTTCCACGTGAAGGATGTCCCTACAAAACATAAACTTGTCAGTGTTTACAATTTTAGTACCAAAATCTGCAGGATTATTATCAGTACTAATCTTTTCTATGTCAACTAAACCACTAGAGACTTTTTCTCTAATAAAGTGGTGTTTGACATCTGTATATTTATTCCGTTCGTGATAGGCCAGATTTTTACACAAATGTGAACAACTCTGACTATCAGTATAAATAATAACTTTTGAATATAAAATATTTAATTCATTCAAATACCCTTGAAGCTAGATGGCTTCTTTGATTGCTTCCATTGCTGCGATATACTCAGCCTCAGTAGTTGACAAGGCAACTACCAGCTGCAGTGGGGATTTCCATGAGATGCAATTACCTGCTAAGGTAAAGAAATAGGACATGGTAGATTTTTTACCATCCTTATCACTTGCAAAATCAGAATCAACAAATCCAATTAATTTAAAATCAGACCAATTGTGATAGTGTAAACCCCAATCTAAAGTTCCATTCAGGTAATGTAGAAGCCACTTGAGAGTAGCCCAATGATCTCTTCTGAGTTTTGACATAAATCTGCTGAGAAAGCTTATAGAGAAAGCAATGTCTGGACGGGTAGATATCATTGAGTACACAACTGAGCCTATGGCCATTCTGTAAGGGATATTGGCCATATCTCTTTTCTCACTTTTAGTTTTAGGACAGGTTTTGTCGGAAAGTTTAAAGTGGCTTGCAAGAGGACTTATGACGGGTTTACACAAGTGCATTGAAAATTTGGAGACAATTTTCTGAAGGAAAGGCTGTTGAGATAGAAAGAGTGAACAATCAGATCTATCTCTTGAAATACTCATCCCAAGAATTTTGGATGCAACCCCTAAATCCTTCATATCGAATTCAGATTTCAGCAAGGATTTCAGATCATCGATTTTTGCTTTATGTCTGCAAGCGATTAGCATATCATCCACATACAGCAGTAAATTAATAGCAGAATCCACATTATTACCAGAAAAATAAAGATAACTATCATAGTTGCTTTTTGAAAAACCAATTTTTATCATGAGAGAATCAAACCTCCTGTACCATTGCCTGGGAGACTGTTTAAGCCCATACAATGACTTTTTCAAAATACACGCCATGTGTTCCTTACCCTTCACCTCAAAACCTGCTAGTTGACGCATATATATAGTTTCCTCAAGATCACCATGTAAGAAAGCAATTTTCACATCAAGTTGTTCAAGATTAAGATCATAAAAAGTAACAAGAGCAAGAATAATCCTGATTGTTTTGTATTTAAAAATTTCGTTAAAATCAATTCCCTCAACTTGTGAAAAATTTTTTGCAACAAGCCTGACCTTGAACCTTGGAGGTTCGTTAGAAGACTCAGGTTCTTTATTTTGAAAATCCATTTGCAATCAACTAGCTTTTGTTTGGAGGGTTTTTGAGCAAGAATCCAGGTTTTGTTTTTGTTTAAAGAAGACATTTCTTCATCCATAGCACATAACCATAAAACGCAATTGGGACTTTTCAAAACCTCAAAAAAACATAAAGGTTCTTTTTCTTCCACATAAGATGCAATAGCAAAGGCATATGAGACAATGTAGGAGTAACCATACAGAGGATG
The DNA here is from genome assembly GCA_028651295.1 of Catharanthus roseus. Lineage (NCBI taxonomy): Eukaryota > Viridiplantae > Streptophyta > Magnoliopsida > Gentianales > Apocynaceae > Catharanthus > Catharanthus roseus. The sequence continues at coordinate 342,863 of JAPQWS010000087.1, forward strand.
ATCCTTGGGTACCCTACAGACTCGATCTCTAGCGAGTTGATAATCCCTAAGAGCTTGAGCTTGAGCCTCAAGATGTTCTTCCTCCTCATCAGAACCAACTAGAAGAGGATCAGGAGTTTCAGGAATACTAGGAAGAACAGGAGTGCTACTAGACGGAACAGAAGAATCAGGATTGGTTTCAGGTTCTTGGGGCAGATCTAAGGAAGGTTCAAAGATGGTATCCACTTCCACCAGAATGCTACTAGGAGTGGGAATACCAGGAGGATTATCGGAGATGGGTTTATCCTTAAGACAGGGCATCTCTAACTCATTGAAGATGACATCCCTACTAATAACAATCATCACCCCTGGTTCACCCTTTAACCATACTCTATACCCCTTCACCCCACTGGGATATCCTATGAACACTCCCTTTCTATACCATGGATCTAGTTTACCCTCTTTCTAATGAGCAAAGGCTGCACACCCAAAGACTCTTAGATTGGAAATATTAGGAGGTTTACCATACCAGAGTTCTATAGGAGTCCTAAAGTTTATAGCTGTGGAAGGGGATCTATTGATGAAGTATACTGTTGTACTAACAGCTTCAACCCAGAAAGGTTTAGAAGCACCTAAAGAAACTACAACACATCGAACCTTATCCATAATGGTATGGTTCATCCTTTCGGCAATTCCATTTTGCTGTAGGTTATGTCTAACCGTTCTACGGTGTAAAATGTCATACGATGCACACAATTCAGAAAACGTCTGGTTACAAAATTTAAGACCGTTATCGGTCTAGATAGTTTTTAGTTTATTTCGAGAATGATTTTCGGCAAAACGTTTCCATTCACAAAATTTTTCAAACGTTTGATCTTTGGTTTTTAAAAGAAAAACCCATACATGCCTAGAAAAATCATCAACAATAGACAAGAAATAAACGTTACCACCGTAAGTTGGAACCTTTTCAGGTCCCCACAAATCACAGTGCACATAATCAAGTGGTGCAGAAGACTTGTGTGTGCTGGTTGAAAAACTAATTTTATATTGTTTTCCCAAAACACAGTTATCACAAAAATCTAAGGAATCAATTTTGTCACCACATAAAAGATTTTGTTTTTGTAAATGATAAAACCCCTTTTCACTAATGTAGCCAATCCTTCGATGCCACAACATAGTTCTCTGAGTGACAGTTTTTGAAAAATCAATACAGTGGAATTACAAACTATTTTACCAAGAAGAATATATAAAGTTTTCCTTTTAAAATCTTTTAGCATGACTAGGTTTCCTTTGTAAACATGTAAAATACCACTTTTAGATTTAAAAGAGAGACCCAAGGAGTCCAAATAACTAAGAGAGATAAGATTCCGACGTAAGTCGGGCACGTATTTCACCTCAGTGAGTTTCCTAGTCACACCATCATGCATTTTTATGAAGATATTACCAATGCCTTTAATATCACAAACCTGATTATTACCCATAAAAACTTTTCCTTGGTTTAAAGGTTTGAAATCAGAAAACCAGTGTTTGTTTGGTGTCATGTGAAAAGAACAACCAGAATCAAGCACCCAGTGATTAACAACATCAGTACATGAAGGAGAAAGAGAAGCACACAAAACCTCTGAAAACATAGAGTTACCATCTGAATAAAAAACGTGGGTTTTTTCGACTTTATTAGCTCCTTTACCATGTTTACGTTGTTTCTCATCTTTAATTCGTTTAAAACACTTGTTTTTCTTATGGCCTTCTTTCCCACAGTAAAAACATTTTACTTTGCTTGCTCTCGTGATTTGGAACGACTCTTACTTTTAAAACGGTGACTAGGAGGTTCTCTCCGGTCAATTCTTCCTCGCGCAAAAAGATTTTCACCATGAGATTTATTTTCCTTTTGTAAATCCAAATCTTTAGATTTCAAAGCATTTTCGACATCAAAAAGAGACAAATCATCTCTGCCACATTTAATAGCAGATTTGACATCGTTAAAAGAATCAGGTAAGGCATTTAATAAAATAACTGCAGTATTTTTATCAGAGATTTTCTCTCCAACATTTTGAAGTTCCAAAATGATTTTATTTAAATCATCCATATTTTCAGAAAGTGTTTTTGTCCCAATCATCTTGAAACCGAAAAGCTGGTATTTTAAATAAATTTTATTAGAAAGAGATTTTCCCAACTATAGCTTTTCCAATTTTGTTCAAATTTCAAAAGTGTTGTCTTTTTCATGAATTTTCTCGTAAAACGTTATCAGTCAAATGCAAGGTGAGGCAACCATGAGCATCACCTAGTTTTTCCTGAAGAACTTCACCCTTCCAAGATTCCGGATACTCTTCAGGGCTACAAATAGCGGGAACCATTTTATTTTGTACCAAAACTGCTTTCATTTTCCTCCGCCACATTACAAAGTCAGATTTGCCATAAAATTTATCAGTTTCAATTTTTGGAACTGACATGTTTTAAAGGCAAATAGGTGTAATTTGGTGGCTTAGGAAAGATGAAAGATTTGAAAAAGTTCAGAGAGAAAAACTTTCAAGGAAAGGAAAAATGGCGTTTTTTGTTTTAGTTTGTTTGATTAGGTCTGGTTTTGATTAAGCAAAACAGTGAAACACAAAGAAAGCACAAAACCCAAGAAACAAACAATATAATAGAAATAACGAGATAAACGGCTGAAACAACAACAGTTTCCCCAAACACCAAAAAAAGACAAGAACAGAAAGTATATAAAATATATATTAAAACTTTTGAAAAATAGGAAAACGCACCCAAGTCACAGATACTTGAAATCTCACGGGTTCAAGCCAGGCTTGGGTTTTCGTTTTGAAAACGGAAGGAAAAACAAAAAAAAAAAAACAAATAGAGGCAATAATAATATTAATTAGAAAAAAACAGGAAAGGCAATCCACTAATCACAGTAATAGCAAGAATCGGCGGCAAGCCGTATCAACATATAAAACAGAGACGAAAAACCGGCGACACGCCGAACTACAGAAACAATAAACAAAGAAAAAAAACTGGCAGCAAGCCAAATCTCAGAAACAGTAAAAGGCACGGCGACAAGCCAAACAGAAGCAATAAAAAAGAGAAAAGACAAAACTGAAAGAATTAAAAGAGGAGGAAGAGGACTTCACTGGCCGGAATTGAGGAACTCAACAGTTCCCTCAGATCAGAAAGATTGTTGACTGGTTGCCGGTGCTGATGAGCAGAACCGCGGCTCTGATACCACTTGTAGAAGAAAAGTAATTACTATTACAATAATCTAATTACAATTCCATGCCCAAAAAATAAAATACAGCAGAAAATAATCTATTACAGAAGAATTTCTCTTCACACAGAATAGTCCGATCCAAGAATTAAAGAAACAGCCTGCAAAAATTAATAAATGGTTAGTACCAAAAATGCAGAAAGTAAATAATATAGAATATCACTTACTACCGCCGAGGTAGAAACCGTCAGCGGGAATGAAGCCAAAAGAGATGACTGAAGCAGAGTAGATGAACGGTCACGGGGTAAATGAACGGTCGCCAAACAGCGGCAGCGCTGCGTCCAGGCGCCGTGAGTAAGCGACAGGTAGATCGAAAATGGCACTCTCAGAATCGACCTCAGCCGTGACAAGAGTCACCAGCAAACCCCTTCTCTATTTCTCTCTCTTTCTCTTGGCTCACTCTCTCTATATACACACTAAGGAACATGCAAAGGTGAAAGAAGAAGACCGGCAAGGGACAGAGTCACAGAGAACGTCGGCAGACTGAGAGAGAAGAGCAGCAGCAGCGCCACGAGGAAGAAAGCAGGAGAAGTAGAAAGAGTTCAAGTAGAACTCAAAGAGACAGAAATGAAGAGACGGTCAAGAGAGGGGAGGAGGAGAGACTGCACAAGAAATGAGGAGGCAAGGGCATTAAAAAGAGAGTCACCAACGGGCAGCCTGGGTGGCTGGCCCGGGCATCTCTTGCCCCGGTCAAAAAAAACCTACTCTCCAGCTGAGGCCCATCATCATTGGGTTATAAAAAGAAAAGAATTGGGCGGGAAAATGGAAGAAAATATTGGGATGAAGTTGGCCCAAAAGGCCTACATTGTCTAATATACTTTATGTACAATACAACTTTTATAGTGATCAAGTGTACAAGAAAGTATATTGGAAGATATATTACATTATCTTGAGTGTTTTTTAAAAATAATAATGTGGCTTATACAAAATTTTCAATTAAATCCATAACAGAATTTTCAATGAAGCATTTAGTTGTAAAAATTAAGACTAGATGTTTATGATGCATTTTTCTTTTCATTTCAAGATCATTTCTGCTATGGATTTCATATTTTCTCCTATCAACTATAGTTCTTAACTTTCACATAATTCACTTTTTTACAATTAAATTCTTAACGGAATTTACAATGAAGCATTTATTTGTCTAAACTAATATTAGATGGTTATGATGTGTTTTCCTCTCATTTCGAAATCATTTCCTCAGTAGAGATCATATTTTTCCTAATATGTGTGTGGGTGTGTGTGCGTGCGTTTGTGCGTGCATACGTGTGTGCGCATATATATAACATTCTAATAGACTTTATCTATAATACTACTTTATAGTAATAAAGAATAAGCGAATTAGATTGTGTATTAGAAGAGATATAGGATGAACCTAGTGGTTTTTAAATATAATAGTGTGACTTTTTCAAAAATTACATTGCAATTCAATTCTTAATGGAATTCATAATGACGCATTCACTTTTCAAAATAAATAATAGACGGGGTAATTTCTCTTTGCAATCCCTAATTTGACCTTTCAACCCCCCAAACCCTTATTTCTCTCAAGCCACTTTCTCAGTCCACCTAGTCCGACCAAACTTTGGTCTCAAAACGCCCATCTTCAAATCTACAGCAATCTACAAACAAATCTTCACAAAATCAGGTTAGTATATCATCTCTAAGTGCATTTCTTCATTTTTACCGATTGAAATCATTAAATGGAGCTCAAATCATTTTTTTTAATAAAAAATAATCTTGAATTTTTGCTTCCTTGCACCCGTACCCCGCATTAACTATCCAGCCTAGCTTGTGTATTAGGATGTCTCGAAGATGGCCCTTACGCCAATCTGGATTGGTCGGCAAGCTACCCAGCTGTCGCACTAAGCCTGTTTAAAATTTTTTTGGTTAAGTTATTCTTTTTTCATTGTTTTAGGTTATTTACTTTTTTTTATTATAATTTGTTATGTATTTAATGTTGCATGTATATTTTATGTAGCTATGATGTTTTCTTTGTTTATCGAATTAATCTTGTCATTTCATCAAAATATATTTAAGTATACTGTACCTACAATTATTTTTCATTATTTTGTGGTATTATACGTTTTCTATAGTAGGCTTCAATACTCTCTTCTCAATCATTTCCATCTCTTATATATCACTTACTCTCTCTCTTACACCACTCCGGGATGGAGGAATGGAAGGCAGAAATAGAACGCCATGGAAAATACATTCTCAAGATTTCTCCAGTAACAGCGCCTGTAGTACTGGAAGTTCCTTTTCTTGCTCTGCTGTAAGAACACCCAGCCAGATCAACCATTTTCTCGCCAGAGTTTTCCAACACCAAACATTGGGTAAATCTTTGTCTTCATCCATATTAAATAAAAGTAACTTAAAATTGTTACTTTCAGTTTTAAGTTATTAGAGAAAAATTTTTGTGAGAGATAAAATTGTCAGGAGAAATAAGGGTCTACGGGATTTCATATAGGGTTGCAAATAGCAATCCCCTTATAAACTTACGGTGTATACAACCTTCCTTTCTTTTAAAAATTATTTACTCTTTTAATCGAGCATCATATTTGGTTATTTACTAAAGTCGCCCTTTGGAGGAAAGGATGGATTGTTAGTCTAAACAGTGGTTTAAGAGTGCCAGAGAACTTTCTCCACAGGAAGCTAGTAGCTATGTAGCATAGGAACAAGTCGTTGATAAAAGTCGTGCAACGAACGCGACCCTCGTGTTTAGTTGCCATCGTTAATCATGTTGGTTCTTTGCCGCGACTTTTGGCGTAGCAGCTATATTTCTATTCACGGCTCGATAGATAATTTGATAATTTGATGATTTTTTGCATTTTTCTTATTAACTAAGAGTATTTAAATTTCACATAACTTTTTTTTCAATTCTAAAACGAGCTTTATATACGAAATGATAACCTCCTATTACACTTTCTCTAGAACACTACTTTTGTAATAATAAGGTGTATTAGAGAGCGTATTAAACGATGTATATTAGACTATCCTAAGTAGTTTTAAGCATAAAGACGTGGATTTTTCAAAATTTAAATTACAATTAAATTTTAAACAAAATTTACAGTGAAGCATTTTAAAATTACAGTTATGGTATATTCAGCTTTCCTTTTATTTAAAAATTATTTCCTAATATGGATTTCACATTTTCTCTTATTAACGAAGTATTTTATTTTTCACATAAATCACCTTTTTTGAATTAAAACGTACTCAAAATACAGTAGTATAACCTTCTAATACACTTTATCTACAATACAACTTTTATAGTGATGAAGGTGTAGGTGATAGTATATTAGGAGATATACTAGATGATCTTGAGTGGTTTTTAAATATAACATTGTCGCTTTTTCAAAATTTTCAATTAAACCCACAACAAAATTTACAATGAAGCATTTAGTTGTCAAAATTAAGATTAGACGGTTATGATGCATTTTTCCTTTCATTTCAAAATCATTTTCTCTATGGATTTCATATTTCTCTTATCAACTGTAGCATTTAACTTTGACATAATTCACTTTTTTGTACAAAAATTTTTAAGTGTGTTTTAAAAAAAAAAAAAAGCATTTAGTTGTGAAAATTAATATTAGATTGTTATGATGTACCTTCTTCTCATTTCAAAAGCATTTCCTCTATAGAGTTCATATTTTTGTTTACATGCGTGTTTGTGTGCGTGCGTGCGTGCTTGTGTGTGTGTATATATATAACATTCTAATATACTTTCACTATAATACTACTTTTAGTAATAAAGAATAAACGAATTAGATAGTGTATTAGAAGAGATATAAGATGAACCTAAGTGGTTTTTAAGTATATTAGGGTGATTTAGACGGGGAAATTTCTTTTTGCAACCCCTAATTTGAGCTTGCAACCCCCAAACCCTTATTTCCCTCAAGCCACTTTCTCTCTCTACCTTTTCCTACCAAAATTTTTTCTCAAAAAGTCCATCCTCAAATCTCAAATAATCTATCAACAAATCTTCACAAAATCAGGTTAGTATATCATCTTTAAGTGTATTTTTTTATTTTTACCGATTCAAATCATTATATTGAGCTCAAATCATTTACTTCAAAAAATAATATGGAATTTTCGCGTCCTCCCACTTGTACCCTACAGTATCTATCCAGCCAAGCCTGTGCACCAGGGATGTCTCGAAGATGGCCCTTGTGCACCAATTTAGGTTGGCCAGTAAGCTACCCAGTCGCAACACCTGGGCCTTTTTAAATTTTTTTCAGTTATTCTTTCTTGCATTGTTTTAGGTTATTTACATTTTTTTATTATTATAATTTGCTATGTATTTAAGGTTGTATGTATATTTTATGTAGCCATAATTTTTTATTTATTTATCGAATTAATCTTCTTATTTCATCAAAATATGTTTAAGTGTACTGTACCTACATTTAATTTTTAATTTTTTGTGGTATTGTACATTTTCTGTATTAGGCTTCAATACTCTCTTCTCAATCATTTACCTCTCCTATATATCACTCACTCTCTCTCACTCCACTCAAGCACGGAGGAATGGAAGACAGATATGGAATGCCATGGAAAATACATTCTCAAGATTTCTCCAGTAGCAGCGCCGCCAGCAGTGGAAGTTCCTCTTCTTGCTCTGCTACCAGAACACCCTGCCAAACCAACCATTTTCTCGCTAGAGTTTACCAAACACCAAACATTGGTTACATCTATGTCTTAATCCATATTAGCTAAAAGTAACTTAAAATTGTTACTTTGAGTTTTACGTTATTAGAGAGAAATTTTTGTAGAGAGAGAAAGTTGTTTGGAGAAATGAGGGTTTGGGGGATTGCATATAGGGTTGCAAATAGCAGTTCCCTTATACACTTATGGTGTATACAACCTTCCTTTAAAAATTATTTACTCTTTGTATTTTGCATTTTCTCTTATTAATTAATAGTATTTAACTTTCACATAACTTTTTTTAATTCTAAAACGAGCTTTACATACAATATGATAATACAGCGTATCAGATGATTTATATTAGACTATCCTAAGCAGTTTCAAGTTTAAAAATGTGGTTTTTTCAAAATTTAAATTGCAATTAAATTTTCAACAAAATTTACAATAAAGCATCTAATTGTTAGAATTAAAATTAGGGTTAAGGTATATTCAACTTTCCTTCTATTTAAAAATTATTTCCTAATATGGATTTCACATTTTCTCTTATTAAAGAAGTACTATAATTTTCATAAATCACCTTTCTTGATTTAAAATATACTCAAGATACAATATCATAACCTTCTAATACATTTTATCTATAATACGACTTTTATAGTGTCCAAGTATAGGAGATAGTATATTGGAAGATATATTAAGTGATCTTTAGTGGTTTTAAAATATAATATTGTGCGTTTTTCAACATTTGCAATTAAATCCATAACAGAATTTATAATGAAGCATTTAGTTATTAAAATTTAGATTAGACGGTTATGATGCATTTTTGCTTTCATTTCAAAATCATTTCCTCTATGGATTTCATATTTTCTCTTATCAACTATAGTATTTAACTTTCACATTATTCACTTTTTAGCAATTAAATTCTTAACAGAATTTGCAATAAAGCATTTAGGTATCACAATTAAATTACATGGTTATGATATACTTTCCTCTCATTTCAAATTTGTTTCCTCTATAGAGTTCATATTTTTCCTTATATGTGCGTGTGTTTGTACATATATATATAGCATTCTAATACACTTTCTCTATAATACTACTTTTAGTATAAGGAATAAGCTTATTACATAGTGTATTAGAAGAGATATAAGATGAACCTGAGTGGTTTTTAAGTATAATAGTGTGACTTTTTTAAAATTTAAACTATAATTAAATTGTTAATGGAATTTATAATGAAGCATTTAGCTGTCAAAATTAACATTAGACGGGGAAATTTCTCTTTGCAACCCCTAATTTGAGCTTGCAACCCCCCAAACCCTCATTTCCCTTAAGCCACTTTCTCTCTCTACCTCTTCCTACCAAAATTCTCTCAAAAAATCCATCTTCAAATCTCAAGTAATCCACCGACAAATCTTCACAAAATCAGGTCAGTATGTTATCTTAACGTGTATTTCTTCATTTTTACCGATTGAAATCATTATATTGAGCTCAAATTATTTTTTTAAAAAAAATTATAATCTGAAATTTTTGCCTCCTCCCACCCGTACCTTGCAGTAGCTATCCAGCCAAGCCTGTGCACCAGGGATGTCTTGAAGATGGCCCTCGTGCGCTAATTTGGGTTGGCCAGCAAGCTGCCCAGCCACAGCACCCAGGCTTTTTTTCAAATTTTTTTGTTAGGTTATTCTTTCTTGCTTTGTTTTCGGTTCCTTACATTTTCTTATTATTATAATTTGTTATGTATTTAATGTTGTATGTATATTTTGTGTAGCTATAAGTTTTATTTATTTATTGAATTATATGTTTTTCTATGTGTATGTATTATTTTTAAATTTGTTTAATGAATTATGTAATTGTTATTATTGTATTTTTTTTGTTTAGATGTCTATTATGTTTAAATGCCTCTTTTCTAGTTATGGAAAAAACTCATAATTAAATAAAAACAAAGGTTCGGGTGAACTAACCGGGCCACATTTGGTATATAAACTCGGGCACCGCTTGAGCCAACGTAGAAAACTGGGTTGTTCTTGTTGTGCCAAGGTAACCAACCCACGCCAAACCAAAGGCATCCCACCAGGCAGATAGGCAAAATTAAAACCAGCTTGGGTAACTAATTATCGAGCCAAACCAGCTTGACTTTCACATAATTCACTTTCTTGCACTTAAATTTTTAACAGAATTTACAACAAAGCATTTAGTTGTCAAAATTAATATTAGATGGTTATAATGTACTTTCCTCTCATTTCAAAATCATTTCTTCTATAGAGTCCATATTTTTCCCTATATGTGTGAATGTGTGTGAACGCATGCGTGTGTCTGTGTGTGTATTCTAATACACTTTATCTATAATACTACTTTTATAGTAATAAAGAATAAGCAAATTAGATAGTGTATTAGAAGGGATATAGGATACCTTAGTGGTTTTTAAGTACATTAGTGTGACTTTTTCAAAATTTAAATTGCAATTAAATTCTTAATGGAGTTTATAATGATGCATTTATTTTTCAAAATTAATATTACACGCAGTAATTTCTCCTTGCAACCCCTAATTTGACTTTGCAACCCCCCAAACCCTCATTTCCTCAAGCCACTTTCTCTATCCACCTCGCACTACCAAAACTTTCTCTCAAAAAATCCATCTTCAAATCTAAAGTAATCTACCAACAAAACTTCACAAAATCATGTTAGTATATCATTTTCTAAGTGTATTTCTTCATTTTTACCGATTGAAATCCTTAAATGGAGCTCAAATCATTTTTTAGTAAAAAATAATCTTGAATTTTTGCCTCATCGCACCCGTACCCCTCATTAACTATCCAGCCAATGTTGTGCATCAGGGATGTCTCGAAGATGGCCTTGTGCGGCAATCTGGGTTGGGCGGTAAGCTACCCAACTACCGTACCCTGGCCTTTTTCAAAATTTTTTTGTTAAGTTATTCTTTTTTTCTTTGTTTTAGGTTATTTACTTTTTTTATTATTATAATTTGTTATGTATTTAATATGGTATGTATATTTTATTTAGCTATGATGTTTTCTTTGTTTATCGAATTAATCTTGTTATTTCATCAAAATATATTTAAGTGCACTGTACCTATATTTATTTTTCATTATTTTGTCGTATTGTACGTTTTCTGTAGTAGGCTTCAATACTGTTATCACAATCATTACCCTCTCTTATATATCACTTACTCTCTCTCAATCTAATCAAGGATGGAGGAATGGAAGACAGAAATGGAATGCCATGGAAAATACATTCTCAAGATTTCTCTAATAGAAGCGCCGCTAGTAGTAGAAGTTCCTCTTCTTGCTCTTCTGCCAGAACACCTAGCCAGATCAACTATTTTCTTGCCAGAGTTTTCCAAACACCAAACATTGGATACATCCATGTCCTCATCCATATTAAATAAAAGTAACTTAAAATTGTTACTTTTAGTTTTAAGTTATTAGAGACAAATTTTTTTGAGAGATAAAATTGTTAGGAGAAATGAGGTTCTGCGGGATTGCATATACGGTTGCAAATAACAATCCTCTTATAAACTTACGGTGTATATGACCTTCCTTTCCTTTAAAACTTATTTACTCTTTTAATCGAGCATCATATTTGGTTATTTACTAAAATCGTCTTTGGAGGAAAGGATGGATTGTTAGTCTAAATGGTGGTTTAAGAGTGCCAGAGAACTTGCTCCACAGGAAGCTCGTAACTATGTAGCATAAGAACAAGTCGTTGATGAAATTTGCGCAACGAGCGCGACCCACGTGTTTAGTTTCCATTGTCAATCTGTTGGTCCTTTGCTGCAAGTTTTGGCATAGCAGTTGTATTTCTATTCATCCTTTTTTTTTTTTTCACAGATCGATAGATAATTTCATAAGCCAATGATTTTTTGCATTTTTCTTATTAATTAATAGTATTTAACTTCACATAACTTTTTTTTTTAATTCCAAACGAGCTTTATACACAATATGATAACCTCCTATTACACTTTTCTAGAACGCTACCTTTATTGTAATACAACGTATTAGATGATTTACATTAGACTATCCTAAGTAATATTTAATTATTAATGTGGTTTTTCAAAATTTAAATTGCGATTAAATTTTCAACAAAATATACTACGAAGAATCTAATTGTGAAAATTAAAATTAAGGTTATGGTATATTATACTTTCCTTTTATTTCCAAATTATTTCCTAATATGGATTTCACATTTTCTCTTACTCACGAAGTATTTTAATTCTCATATAATTCACCCCTTTTCGAATTAAAACGTACTTTAAATACAATATCATAACCTTCTAATATACTTTATCTAGAATACAACGTTTATAGTGATCAAGATAGTATATTGGAAGATATATTAGATTACCTTGAGTGGTTTTTAAATATAATAATGTGGCTTTTTCAAAATTTTCAATTAAATCCATAACAAAATTTACAGTGAAGCATTTAGTGGTCAAAATTAAGACTAGACGGTTATGATGCATTTTTCCTTTCATTTGAAAATCATTTCCGCTATGGATTTCATATTTTCTCCTGTCAACTATAGTACTTCACTTTCACATAATTCACTTTTTTGCATTTAAATTGTAACAGAATTTACAATGAAGTATTTTTTTTGTCAATATTCATATTAAATGGTTATGATGTATTTTTCTCTCATTTCTAAATCATTTCCTCAATAGAGTTCATATTTTTCCTTATATGTTGTATGTGTGTGCGTGCATTTGTGCGTGCGTGTGTGTTTATATATATAACTTTCTTATACACTTTATGCATAATACTACTTTTATAGTAATAAAGAATAAGCGAATTAGACAGTATATTAGAAGAGACATAGGATATGCCTAGTGTTTTTTAAATATAATAGTGTGACTTTTTCAAAATTTAAATTGCATTTAAATTCTTAATGGAATCTATAATAAAGAATTTAGTTGTCAAAATTAATATTAGACGAGGTAATTTCTCATTGTAACCCTTAATTTGATCATGCAACCCCCCAAACCCTCATTTCCTCAAGGCACTTTCTCTGTCCATCTCGTCCTACCAAAATTTTCTCTCAACAAGTCCATCTTCAAATCTAAACCAATCTATCAACAAATCTTCACAAAATCATGTTAGTATATCATTTTTAAGTGTATTTCTTCATTTTTACAGATTGAAATCATTAAATGGAGCTCAAATCATTTTTTTTAAAAACTAATCTTGAATTTTTGCATACTCCCACCCGTACCCTGCAGTAACTATCCAGTCAAGCCTGTGCGCTAGGGATGTCTCATGATGGCCCTCGTACGTCAATCTGGGTTGGCCAGCATGCTACCCAGCCGAAGCACCCGGGCCTTTTTTAAAATTCATTTTGTTAAGTTATTCTCTTTTTCTTTGTTTTAGGTATTTTCTTTTTTCATTATTATAATTTGTTATGTATTTAATGTTGTATGTATATTTTATGAAGCTATGATGTTTTATTTGTTTATCGAATTAATTTTGTCATTTCATCAAAATATATTTAAGTATACTGTACCTACATTTATTTTTCATTATTTTTGTATGTTTTCTGTAATAGGCTTCTATACTCTCTTCCAAATCATTTACCTCTCTTATATATCACTCACTCTCTATCACTCCACTACACCATGGAGGAATGGAAGACAAAAATGGAATACCATGGAAAATACATTCTCAAGATTTATCCAGTAGCAGCGCCGCCAATAGTGGAAGTTCCTCTTTTTGCTATGCATCCAGAACACCAGGCTAGATCAACCATTTTCTCGCCAGAATTTTCCAAACACCAATTATTGGTTACATCTATTTCTTCATCCATATCAACTAAAAGTAGCTTAAAATTATTAGTTTGAGTTTTAACTTATTAGAGAGGAATTTTTGTATTGAGATAAAGTTTTAAGAGAAATGAGGGTCTGGGGAATTGCATATAGGGTTGCAAATAGCAGTCCCCTTATACACTTATGGTGTATACAACCTTCCTTTCTTTAAAAAATTATTTACTCTTTTAATATAGTATTGTATTTGGTTTTTTACTAAAGTCGCCCTTTGGAGAGAAGGATGGATGGTTAGTCTAAATAGTGGTTTAGGAGTGCCAGAGAACTTGATCCACCGGACGCTCATGGCTATGTATAATAAGAACAAGTCGTTGCCGATATCCACGGAACGAGCGCCACCCTCGTGTTTAGTTGCCATTGTCAATCTGGTTGGTTCTTTGCGGCGAGTTTCGGCATAGCAGCTATGTTTTGATTGATCTTTTTTTTTCATAGCTCGATAGAAAATTTCATAAGCCAATGATTTTTTGCATTTTCCTTATTAATTTATAGTATTTAACTTTCACATAACTTTTTTTTTTTAATTCTAAAACGAGCTTTATATATAATATGATAACCTCCTATTACGCTTTCTCTAGAACACTACTTTGGTAGTAATACAGCGTATTAGATAGCATATTAAACGATGTATATTAGACTATCCTAAGTAGTTTTAAGTATAAAGATATTTTTTTTTTCAAAATTTAAATTGCAATTAAATTTTCAACTAGATATACTGTGAAGCATTTTAAAATTACGGTTATGGTATATTCGGCTTTCCTTTTATTTAAAAATATTTCCTAATATGGATTTCACACTTTCTCTTATTTATGAAGTATTTTATTTTTCACATAAATACCTTTTTTGAATTGAAACGTAATGAAAATACAATATTATAACCTTCTAATACACTTTATCAACAATACAACTTTTATAGTGAGCAAGGTGTACGTGATAGTATATTTGAAGATATATTAGATGATCTTGAGTGGTTTTTAAATATAATACTGTGGGTTTTTCAAAATTTGCAATTAAATCCATAACCGAATTTAAAATGAAGCATTTAGTCGTCAAAATTAAGATTAGACGGTTATGATGCATTTTTCCTTTATTTCAAAATCATTTTCTCTGTGGATTTCATATTTTCTCTTATCAACTATAGCATTTATCTTTCACATCATTCACTTATTTGCGCAAAAATTTTTAACAGAATTTAAAAAAAAAAGCATTTAGTTGATAAAATTAATAATAGATGGTTATCATGCACTTTCCTCTCATTTCAAAATCATTTCCTCTATAGAGTTCGTATTTTTCGTTATACGTGTGTTTGTGTGCGTGTGTGCATGTGTGTTTATATATAGAACATTCTAATATACTTTATCTATAATACCACTTTTAGTAATAAAGAATAAGTGAATTGGATAGTGTACTAGAAGAGATATAAGATGAACCGAGTGGTTTTTAAGTATATTAGGGTGAATTAGACAGGGAAATTTCTTTTTGCAACCCCTAATTTGAGCTTGCAACCTCCCAAACCCTTATTTCCCTCTAGCCACTTCCTCTCTCTACCTCTTCCTTCCAAAAATTTTTTCTCAAAAGGTCCATCTTAAAATCTCAAACAACGTATAGACAAATCTTCACAAAATTAGGTTAGTATATCATCTTTAAGTGTATTTTTTTTATTTTTACCCATTCAAATCATTATATTGAGCTCAAATCATTTATTTAAAAATAATAATAATATGAAATTTTTGCCTCCTCCCACTCGTACCCTACAATATCTATCCAGCCAAGTTCGTGCACCAGGGATGTCTCGAAGATGGCCCTCGTGCACCAATTTGGGTTGGCCAAAAGGCTACCCAGCCGCAGCACCCGGGCCTTTTTAATTATTTTTTTGTTAAGTTATTTTTTCTTGCTTTATTTTAGGTTATTTACATTACTTTATTATTATAATTTGATATGTATTTAAGATTGTATGCATATTTCATGTAGCCATAATGTTTTATTTATTTATCGAATTAATCTTGTTATTTCATTAAAATATATTTAAGTGTATTGTACCTACACTTATTTTTTAATTTTTTTGTGGTATTGTACATTTTCTGTATTAGGCTTCAATACTCTCTTCTCAATCATTTACCTCTCTTATATATCACTCACTCTCTCTCACTCCACTCCAGCACGGAGGAATGGAAGACAGATATGGAATGCCATGGAAAATACATTCACAAGATTTCTCCAGTAGCAGCGCCGCCAATAGTGGAAGTTCCTCTTCTTGCTTTGCTGCCAGAACACTCGGCCAGATCAACCATTTTCTCGCTAGAGTTTTCCAAACACCAACCGTTGGTCACATCTATGTCTTCATCCATATTAACTAAAAGTAACTTTATATTCCTACTTTGACTTTTAAGTGTATTGTACCTATATTTATTTTTCATTAATTTGTGGTATTATACATTTTCTATAGTAGGCTTCAATACTCTCTTCTCAATCATTTCCCTATCTTATATATCACTTACTCTCCCTCTTAGTCCACTCCGGGATGGAGGAATGGAAGGCAGAAATAGAACGCCATGGAAAATACATTCTCAAGATTTCTCCAGTAACAGCGCCTCTAGTAGTGGAAGTTCTTTTTCTTGCTCCGCTGTAAGAACACCCAGCCAGATCAACCATTTTCTCGCCAGAGTTTTCCAACCCCAAACATTGGGTACATCTTTGTTTTCATCCATATTAAATAAAAATAACTTAAAATTGTTACTTTTAGTTTTAAGTTATTAGGGAAAAATTTTTGGGAGAGATAAAATTGTTAGGAGAAATGAGGGTCTATGGGATTTCATATAGGGTTGCAAATAGCAATCCCCTTATAAACTTACGGTGCATACAACCTTCCTTTCTTTTAAAAATTATTTACTCTTTTAATCGAGCATCATATTTGGTTATTTACCAAAGTCGCCCTTTGGAGGAAAGGATGGAATGTTAGTCTAAATTGTGGCTTAACAGTGCCAGAGAACTTTCTCCACAGGAAGCTCGTAGCTATGTAGCATAAGAACAAGTCGTTGCTAAAAGTCGCGCAACGGACGCGACCCTCGTGTTTAGTTGCCATTGTCAATCTTGCTGGTTCTTTGCCGCGAGTTTTGGCATAGCAGCTATATTTCTATTCACGGCTCGATAGATACTTTGATGATTTTTTTCATTTTTCTTATTAGCTAATAGTATTTAAATTTCACATAACTTTTTTTTTTTTTAAATTCTAAAACGAGCTTTATATCCGATATGATAACCTCCTATTACACTTTCTCTAGAACACTACTTTTGTAATAATAAGGCTTGTTAGATAGCGTATTAAACGATCTATATTAGACTATCCTAAGTAGTTTTAAGCATAATGACGTGGATTTTTCAAAATTTAAATTACAGTTAAATTTTAAAAAAAATTTACAGTGAACCATTTTAAAATTACAGTTATGGTATATTCAGCTTTACTTTTATTTGAAAATTATTTCCTAATATGGATTTCACATTTTCTCTTATTAACGAAGTATTTTATTTTTCACATAAATCACCTTTTTTGAATTAAAACGTACTCAAAATACAATAGTATAACCTTCTAATACACTTTATCTACAATACAACTTTTATAGTGATGAGGGTGTAAGTGATAGTATATTAGAAGATATATTAGATGATCTTGAGTGGTTTTTAAATATAATATTGTGGCCTTTTCAAAATTTGCCAATAAATCCATAACATAATTTACAATGAAGCATTTAGTTGTCAAAATTAAGATTAGACGGTTATGATGCATTTTTCCTTTCATTTCAAAATCACTTTCTCTATGGATTTCATATTTCTCTTATCAACTATAGCATTTAACTTTGACAGAATTCACTTTTTTGCGCAAAAATTTTTAAGTGAGTTTAAAAAAAAAAAAAAAAAGGCATTTAGTTGTGAAAATTAATATTAGATGGTTGTGATGTACTTTCCTCTCATTTCAAAAGCGTTTCCTTCATAGAGTTCATATTTTTCTTTACATGTGTGTTTGTGCGCGTGCGTGCGTGCTTGTGTGTGTGTGTATATATGTAACATTCTAATATACTTTCTCTATAGTACTACTTTTAGTAATAAAGAATAAACGAATTGGATAGTGTATTAGAAGAGATATTAGATGAACCTGAGTGGTTTTTAAGTATATTAGGGTGATTCAGACGGGAAATTTCTCTTTGCAACCCCTAATTTGAGCTTGCAACCCCCAAACCCTTATTTCCCTCAAGCTACTTTCTCTCTCTACCTTTTCCTGCCAAAATTTTTTCTCAAAAAGTCCATCTTCAAATCTCAAATAATCTATTGAGAAAATCTTCACAAAATCAGGTTAGTATATCATCTTTAAGTGTATTTTTTCATTTTTACCGGTTCAAATCATTATATTGAGCTCAAATCATTTATTTCAAAAAAAAATAATATGGAATTTTTGCGTCCTCATACTCGTACCCTACAGTATCTATCCAGCCAAGCCTGTGCACCAGGGATGTCCCGAAGATGGCCCTCGTGCACCAATTTAGGTTGGCCAGCAAGCTACCCAGTCACAGCACCTGGGCCTTTTTAAATTTTTTTCAGTTATTCTTTCTTGCTTTGTTTTAGGTTATTTACATTTTTTAATTATTATAATCTGCTATGTATTTAATGTTGTATGTATATTTTATGTAGCCATAATGTTTTATTTATTTATCAAATTAATCTTCTTATTTCATCAAAATATGTTTAAGTGTACTGTACCTACATTTATTTTTTAATTTTTTGTGGTATTGTACATTTTCTGTATTAGGCTTGAATACTCTCTTCTCAATCATTTACCTCTCCTATATATCCCTCACTCTCTCTCACTCCACTCCAGCACGGAAGAATGGAAGACATATATAGAATGCCATGGAAAATACATTCTCAAGATTTCTCCAGTAGCAGCGCCGCCAGCAGTGGAAGTTCCTCTTCTTGCACTGCTACCAGAACACTCAGCAAAACCAACCATTTTCTCGCTAGAGTTTACCAAACACCAAACATTGGTTACATCTATGTGTTAATCCATATTAACTAAAAGTAACTTAAAATTGTTACTTTGAGTTTTACGTTATTAGAGAGAAATTTTTGTAGAGAGAGAAAGTTGATTGGAGAAATGAGGTTTGGGGGATTGCATATAGGTTTGCAAATAGCAGTTCCCTTATACACTTATGGTGTATACAACCTTCCTTTCCTTTAAAAATTATTTACTCTTTGGATTTTGCATTTTCTCTTATTAATTAATAGTATTTAACTTTCACATAACTTTTTTTTAATTCTAAAACGAGCTTTACATACAATATGATAATACAACGTATTAGATGATTTATATTAGACTATCCTAAGTAGTGTTAAGTTTAAAAATGTGGTTTTTTCAAAATTTAAATTGCAATTAAATTTTCAACAAAATTTACAATAAAGCATCTAATTGTTAAAATTAAAATTAAGGTTAAGTTCTATTCAACTTTCCTTTTATTTAAAAATTATTTCCTAATATGGATTTCACATTTTCTCTTACTAACGAAGTATTATAATTTTCACATAAATCACCTTTTTTGATTTAACATATACTCAAAATACAACATCATAACCTTCTAATACATTTTATCTATAATATGACTTTTATAGTGTCCAAGTGTAGGAGATAGTATATTGGAAGATATATTAAATGATTTTAGTGGTTAAAATATAATATTGTGGGTTTTTCAACATTTGCAATTAAATCCATAACATAATTTATAATGAAGCGTTTAGTTATTAAAATTTAGATTAGACGGTTATGATGCATTTTTGCTTTCATTTCAAAATCATTTCCTCTATGGATTTCATATTTTCTCTTATCAACTATAGTATTTAACTTTCACATTATTCACTTTTTAGCACTTAAATTCTTAACAGAATTTACAATAAAGCATTTAGGTATCAAAATTAATATTAGATGGTTATGATATATTTTCCTCTCATTTTAAAATCATTTCCTCTATAGATTTCATATTTTTCCTTATATGTGCGTTATGAATACGTGCGTGCATGTGTTTGTATGTATAAAACATTCTTGTACACCTCTCTATAATACTACTTTTATAGTAATAAAGATAAGCAAATTAAATAGTGTATTAGAAGAGATATAAGATAAATCTGACTGGTTATAAAGTATAATAGTATGAATTTTTTAAATTTAAATTGCAATTAAAGTCTTAATGGAATTTATAATGAAGTATTTAGCTATCAAAATTAATATTAGACAGAGTAATTTCTCTTTGCAACCCCTAATTTGACCTTGCAACCCCCCAAACCCTCATTTCCCTCATGCCACTTTCTCTCTCCACCTCTTCCTTCAAAAGTTTTCTCTCAAAAAGTCCATCTTGAAACCTAAAGTAATCTACAACAAATCTTCATAAAATCAAATTGATATATCATCTTTAAGTGTACTTCTTCATTTTTACCGATTCAAAACAGGAAATTGAGCTCAAATAATTTTTTTTAAATAAAATATTCTGGAATTTTTGCCTCCTCCCACCCGTAACCCTGCAGTAGCTATTCAGCCGAACCTGTGCACTAGGGATGTCTTGAAGATGACCCTCCTACGCAAATCTGGGTTGGCCAGCAAACTACCCAACCTATTTAAAAATTTTTTTGTTGAGTTATTCTTTTTTCTTTGTTTTAGGTCATTTACTTTTTTGTATGATTATAATTTTTTACGCATTTAATGTTGTATGTATATTTTATGTATTTGTTTATTGATTTAATCTTGTTATTTCATCAAAATATATATATATATTTAAGTGTATTGTACCTACATTTATTTTTCATTATTTTGTGGTATTGTACATTTTTTGTAGTAGGCTTCAATAGTCTCTTCTCGATCATTTACCTCTCTTATAGAGCTCTCTCTCTCTCTCTCTCTCTCTCTCTCTCTCTCTCTCTCTCTCTCTCTCACTCCACTCCACCACGAAGGAATAGAAGACAGAAATGGAATGCCATGGAAAATACATTCTCAAGATTTCTCCAGTAGCAGCGCTGCCAGTAGTGGAAGTTCCTTTTCTTGCTCTACTGCCAAAACACACGGCCACATTGACCATTTTCTCGCTAGAGTTTTCCAAACACCAATCATTAGTTACATCTATGTCTTCATCGATATTGACTAAAAGTAACTTTAAATTGTTAGGTGAAAGTTAAATACTATTAATTAATAAGAGAACGCAAAACATCATTGATTATATACTTTATGATAACATCCTATTACACTTTCTCTAGAACACTACTTTTATAGTAATACAGCATATTAGGTATTGTATTAGATGATTTATATTAGACTATCCTAAGTCGACTTAAGTATAAAAATGTGCCTTTTTCAAAATTTAAATTGCAAATAAATTGTCAACAAAGTTTACAACGAAGCATCTTATTGTCAAAAATAAAATTACGGTTATTAACGAAGTATTTTAATTTGCACATAAATCACCTTTTTAAAATTAAAACGTACTTTAAATACAATATCATAACCTTCTAATCCACTTTATCTATAATACAACTTTTGTAGTGATCAAGTGTACGAGATAGTATATTGGAAGATATATTAGATGATCTTGAGTGTTTTTTAAATATAATAATGTGGCTTTTTCAAAATTTACAACTAAATCTATAACATAATTTACAAGGAAGCATTTAGTTGTCAAAATTAGGACTAGACGGTAATGCTCCAGTTTTCCTTTCATTTCGAAATTATTTCCTCTATGGATTTCCTATTTTCTCGTATCAAATACAGTTTTAAACTTTAACATAATTCACTTTTTAGGAATTAAATTCTTAATAGAATTTACAATGAAGCATTTAGTTGTGAAAATTAATATTAGATGGTTATGATGTATTTTCCTCTCATTTCAAAATCATTTCCTCTATAGAGTTCATATTTTTCCTTATATGTATGTGTGCATGCATGCGTGCGTGTGTGTGTTTGTATGCATAAAACCTTCTAATACACTTTCTCTATAATTCTACTTTTATAGTAATAAAGAATAAGCGAATGAAATTGTGTTTTAGAAGAGATATAAGATGAACCTGAGTGGTTATTAAGTATAATAGTATGACTTTTTTAAAATTTAAATTGCAATTAAATTCTTAATGGAATTTATAATGAAGTATTTAGTTGTCAAAATTAATATTAGACGGAGTAATTTCTCTTTGCAACCCCTAATTTGACCTTCTAACGCCCTAATCTCTCATTTCCCTCAAGCCACTTTCTCTGTCCACCTTTTCTTACCAAAAGTTTCTTTCAAAGAGTCCATCATAAAATCTAAAGTAATCTACTAACAAATCTTCAAAAAATCAGGTTAATATATCATCTTTAAGCGTATTTCTTCATTTTTACCGATTCAAATATGAAATTGAGCTCAAATCATTTCTTTTTAGATAAAATATTCTGGAATTTTTGCCTCCTCCTACTTGTATCCTGCAGTAGCTATCTAGCAAACCCGTGCATAAGGGATGTCTCGAAGATGGCCCTCGTATGCCAATTTGGGTTGGCCGACAAGCTACCTCGCCGCAATACTCGGGGCTCTTAAAAAAGTTTTTTGTTAAGTTATTCCTTTTTCTTTGTTTTAGGACGTTTACATTTTTTTTATTATTATCATTTTTTATGTATTTATGTTGTATGTATATTTTATGTATCTATAATGTTTTATTTGTTTATCGATTTAATCTTGTTAATTCATCAAAATATATATTTAAGTGTATTGTACCTATATTTATTTTTCATTATTTTGTGGTATTGTACGTTTTTTGTAGTAGGCTTCAATAGTCTCTTCTCGATAATTTAGCTCTCTTATATATCACTCAGTCTCTCTCACTCCACTCCACCACGGAGGAATGGAAGACAGAAATAGAATACCATGGAAAATACATTCTCAAGATTTCTCCAACAATAGCGCCGCCAGTAGTGGAAGTTCCTCTTCATGCTCTACTGCCATAACACACGGCTAGATCAACCATTTTCTCACCAGAGTTTTCGAAACACCAATCATTGGTTACATCTATATCATCATCCATATTGACTATTAGTAACTTAAAATTGTTACTTTGAGTTTTAAGTTATTAGAGAGAAAATTTTTGTAAAGAGATAAAGTTTTTAGAAGAAATGAGGGTCCAGGGGATCGTATATAGGGCCGCAAATAGTAGTCCCCTTATACACCTATGGAGTATACAACATGTCTTTCCTTTAAAAATTATTTACTCTTTTAATTGAGTATCAGATTTTTCATATACTAAATTCGCCCTTTGGAGGGAAAGGATGGATTGTTAGTCTGAATGGTGGTTTAGGAGTGCTAGAGAACTTGGTCCACCGGAAACTCATAGCTATGTAGAATAACAGAAAATCATTGCTGAGATTCGCACAACAAGCGCGACCCTCGTGTTTAGTTGCCATCATCAATCTTGTTTGTTCTTTGCACCAAGTTTTGGCATAGCAGCTATATTTCGATGCATCCTTTTTTTCCCACAGCTCGATAGATAATTTGATAAGCCCATGATTTTTTGAATTTTCTTTAATTATTAATAGTATTTAACTTCCACGTAAACTTTTTAAAAAAAAAAAAATTCTAAAACGAGCTTTATATACAATATGATAACCTCCTATTACACTTTCTCTAGAACACTACTTTTGTAGTAGTACAGTGTTAGATTATTTATATTAGACTATCCTAAGTAGTTTTAAGTAAAAAAATTTGTTGTTTTTCAAAATTTAAATTGCAATTAAATTTTCAACAAAATTTACTACGAAGCATCTAATTGTCAAAATTAAAATTATGGTTATGGTATATTAAACTTTCCTTTTATTTCCAAGTTATTTCCTAATACGGATTTCACATTTTCTGTTATTAATGAAGTATTTTAATTTTTACATAAATTACCTTTTTTGAATTAAAATGTACTTTAAATATAATATACTTTATCCACAATAAAACTTTTATAGTGATCGAGTGTATGAATAGTATATTGGAAGATATATTAGATTATCCTGAGTTGTTTTTAAATATTATTGGAAAACTGATTACTATTACGCAAAACTATTTACTATTACACAACCCAAATAATAATAAACAGTGGAAAATAAAAAAAATCTAACTTTATTACATAAACCAATATCTTCTTCCTGTCCTTTTACTAATCGGTAAAAGCCGATCTTACTGCCAAACCGAGTTCCTACAAAAATGGTTAACTGAAACAGAAAATTGAAAAAATAAAAACCATAGAACAAAGCTTCTTACCCACTGCCGCAAGTTGGTTCCGCCAGCGGACGAAGAACCGCAAGGACAACGACGCAGAGCAACGTCGAGGCACCGATATGGAGGTTTAGATCGGGTACCCTTAGTCCAAGAAGTCTCGGTAAACAAGAGTCACGGGTGTCTCTCTCTTCCTCATTCTCTCGGCTCTCTCTCAAGTACTCGTCAGAAACAATGGTCAAAAGACCACCAAAGGCAACCGCTCACAGCAAGGCAGGGTCATGGAGAAAGACCAAAGGTCATAGAGGAGTAGCGGACCGCAAAGAAGAAAGGGAGGAAACAGAGATAGAGATGGCACTCCCAAGAAGTCAGAGATGGGGAAGAGAGAAAGACCAACAAGAAGAAGAAGAGTCAGAGTGTTCTATGGAAACCGAGGAGGCAACAGATAAATAGGTAGAGTCATAATGGGCAGCCCGGGTTGGCCTGGCCCGGCCCCACATCTCTAACCCAGTCAAAAAGAGATCACCTACTCTTCAGCTGAGGCCCATGGTCATCATTGGGTAATATACAGTGGGCTGGAAAATGGGAAATATTGGGAAGACTAAGGCCCAAAAGGCCTAAAAATATAATAATGTGGCTTTTTCAAAACTTGTGATTAAATCCATAACAAAATTTACAATGAAGTATTTATTTGTCAAAATTAAGACTACACGGTTATGATGTATTTTTCCTTTTATTTCAAAATCATTTCCACTATGGATTTCATATTTTCTCCTATCAACTATAGTACTTAGCTTTCACATAATTCACTTTTTTTGAATTAAATTCTTAACAGATTTTACAATGAAGCATTTATTTGTCAAAATTAATATTAGAAGGTTATGATGTATTTTCCTGTCATTTCTAAATCATTTCCTCTATAGAGTTTATATTTTTCCTTATATGTGTGTGTATGCATGCGTTTGTGCGTGCGTGTGTGTGTGTGTATATAACATTCTAATGCACTTTATCTATATTACTAATTTTATAGTAATAAAGAATAAGCAAATTAGATAGTATATTAGAAGAGATATAGGATGGACCTAGTGGTTTTTAAATATAATAGTGTGACTTTTTCAAAATTTAAATTGCAATTAAATTCTTAATGGAATTTATAATGAAGAATTTAGTTGTGAAAATTAATATTAGACGGGGTAGTTTCTCTTTGAAACCCCTAATTTGACCTTGCAACCCCCCAAACTCTGATTTCCCTCAAGCCACTTTCTCTGTCAACCTCATCCTACGAAAATTTTCTCTCAAAAAGTCCATCTTCAAATCTAAACTAAACTACCAACAAATCTTCACAAAATCGGTTAGTATATCATCTTTAAGTGTATTTCTTCACTATTTCTGATTGAAATCACTAAATGGAGCTCAAATAAATTTTTTAAAAAATATTATGGAAATTTTGCCTCCTCCCACCCTTACCCTGCAGTAACTATTCAGCTAAACTTGTGCTCCAGGGATGTTTCGTATATGGCCCTCGTGCGCCAATCTGGATTGGCCGGCAAGCTAGCTAGCCGTATCACCCAGGCCTTTTTTAAATCTTTTTTGTTAAGTTACTCTTTTTTTTGGTTTTAGGCAATTTACTTTTTCAATTATTATAATTTGTTATGTATTTTTTGTTGTACGTATATTTTATGTAACTATAACGTTTTATTTTTCTATCGAATTAATCTTTTTATTTCATCAAAATATATTTAAGTGTACTGTACCTACATTTATTTTTCAATATTTCGTGGTATTGTACATTTTCTATAGTAGGCTTCAATACTCTCTTCTCGATCATTTACCTCTCTTATACATTACTCACTCTCTCTTACTCCACTCCAGCACAGAGGAATAGAAGACTGAAATGGAATGCCATGAAAAATACAATCTCAAGATTTCTTCAGTAGCAGTGCCGCCAGTAGAGAAAGTTTCTCTTCTTACTCTGCTGCCATAACACCTGGCCAGATCAACCATTTTCTCACTAGTGTTTTCCAAACACCAATCATTTGTTACATCTATGTCTTTATCCATATTAAGTGAAAGTAACTTAAAATTGCTACTTTGACATTGAAGTTATTAGAGAGAAAATTTTTGTGGAGAGATAAAGTTGTCAGGAGAAATGAGGGTCAGGGGGATTGCATATAGGGCTGCAAATAGCAGTCCCCTTATACACTTATGTTGTATATAACCTTCCGTTCCTTTCACAATTATTTACTATTTGAAGTTTTCATTTTCTCTTATTAACTAATAGTATTTAACTTTCACATAAATTTTTTTAAAATTCTAAAACGAGCTTTATATACAATATGATACCTCCTATTACACTTTCTCTACAACACTATTGTTATAGTAATACAACATATTAGCTAGCATTATTAGATGATTTATATTAGACTATCCCAAGTAATTTTAAGTATAAAAATGTGATTTTTTAAAAAATTTAAATTGCAATTAAATTATCAACAAAATTTAGAACGAAGCATATAATTGTAAAAATTAAAATTACGGTTATGGTATATTAAACTTTCCTTTCATTTCCAAATTATTTCCTAATATGGATTTCACATTTTCACATTTCGAATTAAAACCTACTATAAATACAATATCCTAACCTTCTAATATACTATATTGACAATACAACTTTTGTAGTGATCAAAGTGTGTGAGATAGTATATTGAAAGATATATTAGATTATCTTGAGTGGTTTTTAAATATAATGATGTGGTTTTTCAAAATTGTCAATTAAATCCATAACAGAATTTACAATGAAGCATTTAGTCGTCAAAATTAAGACTAGACCGTTATGATGCATTTTTTGTTTCATTTCAAAATCATTTCCGCTATGGATTTCATATTTTCTCCTATCAATCATGGTACTTAACTTTCACATAATTCACTTTTTTGCATTTACATTCTTAATAGAATTTACAATGAAGCATTCATTTATCAAAATTCATATTAAATGGTTATGATGTATTTTCCTCTCATTTCTAAATCATTTTCTCAATAAAGTTCATATTTTTCCTTATATGTTGTATGTGTGTGTGCATGTGTTTGTGTGTGTGTGTGTGTATTTATATATATACATAACATTCTAATAACCATTATCTATAATACTACTTTGATAGTAATAAAGAATAAGCGAATTAGACAGTATATTAGAAGAGATATAGGATGTACCTAGTGGTTTTTAAATATAATTTTGTGAATTTTTCAAAATTTAAGTTACAATTAAATTCTTAATGGAATTTATAATGAAGAATTTAGTTGTCAAAATTAATATTAGATTGGGTAATTTCTCTTTGCAACCCCTAATTTTACCATGCAACCGCCCAAACCTTCATTTTCTCAAGCCAATTTCTCTGTTCACCTCGTCCTACCAAAATTTTCTCTCAACAAATCCATTTTCAAACCTAAAGTAATCTACCAACAAATCTTCACAAAATCATGTCAGTATATCATGTTTAAGTGTATTTCTTCATTTTTACCAATTGAAATCATTAAATTGAGCTCAAATCAGTTTTTTTTTTTTTTTTAAAATAATCTCAAATTTTCGCATCCTCCCACCCATACCCTGCAGTAACTATCAAGCCGAGCCTATGCCCCAAGGATGTCTCGAAGATGGCCCTCGTACGACAAAGCACCCGAGCCTTTTTAAAAATTTTTTCTGTTAAGTTATTCTTTTTTTTTCTTTGTTTTAGGTTATTTACTTTTTTATTATTATAATTTGTTATGTATTTAATGTTGTATGTATATTTTATGTAGCTATGTTGTTTTATTTTTTTATCGAAGTAATCTTGTTATTTCATCAAAATATATTTAAGTGTACCGTACCCACATTTATTTTTCATTAGTTTGGGGTCTTGTATGTTTTCTATAGTAGGCTTTTGTACTCTCTTCCCCATCATTTACTTCTCTTACATATCACTCACTCTCTCACACTCCACTCCATGACGGAGGAACGGAAGACAGAAATGGAATACCATGGAAAATACATTCTCAAGATTTATCCAGTAGCAGCGACGCCAATAGTGGAAGTTCCTCTTCTTGCTATGCTTCTAGAACACCAAGACAGATCAACCATTTTCTCGCCCGAATTTTCCAAACATCAATTATTGGTTACATCTATTTCTTCATCCGTACTAACTAAAAGAGGCTTAAAATTATTACTTTGAGTTTTAAGTTATTAGAGAGTAATTTTTATAGAGAGATAAAGTTTTAAGAGAAAAGAGGTTCTGGGGAAATGCATATAGGGTTGCAAATAGCAGTCCCCTTATACACTTATGGTGTGTACAACCTTCCTTTCTTTTAAAAATTATTTACACTTTTAATAGAGTATCATATTTGGTTATTTACTAAAATCGCCCTTTGGAAGGAAGGATGGATTTTTAGTCTAAATGGTGGTTTAGGAGTGCCAGAGAACTTGGTCCACCGGAAGCTCGTAGCTATGTAGAAGAAGAACAAGTCGTTGCTAAGATTCGCGCAACGAGCGCCACTCTCGTGTTTAGTTGCCATCTTCAATCTGGTTGGTTCTTTGTAGCGAGTTTCGGTGTAGTAGCTATATTTCGATTGATGTTTTTTTTTTTCACAGCTCGATAGATAATTTCATAAGCCAATGATTTTTTGTATTTTCCTTGTTATTTAACTTTCACTAACTTTCTTTTAATTCTAAAACGAGCTTTACATACAATATGATAACCTCCTATTACACTTTCTCTGGAACACTACTTTTGCAGTAATACATCGTATTGGATAGCGTATTAAACGATGTATATTGGACCATCCTATGTAGTTTGAAGTATAAAGATGTAGTTTTTTCAAAATTTAAATCGCAATTAAATTTTCAACAAAATTTACAATGAAGCAATTTTAAATTACAGTTATGGTATATTCAACTTTCCTTTTATTTAAAAATTATTTCCTAATATGGATTTCACGTTTTATCTTATTAACGAAGTATTTTATTTTTCACGTAAATAACCTTTTTTGAATTAAAACGTACTCAAAATAAATTATTATAACCTTCTAATACACGTTATCTACAATACAACTTTTATAGTGATCAAGGTGTACGTGATAGTATATTAGAAGATATATTACATGATCTTGAGTGGTTTTTAAATATAATATTGTGGGCTTTTCAAAATTTGCAATTAAATCCATAACAGAATTTACAATGAAGCATTTAGTTGTCAAAATTAAGATTAGACAGTCATGATGCATTTTTCCTTTCATTTCAAAATCATTTTCTCCCTGGATTTCATATTTTCTGTTATTAACTATAGTATTTAACTTTCACATAATTCACTTTTTTGCGCAAAAATTTGTAACAGAATTTTAAAAAAAAAAAAGCATTTAGTTGTGAAAATTAATATTAGATGGTTATGATGTACTTTCCTCTCATTTCAAAATAATTTCCTCCATAGAGTTCATATTTTTCACTACATGTGTGTTTCTAT
Organism: Catharanthus roseus; assembly: GCA_028651295.1. Taxonomy (NCBI): domain Eukaryota; kingdom Viridiplantae; phylum Streptophyta; class Magnoliopsida; order Gentianales; family Apocynaceae; genus Catharanthus; species Catharanthus roseus. The sequence goes on from JAPQWS010000087.1 coordinate 372,293, forward strand.
GCATGCGTGCATGTATATGTATATATAACATTCTAATATGCTTTCTCTATAATACTACTTTTAGTAATAAAGACTAAGCGAATTGGATAGTGTATTAGAAGCGATATAAGATGAACCTAAGTGGTTTTTAAGTATATTAGGGTGATTTAGACAGAGAAATTTCTCTTTGCAACCCCTAATTTGAGCTTGCAACCCCCCAAACCCTTATTTCCCTCAAGCCACTTTCTCTCTCTACCTCTTCCTACCAGATTTTTTTCTCAAAAAGTCCATCTTCAAATCTCAAATAATCCACCGAGAAATCTTCACAAAATCATGTTAGTATATCATCTTTAAGTGTATTTTTTTATTTTCACCGATTCAAATCATTTATTTCAAAAAAAATAATAATATGAAATTTTTGCCTCCTCCCACTCGTACCCTCCAGTATCTATCAGGCCAAGCCCGTGCACCAGGGATGTCTCGAAGATGGTCCTCGTGCACCAATTTGGGTTGGCCAGCAAGCTACCCAACCACAACACCTGGGCCTTTTTAATTTCTTTTTGTTAAGTTACTCTTTCTTGCATTGTTTTAGGTTATTTATATTTTTTATTATTATAATTTGCTATGCATTTAAGGTTGTATGTATATTTTATGTAGCCATAATGTTTTATTTATTTACCGAATTAATTTTGTTATTTCATCAAAATATATTTAAGTGTACGTTATCTACATTTATTTTTTAATTCTTTTGTGGTATTGTACATTTTCTGTAGTAGGCTTCAATACTCTCTTCTCAATCATTTACTTCTCTTATATATCACTTACTCTCTCTCACGCCACTCCAGCACGGAGGAATGGAAGACAGATATGCAATACTATGGAAAATACATTCTCAAGATTTCTCCAGCAGCAGCAACGCCAGTAGTGGAAGTGCCTCTTCTTGCTCTACTGCCAGAACACCCAACCAGATCAACCATTTTCTCGCTAGAGTTTTCCAAACACCAACCATTGGTTACATCTATATCTTCATCCATATTAACTAAAAGTAACTTAAAACTGTTACTTTGAGTTTTAAGTCATTACAGAGAAATTTTTGTAGAGAGAGAAAGTTGTTAGGAGAAATGAGGGTCTGGGGGATTGCATATAGGGTTGCAAATAGCAGTCCCCTTATGCACTTATGGGTATACAACCTTCCTTTCCCCTCAAAATTATTTACTCTTTGGATTTTGCATTTTCCCTTATTAATTAATAGTATTTTACTTTCACATAACTTTTTTTTTAATTCTAAAACGAGCTTTATATACAATATGATAACCTCCTATTACACCTTCTCTAGAACACTACTTTTGTAGTGATACAACGTATTAGATGATTTATATTAGACTATCCTAAGTAGTTTTAAGTCTAAAAATGTGGTTTCTTCAAAATTTAAATTGCAATTAAATATTCAACAAAATTTACAATGAATCATCTAATTGTCAAAATTAAAATTACGGTTATGGTATATTCAACTTTCCTTTTATTTAAAAATTATTTCCTAATAGGGATTTCATGTTTTCTCTTATTAACGAACTATTATAATTTTCGCATAAATCACCTTTTTTGAATTAAAATGTAGTCAAAATACAATATCATAACATTCTAATACACTTTATCTATAATACAACTTTTATAGTATCCAAGTGTAGGAGATAGTATATTGGAAGATATATTAAATGATCTTGAGTGGTTTTCAAAAATATAATATTGTGGGTTTTGCAAAATCTGCAATTAAATCCATAACAGAATTTATAATGAAGCATTTAGTTGTTGAAATTAAGATAGACGGTTATGATGCATTTTTGCTTTCATTTCAAAATCATTTCCTCTACGGATTTCATATTTTCTCTTATCAACTATAGTATTTAACTTTCACATTTTTCACTTTTTTGCACTTAAATTCTTAACTGAATTTACAATAAAGCATTTAGGTATCAAAATTAATATTAGATGGTTATGATATACTTTCCTCTTATTTTAAAATTGTTTCCTCTATAGAGTTTATATTTTTCCTTATGTGTGTGTGTCTGTGTGAGTGCGTGCGTATGTGTGTGTGTTTGTAGGTGTATATATATAACATTCTAATACACTTTCTCTATAATATTATTTTTAGTAGTAAGGAATAAGCTTTTTAGATAGTGTATTAGAAGAGATATAAGATGAACTTGAATGGTTTTTAAGTATAATAGTGTGACATTTTCAAAATATAAACTGCAATTAAATTCTTAATAGAATTTATAATGAAGCATTTAGTTGTCAAAATTAATATTAGACTGGGGAAATTCCTTTTTGCAACCCCCAATTTGAGCTTGCAACCACCCCCCCCCCCCCCTCCCAAACCCTCATTTTCCTCAAGCCACTTTCTCTCTCTACCTCTTCCTACCAAAATTTTCTCTCAAAAAGTCCATCTTCAAATCTCAAGTAATCTACCTACAAATCTTCACAAAATCAGGTCAGTATATCATCTTTATGTGTATTTCTTCATTTTTACCGATTCTAATCATTATATTGAGCTCAAATCATTTTTTTTAAAAAAATAATAATATTAAATTTTTGCCTCCTCCCACCCGTACCCTGCAGTAGCATCCAGCCAAGACTGTGCACCAGGGATGTCTCGAAGATAGCCCTCGTGCGCTAATTTGGGTTGGCCAGCAAGCTACCCAGTCGTAGCACCCTGGCATTTTAATATTTTTTTTTTTGGTTATTTTATTCTTCCTTGCTTTGTTTTAGGTTATTTACATTTTTTTATTATTATAATTTGTTATGTATTTAATGTTGTATGTATATTTTATGTGGCTATAATGTTTTATTTATTTATTGAATTATATGTTTTTCAATGTGTGTGTATTATTTTTAAATTTGCTTAATGAATTACGTAAATTGTTATTATATACATTTTATGTTTAAAATTCTCTTTTGTAGTTATGGAAAAAACACAATAATTAAATAAAAAAATAGGTTCGGGTGAACCGACCAGGCAGCCTTTGGTTTATCAACCCGGGCACCGCTTGAACCAACCTAGGAAACTGGGTTGTTCTTGTTGTGCCATGGTAACCAACGCAGCCCAACCAGAAGGCATCTCACTAGGCAGATAGGTGAAATTAAAACCAGCTTGGGTAACCAACTCTCGAGCCAAACAATTTTTTTAAAAAAAATATATAACAAAAAAAGTTATTTTGAACTAAATTTTATCTCAAAATCAATATTTTCCAAAAACCAATCATTGGTTTCATCTACGTGTTCATCCATACTAACTCAAAGTAACTTAAAATTGTTACTTTGAGTTTTAAGTTATTAGAGAGAAAATTTTTGTAGAGAGATAAAGTTGTTTGGAGAAATAACGGCATGGGGAATTGTGTATCGGGTTGCAAATAACAGTCACCTTATATAGTTATGTTGTATAAAACCTTCGTTTCCTTTAAAAATATTTACTCTTTGAATTTTGCATTTCATATAATTAAATAATAGTATTTAACTTTCACATAACTTTTTTTTTAATTCTAAAATTAGCTTTATATACAATATGGTAACCTCCGATTACACTTTCTCTAGAACACTACTGTTGTAGTAATACAACATATTAGATGATTTATATTAGACTATCCTAAGCAGTTTTTAAGTATAAAAATGTGGTGTTTTCAAAATTTAAATTGCAATTAAATTTATAACAAAATTTACAACCAAGCATCTAATTGTCAAAATTAAAATTATGGTTATGGTTTATTTCACTTTTCCTTTTATTTCAAAACTATGTCCAAATATATGGATTTCATATTTTCTCTTATTAACAAAATTTGAATTGCAATTAAATTCTTAATGGAATTTATAATGAAGTATTTAGTTGTCAAAATTAATATTAGATGGAGTAATTTCTCTTTGCAACCCCTAATTTGACCTTCCAACCTCCTAAACCCTCATTTCCCTCAAGCCACTGTCTCTGTCTACCTCTTCCCACCAAAATTTTATCTCAAAGAGTCCATCTTAAAATCTAAAGTAATCTACTAACAAATCTTCACAAAATCAGGTTAATACATCATCTTTAAGTGTATTTCTTCATTTTTACTGATTCAAAATTTGAAATTGAGCTCAAGTCATTTTTTTAAAAAACTATTTTGGAATTTTTTGCCTCCTCCCACCCGTACCCTGCAGTAGCTATCCATCAGACCTGTGCACCAGGGATGTCTCGAAAATGGCCCTTGTACGCCAATCTGGGTTGGCCGGTAAGCTACCTAGCCACAACACTTGGGCCTCTTAAAAAAGTTTTTTGTTAGCTTATTCCTTTTTCTTTGTTTTAGGTCATTTACTTTTTTTTATTATTATAATTTGTTATGTATTTAATATTGTATGTATATTTTATGTAACTATAATGTTTTATTTGTTTTTCGATTTAATCTTGTTATTTCATCAAAATATATTTAAGTGTACTGTACCGATATTTATTTTTCATTATTTTGTGGTATTATACGTTTTCTGTAGTAGGCTTTTATACTTTCTTCTCAATCATTTACCTCTCTTATATATCAATCACTCTTTCTCACTCCACTCCACCACGGACGAATGGAAGACAGAAATGGAATGCCATGGAAAATATATTCTCAAGATTTCCCCAGTAGCAGCACCGCCAGTAGTGGAAGTTCCTCTTCTTGCTCTCTCGCCGCAAACGACTGGATCCACCATTTTCTCGCTATAGTTTTCCCAACACCACATTGGTTACGTCTATGTCTTCATCCATATTGACTAAAAGTAACTTAAAATTGTTACTTTAAGTTTTAAGTTATTAGAGAGAAAATTTTTGTAGAGAGATAAAGTTGTTAGGAGAAATGAGGGTCCGGGGGATCCCATAGAGGGTTGCAAATAGTAGTCCCTTTGTACACCAATGATGTATACAACCTTCCGTTCCTTTAAAAATTATTTACTCTTTTAATTGAGTATCAGATTTGGTTATTTAATAAATTTGCCCTTTGTAGGGAAAGGATGGATTGTTAGTCTAATGGTCGTTTAGGAGTGCCAGAGAACTTGGTCCATCGGAAACTCCTAGCCATGTAGAATAAGAGCAAGTCATTGCTGAGATTCGCGCAACAAGCGCGACCCTCGTGTTTAGCTGTCATCGTCAATCTGGTTGGTTCTTTGCGTCGAGTTTTGGTGTAGCAGCTATATTTCGATTCATCCGTTTTTTTTTTTCACGGCTGGATAAATAATTTGAGAAACCAATGATTTTTTGCATTTTCTCTTCTTAATTAATAGTATTTAACTTTCACATAACTTTTTTTTTTTTTTAATTCTAAAATGAGCTTTATATACAATATGATAACCTCCTATTACACTTTCTCTAGAATACTACTTTTGTAGTAACACAGTGTATTAGATCACTTATTAGATGATTTATATTAGTATATCCTAAGTAGTTTTAAGTATAAAAATGTGTTTTTTTCAAAATTTAAATTGCAATTAAAAATTTTCAACAAAATTTCCTATGAAGCATCTAATTGTCAAAATTAAAATTACGGTTATGGTAAATTAAACTTTCCTTTTATTTCAAAATTATTTCCTAATATGGATTTCACATTTTCTCATATCAACGAAGTATTTTAATTTTCACATAAACTACCTTTTCAAATTAAAATGTACTTTAAATACAATATCATAACCTTCTAATATACTTTATCTACAATAAAACTTTTATAGTGATCAAGTGTATGAGTTAGTATATTGGAAGATATATTAGATTATCTTTAGTTGTTTTTAAATATTGTTGGAAAACTAATTACTATTACACAAAACTATTTACCATTACAGAACCCAAATAATAATAATAAATAGCGGAAACTAAAAAAATCTAACTCTATTACATAAATCAATATTTTCTTCCTCTCCCTTTACTGATCAGTAAAAGCCGATCTTAGTGCCAAACCATGTTCCTACAAAAATGGCTAACCGAAATAGAAAATAAAAACAATAAAAACCATAGAAGGAAGCTTCTTACCCACCGCCGCGGGTTAGTTCCACCGGCGGACGAACAACCGCAAGGATAGCAGCACCGGACAACGTCGAGACACTAGTATGGAGGTTTTGATTAGGTACCCTCAGTCCAAGAAGCCTTGGTAAACAAGAGTCACGGGTGTCTCTCTCTTCCTCACCCTCTCGGGTCTCTCTCAAGTACTCACCGAAAACAATGGTCAAGAAGACCACCAAAGACAACCGCTTACAGCAGGGCGGCGTCTCGGAGAAAGGCCGAAGGTCGAATAGGAGCAGCGACACAGCGGACCGCACCAAAGAAAGGGAGGAAACAGAGATAGAGACGACACTCCCAAGAAGTCAAAGATGGGGAAGAGACAAAGACCAAGAAGAAGAAGAAGAAGAAGAGTGTTCTATGGAAGCCGAGGAGGTAACAGATAAATAGGTAGAGTCACAACGGGCTGCCCGGTTGGTCTGGCACGGCCCTGCATCTCTGACCCAGTCAAAAACAGATCACCTACTCTTGAGTTGAGGCCCATGGTCATCATTGTGTAATATACGGTGGGCTAGAAAATGGAAAATAGACTAAGGCCTAAAAGGCCTACAATCTCCACCTCGAACAATATTTTCCAACCATTGTTTTAACTCACAAAGAATAAGACTGGGTCCAAATGATTGAAATCCCTACAAAACATAAACTTGTCAGTATTTACAATTTTAGTATCAAAATCTGCAGGATTATTATCAGTACTAATCTTGTCTATGTCTACTAAACCACTAGAGACTTTTTCCCTAATAAAGTGATATTTGACATCTATATATTTTGTTTATTCGTGATAGACCGGATTTTTACATTGTAAACAACTCTAACTATCAGTATAAATAATAGCTTTTGAATGTAAAACTTGTAATTCATTCAATAACCCTTGAAGCCAGATGGCTTCTTTGATCGTTTCCGTTGCTGAGATGTATTAAGCCTTTGTACTTGATAAGGCAACTACCGACTGCAATTGAGATTTCCATGAGACACAATTAGACACTAGGGTAAAGAAATAGGTGTTGGATACCGTAGGAAAAAACAAAATAAAATAAAACTACGGAAATCCACCAACAGGATCTGCACATACTAGAAAAACCAATTGGATAGAAATTACCTCAATGTTTTTATTGTTCGGTGTGGAGGCGCTGCCTTTTACGCTTTGCCCTCTACTGGTATCCACGCGACGAGTTCCTTTGCAAGCAATCGGGATGCTAGCCCCTTCTGTTTCTGAAAACTGTTCAGAACTGATCCTGACTATCTGGTAATCGGTTTTATTTCGAAGAGAGGAGGCTAAATACTGTATCGCCATTCTAGGGTTTAGGGTTTTGTTTTTCTTTAATCAGATAAAGGACGGCTGCCAAGAAAAGGTTAACATAACCTTTTATAGCTGTCAATATCAAAACACTAACTGTCATCTAATGACAGTTTAATCTCGTCCATCTATTCTTATAATCATCCAACGGTTGGATGAGTAATATTAAGTAATTAATTTCATTTATTCGATTAAGTAAAATTAATTACTTATTAACTTACCAAAAAATACAATATGGAATCTGATTCCCCTTTTGTATACTTAATTAAAACTTAATTAATCATTTACTTGATCACCAGGTAGACTGTTCCAACAAATAATATGAATAACACCTTATTAATACTTATTTGAGCATGGCATTGCATATTTTCCAGTCTTTCTTATCAAGGGGCCAATGGATATCTCGCTCTAAAAGGAGAGGGACAAATCCCTTTCACTATCTCCAATATTCAAGCCATGACAAGAAAATAAGCCAACCAATATTCATAATAATCACCTAATTAAAAGTGATATTTGACTATGTCAATACATATTTTCTCCCCATGCAAGAAACATTAGAAACATTAGGTCAAAGGACACCAAATATAAAACTGAGAAGAAATACTTATAACTTAAACCCATTCAATATTTCTTCTTCACTTTGGGTCATGTCCAATATAATATTCTCAATATGTATTTATGACTTAATTTTATATCTCATATTCATGATCAGTAAAACTTGACCATCAATCAACTTCACACTAGTTTACAAGATGTAATAAACTAGGGACAAATCAGAATAGTATTTTATTAGCTATAAGGGTTTTACTATCAAGTCACATATTTGATGACCAAGAGCATAAAATACAATTAAAAAATACATGCTTCATAAATCATAAATGTGAGTCAATTGGTCTGAGGGCATATACTAACAATTTCCCACTTGCCCTACCACCAATTTGACATAACTCTCAAACCCATTGACCTAGTATGACTCTCATGCTTAAGTTGTGGGAGTGGCTTTGTCGATGGATCTGCGACATTGTCATTGGTGTCTACTTTGCAAATTTTAACATCTCCACGCTTAATAATTTCTCGAATGAGATGGAAACGCCTGAGAATATGTTTGGATCATTGATGAGATCTAGGTTCCTTAGCTTGTGCAATGGCTCCTGTATTATCACAATATAGGTCCACTGGGTTAACAATGCTAGGAATTACACCTAGTTCTGTGATGAACTTTCTGATCCAAACTGCCTCCTTGGCTGCATCAGAAGCAGCCACATATTCAGCCACTGTAGTAGAATCGGCCACGGTATCTTGCTTTGAACTCTTCCAGCTCACAGCACCTCCATTCAAACAAAACACAAATCCAGATTGCGATCTAAAATCATCTACATCAGTCTGAAAGCTAGCATCCGTGTAACCATTTACAGCCAGCTCTCCTTCTTGACCTCCGTAGATCAAAAACATCTCTTTAGTCCTTCTTAAGTACTTGAGAATGTTTTTGACTGCAGTCCAATGCGGTTCACCAGGATTTGACTTGAATCTGCTAGTCATGCTTAATGCATACGAGACATCTGGGCGAGTGCATAACATAGTGTACATGATAGATCTAATTGCGGAAGTGTAAGGAACCTTACTCATGCGTTTTGTATCCTCCCTTGTGGTAGGACTTTGAGACTTTCTGAGTTTAACGCCATGTGACATTGGCAAGAATCCTCTCTTAGAATCTTGCATACTGAACCTTTTCAGTACCTTGTCAATATATCCACTCTGACTTAGCACAATTAGGTTTTTAGATCTATCTCGATAGATCTTAATGCCTAGAATATAGGCTGCTTCGCCTAAATCTTTCATTGAAAAACACTTCCCCAACCAAGTTTTTTACACTTTGCAAAGTGGGGATGTCATTCCCAATTAACAAGATGTCATCGACATAGAGGACTAAGAAGACTACTGCATTTTCTGTAACCCTTTTGTAGACACAAGGTTCATCATCATTGATGAAATTGAATTCTTTAATTGCTTCATCAAAACGAAGATTCCAACTTCGAGATGCTTGCTTCAAGCCATAAATGGATCTTTGAAGTTTACACACTTTACTAGAATTCAAAGGATGAATAAAACCTTCAAGTTTTGTCATATACACATCCTCCAGTAGATTTCCATTAAGAAAAGCAGTTTTAACATCCATTTGCCATATTTCATAATCATAATATGCTGCAATGGCAAGTAGAATTCTAATTGACTTAAGCATTACAACTGGAGAAAAGGTTTCATCATAGTCTATACCATTAGTTTGTCTATAACCTTTTGCTACCAATCGTGCTTTGTAAGTGTGCACATTGCCATCCATGTCAGTTTTCTTTTTGAAAACCCATTTACACCCTATGGTCTTGCAACCTTCAGGTGGATCAATCAAGGTCCAAACTTGATTATCATGCATGGATTGCATTTTTGATATCATAGCCTCTAGCCATTTGCTAGATTCAGGACTATGAATAGCATCTTGGTAAGAATTAGGTTAACCTTGATCAATAAGATCAATATTATGATCCTCAGTCACAAGAAATCCATATCTCTGTGGTATCTGAGGAATCCTACCAGCCCTTCTTGGGCCTTGTGTCAAAGGTTCAAGCTTAGTATGAATACGTGAGTCCAACTGAGTGTCCATACTCGGTTCAGAAATGGTCTGCTGTCCTTGAGCTTCATCAAGATGGATTCTACTCTCACTAACTCTTTTGGAAATGAATTCCCTTTCAAGGAAAATTTCGTTCCAAGCAACAAACACTTTGTTTTCAGATGGAAGATAAAAATAGTATCCTTTAGTTTCCTTAGGATATCCTACAAACAGACACTTATCAGATTTGGGTGCTAGTTTTTCAGACAATGATCGCTTCACATAAGCATCACATCCCCAAATTTTGAGAAATGCTAAACTAGGTTGTTTCCCGGTCCATATCACATATGGTGTCTTCTGAACAGCTTTAGATGGAACTCTATTTAATATGAATACAGCAGTTTCTAGAGCATAACCCCAAAAAGATATTGGAAGATCTGTTTGACTCATCATAGATCGAACCATATCCAATAGAGTTCGATTTCTACGTTCAGACACACCATTCCATTGTGGTGTTCCTGGTGGAGTTAATTGTGATACTATCCCAAAATTTTTTAGATGTTCGTCAAACTCTTGGCCTAAGTATTCACCACCTCGATCTGATCGAAGTAATTTGATACTCCTTCCAAGTTGATTCTGTACTTCATTTTGAAATTCCTTAAACTTTTGAAAAGAATCATATTTATGTTTAATTAGATAGACATAACCATATCTACTGAAATCATCTGTGAATGTAATGAAATACTGAAAACCTCCTCTGGCTTGTGTGTTCATTGGCCCACATACATTAGTATGTATAAGTTCCAATAAATCGGTAGCCCTTTCACTTAACCCTGTAGATGGACTTTTAGTCATTTTTCCTAATAAACAAGAATTACATTTTTCATAAGACTCAAGGTCGAATGAAGATAAAAGTCCATCTTGATGTAGTTTGGATATGCGTTTCTCATTTATATAGCCCAAACGACAATGCCAGAAGTAAGTTTGATTTAAATCATTAGATTTAAATTTCTTTGTATTTATGTTGTAGATGGGCTTACTAATGGAATCATGTAGGTTAAGAATGTAAAGTCCATTACATAAAGAGGCATCCCCATAGAAAATACCATTTTTGTAAATAGAACTTTTACCATTCTTAGTATTAAACTCAAAACCATCAATATCCAAACAAGAAACTGAAATGATGTTCCTACTCATAGCAGGAACATAATAACAATCTTTAAGTTCAATTATAAGCCAAGTAGGCAAAAGTAAATCAAATGTCCCTACAGCTACTGCAGCAACTTTTGCTCCATTTGCAACTCCCAGGTCCACCTCTCTCTTTGCCAAAGATCTACTCCTTTTGAGTCCCTGGACATTTACACAAATGTGAGCTCCACATCCGGTATCTAATAGACATATTAATTTCTATAACGAAAATACCTCAAGCGGCAGTCTCACTGGCCTTTTGCTTCTTCTTTTCTTCCAAGTAGAGCTGGCAATTCCTCTTCCAATACCAGGTTCATTGCAGTGGAAGCAAGTCCTTTCTTTGGTGGTTTAACCTTGGGCTTGGGCTTCTGCTTGCCTTTACCCGTTTTGGCCATATCCTTTCCCTTTCCCTTCTTGAACTGCCCCTTCTGAACCACCAGAACATTAGGAGTAGACTTCCTAATGTTTTGTTCAGGCTGCTTGAGCATCCCGTGCAATTCATTTATAGATTTTTCCATATTATGCATATTGAAGTTCATGACAAACTGATCATAGTCAGAAGTCAAAGAAGCCAAGATCATATCAGTAGCCAAGTCATGACTTACAGGTGCTCCAACTTTTTCAAGCTGATCAAAATACCCTTTCATCTTAAGGACATGAGCACTAACTGAAGTGCCAGGGGTCATTTTGCAGCTATTCAACGCCTTAGTAGTAAGATATCTCTCTTGACATGCATGCTCTTGGAACATTTCCTTGAGTTGTTTTATCATCTCATAAGCCTCAACTTCCTCGAATTTCTTTTGCAACTCAGATTCCATTGTAGCCAACATGAGACATGTCACATCATTAGAATCATCCTTGTGCTTACTATAAGCATCTTTTTCGACTCTAGGGGCGTTGTTAGCTAGTTGATTAGGGATAGGGTTCTCAAGTACATATAGCTTTTTTTCTTGTTTAAGGACAATCCTTAAATTTCGTGCCCAATCAAGAAAGTTAGTCCCACTAAACTTATTCTTTCAAGCACGGATCGCAACGAGGTGTTTGAATTGTTTGAGGCCATTATCTACATAGAATTTGCCAAGTAAAATTAAATAAATGAAGCATTAAATTTTCCCTGAAATATTCAACACTTGACATAAATAATGGGTATAAAAAATCATTTTATTCTAATCATAAGTAAGCTTTGGCTTAACACCCACAATTAGAGAAAAAATGTATTAATGGGATTTACATCTACATGTACCGGCAAAATCCCATATGATGTCCTAGGCTCAAAACCGTTTTGATAGCCTAGTTAAGCCAAACCATTCCAAGCATACGGAAATCACCATTTTCCATCTTCCCCTACTTGGGTAACCATTTATCTCTTGCTTTGGCAATGAGATAAGATGATGATCCAAGCATGGAGAAGTGCTTATGATCATGGGAGGCATTTTACGACTTAATTTTTACATGGTTTCAAAAACCTTCTTCCTTCTATTTGTATATTATTTCACAAAACATATGTCAGAAAATAAAAGGAAATAAACTAAACATCACATGCATAATGTATACATCAAATAAAACGTGTCATAGTATGACCCCAATCCTATATTGACTTCCACGAGCCTCATGGAAGTCAAAGGTCAATCTAGGTAAGTCTTCATCTCCATGAGCTTGCCTCCAATGTCCTGGCCTTCTAATCTTGTCACATAGGACAGAAAACATACATAGCTATAGGAAATAGAATTAACCTATTCTAGTAAAGCTTGATAATATTACATCAATGAAAACAACGACACGCAGGCCGTATTTCAAAACATACAACCTATTAACAAAATAAGCCAATCAATCACAAGAGGTAAAGGGCCTGCTATGTACCATGCATCTAAAGATAGAACGAAACATGCGAAAAAACAACAAGGGGGTTTCGGGGACGAAGACCCCGGAAGAAAACGGCAGTCCCGCGGGCGGGGTCAAGGGGCAACGCGCTTGCGGGGGTTTGAGGGGGCAGCGCCCCTGGAAAGAAAAACGAATTTTCCTTTCTAACTCATTGAATAAGTTATTGCTGTCATAAACCCTAAAATTATGCCACCAAAAATTTTGTTTAACAGATAAACATTAAATTATGTGATTCTGCAAATTAGTTTAACAATTAAATTACACAGATTACACACTGTACGCCAAACAATTTGGCAGTAACAACATTCTGTTTAATTAATCGCATTAACAAGTAAAACAAAATATGCTATATGCGAATCCTATAATTCAATTTACTCTGGTTATTACACTAATCAGAAACCTTACAATAAGGCCGATTGAAAACAACACATGTAATCAAAGCAGTAACAGATAAAATCAGTAAAACTAGTATGTACGAGGCTCTGATACCACTGTTAGATATCGGAGGCAAAAACAAAATAAAATAAAACTACAGAAATCCACCAACAGGATCTGCACATACTAGAAAAATCGATTGGATAGAAATTACCTCAATGTTTTGATTGTTCGGTGTGGAGGCGCTGTCTTTTACGCTTCGCCCTCTACTGGTGTCTACGCGACGAACTCCTCTGCAAGCGATCGGGATGCTAGCCCCTTCTGTGTTCTGAAAACTGTTCAGAACTGATCCTGACTATCTGGTAATCGGTTGTATTTCGGAGAGAGGAGGCTAGATACTATATCGCCGTTCTAGGGTTTAGGGTTTTGTTTTTCTTTAATCAGATAAAGGATGGCTGCCAAGAAAAGGTTAACATAACCTTTTATAACGGTCAATATCAAAACGCTAACTGTCATCTAATGACAGTTTAATCTCGTCCGTCTATTCCTATAATCATCCAACGGTTGGATGAGTAATATTAAGTAATTAATTTCATTTATTCGATTAAATAAAATTAATTACTTATTAACTTACCAGAAAATACAATATGGAATCTAATTCCCCTTTTGTATACGTTCAACGAATCTGGACACAATCTAGATCCATTAAACGTGGACATTATGCTCACAAGATCGTCTTTGCGTGTGACCCTGTACGTTCACTTAACGTTGGCAGTGAATGAAAAATGTCCTAGACATTTATTCACAAAACATAAGCGGCCTCTAGCAAGACAATATGCTTACCCAAGTTAAGTAAATGCAATAATAACCTAGCATCAGATTTAATATTTAGTTCTTTTGTCACACGATATCCTAATTAAGTATAAGGCATGGACTAAGTCATCCTTATAAAACTTAATTAATCATTTACTTGATCACCAGACAGACTGTTCCAACAGATAATATTAATAACACCTTATTAATACTTATTTGAGCATAGCCATGCATATTTTCCAGTCTTCCTTATCAAGGGGCTCATGGATATCTCTCTCTAAAAGGAGAGGGACAAATCCCTTTCACAATCTCCAATATTCAAGGCATGACAAGAAAATAAGCCAACCAATAGTCGTAATAATCACCTAATTAAAAGTGATGTTTGACTATGTCAAAACATATTTTCTCCCCATGCAAGAAACATTAGAAACATTAGGTCAAAGGACACCAAATATAAAACTGAGAAGAAATACTTATAACTTAAACCCATACAATATATCTTCTTTACTTTGGGTCATGTCCAATACAATATTCTCAATATGTATTTATGAATTTATTTTATATCTCATATTCATGATCAGTAAAACTTGACCACCAATCAACTTCACACTAGTTTACAAGATGTAATAAACTAGGGACAAATAAGAATAGTATTTTATTAGCTATAAGGGTTTTACTATCAAGTCATATACTTGATGACCAAGAGCATAAAAACAATTAAAATATACATGCTTCATAAATCATAAATGTGAGTCAATTGGTCTTAGGGCATATACTAACAATAGGATGAGGTAGATTTTCTACCATCCTTATCACTTGCAAAATCAGAATCAACAAATCCAATTAGTTCAAAATCAGACCAATTATGATAGTGTAAGCCTTGATCTACGGTTCCATTAAGATAACGTAGAAGCCACTTGAGAGCAGCCCAGTGATCTCTCCCAGGGTTAGACATAAATCTGCTGAGAAGGCTTATAGAAAAACAATGTCCGGTCGGGTAGATATCATTGAGTACATGACTGAACCTATTTCCATTCTGTAAGAGATATTAGCCATATCTCTTTTCTCACTTTCGGTTTTAGGACAGATTTTGTCAGAAAGTTTGAAATGGCTCTCAAGTGGAGTTATAACGGGCTTACATAGGTGGATGGAAATTTTGGATACAATTTTCTGAAGAAAGGCTTTTGAGATAGAAAAAGTGAACAATCAATTCTATCTCTTGAAATACTCATCCTAAGGATTCTGTATGCAATGCCTAAATCCTTCATATCAAATTCAGATTTTAACAGAGATTTTAGATCATCTATCTTAGCTTTATGTCTGCAAGGAATTAGCATATCATCCACATAGAGAAACAGGTAAATAGTAGAATCAACATTATTACCAGAAAAGTAAAGACAACTATCATAGTTGCTTTTAGTAAAACCAATTTTTAACATGAAAGAATCAAACCTCTTGTACCACTGTCTGGGTGATTGTTTAAGTCCGTATAAGGACTTTTTCAAAAGACATGCCATATGTTCTTTACCCTTAACCTCAAAACCTGGTGGTTGACGCATATATAGTCTCTTCGAGATCACAATGCAAGAAAGCGGTTTTAACATCAAGTTGTTCAAGATTGAGATCATAAAAAGCACTAAGAGTATGAATAATCCTAATCGTTTTGTATTTAACGACAGGAGAAAAGATTTCGTTAAAATGAATGCCCTCAACTTGTGAAAATCTTTTGCAACCAGCCTGGCCCTGAACCTTGGAGGTTCATTTGAAGACTCAGGTTCTTTTATTTTGAAAATCCATTTGCAATAAACTAACTTTTGTTTTGAGGGTTTTGGAACAAGAATCCAGGTTTTTTTTTGTTTAATAAGACATTTCTTCGCACATAGTATGTAACCATAAAACGCAATTAGGGCTTTTCAAAACATCAGAAAAACATAATGGTTCTTTTTCCTTCACATAAGATGCAACAGCAAAGGCATATGAAACAATGTAGGAGTAATCATACCGAGGATGATCCTCAGGTACCCTTCTAACCTTATCTCTCGCAAGTTGGTAATCCCTAAGGGCTTGAGCTTGGGACTTAGTGTGCTCTTCCTCATCAGAACCTTCAAAAACAGGATCAATAGTTTCAGGAATACTATGAGGATCAGGTGTGCTACTGGATGATGTGGATAAGACTTGGTTGTTATCGGGTTCCTGAGGTGGTTCTAGAGATGGTTCAGAGGTGACCTCCACCTCCACAGGAATACTACTAGGAGTGTGAACACTTGGTGGACTATCGGAGACGGGTTTATCCTTAAGACAGGACATTTCTAACTCGTTAAGGATAACATCCCTATTGATAACAACCCTTACACCCCGTTCACTCTTTAACCACACTCTATAACCCTTCACTCTACTAGGATATCCTACGGACACTCCCTTTCCAGACCTAGGGTCTAGCTTACCTTCCTTCTGATGTGCAAAGGCTGTACACCCGAAAACTCTTAGGTTGGAAAGGTTAGGAGGTTTACCACACCAAAGTTCTATAGGAGTGCTAAAGTGTAGGGCTGTAGAAGGGTATCTATTAATGAGGTAGACAGTCGTACTAACAGCTTCTCCCCAGAAAGGTTTTGGGACAGCGGAAGAAACAAGGAGACTTCTAACCTTATCCATAATGGTACAGTTCATCCTTTCTGCAACTCTATTTTGCTGTGGGTTATACCTAGCCGTCCTATGGTGTAGAATGCCATGTGATGCACACAAATCAGAAAACTTATGGTTACAAAACTCAAGACCGTTATCAGTCTTGATATTTTTAGTTTATTTCTAGAATGATTTTTGGCAAAACGTTTCCATTCACAAAACTTTTCGAAGGTTTGATCTTTAGTTTTTAAAAGAAAAACTCAAACATGCCTCGAAAAATCATCAACAATATATAAGAAATAAAGATTACTACCATAAGTTGGAACCTTTTCAGGTCCTCACAGATCACAATGCACATAATCAAGTATAGTAGAACACTTGTGTATGCTACTTGCAAAACTGATTTTGTGTTGTTTTCCCAAAACGAAGTGGTCACAAAAATCCAAGGAATCAATTTTGTCACCACATAAAAGATTTTGTTTTTGTAAATAATAAAGTCCCTTCTCACTAATGTGGCCGATCCTCCGATGCCACAACATAGTTTTCTCGGGAACAGTTTTTGTAATCAATGCAGTGGAGTTACAAACCGTTTTACCATGTATAAAGTCTCTCTCTCTTTTAAAACCTTTTAGCATGACTAGATTTCGTTTGCAAACACGTAAAATACCATTTTTTGATTTAAAAGAAAGACCCAAAGAGTCCAAATAACTAAGAGACATAAGATTCCGACGAAGGTCGGACACGTATCTCACCTCAGTAAGTTTCCTAGTCACACCATCATGCATTTTAATGAAAATATTTCCAATGCCTTTAACATCACAAACTTGATTGTTTTCCATGAAAAACTTTCCTTGATTTAAGGGTTTGAAATCAGAAAACCAGTGTTTGTTGAGTGTCATGTGAAAAGAACAGCAAGAATCAAGAACCCAATGATCAACAACTTTACAACATGAAGGGAAAGAGAAACACACAAAACCTCTGAAAACATAGAATTACCATCTGAATAAAAATCGTGGGTTTTGTCGATTTTATTACTCCCTTTACCATGTTTACGTTGTTTTTCATCTTTAATCCATTTAAAACACTTGTTTTTCATGTGACCATCTTTACCACAATAAAAACACTTCACTTTGTTCTTCTCTCGAGATTTGGATCGTCCTTTACTTTTAGAACGGTGACTAAGAGGTTCCCTTCGATCAACTCTCCCTCGCAGGTAAAGGTTTTCACCGTGTGATTTATTTTCTTTTTGTAAATCCAAATCTTTAGATTTCAAAGCATTTTTTACATTGGAAAGAGATAAACCATCTCTGCCATATTTAATAGTAGATTTGACATCGTTGAAAGAATCAGTTAAGGCATTTAATAAAATGACTGCAATATTTTCATAAGGGATTTTCTCTCCAACGTTTTGAAGTTCCAAAACGATCTTATTTAAATCATCCATATTTTCTGAAAGTAGTTTTGACCTGCTTATTTTAAAACCGAAAAGCTGCTCTTTTAAATAAAATTTATTTGAAAGTGATTTTCCCAAATATAGTTTTTCCAGTTTAGTCCAAATTTCAAAAGCGTTGTCTTTTTCATCGATTTCCCATAAAACATTGTCATGTAAATGCAAGGAGAAACAACTGTGAGCATCACCCAGTTTTTTTGAAAGAACTTCACCCTTCCAAGATTCCGGATGTTCTTCGGGGTTACAGATAGCGGGTGTAATTTTATTTTGTACCAAAACTGCCTTCATTTTTCTCCGCCACATTACAAAGTCAGATTTGCCATCAAACTTATTAGTTTCAATTTTTGGAACTGACATATTTTGAAGGGAAATAAATGTAATTAAATGACTGAAAAAATTAAAGATTTAAAAAAAAAGTTCGAAAAAGAAGCAAATAAAAATGCCCAGATTTTTCGAAAATCGAAAAATATCTAATTTAAAAAAAAGGCGTAGATTTGTTTGATTTTTTTTAAAACAAAAAAAAATATAACTGAGATAACGAGAAACGCAGTAGAAACAGAACTGTCTCACCCAAGAGCAGAAAAAGACAAAGGACAGAAGGAATAAAAAGAAAAAAAACTTTTGAAAAAATGGAAAAATGCGCCAAGACACAGATATTTGAAATCTTACGGATTCAAGCCAGGCTTGTATTTTATAGCTTTTGGAAAAAAAAAAAAAAGAACAAACTGAATAAAAAACCAAGAAGTAAACCAGAACAACAGCAACAACAGAATAATATCAACAGAAGCAGGTATAACACAAGAATAGTAAACAGAAATTGAACCGTAACACAATCCAAAAAAGCATAGTAATAGTAATAACAAACTGGCGGCAAGCCAAAGCAACAAAACAGTGATAATTCGCGGCAAACCAAGTAACAAAACAAAATAACCGGCAGAAAGCCAAAAAACCAGAAACAGAAATTAAACGGTGGCAAGCCGAAACGAAGAACAGAAACAGTAAAGGATTATCGAAAGAGAGAAGAAAAAAACATAAAAAGGTGTAGAATAATTCACTGGCCACAGTTCCCTCAAATCTGGAGTCTTCCCAGGTTGCCGGCGTCGTCGAGCCAAACCGAGGCTCTGATACCACTTGTTCAAAAACTAATTACTATTATACAAAACTATTTACTATTACAGAACACAAATAATAGTTTACCTCTATTATATATCACTCATTCTCGCTCACACCACTACAGTACTCATGAATAGAAGATGGAAATGGAATGCCATGGAAAATACATTCTCAAGATTTCTCCAGTAACAGCACCACCAGTAGTGGAAGTTCCACTTCTTGCTCTACTGCCAGAACAACCGGCAAGATCAACCATTTTCTCGCAAGGGTTTTCCAAACACCAATCATTGGTTACATCAATATCTTCAGCCATATTAAATAAATGTAACTTAAAATTGTTACTTTGAGTTTTAAGTTATTAGAGAGAAAATTTTTGTAGAGAGATAAAGTTTTTAGGAGAAATGAGAGTATGGGGGCAAATAGATCCCCTTATACACTTATGGTGTATACGACCTTCCTTTCCCTTAAAAATTATTTACTCTTTTAATTGAGTATCATATTTGTTTATTTACTAAAATCGCCCTTTGGAGGGAAAGGATGAATTGTTAGTCTAAATGGTGGTTTAGGAGTGCCAGAGAACTTGGTCCACCGGAAGCTCGTAGCTATGTAGAATACAAACAACTCATTGCTGAGATTCGCGGAACGAGCGCGACCCTCGGGTTTAGTTGCCATCGTCAATCTGGTTAGTTCTTTGTGCCGAGTTTTGGCGCAGCAGCTATATTTCGATTCATCCTTTTTTTTCAAGGCTCGATAGACAATTTGATAAGCTAATGATTTTTTGCATTTTCTCTTATTAATTAATAGTATTTAACGTTCACATAACTTTTTTTAAATTCTAAAACGAGCCTTATATACAATGATAACCTCCAACTACACTTTCTCTACAACACTACTTTTGTAGGAGTACAACGTATTAGATAGCTTATTAGATGATTTATATTACACTATCCTAAGTAGTTTTAAGTATAAAAATGTGAGTTTTTAAAAATTTAAAATGCAATTAAATTTTCAACAAAATTTACAATGAAGCATCTAATTGTCGAAATTAAAATTATGATTATGGTATATTCAACTTTCGTTTTATTTAAAAATTATTTCGAAATATGGATTTCACATTTTCTCTTATAAACGAAGTATTTTAATTTTCACATAAATCACCTTTTTTGTAATAAAACGTACTCAAATTACAATATCATAACCTTCTAATACACTTTATCTACAATACAACTTTTATAGTGATCCAAGTGTACGAGACAGTATATTGGAAGATATATTAGATGACCTTGAGTTATTTTTAAATATAATATTACGGCTATTTCAAAATTTTCAATTAAATCCATAACAGAACTTATAATGAAGCATTTAGTTGTCAAAATTCATATTAGACGGTTATGATGCATTTTTCCTTTCATTTCATAATCATTTCCTCTATGGATTTTGTATTTTCTCTTATCAACAATAGTATTTAACTTTCACATTATTCACTTTCTTGCACTTAAATTTTTAACAGAATTTACAATAAATCATTTGGTTGTAAAAATTAGTATTAGATGGTTATGATGTACTTTCCTCTCATTTCAAAATCATTTCTTCTATAGAGTTCATATTTTTCCCTATATATGTGTGCTTGTGCGTACATGCGTGTATGTGTGTGTAAATATTACATTCTAATACACTTTATCTATAATACTACTTTTATAGTAATAAAGAATAAGCAAATAAGATAGTGTATTGGAAGAGATATAGGATGAACCTTAGTGGTTTTTAAGTATATTAGTGTGATTTTTTTAAAATTTAAATTGCAATTAAATTCTTAATGGAGTTTATAACGAAGCATTTAATTGTCAAAATTAATATTAGACGGAGTAATATCTCTTTGCAACCCCTTATTGACCTTGCAATCCCCCAAACCCTCATTCCCCTTAAGCCACTTTCTCTATCCCCCTCGTCCTATCAAAATTTTCTCTCAAAAAGTCCATCTTCAAATCTAACCTAATCTATCAACAAATCTTCACAAAATCAGGTTCGTATATCATCTTTTAAGTGTATTTCTTCATTTTTACCGATTGAAATCATTAAATATAGCTGAAATCATTTTTTTTTATAAATAATCTAGAATTTTTGCCTTCTCGCAACCGTACCCCGTAGTAACTATCAAGCCCAGCCTGTGCACCAGAGATGTCTCGAAGATGGCCCTCATTTGCCAATCTGGGTTGGACGGCAAGCTACCCAGACGCAGCACCCGAGTATTTTTTAAAATTTTTTGTTAAGTTATTCTTTTTTCATTATTTAAGGTTATTTACTTTTTTTGTTATTTTAATTTGTTATTAGTGTTGTATGTATACTTTATTTAGCTATGATGTTTTATTTGTTTATCGAATTAATCTTGTTATTTCATCAAAATATATTTAATTGTACTGTACCTAAATTTATTTTTCACTATTTTGTAGTATTGTACGTTTTCTATTGTAGGCTTCAATACTCTCTTCTCAATCATTTACCTCTCTTATATATCACTAACGCTCTCACTCCACACCAGCACGGAGGAATGGAAGTTAGAAATGGAATGCCATGGAAAATACATTCTCAAGATTTCTCTAATAGCAGTGCCGCCAGTAGTAGAAGTTCCTCTTCCTGCTCTGCTTCCAGAACACCCGGCCAGATCGACCATTTTCTTCTCGCTAGAGTTTTCCAAACACCAATAATTGGTTACATCTATGTCTTTATCCATATCAAAAAAAGTAACTTAAAATTGTTACTTTGAGTTTTATGTTACTAGAGAGAAATTTTTGTAAAGAGATAAAGTTACTAGGAGAAATGAGGGTCTGGGGGATCGCGTATAGGGTTGCAAATAGCATTTCCCTAATACACTCATGGT
Source organism: Catharanthus roseus (assembly GCA_028651295.1). Lineage (NCBI taxonomy): Eukaryota > Viridiplantae > Streptophyta > Magnoliopsida > Gentianales > Apocynaceae > Catharanthus > Catharanthus roseus. The sequence continues at coordinate 394,540 of JAPQWS010000087.1, forward strand.
GTATACGGTCTTCCTTTCCTTTAAAAATTATTTACTCTTTTAATAGAGTATCATATTTGGTTATTTACTAAAATCACCTTTTTGAGCGAAGGATTGATTGTTAGTCTAAATGGTGGTTTAGGAGTGCCAGAGAACTTGGTCCACCAGAAGCTCGTAGCTATGTAGAATAAGAACAAGTTGTTGCTAATATTTGCACAACGAGCGCGACCCTCGTGTTTAGTTACCATCGTCAATCTGAACGGTTTTTTGCCGTGAGTTTTGGTGTAGCAGCTATATTTCGATTCATCCAGTTTTTTTTCACGGCTCGACAGATAATTTCATAAGCGAATGATTTGTTGCCTTTTTATTATTAATTAATAGTATTTAACTTGCACATAACTTGTTTTTTAATTCTAAAACGAGCTTTATATACAATATGATCACCTCCAATTACACTTTCTCTAGAATAGTACTTTTCTGGTAATAAAACGTATTAGATAGCGTATTACAAGATGTATAGACTATCCTAAGTAGTTTAAAGTATAAAGATATAGTTTTTTTCAAAATTTTAATTGCAATTAAATTTTCAACAAAATTTATTAGGAAGCATCTAACTTTCAAAATTAAAATTACGGTTATGATATATTAAACTTTCCTTTTATTTCCAAATTATTTGCTAATATGGATTTCACATTTTCTCTTATTAACGAAGTATTTTAATTTTCATATAAATCATCTTCTTCGAATTAAAACGTACTTTAAATACAAAATCAAAACCTTTCAGTATACTTTATCTACGATACAACTTTTATAATGACCAAATGTACAACATAGTATATTGGAAGATATATTAGAATATCTTGAGTGGTTTTTAAATATAATAATGTGGCTTTTTAAAAATTTTCAATTAAATCCATAACAGAATTTACAATAAAGCATTTAGTTGTCAAAATTAAGACTGGACGGTTATGATGCGTTTTTTCTTTCATTCCAAAATCATTTCCGCTATGGATTTATATTTTCTCCTATCAACTATAGTACTTAACTTTCACATAATTCACTTTTTTGCAATTAAATTCTTAACGGAATTTACAATGAAGCATTTATTTGTAAAAATTAATATTAGATGGTCAAGATGTATTTTCCTCTCATTTCTGAATCATTTCCTAAATAGAGTTCGTATTTTTCCTTATATATGTCTGTGTGTGCGTGCGTTTGTGCGTTCTTCTGTGTGTGTTTATATATATAATATTCTAACACACTTTATCTATAATACTACTTTTATAGTAATAAAGAATAAGCAAATTAGATAGTGTATTAGGAGAGATATAGGATGAACCTAGTGGTTTTTAAATATAAGTATGACTTTTTTAACCTTTAAATTGCAATTAAATTCTTAATGGAATTTATAATGAATTATTTAGTTATCAAAATTAATATTAGATGGGGTAATTTCTCTTTACAGCTCCTAATTTGACCTCGCAATCCCCCAAACTGTCATTTCCCTCCAGCCACTTTCTCTGTCCTCCTCGTCCTACCAAAACTTTCTTTGAAAAATTCCATCTTCAAATCTAAAGTAATCTACCAACAAATTATCTCAAAATCAGGTTAGTATATCATCTTTTAAGTGTATTTCTTCATTTTTACCCATTGAAATCATTAAATGGAGCTCAGATCAGTTTTTTTATAAAAAATAATCTGGAATTTTCGCTTCCTCCTACCCGTACCACGCAATAACTATCTAGCCAAGCCTGTGCACCAGGGATGTCTCAAAGACGGCTCACATGCACCAATTTGGATTGGCCGGCAAGCTGCCAGGCCGTAGCACCCAGGTCTTTTTAAAGTTTTTTTTGTTAAGCTATTCTTTTTTCTTTGTTTTAGGTTATTTACTTTTTTTATTATTAGAATTTGTTATGTATTTAATGTTGTATGTATACTTTATGTAGCTATGATGTTTTATTTGTTTATCGAATCAATCTTGTTATTTCATCAAAATATATTTGAGTGTACTATGCCTATATTTATTTTTCAATATTTCGTGGTACTATACATTTTCTGTCGTAGGTTTCAATACTCTCTTCTCAATCGTTTACATCTCATATATATCACTCACTCTCTCTCACTCAACTCCAGCATAGAGGAATGAAAGACAGAAATGGAATGCCATGGAAAATACATTCTCAAGATTTCTCCAGTGGCAACGCCGTTAGAAGTGGAAGTTCCTCTTTCTGCTCTAGTTCAAGAACACACGGACAGATCAACCATTTTCTCGCTAGAGTTTTCCAAACACCAATCATTTTTTACATCTATGTCTTCATCCATATTAACTAAAAGTAACTTAAACTTGTTACTTTGAGTTTTAAGTTACTAGAGAGAAATTTTTGTTGAGAGATAAAGTCGTCAGGAGAAATAAGGGTCTGGGGGATGGCATATGGGGCTACAAATAGCAGTTCTCTTATACACTTATGGTGTATACAACCTTCCTTTCCTTTAAAATTATTTACTCTTTTAATCGAGCATCATATTTTGTTATATACTAAAATCACCCTTTGGAGGGGAAGAATTGATTGTTAGTCTAAATGGTGGTCTAGAGAACTTGGTCCACCGAAAGCTGATAGCTATGTAGAATAAGAACAAATGGTTACTGAGATTCGCACAACAAATACGACCCTCGTGTTTAGTTGCCATCGTCAATCTGGTTGGTTCTTTGCGGCGAATTTTGGCGTAGCAGCTATATTTGGATTGGTCCTTTTTTTTTCCACGGCTCAATAGAGAATTTGATAAGTCAATAATTTTTTGCATTTTCTCTTATTTATTAATAGCATTTAACTTTCACATAACTTTTTTATCTAATTCTAAAACGAGCTTTATATACAATATGATAACCTCCTATTACACTTTCTCTAGAACACTACTTTTGTAGCAATACTGCGTATTAGATAGCATATTAGATGATTTATATTAGACTATCCTATGTAGTTTTAAGTATAAAGATGTAGTTTTTTCAAAATCTAAATTGCAATTAAATTTTCAGCAAAATTTACTTAAACATAAACTTTATGGATACCACAAGGGCATAGATCAGCCCCATCATCAAGTTACTATTAGGCTAAAAGATTGCAACAACTTTTTCGAAAATGCAAAATTTCTAAGACATCACCTATATACATAACAAATACACACTACAACATTGATAGAGAAAAAACCTGCTAACATATCTCTCTACTCTGCTACTCTTATTAACTATATGGCTAATAACTAACAATAGAACATCATATTCTTCACTCTCTCTTTCAATGCCGGAAGAGGCCTGACAGCTGAACTGCCTGTTGTTCGACTACCACTAGGAGAGACATTCTCCTCACCTTCACATAATTCACTTTCTTGCACTTCAATTTTTAACAGAATTTACAATAAATCATTTAAATGTCAAAATTAATATTAGACGGTTATGACGTACTTTCCTCTCATTTCAAAATCATTTCTTCTATAGAGTTCATATTTTTCCCTATATGCGTGTGTGCGCGTGCACGCGTGTGTGTGCGTGTATTACATTCTAATACACTTTATCTATAACACTACTTTTATAGTAATAAAGAATAAGCAAATTAGATAGTGTATTAGAAGAGATATAGTATGTACCTAGTAGTTTTTAAATATAATAGTGTGACTTTTTCAAAATTTAAATTGCAATTAAATTCTTAATGGCATTTATAATGAAGAATTTAGTTGTCAAAATTAATACTAGATGGGGTAATTTCTCTTTGCAACCCCTAATTTGACCATACAACCCCCCAAACCCTCATTTCCTCAAGCCACTTTCTTTGTCCACCTCGTCCTGCATAACTTTTCTCTCAACAAGTCCATCTTCAAACCTAAAGTAATCTACCAACAAATCTTCACAAAATCATGTCAGTAGACTACCCTAAGTAGTTAGACTATCCTAAGTAGTTTTAAGTTAAAGATGCAATTTTTCTAAAATTTAAATTGCAATTAAATTTTCAACAAAATTTACAATGAAGCATTTTAAAATTATGGTTATAGTATATTCAGCTTTCTTTTTATTTAAAAATTATTTCCTAATATGGATTTCACATTTTCTCTTATAAACGAAGTATTTTATTTTTCACATAAATCACATTTTTTGAATTAAAACGTACTCAAAATACAATATTATAACCTTCTAATACACTTTATCTATAATACCACTCTTATAGTGATCAAGGTGTACGTGATAGTATATTAGAAGATATATTTGATAATCTTGAGTAGTTTTTAAATATAATATTGTGGCTTTTTCAAACTTTGAAGTTAAATCCGTAAACACCAATCATTCGTTACATCTATTTCTTTATCCATATTAACTAAAAGTAACTTAAAATTGTTACTTTGAGTTTTAAGTTATTGGAGAGAAATTTTTGTAGAGAGAGAAAGTTGTTAAGAGAAATGAGGGTTTGGGGGATTGCATGTGGGGTTGCAAATAGCAGTCCCATAATACACTTATGGTGTATACAACCTTCCTTTCCTTTTAAAATTATTTACTCTTTGGATTTTCTATTTTCTCTTATTAATTATTAGTATTTAACTTTCACGTAAGTTTTTTTTAAATTCCAAAACGAGCTTTATATACAATAACCTCCTACTACACCTTCTCTAGAACACTACTTTTGTAGTAACACAGGGTATTAGATTATTTATATTAGACTACCCTAAGTAGTTTTAAGTTTAAAAATGTGGTTTTTTCTAAATTTAAATTGCAATTAAATTTTCAATAAAATATAAAATGAAGCATCTAATTGTCAAAATTAAAATTACGGTTATAGTAAATTCAACTTTCCTTTTATTTAAAAATTATTTCCTAATATGGGTTTCACATTTTCTCTTATTAACGAAGTATTACAATTTTCACATAAATCACTTTTTTTTTTTTTAATTAAAATGTACTCAAAATATAATATCATAACCTTGTAATATATTTTATCTCTAATACAACTTTTATAGTGTCCAGTGTGGGAGATAGTATATTGGAAGATCTATTTAAATGATCTTTAGTGGTTTTAAAATATAATATTGTGGATTTTTCAAAATTTGCAATTAAATCCATAACAGAATTTATAATGAAGCATTTAGTTGTTAAAATTATGATTAGACGGTTATGATGCATTTTTGCTTTCATTTCAAAATCATTTCCTCTATGGATTTTATATTTTCTCTTATCAACTATAGTATTTAACTTTCACATTATTCACTTTTTTGCACTTAAATTCTTAGTAGAATTTAAAAAAAAGCATTTAGGTATAAAAATTAATATTAGATGGTTATGATATACTTTCCTCTTATTTCAAAATCGTTTCCTCCATGGAGTTCAAATTTTTCCTTATTTGTATGTGTGCGTGCGTGTGCGAGTGTGTGCATGTGTGTTTGTATGTGTATATATAAAATTCTACTACACTTTCTCTACAATACTACTTTTAGTAATAAGGAATAAGTTTATTAGATAGTGTATTAGAAGAGATATAAGATGAACCTGAGTGGTTTTTAAGTATAATAGTGTCACCTTTTCAAAATTTAAACTGCAAAATTTAACTTCACATAATTCACCTTTTTTGAAATTGAAACATGCTTTAAATACAATATGAAAACCATCTATTATGATTTCTCTATGTATTAGACGATCTTGAATGCTTTTTAAGTATAATAATGAGAATTTTTCAAAATTTAAATTGCAATTAAATTCTTAACAGAATTTTAAAAAATTATCTAACTACCGAAATTAATATTAGATCGTTACAACGTATCACTTTCGTTTCAGTTTTAAATTATTTTCTCTTTGGATTTTACATATTCGCTCATTAATTACAAGTATTTAACTTTGACATAAAACACCTTTTTCGAATTATAACCTACTTTAAATACATTTATCTTTCCTTGTTTTGTGATATAGTAGGCTTCAGTACTCTCTTCTAAATCATTTACCTCTCTTATATATCACTCACTCTCTCTCACTCCACTCCAGCACGAAGGAATAGAAGAAAGAAATGGAATGCCATGGAAAATACATTCTCAAGGTTTTTCCAATAGCAGCGACGCCAGTAATGAAGGTTCCTCTTCTTGCTCTACTGCCAGAACACCCGGCGAGATAAACCATTTTCTTTCTAGAATTTGCTCTTCCTGCCTTAGCCAAGTGACGAACAATTTACGAGGTTCAAAAAACTTCATCATAAAAAATCCACACCATTTCTCTTAACACCTAACTGACGACAACGTTCACTACAACCCCTCCAACATAGGTTTGAGGGTCAATTCTTTCTCCCCCGAACTCAGCCAACCTTTATTACCTGTTTTTCTATCTCTCCCAGATCCTAATTTGGGTTCCACAAGTACTATTAGGTTGAATGAATTACCCATTATGGCTCCACAACAGAATTTCTCCAGCAATATTTTCAAAGAATGAAACGAGAACAAGAAGATTCCAGTATTCAGTTAATCCACATGATGATGACTTGTGCTGGGAGAATCCAACGTGGCAATCTCTCATTGGCTTGCACTTTGGCCGAGAAACTCCAAGGTCTTTTCGCATGCATGGATTCAACATCCGCTATTGGCAAGGTGGCCAGCTATTTCATTGACGCCCTTAATTACCAAATATTCACTGCATCACAAGGAATCAATTCCGTCACCTTCCCTCCCGAGAAAGAGATTCTTTATCATAATTTCCATGAAGCCACGCCTTATCTCAAATTTGCCCATTTTACGGCTAATCAAGCCATATTAGAAGCCTTTCAAGGTCATGATTTCGTTCACGTTACCGATTTTAATCTCATGAAAGGCTTACAGTGGCCATCATTGATTTAGGCCTTAGCTCTCCGCCCTGAAGGACCTCCATTTCTTTGTATACCCGGCATTCCCTCGGACTGCGATTCTGTCGAAGAAATTTGTTGTAGATTGGCTGAATTTGCTCGATCAATAAATGTAAACTTGGCATTTCGTGGAGTGTTGGCTTCAAGGCCTAATGAAATCAAGCCATGGTTGTTGCAGGCAAGTCAATGAGAAGCCATAGCGGTAAATTCAATTTTAGAGCTACATAAGTTAATCCGGTTGAATTCGATCCATGGATCACCAATTGAATTGGTTCTGAATTGGGTCAGAAACTTAAACTGAAAAGTCATAACGATAGTAGAGCAAGAAGTTGACCATAATCAATCCAAGTTTTTAGATCGCTTTACTGAAGCTTTATTCTATTATTCGACCATGTTCGACTCGTTGGAGGCTTCTTCGGCTCAACCGGAGAAAGGTTTAGCCCAATTATACATGAAGAGAGATATGTAATATTGTATCCTGTGAGGGTCCAGCTCGAACGGAGAGACACGAGCCACTGGCAAAGTGGAGGGATCGATCAATTAGAGCTGGCTTCAAGCCATTGCAATTGGGACACATTGCGTTTGAGCAAGCCAGTATGATGTTAAGTTTATTCTTAGTGGAAGGGTACTGTGTAGAAGAGAAAGAAGGATGTTTAATATTGAGTTGGCATGGCCGACCACTCATTGCTACCTCGGCTTGGGAATCAGCTATGATTGAGCGAAGAAGCCGTTGAAACGGAATCGGCTATAATCAAATCAAGCGCTCGTTTCAAATATGATAAAAGATTAGCCATTAAGAGATTTTGTTTTTATATTTTTAGCCCTTTAGAGTTGAGAGAATTTTGAAGATTTTGTAATTTATAGCATATTCAAATTACTTCAAATTAATTGTGGGAGATGAAACTAGAGGTTCTGTTTCATTATTGCTTGTTACCTTTTCAGTATTCAATTTTTGTAACATTTAAAATGAAAATAAAATCATTCATGTCACTTGTGTTAGAATAATGTGGGTGCATTTGGATTCGTTTTAAATTAATGTAAACTTTTTTTTTTCTTAAAGAATCCTAAAAGGTAATTTATTTGAGAAAAAAGATGTAAGATCCAAAGCAAAAAATTATAACGGTTTTTATTTTGAAATACAATACAAATATGCACATTTAGTTTTTGACTCTAAAACTCAATGTTCTAATTGTGAAGTAATGAGGTGAATTCTAATAAAAAGATTGAAGAGTATAATTCCTGCTTCGTATGAAATGTACTATTATTTTTTATAGAAGTATATATTATTGAAAATGATAATGTAATATTTAATTAGTAAGTCATCTCTTGTATTAAACATAAATAAGGACAATGGACAGAATTTACAATAAAGCATTTCGTTGTCAAAATTAATAGTAGATGGTTATGATGTACTTTCCTCTCATTTCAAAATCATTTGTTCTATAGAGTTCATATTTTTCCCTATGTGTGTGTGTGTGCGCATGCATGCATGTGTGTGTGTGTGCCTGCATGCATGTGTGTGTGTGTGTGTGTATATTACATTCTAATACACTTTATCCATAATACTACTTTTATAGTAATAAAGAATGAGCAAATTAGATAGTATATTAGAAGAGATATAGGATGAACCTTAGTGGTTTTAAAGTATATTAGTGTGACTTTTTCAAAATTTCAATTGCAATTAAATTCTTAATGGAGTTTATAACGAAGCATTTAGTTGTCAAAAATAATATTAGACGGAGTAATTTCTCTTTGTAACCCCCCAATTTGACCTTGCAACTCCCCAAACCCTCATTTCCCTCAAGCCACTTTCTCTATCCACCTCGTCCTACCAAAATTTTTTCTCAAAAAAATCTATCTTCAAATCTAAAGTAATCTACCAACAAATCTTTACAAAATCAGGTTAGTATATCATCTTTTAACTGTATTTCTTTATTTTTACCGATTGAAATCATTAAATGGAGCTGAAATAATTTCTTTTAAAAAAATATTCCATAGTTTTTGCCTTCTCCCAACCGTACCCCGCAGTAACTATCCAACCAAGCCCGTGCACCAGGGATGTCTCGAAAATGGCCCTCGTGTGCTAAGTTGGCCGGCAAGCTACCCAGCAGCAGCACCCGGGTCTTTTTTAAAATTTTTTTGTGAAGTTATTCTTTTTTTCTTTGCTTTAGGTTATTTACTTTTTTATGAATGTAATTTGTTATGTATTTAATGTTGTATGTGTATTTTATTTAGCTATAATATTTTATTTATTTATCAAATTAATCTTTTATTTCATCAAAATATATTTAAGTGTACTGTACCTAAATTTTTCTTCACTACTTTGTGGTATTGTACGTTTTCTATAGTAGGCTTCTATACTCTCTTCTTAATCATTTACCTCTCTTATATATCACTCACTCTCTCTCTCTCAGCTCCGGCACGGGGAAATGAAAGACAGAAATGGAATTCCATGGAAAATACATTCTCAAGAATTCTCCAATAGTAGCACTGCCAGTAGTGGAAATTCCTCTTCCTGCTCTGCTTCCTGAACACCCTGCCAGACCAACCATTTTCTCGCCAGATTTTTCCAAACACCAATCATTGGTGACATCTATGTCTTTATCCATATTAACTAAAGTAACTTAAATTAAACCCTCGTGTTTAGTTGCAATCGTCAATCTGATTGGTTTTTAGTAGTGAGTTTTGGCATAGCAGCTATATTTCGATTCATCCAGTTTTTTTTTTCACGGCTCCATAGATAATTTCATAAGCCAACGGTTTTTTTCATTTTTCTTATTAATTAATAGTATTTAACTTTCACAAAACTTTTTTTTTTTAATTCTAAAACGAGGTTTATATACAATTTGATCACCTTCAATTACACTTTCTCTAGACCACTACTTTTGTAGTAGTAAAGCATATTAGATCGCGTATTAGACGATGTATATTAGACTATCCTAAGTAGTTTAAAGTATAAAGATGAAGTTTTTTCAAAATTTAAATTGCAATTAAATTTTGAACAAAATTTATTCGGAAGCATCTAGCTTTCAAAATTAAAATTACGGTTATGGTATATTAAACTTTCCTTTTATTTGCTAATATGGATTTCACATTTTCTCGTATTAACGAACTATTTTAATTTTCATATAAATCACCCTTTTTGAATTAAAACGCACATTAAAAACAATATCATAACATTTTAATATACTTTATCTACAATACAAGTTTTATAGTTATCAAGTGTACAAGATAGTATATTGGAAGATATATTAGAATATCTTGAGTGGTTTTTAAATATAATAATGTGGCTTTTTGAAAATCTTCAATTAAATCCATAATAGAATTTACAATGAAGCATTTAGTTGTCAAAATTAAGACTGGATGGTTATGATGCATTTTTTCTTTCATTTGAAAATCAATTCTGTTATGGATTTCATATTTTCATCTACCAACTATAGTACTTAACTTTCACATAATTCACTTTTTTGCAATTAAATTCTTAACGGAATTTACAATGAAGCATTTATTTGTCAAAATTAATATTAGATGGTTATGATGTATTTTCCTCTCATTTCTAAATCATTACCTCATTAGATTTCATATTTTTCCTTATATGTGTCTGAGTGTGTGTGCATTTATGCGTGCGTTTGTGTGTGTATGTATATAACATTCTAATACACTTTATCTATAATACTACTTTTATAGTAATAAAGAATAAGCAAATTAGATAGTGTATTAGAAGAGATATAGGATGAACCTAGTGGTTTTTAAATATAATAGTGTGACTTTTTTAAAAATTAAATTGCAACTCGATTCCTAATGGAATTCATAATGAAGCATTTACTTGTCAAAGTAAATATTAGACCGGGCCGGATTGGAAGCAAGCTACCTCTTGCTCTTACGATATTTCGAACAGATCACTCCTAAATGCAGCCAGTTTTTATCCCTTCTCTTCCTAGTCCTTATTCAAACCCTCTATGGGAGTCACGTCAGCTGTGGATATAGACTAGGACAACACTACAGAGCGTGTGGCTCTTCTAGGCGGGCAACTGTGTACTAGTGCCTCACTTGCCTTAAAAGACCCTCGTACTGTTCTCGAATAAGCAGCTTTAGACAGAGCTCTTTTCTTTTCATCCTTTCTCCTCTTTCGAAATCGAATGCACATAATTTCTCTTTGCAACCCCTAATTTGACCTTTCAACCCCCAAAATCTTTATTTTCCTCAAGCCACTTTCTCTATCCACTTAGTCCAACCAAAATTTTCTCTCAAAATGTCCATCTTCAAATCTAAAGTAATCTACTAACAAACCTTCACAAAATCAGGTTAGTATATCATCTTTAAGTGTATTTCTTCATTTTTACCGATTGAAATCATTAACTGGAACTCAAATCATTTTTATTAATAAAAAATAACCTTGAACTTTTGCCTCCTCGCACCCATACCCCGCATTAACTATCTAGCCAAGCTTTTGCATCAGGGATGTCTCGAAGATGGCCCTTGTACACCAATCTGTGTTGGTCGGCAAGGTACCCAGCTGCCGGACCCGGGCCTTTTTTAAAATTTTTTTTGTTAAGTTATTCTTTTTTTCAATGTTTTAGGTTATATACTTTTTTTATTACTACAATTTGTTATGTATTTAATGTTGTATGTATATTTTTTGTAGCTGTGATGTTTTCTTTGTTTATCGAATTAATCTTGTTATTTCATCAAAATATATTTAAGTGTACTGTACCTATATTTATTTTTCATTAATTTGTGGTATTGTATGTTTTATGTAGTAGGCTTCAATACTCTCTTCTCAATCATTTCCCTCTCTTATATATCACTTACTCTCTCTCAATCCATTCCAGGACGGAGGAATGTAAGACAGAAATGGAACGCCATGGAAAGTATATTCTCAAGATTTCCCCAGTACCAGCGCCGATAGTAGTGGAAGTTCCTCTTCTTGCTTTGCTGCCAGAACATCCAGCCAGATGAACCATTTTCTCACCAGAGTTTTCCAAACACCAAACATTGGGTACATCTATGTCTTAATCCATATTAAATACAAATAACTTAAAATTGTTACTTTTAGTTTTAAGTTAATAGAGACAAATTTTTTTGAGAGAAAAATTGTTAGGAGAAATGAGGGCCTGCAGGATTGCATATAGGGTTGCAAATAGCAATCCCCTTATAAACTTACGGTGTATACAACCTTCCTTTCCTTTAAAAATTATTTACTCTTTTAATCGAGCTTCATATTTGGTTATTTACTAAAATCGCCCTTTGGAGGAAAGGATGGATTGTTAGTCTAAATGGTGGTTTAGGAGTGCAAGAGAACTTGCTTCACAGGAAGCTCGTAGCTACGTAGCATAAGAACAAGTCGCTGCTGAAATTCGCGCAACGAGCGCGACCCTCGTGTTTAGTTGGCATTGTCAACGCATTGTGAATCTGGTTGGTTCTTTGCTGTGAGTTTTGGTGTACCGCTATATTTCTATTCATCCATTTTTTTTCACGGCTAGATAGATAATTTGATAAGCCAATGATTTTTTGCATTTTTCTTATTAATTAATAGTATTTAACTTTCACATAACTTTTTTTTTAATTCTAAAACGAGGTTTATATACAATTTGATCACCTCCAATTACACTTTCTCTAGACCACTACTTTTGTAGTAGTAAAGCATATTAGATCGCGTATTAGACGATGTATATTAGACTATCCTAAGTAGCTTAAAGTATAAAGATGAAGTTTTTTCAAAATTTAAATTACAATTAAATTTTGAACAAAATTTATTCGGAAGCATCTAGCTTTCAAAATTAAAATTACGGTTATGGTATATTAAACTTTCCTTTTATTTGCTAATATGGATTTCACATTTTCTCGTATTAACGAAGTATTTTAATTTTCATATAAATCACCCTTTTCGAATTAAAACGCACATTAAAAACAATATCATAAAATTTTAGTATACTTTATCTACAATACAACTTTTATAGTTATCAAGTGTACAAGATAGTATATTGGAAGATATATTAGAATATCTTGAGTGGTTTTTAAATATAATAATATGGCTTTTTGAAAATCTTCAATTAAATCCATAATAGAATTTACAATGAAGCATTTAGTTGTCAAAATTAAGACTGGACGGTTATGATGCATTTTTTCTTTCATTTGAAAATCAATTCTGTTATGGATTTCATATTTTCATCTACCAACTATAGTACTTAACTTTCACATAATTCACTTTTTTGCAATTAAATTCTTAACGGAATTTACAATGAAGCATTTATTTGTCAAAATTAATATTAGATGGTTATGATGTATTTTCCTCTCATTTCTAAATCACTACCTCATTAGATTTCATATTTTTCCTTATATGTGTCTGAGTGTGCGTGCGTTTATGCGTGCGTTTGTGTGTGTATGTATATAACATTCTAATACACTTTATCTATAATACTACTTTTATAGTAATAAAGAATAAGCAAATTAGATAGTGTATTAGAAGAGATATAGGATGAACCTAGTGGTTTTTAAATATAATAGTGTGACTTTTTTAAAAATTAAATTGCAACTCGATTCCTAATGGAATTCATAATGAAGCATTTACTTGTCAAAGTAAATATTAGACCGGGCCGGATTGGAAGCAAGCTACCTCTTGCTCTTACGATATTTCGAACAGATCACTCCTAAATGCAGCCAGTTTTTATCCCTTCTCTTCCTAGTCCTTATTCAAACCCTCTATGCGAGTCACGTCAGCTGTGGATATAGACTAGGACAACACTACAGAGCGTGTGGCTCTTCTAGGCGGGCAACTGTGTACTAGTGCCTCACTTGCCTTAAAAGACCCTCGTACTGTTCTCGAATAAGCAGCTTTAGACAGAGCTCTTTTCTTTTCATCCTTTCTCCTCTTTCGAAATCGAATGCACATAATTTCTCTTTGCAACCCCTAATTTGACTTTTCAACCCCCAAAATCTTTATTTTCCTCAAGCCACATTCTCTATCCACTTAGTCCAACCAAAATTTTCTCTCAAAATGTCCATCTTCAAATCTAAAGCAATCTACTAACAAAACTTCACAAAATCAGGTTAGTATATCATCTTTAAGTGTATTTCTTCATTTTTACCGATTGAAATCATTAATTGGAACTCAAATCATTTTTATTAATAAAAAATAACCTTGAACTTTTGCCTCCTCGCACCCATACCTCGCATTAACTATCTAGCCAAGCTTTTGCATCAGGGATGTCTCGAAGATGGCCCTTGTACACCAATCTGTGTTGGTCGGCAAGGTACCCAGCTGCCGCACCCGGGCCTTTTTTAAAATTTTTTTTTGTTAAGTTATTCTTTTTTTCTATGTTTTAGGTTATATACTTTTTTTATTATTACAATTTGTTATGTATTTAATGTTGTATGTATATTTTTTGTAGCTGTGATGTTTTCTTTGTTTATCGAATTAATCTTGTTATTTCATCAAAATATATTTAAGTGTACTGTACCTATATTTATTTTTCATTAATTTGTGGTATTGTATGTTTTATGTGTAGGCTTCAATACTCTCTTCTCAATCATTTCCCTCTCTTATATATCACTTACTCTCTCTCAATCCATTCCAGGACGGAGGAATGTAAGACAGAAATGGAACGCCATGGAAAGTACATTCTCAAGATTTCCCCAGTACCAGCGCCGATAGTAATGGAAGTTCCTCTTCTTGCTTTGCTGCCAGAACATCCAGCCAGATGAACCATTTTCTCACCAGAGTTTTCCAAACACCAAACATTGGGTACATCTATGTCTTCATCCATATTAAATACAAATAACTTAAAATTGTTACTTTTAGTTTTAAGTTAATAGAGACAAATTTTTTTGAGAGAAAAACTGTTAGGAGAAATGAGGGCCTGCAGGATTGCATATAGAGTTGCAAATAGCAATCCCCTTATAAACTTACGGTGTATACAACCTTCCTTTCCTTTAAAAATTATTTACTCTTTTAATCGAGCTTCATATTTGGTTAGTTACTAAAATCGCCCTTTGGAGGAAAGGATGGATTGTTAGTCTAAATGGCGGTTTAGGAGTGCAAGAGAACTTGCTTCACAGGAAGCTCGTAGCTACGTAGCATAAGAACAAGTCGCTGCTGAAATTCGCGCAACGAGCGCGACCCTCGTGTTTAGTTGGCATTGTCAACGCATTGTCAATCTGGTTGGTTCTTTGCTGTGAGTTTTGGTGTACCGCTATATTTCTATTCATCCATTTTTTTTTTTCACGGCTAGATAGATAATTTGATAAGCCAATGATTTTTTGCATTTTTCTTATTAATTAATAGTATTTAACTTTCACATAACTTTTTTTTTAATTCTAAAACGAGCTTGATATACGATATGATAACCTCCATTTACACTTTCTCTAGAACACTACTTTTGCAGTAATACAACGTATTAGATGATTTATATTAGACTATCCTAACTAATTTTAAGTATAAATATGTGGTTTCTTCAAAATTTAAATTTCAATTAAATTTTCAACAAAATTTACTACGAAGCATTTGATTGTCAAAATTAATATTACGGTTACAGTATATTAAACTTTCCTTTTACTTCCAAATTATTTCCTAATATGGATTTCACATTTTCTCTTATTACCGAAGTATTTTAATTTTCATAAAAATCACCTTTTTTCGAATTAAAACGTACTTTACATACAATATCAGAACCTTCTAGTATACTTTATCTACAATACAACTTTTATAGTGATCAAGTGTACAAGATAGTATGTTGGAAGATATATTAGATTATCTTGAGTGGTTTTTAAATATAATAATGTGGCCTTTTCAAAATTTTCAATTAAATCCATAACAAAATTTACAATGAAGCATTTAGTGGTCAAAATTAAGACTAGACGATTATGATGCTTTTTTCCTTTCATTTGAAAATCATTTCCGCTATGGATTTCATATTTTCTCCTATCAACTATACTTAACTTTCACATAATTCACTTTTTTGCATTTAAATTCTTAACAGAATTTTTACATTGAAGCATTCATATGAAATGGTTATGATGTATTTTCCTCTCATTTCTAAATCATTTCCTCAATAGAGTTCATATTTTTCCTTATATGGTGTGCATGTGTGTGTGTGCGTGCATTTGTTCATACGTGTGTGTTTATATATATATATAACATTCTAATACACTTTATATATAATACTACCGTTATAGTAATAAATAATAAGCGAATTAGACAGTATATTAGAAGGGATATAGAATCTACCTAGTGGTTTTTAAACATAATGCTGTGCCTTTTTAAAAATTTAAATTGTACTTGATGGAATTTATAATGAAGAATTTAGTTGTCAAAATTAATATTAGACGCAGTAATTTCTCTTTGGAACCCCTAACTTGACCATGCAACCCCCCAAATCCTCATTTCCTCAAGCCACTTTCTCTGTCTACCTCGTCCTACAAAACTTTTCTCTCAACAAGTCCATCTTCTAACCTAAAGTAATGTACCAACAAATCTTCGCAAAATCATGTCAGTATATCATCTTTAAGTGCATTTCTTCATTTTTACCGATTGAAATCATTAAATGGAGCTCAAATCATTTTTTTTTAAAAAAATAATCTTGAATTTTGGATCCTCACTCCCGTACCCCTCGTAAGCCAATCTGCGTTGGCCGGCATGCTACCCAGACGAAGTACCCGGGTGTTTTTTAAAATTTTTTTGTTAAGTTACTCTTTTTTTTTTAGGTTATTCACTTTTTTATTACTATAATTTGTTATGTATTTAATGTGGTATGTATACTTTATATAGCTATGATGTTTTATTTGTTTATCGAATTAATCTCGTTATTTCATCAAAATATATTTAAGCGTACTGTACCTACATTTATTTTTAATTATTTTGTGCTCTTGTATGTTTTCTGTTGTTGGCTTCTATAATCTCCTCCCAATCATTTACCTCTCTTATATATCACTCACTCTCTCTCACTCCACTCCACCACGAAGGAATGGAAGACAGAAATGGAATATCATGGAAAATAACGGTCTGGGGAATTACATATAGGGTTGCAAATAGCAGCCCCCTTATACACATATGGTGTCTACAACCTTCCTTTCTTTTAAAAATTATTTACTCTTTTAATAGAGTATCACATTTAGTTTTACTAAATCGTCCTTTAGAGAGAAGGATGGATTGTTAGTCTAAATGGTGGTTTAGGAGTGCCAAAGAACTTGGTCCACAAGAAGCTCGTAGCTATATAGAATAAGAACAATTCGTTACTAAGATTCGCACAACGAGCGCCACCACCGTGTTTAGTTGCCATTGTCAATCTGGTTGGTTCTTTGCAGCGAGTTTCGGCATAGCGACTGTGTTTCGATTGATCTTTTTTTTTCACAGCTCGATAGATAATTTCATAAGCCAACGATTTTTGCATTTCCCTTATTAATTAAGAGTATTTAACTTTCACATAATTTTTTTTTTAATTCTCAAACAAGCTTTATATACAATATGGTAACCTCCAATTACATTTTCTCTAACGCTGCTTTTGTAGTAATACAGCGTATTAGATATGCGTATTAAACGATGTATATTAGTCTATCCTAAGTAGATTTTCAACAAAATTTACAATGAAGCACTTTAAAATTACGGTTATCGTATAGTCAGCTTTCCTTTTATTTAAAAATTATTTCCTAATATGGATTCCACATTTTCTCTTATAAACGGAGTATTTTATTTATCACATAAATCACCTTTTTTGAATTAAAACGTACTCAAAATACAATACTATAACCTTCTAATACACTTTATCTACAATACCACTCTTATAGTGATCCAGGTGTACGTGATAGTATGAAGATATATTAGATGATCTTGAATAGTTTTTAAATATAATATTGTGGATTTTCAAAAATTTGCAATTAAATCTATAACAGAATTTACAATGAAGCATTTAGTTGTCAAAACTAAGATTAGATGGGTATGATGCATTTTTCCTTTCATTTCAAAATCATTTGCCCTATAGATTTCATATTTTCTCTTATCAACTATAGTATTTAACTTTCAAATAATTCACTTTGTTGCGCAAAAATTTTTAACAGAATTAAAAAAGAAAAAGCATTTAGTCGTGAAAATTAATATTACATGGTTATGATGTACTTTCCTCTCATTTCAAAATCATTTCTTCTAGAGTTCATATTTTTCCTTATATGTGTGTTTGTGTGCGTGCGTATGTGAGTTTATATATATATAACATTCTGATATACTTTCTCTATGATACTACTTTTAGTAATAAAGAATAAGCGAATTCGATAGTGTATCAGAAGAGATATAAGATGAACTTGAATGGTTTTTAAGTATATTAGGATGATTAAGACGGGGAAATTTCTCTTTCCAACTCCTAGTTTGAGCTTGCAACCCCCCAAACCCTTATTTCCCTCAAGCCACTTTCTCTCTCCACCTCTTCCTACAAAAGTTTTTCTCAAAAAGTCCATTTTCAAATCTCAAATAATCTACCGACAAATCTTCCCAAAATCAGGTTAGTATATCATCTTTAAGAGTATTTTTTCATTTTTACCGATTCAAATCATTATATTGAGCTCAAATCATTTATTTCAAAAAGAAAAATAATATGGCATTCTTGCCTCCTCCCACTCGTATCTTGGAGTATCTATCCCGCCAAGCCTGTGCATCAGGGATGTCTCGAAGATGGCCCTCGTGCACCAATTTGCGTTGGCCAGCAAGCTACCCAGTCGCAGCATCCGGTACTTTTTAATTTTTTTTTTTTGTTACGTTATTCTTCCTTGCTTTGTTTTAGGTTATTTACATTTTTTAATTATTATAATTTGCTATGTATTTAAGGTTGTATGTATATTTTATGTAGCGATAATGTTTTATTTATTTATTTATTAAATTAATCTTGTTATTTCATCAAAATACGTTTAAGTATACTGTACCCACATTTATTTTTTAATTTTTTGTGGTATTGCACATTTTTTGCAGTAGGCTTCAATACTCCCTCCTCAATCATTTACCTCTCTTATATATCACTCACTCTCTCTGACTCCACTCCTTCACGGAGGAATGGAAGACAGATATGGAATACCTTGGAAAATACATTCTCAAGATTTCTCCAGTAGCAGCGCCACCAGTAGTGGAAGTTCCTCTTCTTGCTCTGCTGCTGCAAGAACACCCGGCCAGATCAACCATTTTCTCGCTAGTGTTTTCCTAACACCAACCATTGGTTACATCTATGTCGTCATCCATATTAACAAAAAGTAACTTAAAATTGTTACTTTGAGTTTTAAGTTATTAGAGAGAAATTTTTGTAGAGAGAGAAAGTTGTTAGGAGAAATGAGGGTTTGGGAGATTGCATATAGGGTTGTAGATAGCAGTCCCCTAATACACTTATGGTATATACAACCTTCCTTTTCCTTCAAAATTATTTACTCTTTGGATTTTTCATTTTTTCTTATTAATTAATAATATTTAACTTTCACATAACTTTTTTTTTTTTTTTTTAATTCTAAAATGAGCTTTATATACAATAACCTCCTACTACACCTTCTCTAGAAGACTACTTTTCCGGTAACACAGCATATTAGATTATTTATATTAGACTATCCTAAGTAGTTTTAAGTTTAAAAATGTAGTTTTTTCAAAATTTAAATTGCAATTAAATTTCAACAAAATTTATAATGAGGCATCTAATTGTCAAAATTCAAATTACGATTATGGTATATTGAACTTTCCTTTTACTTAAAAATTATTTTCTAATATGGGTTTTACATTTTCTTTGATTAACAAAGTATTACAATTTTCACATAAATCACCCTTTTTGAATTAAAATGTGCTCAAAATATAATATCATAACCTTCTAATACACTTTGTCTATAATACAACTTTTATAGTGTCCAGTGTAGGAGATAGTATATTGGAAGATATATTAAATGATCTTTTGTGGTTTTAAAATATAATATTGTGGGTTTTTCAAAATTTGAAATTAAATCCATAACAGAATTTATAATTAAAGCATTTAGCTGTTAAAACTAAGATCAAACGGTTATGATGCATTTTTGCTTTCATTTCAAAATCATTTCCTCTATGGATTTTGTATTTTCTCTTATCAACTATAGTATTTAACTTTCACAATATTAACTTTTTTGCACTTAAATTCTTAGTAAAATTTAAAACAAAGCATTTAGGTATAAAAATTAATATTAGATGGTTATGATATACTCTCCTCTCATTTCAAAATCGTTTCCTCTATGGAGTTCATATTTTTCCTTATGTATGTGTGTGCGTGCGCATGTGTGTGAATGTGGGTTTCTATGTATATATATAACATTCTAATACACTTTCTCTATAATACTACTTTTAGTAATAAGGAATAAGCTTATTAGATAGTGTATTAGAAGAGATATAAGATGAACCTGAGTGGTTTTTAAGTATAGCAGTGTAACTTTTTTAAAATTTAAACAGCAATTAAATTCTTAATGGAATTTATAATGAAGCATTTAGTTGTCAAAATTAATATTAGATGGGGAAATTACTCTTTGCAACCTCCCAAACCCTCATTTCCCTCAAGCCACTTTCTCTCTCTACCTCTTCCTTCGAAAATTTTCTCTCAAAAAGTCCATCTTCAAATCTCAAGTAATCTACCACAAATCTTCACAAAATCAGGTCAGTATATCATCTATACATGTATTTCTTCATTTTTACAGATTAAAATCATTATATTAAGCTCAAATCATTTTTTTTTAAAAAAGAATCTGAAATTTTTGCCTCCTCTCACCCGTACCCTGCAATAGCGATCTAGCCAAGCCCGTGCACCAGGGATGTCTCGAAGATGGACCTCATGTACTAATTTGGGTTGGCCAGCAAGCTACCCAGCCGCAGCACCCCGGCATTTTTAAATTTTTTTTTTTTGTTAGGTTATTATTTCTTGCTTTGTTTTAGGTTATTATTTCTTGCTTTGTTTTAGGTTATTTACATTTTTTTATTACTATAATTTGTTATGTATTTAATGTTGTATGTATATTTTATGTAGCTATAATGTTTTTTTTATTTATTGAATTATATGTTTTTTAATGTGTAGATATTATTTTTAAATTTGTTTAATGAATTACGCAAATTGTTATTATTGTATTTTTTTTTTTTGTTTGATGTCTATTATGTTTAAATGTCTATAGGTTCGGGTGATACAACCGGGCCGCTTTTGGTTTATAAACCCGGGCACTGCTTGAGGCAACCTTGGAAATTGGGTTGTTATTGTTGTGCCAAGGTAACCAACCCGGGCCAAACCAAAGGCGTCCCACCAGGCGGATAGGCAAAATTAAAACCAGCTTTGGTAACCAATTATCGAGCCAAACCATTTTTTTAAAAAAATAAATAAATAAATAAAATGTGCTTTTCGAACTAAATTTTACTTCAAAATCGATATTTTCCAAACACAAATCATTGGTTACATCTATGTCTTCATCCATATTAACTAAAAAGGAAACTTAAAAGTTTTACGTTGAGTTTTAAGTTGTTAGAGAGAAAATTTTTGAAGAGAGATGGAGTTGTGAGGAGAAATTAGGGTCCTAATACAACGCGTTTTAAGTACAGTATGATAACGTCATAATACACTTTCTCTAGAACACTACTTTTGTAGTAATACAATGTATTAGATAATGTACTTGATGAATTATATTAGACAATGCCATGTACTTTTCCGTATAATAATGTGACATTTTCAAAATTTAAATTGCAATTAAATTTTCAACAAAGTTTACAACGAAGCATCTAATTGTAAAAATTAAGATTACGGTTATACTATATTCAACTTTCTATTTATTTAAAAATTATTGCCTAATTTGGATTTCGAATTTCCTTTTATTAATGAAGTATTTTAATTCTCGCATAAATCTCCATTTTCGAAGTAAAACGTACTTTAAATACAATATTATAACCTTCTAATACACTTTATCTACAATACTACTTTTATAGTGATCAAGTGTACAAGATAATATATTGGAAGATATATTGATCTTGAGTGGTTTTTAAATATAATAATGCGGATTTTTCAGAATTTGCAATTAAATTCATAACAGAATTTACAATGAAGCATTTAGTTTTTTATTTTTATAATTTTTTAAGTATTTAATTTTTATGTATATTTTATATAGCTATGATGTTTTATTTGTTTATCAGATTAATTTTATTATTTCATCAAAATATATTTAAGTGTACTTTACCTACATTTATTTTTCATTATTTTGTGCTCTTGTATGTTTTATGTAGTAAGCTTCTATACTCTTTTCCCAATCATTTACCTCTCTTATATATCACTCACTCTCTTTCACTCCACTCCACCACGGAGGAATGGAAGACAGAAATGGAATACCATGGAAAATACATTCTCAAGATTTATCTAGTAGCAGCACCGCCAATAGTGAAGTTCCTCTTCTTGCTATGCTTCCAGAACAGTAGGCCAGATCAACCATTTTCCTGCCAGAATTTTCCAAACACCAATTATTGGTTACATCTATTTCTTCATCCATATTAACTAAAAGTAGCTTAAAATTGTTACTTTTAGTTTTAAGTTATTAGAGAGAAATTTTTGTAGAGAGATAAAGTTTTTAAGAGAAATGAGGGTCTGGGGAATTGCATATAAGGTTGCAAATAGCAATCCCCTTATACACTTATGGTGTATACAATCTTCCTTTCTTTTAAAATTTATTTACTCTTTTAATAGATTATTATATTTAGTTTTACTAAAATCGCCCTTTGTAGGGAAGGATGGATTGTTAGTCTAAATGGTGGTTTAGGAGTGCTAGAGAACTTGGTCCACCAAAAGCTCGTAGCTATGTAGAATAAGAACAAGTCGTTGCTGAGATTCGCACAACGAGCGCCACTATCGTGTTTAGTTGCCATTCTCAATCTAGTTGGTTCTTTGCAGCGAGTTTCGGTGTAGAAGCTGTATTTCGATTGACCTTTTTTTTTCACAGCCTGATCGATAATTTTATAAGCCAATGATTTTTTGCATTTTCCTTATTAATTAAGAGTATTTAACTTTCACATAACTTTTTTTTTAATTCCAAAACAAGCTTTATATACAATATGATAACCTCCAATTACACTTTCTCTAGAACACTACTTTGTAGTAATATAGCGTATTAGAGAGCGTATTAAACCATGTATATTATACTATCCTAAGTAGTTTTAAGTATAAAGATGTAGTTTTTTTAAAATTTAAATGGCAATTAAATTTTCAACAAAATTTACAATGAGGCATTTTAAAATTATGCTTATAGTATATTCAGCTTTCTTTTTATTTAAAAATTATTTCCTAATATGTATTTCACATATTCTCTTATAAACCTAGTATTTTATTTTTCACATAAATCACCTTTTTTGAATTAAAACGTACTCAAAATACAATATTATAACCTTCTAATACACTTTATCTACAATACCACTTTTATAGTGATCAAGGTGTACGTGATAGTATATTAGAAGATATATTAGATGATCTTGAGTAGTTTTTTAATATGATATTGTGGCTTTTTCAAAATTTGCAATTAAATCCATAACAGAATTTATAATGAAGTATTTAGTTTTCAAAATTAAGATTAGACGCTCATGATGTATTTTTCCTTTCATTTCAAAATCATTTGCTCTATAGATTTCATATTTTCTCTTATCAACTATGGTATTTAACTTTCACATAATTCACTTTTTTGTGCAAAAATTTTTAATAGAATTTAAAAAAAAAAGGGCATTTACTCTTGAAAATTAATAGTAGATGGTTATGATGTACTTTCCTCTCATTTCAAAATCATTTCTTCTAGAGTTCATATTTTTCCTTATATGTGTGTTTGTTTGTGTGCATGTGCGTGTATATATATGACATTCTAATAAACTTTCTCTATAATACTACTTTTAGTAATAAAGAATAAGCGAATTGGATAATGTGTTAGAAGAGATATAAGATGAGCCTGAGTGGTTTTTAAGTATATTAGGGTGATTAAGATGGGGAAATTTCTCTTTGCACCCCTAATTTGAGCTTGCAACCCCCCAAACCCTTATTTCCCTCAAGCCACTTTCTCTCTCTACCTCTTCCTACCAAACTGTTTTCTCAAAAATTTTATCTTCAAATCTCAAATAATCTACCGACAAATCTTCACAAAATCAGGATAGTATATCTTCTTTAAGGGTATTTTTTCATTTTTACCGATTCAAAGTATTATATTGAGCTCAAATCATTTTTTTAAATAATAACAATATCATATTTTTGCCTCCTCCCACTCGTACCCTGGAGTATCTATCTAGCCAAGCCTGTGCACTAGTGATGTCTCAAAGATGGCACTCGTACACCAATTTGGGTTGGCCAGCAAGCTACCCAGCCGCAGCACCTGGGACATTTTAATTTTTTTTTTCTATTAAGTTATTCTTTCTTGCTTTGTTTTAGGTTATTTACATTTTTTTATTATCATAATTTGATATGTATTTAAGGTTGTATGTATATTTTATGTAGCCATAATGTTTTATTTATTTATCAAATTAATCTTGTTATTTTATCAAAATATACTTAAGGGTACTGTACTGACATTTATTTTTTTATTTTTTTGTGGTATTGTACATTTTCTTTAGTAGGCTTCAATACTCTCTTCTCAATCATTTACCTCTCTTATATATCACTCACTCTCTCTCACTCCACTCCAGCACGGAGAAATGGAAGACAGAGATGGAATACCATGGAAAATACAATCTCAAGATTTATCCAGTAGCACCCGGCAAGATCAATCATTTTCTCGCTAGAGTTTTCCTAACACCAACCATTGGTTACATCTATGTCTTCATCCATATTAACTAAAAGTAGATTAAAATTTTTACTTTGATTTTTAAGTTATTAGAGAGAAATTTTTGTAGAGAGAGAAAGTTGTTAGGAGAAATGAGGGTTTGCGGGATTGCATATAGGGTTGCAGATAGCAGCCCCGTAATACACTTATGGTGTATAAAACCTTCCTTTCTTTCAAAATTATTTACACTTTGGATTTTTCATTTTTTCTTATTAATTAATAGTATTTAACTTTCACATAACTTTTTTTTATTTCTAAAACGATCTTTATATATAATAACCTCCTACTACACCTTCTCTAGAACACTACTTTTGTAGTAACACAGCATATTAGATGATTTATATTAGATTATCCTAAGTAGTTTTAAGTTTAGAAATGTGGTTGTTTCAAAATTTAAATTGCAATTTAATTTTCAACAAAATTTACAATGAAGCATCTAATTGTCAAAATTAAAGTTACGGTTATGGTATATTCAACTTTCCTTTTATTTTAAAATTATTTCCTAATATGGATTTCACATTTTCTCATATTAATGAAGTATTACAATTTTCACATAAAACACGTTTTTTGAATTAAAATGTACTCAAAATATAATATCATAAGCTTCAAATACACTTTATCTATAATACAACTTTTATAGTGTTCAGTGAAGGAGAGAGTATATTGGAAGATATATTAAATGATCTTTAGTGGTTTTAAAATATAATATTGTGGGTTTTTTCAAAATTTGCAATTAAATCCATAATAGAATTTATAATGAAGCATTTAGTTGTTAAAATGATGATTAGACGGTTATACATTGTAATACACTTTCTCTATAATACTACTTCTAGTAGTAAGGAATAAGCTTAGTAGATAGTGCATTAGAAGAGCTATAAGATGAACCCAAGTGGTTTTCAAGTATAATAGTCCGACTTTTTCAAAATTTAAACTGCAATTAAATTCTTAATGGAATTTATAATGAAGCATTAGATGGGGAAATTTCTCTTTGCAACCCCTAATTTGAGCTCGCAACCCCCTGAACCCTCATTTCCCTCAAGCCACTTTCTCTCTCTACCTCTTCCTACCAAAATTTTCTCTCAAAAATTCCATCTTCAAATCTCAAGTAATCTATCAACAAATCTTCACAAAATCAGGTCAGTATATCATCTATACGTGTATTTCTTCATTTTTACTGATTCAAATCATTATATTGAGCTCAAATCATTTTTTAAAAAAAATAATAATCTGAAATTTTTGCCTCCTCCCACCCGTACCATGCAGTAGCTATCCAGCCAAGCCTGTGCAGCAGGGACGTCTCAAAGATGGCCCTCATGTACTAATTTGGGTTGGCCAACAAGCTACCCGGCCGCAACACCCAGGCATTTTTAAATTTTTTTTTCATGTTATTCTTTTTTGCTTTGTTTTAGGTTATTTACATATTTCTATTACTATAATTTGTTGTGTATTTAATGTTGTATGTACATTTTATATAGCTATAATGTTTTATTTATTTATTAAATTATCTATTTTTTAATGTGTATGTATTACTTTTAAATTTGTTTAATGAATTACGCAAATTGTTATTATTGTATTTTTTTTTTTTTTTTTGTTTAGATGTCTGTTATGTTTAAATGCCTCTTTTCTAGTTATGGAGAAAACACATAATTAAATACAAAAATAGGTTCGGGTGAACCAACCAGGCCGCCTTTGGTTTATAAACCCAGGCGCTACTTGAGCTAACCTAGGAAACTGGATTGTTATTGTTGTGCCAAGCTAACCAACCCAGGCCAAACCAAAGGCATCACACCAGGCAGATATTCAAAATTAAAACAAGCTTGGGTAACCAATTATCAAGCCAAACCAATTTTTTAAAAAATAAATAAATAAAATTTGCTTTTCGAACTAAATTTCACTTCAAAATCGATGTTTTCCAAACACCAATTATTGGTTACATCTATGTCTTCATCCATATTAACTAAAAGAAACTTAAAATTTTCACTTTGAGTTTTAAGTGGTTAGGGAGAAAATTTCTGTAGGGAGACAAAGTTTTTAGGAGAAATTAGGGTCTGGAGGGTTGTATATATGGTTGCAGGTAGCAGTCCCCTAATACGGTCATGGTGTATACAACCTTCCTTTCCTTTCAAAATTTTTATTTTTTCTTTGAATTTTTTACTTTCTCTTATTAATTAATAATATTTAACTTTCACATAATTCATTTTTTTAATTCTAAAACGCGCTTTAAATACAGTATGATAACGTCCTAACACACTCTACCTTTGTAGTAATACAACGTATTAGATAATGTATTTGATGATTTATATTAGATGATGCTAAGTAGTTTTCAGTATAATAATGTGACATTTTCAAAATTTAAATTCCAATTAAATTTTCAACAAGGATTACAACGAAGCATCTAATTTTCAAAATTAAGATTACGGTTATAGTATATTCAACTTTCTATTTATTTAAAAATTATTTCCTAATTTGGATTTGAAATTTTCTTTTATTAACGAAGTATTTTAATTTTCACATAAATCTTCATTTTCGAAGTAAAACGTACTTTAAATACAATATTATAACCTTCTAATACACTTTATCTACAATACTACTTTTCTAGTGATCAAGTGTACAAGTAATATATTAGAAGATATATTGATCTTAAGTGATTTCTAAATATAATAATGCTGCTATTTCAGAATTTACAATGAAGCATTTAGTTTTCAAAATTAAGATTAGACGGCTATGATGTATTTTTCTTCCATTTCAAAATCCTTTCCTCTCTGGTTTACATGTTTTCTTTTATCAACTAAAATATTTAATTCTCACATAATTCAATTTTTTCAATTAAATTCTTAATAGAATTTACAATGAAATATTTATATTTCAAAATTAAGATTAGGTGGTTATGATGTATTTTCCTTTCAATTAAAAATCATTTCTTTTGTGGATTTCATATTTTTCCTTAGTAACTAGAGTACTTAACGCATGTGAGGCCTTTTTCGAGTGACAGGAGTTGAGACCTCCCAACCTCGAAGTTTAGAGTTTTTCTCTCTTAGTTAAGGTTGTGCTTGATTGTTTGATATTTATGCAATCTCCACCAATAGTGTGATATTCTACTAAAAAAACATGCTATTTAACTTCACATAATTCACTTTTTTTCAAATTGAAACATGCTTTAAATTCAATATGAAAACCTTCTAATATGATTTCTCTATGTATTAGACGATCTTGAATGGTTTTTAAGTATAATCATGAGAATTTTTCAAAATTTAAATTGTAATTAAATTCCGAACAAGATTTTAGAAAATTATCTAACTGTCGAAATTAATATTAGACCATTAAAAGTATAACTTTCCTTTCACTTTTAAATTATTTCCTCTTTGGATTTCACATATTCGCTCATTAATTACAAGTATTTAACCTTGATATAAAGCACCTTTTTTGAATTAAAACCTACTTTAAATACATTTACCTTTCCTTGTTCTGTGGTATAGTAGGCTTCAGTACTCTCTTCTAAATCATTTACCTCTCTTATATATCACTTACTCTCTCTCACTCCACTCCAGCACGAAGGAATGGAAGACAGAAATGGAATGCCATAGAAAGTTCATTCTCAAGGTTTTTCCAATAGCAGCGCCACCAGTAATAGAAGTTCCTCTTCTTGCTCTGCTACCAGAACACCCGGCGAGATCAACCATTTTCTCGCTAAAGTTTTCTCTTTCGGCTTTAGCCAAGTGACGAACAATTTACGAGGTTCCAAAAACTTCAATATCCAAAATCCACCCTATTTCTCTCAACACCTAACTAACGGCATCGTTCACTACAACCCCTCCAACATAGGTTTGTGGGTCAATTCTTTCTTGTCCGAATTCAGCCAACCTTCATTACCTGTTTTTCCATCTCTCCTAGATCCTAATTTGGGTTCTACAAGTACTATTATGTTAAAAGAATTACCCATTATGGCTCCACATAAGAATTTCTCCAGCATCATTTTTCAAAGTATGAAACGAGAAAAAGAAGATTCCAGTATTCAGTTAATCCACGTGATGATGACTTGTGCCGAGATAATACAACGTGGCAACATCTCATTGGCTTGCACTTTGGTCGAAAAACTCCAAGGTCTTTTGGCATGCATGGATTCAACATCTGCCATGGGCAAGGTGGCCAGCTATTTCATTGATGCCCTTAATCAACGAATATTCACCGCATCACAAGGAATCAATTCCGTCACCTTCCTTGCCGAGAACGAGATTCTGTATCATAATTTCTATGAAGCCACGCCTTATCTCAAATTTGCCCATTTTACGGATAATTAAACCATGTTAGAAGCCTTTCAAGGTCACGATTTCATTCACGTTATCGATTTCAGTCTCATGCAAGGCTTACTGTGGTCATCATTGATTCAGGCCTTAGCTCTCTGTCCTAAAGGACCTGCATTGCTTCTTATACCGGTATTGGCCCACCGTCCACCAATGACCGCAATTTTCTCGAAGAAACTATTTTAGATTGGTTGAATTTGCACGATCAGTAAATGTAAACTTGGCATTTCGTAGAGTGCTGGCTTCAAGGCTTGACGATATCAAGCCGTGGTTGTTGCAGGGAAGTCGAGGAGAAGCCATAGCGGTAAATTTAATTTTTGAGCTACATAAGTTAATTGGGTTGAATTCGATCCATGGATCACCAATTGAATTGGTTCAAAATTGGGTCAGAAACTTAACCCCAAAGGTCATAACAATAGTAGAGCAAGAAGTTGACCACAATCAAGCCGAGTTTTTGGATCTGTTTACTGAAGCTTTATTCTATTATTCAACCATGTTCGACTCGTTGGAGGCTTCTTCGGCTCACCCGAAGAAAGGTTTAGCCCAATTATACATGAAGAGTGAGATATGTAATATTGTATCTTGTGAGGGTCCAGCTCGAACAGAGAGACACGAGCCGCTGGCAAAGTGGAGGGATTGACTGATTAGAGCCGGCTTCAAGCCGTTAGAATTGGGATCCATTACGTTTGAGCAAGCCAGTATGATGTTAAGTTTATTCTTAGTGGAAGGGTACTGTGTAGAAGAGAAAGAAGGATGTTTAACATTAGGTTGGCATGGCGACCATTCATTGCCACCTCTGCTTGGGAATCGGCTATGATTGAGCCAAGAAGCCCTTGAAACGGAATCAGCTATAATCAAATCAAGCCCTCATTTCAAATATGATAAAAGGTTAGCCATTAAGAGATTTTGTTTTTATATTTTTAGCCCTATAGACTTGAGAGAATTTTGAAGATTTTGTAATTTATAGCATATTCAATTTACTTCAAATTAATTGTGGGAGATGAAACTAGAGGTTCTATTTCATTATTGCTTGTCACCTTTTTAGTATTCAACTTTTATAACGTTTAAAATGAAAATAAAATCAGCCATGTCACTTGTGTTAGAATAATGTAGGTGCATTTGGATTAGTTTTAAATTTTAGAAAAGTTTAAACTTTTTTTTCTTAAAGATTCCAAGAAGGTAATTTATTTGTGAAAAAGGATGTAAGGACCAAAGCAAAAAATTATAACGGTTTTTATTTTGAAATATAATCCAAATATGCACATTTAGTTTTTTACTCTGGAACATAATGTTCTAATTGTGAGTAATGATGTGAATTTTAATAGAAAGATTGAAGAGTATAATTCCAACTTCGTATAAAATGTACTATGTTTTTAATAGTAATATATATTAATGATAATGTAATATTTAATTAGTAAGTCATCTCTTGTATTAAAAATAAATAAGGACAATGAACAGAATTTACAATAAAGAATTTAGTTGTCAAAGTTAATATTAGATGGTTATGATGTAATTTCCTCTCATTTCAAAATCATTTCTTCTATAGAGTTCATATTTTTCCCTATATGTGTGTGTGTGCGTGCATGCGTGTGTGTGTGTGTGCGTGCACGCGTATGTGTGTGTACATATTACATTCTAATACACTTTATCTATAATACTACTTTTATAGTAATAACGAATAGGCAAATTTGATAGTGTATTAGAAGAGATATAGGATGAACGTTAGTGGTTTTTAAGTATATTAGTGTGACTTTTTCAATATTTCAATTACAATTAAATCTTAATGGAGATTATAACGGAGTAATTTCTCTTTGCAACCCCTAATTTGACCTTGCAACCCACCGAACCGTCATTTCCCTCAAGCCACTTTCTTTATCCACCTCGTCCTACCAAAATTTTCTCTCAAAAAGTCCATCTTCAAATCTAAAGTAATCTACCCCACAAATCTTTACAAAATCAGGTTAGTATATTCTCTTTCAAGTGTATTTCTTTATTTTTACCGATTAAGTCATTAAATGTAGCTCGAATAATTTTTTTTTTTAAAAAATTAATCTATAATTTTTGCCTTCTCCCAACCGTACCCCACAGTAACTACCAGCCAAGCCCGTGCACTAGGGATGTCTCAAAGATGGCCCTCGTGTGCTGAGGTGGCCGGAAAGCTACCCAGCCAAAGTACCCGGGTCTTTTTAAAAATTTTGTTTTAAGTTATTCTCTTTTCTTTGTTTTAGGTTATTTACTTTTTTATTATTATAATTTGTTATGTATTTAATATTGTATGTATATTTTATGTAGCTATGATGTTTTATTTATTTATCGAATTAATCTTGTTGTTTCATCAAAATATATTTATGTGTACTATACCTAAATTTGTTCTTCACTATTTTGTGGTATTGTACGTTTACTGTAGGAGGCTTCAATACTCTCTTCTCAATCATTTACCTCTCTTATATATCACTCACTTTCTCTCACTCAACTCCAGCAGGAGTAATGAAAGACAGAAATGGAATGCCATGGAAAATACATTCTCAAGATTTCTCCAATAGCAGCGCCGCCTGTAGTGGAAGTTCCTCTTCCTGCTCTGCTTCCAAAACACCCGGTCAGATCAACCATTTTCTCGTCCGAGTTTTCCAAACATCAATCATTGGTTACATCTATGTCGCTTATTAACTAAAGTAATTTAAAATTGTTACTTTGAGTTTTATGTTATTAGAGAGAAATTTTTGTAGAGAGATAAAGGTGTTAGGAGAAATGAGGGTCTGCGGGATCACATATAGGGTTGCAATTAGCTGTCCCCTGATACACTTATTGTGTATATAATCCACCTTTGCTTTAAAAATTATTTACTCTTTTAATAGATTATCATATTTGGTTATTTACTAAAATCGTGCTTTGGAAGGAAGGACGGATTGTTAGTGTAAATTATGTTTTAGGAGTGCCTAAGAACTTGGTACACCAGAACCTCGTAGCTTGGTAGAATAAGAACAAGTCGTTGCTAAGATTCACACAACGAGCGTGACTCTCGTGTTTACTTGCCATTGTCAATCTGATTGGTTTTTTGCAGTGAGTTCTGGCATAGCAGCTATATTTCGATTCATCCAGTTTTTTTTTCTCGGCTTGATAGATAATTGCATAAGGCAATGACTTTTTGCATTTTTCTTATTAAATACAAGTATTTAACTTTCACATAACTTTTTTTTTAATCCAGAAACGAGCTTTATAAACAATAGGATCACCTCCAATTACACTTTCTCTAGAACACTACTTTTGTAGTAATAAAGTATATTAGATCGTGTATTAGACGATGTATATTAGACTATCCTAAGTACTGTAAAGTATAAAGATGTAGTTTTTTCAAAATTTAAATTGCAATTAAATTTTCAACAAAATTTATTAGGAAGCATCTAGCTTTCTAAATTAAAATTATGGTTCGGGTATATTAAACTTTCCTTTTATTTCCAAATTATTTGCTAATATGGATTCCACATTTTCTCTTATTAACGAAGTAGTTTAATTTTCATATAAATCACTTTTTTCGAATTAAAACGTACTTTAAATACAATATCATAACCTTCGAGTATACTTCATTTACAATACAACTTTTATAGTGATCAAGTGTACAAGATAGTATATTGGAAGATATATTAGAATATCTTGAGAAGTTTTTAAATATAATAATGTGGCTTTTTCAAAATTTTGAATTAAACCCATAACAGAATTTTCAATGAAGCATTCAGTTATCAAAATTAAGACTGGACAGTTATGATGCATTTTTTCTTTCATTTCAAAATCATTTCCGCTATGGATTTCATATTTTCAACTATCAATTATAGTACTTAACTTTCACATAATTCACTTTTTTGCAATTAAATTCTTAATGGAATTTACAACGAAGCATTTATTTGTCAAAATTAATATTAGATGGTTATGATGTATTTTCCTCTCATTTCTAAATCATTTCCTCAATAGAGTTCATATTTTTCCTTACATGTGTCTGAGTGTGCGTGCATTTGTGCGTGCGTCTGTGTGTGTGCATATATATAACATTCTAATATACTTTATCTATAATACTACTTTTGTAGTAATAAAGAATAAGTAAATTAGATAGCGTATTAGAAGAGATATAGGATGAACCTAGTGGTTTTTAAATATAACAGTGTGACTTTTTCAAAAATTAAATTGCAACTCAATTATTAATGGAATTCATAATGAAGGATTTGCTTGTCAAAATAAAGACAGGGTAATTTCTCTTTGCAACCCCTAATTTGATGTTTCAATCCCCCAAACCCTCAAATCATTTTTATTAATAAAAAATAATCTTGAATTTTTTCCTCCTCACATCCGTACCCCGCATTAACTATCCAGCCAAGCTGGTGCATCAAGGATGTCTCGAAGATGGCCCTTGTGCGCCAATCTGGGTTGCCCGGCAACCTACCCAGCTGCCGCACCCGGGCCTTTTTTTAAATTTTTTTGGTTAAGTTATTCTTTTTTCTATATTTTAGATTATTTACTTTTTTTATTATTATAATTTGTTATGTATTTAATGTTGTATGTATATCTTATGTAGCTATCATGTTTTCTTTGTTTATCCAATTAATCTTGTTATTTCATCAAAATATATTTAAGTGTACTGTACCTATATTTATTTTTTATTATTTTGTGGTGTTGTATGTTTTCTGCAGTAGGCTTCAGTACTCTCTTCTCAATCATTTCCTTCTCTTATATATCACGTACTCTCTCTCACTCCACTCCAGGACGGAGCAATGGAAGACAGAAATGGAATGCCATGGAAAATACATTCTCAAGATTTCTCCAGTAGCAATGCCGATAGTAGTGGAAGTTCCTCCTCTTGCTTTGCTGCCAGAACATCCAGCCAGGTCAACCATTTTCTCGCCAGAGTTTTCCAAACACCAAGCATTGGGTACATCTATGTCTTAGATGATTTATATTAGACTATCCTAAGTAATTTTAAGTATAAATATGGGGTTTTTTTAAAATTTAAATTGCAATTAAATTTTCAACAAAGTTTACTACAAAGCATCTGATCGTCAAGATGTAATCAAGCAAATCGACTACTTCCTCGTCGGCGAATCTACAACATATGCTATACTTCTAGACCTGGGACCTTTTAGGAGATTGGCTTTGCTCAACTAGCCATTGTATTAGTAGCTATTCTGAAAGAACCTCGCTAGGTAGTAGCTCTTTAACTACATGAGTCTTTGTTATACCATTGGCCTTACCCTTACAGGTTGTTCATGAATTGGGCACTCACCCTTTCCCTAAAATAGAATATTTTGAAGTGACAGAATGACTCATATGGAATTGAGTTTAGTTTGGCCAAAGGAGAGCCCCGCTTTCCTTTCCCCGTACTCTGATTTCGAGGATGGCGAAGGCATCCAAAGGTTAAGGGTCCTTTGATTGGGTCCCAAGTAGGGCAAGACGACCCGGGAAAGGCCGTTAAAGGTTGGAACTATCTATATTAACCTTTCAGTTCTCCCCTATGCTTCAATCTTGGACCGGAAGGGGACATCGGCTATTGGAAAATGCAGATGACTTGACAATTCTTCCTTTACCGGAGGGAAGCAAAGCAAAGGCCACCGACCCCGAAAGGCGCAAAGATAGACTGCCGGGAATAATCCCGGAAAGAGTTGCTCCGGATAAAGAAAGGAAAGAAGTAAGAGTCTCAGGGGTCACTTTGGTATCACATGGTCAGCTATGCATTCGATCCCAATAACAAGATGTTCTCTACTCCCCCAATCTTCACTTTACACCACGCCTAGAGGATTAAAATTACGGTTATGGTATATTAAACTTTCTTTTTATTTCCAAATTATTTCCGAATATGGATTTCACATTTTCTATTATTAATGAAGTGTTTTAATTTTCATATAAATCACCTTTTTTTGAATTAAAACGTACTTTAAATACAATATCATAACCTTCAAATATACTTTATCTACAATATAACGTTTATAGTGATCAAGTGTACAAGATAGTATATTGGAAGATAGATTATCTTGAGTGGTTTTTAAATATAATAATGTGTCTTTTTCAAAAATTTCAATTAAATCCATAACAGAATTTACAATGAAGCATTTAGTGGTCAAAATTAAGACGAGATGGTTATGATGCAATTTTCCTTTCATTTCAAAATCATTTCTGCTATGGAGTTCATATTTTCTCCTATGAACTATAGTACTTGACTTTCACATAAATAACCTTTTTGCATTTAAATTCTTAACAGAATTTACAATAAAGCATTTGTATGTCAAAATTCATATTAAATGGTTATGATGTGTTCTACTCTTATTTCTAAATCATTTCCTCAATTGAGTTCATATTTTTCCTTATATGTTGTGTGTTTGTGTGTGTGCATTTGTGCGTGCGCATGTGTTTATATATATATAACATTCTAATACACTCTATCTATAGTACTACTTTTATAGTAATAAGGAATAAGCGAATTAGACAGTATATTAGAAGAGACATAGGATGTGCCTAGTGGTTTTTAAATATAACAGTGTGACTTTTTCAAAATTTTTAAATTGCAATTAAATTCTGAATGGAATTTTTAATGAAGAATTTAGTTGTCAAAATTAATATTAGACGGGTTAATTTCTCTTTGCAACTCCTAATTTGACCATGCAACTCCCCAAAACCTCATTTCCTCAAGCCACTTTCTCTGTCCATCTCGTCCTACCAAAATTGTATCTCAACAAGTCCATCTCCAAATCTAAAGTAATCTACCAACAAATCTTCACATAATCATGTCAGTATATCATCTTTAAGTGTATTTCTTCATTTTACCGATTGAAATCATTAAATGGAGCTCAAATAATTTTTTTTTAAAAAATAATCTTGAATTTTCGCATCCTCCCACCCAAACCCTGCTCTAACTATCAAGCCAAGCCTGTGTACCGAGGATGTCTCAAAGATGGCCCTCGTACGCCAATCTGGGTTGGCCAGCATGCTACCCAGTCGAAGCACCTCAGGCCTTTTTTTATAATTCTTTTTTTAAGTTATTTTTTTTACTTTGTTTTAGGTTATTTACTTTTTTCATTATTATAATTTATTATGTATTTAATGTTGTATGTATATTTTATGTAGCTATGACGTTTTATTTGTTTATCGAATTAATCTTATTATTTCATCAAAATATATTTAAGTGTACTGTACTAACATTTAGTTTTCATTATTTTATGCTCTTGTATGTTTTGTGTAATAGGCTTCTATACTCTCTTCCCAATCATTTACCTCTCTTATATATCACTCACTCTCTATCACTCCACTCCACCATGGAGGAATGGAAGACAGAAATGGAATACCATGGAAAACACATTCTCAAGATTTATCCAGTAGCAGCGCCGCTAATAGTGGAAGTTCCTCTTCTTGCTATGCATCCCGAACACCAGGCCAGATTAACCATTTTCTCGCCAGAATATTCCAAACACCAATTATTTGTTACATCTATTTCTTCATCCATATTAACTAAAAGTAGCTTAAAATTTTTACTTTTGAGTTTTAAGTTATTAGAGAGAAATTTTTGTAGAGAGATAAAGTTTTTAAAAGAAATGAGGGTCTGGGGAATTGCATATAGGGTTGCAAATAGCAGTCTCCTTAATACACTTATGGTGCATACAACCTTCCGTTCTTTTAAAAATTATTTACTCTTTTAATAAAGTATTATATTTAATTTTTTACTAAAGTCGCCCTTTGGAGAGAAGGATGGATTGTTAATCTAAATAGTGGTTTAGGAGTGCCAGGGAACTTGGTCCACCGGAAGCTCGTAGCTATGTAGAATAAGAACAAGTAGTTGCTGAAATTTTAATCTAAAATTTTTGCCTCCTCCCACCCGTACCCTGCAGAGGCTATCCAGCCAAGCCTGTGCACCAGGGATATCTCGAAGATGGCCCTCGTGTGCTAATTTGGGGTGGCCAGCAAGCTACCCAGCCGCAACACCCGGGCATTTTTAAAATTTTTTTTGTTAGGTTATTCTTTCTTGCTTTCTTTTACGTTACATACGTTTTTTATTACTATAATTTTTTACATATTTAATGTTATTTGTATATTTTATGTAACTATAATGTTTTATTTATTTATTGAATTATATGTTTTTTAATGTTTATGTAGTACTTTTAAATTTGTTTAATGAATTACGTAAATTGATATATTGTATTTTTTTTGTTTTGATGTCTATTATGTTTAAATGCCTTTTTTCTAGTTATGGAAAAAACTCATAATTAATTAAAAAAATAGGTTCGGGTGAACCAACCGGGCCGCCTTTGCTTTATAAACCTGGGCACTGCTTGAGCCAACATAGGAAACTAGGATGTTCTTGTTGTGCCAAGGTAACCAACCTTGGCCAAACCAAAGGCATCCCAGTAGACAGATAGGCAAATTTAAAACCAGCATGGGTACCCAATTATCGAGCCAAACCATTTTTTTATAAAAATCAATAACAAAAATTTTCTTTTCGAACTAAATTTTACTTCAAAATCGATGTTTTCTAAACACCAATCATTGGTTACATCTATGTCTTCATCCATATTAACTAAAAGAAACTTAAAATTTTTACTTTGAGTTTTAAGTTGTTAGGGAGAATTTTTTGTAGAGAGACAAAGTTGTTAGGAGAAATTAGGGTCTGGAGGATAGCAGCCCCCTTATACAGTCATGGTGTATACAACCTCCCTTTCCTTTCCAAATTTTTTTCTCTTTGAATTTTGAACTTTCTCTTATTAATTAATAATATTTAACTTTCACATAATTCATTTTTTTAATTCTAAAATTCGCTTTAAATACAGTATGATAATGTCCTAATACACTTTCTCTAGAACATTGTTTTTGTAGTAATACAACGTATTAGATAATGTATTTGATATTTATATTAGACGATGCTAAGTAGTTTTGAGTATCATAATGTGACATTTTAAAAATTTAAATTGCAATTAAATTTTCAACAAAGTTTACAACGAAGCATCTAATTCTCAAAATTAAGATTGCGGTTATAGTATATTCAACATTCTGTTTATTTAAAAATTATTTCCTAATTTGGAATTCAAATTTTCTTTTATTAACGAAGTATTTTAATTTTCACATATATCTCCATGTTCGAAGCAAAAAGTACTTTAAATACAATATTATAACCTTCTAATACACTTTATCTACAATACTACTTTTATGGTGATCAAGTGTACAAGATAATATATTGGAAGATATAGTGATCTTGAGTGGTTTTTAAACATAATAATGCCGCTTTTTTAGAATTTGCAATAAAATTCATAACAGAATTTACAATGAAGCATTTAGTTTTCAAAATTAAGATTAGACAGCTATGATGTGTTTTCCTTTCATTTCAAAATCATTTCCTCTCTGGATTACATGTTTTCTCTTATCAACCAAAATATTTAATTCTCACATTATTCAATTTTTGCAATTAAATTCTTAATAGAATATACAATGAAATATTTAGTTTTAAAAATTAAGATTAGGTGGTTATGATGTATTTTCCTTTCAATTCAAAATCATTTCTTTTGTGGATTTCATATTTTTCCTTTTTAACTAGAGTACTTAATGCAGGTGAGGCCTTATTCAAGTGACAAGAGTTGAGGCCTCCCAACCCTGAAGTTTAGAGTTTTTCTCTCTTAGTTAGGGTTCTGCTTGATTGTTTGATATTTATGCAATCTACACCAGTAGTGTGACATTCTACTAAAAAAACATACTATTTAACTTCACATAATTCACTTTTTTTCAAATTGAAACATGCTTTAAATACAACATAAAAACCTTCTAATATGATTTCTCTATGTATTACACGATCTTGAATGGTTTTTAAGTATAATCATGAGAATTTCAAAATTTAAATTGCGATTAAATTCTTAACAGAATTTTAAAAAATTATCTAACTATCGAAATTAATATTAGAGCATTACAAAGTATCACTTTTCTTTCACTTTTAAATTATTTCCTCTTTGGATTTCACATATTCGCTCATTAATTACAAGTATTTAACTTTGACATAAAGCACCTTTTCGAATTAAAACCTACTTTAAATACATTTATCTTTCCTTGTTTTGTGGTATAGTAGGCTTCAGTACTCTCTTCTAAATCATTTACCACTCTTATATATCACTCACTCTCTCTCACTCCACAACGAAGGAATGGAAGACAGGAATGGAATGCCATGCAAAATACATTCTCAATGTTTTTCCAATAGCAGCGCCGCCAGTAATGGAAGTTCCTCTTCTTGCTCTGCTGCCAGAACACCCGGTGAGATCAACCATTTTCTACCTAGAGTTTGCTCTTCCAGCCTTAGTTAAGTGACGAACAATTTACGTGGTTCTAAACAATTCATCATCCAAAATCCACCCCATTTCTCTCAGCACCTGACCAATGACATTGTTCACTACAACCCCTCCAACATAGGTTTGTGGGTAAATTCTTTCTCGTCCGAACTCAGGCAACCTTCATTACCTGTTTTTTCATCTCTCTATGTTCCTAATTTGGGTTCTACAAGTACTATTAGGTTGAAAGAATTACCCATTATGGCTCCGGAAAAGAATTTCTCCAGCATCATTTTCCAAAGAATCAAATGAGAACAAGAAGATTCCAGTATTCAGTTAATCCACGTGATGATGACTTGTGCAGGGACAATCCAATGTGGCAATCTCTCATTGGCTTGCACTTTGGCCGAGAAACTCCAAGGTCTTTTGGCATGCATAGATTCAACATCCGCCATTGGCAAGGTGGCCAGCTATTTCATTGATGCCCTTAATGAAGAATATTCCCCGCATCATAAGGAATCAATTCTGTCACCTTCCTTCCCGAGAATGAGATTCTGTATCATAATTTCTATAAAACCACGACTTATCTCAAATTTGCCTATTTTAGGGCAAATCAAGCCATATTAGAAGCCTTTCAAGGTCATGATTTCGTTCACGTTATCGTTTTCAGTCTCATGCAAGGCTTACAGAGGTCGTCATTGATTCAGGCCTTAGCTCTACGCCCTAAAGGACCTCCATTGCTTCATATAACCAGCATTGGCCCACCGTCCACCAACGACCGCAATTCTCTGGGAGAAATTGGTTTTAGATTGGCTTAATTTGCTCGATCAGTAAATGTAAACTTGGCATTTCGTGGAGTGGAGGCTTCAAGGTTTGACGATATCAAGCCAAGGTTGTTGCAGATAAGTCAAGGAGAAACCATAGCGGTAAATTCAATTTTGGAGCTACATAAGTTAATCGAGTTGAATTTGATCCATGGATCACCAATTGAATTGGTTCTGAATTGGGTCAGAAATTTAAACCCAAAATCATAACAGTAGTAGGACAAGAAGTTAACCATAATCGAGCGGAGTTTTTGGATCGGTTTACGGAAGCTTTATTCTATTATTCGACCATGTTCGACTCGTTGGAGGCTTCTTCGACTCAACTGGAGAAAGGTTTAGCCCAACTATACATGAAGAGAGATATGCAATATTGTATTCTGTGAGGGTCCAGCTCGAACGGGAGACCCGAGCCGCTGGCAAAGTGGAGGGATTGACTGATTAAAGTCGGCTTCAAGCCATTGTAATTAGGACCCATTGCGTTTGGGCAAGCCAGTATGGCATAAAGTTTATTCTTAGTAGAAGGGTACTATGTAGAGGAGAAAGAAGGATGTCTAATATTGGGTTGGCATGGCCGACCACTAAATGATACCTCGGCTTGGGAATGGGCTATGATAGAGCCAAGAAGCCCTTGAAACGGAATCGGCTATAATCAAATCAAGCCCTAGTTTCAAATATGATAAAAGGTTAGTTATTAACAGATTTTGTTTTTATATTTTTATCCCTTTAGACTTGAGAGAATTTTGAAGATTTTGTAATTTATAGCATATTCAAATTGCTTCAAATTAATTGTGGGAGATAAAACTAGAGGTTCTATTTCATTATATTGTCACCTTTTTAGTATTCAACTTTTATAACATTTAAATTAAAATAAAGTCGTTCATGTCACTTGTGTTAGAATAATGTCACGCAACCCTCATTTTTAGTTGCAATTGTCAATCTAATTGATTTTTTGCAGTGAGTTTTGGTGTAGCAGCTATATTCGATTCATCCAGTTTCTTTTTTCTCAGCTCGATAGATAATTTCATAAGGCAATGATTTTTTGCATTTCTCTTATTAATTAGTAGTATTTAACTTTCGCATAACTTTTATTTTTAATTCTAAAACAAGCTTTATATACAATATGATCACCTCCAATTACACTTTCTCTAGAACACAACTTTTGTAGTAATAACGCGTATTAGATCGCATATTAGATGATGTATGTGAGACTATCCCAAGTAGTTTAAAGTATAAAGATGTGGTTTTTTCAAAACTTAAATCACAATTAAATTTTCAACAAAATTTATTAGGAAGCATCTAGCTTTCAAAATTAAAATTACGGTTATGGTATATTAAACATTCCTTTTATTTCGAAATTATTTGCTAATATGGATTTCACATTTTCTCTTATTAACGAAGTATTTTAATTTTCATATAAATCACCTTTTTTGAATTAAAATGTACTTCATATACAATATCATAACCTTCTAGTATATTTTATCTACACTACAACTTTTATAGTGATCAAGTGTACAAGATAGTATATTGGAAGGTATATTAGAATATCTTGAGTCATTTTTAAATATAATAATGTGGCTTTTTCAAAATTTTCAATTAAATCCGTAACAGAATTTACAATGATGTATTTAGTTGTCAAAATTAAGACTGGACGGTTATGATGCATTTTTTCTTTC
The DNA here is from genome assembly GCA_028651295.1 of Catharanthus roseus. NCBI lineage: Eukaryota > Viridiplantae > Streptophyta > Magnoliopsida > Gentianales > Apocynaceae > Catharanthus > Catharanthus roseus. Next base: position 436,250 of record JAPQWS010000087.1, read on the forward strand.
ATTTCAAAATCATTTCCGCTATGGATTTCATATTTTCACCTATCAACTATGGCACTTAACTTTCACATAATTCACTTTTTTGCAATTAAATTCTTAACGGAATTTACAATGAAGCATTTATTAGTCAAAATTAATATTAGATGGTTATGATATATTTTCCTCTCATTTCTAAATCATCTCCTCAATAGAGTTCATATTTTTCCTTATATGTGTCCGTGTGTGAGTGCATTTGTTCGTGCGTCTGTGTGTGTGTATATATATAACATTCTAATACACTTTATCTATAATACTACTTTTATAGTAATAAAAAATAAGCAAATCAGATAGTGTATTGGAAGAGATATAGGATGAACCTAGAGGTTTTTAAATACAATAGTGTGGCTTTTTCAAAAATTAAATTGCAACTCACTTCTTAATGGAATTCATAATAAAGCATTTACTTGTCAAAATAAATATTAGACGGAGTAATTTCTCTTTGCAACCCCTAATTTGACCTTTCAACCCCCCAAACCTTTATTTTCCTCAAGCCACTTTCTCTATCCACCTATTCCGACCAAAATTTTCTCTCAAAATGTCCATCTTCAAATCTAAAGTAATCTACTTGCAAATCTTCACAAAATCAAATTAGTATATCATCTTTAAGTGTATTTCTTCGTTTTTATTGATTGAAATCATTAAATGGAGCTCAAATCATTTTTATTTACAAAAAATAATCTTGAATTTTTTCCTCCTCCCACTCGTACCCCGCATTAACTATCCAGCCAAGCTTGTGCATCAGGGATGTCTCGAAGATGCCCCTTTTCTGCCAATTTGGGTGGGCCGGCAAGCTAGCCAGCTACCGCATCCGGGCCTTTTTCAAAATTTTTTTAGTTAAGTTATTCTTTTTTTCTACGTTTTAGGTAATTTACTTCTTTTATTATTATAATTTGTTATGTATTTAATGTTGTATGTATATTTTACGTAGCTATGATGTTTTCTTTGCTTATCGAATTAATCTTGTTATTTCATTAAAATATATTTAAGTGTACTGTACCTATATTTATTTTTTATTATTTTGTAGTATAGTACCTTTTCTGTAGTAGGCTTCAATACTCTCTTCCCAATCATTTCCCTATCTTATATATCACTTACTCTCTCTCACTCCACTCCAGGATGGAGGAATGGAAGACAGAAGTGGAACGCCATGGAAAATACATTCTCAAGATTTCTCTAGTAGCAGCGCCGCTAGTAGTGAAAGTTCCTCTTCTTGCTCTGCTGCCAGATCAACCATTTTCTCGCCAGAGTTTTCCAAACACCAAACATTGGCTACATCTATGTCTTCATCCATATTAAATAAAAGTAACTTAAAATTGTTACTTTTAGTTTTAAGTTATTTGAGACAAATTTTTGTGAGAGATAAAATTGTTAGGAAAAATGAGGGTCTGCGGGATTGCATATAGGGTTACAAATAGCAATCCCATTATAAACTTACGGAGTATACAACCTTCCTTTCCTTTAAAAATTATTTACTCATTTAATCGAGCGTCATATTTTGTTATTTACTAAAATTGCCCTTTGGGGGAAAGGATGGATTGTTAGTCTAATTGGTGGTTTAGGAGTGCTAGAGAACTTGTTTCACAGGAAGCTCGTAGCTATGTAGCATAAGAACAAGTCGCTGCTGAAATTCACACAACGAGCGCCACCCTCGTGTTTGTTTGCCATCGTCAATCTAGTTGGTTCTTTGCTGTGAGTTTTGGCGTAGCAACTATATTTCTATTCATCCAGTTTGTTTTTCACGGCTCGATAAATAATTTGATAAGCCAATGATTTTTTGCATTTTTCTTATTAATTAATAGTATTTAACTTTCACATAACCTTTTTTTTTTTTTTTAATTCTAAAACGAGCTTTATATACAATATGATAACCTCCTATTACACTTTCTCTAGAACAATACTTTTGTTGTAATACAACGTATTAGATCGCGTATTAGATGAATATGTGGTTTTTTCAAAATTTCAATTGCAATTAAATTTTCAACAAAATTTACTACGAAGCATCTGATTGTCAAAATTAAAATTACGGTTATGGTATATTAAACTTTCCTTTTATTTCCTAATATGGATTTCACATTTTCTTTTATTAACGAAGTATTTTAATTTTCATATAAATCACCTTTTTTCGAATTAAAACATACTTTAAATACAATATCATAACCTTCTAATATATTTTGTCTACAATACAACTTTTATAGAGATCAAGTGTACAAGATAGTATATTGGAAGATATATTAGATTATCTTGAGTGGTTTTTAAATATAATAATGTGGCTTTTTCAAAATTTGCAATTAAATCCATAACAGAATTTACAATGAAGCATTTTTTGGTCAAAATTAAGACTAGACGGTTATTATGCATTTTTCCTTCCACTTCAAAATCATTTCTGCTATGGATTTCATATTTTCTCCTATCAACTATAGTACTTAACTTTCACATAATTCACATTTTTGCATTTAAATTCTTAACATAATTTACAATGAAGCATTTATTTGTCAAAATTCATATTAAATGGTTATGATGTATTTTCCTCTCATTTCTAAATCATTTCCTCAATTGAGTTCATATTTTCCGTATATGTTGTGTGTGTGTGTGAGTGCATGCATTTGTGCATGCGTGTGTGTGTTTATATGTATATATATAACATTCTAATACATTTTGTATGTAATACTACTTTTATAGTAATAAAGAATAAATGAATTAGACAGTATATTAGAAGAGATATAGGATGTACTTGGTGGTTTTTAAATATAATACGGTGACTTTTTCAAAATTTAAATCGCAATTAAATTCTTAATGGAATTTATAATGAAGAATATAGTTGTCAAAATTAATATTAGACGGGGTAATTTCTCTTTGCAACTCCTAATGGGGTAATTTCTCTTTGCAACTCCTAATTTGACCAAGCAACCCCCCCAAACCCTCATTTCCTCAAGCCACTTTCTCTATCCACCTCCTACAAAACTTTTCTCTCAACAAGTCCATCTTTAAACATAAAGTAACCTGGCAACAAATATTCAAAAAATCATGTTTGTATATCATCTTTAAGTGTATTTCTTCATTTTTACCGATTGAAATAATTAAATGGAGCTCAAATAATTTTTAAAAAAAAAAATCTTGAATTTTTGCATCCTCCCACCCGTACCCTGCAGTAACTATCGAGGCAAGCCTGTGCACCAGGGATGTCTCGATGATGGCCCTCGTAAGCCAATCTTGGTTGGCCAGCATGCTACCCAGCCGAAGCACCTCAGGCCTTTTTTATAATTCTTTTTTTTAAGGTATTCTTTTTTTCTTTGTTTTAGGTTATTTACTTTTTTATTATTATAATTTGTTATGTATTTAATGTTATGTATTTAATGTGTTGTATGTATATTTTATATAGCTATGATGTTTTAGGGTTTATCGAATTAATCTTGTTATTTCATCAAAATATATTTAAGCGTACTGTACCTACATTTATTTTTCATTATATTTTGCTCTTTTATGTTTTCTGTAGCAGGCTTCTATACTCTCTTCCCAATCATTTACCTCTCTTATATATCACTCACTCTCTCTCACTCCACTCCACCACGGTGGAATGGAAGACAGAAATGGAATATCATGGAAAATACATTCTCAAGATTTATCCAGTAGCAGCGCCGCCAATAGTGGAAGTTTTTCTTCTTGCTATGCTTCCAGAACACCAGGCCAGATCAACCATTTTCTCGCCAGAATTTTCCAAACACCAATTATTGGTTACATCTATTTCTTCATCCATATTAACTAAAAGTAGCTTAAAATTGTTACTTTGAGTTTTAAGTTATTAGAGAGAAATTTTTGTAGAGAGATAAAGTTTTTAAGAGAAATGAGGGTCTGGGGAATTGCACATAGGGTTGTAAATAGCAATACCCTTATACACTTATGGTGTATACAACCTTCCTTTCTTTTAAAACTTATTTACTCTTTTAATAGAGTATCATATTTAGTTTTACAAAAATCGCCCTTTGGAGAGAAGGATGGATTGTTAGTCTAGATGGTGGTTTAGGAGTGCCAGAGAACTTAGTCCACCGGAAGATCGTAGCTATGTAGAATAAGAACAAGTCGTTCCCGAGATTCAAACAACGAGCGCCACCATCGTGTTTAGTTGCCATTGTCAGTCGGTTGGTTCTTTGCGGCGAGTTTCGGCGTAGCAACTGTATTTCGATTGATCTTTTTTTTTTCACAGCTCGATAGATAATTTCATAAGCCAATGATTTTTTGCAATTTCCTTATTAATTAAGAGTACTTAACTTTCACATGACTTGTTTTTTAATTCTAAAACAAGCTTCATATACAATATGATAACCTCCAATTACAATTTCTCTAGAACACTACTTTTGGTTTAGTTGTGAAAATTATTATTAGATGGCTAGGATGTACATTCCTCTCATTTCAATATCATTTCTTCTATAGAGATCATATTTTTCCTTATATGTGTGTTTGTGTGCGTGCGTGCGTGTGTGTGTATATATATATACAACATTCTAGTATACTTTCTCTATAATACTACTTTTAGTAAAAAAGAATAAGCAAATTGGATAGTGTATTAGAAGAGATATAAGATGAACCTGGGTGGTTTTTAAATATATTAGGGTGATTAAGACGGGGAAATTTCTCATTGGAACCCCTAATTTGAGCTTGCAACCCCCAAAACCCTTATTTCCCTCAAGCCACTTTCTCTCTCTACCTCTTCCTACCAAAATTTTTTCTTAAAAAGTCCAGCTTCAAATCTCAAATCATCTGCCAACAAATCTTCAGAAAATAAGGTTAGTATATTATCTTTAAGAGTATTTTTTCATTTTTACCGATTGAAATCATTATATTGAGCTCAAATCATTTATTTCAAAAAAATTAATAATATGGAATTTTTGCCTCCTCCCACTCGTACCCTGGAGTATCTATCCAGCCAAGCCTATGCACCAGGAATGTCTCGAAGATGGCCCTCGTGCACCAATTTGGGTTCGCAGCAAGTCACCCAGCCGCAGCACCCGAGCCTTTTTTTTTTTTAAAGTTATTCTTTCCTGCTTTGTTTTAGGTTATGTACATTTTTTTATAATTATAATTTGCTATGTATTTAAGGTTGTATGTATATTTTATGTAGCCATAATGTTTTATTTATTTATCGAATTAATCTTGTCATTTCATCAAAATATATTTAAGTTTACTGTACCTGCATTTATTTTAATTTTTTTGTGGTATTGTACATTTTCTGTAGTAGGCTTCAATCCTCTCTTCTCAATCATTTACCTCTCTTATATATCACTCACTCTCTCTCACTCCACTCTAGCACGGAGGAATGGAAGACAGATATGGAATACCATGGAAAATACATTCTCAAGATTTCTCCAGTAGCAGCACTGCCAGTATTGGAAGTTCATCTTTTTGCTCTACTACCAGAACACCTGACCAGATCAACCATTTTCTCGCTAGAGTTTTCCAAACACCAACCATTGGTTACATCTATGTCTTCATCCATATTAACTAAAAGTAACTTAAAATTGTTACTTTGAGTTTTAAGTTATTAGAGAGAGTTTTGTAGAGAGCAAAAGTTGTTAGGAGAAATGAAGGTCTGGGGGATTGCATATAGGGTTGCAAATAGCAGTCCCCTTATACACTTATGGTGTATACAACCTTCCTTTCCTTTCAAAATTATTTACTCTTTGGATTTTTCATTTAACTTTCACATAACTTTGTTTTAAAATTCTAAAACGATCTTTATATACAATATGATAACCTCCTATTACACCTTCTCTAGAACATTACTTTTGTTGTAGCGTATTAGATGATTTATATTAGACTATCCTAAGTAGTTTAATTTTAAAAATGTGGTTTTTTCAAAATTTAAATTGCAATTAAATTTTTAACAAAATTTACAATGAAGCATCTAATTGTCAAAATCAAAATTACGATTATGGTATATTCAACTTTCCTTTTATTTCAAAATTATTTCCTGATATGGATTTCACATTATCTCTTAATAATGAAGTATTACAATTTTCACATAAATCACCTTTTTTGAATTAAAATGTACTCAAAATATAATATCATAACCTTCTAATACAGTTTATCTATAATACAACTTTTATAGTGTGCAATGTAGGAGATAGTATACTGGAAGATATATTAAATGATCTTTAGTGATTTTAAAATATAATATTGTGGGTTTTTGAAAATTTGCAATTAAATCCATAACAGAATTTATAATGAAGCATTTAGTTGTTAAAATTAAGATTAGACGGTTATGATGCATTTTTACTTTCATTTCAAAATCATTTCCTCTATGGATTTCATATTTTCTCTTATCAATTATAGTATTTAACTTTCACTTTATACTTTTCTTGCACTTATCTTAGCAGAATTTAAAATAAAGAATTTAGGTATAAAAAATTAATATCAGATAGTTATTATATACTTTCCTCTCATTTCAAAATTGTTTCCTCTATAGAGTTCATATTTTTCCTTATATGTGTGTGCGTATGTGTGCGTGTGTGGGTGTGTGTGTTTGTAGGTATATATATAACATTACGTTTAGTAATAAGCGTATGAGATAGTGTATTAGATAGTGTAGTATTATTTTCTCTATAATATTACTTTTAGTAATAAGGAATAAGCTTATTAAATAGTGTATTAGAAGAGATATAAGATGAACCTGAGTGGTTTTTTAAGTATAATAGTGTGACTTTTTCAAAATTTAAACTGCAAATATATTCTTAATGGAATTTGAAATGAAGCATTTAGTTGTCAAAATTAATATTAGAAGGGGAAATTTCTCTTTGCAACCCTAATTTGAGCTTGCAACCCCCTAAACCCTCATTTCCCTCAAGCCACTCTCTCTCTACCTCTTCCTACCAAAATTTTCTCTCAAAAGGCCATCTTCAAATCTCAAGTAATCTACCGACAAATCTTCACAAAATCAGGCCAGTATATCATCTTTATGTGTATTTATTCATTTTCGAGCTCAAATCATTTAAAAAATAATAATAATAACAATATGAAAATTTTGCCTCCTCCCACCCGTACCCTGCAGTAGCTATCCAGCCACGCCTATGTACCAGGGATGTCTCGAAGATGGCCCTCGTGTCCTAATTTTAGTTGGCCAGCAAGCTACCCAGCCGCAACACCCGGGCATTTTTTAAATTTTTTTTGTTTGGTTATTCTTTCTTGCTTTGTTTTAGGTTATTTACATTTTTTTATTACCATAATTTGTTATGTATTTAACGTTGTATGTATATTTTATGTAGCTATAATGTTTTGTTTATTGAATTATATGTTTTTTAATGTGTATGTATTATTTTTAAATTTTTTTAATGAATTACGCAAATTGTTATTATTGTATTTTTTTTTTAGATGTCTATTATGTTTAAATGCCTCTTTTCTAGTTATGGAAAAAACTCATAATTAAATAAAAAAATAGGTTCCGATGAACCAAACGGGCCGCCATTGGTTTATAAACCCTAGCACCGCTTGAGCTAACCTAGGAAATTGGGTTGTTGTTATTGTGCCAAGGTAACCAACCGAGGCCAAACCAAAGGCATCCCACCAAGCAGATAGGCAAAATTAAAACCATCTTGGGTAGCCAATAATTTAGCCAAACCATGTTTTTAAAAAAATAAATAAATAAAATTTGCTTTTCGAACTAAATTTTAAATAATCGATGTTTACGAAACACCAATCATTGGTTACATCTATGTCTTCATCCATATTAACTAAAAGATACTTAAAATTTTTACTTTGAGTTTTAAGTTGTTAGGAGAAATTAGGGTCTGGAGGATTGCATATATGGTTGCAAATAGCAGCCCCCTTATACGGTCATGGTGTATACAACCTTCCTTTCCTTTCAAAATTATTTGCTCTTTGAATTTTGTACTTTCTCTTAGTAATTAATAATATTTAATTTTCACATAATTCATTTTTTTAATTCTAAAACGCGCTTTAAATACAGTGTGATAATGTCCTAATACACTTTCTCTAGAACACTACTTTTGTAGTAATACAATGTATCAGATAATGTATTTGATGATTTATATTAGACGATGCTAAGTAGTTTTGAGTATAATAATGTGACATTTTCAAATTTTAAATTGCAATTAAATTTTCAACAAAGTTTACAACTAAGCATCTAATTGTCAACATTAAGATTACAGTTATAGGGTATTCAACTTTCTTTTTATTTAAAAATTATTTCCTAATTTTGATTTCAAATTTTCATTTATTAACGAAGTACTTTACTTTTCACATAAATCTCCATTTTCGAAGTAAAACGCACTTTAAATACAATATTATAACCTTCTAATACACTTTATCTACAATACTACTTTTATAGTGATCAATTGTACAAGATAATATATTGGAAGATATATTGATCTTGAGTAGTTTTTAAATATAGTAATGCGGCTTATTCAAAATTTGCAATTAAATTCATAACAGAATTTACAATGAAACATTTAGTTTTCAAAATTAAGATTAGACAGCTATGATGTATTTTCCTTTCATTTCAAAATCATTTTCTCTCTGGATTACATGTTTTCTCTTATGAACTAAAATATTTAATTTTCACATAATTCATTTTTTGTAATTAAATTTTTAATAGAATTTACAATGAAATATTTAGTTTTCAAAATTAAGATTAGGTGGTTATGATGTATTTTCTTTTCAATTCAAAATCATTTCTTTTGTGGATTTCATATTTTTCCTTAGTACCAGAGTACTTAACGCAGGTGAGGCTTTATTCGAGTGATAAAAAGTTGAGACCTCCCAACCCCAAAGTTTAGCATTTTTCTCTCCTAGTTAGGGTTGTGCTTGATTGTTTGATATTTATGCAATCTCCACCAATAGTGTGACATTCTACTTAAAAAAACATACTATTTAACTTCACATAATTGACTTTTTTTCGAATTTAAACATGCTTTAAATACAATATGAAAACCTTCTAATATGATTTCTCTATGTATTAGACGAATGGTTTTTAAGTGTAATCATGAGAATTTTTCAAGATTTAAATTGAAATTAAATTCTTAACAGAATTTTAGAAAATTATCTAACTGTCGAAATTAATATTAGACCGTTACAAAGTATCATTTTCCTTTCACTTTTAAATTATTTCCTCTTTAGATTTCACATATTCGCTCATTAATTACAAGTATTTAACTTTGACATAACGCACCTTTTTCGAATTAAAACCTACTTTAAATATATTTATCTTTCCTTGTTCTGTGGAATAGTAGGCTTCAATACTCCATTCTAGCACAGAGGGATGGAAGACAAAAATGGAATACCATGGAAAATACATTCTCAAGATTTCTCCAGTAGCAGCGCCGCCGGTGGAAGAAGTTCCTCTTCTTGTTCTGCTACCAGAACACCCGGCGAGATCAACCATTTTCTCACCAGAGTTTGCTCTTCCGGCCTTAGCCAAGTGGCGAACAACTTACGAGGTTCTGAAAACTTCATCATCCAAAATTCACCCCATTTCTCGCAATACCTAGGCAACGACGTCGTTCACTACAACCCCTCCAACATAGGTTTGTGGGTTAATTCCTTCTCATCCGAACATAGCCAACCTTCATTACCCGTTTTTCCACCTCGTCAAGATCCAAATTTCGGTTCTACAAGTACAATTGGGTTGAAAGAATTACCCCTTATGGCTCCACAACAGAATTTCTCCAGCCTCATTTTTCAAAGAATGAAACGAGAACAAGAAGATTCCAGTATTCAATTAATCCACGTGTTAATGACTTGCGCCGGGACAATCTAACATGGCAATCTCTTATTGGCCTGCACTTTGGTCGAGAAACTCCAAGGTCTATTGGTATGCATGGATTCAACATCCTCCATTGGCAAGGTGGCCAGCTATTTCATTGGCGCCCTTAATCAAAGAATATTCACCGCATCACAAGGAATCAATTCCGTCACCTTCCTTCCCGAGAATAAGATTCTGTATCATAATTTCTATGAAGCCACGCTTTATCTCAAATTTGCCCATTTTATGAAAAATCAAGCCATACTAGAAGCCTTTCAAGGTCATGATTTCATTCACGTTATCGATTTCAGTCCCATGCAAAGCTTACAGTGGCCGTCATTAATTCAGGCCTTAGCTCTCTGCCCTGGAGGACCTCCATTGCTTCGTATAACCGGCATCGGCCCACCATCCACCAACGACCGCGATTCTTTCAGAGAAATTGGTTTTAGATTGGCTGAATTTGCTCGATCGGTAAATGTAAACTTGGCATTTCGTGGAGTGGTGGCCTCAAGGCTTGACGATATCAAGCCATGGTTGTTGTAGACCAGTCAAGAAAAGCCATAGCGGTGAATTCAATTTTGGAGCTACATAAGTTAATCAGGTTGAATTCGACCCATGGATCACCAATTGAATTGGTTCTAAATTGGGTCAAAAATTTAAACCCAAAAGTTGTAACGATAGTAGAGCAAGATGTTGACCATTATCAAGCCAAGTTTTTGGATCGGTTTACTGAAGGTTTATTCTATTATTCGACCATGTTCAACTCGTTGGAGGCTTCTTCGGCTCAACCAAAGAATGATTTATCCCAATTATACATAAAGAGAGAGATATGTAATACTGTATCCTGTGAGGGTCTAGCTCGAATGGAGAGACATGAGCCGATGGCAAAGTAGAGGGATCGATTGATTAGAGCCGGCTTCAAGCCATTGCAATTGGGACCCATTGCGTTTGTGCACGCCAGCATGATGTTAAGTTTAGAATAATATGGGTGCATATGGATTAGTTTTAAATTTTAAAAGAGTTTAAACTTTTTTTTTCTTAATGATTCCCAAAAGTTGATTTATTTGTGAAAAAGTATGTAAGGTCCAAAGCAAAAAAATTATAACAGTTTTTATTTTGAAATATAATCCGAATATGCGCATTTAGTTTTTGACTCTGAAACTCAATGTTCTAACTGTGAAGTAATGATGTGAATTCTAATAAAAAGATTGAAGAGTATAATTCCTACTTCGTATGAAATGTAATATTTTTTTTAATAGAAGTATATATATTAATGAAAATGATAATGTAATATTTAATTAGTAAGTCATCTCTTGTATTAAAAATAAATAAGGACCATGAACACTGCGCCACACGATTGAAACATAGTATTTAACTTCACATAATTCACTTTTGTTCAAATTGGAACATGCTTTAAATGCAATATGATAATAGTCTAACACGATTTCTCTATATATTGGACGATCTTGAATGGTTATTAAGTATAATGGTGAGATTTTTCAAAATTTAAGTTGCAATTAATTCTTAACTGAATTTTAGAAAATTATCTAACTGTCGAAATTAATATTAAACCACTACAAAGTATTATTTTCCTTTCACTTTCAAATTATTTCCTCTTTGGATTCCAAATATTCGCTTATTAGTTACAAGTATTTAACTTTGACATAAAGAACCTTTTTTGAATTAAAACCTACTTAAATACATTATCATCATGTATGCTTCTTGATTTAATCTTGTTATTTCATCAAAATATATTTAAGTGTATTGTACCCACATTTACCTTTCCTTGTTTTGTGGTATTGTACGTTTTCTGTAGTGCACTTCATACTCTCTTCTAAATCATTGCCTCTCTTGTATATCACTCACTCTCTCTCACTCCATTCTAGCACGGAGGGATGGAAGACAAAAATGGAATGCCATAGAAAATACATTCTCAAGATTTCTCCAGTAGCAGCGCCGCCACTGGTGGAAGTTCCTCTTCTTGCTCTGCTGCCAGAACACCCGGCGAGATCAACCATTTTCTTGCCAGAGTGTGCTCTTCAAACCTTAGCCAGGTGACGAACAACTTACGAGGTTTCGAAAACTTCATCATCTAAAATCCACCCCATTTCTCTCAACACCTAGGCAACGACGTCGTTCACTACCACCCCTCCAACATAGGTTTGTGGGTCAATTCTTTCTCGTTCGAACTCAGCCAACCTTCGTTACCCGTTTTTCCACCTCACCAAGATCCTAGTTTCGGTTCTACAAGTATAATTGGGTTGAAAGAACTACCCCTTATGGCTCCACAACAAAATTTCTCCAGCCTCATTTTTTAAAGAATGAAACGAGAACTCCACGTGATGATGACTTGCACCAGGACAATCCAACGTGGCAATCTCTCATTGGCTTGCACTTTGGTCGAGAAACTCCAAGGTCTTTTGGCATGCATGGATTCAACATCCGCCACTGGCAAGGTGGCCAGCTATTTCATTGACGCTCTTAATCAACGAATATTCACAGCATCACAAGGAATCAATTCCGTCATCTTCCTTCCCGAGAACGAGATTCTGTATCATAATTTCTATGAAGCCACGCCTCATCTAAAATTTGCGCATTTTACTGCTAATCAAGCCATTCTTGAAGCCATTCAAGGTCATCATTTCGTTCACGTTGTCGATTTCAGTCTCATGCAAGGCTTACAGTGGCTGTCATTGATTCAGGCCTTAGCTCTCTGCCCTGGAGGACCCCCGTTTCTTCGTATAACCGGCATTGGCCCACCATCCACCAATGACCGCGATTCTCTCTGAGAAATTGATTTTAGATTGGATGAATTTGCTCGATCAGTAAATGTAAACTTGGCATTTCGTGGAGTGGTTGCTTCAAGGCTTGATTATATCAAGCCATGGTTGTTGCAGACTAGTCAAGGAGAAGCCATAGCGGTAAATTCAATTTTGGAGTTACATAAGTGAATCGGTTTGAATTCGATCCATGGATCACCAATTGAATTGGTTCGTAATTGGGTCCGAAACTTAAACCTAAAAGTCATAACGATAGTAGCCCAAGAAGTTGACCGTAATCAAGCCGAGTTTTTGGATAGGTTTATTGAAGATTTATTCTATTATTCTACCATGTTCGACTCGTTGGAGGCTTCTTCAGCTCAACCGGAGAAAGGTTTAGCCCAATTATACATGAAGAGAGAGATATGTAATATTCTGTCTTGTGAGGGTCCATCTCGAATGGAGAGACACGAGCCACTGGCAAAGTGGAGGGATCGACTGATTAGAGCCAGCTTCAAGCCATTGCAATTGGGACCCATTGCATTTTAGCAAGCCAGTATGATGTTAAGTTTATTCTCAGTGGAAGGGTACTGTGTAGAAGAGAAAGACGGATGTTTAACATTGGGTTGGCATGGCCGACCACTCATTGCTTCCTCGGCTTGGAAATCTCTTATGGTTGAGCCAAGAAGCCCTTGAAATGGCATCGGCTATAATCAAATCAAGCCCTCGTTTCAATATGATAAAAGGTTCGCCATTAAGAGATTTTGTTTTTATATTTTTAGCCCTTTAGACTTGAGAGAATTTTGAAGATTTTGTAATTTATAGCATATTCAAATTACTTCAAAATAATTGGGGGAGATGAAACTAGAGGTTCTATTTCATTATTGCTTGTCACCTTTTCAGTATTCAACTTTTATAACATTTAAAATGAAAATAAAATTATTCATGTCACTTGTGTTAGAATAATGTGGGTGTATTTGGATTAGTTTTAAATTTTAAAAGAGTTTAAACTTTTTTTTCTTAAAGATTCCTAAAAGGTGATTTATTTGTGAAAATGGATGTAAGGTCCAAAGCAAAAAAATTATAACGGTTTTTATTTTGAAATATAATCCAAATATATTTTGACTCTGAAACTCAATGTTCTAATTGTGAAGTAATGACGTGAATTCTAATAAAAAGATTGAAGAGTATAATTCCTACTTTGTGTGAAACGTACTATTTTTTTAATAGAAGAATATATATTAATGAAATTGATAATGTAATATTTAATTAGTAAGTCATCTCTTGTATTAAAAATAAATAAGGACAATGAACGCTAGTACTGCGCTACACGATAGAAAATTTGGCCTAACACTCTGTCTTTCAACGCCGGAAGAGGCTTGACAGCTGAACTGCCTGTTGTTTGACTACCACTATGAGAGACATTCTCCTGACTTTCAGGATCCATGTAAAACCACACTCTGTAGGCCGCTAGATGTGCATAATATGAAGGATGCACTGCGTTAAGAATAGTAATCAAACATGTAAATCTTGTATGCATTTGAAGCAGCTAGTAATGTGATCCATTCGCGTGTTAGGGAACAGTGACACTTACCTACAGAGACTGATCCAGTGCATCGCGCGTTCCTGCAACATTGTATAACTTAATTAGAAGTGCAATGGTAAGGATGAGGTAAGGATTGGTAACATTTGTTAGAAAATTCATCTGCAAGAAGAAGATTTTATGTGTAGCATAGGTTGTTTGTCAAGGACTGGATTTCATCTGCAATAAAATTGTTCTCGTCCCAAAGAACATGATATGCTGGTCGACTAGTACCCTGACAATGCAAAAAATCATAGGACGTTAAGGAAGCCGATAAAAACAAAAAAGGAAAATTCTGTAACTTTTCCTATTATTATGTTTCTACAATGAAAGCTTGATAAGGTGTAGCAAGTTAAATAGAGAGCTTCAGTTTTATAAAATCTAGTTCAAATTTGTACCTGTATCCCGGCATGACTGCACAGATAAAATTCGAATTCAGTGGGATGACAAATTTGAGTATCTACAGCCGTGCCTAAAATGAAAATTTTGAGTATCTACAGCTGCCTGAAATCCTTTGTATCTCAACTTCGGATCAAAATACAAAACCTCATAACTAGAAAGAGTTGATAGTCTTATCTAAGGAAGCTAAACGAATTCGTAAGAAAGCAGTGAAACTGTTAGCTTTGATATACATGTTATTTAGCTTTTTCTTTGGTTGTCTACTTATTGAGGATAAAGTTCCTCAGACGAGCAGAAGCTTACCTGGTAAGATGTTCCCACTCCTGTCTGTGCTACTCCATTCAGTATGGTTGTTTGGGAAAAGTCGTGTATGGTGTCGATTTTGGACAACAATGAAAGTTACGGGAGGTTGGTAACCAGGTTCAAGAGATTCACCGGCCTGGAAAGCAAGAAGATGAGCACCAGAAAACGGGCAGGGTAGTCTAGGGATGCAAACTAACCTTACGAATAGCATCAAGTTCATAGAGTAGAACCTGGTAAAACTGTCCATCAGTTACACCATCCCTGCATAGATAACACAAATTCTTATAGCATCACTTCAATAAACTTCATCCTAAATAACTTTATATGCTTGGAAAAAGGCAGTCATATTCAAGGGTATTAAACAATATCGGATAAGTCAACTTCATGCAACCAAATAAATATTTAAATTTAGGAGATGAATTTAGACATTTGCCGAGTACCTATAGAAGATTATTCTCAGTGGTTTGCATCCAGTTGACTTCTTAAATGCTAGTAAAAGCTCTCTGCAGTTGCAAATACAGAATGGTGAATGTTATTCAGCAGCCAGCACATGATAACAAATGACTATAGTTTGTCACTGTTTAGCGTTTTAGTTGCCTGTATGTTTTGTATTCTACTTATTTCCATAAAGAAACAACAAAAGGCAGTTATCACATTTTTAGACTTCACCATTATCATAGCGATGAAGATTGGTAACATTTTGGACTTGACCAAGAATGGCATTTTTATGGTATTTATAGATCAATGAAGGCTTGAAAACATAGCAGGGTTTGCAATCAAGTAGTTAACCAAAAACATACAAATTTTGTGGTGGGAAATAATGGTTAAATCAGAAGGAACTCTCAGGAGACAACCTAATATATCAATCTAACATGCCATCCTATAGCTAGAAATTGGGTGCATTTCCAAAAGTGACCATGAACTTCACATCACATTAACAGGAGAACAAAACTGATGTTGAAACTAATGAGTACGAGAGGTGTACCTAATCATGCCTCCACATACCGTGCCCTATTGAGGATCTTTCCAGGTTCTGTACAAATCCTGAATTAGTTCTTGTCTATGTGGCTGAGCATATACCAATCCCGCATATTTAGTAACCTCTGGCCAGTCTTGGGATGCCACAACCTAAATCCAAGTTTAAGGTTCAGATAAGATAGTCCCTTATGAAAGAGCTACAAAATGAAAAAGGTTTATATTCTTACAGCAACAATAGACGGGCTAGGCTCCTCTCCACAATCGGGATGAGTAACATCAGCTCCAAATATTATTGGTTGAATATCACTTACCAAAGGTATTTTCCATCGCAATGCATCCAAAAGCATAGTATTTCTTCCTCCCATCTACCAGGTTGCAGAACAGAGATGATTGTTTCCATTGCATAAGTATCCAACGAATTGTGAACGTTAGTAAGCTAAAGTCAGAATAGTCAGTTTCTCCCACCATACCTTTACATTAATCTTGAGGGACACATTTGAGAGGTATTTACGGGGTAGGGCGTTACATTCTACCCTCCTTAAAAAGAATTTCGTCCTCAAAATTGAATAGTTACGTAAATATAAGCTCTGGATACTTTTTCTTCAAGTACTCCTCAGTTTCCCAGGTTGCCTCTTCCATCTTGGAATTTGTCTACCACGTAACTCTTTTACGCTTCGTTCTATAATCTCAGTTGGTCTTTCTTCATATGATAAATCGGCTTGTAATTCCAATTGGTCATCATTGAGAACATGATCAGGTGTAGGATGATACTTCTTTAATTGTAATATATGGAACACATCATATATACCCATCAGTTCATTTGGTAAGGCTAGTCGGTACGCTACTTTACCAATCCGGTCAATAATTTCAAACGGTCCGATATATCGGGGGATTAACTTTCCTTTCTTCGGATATTGCAGCTTCCCGTGATGTGGTGTAAGTTTTAAGAACACTCAATCTCCCACACTAAACTCCAGATCCCTTCTTCAATTGTCGGCATAGCTCTTCTGTCTACTTTTAGCTGTCCGAAGCCGATCTTGAATTATCTTAACTTGTTTCTACATCTCCTCCACTTCTGGCATCAAGTTTCTTTGTCTCCAATGGGATCAAACTCCAACTTCATCCCAGTACAAGGATGTTCTGTATCTCCTACCATATAATGCTTCAAACAGTGCCATTCCTATCAAAGAGTGGTAGCTATTATTATAGGCAAACTCGGTACAACCAAGGTTGTCAATCCACTTATTTTCAAAATCTAAGGCGCAAGCTCTTAACATATCCTCTAGAGTTTGAATTGTTCTTTCAGACTGTCCATCGGTTTGGGGATATGCTGTGGTGCTATAACTTAGATTGGTTCCCATAGATGCCTGGAACTTAGGCCAAAACTTTGAGGTAAACCTTGGGTCTCTATCGGATACATCGTCAACGGGTACTCCATGAAGTCGGACAATCTCATCTACATAAAACTTCGTACAACTTGTCCAAAGGGTATGACATATTAATGGCAATAAAATGAGCCACTTTTGTTAAACGATCAACGATTACCCAGATAGCATCCTTATATCCCTTGGTCCAGGGCAATCCTGTGACAAAGTTCATTGTCACATGATCCCATTTCCATTCGGAAATAGGTAGCGGTTGTAATAGTACTGCTGACTTTTGATGTTCCGCCTTGACCCTTTGACATGTAAGACAGGTTGCTACATACTTCGCAATTTCTCCCTTCATTCCGTTCTACCAAAACTTTTGCTTTAATTCTTTATACATCTTATTCTCTCGAGGATGCATTGAATACTTACTTCTGTGGGCTTCCTCTAGAATCTTGCGCTTAAGTTCAGTATCATTGGGTACACATAACCGATTCTGAAAGTACAGGCTCCCATTAACTTCCAATGTTCGAAAGTCTTCCAATTTCTTAGCTTCCACACGGTTTTTGAACTCCTGGAACTCCTTATTATTTTTTTTCGCACTTCTAATATCCTATTGTAGGGTGGATGTTAAGCTAAGACTTGATATTTTTGCTTTTCTACTCAATGTATCTACCACCCGAATTCGCCTTTCTTGGATGATAGTTAATCGGGCATCGATATTCTTCCAGCAGTTCCATCCATCCACGTTGTCTCATGTTCAAGTCCTTCTGAGAAAACAGATACTTTAAACTCTTATGATTAGTGAATATCTCATACTTAGCCCTATACAAGTAGTGTCGCCACTTCTTAAGTGCAAACACGATGGCTGCTAATTCCAAATCGTGTGTCGGATAATTTCGTTCATGATCCTTCAACTTTCTTGAAATATATGCGACAACCTTCCTGTCTTGCATCAACAAAGCTCCTAGACCTTCTCCTGAAGCACCTGTATACAATGAAAATTCCTTGTTCGGATTGGGTAATGTTAGCACTAGTACCGTCGTCAGTCGGTTCTTCAATTCTTGAAAACTCCTCTCGCACTTCTCTGTCCATTCAAACTTGATTATTTTTCTGGTTAATTGTGTTAGAGGTCCAGCAATCCTTGAAAAGTCTTTTATGAATCTCCGATAGTATCCCGCCATACCCAAGAAACTACGTACTTCAGTTAGTGTTTTGGGTCGTGTCCAAGGGTCACTGCTTCTACTTTCGTCGGATCCACCGAGATTCCTTCCTGGGTGATAACATGTCCTAGGAAAGTAACTTGACTCATCCAGATTTCACATTTACTAAACTTAGCATACAACTTATGCTCCTGTAGGGTTTGCAACACTTTTCGAAGATGTTGTTCATGAGCTTGGGTTAGGTGAATAAACAAGAATATCATCAATAAAAATCATGACAAATTTATCCAGGTAAGGAATAAAGACTCTATGCAACAAGTCCATAAATGTCCCAGGTGCGATAGTTAATCCAAACGGCATAACCACAAACTCGTAATGCTTGTATCGTGTGTTGAATGCCGTCATCAGAATATTCTTTTCTCTTATCCTAACTTGATAATACCCCTGTCTCAAGTCCAATTTGGAAAAACATCCCGCTCCTCGGAGTTGGTCAAATAACTCATCAATTAGGGGTAGTGGGTATATGTTCTTGACTGTCACATTATTCAATCCTCTGTAATCTATACACATCCTCAGGGTTCCATCCTTCTTCTTTACAAACAAGACTGGCGCACCCCAAGGAGATGTACTTAGACGAATATATCCTTGCTGCAACCGTTCTTGTAGTTGCTTTTTCAATTCTTTTAGTTCCTCCTGTGCCATCCGATATGGAGTTCGAGATATTGGTTTAGCATCAGGTACCAATTCTATGCCGAACTCCACTTCTCGATTTAGGGGTAGCGTCATCAACTCCTCAGACAAAACATCCACAAACTCCCTCACTACAGGTACTGTGTCTAATTTTACCTCCTCCTTAGGTTTGTTGAGTAAATATGCTAAGTACCCTTGACATCCTTTCCATAGCAACTTTCTGGCTTTCATGCCAGACAAAAAGAGATTCTCCCGTTTTGTTCGCTTCCCTTGGAACAGCAGGATTAGCGTACTCAGTCGCTAAACTTGACCAACTTTCGTTAACAATCTACTTGGGCGTAATGTTTAGACAACCAGTCTATCCCAAGTATCACATCATATCCCTCCAATGGTAAGACATTTAAATCTCCAGATAAAACCACATTCTCGACATATTTGTCACAATTAGGGTACCTTACCTCAGTTGTCTTATTCACGCCCATAGGAGTGCTAACTATCAACTGGTAATGCATGTTAACGAAGGTATAGGAATATGTTTTATGAAATGCAAACTCACAAAAGAATGCGTAGCTCCAGGGTCAATGAGTACTCCTGCTGGTTGAGGAAAGATTTGTATCATACCTTTAACTACTTCTGCTTCAATATCTACGGGCAATCCATCCAGTGCATAAACTTTAGCTTTTACTTGTGGTTTATTATTCCTTCCTTCTGTTGCTCCTCTCATAACCAGGGGTCGGCTTGCTTTTCTGGACATCTCCGGAGGTACTTGTTGTATCTCAGGGCACTGGTCTCTAACATCCCTGGTTTTCCACACCGATAACATAGTCTTGACTTCTAATAACACATTTCAGCCACATGTCCACTTCATCCACACTATGTACATACTCTATGGGTTCTTCCAGGGGTTAGGGTTGTTCGGCCTTCATTTCCAGCCCTTTGTTCACCACGGGATCTCTTGAAATCTCTAGGTTTCCATGATCCTTGTCCAGGACATTTATATAGAGTCGTCGTTGAACCAATGGCTATTTTTCTCTGTATAACCGCTTGATCATCCATCTCCGTTCGCGCAGGGACTTCAACTGCGGCCGCGAATCCCATCGGTGGCAAGGGAGCCAATGCCCGTTGCAATCCAACCTTTAATCCTTTCACAAATTGCCGTGTCTTATTTTCATCAGTATCTATCAACCTTAAGCAATACTTAGCCAACCTATTGAATAGTTACGTACCTATAAGCTCTGGATACTTTTTCTTCAAGTACTCCTCAGTTTCCCAGGTTGCCTCTTCCATCTTGGAATTTGTCTACCACGTAACTTTTTTACGCTTCGTTCTATAATCTCAGTTGGTTTTTCTTCATATGATAAATCGGCTTGTAATTCCAATTGGTCATCATTGAGAACATGATCAGGTGTAGGATGATACTTCTTTAATTGTAATATATGGAACACATCATGTATACCCATCAGTTCATTTGGTAAGGCTAGTCAGTACGCTACTTTACCAATCCGGTCAATAATTTCAAACAGTCCGATATATCGGGGGATTAACTTTCCTTTCTTTGGATATTGCAGCTTCCCGCGATGTGGTGTAAG
Source organism: Catharanthus roseus (assembly GCA_028651295.1). NCBI lineage: Eukaryota > Viridiplantae > Streptophyta > Magnoliopsida > Gentianales > Apocynaceae > Catharanthus > Catharanthus roseus. Next base: position 456,867 of record JAPQWS010000087.1, read on the forward strand.
TTTTAAGAACACTCGATCTCCCACACTAAACTCCAGATCCCTTCTTCAATTGTCGGCATAGCTCTTCTGTCTACTTTTAGCTGTCCGAAGCCGATCTTGAATTATCTTAACTTGTTTCTACATCTCCTCCACTTCTGGCATCAAGTTTCTTTGTCTCCAATGGGATCAAACTCCAACTTCATCCCAGTACAAGGATGTTCTGCATCTCCTACCATATAATGCTTCAAACGGTGCCATTCCTATCAAAGAGTGATAGCTATTATTATAGGCAAACTCGGTACAACCAAGATTGTCAATCCACTTATTTCCAAAATCTAAGGCGCAAGCTCTTAACATATCCTCTAGAGTTTGAATTGTTCTTTCAGACTGTCCATCGGTTTGGGGATATGCTGTGGTGCTATAACTTAGATTGGTTCCCATAGATGCCTGGAACTTAGGCCAAAACTTTGAGGTAAACCTTGGGTCTCTATCGGATACACTGTCAACGGGTACTCTATGAAGTCGGACAATCTCATCTACATAAAACTCTGTGCCAACTTGTCCAAAGGGTATGACATATTAATGGCAATAAAATGAGCCACTTTTGTTAAACGATCAACGATTACCCAGATAGCATCCTTATATCCCTTGGTCCAGGGCAATCCTGTGACAAAGTTCATTGTCACATGATCCCATTTCCATTCGGAAATAGGTAGCGGTTGTAATAGTACTGCTGACTTTTGATGTTCCGCCTTGACCCTTTGACATGTAAGACAGGTTGCTACATACTCCGCAATTTCTCCCTTCATTCCGTTCCACCAAAACTTTTGCTTTAAGTCTTTATACATCTTATTCTCTCCAGGATGCATTGAATACTTACTTCTGTGGGCTTCCCCTAGAATCTTGCGCTTAAGTTCAGTATCATTGGGTACACATAACCGATTCTGAAAGTACAGGCTCCCATCAACTTCTAATGTTCGAAAGTCTTCCAATTTCTTAGCTTCCACACGGTTTTTGAACTCCTGGAACTCCTTATTATTTTTTTTGGCACTTCTAATATCCTGTTTTAGGGTGGATGTTAAGCTAAGACTTGATATTTTTGCTTTTCTACTCAATGTATCTACTACCCGAATTCGCCTTTCTTGGATGATAGTTAATCGGGCATCGATATTCTTCCAGCAGTTCCATCCATCCACGTTGTCTCATGTTCAAGTCCTTCTAAGAAAACAGATACTTTAAACTCTTATGATTAGTGAATATCTCATACTTAGCCCTATACAAGTAGTGTCGCCACTTCTTAAGAGCAAACACGATGGCTGGTAATTCCAAATCGTGTGTCGGATAATTTCGTTCATGATCCTTCAACTTTCTTGAAATATATGCGACAACCTTCCTGTCTTGCATCAACATAGCTCCTAGACCTTCCCCTGAAGCACCTGTATACAATGAAAATTCCCTGTTCGGATTGGGTAATGTTAGCACTAGTACCATCGTCAGTCGGTTCTTCAATTCTTGAAAACTACTCTCGCACTTCTCTGTCCATTCAAACTTGATTACTTTTCTGGTTAATTGTGTTAGAGGTCCAGCAATCCTTGAAAAGTCTTTTATGAATCTCCGATAGTATCCCGCCATACCCAAGAAACTACGTACTTCAGTTAGTGTTTTGGGTCGTGTCCAAGGGTCACTGCTTCTACTTTCGCCGGATCCACCGAGATTCCTTCCTGGGTGATAACATGTCCTAGGAAAGTAACTTGACTCATCCAGATTTCACATTTACTAAACTTAGCATACAACTTATGCTCCTGTAGGGTTTGCAACACTTTTCGAAGATGTTGTTCATGAGCTTGGGTTAGGTGAATAAACAAGAATATCATCAATAAAAATCATGACAAATTTATCCAGGTAAGGAATAAAGACTCTATGCAACAAGTCCATAAATGTCCCAGGTGCGATAGTTAATCCAAACGGCATAACCACAAACTCGTAATGCTTGTATCGTGTGTTGAATGCCGTCATCAGAATATTCTTTTCTCTTATCCTAACTTGATAATACCCCTGTCTCAAGTCCAATTTGGAAAAACATCCCGCTCCTCGGAGTTGGTCAAATAACTCATCAATTAGGGGTAGTGGGTATATGTTCTTGACTATCACATTATTCAATCCTCTGTAATCTATACACATCCTCAGGGTTCCATCCTTCTTCTTTACAAACAAGACTGGCGCACCCCAAGGAGATGTACTTAGACGAATATATCCTTGCTGCAACCGTTCCTGTAGTTGCTTTTTCAATTCTTTTAGTTCCTCCTGTGCCATCCGATATGGAGTTCGAGATATTGGTTTAGCATCAGGTACCAATTCTATGCCGAACTCCACTTCTCGATTTAGGGGTAGCGTCATCAACTCCTCCGAAAAAACATCCACAAACTCCCTCACTACAGGTACTGTGTCTAATTTTACCTCCTCCTTAGGTTTGTTGAGTAAATATGCTAAGTACCCTTGACATCCTTTCCATAGCAACTTTCTGGCTTTCATGCCAGACAAAAAGAGATTCTCCCGTTTTGTTCGCTTCCCTTGGAACAGCAGGATTAGCATACTCAGTCGCTAAACTTGACCAACTTTCGTCAACAATCTACTTGGGCGTAATGTTTAGACAACCAGTCTATCCCAAGTATCACATCATATCCCTCCAATGGTAAGACAATTAAATCTCCAGATAAAACCACATTCTCGACATATTTGTCACAATTAGGGTACCTTACCTCAGTTGTCTTATTCACGCCCATAGGAGTGCTAACTATCAACTGGTAATGCATGTTAACGAAGGTATAGGAATATGTTTTATGAAATGCAAACTCACAAAAGAATGCGTAGCTCCAGGGTCAATGAGTACTCCTGCTGGTTGAGAAAAGATTTGTATCATACCTTTAACTACTTCTGCTTCAATATCTACGGGCAATCCATCCAGTGCATAAACTTTAGCTTTTACTTGTGGTTTATTATTCCTTCCTTCTGTTGCTCCTCTCATAACCAGGGGTCGGCCTGCTTTTCTGGACATCTCCGGAGGTACTTGTTGTATCTCAGGGCACTGGTCTCTAACATCCCTGGTTTTCCACACCGATAACATAGTCTTGACTTCTAATAACACATTTCAGCCACATGTCCACTTCATCCACAGTATGTACATACTCTATGGGCTCTTCCAGGGGTTAGGGTTGTTCGGCCTTCATTTCCAGCCCTTTGTTCACCACGGGATCTCTTGAAATCTCTAGGTTTCCATGATCCTTGTCCAGGACGTTTATATAGAGTCGTCGTTGAACCAATGGCTATTTTTCTCTGTATAACCGCTTGATCATCCATCTCCGTTCGTGCCGGGACTTCAACTGCGGCCGCGAATCTCATCGGTGGCAAGGGAGCCAATGCCCGTTGCAATCTAACCCTTAATCCTTTCACAAATTGTCGTGTCTTATTTTCATCAGTATCTATCAACCTTATGCAATACTTAGCCAACCTATTGAACTTTGCCGTATACTGGCCAACTGTCAGGTTACCCTGTCTCAATTGCTGAAACTCATCCTCTCATTGCTCACGAACCCAACGAGGTATGTATTCCTTTTTGAATTCTTCTTGAAAATCATTCCAGGTCCATGGTTGGTTCTTGAGTGTCCGAGCTTCGGAAGCTCTAAGCCACCAATCCTTTGCCATTCCTCGAAGTCTAAAAGCTACCCTCAGGGCATCCTCATACTTGAGGGTATCATAGATATCATTCAGCTGCTCGAGGAACAGTTCTGTTTTAATTTCTTGCTCAACGTCTCCATAGAACTTCAGGGGTCGAAACTTTTCTAGTGCTTCATCTGCTCCAGTGGCTGGTACTCGTTCGTTTCTTCTTGTGGCCATTGAAGTTTCTAACAATTCTTTCATCTTGATCATAAAATTCTCAATTACCTTGTGTGTAGCTTGTTCTAGACGAGGTATGGCCTCCCAAATAGGTTCAGACTGTCTATTTTAAGAACTTTCCGACATAGCCTCATCCGCATGGTTGGGAGATTGTGAACCTGACATGTTTCTAAAAACCAAAAAGTTCCAACACTAATAAACATCTACGGTTGTAGATACTCTACGACAAGTAAACATGAATTTATCCCAGGCACCAACATCAATGCATACATACAAACATATATATAACTCAAAATAAGGATTTTTGGTACAAGTAGTGTCAAGATACAATCAGATCATTCTGGTCCTACCACCCAAAAAATATATGGCCAGGTTGCTATACATATCCAAAACCTAAGGACTTCATACCTACGACCCGAAGCCTATTGCATCAAGTACTGACGAAAATACTACTCGTACCTATCCAAGTGACCAATTATGCACACCTACCTATACTCTATCCAACACCTACTCCGCCTGAGGACACTTGCTACCAGAACATCCTGGTCAGGACTCCAGCTCATCACGTGCTCTATCCACTAAATCTCTAGTAGTACCAAAGAACTAGGTGATAAACTGCCTGATCCAGTCCTGCTCGTTAATCAGCTCCAAAATCTCTCTCTCTCTCGGGCTGCATGAGCCTCCTGCGTCTGGGCTAACTCCCTCTCTAACATGGCAGCCCTCGTCGTCTCCTATCGCCGTGCCGCGTAAAATAAGGCGTCCATTCGAGAGATCTCCTCTCTCAACGTTACAACCTGCTGGCTAGCGGCTTCAGCCCGTTGCTCACGCTATAGGCAATAACCATAAATAGATGACACTGACAATGGGGAACCACCCGCTGTAAAGGTGCCCGTACCCTAAGCATCCGCTGGTACCACTCCCTCCAGCTCAGGCATCATTTCTGAGTCTGACGTGGGCTCACTAGGGTCCTCTTCTATCGATGTTCCAAGTCCTATTCCCGGTGCCACTGGTGCCATCTCTGGTCCTTCTACTAACTCATCATCGGATAGGTCAATCACTAGAAATGGTTCCCTTTTTGGGACGATCTCCCTAAGGGAATATGAGGACGATGATGATGACGTAGTCCTGCTAGACTCATCTACGAGGGTACCCTCCCTGTATGTCCATCTATGAGAAGGATGTGCCAACTAGTACCTACAAAAAATAAAATCTTAGGGTCAGTACTAACCAATAAATCATATGGTTAACCTTAAAGTTTAAACAGTTGACTCTTATAGTTCGTCTAAAATCCAACGTTTCAAACACAGTATCGAACCTAGATGCTCTGATACCACCTGTGATGCCCCCAACCTTGCCACTAGGTCAACTGCGGCTGAGTAGGGCATCTATATGCCTCTCGGCACTAAATTATAAGCTTCACAATAATACAAAACACTAGAACAACACTAACAGGTATACACACAAAGTATGCGAAAAACTTAAGTAAACTAGATACTACTAGTGCACTAAAAACACAGGATCTTAAAAAAAACTTCTCCTTTTTGTTTTATTATATACACAAAAGTATCTTACATCGACAACTTGCATAACAACATAAAAAGAAACTCCACACACGGTTCGAGTCTAAAAAGATAAAACATAAACATATGCCGTTCTAGGGAGGTTTGATCCAAAAACTCCTGGCCTAAAACTTCAGTGCCTTGCTGGGCCCCTGACCATTCCGAGCTAATCTGAGAAGAAAACATGATATGGAAAAATGTGAGCGCGAACGCTCAGTGAGTTCACGTGTGTGTATGCAGTAGTGATTTCTTTAAAACCATGACAATGCCGTTTCACAAAACAGATCATGCAATGTTATAAGAAAAATATTTTTCTTTTACTATTTTAACAAAACTGATGCTTGAACCTATATGAGGGTTTCGAGCGCAGCTGGGAAGTCTAAGCAAATCAAGACACATCAGCGCAGCTTCTACGCCCCAAATTTAAAATAACATGTAATGCAACAGTGGGGCTTCACAAACAAAGTCCGGATCCCCAAAACGAGGTCATCGGAACTAAGTTCTTGCATTTCATAGTCAAATACCAGCCAAACAATATATGAGTGCTCGATTACAAACAACCACACTCCCATATCACTGGTCAAAAAAGGCTACAGACTCCTGGGGCCAACCTCAGTTTTGAGCCCCTCTTGACTCTCCACTGGGCGATCGTCCCACGTAAATACCGGTTGGGCCACGCCCTCAAGGTACTATGCCTCTCTTCCAGTGGATCCACCCTCAGAGTCAAAAACACGTCCACGTCATCGGAAGAGGCCTAAGTACGGGAGACTAGCCACGTACAGTGCGATCCGCTAACGCATCCGTTCACTTGATATTCAACAAACTTTAACCCTGGTCGGAATGAGGTTTTCATATGTATTTACCAACAGAAAGGCCATTTGCCCGGCCGTCGGAATAGATTCAAGTCATAAACATTATAGAGTAGTAAAAATCCTCATCCGCCAGTCATCACATGCTTATGCAAATTTCACAATTATGCCAATACTAGATCTATATTCATGCATGTCAAAATACGTAACTTTCCAAGCTAGAACATTTTCCAATATATAAATATTTCCGGAAAACCTGCATACGACAAACTTTTTATGCACCACCGTAATAGTCTGTTTTAAAAGAAACACCTGTATAGAGCACCGCTTCTGTGCATTTTTCTAGGAAACATGTAACACATTGTGGAGAACATCTCCAAAAACACACTGAGAGATATCGTTCCAAAAATAAAATATTTTGTAAAGGCTAAAAAAAACTATATTTATATGTCTTGTAATATTTGAAATAAAATGGAGTTTGTGGACTCAGCTGGATGTAGATCTGGTACTAAGATCCTACAAAATAATAATACGAAAATACTTAATACCTGAGTATCGATCAAGTAACCCTATTCCTTAAATAATATCAAGATCCTACGAAATGAGCTTAGAAGATATATATATACTTATATATTTACTCATAATAATTCTTTAAAAAAATAAAAAATCCTATACTCTAAAAAATACTCTCCCAAGAAACCATAATTAACTATATACTTTATACTAAAATTTTATTTAGAACATTTAAATCCTAAAACAAGTAACCAAATTAAAAAATATATATATACCTATTTACTTTATAATCTTCGCAGAAATGGAAATAAAAGAAAAGAGAAAAAAAAAAGAAAAAGAAAGTCACTAAGCTGAAGTTTACTTTCTCCTTTCTCCTTCTCTTTTTTTTTTCCTTGCCAAAACAATATGGCATGCATACTATATTGTGGCGGTTAGTGGGGGAAATAGAAAGAAAAGAAAAGAAGACGGCAGGGTGATGGGTGGCTAGGTGGGTGGCGGGGGTTTCTTAATTGTTAATTTTTTTTTTAATCCCTATATGAAAATGTCACATATTTAAATTTCTAAAACTAAATACACTAGATATTAAAAATAAAATCCTCTTAAAGACACTTACAAACCTTAATAATAAAACCTCAATATAATAAAAAATTTTTTCCTATTCCTAAATATCCCCAAAATACCACTAAGTGTCAAAAACACTATATCCCACCAATATAGATCAAAACTTTATTTTTATTACGTCCGTAATTTATGCTAGGTGCTTACGGGGTAGGGCGTTACATGGCCCTTGTACGCCAATCTGGGTTGGCCGGCAAGCTACCTAGCCACAGTACGCGGGCCTCTTAAAAAAGTTTTTTCCCTGTTTCTTTGTTTTAGGTCATTTACATTTTTTTATTATTATAAATTTGTTACGTATTTAATATTGTATGTATATTTTATGTAGCTATAATGTTTTATTTGTTTTTTGATTTAATCTTGTTATTGCATCAAAATATATTTAAATGTACTGTACCGATATTTATTTTTCATTATTTTGTGGTATTATACGTTTTCTGTAGTAGGCTTTTATACTTTCTTCTCAATCATTTACCTCTCTTATATACCACTCACTCTATCACACTCCACTCCACCATGGAGGAAGGGAAGACAGAAATGGAATGCCATGGAAAATATATTCTCAAGATTTCTCCAGTAGTAACGCCACCAGTAGTGGAAGTTTCTCTTGTTGCTCTGCTACCAGAACACACGGCCGAATTAACCATTTTCTCGCTATAGTTTTCCAAACGCCAATCATTGATTATGTCTATGTCTTCATCCATATTGACTAAAAGTAACTTAAAATTGTTACTTTAAGTTTTAAGTTATTAGAGAGAAAATTTTTGTAGAGAGATAAAGTTGTTAGGAGAAATGAGGGTCCGGGGGATCGCATAGAGGGTTGCAAATAGTAGTCTCTTTATACACTTATGGTGTGTACAACCTTCCTTTCCTTTAAAAATTATTTACTCTTTTAATTGAGTATCAGATTTGGTTATTTACTAAATTCGCCCTTTGTAGGGAAAGGATGGATTGTTAGTCTAAATGGTAGTTAGGAGTGCCAGAGAACTTGGTCCACCGGAAACTCATAGCTATGTAGAATAAGAGCAAGTCATTGTTGAGATTCGCGCAACAAGCGCGAACCTCGTGTTTAGCTGCGATCGTCAATCTAGTTGGTTCTTTGCGCCGAGTTTTGGTGTAGCAGCTATATTTTGATTCATCCATTTTTTTTTCACGGCTCGATAGATAATTTGATAAGCCAATGATTCTTTTGCATTTTCTCTTCTTAATTAATAGTATTTAACTTTGACATAACTTTTTTTTAAATTCTAAAATGAGCTTTATACACAATATGATAACCTCCTATTACACTTTCTCTAGAACGCTACTTTTGTAGTAACACAACGTGTTAGATCGCTTATTAGATGATTTATATTCGACTATCCTAAGTAGTTTTAACTATAAAAATGTGTTACTTTCAAAATTTAAATTGCAATTAAAAATTTTCAACAAAATTTCCTATGAAGCATCTAATTGTCAAAATTAAAATTATGGTTATGGTAAATTAAACTTTCCTTTTATTTCAAAAATATTTCCTAATATGGATTTCACATTTTCTCTTATTAACGAACTATTTTAATTTTCATATAAACTACCTTTTTTGAATTCAAATGTAATTTAAATACAATATCATAACCTTCTAATATACTTTATCTACAATAAAACTTTTATAGTGATCAAGTGTATGAGATACTATATTGGAAGATATATTAGACTATCTTTAGTTGTTTGTAAATATTGTTGGAAAACTAATTACTATTATACAAAACTATTTACTATTACAGAACCCAAATAATAATAATAAACAGCGGAAACTAAAAAAATCTAACTCTATTACATAAACCAATATGTTCTTCCTCTCCCTTTACTGATCGGTAAAAGCCGATCTTAGTGCCAAACCGTGTTCCTGCAAAAATGGTTAACCGAAATAGAAAAATAAAAACAATAAAAACCATAGAAGGAAGCTTCTTATCCACTGCCGCGTGTTGGTTCCACCGGCGGACGAACAACTGCAAGGACAGCAGCGCCGAGCAACGTCGAGATGCCAGTATGGAGGTTTTGATTGGGTACCCTCAGTCCAAGAAGCCTCGGTAAACAAGAGTCACGGGTGTCTCTCTCTTCCTCACCCTCTCGGCTCTCTCTCAAGTACTCACCGAAAACAACGGTCAAGAAGACCACCAAAGACAAGCGCTCACAGCAAGGCAGCATCGCGGAGAAAGACCGAAGGTCGGAGAGGAGCAGCGGCATAGCGGACCGCAACGAAGAAAGGGAGAAAACAGAGATAGAGATGACACTTCCAAGAAGTCAGAGATGGGGAAGAGAGAAAGACCAAGAAGAAGAAGAAGAGTCAGAGTGTTCTATGGAAACCGAGGAAGCAACAGATAAATAGGTAGAGTCACAACGGGCCGCCCGATTGGCCCGGCACGGCCCTGCATCTCTGACCCAGTAAAAAACATATCACCTACTCTTGAGCTGAGGCCAATGGTCATCATTGTGTAATATATTGTGGGCTGGAAAATGGAAAGTAGTGAGAAGACTAAGGCCTACAATCTCCACCTCGAACAATATTTTCTAACCGTTGTTTTAACTCACCAAGAATTAGACTGCGTCCAAATGAATAAAATCCCTACAAAACATAAACTTGTCAGTGTTTACAATTTTAGTACCAAAATCTGCAGGATTATTATCAGTACTAATCTTGTCTATGTCAACTAAACCACTAGAGGCTTTTTCCCTAATAAAGTGATATTTGACATCTATATGTTTTGTTTGTTTCTGATAGACCGGATTTTTACATTGTAAAAAACTCTGACTAATAGTATAAATAATATTTTTTGAATGTAAAACTTGTAATTCATTCAATAACCCTTGAAGCTAGATGGCTTCTTTGATCGCTTCCGCTGCTGAGATGTATTCAGCCTCGGTAGTTGATAAGCCAACTACCGACTGCAATTGAGATTTCCACGAGACACAATTAGCCACTAGGGTAAAGAAATAGGATGAGGTAGATTTTCTATCATCCTTATCACATGCAAAATCAGAATCAACAAATCCAATTAGTCCAAAATCAGACCAATTATGATAGTGTAAGCCTCAATCTAAAGTTCCGTTAAGATAACGTACAAGCCACTTGAGAGCAGCCCAGTGATCTCTCCCAGGATTAGACATAAATCTGCTGAGAAGGCTTATAGAAAAAGCAATGTCTGGTTGGGTAGAGATCATTGAGTACATGACTGAACCTATTCCCATTATGTAAGAGATATTAGCCATATCTCTTTTCTCACTTTCGGTTTTAGGACAGATTTTGTCAAAAAGTTTGAAATGACTCTCAAGTGGAGTTATAACGGGCTTACATAGGTGCATGGAAATTTTGGAGACAATTTTCTGAAGGAAAGGCTTTTGAGATAGAAAAAGTGAACAATCAGTTCTATCTCTTGAAATACTCATCCTAAGGATTCTGGATGCAACGCTCAAATCCTTCATATCAAATTTAGATTTTAACACAGATTTTAGATCATCGATCTTAGCTTTATGTCTGCAAGGAATTAGCATATCATCCAAATAAAGCAATAGGTAAATAGTAGAATCAACATTATTACCAGAAAAGTAAAGACAACTATCATAGTTGCTTTTAGTAAAACCAATTTTTAACATAAAAGAATCAAACCTCTTGTTCCACTGTCTGGGTGATTGTTTTAGCCCGTTTAGCACTTTTTCAAAAGACATGCCATGTGTTCTTTACCCTTAACCTCAAAACCTGGTGGTTGACGCATATATAGTCTCTTCGAGATCACCATGCCAGAAAGCGGTTTTAACATCAAGTTGTTCAAGATTGAGATCATAAAAAGCAATAAGAGCAAGAATAATCCTAATATTTTTGTATTTAACGACAGGAGAAAAGATTTCGTTAAAATGAATGCCCTTAACTTGTGAAAATCCTTTTGCAACCAGCCTGGCCTTGAACCTTGGAGGTTCTTTAGAAAACTCAGGTTCTTTTATTTTGAAAATCCATTTGCAATCAACTAACTTTTGTTTTGAGGGTTTTGGAACAAGAATCCAGGTTTTTTTTTTTTTTTTTTTTTTTTTTTTTTTTTTTTTTAAAAAAGAAATTTCTTCATCCACAGTACGTAACCATAAAACGTGATTAGGGCTTTTCAAAACATCAGAAAAACATAATGGTTCTTTTCCTCCATATAAGATGCAACAGCAAAGGCATATGAAACAATGTAGGAGTAACCATACCGAGGATGATCCTCAGGTACCATTCTAACCCTATCTCTCGCAAGTTGGTAATCCCTAAGGGCTTGAGCTTGGGCCTCAGGGTGCTCTTCCTCATCAGAACCTTCTAAAATAGGATCAATAGTTTCAGGAATACTAGGAGGATCAGGTGTGCTACTGGATGATGTGGGTAAGACTTGGTTGGTATCAGGTTCCTGAGGTGGTTATAGAGATGGTTCAGAGGTGACCTCCACCTCCACAGGAATACTACTAGGAGTGTGAACACTTGGTGGACTATCGGAGACGGGTTTATCCTTAAGACAGGACATTTCTAACTCGTTAAAGATAACATCCCTATTGATAACAACCCTTACACCCTATTCACCCTTTAACCATACTCGGCCGTACTAATAGCTTCCCTCCATAAAGGTTTTGGGACAGCGGAAGAAACAAGGAGACTTCTAACCTTATCCATAATGGTACGATTCATCCTTTCGGCAACTCTATTTTGCTGTGGGTTATGCCTAGCCGTCCTATGGTGTAGAATGTCATGCGATGCACACGAATCAGAAACTTATGGTTACAAAACTCAAGACCATTATCAGCCTTGATAGTTTTTAGTTTATTTCTAGAATGATTTTCGGCAAAACGTTTCCATTCACAAAACTTTTCAAAGCTTTGATCTTTAGTTTTTAAAAGAAAAACCCAAACATGCCTCGAAAAATCATCAACAATAGATAAGAAATAAAGATTACTACCATAAGTTGGAATCTTTTCAGATCCTCACAGATCACAATGCACATAATCAAGTATAGTAGAAGACTTGTGTGTGCTAGTTGCAAAACTGATTTTGTGTTGTTTTCCCAAAACGCAGTAATCACAAAAATCCAAGGAATCAATTTTGTCACCACATAAAAGATTTTTTTTTTTGTAAATAATAAAGTCCCTTCTCGCTAATGTGGCCGGTCCTCCGATGCCACAACATAGTTTTCTCGGGAACAGTTTTTGAAATCAATGCAGTGGAGTTACAAACCGTTTTACTATGTATAAAGTCTCTCTTTTAAAACCTTTTAGCATGACTAGATTTCCTTTACAAACACGTAAAATACCATTTTGGATTTAAAAGAAAGACCCAAAAAGTCCAAATAACTAAGAGAGATAAGATTTCGACGAAGGTCGGACACGTATCTCACCTCAGTAAGTTTCCTAGTCACACCATCATGCATTTTAATGAAAATATTTCCAATGCCTTTAACATCACAAACTTGATGTTTTCCATGAAAACCTTTCCTTGATTTAAGGGTTTGAAATCAGAAAATCAGTGTTTGTTGGGTGTCATGTGAAAAGAGCAGCAAGAATGAAGAACCCAATGATCAACAACTTTACAACATGAAGGGGAAAGAGAAACACACAAAACCTCTAAAAACATAGAATTACCATCTGAATAAAAATTGTGGGTTTTGTCGATTTTATTACTCCCTTTACCATGTTTACATTGTTTTTCATCTTTAATCCGTTTAAAACACTTATTTTTCATATGACCCTCTTTACCACAATAAAAACACTTCACTTTGCTCTTCTCTCGAGATTTGGATCGCCCTTTACTTTTAGAACGGTGACTAAGAGGTTCCCTCCGATCAACTCTCCCACGCTCGTAAAGGTTTTCACCGTGTGGTTTCTTTTCTTTTTGTAAATCCAAATCTTTAGATTTCAAAGCATTTTTGACATCGGAAAGAGATAAACCATCTCTGCCATATTTAATAGTAGATTTGACATCGTTGAAAGAATCAGTTAAGGCATTTAATAAAATAATTGCAATATTTTCATCACAGATTTTCTCTCCAACGTTTTGAAGTTCCAAAACGATCTTATTTAAATCATCCATATTTTCTGAAAGTATTTTTGACCTGCTTATTTTAAAACTGAAAAGCTGTTTTTTTAAGTAAATTTTATTTGAAAGTGATTTTCCCAAATATAGTTTTTCCAGTTTAGTCCAAATTTCAAAAGCGTTGTCTTTTTCGTCGATTTCCCGTAAAACATTATCAGTTAAATGCAAGGTGAGACAACTGTGAGCATCACCCAGTTTTTCTGAAAGAACTTCACCCTTCAAAGATTCCGGATACTCTTCGGGGCTAGAGATAGCGAGTGCAATTTTATTTTGTACCAAAACTGCCTTCATTTTTCTCCGCCACATTAAAAAGTCAGATTTGCCATAAAACTTATCTGTTTCAATTTTTGGAACTGACATGTTTTTAAGGGAAATAAGTATAATTAAATGATTGAAAAAATGAAAGATTTAAAAAAAAATTTGGAAAAAAAACAAATAAAAATGCCCAGATTTTTTGAAAAATGAAAAATATATAATTTCAAAAAAACGGCGTAGATTTGTTTTAGTTTGCTTGATTTGTTTGATTTTATTTTTATAAAAACAAAAAAAAACAATATAACTAAAATAACGAGAAACGCGGTAGAAACAGAACTGTCTCACCCAAGAGTAGAAAAAGACAAAGGATAGAAGGAATAGAAAGAAAAAAAACTTTTGAAAAAATGGAAAAATGCGCCAAGACACAGATACTTGAAATCTCACAGATTCAAGCCAAGCTTGTGCTTTATAGCTTTTTGGAAAAAAAAAAAAAAAAGAACAAACTGAATGAAAAACCAAGAAGTAAACCTGAACAACAATAGCAGAATAATATCAACAGAAGCGGGTATAACACAAGAATAGTAAACAGAAACTGAACAATAACACAATCCAGAAAAGCACAATAATAGTAATAACAAATTGGCGGCAAGCTAAAGCAACAAAACAATGATAATTGGCGGCAAGCCGAGTAACAAAATAGAATAACCGGCGGAAAGCCAAAAAACCAGAAACAGAAATTAAACGGCGGCAAGCCGAAACGAAGAACAGAAACAGTAAAGAATTATCGAAAGGGAGAAAAAAATAGAAAAAGGTGTAGAAAACTTCACTGGCCACAGTTCCCTCAAATCTGGAGTCTTCTGAGGTTGCCGGTGAAGTCGTGCCAAACCGAGGCTCTGATACCACTTGTTGGAAAACTAATTACTATTACACAAAACTATTTACTATTACAGAACACAAATAATAATAATAATAAACAGCGGAAACTAAAAAAAATCTAACTCTATTACATAATCCAATATCTTCTTCCTCTCCTTTTACTGATCGGTAAAAGCCGATCTTATTGCCAAACCTTGTTCCTGCAAAAATGGTTAACCGAAACAGAAAATAAAAACAATAAAAACCATAGAAGCAAGCTTCTTACCCAAAGCCGCGGGTTGGTTCCGCTGGCGGACGAACAACCACAAGGACAGCGGCACCAAGCAACGTCGAGGTACCAGTATGGAGGTTTAGATCGGGTACCTTCAGTCCAAGAAGCCTCGGTAAACAAGAGTCACGGGTGTCTCTCTCTTCCTCACCCTCTCGGCTCTCTCTCAAGTACTCACTGGAAATAATGGTCAAGAAGACCACCAAAGACAACCGCTCACAGCAAGGCGACATCGCGGACAAAGACCGAAGGTCAGAGAGGAGCAACGGTGCAGCGGACTGCAAAGAAGAAAGGGACGAAACAGAGATAGAGACGGCAATCCAAAGAAATCAGACACAGGGGAAGAGAGAAAGACCAAGAAGAGAAGAAGAGTCAGAGTATTCTATGGAAACCGAGGAGATAACAGATAACTAGGTAGAGTCACAACGGGCAGCCCGGGTTGGCCCGGCCCGGCCTAGCATCTCTGACCCAGTAAAAAACAAATCACGTACTCTTCAGCTGTGACCCATGGTCATCATTGGGTAATATACAGTGGGCAGGAAAATGGAAAATATTGGGAAGACTAAGGCTCACAAATATAATAATGTGGCTTTTCAAAACTTGCAATTAAATCCATAACAGAATTTAGAATGAAGCATTTAGTTGTCAAAATTAAGACTACACGGTTATGATGCATTTTTCCTTTCATTTCAAAATCATTTCCGCTAAGAATTTCATATTTTCTCCTATCAACTATAGTACTTAGCTTTCACAAAGTTCACTTTTTTCCAATTAAATTCATAACAGATTTTACAATGAAGCATTTATTTGTCATAATTAATATTACATGGTTATGATATATTTTCCTGTCATTTCTAAATCATTTCCTCTATAGAGTTCATACTTTTCCTTAAATGTGTGTGTGTGTGCATGCGTTTGTGCGTGCATGTGTGTGTATATATATAACATTCTAATCCACTTTATCTATATTACTACTTTTAGAGTAATAAAGAATAAGCAAATTAAATAGTGTATTGGAAGAGATATACGATGGACCTAGTGGTTTTCAAATATAATACTGTGACTTTTTTAAAAATTAAATTACAATTAAATTCTTAATGGAATTTATAATAAAGAATTTAGTTGTCAAAATTAATATTAGACGGGGTCATTTCTCTTTGAATCCCCTAATTTGACCTTGCAATCCCCAAACTCTCATTTCCCTCAAGCCACTTTCTCTGTCCACCTCGTCCTCCCAAAATGTTCTCTCAAAAAATCCATCTTCAAATCTAAACTAATCTACCAACAAATCTTCACAAAATCGGTTAGTATATCATCTTTAAGTGTATTTCTTCACTGTTTCTGATTGAAATCATTAAATGGAGCTCAAATCATTTTTAAAAAACAATATGGAAATTTTGCCTCCTCCCACCCGTACCCTATAGTAACTATTCAGCCAAACCTGTGCACCAAGGATGTTTCATAGATAGCCCTCGTGCACCAATCTGGATTGGCTGATAAGCTACCTAGCCGTATCACCCGTGCCTTTTTTAATTTTTTTTTGTTAAGTTACTCTTTTTTTGGCTTTAGGCTATTTACTTCTTTAATTATTATAATTTTTTATTCACTTAATCTTGTATGTATGTTTTACGTAACCATAATGTTTTATTTGTTTATCCAATTAATCTTATTATTTCATCAAAATATATTTAAGTGTACTGTACCTACATTTATTTTTCAATATTTCGTGGTACAGTACATTTTCTATAGTAGGCTTCAATACTCTCTTCTCAATCATTCACCTCTCTTAGATATTACTCATTCTCTGTCACTCCACTCCGGCACGGAGGAATAGATGACAGAAATGGAATGCCATGGAAAATACAATCACAAGATTTCTCCAGTAGCAGCGCCGCCAGTAGAGAAAGTTTCTCTTCTTGCTTTGCTGCCAGAACACCCGGCCAGATTAACCATTTTCTCGCCAGTGTTTTCCAAACACCAATCATTTATTACATCTATGTCTTCATCCATATTAAGTGAAAGAAACTTAAAATTGCTACTTTGACTATTAGAGAAATTTTTTTTGTAGAGAGATAAAGTTGTTAGGAGAAATGAGGGTCTGGGGGATTACATATATGGCTGCAAATAGCAGTCCCCTTATACACTTATGTTGTATACAACCTTCCGTTCTTTTCACAATTATTTACTATTTGAATTTTGCATTTTTTTTACTAATTAATAGTATTTAACTTTCACATTACTTTTTTTTAAAATTCTAAAATGCACTTTATACACAATATGATAACCTCCTATTACAGTTCTCTAGAACGCTACTTTTCAAGTAATACAACATATTAGATAGCATTATTAGATGATTTATATTAGACTATCCTAAGTAATTTGAAGTATAAAAATGTGTTTCTTTAAAATTTAAATTGCAATTAAGTTATCAACAAAATTTACAATGAAGCATCTAATTGTCAAAATTAAGATTACAGTTATGGTATATTCAACGTTCGTTTTATTTAAAAATTATTTTGTAATATGGATTTCACATTTTCTCTTATAAATGAAGTATTTTAATTTTCGCATAAATCACCCTTTTTGAAATAAAACGTACTCAAATTATAATATCATAACCTTCTAATACACTCTATCTACAATACAACTTTAATAGTGATCAAAGTGTACGAGATAGTATATTGACAGATATACTAGATTATCTTGAGTGGTTTTTAAATATCATATTGTGGCTTTTTTCAAATTTGCAATTAAATCCATAACATAATTTACAATGATCCATTTAGTTGTCAAAATTAAGATTAAATGGTTATGATGCATTTTTCCTTTCATTTCATAATCATTTTCTCTATAGATTTTATATTTTCTCTTATCAACTGTAGTATTTAACTTTCACATAATTCACTTTCTTGCACTGAAATTTTTAACAGAATTTACAATAGAACATTTAGTTGTCAAAATTAATATTACATGGTTATGATGTACTTTTCTCCCATTTCCAAATCATTTCTTTTATAGAGTTCATATTTTTCCCAATATGTGTGTGTGTGCATGCACGCGTGTGTATATATATAACATTCTAATACACTTTCTCTATAATACTACTTTTAGTAATAAGGAATTAGCGAATTTGATAGTGTATTCGAAGAGATATAAGATGAACCTGAGTGGTTTTTTAAGTACATTAGTGTCACTTTTAAAAAATTTAAACTACAATTAAAATCTTAATAGAATTTATAATGGAGCATTTAGTTGTCAAAATTAATATTACACGGAGTAATTTCTCTTTGCAACCCCTAATTTGACCTTGCAACCCCCCAAACCCTCATTTCTCTCAAGCCACTTTCCACCTCTTTCTACCAAAATTTTCTCTCAAAGAGTCCATCTTCAAATCTAAAGTAATCTACCAACAAATCTTCACAAATATATCATCTTTAATTGTATTTCTTCATTTTTACTTATTCAAATCATGAAATTGAGTTCAAATCATTTTTTTAAAAAAAATACTCTAGAATTTTTTCCTCCTCCAACTCGTACCCCGCAGTAGCTATCCAGCCAAACCTATGCAACAGGGATGTGATCGGGATTTTTATAATTATCCAGCCAAACCTATGCAACAAGTGCGCAAGATCAATGTAATACAGATGTATCAGGGTATCGAACCATAGAGAAAGGCTTAACTACTTAAATTACTATCTACCTAAATTAATTTTATGAAAAGAAGAATGAAATTTTATTATCTAAGAAAATTATACCTAAATTTAATTAAAACTAATAAAAAATAACTAAATTAAAAATAACAGGAGATTAACCAAAGAATATGATTTAGAACCTTAAATCCACCACTAACCTATATAACAATGATTTAATTTTATTTAGGAGAAAAGATTAGATCTTTATGTGGTTATCTAGGCCACAAGCTTCAATTCACTAATGAAATATATTATGTTTAAATGCATGACATAATCCATCCAACCATTAGCATGACTTATTCAATTCTATGACATAAATCATCTAAAATTAGCATGAACTATTCAATTCTAAAACCCACAATAAACTTGCAAAAATCAAATATCTCTCATACTCAAGACTACAAGAATTAAGCATTGATAAAAATATCAATTAACCCAAAGAATTATTGTACAAGAACATTCACAAAGAATTAATTGCATCAAACCAAGAAACATCCTAATACATGCAATCACATAAATATTATAATGAATCTCACAAAATAAAATAAACTAAAATTACATGGATAGGGTTTCATCAAGATTCTAAAAAGAAAAATTAGTTCCTGGTTAAAGAGAAAGAAAGAACCAATTTCTTGGAGTAGATCATGGCTGCTTTTCTTTTTCTCTCGTTGTAGCTCGGGCAGCTGCTTGCGCAGCTACTACTGTCTCCTTCCGCAGCTCTCCTCTTTTTTACTTGATATTCTCATTGTTGTTGTTGTGTGGCTCTTCTATATATAAACAAAAGTAAAGTAAAATCCTAATGCTTAAAGGATTCAACTAAAACTCTCTAATCCTTAAAAGATTCTACTAAATTTCTAATCCTAATTCAAATACTGCAGCAGGTAATATGCTTTATTATTATTATTTTTTATCTTCTCTTCCCCAATGAACATACGCACTCTTTCTTCCCTTTACCAAATTTAATATGCAATCATTATTTTCCATTCTTTTTCTAGAAATCTGCACAAAGATAAATAAAATAAATTAAATATAATAATTATGACTAATAAGTAAATAAAATATTTTCAAATTCTCATAATTAAAACTTAAGGTGTTTATTCGTATTAAAAATCGATTCTATGAGGATGTGTCGAAGATGGCGCTCGTGCACCAATCTGGGTTCGCGGCAAGCTAACTACCCGCAACACTGGGGTCTTTTTTAAAATTTTTTTGTTAAGTTATTCTTTTTTCTTTATTTTAGGTTATTTACTTTTTTTATTATTATAATTTGTTATGTATTTGATGTTGTATGTATATTTTATGTAACTTCATAATGTTTAATTTTTTTTATCAAATTAATCTTGTTATTTCATCAAAATATATTTAAGTGTACTGTACCTATATTTATTTTTCATTATTTTGTTGTATTATACGTTTTTTGTTGTAGGCTTCAATACTCTCTTCTTAAACGTTTACCTCTCTTATATATCACTCACTCTCTCTCACACTCCAGCATTCAGGAATAGAAGACGGAAATGGAATGCCATGGAAAATACATTCTCAAGATTTCTCCAGTAACCGCGCCACCAGTAATGAAAGTTTCTCTTCTTGCTCTACTGCCAGAACAACCAGCCACATCAACCATTTTCTCGCAAGGGTTTTCCAAACACCAATCATTGGTTACATCAATGTCTTCATCCATATTAAATAATTGTAACTTAAAATTGTTACTTTGAGTTTTAAGTTATTAGAGAGAAAATTTTTGTAGAGAGATAAAGTTTTTAGGAGAAATGAGAGTATGGGGACAAATAGAGTTGCAAATAACAGTCCCCTTATACACTTATGGTGTATACGACCTTCCTTTCCTTTAAAAATTATTTCCTCTTTTAATCGAGTATCATATTTGTTTATTTACTAAATCGCCCTTTGGAGGGGAAGGATGAATTGTTAGTCTAAATGGTGGTTTAGGAGTGCTAGAGAACTTGGTCCACCAGAAGCTCGTAGCTATGTAGAATGCAAACAGGTCATTGCTGAGATTTGCCGAAGGAGCGCGACCCTCGTGTTTAGTTGTCATCGTCAATCTGGTTAGTTCTTTGTGCCGAGTTTTGGCGTAGCAGCTAAATTTCGATTCTTCCTTTTTTTTTTTCACGGCTCAATAGAGAATTTGATAAGTCAATAATTTTTTGCATTTTCTCTTATTTATTAATAGTATTTACCTTTCACATAACTTTTTTTATCTAATCCTAAAACGAGCTTTATATACAATATGATAACCTCCAATTACACTTTCTCTACAACACTAGTTTTGTAGGAGTATAGCGTATTAGATAGCTTATTAGATGATTTATATTACACTATCAGTAGTTTTAAGTATAAAATGTGATTTTTTAAAAATTTAAAATGCAATTAAATTTTCAACAAAATTTACAATGAAGCATCTAATTGTCGAAATTAAAATTATGGTTATGGTATATTCAACTTTCGTTTTATTTAAAAATTATTTCGAAATATGGATTTCACATTTTCTCTTATAAACGAAGTATTTTAATTTTCACATAAATCACCTTTTTTGTAATAAAACATACTCAAATTACAATATCATAACCTTCTAATACACTTTATCTACGCTACAACTTTTATAGTGATCCAAGTATACGAGACAATATATTAGAAGATATATTCGATGACCTTGAGCTATTTTTAAATATAATACTACGGCTTTTTCAAAATTTTCAATTAAATCCATAACAGAATTTATAATGAAGCATTTAGTTGTCAAAATTCAGATTAGACGGTTATGATGTATTTTTTTCCTTTCATTTCATAATCATTTCCTCTATGGATTTCGTATTTTCTCTTATCAAAAATAGTATTTAACTTTCACATAATTCACTTTCTTGCAATTAAATTTTTAACAGAATTTACAATAAAGCATTTGGTTGTAAAAATTAGTATTAGATGGTTATGATGTACTTTCCACTCATTTCAAAATTATTTCTTCTATAGAGTTCATATTTTTCCCTATATGTGTGTGTGTGTGTGCGTACATGCGTGTATGTGCGTGTAAATATTACATTCTAATACACTTTATCCAAAATACTACTTTTATAGTAATAAAGAATAAGCAAATTAGATAGTATATTAGAAGAGATATAGGATGATCCTTAGTGGTTTTAAAGTATATTAGTGTGACTTTTCCAAAATTTATATTGCAATTAAATTCTTAATGGAGTATATAACGAAGTATTTAGGGGTCAAAATTAATATTAGACGGAGTAATTTCTCTTTGCAACCCCTTATTTGACCTTGCAATCTCCCAAACCCTCATTCCCCTCAAGCCACTTTCTCTATCCAACCATTTTCTCACCAGAGTTTTCCAAACACCAATCATTTTTTACATCTATGTCTTCATCCATATTAACTAAAAGTAACTTAAAATTGTTACTTTGAGTTTTAAGTTACTAGAGAGAAATTTTTGTTGATAGATAAAGTCGTTAGGAAAAATAAGGGTCTGGAGGATTGCATATGGGGTTGCAAATAGCAGTCCTCTTATACACTTACGGTGTATACAACCTTCCTTTTCTTTAAAAATTATTTACTCTTTTAATCGAGCATCATATTTTGTTATGTACTAAAATCACCCTTTGGAGGGGAAGAATTGATTGTTAGTCTAAATGGTGGTTTACGAGTTCTAGAGAACTTGGTCCACAGGAAGCTCATAGCTATGTCGAATAAGAACAAGTGGTTGCTAAGAGTCGCGCAACGAACACGACCCTCATGTTTAGTTGCCATCGTCAATCTGGTTGGTTCTTTGCGGCGATTTTGGCGTAGCAGCTATATTCGGATTCATCCTTTTTTTTTTTCACGGCTCAATAGAGAATTTGATAAGTCAATAATTTTTTGCATTTTCTCTTATTTATTAATAGTATTTAACTTTCACATAACTTTTTTTTTTAATTCTAAAACGAGCTTTATATACAATATGATCACCTCCAATTACACTTTCTCTAGAACACTACTTTTGTAGTAATAAAGCATATTAGATAGCGTATTACACGATTTATAGACTATCCGAAGTAGTTTAAAGTATAAAGATATAGTTTTTTTAAAATTTTAATTGCAATTA
This sequence comes from Catharanthus roseus, assembly GCA_028651295.1. Lineage (NCBI taxonomy): Eukaryota > Viridiplantae > Streptophyta > Magnoliopsida > Gentianales > Apocynaceae > Catharanthus > Catharanthus roseus. The sequence goes on from JAPQWS010000087.1 coordinate 479,517, forward strand.
AATTTGCAATAAATTTTATTAGGAAGCATCTAACTTTCAAAATTAAAATTACAGTTATGGTATATTAAACTTTCTTTTATTTCCAAATTATTTGGTAATATGGATTTCACATTTTCTCTTATTAACGAAGTATTTTAATTTTCATATAAATCACCTTCTTCGAATTAAAACGTACTTTAAATACAATATAAAAACCTTTTAGTATACTTTTTCTACGATACAACTTTTATAATGACCAAGTGTACAAGATAGTATATTGGAAGATATATTAGAATATCTTGAGTGGTTTTTAAATATAATAATGTGGCTTTTTAAAAATTTTCAATTAAATCCATAACAGAATTTACAATGAAGCATTTAGTTGTCAAAATTAAGACTGGACGGTTAACGATGCGTTTTTTCTTTCATTCCAAAATCATTTCCGCTATGGATTTCATATTTTCTCCTATCAACTATATTACTTAACTTTCACATAATTCACTTTTTTGCAATTAAATTCTAAACGGAATTTACAATAAAGCATTTATTTGTCAAAATTAATATTAGATTGTCAAGATGTATTTTCCTCTCATTTCTAAATCATTTCCTAAATAGAGTTCATATTTTTCCTCATATGTGTCTGTGTGTGCGTGCGTTTGTTCGTTCGTCTATGTGTGTTTATATATATAACATTCTAATACACTTTATGTATAATACTACTTTTATAGTAATAAAGAATAAGCAAATCAGATAGTGTATTAGGAGAGATATGGGACGAACCTACTGGTTTTTAAATGTAAGTCTAACTTTTTCAATATTTAAATCGCAATTAAATTCTTAATAGAATTTATAATGAATTATTTAGTTATCAAATTAATATTAGACGGGATAATTTCTCTTTGCAGCCCCTACTTTGACCTTGCAACCCCCCAAACCGTCATTTCCCTCCGGCCCCTTTCTCTGTCCACCTCGTCCTACCAAAACTTTCTCAGAAAAATTCCATCTTCAAATCTAAAGTAATGTACCAACAAATCATCTTAAAATCAGGTTAGTATATCATCTTTTAAGTGCATTACTTCATTTTTACCGATTGAAATCATTAAATGGAGCTCAAATAAGTTTTTTTTAAAAAATAATTTGGAATTTTCGCTTCCTTCAACCCGTACCACGCAATAACTATCCAACCAAGCCTGCGCACTAGGGATGTCTCAAAGATAGCTCACGTGCACCAGTCTGGATTGGCCGGCAAGTTGCCGGGCCATAGCACCCAGTTCTTTTTTAAATTTTTTTTGTTAAGCTATTCTTTTTCTTTGTTTTAGGTTATTTACTTTTTTTATTATTAAAATTTGTTATGTATTTAATGTTGTATGTATACTTTATGTGGCTATGATTTTTTATTTGTTTATCGAATCAATCTTGTTATTTCATCAAAATACATTTAAGTGGAGTATGCCTACATTTATTTTCAATATTTCGTGGTATTGTACATTTTCTGTCGTAGGCTTCAATACTCTCTTCTCAATCGTTTACATCTCATATATATCACTCACTCTCGCTCACTCAACTCCAGTACGGAGGAATGAAAGACAGAAATGGAATGCCATGGAAAATACATTCTGAAGATTTCTCCTATAGCAACGCCGTTAGAAGTGGAAGTTCCTCTTCCTGCTCTAGTTCAAGAACACCCAGCCAGACCAACCATTTTCTCGCTAGAGTTTTCCAAACACCAATCATTTTTTAATCTATGTCTTCATCCATATTAACTAAAAGTAACTTAAAATTTTTACTTTGAGTTTTAAGTTAGTAGAGAGAAATTTTTGTTGATAGATAAAGTCTATAGGAAAAATAATGGTCTGGAGGATTGCAAATGGGCTTGCAAATAGCAGTCCTCTTATACACTTATGGTGTATACAACCTTCCTTTCCCTTAAAAATTATTTACTCTTTTAATCGGCATCATATTTTGTTATATACTAAAATCACCCTTTGGAGGGGAAGAATTGATTGTTAGTCTAAATGGTGGTTTAGGAGTTCTAGAGAACTTGGTCCACCGGAAGCTCATAGCTATGTCGAATAAGAACAAGTGGTTGCTGAGAGTCGCGCAACGAACACGACCCTCATGTTTAGTTGCCATCGTCAATCTGGTTGGTTCTTTGCGGCGCATTTTGGCGTAGCATCTATATTTGGATTCATCCTTTTTTTTTTTCACGGCTCAAGAGAGAATTTGATAAGTCAATAATTTTTTGCATTTTCTCTTATTTATTAATAGTATTTAACTTTCACATAACTTTTTTTATCTAATTTTAAAACGAGCTTTATATACAATATGATAACCTCCTATTAAACTTTCTCTAGAACGTTACTTTTGTAGTAATACTGCGTATTAGATAGCATATTAGATGATTTATGTTAGACTATCCTTAGTAGTTTTAAGTATAAAGATGTAGTTTTTTCAAAATTTAAATTGCAATTAAATTTTCAACAAAATTTACTACGAAGCATCTAACTGTCAAAATTAAAATTACCGTTATGGTATGTTAACCTTTCCTTTTATTTCCAAATTATTTCCTAATATGGATTTCACATTTTCTCTTCTTAACGAAGTTTTTTAATTCTCACATAAATCACCTTTTTCGAATTAAAACGTACTTTAAATACAATGTCATAACCTTCTGTAGAAGAAAACTAATTACTATCACAATAATCTAATTACTATTATATGCCCAAAAGTTAAAACATAGCGGAAAAATAATCTATTACAGAAGAATTTCTCTTCACACAAAATAGTCCGATCCAAGAATCATAGAAATAGCCTGCAAAAATTAATAAATTGTTAATACCAAAAATGCAGAAAGTAAATAATATAGAATATCACTTACCACCGCCGTGGTAGAAACGGTCGGCGGGAATCAAGCCAAAAGAGATGACCGAAGCAGAGAAGATGAACAATCACCGAGCAGATGAACGGTCGCCGAGCAGCGGCAGCCCCGCGTCGATGCGTCGTGAGTAAGCGACGGGTAGATCGGAAATGGCCCTCACAATCGTCCTCAGCCGTGACAAGAGTCACCGGCAATCCCCTTCTCTATTTCTCTCTCTTTCTCTCAGCTCACTCTCTCTCTCTAAATACACTAAGGAACATGCAATGGTGAAAGAAGAAGACTGGCAAGGGACAGAGTCACAGAAAACGCCAGCAGACTGAGCGAGAAGAGCAGCACAGCCCTGCAAGAAAGAAAGCAGGAGAAGTTGAAAGGGTTCAAGTAGAACTCAAAGGGGCAGAAATGAAGAGATGGTCAAGAGAAGGGAGGAAGAGAGACTGCACAAGAAGCGAGGAGGCAAGGACATTAAAAACAGAGTCACCAACGGGCAGCTGAGATGGCCGACCCGGACTGGTCCCGGCATCTCTTGACCCGGTCAAAGAAGCCTACTCTCCAGCTGAGGCCCATTATCATTGGATTATAAAAAGAAAGAATTGGGCGGCAAAATGGAAGAAAATATTTGGAAGAAGTTGGCCCAAAAGGCCTACAATGTCCACCTCGAATAATATTTTCCATCCCTATGGTGACTCAATTTGAGTCAAATTGTTTCCACATGAAGGAAGTCCCTGCAAACATAAACTTGTCAGTGTTTACAATTTTAGTACCAAAATTTACAGGATTATTATCAGTACTAATCTTGTTTATGTCAACTAAACCACTAGAGACTTTTTCTCTAATAAAGTGGTATTTGACATCTATATGTTTAGTCCGTTCATGATAGACTGGATTTTTACACAAATGTGAACAACTCTGACTATCAGTATAAATAATAACTTTTGAATATAAAATATTTAATTCATTCAATAACCCTTGAAGCCAGATGGTTTCTTTGATTGCTTCCGTTGCTGCGATATACTCAGCCTCAGTAGTTGACAGGGCAACTACCAGCTGCAGTTGGGATTTCCATGAGATGCAATTACCCGCTAGGGTAAAGAAATAGGACATGGTAGATTTTCTACTATCCTTGTCACATGCAAACTCAGAATCAACAAATCCAATTAATTTAAAATCAGACCAATTGTGATAGTGTAAACCCCAATCTAAAGTTCTGTTCGGGTAATGTAGAAGCCACCTGAGAGTAACCCAATGATCTCTTTCAGGTTTTGACATAAATCTGTTGAGAAGGCTTATAGAGAAAGCAATATCTGGACGGGTAGATATCATTGAGTACATAACTGAGCCTATGGCCATTCTGTAAGGGATATTGGCCATATTTCTTTTCTCACTTTTAGTTTTAGGACAGGTTTTGTCGGAAAGTTTAAAGTGGCTTTCAAGAGGAGTTATGATGGGTTTACACAGGTGCATTGAAAATTTGGATACAATTTTCTAAAGGAAAGGTTGCTGAGATAGAAAGAGTGAACAATCAGATCTATCTCTTGAAATACTTATCCCAAGAATTTTGGATGCAACCCCTAAATCCTTCATATCGAATTTAAATTTCAGCAAGGATTTCAATCATCGATTTTTACTTTATGTCTGCAAGTGATTAGCATATCTTCCACATACAGCAACAAATAAATAGCAGAATCCACATTATTACCAGAAAAATAAAGACAACTATCATAGTTGCTTTTTGAAAAACCAATTTTTATCATGAAAGAATCAAACCTCTTGTACCATTGCCTGGGAGATTGTTTTAGCCCATACAATAACTTTTTCAAAAGACACGCCATGTGTTCCTTACCCTTTACCTCAAAACCTGGTGGTTGATGCATATATATAGTTTCCTCAAGATCACCATGTAAGAAAGCAGTTTTCACATCAAGTTGTTCAAGATAAAGATCATAAAAAGTAACAAGAGCAAGAATAATCCTGATTGTTTTGTAGTTAACAACAGGAGAAAAAAATTCATTAAAATCAATTCCCTCAACTTGGGGAAAACCTTTTGTTACAAGCCTGACCTTGAACCTTGGAGGTTTGTTAGAAGACTCAGGTTCTTTTATTTTGAAAATCCATTTGCAATCAACTAGCTTTTGTTTTGAGGGTTTTTGAACAAGAATCCAAGTTTTGTTTTTGTTTTAAGAAGACATTTCTTCATCCATAGCACGTAACCATAAAACGCAATTGGGACTTTTCAAAACCTCAGAAAAACATAAAGGTTATTTTTCTTCCACATAAGATGCAACAGCAAAGGCATATGAGACAATGTAGGAGTAACCATACTGAGGATGATCCTTAGATACCCTACGGACTCGATCTCTAGCGAGTTGATAATCCCTAAGATCTTGGGCTGGAGCCTCAAGATGTTCTTCCTCCTCATCAGAACCATCTAGAATAGGATCAGGAGTTTCAGGAATACTAGGAAGAACAGGAGTGCTACTAGACGGAACAGAAGACTCAGGATTGGTTTCAGGTTCTTGGGGCGGATCTAAGGAAGGTTCAAAGATGGTATCCACTTCCATCGGAATGCTACTAGGAGTGGGAACACTAGGAGGATTATCGGAGATGGGTTTATCCTTATGGCAGGGCATCCCTAACTCATTGAAGATGACATCCCTATTGATAACAACCCTCACCCCTGGTTCACCCTTTAACCATACTCTATACCCCTTCACCCCACTGGGATATCCTATGAACACTCCCTTTCTATACCATGGATCTAGTTTACCCTCTTTCTGATGAGCAAAGGCTGCACATCCAAAGATTCTCAAATTGGAAAGATTAAGAGGTTTACCACACCAGAGTTCTATAGGAGTTCTAAAGTTTATAGCTGTGGAAGGGGATCTATTGATAAAGTATACTGCTGTACTAACAGCTTCAGCCCAGAAAGGTTTAGGAGCACCTAAAGAAACTAGAAGACATCGAACCTTATCCAGAATGGTATGGTTCATCCTTTCGGCAATTCTATTTTGCTGTGGGTTATGTCTAACCGTTCTATGGTGTAAAATGCCATACGATGCACACAAATCAGAAAACTTCTGGTTACAAAATTTAAGACCGTTATCGGTCCGGATAGTTTTTAGTTCATTTCGAGAATGATTTTCAGCAAAACGTTTCCATTCACAAAATTTTTCAAACGTTTGATCTTTGGTTTTTAAAAGAAAAACCCATACATGCCTAGAAAAATCATCAACAATAGAAAAGAAATAAACGTTACCACCATAAGTTTGAACTTTTTTAGTTCCCCACAGATCACAATGCACATAATCAAGAGGTACAGAAGACTTGTGTGTGCTGGTTGAAAAACTAATTTTATGTTGTTTTCCCAAAACATAGTGATCACAAAAATCTAAGGAATCAATTTTGTCACCACATAAAAGATTTTGTTTTTGTAAGTGATAAAGCCCCTTTTCACTAATGTGGTCAATCCTCCGATGCCACAACATAGTTTTCTGAGGGAAAGTTTTTGAAATCAATGCAATGGAATTACAAACTATTTTACCAAGAAGAATATATAAAGTTTCTTCCTCGCACAAAAAGATTTTCACCATGAGATTTATTTTCTTTTTGTAAATCCAAATCTTTAGATTTCAAAGCATTTTGGACATCAGAAAGAGACAAATCATCTCTACCACATTTAATAGCAAATTTGACATCGTTAAAAGAATCAGGTAAGGCATTTAATAAAATAGCTGCAGTATTTTCACCAGAAATTTTCTCTCCAACATTTTGAAGTTCCAAAATGATTTATTTAAATCATCTATTTTTTCAGAAAGTGTTTTTGTCCCGCTCATTTTGAAACCGAAAAGCTGCTCTTTTAAATAAATTTTATTAGAAAGAGATTTTCCCAACTATAGTTTTTCCAATTTTGTTCAAATTTCAAAAGCGTTGTCTTTTTCATCAATTTTCTCGTAAAACGTTATAAGTCAAATGCAAGGTGAGACAACTATGAGCATCACCTAGTTTTTCCTGAAGAACTTCACCCTTCCAAGATTCTGAATACTCTTTAGGGCTACAAATAGTGGGAGAAATTTTATTTTGTACCAAAACTGCTTTCATTTTCCTCTGCCACATTACAAAGTCAGATTTGCCATCAAACTTTTCAGTTTCAATTTTTGGAACTGACATGTTTTAAAGGCAAATAGGTGTAATTTGGTGGCTTAGGAAAGATGAAAGATTTGAAAAAGTTTTGAATAAAACTGCCCGGATTTTTCTCGAAAAAAAGAGAGAAAAACTTTTAAGGAAAGGAAAAACGACATTTTTTGTTTTAGTTTGTTTGATTAGATTTGGTTTTGATTAATCAAAAGAGTGAAACACAAAGAGAGCACAAAACCCAAGAAGCAAACAGTATAACAGAAATAACGAGATAAACGGCTGAAACAACAATAGTTTCACCAAACACCAGAAAAAGACAAGAACAGAAAGTATATAAAATATATATATTAAAACTTTTGAAATACAGGAAAACGCGCCCAAGTCACAGATACTTGAAATCTCACAAGTTCAAGCCAGGCTTGGGTTTTTGTTTTGAAAACTGAAGGAAAAACAAGAAAAAAATAAAAAACAAACAGAGGCAGTAATAATAGTAATAAGAAAAAACAGGAAACGGAATTCACTAATCACAGTAATAGCAAGAATCGGCGGCAAGCCGTATCAACAAATAAAACAGAGACGAAAAACCGGCGGCAAGCCGAATTATAGAAACAATAAACAAAGAAAAAAAACCAGCGGCAAGCCGAATCTAAGAAACAATAAAAGGCATGGCGGCAAGCCAAACATAAGCAATAAAAAAAAAAGAAAAGACAAAACTGAAAGAATTAAAAGAGGAAGAAGAGGACTTCACTGGCCGGATCTGAGGTACTCAACAGTTCCCTCAGATCAGAAAGATTGTTGACGGGTTGCCGGCACTGATGAGCAGAACCGCGGCTCTGATACCACTTGTAGAATAAAACTAATTACTATTACAATAATCTAATTACTATTACATGCTCAAAAAATAAAATACAACAGAAAAATAATCTATTACAGAAGAATTCTCTTCACACAAAATAGTCCGATCTAAGAATCAAAGAAACAGCCTGCAAAAATTAATAAATGGTTAATACCAAAAATGCAGAAAGTAAATAATATAGAATATCACTTACCACTGCCGTGGTAGAAACCGTCAGCGGGAATGAAACCAAAAGAGATGACTGAAGAAGAGCAGATGAACGGTCGCCGAGCAGCGGCAGCGCCGCGTCCAGGTGCCTGAGTAAGCGACGGGTAGATCGGAAATGGCACCTTTAGAATCGGCCTCAGCCGTGACAAAAGTCACTGGCAAACCCCTTCTATATTTCTCTCTCTTTCTCTCGGCTCACTCCCTCTCTATACACACTAAGGAACATGCAATGGTGAAAGAAGAAGACCGGCAAGGGACAGAGTCACAGAGAATGCCGGCAGACTGAGAGAGAAAAGCAACGGCAACGCCGCAAGGATGAAAGCAGGAGAAGTAAAAAGAGTTCAAGTAGAACTCAAAGAGACAGAAATGAAGAGACGGTCAAGAGAAGGGAGGAGGATAGATTCCACAGGAAATGAGGCAAGGGCATTAAAAAGAGAGTCACCAACGGGCAGCCTGGGTGGCCGGCCCAAACCGGCCCAGGCATCTCTTGACCTGGTCAAAAAAGCCTACTCTCCAGCTGAGGCCCTTCATCATTGGGTTATAAAAAGAAAGAATTGGGGGGGGAGGAAATGGAAGAAAATATTGGGAGGAAGTTGGCCCAAAAGGCCTACACCTTCTAATATACTTTATGTACAATACAACTTTTATAGTGATCAAGTGTGTAAGATAGTATATTGGAAGATATATTACATTATCTTGAGTGGTTTTTAAATATAATAATGTGGCTTTTTCAAAATTTTCAATTAAATCCACAACAGAATTTACAATGAAGCATTTAGTTTTAAAACTTAAGACTAGATGGTTATGATGCATTTTTCCTTTCATTTCAAGATCATTTCTGCTATGGATTTCATATTTTCTCCTATCACTATAGTACTTAACTTAAACATAATTCACTTTTTAACAATTAAATTCTTAACGGAATTTACAAAGAAGCATTTATTTGTCTAAACTAATATTAGATGGTTATGACGTGTTTTCCTCTCATTTCTAAATCATTTCCACATTAGAGATCATATTTTTCCTAATATGTGTGTGGGTGTGTGTGCGTGCATTTTTGCGTGCGTATGTGTGTGTAAATATATATAAAATTCTAATACACTTTATCTATAATACTACTTTATAGTAATAAAGAATAAGCGAATTAGATAGTGTATTAGAAGAGATATAGGATGAACCTAGTGGTTTTTAAATATAATAGTGAGATTTTTTCAAAAATTAAATTGCATTCAATTCTTAATGGAATTTATAATGAAGCATTTACTTTTCAAAATAAATATTAGACGGGGTAGTTTCTCTTTGCAACCCCTAATTTGACCTTTCAACCCCCCAAACCCTTATTTCCCTCAAGCCATTTTCTCGGTCCACCTAGTCCGACCAAAATTTTGTCTCAAAATGTCCATCTTCAAATCAACAGTAATCTACCAACAAATATTCACAAAATCAGGTTAGTATATCATCTTTAAGAGCATTTCTTCATTTTTACCGATTGAGATCATTAAATGGAGCTCAAATCATTTTTTTTTAATAAAAAATAATCTTGAATTTTCGCCTCCTCACACCCATACCCCGCATTAACTATGCAGCCTAGCTTGTGCATTAGGGATGTCTCGAAGATGGCCCTTGTGCGCCAATCTGGGTTGGTCGGCAAGCTACCCAGCTGCCGCACCTGGCCTTTTTTAAAATTTTTTTAGTTAAGTTATTATTTTTTTCATTGTTTTAGGTTATTTACTTTTTTTATTATTATAATTTGTTATGTATTTAATGTTGTATGTATATTTTATGTAGCATTGATTTTTCTTTGTTTATCGAATTAATCTTGTTATTTCATCCAAATATATTTAGGTGTACTGTACCTATATTTATTTTTCATTAATTTGTGGTATCGTACGTTTTCTATAGTAGGCTTCAATACTCTCTTCTCAATCATTCCCCTCTCTTATATATCACTTACTCTCTCTCTCTCTCACTCCACTCCGGGATGGAGGAATGGAAGGCAGAAATAGAACGCCATGGAAAATACATTCTCAAGACTTCTCCACTAACAGTGCCTCTAGTAGTGGAAGTTCCTTTTCTTGCTCTGCTGTAAGAACACCCAGCCAGATCTACCATATTCTCGCCAGAGTTTTCCAACACCAAACATTGGGTACATCTTTTTCTTCATCCATATTAAATAAAAGTAACTTAAAATTGTTACTTTTAGTTTTAAGTTATTAGAGAAAAATTTTTGTGAGAGATAAAATTGTTAGGAGAAATGAGGGTCTACGGGATTGCATATAGGGTTGCAAATAGCAATCCCCTTATAAACTTACCGTGATACAACCTTCCTTTCCTTTAAAAATTATTTACTCTTTTAATCGAGCATCATAGTTGGTTATTTACTAAAGTTGCCCTTTGGAGGAAAGGATGGATTGTTAGTCTTAATGGTGGTTTAAGAGTGCCAGAGAACTTTCTCCACAGGAAGCTCGTAGCTATGTAGCATAAGATCAAGTCGTTGCTAAAAGTCGCGTAACGAACGGGACCCTTGTGTTTAGTTGCCATCGCCAATCTGGTTGGTTCTTTGCCGTGAGTTTTGGCGTAGCAGCTATATTTCTATTCATCCAGTTCTTTTTCACGGCTCGATAGATAATTTGATAAGCCAATGATTTTTGCATTTTTCTTATTAACTAATAGTATTTAAATTTCACATAACTTTTTTTTAATTCTAAAACGAGCTTTATATACGATATGATAACCTCCTATTACACTTCTGTAGAACACTACTTTTGATTAAGATTAGACAATTATGATGCATTTTTCCTCTATTTAAAAATCATTTTCTCTATGGATTTCATATTTTCTCTTATCAACTATAGTATTTAACTTTCACATCATTCACTTTTCTGCGCAAAAATTTTTAACAGAATTTAAAAAAAAAAGCATTTAGTTGGTAAAATTAATATTAGATGGTTATGATGCTCTTTCCTCTCATTTCAAAATCATTTCTTCTATAGAGTTCGTATATTTCCTTATACATGTGTTTGTGTGCGTGTGTCCATGTGTGTGTATATATAGAACATTCTAATATACTTTCTCTATAATACTACTTTTAGTAATAAATAATAAGCGAATTGGATATTGTATTCGAAGAGATATAAGATGAACCGAGTGGTTCTTAAGTATTCTAGGATGAATTAGACGGGGAAATTTCTTTTTGCAACCCCTAATTTGAGCTTGCAACCTCCCAAACCCTTATTTCTCTCTAGCTTTCTCTTCCTACCTCTTCTTACCAAAAATTTTTTTCTCAAAAGGTCCATCTTCAAATCTCAAATAATCTACCGACAAATCTTCACAAAATCAGGTTAGTATATCATCTTTAAGTGTATTTTTTTATTTTTACCGATTCAAATCATTATATTGAGCTCAAATCACTTATTTAAAAAAATAATACTATGAAATTTTGCCTCCTCCCACTCGTATCCTACAGTATCTATCCAACCAAGCCTGTGCATCAGGGATGTCTCGAAGATGGCCCTCGTGCACCAATTTGGGTTGGCCAAAAAGCTACCCAGCCGCAGCACCCGGGCCTTCTTAATTTCCTTTTTGTTAAGTTATTCTTTCTTGCTTTGTTTTAGGTTATTTAAATTATTTTATTGTTATAATTTGCTATGTATTTAAGATTGTAAGCATATATCATGTAGCCATAATGTTTTATATATTTATCGAATTAATCTTGTTATTTCATTAAAATAAATTTAAGCGTATTGTACCTACATTTATTTTTTAATTTTTTTTGTGTATTGTACATTTTCTGTAGTAGGCTCCAATACTCTCTTCTCAATCATTTACCTCTCTTATATATCACTCACTCTCTCTCACTCCACTCCAGCACGGAGGAATGGAAGACAAATATGGAATGCCATGGAAAATACATTCCCAAGATTTCTCTAGTAGCAGCACCGCCAATGGTGGAAGTTCCTCTTCTTGCTCTGCTGCCAAAACACCAGGCCAGATCAACCAGTTTCTCGCTAGAGTTTTCCAAACACCAACCATTGGTTACAGCTATGTCTTCATCCATATTAACTAAAAGTAGCTTAAAATTCTTACTTTGACTTTTAAGTTATTAGAGAGAAATTTTTGTAGAAAGGAAAAGTTGTTAGGAGAAATAAGGGTATGGGGGATTGCATATATGGTTGCAAATAGCAGTCCCCTTATATACTTATGGTGTATACAATCTTCCTTTCCTTTCAAAATTATTTACTCTTTGAATTTTGCATTTTCTCTTATTAATTAATAGTATTTAACTTTCATATAACTTTTTTTTTTTTTAATTCTAAAACGAGCTTTATATAACAGTATGATAACCTCCTATTACTCCTTCCCTAGAACACTACTTTTGTAGTACACAGTGTATTAGATGATTTCTATAAGACTATGCTAAGTACTTTTAAGTTTTAAATTGTGTTTTTTTCAAAAACTAAATTGCAATGAAATTTTCAACAAAATTTAAAATGAAACATCTAATTATCAAAATTAAAGTTACAGTTACGATATATTCAACTTTCCTTTTATTTAAAAACTATTCGTACTATGGATTTCACATTTTCTCTTATTAACGAAGTATTATAATTTTCACATAAATCACCTTTTTTGAATTAAAATGTACTCAAAATACAATATCATAACCTTCTAATACACTTTATCTGTAATACAACTTTTATAGTGTCCAAGTGTAGGAGATAGTATATTGGAAGATATATTAAATGATCTTTAGTGGTTTTAAAATATAATATTGTGGGTTTTTTAAAATTTGCAATTAAATCCATAATAGAATTTATGATGAAGCATTTAGTTGTTAAAATTAAGATTAGACGGTTATGATGCATTTTAGCGTTCATTACAAAATGATTTCCTCTATGGATTTCATATTTTCTCTCAACAACTATAGTATTTAACTTTCACATTATTCACTTCTTTGCACTTAAATTCTTAACAGAATTTACAATAACACATTTAGGTATCAAAATTAATATTAAATGGTTATGATATACTTTCCTTTTATTTCAAATTCGTTTCCTCTATAGAGTTCATATTTTTCCTTATATGTGTGTGTGAGTGTGTGTTTGTATGTATATATATAACATTCTAATACACTTTCTCTATAATACTACTTTTAGTAATAAGGAATAAGCTTATCAGATGGTGTATTAGAAGAGATATAAGATGAACCTGAGTGGTTTTTGAGTATAATAGTGTGACATTTTCAAAATTTAAACTAAAATTAAATTCTTAATGGAATTTATAATGAAGCATTTAGTTGTCAAAATTAATATTAGAACCGGGAAATTTCTCTTCGCAACCCCTAATTTGAGCTTGCAACCCCCCAAACCCTCATTTCCCTCAAGCCACTTTCTCTCTCTACCGCTTCCTACCAAAATTTTCTCTCAAAAAGTCCATCTTCAAATCTCATGTAATCTACCGACAAATCTTCACAAAATAAGGTTTGTATATCATCTTTACGTGTATTTCCTCATTTTTACCAATCCAAATCACTATATTGAGCTCAAATAAGTTTTTTGAAAAGAATAATAATTTGAAATTTTTGCCTCCTCCCACCCGTACCCTCCAGTGGCTATCTAGCCAAGCCTGTGCACCAGAGATATCTCGAAGATGGCCCTCCTGTGCTAATTCGGGTTGGCCAGCAAGCTACCCAATCGCAACACCCGGGCATTTTTTAAATTTTTTTTTGGTTAGGTTATTCTTTCTTGCTTTCTTTTACGTTATTTACATTTTTCTATTACTATAATTTGTTATGTATTTAATGTTGTATGTATATTTTCTATATTTTTTAATGTTTATGTATTATTTTCAAATTTTTTTAATGAATTACGTAAATTGCTATTATTATTTTTTTTTGTTTATATGTCTATTATGTTTAAATGCCTCTTTTCTAGTACTGGAAAAAACTCATAATTAAATTAAAAAAATAGATTCGGGTAAACCAACCAGGCCACCTTTGGCTTATAAACCTGGGCACTGCTTGAGCCAACCTAGAAAACTGGGTTGTTATTGTTGTGCCAAGGTAACCATCCCGGGCCAAACCAAAGGCATCCCACTAGACAGATAGGCAAAATTAAAACCAGCTTGGGTCGCCAATTATCAAGCCAAACCAATTTTTTTTAAAAATAAATAACAAAAATTTGCTTTTCGAACTAACTTTTACTTCAAAATCAATGTTTTCCAAACACAAATCATTGGTTACATCTATGTCTTCATCCATATTACCTAAAAGAAACCTAAAATTTTTACTTTGAGTTTTAAGTTGTCAGGGAGAAAATTTTTGTAGAGAGATAAAGTTGTTAGGAGAAATTAGGGTCTGGAGGATTGTATATATGGTTGAAAATAGCAGCCCCCTTGTACGGTCAAGGTGTATACACCCTTCCTTTCCTTTCAAAATTATTTTCTCTTTGAATTTTGCACTTTCTCTTATTAATTAATAATATTTAACTTTCACATAATTCATTTTTTTAATTCTAAAACGCGCTTTAAATACAGTATGATAACATCCTAATACGCTTTCTCTAGAACACTACTTTTGTAGTAATACAACGTATTAGATAATGTACTTGATATTTATATTAGAAGATGCTAAGTAGTTTTGAGTATAATAATGTGACATTTTCAAAATTTAAATTGCAATTAAATTTTCAACAAAGTTTACAATGAAGCATCTAATTCTCAAAATTAAGATTACGGTTATAGTATATTCAATGTTCTGTTTATTTAAAAATTATTTCCTAATTTGGATTTCAAATTTCCTTTTATTAACGACATTTTTTAATTTTCACATAAATATCCATTTTCGAAGCAAAACGCACTTTAAATACAATATTTTAACCTTCTAATACACTTTATCTACAATACTACTTTTATAGTGATCAAGTGTACAAGATAATATATTGGAAATATATTGATCTTGAGTGGTTTTTAAATATAATAATGCTTTCAGAATTTGCAATTAAATTCATAACAGAATTTACAATGAAGCATTTAGTTTTCAAAATTAAGATTACACGGCTATGATGTATTTTCCTTTCATTTCAAAATCATTTTCTCTCTAGATTATATGTCTTCTCTTATCAACTAAAAAATTTAATTTTCACATAATTCAATATTTGCAATTAAATTCTTAATAGAACTTACAATGAAATATTTAGTTTTCAAAATTAAGATTAGGTGGTTATGATATATTTTCCTTTCAATTCAAAATCATTTCTTTTGTGGATTTCATATTTTTCCTTAGTAACTAGAGTACTTAACGCAGGTGAAGCCTTATTCGAGTGACAAGAGTGGAGACCTCTCAACCCCGATTGTTTGAGACCTCTCAACCAATGGTGTGCCATTATACTAAGAAAACATACTATTTTACTTCACATAATTCACATTTTTTCAAATTGAAACATGCTTTAAGTACAACATGAAAACCTTCTAATATGATTTCTCTATGTATTGGATGATCTTGAATGATTTTTAAGTATAATAATGAGAGTTTTTCAAAATTTAAATTGCAATTAAATTCTTAATAGAATTTTAGAAAATTATCTAACTGTTGAAACTAATATTAGACCATTACAAAGTATCACTTTCCTTTCACTTTTAAATTATTTCCTCTTCGGATTTCACATATTCGCTCATTAATTACAAGTATTTAACTTTGACATAAAGCACCTTTTTCGAATTAAAACCTACTTTAAATACATTTATCTTTCCTTGTTTTGTGGTATAGTAGGCTTCAATACTCACTTCTAAATCATTTACCTCTCTTATATATCACTCACTCTCTCTCACTCCATTCCAGCACGAAAAAATGGAAGACAGAAATGGAATGCCATGTATACTACATTCTCAAAGTTTTTCCAATAGCAGCCGCCAGTAATGGAAGTTCCTCTTCTTGTTTGCTGCCAAAACACCCGGCGAGATCAACCATTTTCTCGCTAGAGTTTACTCTTTCGGCCTTAGCAAAGTGACGAACAACTTACGAAGTTCCGAAAACTTCATCATCCAAAATCAAACCCATTTCTCTCAACACATAGCCAACGAAGTCGTTCACTACAACCCCTCCAACATAGGTTTGTGGGCCAATTGTTTCTCGTCCGAACTCAGCCAACCTTCATTACCAGTTTTTCCAGATCCTAATTTCGGTTCTACAAGTACTATTGGGTTGAAAGAATTACCCCTTACTGCTTTACAATTGAATTTCTCCAGCCTCATTTTTCAAAGAATGAAACGAGAACAAGAAGATTCTAGTATTCAGTTAATCCACGTGATGATAACTTGTGCCGGGACAATCCAACGTGGCAATCTCTCATTGGCTTGTACTTTGGTCGAGAAACTCCAAGGTCTTTTGGCATGCATGGATTCAACATCCACCATTGGCAAAGTGGCCAGCTATTTCATTGACGCCCTTAATCAACGAATATTCTTCAATTACGTCACCTTTCTTCCCGGGAACGAGATTCTATATCATAATTTCTATGAAGCCACGCCTTATCTCAAATTTGCCTATTTTACGGCTAATCAAGCCATACTAGAAGCCTTTCAAAGTCATGATTTCGTTCACGTTATTGATTTCAGTCTCATGCAAGGCTTGCAGTGGCCGACATTGATTCAGGCCTTAGCTCTCCACTCTGGAGGACCTCCATTGCTTCGTATAACTAGCGTTGGCCCACCATCTACTAACAACAATGATTCTCTCGGAGAAATCGGTTTTAAATTAGCTGTATTTGCTCGATCAATAAATGTAAACTTGGCATTTCGCGGAGTGGTGGCTTCAAGGCTTGACGATATCAGACCATGGTTGTTCCAGACAGGTCAAGGAGAAGCCATAGCGGTAAATTCAATTTTAGAGCTACATAAGTTAATCGGATTGAATTCGATCCATAGATCACCAATTGAATTGGTTCTGAATAGGGTCAGAAACTGAAACCCAAAAGTCATAACGATAGTAGAGCAAGAAGTTGACCATAATCTAGCCGAGTTTTTGGATCGGTTTACTGAAGTTTTATTCTATTATTGGACCAAGTTCGACTTATTGGAGGCTTTTTCGGCTCAACTGGAGAAAGGTTTAGCCGAATTATACATGAAGAGAGAGATATGTAATATTTTATCCCGTGAGGGTCCAGCTCAAACAGAGAGACACGAGCCGCTGGCAAACTGGAGGGATTGACTGATTACAGCTGGCTTCAAGCCATTTCAATTGGGACCCATTGCGTTTGAGCAAGCCAATATGATGTTAAGTTTTTTTCTCGGTGGAAGGGTATTGTGTAGAAGAGAAAGAACGATGTTTAACATTGGGTTGGCATGGCCGACCACTCATTGCTACCTCTGCTTGGGAATTGGCTATGATTGATCCAAGAAGCCCTTGAAAGGGAATCGGCTATAATCAAATCAAGCCCTCGTTTCAAATATGATAAAAGGTTAGCCACTAAGAGATTTTGTTTTTATATTTTTAGCTCTTTAAACTTGAGAGAGTTTTGAAGATTTTGTAATTTATAGCATATCCAAATTACTTCAAATTAATTGTGGGAGATGAAACTAGAGGTTCTGTTTTATTATTGCGTGTCACCTTTTCAGTATTCTACTTTTATAACATTTAAAATGAAAATAAAAAATCATTCATGTCACTTGTGTTATAATAATTTGGGTGTATTTGGATTAGTTTTAAATTTTAAAAGAGTTTAAACTTTTTTTTTCTTAAATATTCCTAAAAGGTAATTTATTTGTGAAAAAGGATGTAAGGTCCAAAGCAAAAAATTATAACGGTTTTTATTTTGAAATATAATCCAAATATGCACATTTAGTTTTTGACTATGAAACTCAATGTTCTAATTGTGAAGTAATGATATGAATCCTAATAAAAGGATTGAACAGTAGAATTCCTACTTCGTATGAAATGTACTATTTTTTTAGTAGAAGTATATATATTAATGAAAATGATAACGTAATATTTAATTAATAAGTCATCTCTTGTATTAAAAACAAATGAGGATGATGAACACTGCTGCTGCGCTACACGATAGAAAATTTGGCCTAAAAATTGGAGAGGTTGTAGGATTTCATGTACGAATGAGAAGAATCTGTAGGTTTTCAAAGGATGCAAATATTGCGTTTGATGTTTTGCCTTTTAAATAAGACAAATTCTCCCAAACTGTCACTAAATTTAATATAGTTTAGTGAATACATGAGAGTGATTTACAGTCTATATATACATAAATGAGTATTTTTTATAATTATCCCCCAACCTATTTATGCGGATTATATTATATTCACATATTAAATTTAGTTTATTCACAATTTTAAAGTTTCCAAGCCACTTTCCTATATCATAAAATAAGTCTCGTCTTCTAACTTAATAAAATTTAACAAAATATTAAGCATGCAACTTCTATACCATATTTTTTATAAAGAAATTATTCTCAACACCCCATTATTTCAATGTAATTCTTTTATTGACCTAATTAATTAATTGGATCGGTGTTTATCCCGAAACTTTTTTAATCAAAGAAATCTCCATCAAAAGTAGAAATACTTAAACATAACATTATGGTTACCACAAGGGCATAGATCAGCCCCATCATCAAGTTACTATTAGGCTAAAAGATTGCAACAACATTTTCTAAAACGCAAAATTTCTAAGACATCACCTATATTCATAACAAATACACACTACAACATTGATAAAGAAAAAACCTGCTAACATGTCTCTCTACTCTGCTACTCTTATTAACTATATGGCTAATAACCAACAATAGAACATCACATTCTTCACTCTCTCTTTCAACGCTGGAAGAGGCCTGACAGCTGAACCGCCTGTTGTTCGACTACCACTACGAGAGACATTCGGCTGACTTTCACATAATTCACTTTCTTGCACTTCAATTTTTAACAGAATTTACAATAAATCATTTAAATGTCAAAATTAATATTAGATGGTTATGATGTACTTTCCTCTCATTTCAAAATCATTTCTTCTATAGAGTTCATATTTTCCCCTGTATGTGTGTGTGTGTGCGCGTGCATGCGTGTGTGCGTATTACATTCTAATAAACTTTATCTATAATACTACTTTTATAGTAATAAAAAATAAGGAAATTAGATAGTGTATTAGCAGAGATATAGGATGTACCAAGTAGTTTTTAAATATAATAGTGTGACTTTTTCAAAATTTAAATTGCATTAAATTCCTAATGGCATTTATAATGAAGAATTTAGTTGTCAAAATTAACATTAGATAGGGTAATTTCTCTTTGCAACCCCTAATTTGACCATGCAACCCCCCAAACCCTCATTTACTCAAGCCACTTTCTCTGTCCACCTCGTCCTGCAAAACTTTTCTCTCAACAAGTCCATCTTCAAACCTAAAGTAATCTACCAACAAATCTTCACAAAATCATGTGAGTAGACTACACTAAGTAGTTAGACTATCCTAAGTAGTTTTAAGTTAAAGGTGTAGTTTTTTTAAAATATAAATTGCAATTAAATTTTCAACAAAATTTAAAATGAAGCATTTTAAAATTACAGTTATAGTACATTCAGCTTTCCTTTTATTTAAAAATTATTTCCTAATATGGATTTCACATTTTCTTTTATAAACGGAGTATTTTATTTTTCACATAAATAACCTTTTTTGAATTAAAACGTACTCAAAATACAATATTATAACCTTCTAATACACTTTATCTACAATACCACTCTTATAGTGATCAAGGTGTACGTGATAGTATATTAGAAGATATATTTGATGATCTTGAGTAGTTTTTAATTATAATATTGTGGTTGTTTCAAACTTTGAAATTAAATCCGTAACACAATTTACAATGAAGCATTTAGTTGTCAAAATTAAGATTAGACGGTTATGATGCACTTTCATTTCAAAATCATTTGCTCCATAGATTTCATATTTTCTCTAATAAACTATAGCATTTAACTTTCACATAATTCACTTTTTTGCGTAAAATTTTTTAACAGAATTTAAAAAAAAAAGTATTTAGTTGCGAAAATTAATATTAGATGGTTATGATGTACTTTCCTCTCATTTCAAAATCATTTCTTCTAGAGTTCAT
Source organism: Catharanthus roseus (assembly GCA_028651295.1). Classification (NCBI taxonomy): domain Eukaryota; kingdom Viridiplantae; phylum Streptophyta; class Magnoliopsida; order Gentianales; family Apocynaceae; genus Catharanthus; species Catharanthus roseus. The sequence goes on from JAPQWS010000087.1 coordinate 499,669, forward strand.
ATTTTTCCTTATATGTGTGTTTGTGTGCGTGCATGTGTTTGTATATATATAAATATATAACATTCTAATATACTTTCTCTATAATACAGCTTTTAGTAATAAAGAATAAGCGAATTGGATAGTGTATTAGAAGAGATATAAGATGAACCTGATTGGTTTTTAAGTATGTTAGGGTGATTAAGACGGGGAAATTTCTCTTTGCAACCGCTAATTTGAGCTTGCAACCTCCCAAACCCTTATTCCCCTCAAGCCACTTTCTCTCTCTACCTCTTCCTACCAAAATTTTTTCTCAAAAAGTCCATCTTCAAATCTCAAATAATCTACCGACAAATCTTCATAAAATCAGGTTAGTATATCATCTTTAAGAGTATTTTTTCATTTTTACCTATTCAAATCATTAATTTGAGCTCAAATCATTTATTTAAAAAAATAATAATAATATGGCGCTTTTGCCTCCTCCCACTCGTACCCTAGAGTAGCTATCCAGCCAAGCCTGTGCATCAGGGATGTCTCGAAGATGGCCCTCGTGCACTAATTTGGGTTGGCCAGCAAGCTACCCAGCCGCAGCACCCGGGACTTTTTAAATTTTTTTTTTGTTAAGTTATTCTTTCTTGCTTTATTTTAGGTTATTTACATTTTTTTATTATTATAATTTGATATGTATTTAAGGTTGTATGTATATTTTATGTAGCCATAATGTTTTATTTATTTATCAAATTAATCTTGTTATTTCATCAGAATATACTTAAGTGTAGCGTACCTATATTCATTTTTAATTTTTTGTGGTATTATACATTTTCTGTAGTAGGCTTCAATACTCTCTTCTCAATCATTTACCTCTCTTATATATCACTCACTCTCTCTAACTCCACTCCAGCACGGAGGAATGGAAGACAGAGATGGTATACCATGGAAACTAAATTCTCAAGATTTCTCCAGTAGCAGTGCAGCCAGGAGTGGAAGTTCTTCTTCTTGCTCTGCTGCCAGAACACCCAGCCAGATAAACCATTTTCCCGCTAGAGTTTTCCTAACACTAACCATTGTTTACATCTATGTCTTCATCCATATTAACTAAAAGTAACTTAAAATTTTTACTTCGAGTTTTACGTTATTAGAGAGAAATTTTTGTAGAGAGATAAAGTTGTTAGGAGAAATGAGGGTTTGGGGGATTGCATATAGGGTTGCAAATAGCAGTCTCCTAATACACTTATGGTGTATACAACCTTCCTTTCCTTTCAAAATTATTTACTCTTTGGATTTTGCATTTTCTCTTATTAATTAATAGTATTTAACTTTCACATAACTTTTTTTTAATTCTAAAACGAGCTTTATATACAATAACCTCCTACTACACCTTCTCTAGAACACTACTTTTGTAGTAACACAGCGTATTAGATGATTAATATTAGACTATCCTAAGTAGTTTTAAGTTTAAAAATGTGGTTTTTTCTAAATTCAAATTGCAATTAAATTTTCAACAAAATTTACAATGAAGCATCTAATTGTCAAAATTAAAATTACGGTTATGGTATATTCAACTTTCATTTTATTTAAGAATTATTTCCTAATATGGATTTCCCATTTTCTCTTATTAACGAAGTATTACTATTTTCACATAAATTACCTTTTTTGAATTAAAATGTACTCAAAATATAATATCATAACCTTCTAATACACCTTATCTCTAATACAACTTTTATAATGTCCAGTGTAGGACATAGTATATTGGAAGATCTATTAAATGATCTTTAGTGGTTTTAAAATATAATATTGTGGATTTTTCAAAATTTGCAATTAAATCCATAACAGAATTTATAATGAAGCATTTAGTTGTTAAAATTAAGATTAGACGATTATGATGCATTTTTGCTTTCATTACAAAATAATTTCCTCTATGGATTTTATATTTTCTCTTATCAACTATAGTATTTAACTTTCACATTGTTTACTTTTTTGCACTTAAATTCTTATTAGAATTTAAAATAAAGCATTTAGGTATAAAAATTAACATTAGATGGTTATGATATACTTTCCTCTCATTTCAAAATCATTTCCTCCATGGAGTTCATATTTTTCCTTATTTGTGTGAGTGCATACGTGCGCGAGTGTGTGTATGTGTGTTTGCATGTGTATATATAACATTCTAATACACTTTCTCTATAATACTACTTTTAGTAATAAGGAATAAGTTTATTAGATAGTGTATTAGAAGAGATATAAGATGAACCTGAGTGGTTTTTAAGTATAATACTGTGACCTTTTAAAAATTTAACTTCACATAATTCACTTTTTCTAATATGATTTTTCTATGTATTAGACGATCTTGAATGGTTTTTGTTGGAGATATCACATCAGTATGTGATTCTCCTAGATTATCTTTGATTCTATAAGAGATTATTTGGTTAGAATCCTATATCGATTATAACTAGGATACTTTGTATTATGCTATGATTATAGCAGTATTCCTTATTAGTGGTTGGTTAGAATCCTATATTGATTAGGATTAGGATATTTTGTAGTCTATAAATAGTACATCATAGTGAATAAGAAATCAATAAAGACAATCAAGTGAAGCATTCAATATTATTCTTCTCTGCGCCCCAAATTTCTTAACATGGTATTAGAGCCAGAGCCAGGTTTGAAAAAGAAGAAGAAAAAGAAAAAAAAATCTTTCACATCTATGACTTTATTCTCTTTTCATTCAGCTTGAACAATTCTTTTCGTTCAGTTTGGACACGTTTTTTTAGGTTTCTAATATTTCTTCTAATTTGCTTCAATAAAAATTTAGGAGATTATATATATTTTTTATAAATCATATTCAAGTCAGGTAGCTTCATCGACAAATATTTGAGCACCTAAATTTAGAAATTGAAATTGGAAATTGATGGTTGCTTTATCGAAAAAACTCTAAAGCGACATCAAAGGAATTTTCGATGATGGATTACGGAAGCCACTGCGACTGATGGAAGAAAACCACAACGACTGCGACTAATGGAAGAAGATCACAACGACTGCGACTGATGGAAGAAGATCACAACGACTGCGACTGATGGAAGAACCACAGCGACAGCGATTAATGACAAAAAAAAAAAACTACAGCGACAGCGATTGATGACAAAAACCATAGCGACAGCGAGTGATGGTAAAGACCACAGCGACAGATGGTGGAAGACTACCAGATGTGCAATTTGCACGTTATGAAAAAAAAAATTAAAAATTATGGCAAGTTGGACATGCAATTTTGCACGTTCCAACTTGAGGGAGGGTGTTGGAGATATCACATCAATATGTGATTCTCCTAGATTATCTTGGATTCTATAAGAGATTATTTGGTTAGAATCCTATATCGATTATAACTAGGATACTTTGTATTATGCTATGATTATAGCAGTATTCCTTATTAGTGGTTGGTTAGAATCCTATATTGATTAGGATTAGGATATTTTGTAGTCTATAAATAGTACATCATAGTGAATAAGAAATCAATAAAGACAATCAAGTGAAGCATTCAATATTATTCTTCTCTGCGCCCTAAATTTCTTAACAGTTTTTAAGTATAATCATAAGAATTTTTCAAAAGTTAAATTGTAATTAAATTCTTAAAAGAATTTTAGAAAATTATCTAACTGTCGAAATTAATATTAGACCATTACAAAGTATCACTTTCCTTTCACATTTAAATTATTTCTTTTTTGGATTTCACATATTCGCTCATTAATTACAAGTATTTAACTTTGACATAAATCACCTTTTTCGAATTATAACCTACTTTAAATACATTTATCTTTCCTTGTTTTGTGGTATAGTAGGCTTCAATAATCACTTCTAAATCATTGACCTCTCTTATATATCACCCACTCTCTCTCACTCCACTCCAGCACGAAGGAATGGAAGAAAGAAATGGAATGCCATGGAAAATACATTCTCAAGGTTTTTCAAATAGTAGCGACGCCAGTAATGGAGGTTCCTCTTCTTGCTCTGCTGCCAGAACACCCGGCGAGATCAACCATTTTCTCGCTAGAGTTTGCTCTTCCTGCCTTAGCCAAGTGATGAACAATTTACGAGGTTAAAAAAACTTCATCATAAAAAATCCACCCCATTTCTCTCAACACCTAACCGACTATATTGTTCACTACAACCCCTCCAACATAGCTTTGTGGTCAATTCTTTCTCCTCTGAACCCAACCAACCTTCATTACCTGTTTTTCAATCTCTCCTAGATCCTAATTTGGGTTCTACAAGTACTATTAGGTTTAAAGAATTACCCATTATGGCTCCACAATAGAATTTCTCCAGCATCATTTTCAAAGAATGAAACGAGAACAAGAAGATTCCAGTATTTAGTTAATCCATATGATGATGACTTGTGCCGGGACAATCCAACGTGGCAATCTCTCATTGACTTGCACTTTGGTCGAGATACTCTAAGGTCTTTTGGCATGCATGGATTCAACATCCGCCACTGGCAAGGTGGCCAGCTATTTCATTGACGCCTTTAATTAACGAATATTCACAGCATCGAAAGAAATCAATTTCATCACCTTCCTTCCCGAGAACGAGATTCTGTATCATAATTTCCATGAAGCCACGCCTTATCTCAAATTTGCCCACTTTACGGCTAATCAAGCCATATTAGAAGCCTTTCAAGGTCATGATTTCGTTCACGTTATCGATTTCAATCTTATGCAAGGCTTACAGTGGCCATCATTGATTCAGGCCTTAGCTCAAAACCGGAGAAAGGTTTAGGCCAATTATACGTGAAGAGAGAGATATGTAATATTGTATCCTGTGAGGGTCCAGCTCGAACGGAGAGACACAAGCCACTAGCAAAGTGGAGGGATCGACTGATTAGAGCCAGCTTCAAGCCATTGCAATTGGGACCCACTGCGTTTGAGCAAGCCAGTATGATGTTAAGTTTATTCTCAGTGGAAGGGTACTGTGTAGAAGAGAAAGAGGGATGTTTAACATTGAGTTGGCATGGCCGACCACTCATTGCTACCTCGGCTTGGGAATCGGCTATGATTGAGCCAAGAAGCCCTTGAAACGAAATCGGCTATAATCAAATCAAGCCCTCGTTTCAAATATGATTAAAGGTTAGCCTTTAAGAGATTTTGTTTTTATATTTTTAGCCGTTTAGACTTGAGAGAATTTTGAAGATTTTGTAATTTATAGCATATTCAAAGCACTTCAAATTAACTGTGGGAGATGAAACTAGAGGTTCTGTTTCATTATTGCTTGTCACCTTTTCAGTATTCAATTTTGATAACATTTAAAATGAAAATAAAATCATTCATGTCACTTGTGTTAGAATAATGTGGGTGCATTTGGATTAGTTTTAAAGATTCCGAAAAGGTAATTTAAGTTTCAAAAAAAAATTATAACGGTTTTTATTTTGAAATATAATACAAATATGCACATTTAGTTTTTGACTCTGAAACTCAATGTTCTAATTGTGAAGTAATGACGTGAAATCTAATAAAAAGATTGAAGAGTATAATTCCTACTTCGTATGAAATGTACTATTTTTTTTAATCGAAGTATATATTAATTAAAATGATAATGTAATATTTAATTAGTAAGTCATCTCTTGTATTAAAAATAAATAAGGACAATGGACAGAATTTACAATAAAGCATTTAGTTGTCAAAATTAATATTAGATGGTTATGATGTGCTTTCCTCTCATTTCAAAATCATTTCTTCTATAGAGTTCATATTTTTCCCTATATGTGTGTGTGTACATGCACGCGTGTGTGTGTGTGTGCGTGCATGCGTGTGTGTGTGCGTGTGTGTGAGTATTACATTCTAATACACTTTATCTATAATACTAGTTTTATAGTAATAAAGAATAAGCAAATTAGATAGTGTATTCGAAGAGATATAGGATGAACCTTAGTGGTTTTTAAGTATATTAGTGTGACTTTTTCAAAATTTCAATTGCAATTAAATTGTAAATGGAGTTTATAACGAAGCATTTAGTTGTCAAAATTAATATTAGACGGAGTAATTTCTCTTTGCAACCCCCAATTTGACCTTGCAACTCCCCAAACCCTCATTTCCCTCAGGCCACTTTCTCTATCCACCTCGTCCTACCAAAATTTTCTCTCAAAAAGTCCATCCTCAAATCTAAAGTAATCTACCAACAAATCTTTACAAAATCAGGTTATTATATCATCTTTTAACTATATTTCTTCATTTTTACCGATTGAAATCATTAAATGGAGCTCAAATCTTTTTTTTTTTGAAAAATAATCCATAAGTTTGCCTTCTCCCAACCGTACTCCGCAGTAACTATCCAGCCAAGCTCGTGCACCAGGATGTCTCGAAAATGGCCCTCGTGTGCTGGGTTGGCTGGCATGCTACCCAGTCGAAGCACCCGGGCCTTTTTTAAAAATTTTTTTGTTAAGTTATCCGTTTCTTCTTTGCTTTAGGTTATTTACTTTTTTTATGATTGTAATTTGTTATGTATTCAATATTGAGAATGTGTATTTTATGTAGCTATAATGTTTTATTTATTTATTTATCGAATTAATCTTGTTATTTCATCAAAATATATTTAAGTGTACTATACCTAAATTTGTTCTTCACTACTTTATGGTATTGTACGTTTTCTGTAGTGGGCTTCTATACTCTTTTCTCAATCATTTACCTCTCTTATATATCACTCACTCTCACTCAGCTCCAGCACGGAGGAATGAACGACAGAAATGGAATGCCATGGAAAATACAATCTCAAGATTTCTCCAATAGCAGCATCGCCAGTAGTGGAAGTTCCTCTTCCTGCTCTGCTTCCAGAACACCCGGCCAGATCAACCTTTTTCTCGCCAGAGTTTTCCAAACACCAATCATTGGTGATATCTACGTCTTTATCCATATTAACTAAAGTAACTTAAATTACACCCTCGTGTTTAGTTGCCATTGTCAATCTGATTGGTTTTTTGTAGTGAGTTTTGGCGGAGTAGCTATATTTCGATTCATCCAGTTTGTTTTTCACGGCTCGATAGATAATTTCATAAGCCAATGATTTTTTGCATTTTTCTTATTAATTAATAGCATTTAACTTTCACAAAACTTTTTTTTTTAATTCTAAAACGAGCTTTATATACAATTTGATCACCTCCAATTACACGTTCTCTAGAACACTACTTTTGTACTAGTAAAGCATATTAGATCGCGTATTAGACGACGTATATTAGACTATCCGAAGTAGTTTAAAGTATAAAGATGTAGTTTTTTCAAAATTTAAATTGCAATTAAATTTTCAACAAAATTTATTAGGAAGCATCTAGCTTTCAAAATTAAAATTACGGTTATGGTATATTAAACTTTCCTTTTATTTCCAAATTATTTGCTAATATGGATTTCACATTTTCTCTTATTAACGAAGTATTTTAATTTTCATATAAATCACTTTTTTCGAATTAAAACGCACTTTAAATACAATATCATAATCTGCTAGTATACTTTATCTACAATACAACTTTTATAGTGATCAAGTGTACAAGATAGTATATTGGAAGATATATTAGAATATCTTGAGTGGTTTTGAAATATAATAATGTGTGTTTTTGAAATTTTCAATTAAAAATCCATAACAAAATTTTACAATGAAGCATTTAGTTGTCAAAATTAAGACTGGATTTTTCTTTCATTTGAAAATCATTTCCGCTATGGATTTCATATTTTCACCTACCAACTATAGTACTTAACTTTCACATAATTCACTTTTTTGCAATTAAATTCTTAACGGAATTTACAATGAAGCGTTTATTGTCATAATTAATATTAGATGGTTATGATGTATTTTCCTCTCATTTCTAAAGCATTTCCTCATTAGAGTTCATATTTCTCCTTATAGGTGTCTGAGTGTGCGTGCGTTTATGTGTGCGTCTGTGTGTGTATGTATATAACATTCTAATACACTTTATCTATGATACTACTTTTATAGTAATAAAGAATACGCAAATTAGAAAGTGTATTAAAAGAGATATCGGATGAACCTAGTGGTTTTTAAATATAATAGTGTGACTTTTTCAAAAATTAAATTGCAATTCAATTCTTAATGGAATTCATAATGAAGCATTTACTTGTCAAAATAAATATTAGACGGGGTAGTTTCTCTTTGCAACCCCTAATTTGACTTTCAACCCCCCAAATCTTTATTTTCCGCAAGCCACTTTCTCTGTCATATTAGTCCGACCAAAATTTTCTCTCAAAATGTCCATCTTAAAATCTAAAGTAATCTACCAACAAACTTTCACAAAATCATGTTAGTATATCATCTTTAAGTGTATTTCTTCATTTTTACCGATTGAAATCATTATATGGAACTCAAATCATTTTTATTAATAAAAAATAATCTTGAACTTTTGCCTCCTCGCACCCGTAGCCCGCATTAAATATCTAGCCAAGCTTGTGCATCAGGGCTGTCCCGATGGCCCTTGCGCGCCAATCTGTGTTGGTCGGAAAGCTACCCAGCTGCCGCTCCCGAGCCTTTTTTAAAATTTTTTTGGTTAAGTTATTCTTTTTCTCTTTGTTTTAGGTTATATACTTTTTTTATTATTATAATTTGTTCTTTATTTAATGTTGTATGTGTATTTTATGTAGCTATGATGTTTTCTTTGTTTATCGAATTAATCTTGTTATTTCATTAAATATATTTAAGCGTACTGTACCTATATCTATTTTTCATTATTTTGTGGTATTGTACGTTTTATGTAGTTGGCTTCAATACTCTCTTGTCATTTCCCTCTCTTATATATCACTTACGCTCTCTAACTCCACTCCAAGACGAAGGAATGGAAGACAGAAATGGAACGCCATGGAAAGTACATTCTCAAGATTTCTCCACTAGCAACGCCAATAGTAATGGAAGTTCCTCTTCTTGCTTTGCTGCGGGAGCATCCAACCACATGAACCATTTTCTTGCCAGAGTTTTCCAAACACCAAACATTGGGTACATCTATGTCTTCATCCATATTAAATAAAAGTAACTTAAAATTGTTACTTTTAGTTTTAAGTTAATAGAGACAAATTTTTTGAGAGAAAAAATTGTTAGGAGAAATGAGGGCCTGTGGGATTGCATATAGGGTTGCAAATAGCAATCCCCTTATAAACTTACGGTGTGTACAACCTTCCCTTCCTTTAAAAATTATTTACTATTTCAATCGAGCTTCATATTTGGTTATTTACTAAAATCGCCCTTTGGAGGAAAGGATGGATTGTTAGTCTAAATGGTGGTTTAGGAGTGCCAGAGAACTTGCTTCATAGGGAACTCATAGCTACGTAGCATAAGAACAAGTCGCTGCTGAAATTCGCACAACGAGCGCGACCCTCGTGTTTAGTTGGCATCGTCAATTTTGTTGGTTCTTTGCTGCGAGTTTTCGCGTAGTAGCTATATTTCTATGCATCCAGTTTTTTTTTCACTACTAGATAGATAATTCGATAAGCCAATGATTTTTTGCATTTTTCTTATTAATTAATAGTATTTAACTTTCACATAACTTTTTTTTTCATTCTAAAACTAGCTTGATATACGATATGATAACCTCCATTTACACTTTCTCTAGAACACTACTTTTGTAGTAATACAAGGTATTAGACGATTCATATTAGACTATCCTAAGTAATTTTAAGTATAAATATGTGGTTTTTTCAAAATTTAAAGTGCAATTAAATTTTCAACAAAATTTACTACGAAGCATTTGATTGTCAAAATTAAATTTACGGTTACGGTATATTAAACTTTCCTTTTATTTCAAAATTATTTCCTAATATGGATTTCACATTTTCTCTTATTACTGAAGTCTTTTAATTTTCATATAAATCATCTTTTTTCGAATTAAAATGTACTTTAAATACAATATCATAACCTTCTAATATACTTTTTCTACAGTACAACTTTTATAGTGATCAAGTGTATAAGATAGTATATTGGAAGCTATATTGGATTATCTTGAGTGGTTTTTAAATATAATAATGTGGCCTTTTCAAAATTTTCAAGTAAATCCTTAACAGGATTTACAATGAAGCATTTAGTGGTCAAAATTAAGGCTACACGGTTATGATGCTATCAACTTTTAATTTTAATTTTTAATTTTAATTTTTCCTTTCATTTGAAAATCATTTCCGCTATGGATTTCATATTTTCTCCTATCAACTATAGTACTTAACTTTCACATAATTCACTTTCTTGCATTTAAATTCTTAACAGAATTTTTACAATGAAGCATTTACATGTCAAAATTCATATTAAATGGTTATGATGTATTTTCCGTTCATTTCTAAATCATTTCCTCAATAGAGTTCATGTTTTTCCTTATATGTTGTGCGTGTGTGTGTGTGCGCGTGCATTTGTGCATGCGTGTGTGTGTTAATATATATAACATTCTAATAAATTTTATATATAATACTACTATTATAGTAATAAAGAATAAACGAATTGGACAGTATATTAGAAGAGATATAGGATGTACCTAGTGGTTTTTAAACATAATACTGTGTCTTTTTCAAAATTTGAATTGCAATTAAATTCTTAATAGAATTTATAATGAAGAATTTAGTGGTCAAAATTAATATTAGACGCGGTAATTTCTCTTTGCAACCCCTAACTTGACCATGCAACCCCCCAAATCCTCATTTCCTCAAGCCACTTTCTTTGTCTACCTCATCCTACAAAACTTTTCTCTCAACAAGTCCATCTTGAAGCCTAAAGCAATCTACCAACAAATCTTCACAAAATCATGTCAGTGTATCATCTTTAAGCGTATTTCTTCATTTTTACCGATTGAAATCATTAAATGGAGCTCAAATCGTTTTTTTTATAAAAAATAGTCTTGAATTTTTGCATCCTCACTCTCGTACCCCGCAGTAACTATCGAGCCAACCCTGGGCACCAGGGTTGTCTCAAAGATGGCCCTCGTAAGCCAATCTGTGTTGGCCGGCATGCTACCCAGCCGAAGCACCCTGGACTTTTTTAAAATTTTTTCGTTAAGTTATTATTTTTTTCTTTGTTTTAGGTTATGCACTTTTTTATTATTATAATTTGTTATGTATTTAATGTTGTATGTATACTTTATATAGCTATGATGTTTTATTTGTTTATCGAATTAATCTTGTTATTTCATCAAAATATATTTAAGTGTACTGTACCTATATTTATTTTTCATTATTTTGTGCTCTTGTTTCATCGAAATATATTTAAGTGTACTGTACCTATATTTATTTTTCATTATTTTGTGCTCTTGTCTGTTTTCTGTTGTAGGCTTCTATACTCTCTTCCCAATCATTTACCTCTCTTATATATCACTCACTCTCTCTCACTCCACTCCACCACGGAGGAATGGAAGACGGAAACGGAATACTATGGAAAATATATTCTCAAGATTTATCCAGTAGCAGTGCCACCAATAGTGGAAGTTCCTCTTCTTGCTATGTTTCCAGAACACCAGGCACCATCAACCATTTTCTCGCCAGAATTTTCCAAACACCAATTATTTGTTACATCTATTTCTTCATCCATATTAACTAAAAGTAGCTTAAAATTGTTACTTTGAGTTTTAAGTTATTAGAGAGAAATTTTTGTAGAGAGATAAAGTTTTTAAGGGAAATGAGGGTCTGGGGAATTGCATATAGGGTTGCAAATATCAGCCCCCTTATACACTTATTGTGTATACAACCTTCCTTTCTTTTAAAAATTATTTACCCTTTTAATAGAGTATCATATTTAGTTTTACTAAAATCGCCCTTTATAGGGAAGGATGGATTGTTAGTCTAAATGGTGGTTTAGGAGTGCCAGAGAACTTGGTCCACTACAAGCTCGTAGCTATGTAGAAAAAGAACAATTCGTTGCTGAGATTCGCACAACGAGTGCCACCATCGTGTTTAGTTGCCATTATCAATCTTGTTGGTTCTTTGCGGCGAGTTTTGGCGTAGCAGCTGTATTTCGATTGATCTTTTTTTCTCACAACTCGATAGATAATTTCATAAGCCAACGATTTTTTGTATTTCCCTTATTAATTAAGAGTATTTAACTTTCACATAATTTTTTTTTTAATTCTCAAACAAGGTTTACATACAATATGATAACCTCCAATTACTCTTTCTCTAACACTACTTTTGTAGTAATACAGCATATTAGATAGCGTATTAAACGATGTATATTAGACTATCCTAAGTAGATTTTCAACAAAATTTACGATGAAGCATTTTAAAATTACGGTTATCGTATATTCAACGTTCCTTTTATTTAAAAATTATTTCCTAATATGGATTTCACATTTTATCTTATAAACGAAGTATTTTATTTTTCACATAAATCGCCTTTTTTGAATTAAAACGTACTCAAAATACAATATTATAACCTTCTAATACACTTTATCAATAATACCACTCTTATAGCGATCAAGGTGTACGTAATAGTATATTAGAAGATATATTAGATGATGTTGAATAGTTTTTAAATATAATATTGTGGCTTTTTAAAAATTTGCAATTAAATCCATAATAGAATTTACAATGAAACATTTAGTTGTCAAAATTAAGATTAGACGGGTATGATGCATTTTTGCTTTCATTTCAAAATCATTTGCTTTATAGATTTCATATTTTCTCTTATCAACTATAGTATTTAACTTTTAAACAATTCACTCTTTTGCGCAAAATTTTTTAATGTAATTTATAAAAAAAAAAAGAAGCATTTAGTTGTGAAAATTAATCTTAGATGGTTATGGTGTACTTTCCTCTCATTTCAAAATAATTTCTTCCAGAGTTCATATTTTTCCTTATATGTGTGTTTGTGTGCGTGCGTTCGTGTGTGTATATATATATAACATTTTAATATACTTTCTCTATAATACTACTTTTACTAATAAAGAATAAGCGAATTGGATAGTTATTAGACGAGAACCTGAATGGTTATCAAGTATATTAGGGTGATTAAGACGGGGAAATTTCTCTTTCCAACCCCTAATTTGAGGTTGCAACCCCCCAAACCTCTCTACCTCTTCCTACCAAAATTTTTTCTCAAAAAGTTCATCTTCAAATCTCAAATAATCTACCAACAAATCTTCAAAAAATCAGGTTAGTATATCATATTTAAGAGTATTTTTTTCATTTTAACCGATTCAAATCATTATATTGAGCTCAAATAATTTATTTCAAAAAATAATAATAATAATAATATGGCATTTTTGCCTACTCCCACTCGTACCCTTGAGTATATATCCAGCCAAGCCTGCGCATGAGGGATGTCTCGAAGATGGCCCTCGTTCCTCAATTTGGGTTGGCCAGCAAGCTACCCAGCCGCAGTACCCGGTACTTTTTAATTTTTTTTTTTTTGTTACGTTATTCTTCTTTGCTTTGTTTTAGGTTATTTACATTTTTTTATTATTATAATTTGATATGTATTTAAGGTTGTATGTATGTTTTATGTAGCCATAATGTTTTATTTATTTATTGAATTATTCTTGTTGTTTCATCAAAATATATTTAAGTGCATTGTACCTACATTTATTTTTAATTTTTTTGTGGTATTGCACATTTTTTCTAGTAGGCTTCAATACTCCCTTCTCAATCATTTACCTCTCTTATACATCACTCGCTCTCTCTCACTCCACTCCTGCACGGAGGAATGGAAGACAGGTATGGAATACCATGGAAAATACATTCTCAAGATTTCTCCAGTAGCAGCGCCGCCAGTAGTGGAAGTTCCTCTTCTTGCTCTGCTGCCAGAACACCCGGCCAGATCAACCATTTTCTCGCTCGAGTTTTCCGAACACCAACCATTGATTACATCTATGTCTTCATCCATATTAACTAAAAGTAACTTAAAATTGTTATTTTGAGTTTTAAGTTATTAGAGAGAAATTTTTGTGGAGGGAGAAAGTTGTTAGGAGAAATGCGGGTTTGGGGGATTGCATATAGGGTTGCAGATAGCAGTCCCCTAATACGCTTATGGTGTATACAACCTTCCTTTCTTTCAAAATTATTTAGTCTATGGATTTTTCATTTTTCCTTATTAATTAATAGTATTTAACTTTCACTTAACTTTTTTTTTAATTCTAAAACGAGCTTTATATACAATAGCCTCCTACTAAACCTTCTCTAGAACACTACTTTTGTAGTAACACAGTGTATTAGATGATTTATATTAGACTATCCTAAGTAGTTTTAAGTTTAAAAATGTGGTTTTTTCAAAATTTAAATTGCAATTAAATTTCAACGAAATTTATAGTGAAGCATCTAATTGTCAATATTAAAATTACGGTTATGGTATATTCAACTTTCCCTTTATTTAAAAATTATTTTGTAATATGGATTTCACATTTTCTCTTATTAACAAAGTTTTACAATTTTCACATAAATCGCCTTTTTTTAATTAAAATATACTCAAAATATAATATCATAACCTTCTAATACACTTTATCTGTAATACAACTTTTATAGTGTCCATCGTAACCTTCTAATACACTTTATCTATAATACAACTTTTATAGTGTCCAGTGAAGGACATGGTATATTGGAAGATATATTATATGATCTTTAGTGGTTTTAAAATATAATATTGTGGGTTTTTCAAAATTTGAAATTAAATCCATAACAGAATGTATAATGAAGCATTTAGTTGTTAAAATTAAGATTAAACGGTTATGATGCATTTTTGCTTTCATTTCAAAATCATTTCCTTTATGGATTTTATATTTTCTCTTATCAACTGTAGTATTTAACTTTCACATTATTAACTTTTTTGCACTTAAATTCTTAGTAGAATTTAAAATAAAGCATTTAGGTATAAAAATTAATATTAGATGGTTATGATATACTTTTCTCTCATTTCAAAATCGTTTCCGCTATGGAGTTCATATTTTCCCTTATGTGTGTGCGTGTGCGCGTGCGCGTGTGTGTGTATGTGTGTTTGTATGCATATATAACATTCTAATACACTTTCTCTATAATACTACTTTTAGTAATATGGAATGAGCTTGTTAAATAGTGTATTAAAAGAGATATAAGATGAACCTTAGTGGTCTTTAAGTATAATAGTGTAACTTTTTCAAAATTTAAACTGCAATTAAATTCTTAATGGAATTTATAATGAAGCATTTAGTTGTCAAAATTAATATTAGACAAGGAAATTTCTCTTTGTAACCTCCCAAACCCTCATTTCCCTCAAGCCGCTTTCCCTCTCTACCTCTTCCTACGAAAATTTTCTCTCAAAAAGTCAATCTTCAAATCTCAAGTAATCTACCGACAAATCTTCACAAAATCAAGTCAGTATATTATCTATACGTGTATTTCTTCATTTTTATAGATTCAAATCATTATATTGAGCTCAAATCATTTTTTTAAAAAAATAATAATCTGAAAATTTTGCCTCCTCCCACCCGTACCCTGCAATAGCTATCTAGCCAAGCCTGTGCACTAGGGATGTCTCGAAGATGGTCCTCATGTACTAATTTGGGTTGGCCAGCAAGCTACTTTTGTTTAGATGTCTATTATGTTTAAATGCCTCCTTTCTAGTTATGGAAAAAACTGATAATTAAATAAAAAAATAGGTTCGGGTGGACCAATCGGGCCGCTTTTAGTTTATAAACCCGGGCACTGCTTGAGCCAACCTAGGAAATTGGGTTGTTATTGTTGTGCCAAGGTAACCAACCCAGGCCAAACCAAGGGCATCCCACCAAGCAGATAGGCAAAATTAAAACCAGCGTGGGTAACAGATTATCAATCCAAACCAATTTTTTTAAAAAATAAATTAATAAAATTTGCTTTTCGAACTAAATTTTACTTCAAAATCGATGTTTTCCAAACACAAATCATTAGTTACATCTAAGTCTTCATCCATATTAACTAAAAGAAACTTAAAAATTTTACTTTGAGTTTTAAGTTGTTAGGGAGAAAATTTTTGCAGAGAGATAGAGTTGTCAGGAGAAATTAGGGTCTGGAGGATTGCATATATGGTTATATATAGCAGCCCCCTTATACGGTCATGGTACATACAACCTTCTTTTCTTTTCAAAATTATTTTCTCTTTGAACTTTGCACTTTCTCTTATTAATTAATAATATTTAACTTTCTCATAATTCATTTTTTTAATTCTAGAACGCCCTTTAAATACAGTATGATAACGTCCTAATACACTTTCTCTAGAACACTACTTTTGTAGTAATATAACGTATCAGATAATGTATTTGATGATTTATATTAGACGATGCTAAGTATTTTTCAGTATAATAATGTGACATTTTCAAAATTTAAATTGCAATTAAATTTTCAACAAAGTTTACAACGAAGCATCTAATTGTCAAAATTAAGATTACGGTTATAGTATATTCAACTTTCTGTTTATTTAAAAATTATTTCTTAATTTGGATTTCAAATTTTCTTTTATTGATGAAGTATTTTAATTTTAACATAAATCTCCGTTTTCGAAGTAAAACATACTTTAAATACAATATTAAAACCTTCTAATACACTTTATCCACAATACTACTTTTATAGTGATCAAGTGTACAAGATAATATATTGGAAGATATATTAATCTTGAGTGGTTTATAAATATAATAATGCGGCTTTTTCAGAATTTGCAATTAAATTCATAACAGAATTTACAATGAAGCATTTAGTTTTTAAAATTAAGATTAGACTCGCTATGATGTATTTTCCTTTTATTTCAAAATCATTTCCTCTCTGGATTACATGTTTTCTCTTAGCAACTAAAATATTTAATTCTCACATAATTCGATTTTTTCAATTAAATTCTTCACAGAATTTACAATGACATATGTAGTTTTCAAAATTAAGATTAGGTTGTTATGATGTATTTTCCTTTCAATTCAAAATCATTTCTTTTGTGGATTTCATATTTTTCCTTCGTAACTAGAGTACTTAACGCAGGTGAGGCCCTATTCGAGTGACAAGAGTTGAGACCTTCCAACCTCAATGTTTAGAGTTTTTCTCTCTTATTTAGGGTTGTGATTGATTGTTTGATATTTATGCAATCTCCACTAATAGTGTGACATTCCACTAAAAAAACATACTACTTAACTTCACATAATTATCTTTTTAACAAATTGAAACATGCTTTAATTACAATATGAAAGCCTTCTAATATGATTTCTCTATGTATTAGATGATCTTGAATGGTTTTTAGTATAATCATGAGAATTTTTCAAAATTTAAATTGCGATTAAATTCTTAGCAAAATTTTAGAAAATTATCTAACTATCGAAATTAATATTAGACCATTACATAGTATCACTTTTCTTTCAGTTTTAAATTATCTCCACTTTAGATTTCACATATTCACTTATTAATTACAAGTACTTAACTTAGACTTAAAGCACCTTTTTCGAATTAAAACCTACATTAAATACATTTATCTTTCCTTGTTTTGTGGTATAGTAGGCTTCAGTACTCTCTTCTAAATCATTTACCTCTCTTATATATCACTCACTCTCTCTCACTCCACTCCAGCACGAAGGAATGGAAGACAGAAATGGAATGCCATGGAAAATACATTATCAAGCTTTTTCCAATAGAAGAGCCGCTAGTAATGGAAGTTCCTCTTCTTGCACTGCTGCCAAAACACCCGGCGAGATCAACCATTTTCTTGCCAGAGTTTTCCAAACACCAATCATTGGTTACATCTATGTCTTTATCCATATTAACTGAAGTAACTTAAAATTGTTACTTTGAGTTTTATGTTATTAGAAAGAAATTTTTGTAGAGAGATAAAGTTGTTAGGAGAAATGAGGGTCTGGGAGCTCGCTTATAGGGTTGCAAATAGCAGTCCCCTGATACACTTTTGTGTATACAACCTTCCATTCCTTTAAAAATTATTTACACTTTTAATAGAGTATCATATTTGGTTATTTACTAAAATCGCTCTTTTGAAGGAATGATGGATTGTTAGTTTAAATGGTGGTTTAGGAGTGCCTGTGAACTTGGTCCACCAGAAGCTCGTAGCTTTGTAGAATAAGAACAAGTCCTTGCTAAGATTTGCACAACGAGCACGACCCTCGTGTTTAGTTGCCTTTGTCAATCTGATTGGTTTTTTGCAGTGAGTTTTGGCATAGCAGCTATATTCCGATTCATCCAGTTTTTCTTATCTCGGCTCGATAGATAATTTCATAAGGCAATGATTTTTTGCATTTTTGTTATTAATTTATAGTATTTAACTTTCACATAACTTTTTTTTTAATTCTAAAACGAGCTTTATATACAATATGATCACCTCCAATTACACTTTCTCTAGAACATTCCTTTTGTAGTAATAAAGCATATTAGATCACGTATTAGACGATGTATATTAGACTATCCTAAGTGGTTTAAACTATAAAGATGTAGGTTTTTCAAAATTTAAATTGCAATTAAATTTTCAACAAAATTTATTAGGAAGCATCTAGCTTTCAAAATTAAAATTACGGTTATGGTATATTAAACTTTCCTTTTATTTCCAAATTATTTGCTAATATGGATTTCAAATTTTCTTTTATTAACGAAGTATTTTAATTTTCATATAAATCACTTTTTTCGAATTAAAACGCACTTTAAATACAATATCATAATCTTCTAGTGTACTTTATCTACAATACAACTTTTAAAGTGATCAAGTGTACAAGATAGTATATTGGAAGATATATTAGAATATCTTGAGTGGTGTTTAAATATAATAATGTGACTTTTTCAAAATTTTCAACTAAATCCATAACAGAATTCACAATGAAGCATTTAGTTGTCAAAATTAAGACTGGACAGTTATGTTGCATTTTTTCTTTCATTCAAAAATCATTTCCGCTATGGATTTCATATTTTCACCTATCAACTATAGTACTTAACTTTCACATAATTCACTTTTTTGCTATTAAATTCTTAACGAAATTTACAATGATGCATTTATTTGTCCAAATTAATATTAGATGGTTATGACGTATTTTCTTCTCATTTCTAAATCATTTCCTCAATAGAGTTCATATTTTTCCTTATATGTGTCTGTGTGTGCGTGCATTTGTGTGTGCGTGCGTCCGTGTGTGTATATATATATATATATGACATTCTAATACACTTTATCTATAATACTACTTTTATAGTTATAAGGAATAAGCAAATTAGAAAATGTATTAGAAGATATATAGGATGAACCTTGTGGTTTTTAAATATAATAGTGTGACTTTTTTAAAAATTAAATTGCAACTCAATTCTTAATGGAATTCATAATGAAGCATTTACTTGTAAAAAGAAATATTAGACGGGGTAATTTCTCTTTGCAACCCCTAATTTGACCTTTCAACCCCCCAAACCTTTATTTTCCTCAAGCAACTTTCTCTGTCCACGTAGTCCGACCAAAATTTTCTCTCAAAATGTCCCTCTTCGAATCTAAAGTAATCTACAAACAAATCTTCACAAAATCAGGTTAGTATATCATCTTTAAGTGTATTTCTTCATTTTTACCAATTGAAATCATTAAATGGAGCTCAAATAATTTATATTAATAAAAAATAATCTTGAATTTTTGTCTCCTCGCACCCGTACCCCGCCTTAACTATCCTGTCAAGCTTGTGCATCAGGGATGTCTCAAAGATGGCCCTTGTGCGCCAATCTGGGTTGGCCGGCAAGCTACCTAGCTGCCGCACCCGAGCCTTTTTTAAAATTTTTTTGGTTAAGTTATTCTTTTTTTCTATGTTTTAGGTTATTTACTTTTTTTATTATTATAATTTGATATGTATTTAATAATGTACGTATATTTTATGTAGCTATGTTGTTTTCTTTGTTTATCGAATTAATCTTGTTATTTCATCAAAATATATTTAAGTATACTGTACCTATATTTATTTTTTATTATTTTGTGGTATTGTACGTTCTTGTAGTAGGCTTCAATACTCTCTTCTCAATCATTTCCCTCTCTTATATATCACTTACTCTCTCTAGCTCCACCCCAGGACGGAGGAATGGAAGATATAAATGGAACGCCATGGAAAATACATTCTCAAGATTTCTCCAGTATCAGCGCCGCTAGTTGTGGAAGTTACTCTTCTTGCTCTGTTGCCAGAACAACCATTTTCTCGCTAGAGTTTTCCAAACACCAAACATTGGGTACATCTATGTCTTCATCCATATTAAATAAAAGTAACTTAAAATTGTTACTTTTAGTTTTAAGTTATTTGAGACAAATTTTTGTGAGAGATAAAATCGTTAGGAGAAATGAGGGTTTGCGGGATTGCATATAGGGTTGCAAATAGCAATCCCATTATAAACTTACGGTGTATACAACCTTCCTTTCCTTTAAAAATTATTTACGCTTTGAATCGAGCTTCATATTTTGTTATTTACTAAAATCGCCCTTTGGGGGAAAAGATGGATTGTTAGTCTAAATGGTGGTTTAGGAGTGCCAGAGAACTTGCTTCACAGGAAGCTCGTAGCTATGTAGCATAAGAACAAGTCGTTGCTGACATTCGCGCAACGAGCGCCACCCTCGTGTTTAGTTGCCACCGTAAATCTGGTTGGTTCTTTGCTGCAAGTTTTGGCGTAACAGCTATATCTCTATTCATCCAGTTTTATTTTTCACGGCTCGATAGATAATTTGATTAGACAATGATTTTTTGCATTTTTCTTATTAATTAATAGTATTGAACTTTCACATAACCTTTTTTTTTTTTATTCTGAAACGAGCTTTATGTACAATATGATAACCTCCTATTACACTTTCTTTAGAACACTACTTTTGTAGTAATATAACGTATTAGATCGCGTATTAGATGATTTATACTAGACTATCCTAAGTAATTTTAAGTATAAATATGTGGTATTTTCAAAATTTAAATTGCAATTAAATTTTCAACAAAATTTACTACGAAGCATCTGATTGTCAAAATTAAATTACGGTTATGGTATATTAAACTTTCCTTTTATTTCCAAATTATTTCCTAATATGGATTTCACACTTTTTCTTATTAACGAAGTATTTTAATTTTCATATAAATCACCTTTTTTTGAATTAAAACGCACTTTAAATACAATATCATAACCTTCTAATACACTTTATCTACAATACAACTTTTATAGTGATCAAGTGTACAAGATAGTACATTGGAAGATATATTAAATTATCTTGACTGGTTTTTAAATATAATAATGTGGCTTTTTCAAAATTTTCAATTAATTCCATAATAGAATTTACAATGAAGCATTCAGTGGTCAAATTAAGAGTAGACGGTTATGATGCATTTTTCCTTTCATTTGAAAATCATTTCCGCTATGGATTTCATATTTTCTCCTATCAACTATAGTGCTTAACTTTCACATAATTCACTTTTTTGCATTTAAATTTACAATGAAGCATTTATTTGTCAAAATACATATTAAATGGTTATGTTGTATTTTCCTCTCATTTCGAAATAATTTCCTTAGTAGAGTTCATATTTTTCCTTATATGTTGTGTGTGTGAGTGCGTGCATTTGTGCATACATGTGTGTGTTTATATATATATATATATATATAACGTTCTAATAGACTTTATATGTAATACTACTTTTATAGTAATAAAGAATAAACGAATTAGACGGTATATTAGAAGAGATATAGGATGTACCTAGTGGTTTTTAAATATAACACTGTGACTTTTTCAAAATTTAAATTGCAATTAAATTTTTAATGGAATTTATAATGAAGAATTTAGTTGTCAAAATTAATATTAGATGGGGTAATTTCTCTTTGCAACTCCTAATTTGACCATGCAACCCCCCAAACCCTCATTTCCTCAAGCCACTTTCTTTGTCCACCTCATCCTACAAAACTTTTCTCTCAACAAGTCCATCCTCAAACCTAAAGTAATCTACCAACAAATTTTCACAAAATCATGTCAGTATATCATCTTTAAGTGTATTTCTTCATTTTTACCAATCGAAATCATTAAATAGAGTTCAAATCATTTTTTTAAAAAAATAATCTTTAATTTTTGCATGCTCCCACCCGTACCCTGCAGTAACTATCGAGCCAAGCCTGTGCACCCGGGATGTCTTGAAGATGGCCCTCGCAACCCAATCTGGGTTGGCCGGCGTGCTACCCAGCTGAAGCTCTTGGGCCTTTTTTAAAATTTTTTTTCTTAAGTTATTCTTTTTTTCTTTGTTTTAGGTTATTTACTTTTTTATTATTATAATTTGTTATGTATTTAATGTTGTATGCATATTTAATATAGCTATGATGTTTTATTTGTTTCTCGAATTAATTTCGTTATTTCATCAAAATATGTTGAAGTGTACTGTACCTACATTTATTTTTCATTGTTTTGTGCTCTTGTATATTTCCGTAGTAAGCTTCTATACTCTCTTCCTAATCATTTACCTCTCTTATATATGAGTCACTCTTTCTCACTGCACTCCACCACGGAGGAATGGAAGACAGAAATGGAATACCATGGAAAATACATTCTCAAGATTTATCCAGTAGCAGCACCGCCAATAGTGGAAGTTCCTCTTCTTGCTATGCTTCCAGAATAGCAGGCCAGATTAACCACTTTCTCGCCAGAATTTTCCAAACACCAATTATTGGTTACCTCTATTTCTTCATCCATATTAACTAAAAGTAGCTCAAAATTGTTACTTGTAGTTTTAAGTTATTAGAGAGAAATTTTTGTAGAGAGATAAAGTTTTTAAGAGAAATGAGGGTCTGGGTAATTGCATATAAAGTTACAAATAGCAGTCCCCTTGTACACTTATGGTGTATACAACCTTCCTTTCTTTTAAAAATTATTTACTCTTTTAATAGAGTATCATATTTAGTTTTACTAAAATCGCCCTTTGGAGGGAAGGATGGATTGTTAGTCTAAATGGTGGTTTAGGAGTGCCAGAGAACTTGGTCCACCGAAAGTTCGTAGCTATGTAGAATAAGAACAAGTCGTTGCTGAGATTCGCACAACGAGCGCCACCATCGTGTTTAGTTACCATTGTCAATCTGGTTGGTTCTTCGCAGCAAGTTTCGGTATAGAAGTTGTATTTCGATTGACCATTTTTTTTCATAGCCTGATAGATACTTTCATAAGCCAATGATTTTTTGCATTTTCCTTATTAATTAAGAGTGTTTAACTTTCACATAACTTTTTTTTTTTAATTCTAAAACAAGCTTTATATACAATATGATAACCTCCAATTATACTTTCTCTAGAACACTACTTTTGTAGTAATACAACGTATTAGATAGCGTATTAAACGATGTATATTAGACTTTCCTAAATAGTTTTCAGTATAAAGTTGTAGTTTTTTTAAAATTTAAATGGCAATTAAAATTTCAACAAAATTTACGATGAAGCATTTTAAAATTATGCTTATAGTATATTCAGCTTTCTTTTTATTTAAAAATTATTTCCTAATATGGATTTCACATTTTCTCTTATAAACCTAGTATTTTATTTTTCACATAAATCACCTTTTTTGAATTAAAACGTACTCAAAATACAATATTATAACCTTCTAATACACTTTATCTACAATACCACTCGTATAGTGATCAAGGTGTACGTGATAGTATATTAGAAGATATATTAGATGATCTTCAGTAGTTTTTAAATATAATATTAAGGCTTTTTCAAAATTTTAATTAAATCCATAAACAGAATTTACAATGAAGCATTTAGTTGTCAAAATCCAGATTAGACGGTTATGATGCATTTTTTCTTTCATTTCAAAATCATTTGCTCTATAGATTTTATATTTTCTCTTATCAACTATAGTATTTAACTTTCACATAATTCACTTTTTTGCGCAAAAATTTTTAACAGAATTTTGAAAGAAAAATCATTTAGTTGTGAAAATTAATATTAGATGGTTATGATGTACATTCCTCTCATTTCAAAATCATTTCTTCTAGAGTTCATATTTTTCCTTGTATGTGTGTTTGTGTGCGTGCGCGTGTGTGTATATATATAACATTCTAATATACTTTCTCTATAATACTACTTTTAGTAATAAAGAATAAGCGAATTGGATAGTGTATTAGAAGAGATAAAAGATGAACCTGAGTAGTTTTTAAGTATATTAGGGTGATTTAAGACGGGGAAATTTCTCTTTGCAACCCCTAATTTGAGCTTGCAACCCCCCAAACCCTTATTTCCCTCAAGCCACTTTCTCTCTCTACCTCCTCCTACCAAAATTTTTTCTCAAAAAGTCCATCTTCAAATCTCAAATAATCTACCAACAAACCATCACAAAATTAGGTTAGTATATCTCTTTAATAGTATCTTTTCATTTTTACCAATTCAAATCATTATATTGAGCTCAAATCATTTATTTCAAAAAAAAAAATAATATGGTATTTTTGCCTCCTCCCACTCGTACCCTGGAGTATCTATCTAGCCATGCCTATGCACCAGGGATGTCTCAAAGATGGCCCTCGTGCACCAATTTGGGTTGGCCAGCAAGCTACCCAGCCGCAGCACCTTGGACTTTTTAATATTTTTTTTTTGTTAAGTTACTCTTTCTTGCTTTGTTTTAGGTTATTTACATTTTTTTATTATTATAATTTGCTGTGTATTTAAGGTTATATGTATATTATATGTAGCTATAATGTTTTATTTATTTATCGAATTAATCTTGTTATTTCATCAAAATATATTTAAGAGTAGTGTACCTACATTTATTTTTTAATTTTTTTGTGGTATTGTACATTTTCTGTAGTAGGCTTCAATATATATATCACACACTCTCTCTCACTCCACTCCAGCACGGAGGAATGGAAGACAGATATGGAATACCATGGAAAGTACATTCTAAAGATTTCTCCAGTAGCAGTGCCGCCAATAGTGGAAGTTCCTCTTCTTGCTCTGCTGCTAGAACACCCGGTCAAATCAACCATTTTCTCGCTAGAGTTTTCCAAACACCAACCATTGGTTATATCTATGTCTTCATCCATATTAAGTAAAAGTGACTTAAAATTGTTACTTTGAGTTTTAAGTTATTAGAGAGAATTTTTTGTGGAGAGAGAAAGTTGTTAGGAGAAATGTGGGTTTGGGGGATTGCATATAGGGTTGCAAATAGCAGTCCCCTAATACACTTATGGTGTATACAACCTTCCTTTCCTTTCAAAATTATTTACTTTTGAATTTTTCATTTTCTCTTATTAATTAATAGTATTTAACTTTCACATAAATTTTTTTTTTTTAATTCTAAAACGAGCTTTATATACAATAACCTCCTACTACACCTTCTCTAGAACACTACTTTTGTAGTAACAAAGCGTATTAGATGATTTATATTAGACTATCCTAAGTAGTTTTAAGTTTAAAAATGTTATTTTTTCAAAATTTAAATTGCAATTAAATTTTCAACAAAATTTACATTGAGGCATCTAATTGTCAAAATTAAAATTACTGTTATGGTATATTCAACTTTCCTTTTATTTAAAAATTATTTCCTGATATGATTTCACATTTTCTCTTATTAACAAAGTATTACAATTTTCACATAAATCACCTTTTTTGAATTAAAATATATCAAAATATAATATCATCACCTTCTAATACACTTTATCTATAATACAACTTTTATAGTGTCCAGTGCAGGAGATAGTATATTGGAAGATATATTAAATGATCATTAGTGGTTTTAAAATATAATAATGTGGGTTTTTCAAAATTTGCAATCAAATCCATAACAGAATTTATAATGAAGCATTTAGTTGTTAAAATTAAGTTTACACGGTTATGATGCTTTTTTGCTTTCATTTTAAAAATCATTTCCTCTATGGATTTTATATTTTCTCTTATCAACTATAGTATTTAACTTTCACATTATTCACTTTGTTGCACTTAAATTCTTAGTAGAATTTAAAAAATAAAGCATTTAGGTATAAAAATTAATATTAGATGGTTATGATATACTTTCCTCTCATTTCAAAATCGTTTCCTCTGTGGAGTTCATATTTTTCCTTATGTGTGTGTGCGTGCGCGTGTGTTTGTATGTGTGATTGTATGTATATATATAACATTCTAATACACATTCTCTATAATACTACTTTTAGTAATAAGGATAAGCTTATTAGGTAGTGTATTAGAAGAGATATAAGATGAACCTAAGTGGTTTTCAAGTATAATAGTGTGACTTTCTCAAATTTTAAACTTCAATTAAATTCTTAATGGAATTTATAATGAAGCCTTTAGTTGTCAAAATTAATATTAGACGGGGAAATTTCTCTTGGCAACCCCTTATTTGAGCTTGCAACCACGCAAACCCTCATTTGCCTCAGGCCACTTTCCCTCTCTACCTCTTCTTACCAAAATTTTCTCTCAAAAAGTCCATCTTCAAATCTCAAGTAATCTACCGACAAATCTTCACAAAATCAGGTCAGTATATCATCTATACGTGTATTTCTTTATTTTTATCGATTCAAATCATTATATTGAGCTCAAATCATTTTTAAAAAAAAATAATAATAATTTGAAATTTTTGCCTCCTCCCACCCGTACCCTGCAGTTGCTATCTAGCCAATCTTATGTACCAAGGATGTCTCGAAGATGGCCCTCATGTACTAATCTGGGTTGGCCAGCAAGCTACCCAGCCGCAGCACCCGGGCATTTTTTAAAGTTTTTTTTGTTAGGTTATTCTTTCTTGCTTTGTTTCAGGTTATATACATTTTTTTATTACTATAATTTGTTATGTATTTAATGTTGTATGTATATTTTACGTAGTTATAATGTTTTATTTATTTATTGAATTATATGTTTTTTAATATGTATTATTTTTAAATTTGTTTAATGAATTATGCAAATTGTTATTATTGTATTTTTTTTTTTGTTTAATGTCTATTATGTTTAAATGCCTCTTTTCTAGTTATGGAAAAAACTCATAATTAAATAAAAAAATAGGTTCGGGTGAACCAACCAGGCTGCTTGGTTTATAACCCGGGCACTGCTTGGGCCAACCTAGGAAACTGGGTTGTTATTGTTGTGCCAAGGTAACCAACACGGGCCAAACAAAATGCATCCATCAAGTGGATAGGTAAAATTAAAATCAGCTTGGGTAGCCAATTATCGAGCCTAACCAATTTTTTATATAATGAATAAATAAAATTAGCTTTTCGAACTAAATTTTACTTCAAAATCGATATTTTCCGAACACCAATCATTGGTTACATCTATGTCTTCATCCATATTAGCTAAAAGAAACTTAAACGTTTTACTTTGAGTTTTAAGTTGTTAGGGAGAAAATTTTTGTAGAGAGATAAAGCTGTGAGGAGAAGTAAAAGTCTGGAGGATTGCATATATGGTTGCAGATAGCAACCCACTTATACGGTCATGGGGTATATAACCTTCCTTTCCTTTCAAAATGATTTTCTCTTTGAATTTTGCACTTTCTCTTATTAATTAATCATATGTAACTTTCACATAACTCATTTTTTTAATTCTAAAAGGTGCTTTAAATATAGTATGATAACGTCCTAATACACTTTCGCTAGAACACTACTTTTATAGTAATACATTGTATTAGATAATGTATTTGATGACTTATATTAGACGATGCTAAGTAGTTTTTAGTATAATAATGTGATATTTGCAAAATTTAAGTTGCAATTAAATTTTCAACAAAGTTTACAACGAAGCATCTAATTGTCAAAATTAAGATTACAGTTATAGTATATTCAACTTTCTGTTTATTTAAAAATTATTTCTTAATTTGGATTTCAAATTTTCTTTTATTAACGAAGTATTTTAATTTTCACATAAATCTCCAATTGCAAAGTAAAACGTACTTTAAATACAATATTATAACCTTCTAATACACTTTATCTACAATACTACTTTTATAGTGATCAAGTGTACAAGATAATATATTGAAGATATAGTGATCTTGAGTGGTTTTTAAATATAATAACGCGGCTTTTTCAGAATTTGCAATAAAATTCATAACAGAATTTACAATGAAACATTTAGTTTTCAAAATTAAGATTAGACGGCTATGATGTATTTTTCTTTCATTTCAAAATCATTTCCTCTCTAGATTACATGTTTTCTCTTATCAACTGGAATATTTAATTCCCACATAATTCAATTTTTGCAATTAAATTCTTAATAGAGTTTAAATGAAATATTTAGTTTTCAAAATTAAGATTAGGTGGTTATGATGTATTTTCCTTTCAATTCAAAATCATTTCTTTTGTGGATTTCATAATTTTCCTTAGTAACTAGAGTACTTAATGTAGGTGAGATCTTATTCGAGTGACAAGAGTTGAGACCTCCCAACCCCGAAGTGTAGAGTTTTTCTGTCTTAGTTAGGGTTGTGCTTGATTGTTTGATATTTATGCAATCTCCACCAATAGTGTGACATTCTACTAAAAAAACATACTATTTAACTTCACACAATTCACCTTTTTTTCAAATTGAAACATGCTTTAAATACAATATGAAAACCTTCTAATATGATTTCTTTATGTATTAGACGATCTTGAATAGTTTTTAAGTATAATCATGAGAATTTTTCAAAATTTAAATTGCAATTAAATTCTTAACAGAATTTTAGAAAATTATCTAACTATCGAAATTAATATTAGACCATTACAAAGTATCACTTTCCTTTCACTTTTAAGTTATTTCCTCTTTGGATTTCACATATTCCCTCATTAATTACAAGTATTTAACTTTGACATAATGCACCTTTTTCGAATTAAAACCTACTTTAAATACATTTATCTTTCCTTGTTTTGTGGTATAGTAGGCTTCAGTACTCTCTTCTAAATCATTTACCTCTCTTATATATCATTCACTCTCTCTCGCTCCACTCTAGCACGAAGGAATGGAAGACAGAAATGGAATACCATGGAAAATACATTCTCAAGGTTTTTCCAATAGCAGTGCTGCCAGTAATGGAAGTTCCTCTTCTTGCTCTGCTTCCAGAACACCCAGCGAGATCAACTATTTTCTCACTAGAGTTTGCTCTTCCAGTCTTAGCCAAGTGACGAACAATTTACGAGGTTCCAAAAACTTCATCATCCAAAATCCACCCCATTTCTCTCAAATCCTAACCAACGACATCGTTCACTACAACACCTCCAACATACGTTTGTGGGTCAATTCTTTCTCGTCCGAACTCAGCCAACCGTTATTACCTGTTTTTCCATCTCTCCTAGATCCTAATTTGGGTTCTACAAGTACTATTAGGTTGAAACAATTACCCATTGTGGCTCCACAACAGAATTTCTCCAACATCATTTTTCAAAAAGTGAAACGAGAACAAGAAGATTCCAGTATTCACTTAATCCACGTGATGATGACTTGTGCTGTGACAATCCAACGTGGCAATCTCTCATTGGTCTTTTCGCATGCATGGATTCAACATCTGTCATTGGCAAGGCATCCAGCTATTTCATTGACGCCCTTAATTTACGAATGTTCACCGCATCACAAGGAATCAATTCCATCACCTTCCTTCCCGAGAACGAGATTCTGTATCAAAATTACTATGAAGCCACGCCTTATCTCAAACTTGCCAATTTTACGACTAATAAAGCCATATTAGAAGCCTTTCGAGGTCATGATTTCGTTCACGTTATCCATTTCAGTCTCATGCAAGGCTTACAGTGGCCGTCATTGATTCATGCCTTAGCTCTCCGCCCTGAAGGACCTCCACTGCTTCGTATAACCGGCATTCTCTCAGACCGCGATTCTGTCGGAGAAATTAGTTTTAGATTGGCTGAATTTGCTTGATCAGTAAATGCAAACTTGGCATTTCGTGGAGTGGTGGCTTCAAAGCTTGACGATATCAATCCATGGTTGTTGCAGACAAGTCAAGGAGAAGCCATAGTAGTAAATTCAATTTTGGAGCTACATAAATTAATCGGGTTGAATTCGATCCATGGATCACCAATTGAATTGGTTCTGAATTGGGTCAGAAACTTAAACCCAAACGTCATAACGATAGTAGAGCAAGAAGTTGACCATAATCAAGCCGAGTTTTTGGATCGGTTTAATGAAGCTTTATTCTATTATTTGACCATGTTCTACTCGTTGGAGGCTTATTCGACTCAACCGAAGAAAGGTTTATAAAAGGTTAGCTATTAAGGATTTTTTTTTTTATATTTTTATCCCTTTAGACTTGAGAGAACTTTGAAGATTTTGTAATTTATAGCATATTCAAAGTACTTAAAATTAATTGTGGGAAATGAAACTAGAGGTTCTGTTTCATTATTGCTTGTCACTTTTTCAGTATTCAACTTTTATAACATTTAAAATGAAAATAAAATCATTCATGTCACTCGTATTAGAATAATGTGGGTGTATTTGGATTAGTTTTAAATTATAAAAGAGTTTAAACTTTTTTTTTTCTTAAGATTCCTAAAGGGTAGTTTATTTGTGAAAAAGGATGTAAGCTCCAAAGCAAAAAAAATTATGACAGTTTTTATTTTGAAATATTATCCAAATATGCACATTTAGTTTTAGACTCTGAAACTCAATGTTCTAATTGTGAAGTAATGATGTGAATTTTAATAATAGGATTGAAGAGTATAATTCCTACTTCGTATGAAATGTACTATTTTTTTAATAGAATTATATATATTAATGAAAATGATAATGTAATATTTAATTAGTAAGTCATCTCTTGTATTAAAGATAAATAAGGACAACGAACAGAATTTACAATAAAGCATTTAGTTGTCAAAATTAATATTAGATAGTTATGATGTACTTTCCTCTCATTTCAAAATCATTTCTTCTATAGAGTTCATATTTTTCCCTTTATGTGTGTGTGCGTGCATGTGTGTGTATATTACATTCTAATACACTTTATCTATAATACTAGTTTTATAGTAATAAAGAATAAGCAAATTAGATAGTGTATTAGAAGAGTTATAGGGTGAACCTGAGTGGTTTTTAAGTATATTAGTGTGACTTTTTAAAAACTTCAATTGTAATTAAATTCTTAATGGAGTTTATAACGAAGCATTTAGTTGTCAAAATTAATATTAGAAGGAGTAATTTCTCTTTGCAACCCCTAATTTGACCTTGCAACCCCCCAAACCCTCATTTCCTTCAAGCCACTTTCTCTATCCACCTCGTCCTACCAAAATTTTCTCTCAAAAAGTCCATCTTCAAATCAAAAGTAATCTACCAACAAATCTTTACAAAATCAGGTTAGTATATCATCTTTTAAGTGTATTTCTTAATTTTTACCGATTAAAATCATTAACCGTAGCTCAAATCATTTTTTTAATAAAAATAAACCATAATTTTTGCCTTCTCCCAACCGTACCCTGCAGTAACTATCTAGCCAAGCCCATGCACCAGGGATGTCTCGAAGATGGCCCTCGTGTGCTGGGTTGGCTGGCAAGCTACCCAGTCACAGCACCTGGGTCCTTTTTAAAATTTTTTTGTTAAGTTATTCTTTTTTTTTTAAATTATTTACTTTTTTATTATTATAATTTTTTATGTGTTTAATGTTGTATGTATATTTTATTTAGCTATGACGTTTTATTTATTTATTGAATTAATCTTGTTATTTCATCAAAATATATTTAAGTGTACTGTACCTAAATTTGTTCTTCACTATATTGTGGTATTGCACGTTTTCTATAGTAGGCTTCAATACTCTTTTCTCAAATATTTACCTCTCTTATATACCACTCACTCTCTCTCACTCAACTCTAGCACGGAGGAATGAAAGACAGAAATAGAATGCCATGGAAAATACATTCTCAAGATTTCTCCAATAGCAGCGCCGCAAGTAGTGGAAGTTCCTCTTCCTGCTCTGCTTCCAGAGCACCCGGCCAAATCAACCATTTTCTCGCCAGAGTTTTCCAAACGCCAATCATCGGTTACACCAATGTCTTCATCCACATTAACTAAAGTAACTTAAAGTTGTTACTTTGAGTTTTATGTAATTAGAGAGAAATTTTTGTAGAGAGATAAAGTTGTTAGGAGAAATAAGGGTCTGGGGGATCATATATAGGGTTGCAAATAGCACTCCCCTGATACACTTATTGTGTACATAACCTTCCTTTCCTTCAAAAATTATTTACTCTTTTAATAGATTATCATATTTGGTTATTTACTAAAATCGCCCTTTGGAAGGAAGGATGGATTTTTAGTCTAAATGGTGGTTTAGGAGTGCCTGAGAACTTGGTCCACCAAAAGCTCATAGCTTTGTAGAATAAGAACAAGTCGTTCCTAAGATTCGCACAACTAGCGCGACGCTCGTGTTTAGTTGCCATTGTCAATATGATTGGCTTTCTGCAGTGAGTTTTGGCGTAGCAGCTATATTTCGATTCATCCAGTTATTTTTTTCTCGGCTCGATAGGTAATTTCATAAAGCAATGATTTTTTTCATTTTTCTTATTAATTAATAGTATTTAACTTTCGCATAACTTTTTTTTTTTTTATTTCTAAACGAGTTTTATATACAATATGATCACCTCCAATTACATTTTCTATAGAACACTACTTTTGTAGTAATAAAGCGTATTAGATCGCGTATTAGACGATGTATATTAGACTATCTTAAGTAGTTTAAAGTATAAAGATGTAGTTTTTTCAAAATTTAAATTCAATTAAATTTTCAACAAAATTTATTAGGAAGCATCTAGCTTTCAAAATTAAAATTACGGTTATAGTATATTAAACTTTCCTTTTATTTCCAAATTATTTGCTAATATGGATTTCACATTTTCTCTTATTAACGAAGTATTTTAATTTTCATATAAATCACCTTTTTCGAATTAAAACTTACTTTATATACAATACCATAACCTTCTAGTATACTTTATCTACAATACAACTTTTATAGTGATCAAGTGTACAAGACAGTATATTGGAAGATGTAATAGAATATCTTGAGTGGTTTTTAAATATAATAATGTGACTTTTTCAAAATTTTCAATTAAATCCATAACAGAATTTACAATGAAGCATTTAGTTGTCAAAATTAAGACTGGATGATTATGATGCATTTTTTCTTTCATTTCAAAATCATTTCCGCAGTGGATTTCATATTTTCACATATCAACTATAGTACTTAACTTTAACATAATTCACTTTTTTGCAATTAAATTCTTAACGGAATTTACAATGAAGCATTTATTTGTCAAAATTAATATTAGATTGTTATAATGTATTTTCCTCTCATTTCTATATCATTTCCTCAATTGAGTTCATATTTTTCCTTATGTGTGTCTGTGTGTGCGTGCATTTGTTCGTGCGTCTGTGTGTGTGTATATATATAACATTCTAATACACTTTATCCATAATATTACTTTTATAGTAATAAAGAATAAGCAAATTAGATAGCGTATTAGAAGAGATATAGGATGAACCTAGTGGTTTTTTGCATTAAAATGTACTCAAAATATAATATCTAACCTTCTAATACACTTTATCTATAATACAACTTTTATAGTGTCCTGTGAAGGAGATAGTATATTGGAATATATATTAACACAGCTGAGGCATTATTCGAGTGACAAGAGTTGAGAGCTCCCAACCCCGAAGTTTAGAGTTTTTCTCTCTTAGTCAATGTTGTGCTTGATTGTTTGATATTTATGCAATCTCCACCAATAGTGTGACATTCTACTAAAAAAACATACTATTTAACTTCACCATATTCACTTTTTTTCAAACTGAAACATGCTTTAAGTACAATATGAAAACCTACTAATATGATTTCTCTATGTATTAGACGATCTTGAATTGTTTTTAAGTATAATAATGGGAGTGTTTCAAAATTTAAATTGCCATTAAATTCTTAACAGAATTTTAAAAAATTATCTATGTGTCGAAATTAATATTAGACCGTTACAAAGTATCACTTTCCTTTCACTTTTAAATTATTTCCTCTTTGGATTTCACATATTCGTTCATTAATTACACGTATTTAACTTTGACATAAAGCACCTTTTTCGAATTAAAAACTACTTTAAATACATTTACCTTTCTTTGTTTTGTGGTATAGTAGGCTTCAATACTCACTTCAAAATCATTTACCTCTCTTATATATCACTCACTCTCTCTCACTCCACTCCAGCACGAAGGAATGGAAGACATAAATGGAATGCCATGGAAAATACATTCTGAAGGTTTTTCCAGTAGCACCGCCGCCAGTAATGGAAGTTCCTCTTCTTGCTTTGCAACAAGAACACTCGACGAGATCAACCATTTTCTCGCTAGACTTTGTTCTTCCGGCCTTAGCAAAGTGACGAACAACTTACGAGGTTCCGAAAACTTCATCATCCAAAATCCACCCCATTTCTCTCAACACCTAGCTAACGATATCGTTCACTACAACCCCTCAAATTTAGGTTTGTGGATCAATTCTTTCCAATCTAAACTCAGCCAATCTTCATTACCCGTTTTTCCAGATCCTAATTTCGGATCTACAAGTACTATTGGGTTGAAAGAATTACCCCTTATGGCTCCACAACAAAATTTTTCCAGACTCATTTTTCAAAGACTGAAACGATAAGAAGAAGATTCCTGTGTTCAGTTAATCCACATGATGATGACTTGTGCCAGGACAATCAAACGTGGCAATCTCTCATTGGCTTGCACTTTGGTCGCAAAACTCCAAGGTCTTTTGGCATGCATGGATTCAACATCCGCCATTGGCAAGGTGGCCAGCTATTTCATTGACGCCCTTAATATACGAATATTCACCGCATCACAAGGATCAATTTCGTCACCTTCCTTCCCGAGAACGAGATTCTATATCATAATTGAAAAACATTAGAGGGGGGTGAATAAGGTTTTTGGCTAATTATCGAAAAACCTTTGTTAATTAAAGGGTAAACCTCCAATTTTGTTTGAAAGAGAATTCTAAAACTCTTTTAATAAAATTCCAAACCAAACAAAATTTTTGGTTGAGATAAATAAGTAATAAGCTTAGAAAGAAAAGAAAAAGGCTCAAGGATTTATAGTGGTTCACTCCCTCAAAGAGTTACATCCACTACCTTGAGTTAACACCCAAGGATTTTCCAAATCCACTATAAACACAAAATTACACCAACTACAAATATGAGGATCACCCTACAAGGATTTAGCACACAACCTCAATCTACAACACAATGAAAATCAAAGGATTACCCAAGGGGTTTTTTCAACACAAACCTTTGATATCAATAAGAGAGAAAGATAGGTTTAAGAACAATGTTACCACTTTTGAGCTTGAGAAATAATAGGTACAACTCAATGAAATGTTTCTACAAGCTCCTCCTTTCTTCTTCTTTGATGATGATCAATAATGAAGCTTAAGAAGATTTTTGTTTTGGGATTGAAAGTGTTTGCAATAAATGTACTTTTGAAGCTCTTAAAAGTTTTAAATGTTCTCAATGAATATTTCACCAAACTTGTTTTCTTTATGGCTGATCAAAAAGTCTATATATACTGTCTTAAAAAAAGTGACCTTTGCATTCAGTGTAACGGTGATAATTTTTTACAGTAAATGTGAAATCGGACGACCGGTTCTTAAACAGAAAGATTCGGACTTGTCCAGCTAGAAATCGGACTGCCGATTTTTTTTAAGTAAAGAAAATCGGACGACCGGTTCCTAAAATCGGACGACCGGTTCTTGGACAGAAAGATTCGGACTTGTCCATCTGAAAAACGGACTGCCGAAATTTTTATTTTTTCAACCAAGTTTTTTTTAAGACAAAAGCTTTCTTCATTGTTTCAAAAACATGCATTCTTGACAATCATTTTAGAGAGAAGACGAACCTTTCAAAAACATCACAACTTCAGTCAAGAATACTTAGATTTTAACAAAAGTTTATATTTGAGAAAATCGTAAAAGGAGCTTCATATATGATCAATAAACAAAGAGTAAGATTAGGGAGTTTTACAAAGGAGTACCTTATTACACTCTAACATAGACAAGGCCTTCAATGTCTTTAATGTCTTCAATGATTTGATCTTGGAATGACTTGGTCTTTTCTTCTTCATTTTGCCCTCATCAACAAGATCTTTTGCTTTTAGAGAGTGTAGACTTGAGACTTCAAAGGTGCTTCTTTTATTCTATGAAAGGTTAGCTAAAATACTCACACAAGCATATGTTAATCGTAATCAAAATCATAAGTATTAATGCCCTTAGGGCTAACAATCTCCCCCTTTTTTATTATGACAAACACATATGAAAGAAGAACAAAAGTGCAAGAGTAAAAGTATGGTGATGCTTCAAAAAGATCAATAATAAGAGTAAAGCACAACAATCACCATAAAAGAGAGATAACTCCCCCTAAACACATGTTTTATATCAAATATGTCTAAAGAATATTACAAGATCAAACTAAGCCAAAAAGCCCATAGCATCACAAGGCATAAGCTGCAACATATAGTATCAAACAACATCAATAGCATCACAAGGCATAAGCCCATAGCATCACAAGGCATTACAAGATCAAACTAAGCCAAAAAGCCCATAGCATCACAAGGCATAAGCTGCAACATATTGTATCAAACAACATCAATAGCATCATATTACAAAGATTTCTCCCCCTTACATCTTGCACAATTTTCTCCCCCTTTTGTCATAAATCAAAAAGGATTTTAGGAGAGAAATTTCAAGGGATCATAGAAGAGGTAGCAATATGACTTTCAACATTACATTATCATCATGAAGTCCATAACAAGAGAGGCCAAACAACAAAGAAAAAGAGCAACAAAAGGATCACTTAGCATAACAAAAGCAAATTAAGATTAGAATATAGCAAGTTAAAGACCATATCATTAAGAGAGGGAAACCACCAGGAGTTTGAAAGGAGTTATAGACAAAACTGGGGAAAGAAGAAAAAAAAAAGGGTTTTATAAACGAAATCTCAATCATCTCTATCTCCTCCTCCTTGCTCGAGTCTCTTAACCTGTTCTTGTGTGTCGGTCATTTTTTGATCCAATGCATCAAGCCTTTCTTGAATGTTGGAAACTTTCCCATCCAAAACCTCAAAGCAACCATCGAATGCATCAAACCGAGTGTTAATCAACGTTTGTAGAGAGGCTATCATATCCATTAGATGGCTCATGCTCCCCGAAGATGAGCCTTCCTCTGTTCTTTCTTGTCGCTTCTTTTACCTTGTTTCTCTTCTTTGGATTTCAACCTCCGTTTCTTCATCACTGTCCTCTTCTTCCATATCCATGTCCTCTTGATCTTCATCATCATCTTCCTCATCATTGTCATCATCATCTTGTCCACCTCGGATGAATGTCCCATCTTCATCTTTCTCGAACCCCATTCTTTTGAAGGTTTGTTGAGTGTAGATCTTACCATGTCCAATGTGATCACCAATGCCAACCAAATTGATCACAAAGTGTTGGAGGATTTTGGTGATAAAGCAACCATACGACAAGCATTTTGTTGAGGATGATTGTGTAGCTAGCATATGTTCTATAGCCATATATCCAAAATTCATCCTCCTATGTTCATGCAAGGCTAGCATCACAAATGCGTGCATGTTGGTGATAGATGATTTATGCCCAACATTTGGAATAATGATGTTAGAGATCATGTGATGAAGCAATCTCCCATAAGCATCAAGCTTGTTAACATTCCTATCATCATGTCTTTTTAAAACCTCTCCCCTAGTGAAAATTTCCGCAAACCGTCTTCCACTGTATAAGTTAGGATCAAAGCATTTTTTGTTCTTAGTGTAAAATCTTATACCATCTTGAGGAGTATCCAAAATTTCATTTAACAATCTATCACCAAATGCAATATCCCTTCCCCCAATTCTAGTCACAATCCATTGATGTGGGACATTATCCACTCTTTCAATTCTTCCCTTGTAGAGATTTGCATAAAACTCATATATCATATCCACATAATAGAGTTCATTCACAATTAGCAGAAGTATCCAACCAATTATTTCAAAAAGATGAGGGATAGCCTCCATACCTTGCATATCATGTAAGTCCACCCGATGACCCGGAGCAATTTTCCGTCGATTTCTAGTCCATTCTTCAAACATGTTAGCCTCCTTCACTGAAATAAACCTCTCTAAAGCCCTAGCTGCAGAAGCCCCAGTTCCAGAAGGTACTTTCTTTCCCTTTCCTTTCCCTCTACTAGTGCCTCCTTCTTCAGGGTTTTGGCCTTGACCAACTTGAGCATTATTTGTTTTAACCATTTTGGAGAAATTCTTTGGTAGGGTTTTAGAGGAGATGAAGAGTTTGAGATTGGTAGAGTGTAGCAAACAAAACAGAAAAAAAATTTCTTTGCTGTGTTGAGAGATGAATTTGAAGAAAAAGACGAGGAAGATTGAAAATCGGAATAAGAAATCGGATGGGTCTTGTGAGAGAGGGGGTTTTCGGTCGAGAGAGTGAGAGAGAGTTGAGAGAAAAGTGTGAAATGTTGGAGAAAATTTTAATTTTAAAACGCAGACCCGACCCCTTTTGGAAACTCGGTCGACCGTTTTTTAAAATCGGTCGTCCGGTATTTTGATGATTTGAAGAAATCGGACGTCCGAGTTTTGTGTGAAGGCGTCTAGTTTTATCGTCCGAATATCTCTGGAATTTTTTGAAGAGAAAACTCTGAGTCCGGTTTTAAAAC
Source organism: Catharanthus roseus (assembly GCA_028651295.1). Classification (NCBI taxonomy): domain Eukaryota; kingdom Viridiplantae; phylum Streptophyta; class Magnoliopsida; order Gentianales; family Apocynaceae; genus Catharanthus; species Catharanthus roseus. Next base: position 538,166 of record JAPQWS010000087.1, read on the forward strand.
CGAACGTCCTATTTTTAAAAGAGGCGTCCGAATTTTGAAAATTTGCAACAGGACTAGAGAAACAGAGATAAGGGAAAAAAAATAATACAAGCAGCACACGTTACTCATTAAATTTCCCGATACCAAGTAATTTTCTTAAAAAGCAAAAGCGATCTTCCGAAAGAGGTTTTGTAAAAATATCAGCAATCTGATCTTCTGTGCAAATATATTCTAAAGATACATCACCTTTAGCTACATGATCTCTAATAAATTGATGTTTGATTTCAATATGTTTTGTTTTTGAATGTTGCACAGGGTTTATGGAAATGTTTATGGCACTAGTGTTATCACACATAATAGGTATGCACTTAAAAGAAACACCAAAATCAATTAATGTATGTTTCATCCAAAGTACCTGAGCACAGCAACAACCCGCTGCGATGTATTCCGCTTCGGCGGTTGATAGGGACACGCACAATTGTTTCTTGCTGTACCAAGATACTAAGCATCCTCCCAAGAATTGGCAATTTCCACTTGTACTCTTCCTTTCTATCTTACATCCGGCATAGTCCGCATCGGTGTAGGCAATAAGATCAAAACAAGATTGTTTAGAGTACCACAAGCCATAATCATATGATGAAATTAAGTATCTCAAAATACGTTTTACAGCTATTAAATGAGATTCCTTGGGGCAAGCTTGGAATCTAGCACACAAACATACGGCAAACATGATATCCGGCCTACTAGCCGTTAAATAAAGTAAACTACCGATCATACCTCTATATGTCTTTTCATCAACAGTTTCACCTTTTTCATCTTTGTCAAGCTTCAATGACGCGCTCATAAGAGTGCCAATACCTTTTGCATTGCTCATCCCAAATCTCTTGAGAAGTTCCTTGGTGCACTTCTCTTGATTGATGAAGATTCCTTCTTTCGTTTGCTTGATTTGTAGGCCGAGAAAGTACGTCAATTCTCCCATCATGCTCATTTAAAATTCTTTTTGCATAAGTGAGGCAAATTCTTCACATAAAGAGACATTAGTAGCACCAAAAATGATGTCGTCAACATATATTTGGACAAGAAGAAGATCATTGTTACAAGAGGTTTTTGTAAAAAGAGTAGTGTCCACCACACCCCTTGGAAAGTTATTTGAAAGAAGAAAACCACTTAACTTTTCATACCAAGCCCTTGGAGCTTGTTTTAAACCATATAGTACTTTTGAGAGTTTGTAAACATAATTTGGAAATCTTTCATGTACAAAACCGGGAGGTTGTTCAACATAAACTTCCTCCTCAATATCACCCTTTAGGAAAGCACTTTTAACATCCATTTGAAAAAGTTTGAATCCTTTAAAACAAGCAAAAGCTAAAAGCATCCTAATAGATTCAAGTCTAGCAACCGGAGCAAAGGTTTCGTCAAAATCTATGCCCTCTTCTTGATTGAATCCTTGGGCAACAAGTCTAGCTTTGTTTCTAATGACTTCTCCGGATTCATTTAGTTTATTTCGAAAAACTCATTTTGTGCCAATAGTGGGGTGATTACGTGGTCTAGGGACTAAAGTCCAAACTTTGTTTCTTTCAAATTGATTTAACTCCTCTTGCATAGCAATAATCCAAAACTCATCGCATAAAGCATCATCAATAAACTTAGGTTCAATTTGTGATAATAGGGAAAAGTTATCAATAAAATACCTTCTTGTTCTTACCCCTTGAGATACATCACCAATAATTTCATCTGGAGTGTCCCTTTGGATATATCACATCTTGAGGAAGATTTTGAGTTTCTTGATCGTTTCCTTGTTTTTCCTCAAACTCTTCTTCCTCCATAGCATGCTCTTCCATTGCTTGAGTGTACAATGGTTGGTTACTAAGAGTGTTATCTATGTTATCATCATCAACTTTCTTGTCAAAAATGTTAGTTTCATCAAAATTAACATGAATGGACTCTTCAACACATAAGGTTCTTTTGTTGAAAATTCTAAAAGCCTTTTTGTTTGAAGAATAACCAAGAAAAATTCCCTCATCGGATTTTCGATCAAACTTCCCAAGATTGTCCTTGGTGTTTAAAATAAAGCATTTGCATCAAAAAATTTAAAATAACCAATTGAGGGGGTTTTATTAAAAATGAGTTCAAATGGAGTTTTCTTTAAAGAAGGTCTCAAGATAACACGATTCATAATGTAGCAAGCGGTGTTAACGGCCTCGGCCCAAAAGTATTTAGGAAGGGAGTTTTCACAAAGCATTGATCTTGCCATTTCTTGTAAAGTGCAATTTTTTCTCTCCACAACACCATTTTGTTGTGGGGTTTTAGCGGCCGAAAAATTGTGTGTTATGCCAAAATCATCACAAAGTTTAGTAAAATCTTGATTGTTAAATCTCCCATTATCACTTCTCATAGAGATCAATTTACAATCAAGGGAGGATTGGACTCTTTTGAAAAGTTTAACAAACTCATGAAAAGCTTCATCTTTTTAACTTAAAAACAAAGTCCAAGTAAATCTAGAGAAATCATCCACAATAACAAACGGATACCTCTTACCACCGAGACTAGTGGTCCTCATTGCTCCAAATAAGTCCATGTGAACAAGTTCTAAAGGTTTTGAAGTTGAAATCATGTTCTTTGATTTAAAAGATGTCTTAATTTGTTTTCCAAATTGGCAAGCATCACAAAGTTTAGTTTTCTCAAAGTGAAATTTAGGTAGGCCTCTAACAAGTTCTTTTGAAGAGAGTTGGTTTAATAAATCCATACTAACGTGACCAAGTCTTCTATGCCACAAAAATGCATCATCATCATGAATCGAGAGACACTTCAAGTTTTGAGAAAGAAAATCTTCAAGATGAAAGACATAGACGTTTCCAACTCTTTTAGCAACAAAAATAGTTTTGTTTTCATGCTTATCAATGATAGAGGAAGAATCACTTTCAAAAACAACCTTTTTTCCACTATCACATAATTGACTAATACTAAGCAAATTGAATTTTAAACCATCAATTAGAAGAACATCCTTAATGAGAGAGGAAGAATTGTTACCAATATTGCCTATACCAATGAGTTTTCCTTTGTTCTTGTCTCCAAAAGTGACAAATCCCCTTTCGGTTTTTTTGAGATTGCTCATAAGTGATGAGTCCCCGGTCATGTGCCTTGAACATCCGCTATCCAAGTACCACTTAGATGGCCTTTATTTGTGTTCCTACAAAAGAAGAAGTAGAAATGATTTTTGGTACCCACATCTTTTTGGGTCCATGGATGTTAGTTTGATTTTCTTTAACCTTCCAAATGGTTTTAACTCCTCTTTCAATCTTTTTCTTTATAAAACACTTTGTGGCTTTATGACCACTCTTTTCACAATAGGTGCAACAAAGGTGTGAGTGAGATGATAAAGCCTTTACAAACCATGTTTGTTTTGAGAAAATATTGGAATGAGTATATCCAATACCATTTTTATCAAAAGGTGATCTTTGAGAGCCAAGAAGTTTTTCAAAGTTTTCTTTTCCTTTTGTGAACTTTTCAACACATAGAGTGAGATCACTCACTTTTTTCTTTAAGACATCATAATCAATCAAACATTTTTCAAGAAAGGAAATCTTTTCGCAGAGGTTTTTGTTTTCTAAAACAAGTTTTTGAAAGTCATCATTTGAGCACTCTTTTTCTTTCTTCAAAACTTCCAAGGATTCAAGAATAGCTTTATTTTCACAAATGAGTCTTGAATTCTCATCTAACAAAAATTGAGTTTTGCTTTTCAAATCTTTGTTTCATTTAGTAACCTTTTTGCACTCATCATACATTTCAATAAGCATTAAACTAGGATCAACATCACAATCATCATCAAGGATACTAGAAGAGTTAGGAGGTGAAGATTGTACCTCATTTTCTAGTGCCATGAAGCATATGTTGGCCTTTTCTTCTTCTTCATTTTCACTTGAGTCTTGATCCCAAGTTCCTATTAGGCCTTTGCCTTTCTTCTTCTTCTTTAATGCCTCAAGCTTGGCTTCTAAAGTTTCCTTTTCCTTTTCAATGGCCTTGGGACAATCGGCTACAAGATGATCGGTGCCATTGCATTCAAAACACCTAGCTTTGAAGAGTGATGAGCTTTGTCCTCCTTTCTTGAGTGGAGGTTTCTTTCCTCTATTGTTGAAACCTTTCTTGTAGAATCTTTTAAATTTTCTCATTATCAATGCCATTTCCTCATCATCATCAACCTCATCTTCATTGTTTAATGAGTATGTTTGATCATCCTCATTTGCCTTGAGTGCAATGCCTTTTCTTCCTTTTTCTTCATCTTCCATTTCATTCAATCTTTTTATTTTCATTTCATAGGTGAGTAGTGATGCTATGAGTTCTTCAACAGGAAGTAGTCTCAAATCCTTTGATTCCTCAATAGCGAGTGTTTTTTGTTGCCAAGCTTTTGGAAGTGCATCAAGAATCTTTCTATTAGCTTCTCCTCTTGAGTACTCTTTCCCATATGCCTTTAGGCCGTTTGTGATGTTGGTGAACCTTGTGAACATGTCACTAATGCTCTCATTTTGTTTCATCATGAATAGCTCATAGTCTCTCACCAACATAGCTAACTTTGACTCCTTTACTTGATTTGTCCCTTCGTGAGTTACTTCAAGTAACTTCCACATTTCATGAGCCGAATCGCATCCGCTCACTCTATTATATTCGCTTGCATCCAAGGCACAACTAAGAATATTCATAGCTTGAAAGTTTAGAGTCATCTTCCTTGAGTCGAACTCATCAAATTCTTCAACCTTCTTGGCTACTCCATTAATTTTGGGAATGTAAGGACCTTTCGCTACAATGCTCCACAAGTCAAAGTTAATTGAACAAATATATATTTTAATTCGAGATCTCCAAAAAGTATAGTTTGTTCCATTAAAAAGAGGAGGTCTATTTGTAGAAGAGCCTTCTACATATGGTAAACTAGAATTATTAGCCATAGTAAAGTAAAGATCTTTTGCTTCTAGGATGTTAGACCTTTTTTTTTTTTTTTTTAAGAAGCCCTGCTCTGATACCAATTGAAAAACCTTAGAGGGGGGGGTGAATAAGGATTTTGGCTAACTATCGAAAAACTTTGTTAATTAAAGGGTAAACCTCCAATTTTGTTTGAAAGAGAATTCTAAAATTCTTTTAATAAAATTCCAAACCAAACAAAATTTTGTGGTTGAGACAAATAAGTAATAAGCTTAGAAAGAAAAGAAAAAGGCACAAGGATTTATGGTGGTTCACTCCCTCAAAGAGTTACATCCACTACCTTGAATTAACACCCAAGGATTTTCCAAATCCACTATAAACACAAAATTACACCAACTACAAATATGAGGATCACTTTACAAGGGTTTAGCACACAACCTCAATCTACAACACAATGAAAATCAAAGGATTACCCAAGGGGTTTTTTCAACACAAACCTTTGATATCAATAAGAGAGAAAGATAGGTTTAAGAACAATGTTACCACTTTTGAGCTTGAGAAATAATAGGTACAACTCAATGAAATGTTTCTACAAGCTCCTCCTTTCTTCTTCTTTGATGATGATCAATAATGAAGCTTAAGAAGATTTTTGTTTGGGATTGAAAGTGTTTGCAATAAATGTACTTTTGAAGCTCTTAAAAGTTTTAAATGTTCCCAATGAATATTTCACCAAACTTGTTTTCTTTATGGCTGATCAAAAAGTCTATATATACTGTCTTAAAAAAAGTGACCTTTGCATTCAGTGTAACGGTAATAATTTTTTACAATAAATGTGAAAATCGGACGACCGGTTCTTAAACAGAAAGATTCGGACTTGTCCAGCTGGAAATCGGACTGCCAATTTTTTTTAAGTAAAGAAAATCGGACGACCGGTTCCTAAAATCGGACGACCGGTTATTGGACAGAAAGATTCGGACTTGTCCATCTGAAAAACGCACTGCCGATTTTTTGATTTAGAAAAAAATCGGACGACCGGTTCTAAAACCGGATGATCGAAATTTTTTTTTTTCAGCCAAGTTTTTTTTAAGACAAAAGCTTTCTTCATTGTTTCAAAAACATGCATTCTTGACAATCATTTAAGAGAGAAGACGAACCTTTCAAAAACATCACAACTTCAGTCAAGAATACTTAGATTTTAACAAAAGTTTATATTTGAGAAAATCGTAAAAGGAGCTTCATATATGATCATTAAACCAAGAGTAAGATTAGGGAGTTTTACAAAGGAGTACCTTATTACACTCTAACATAGACAAGTCCTTCAATGTCTTTAATGTCTCCAATGATTTGATCTTGGAATGACTTGGTCTTTTCTTCTTCATTTTGCCCTCATCAACAAGATCTTTTGCTTTTAGAGAGTGTAGACTTGAGATTTCAAAGGTGCTTCTTTTGTTCTATGAAAGGTTAGCTAAAATACTCACACAAGCGTATGTTAATCATAATCAAAATCATAAGTATTAATGCCCTTAGGGCTAACAATAATTTCTATGAAGTCACGCCTTATCTCAAATATGCCCATTTTACGGCTAATCAAGCCATACTAGAAGCCTTTCAAGGTCATGATTTCGTTCACGTTACTGATTTTAGTCCCATGCAAGGCTTACAGTGGCTGTCATTGATTCAGGCCTTAGCTCTCCACCCTAGAGGCCCACTATCCACCAATGACCATGATTCTCTCTGAGAAATCGGCCTTAAATTAGCTGAATTTGCTCGATCAGTAAATGTAAAATTCGGATTTCGTCGAGTGGTGGCTTCAAGGCTTGACAATATCAAACCATGGTTGTTGGAGACAAGTCAAGGAGAAGCCATAGCGGTAAATTCAATTTTGGAGCTACATAAGTTAATCGGGTTTCGATCCATGGATCACACCAATTGAATTGGTTCTGAATTGGGTCAGAAACTTAAACCCAAAAGTCGTAATGATAGTAGAGCAAGAAGTTGACCATTATCAAGTCGAGTTTTTGGATTGGTTTACTGAAGATTTATTATATTATTCTTATTCGACCATGTTCGACTTGTTGGAGGCTTCTTCGGCTCAACCGGAGAAAGGTTTAGCCCAACTATACATGAAGAGAAAGATATGTAATATTGTATCCTGTGAGGGTCCAGCTCGAACGGAGAGACACGAGCCGCTAGCAAATTGGAGGGATCGACTTATTAGAGCCGGCTTCAAGCCATTGCAATTGGGACCCATTGCGTTTGAGCAAGCCAGTATGATGTTAAGTTTATTCTCAGTAGAAGGGTACTGTGTAGAAGAGAAAGAAGGATGTTTAACATTGGGTTGGCATGGCCGACAACTTATTGCTACCTCGGCTTGGGAATGGGCTATGATTGAGCCAAGAAGCCCTTGAAACGGAATCAGCTATAATCAAATCAAGCCCTCATTTAAAATGAAAATAAAATCATTCATGTCACTTGTGTTAGAATAATTTGGGTGCATTTGGATTAGTTTTAAAGTTTGAAAGAGTTTAAACTTTTTTTTTCTTAAAGATTCCTAAATGGTAATTTATTTGTGACAAAGGATGTAAGGTCCAAAGCAAAAAATTATAACGGTTTTTATTTTGAAATATAATCCAAATATGTACATTTAGTTTTTGACTCTGAAACTCAATGTTCTAATTGTGAAGTAATGATCTGAATTCTAATAAAAAGATTGAAGAGTATAATTCCTACTTCATATGAAATGTACTTTTTTTTTTTTTAATAGAAGTATATATATATATATATATTAATGAAAATGATAATGTAATATTTAATTATTAAGTCATCTCTTGTATTAAAAATAAATAAGGACAATAAACGTTGTTGTTGTGCTACACGATAGAAAATTTGGCCTAAAAATTGGAGAGGTGGTAGGATTTCATGTATGGATGAGAAGAATCTGCAGGTTTTGAAAGGATGCAAATGTTGCGTTTGATGTTTTACCTTTTAAAAAAGACAATCTCTCAAACTATCACTAAATTTAATATAGTTTAGTGAATACATGAGAGTGATTTATAGTCTATACGTACATAAAGGAGTATTTTTTATAATTATCCCCCAAACTATTTATGCGGATTATATTATATTCACATATTAAATTTTATTTATTCACAATTTTAAAGTTTCCAAGCCACTTTCTTGTATCATAAAATAATTCTCGTCATCTAACTTAATAAAATTCAATTTTCAGCGCCTTCGTCTTTATATTTTATGTTCATTCTAGAAAAGAAAGGTGCATGGTCTCACGAATGACTTTAGAATAAATTAAGAAATGATAGGGGCAGAGTTTGGTTTTTTGGGGGTGATAGTGGAATAGTTGGCAGATTCGGTTATTGGGGAAAAATCAATACACTTCTAATGTCTAATCGGGATCAACTAGGATAGAAATAAAGCAGTGGGTCGAGCTCTTCTTTGGTGTCAAGGTAATAGCTATGAATAGCCATCGACTCCCGGGAAAGGGTAGAAGAATGCGTAACTCCCAACCGTGGGTTGAATGGAATCCGATACATAAATCGGTTAATAAAAGAATAGAAAAGGCTTTGACTGATCTTTTAGGTACTTGAATATTTCCTAATTGTTTGGTCCCGTTTACGGTTCACACTAGCACTTTCACGCAACAATTCTACCAAAGGGGATCCTATTACAGGAATAACTCCAGGTACACCTGTTACAATTTTCTTCCGCTTCGTCCACACTGCTCGCGCAGAGGCTTCTCTCTAAGGCGGAACGCTCCCTTACCGATGTATTTTTAACAAAATATTAAACATGCAACTTCTATACCATATTTTTTATAAAGAAATTATTCTCAACATCCCATTATTTCAATGTAATTCTTTTATTGACCTAAATAATTAATTAGATCGGTGTTTATCCCAAAACTTTTTTAATCAAAGAAATCTCCATCAAAAGTAGAAAAACTTAAACATAAAATTACGGATACCACAAGGGCATAGAGCAGCCCCATCATCAAGTTACTATTAGGCTAAAAGATTACAACAACTTTTTCTAAAGTGCAAAATTTCTAAGACATCACCTATATACATAACAAATACACACTTCAACATTGATAGAGAAAAAACCTGCTAACATATCTCTCTACATTGCTACTCTTATTAACTATATGGCTAATAACTAACAATAGAATATCACATTCTTCACTCTCTTTCAACGTTGGAAGAGGCCTGACAGCTGAACCGCCTGTTGTTCGACTACCAATACGAGAGACATTCTCCTGACTTTCACATAATTCACTTCCTTGCACTTCAATTTTTAACAGAATTTACAATAAATCATTTAGTTGTCAAAATTAACGTTAGATGGTTATGATGTACTTTCCTCTCATTTCAAAATCATTTCTTCTATAGAGTTCGTATTTTTCCCTATATGTGTGTGTGTTCATGCATACGTGTGTTTGTGTGTGAATTACATTCCAATACACTTTTTCTATAATACTACTTTTATAGTAATAAAGAATAAGCAAATTAGATAGTGTATTAGAATAGATATAGGATGAACCGTAGTGGTTTTTTAAGTATATTAGTATGACTTTTTCAAATTTTCAATTGTAATTAAATTCTTAATGGAGTTTAAAACGAAGCATTCAGTTGTCAAAATTAATATTAGACAGAGTAATTTCTCTTTGCAACCCCTAATTTGACCTTGCAACCCCCCAAACCCTCATTTTCCTCAAGCCACTTTCTCTATCCACCTCGTCCTACCTAAATTTTCTCTCAAAAAGTCCATCTTCAAATCTAAAGTAATCTACCGACAAATCTTTACGAAATTAGGTTAGTATATCATCGTTTAAGTTTATTTCTTCATTTTTACCGAATGAAATCATTAAATGGAGCTCAAATCATTTTTTTTTTAAAAAATAATCCATAATTTTTGCCGTCTCCCAACCGTACCCCGCAGTAACTATCCAGCCAAGCCCGTGCACCAGGATGTCTCGAAAATGGCCCTCGTGTGCTGGGTTGGTAGGCATTCTACCCAGCCGAAGCACCCAGGCCTTTTTTAAAATTTTTTTTGTTAAGTTATTCTTTTTTTCTTTGCTTTAGGTTATTTACTTTTTTATGACTGTAATTGGTTATGTATTTAATATTGTATGTATATTTTATGAAGCTATGATTTTTTATTTATTTATCGAATTAATCTTGTTATTTCATCAAAGTATATTTAAGTGTACTGTACCTAAATTTGTTCTTCACTATTTTGTGGTATTGTACGTTTTCTGTAGTAGGCTTCAATACTTTCTTCTCAAATATTTACCTCTCTTATATATCACTCTCTCTCACTCAGCTACAGCACGGAGGAATAAAAGACAGAAATGGAATGCCATGGAAAATACATGCCAAAGATTTCTTCAATAGCAGCGCCGCCAGTAGTAGAAGTTCCTCTTCCTGCTCTACTCCAAAATACCCAGCCAGATCAACCATTTTCTAGCCAGAGTTTTCCAAACACCAATCATTGGTGACATCTATGTCTTTATCCATATTAACTAAAGTAACTTAAAATTGTTACTTTGAGTTTTATGTTATTAGAGAGAAACTTTTGTAGAGAGATAAAGTTGTTAGGAGAAATGAGCATCTGGGGGATCGCATATAGGGTTGTAAATAGCAGTCCCCTGATACACTTATTTATACAACCTTCCTTTCCTTTAAAAATTATTTACTCTTTTAATAGAGTATCATATTTGGTTATTTACTAAAATCTTCCTTTGGAGGGAAGGATGGATTGTTAGTCTAAATGGTGGTTTAGGAGTGCTTGAGAACTTGGTCCACCAGAAGCTCGTGGCTTTGTAGAATAAGAAAAAGTCGTTGCTAAGATTCGCACAACGAGCACAACCCTCGTGTTTAGTTGCCATCGTCAGTCTGATTGGTTTTTTGCAGTGAGTTTTGGTGTAGCAGCTATATTTCGATTCATCCAATTTTTTTTTCACAGCTCAATAGATAATTTGATAAGCGAATTATTTTTTGCGTTTTTCTTATTAATTAATAGTATTTAACTTTCACAAAAAAATTTTTTAATTCTAAAACGAGCTTTATATACAATACGATCACCCCCAATTACACTTTCCCTAGAACACTACTTTTGTAGCAATAAAGCGTATTAGATCGCGTATTAGACGATGTATATTAGACTATCCTAAGTAGTTTAATGTATAAAGATGTAGTCTTTCAAAATTTAAATTGCAATTAAATTTTCAACAAAACTTATTAGGAAGCCTCTAGCTTTCAAAATTAAAATTACGGTTGTGGTTTATTAAACTTTCCTTTTATTTCCAAATTATTTGCTAATGGATTTAACATTTTCTCTTACTAACGAAGTATTTTAATTTTCATATAAATCACCTTTTTCGAATTGAAACGTACTTTAAATACAATATCATAACGTTCTAGTATACTTTATCTACAATACAACTTTTGTAGTGATCAAGTGAACAAGATAGTATATTGGAAGATATATTAGAATATCTTGAGTGGCTTTAAAATATAATAATGTGGTTTTTTAAAAATTTTCAATTAAATCCATAAAGAATTTACAATGAAGCATTTAGTTGTCAAAATTAAGTCTGGACGGTTATGATGCATTTTTTCTTCCATTTCAAAATCATTTCCGCTATGGATTTCATATTTTCACCTATCAACTATAGTACTTAACTTTCACATAATTAACTTTTTTGCAATTAAATTCTTAACAAAATTTACAATGAAGCATTTATTTGTCAAAATTAATATTAGATGGTTATGATGTATTTTCCTCTCATTTCTAAATCATTTCCTCAATAGAGTTCATATTTTTCCTTATATGTGTCTAAGTGTGTGTGCGTTTGTGCATGCGTCTGTGTGTGTATGTATATAACATTCTAATACACTTTATCTATAATACTACTTTTATAATAATAAAGAATAAGCAAATTAGATAGTGTATTAGAAGAGATATTGGATGAACCTAGTGGTTTTTAAATATAATAGTGTCACTTTTTCAAAAATAAAATTGCAACTCAATTCTTAATGGAATTCATAGTGAAGCATTTACTTGTCAAAATAAATATTAGACGGGGTAATTTCTCTTTGCAACTCTTAATTTGACCTTTCAACCCCCCAAACATTTATTTTCCTCAAGCCGCTTTTTCTGTCCACCTTGTTCGACCAAAATTTTCTCTCAAAATGTCCATTTTCAAATCTAAAGTAATCTACCAACAAATCTTCCCCAAATCAGGTTAGTATATCATCTTTAAGTGTATTTCTTCATTTTTACCGATTGAAATCATTAAATGGAAATCAAATCATTTTTATTAATAAAAAATAATCTTGAATTTTTGCCTCCTCGCACCCGTACCCCTCATTAACCATCTAGCCAAGCTTGTGCATCAGGGGCGTCCCGAAGATGGCCCTTGTGGGCCAATCTGGATTGGTCGGCAAGCTACCCAGCTGCCGCACTCGGGCCTTTTTTAAAATTTTTTGTTAAGTTATTGTTTTTTCTATGTTTTAGGTAATTTACTTTTTTTATTATTATAATTTGTTATGTATTTAATGTTGTATGTATATTTTATGTAGCTATGATGTTTTCTTTGTTTATCGAATTAATCTAGTTATTTCATCAAAATATATTTAAGTGCATTGTACCTATATTTATTTTTTATTATTTTATGGTAATGTACGTTTTCTGTAGTAGGCTTCAATACTCTCTTCTCAATCATTTCCCTCTCTTATATATCACTTACTCTCTCTCACTCCATTCCAGGACGAAGGAATGGAAGACAGAAAAGGAACACCATGGAAAATACATTCTCAAGATTTCTCCAGCAGCAGCGCCGATAGTAGTGGTAGTTCTTCTTCTTGCTTTGTTGCCAGAACATCCAGCCAGGTCAACCATTTTCTTGCAAGATTTTTCCAAACACCAAACATTGGGTACATCTATATCTTCATCTATATTCAATAAAAGTAACTTAAAATTGTTACTTTTAGTTTTAAGTTATTAGAGACAAAATTTTGTGAGAGAAAAAAATTGTTAGGAGAAATGAGGGCCTGCGGGATTGCATATAGGGTTGCAAATAGCAATCCCCTTATAAACTTACAGTGTATAAAACCTTCCTTTCCTTTAAAAATTATTTACTATTTTAATCGAGCTTCATATTTTGTTATTTACTAAAATTGCCCTTTGGAGAAAAGGATGGACTGTTAGTCTAAATGGTGGTTTAGGAGTGCCAGAGAACTTGCTTCACAGGAAGCTCGTAGCTATGTAGCATAAGAACAAGTCACTGCTGAAATTCGCGCAACGAGCGCGACCCTCGTGTTTAGTTGCCATCGTCAATCTGGTTGGTTCTTTGCTGCGAGTTTTGGCATAGCAGCTATATTTCTATTCATCCAGTTTTTTTTTCACGGCTCGATAGATAATTTGATAAGCCAATGATTTTTTGCATTTTTCTTATTAATTAATAGTATTTAACTTTCACATAACTTTTTTTTTTAATTCTAAAACGAGCTTGATATACAATATGATAACCTCCTATTACACTTTCTCTAGAACACTACTTTTGTAGTTATATAACGTATTAGATAGCGTACTAGATGATTTATATTAGACTATCCTAAGTAATTTTAAGTAAAAATATGTGGTTTTTTCAAAATTTAAATTGCAATATAATTTTCAACAAAATTTACTACGAAGCATCTGACTATCAAAATTAAAATTACTGTTACGGTATATTAAACTTTCCTTTTATTTCCAAATTATTTCCTAATATGGATTTCACATTTTCTCTTACTAACGAAGTATTTTAATTTTCATATAAATCACCTTTTTTCGAATTAAAACGTACTTTAAATATAATATCATAATCTTCGAATATACTTTATCTACAATACAACTTTTATAGTGATCAAGTGTACAAGATAGTATATTGGAAGATATATTAGATTATCTTGAGTGGTTTCTAAATATAATAATTTGGCCTTTTCAAAATTTTCAACTAAATCCATAACAGAATTTACAATGAAGCATTTAGTGGTAAAAATTAAGACTAGACAGTTATGATGCATTTTTCCTTTCGTTTCAAAATCATTCCGCTATGGATTTCATATTTTCTCCTATCAACTATAGTACTTAACTTTCACATAGTTCACTTTTTTGCATTTAAATTCTTAATAGTATTTAGAATGAAGCATTTATATATCAAAATTCATATTAAATGGTTATGATGTATTTTCCTCTCATTTCTAAATCATTTCCTAAATAGAGTTTATATTTTTCCTTATATGTTGTGCGTGTGTGTGTGTGCGTGCATTTGTGCGTGCGTGTTTGTGTTGATATATATAACAGTCTAATACACTTTATACATAATACTACTTTATAGTAATAAAGAATAAATGAATTAGACAGTATATTAGAAGAGATATAGGATGTACCTGGTTGTTTTTAAATATAATAGTGTGACTTTTTAAATTTAAATTGCGATTAAATTCTTAATGGTATTTATAATGAAGAATTTAGTTGTCAAAATTAATATTAGACAGGGTAATTTCTCTTTGCAAACCCTAATTTGACCATGCTACCCCCAAACCCTCATATCCTCAAGCCACTTTCTCTGTCCACCTCTTCCTACCAAAATTTTCTCTCAACAAGTCCATCTTCAAACCTAAAGTTATCCACCAATAAACCTTCATAAAATCATGTCACTATATCATCGTTAAGTGTATTTCTTCATTTTTACCGATTGAAATCATTAAATGGAGCTCAAATCATTTTTTTTTCAAAAAAATAACCTTGAATTTTTGCATCCTCCCACCCGTACCCCGCAGTAACTATCGAGCCAAGCCTGTGCACCAGGGACGTGTCGAAGATGGCCCTCGTAAGCCAATTTGGGTTGGCCGGTATGCTACGCAGCCGAAGCACCCAGGCCTTTTTTAAAATGTTTTTTTGTTAAGTTATTCTTTTTTTCTTTGTTTTAGGTTATTTACTTTTTTATGATTATAATTTGTTATGTATTTAATGTTGTACGTATATTTCATATAGCTATGATGTTTTATTCGTTTATCAAATTAATCTTATTATTTCATCAAAATATATTTAAGTGTAGTGTACCTACATTTATTTTTCATTATTTTGTGCTCATGTATGTTTTCTGTAGTAGGCTTCTATACTCTCTTCCCAATCATTTACCTCTCTTATATATCACTCACTCTCTCTCACTCCACTCCACCACGGAGGAATGAAAGACAGAAATTAAATACCATGGAAAATACATTCTCCAGATTTTATCCAGTAGCAGCGCCGCCAATAGTGGAAGTTCTTCTTCTTGCTATGCTTCCAGAACACTGGGCTAAATCAACCATTTCCTCGCTAGAATTTTCAAAACACCAACTATTGGTTACATCTATTTCTTCATCCATATTAACTAAAAGTAGCTTAAAATTGTTACTTTGTGTTTTAAGTTATTAGAGAGAAATTTTTGTAGAGAGATAAAGTTTTCAAAAGAAATGAGGGTCTGGGGAATTGCAAATAGCAATACCCTTATATACTTATGGTGTATACAACCTTCCTTTCTTTTAAAAATTATTTACTCTTTAATAGAGTATCTTATTTAGTTATTTACTAAAATCGCCCTTTGGGGAGAAGGATGGATTGTTGGTCTAAATGATGGTTTAGGAGTGCCAGAGAACTTGGTCCACTGAAAGCTCGTAGCTATGTAGAATAAGAACAAGTCGTTGCTGAGATTCGCACAACGAGCGCCACCATTGTGTCTAGTTGCCATTGTCAATCTGGTTGGTTCCTTGCGGCGTGTTTCGGCGTAGCAGCTGTATTTCGATTGATCTTTTTTTTTTTTTTTTCAACACCTCGATAGATAATTTCATAAGACAATATTTTTTGCATTTTCCTTACTAATTAAGAGTATTTAACTTTCACGTAACTTTTTTTTTTTTAATTCTAAAACAAGCTTTATAAACAATATGATAACCTCCAATTATACTTTCTCTAGAACACTACTTTTGTAGTAATACAGCGTATTAAACGATGTATGTTAGACTATCCTAAGTAGTTTTAAGTACAAAGACGTAGTTTTTCTTTTTAAATTTAAATAGCAATTAAATTTTCAACAAAATTTACAATGAAGCATTTTAAAATTACGGTTGTGGTATATTTAGCTTTCCTTATATCTAAAAATTATTTCCTAATATGGATTTCACATTTTCTCTTATAAACGAATTATTTTATTTTCCACATAAATCACCTTTTTTGAATTAAAACGTACTCAAAATACAATATTATAACCTTCTAATACACTTTATCTACAATACCACTCGTATAGTGATCAAGGTGTACGTGATAGTATATTAGAAGATATATTAGATGATCTTGAGTAGTTTTTAAATATAATATTAAGGCTTTTTCAAAATTTTAATTAAATCCGTAACAGAATTTACAATGAAGCATTTAGTTGTCAAAATCAAGATTAGAAGGTTATGATGCATTTTTTCTTTCATTTCGAAATCATTTGCTCTATAGATTTCATATTTTCTCTTATCAACTATAGTATTTAAAATCACATAATTCACTTTTTTGCGCAAAAATTTTTAATAGAATTTTAAAAGAAAAAGCATTTAGTTGTGAAAATTAATATTAGATGGTTATGATGTACTTTCCCCTCATTTCAAAATCATTTCTTCTAGAGTTCATATTTTTCCTTATATGTGTGTTTGTGTGCGTGCGCGTGTGTGTATATATATAACATTCTAATATACTTTCTCTATAATACTACTTTTAGTAATAAAGAATAAGTGAATTGGATAGTGTATTAGAAGAGATATAAGATGAACTTGAGTAGTTTTTAAGTATATTAGGGTGATTAAGATGGGGAAATTTCTCTTTGCAACCCCTAATTTGAGCTTACAACCCCCCAAACCCTTATTTCCCTCAAGCCACTTTCTCTCTCTACCTCTTCCTACCAAAATTTTTTCTCAAAAAGTCCATCTTCAAATCTCAAATAATCTACCGACAAACCATCACAAAATCAGGTTAGTATTATCATCTTTAACAGTATTTTTTTCATTTTTACCGATTCAAATCATTATATTGAGCTCAAATCATTTATTTCAAAAAAAAAAATAATATGGTATTTTTGCGTCTTCCCACTCGTACCCTGGGGTATCTATCTAGCCAAGCCTGTGCACCAGGGATGTCTCGAAGATGGCCCTCGTGCACCAATTTGGGTTGGCCAGCAAGCTACCCAGCCGCAGCACCCGAGCCTTTATTTTATTTTTTTTTTTTTGTTAAGTTATTCTTTCCTGCTTTGTTTTAGGTTATATACATTTTTTTATAATTATAATTTTCTATGTATTTAAGGTTGTATGTATATTTTAAGTAGCCACAACGTTTTATTTATTTATTGAATTAATCTTGCTATTTCATCAAAATATATTTAAGTGTATTGTACCTTCATTTATTTTAAATTTTTTGTGGTATTGTACATTTTCTGTAGTAGCCTTCAATCCTCTCTTCTCAATCATTTACCTCTCTTATATATCACTCTCTCTCTCTCTCACTCTACCCTAGCACGGAGGAATGGAAGACAGATATGGAATACCATGGAAAATACATTCTCAAGATTTCTCCAGTAGCAGCGCCGCCAATAGTCGAAGTTCGTCTTTTTGCTCTGCTACCAGAACACCCGACCAGATCAACCATTTTCTCGCTAGAGTTTTCCAAACACCAACCATTGGTTACATCTATGTCTTCATCCATATTAACTAAAAGTAACTTAAAATTGTTACTTTGAGTTTTAAGTTATTAGAGAGAAATTTTTGTAGAGAGCGAAAGTTGTCAGGAGAAATGAGGGTCTGGGGGATTGCATGTAGGGTTGCAAATAGCAGTCCCCTTATACACTTATGGTGTATACAACCTTCCTTTCCTTTCAAAATTATTTACCCCTTGGATTTCATTTTCTCTTATTAATTAATAGTATTTAACTTTCACATAACTTTTTTTTTTTAATTCTAAAACGAGTTTTATATACAATAACCTCCTACTACACCTTCTCTAGAACACTACTTTTGTAGTAACAAAGCGTATTAGATGATTTATATTAGACTATCCTAAGTAGTTTTAAGTTTAAAAATGTTATTTTTTCAAAATTTAAATTGCAATTAAATTTTCAACAAAATTTACATTGAGGCATCTAATTGTCAAAATTAAAATTACGGTTATGGTATATTCAACTTTCCTTTTATTTAAAAATTATTTCTTGATATGATTTCACATTTTCTCTTATTAACAAAGTATTACAATTTTCACATAAATCACCTTTTTTGAATTAAAATGTACTCAAAATATAATATCATAACCTTCTAATACACTTTATGTATAATACAACTTTTATAGTGTCCAGCACAAGAGATAGTATATTGGAAGATATATTAAATGATCATTAGTGGTTTTAAAATATAATATTGTGGATTTTTCAAAATTTGCAATTAAATCCATAATAGAATTTATAATGAAGCATTTAGTTGTTAAAATTAAGTTTAGACGGTTATGATGCATTTTTGCTTTCATTTTAAAAATCATTACCTCTATGGATTTTATATTTTCTCTTATCAACTATAGTATTTAACTTTCACATTATTCACTTTGTTGCACTTAAATTATTAGTAGAATTTAAAAAATAAAGCATTTAGGTATAAAAATTAATATTAGATGGTTATAATATACTTTCCTCTCATTTCAAAATCGTTTACTCTGTGGTGTTTATATTTTTCCTTATGTGTGTGTGTGTGTGCGCGTGTGTTTGTATGTGTGATTGTATGTATATATATAACATTCTAATACACATTCTCTATAATACTACTTTTAGTAATAAGGAATAAGCTTATTAGGTTGTGTATTAGAAGAGATATAAGATGAACCTAAGTGGTTTTTAAGTATAATAGTGTGAATTTTTCAAAATTTAAACTTCAATTAGATTCTTAATGGAATTTATAATGAAGCATTTAGTTGTCAAAATTAATATTAGGCAGGGAAATTTCTCTTTGCAACCCCTTATTTGAGCTTGCAACCACCCAAACCCTCATTTCCCTCAAGCCACTTTCTCTCTCTACGTCTTCCTACCAAAATTTTCTCTCAAAAAGTCCATCTTCAAATCTCAAGTAATCTACCGACAAATCTTCACAAAATCAGGTCAGTATATCATCTATACGTGTATTTCTTTATTTTTATCGATTCAAATCATTATATTGAGCTTAAATCATTTTTAAAAAAAAATAAGAATAATTTGAAATTTTTGCCTCCTCCCACCCGTACCCTGCAGTTGCTATCTAGCCAATCTTATGCACCAAGGATGTCATAAAAAGATGGACCTCATGTACTAATTTGGGTTGTCCAGCAAGCTACCCAGTCGCAGCACCCGGGCATTTTTTAAAGTTTTTTTTGTTAGGTTATTCTTTCTTGCTTTGTTTTAGGTTATTTACATTTTTTTTATTACTATAATTTGTTATGTATTTAATGTTGTATGTATATTTTACGTAGTTATAATGTTTTATTTATTTATTGAATTATATGTTTTTTAATATGTATTATTTTTAAATTTGTTTAATGAATTATGCAAATTGTTATTATTGTATTTTTTTTTTTTTTTGTTTAATGTCTATTATGTTTAAATGCCTCTTTTCTAGTTATGGAAAAAACTCATAATTAAATAAAAAAATAGGTTCTGGTGAACCAACCAGGCCGCTTGGTTTATAACCCGGGCACTGCTTGGGCCAACCTAGGAAACTGGGTTGTTATTGTTGTGCCAAGGTAACCAACACGGGCCAAACAAAATGCATCCATCAAGTAGATAGGTAAAATTAAAATCAGCTTGGGTAACCAATTATCGAGCCAAACCAATTTTTTATATAATAAATAAATAAAATTAGCTTTTCGAACTAAATTTTACTTCAAAATCGATATTTTCCGAACACCAATCATTGGTTACATCTATGTCTTCATCCATATTAGCTAAAAGAAACTTAAACGTTTTACTTTGAGTTTTAAGTTGTTAGGGAGAAAATTTTTGTAGAGAGATAAAGCTGTGAGGAGAAGTAAAAGTCTGGAGGATTGCATATATGGTTGCAGATAGCAACCCACTTATACGGTCATGGGATATATAACCTTCCTTTCCTTTCAAAATGATTTTCTCTTTGAATTTTGCACTTTCTCTTATTAATTAATCATATGTAACTTTCACATAACTCATTTTTTTAATTCTAAAAGGTGCTTTAAATATAGTATGATAACGTCCTAATACACTTTCGCTAGAACACTACTTTTATAGTAATACAACGTATTAGATAATGTATTTGATGACTTATATTAGACGATGCTAAGTAGTTTTTAGTATAATGATGTGATATTTGCAAAATTTAAATTGCAATTAAATTTTCAACAAAGTTTACAACGAAGCATCTAATTGTCAAAATTAAGATTACAGTTATAGTATATTCAACTTTCTGTTTATTTAAAAATTATTTCTTAATTGGGATTTCAAATTTTCTTTTATTAACGAAGTATTTTAATTTTCACATAAATCTCCAATTGCAAAGTAAAACGTACTTTAAATACAATATTATAACCTTCTAATACACTTTATCTACAATACTACTTTTATAGTGATCAAGTGTACAAGATAATATATTGAAGATATAGTGATCTTGATTGGTTTTTAAATATAATGACGCGGCTTTTTCAGAATTTGCAAGAAAATTCATAACAGAATTTACAATGAAACATTTAGTTTTCAAAATTAAGATTAGACGGCTATGATGTATTTTTCTTTCATTTCAAAATCATTTCCTCTCTAGATTACATGTTTTCTCTTATCAACTGGAATATTTAATTCCCACATAATTCAATTTTTGCAATTAAATTCTTAATAGAGTTTAAATGAAATATTTAGTTTTCAAAATTAAGATTAGGTGGTTATGATGTATTTTCCTTTCAATTCAAAATCATTTCTTTTGTGGATTTCATAATTTTCCTTAGTAACTAGAGTACTTAATGTAGGTGAGGTCTTATTCGAGTGACAAGAGTTGAGACCTCCCAACCCCGAAGTGTTGAGTTTTTCTCTCTTAGTTAGGGTTGTGCTTGATTGTTTGATATTTATGCAATCTCCACCAATAGTGTGACATTCTACTAAAAAAACATACTATTTAACTTCACACAATTCACCTTTTTTTCAAATTGAAACATGCTTTAAATACAATATGAAAACCTTCTAATATGATTTCTTTATGTATTAGATGATCTTGAATAGTTTTTAAGTATAATCATGAGAATTTTTCAAAATTTAAATTGCAATTAAATTCTTAACAGAATTTTAGAAAATTATCTAACTATCGAAATTAATATTAGACCATTACAAAGTATCACTTTCCTTTCACTTTTAAGTTATTTCCTCTTTGGATTTCACATATTCGCTCATTAATTACAAGTATTTAACTTTGACATAATGCACCTTTTTCGAATTAAAACCTACTTTAAATACATTTATCTTTCCTTGTTTTGTGGTATAGTAGGCTTCAGTACTCTCTTCTAAATCATTTACCTCTCTTATATATCATTCACTCTCTCTCGCTCCACTCTAGCACGAAGGAATGGAAGACAGAAATGGAATACCATGGAAAATACATTCTCAAGGTTTTTCCAATAGCAGTGCTGCCAGTAATGGAAGTTCCTCTTCTTGCTCTGCTTCCAGAACACCCAGCGAGATCAACTATTTTCTCACTAGAGTTTGCTCTTCCAGTCTTAGCCAAGTGACGAACAATTTACGAGGTTCCAAAAACTTCATCATCCAAAATCCACCCCATTTCTCTCAAATCCTAACCAACGACATCGTTCACTACAACACCTCCAACATACGTTTATGGGTCAATTCTTTCTCGTCCGAACTCAGCCAACCGTTATTACCTGTTTTTTCATCTCTCCTAGATCCTAATTTGGGTTCTACAAGTACTATTAGGTTGAAACAATTACCCATTATGGCTCCACAACAGAATTTCTCCAACATCATTTTTCAAAAAGTGAAACGAGAACAAGAAGATTCCAGTATTCACTTAATCCACGTGATGATGACTTGTGCCGCGACAATCCAACGTGGCAATCTCTCATTGGTCTTTTCGCATGCATGGATTCAACATCTGTCATTGGCAAGGCATCCAGCTATTTCATTGACGCCCTTAATTTACGAATGTTCACCGCATCACAAGGAATCAATTCCGTCACCTTCCTTCCCGAGAACGAGATTCTGTATCAAAATTACTATGAAGCCACGCCTTATCTCAAACTTGCCAATTTTACGACTAATAAAGCCATATTAGAAGCCTTTCAAGGTCATGATTTCGTTCACGTTATCCATTTCAGTCTCATGCAAGGCTTACAGTGGCCGTCATTGATTCATGCCTTAGCTCTCCGCCCTGAAGGACCTCCACTGCTTCGTATAACCGGCATTCTCTCGGACCGCGATTCTGTCGGAGAAATTAGTTTTAGATTGGCTGAATTTGCTTGATCAGTAAATACAAACTTGGCATTTCATGGAGTGGTGGCTTCAAAGCTTGACGATATCAATCCATGGTTGTTGCAGACAAGTCAAGGAGAAGCCATAGTGGTAAATTCAATTTTGGAGCTACATAAGTTAATCGGGTTGAATTCGATCCATGGATCACCAATTGAATTGGTTCTGAATTGGGTCAGAAACTTAAACCCAAACGTCATAACGATAGTAGAGCAAGAAGTTGACCATAATCAAGCCGAGTTTTTGGATCGGTTTAATGAAGCTTTATTCTATTATTTGACCATGTTCTACTCGTTGGAGGCTTATTCGACTCAACCGGAGAAAGGTTTATAAAAGGTTAGCTATTAAGGATTTTTTTTTTATATTTTTATCCCTTTAGACTTGAGAGAACTTTGAAGATTTTGTAATTTATAGCATATTCAAATTACTTCAAATTAATTGTGGGAAATGAAACTAGAGGTTCTGTTTCATTATTGCTTGTCACTTTTTCAGTATTCAACTTTTATAACATTTAAAATGAAAATAAAATCATTCATGTCACTCGTATTAGAATAATGTGGGTGTATTTGGATTAGTTTTAAATTATAAAAGAGTTTAAACTTTTTTTTTCTTAAAGATTCCTAAAGGGTAGTTTATTTGTGAAAAAGGATGTAAGCTCCAAAGCAAAAAAAATTATGACAGTTTTTATTTTGAAATATTATCCAAATATGCACATTTAGTTTTAGACTCTGAAACTCAATGTTCTAATTGTGAAGTAATGATGTGAATTTTAATAATAGGATTGAAGAGTATAATTCCTACTTCGTATGAAATGTACTATTTTTTTAATAGAATTATATATATTAATGAAAATGATAATGTAATATTTAATTAGTAAGTCATCTCTTGTATTAAAGATAAATAAGGACAAAGAACAGAATTTACAATAAAGCATTTAGTTGTCAAAATTAATATTAGATAGTTATGATGTACTTTCCTCTCATTTCAAAATCATTTCTTCTATAGAGTTCATATTTTTCCCTTTATGTGTGTGTGCGTGCATGTGTGTGTGTATTACATTCTAATACACTTTATCTATAATACTAGTTTTATAGTAATAAAGAATAAGCAAATTAGATAGTGTATTAGAAGAGTTATAGGGTGAACCTGAGTGGGTTTTAAGTATATTAGTGTGACTTTTTAAAAATTTCAATTGTAATTAAATTCTTAATGGAGTTTATAACGAAGCATTTAGTTGTCAAAATTAATATTAGAAGGAGTAATTTCTCTTTGCAACCCCTAATTTGACCTTGCAAACCCCCCAAACCCTCATTTCCTTCAAGCCACTTTCTCTATCCACCTCGTCCTACCAAAATTTTCTCTCAAAAAGTCCATCTTCAAATCAAAAGTAATCTACCAACAAATCTTTACAAAATCAGGTTAGTATATCATCTTTTAAGTGTATTTCTTCATTTTTACCGATTAAAATCATTAACCGTAGCTCAAATCATTTTTTTAATAAAAATAAACCATAATTTTTGCCTTCTCCCAACCGTACCCTGCAATAACTATCTAGCCAAGCCCGTGCACCAGGGATGTCTCGAAGATGGCCCTCGTGTGCTGGGTTGGCTGGCAAGCTACCCAGCCACAGCACCTGGGTCCTTTTTAAAATTTTTTTGTTAAGTTATTCTTTTTTTTTAAATTATTTACTTTTTTATTATTATAATTTGTTATGTGTTTAATGTTGTATGTATATTTTATTTAGCTATGACGTTTTATTTATTTATCGAATTAATCTTGTTATTTCATCAAAATATATTTAAGTGTACTGTACCTAAATTTGTTCTTCACTATATTGTGGTATTGCACGTTTTCTATAGTAGGCTTCAATACTCTCTTCTCAAATATTTACCTCTCTTATATACCACTCACTCTCTCTCACTCAACTCTAGCACGGAGGAATGAAAGACAGAAATAGAATGCCATGGAAAATACATTCTCAAGATTTCTCCAATAGCAGCGCCGGAAGTAGCGGAAGTTCCTCTTCCTGCTCTGCTTCCAGAGCACCCGGCCAAATCAACCATTTTCTCGCCAGAGTTTTCCAAACGCCAATCATCGGTTACACCAATGTCTTCATCCATATTAACTAAAGTAACTTAAAGTTGTTACTTTGAGTTTTATGTAATTAGAGAGAAATTTTGTAGAGAGATAAAGTTGTTAAGAGAAATGAGGGTCTGGAGGATCATATATAGGGTTGCAAATAGCACTCCCCTGATACACTTATTGTGTATACAACCTTCCTTTCCTTCAAAAATTATTTACTCTTTTAATAGAGTACCATATTTGATTATTTACTAAAATCGCCTTTTGGAAGGAAGGAAGGATTGTTAGTCTAAATGGGGGTTTAGGAGTGCCTGAGAACTTGATCCACCAGAAGCTCATAGCTTTGTAGAATAAGAACAAGTCATTCCTAAGATTCGCACAACTAGCGCGACCCTCGTGTTTAGTTGCCATTGTCAATCTGATTGGCTTTTTGTAGTGAGTTTTGGCATAGCAGCTATATTTCGATTCATCCAGTTATTTTTTCTCGGCTCGAGAGAGAATTTCATAAAGCAATGATTTTTTTCATTTTTCTTATTAATTAATAGTATTTAAGTTTCGCATAATTTTTTTTTTAATTCTAAAACGAGCTTTATATACAATATGATCGCCTCCAATTACATTTTCTCTAGAACAATACTTTTGTAGTAATGAAGCATATTAGATCACGTATTAGACGATGTATATTAGACTATCCTAAGTAGTTTAAAGTATAAAGATGTAGTTTTTTCAAAATTTAAATTACAATTAAATTTTCAACAAAATTTATTAGGAAGCATCTAGCTTTCGAAATTAAAATTACGGTTATAGTATATTAAACTTTCCTTTTATTTTCAAATTATTTGCTAATATGGATTTCACATTTTCTCTTATTAACGAAGGATTTTAATTTTTATATAAATCACCTTTTTATAATTAAAACTTACTTTATATACAATATCATAACCTTCTAGTATACTTTATCTACAATACAACTTTTATAGTGATCAAGTGTACAAGATAGTATATTGGAAGATATATTAGATTATCTTGAGTGGTTTTTAAATATAATAATGTGGCTTTTTCAAAATTTTCAGTTAAATCCATAACAGAATTTACAATGAAGTATTTAGTTGTCAAAATTAAGACGGGATGATTATGATGCATTTTTTCTTTCATTTCAAAATCATTTCCGCTATGGATTTCATATTTTCACCTATTAACTATAGTACTTAACTTTCACATAATTCACTTTTTTGCAATTAAATTCTTAACGGAATTTACAATGAAGCATTTATTTGTCAAAATTAATATTAGATGGTTATGATGTATTTTCCTCTCATTTCTAAATCATTTCCTAAATAGAGTTCATATTTTCCCTTTTGTGTGTCTGTGTGTGCGTGCATTTGTTCGTGCGTCTGTGTGTGTGTATATATATAACATTCTAATACACTTTATCAATAATATTACTTTTGTAGTAATAAAGAATAAGCAATTTAGATAGCGTATTAGAAGAGATATAGGATGAACCTAGTGGTATTTAAATATAGTAACTTTTCCAAAAATTAAATTGCAACTCACTTCTTAATGGAATTCATAATGAAGCATTTACTTGTCAAAATAAATATTAGACGGGGTAATTACTCTTTGCAACCCCTAATTTGACCTTTCAACCCCCCAAACCTTTATTTTACTCAAGCCACTTTCTCTGTCCACCTAGTCGACCAAAATTTTCTCTCAAAATATCCATCTTCAAACCTAAACTAACCTACCGACAAATCTTCACAAAATCAGGTTAATATATCATCTTTAAGTGTACTTCTTCATTTTTACCGATTGAAATCATTAAATGGAGCTCAAATCATTTTTATTAATAAAAAACAATCTTGAATTTTTTCCTCCTCCCACTCGTACCCCGCATTAACTATCCAGCCAAGCTTGTGCATCAGGGATGTCTCGAAGATGGCCCTTGTGCGCCAATCTGGGTTGGTCAGCAAGCTACCCAACTGTCGCACCCGGGCCTTTTTTAAAATTTTTTTGGCTAAGTTATTCTTTTTTTCTAAGTTTTAGGTTATTTACTTCTTTTATTATTATAATTTGTTATGTATTTAATGTTGTATGTATATTTTATGTAGCTATGATGTTTTCTTTGTTTATCGAATTAATCTTGTTATTTCATCAAAATATATTTAGTTGTACTGTACCTATATTTATTTTTTATTATTTTGTGGTACAGTACATTTTCTGTAGTAGGCTTCAATACTCTCTTCTCAATCATTTCCCTCTCTTATATATCGCTTACTCTCTCTCACTCCACTCCAGGACGAAAGAATGGAAGACAGAAATAGAATGCCATGGAAAATACATTCTCAAGATTTCTCCAGTAGCAGCGCCGCTAGTAGTGGAAGTTCCTCTTCTTGCTCTGCTGCCACATCAACCATTTTCTCACCAGAGTTTCCCAAGCACCAAACATTGGGTACATCTATGTCTTCATCCATATTAAATAAAAGTAACTTAAAATTGTTACATTTAGTTTTAAGTTATTTGAGACAAATTTTTGTGAGACATAAAATTGTTAGGAGAAATGAGGGTCTGCGGGATTGCACATAGGGTTGCAAATAGCAATCCCATTATAAACTTACGGTGTATACAACCTTCCTTTCCTTTAAAAATTATTTACTCTTTGAATCGAGCTTCATATTTTGTTATTTACTAAAATCGCCCTTTGGGGGAAAGGATGAATTGTTAGTCTAAATGGTGGTTTAGGAGTGCCAGAGAACTTGCTTCACAGGAAGCTCGTAGCTATGTACCATAAGAACAAGGCGCTGTTGACATTCGCGCAACGAGCGCCACCCTCGTGTTTAGTTGCCATCGTCAATCTGGTTGGTTCTTTGCTGCGAGTTTTGGCGTAGCAGCTATATCTCTATTCATCCAGTTTTATTTATAACGGCTCGATAGATAATTTGATAAGATAATGATTTTTTGCATTTTTCTTATTAATTAATAGTATTTAACTTTCACATAACCTTTTTTTTTTTATTCTAAAACGAGCTTTATATACAATATGATAACCTCCTATTACACTTTCTCTAGAACACTATTTTTGCAGTAATATAACGTATTAGATCGCGTATTTGATGATTTATATTAGACTATCCTAAGTAATTTTAAGTATAAATATGTGGTTTTTTCACAATTTAAATTGCAATATAATTTTCAACAAAATTTACTACGAAGCATCTGATTGTCAAAATTAAAATTACAGTTATGGCATATTAAACTTTCGTTTAATTTCCAAATTATTTCCTAATATGGATTTCACATTTTCCCTTATTAACGAAGTATTTTAATTTTCATATAAATCACCTTTTTTTTGAATTAAAACGTGCATTAAATACAATATCATAACCTTCTAATATACTTTATCTACAATACAACTTTTATAGTGATAAAGTGTACAAGATAGTATATTGGAAGATATATTAGATTATCTTGAGTGGTTTTTTAATATAATAATGTGGCTTTTTCAAAATTTTCAATTAAATCCATAATAGAATTTACAACGAAGCATTTAGTGGTCAAAATTAAGACTAGACGGTTATGATGCATTTTTCCTTTCATTTCAAAATCATTTCCGCTATGGATTTCATATTTTCTCCTATCAACTATAGTACTTAACTTTCACATAATTTACTTTTTTGCATTTAAATTCTTAACAGAATTTACAAAGAAGCATTTATTTGTCAAAATTCGTATTAAATGGTTATGATGTATTTTCCTCTCATTTCTAAATCATTTCCTCAATTGAGTTCATATTTTTCCTTATATGTTGTGCGTGTGTGAGTGCGTGCACTTTATATGTAATACTACATTTATAGTAATAAAGAATAAACGAATTAAACAATATATTAGAACAGATATAGGATATACCTAGTGGTTTTTAAATATAATACTGTGACTTTTTCAAAATTTAAATTGCAATTAAATTCTTAATGGAATTTATAATGAAGAATTTAGTTGTCAAAATTAATATTAGACGGGGCAATATCTCTTTGCAACCCCTAATTTGACCATGCAACCCCCCAAACCCTCATTTCCTCAAGCCACTTTCTTAGTCCTCCTCGTCTTCCAAGACTTTTCTCTCAACAAGTCCATCTTCAAATCTAAAGTAATCTACCAACAAATCTTCACAAAATCATGTCAGTATATCATCTTTATATGCATTTCTTCATTTTTACCGATTGAAATCATTAAATGGAGCTCAAATAATTTTTTTTTAAAAATAATCTTGAATTTTTGCATCTTCCCACCCGTACCCCGTAGTAACTATCGAGCCAAGCCTGTGCACCAAGGATGTCTCAAAGATGGCCCTCACAAGCCAATCTGGGTTTGCCGACATGCTACCCAGCCGAGGCACCCGGGCATTTTTTAAAATTTTTTTTGTTAAGTTATTCTTTTTTTCTTTGTTTTAGGTTTTTTACGTTTTTATTAATATAATTTGTTATGTATTTAATGTTGTATGAATATTTTATATAGCTATGATGTTTTACTTGTTTATCGAATTAATCTTGTT
The DNA here is from genome assembly GCA_028651295.1 of Catharanthus roseus. Taxonomy (NCBI): domain Eukaryota; kingdom Viridiplantae; phylum Streptophyta; class Magnoliopsida; order Gentianales; family Apocynaceae; genus Catharanthus; species Catharanthus roseus. The sequence continues at coordinate 567,274 of JAPQWS010000087.1, forward strand.
ATTTCATCAAAATATATTTAAGCATACTGTACCTACATTTATTTTTCATTATTTTGTGCTCTTGTATGTTTTCTGTAGTAGGCTTCTATACTCTCTTCCCAATCATTTACCTCTCTTGTATATCACTCACTCTCTCTCACTCGACTCCACCACGGAGGAATGGAAGACAGAAATGGAATACCATGGAAAATACATTCTCAAGATTTATCTAGTAGCAGCGCCACCAATAGTGGAAGCTCCTCTTCTTGCTATGCTTCCAGAACACCAGGCCAGATCAACCATTTTCTCACCAGAATTATCCAAACACCAATTATTGGGTTACATCATTTCTTCATCCATATTAACTAAAAGTAGCTTAAAATTGTTACATTGAGTTTTAAGTTAGTAGAGAGAAATTTTTGTAGAGAGATAAAGTTTTTAAGAGAAATGAGGGTCTGGGAAATTGCAGACCCCTTATACACTTATGGTGTATACAACCTTCCTTTCTTTTAAAAATTATTAACTCTTTTAATAGAGCATCATAGTTAGTTTTACTAAAATCGCCCTTTGGAGGGAAGGATGGATTGTTAGTCTAAATGGTGGTATAGGAGTGCCAGAGAACTTGGTCCACCGGAAGCTCGCAGCTATGTAGAATAAGAATAAGTCATTGCCGAGATTCGAGCAACGAGTGCCACCATCGTGTTTAGTAGCCATTATCAATCCGGTTGTTTCCTTGCGGCGAGTTTCGGCGTAGCAGCTGTATTTTGATTGATCTTTTTTTTTTTCACAGCTCGATAGATAATTTCATAAGCCAATGATTTTTTGCAATTTCCTTATTAATTAAGAGTATTTAACTTTCACATAACTTTTTTTTTAATTCTAAAACAAGCTTTATATACAATATGATAACCTCCAATTATACTTTCTCTAGAACACTACTTTTGGTTTAGTGGTGAAAATTATTATTAGATGGCTATGATGTACTTTCCTCTCATTTAGAAATTATTTCCTCTATAGAGTTCATATTTTTCCTTATATGTGTGTTTGTGTGCGTGCGTTCGTGTGTGTGTATATATATAACATTCTAGTATACTTTCTCTATAATACTACTTTTAGTAAAAAAGAATAAGTGAATTGGATAGTGTATTAGAAGAGATATAAGATGAACCGGAGTGGTTTTTAAATATATTAGGGTGATTAAGATGGGGAAATTTCTCTTTGCAACCCCTAATTTGAGCTTACAACCCCCCAAACCCTTATTTCCCTCAAGCCACTTTCTCTCTCTACCTCTTCCTACCAAAATTTTTTCTCAAAAAGTCCATCTTCAAATCTCAAATAATCTACCAACAAATCTTCACAAAATCAGGTTAGTATTATCATCTTTAAGAGTATTTTTTCATTTTTACCGATTCAAATCATTATATTGAGTTCAAATCATTTATTTCAAAAGAAAATAATAATATGGAATTTTTGCCTCCTCCCACTCGTACCCTGGAGTATCTATCCAGCCAAGCCTATGCACCAGGGATGTCTCGAAGATGGCTCTCGTGCACCAATTTGGGTTGGCAGCAAGCCACCCAGCCGCAGTACCCGAGCCTTTATTTTTTTTTTTTTTTTTGTTAAGTTATTCTTTCCTGCTTTGTTTTAGGTTATACACATTGTTTTATAATTATAATTTTCTATGTATTTAAGGTTGTATGTATATTTTAAGTAGCCATAATGTTTTATTTATTTATCGAATTAATCTTGCTATTTCATCAAAATATATTTAAGTGTATTGTACCTTCATTTATTTTAAATTTTTTGTGGTATTGTACATTTTCTGTAGTAGCCTTCAATCCTCTCTTCTCAATCATTTACCTCTCTTATATATCACTCTCTCTCTCTCTCTCACTCTACCCTAGCACGGAGGAATGGAAGACAGATATGGAATACCATGGAAAATACATTCTCAAGATTTCTCCAGTAGCAGCGCCGCCAATAGTCGAAGTTCGTCTTTTTGCTCTGCTACCAGAACACCCGACCAGATCAACCATTTTCTCGCTAGAGTTTTCCAAACACCAACCATTGGTTACATCTATGTCTTCATCCATATTAACTAAAAGTAACTTAAAATTGTTACTTTGAGTTTTAAGTTATTAGAGAGAAATTTTTGTAGAGAGCGAAAGTTGTCAGGAGAAATGAGGGTCTGGGGGATTGCATGTAGGGTTGCAAATAGCAGTCCTCTTATACACTTATGGTGTATACAACCTTCCTTTCCTTTCAAAATTATTTACCCCTTGGATTTTTCATTTTCCCTTATTAATTAATAATATTTAACTTTCACATAACTTTTTTTAAAATTCTAAAACGAGCTTTACATACAATATGATAACCTCCTATTACACCTTCTCTAGAACACTACTTTTGTAGTAACACAGCGCATTAGATGATTTATATTAGACTATCCTAAGTAGTTTTAAGTTTAAAAATGTGATTTTTTCAAAATATAAATTGCAATTAAATTTTCAACAAAATTTACAATGAAGCATCTAATTGTCAAAATTAAAATTACCGTTATGGTATATTCAACTTTCCTTTTATTTCAAAATTATTTCCTTATATGGATTTCACATTTTCTCTTAATAACGAAGTGTTACAATTTTTACATAAATCACCTTTTTTGAATTAAAATGTACCCAAAATACAATATCATAACCTTCTAATACACTTTATCTATAATACAACTTTTATAGTGTCCAGTGTTGTAGTAGTATATTGGAAGATATATTAAATGATCTTTAGTGGTTTTAAAATATAATATTGTGGGTTTTTGAAAATTAACAATTAAATCCATAACATAATTTATAATGAAGCATTTAGTTGTTAAAATTAAGATTAGACGGTTATGATGCATTTTTGCTTTCATTTCAAAATCATTTCCTCTATGGATTTCATATTTTCTCTTATCAACTATAGTATTTAACTTTCACATTATTCACTTTTTTGCACTTAAAATTCTTAGCAGAATTTAAAATAAAGCATTTAGGTATAAAAATTAATATTAGATGGTTATGATATACTTTCCTCTCATTTCAAAACTGTTTCCTCCATAGAGTTCATATTTTTCCTTATATGTGTGTGCGTGTGTGTGCATGCGTGTGTGTGTGTGTATTTGTAGGTATATATACAACATTCTAATACACTTTCTCTATAATATTACTTTTAGTAATAAGGAATAAACTTATTAGATAGTGTATTAGAAGAGATATAAGATGAACCTGAGTGGTTTTTTAAGTATAATAGTATGACTTTTTCAAAATTTAAACTGCAATTAAATTCTAAATGGAATTTATAATGAAGCATTTAGTTGTCAAAATTAATATTAGACGGGAAAATTTCTCTTTGCAACCCCTAATTTGAGCTTGCAACACGCTAAACCCTCATTTCTCTCAAGCCACTTTCTCTCTCTACCTCTTCCTACAAATATTTTCTCTCAAAAGGCCATCTTCAAATCTCAAGTAATCTACTGACAAATCTTCACAAAATCAGGTCACTATATCATCTTTATGTGTATTTATTCATTTTTTCCAATTCAAATCATTATATTGGGCTGAAATCATTTTTAAAAAAATAATAATCTGAAATTTTTGCCTCCTCCCACCCGTACCCTGCAGTAGCTATCCAGCCATGCCTATGCACCAGGGATGTCTCGAAGATGGCCCTCATGTGCTAATTTGGGTTGGCCAGCAAGCTACCTAGCCGCAGCACCAGGGCATTTTTTAAATTTTTTTTTGTTTGGTTATTCTTTCTCGCTTTGTTTTAGGTTATTTACATTTTTTTATTACTATAATTTGTTATGTATTTAATGTTGTATGTACATTTTATGTAGCTATAATGTTTTATTTATTTATTGAATTATATGTTTTTTAATGTGTATGTATTATTTTTAAATTTTTTTAATGAATTATGCTGGGTTGTTATTGTTGTGCCAAGGTAACCAACCCGGGCCAAACCAAAGGCATCCTACCAGGCAGATAGGAAAAATTAAAACCAGCTTGGGTAACGAATAATCTATCCAAACCAATTTTTTTTAAAATAAATGAATAAAATTTTCTCTTCGAACTAAATTTTACTTCAAAATCGATGTTTTCCAAACACCATTCATTGGTTACATCTATGTCTTCATCCATATTAACCAAAAGATACTTAAAATTTTTACTTTGAGTTTTAAGTTGTTAGGGAGAAAATTTTTGTAGAGAGATAAAGTTCTTAGGACAAATTAGGGTCTGGAGGATTGCATATATGGTTGCAAATAGCAGCCCCCTTATACGGTCATGGTGTATACAATCTTCCTTTCCTTTCAAAATTATTTTATCTTTGAATTTTGTACTTTCTCTTATTAATTAATAATATTTGATTTTCACATAATTCATTTTCTTAATTCTAAAACGTGCTTTAAATACAGTATGATAACGTCCTAATACACTTTCTCTAGAACACTACTTTTGTAGTAATACAATGTATAAGATAATGTATTTGATGATTTATACTAGACGATGCTAAGTAGTTTTGAGTATAATAATGTGACATTTTCAAATTTTAAATTGCAATTAAATTTTCAACAAAGTTTACAACGAAGCATCTAATTGTCAAATTAAGATTATGGTTATAGTATATTCAACTTTCTTCTTATTTAAAAATTATTTCCTAATTTTGGTTTCAAATTTTCTTTTATTAACGAAGTATTTTACTTTTCACATAAATCTCCATTTTCAAAGAAAAACATACTTTAAATACAATATTATAACCTTCTAATACACTTTATCTACAATAGTACTTTTATAGTGATCAATTGTACAAGATAATATATTGGAAGATATATTGATCTTGAGTGGTTTTTAAATATAATAATGCGGCTTTTTCAAAATTTACAATTAAATTCATAACAGAATTTACAATAAGGCATTTAGTTTTCAAAATTAAGATTAGACGGCTATGATGTGTTTTCCTTTCATTTCAAAATCATTTATCTCAAATTTGCCCATTTTACGGTTAATCAAGCCATACGAGAAGCCTTTCAAGGTCATGATTTCGTTCACGTTATCGATTTCAGTCTCATGCAAGGCTTACAGTGGCCGTCATTGATTCAGGCCCTAGCTCTTCGCCCCGGAGGACCTCCACTGCTTCGTATAACCGGCATTGGCCCACCATCCACCAACGACCGCGATTCTCTAGGAGAAATTGGTTTTAGATTGGCTGAATTTGCTCGATCAGTAAATGTAAACTTGGCATTTCGCGGAGTGGTGGCTTCAAGGCTTGACGATATCAAGCCATGGTTGTTGCAGACAAGTCAAGGATAAGCCATGGCGGTGAATTCAATTTTTGAGCTACATAAGTTAATCGGGTTGAATCCGATCCATGGATCACCAATTGAATTGGTTCTTAATTGGGTCAGAAACTTAAACCCAAAAGTCATAACGATAGTAGAGCAAGAAGTTGACCATAATCAAGCCGAGTTTTTGGATCGGTTTACTGAAGCTTTATTCTATTATTCGACCATGTTTGACTCGTTGGAGGCTTCTTCGGCTCAACCGGAGAAAGGTTTAGCCCAATTATACATGAAGAGAGAGATATGTAATATTGTATCCTGTGAGGGTCCAGCTCGAACGGAGAGACACGAGCCGCTGGCAAAGTGGAGGGATCGACTGATTAGAGCCGGCTTCAAGCCATTGCAATTGGGACCCATTGCGTTTGAGCAAGCCAGTATGATGTTAAGTTTATTCTCAGTGGAAGGGTACTGCGTAGGAGAGAAAGAAGGATGTTTAACATTGGGTTGGCATGGCCGACCACTCATTGCTACCTCGGCTTGGGAATCGGCTATGGTTGAGCCAGGAAGCCCTTGAAACGGAATCGGCTATAATCAAATCAAGCCCTCGTTTCAAATATCATAAAAGGTTGGTCATTAGGAGATTTTGTTTTTATATTTTTAGCCCTCTAGACTTGAGAGAATTTCGGAGATTCTGTAATTTATAGCATATTCAAATTACTTCAAAATATTTGTGGGGGATGAAACTAGAGGTTCTGTTTCATTATTGCTTGTCACCTTTTCAGTATTCAACTTTTATGACATTTAAAATGAAAATAAAATCATTCATGTCACTTGTGTTGGAATAACGTGGGTGCATTTGGATTAGTTTTAAATTTTAAAAGAGTTTAAACTTTTTTCTTCTTAAAGATTCCTAAAAGGTGATTTATTTGTGAAAAAGGATGTAAGGTCCAAAGCAAAAAAATTATAACGGTTTTTATTTTGAAATATAATCCAAATATGCACATTTAGTTTTTTACTCTGAAACTCAATGTTCTAACTGTGAAGTAATGACGTGAATTCTAACAAAAAGATTGAAGAGTATAATTCCTACTTCGTATGAAACGTGCCGTTCTATTAATAGAAAGTATATATATTAATGAAAATGATAATGTAAGTAAGTCATCTCTTGTATTAAAAATAAATAAGGGACGATGAATCGTTTGCGCCACACGATTGAAACATAGTGTTTAACTTCACATAATTCACTTTTGTTCAAATTGCAGCATGCTTTAAATGCAATATGATAACCGTCTAATACGATTTCTCTATATATTGGACGATATTGAATGGTTTTTAAGTATAATAATGAGAGTTTTCAAAATTTAAGTTGCAATTAATTCTTAACAGAATTTTAGAAAATTATCTGACTGTCGAAATTAATATTAAACCGTTACAAAGTATTACTTTCCTTTCACTTTCAAATTATTTCCTCTTTGGATTCCACATATTCGCTTATTAATTACAAGTATTTAACTTTGACATAAAGCACCTAAACCTACTTTAAATACATTATCATCATGTATGCTTCTTGAATTAATCTTGTTATTTCATCAAAATATATTTAAGTGTACTGTACCCCCATTTATCTTTCCTTGTTTTGTGGTATTGTACGTTTTCCGTGGTGCGCTTAAATACTCTCTTCTAAAGCATTGCCTCTCTTGTATATCACTCCCTCTCTCTCGCTCCACTCTAGCACGGAGGGATGGAAGACAGAAATGGAACGCCATGGAAAATACATTCTCAAGATTTCTCCAGCAGCAGCGCCGCCAGTGGTGGAAGTTCCTCTTCTTGCTCTGCTTTGCCCGGAACACCGGCGAGATCAACCATTTTCTCGCCAGAGTTTGCTCTTCCGGCCTTAGCCAGGTGACGAACAACTTAAGAGGTTCCGAAAACTTCATCATCCAAAATCCACCCCATTTCTCTCAACACCTAGGCAACGACGTCGTTCACTACAACCCCTCCAACATAGGTTTGTGGGTCAATCCTTTCTCGTCCGAACTCAGCCAACCTTCATTACCCGTTTTTCCACCTCGCCAAGATCCTAATTTCGGTTCTACAAGTACAATTGGGTTGAAAGAATTACCCCTTATGGCTCCACAACAGAATTTCTCCAGCCTCATTTTTCAAAGAATGAAACGAGAACAAGAAGATTCCAGTATTCGGTTAATCCACGTGATGATGACTTGCGCCGGGACAATCCAACGTGGCAATCTCTCACCCGGCTTGCACTTTGGTCGAGAAGCTCCAAGGTCTTTTGGCATGCGTGGATTCAACATCCGCCATTGGCAAGGTGGCCAGCTATTTCATTGACGCCCTTAATCAACGAATATTCCCCGCATCACAGGGAATCAATTCCGTCACCTTCCTTCCCGAGAACGAGATTCTGTATCATAATTTCTATGAAGCCACGCCTTATCTCAAATTTGCCCATTTTACGGCTAATCAAGCCATATTAGAAGCCTTTCAAGGTCATGATTTCGTTCACGTTATCGATTTCAGTCTCATGCAAGGCTTGCAGTGGCCGTCATTGATTCGAGGCCTTAGCTCTCATGCCCTGGAGGACCTCCATTTGCTTCGTATAACTGGCATTGGCCCACCATCCACCAACGACCGCGATTCTCTCGGAGAGATAGGTTTTAGATTGGCTGAATTTGCTCGATCGGTGAATGTAAACTTGGCATTTCGCGGAGTGGTGGCTTCAAGGCTTGACGATATCAAGCCCATGGTTGTTGCGAGACAAGTCAAGGAGAAGCCATAGCGGTAAATTCAATTTTTGAGCTACATAAGTTAATCGGGTTGAATCCGATCCATGGATCACCAATTGAATTGGTTCTTAATTGGGTCGAAACTTAAACCCAAAAGTCATAACGATAGTAGAGCAAGAAGTTGACCATAATCAAGCCGGAGTTTTTGGATCGGTTTCATTTGAAGCTTTATTCTATTATTCGACCATGTTCGACTCGTTGGAGGCTTCTTCGGCTCAACAGGAGAAAGGTTTAGCCCAATTATACATGAAGAGAGAGATATGTAATATTGTATCTCGTGAGGGTCCAGCTCGAACGGAGAGACACGAGCACGGCAAAGTGGAGGGATCGGGCCCGATTAGAGCTGGCTTCAAGCCATTGCAATTGGGACCCATTGCGTTTGAGCAAGCCAGTATGATGTTAAGTTTATTCTCAGTGGAAGGGTACTGCGTAGGAGAGAAAGAAGGATGTTTAACATTGGGTTGGCATGGCCGACCACTCATTGCTACCTCGGCTTGGGAATCGGCTATGGTTGAGCCAGGGAAGCCCTTGAAACGGAATCGGCTATAATCAAATCAAGCCCTCGTTTCAAATATCATAAAAAGGTTGGTCATTAGGAGATTTTGTTTTTTATATTTTTTAGCCCTCTAGACTTGAGAGAATTTCGGAGATTACGTAATTTATAGCATATTCAAATTACTTCAAAATATTTGTGGGGGATGAAACTAGAGGTTCTGTTTCATTATTGCTTGTCACCTTTTCGAGTATTCAACTTTTTATGACATTTAAAATGAAAATAAAATCATTCATGTCACTTGTGTTGGAATAACGTGGGTGCATTTGGATTAGTTTTAAATTTTAAAAAGAGTTTAAACTTTTTTTCTTCTTAAAGATTCCTAAAAGGTGATTTATTTGTGAAAAAGGATGTAAGGTCCAAAGCAAAAAAAAATTATAACGGTTTTTATTTTGAAATATAATCCAAATATGCACATTTAGTTTTTTTACTCCGAAACTCAATGTTCTAAGCGTGAAGTAATGACGTGAATTCTAACAAAAAGATTGAAGAGTATAATTCCTACTTCGTATGAAACGTGCCGTTCTATTAATAGAAAGTATATATATTAATGAAAATGATAATGTAAGTAAGTCATCTCTTGTATTAAAAAATAAATAAGGGACGATGAACAGCTGCGCCACACGATTGAAACATAGTATTTAACTTCACATAATTCACCTTTTGTTCAAATTGCGGCATGCTTTAAATGCAATATGATAACCCAGTCTAATACGATTTCTCTATATATTGGACGATATTGAATGGTTTTTAAGTATAATAATGAGAGTTTTCAAAATTTAAGTTGCAATTAATTCTTAACAGAATTTTAGAAAATTATCTGACTGTCGAAATTAATATTAAACCGTTACAAAGTATTACTTTCCTTTCACTTTCAAATTATTTCCTCTTTGGATTCCACATATTCGCTTATTAATTACAAGTATTTAACTTTGACATAAAGCACCTAAACCTACTTTAAATACATTATCATCATGTATGCTTCTTGAATTAATCTTGTTATTTCATCAAAATATATTTAAGTGTACTGTACCCCCATTTATCTTTCCTTGTTTTGTGGTATTGTACGTTTTCCGTGGTGCGCTTAAATACTCTCTTCTAAAGCATTGCCTCTCTTGTATATCACTCCCTCTCTCTCGCTCCACTCTAGCACGGAGGGATGGAAGACAGAAATGGAACGCCATGGAAAATACATTCTCAAGATTTCTCCAGCAGCAGCGCCGCCAGTGGTGGAAGTTCCTCTTCTTGCTCTGCTGCCAGAACACCCGGCGAGATCAACCATTTTCTCGCCAGAGTTTGCTCTTCCGGCCTTAGCCAGGTGACGAACAACTTACGAGGTTCCGAAAACTTCATCATCCAAAATCCACCCCATTTCTCTCAACACCTAGGCAACGACGTCGTTCACTACAACCCCTCCAACATAGGTTTGTGGGTCAATCCTTTCTCGTCCGAACTCAGCCAACCTTCATTACCCGTTTTTCCACCTCGCCAAGATCCTAATTTCGGTTCTACAAGTACAATTGGGTTGAAAGAATTACCCCTTATGGCTCCACAACAGAATTTCTCCAGCCTCATTTTTCAAAGAATGAAACGAGAACAAGAAGATTCCAGTATTCGGTTAATCCACGTGATGATGACTTGCGCCGGGACAATCCAACGTGGCAATCTCTCACTGGCTTGCACTTTGGTCGAGAAGCTCCAAGGTCTTTTGGCATGCGTGGATTCAACATCCGCCATTGGCAAGGTGGCCAGCTATTTCATTGACGCCCTTAATCAACGAATATTCCCCGCATCACAGGGAATCAATTCCGTCACCTTCCTTCCCGAGAACGAGATTCTGTATCATAATTTCTATGAAGCCACGCCTTATCTCAAATTTGCCCATTTTACGGCTAATCAAGCCATATTAGAAGCCTTTCAAGGTCATGATTTCGTTCACGTTATCGATTTCAGTCTCATGCAAGGCTTGCAGTGGCCGTCATTGATTCAGGCCTTAGCTCTCCGCCCTGGAGGACCTCCACTGCTTCGTATAACCGGCATTGGCCCACCATCCACCAACGACCGCGATTCTCTCGGAGAGATAGGTTTTAGATTGGCTGAATTTGCTCGATCAGTGAATGTAAACTTGGCATTTCGCGGAGTGGTGGCTTCAAGGCTTGACGATATCAAGCCCTGGTTGTTGCAGACAAGTCAAGGAGAAGCCATAGCGGTAAATTCAATTTTTGAGCTACATAAGTTAATCGGGTTGAATCCGATCCATGGATCACCAATTGAATTGGTTCTTAATTGGGTCAGAAACTTAAACCCAAAAGTCATAACGATAGTAGAGCAAGAAGTTGACCATAATCAAGCCGAGTTTTTGGATCGGTTTACTGAAGCTTTATTCTATTATTCGACCATGTTCGACTCGTTGGAGGCTTCTTTGGCTCAACCGGAGAAAGGTTTAGCCCATTTATACATGAAGAGAGAGATATGTAATATTGTATCCTGTGAGGGTCCAGCTCGAACGGAGAGACACGAGCACTGGCAAAGTGGAGGGATCGGCCCGATTAGAGCTGGCTTCAAGCCATTGCAATTGGGACCCATTGCGTTTGAGCAAGCCCGAGTATGATGTTAAGTTTATTCTCGGTGGAAGAGTGCTGCGTAGGAGAGAAAGAAGGATGTTTAACATTGGGTTGGCATGGCCGACCACTCATTGCTACCTCGGCTTGGGAATCGGCTATGGTTGAGCCAGGAAGCCCTTGAAACGGAATCGGCTATAATCAAATCAAGCCCTCGTTTCAAATATCATAAAAGGTTGGTCATTAGGAGATTTTGTTTTTATATTTTTAGCCCTCTAGACTTGAGAGAATTTCGGAGATTCTGTAATTTATAGCATATTCAAATTACTTCAAAATATTTGTGGGGGGATGAAACTAGAGGTTACTGTTTCATTATTGCTTGTCACCTTTTCAGTATTCAACTTTTATGACATTTAAAATGAAAATAAAATCATTCATGTCACTTGTGTTGGAATAACGTGGGTGCATTTGGATTAGTTTTAAATTTTAAAAGAGTTTAAACTTTTTTCTTCTTAAAGATTCCTAAAAGGTGATTTATTTGTGAAAAAGGATGTAAGGTCCAAAGCAAAAAAATTATAACGGTTTTTATTTTGAAATATAATCCAAATATGCACATTTAGTTTTTTACTCTGAAACTCAATGTTCTAACTGTGAAGTAATGACGTGAATTCTAACAAAAAGATTGAAGAGTATAATTCCTACTTCGTATGAAACGTGCCGTTCTATTAATAGAAAGTATATATATTAATGAAAATGATAATGTAAGTAAGTCATCTCTTGTATTAAAAATAAATAAGGGACGATGAGCAGCTGCGCCACACGATTGAAACATAGTGTTTAACTTCACATAATTCACTTTTGTTCAAATTGCAGCATGCTTTAAATGCAATATGATAACCCAGTCTAATACGATTTCTCTATATATTGGACGATATTGAATGGTTTTTAAGTATAATAATGAGAGTTTTCAAAATTTAAGTTGCAATTAATTCTTAACAGAATTTTAGAAAATTATCCATTGTCGAAATTAATATTAAACCGTTACAAAGTATTACTTTCCTTTCACTTTCAAATTATTTCCTCTTTGGATTCCACATATTCGCTTATTGATTACAAGTATTTAACTTTGACATAAAGCACCTAAACCTACTTTAAATACATTATCATCATGTATGCTTCTTGAATTAATCTTGTTATTTCATCAAAATATATTTAAGTGTACTGTACCCCCATTTATCTTTCCTTGTTTTGTGGTATTGTACGTTTTTCGTGGTGCGCTTAAATACTCTCTTCTAAAGCATTGCCTCTCTTGTATATCACTCCCTCTCTCTCGCTCCACTCTAGCACGGAGGGATGGAAGACAGAAATGGAACGCCATGGAAAATACATTCTCAAGATTTCTCCAGCAGCAGCGCCGCCAGTGGTGGAAGTTCCTCTTCTTGCTCTGCTGCCAGAACACCCGGCGAGATCAACCACTTTCTCGCCAGAGTTTGCTCTTCCGGCCTTAGCCAGGTGACGAACAACTTAAGAGGTTCCGAAAACTTCATCATCCAAAATCCACCCCATTTCTCTCAACACCTAGGCAACGACGTCGTTCACTACAACCCCTCCAACATAGGTTTGTGGGTCTATCCTTTCTCGTCCGAACTCAGCCAACCTTCATTACCCGTTTTTCCACCTCGCCAAGATCCTAATTTCGGTTCTACAAGTACAATTGGGTTGAAAGAATTACCCCTTATGGCTCCACAACGAAATTTCTCCAGCCTCATTTTTCAAAGAATGAAAGCGAGAACAAGAAGATTCCGAGTATTCGGTTAATCCACGTGATGATGACTTGCGCAGGGACAATCCAGCGTGGCAATCTCTCAGCGGCTTGCACTTTGGTCAGAAGCTCCAAGGTCTTTTGGCATGCGTGGATTCAACATCCGCCATTGGCAAGGTGGCCAGCTATTTCATTGACGCCCTTAATCAACGAATATTCCCCGCATCACAGGGAATCAATTCCGTCACCTTCCTTCCCGAGAACGAGATTCTGTATCATAATTTCTATGAAGCCACGCCTTATCTCAAATTTGCCCATTTTACGGCTAATCAAGCCATATTAGAAGCCTTTCAAGGTCATGATTTCGTTCACGTTATCGATTTCAGTCTCATGCAAGGCTTGCAGTGGCCGTCATTGATTCAGGCCTTAGCTCTCCGCCCTGGAGGACCTCCACTGCTTCGTATAACCGGCATTGGCCCACCATCCACCAACGACCGCGATTCTCTCGGAGAGATAGGTTTTAGATTGGCTGAATTTGCTCGATCAGTGAATGTAAACTTGGCATTTCGCGGAGTGGTGGCTTCAAGGCTTGACGATATCAAGCCCTGGTTGTTGCAGACAAGTCAAGGAGAAGCCATAGCGGTAAATTCAATTTTTGAGCTACATAAGTTAATCGGGTTGAATCCGATCCATGGATCACCAATTGAATTTGTTCTTAATTGGGTCAGAAACTTAAACCCAAAAGTCATAACGATAGTAGAGCAAGAAGTTGACCATAATCAAGCCGAGTTTTTGGATCGGTTTACTGAAGCTTTATTCTATTATTCGACCATGTTCGACTCATTGGAGGCTTCTTCGGCTCAACCGGAGAAAGGTTTAGCCCAATTATACATGAAGAGAGAGATATGTAATATTGTATCCTGTGAGGGTCCAGCTCGAACGGAGAGACACGAGCCGCTGGCAAAGTGGAGGGATCGGCCCGATTAGAGCGGCTTCAAGCCATTGCAATTGGGACCCATTGCGTTTGAGCAAGCCCGAGTATGATGTTAAGTTTATTCTCGGTGGAAGGAGTGCTGCGTAGGAGAGAAAGAAGGATGTTTAACATTGGGTTGGCATGGCCGACCACTCATTGCTACCTCGGCTTGGGAATCGGCTATGGTTGAGCCAGGAAGCCCTTGAAACGGAATCGGCTATAATCAAATCAAGCCCTCGTTTCAAATATCATAAAAGGTTGGTCATTAGGAGATTTTGTTTTTATATTTTTAGCCCTCTAGACTTGAGAGAATTTCGAAGATTCTGTAATTTATAGCATATTCAAATTACTTCAAAATATTTGTGGGGGATGAAACTCGAGGTTCTGTTTCATTATTGCTTGTCACCTTTTCAGTATTCAACTTTTATGACATTTAAAATGAAAATAAAATCATTCATGTCACTTGTGTTGGAATAACGTGGGTGCATTTGGATTAGTTTTAAATTTTAAAAGAGTTTAAACTTTTTTCTTCTTAAAGATTCCTAAAAGGTGATTTATTTGTGAAAAAGGATGTAAGGTCCAAAGCAAAAAAATTATAACGGTTTTTATTTTGAAATATAATCCAAATATGCACATTTAGTTTTTTACTACGAAACTCAATGTTCTAAGCGTGAAGTAATGACGTGAATTCTAACAAAAAGATTGAAGAGTATAATTCCTACTTCGTATGAAACGTGCCGTTCTATTAATAGAAAGTATATATATTAATGAAAATGATAATGTAAGTAAGTCATCTCTTGTATTAAAAATAAATAAGGACGATGAACGCTGCGCCACACGATTGAAACATAGTGTTTAACTTCACATAATTCACTTTTGTTCAAATTGCAGCATGCTTTAAATGCAATATGATAACCGTCTAATACGATTTCTCTATATATTGGACGATATTGAATGGTTTTTAAGTATAATAATGAGAGTTTTCAAAATTTAAGTTGCAATTAATTCTTAACAGAATTTTAGAAAATTATCTGACTGTCGAAATTAATATTAAACCGTTACAAAGTATTACTTTCCTTTCACTTTCAAATTATTTCCTCTTTGGATTCCACATATTCGCTTATTGATTACAAGTATTTAACTTTGACATAAAGCACCTAAACCTACTTTAAATACATTATCATCATGTATGCTTCTTGAATTAATCTTGTTATTTCATCAAAATATATTTAAGTGTCTTGTACCCCCCATTTATCTTTCCTTGTTTTGTGGTATTGTACGTTTTTCGTGGTGCGCTTAAATACTCTCTTCTAAAGCATTGCCTCTCTTGTATATCACTCCCTCTCTCTCGCTCCACTCTAGCACGGAGGGATGGAAGACAGAAATGGAACGCCATGGAAAATACATTCTCAAGATTTCTCCGGCGACGGCGCCGCCGGTGGTGGAAGTTCCTCTTCTTGCTCTGCTGCCAGAACACCCGGCGAGATCAACCATTTTCTCGCCAGAGTTTGCTCTTCCGGCCTTAGCCAGGTGACGAACAACTTAAGAGGTTCCGAAAACTTCATCATCCAAAATCCACCCCATTTCTCTCAACACCTAGGCAACGACGTCGTTCACTACAACCCCTCCAACATAGGTTTGTGGGTCTATCCTTTCTCGTCCGAACTCAGCCAACCTTCATTACCCGTTTTTCCACCTCGCCAAGATCCTAATTTCGGTTCTACAAGTACAATTGGGTTGAAAGAATTACCCCTTATGGCTCCACAACAGAATTTCTCCAGCCTCATTTTTCAAAGAATGAAACGAGAACAAGAAGATTCCAGTATTCGGTTAATCCACGTGATGATGACTTGCGCCGGGACAATCCAACGTGGCAATCTCTCACTGGCTTGCACTTTGGTCGAGAAGCTCCAAGGTCTTTTGGCATGCGTGGATTCAACATCCGCCATTGGCAAGGTGGCCAGCTATTTCATTGACGCCCTTAATCAACGAATATTCCCCGCATCACAGGGAATCAATTCCGTCACCTTCCTTCCCGAGAACGAGATTCTGTATCATAATTTCTATGAAGCCACGCCTTATCTCAAATTTGCCCATTTTACGGCTAATCAAGCCATATTAGAAGCCTTTCAAGGTCATGATTTCGTTCACGTTATCGATTTCAGTCTCATGCAAGGCTTGCAGTGGCCGTCATTGATTCGAGCCTTAGCTCTCATGCCCTGGAGGACCTCCACTGCTTCGTATAACCGGCATTGGCCCACCATCCACCAACGACCGCGATTCTCTCGGAGAGATAGGTTTTAGATTGGCTGAATTTGCTCGATCAGTGAATGTAAACTTGGCATTTCGCGGAGTGGTGGCTTCAAGGCTTGACGATATCAAGCCCTGGTTGTTGCAGACAAGTCAAGGAGAAGCCATAGCGGTAAATTCAATTTTTGAGCTACATAAGTTAATCGGGTTGAATCCGATCCATGGATCACCAATTGAATTTGTTCTTAATTGGGTCAGAAACTTAAACCCAAAAGTCATAACGATAGTAGAGCAAGAAGTTGACCATAATCAAGCCGAGTTTTTGGATCGGTTTCATCGAAAGCTTTATTCTATTATTCGACCATGTTCGACTCATTGGAGGCTTCTTCGGCTCAACCAGGAGAAAGGTTTAGCCCAATTATACATGAAGAGAGAGATATGTAATATTGTATCCCTGTGAGGGTCCAGCTCGAACGGAGAGACACGAGCACTGGCAAAGTGGAGGGATCGGCGATTAGAGCGGCTTCAAGCCATTGCAATTGGGACCCATTGCGTTTGAGCAAGCCCGAGTATGATGTTAAGTTTATTCTCGGTGGAAGGAGTGCTGCGTAGGAGAGAAAGAAGGATGTTTAACATTGGGTTGGCATGGCCGACCACTCATTGCTACCTCGGCTTGGGAATCGGCTATGGTTGAGCCGAGAAGCCCTTGAAACGGAATCGGCTATAATCAAATCAAGCCCTCGTTTCAAATATCATAAAAGGTTGGTCATTAGGAGATTTTGTTTTTATATTTTTTAGCCCTCTAGACTTGAGAGAATTTCGAAGATTACGTAATTTATAGCATATTCAAATTACTTCAAAATATTTGTGGGGGGATGAAACTCGAGGTTTCTGTTTCATTATTGCTTGTCACCTTTTCGATATTCAACTTTTATGACATTTAAAATGAAAATAAAATCATTCATGTCACTTGTGTTGGAATAACGTGGGTGCATTTGGATTAGTTTTAAATTTTAAAAGAGTTTAAACTTTTTTCTTCTTAAAGATTCCTAAAAGGTGATTTATTTGTGAAAAAGGATGTAAGGTCCAAAGCAAAAAAATTATAACGGTTTTTATTTTGAAATATAATCCAAATATGCACATTTAGTTTTTTACTCTGAAACTCAATGTTCTAACTGTGAAGTAATGACGTGAATTCTAACAAAAAGATTGAAGAGTATAATTCCTACTTCGTATGAAACGTGCCGTTCTATTAATAGAAAGTATATATATTAATGAAAATGATAATGTAAGTAAGTCATCTCTTGTATTAAAAATAAATAAGGACGATGAACGCTGCGCCACACGATTGAAACATAGTGTTTAACTTCACATAATTCACTTTTGTTCAAATTGCAGCATGCTTTAAATGCAATATGATAACCGTCTAATACGATTTCTCTATATATTGGACGATATTGAATGGTTTTTAAGTATAATAATGAGAGTTTTCAAAATTTAAGTTGCAATTAATTCTTAATAGAATTTTAGAAAATTATCTGACTGTCGAAATTAATATTAAACCGTTACAAAGTATTACTTTCCTTTCACTTTCAAATTATTTCCTCTTTGGATTCCACATATTCGCTTATTGATTACAAGTATTTAACTTTGACACAAAGCACCTAAACCTACTTTAAATACATTATCATCATGTATGCTTCTTGAATTAATCTTGTTATTTCATCAAAATATATTTAAGTGTACTGTACCCCCATTTATCTTTCCTTGTTTTGTGGTATTGTACGTTTTCCGTGGTGCGCTTAAATACTCTCTTCTAAAGCATTGCCTCACTTGTATATCACTCCCTCTATCTCGCTCCACTCTAGCACGGAGGGATGGAAGACAGAAATGGAACGCCATGGAAAATACATTCTCAAGATTTCTCCAGCAGCAGCGCCGCCAGTGGTGGAAGTTCCTCTTCTTGCTCTGCTTTGCCCAGAACACCGGCGAGATCAACCATTTTCTCGCCAGAGTTTGCTCTTCCGGCCTTAGCCAGGTGACGAACAACTTACGAGGTTCCGAAAACTTCATCATCCAAAATCCACCCCATTTCTCTCAACACCTAGGCAACGACGTCGTTCACTACAACCCCTCCAACATAGGTTTGTGGGTCAATCCTTTCTCGTCCGAGCTTAGCCAACCTTCATTACCCGTTTTTCCACCTCGCCAAGATCCTAATTTCGGTTCTACAAGTACAATTGGGTTGAAAGAATTACCCCTTATGGCTCCACAACAGAATTTCTCCAGCCTCATTTTTCAAAGAATGATACGAGAACAAGAAGATTCCAGTATTCGGTTAATCCACGTGATGATGACTTGCGCCGGGACAATCCAACGTGGCAATCTCTCACTGGCTTGCACTTTGGTCGAGAAACTCCAAGGTCTTTTGGCATGCGTGGATTCAACATCCGCCATTGGCAAGGTGGCCAGCTATTTCATTGACGCCCTTAATCAACGAATATTCCCCGCATCACATGGAATCAATTCCGTCACCTTCCTTCCCGAAAACGAGATTCTGTATCATAATTTCTATGAAGCCACGCCTTATCTCAAATTTGCCCATTTTACGGCTAATCAAGCCATACTAGAAGCCTTTCAAGGTCATGATTTCGTTCACGTTATCGATTTCAGTCTCATGCAAGGCTTGCAGTGGCCGTCATTGATTCAGGCCTTAGCTCTCCGCCCTGGAGGACCTCCACTGCTTCGTATAACCGGCATTGGCCCACCATCCACCAACGACCGCGATTCTCTCGGAGAGATAGGTTTTAGATTGGCTGAATTTGCTCGATCAGTGAATGTAAACTTGGCATTTCGCGGAGTGGTGGCTTCAAGGCTTGACGATATCTAGCCATGGTTGTTGCAGACAAGTCAAGGAGAAGCCATAGCGGTAAATTCAATTTTTGAGCTACATAAGTTAATCGGGTTGAATCCGATCCATGGATCACCAATTGAATTGGTTCTTAATTGGGTCAGAAACTTAAACCCAAAAGTCATAACGATAGTAGAGCAAGAAGTTGACCATAATCAAGCCGAGTTTTTGGATCGGTTTACTGAAGCTTTATTCTATTATTCGACCATGTTCGACTCGTTGGAGGCTTCTTCGGCTCAACCGGAGAAAGGTTTAGCCCAATTATACATGAAGAGAGAGATATGTAATATTGTATCCTGTGAGGGTCCAGCTCGAACGGAGAGACACGAGCCGCTGGCAAAGTGGAGGGATCGACTGATTAGAGCCGGCTTCAAGCCATTGCAATTGGGACCCATTGCGTTTGAGCAAGCCAGTATGATGTTAAGTTTATTCTCAGTGGAAGGGTACTGCGTAGGAGAGAAAGAAGGATGTTTAACATTGGGTTGGCATGGCCGACCACTCATTGCTACCTCGGCTTGGGAATCGGCTATGGTTGAGCCAGGAAGCCCTTGAAACGGAATCGGCTATAATCAAATCAAGCCCTCGTTTCAAATATCATAAAAGGTTGGTCATTAAGAGATTTTGTTTTTATATTTTTAGCCCTCTAGACTTGAGAGAATTTCGAAGATTCTGTAATTTATAGCATATTCAAATTACTTCAAAATATTTGTGGGGGGATGAAACTAGAGGTTACTGTTTCATTATTGCTTGTCACCTTTTCAGTATTCAACTTTTATGACATTTAAAATGAAAATAAAATCATTCATGTCACTTGTGTTGGAATAACGTGGGTGCATTTGGATTAGTTTTAAATTTTAAAAGAGTTTAAACTTTTTTCTTCTTAAAGATTCCTAAAAGGTGATTTATTTGTGAAAAAGGATGTAAGGTCCAAAGCAAAAAAATTATAACGGTTTTTATTTTGAAATATAATCCAAATATGCACATTTAGTTTTTTACTCTGAAACTCAATGTTCTAACTGTGAAGTAATGACGTGAATTCTAACAAAAAGATTGAAGAGTATAATTCCTACTTCGTATGAAACGTGCCGTTCTATTAATAGAAGTATATATATATTAATGAAAATGATAATGTAAGTAAGTCATCTCTTGTATTAAAAATAAATAAGGACGATGAACGCTGCGCCACACGATTGAAACATAGTATTTAACTTCACAGAATTCACTTTTGTTCAAATTGCAGCATGCTTTAAATGCAATATGATAACCGTCTAATACGATTTCTCTATATATTGGACGATATTGAATGGTTTTTAAGTATAATAATGAGAGTTTTCAAAATTTGAGTTGCAATTAATTCTTAACAGAATTTTAGAAAATTATCTGACTGTCGAAATTAATATTAAACCGTTACAAAGTATTACTTTCCTTTCACTTTCAAATTATTTCCTCTTTGGATTCCACATATTCGCTTATTGATTACAAGTATTTAACTTTGACATAAAGCACCTAAACCTACTTTAAATACATTATCATCATGTATGCTTCTTGAATTAATCTTGTTATTTCATCAAAATATATTTAAGTGTACTGTACCCCCATTTATCTTTCCTTGTTTTGTGGTATTGTACGTTTTTCGTGGTGCGCTTAAATACTCTCGTCTAAAGCATTGCCTCTCTTGTATATCACTCCCTCTCTCTCGCTCCACTCTAGCACGGAGGGATGGAAGCCAGAAATGGAACGCCATGGAAAATACATTCTCAAGATTTCTCCAGCAGCAGCGCCGCCAGTGGTGGAAGTTCCTCTTCTTGCTCTGCTGCCAGAACACCCGGCGAGATCAACCATTTTCTCGCCAGAGTTTGCTCTTCCGGCCTTAGCCGGGTGACGAACAACTTACGAGGTTCCGAAAACTTCATCATCCAAATTCCACCCCATTTCTCTCAACACCTAGGCAACGACGTCGTTCACTACAACCCCTCCAACATAGGTTTTTGGGTCAATTCTTTCTCGTCCGAACTCAGCCAACCTTCATTACCCATTTTTCCACCTCGCCAAGATCCTAATTTCGGTTCTACAAGTACAATTGGGTTGAAAGAATTAACCCTTATGGCTCCACAACAGAATTTCTCCAGCCTCATTTTTCAAAGAATGAAACGAGAACAAGAAGATTCCAGTATTCGGTTAATCCACGTGATGATGACTTGCGCCGGGACAATCCAACGTGGCAATCTCTCACTGGCTTGCACTTTGGTCGAGAAACTCCAAGGTCTTTTGGCATGCGTGGATTCAACATCCGCCATTGGCAAGGTGGCCAGCTATTTCATTGACGCCCTTAATCAACGAATATTCCCCGCATCACAGGGAATCAATTCCGTCACCTTCCTTCCCGAGAACGAGATTCTGTATCATAATTTCTATGAAGCCACGCCTTATCTCAAATTTGCCCATTTTACGGCTAATCAAGCCATACTAGAAGCCTTTCAAGGTCATGATTTCGTTCACGTTATCGATTTCAGTCTCATGCAAGGCTTGCAGTGGCCGTCATTGATTCAGGCCTTAGCTCTCCGCCCTGGAGGACCTCCCATCTGCCCGTATAACCGGCATTGGCCCACCATCCACCAACGACCGCGATTCTCTCGGAGAGATAGGTTTTAGATTGGCTGAATTTGCTCGATCAGTGAATGTAAACTTGGCATTTCGCGGAGTGGTGGCTTCAAGGCTTGACGATATCAAGCCATGGTTGTTGCAGACAAGTCAAGGAGAAGCCATAGCGGTAAATTCAATTTTTGAGCTACATAAGTTAATCGGGTTGAATCCGATCCATGGATCACCAATTGAATTGGTTCTTAATTGGGTCAGAAACTTAAACCCAAAAGTCATAACGATAGTAGAGCAAGAAGTTGACCATAATCAAGCCGAGTTTTTGGATCGGTTTACTGAAGCTTTATTCTATTAGTCGACCATGTTCGACTCGTTGGAGGCTTCTTCGGCTCAACCGGAGAAAGGTTTAGCCCAATTATACATGAAGAGAGAGATATGTAATATTGTATCCTGTGAGGGTCCAGCTCGAACGGAGAGACACGAGCCGCTGGCAAAGTGGAGGGATCGACTGATTAGAGCCGGCTTCAAGCCATTGCAATTGGGACCCATTGCGTTTGAGCAAGCCAGTATGATGTTAAGTTTATTCTCAGTGGAAGGGTACTGCGTAGGAGAGAAAGAAGGATGTTTAACATTGGGTTGGCATGGCCGACCACTCATTGCTACCTCGGCTTGGGAATCGGCTATGGTTGAGCCAGGAAGCCCTTGAAACGGAATCGGCTATAATCAAATCAAGCCCTCGTTTCAAATATCATAAAAGGTTGGTCATTAGGAGATTTTGTTTTTATATTTTTAGCCCTCTAGACTTGAGAGAATTTCGAAGATTCTGTAATTTATAGCATATTCAAATTACTTCAAAATATTTGTGGGGGATGAAACTAGAGGTTCTGTTTCATTATTGCTTGTCACCTTTTCAGTATTCAACTTTTATGACATTTAAAATGAAAATAAAATCATTCATGTCACTTGTGTTGGAATAACGTGGGTGCATTTGGATTAGTTTTAAATTTTAAAAGAGTTTAAACTTTTTTCTTCTTAAAGATTCCTAAAAGGTGATTTATTTGTGAAAAAGGATGTAAGGTCCAAAGCAAAAAAATTATAACGGTTTTTATTTTGAAATATAATCCAAATATGCACATTTAGTTTTTTACTCTGAAACTCAATGTTCTAATTGTGAAGTAATGACGTGAATTCTAACAAAAAGATTGAAGAGTATAATTCCTACTTAGTATGAAACGTACTGTTCTATTAATAGAAGTATGTATATTAATGAAAATGATAATGTAATATTTAATTAGTAAGTCATCTCTTGTATGAAAAATAAATAAGGACAATGAACGCTGGTGCTGCGCTACACGATAGAAAATTTGGCATAAAAATTGGGGAGGTGGTAGAATTTCATGTATGAATGAGAAGAATCTGCAAGTTTTGAAAGGATGCAAATGTTGTATTTGATGTTTTACCTTTTAATGAAGACAAAAGCTCTCAAACTGCCACTAAATTTAATATAGTTTAGTGAATACATGAGAGTGACTTATAGTCTATACACATATAAAGGAGTATTTTTTTTAATTATTCCCCGAACTATTTATGCGGATTATATTATATTCACATATTAAATTTTATTTATTCAAAATTTATAGTTTAGTGAATACATGAGAGTGATTTATAGTCTATACATATATAAAGGAGTATTTTTTATAATTATTCCCCAAACTATTTATGCGAATTATATTATATTCACATATTAAAGTTTATTTATTCAAAATTTTAAAGTTTCCGAGCCATTTTCTTGTATCATAAAATAATTCTAGTCTTCTAACTTAGTAAAATTTAACAAAATATTACACATGCAACTTCTATACCATATTTTTTGTAAAGAAATTATACACCCCATTATTTCAATGTAATTTATTGACCTAATTAATTAATTAATTATATCGGTGTTTATCCGAAACTTTTTTAGTCAAAAAAATCTCCATCAAAAGTAGAAATACTTAAACATAGGATACCACAAGGGCATAGAGCAGCCCCATCATCAAGTTACTATTAGGCTAAAAGATTACAACTTTTTCTAAAATGCAAAATTTCTTAGACATCACCTATATACATAACAAATACACACTACAACATTGATAGAGAAAAAACCTGCTAACATATCTCTCTACGCTGCTACTCCTATTAACTATATGGCTAATAACTAACAATAGAACATCACATTCTTCACTCTCTCTTTCAACGCCGGAAGAGGCCGGACAGCTGAACCGCCTGTTGTTCGACTACCACTACGAGAGACATTCTCCTGACTTTCAGGATCCATGTAAAACCGCGCTCTGTAGGCCGCTAGATGTGCATAATATGCAGGAGGCACTGCGTCAACCATAGTAATCAAACATGTAAATCTTGTATGCATTTGAAGCAGCTAGTAATGTGATGCATTCACGTGTAAGTGAACAGTGACACTTACCTACAGAGACTGATCTAGTGCATCGCGCGTACCTGCAACATTGTATAACTTAATTAGGAGTGCAATGGGGGTATCCTAGATATACAGAGTGAGGATGAGGTAAGGATTGGTAACATTTGTAAGAAAATTCATCTGCAAGAAGAAGATTTTACGTGTAGCATAGGTTGTTCGTCAAGGACTGGATTTCATCTGCAGTAAAATTGTTCTCGTCCCAAAGGACATGATAATGTGCTGGTCGACTAGTACCCTGACAATGCAAAATCATAGGATGTTAAGGGAGCCGAATAAAAACAAAAAAGGAAAATTCTGTAACTTTTCCTATTATTATGTTTCTCTACAATGAAAGCTTGATAAGATGGAGCAAGTTAAATAGAGAGCTTCAGTTTTATAAAATCTAGTTCAAATTTGTACCTGTATCCCGGCATGACTGCACAGATAAAAGTCGAATTCAGTGGGATGACAAATTTGAGTATCTACAACTGTGCCTGAAATGAAAATTTTGAGTATCTACAGCTGCCTGAAATCCTTTGTATCTCAACTACGGATCAAAATACAAAACCTCGTAACTAGACAGAGTTGATAGGTTTATCCAAGGAAGCTAAACGAATTCGTAAGAAAGCAGTGAAACTGTTAGCTTTGATATACATGTTATTTAGCTTTTTCTTTGGTTGTCTACTTATTGAGGATAAAGTTCCTCAGACGAGCAGAAGCTTACCTGGTAAGATGTTCCCACTCCTGTCTGTGCTACTCCGTTCACTATGGTTGTTTGGGAAAAGTCGTGTATGGTGTCGTTTTTGGACAACAATGAAAGTTACGGGAGGTTGGTAACCAGGTTCAAGAGATGCACAAGCCTGGAAAGCAGGAAGATGAGCATCAGAAAAAGGGCAGGGTAGTCTAGGGATGCAAGAGCTGAGGATATGCAAACTAACCTTACGAATAGCATCAAGTTCATAGAGTAGAACCTGGTAAAACTGTCCATCACTGACACCATCCCTGCATAGATCAAGTCGACACAAATTCTTATAGCATCACTTCAATAAACTATATCTTTTTATTTTTTTGGCTGAATAACACTGCAATATACTTCATCCTAAATAACTCTATATAGCTCAAAATGCTTGGAAAAAGGCAGTCATATTCAAGGGTATTAAGCAATATCGGATAAGTCAACTTTATGCAACCAAATAAATATTTAAATTTATGAGATGAATTCAGACATTTGCCGAGTACCTATAGAAGATTATTCTCAGTGGTTTGCATCCAGTTGACTTCTTAAATGCTAGTAAAAGCTCTCTGCAGTTGCAAATACAAAATGGTGAATGTTATTAAGCAGCACATGGTAACAAATGACTATATTTTGTCACTGTTCAGCGTTTTAGTTGCCTGTTTGTTTTGTATTCTACTTATTTCCAGAAAGAAACAATAAAAGGCAGTTATCACATTTTTAGACTTCACCATTATCATACAATGAAGATTGGTAACATTTTGGACTTCACCAAGAATGGCATTTTTATGGTATTTATAGATCAACAAAGGCTTGAAAACATAGCAGGATTTGCAATCAAGTAGTTAACCAAAAACATACAAATTTTGTGGTGGGAAATAATGGTTAAATCAGATGGAACTCTCAGGAGACAACTTAATATATCAATCTAACAAACCATCCTATAGCTAGAAATTGGGTGCATTTCCAAAAGTGACCATGAACTTCACATCACATTAACAGGCGAACAAAACTGATGCTGAAACTAATGAGTACGAGAGGTGTACCTAATCATGCCTCCAGATACCGTGCCCCATTGAGGATCTTTCCAGGTTCTGTACAAATCCTGAATTAGTTCTTGTCTATGTGGCTGAGCACATACCAATCCCGCATATTTAGTAACCTCTGGCCAGTCTTGGGACGCCACAACCTAAATCCAAGTTTAAGGTTCAGATAAGATAGTCCCTCATGAAAGAGCTACAAAATGAAAAAGGTTTGGATTCTTACAGCAGCAATAGACGGGCTAGACTCCTCTCCACATTCGGGATGAGTAACATCAGCTCCAAATATTATTGTTGGAATATCACTTACCAAAGGTATTTTCCACCGCAATGCATCCAAAAGCACAGTATTTCTTCCTCCCATCTAGCAGGTTGAAGAACAGAGATGATTGTTTCCGTTGCATCAGTATCCAACGAATTGTGAACGTTAGTAAGCTAAAGTCAGAATAGTCAATTTCTCCCACCATACCTTTACGTTAATCTTGAGGGACACATTTGAGAGGTACTGCTTGCTAACTTTTAAGACATGCTTTGTAAGACAGCACTGAGAGATTAGTCCCAGATCAGTTTCGCAAATTCGCTTCAGATTACCTGAATAGGAAGCATTAAGCAAAAGCTTTTTGCTGTGAACAAGTATCCAAATATTGAGCATAAAAAGTTCTAGTGGCATCCATATCCTGTGCAATTTAATGCTATAATCACTACAATTATCACTAATCACAGATTTCTGTTTCGGTCAATCATCAATCATCGTTCAACACGGACAATAGGACCAGTTGGCCACATACCATACAAAGAGCCATTATTGTCAGGAAGAATTGCAATAAGCAGCTCTAATTCTTTTCCCCCTAATTTGTTTGCAGCAGCATTGCAAACATAACCAAGTGCCTTCTTCACTTGATCAGGTCTGGCAGAGTGGATTGGAATGACAGGGTCACTATTGAATTCCTGAAATGGAAGGCCAACAGTTCACAGAATTATTGATCAAATTTAACCAGGGCAGTGAGAGAGTAAATTTCTCTACAATATGCTAAACGCAAAGATTCTCAGAGGAGAAATTTACCATTCCAGATATTTGACACATCTGGACCAATTGTTGACAAAAGCTCAAAGCCGCACTTTCTTGGACGCTCCGTGAGAAGTTTATACAAGCCCAGTAATTAATAGTACTTCCATTTATCACTTTCTGTATTAAGATACAATTTTTATTCAGTCAAGGATTTACGTCTCCATCCAGGAATCAAACTATGATGAGTTGATGTTGTCATCCCCCAAAAGGAGGTTAGATTACCTTATTTATCATATTCCACTGGCCTAGTTGAGGTAGATGTTCTTTTTCTTTGCCAGTATCATGATACTTCAGCTACTTGAAAGAAAAGACTGATTATAGTTGCCAGTAATAGGGCTGAGGATCAAATGCAGAGAGGAATCCAGAGATTACCCATGGAGCTGGAAGCACCCGAGCATCTACTGATGCAGGCTTATCTGCAATTCTAAGGCCAAACTCCTTGGCAAGATGATCTTGCTCATATGCATTTTGATGAATTGTCTGGTTATGCAAAAGAGAACTTTTAGCATGACAGCCACAAAACTTTGAGAACATTAAGGATAACTTCTTTCATTACGAGTTCTTTTGCCTAAATTGTGACGGCTGAACTCTTTATGCAGGTATGATGAAAGAACTTTTAAAGTAAGAAATTCACTAGTATGAAGCAGTTGAGATGCCTATATATGCCGAATAAGTTCTTTGTAGGAGTTTATATATGAGAGAAGCATAACAAGTTTAATTGAAACTTTAACCTGCACAATATCCACTTCTTGTTCTTTTGGTCTTTGGCATGAAAACTTTAACAGTGAGGTTATCTGCTTCTCGTTCAGCCTTTTGGAGTATCTCTGACCCTCAACTATCTTGCAAGCCTAAATAGAAATAGAGCTTCGAGGGTTGAGAGGAAATATTTGAATTAGCATAAAGAGTTTGTATATTGCTCATATACCTCCATTGGCAAGTAATTCACTTTCTTTTGACTTCCCACTTGGAGACATGGTAAATGGGGATATTGAATGGTAAATCCGTACACCTCTTGAAAGTATTCAATTACAGATTTCATGTTTTTTTCCTCATCTACTGGAAAACTGCAAAAGACCATAGAAAAAAGAATAGTACCTAGCAACTTAGAGCATAAATAAATAGAGCAATTGCCAAATGAAACTACACTGACATTAGTTCCCTTGTGGGCTGTGATGTCAACCCTGTTATCCGATATTTTCTTCGCATATTTCCCCTGTGTGTAACTTCAACCTTGACACCTCTAAGAGCCTTCTTGACCTAATCAGTAGGAAGAGCAGTTAGTAAGTTAAGCAAGGAATAACTTTTTTTTTCAATTAAAAGCACGACTTCTAAATAGGCACTGACATCGGACATAAGAAGGTACAATATTTATGCAATGACTTGGCTGTGCTTCAGAAATGACCATATTATGAGTAATTTGTGAGTATTTGTGTAAGAACTAACTGAGTAGTACATACTACATCTGATTCATAGAGGTTCAGGGAACTGATAATATTTCTCCAGTTAGTGATGTTATTACAAATCCGGCAGCAGTAAAATACTTGCCAGGGGCCCAGAAAAAGAATGTAAAAAGTAGTAGAGTGGCTTCTTAACTAAGGACTAATGAGTTAAAAAGTAAGCCTCTTTTGCTTCTTTATCAATTGCGAAGTCAGTTCTAACACAGTACTAAGTGAAGTTCTTGAAGCATGGTGTGCCCATTAGCATTTGTTCTTAAGCAAGATATCAGCACATAGAATTGCTTACAAAGATGGGCATAAATGAAATTACGTATTTATACCTTTACTCGATCTGCATCAGACAGCGGCCTTGAACTTATATCTCTTCCCAAAACTTGAGAAACAAACTCAACCACGGGAAGTGGTTCTATAAAAGCAGTTGAAGACATGTCTAAACAATAAATTAAATAGCATTTTGTTAGTAATAATAGATGGCTGGAATAGTATTGTACCATTTTCAGTATATTAGAAACTAAAATCTTGGGCAGGCCTTAGGATAATCATACCAATGTTTAAAGACAATCCCATCTGAGTAGGTTTTATACTCTGGTAGAATCCCCGCCAAGATTGCAAGCCATTACCTAGTGATTGTGGTCTCTTGAGACTAGGTGAATAGAAGAATCTTCCAACTGAAACATACCTGAAATGCAACTAGAACATTTTAGAAAGAAAAAAAAAAATTGTGGAGATAAATTTCATATAGCCATTCATTAGTTGCATAATGAACTGCAGTAAAGAATAATGATGTGCAAAAACATTGAGAAAAAGTAACCTCTGGGCTGCAAGCTCTCGAAGCACAAGATCAATAATCTTAATGGCTTGTGCATTGGTGTTGACTTTTTTTCCAGAAAGAAGCTCACGGAATTCGAGCATGCTAGCCTGAGCTAAAAATTTGATTGTGACTGAAAATTTTCGTTCCCTGTTGTAATAGTTAAAACTAATCAAATAATTGATTGAGAAAATGAAACATGAATTGTTAAAGATTCGGTAGCTATGGCATAATCAATTCAACCAAAATAGATCAACAGTGATAACTGACTTTGTAATGCCTGTCAAGTCATCATCCTCAGCCAAAGTTACAGCGAAATCTTTTGAGGTAAAAGGAAGTAGACCAGCTGTATACAGGGCTCTTCTTCCATCATACACAGGAAGCATCTTTCCCAAGTCCGTATCACCATGAAGTTTCACCAAACGTTTCATGATAGTTTTGTTCAATCTAGTCGAATTAACTTCCGGATTTATTATAACCTGTACGGGGAGATGTTGGAATGGAGATTATTGATTATCTAGGAATAAAGAGATTAAGTATCGAAATAAAAACTTACACTATATTGGCTCAAGTCTTTTTCTGATACTTCAGCAAGGAAATGATTGGCCTTCACCACACATTTGGCACCCAGACTGCCGTAGCCTGGCCTACAAGGAAAAGTGAGACTTCTTTCTGAAGAAGGAGAAGAGATAATATGGGTTTCAGACGTTATATCCCGAATTTCTACTTTTGTTCCTTTTCCTCTCCTCCTCCCTCTTCTCTTTACCAGGATGTTCTTGTTAACCTCAGTGCTCTCTTCACCATTTCGCAACATCCGGGATTGTGAATTCTGATTCATGGACTCCTGCAACGGTGTCCTGGAAATAGGATGCTTCTGATCTAAGTGCTTCTTCTGCCAGTGAGGCATTTTGCTAGGACTTAGCAGCACCTTCACATGACAATAAAACAGCATTAGCAGGTCTTTGAAGCATCTTTAGAATCATATTTGGAATGAATAAAAGGTTTTCTTATCAGGTTTATTGCAAGAATTTTAGGATGCAGAAGGAAAGATATATAAAAGGAACAGGAGGGAAACACACTTCACTCTCTATTTGCCTTCTCAGAATGCATATCCTGTTGAAAGAGATAAAGCAAAAAAAGTAACAGGGCCATGCATCCATGCAGATAACCATAGAAAGCGAAAAGTAGTACCTTTAAATCCAACTTGCTAGACCTTCCCACTTTCCCCCTTCTCAACTCAAGAAAGTATGGGGAAAAACATGGAAAACTAGGGGCAAGTGTCATATGTAACTAGATAAAAAAGTTCTATACATTCAAGTGAGACCAGGTAGTAATACTGAATTTGCAACATTAAACACTTGGTAGGGCATACACAGGAAAAGAGAAGCAAAATATATGAAGAAATAGCTCTTAAATCAATTGCATACCCTACAAGAAGTAGAAAAAGTCCAATCAAAGAAGATCATACCTGCCTTCCTATGAACATTACAATGTAGTAGAATTAAACACTAATTATTGAGTTTGACAAGTCCGGCAACTACAGGTCAGTAATTAGTTTAGCAATAAGCAAGCTGGAAGTGGAATCCTCAGTAAACAAAATACAAAGAACTTGGCACTGCGCCTCATTTACTGTTATATAGAAAAGCATGAGAAAATAGTTCCTATAATGAGACAAAACTAAAATCAACGGTCTCCTGATTTATAACCAACTCAGTACCTTCAGCAGAGTTTCTTTATAGAGATGACCAAGACACTAGGCCAAATGCCAAAATATCATGTACTCATCTAAACTATAGATGTCCCCATGAAGAAATTTGATGGACATTAAGCAATTAAGCTACTCTTTCTCTAGCAACATCAAGTGGGGGCCAGTTAACCAAATAACCTTCCTAATTAGGGTGTAAAAATTGATTTGGTGGAGAGTCCTAAAGAAGTTCTAGACAAAAATAAGAATGATCTTTGAACAACAAGAGGAAGCCAACCAAGACTGTCTATGAGTGAACACTCTTGTACAGAGTAAGCTAGATGTTACTGGTAACAGATTGACCCATTTAGGCAAAGTGCAGAATTGGGACACCCCCGAACATTTCTTTCCAAGTTCCAACCTTTTACACTCCACTTCATAAGACAGCACTGTTAGGCTTGCTTCTTGCCAAACAACTTTTTCAGAGAATAATAACTAATTGAATTGAGTAACAGTATTCAAGAAGCAGCAGAAAACCCATTTTTAAAAAAAAGTAAAAGATCATCTGAAATAAAATGTGGCAAAAATTGGAGGCCATAATTTGAAGTATAAAGCATATACTGTATATGAAAAAGCTAGACAGTGTACAAAAATGTCAGAGTTAAAGAGACATTAATTACTGAAAACTGTTGTGCCCACATAACCACAACCGGTGTTACTTTGTAGGACAGAGGGAGGAAGGTGAAACTAATGCTATCCCAGCAAAAACCATGGAATGGAAGAATCAGAGACTTTGAAGCATCATCAGGTGTAATCTCTAGCAGAATGAGTATATTTCTGCATTCAACTTCAAAGTCCAAGTCGACAAAGATGTTTCACTGCTCACTCATCACTGCCATTTCCTGGGTTTTCTATAGAATTAAACTAAAGGCTCGGTATTCAAAGATTTGGCCTATTCCATGTAACATAATTGATCATTTTTACTGTGCCAAGGTAAGTAAAACCATCATCCAACAACCAAACTGGACAAGAACTAATTTTCACTAAACGAATTTTCAAGAAATGATAAATAAAATGGGAAAAATGTTGCCATTTAATTTTTAACTTCTACCAAACTTTATCCAATACTACTAACTAGGTCAATCCCATTCCCACCCAAATGTTAAAAGAAAAAAAAAGGATCCGCCCGATTTTCAATGGGCAGAAAAGAGATATGATCAGACGGGCCATTAGAATCTACTGTGGGCTAG
Organism: Catharanthus roseus; assembly: GCA_028651295.1. Taxonomy (NCBI): domain Eukaryota; kingdom Viridiplantae; phylum Streptophyta; class Magnoliopsida; order Gentianales; family Apocynaceae; genus Catharanthus; species Catharanthus roseus. Next base: position 599,472 of record JAPQWS010000087.1, read on the forward strand.
TCGTGCTGCGGTTCGCAGTTCGCACTATCCAAAAGATGGTGCGCTGCAGCCTTCTTTTCCATGAATTGTTTGTCGCCACCACTAGTGAGAAATCTGTATTCAACTAGAATCTAGGGAGGGAGGGGGCAGCAGGCCAGATAAACAAAGAAACTACTAAAAAAAAAACGGTATAGAATTGTAGGGCAGCAAATGTATATATTACTACCAGTACATCTACATGGGATCCTACTCGAGCACAGATCCTGAGGAGGAGAAGTAATTAAATGGAGAGGCTTTGGGACTGGCACAGTACTAGTATTAGTGTGTGTATATTGTTGCAAGAGACTTTTGAGTGGGTAAAACTTTTCACTCCACTACTCTAATTTAAAATTTTTATTTACAATTGAGAAATTAATTAAAGATTATCCTTCAACCATTTATGTTTTGCCAATTTAATGACTAATCCTTTCTTTTGTGATTTATGTCCGTATAATATTTATGTTTGGCCGAAATTATCATGATATGGCAAAATTCTCGAGTTATTTACATGTTTTGCATCGATACCATTAACGATGAGATAAAATTAGTATAACACTAGATTTTTTACCCTAATTTGAATAAATATATATTCCTAACTAAATACTTATTATATCTACAATTTCTTTTTGTCGTAATTACTATATTATGTTTATATTTTCGTTCCATAGCTCACTTATATACTACATGAATAATTCCGTCACAACACATTGATTTTTACCGTGCTAAGACATTTTTTTATTATGCACTTAAAAATAATAAAAGAGCATAAATAATGATAAAACAAAATTAGTCTCAAATAGACGGACGTTAAATAGTTAAAAAGTATTTTGAATAATTTCTCCTTAGATTAAGTTCAAAATTTCAAGTAACAAATAATAAAATTTTCTACTCACTATCAAAATTTAAACTCTCTTTGGATATGCAAGTCCTATAAACTTGTCTAGTTACTTGGTGCAATTTAAGTTTTGTCCAGATGTCTTAACAATAAAGAGACTGAAAACTTATTTAGTTATCTAATTGGGGATTTATCTTTTCATATAATTTATCTAACTCACTTTTTCTTTTTCTTTTTCTTTTTCTCCTAGTCACTTGACTGCACATTCCTTAATTTCAAAAAATACAATCGTGCATGATCATCTAATTCACTTTTTCTATAATATTTCTTTTAAGGGGATTATTATTTGTAATTCGTAAATTACTTCTACAATCCATCATACCCTTATTTGCATCATGTCCTTCCCTACCAACTTTATATCTCTAAACAAAACACTCTATATCTTGTCTAAAGTTATCAACTCACATTCAATATTTTAAATTTTTAGAGCAAAAATGGATAAAGATTTGAACATAAATAATGTCGGTGCTTAGAAAACATAAATTTTGCAGTAAATCTTGAAGATTTTTTTTAGATCTCATAAAACATTCGAGGTTACTTGTTGACTATCGGATAAATCACTCGGTGCAATTCGATCACCCCAAATGATCCATCATCACGTGGTCAACAAGCAAACCCGAGTCATTTATTCATGAAGCTTAAATATGTAAAGAGAGATGGAGAGAAATTTTTTTAGAGAGAAAAGGTAGAGAGAGAGGTGAAATGCAAATGAAGACTCTAACCAGCTGCACGAGTAATTTACAGATTGCTAATTTGCAATCTCCTTCCTTAATTTATCATACTATGAGGAATTATATTTGAAGATCTCTTAGAAAAATATGAGGGTAAGAAATAGAAGAATAGTGGTATGAGTGAGTAGTAGCATGCAGAGGACCAATGTGTGTTTTGGAGTGTGGGGAGGAAGGGAAACAAAGATACATTGGCCAATAAAGGATGCCAATTGAAAACGACGATGCACTGCAAAGCTTTATTCCATCTCTTTAATACAAATATGTACTGCTATTATGCATAATGCATTCAAAATCTTCTGATACATTTTTTACTATATTTTTTAATATATTTTTTTAATAATAATTTTTTTTAAATTTTAAAATTTATTTTTCATTTTATAAAACTTTTATTAAAAAATTATTACAAAAAATATGTACTAAAACATGCACTAAGTTTTTACTATATTTTTTAATATATTTTTTTAATAATAATTTTTTTAAAATTTATTTTTCATTTTATAAAATTTTTATTAAAAAATTATTACAAAAAATATGTACTAAAACATGCACTACGATAGTGTAGCCAATCTATCTCAATCGGCTGCTACAAATTCATTCATGGAAGATGCAGCAACATTTGCGCAGTCCACCCTCTTCGATGTAACTAAATTTTTGTATCCTAAAAATTCCTACCTACCAAAGCACCCTATTTTATTTGTAAATTTAAAATTGTTTGAATAGTTTTGTACTTGGAATGCATTTGTAAAGTAGACGAAATTTTAACAAATTTTTTATTACTTTTCAGTCCCTCAATCTTTTCAGCATATGCTTTTGAATGGCAAAAATGGAGAGGAAATGACTTAACGCCCTTCTGGTCCTCTTAGAATAAATTTATAGTTATGTCAACTCCGCAGACTACGTTTCATAACACAAGAAAATCTTTGGCTATGAGCAATCATGTCAACTATGACAAGAAAAATCCTAAATCAAATCCTAGATGCTCATTTATGAATAATCTAAGGTTTTAAAATGAAAGTTATTGCAATTTTTTTAAATTTAAATTTATTTTTTAACAACTAATTTAATTTTTATATAATTTTTAAAATCAAACAAATTACTCGAATACCAAAGAGTTCTTCTATATTTAGAAACCAAACTCAGATAATCAAGTGAAAACCAACTGATTATTAATATGTAAAAAATAATGTTATTACGGTCAACTTTGGACCATTTATCGATATGTGCAAGTCATCCTTGCGCAAATGTCATGCTAATCTTCTACGTGTCTTTCCAATTTTTTTATCGAATGGACATTATGGTTAACTTTATTTCTTAAATCCTTATTTCAACTCACTAGGATAACACTACCCCACATAATAGCTATAGTTATGGTACATTTGAATTGGATTTAAAAATAAAAAATACATTATGATTTAAAAATAAAAAATACATTATGATTTTTTACGTAATTTTTAAAAAGATAAATTATTTATTAAAAAATATGTGAAGTTCAAAATAGAAAACAAAAAATGTTTTAAATTTTAAATCTGATCCAAATGCATAGTTTAGTGAGAAAAATTACACTATCACTCTAAAGACCAAGACATGACTAGAGGGGTTGAGTTAATGGCCTTCTCTAATATCTGTAAAGAGAATTTAGAAGTATTCATTTTTTAATAGAAAATTGATTCAAAATGTCACTAAATTAGATGTCATATTATATTTGTTATTATCTCTGGTTAAAAATATAAGTTATTTTTTACTTTGCATACGAATTAACGTCTATTTTACCCTCAATAAATAAGGAAATAGAAAGAGAGAAAGGGAGATACATAAATGAATTAAGGATAATAAAGTTAAAAAATAGACAATAAATACACATTGAAATGTGTAAAAAGACTTATAATTTTGACAATCCAATTTTAGTTAAAAAGACTTATATATTTCCAAGTGGAGGTAGTACTGAATTTTATTTTTTTTTACTATTTTTGTCATTTAATAATTTTTGAGTATATTTTCATACAAATTCACATGTCATGTTTTTATTTTGGTTTAATTTGATAAATCTAACACATGTAAAAAGAATTTGACAAAGAGGTTTCATATATCTAAATTTCGTTAAATTCAACCATATAAAATGATAGAAATAACATGAAGAAACATATAAAAATTGTTAACTAGCAAAAAAAAAAAAAAGTAAAAAATGAAATTTATTGGTAAAAGGAGAAACATAAGCTTTCTTTCATGCCTTTTTGAACCAATTGTGCCTTCAACAAAAAAATATTTAGACATTGTTCTTTAAGCTGTTTTGGCTCTATATATTTTGAATTTTTTTAAGTAGATCAACTTTGACTCTAGTCCTCAAAGTTAAAAAGGTCTTACTAAAGTTGCAATCTGTATAGCGGAGGTTACATTTTAGAGAGCGATTCATGCATGCAATTTGAGAGATAACAAACGTACTTTTGCTGTGAAATTTATTTATAAAAGTAGAATTAATAGGGAGAAGAAGCCACCCAACCCAAGATGAGATCAAGTTGTTTTGTAAGAGGGAAGAAAAGTTGAGAAAATAATGTCAAATAACAAAAGCCAAAGAAGAAATGCAAAAGGAAAGGCTTTTGGTAGGCATGGCCAAAGATACTAAGGGCCCGGAGGATTCTGCCCCTTAAAAAAAATTTACATTTTATATATGTAGTATATAATTATATTTATTTTGAGTAAAAATTAATATATTTTTTAACATAACTCTAAAAGAATAACAATTAAGTTATTAAATATAAAAATTATTAATTTATAATTAATAAAAAATTAAATTTTTGTATTTAAAATTTTAGTTTCTTAAAGGTCCTCAATTTAGCTTCTCACACATGTTAGTAGGAAAATTTTATTATAAATGAGGTCTATGTTCCTACTCATGGAATTTTTAACTTATATTAGGTAACATCACATAGGCAAAGCTAGACTTCAAGTCTGGAGATGCCAAAATTTAAGTACAGAATTTATATATCATTTAACCTCATAAAAATAATATTGAGTTATTAATTTTTGTACTTATAACTTAAATTTAATTAATTTTTAGGGAGTTAAAGTAGTAAAATATACTAATTTTAATATAAAATAGATATATTTATACATATAATATAAAGTACACAATATTTTAGGGGGGGCCAAAATGACAAAATATAGTTAATCTTAACATAAAATAGGTATAATTATATATAAAATATAAAGCACTACCAAAAAGTAAGGGGGTCAATGGCCCTCTCGATCCCCATTAGCTCCACTCATGCTGTTATGCAGTTCAATACAAGTCAAAAAATTTATAAGTAGAAATATGAATATGTGTATAATAGAATTTTTACTTTTGGTAAGCAAAAACAGTATTGAAAAAAAATTTAAAAAATTCAGCAGAATTTTCACTTTTGGTAAGCAAAAAAGGCTTTGAAAAAAAATTTCAACAGCTTTATGGTGACGAACATAAACACATGTATGATGATATAAATCACAAAGACCATTTTATGCATCACTTTATATATTACTTTTCTTATAATATATTTTTTTTAAATTTATCTTTTATTTGTAAGATTTTATTAATAAAATATATTAAATTTAAAAAATATACATAATATGATACAAAATGATATAAGAAATTGGATCCCAAATATGATATGATAACATATCAAACGTGGCACGCAAAGCAAAAGTATAAATAGACACATTTCTTTCGTACGTACGTACCCTCCTCTCTAACTACTCAACCACCCATCACTCTGTGTAATGCTTGTAAGACTCAATTGAATATGCAAAATGACAATATCATCCCCAACCAAGATCTCTTGCAATCTTTTACTCCTAATTACTTCATTATTTCCATCATATTTTTATTAAACTTTCACATAACGTCAACGATCTGATCTATACTTTAATTTAGAGAAGAGAAGAGAAAAACCTCCAAAAAAAAAAATTGTCAAAATATTGAGAAGATAGTTGTGGAATTATATATCTTTAATTTGTTGCCTTAATTATAACCATACAAGTTTAGCATGATGAGATGAGATGTACCACTTCTAGTCCAAAATATAAATGTTTTTAGTGTGTTGAAGATGCTTAAAAATATATAAATCCTTTAACACTTTTAATTTTTTAATAAGTATTTATTATTTTTTTTATTTTTACTTCGTCTTTTTATTATGTATTCTATTATTTTTATTTCTCCTTTCATATATTGAAAATGTGTATTTTATTTTAAAATTTATCTTCTTTTAATATTCTTTAACTTTTATACATAAATTAAAAAAGACTTGTATTTCTGACTCGGACCAGTAATAATTGATACCTTACCTCTCTAAGTCATTTTATGGCTGGAGAGGTGTGGTTTCCCTATGGAGTACAGGTTGAGAACATGAGACTTGGGGTGAGAGATAGAGAGAGTAAGGCAATGATGAGAATGTACAGATTACGAAGAGAGAGGGGGCAGCAGCAGCGTTGCTCCAAAACCAAAACACCAAAGTCTGAATAACGCGGGCGCGGCCACCCCATCCACAGCACCCCCCCCGCCCCCTTCCCCCTACTTCTCATATATAGGTAGTCCACCACCAATAAATACCCAAACAAACAAAAATCTCACATCCGCTGACAACACACAGAAGAGAAATTATATATAGGGAAGAAAAGAATAAAAACCTTGTGGTTTACGTTTTCTCCTACTACCACAGCCCTTCTTCTGCCAGTGCCAAGCAGCAACTCTTCATCAATGCTTCTTGTTCCCCCTCCTCCTCTTTCATTACTGTTTACTGAATCTTTACACTTCTCTGCAAAAATTAACAACTGTCCAAATCTTTAAAACTCTAATGAATTCTCATTAAGGCTAACGGATGATATGAGGATGGATCTGAAGTTATATGTATGCTATGTGTTTGATTATATTCCTAAGAGAAAAAATGTGAAAAGAGTCGATGTTACATGCACGTACACTTTTCCTGTTGAGTTGAGACAATTACTTTGAAGCTTTGTTATTGAATGTGTCAAAAGGAACAAAACAAACAGATCCAGACAAAATTTACTCGAATATAATATATATTGCCAGTTTTAATGATTTTGAAAAACAGTGGATTTTGACTTCCTATCCAAAAAAAGTCAGTTAAGAATCATGAACATAAAAAAGTAGAAAAACTCACCCAAAGACATAATCAAGATTTGCTTCAAAACACCAGCCAGATATGTATAGTACTCAGAACTTCAATTGTCTCCGAAATGGAACAAGAATTGAACCCTTTTTAAAGAGGGATTTTGGAAATGAACACAAAGGGATGTTTTATCACTTTGGAATATTGGTTTGATCGACGTGAAAAAAAGTTAAAGAAGTATGAAGGAATCCCTGATCTCATATAGAAGAAGTATGAATTAGGAATTTGGGGAATCGTAAAAAGAAATATGTGTAGATGTGCTTTGGAATATATAAGAGAAGGTTAGTAAGATTAAACAAAGGGTACAAACTCTACCTTTGAGAGAAAAGTGAACTTTCATTGAAAGAAAGAAAGATAGGAGTCGTAGGTCGAGGTGCTTGCTGCTTTAAGAAGAGCCTTTATTTAAGCGTGCACTTGAAAAAATTCCTTGTTTGTTTTTTTTGCAGCTTTTTATATATAAAATTGCAGAATAACAGATTAAATTAAACTAAAGAATCCAATTATTATTATAATACGTACTCAGGAATATTGGGTTTTGATTCAGATGCAAATTCGATGGCTTCACTGCATTTCCTTTCCTTTGCAGGGATTTCTTTTGTTAATTTTCCTTTTTTTTTTCTTTAAGTCTTGAAAGTTTGGAGATGGATCTGACATATAAAACTCATGAGAAACAGCCAACAGGCGCAGAGAATAAATGGTGTTTCAGGGTCAAATTAGAGGCCTATCTCTTGGACAGTTTTTGTGGAGGTATGGAAGGAGGAGAGGCGAAGAACTAGTTATAAAAACGGAGTGGTCTGGTGGCGGGCGGGAGGCGGGTGATGTCCAACACCTCCTTCCTCCCTTTGCTTATATATAGCGATTCTGATGTTCCGTCTCACATAAAAATAATATATATATATATATATAATGATGAGAACAATTGGTAACTAGTTAGGTTCAATTTAGATTGGTTTTTTAATTTGAGAAATGTACGTGTGTATTATTTTAATGTTTGTGAAAAATAATTATTAGTAAGAAAATATGTGAATTTTAAAATATCATAATTAACAACACACGAAAAGAAAATTTAAATTCATTACTTATAACCACTTCTTTAAGAGTTAATATTTAAGTTGGTGAGACTTTATCATATCATATGGACCTAATTTTACCATGATTTTGTCATCTCTTTGCGGTATGATGCCCTATGGTAAAATTAGATTTTAGTGACACGCAATAAGTGTCATCAAAAGTTATTAAATACAAAGAAAATTTATTTGTGATATTTATGAGACATTTACGAAAATACTACAACAAATGATGTTTCTTTTTATGACACTTCATAAATGACATAGCATTATAAGTTGTGCCACTTATTTAATGCTACAAATATATCACAAAATATGACACTTGTGATAAATGTCACAAAAGTATTTTAATTGTATTTAAATGAAATAAAATTTAATAGATTTTATTTTTTTACAAAATTAGAATCTCAATCAAAATTAAATACGCGACTTTATCTTGAACCCAAATATTACAAATTTGAAGACACAACATCTCTTCCCACCATAAGCGCTTCAACCAATGCACCACATACGTTTTTTATATAATCTCTAAATAAATTTTATTTATATTATATATCAATAAACTAAAACTTAATTAATTTGATTATTTATAGCGCATTTATTTAAAAGCTTATCTTTACTAAATAATAAAAAATAAAAGTTTCACATTAACACTAAATGTCTTACATTTTAGAGATTTTTTGTCAAACATATGCAACTTTTCTATTTTTAGAATAATTTATGAGTTAATAATTTTTCTCTCTAATTTCAATTATATAATGATGTTGTAGATTTCATAAATATAAAAAATATTTTTCAAAAAACTACGATTAATATAATTATTCAAATCTTTTAATAATTTTGAGAGAGATTACAATAACGAAGATAACAAAATTGTCATACCAAATTTAAGACGTATAATATGTAAAATATCACTATATTCTTTTCTTATTTTGTGTCTAAAACATTCTTTTCATAAATTTGAAATAGAGTATGAACTTTAGTCTTCTTTTTTTTTTGGGTAAAAAAGAGTTGATATTTTATTTAAAACATCAGTATTTACAAAAAAATACTTTAGGTTCTTTTGAGTATTTTCTTTTTCAATAATTATTATATCATAAACTTATAAATACATATTATTAAACTGTAACTTCAATGTAAAAATTTAGTTATATATATGTGTGTGTGTGTGTGTGGCCTTTGAAAATTTGTGTAACATTTTTGTGGCATTATTTTGTAAAATTTGAGTTTGTGCCATATTTTAGTGGCATTAAGTTTGTGTCATATTTTCATAGCATTTTTTATGGCATTTTCTTGTACTGTCATAATTTTATGGTATTTTATATAGCACATTAAAAAGTGCCAAAAAAATTGTGGCACTTATGAGAAAGAGACATTAAAATATGGCATTTTACAATAAGTGACACAGATTAGTGGCATATATAATAAGTCCCATAAGTTAAGTGCCACCAGTGCCCAAAATTGTCATAGTGATAATATCACTCATTTTTGGGCGCTATATTTAGATTCTTAGCATAATCTTTTAGTGTGATATCATAGTTGTGTTTGTGGGTTCGGAAGCGCAAGTTATGAGTATAGCAACATATTTATGGTTCCTACTTGGTAATTAGTTCTGCTATGCTAAAATAGATATCCAAGATGATGACGGATATTTAAACTCATGCTTATATACTATTCAAACATTTCGAACATATCACATGTGAAATATGTATCACAAGGACTCAACATCATCGCTAGACACATCCAAACTCATTCCAAGACTAGATTAGATGTACAGAATTCTAGAGGTAACTTTTATCGCGCACAGTGTAGCACTTATTTCTTACACATTTTGATCAATATGCTCACTGATCGAAGTGCAACTCATAAACCTAACAATACTCACAATTTCTACTTGACAAATGTCAAAATAGATTAATGCTATAAGTAATTAGATACATATTTATGTACTATTTAAATACTTCACCCATAATCCATACAAACAAATAGAGGTATCAAAATTCAAAAGTGGTCTAAGTTGTGAGTTTCCAACAATGGATTGATTATGGCATTCGTGGGCTGTTATCAACTTGGTCTTGGGGGTCATTGGGGTACCATACAAGGACTGAACTGCACACCCCGGGAATCACCCTAATTTAGTTTGCCAATAAATGCTCATGCCTTAGTTATGACCAAAACTTGCTCCTAACTTCTACCTCCTAATATAGAGTTTAATTTTGAAATCTAACGTATTATTTTCACTTTATATCTTATATCTTACAACTAATTAAACTTTTATTAAATATAAAATTATAAGAATCTCGAAGCTAAAATGAAGCCTTCTTATTGGCAAGAATGATATGATGATAATGAAATTATAAGTAGCAATCGAAACCCTAATGATTAACAAAAATAAAAACAAAAATGGCAAAGGCTTCGGAAATGAAAAGTAGTAATAGTATGATATCATGATTTGAGGTGAAAGTGGTATTAAAAGATGTGTCCCTTACATTCTAAATTCAACTCCTCAATGATGAGAAATACCAAAGTTGAATTCAATCAAAACCATATGGCGAAAAAAAAAAGGGGCCATTTTACATGATGATTCTTAAGCCAAAAAGATCACCCTTTTGAATGAGCAATATGGCCTTTGATGAGACCTCAGTGCTTGATAGCTATATATATTTTGTCCCTCTCAGTTCAGTTTGCAGGAAAAAGGGGACTAATGCTGAAGACACTTTAGTCTTTTTCAGTCCTCAACTTTTGTATATCTTCACATTCTTTTTGCCTTTGCTTTAGCATTTAGCAGTGGGGGAAAAATGATCTTCAGTCATTGTTTAATCATTGGCGTTATGTCTAGTTCTTGAATTGCACCATTTTTCCTCCCTTAAAGCTTAATAAATGAGCCATATTTATTTATCTAAATAAATTGCACTATGGGTATGATAATAAGAAATGAATCCAATTAATAATTATGATGGATATAAGATTAATAAACAAATACCCTCTAATTATTTGTTCCACACATTTAATCATCTTTAAACATCATCGGCAAGTAAAGTTTAAAATGGACTCATTCATTAATATAAAACAACAATCTAAAAGACTTTAAATAAAATCAATTTTCTTTGGGATTGTCTAAAACATGAAAGAATAGTTGAAGAAAAGTTTAGATTTGTTCCAAATTAAAATAAGTTCTTCTTAAAGAGAAGAAATAAACTTTTATCTAGAAGTAGAAGGATAAAAAAAAATACCATTCATGTAAGTTGTAGATCAAGGTTTGCCAAGTTTGATGTCTACTATGTACGTAAATCTATTCTCTTCTATCCATCTTTTTTTTTTTTTTTCTCCCAAATATCTCTCTCTACATCACCTTCCATAAAATAATTTTTTTTTTCAATTTTATTGGATATCGAAGGTTAAGGAGTTCAGTGTAATTGATGAAGACGGCCCGATATGATGATTAGCATCGTAAATGAGTCCAAATGGATACAATACACTATAAACGGATCTAGCATAGGAGTACTGGGGCACGGGCCTTCAGAGCCTACCAAAACCTCATAAAATATATACTCCTTACAAAGATGATCTCACTTCCCTTTTTCATCTATCTCAAATTATAGTCTCATTTCTTTTTGTAAATGATAATTATTTTCTTAAGTTTCTTTTATACCCCTCATCATTCTACCTCTTAATTATTAAAAATCTTCGCTTACCAAGAAATATTAATAAACCATACCATTCTACTACTTACATTTGTAGTTCCAAGACAAAAGTCAAATTCATTTAATATTTAAACAAGGTATAACAAAAAAATCAAAACAAAATTTATTAGTGTAACTAACTTTTCTTAATATGTGGGACAACTCAAATATGACTATCTTTTTTAGACCGAGGGAGTAGTATATTTCAATTTTTTTTTTAGAATTTACTTTCAAATTATAAAATTCTGTATAGTTTCAAAAATTTGTTAATCTACTTTATATCGTTAAGTAAATAAATTTTATTTTTTATTTTTAAAATATTTTTTATTAATTAAAGGTGCAACATAAAATTTGTTTCGATTTTTCTTTTTTTGTTTAACATTCATCCCGATTAAAAATAAATGTCATTCTAACTCATAACACAAATATTTGAGGGTTTTGAAATCAATTAAGTATTATACACAAGTTGTCTTATATATCCTCTCGTAAATTTAAAGAGAGAAATATAATAAATAGAGATGAGATAAATAAATAAGGAGAAGAAAGAGGATAAAATTAGAAAAATTATCATAAATGCTCTTTGAAAATGGTTAAAAAAACACTTAATATTAAACAAAATTAACTTTAAAAACACTCTCATTGTGAATCAAAAGGGAGTATATATTTACCTTAAAATATCTTATATATTATGTATTGATAGGAGCATTGAATTTCATGGAATCAGTAAGAGACAGAATAAAATTCCATAATAAAGACGATGAATTATTTGGGATAAAAATATAAATTTTAAATTTAAGATCTTATAAAAAATTTATATTCAAGCTTTATTTAAATATGCTTTGTACCCCCACTAAAAGTTTGTACTAAATCCGTTCGTGCAATACACTCTATACCGGATCTAAATCCACCTACTAAAACACACACACACACACATATATATATATATATATATATATATTAGACCCCATCTGTTACCTATCAGATCGATGTTATACGAACCCAAACCTTATTCTATAGAGTCTTGGGTCAGGGAAGGTTTAAGTATACCCTTTTAAAATAGCTATATTTCTATATTCTTTCTGTTAAATAAAAAAATATGAAACAACATTTCTAATTTTTGTTATTAAAAGAGAGCTATAAAACAAAATTTTCATTACAATCAACAAGATTAATATCATTACATAAGAAACAATAAATAATTTATAACATCATTTCAAAATTCTTCAATAAATAAAATTCTTTAAAATCTTAAATATTTTTTAAAAATAATGATATTCTAGCTAAAATTATTAAAAGTTCAAGTACAATCTTCCCAAATGCAAGAATCAAATCAAAACATAATTCTGGTTCAATACATTAATCAAAGTATATTCTCTAAATGCATGTTATAATTGTAGATGTTATGTTATACTCCCTCCATCCCACAAAGATAATCTCACTTTCCTTTTTTCTTCCTCCCAAATTATAGTCTCATTTTCTTTTATGAATAGCAGTTAATTTTTTAACTTCCTTTTATACCTCTCATTATTATATCTATTTTTTTACTAAGCATCTCCACTTTCCAAGAAATATTGATAGAACACACATCATTCTACCACGAATTTCAAGACAAAATATCAAATTCTTAATCTTAAAGAAGAGTATAAAAGAGAAATCAAAGTAAAATTTATTAGTCTAATTAATTTTCTTAATCTATGTGAAAAATGAAATAGGATAATCTTTGTAGCAATAAGGAGTAATATAATATAAAAGTAAACTATATCTAGATAAATGTATTGTTATTAATTAATTATCCTAATGGGTAAATGAGTATGGATATTATAATACCCCATCCAAACCTATTTAATAAATGCTAATTAGGTTTGGTTCTAGATCTGAGTCCATTAGTATAAGATTTAGACTTATCCAATATAAATGGGAAGGATGTAGACGGGATTTGGTAAGACCCAACTTGTTTATCGCAGTAATGACGATGTTTGTGAGTTGTAGAGCCTCATTCATTCTGGGTGAATGTAAAATTATAAAGTATATAATCTTGTTAGCATTTCAAAAATTAATAATTTAAGAATAGTAAATAATGAATGATTAAATTGTAGGTATAACGATTTATTTTTTCCTTAATAATGAGATGGGCTCGGAATTGTCTATACCACTTACCTATATCATCATCTGTTCTATATTTTATAACATATTTTTTTTAAAGTTTATTTTTTCTCTTTAAAATTTATATTTTATTTGATAAATTTTGTTAATAAGATGTATCAAATTTATAAATAAGTCAGATAATGATACGTAAAAGTGATACAAGGGATTGAGTAGAACGAGATGTATATAGTTGATTATGATTATCAATGCAGCACATACCATAAGTCTAAAAATAGCCCGCGTCTTTATATTTGAGTCACTAATTAATAATCTTGAATACTTATTTAATAAATTTTGACTTGTTATAAGATTATTTTAATAAATGTGCATAATTAAAACTATATATGGATATTATTATATGATAATTATAGATATTATCCTTTAGTAGATAATAGTGACTTAGTCACTATCTATCCATTCATATTAAAGGATAGGTTTCTTTGATCCCCACCTCCACATTTACATATATATATATATATATATATATATAGAGAGAGAGAGAGAGAGAGAGAGAGAGAGAGAGAGAGAGAGAGAGAGAGAGAGAGAGAGAGAGAGAGAGAGAGAGAGAGAGAGAGAGAGTGCCTTTGTGAAGTTTATAAATATTGTTGTTAGCCCTAAGGGCATTATTGCATATGATTTTGATTATGATTTACATGTGTTTGTGTGATGAAATGTTAATCTTAGTTTCAATAGAACAAAAGAAGCATATTTGAAGTCTCAAGGCTACACTCTTAGAAGCAAAAGATCTTGGTGATCAAGGCAAAATGAAGGAGAAAAGATCAAGGCATTGAAGACCTTGAAGACTTATGTCTTAGTTAGGGATGTGCTAAGATATTTCTTTGTAAAACTTCCTAACTCTCATATTTGATTGTTGATCATGTATGAAGCTTCTTGGATGAATTTCTTTCTATAAACTATTCTTAAAAAATCCAAGTATTCTTGATAGAGTTTTTTATGCCTTCGAAAGTTTTCTTTATCTCTAAAAGAGTATCAAGAATACATGTTTTGAAGTGTTTTGAAACGTGAAGGAAAGTTCTTTTTGTTTAAGAAAAATTGGCTTTTAAATCCTTCTCAAAAAAGGGTCATCCGATTTTTATAACTGGTCATCCGATTTTCAAAACTGGTCATCCGATTCTGATCCTTCGATTTTTTTCAAGGGAGAAAAATCCGACGTTCTATTTTAAAATTGGTCGTTCGATTTTTCTAGCTTTAGAAAAATCGGTAGTCCGATTTTAAGAAGGATCATCCGATTAATGTAGGATGCGTCCGAATCTTTCTGTTTCAATATCAGTCGTCCTATTTTAGAAAATGGCTCATCCGATTTTCTTGTATAAGGAAATCGGATGTCCGTTTTTAGAAACCTGTTGTCCAATTTTCCTTTTTACTGTGAAAAATATTACCATTACACAGAGTAACGACTACTTTTTTTCTTCATATATATTGATTTTTTATCAGCTCTAAAAATATGGAAGTTGATTGAAAATTGATTGAGATCATTTTAGAACATTTAAGAGTTTTAAAAGTACATTGTTTCATATATCTTCCTCTCATAAAAACAAATAGAAAAATCTTCTTGGAGCTTCATTGTTGATCATCCATCAAAGAAGAATTAAAGAGGAGCTTGTAGAAGTATTCCATTGAGCTGTATCTTCCTCTTCTTAAGCTCATTTGGTAACATTGTTCCTTACTCTTCTTATTCTTTTATTGTGATCAAAGGTTTGTGGAAAACCCTTTGAGTGATCCTTTGATAAATATTGTATTGTTGTGTTGTGTAAACTTTGAGGTTTTTGTGTAAAACCCTTGAAGGGTGATCCTCATCGTGTTATTCTGTAACCAACTTTGAAGATAGTGAATTTATGAAATCCTTGGGTTGAGTCTCAAGGTAGTGGATGTAGTTCTTTGAGAGAGTGAACCACTATAAATTTTTGTGCATGTTCTTTAAAGTTTAATTCTATGTTCATTGCTTGATTGTCAAAACTATAAGATTTTATTTGGTGTAGATTCTTATCAAAAAAGAGTTTTAGAATTCTTTCACAAACAAATTGGAGGTTTATCTTTTTTATCAACAAAAGTTTTTATGAAAATTAGCAAAAAACGTTATTCACCCCCCTCTAAGGTTTTTCAATTGTTGAAAATAATAAGAATGCATAGTTCTCATTGCTTTACTTTGGTCCTATTTTCCATTGCTTATACTTTTTTAAACAATTAAAAAAAGTGCTTATAAAAAGTTATTTTTAAATCAATTAATATAACAATTTTATTATTAATAATATCAATAAGCAGAAGCAGTTCTAAAATGCACCCCACAGTAACTTTTCTAAAATAGCTTTTTTCAATTTTTTAAAGTTAAAAGCAGATATAATAAACAGTGAAGAACAGTTCTAAAACAGTTTATAACTTAAAATAACCTAAAAGCTGCTGATTTTAAGCAATGGAGAACATGCCCTTTGTTTTCTATAGTAGTTTTATTTTGTAATCTTTATTTTCAATTCGTCGATCGCGATAATATTTTAATAACATATTATCAGCATAAGTCTATACCAAGAGCTATTGAAAGTTGTATCAGGAGTTTAACAACTCTAGTTTTCAAATGTATTAGAAGTTTTGAATTATTTAGAGGTTAAGGTAAGCTCTCTATATCAGTATCTCTATTTTCATACAAAATTTTGTTAAATTTGAGATTGTGACTCTCATATTTAAGGAATAAGTTATTTATCGGATATGAATATTTGGTGTTAAAATTCATTTGGATATGGTGGTCTGAAGAAAACATAAGAAAATTATAAAGCATTAAATCAATTTGATTTTGGTGATATTTGAGAGAAAATACATATAATTACATAAAGATGATCGTTACATAACCATTGGAATATGATCGTTATATAAAACCAGTTATAATAGGTTATGTTTGTAGGTACAAAAATATATCTATTACATGAGTTTGTGACTTTTAGAATTCCTTATCAATCAAAACTATAAAAAAGAAAAAATACGAATAGTGATGTGAGAGAGGAAAATTTTTTTCTTTCCCATATCTCGAATATGCTCTATGCGGTAGTTATATCGATCTTATGTCTGGTTGAGATTGAATAAGAAAATGAGTTATTGATGAAGTATTGTCTATTTGACCAACAATTCTATGTCCTTCCCTGAAGTGAATGAAAATAGATCTTGTCTTTTATTTGTTACAGTGATATGTTTGTGGACGTGGTTATGATAAAAATAATCTCCATAATTATATTAGTGAAATAACTCATCAAATTCTCAAAATATATATTTTTAACAAAAGTGAAAATTTTGGAGAAGAAAATGAAAATTTATGATTTATACTTTCCTGAGATATTATCGATGCAAAATGAATAATGATATGTTATGTACCTATAGTACGTTTGACATCCTATATTATTAATCAATTAGCATCGATTAAAAAAATGAAAAGTATTATTTTACTTATCCTGAAATTATGCTATTAATAGTAATGATGTCTTAATTGAAGATTCATAATAATATGTGACATACAGATGCAAACAATTTTGTTGAATCTCTGGAAGAAAATATTTGATATTTCTAAAAATAAATAGAAAAATGGAAATGGTAGTCTAGTTCTAAAAGAATTAGTTAATTTTAAGCTCTAGAAGAGCTATTAAATTGCAACTCCAAAAGAGTTAGCATTATCTCAAATATTTAGTGTGAAAGAATTATATCAACTAAAATATTCTCAAACGTTTTTTCAGTTTGATGATGTTCATCATAATGAAAATGATCTTCCTAAAGTGAATGAATTAAGTCTCTATTTATTATTATTATTTTTCTATCCAAATAAATTTATATTATAGAAATTATATTGTTTTATTTTCTATAACTCATCCAGAATTCTTGGATTTGAGATGCATTATAGTTTATTGAGTAAGCCTGCCAGTTTACTGATTCAAATAGTTTGTTTACTTATTCAAATAGTTTATCAATTGGCATGGCGGTTGGAGCATCCTGATCACGAAATATAAAAATTTACTTATAATTTTTGGAACAATTATAGGACCTAAAATTTCACTAACCCTATGAATTCTCATATGCTACTTGTTTTTAAAGCAAAAAATAATTTATAAGAATGTTACAAGTATTACTTAGGCTTGAATGTGTTATGGATAAATATAAAGAAACATAGTCAATCATTGATAATATAGTCACATATATTATTTGTTTACAGGGTTTGCATCTCTTTGATTATAAACTCATATTTATGTTGATGCACCAAGTGGTTATGAAGAACCATATCTGCCTTGAAATAATTTATGTAAATTTTTAGTTGCACTTGTTCTATTTTTCCTACAAATTTATATAAGTTCTCTTATTTATAATTGGTTCGTGGTCACTAACCAAATATTTTCTATCTCTAGATTACAATTATTATATACATTTCCCTGTTCCATTACAAAAGTAATTAGATGAGACCTCAAAAGAGGTTCTAAAAAAAATGTTTGGGAGCAAATCTCAAGGGATAGCTTTACATTTTGATAATTTTAAATATGTTTCTCAACATAAAAAGGAGATGATATGAAAATGAAACCTAATATAATATTATTTTGTGTCTCGTAGATAATAAGTTTATATTTGAAGTTCAAAAAGATAAGTTAGGTAGCCAAGCAATTCATTGACCAATATCCGTATATAATACTATTCCTACTTGATGCCTCTGAAGGAAAAACTACCATTACAAATAAATTTGAGATACAATTAAAAGAGTGGTAGATAAGTGGGTTCCAACAGAATGTATTCCTCATATATATGAAAGAAGCAAATAATTAAGATGACCAAATATAGTAAAATCAAGAAAAAATTCTATCAGAATTTCTCTAAACATGAAATGTATTATTTTTGGAAGAAAAATTCAAGTACTTGAAAGTTGCGATAATGAGATCCCAATATGTCATGTCTTAATTATAAATTATAATGGAACCGTAAAATAGTACAAGACATTGATAGTATTCATGCGCATAACATGAATACAAATGAGGATCGAAAATAAAAGTCCGCAGACTTGAAATTCAATATTTGAGATAAAATATAGTGTTTGCATAAGAGATATGAAATGTGTTAATATTTTATACTTGAAGTGTACATATGTTCCTATCAGAAATTATACACTCGAAGCGTAATTTTAATAAGATAAAAATAAATATCTCTATGAAAATATAATGTGAACCATTAAATATAAAAGTCATAACCCGTAGCTTGAGGTTCTTCATAAAACTTGTCAATAAAAACGAAGAACAAAATTTTTTTATGGTGGATACACATAAAATGATTTTATAGCATAAAATTTTAGAATTGATGACCTGAAGTTGAAATGCATGAAGCATACAAATAATCATTCATAAAAAATATAACATAGTTGTCTGAGTGATAATTCTAAAAGATAATATTGGAGTATCCAATAAGTTTATGTATATAAAAACATGTATAAGACTTGCTTATTGCCATATATTCTATTAATAAGAGATGTTTCTTGTTGGCCCGCATGGGCGTAGCTCAGTTGATTCTGGGGCTGCAGAGTTGGTCCCAAGAGCCAAGGTTCGAATCCTGGCAGCGGCAGTGTGGGAATTTCAATCTCTCCAATGTGAGAGGTGGTTCCTTGTGCGCACCAGGTCCTGGGCGTCGGGCAGTCTGGTGGGGACCCTGAGGGCGAGGGATTTCGCCTTTTGGTCCCAAGAGATGTTTCTTGTTGAATGAATAATTAATTATTACTTTGACAAACTAGTGTTTTCCATGATTAGAGAGAAAAACAAATATTGTCAAGTTTGTGAGTTCTCATGTATTTTGGGCTTCATAGGACATAAATATATACTATTTGGTCCACTCAGAATTGATCGATTAAACTTCCAGACAAAATTCTCTTTTCTGGTAGTCTTCTTTAACGTACGTAACTTTTTCTTTATTTAATCAAAATTAACCAATGATTTTGAAGATTTTGAAGTCAATTTTTTCGAAGTAATCACCTCTGGAGTATGGTAGAAATAGACTGGGAACTCAATATTAGAGATTAGCAGTTCACAAGAATGTGTTCTTCAAGGTAATTGAACATTCAAAGTTCTTACACCTTATTAGGAAGTGGCTTTCATTTTTGCATTAAAAATACTTGAAAAACAGACAAATCTTTTGTGTTCAAGGCCTTGCTGGCTTTTACATATTCTTCTGCAAGTCTCTACTGCTGGCTAATTAAGAATCCATCGAGAACTTGTAATTTAAGAACCATTAGTTCTCTTTGAGAAAATGCATCCTTGATAGTTGAAGAGAGAAATTTACACCTCTTAGAATGAACTCGTGGTGACTCTTCAATGGGAGAATGGCAGTTGGAAAATGCAAAAAATTTGCATCTCTTAGATGGATAGATTGGCTCTTAATGATGAAAGAAAATCATGTTGAATGAAGAAAGACTTTTAATGGAACTTCTTGTTGATGTATCTTTACTACTGAAAAAAGAAAGAATATAGAGAACCATACATATATATATATATATATATGATTGTAATTGAGATTTCAATCTTGAAATACTTCAATGAAAATGGCTTCCCACCAATCATTACTTCTCTTTGTCTTACTGAAGCTGATTATGAAGATATCATCTTGGCCTCCTGATTTGGTTATATCATGAAGATATCTTTTGTGTTCGATAGATTTTGATGTTTGAATATTGAAGTTTTTGCATTTTTTTTTAAGGTTTTAGTTTGTTGATGTTTGAAAATCGAAGGTAGTACATTGTTGATGTTTGAATATTATTACTTGTTTAGCTTTTTCTATTGCATTTTAGGGAGTTTTAGAGCAATATTATTAATTATATAAAAAAGGTTATCGACAGTATAGTAAAGGAATTTTTGTTGGTAAAGTTTTTTATTTTTAAATTATAAAAATGATCGTTGGTAATAACCATCAATACATATTACCGACAGATATAAATATTGTTGGTGTGTGTTACTGACAGACATTTGTAGGTTACCGGCAATAAAAACCTAGACATGGAGAAAATATACTCCGTCGATACAATCATCGGTAATGTTTGTTACTGATGGAAGTTGCATTGTTAGCGTTGGTTACCGATGAAAGTTAGCTGACGGCTACTTCTGCATCGGTAAACCTTCTGTAACAAGAAAACACTGACGGATATTGTCGTCGGTAAAAGGGGTATTTTTGTAATGTTTGGCAATGGTGTAGTGACAGGATTCAATAATGTAGTACAAATATCATTAATTTCTAACAATATCTCAATTTAATTAATAATATCTCCTATTATATTTCTTCTTATCATGTTAGAGTTTAAGGTTTAGAATTTAACGTTTATGGTTTATATAGATTAAACGATATGACACAAATATGATTAATTTTTAACAATATATAATTTCTTTAAGTAATGATCAAAATTTAATTTATTTATTTTTAATTTATTAATATTATTAAAACTTAAATTAATAAACCTTTTAGGCGGGAAGCAGGCTGGGCCGTACAGGCAGGCTAATTATTTAATTATAACATTTTCATTTATATTAAATTTCATTTCTAAAGAAATTATTTGTTCTAAACAATTGTAATCAATAATATCTCCTATTATACTAAAATCTGTCTTCTTTAGTCTCCAAAATAGAAATAGGGAGGTCTATTGATGGGGGCATGGATGGGTGATTCTTCACCGGCCCTGCACCATTAGAGTTCTCCCAGTTCTCTTTTTTTTTTTTTTCGACTACCAGGTAGTAAAGCAAGGTTCGGGTTCGGAGCTATGGGAATGTACATGCAGTAGAAAATTACGCCAATCCATTGAAACCCCCCTTCCGGCTTGTACTCACGAAGTGGTACACTAAACACCAACCCAATTTCGACAAAGATGCTCGTTTCCTCGGAGCCCTCGATGTCGATAGAAGGAGGTCGCGGCGTAGAAAAAGCTCTGTTTTAAAAGATGTTAGTGTTCACGAAAAGGCGACATGAAACTCCTTTATTTGCTAAAATAAAAAGGATAAAATCCCTTACCTCTCAATCGCGGCTCCTGCCGGTGGGGAATTCGCTCCCGGGACACAGAAGTCATGGGTGATCATTGGTCCGATGCTTCGGGCGAAACCAATTCTCAGGGTGTGACGGGCGGTGTGTACAGGGCCCGATAATGGATACCATATGGCCGAGGTTGTCGTTCCCCCCTAAATTGAGCTTCGAGGAATTTATGACACAACTATTCAATTAGTTCGGACTTGTTTAGTATTGAATTGCCGGGGAGTTATGCCTCCCGCCTCAGCTTTGCGGATGGGAGGAGGGTGAGAGCTGGGGAAGTCTTTGACTCTTTCTTCTTTCCTGCCCAAGGTGAAGTGGAGAAGATCAATCAATTCCTAGTCAACCGTGGGTAAGCTCCATTCCTAGGATGTGAAAGTCTTTTTCTAAAAGGGGAAACTTGCTTGCAGAGTATGTCTTTGATGACCGAATGAACGATCAAAATCACCTACGGCCCTTTCTTTTCCTCAGACAACTACAGATCTAGAAAGGAGGGAGGTCCTCGTCGGCGAATCTACAAGATATGCCATACTTCTAAACTTGATCTCAGAGAAAAGTGAGAGAGGAAGTGCTTGCTTGTATTAAGGGAACTCTCCTCTCCCAAGACGAGGGATGGTCCCGCTTCCTCATTGAGAAATTCTAGGTTCACCGAAAGGGGCAGTCAGTTGGAACCCCGTACTGAAGCAATTTTCCTGTCTGAGTCATCAAATCGGTGGAATAGTCCTTTCTTGCGAAGTCTCGCCTCTCCTTGATTGTTAATCAATTCCATAATGAGTACTGTTTTACCCACCCCAGCTCCACCTTGCTTCTTTCCTCTAATTCAATAGTACGATCCGCGACCACCCGTAGAGGATTGAAATTGGATCCAGAGAACTTGTTAGGCTTTGCTAGACTCGCATCGGGGAAAGAAATAAAATAATAAGTACTAAGAATAAATACTAAAAACTGGGTCATGTAACTTCATTTTTAGAAATTCTTCCCTGATATCTATCTTCCTCCCCGTAAGCGGAACACTTTTGCAATCTCGCCATTAGCAGCCTTCTTCACTTATGTCATTTCTCTATATCTCTCTTTCTTTCCATTCTTCACGGCCCTCCATTAATTTGAAAGCTTCATAGTTATCATGAACTCGCCCTAGCTTTTTTCTGTTTTAAGAAAAGGTAAAATCCTATTTATTTTTTCTCCTATTAGAGTTGGTCTTCCCGTTTCTTCCCTTTATTCTGATAACCATTTTTTCTCCTATAGAAGGTTAAAATTGGTTTTCCAAATTTTATTATAGCATAACAGACAATCATTTTCGATCAGTTTCTATTCAATTCATTTTATAGAAAAGCAAAATTGTCTTCTAATTGTCATTTTTAAATATTGAATACTTAATTAACATAGTTCCAAAGTTCACATTATTTAATTGACATAATGACATAATGTGATACCATAAGCACTGTAAACATAGTACATACTTATATTCGAGAAAGAATTTAAATAAGTATTATATTGCATGTTCATAAACAATTAGCTTGACAAAAAAAAACTCAAATTGAAATAGGTTTTCTACTTATTTCTTCATGAACTAAACTTCTTTTAAAAAGTAAAAATCGGGCCGCTTCTACAAAGTAATTGGTTAGAACTATAATTTTCTCACAAATAAATTTTGCATGCATTAATTTCAAAATATGAGCAGTCTAGCTTGCATTAAATAAAGTGATTTGTTTTTTATTGTTTACAGATTTCACAAAATCACTTTTTTTCTTTAAGTATATATACTAATATTATTTATTTTATATTATTCGTCTCATTGTTATAAATTAATCAAACAGATTTAATTTGCAGGCTATGATTCATATTGGAGGTCACATTTTGATTGTGCTCGATTAATTATCTCAACGGCTTTGCATTGGTAACTTCGATATTCATTGAGTAAGTAATGAGTAATTATTCATCGTGGGACGAGTGATTGATGATCATTCCTTGTTGGTAAGAGGTGATTCTCTTGCTATTTGTTTACAAATATTTATGATTAGTTAGAAAATAATTAAGAATAGTTGATATATAATATTTTTGTTAAACTTGAAATGTATGAACAGTTTCCATATTTGAAAAGTGTATGTTATATTGATGAAATTTTAAAAATTTTATTAATGTAATTCCGTTCTCCCAACCTTCCTTCCGATCTTTGTTTTGTCCCCTCTTATAATGGCTATTTTTTCCTTTAAAGTTACATAGTTAGTGTGGTTGTTTATACAGCAAGTGTTTATAATAACATAAAATATACATTAAAAATCATATCAGGTTAGGGTATTAAGGCTTAGGAAGGAAAAAAAGAAAAGGTTTAGGAGTAGATAGACTATATTGTGACCTGTTTTTGTGGCCTTGTTTTGGGGGCTTTTGGGATAGAGACCCGGAAATAACAGCAACCCAATAGAAAGCGAACCCAAGAAATGAACGCATTGCTCAAATGTAAATGTAAGTCGATAAAAACAGACGGGCATGTACTAAATAAACCAACGCAAAACCCTGTTTCACATTGAGAGAAAGGGATTGTCGTCAGCAAATCGGGAAATGACGATTGACGATGACAGTTCAATATACGTAGGAGGGCTTCCTTACGACGCCACCGAAGAGAGCGTCCGCAAAGTCTTTGATATTTACGGTGCCGTCGTCGCCGTCAAGGTCCGTTTTCTTTCTCGTCATATCTCTGTTTCTGGATGTGAACTAAGAAAATTTGCTTATCTGCTTTAGGGTTTAGTCTTTTTTTGTGGGATTGGAGTTTTCTTCAACTCAATGCGCTGAAAATCGATTAGGTTAGCCATTGATTTTAGGAAACATATTGTCATTTTAGTTGTTAAGAATTGAAGTATTGTTTGCTTACCCAATGGTTAGATGTATTGTTTTTTGGGCCTTCCGGGGTATGAACTAAGATTTTCTGAAGTTCATATGGCAAAATTCGAGACCTTTTACCGTTTATGTTGGTTCATTCTAAAGAAATTGTCTGAGTTTGTAGGTGGGTGGTAGTTGTTGTTGCAAGCCGAGATTGTTATTATTACCATGTTTCATTGGTTTGAGTTAACTAGGCTGACCAGTTGATACCGGAGCTCAAATTATGTCCATCTATTCTTTGATAATTAGATGAGAAAAGACATGAAATGGGGATTCAGGAAACTCCCTCTATGTATGCTGATGAAAATATGGGGCTTTTCGATTCGAATTTTTGGAAATTGGTTCTTGTAATTGAGTAGTGTCCAGTGAACTGAACTTCAAGTTTGTTCAGTGGCATCAAATTGAGCCTTGGAATCGGGTGTTGAAAATAATCATGTCTAATATTTGGTTACCTTTAACTCATTAAATAGAAACAATTACTAGCTGTTATCCATCTATGGGAGAAAACCGTTGAGTTTCTCACTTATGCATGTGTAACCATGATACTCTATGTTATATGGACTTACCAACATTGGACTTAACAATAGTGTTGGAGGTATTCAAATACTTTGATGACAACATATTTGGTAAGTCTGATCTTGATAAGGACCATAGATTTACTTCAATTAGGTATTCCAATTACTTTTTAAACTTGTGTTCTCATTTTAATTGGTATCTTTATGTTTTCTTTTTTCTTTTTTTCCATGGTATTAGTTTACTTGTTTTATTTTAGCACAAAGGTAATTCCTTTTGCCTAGAGTTGCTCTAACCAAAGTGCAGTATGCAGATGTATTGTTGAGTAATGCAGCTTGTCATATTTATTGGTTTATTCTTTACATAGAAAATTGTTCATAACTCAGATCCTTGATGCTTTTTTCATTTACATTTTTCAGATAATAAATGACCGTACTGTTGGAGGGAAATGCTATGGTTTTGTCACTTTTACAAATCCACGATCGGCGATGCATGCAATCAAAGATATGGATGGCAGGGTACTTGTCACTTTCACCATTATGTGGCCAATGAAATACTAATGCAAATGATATGATTCTTAAAGTTATATCATGTTTTTAGTTTCTATTGTTTTTTTCTTTTTTTTGCCTTTTTGAATATTTTCTACAGATGAATATGTTATTATGTGTCTTACAGTTCTTCTGTTTTGATGCTTAATTTGATCTTCTATAGACTGTTGATGGGCGAGTTGTAAGAGTAAATGAAGTAAAGACTAGAGGTAGCAGGTCCAGTTTTGGTCGTGAAGGTTTTCACAGAAGTTCCGAGAGAGGCATAGGCAGTGATCGTAATAGAGATCGAGAAAAGGACCACGATTATGATAGGGACTTGGATCATGATAATTATAGAGAACGATCTCGTGACTATGATCAAGAGAGGGAGAGAAGGTATGATCAATTATATGATAATGACCGAATGAGGGATAGACCTGTCAACAGAGATGGAGGTCAGAACAGAGATTTGGAGAATTTTGCACGACAGCGTGAAAGGATCCATAACTATGATCGGGAAAGAGATGGGGATGCGGACAGGGAGATGCAGAGGACTCCTGATCACCGTAGATCCAGAGAGAGGGATGATGATGAAATAACTAGAATACTGGATAGGTAACCTCCCTTCATTTTAGGTCTTTGGTGCCTCTGCAAAGCATATGAATCCAAACATTGTGGTGTTTGGTTTACTTGCTCCTGCTTTAAGTTGCTATTATCCAGTCCCCTCTTTCTGAGTCCAAAGAGCATGCATTCACTACAGGCAGAACACAACATAAACTCTTGCAAGAGCTGGAGGACAACTATGGTGTACATATTTTCTCTTGACTAACTATGAGTTTCGATAGGCAGTATTTTAATGTCTACTAACTAAATTGCAAGACTAGTGGTTTTGCTTATTTGAATCTACAAATTGTGTTAGGGTAAATCCGGATTATGTGACTATCAGTTTATGGTGAATGCATGTGCATTCTTCTATTTCTTGGTAGTTTCTGTTTATGCAGTCATAGCTGAGTTTTGCAGATGTTCCTTACCTGTCAACTGCTAATTAGCTTTTCTCATTTGCAAGTTTTGAAATTTCCTTTGGGGCTTCCATGCAACTTCTAGAATTCTCTTTTGTGTTCCTGCATTCCTCTGTTAAGGAAGATGCAAGAAGGTCGTAATCTGACTGGAGAAATGTAATATCTGCAGATCATATTCCAATGACCGTGGTAAAAGAGATCGCTCATCAGAGTCAAGTGATAATGATCAGGGTGAGGTAGAGCCTCAGAATCCTTACTGGATGAGAAAATCTTTTACTTTGTTAATAAAATGTGATGATTTATGCTCTATCTTTATATTCCCTTTGCTTTCAGGTAGCAAAGCAATTACAGATTTCAAACCAAAAGCTGTTTGAACTTCAAAAGGAGGTTTGCAATGTTCAATATCTTATAATCGGTCTGATAGTATTCTGAAGATTGCAAATTATTTTCTCCTATGAAATGATAAATATTCCAGAATATGCTAGTTTGAAATGATCATGATCTGTTGTTATTTAATTTGGGTTTGACAAATTTAAGCAATCTGAACGGTCAAATATAGCTCTAAGTTGATAATTTCTGGCCTGATTTTACAACTTCCTAGGAGGGACATCTGCCACTCAAGGAGATGGATCTGATTTTCTTTTGACTTCTAGCATCTGCAGTCAAAATCGTTTCTGGCTTTTATCCTTTTTTTTTTTTTTTTGTGTGTGTGTGTTGGGGGGGAGGGGGATGTTCTTTTAAAAAGGTGTAAGCTGCATCATGTCAGTTTCAATTTGTTGCACAGCTGCTAGATTCAATAATTTTTTCTGTTGCATATGGTAAAGTGAACCATTTGCATCATGGCTGTTAGCCGGAAACAATGTTCTAAGTACTTATTCTTGAACTGCGTAGCAACCTGGGTAATGTTTGTCTCTGCTTGTTCTTTCCCATTTTCCGGCTTATTGGAACTTCTCTAGAATACAAAGTATTAGAATTGCTGTGTTAATTTGCCTCCTTTCATATTATTGCGATAAAAATATTCATTTGTAATTTCATCAGATTTCTGAGATGGAAGAGTTGGCTGAAGAGAAAAATAAAGTTGTTCTAAAGTTGCAGGAGAAATCGCAGGTATCTTTTATGGGCTTAGAATATTAATTTTCTAAAAGTAAATAGTGTATCAATGCTTCCTTTCTCAAGTTTTGTTTCTTTTAGAAGTCTACTTTGATCATTACTGTAGAAATTGGAGGATTCATTGTCAGCTGCGAGGAGGTTCACTTCTTTCCGTCAGAACCAACTGTCTAAGGTAGTTCTTGTGGATATGGTTGTTCTTCAGTTTTTTTATTTTAATTTTTTTGGTCTCAATTGAGATCACTGAACCTGCTATTTTTGGTTATGTAGTTACACAAGTGTTATCTGCAAATAAGGGACTGCAAAGAAAGACTTAAAAGCTACGAACAGGAGCTTCAGGTTCCTCTTCCCTGCCTGCCTATTCTGAATAGTTACTGTTGGTTATAGTTTCATACCTATCTGTTGTTCTCATTCGTCTGCCACTCCATCAATAGTTACTGTTGAAAATAATATTCACCATATAATCATATGCAGTAGCATATAGTTGGAAACGCATAGATGTCGATCTGTTAATCTGGTGGTGTGCATAAGCTACATATTTGAATGAATTCTACATATTTGTTTCTTTAGTCAAATTACTTGAGACGCGTTGATGAATGAATTTTTCTTGTGCAGTCTCTTGTTGATTCAACAACCGCGGAGGTTGGATACGGGGATGGAATGGGTACAAAGGATGGAATCCTAACGAATGGCAGTGGCTTAGATTGAATTAATGACAAAAAGATACTATAATAGCAGCAGATAAATCGCCTAACATTTAAAGTACATCTAGCAATCATACTTTCTGTAGATATATAAACATGATAGTGTTATATGCTGATCAATCTATTACTTTGCATTGTTGTGGATATTTAAGTAGGGGATCCTGTTTCTGATTGAGCTATTCATGTCTCCAATATACTTGCCTTTTTTGTAATTTCAGTATGGGTTATTACAGAAGAAGGGTAAAGAATGTGAACTGGTTTAATGTACAAATTGAGTAGCTTTATGCATTGCCCCTCATGAGAGAGGGGGGATAAGAGTTGGGTTCAATGGACTGGTTCCTTGTGGAGTGGAACTTCTAGAAAATAGAGTGAATGAACTTCAGATGAACGTGAATATGGACTATGATGAGGAGTCGTTTGTTGGTAATGTAATTCTCTTCTAAGTATCTTTACCTGACTTGTTAAATGGCATGTCTTGAGTATGTTTTTTTAGCCTTGTGTTGCAGTTGGTCTTGTGCCTTGTAGATTTTCCATTTCCAGTTGGAAAGTAATTGGGTAGGCCTTTCGGTGCAGTTTTCAAATGTTAGCTTGTGTCTGGCTTGGTCATTCACTTCTTTTTTCCTTTTCTTGTCTCAAGGTTTATTCCCCTCTTTAATCTTCCTTATCTTCTAAGTTTGAGATGTAATTTTTGACTTGGAAAAATAAAAGCCCCAAATAGATCCACAGAGAACTGAAGAATAGAATAGTGGTATTGTTGGGCGAAATGAAAAGGTTTGGTGATGCATTATGTCTCCTTTTTACATGTACAAATTTGTAGGGTTATTTGGAGGCTTTTTTCTTTAATTAATCCTCTTTTAAAAATTAAATACTAAATTAGGCAATTTTCTTTTTTAATTCGTGAAGCGGCCATAACGTACAATCGTTGTGCATTATCTTTTTTGATAACGTACAACGGTTGTGCGTTATACTTCATCAATGACTTAATCTGCATTTAAAATCTTGTTTAGTGACATGATTTGTTTAGTGATGTGGTGAGATTTGTATGATGTGGCAGTGAGTTGGTAATAACGCACAGTAATTGTGTGTTATTAGAAGTGCTGTGTGTTATTAGAAGTGATAACATTATTGTTTTGTGTTATTATTACTGATAACGCACAATCAGTATGTATTATCATGTTATAAGAGAAGCTTTAGCTGCGGCTGCCTTTTCTTATTCTTTCTCTCTTCTTTCTTCCCGACGCAACCTCTTTCATTTTCGCCTTCTTTTCACTGCCGCCATTGGGTCACCTCTTTTTTCTTCTCCTTTTGTTTTCTTCCTCTTCTTCTCTCTCTTCTACTCCTTCGTTTTATTTTGAAATTTACTGTAAAAATCTTGAAATATTTTGGTTCCATTTTTTAAATTCAAGTTTGAATCGGTGACACTTTCTTTGAATTACGAAGGTGGTTAGAGTTTTGGAGTAGAGAACGGTAGATAGAGCTGAACGGTAAGAAAGTTCATTTTAAATTTTCGGTAAGTTTTTATGTATTTAAATATTTGGTGTACTATGTATTAATTTTAATTATTGTTTATTTGAGCTTATTAATTATTGTTTGTGAATTATCTTTATGAATT
This sequence comes from Catharanthus roseus, assembly GCA_028651295.1. NCBI lineage: Eukaryota > Viridiplantae > Streptophyta > Magnoliopsida > Gentianales > Apocynaceae > Catharanthus > Catharanthus roseus. Next base: position 629,560 of record JAPQWS010000087.1, read on the forward strand.
TTATTTGGATTATTTGTCAATTTTTATTAATTTATTTTTTGTGAAAGTGTGTTTTTTCGATTTATGTTTAAATTTGTACAAATTTGATTATTTTATGTATCGAATTGTGTTTTGTATTGCAAAAGTAATTTTAGGGTGATAAATTATATTGATGAATTTATTTGGATACTTAGATATTTTTTTTTTTACTTTATTTTATGTTTATTTGAATTTATTTATTTATTTAGATTATTATTTTGCATCATTCTTGTAAGTTTTTTACTAGAAAAGATGAGGACTTGAAAATTGGGTTTTTTTCTCTTTACTTGTTTTTTTTGCTGTTCTAATTAGTAGAACCAAAACTTGAAATTTTAGGTTTTAGTATGTGATTAGTTAATTATACGCTATTAGCAGTATGAAAACTTTTATTTTAAAAAAAAATTAAAAATATAGACTAAACTCTAAAACCCTAATATTTTTACCAAATAGTAAAATACTTAGCATAAAATATAGCATTAATAACCCTAAAATTCTAAAACTCTATTATTAAAATCCTAAAATGTGAATCATAAAAAACTTAAAAATCATACACTTTACATCAAACATTAAACCGTAAAATTCTAAACTTTTTAACAGTAAACCCTAAAACTCCAAAACTTAACATGCCTAATCTTATGCTGTAAATTATAAACCTTAAAAACTTTCAAAACCCTAAACTTAATATGTTAAACATTAAACTTTAAAACTCTAAACTTTTTAGAAGTAAACCCTAAAATCCCAAACCATGAACATTAGAAATTGAGTAATAGTAATTTATTTTAAATAGTGTTTGAAGTTTTAAAATCGTGAAAATTTAAACTTTGAGTGTGTTATAATACTTCAGTATAAAAATGGAATTCTAAATAACCCTAAAACCATAACTTATGATACCGCAAACCCTAAAATAATTGTACCATAAACAACACACCTTAGAAAGTTTGAAATTATACTTTATTTAAAATTTTTTACTTTAAATTACAGATATGCACCGTAACTTAAACTGTAAATAATGTAGATGGAAGAAGTTCTAGCACACTGCATTCGGGTCCCATAGTCCCTGATGTTTTGACGAAACAGCACAAGCATAGGTCTGGGTTGATAGGGAGTGGGGACCATGAGACGTGTTTCATTGAACTTCAATGTAAACGTTTCGGTTGCAATCTATTCCAGTCTTACAGTGCAGCTCCATGTAGGTTGGTAGATATATTGATAGGACTGGTTTATGAGGAGTTTTCAGATGTGATTACATTGGTCTCATCCATGCACTTATTACCGCGTTAGTTGAACGTTGGAGACTTGAGACTCACACATTTCACATGACTTGTAGTGAGGTCACAATAACTCTTCAGGATGTGTATGTATTATAGGGTTTACAGATAGAGGTGTTGTCCATTACCGGTCCCAGTTGGAGTGTACAATGGAAACAATATTAGATTGAGATGATCGAGAGACTTATTGGTGTACGACTGTCTCTTAAACAGTGAAGAAAGAACCTCTAGAAGCTTTGATCTTGATGGAGTTTACTGGTTCAGAGGCCGTGATGACCACATCTTGCACGCCCGTGGATTTATTTTTTTACTTCTTGGAGGTCATATGCTTCCCAATTTCTCAGGCAGTTTGGTTCATGTGCACTACCTCAGTTTTTTAGAGGATTTTGAGGCCATCAGTATATATTGTTGGGGTAGTTGCGCACTTAGTTTTTTATACAGGCAGTTGTGCACGGTAGCTTTAGGAGGTGCATGACAGATAAGGGGAGCCTTAGTCATACTACAGATTTAGGCATGGTCGCGTATCCCTGTGTTGCGGCCTCAGCTGATCCGACATGTTCTGGACGACCATCTTGCTCCACTTGGTGCTATATGGTGCACATCGTTTGACTGCATCCAACTGTCCACTCACATCCTAGTTACCTATAGGGACCAGTTAGATTTCATGCTATCTAATCAGGTTTCGGTTTAAAATCTTTTGTGTTACGTGTAAATCGAAAACTTTGACTCACTTAACTTTTTATTGATTTTGAATTTGGATTCACAATTTGTATGGCTCCCATATCATGACCATGGTCTGGTTCAATCTGACCTACGGTGAGCAGATGTCCCACTCATTTGTTATGAGATAGTGGAGTATCACTTTCCTGGACTTGTGATTTCTCAGTTTGTACGTGATCAACATATACCAGTCTCATGTGATACTTGGCTTGATCTCCATCGGATATAACTTAGAAGAAATGACCACACTTATTGGGGGACGCAGCATGCCAGCCATATAGAAGTCTGGCATCAGTAGCGACTGCATATTAGGGATAGCCTTGTCTTGGCAGTTGAGGATTTATCATCTTCCAGGGACGAGTACATTAAATGGTATCGGGATATCACTCGAGCGTACATTGAAAATCTAGCAAATCGTGATATTCGTACGGTTGGATACCAGCCTGTTAGGGTCGATAGATGGATGATGGTACATTTAATTTTAGACTTTCATTTTCTTATTATGTTTTTTATGCATTTCATTTACTTATGATTGACGTCTAACTATTTTATGCTTATTTGATTTTTTGTTTAAGACTTCCATGCTGCAGGAGGTAGATGCCATGGCTTTAGAGGTGATACAGGCACTACCTCCATCTCCGTCACAGATCGCTAGTTTTGCAAAGAAAGTGCAGACTATCATTTGGAGGTGTATGGTTTCTATTGGTGGTACATTGGGTGGCACTCCATCTCAGCACGATATTCAGTAGACATTTCCAATGCAGCCATCGCGTCGTCGTCCCCAGGAACTCGTATCGGATCGTGGTGCTCGTAGGATTAAGAGGGGTGCTTGTCAATTGCTTGGTGGCGGGTCACGTAGAGGCCGAGCTCCTGCCCCTCCTAACATGGGTAGGGGAGGACATGCAGATCCCGGACATGGAGGAGAGGGGGGGAGGAATCGGAGGATGTGGACGTGGGGATTTAGGGTCTTTATATCATGTTGACCCGTTTGATAGCACAGATCTTGGTATTCCATCTTTTAGTTTGGGTTTGACGCCACCTACCCAGTCCCATCCTACTATATCATACGTGCCTCCCCCTCCGAGTTTAGGGTTTTCGTCATTTCAGTCACCTCACCCTTCGGGTTTAGGATTCTCTTCATTTCAGGGACCTCCTCCTCCAAGCACTGAGAGTTCTTCATTTCAGGCACCTCCTCCTCCGACAATGTTACTTCATCTACACCACATATGCCTATATTGGCAGCATCTTTATTCGATTCAGATGAGCAGACAGATGTGGTGACACCGGCACAACAGCTTGGATTTGGTCATCGTGTTGGGAAGAAGACTACCATATTCACGCCATCTGATTGGCCCTATTATTTTTTACTTTATTGTTTTTAGGGTTTCGTAAACTATATTTAACTTTAGAGTTTTTAATTTTATGTATTTATGGTTTATTTTCTTTAAGTTGTACTACCCTTTTATGCAATGACATTATTTCTTCTACTTTAGTGTTTTCATTTTATTTATTTATGTTTTCATTTATTTAGCTTTAAAACCCTTCATTTTTTGAAATTATGGTTTAGGGTTCTACTAATTAGGGTTTTCATTACTTGAAATTAAAGTTTTCATTACTTGAATTAAGGTTTTCATTTCTTGAAATTAGGGTTTTCATTAATTGAAATTAGAGTTTTCATTACTTGAAACAATTAATGACACCCGACATGGCCATGTGGGTGGAAATGACAATTTACAATTAATGACACCCGACATGGCCATGTGGGCGGAAGGGACAACTCACAAAAATTCACACCCGACATTCCCATGTGGGCGGAAGTGACAACTCACAGTTAATGACACTCGACATGGCCATGTAGGCGGAAGGGACAACTCACAATAATTCACACCCGATATTGCTATGTGGGCGGAAGTGATAACTCACAATAATTCACACCCGACATTGCCATGTGGGCGGAAGTGACAACTCACAATAATTCACACCCGACATTGCCTTATTTATAGAATTGTTATAAAATTGATTTGGAAAAAAAAAAAAAAAAAGAGTTCTTTTGCCTAAGAGTTTCTAAAAAATAGAAATTATATATTAAGAGGAAATGTGGGGCAAAGTAGAGAAAATTTTGGGTTGGACTTGGTATCTAAATACACTCTTTTTCCCAGACTGATTCAAATTTTTGGCCATCTTAATTCTCTAAACCTAAAATATTCTTATGACTCCTTTTTTGAGTGGTGGTGATGTTCAGACTGAGACAATGCATTCAAGTTCTTGATATTTTTAATTAAACCTATGCAAGTAGTGCAAGATTAAGAAATGAAGAGATAAAGAGAGATTTTTTGAAGGTGAGAGAAAGATGCTACAGAAGAAGAAGGTGAGAAGAGACTAAAGACAAAGAAGATCTTAACATTTTTAAGTTTTAGGCCCCAAGTATGCAAAAAGGACTTGATTGGAACAAATCTTATATTTTTAGGGACTCTTTATGAATTTTTAGAAAATGTAAATCTTCAATTGAGGCATAGTCTTATTTTTAATACTTGATTGAAATTTATCCCTTTCTTTTAAATATTTATATTATTATTTTTTTTTGTTTCCTAAGTTCTTTTTTTTGTATTTAGGTTAAGGAATACATATAAACGCCTCTTAATTTTCTCAGTATACTTCTTTCTTCTCTTACCTTTTTTTTAAGAAAAAACATTAATTATTACTCAATTTAGTTTTATTTATTTTGAATTCCTTTAATAAGTTATATTGTTAGCCCTAAGGGCATTATTGCATATGATTTTGATTATGATTAACATATATTTGTGTGAGTATTAAACATAGTTTCTATAAAACAAAAGAAGCATATTTGAAGTCTCAAGGCTACACTCTTAGAAGCAAAAGATTTTGGTGATCAAGGCGAAATGAAGGAGAAAAGATCAAGCCATTGAAGATCTTGAAGACTTGTATCTTAGTTAGGGATGTGCTAAGGTATTTCTTTGTAAGACTCCCTAACTCTCATCTTTGATTGTTGATCATGTATGAAATTCCTTGTATAAATTTCTTTCTATAAATTTTTCTTGAAATCCAAGTATTCTTGATATAGTTTTTTATGCCTTCGAAAGTTTTCTTATCTCTAAAAGAGTATCAAGAATGCATGTTTTTGAAATAGGAAGGAAAGATCTTTTCTTGTAAAATACTGGCTGTAAAATCCTTTTAAAAAACCAGTCATCTGGTTTTAAAACCGGTCGTCCGATTTTTGTAGGATGCGTCCAAGCCTTTCTGTTTCAAACTCGGACGTCCGTTTTTAGAAATTGTTCATCTGGTTTTTCTTTTTACTGTGAAAAGTATTACCGTTACACAGAGCAACAATTAATTTCTCTCTCTCTCTCTCTCTCTCTTATATATATATATTGATTTTTTGACCAGCTGAAACTCTCTCTCTCTCTCTCTCTCTTATATATATTGATTTTTTGACCAGCTGAAAGAGTAAGAAGTTTAGTGAAATATTTATTGAGATCATTTAATAACCTTTAAAGAGCTTTAAAGTACATTTCTTCAAACTCCTTTTATCTCACAAAAACATCTTCTTGAGCTTCGTTGTTGATCTTCATCAAAGAAGAAGTAAAGAGGAGCTTGTAGAAGTATTGCATTGAGTTATATCTTCTCTTCTCAAGCTCATTTGGTAACGTTGTTCTTTACTCATCTCTCTTTTATTAACATCAAAGGTTTGTGTTGAAAAACCCCTTGGGTTATCCTTTGATTGTATTTGTGTTGGTGATTGAGGTTGCTTGCAAAACCCTTGGTGGGTGATCCTCAAAATTGTGATTGATGTATACATTTTATTATAGTGGATTTAGAAAATCCTTTGGTGTTGACTCAAGGTAGTGGATGTAGCTCTTTGAAAGAGTGAACCACTATAAATTGTTGTGCCTCTTCATTCTATATTTTTTGCTTGATTGTCATAACTATAAGATTTTGTTTGGTTGAGAATTTTATTAATAAGTGTTTTAGAATTCTTTCTCAAACAAAATTGGAGGTTTATCTTTTAATTACACTAAAGAGTTTTTAAAAATAGCCAAAAACCTTATTCACCTCCCCCTCTAAGGTTTTTCAATTGGTATCAGAGCGGGTCTTCTTTTTAAGGCTTAACATCCTAAGAAGCAAAAGATCTTTTTCAATATGGCTAGTATCTCAAACCTACCCTATGTAGAAGGCTCTTCTACGAATAGGCCTCCTCTTTTTAATGGAACCAACTGCACTTTTTGGAAGTCAAGAATTAGAATTTATATTTGCTCTATTAACTTTGATCTTTGGAGCCTTATAGAGAAAGGACCTTAGGTTCCTAAAAAGGATAGAATAGTCAAGAAGGTTGAAGAATATGATGAGCTTGACTTAAGGAAGATGACTCTAAACTTTCAAGCTATGAACATATTGAGTTGTACCGTGGATGCTAATGAATACAATAGAGTAAGCGGATGCAACTCGACTCATGAAATGTGGAGGTTACTTGAAGTAACTCACGAAGGTATCAATCAAATGAAAGAGTCAAAGTTTGCTATGTTGGGGAAGAGATTATGAGCTATTCATGATGAAACAAAATGAAAGCATTAGTGACATGTTCACAAGGTTCACCAACATCACAAATGGCCTAAAGACGTATGGGAAAGAGTACACAAGGGGAGAAGTAAATAGAAAGATTCTTGATGCACTCCCAAAAGCATGGCAACCAAAAACTCTTGCTATTGAGGAATCAAAAGATTTGAGACTACTTCCTATTGAAGAACTCATAGGATCACTCCTCACCTATGAAAATGAAAATAAAAAGGTTAAATGAAATGGAAGATGAAGACAAAGGAAGAAAAAGCATAGCACTCAAAGCAAATGAGAATGATCAAACATACTCATCAAACAATGAGGATGAGATTGATGATGATGAGGATATGGCCTTGGTAATGAGGAAATTTAAAAGATTCTACAAGAAAGGCTTCAAGAATAGAGGAAAGAAACCTCCATTCAAGAAAGGAGGAAAAAGTTCATCACTCTTCAAGGCTAGGTGCTTTAAATGCAATAGCACTGATCATCTTGTAGCCGATTGTCCCAAAGCCATTGAAAAAGAAAAAGGAGCTTTAGAAGCAAAGCTTGAGGCAGTAAAGAAAAAGAAGAAAGGCAAGAGCCTAATAGGAGCTTGGGATCAAGACTCAAGCGAAAGTGAAGGCGAAAAAAAGGCCAACTTATGCTTCATGGCATTAAAAAATGAGGTACAATCTTCACCTCAAATCTATCTAATCTTGTTGATGATGATGATGCTGATGATCTTAATTCTTTGCTCATTGAAATGTATCATGAATTGCAAAAGATCACCAAAAAGAACAAGGAGTTAAAGAATAAGATTGATAACCTATCAAATGAAAATTCAAAACTTGTTTGTGAAAACAAAACTCTTTCTGAATCACTATAAATTTTGAAAAAGGAAAAGGACTTCTCAAAATTAGAATTTCAAAAACTCGTTTTAGAAAACAAAAAACTTTGTGAAAATGTTCTCTCACTTGAGAAATGCATGATAGATTACAATGATTTGAAGAAAAAGGTGAGTGATCTTACCCTATGTGTTGAAAAGTTCACAAAAGGAAAAGAAAACTTTGAAAAACTTCTTGGCTCTCAAAGATCACCTTTTGACAAAAATGGTATTGGATATAATCATTCCAATAATTTTTCTAAACAAACACGTTTTGTAAAAACTTCCTCATCCTTTTCACACCTTTGTTGTACTTATTGTGAATAGAGTGGTCATAAAGCCACAAAATGCTTTATAAAAAGAAAAATTGAAAGAGGAATAAAAAAAATTTAGAAAAAAAAAAGAAAATTCAACTAACATTCATGGACCCAAAAAGATATGGGTACCAAAAGTCATTTCTACTTCTTCTTTTGTAGGAACCCAAATCAAGCTCAACTGGTATTTGCATAGTGGTTGCTCAAGGCATATGACCGGGAACGCATATCTTATTAGTGAGCTTAAAGAAACCAAAAGTGGTTTCGTCACCTTTGGAGATAAGAAAAAAGGAAGAATCATTGGTATAGGCAACATTGGTAATAATTCTTCTTCTTTTATTAAGGATGTTATTTTAATTGATGGTTTAAAATTCAATTTGCTTAGTATTAGTAAATTATGTGATAATGGAAAAAAGGTTATTTTTGAAAGTGATTCTTCTTTTATCATTGATAAGCATGAAAATAAAACTATTTTTGTTGCTAAAAGAGTTGGAAATGTCTGTCTTTCATCTTGAAGATCTTATTTTCCAAAACTTAAAATGTCTCTCGGTTCATGATGATGATGCATTTTTGTGGCATAGAAGGCTTGGTCATATTAGTATGGATTCATTGAACCAACTTTCTTCAAAAGAACTTGTTAGAGGCTTACCAAAACTTCACTTTGAGAAAATTAAACTTTGTGATGCTTACCAATTTGGAAAACAAATTAAGACCTCTTTTAAACCAAAAAAATGATTTCAACTTCAAAACCTTTAGAACTCATTCACATGGATTTATTTGGACCAATGAGGACCACTAGTCTTCGTGGTAAGAGGTATGCTTTTGTCATAGTGGGTGACTTCTCAAGATTTACTTGGACTTTGTTTTTTAGCCAAAAGGATGAGGCATTTCATGAGTTTGTTAAACTTTTCAAAAGAGTTCAAACCTTCCTCGATTGCAAATTGATTTCCATAAGAAGTGATAATGGGAGAGAATTTAACAATCAAGATTTTACAAAACTTTGTGATGATTTTAGTATTTCGCATAACTTTTCAGTAGCCAAAATTCCTCAACAAAATGGAGTTGTGGAAAGAAAAAATCGAACTTTATAAGAAATGGCAAGGTCAATGCTTTGTGAAAACTCTCTACCAAAATACTTTTGGGCCGAAGCCTTGAACACCGCCTGTTACGTGATGAATCGTGTTCTCTTGAGACCTCTTTTAAACAAAACTCCTTTTGAACTTATTTTCAACAAAACTCCCTCCATTGGCTACTTCCAAGTTTTTGGATGCAAATGCTTTATCTTAAACACCAAGGAGAATCTTGGAAAATTTGATAAAAAATCCTATGAGGGAATTTTTCTTGGATACTCTTCAGACAAGAAAGCTTATAGAATTTCAACAAAAGAACTTTATGTGTTGAAGAGTCCATTCATGTAAACTTTGATAAAACTAACCTTTTTGAAAAGAGAAATTATGACGACATAGATAACTCTTTGAGCCATGAACCTATTTACACTCAAGCTTGGGAAAACCATTCTAAAGAGGAAGAGGAAATTGAGAAAATACTAGAAGAGGATCAACAAACTCAAAACATTCCTCAAGATGTGATATATCCCAAAGGGCACTCAAAGGATGAAATCATTGGCGATGTATCACAAAGGGTAAGAACAAGAAGGTACTTCATAGATAACTTTGCATTATTATCTCAAATTGAGCCAAAATTTATTGATGATGCTTTATGTGATGAGTTTTGGATTATTGATATGCAAGGGGAATTAAACCAATATGAAAGAAACAAGGTTTGGACTTTAGTCCCAAAACCCCATGATCACCCCACCATTGGCACAAAATGGGTTTTTAGAAATAAACTAAATGAATCCGGAGAAGTTATTAGAAACAAAGCTAGACTTGTTGCCCAAGGATTCAATCAAGAAGAGGGCATAGATTTTAATGAAACTTTTGCTCCGGTTGCCAGACTTGAATCCATTAGGATGCTTTTGGATTTTGCATGTTTTAAATGATTCAAGCTTTTTCAAATAGATGTTAAAAGTGCTTTTCTAAATGTTGATATTGAGGAGGAAGTTTATGTTGAACAATCTCCCGATTTTGTGCATGAAAAGTTTCCAAATCATGTTTTCAAACTTTCAAAAGCTCTCTATGGCCTAAAACAAGCTCCAAGAGCTTGGTACGAAAAATTAAGTGAATTTCTTCTCTTAAACAATTTTTCAAGAGGTGTGGTGGACACTACTCTTTTTACAAAAATCTCTTGTAACAATGATCTTCTTCTTGTCCAAATTTATATAGATGATATTATTTTTGGTGCTACTAATGTTTCTTTGTGTGAAGAATTTACCTCCCTTATGCAAAATGAGTTTGAAATGAGCATGATGGGAGAATTGACCTACTTCTTTGGACTACAAATCAAGCAAACAAAAGAAGGCATCTTCATCAACCAAGAGAAGTATACCAAAGAACTTCTCAAAAGATTCGGGATGAGGGATGCAAAAGGTATTAGTACTCCGATGAGCTCATCATTGAAGCTTGACAAGGATGAAAAATGTAAGAAGGTTGATGAGAAAAGGCATAGAGGTATGATTAATAGTTTACTTTACTTAACGGCTAGTAGGCCGGATATTGTATTTGCGGTATGTTTGTGTGCTAGATTCCAAGCTTGCCCCAAAGAATCCCATTTAATAGCTGTAAAACGTATCTTGAGATATTTAATTTCATCATATGATTATGGTTTGTGGTACTTTAAACAATCTTATTTTGATCTTATTGCCTACACCAATGCGGATTATGCCAGATGTAAGGTAGAAAAGAAAAGTACAAGTGAAAATTGCCAATTCTTGGGAGGATGCTTAGTATCTTGGTACAACAAGAAGCAATCGTGTGTATCCATATCAACCGTCGAAGCGGAATATATTGCAGCTGGTTGTTACTGTGCACAGGTACTTTGGATGAAACACACCTTGATTGATTTTTATTTTTCTTTTAAAAATATACCTATTATGTGTGATAATACTAGTGCCATAAACATTTTCATAAACTCTGTGCAACATTCAAAAACAAAACATATTGAAATCAAACATCACTTTATTAGAGATCATGTTGCCAAAGGTGATGTATTTTTAGAATATATTTGCACAGAGGATCGTTTTTACTAAACCCCTCTCTGAAGATCGTTTTCGTTACTTGAGAAAATTTCTTGGTATTGGTAAATTTATTGACTAATGTATGTTGTTTGAGTCTTTCAGTCTTCATTGTATTCCTTATTCTTACAGAATTTTTTTAAAAAAAATCGGACGCCTCTCTAAAAAAACTGGGCATCCATTTTTCGAAAACGGACTCAATTTTTCTCTTCCCAAAATTCATCGAGACTTTCAGAAGAATAAATCAGACGAACTATGCAAAAATTGGACGTCCGATTTCCTTATTTTTATACAAACCGGACAACCGCTTTTGAAAAACGGTCGACCGATTTCTTTTAAAAACATTGAGTTTGTATCTTTAAAACCAGATTCTTCCATAGCTTTTCTCTTATTTCTCACAAGTCTCTCTCACTCTCTTGACCGAGACTCCTTTCTCTCACAAAACCCATCCGATTTCTCAATCCTATTTTCACACTTCTTCTCAAATCTTTCAAATTTCTCTCCTCCTCAAGCAAGAAAATCTATTGGTGTATGTTTCTCTCTCTCTCTCTCTCTCTCTCTCTCTCTCTCTCTCTCTCTCTCTCTCTCTCTCTCTCTCTGTCCTCTTCATCTGAAATCTTCATATTCAAGTTCTTCTCAAACCCTAAGTCGGGATTGCTTCAAAATGATGAAAACTAAGAATGCCAACATTGGAAGAGGAGTAAATATTTGAAGAAAGAGGGAGCAGTAGAGGAAGAGGAAAAGGAAAAAGGGCACCATCTGGAATTAGGGCTCCAGATAGGTTCATCTCTGCAAAGCAGGCTGCAAACTTTGAAGAATGGACAAGAAATCGAAAATAAATTGCTGCTGGACACAGAGTGGATTTGAATGATATGCAAGGTATGTAAGCTATACCAAATCTCTTTTATGCTATTGGATGGACACAATTGCTTACTGTTAATGAGCTATATTATACTTAAATAATTTATGAATTCTATGCAAATCTACATAAGGGTAGAGTTGAAAGAGTCGTAAACATACCTCATCAATGGGTATTGTCTAGAATTGGAGGAAAAAATATTGCATTTGATGACAGGCTATTAAATACCATTCTAGAAACCCCTCAAGATGGCATGAGATTTTACACTAAGAATAAAAAAATGCTTTGATCAAAATTTATATAGTGAAAGAAGGTTTGAAGAGATTTTCACTCACGGAGAAATTCTAAAACGGCACGATGATAGGACTGTGAATAAACTTGATGCCTATAGGAGATTACTACATCATATGATTTCCAATATCATTATTCCAAATGTTGGGCACAAGTCTTCCATCACAAATATGCACTCCTTTTGTCATGCTTGCATTTCATGAACATAGGAGAATGAACTTCGGTTTCATGGCTATAGAACAAATGCTAGCCACACAATCCTCTTCCACGAAGTGCTTACCGTATGGCTGCTTCATTACAAAAATCTTTCACATTTCGTGATCAATTTGGTTGGAGTTGGTGATCACATTGGCCCTGGTAAGATTTATAATCAGAATACCTTCAAGAGAATGGGGTTTGAAAGAAATGATGAAGGACTATTAATAAGAGGTGGACAACAAAGAAATGAGGATGATGATGAAGAGGATAATGGTGATGAAGAAGAGGGCAATAAGCCCGAAAATATGGATGAAGAAGATACAAATGAAGAGGACATTCGAAGAGAAATGAGATTAAAGAAAAGACAAGAAAGAACGGAGGAAGGACAATTCTCAGTAGATACGGCTCAAATATTGGATAGGATTGCTACAATGCAAGCACAACTCAATGACCAACTTGATGACCTTAATGACAAGTTTGTAGACAGTCAAAATCGGGTTACAAGATTGGAGCAGGGAAGAAAAGATACCGATGAAGATGAACATGAAGATGATTGAGGATTTCTTTTAAAGATCCCTACCTCTTCCATTGTTTTTCCTATTAGCTCTTTATCAAACTCTACTATGGTTTTTTTTTTTTTTTTTTTGACTTTTTATGCTATGATGTTCTTCTTATGACTTGGTATATGCTATGTCTTATTCTTCATATTGGTGTTGTGTTATCTTGATGCTAACTTTTTATGGACTTCATGATGATACTTTAATGTTAAAAGTCCAATTGTAGCTTCCTTTTCTATGATCCCTTAAAAACTCTCCCAAGTATCTTTTTGATTTATGACAAAAGGGGGAAAAATATGTACAAGAACTAAGGGGAGAAAATGTAATATGCAAATTCTTGGTATATTGATGCCTACATTGTTGATACTTATGTTAATACTTATGCTTTAGTTTGTTGTTATCAATGTTGGTATTGTTGAATATATCTTACATTATTTGCATTGTTTAACAATGGTTGATAATTGACTTGTCATTGTCTTATAATGCATACGTTTTTTGATGCTTTGAAAACTTGAGCCTTTGCGTTGCATAGGGCTTTATGCATCATGTCTTTTTGGCTATATGGCTTGAATTGCCTTGATAATTTTTTTTATGCCGTATATGTTGTAAAACGTGTTTTTAGGGGGAGCTTATCTTTCTAAATGATCTTTCAAACCCTTGACATGTTTTCAAATTCATAGGGGGAGTCATCTCTCTCTTATATGGTGTCTTGGTATGCGTTACTCGTATTGACGATTTCCGTAAAGCATTACCATACTTTAATACTTACTCTTTTTTTCTTCTTGCATATGTATTTGTCATAATCAAAAAGAGGGAGATTGTTAGCCCTAAGGGCATTATTACATATAATTTTGATTATGATTAATATATATTTGTGTGAGTATTAAACATAGTTTCTATAGAACAAAAGAAGCATATTTGAAGTCTCAAGGCTACACTCTTAGAAGGATCTTAGTGACCAAGGCAAAATGAAGGAGAAAAGATCAAGTCATTAAAGACCTTGAAGACTTGTGTCTTAGTTAGGGATGTACTAAGGTACTTCTTTGTAAAACTCCCTAACTCTCATCTTTGATTGTTGATCATGTATGAAGCTCCTTGTATGAATTTCTTTCTATAAATTTTTCTTGAAATCCAAGTATTCTAGATATAGTTTTTTATGCCTTTGAAAATTTTCTTATCTCTAATAGAGTTTCAAGAATACATATTTGTGAAATAGGAAGGAAAGCTCATTTTTTTGTAAAATACTGGCTGTAAAATCCTTTTAAAAAACCGGTCGTCCGATTTTTGTAAGATGCGTTCGAATCTTTCTATTTCAAACTCAGACGTCTGTTTTCAAAAACCGGTCGTCCGATTTTCCTTTTTACTGTGAAAAATATTACCATTACACATAGCAACAGTTACTTTTTTCTCTCTCCTATATATATATTGATTTTTTGACCAGCTGAAAGAGTAAGAAGTTTAGTGAAATATTTATTGAGATCATTAAGAACCTTTAAAGAGCTTTAAAGTACATTTCTTCAAATACCTTTTATCTCACAAAAACATCTTCTTGAGCTTCATTGTTGATCTTCATCAAAGAAGAAGTAAAGAGGAGCTAGTAGAAGTATTGCATTGAGTTGTATCTTCTCTTCTCAAGCTCATTTGATAATAATGTTCTTTACTCATCTCTCTTTTATTTACATCAAATGTTTGTGTTGAAAAACCCCTTGGGTTATCCTTTGATTGTATTTGTGTTGGTGATTGAGGTTGCTTGCAAAACCCTTAGTGGGTGATCCTCAAAATTATGATTGTTGTATACTTTTTATTATAGTGGATTTGGAGAATCTTTGGGTGTTGATTCAAGGTAGTGGATGTAGTTTTTTGAAAGAGTGAACCACTATAAATTGTTGTGCCTCTTCATTCTATGTTTTTTGCTTGATTGTCATAACTATAAGATTTTGTTTGGTTGTAAATTTTATTAAAAAGTGTTTTATAATTCCTTCTCAAATAAAATTGGAGGTTTATCTCTTAATTACACTAAATAGTTTTCAAAAATTAACCAAAAACCTTATTCACCCCTCTAAGGTTTTTTATATATATATATATATATTTTATAATGGTAATTTTTTTAGCACGAATCGAAGTACAATTATCTCTTATTTGTTCTTTACTATCTATTTTTAATAAAACATTACATTTTTTTATTTTTTTTTTTGAGTTGTTTTAAATTTTTTGTGGGAGGAAAAGGGACTTTTTTTTTCTTTGTTTTTTTTAATGGTGGGGTGTGGGTGGGAAGGGGGGGGTGGGGGGGGTGGAAGGGGGGCTTCAAGGGGATGGGGTGGAGGAAGGGTGTGAGAGAGGAGGTAGAGTAGGGGTGGGAGAAAAGGGGAAAGGAGTTATGAGTTGGGAAAGAATATTAATTACAAATTCTTGTTTAATTTCTAGAGTAAGAGAGGGAAATATTTTAAATTTTTATACGTTTTTACTCTTAATATTAATTTTTCATTTTTTCTTACGCTTATTTTCTTTAATATTTTTTTCATTTTTTTATTTAACATGGGACTTTTTTAAGAAGATTTACATGAGTCTATTTATTTGAATTATGAGTATACTAATTATAAAAAAGAAAAAAGAAAAAATATTTAATTTTATTATTTAAATAATAATAAATTTTTATTTTTTAAAAATAAAATTGTATAGATCATTAGACTAGTGTATATATATTTATTTGTACGAGCCTATTTTGTCTTACTTTTGTTTTTAAACAAACTCGGTGAAAATGATTTACTATTAAGAAGTTCTATTTTATCCAAAAATATTTGTTATTTAAAAAAGAGGAAATGATAGCATGAAGCAAACCTGTCTAAAGAGACAAAAATAAATCCGCATAAACCAAATAAATCCAATATTCAGATTTTTATGGATACGACATATCTCAATCGAATTTGCAGACAAAACCAAAAGAACCCACTTTGCTTTTTTCCTTTTTCTTTTTTTCTTTTAATCTCTCTCCTTCGCATAATAATCTTCATTACACTAATAATAATAGTAATTAATACAAAATGAAAGTAATTAAAAAGTATCTAAGCCTGAATTAATTAATAATTATATTTCCCTAATTAATTAATAATGAATTTTTTTTTAAAAAAGTTAATTTAAAACTTAAGAGTAATCTCACTTCCATTACTCTCTTCTCCATCTTCTCTCACTACCAAACCCTTTCTCTCTCCTCCATTTTCCCCACCATTGCTATCAGCTTTCCAGCTGCTACTCTCAGATTTCCCATCTTCAATACTTTCCGATCGGTCTCCGGTGCCGCCTCGGACATCCGATTCCGGCGAACTCTGGGTCTGCGAAGGCGGCTGGTACACATGGATCTGGTTATGGAACTGGTGATGGTGGTGCAATTGGTGGTGGTGAGTCGTGGGAGTTGGCGCCTGAGAAGGATAAAATTCTTGAGGAACGGGTGTGGCGGCGGCACAGTAGTGAGGCGATGAATGTGTGGTAGGGTAGAGAGTTGGTGGTCCACCGGCGTGATGTGCGGCGGCGGCGGTGGCGTATTCTGGTGGAACCCATATTCCTCCTAATACAACCAATTGTGGTGCTGCGGCTGCTGCGGATTGTGGACTTGGACTTGGCCTCCTTGTGTGAAGTCTGTATTTCTGGGGAAAAAAAAAAAAAAAAAAAGAATGACTATGGGTGTGGGTCAGATAGATAGATGGAGGATCAGATTTTCAGTAGTTTGTAACCGAATTTTGTACTGTCAGTCAATTCAAAATGTATGGAGAGAGAGAGTCCAGAAGAATGCAGGTTTTTCTTTTTTGGGTTCACAAAGTACAAAACAACTTTTTCTGAGTTGGGACAAGAAAAATACAAATTACATCCATATCCATATTCCTTCATGCATGCCTTGTTCTATGGTACGGTCGGGATAGGTAGGAGATTTTTATAATAATTTTATTAATATAAATATTAAATTATTATTAAAAAAATATATTAAAAGATATATTAAACAACTTATTATTATTTGTAATACTTTTTGTTGTTTTCCATTATTTTTTAAAGTTTAAACTTAAAGAAATAGTGTAGCATGAGGATTTGTTGAGTATTTATTCATCTTAGTACTAGTCTTGCTTAGTTAAACTTTTATTTGTTTTGATTTAATGGAAAAGAGGATGTAGTTCAACCTTCCTAAGAAATATTTGTTTTGCTGAACTATTACTTATCACTTGCCTAATTAAACTTATTAAAATTAAATAAGATGAGTATAACTCTCACCCATATATATATATATAACTTTAAGATATTAAAAGGAACTAATGCAATCTAAGAACTTCTTAATCTGAATCATTTTAATATTATCATTCAATACATTTTTTTTTTTTTTTTGTGTGTGTGAAAGAGAGAGAGAGAGAGAGAGAGAGAGAGAGAGAAAAAAAACCTGCAAATGGCTTTTAACTTCATCATTGGTCAAGCCGTCAACCTTCATCAGTTCTCTGATCTGTTTTGGAGTGGCCACTGCAACCAACCATATAATCATTTCATTACCCCACAAAACAAAACAACATCACAATATCTTTTTTTTTTTTTTTTTTTCTCTCCCTCTCTCTCTTCATATATTACTAACATGAGAAAACAATCCAAATCATTGAGAGAATGATAGCCTAATTTGATTTTTTTTTTTATATAATTAAAAATTAGTATGCAATATTAAATGGCGATTAAGGAATGAAAATAGTACCTTGAGAACCACCTAACATCTGAAGAGCATTAACAAATCTCCTGTGTAAATCAGGTGACCAACATCTCCTGGCCTTTCTATGGCTTTGATTCGTCGTGGTTTGAGATTCCCCTGCTGCACTCTTATTATTATTATTTCCTAATAAATTTTGATCTCTTCTCATCATCATCATCATATTATCACTACTAGTACCTTCCGAATTAATTATTTTTTTCTCTTCCATAATCTCATGATGATTATGATGATGATCTGTACTAGAAAGAGCCAATTCTGGAACTACTACTGCTCCTCCTCTATTTAAATTTCTCTCTTTCGAAAACGGAAGAAAACCTCCTCCTCCATTTCCATTTCCGTTTCTCTGATTATTATTATTATTATTGTTTTCCGATTGCTTAAGATTCACGCCAAAACCCATATGATCATCGGATTCTTTCGGAGAGGTTACAGCCGCCGCCGGCGATTGTTGCTGCTGCTTGGCGATTATTTCATGATCAACACCACCGGCACTGGTACCACCACTACTTGCCTGACTCCATAATTGTGCTGACGTCATCCAATTTGCCTTATCTGAAACAACATTGACATTGGTATTATTATTATTTGTCTTCTCTGATCCTTCTGAAATTGCAGGATTATGATGCTTCAGTGGAATGAATTCCTCCAGAATTGGTTTTGGTCCTTCATTATTATTTGCTCTGTATGAATGTAACTGCTGCCTTGATGCCTCCATTGCTACCCAAAAGAAAAAGAAAAAAAAAATCTAATTAATCCACACAATTTGATTTTGAAAATTTTGTCTTAAAGCTGAATTCTTTATTACAAAAGATTGAATCTCAAAATTAAAATTTGATAATTAGAATATGATACAGTTTCAGTCTTAAGTGTAGAGTTTGTTTTTTAAGAATTTTAATTTTAGATTTAGTTAAAAGTTGCATTATTTGTGAAAAATGTGATATAAAAAAACTAAAATTCGAGAGATATTTGGGATGTTATTCAATCTCAACTCATTAAATGAGAAGGAATGGGAAGTCAAGAAAGTTGTGCAATGTAATAAAAAGCTATTTCGTAAACCTATACTGGTTGGTGGTAAAAAGATGAAAAAAGAAGCTATTTCAGGGGGTTTTTTCATCCTAGAGAAACATGAATATTGAATATTGGTAGTATATACTTCATAAATAAGGGAAAAAAAGATAGATATTGAGAACAAAATAAATCTCTCGTATTCTTAACCATGCTGAACTGGTTATATTTTTCAGGGGAAGGGAAGGAGTAGTATTAAGTAACAGATCTCTCAAAACTTTGTAGAAAAATGTTAGTAAAATATTTTAAAAAAGACATTAAATTAATACCATTAGTAAGAAGTTGCATGCAAAGAGGAAGTTCTCTTTTGAAAGCATCAATCTTAAGTCGTTCTTCTTCAAGACGAGCAAGAAAATCTTCAAGTTTCTGTGTTTGAATATCACTCTGTTCTCCCCCCACTGATTTTAGAAGCATTGAACAGCTGTACTGTGTTTTGCATTCAAGGCTCAGTTCCGAAGGCGACGCCATCATCAATTTAAGCTTTTCTTCAAGAAAAACAGACGTCCCCCACCCACAGAATATATATATATATATGTATGAGAAAATTGGGTAATAATGAATAGAAACAAAAGAGAAGAGCCCAAAAAAGATTGTGTTTGGTGTGTACTCTCTCTTTCTTTAGTTTGCTTTCTAGGTTTTGAAACAAAGGGAAAAGAAAAGAGAGAGAAAGGGAAAAGATGTTGTTTGTGAACACAAGGAGGATTGAATTGAAGGAGAGAGAGGCAGGAGGGGGGGATGGTGTTCTTTTTTAGGGTTGAGTTGAAGAGAGAGAGAGAGAGAGAGAGAATAAAGCAGGGTTTTGGAGAGAGAAAGAAGAAAGGAAAAGTAAAGGAAGATTAAAGTAGGGGGGAGGGTAGGGGTGGGTATGGTAACTTCTTGCAAAGAGCAAAGGCAAAAAGTTAAAAATTAAAATGTGTGTGTGTGTGTGTGTGTGTGAGTGAAGAGGAGAGAAGATGAAGAGGGAGAGGAGAATCTGTTTTGTTTAGTGTCTGACATGAGACCTGAAGGAAGGGTCATGTGGTCTTACTCCTTAGAGAAAGTGTTTTCTGTTTCTTTTGTTTACTACCTTTGGGTTTGGGATATGCTTCTCTCTCTCTCTCTCTCTCCCAATTCTAATCACATTCCCCTCTACAAAAAAGATTCTTGTTACTAAAGCTAAAATTGGCCACCAAACTATTTGGTAACCCAAATAAAAAATTCCAAAATCAATTGAGTCATGTCTATGAAAGTTTTAAAAAAAGATTCTTATTACTTTCTTTGGTTGACCCACTCTCATATTTAATGTGTGACAAGAATAAATAATACTTCCTTTCGTTAGAAATATAAGGGTTTTAAACTCTTTGAATATTGTCAAGAATATAGAGGTTTTACAATTTTGAATAAGAATTTATTAAATTTTTTTCATTTTTACCTATCTTTTAATTCATTCATTTCACTCTTACTATCTATCTCTTTCATCATTTATATAGAGTAGAAGGAGTATTGTAGTTCAAAATTGTCTTGTTTTCAAGATTTTTAATTTGTTTGCAAAAGTATAAAACTCTCTATATCTATGATCTAAGGAGTATTCGGTTTCATATTATCTATATAACTTAGGACAATACACGAAAATTAAGGAATTGATTAAGTTTTGTCTAGATTCAAAATGAAATTGACTAAATTACCTTTGTCTTTATTAATCGTTCTAATGAAAATTCTTATATGAATACAGTTTAATTTCAAAAATATAGAAGTACATATATAAAATAGTATCATTTAAATATTCTCTTATAAAGTGACGGATATTTTATAATAGAAAAAATATATTCAAACGACATAGAATGTGAAATGAAGTGAGCATAAGATAATGAGCCTAAGTATCTCTCGCTTAAAATATTTATTTTGATACACGATAAAAACAATTGTCACAACTAGAAAAATTAAAATTATTAACCGATATAAGAATTGATGGGTAATTTTTTAAAATCATCTACCGATTACCTAACAAAATATAATTGGCAAGTACTGTTCAAAAATTACGGACCGATTGCTCATTTGATCGGCAATGTTCATTTTTTTTATTTTATCAATGGGGGCATATATCCCCATCCCTGTCAAAATTATAAAATAATATGATTCTTCCTTTTGGCCTTAATCGATAACCTTCTTTGCATATACATGGGATATGTTATGTATGTACACGGGGGCATTCCATTGTAAACTACCATTCTCATTACACCTAATTTCCCTTTTTCTTTTTCTTTATAATATTAGAACTAATTATCTAAAAAAAATTTAATTATATATATGTAGATATACAAATATGAATATGAATATCCCAGCTGGTAAATATTAGAAAACATCAATAGGTCCGACAAGCCCAATAATGTAATTTAATTGCCTATATAAGAAAGGTGGTGTGTGCTTAGGGACAAATATCACTAAAGTATTCCGTCGTCATTTTCTTTTCTTTTGAATATAAATGATTTTTTCTTTTTAATAATACAAATATACTAAACAGAAAAAGCCTTTTGGGGGAGCATATCCTATATATCATGCATCCTAAATTTTTCACCATTATATAAAAGAAAGAAGAAAGAGGATAATACTTTCTTCTTTTTTTTTTTTTTTCACATTTCAAATTTCATTTTCTTTAAGGATTTGTCTAATGTGTCCCTATATAACACTCATTGATATAAATAAAATATTCATATAATTGTTAAACTATTGAAATTTGAAATATTGTTATAATGATATGTTATCTGATCGTTTAAATATTTAGCCACATATCTTGTAACACCTTCCTTCTTTAGAGGAAGTCATCTTTTGTTATTACGGAATAGCAGATAATAGAAAGGAGGGAGAAAAATTTACAAGAACTGAAAACTTTATATGGTATCAAAGCCAAGTTCTAAACCGAGGAAAAAAAATTCTGTTCATTTTGATAAAAGCCCTCGGCAATTCACATATATCAATCTGTTTTCTTTAGCAATTTTTCTTTACATCTAAGATTATGGATGAACATGTTAATGTTCAGAAGGAAGCCTATCAATTGGCATCCTCAGACAGCCCGCTCTTAATTCTTACACAAGTGCAGCTTAAAGAAGACAATTATGATGAATGGGTCAAAGCAATGCATTTGGCATTGCAAGCAGAGAAGAAACTCGGGTATGTAGAAGGCACAATTCCAAAACCGAAACCCGGCACTGCTAAAGAGGAAGAATGATGGACAATCAACACAATGGTAGGCTCGTGGATTTTGAATACCATTGAGCCTAACCTAAGAGCCAACATGTCTTATGCAGAAAGGTGTGATGAACTATAGGAAGATTTGGAGGAGCGGTTTATGTCAGGGAATATTAGGCAATGCACCCAGAAAACACGAACTTATGACAACACTGGTAAACTGTAAACAATTTGGTATGTCTGTCTTAGCCTACTTTACTAAGTTAAAGAAAATCTGAGATGAGTTAATTAATTACCAACAATTGCCTGCCTGTACCTGTGGGATGATTAATGAAATTGCTAAACAAAGAGAGGAAGATAAAATTCATCAGTTTTAAATTGGATTAGATGATACAATTTTCGGTACTGTACGATCAAACATACTGCAAATGGAACCAATCCTAAATATTAAGAAAGTTTATGCCATGATTATTAAAGAAGAAGCTCACAGAAAAATGATAAGAAATGCAGAAATTGGAACCGAAGCAGTGGCATTTGCAGCACCAAAATCAAACTCTATACAATGTACTTATTGTTTCAAACAAGGTCATGAGGCTAGAAATTGTTACCATTTGTTGGGATTTCCGGCAACAGATCGATGGCCTGACCGGTTAGCAGATGCTGACGTTGGAGGTAGAAGAGGAAGAGGAAGAGGTCGCAACAAAATGGGCTTCAGCCGCGGCATGCCTGTCTCTCCATCAGCGCAGCAGTGGCAAGGCGCGATTCCGGCGAGCTCTGGTTTGTCTTCCCCGGCGATCAGTGGATGGGCTGTCACTACAACAGCCAGAAAAACAGCAGATGTGAGCTTCTCAGATGGTGACGCAAGCCGCAGCTCCACCGTGGAACCGCACTGAGCAAATGACCAAAACAGAATGGCTAGAGCAGTGGTGGGAGAAGCATCTTCAGTGGGTATACCTGGTCTCTCACCAGCTCAGTGGAATGCTTTTATAAATTTGTTAAACAATCAAAAGAATTCTTCTTCATCAGAGGATACTCTATCTGGTAAGGTGAAAAAAGACTGGATCTTAGACAATGGATGTTCACATCAAATTTATAGGCAGAAAGGATTTTTTGTCAAAATTAAGACCTTCTCCTCCTTATACTATTACTTTACCTAATGGAACTAAAACCACTGGTGAAACTTTGGGTTTAATTTATTTGCACTCTAAATTAAATGTTGACAACGTACTTTTTATACCTAAACTTCGGTGTAATCTCCTGTCTCTATCACAGCTCTCCAAAGCAAATAATTATGTGATCATAATTAATGATGGTGTGTTAATATTGCAGGACCGTATCTCGGGGATGCCGATTGGAGCGGGTGAAGAAAGAGATGGGATATACTATTTTGGACAATTACCTAAACAAAATGAAATTTTTTTATTCTGTTGGACATTCAGATTTGGGGACTTTTTGGCATAAATGTTTGGGACACCCGTCTAAATTCGTTATTAATAAGTTTTTGGGAAAGCCTTTTAATCTTAATTCCTTGGATAATTGTTCAATTTTCTTACGTGCTAAACAAACACGAGAATCATTTCCTATTAGTATGAATAATGTTGTTGCGATTTTCTTACGTGCTAAACAAACACGAGAATCATTTCCTATTAGTATGAATAATGTTGTTGCACCATTTGATTTGATACATTGTAATCTTTAGGGGGCTTATAAAATTCCTTCATCTTGTGGTGCGAGTTATTTTTTTCTGTGGTAGATGATTACACAAGGTATGTTTGGATTTTCTTGCTTAAAGAAAAACGAGAAGTTGCACAGACCTTGAAATAATTTTTTTGTCATGGTAAACACTCAGTTTGATAAACGTGTTAAAGTCATTCGAACTGATAATGGGACAGAGTTTTCTTGTTTGAGATCATATTTTTTGGAAAATGGTATGTTGCATCAAACCTCTATGGTCCATACACCCCAACAGAATGGCCGTGTCGAGCGTAAGCATCGTCACATACTCAACCGTGCTTTGCTGTTTCAGGCAAATCTCCTAACACAATTTTGGGGAGAAAGTATACTCACTGCAGGTTATTTAATTAATCGTACACCATTGTCTGTATTAAAAGGGAAAACGTCATTCGAATTGTTATTTAATAAAGTTCCATCATATTCTCATATAAAGAGTTTTGGTTGTTTAGCATATGTGCACGATCATGGGTTGCCTAAAGACAAATTTAAACCTCGAGGGAGACAATGTGTATTTTTAGGCTATTCGTATGGAAAAAAAAAGGTGGAAATTCTTTGATTTGGAGACACATGAATTTATAACTTCTCGTGATGTTGTGTTTGTTGAAGATAAATTTCCTTTTTTTTCTGAACCTTAAGTTGATTTTTCTCAAGAAAACCAAGTAAATTGTAATTTCGGTGAAATTCCCGAGACCTGTTTAGGAAAAAGAGGGAGCAGCCAATCAGCAAGAGAAGAACGTGGGCCAATCCATCAGCAACAATTCTATGGCATTTCAGGAGCCCAAAGGATTACATCTGGACCAGTCCAACAAGGCGCCCATGTGCCAGACTCCACTTCAGTAGGTGCGCCACTTCACCAGCGCTCCTCACGGCCTGTGGAGCAAGTCCAATCACCAAATTTCCCTGAAGCCCAGTACACAACCCAGCAAACAGAAAGGGTCCAGCCGCATGAAATAGAGGAGATTCAGTGGGCGGCCCAGTGCAGTCAGCAGCCTCAAATGGAGTCTGGGCCGCGCGCACAAAGAGTCCAAGATAGTGGGTTGGACAATATTTCTGCAGCCTACGAGGAAGAATTGTTTGGGAGAAATTATAGTGAGATAAACAGTACTAGTACTAATTTCAACGATAGTTCCAGTGGCTCTAGTTCGGTGTTTGGGTCGAATAATTCAGGTGGTGAACAGCAAATGGGAAATAATATTGAACCGTTGCCACTTCGTCAAAGTAACAGGGTACATAAACCTCTTGGAAAATTGAAGGACTATGTCTGTCATACTGTTTGGTCTAATCCTGGTATATCCCTCTCTTCTCCTTCGCCTTCTTCTTCTGGTCCTAGAGGTACGTCACTGTATTCGTTAACTCATTACATTTCTTATGATAAATTTTCAAGTTCACATCGAGGCTTTGTAGTAGCTGTCAATGCAGGTATAGAACCCATTAAATACTCCGAAGCTGCTTCAGTACCGGAATGTCGTCTTGCTATGAAACAGGAGATAAATACAATTGAGAGAAATAATACTTGGACTATGACAGAACTACCACCCGAGAAACGAGCACTAGGCAGCAAGTGGGTATATAAAATCAAATATAAGTCTGATGGAACCATTGAGCAATACAAAGCAAGATTGGTGGTGTTCGAAAATACTCAGCAAGAGGGGGTTGATTATACTGAGACATTTGCACCTATCGCAAAGGTGGTAACTGTGCGTACTTTATTATCTGTAGCAGCTGCCCGAAATTGGGAAGTTCATCAAATGGACGTACACAATGCCTTCTTACATGGAGATTTATCTGAAGAAGTATACATGAAAATACCTCCTGGATTTCGCACTTCAAAACCCCATCAGGTTTGTCGCTTGAATAAATCGTTATATGGACTGCGTCAGGCTCCTGGGTGCTGGTTTTCTAAACTCACGAATTCTCTTCGTCAATGTGGATTCACTCAGTCATATGCAGATTATTCACTGTTTACTTTTAGGAAAAATAACATCTTTCTCTACATTTTAATTTATATTGATGATTTGTTGATTTCTGGAAATGATGTAGTCAGTATTAACAAATTTAAGCCTTACCTAGGATCTTGTTTCTATATGAAAGATCTGGGTCATCTTAAGTACTTTTTAGGCATTGAAATTGCTCGCAGCGAAGCAGGGTTTTATTTGAGTCAACGCAAATATGCGTTGGAAATTATATCTGAAGCAGGTATGCTGGGTTCTAAGTCTATTTCTACACCAATGGAGCAAAATTATCAATTGGCTAAAGCTTCTGGAGATTTCTTTGCTCATCCGGACCGGTATCGGCATCTTGTCAAGAAATTTGATTTACTTGTCTATAACACGACCAGATCTTACCTATTCTGTACATATTCTTGCTCAGTTTATGCAAAATCCACGCAAGGAGCACTGGGATGCAGCTCTTCGAGTCATTCATTTTCTCAAAGGCACACCGGGACTGGGAATACTTCTCCATTCCACTGCACCTCTTCATCTAGTCGCTTATTGTGATTCCGATTGGGCTGGTTGTCCGGTGACCCAACGTTCTGTTTCCGGGTATTTTATCTCACTTGATCATTCTCCCATCTCATGGAAGACAAAGAAGCAACATACAATGACACGTTCTTCTGCTGAAGCTGAATATCGAGCCATGGCGGTGACATTATGTGAATTGAAGTGGCTTCGTTAACTTCTTAGTGATCTTTAGATTTCTGTAAATTACTCCATACCACTTCATTGTGACAGCCAAGCAGCTATTTATATTGCAGCAAATTCAGTGTTTCACGAGCGTACCAAAAACATAGAGATAGATTGTCATTTTGTTCGTGACGCATTTCATGCACGTTTGATCACTCCAGTTTACATTCCAAGTGCTTCACAACCAGCTGATGTTCTCACGAAAGCATTGCACCTACCACAATTCCGCAAGCTAATTTGCAAGTTGGGTATTTGTGATCTGTATGCTCCAACTTGAGGGAGAGTGTTGAAATTCGAAATATCGTTATGATGATATGTTATCTGATAGTTTAGATATTTAGGTACATATCTTGTGACAGCTTCCTTCTTTAGAAGAAGTCATCTTTTGTAAATACGGAATAGCAGAGAATAGAAAGGAGGGAGAAAAATTTACAGGAAAGTTTTTATAAACATAAAATGTGATAAAAATTGTTGAATTACGAGGGAACTTATATGTTAAATTGAAAAGTATATCCATCTTAATATATTCCTAGGGGCATTCGTTAGATAAACTCTTTTTTAAAAATATAAAAATATTTTTTTATATATACACTAGAATAATTAAAATATTAATTTCTCATCTCATTATTATTTAATGGCAAAGCCATAAAAAATAAGTCTAAGAAAATCAAAATCATACGAAAAATCTAATACATCATTTTCCTTAAAAGAGTATACAATTAATCAAATAATTATACCATATTTATACAGCCGTAGAAAAAAAAAATAATGATAAAAACATGCTATAAAATAAGAATAATTGATGCACAAAATAATTTGAATATTTTGAATGGTGTTAATTAATTAAAAGAGAGAGTATCCATGCATGCATCCACCAAGCAAATCACTTTTTGGTTTCAAAAGTTGCATAATTGTTGTGTTATGAATTTGAGAGAGAGAGAGAGAGAAAAAGGAGAGAGAATATCTAATCTGTTTAAGAGAGACATTCTTTAAGAAGAATAAAATATTTGCTTACAAGGAAGGAATATCTATCTATCTATCTTCTGGACTTCCAATTCTACGACTCTGATAAATTATTAAGAGAATCCAAAACATTAAAAAAAAATAAAAATGAAAGCCTTTGGAAAGATAATTGTTTAATTAAAGTAAATGTGGTAAAAAAAAAGAACAATAAAGGGAGGCTAAAACGAAACTGGGAATCTCCTTCTTCTGCTGCTTGCTCACTTTAATGAAGTGGGTAGGAAGCTAGGAAGATTCTCCTCTTCCATCCACGCCCCATTTTACATCACATAATTCTTTTTCCCTTTTAATTTATTACCTCTTTTCATATCAAATTACTACCTTGATATAAAAATTAAACAAGTGATTAGGTTATTTAATTCAAAATATATATATATTAAATTACTGTTTCCATCAGAAATATTATAAATTCTTTTGAACTTATGTACACAATTGATTACGGATTTTAAAAACAAAACAATTATTAAATCAAAATATCTTATATACCCTTAATATATAAAGAGAGAAATAGACAAATAAAGATGGAATAAATGCATAAAGAGAGAGGTAAAGAAGAAAAAATACAATAAACATTGAAATGTGTAAGAGAAATTATATTTTTCACCATTATCAAACATAATAAAATTACATATATTTCTGACTGGAAGTAATAGTTTTTTTTTTTTTTACTATCATTAATATTTCTAATGATAGTTTTTAAGTAATTGTTTAATTCCAATAACATAGAGGTATATATAAAAATTTATCATTTAATGTTCTCTTGATTGACTAGAGCAACAAATACTTTGAAACATAAAAAGGTATCCAAATAACATATAATATAAAATAGAAATATTAATTACTGAGTATTTTCCTTAAAAAACTTTACTGGCATTTTCAATTTTGTGAAAATTCATAAATCTACTCCTCTATTTTTTTAGTGTTCACATTTTGGATATTATACAAATTAAGAAAATGTAAAAATTTAGATTTTTTTTCTTATGGACTAGAATGTCCTTTAAATTAACCTTTTTCCTCATTACCATTTCAACAAGACCCAATATTAGAAGAAATAAAGAGGTTGAAATTGGGTTTTTGTGGAAGGATATAAGGAGAAAAAATTCATCTAAATGTAACATTGTTTTTTAATGTGAGAAGTAAAAAAATTATAAGAATTGACAAAATGTGATAAATTAAAAAAAAAATGGTGGAAGTATTTATTTTGGTCGAGACTCACATTATCAATAATTATTTATTGCCTCTTGTGAGAAATATAAGTTTTGTTTGGATAGATTTTTTTTTTAAATTTTTTTTGTAAAAGATAATTTTTTTTACGAGAAAAGTGTTAAAATTCAAAATAAAAAGAATGAATAAAAATTAAAAAAAAAATATCTATACAGGTGGAGGTAGTTTTTGTATTTGATTTTGCATGGCATAAAGGGCCGGAACAAGGTGTTCCATGCCTTTTTTTTTTTTTTAACTGCAGAAGCAGAAAAGAAAGGTGATAGAGAAGAGAGTGCATCGAATTCCCTTTGGAGGAGAAAAAGAAAAGAAAAGAAAAGGAAAGGAAAGGAAAAAAAGGGTGGGATAAGGAAGAAGAAGAAGAAGGAGAGGAAATAATAATGATGGTTGGTCGCTTTCTATAATCAGTCTTCTCGTACAAGACTCCAACCCACGCCTTTTTCCCAGATTCTCTTCTCTTCCTTCCCTTTTCTTTTCTTTTTTTTTTTTTTTTTCTTTTCCTTTCCTTTCCTTTCTCTCTCTACACAATTCTTTTTTTCTTTTTCTCTTCAACAAACTCCTCCTACACAAACCAAAATTCTTATATTTATTAAACCAATTCAAATTACATATAATACTATAATAGTGAATTAAAATAAATTCTTGGAAAAATTTTATAAAATTCTTAAAATTTTAATTAATTTATCGTCTCGAATTCCAGTGATAATCTTTACTGATTAATTAATCAATACAAGTAGTAGTAGTAGTAGTATTTTATTTTGTTTTACTTTTTTGTGTCAGTGTGGAAAGAAAAGGAAAGAAAGGAGGGAAGGGCAATGGATGGCAGAGATTCTCCTCGTGCCACGTGTAGAGATATTCTCCCATTTCGTCCTTCTGAATATCCCTTTTGTCTGGCGTAAAAAATATGAGAATATTCGCTTCAATTTCCAATAACACCCTCCAAGGCTCTTTATTATATTATGTTATTATGTGGCCTTTTTTTTTTTTTTTTTCTTTTTGGATTTTGAATTTTATGTATGCCTGCCTGTTATATTCTATGGGTGGGTGGGTGGATGGCTATAAGGTTATTATTATTCCTTGTCAAAAATCGACAACGATACGCACATCTTATATATCCCCTCTTCCTCTCATCTGTCTCCACAGTTTATGTCATTTGACCATTTGCAAAATAATTACTAATAGGCTTAATTTCAAAAACTTCCATCTACTTATATTCAAATATCAATTGAATATTTCAATTTTTTAAATTAACAATCAAACACATATTTAAGGTTTTCATTACAACAAATTTAAAGGGAATGGATGAAAATACTAAGATATCTTTAAAATATAATATACTTTTATAATTACCTTGAAAATAGATAGAAATTTGTTTGTGTCCAACTTTTAAAAAAGTCAAAAATAATTAATAGTCATCAATGAAAATAAGTTATTAGGAGACTATTTTGAAAAATAAATCCATCAAGGATAAAAAAAAACATAAATGATTGATTTTTTTCAGGCTAATATATGAAGTCTACATCTGTCTTGCGTGGCTTTTCAAATGTAAAGTTGAGATATATATTTTTCTTTTTTAGAAAAATTGAAATAGAAAATAAGTAGGTACTTAATTGTAAATTTTAAAACTTTAAATACTTAATTGACATTTGATTATGAGTATGGGAAAAGTTTTTTAAATTGACTCTCATTAATATTCATAAAAAAATTACGTAATGCATTTTGTAACGAATCCTTTTATTTCCTTTTTTAATATACATTAAAAATTTGGAGTTTATTTTCTCAGTTAAGTTTCGCATCTTAAATTTGATCCTTGGCCAAATTAAATTGGCCTGATATATTAAAATATCTAATTTACCTTTAATGAAAAGTAAGAACTCAAAAATGTTCCCTTATCAACAAAATATATATATATATATATTTATATATATATATATATTTTAGGAATCAATAAAATAAATTAAAAAGATTAATGTTGCTTTTCTTCCTTTTTTTTCCCTTGCCCGGCCACCGATGCTCGCCTTCTGCAGCTGTGTCGGCAGCCATCCAACCCTCCAACTCCATAAACCCACGCCTATGCCAATGATTTTTTAAATTCTTTCTCATCTTTTCTACCCATCCCTAATCTAATTTTTCTTCATTTTTACTGAAATTTTGAAAACCATCTCTTCAGATCATGTTCTTAAAGGGCTGGAAGAATTTTTGCCGGAAAGAGATTTGCTACCTTTATGAAAATATTATTATTTGTATTATTTTTGTAAGTTTTTATGACTTGCATATTATTATTTGTGTTTAACAAGATTATTGAAAATAATACATCTAATTCACAATTTAGCCTCTTTAAAAAAAATTCTTG
The DNA here is from genome assembly GCA_028651295.1 of Catharanthus roseus. NCBI lineage: Eukaryota > Viridiplantae > Streptophyta > Magnoliopsida > Gentianales > Apocynaceae > Catharanthus > Catharanthus roseus. The sequence goes on from JAPQWS010000087.1 coordinate 660,329, forward strand.
CTTAAGTCCTCAATTCCCAATTGGGTTCATTTTATCACAGTGAAATAATACAAGAGGTTTAAGGATCAAATATTTCAAGGGAAATCGATAGTGATTTAGCGCAATAAAATAATAAGAGAAAACAATAAGGTTTAAATATTTCAAATGACATAATATTGAAAATTTTAAATTAAATTCTATTTTTGAGTAAAACTTAAATTCAAAATGTAGTGGAATCTGAATTAATTGTATCCTATAATTTTAAATATAATTCATAAAACCATCCTTAGAAGTATTTAGGAAAAAAGAGACAGCAAAACATTGGCATTTGGGAAGGAGGAGGAGGAGGAAGAAGAAGAAAGAAGCCTATTATATCTAAGAAGTAGTACTTTTTGCAAAGCCCATCACGTGTGCTCTGCTTGGAGAAAAGCCCACATTTGGACCACTATTATTCCATGTTTGTATCCCCTCCAGACAAAACCTCTTCTAATTCTAATAATACTATCTCATCAATCAATCAATCACCTCCTTTTTAATATGGCAATTGATATATGTTTAGAGCAGAAATTTTAAATTCAGACCAAATATTTTTGTTAAATAAAGTTTTCGACTTCCCGACGACTCTTTCTTTGTATGGCACTGGCAGCCTCCTCTATCTCTCTTTCTCTCTTCCTTTGTATTCTCAACCTCTTCTTACAAATTGTTCCTATTTTCCATTTTTTGGGCCTTCGAAATCAGAACATTTTGTCAAGAAATCAATGATTGGTTTACTTCCTTGTTGATGAGTTTTCTAAGCCAACCATTAACATTTCATTTATACAAACATGATTGATGCCTCCACACAAATATCTCAAGTATCAAACCAACACAACCGAGAAAAGCACAAAAGAAAAAAAGAAATTCAAAAGTTTCTCAAGAGAACATTTTAATTCGGAGAGGCAACAAAAAGGAGAACAAAATCTCCTATAATTTTCTGGGTTTTAAAGTCTATCAAACTATTGTTGCAGATAATCTTCTGGAAGTTTTTCCAGTTCGATTTTTGCCCAAAACCCCATCTGCTGATAATTCTAGTGAATGAATGGACGAAATTTAAAATTCAATGCTATACCTACACAGAAGAAACAAAGGACAAAATAAAATGCTTTCTTTGATTGAATTTGAATGAAGTATATAACTTGGATTTCAATTATCAATGGAGAGTAGTGGGGGTAGGGGAGGAGGAAGAGAAAAGTAAGAAGAAGAGAGATGAGAAGAAGAAATTGGGGGAAAAGCCGTTCAGGGAAAATGGGGGAGGGGAAAGATTGATGATTTTTTTTTTTTTTCTTAAGTAGTGAAGATTTATTAAGGGAATAAAATAGAAATTATAAACATTTTTATCTGGATCTAAAATTATATCCCTGAATTTATCAGTTTCCTTTAATATCCATTAAAAATACATATACTTGCTTCTTTTATCTTTGCCTTTGGTTAATCACATATAAAAATAATGTTGTTATGAATCAAGCTTGGTGGAACAAAAGTTTTAAAATATTAAATTTCGTGCAATGTAAATTATATATATAAGTATATATATTTTTTTAATTATAATGCAAACTGTATATTAAAACGATTTAACATTTTAAAATTTTAAATTTACAAAGATTTGATTTATAACATGTACTTAATACATTTTTTGAAAGCTCTTCAAAATGGAAGAGGGAGAGGAAATATATATATATATATATAATTATGTTGGTTTAATTAAAAACTTAATAACTCTATTTTACAAAATAAAATATCAAGATAAAGATACATACAAATTAAATGTCTTTAGATTTATTTGTGACTTTTGAGGAACAATATGAGATGAAATATTATGTACAATTTTGTAATAGTGATGAGAACAGTAATTACATATATATATATATATATATTTTGTTTGTATATTTTTAGAAAAATACATATGTTAAGATATACATAGAATGTTTGAATATTTGAATCTATGAGAGAATAATTGAAAGAAAAATAGAGGGATGATGAAATGGCATTAGAATAATATTTGTAAAGTTTAAACAAAAAATGGAAAGGGCGGACGTATCTATTTTATGATTATTCTTTTCTTTAAGAATGATTGTAATTAGATATTATATATAAAGTTGGTTGTCAAGATGCTTAGTTACAAACCTACAACTATCTATTTATTAGTTGCAGCAGCAAGGTACGTCTCAATTACAACAATTTAGTATATATTTTTACAAACTAATTTATGAATTATAATGCATTATATAATAGGTACTAAGAATATTATATAAAAGTTCTAACACTATCAATTAGTGATACATACAAATGCACAAAAATATTCTATTCTACCTCAAAAAAAAAAAAGATTCTATTCTCCTTTTATCCAAATCCAACTATTAATCACTTTGTTGCCTCCTTTATTATCAAGTCTATTTAACAAAAAAAACTATGGTTAATTATATATTTTTTTTTTTCTGGAGATTGTTCAAATTATAATTTCATCCCTTTATTTTATGCAAATTATATATGTGTCCTTATCGTTTATATTTTCATAACTTATTAATCTCTACTACTAATTTTAATGAAAAAATTTTATTAGAAAATACTGATTATGCAAAAAAAAAAAAAACTTTAAGATCTTCCTATAATATCATTTTGCAAGTTTACTTCTTGTTTATTATCATATATACAAATGATAATGTCCTTGCTAAAAAATTTTCAATTAATCTAGTTTCCGAAATGAAAGATATTATTGGCTTAATATCTGATAATAAATAAGAAACAAACTAGCAAACTAATATTTTAAGAGTATTTTAAACTTTTTACCACATAATTATTGTTTTCTAATACATTTTTTTCTTAAAATTAGTACTAAGGATTAATAAGTTATGAAAATATAAACGATAAGGATGTACATATATTTTATACAAAATAGAGGAATGAAGTTATAATTTAGACAAACCTCAAAGTGAAAAATGTAATTGACCAAAAAAACTAAAAATCAAAGAAGTTTTTTAAAGCATTCAGTATTTTATTAATCGATGTTAATCGAGTGATATTAGCAAGTATTCTGAAAAGTAAAAGTAATTGATTGAATATCAACAGGAATCTCAAGGGCACTTCTCGAGTTCGAAAATGAAGAGTGAGCCTCATCAATTTTTTAACGCTAACGTCCGAACTATGATACGAAATATAAATTGATAAAATATAAATCTAATTTTCAAATATTAGAAAACAGTTGATAATATGTGACATGCGACTTAGACTCTTATTTATATTATCCTCCTTAAATAATCACTATATTATACCATTTATATCAAATTGCACCTGCTGAATTCAAGTCATACTCCATAAGGTTTAACTCATAATTATTTCAATATCACACACAAGAATTAAATTTATAATTTTATATATTATCACCCATAGTTTCGCCTAATCAATTATCTCAAACTATTGATTTATTTTTTTTTTTAAAGAAAAAAGAGTTGAATAGAATTGAAAAATATTCCATTCAACCCACAATTGAATTAAAAGGGCAAAATAATATTTATAAAGTAAAACAAGGAAAGAATGGTGTCTTTATTTTGCATTAAATGAAAGAAATATTCTTCTTTGGCTTTAAAAAGGGGTTTGCGGAAAGGAAATGATGGGTACATTTACGGATTGTAAGCCTTTCTTTCTATGAGAATCATTCATTCATTAACTGGCTGGCAGTATCAGAAAAATTATAAATGATGAGATGAGATGAAGAAGAAGCAAACTCACTAATTATTCTACTAAATTCCCTATTTCTTTTTTCATTTTTTTCCTTCTTCTTAATTTTTAGAAGTATAGATTCGCCCATTTGCGCTATTATTCATCAATCATTGATGGTTTTTGGATTTGCATTTTCCTCGATTTTTATCCTTGTCTCCTATACTTCTTCCCTAATAAAAGATTAATTAATACTTAATAAACTGGGTTTGATACTCTAATATTGAGATATTTGCGAAATGTTTGAATGATATATAAGTATATGCTTAAATTTTCATGGTCATCTTTGAGACATTAGTTTGGTATAGCGAGAACGGTTGCAAAGTAAAAGTTATGTGTACTGTCAAATCTATGCGTCGCGCTTTTAGACTTGCAGATTTGAGTGTGATGTTATGATATAAAGCATAGTTACTGGTCGAACATGTGGGAACTAAGTGTTATACTGTGCACGAGAATCCTCCCCTCCCTGTTCTGGTCCGGAACTAGATTGAGGCGCCTAACAAGAATGCTAAGGTCATAGTAACGTGAATGTGAAACCTCTATCGCACATAGAATATATGTAAGTGTTTCAATTAAGAAGGTGCTAAGTTTCTGATATAGTGAGAACAGTTACTAAGTAAAGTTGTGGGTGCTATAAATTCAGGAGTTGAGCTCACGAGCTTGAATCCAAAAGATTATTTATCTCAAACTTCAACCTTTAAAGCTTAGTATTGATGAAGTTCTGTTCGAATTCATAAGAGATGACATAGTAAAATATTGAGAGTTTAAGTTTTGTTTAATACAGAATTTAATAAACTTGCGGAAAAACCCTTTTCTTGATTTTGAGATTTAAAAATCAAAATGAGTTCAAATGTCAAAATTCCATTTTAACTTTGACTTGAAGAAGATGAGCATAATAAAATAGCATCCAAAGCTATATAGAAAGTGGAGAATGAATTCAGAATCAGAGTTGGTCGGCCTCTTAACAAGAGAAAAGCTCCTTACGAAAAAAAGAAGAAGATGAATTTAGAGTATTGTTGAAGACAAGAATTTTTTTGTTTTTTTTTTGGAGGAAAAGAATACATAAATAAAACAAATTCATTTCTCTCAGACCTTTAATGTGTCAACTAAAAAGTACGGAATCATTTTTGTTAAAAGCTTTGTTTTTTCATCTTCAAAGAAAACATTTGTATTCTTCATTGGCTTTGATTGAATATATGCTCTTCTTAGCCTTTTTTGTTGTTTCCATTATTTTTCTTTGCCTAACTTCTTTTTCTTCTAAAATGGTTCTTTTGTTTTGACACCTTTTTAGTTGCATATGATAGATATATGATGGATGCATGCACTCTGTTTCTTCTGGAGAAAAAAAAAAATGTATTTCTGCAAACATCTGTGAAATCATTTCCCTGTTCTCCTTGATTTTCATTTTCCCCGCCTTTTCGGGTTTCAAATTATGTTTTTGTCAAGGAAATAGTTGCCAAGACATACAACTTGAGCAATAATTCAAAAGGGCTGAAAAGCTCAGAAACCAATCAATACCCTTCTCTTCTGGATATCTTAAAGTCAGTAGTAGGTTAACAAAGATTGGAAGGAACTGAAATCCAATTTTGATGCCATAAATTTGCTAAGAAGAGGAGAAACAAGATGAAACAATGTTCAATGATCTGCTAAAAGAATGATGAATTATCTTCCTAACCATTCTCAATTTACTCTCAATCTTATTCCTAATCCACATACATCATTAAGTTACTGTATTCTACAACTGTTGGTATGCAGATTGACAAGTAACAGGATTAGTTGCTTCTTATCATCTCTATCATTTTACATTTCTTTAATCTTGTTTTCCCATTTTTATCCTTTTGGCCAATTGTACAAGAATGAGTTTTTAAAAACAAAGAAACTCTTGAAATAAAATACCTTTTATACCCTTAATATATATATATATATATAGAGGAGGACACGGAGAGAGGTAGAATTGAAAATATCAAAACATATAATCCTTTAAGAGTGTAACAATGACTTAGATTATAAGAAAACTCCCTCCATCTAAAAGGACTTACATTTTGAAATGGACGAAGTAAATCCACTGTTAATCACAAATAGGTCATCCTCCAGTGCAACAAGTACATAATCATTCAGGCTCACATTCACCGGCATAGCCACAAACTCTTGACCTTTTTCTTCAACAGTAGCCAAAAGACAGCAGGTCACCGCAATTTCAAACTTTCTTCTTATCCATAAATTTGTTTTAGCTTGTCCAAAAAATATGACATCTATTGTTCTTCTTGACAAATACCATCTAGATCCAAATCAGTTTATGTACAGCCACCAACATTTCTAAGCAAGGTTGCAGTGCAAAAGAAGATGATCGGACTGTTCCACATCCTTTTGCACAAGAAAAAATTTAAGCTTCTTCACTTCCCCAAATTTTTTTTCAAGGTTATTCTAGAAGTGGAAAGATTACACCTTCACTGGAGCTTTAGTCCCCATTATGGCTTTGCAAGGAAAGTTCCTCTTTGCTCTGCCCGTGAAAAGCTTTCTTCAAAGACTGGTTAAAGGAATCGCTTTGAGTATCCAACAAATAAAACCACAATATATTATTCAGTAATTCTATCAATTGATCTATCCTTATTAAACTAAACTATAAAGAATAAAGTTCATTTATTTATAAACAGAATTAAAGACTCCAAGATCATTTAAGCAGATTAAATCCCGAAGTAAAAAGAATGAATAAAGGGAAGGCACAAATTGTATATTTAATAAATAACTGCTTACCAATTGAAAATTCTTTAGGTCTCCACGAAATGCTTAGTGGCAGTAGAGAGATGTCCCAAGATGTATGTTGATTCGATGATATTGCAACTCCATCATCAAGAAACTCAAGACATGCAATGCTCAGGTCGTGCGCCTGAAAAGACGTTCGATATACAATTTTAGCATCACAAAAGGAGTATATCCTCTCCCGTAGTGTCTTTCCAGTTCTGTCATTCATGATCAACCACTTTGCCTAATTCTTTTGAATCCGGGCCTGGCTTTTCACCACAAACTACTTAAGTTTGCAATCACTGGACAAACTTGCTTGTTGATTCAATGGTGTTGCAACTCCATCATCAAGAAATTCAAGACATGCAATGCTAGAGTATAAACCAGACTCAAACTATAAGAAATGGAAATCCAGAAAAGGAAGGAAAAGGAGGAGCAAGTGGGCTAGCAAAAAATTTGACCTGCTCTTGCTAAAACATCAAGATGAAGCTAGAAGTGCTTATTCACATTTCCATATTTGAGGAACCCATTAAAAGTGAAATCAGATCTAAGGAGTCAGCCATTTGGGAAGGAAATCAAATTATCAGGATATGGATGAAACAGAAGGACAAGAGTCAAGAAGTATCAGGTTGAAAAGAACACTCAGAAGGGAAAACCTATATGCAATATTTTCTTTGAGGATTCTGCCAATCGCTTAATACACTTGGCATTGGTATAGAAATCCATCAATTGCTTAGCTATGTCCTCTGGGTGGCAATTTATAAATACCTTGATAAATCGCTTCTCCTTCATCCTCAAAGCTCTCATCATGTTAGGTCCCTTGATCTCAGGAACAAGACCCATATCCTCTATCTTCTCAGCAAGAAAATATCGTGGCTTTATTACTCTCTCCAAATTGAAATAGAGCAAGCATGGATAAGCTACTGCACTTCTGGCAGATAACTTCATTTTTCCTATTAAAAAAGTCATGTTTCTCTGGACCTTATCAGTGGACAGCGTCAATACAAGAGGAGAACGTCCAAAAAGATGGAAAACTTCGTCTTCTGATAACCCAAATTTCTCAAAGTTTGCAACCTTTTGTTGGATTGTCTCAATGCGTGAGATAGAAATTATAGTCACCACATATTTATACATTCTGGAGTCCTTGGAAACCCCAGTCCTTTGTATGTATTCCAACCTTTTGTCATCAAGATTACAGCGAGGAATCATGGTGGGACGAGAAATAAGCATAGGAACCAAGTCTTTTCTACTTACACCAACACTTTCATACATGGAAATAACAGGTTTAATTTTCTGCAAGTCATAGGTGAGTAAAGATGGATTGCGCACTATAGCCTTAAGCAGAACTTCTCTCGACTCAAACAAGCTTTCGAGATACTCAATTCGTTCATCCAAGCAGTGATTGATTCGAGAATTAATAAAACGAGGACGACAGTGAACCATCTTTACAAGGTCAGATGAAGCAATACCCAAGTCACTGAGCATCTTTAGCTTCGATTCAAGGTTTTTGGCATCCATTTTACGCATTGAAGGCTGCCGCCAGAAAACCTTTGCGACCTCATTTTCAGTACAACCCCAGTTTCTCAAAACATCAGCTGTGTCTACTGGTTTGTCTTCAATGCCAGCTGCTACAATCCTATCATCATAGGTTTCATTACAGAGCGCAGCAGCTGTAGAATAAAATCTAGGGTTCAAAGAGATGGTTTTAAGAGGGGATGAAGGGAAGAGCCGGTGGTAGTTTCTGGTGGTGAAAAATGGGAAGTAAAATTGGATTAAAGCACTGGATTTGGATTTCATAGCAAGATGGAAAGGAAAACGGGTAGTCCTTGAGGCTTTCTATAATCTTCCAGGACTGGAAAAGAATTTGCAGGCAGACTTCTAAACTGCAGATCAGGGTACAGCAGCCCACCAGATAGAACTGCATATCTACAAGCAAGTAAAGAACAAAAAAGTACACGAAATGAGGTTTCCTGTTTACAGAGAAATAAACCACCTCTCAACAGTAATCAACGAGTATTAAGCAGCATGAGAAACATAAAAGTTGATAACTTGAGACCGTCAGCACTAGGATGACTTGAGGTTTAGGGATCATGCATCAGTGTAAAGCAAGAAATAGGCATTACCAAATTGCAAACAAATGCCTAACGCGAGAAGCTCATAAATATGATTACATTTCAATAGATTTGGGGATATAACAAATTTTTTGCTGCATTTCAGATAATGCAATAAATAATATTAATTCTAAGAACTTCTGTAAAGATTCTAAAATCTCATTTCTCACGTAATGATTCCACAAATTACAATGCACCACGACCCACAAAAAGGAATTCTCTTTACCATAAATTCAGCAACGACAAAGGGAAAAAGAAGAAAATGTGAAAAAAAAAGGCCGAAACCCCGCCCAAGTTAGAGCAATCCCATTTCATATCTTACTTCTTGAAGCAGAAACCAATCAGTCGTAAAAATTGACTCTAGCAGCTTCACTCACAGAAAAACTATTCACAGACACGAAGTTTTTATGTATAGTATAAACAAGAGAAATGAACAGACCGATTAAAGTAAAAGAATCAAAAATTTTCCAGAGAGGTTGCTGACCATTTTAAAATCTACAGCCAAAAATTGAAGCACGTCCAAGGAGACGATAGGAGATTGAAAGATTCTATAGTTCTTCAGCAAGAGGGTATAGTGTATTGGGCCGCCGCAGACTGCAAATGAATGAATGAATTTCGCGACTTCAGCGGCTGCTACCAAGCTAACGATATGGTTAGCCTTCTAACGAACGGCGTCGTCTTACGTGTATGTGCATTGGATGTCGTTTTACCCCTTCAATGCCCTAATCTCAATTTCATTCCGGAATTACCAAAATGATCTATCTATCCACACTTTTTCTTTTTATAATTAAATCACATGTAATTACCCACGAACGATTGTCTAAAAATAATTTTTTTTATTAAATTTCCGTCCACATGGGAGGTCGATAAATCCAATTCAAAAATCTATATGTATACACAAAAAAATTCATTATTTTTCCTCCTCTTTTTCTCTCTACACACTTTCTCTCTTACTTCTCTCTACTCTAAAACTGTAATCTTTTAACATTGAACTTATATTAGAGGTAGATATGGATTATTCTGAAGATTTTGTGGAAGAAAATATCGAATTTGAGGTAAGAAAAATTAAATTATTTTTTTTCGACACTGAGACTTCATTCGCTCAGATTAGCGAAATAAAGCGAAGAGTTTCGCTCATTCAGGCAAAAGTTCTCAGGAACTTTCCCCCAGATGGGTGAAACAATTCAGTTCATTTCGCTGGTCTGGGCGAAATTGGGTGAAGATTTTTTTTTTGTATTAGTATATGAAATTTTGTTTATTACACTGTTTTTACAATTTTATTTTTAATATGAAATGTGTTTATATTTTAATTGTTTCGTACTATATCGTAACAGAACGACGTAGATCCAAATACATTTGAAGAATTTTTTGAACCGGAAGAATACGTAGATTACGGACATTTATTTGCAATTGATCGAATCTTTAATTCGAAAGTAGAGTTGGTGAACTGGGCAAAAGAAACGGCTATGAAAGTGAACACGTATTTGATTGTCACTCGGTATTTGAGTTCAAGAATATCCAACCGCCGACCGTACGTTACATTGGGTTGCGAGAATGGAGGTACAAATAAACCAAGAACGAAGTCCAGAGTTGACGATGAAGAAGAAGAAGTTCAAGTAAAAAGGCGAGGTCCTTACGAGACTAAAAAGTGTGATTGTCCCTTCAAATTAAAAGGCAAGCAAATGGCCATGTGTGAACATTGACAATTATTCGTACATCATGGAAGGCACAACCATGTCATAGGTTTATATAATCACTATCGCGCTCTAGCTGCAAAACTAACGGATGAGCAGCTGATATAGACTGAGCAATTTATAAAGAGTCAAGTGCCACCACGTAATACCTTACGATTTTTCCAAGAACAAAATGTTGGTTGTGCCATCAGGTATGTCGTATTACTTTTCATGCCTCCTAGTTATAATTTTAAATTTGAATTTGGCTGTTTAATAATATGATTTTCATGATTTTTGTAGTATCCAAAAAATATACAACGTCGTTGCAAAGATTAAGAAAAATAGGATGCAGGGGTGAAACACGGTTGAAGAAGTTATTTGCCTAAGTGCTCAACGGGGTTACACGGTCTTCTATATGAACTGGGAGGACAGCAACGTACTTAGTGACATTGTTGTTGCTCACCAAACATCAATTCAAATGATGAGAACGTGGCTATATGTACTTATAATAGATACAGCGTGTAAAACAAACAAGTAAGTTGTTTCTATTTTTCATATTGAGTGTAGATTCGAGTATTATTTGCAAATTGATTATTTAAGTGATATTAATGTTATTAATAGGATTAGGTCTTGATTGTCTAAATATGTTATATGACCTCTGTGTTTTTTAAAAAGGTACAATATGCCACTGTTGGAAGTCGTAGGGATGACTCCGACTGGTAAGAATTTCACTGTAGCTACTGTTTTTATGCAAAATGAGCAGGCAACGACTTATAGATGGATTTTTCAGCAGATTAAGCATTTAAAATTTTCAAATGCTTTGTCAACAGAGAATGAACAAGATGTTAATGCTCATGAGCCGAAGGTAATTATTACAGACAGGGAAAGTGGTTTAATGCCTATTGTCGACGAGGTGTTTAGTATAGCATACCATATACTATGTAGAATGCACATCGATCATAACGTATTGGTCAAATTAACCGAGTTGATAAAAGATGAAGAGGTAGCATCATGGTTTATAAATGTCTCATGGAAGAAATTGTTGAATGAAATTGATGAGTAGGAATACTTAAGGAAATTGGAGGTTCTGAAGATGAAGTGGCAGAACATGCCGGACTTCTTACATTATTTGTTCACCACTTTGTTGAATCCCCTCCCTCATAAATTCGTGAGATGTTGGACACAGAGAGTAATGCATTTTGGGGTGGAGACCACCAACAGTACTGAAAGTGAATATTCAATCCTAGAGCTGTGGCTTTCAACATGTCATGGTGATTTGGACACTGTGTTCCTCAATATTGACTCACTCATTCAAAGTCAAAAACTGACATTAAGAGCTCATTGGAGAATTCTAGGACCAAAGAAAGTTTTAATGCGAATAGTAATCCGATATTGAGGAATATAAGTAATAAAATCAGTTACTTGGCCTTGAAGAAGATATGGATTGAGATAATGAGAGCTGCAGAGATAATTGATGATCCCAAAAATAAGTGCGGCCAATATATTAGGACATCACACGACCTTCCCTGTTCTTGCAAGTTGATTACACGGTTCGACCATGTGCTCCCTCTCTAGTTGGTTGATATTGAGGCTTTTTGGAGGACACTAGAAATTGACAGTTTTCATACTTCATCGCAGGAGAAGGACATGAATATAGATTCTGAAATGTGTTCTTTCACCGACCTTTTGCACTAGATAAGTACAACTCGAAGATCCAAGTATGCCATTGACATCCCCTCCTGAGGTATGCGTCACAAAATGGCGAAAGAAGACGAACTCAACAAAAAAAAGACAAGTCGTATTGGGAGCACGTGTCAATTGCTCATAGAAAGATACAAAAGTCAAGCGGTTCTGGTTCGGGTTCTAGCTCTGGATCCGGGTCGGGTGCGGGTTCGGGTTCGGGTTCCTATGGGAGAGGGAGACCGTCACGAGCTCCTAGAGGTAGGGGTAGGGGTAAAGAGCATAGCCTTGGACGAAGTAGTTTATCTTTTATTATAGATCCCACTCCATGTTTCACATTCCCTACTTTCATTTACCCTTTCATTGAGAATTGGAAGAACGTGATCGGTGATGGAAATTGTGGTTATCGGGTTGTGGCAGATTTTGTGTTCGATGATGAACATCAATGGCTAGAGGTACGTTGACGAATGCTTTTCGAATTCGAGCATACAACAAACATGTATAGTTCATTACTCGGACCAGCGAAACGTGTTTATGAGCTCGTACATAGGACACAGTGGCAGAATAGACCTATACCATTTTAGAGCATTGGTTGGAAACACCTGATTCACTTTACGTTATAGCAAATACATTCAATCTGTGTGATACTAATTACATGACTTGGTTATACGACTGTGTTGTCTTTGTATTCATATTCAGATCGTTCAAGAGGTAGATTGATTATTGGTCTCTTGACAGAACAACAACACTTTATTTAAGTGTAGAAAATCAATAGGGTTTTACGTTGTTTTGTATGTTATTTTGTTTGGGCTTAGGGTTTAATTGATATTTTACTTTGTTTTATAGAGCTACAAATGCGTGAAGGATGCCCGATACCCCCTTTACACGTGCAATGGATTCATCACCGTAGTGATCGAGTTAGCAAGTGATCAGATGCCTATTATGACAGGATTGCAGATTGGAACGCCAGGGTTACTAGAAATTCCAATTAAGAAAAGCAAATCCTTCATGCCAACAAATCTGTTATAGATTCATATTTATAGTAGAACTGGTCGTTTTTGTACTTGTGCTCCAATTTGTATAGCAAGAAATTACCCAACTCGTGCCATATGTAATGTGTTAAAAATCGGATCGTATGATATGAAAACTGGACATTCGATTTTTGTATCGGTCGTCCAGTTTGGATGTCCGAATATCTCGGTTTTGATTTCCACAACATTTGTCATGTATTTTCCTCGATAAACACATTCTTGACCATGTACTGTCTGTTATTTGCTGGCCTGCGGTATTCCAGAGGGCAAATAGGATGATTTGGAATGCATTGAACAAACCCCAAACTGTCTGACAATCCTATCGGGCATATACAGCTAAACACAATCGAAGTATGCACGCATCCCATGTCATGTAGAAACCCAAACTTCATTTATCTCCTCTGGCCTATAGGGAGTCCACCTGACCATCGTCGGTGGTTATCAAGTCTAAATGAATGCGGATATCGATTAATTTTTGCTTTGTTTTGTGTTCCAACATCGCAAACCTCTAGATATACGGCTTGCGCAACTCGCTCCCGGTCTCACCGCTAAGGCAAACATAGGAAAATACAAGTATATCCAAACCTGAAATATATATGTGTATGTATAAAAACTTCCAGAACATTTATATAATTTTTATCAAAATAAACATTCATAACTGTAAAAACTAAATAAACAAATGCAGATTATAGTTATAATAATACCTCAAGCAGTGATCAGCAATCAGACAACTCCTTCGCATCAATCTGCGAGGCCTGCCTTAAGTTTCGGTACAAGTACGCCAGTGTCACAGCACCTCATGCAAATCCACCAACAGAATGAATATCTTTCATGAGCGGCCATAGCTTCCCAAGGACATTATTACCACTCTTATCGGTGAAGAGTGAACTGCTAAGTAAAAACTTGACGTAACAGGCGGCCCTCAGCTCCCTAGAAGTCGACTACCAGGGGATTTTGCAACTTGTGCCAAGTCCTGACCATTTATACCAACACTGGAGTCGGTAATACGCAGGTCGCTCTGAATAACTGCAATCAACTGCTCCCGAGAATAATGATGATCGACAATGTTACCTTAAGCAGGTACGTCCAGAATCAACTCCACATCATGCAAGGTAACTGTCATCTCCCCCAAGGGCATGTGGAAACTGTTGGCGTCTGGATGCCACCTATCCACAAAAGTCGATAAAAAGGATGAATTCGGATGCTGGAACATGCAAGACCTCAAATGTGATAATCTCGTCTCTCGAGCCAACTCTGTAACTGCAGGATCACTAGGGGTCCAACCGGTCAGAGACAAGACGTGGGACTGCGACTTCAAATGCTCCTCTCCTGCATTAAAAAAAAAATTATATAAATATCAAATAGGTCCATGAATACTGAAAATAGTTAATAAGAAATAAAAAATTAAACAAATATTCAAATTATCTGTTCACGTCATATACTACCGGCAATATGCCCATTGTACGAAGGGATAAGGACTGGATCCTGTGAACCTCCATCAGTTGGACCTGTCTGCTCCCAACCATCATTCTTTGCTTTCTTCCTCGGCGTAGGGTTTGTAGGCGGACGCGACTTCTCGTGTCTTTTTTGTCGAGACCCAGCAATCTTACTCATCACTGACATGAAACTGCAAGTCAACCCTTTCCCTTTCCCCGGAGCAGGCCTACCACCGGACGATGATGCATGGGCCACAGAAACAGGCTCGTCCTCATCACCGTGAGCATCTCCATCATCATCATCATCATCATCATCTCCACCATCATCCTCAGGCTGATCCTCATCGTCCTCACCGCCATGAATACGGAGGAAACCAACCATGTCAGGCTCCTCAGACCAAGTCCTGTCACCATCCCCTGATGTACCAGAATCCCTACCCAATCCAGCATCAGATGTGAGATTGCCACAATTAGTGGCTCCATGGTCAGCATTGCTATAAGACGAGTCCACCGGAACTCCTAAAACAAACTGCTCGAAGTATTGGGCACCTAACTGCAACCCTGAACCACTGACCTCATTTAATGGCACCTGAGTTTTAGAAAGATACAGTGGCTGATCCTGACCGGGCATACGGAGAGGCAGAGAAGGAGCATGTGCATATAGATCATATGATATACATGATAGCTGAGAAGATCCATAAGGATCATAGGGTATGGGAGTGTACGGACGGTGTGATGGGGTTAGAGGACAGGTTCTAAACAGTATAGGGGATGGTTGGGTGGAAGACTCCAGTGCACTAGGGTCATAATATATACCCGGTCCAAATGGCACAAGAGTCGACGGTATGTCTGAAGTACTGTGGCATCCCCTCACACCGAGGGATGACGCAGTCACTACATTACCTTCAACACAACCGATCTTGTCTGTCACAAGACCTAAATCATCATCACCCCTACGTGCTCTGGGTTGAATTATCTAAAAAAATTACCAAACATTTTCTTCAATCACATTACATCATATTTGTCTAATTCAGGATTTATATTATTTAAATCTTTTTACACGATATAAGTAATGCATTTGTCTTCATCTTTATATTATTTAGTTAAAGCCATGCATTAAGCTTAATTGATTAGAGTTATATTTATTATCCCCTTTAAGCAATTCATATTTTTTTACTAACTAATATCAACCCTAAATATATAAAATCATTCAAAATATAACAAGGTAATTTATAACACTTATACTAACAAATACCCTAAATCCTAATTTATGACATTTGTTTATGACATATATTTATAAAGTCGTATTATTCGTATAAACCGTACATAAACTCTAAATAAACAAAATTAAACAACATGTCAAATAAACATTCACCATAATTTATGTAAACTCTAAATTTATGTAAACTCTAAAGTAAATAACATAATATAAATAAATAAACATAAACGTAATCATAATTTTAAAAAAATAACATAATCATTAATTATAATAACATAATCATATAGAAATATAAAAAAAATTAACAAACTGTCCATTCGCTCATTCCGGCGAATCGGATCTCAATATTTCACCCAGAAATGGGCGGTCAAAGGCGCTCAACAGCGTCTCGGAATCGCTGGACCGAGCGATTCGGTAAGGCTCCATTCGCTAGTCCGGGCGATTCGTTGTATTTCGGGCAAAATTTCAAGCATCCAAAAATAGTCATTTTTTTTTTCAAGTCAACGGATATTTTCAAATTTTAAACAAATAAAAATATAAATAAATGAGTATAGATTAAAGTACTAACATTTTTTTTTTTCAAATTACAACGGTCGGATCTTCCTAAATCTGAAGTTGAAATTTGTGGTTTTAGAGATAGATAAGAGGATTTGTTGAAATTGGAGAAATTTTATATTCAAAAATGAATTTTTTAAATTTTTTCGCGCTATATATATAGATTTTCGAATTGAATTTATTGATCCCCCAGTTAATAATAATAGTTTATCAACTATACACAAACTTCCATTGTTTCCAAAATCGTCTGTATCACTTTCCACAGACGATTCAAGCTGATCGGTGCAACTCTATTTTTGAAGGCATATATGCATCCCATCCTATCTCACGCCGACTGCACATGTATTTCACATGAACAAAAACAGTCATCTTGTAGGCAAATAATAAATTGATATTATCAAGTACACTTAAAAGTTTTTTTTATAAAATAAATAAAAGTGTTTATAGTAATTTATTTATTTACTTATTATTATTGTTTTTTGACATTATCTTCCCGCACTTGGTACTCTTTCTTTCATATTTTTCTTTTCCATCCTCTTCTTTGTTCCCATTTTTGAGTTGGACAAATTCCATCTCATTTTTCTACTGACTCCTAGACTTACTCCAAGTTGTAATAAACTTTTTAATACGAAGTAACTTTTATCATATAGAAACTTTTTAATATATTTTTTTAATAATAATTTTTTTATTAAAATTTATATGTTAATAAAATTTTTAAGATTTATCTTTTATTTCATAAAATTTCAATTAATAAAATTACTGTAAAAAGTGTGTTAGAGAATATATTAAAAGATGCATTAAATTATTCAGGCCAATAAGCTGTTTCAAATTTTGTGATCGATTATTTCATCTATAAAATTATTAAACACACCTTTTCTCTTCTTTTTTTTTCCACATATCTAAACCTACACATGGATCACATATTATTATCTATACTTAAACGTAGAAGAATAGCAAGAAGAGTAATGTGACTTAATATAAGCAACATGCTTCATAAGTAAATATATGAATTAAGTCCATAATAAAACATTTTCCGAGAAAAAGCTACAAATGTTTTGTTTTTGGATAATTCAGGCCTACAAAGTTATTTTACTTCAAGAACAAACAGAGGAAATGGAGAAGCAAACAAGAAAGACAGTGGAATTTAAAGAAAGCTTCTATCTAATCAATTTTCACTGAATATTGCTATGGCAGTATCACCAGCCTATATATAATATGCAAACTAATGAAGCGATTCTGGAGAATAATGTTTCCTGCTCCTAAAACCTGCAAAAATACTCAATTAACATTAATAGCCCTTCAAGGCTCTACCAATAGTCACCACAGGAACATTTGCCATCTCTAAAATGGTGAAACCTATAAGGATCCCTCAGTACAATTTCCCTCCGTACTATACTACTCACGAGCTTGTAAACAGAATGACAATCAACGCAGACGCGAAGGTTCTTGAAAATTCGAAGGGCTGAACCTTCAGGAGTACTAATCAAACCATACGCCAATGCAAGTCTCTCGCTGTGATTCCATAAGTTCTGCTCCTTCTGTTCTTCGTCGGTGTCTTGAAGTGCAAAACTTGTATCTGGGACATAGCCTGCTGCTTTAACCTTTTCCTTTAACTCCATCAGTTTTATGTGAATCTGCTCAAACTGTGGATGAGACTTATCTCCGATGCCAAATGTACTAACTTGGTCTCGCGATTTAACCCAACTGCATGCAGGTTTCTTCTTTATGCTATTTGATTCCATCTTGAGCCTCACATTCTGCACATCTTGCCATTTTCCCGACGCTGCACAAACATTCGAGTAAAGAACATAAGCAGAATCATCTGATGGGTCTGTGTCAAGAAGACGTTCAGCTGCTTTCTTTCCCATATTCATATTTCCATGTATCCAACATGCTGCTAATAAGCTCCGCCAGATAAAGTCATTTGGTGTTACTGGCATTCTTGTAATAAATGCTTCAGCATCAGCAAGTCTTCCTGCTCGTCCAAGAAGGTCAACAATGCAGACACAGTGCTCAATTCCAGCTGGGACTCCAAAATCTGAAGTCATTTGAGTAAAATATGCAAGACCCTCATCTACTAGACCCCCATGACTACAGGCAGATAGCAAAGAGACAAAGGTAACATGATCAGGTCTGCAGTCATGCTTCAGCATTTCATGGAAAGTTTCTCTAGCCTTCTGAAAAAGTCCATGTCTAGCAAATGATGATATTAATATATTCCATGATAACCGTGTTCGCATGTTTGGTTCTGGAAGCATCTTCAGCACATCACTGAGTTCACCACACTTCCCGTACATATCCATTGCACAATTGGTAACATACTGATAAGAGTCAAAGCCAAGTTTAATTGCCAAATTGTGAAGTTGTTTACCTTCTTCCAAACATGCTAAATCTGCTGAAACTGCAAGAGCAGCGGAAAGACTAAATTGATCAAAATCAACTTTAGTCCTTTGCATCTCCAGCAAAAGCTTCAGAGCTTCTTCTCCATAGCCATGATGAGCATTTGCAGCAACCATGGCATTCCAAGTTGCAGCGGTCTTGATAACCAATTCGTCAAATATGTAGCGACTGCAAGTCAGATCCCCACAATTGGCATACATTGTAATAAGAGAGTTCTTCACGTATTCTTCTGTTTCAAAACCAGTCACAACCATATGTGCATGTAAAGGCATTCCAAGTTTCAGCAGGTCAGATGGGGCTGTGCAAGCACCAAGAATACTGATCATGGTAATGTAGTTTGTAGGCTCACCCCATTCTCTCATCAATTTATATGTCTCGATTGCTTTTTCTGGCTCCTTGTTCTCTGCATAACCCCCTATGAGTGCATTCCATGTTACCAACTCTCTTTGTGGCATTTTACTAAATACCTGCATAGCTTCAGACGTCATGCAACACTTCCCATACATGGTGACTAATGCATTGCCTACTATCAAGTTTTCATGCAGTCCAAACATGACTACAATTGCATGTATGATCCTGCCTTCAGTGAGGAGTTCTTCATGAGAACAGGCAGCCAATGCACTAGTAAAACTCACATAGTTTACCATTTTTCCCATTCGCAAAAGGTTAGCTAATACTGTTAAGGCATCTAAGCTCCTTCCTTCTGAAACATAGCCAGCCATTATCGAATTCCATGAAATCAGATCTCTCTCTTTCATTCCATGGAACAAATCTTCAGCATCTTTATATCTCCCAGAATCAGAATACATAGTGATAAGGGTATTACATATACAAGTATTTGAATCCAATCCCATCTTCACCACGACACCATGAATTCCTCTACCCCACATCAAACTTTCTGGATTGCCACAAACTGAAATTAATGTAGAAAGCGTAATTGGATTTATTTCACCATGATCAAGGCGCATCAACCTAAAACACCCAAAAGATTCTTCACAGAGCAAATTATTTGCATATGCAGCTATCATTGAATTCCATGATACCATGTCATGTTCATCCATGAGATGAAAAACATAGGTCGCATCTTTTACGTCACCAAAACTACCAAACATGGAGACTAGTGAATTAGCTACAGAAATGTTATCCTCAAATCCGGACTTTACAACATGACCAAGCACTTGAAAACCCAAAAACTTGTCATCAAGAGCGGTGCAAGATGTAATAGCTTTGGTAAATGTATTCTGATTACAGCAGACCCCTTCCTCTCTCATTCTTTGATATAGATCAAGAACTGTCTTGTTATCTCCATCGTCCGAATACCCAACCATCAATGATGTCCAAGAGACTACATTCTTTTCGGGCATCTCCTCCAAGAGCTTCTGAGCTCCAGGCAAAAGCCCATATGAACCGTAAAAATGCAGCAATGAAGTGCTCACAAATACATCGCTAAACAGCCCATTCTTCAGAACCAAGCTATGGATTTGAAAGCCTTCCTTTACCATGGTTCTGGACCTACCAAATGCAGTCAGTAAACTCGCAATAACATAACCACTTATTTCAATCCCTAGACTCCACATCTCAATAAATAATGCAGTCGCATCATTATAGAAACCCGTTCTAACATAACCAGATATCATGTTATTCCAAGAAGCACCATTTCTCACAGGCATTTGTTCAAACACATTACGGGCTTCCTTAATTCGTCCAAATTTTGAGTACATATTGACTAATGTATTCAGGTGCAAAATGCTTACTTGATTCCATGTAAGCGAAGGACCAAAATCCTTGAACAAAATAGCGTGCAATGCTCGTCCGAGTCTCTCGTTGGTAATCTCTGAGAAGCCCTTGTAAGGAAATACGGAGATCTCTGCGTTGGGATGGTTGACCAGGCATTTGATATAGCTTTCTTTTTGGCCTAATTGTTCTATTCTCCATGGAGCTGAAATGGGGTTGGGAGGAAAGTGGTCTGGGAGTGGGAGGCGTGATAAAGAGGTGGTAAAGAACTTGAATTGGGACTCAAGTTTGAGAATTGTGATCTTTTTCTTACAGTGACTAGCCAGCTCTGGTTACTGAAAGAGCCAGTGGAGACCCGCGGTTGGAGGTGGCAAAATGGCAGCTGAGTATAAAAAGCTGCGGTCTCGCTGTCAGAGGTTCTTTACTGCGGCGCGGGTATGGTGGCAAGAGCTGGAATGGAAACGGAAACGATAATATGGACTGGGAGGGAAAAAAAACGAAGAGAATTGAACCAAA
Source organism: Catharanthus roseus (assembly GCA_028651295.1). Taxonomy (NCBI): domain Eukaryota; kingdom Viridiplantae; phylum Streptophyta; class Magnoliopsida; order Gentianales; family Apocynaceae; genus Catharanthus; species Catharanthus roseus. The sequence goes on from JAPQWS010000087.1 coordinate 681,158, forward strand.
AAATTAAAAGTTTTCCGGTTGGCCCTCAATTATCTGGAATTTTGATTTTAACCCCTCAAGAAACATGTAAGTTTTATTATAAGGAAAATCAATCATAGGATTTTTGTTTTGAGAAATTGGCCAAAAATAGCCCATGCATAATTTAGATTTTGTTACTTAAAAGACGATATTTATTTCATTAATTACTCCTACTTAATAAATTTTATGGAGGTTGAGAATGCCCTTATACGACAGTTATAGATAATTTTTAATCAATTTATGTCTAATATAACATATGAATATAACGTGACGCAATTGACAGAATTAAAATTTTACTTTTATAACATAATTATAATTAGGAACATATGAATCTATAAGTCCATAATTGAATTCTGTGTGGAAGAAAGTTTTCCCAGAGTGTGCGGAGTTGCAGGTTGAATTGCAGAGATGCCAACATCTCCACTAGTCCCTTAACTTTTCGCTCTAATAAGTCAATCTCATTTTTTTAATTATTTTTTTAAAAGTCAATGTCTGTGTAATTTAGCATCAAACTTCGACTGCAATGCAAGACCACTGATTTTCTTAACAAGTTGGTAAAGGAATCGTGTTAATTGGAAGAGGGACTAATTAATTCAGGACAGGGGTTAATGAAGCTTCAATGGAATCTTATTCAAGTATTTTAATCATATCTTCTTCTTGTCAGGTTTTCCTGTACAGATCACTTTTGGTCAACAGTGGGCTGCAAATGGCGATAAACCCGCACACCATTTGGTTAAATAATTGAGGGTTCTTGTTTGTTAGAAATTTTCTTGTTGAGGAAGTCATAGGGGACTCATTTGGTTTTTCCATAAATTAGGAAACGAAGAGAGGGCTCTTTTTTTTTTTTTGAAGGTTAGTTTTTGAGAATCTTTGTGTCATTTTCTTGTTTTTGTGTTTCTCAAATTCATTTAGTTAAGCCTTTCTTGATTGTTTTTCTAGTGATTTTGATTCCCATTAAGCGTTGTTTCTGGCATCAAGAAGAAGATGAATGGATCACTTCTTGGTACTGTTTGGTTATTGTTGCAACCATTTACACTATGCCAATCATTTTCTTTGTATGACTTTGCATTTCCTGAGGATCCTTTGCAAGTCTATAATTACAGTCGATTTCCAGAGGTAGAAAAGCAATGCAGCTCTTTTCTATCTTCAGCTTCTGACTTGAAGCCTGATGATAGTAGAGGTTACAGACTTAAGGACGAGTTATCGTTCTTCAATGGGGATTGGGAACAGGAGAAAAATGGAGCACCTTTGATGCCTTTTGATGACAATGATATGCATAAGATCCAGTCACCTGGGTTTTCGCCTTGGAGATTGGTTAGCTTTGAGGTAAAAGATGTTAATTCAGTTCAGATCCTCAAGAATGCAGTTAGTCTCAAGGCTGTCCTCTCTATTGGTATATCCAGAAACACTACAATTATTTCAGATTCTAGCCCAAAGTTTCAGATGAGACCTGGCATGTCTGCCCTTAGAATTGATTTCGAAGGAGTTTACTTGGAAAACAAAAAGAATGATGGAGAACGACTGATTTGCTTACTTGGGGACACGACTCTGCCCCTTTGGACAGATTTCTCTTACATTGCTAGTGGTTTTGATGGTTTTTACAACAACCACAACCAGCCTCAAGTTTCGGGGGATGATCAAATCTTGCTCGTTCTCAAATATCCTCGCGTAAGCAGTTTGATTAAACGAGCTATTCTGGGGGGAATGAAAAGTTTAAATGGAAAACAGGATGCCAAGTACTTTGACAAAGTTTACATATCTGCTCAGCTGAATCATTACTCAAAGTATCATTTCAGCCATCAACATCTGAAATCAAGTCCATGTGATCCATCTATGCTCGAAGATGGCAGAAGATGGCTTCAACTCTTTTACCAGCTCTGAATTCTGCAATAACCTGAAACAGTTCGAAAATCATATTTTTGACCTTGCACCGGATTGGGAATTCAATGGGGCACAAGATTACAGCAGCATGTTGGGTCCTTTCCAGGTTGAAAGAGGGAAACGGCAGGCATTCTATAATCATGACAATACCAAGCTGATTATGCAGAGAATAATATGCGAGGAGGAAGCTAACGAACACCAGATGAGCAGTGCTAGAGTTTCTGCAGTGATGAGAGTATTTCCTACAATAATGGAACCACACATTGCAGCATTGCAGACTGGACTATCTGGTTGGACTCTTTCGGTTGAGGGATCCTGGAATTCTTCCTCGGGACAGCTCTGCATGATTGGTTGTCCTGGAATTGTTAACTCAGGGATAGAAGAATGTGATTCTCGGTTATCACTGTATTTTCCTCGTTCATTTTCTAGCAAACAAAGAAGTATGATTTATGGGAAGATATCTAGTATCAGTAATAAGACTCGTGCTTATTTGCCTAAAATTTTTGGGATGACAAAGCGTCCATCTGATCTCCTAAATAATTATAGGAAATATTATCAATCTTATCTCTCGTACAATTACTCAAATCTGGCTCTTTCATTCAGGGATAGAAGCCGGCCACACAAGTTAAGAAGGATAATCAGACAAGTATTGCTAAAGTATCCAGCACAGGAAGATCATATGAATGCTCTTCATGATAAGCTGCATATTAGTTCATTTGCATTTCCTTCAAGCGGCAGTCATAGTCCACCTACCTACATAGAAGTTGAGGTGCTGACACTCGATGAAACTGGAGATTCAAAGTATGACATCCTGAATGTTTCTCTGCATGTCATCTTCACTGAGTCACCACAATCATTCTGAGAGAAACCGTATGAACATGTGTCAAGTTTGTTTCTAGAGGGTATATATCATCCCGTCAATGGAGAAATGTACTTGACTGGCTGCAGGAAAGCTTTTGTTAAAGGTATGAACACTGAAAGAGGCCTAGATTGTCTTATTGAAGCAAAAATTGAGTATCCTTCTGAAAATACAAGGTGGTTAATGTTTCCTATCGCCAAGATCAAAATTACCAGTCTAAGGAACGAGGATGACCCTCTTCATTTTAGCCAAATAAGCCTCGAGACATTCCTTTTGCCCTCTCTAGATCACAAAGATGAAGTACTTTTCCGGAAGATCTTTGAAGGAACACTACGTATATTACTCATCTCATTGTCCATTGCCACCATATGGAGTCAACTTGTTTACATGAAGAGAAAACCAGAGGTTATCCCCTATATATCTCTGGTCATGCTTGCTTTCCAATTCTTCGTTTGCAGCTTTCCTTTGATTTCCAATTCAGAGATTTTCTTCAGTTCAAAGGAATCGTTTCAGTACAAGCTCCAACCGTATGACTTCCATGAATATCAAGTTCTCTTAGATGCCCTTGATTATGCTAATAAAGTCCTAATACTGGCAACTCTTCTACTAATTGCTAGGATTTTCCGGCTGGTATCAGAATCTCGAAGACTACTATGCAAACAAACAAATCCAGCTACCAAGCCCGTCCCTAATGAGATTCAGGTTTTCTGCATTTCCTTGATCTTTTATATTTGCTGGTTCTTATTAGAAGATGGTATGTTGCTTCTATTTGGGAAACCCGATCATGCAACTGAACGAGCCAATAAGCTGCAAGATTGGACGGCCAAAATTGAGAATTTTGTTCGTCTGGCGACAATCAACTTCGGGCTAATTCCACATGTCATTGCCTGGCGCTACTTTAAACTCCCTCTGAATCCTCTTAGAAGACCTTATATTCTTAATTGTTTTCTTTTTATACCAATCTTTCTGATCATTTATGACAGTCTCAGAGATCCTGTTTTAAATCCATACTCTTTGTATATCTTAGAATAGTTAGGTCCAGAACTTTGCTTTCACATGCCAGTTTATGCATTTTGTAACCAGTTTATGTATTTAATTCAGTGGAATCAGTCAAGTTTTGCATCATTGCATGTGGCTGCTTCCTTGATCAATTAATTTTTATATCCAAAAACAAAGCCATCTTGGTCATTGAATGATCTTCATGCCATCTTTGCTTCCTAAAATTCAAAAAGTCAAACATCAGATCTGATAAATCTTAATTCTTTATCCATATTTACTGAACAAGATTCATCTAGTTTCAAAAGTCAACCACCAAATGAATCGCTTCTAACAAACAGAACCTGCTGTTTGCTGCAGCTCTACTCTTGGAAGTTCTTGGAGAATGCATATTATTACGCAGGCTAAGATTCATGCCGGGGTACTTTTCTTCCTTATCTGTGTTGTTGGAATTACTCTTTCATACCCACACAATGATGAATTCCCAGCACCAGATAATCTTTCAATAACTTATACGCGTTTCCCTGAGATTCAACAGCATTGTGGATTTCTTATTTCATCTGCTTCTGAGTTACAACCTGATGAGAACAGAGGTGAAAGGATGAAGAAAGAGCTCTTGTTCATGAATGGAGATTGGGAGCAGGAGCGCGGTGGAGCACCACTAATGCCATTTGATAGTAGGGAATTGCCAAGTAATACTTTTGGCAATGGACCTCCTCTGAAATTAGTATCTTTTTGGCTTATGGATGTTGATCCAGTTCGCAGAGCCAAAAACACAGTCAGTATCAGGGGAGTAATGGAGATTGCCATTGTTAGAACTGATTCCCTATCCTACAAGCCTTATCTCTGGTCCTCAAATTTCTATATGCAACAGGGAATTACGAAAATGACAATTCTCTTTGAAGGTGTATATGTCGAGTCCGAGGAGAATGGAGGGCAACGCTCCATTTGCTTGTTGGGGAATGCAACTTTTGGTACTTCAGCTCAAGAAATGGATTCATGTGCACCTGGAGATCCATGGAATCCGTGCCTGCTTCAAGTGAAAAATCAGCCCTTCTCCACCTCCAAAGATGATCAAATTATGCTCGTTCTCCAGTACCCCAAAACTTTCTCATTGACTGCCAGAGGCATTACTGGAGAAATGAAAAGCTTAAATGACCGAGGCAACGTGACATACTTCGATAAAGTTCATATATCTTCACAGCTGAGGCCTAACTCAGTTTACCACTTTGGTTCTGAAGAACTTGTATCAAAAGCCTGCAGTCCATTTCCTTATCAAGATACCTTTGTGAATGACAAGATTGAGATGTTCAAAGGAGATGAGTATTGTGAGACACTACGCAAACATATATGGAATGAAGCGTTTGAATTTGTATCCACCGGGACAAGTATTGAACAAAACAGACTTGGTCCATTCCTACTTGATAGAGAGCTTGAAGCTGCAGCTCGAGATAATCTTAACCAACTCAGGTTAATGATTCAAGAATTAGTATGTGTACCCGAGACAGATCAAAATGGCATCAGGAAAGCGAAGGTCTCTGCTGTTTTCAGAGTCATTCATAAATCAGGGAACATCTACAGGGAAGAGATGAGAACAGGTCTTTCCAGTAGGACACTTACTGCTGAGGGAATTTGGCGTTCTTCTCATGGACAGCTCTGCATGGTTGGTTGTCTTGGAAATCCTTATGGTCTTCCAGAAGCATGTGCTTCTCGAATCATTTTATATATTCCTCTTACCATTTCCATCAAACAACATAGTAGTGTGCTGGGAACCATTACAAGTTTAAACGGATCAGATTCACATCCTCCTCTTGTATTCCGAAGAATTGCAACCCTAAAAGAAATTATGAACCGGCACCAATGGGAGGACTCGCAGTTAAAAAGATCATACAACTACTCAACAATAATTCAGGCCAGGGAATTTCAGAAAAGAAGCATGCCTTCCAAATTTGAAAGGATTATGAGAAAGTCCTTTTTCCGTTATCCATCTTCAAGGGGTGATGACATTGCTAGTTTCTCTTTTCTAGCAGATGTTCTCTCGGTAAAAGTCTGTGCAGCAACTCCACAAACTTCAACAGATGGTGAGAAAGCTAAAACTTATGCTGAAATTGTTATTCTATCAATCGGTTCACTTTTTGGACGTCATAGATCAGATTCATATCAAGAGAATCTAGGAGATGATCAAAAGCCCTTTCATTCTGCTTCTCAAGAAATTGAAGTCTCAGGGCATCTTAGTATTACAGGTTCAAGAACGAACATCTCATTATTCTTTGAAGGCTTATTTGATCCAACAGTTGGAGAAATGTACCTAATTGGTTGTCAGGATGTCCAAGAAATCAAACACGTCAAAAACAACAGCAGAAATCTCGATGGAGGTATTGATTGCTTGACAGATATCAAAGTCCAGTACTCGCCTAAAAATGCACGGTGGCTACTGAATCCAAACATCAAGGTTTCAATCAATAGCAGAAGAAGAAAAGAAGACCATCTTTACTTCCATCCAATAAGCATTAATACCTTTGTTCTGTCCTACCAAAAGAAAATTCAGGATATGATCATCAGGAAAGGGGTTGAGGATGTCCTTCGTATTGTCCTGCTTATCTGTTCAATCCTCTGCATTCAGGGCCAAACTTGTTGTGCTGAAAGCCGGGATCATCCCACGGCCTATATATCTTTGGTAATGCTTGGACTCCAAACTCTTCTTGGCTTCAGCATTCCATTAATTACCAATGGTGAAGCATTACTCAAAAGGAAGGCATTTTTTGCATCATGCAAATATGATATATATCAACTAGAGAAGCTTTTTGTATTCAAGGCACTAAACTGTTGCATCAAAATTCTACTGCTATTTGCACTTCTTGAAGCTGTAGAACTTGTACAGAAAATCTGGGATTCCCGTAAGAAGATGAAGATTCCGAGTGATAAATTTGTTTTCATCTTCACCGTGCTTATTCATGTAACAGGGATTTTCATTCTTGAAGGCCTATGTGAAATGTATCGATTCCCATCACTGTTTCAGTCACAAAACAATGGATTAGCAGGGACTGAAATGGAAAGGCTGGAAAGTTATGGATGTCTAGTTCAAGATCTGTTCTTGCTTCCACAAATGATTGGGAATTGGTTATGGGGTGTCCAAGGTAAGCCATTGAGAAAACTGTACTACATTGGATTCACCTCAATCAGACTTGTCCTTCTGGCCTATGATTGTGTAAGAGATCCTATTCCAAATCCCATTAATCAAAGTGAAGAAATTGAACTTCAGTACTTGGGTTTTGCATTTTATGATAAGCTTGGAAACATGATTGTAAGTGTACTTGTGGTGTTACTAGCAGTCACAGTTTACATTCAGCAGACTTATAGACACATAAAGAAGGTAGAGGAGGAGGAGGAGGAAGAGGAGTGTGAATCTCTGGATTTCAAATATGAATCATATCAAAGGCTGCTTTCTGAGTGAAGAAACCGAAGAAGACTTGTTTTTCTCCATTTTATGTAATATTTTCAAGTCTTTATCTATATTCGGCCATCATTACCTACTGTTGAATTTCATTTTTCTTTTCCTCCCTAAATTCCTTGAACAAAACAGGGCCTTAATAACTGTGGAATTACTCTTAAACCAATTTCAGAACGAAATAGAAAAGTTCAGAGAAATAAAAAGGGAATGATCTGAAAGTAACTGAAAGAGCAGGTTCCAATGACACAGCAAAAAATGTTCCTTCCAATGACAAAACCTGGAATTATATGCCAGACAAACAAGTACATGGGATTATAAATACAAGACTTTTGCCTCAAGGATACAATTAGAAATATATATATATATATATATAATATAAATACAAATACAAAGAGTTCAATACCAAGAAATCAAACATCTTCTCCATCTGTGAAACATCAGAAATGTAGACAGCAATACTCCATGGTTCTTTAGATGCCCTTGTAGATAGAGGATCCTAAAAAAAAAAAAACCAATATTTAATACATGGTTTATAGCTAGTTATCCTTCTTCTTTGATGGGATTACAAAGATTTGGTTGCAAAACAGATTGAAAACATTATGTAAAACAACTCCTGAAGTTATGCCATCTTATTCTCAAGCACCAGCAGGTCCAGTGCTAGTTTTGCTAATGATCCCCTTCCCAAAGTATTGGGCGATAACAGAGAAACCATCTTTCGAATTTCTAACATGCTGGAAGAACTGATCTTGGTTTTTAGAATTCTGCTCTAGGCTTCTCTTCATTTCCGAGACAGTTTTGTACTCAGGTGCGCATTCAGGGCACTCTTTCTCATTGTCCCCAAGACAACGCTGGTGAAATGAATGCATGCACATAAAGTGAACGGCAGGAAGGTCAAGTGTAAAAGTGCAAGCAGTGCACTTGCTAAGTTGAAAGATTCTAGCATTAGTCCTGAGATCTTGGATTTCTCTTCTCATTGCTGTTGTTTCTTCCTGCATCAGAGAAAGAGCGATGTGAAATCTCTCTCCAAGCCAATTCCCAACAAACAAATAGATTTAAATTAGCCTCATAACCGGATCTTCGAGATTGTCATAAAGCATTTCACAGCCCTCTAAAACTGACTAATGTCACCATTAAAATTATTTTACCACTGTAATCAGCCAATTTTTTATGGGAAAAGAAAACAAAATCACTTGGTTAATCAAAACGCGGCTCGTACAACTTTCACAATCAGCAATCTTCGCCATACACATTAAACCTTTAAATAAAACAAGAATAAGTCAAATGTCCCAGTGAAATATGCCAAAGACTTAGCACCTTATCTTCTAGACCTGTTCTGCAGCAAAGAAGCATTCGTACAAAAATATTATCTGGAAGAAATAATATCGACCTCATCAGTTCCAAACGAACTAGTACTACTTGTATTGTTTATCGTATGCCAACAATTGGCAGCTTTTATAGCTCCCATGTTAGGTACCTCAAATTTACATATTAAAAATAAAACATGGTTTCTAATTTATCATTGCATATGAAAGAAGCACAGAAAGATGACCTCTTCTGGGGGAAAGTCCCCAGCCCACCCGCGAGGGGATGTATGTCATTGTATGAAATGTAAAACACTGTTGCTGATCATCTTTTTATGCGTATTGTTTACATTATTGAATAGGATAACAAACTTGCCAACTTTGTCATTCTTATATTAAATTACATTATAATGTAAGTGAATTGCATCAATGAACAAAACTAGCACATGGTCCTCAACTATTTGGCTGCAATATTTACCTGAAACAGATAGGAAGATATCACTGTTTTTGTTAATAGGGATTTTGGAACACAACAAAATAGTTTTGTCAGGGACATTGAAGGGAATACATTTTTAGCTCGAGAATTGTAAAGGTCAGAGACGGAGTCTGAGGAGATCAATGACTCTTCTCCAATTTTCAAAAAATGGTGAGGAAGGAGATTGGTGTGGTGGAACATAGAATAAAAGTTCACATGGCAACATAACAAACACTGGGATTATAAAAAGGATTCACACTCTTATCTATATGTTTGCTCCATAGCAGGTTAGTTTAAGTTGCTAAATATTGTCACAAATACAGCCATGTCACTGAAAAATTGTCACTTTTCACTTGAGTTAAGGACTCAGACAGCTGAATAAATTGATACACTTAACACTAACCTGATACTTTTCAATAGCTTGTCGATCTTCTTCAATGATTTTTGACTCGTGTTCCAGCTTGCGAGCTATATAATCCTTTATAACAGAGAGTTTGAGGCATGGATTCCTTGAGAGGGTCTGAAGAACAAGAATGGGAGGTAGGATGTCGTCCCTTTCAATGTAAGTCAAAACTTCTTTAACTTCTTTGGAGCAGTCTTCACCAAGTTCACCAAAATACTTTAGTAGATCTGCCCACAGAGAAGGGTCTCCGCCCTTTCCAGAATCCCCAAGTCTCTTGCAGCATGCAATTAAACCCTCATGGTCCTGTGCCTGCATATAGCAGGCAATTACTTCTTTATATAGCTTCATTTTCTCATAAAGATACAACAACCCTTCTTTAAAGGAATTCATTTCACACAAAATTATTGAAAGATCAACATCATACATTGGTTGATCCACTTCAGATGGCCATGCGCTCTTAAGCAAGTTTAGACCCTTTCGACGTCTTTCTTGACGATCTTTCTCTTCAAGATCTGTTTGATCTTTAATGGCTCCCCCATTCGATTTTCCCTTTGATATTGCATCTGATTTTGATGGCCTTTCTGCTCCCAAATCACCATTTTCACCTAAATTTGTCAGGGACATTGAAGGGAAGTCTAGGTCATGTGAGAGGTACAGTTCCAAGAGCGTATTATGGATTTCAACCTGAGCAGGAGAATCTTTCACTTTGTTGGTGTATTTTTCCAGAAAATCCATCAGTGACTGGGGATAATGGATGAAAATATTGATAAAATCAACAGGAGATGGCACCATGGACGTATATGTACTGCGTGAATTCCCCTTGGCTAGTTCTTCTGTACAAAGCCTCATTAATATGTCAATTGTTTCCGCTGGCTTGTGCTCTATAAGAATTTTCCCATACTCTTTCACTGTTAATCCAGCTTGACTTGGTTCAAGACTATTGATATATTGCAACGCCTCTTCATATCTGCCCAAGTCTTCGAGTAAAATCTTCAAGTACAATTCATGTCTCCCAGCCTTTTTAGCGACATACATTGCGTGTTCATGGTAATTGGCAGCTCGACACACTCTTATTGCAGTCTCTACATCGAACTTAATTTCTCCCACACCATCGTCACTTTTAATGAACAAATTCAACTTGTCAACATCTTTCAATTTGGTATAACAGTTTAAGAGAAGAGTGGTATGATCCTTCGATGCCAGCCCTTTCTCATGTAACTTCTCCAGGTAATTGGTGAGATTATAAATTCTTTGGGCATCTAAAAATTTTTGTATAACATATGAGGGTTCGAGATGACCAATGGTGTGTATGTACTGTGCCATAGCCTCATCATATTCTTGTTTACTGTATAAATGATCCCCATATTTCCTTAGCACTTCAGCAGTTGCAGCAGCATCAGCTTGTTGGCTCTGAACAATATTAATAGCCACTGGATAGAGATTCTTCTTAAAGAGCATATCTAACTTGCTTTCCATGTCTTTCTCACCAATGCATAACACTGATTTATCAGCCATTATGAGAATAATGTTACCCCATTCACATAGCATGTGAGAAACTTCCTTCACTGTAACACTGTGGGCAATTAACCGGTTTTTCAAATCGTAAATATTGAAAGTATACTTGCCGGTCCTTTGGTCAGCAATAACACATAAAAGGTAACCACGAAACCAGCCAAGAAACTTCTTCTCTCCTTCAAAAGCCCAACAAGGGCCCCGACCATCAACTTCATAGAAGTATACGGCCTCTGGTCGACCAATAATTAGCTCCTATATGAAATGTAGAAAAAAATTAGATATACAGATAAGAAAGTTTAGGAGTCAATACAGAAGAACAGAAGTATAAAGCCCTAAAGAATAGCGTACCGAGCGATCACTCATAGAAACACCAGTAGCATTAGATCCAATACGATCAAGGATTTGACAACTGGGTGGTTGAGTATGTAAATTAAACAAGGCCACTGAGCTTGGACTCACGGCAAATAGTTGAAGGACCTGACCATCCACCCGGAAACCCAGACCTGTAATAGAAGACTGGCTTTTGTCATGATTATTCGTATGTGTCTGAAGCTTGAAGCGCTTGATACGCTCACGTGCAATGTCTCCTTGAATGCAATAGATGCAACCATTATCCAAACCAATAGCCACAAGTAATATAGGTGGAGCTTCTTCCAGAACCAAAAATGATGTAATCTGCAAAATGGAAATGCATTCATATCATGAGGTTCCCTATCTGTAAATATATCAGTGTACTCTTAAGAGAGCAAATATATGAGTAAAAGTTTCAGTACACTTAAGTTCAACAACTGACATGAATACCTTTGCTTCAGGAAACTGGTTAGTAAATATACGCAGGATTTGAACACATTCAGGAGTTGATGTGCTTGGACCCTCTTGCTGTGTTTTATCAAGGTCAAAAATCTTAAGACACAGGGCTGAGGACTGAGGAGATAATTGCTCATCTTCACCAACCGTCACTAGGAGGTTCCTTTGCTGATTTAACAAATCAAGGGAAAAATTTTTCAGACTCAGCAACATGCAAATGTAACAGCCAGCAAAAACAAGAAAAGTAGAGCATATACGCCAAGATTATATACATCCAAACAAATTAAATAATATTCTGAAAGCTCACCTGAGTAGGACAAAAGTGTTGCCTACTACTATGCTAATAATCACTGCCCACCTACCTCTTCTTGTTTCAATAGAAATCAACATGATGTTTAATAACTTTTTTAGGGAAAAATATTCAAATAACTAGAAAGAAAATAAAATGAATAACAAGGTGGGACTACAAAAAGACAGGAATCTCTATGTAGAAGTCTCCTTGCCGCAGAGGTAAAAGGAAAGAAAGAAGCAGAAGAGGTATTTCAACAACTTGATGTTAAGAACATCCAGCAATTGCACTGTCAACATCACGATCATAACGCAACAGCTACATAATTATCATTACTGCATGTGTGTGTATTAGCTTGTTTTGGTAAAAGAACTGGCCTAACATAATGCATCCATTAAAGTTATCCTGCTAAATAGATGTTTATTAACTATGATCTTTCATCATCAGCTCTACTAGTAAGACTAGATCTTCCATTTCATTAATATACTGCTAACTAGATCTTTTGCTGCACCTTAAATGCTTTTTTTTTAATGGTAACAGCACCTTAAATGCTATATAACAAGACTCATACATCCACAAAACGTGAAATATTTTATTTTTTATTATTACCTAAAAGGCTAAAACAACAAATACATACATATTTGTGATTACTAATTTTTTTTGGTTATATAGTAGCCTTTGGTAAGAAGAATAGGACACTGAACACAGAACAACAATGCTCAGTTCTACAACTAAATGGGAAAACAACCAGCAATCAGACCTATGCAAAAGAGAACCTATCAACCAAAATAAGAGGGATTATTGCTAAAAGAAAAAAATATGACCAAAACAACAAAGTAAAAAATCTCCCAATGGAACGCCCATTTGAACACCCTTCTCCAGCTCTTTGGACAACTTTCAAGCATCAAAAAGGTTTTACTGATTGCAGCAGAAAGAGATTTGTGAGTGAAAATCATGTAGCCCTTTCCTTCATAATTGAATGTACGGCAACACATTAACCTCATTCTTAGTTATAACCAATGTTATTTACTTCATTCTCCTCCAAATTAAGCTTAATTTAATAGTATTTTTCCGGAAGATTTGGCGATCTTAAAAGTATTCAATTCAAAAAAGCATTAAGAAACTAAGGAAGACCTTTTCATACAGAGAATGACCTATCTCCTTGCAGTTTTAGGCCCAAGAGTTATCAGTCATATGACATATGATCATTCCTTTTCATTTCAGCAGTGCATTGCGGATACTTGGATTCATAAAAAATTAAGGTACATTTTACTTACCTTTCAAGACTTTGAATTTGTTCTTTTGACAACATGGAATATCTGGGATAAATGTAATATTTTTTTTTTAAGAACCTTGTCTACTCCCCTGGTGAACCTCAGTACTGCATTCTCCTCTAAGTTAAGCAATTGATCAAATTGTAAATTCTTCACGTATGTAAAGTATCCACTGGTTACTCGTAAATATTTCTACTAAATTACTACATAATAATTAACAACTACAAACTCCCCCACCCACCCCCCACCCCAAAAAAAAAAAAATCACAATTTGGAAATTGTAAACAAGAGAAATTCAAATTGACAGGAAATCAGAAATCAAAATAATTGCAGAAACCAAAATACAGTTGGAAAATTATTAGGGGGCATTATACCTTGAGTTGTTGAAGGAAAAGGACGGAGGAAGAGTGAGCTTGGAATTGATAATTGAGCTTGAGACCTCGATCCAGCAAGGAAACAGTGCCATTATCACAACCCAATACCACTTTACCCCTACCACTAGAACAGCATTCAATTTTGCCGGAAATATCATCTGGGACAGCCGCTTTTCCCCCATATTTTTCCTCAAAAAATTCGAATTTCCTCCATTGATACATCTTCACTCCCCTCGGACTCTCTTTTACTCGTTCTATGAAGATCACCGAGGATCAATAGAAGAAGTTGCCGATTGAACCTACCACATTTGGAAATTTATTAAACAGAAAACAATCAGATTAAGGGGATTCTCTGACTACTAATGTTTCAACTATATGCACTTATCAGAAATCATGGACCCTTTCCCCAAAAACAAAAAAAAAAAAAAAGATTCCTGGACGGAGAACGCATTCGATTCCTTACTAAATGTAAAATAAAACTAAAATGGAACGCATTAAAAGACAGCATCACAGTGGGCCGGTGAACACCCATGGGCGGCCAGCCTGGATCATCATCCGAAGCTGTTCCACGCCACAAGGAGCGCCCAGTGCAGGCTGGGGTGCACCATGCAGTGGGCCAAATACTCCAGCCTTGGGCTCTATAAAATGGGCCTCCGTTGCAAACTAATTACAGTCCATCAGCTGTTTCTAGAATTTTGCCCACTCCACAGTGGGCCGTGGCAGTTACGTCTGCCCGTGCATGCTCAATCTTTTCTTTTTTTCTTTTTTTTTTTTAAATCATATATCCGAGAGTCACCAATTAATTCGGAAGGAATCGGAGGATACAAAGCCTCCAAATAATAGCACTAGACTGACATGCGATATTAAACTGCTATTTAAGTGATTCAAATTAGACATCTCACTTAATATGTCAGGTTTAGTGTCAGGCGAAGTATCCTAAGTGAGGGAGTCACATCATTGAACCACACAATTCTTGTCCCTATGCATACTCAATCTGATCAAATGGGTTCCGTTTTTGGTATGAATATCCGGCTACTTGAATCCTGGAGCAAACAAACATATTTTGTTTGATATTAATTCTAGGGAAATTGTCGATATATAGACTTAAACTATACAATGTTTTTTAATTCTCTATTTTTTCTTTATTTTTTTCTTTTTATATACTCAAACCATTTTTGTCCATCTAAAATTACCCTACCATCACAACCCATGATGGATTCCAGCAAAAAACACATATGCACCTCATGTGACTACATCTTTTTAGGGTAAAATTAGAAGATCACAATCTTCCTTCAAAACTCAACGGTTGAATCTCTCTTAATAGTCCTAAAATCACCAAATGGACTAAATTTTATCCAATTTTCCCCGTTTCTTCTCTGCAATCTTCATCTTTCTCTTCCTCCTTTCTGCAACCAATGACTCCACTATCACCTTTCCCCCTTCTTCTTCTTCCTCCTTCCTCTTCCCATCCATCTGCTTCCTTCGCTTTCCTTATTCTATTCTCTTCTTCTTCTTCCCCATCCTTCTTCTTTGATTCTTCCCTTCTCCTTCTTCCTTCTCTTTCCCACCATAGCTGTCACAACATCCATGTTCATGCTTTGGGTCGGACGGGATGCAACAAAATCAAGGCTTACTACCCTTGTGGATTTTATCACCAAAAAATTGCAAATCTCATAACTTTTCTCGGTTGAAATTAGAGAGAAAAAGAACTATTGAGGATTATATTTAGACATTTCTATATATTTATTGACATTTCCATATACTTATAAATCCTAAGTTTGGTAAACTTTCCTAGTTATATTATACTTCCATAATTAATAAGATTTGTAAACAAGTATATAATGTAATTATTTTGAGATAATAAAACAAAAAATCATGATGTTTTTTTCACTGAAAATTTTCACGGTATCAGAGCCAGCCTCCTCTAAATTCTCATAATGAGTTATGACAAAGAAGATACTGCAACGTTGACAATGACATGGTTGAGAAAGCCATGTTCGTAAAATAAAGAAATATGCCTCCTATGTGGCGTCTTTTGATGGTCCCGAGCTAATCATAACGACAGTCCAATTAAAAGAGAATGATAAAGACAGTAATTATTCGGAATGGGCAAAAGTCATGCATTTGTCCTTGCATTCGAAGAAAAAATTGGGATTTATCGATGGAACAATTTCCATTCCAGAAAACTATACAAACAAAAAGAGGAAGAATGGCGGGAAATTAACACTTTGGTAAATTCATGGATTCTCAATACTATTGAGCCCTCTCTCCGATCTTCCGTAAATTACTTTGAGAAGACCGATGAATTATGGACAGATTTAAAGGAAAGTTTTTTAGTTGGCAACAGACCGCGAAAATATGAATTAAAGGCCGCATTAGCAAATTGCAAACAAGGAGGAGATTCAATTAACGTGTATCATTCACGTTTGAAAACATATGGGACGAATTAAAAAATTACACTCAACTCCTATCTACTATAGACACAAAATTATTGGCAGCCATTACAAATGACAGGGAGAAAGAAAAAGCCTTTCAATTTTTAATGGAATTAAATAGTACAATTTATCGTACTGTGCGCTCTCATCTGATTCAACAAGGACCGATACCGAAAGTAAGAAAAATTCTTGCAAAAATTTGCAAGGAAGAACAACATAGAAATTTGGCTCGAACGGAAGACAACGGCCGTGACAGCGTTACTTTCGTTGATGCCAAATTAAATCACACGGCATCGGCTTCACAGCAGTTCTAACACTGCCACCGAAGCAGCCACGACATCAACGGTTGCTTCCTGTTGGTGGGGTACCCAGAGTGGTGGCCTAAGAACAGGTCAACCGGAGCTAGTAGAAGAAATCTTGCACATGGATGCAATGGCTGCGGAGGAGCAATAGGCAGCGGAGGAACAATCCACAGCAGGGGGAGCTCCAACAGCAGATGGCGACTTTCTGCTGGAGCGGCAAATCTCCGAGCTCAACGGACGACGACCGGAGGCAGCGGAGGAGGCTGGGCAAATGCTGCAATAGGCAATAATGGTGGCAGCAATGTTTCTACAACAGGAAACAATGGCGGCGGCAGACTTGGGAATAACTTTCCCAATTTAAGTTCAAAACAATGGTCAACTTTGTTGACTCTTCTGAATAATTCCAATTCCACTCAACTTGATAAACTTTCTGGTATGGAAATTTTATGGATTTTGGATTCGAGATGTTCTCATCATATGACTGGTAGGAAGAATTTTAAAAAATTTAAATAATATCCATCCATATATTGTTGGTCTGCCTAATGGTGTTAAAGCAATTGTTATACAAGAAGGAATGGTTCCTCTAAATTCTAGACTTAAAACTCCTTGTGTGTTTTTAATTCTTGAGCTTAAATGCAATATAATTTCATTAGTTCAATTAACACGTGACTCGAAGTGCTTTATTACTCTATTTGATGATTTTTGTGTAATATAGGACTGTACCTCGATGAAGCCGATTGGAGTGGGTGAGCAGAGGAATGTGATATTCTTCTACAAACCATTGTTGTTACCATCTTTTATTTGCCTTTTCTAGTGTTGTTTTTTATTCAAGCACATTGTGGCATATTCAGTTAGGGCATCCTTCGGATTTTGTAGTAAAAAAATTTTTTGGGACTCTCTAAGAAATCAAAAACTGATACTACTCCTTGTAATATTTGTTTACGTGCCAAGCAAACTCGTGATTGTTTTCTGTTGAGTATCAAAAGTATCTGCAATTTTGATTTAATTCATTGTGATTTATGGGGACCTTACAAAACTGCATCCACTATAGGTGTTTCATATTCTTACTATACTAGATGACTATTCTAGAGCAGTGTGGATATATTTGATTACTGAGAAAAGCAAAGACACTTTCGTTTCAAAAGATTACTTTGCCATGGTTAAAACCTAAGTTCAATAAACGGTCAAGACAGTTCATAGTGACAATGGTACAGAATTTGTCTATCTAAAATCTTATTTTTCCGCACATGGAATAATGCATCATACCACTATTGCTAGTACACCTCAACAAAATGGTCGGATAGAACGTAAGCACTGTCATATCCTAAACGTTGTACGGGCGCTATGATTTCAAGCTAACTTGCCTAAAAAATTTTGGGGGGAGTGCGTCTTAACTGCAGGATATCTTATCAATCGCACCCTCTCCTCTTTGTTACATGGAAAAACACCTTATGAATTGTTAAATGGGAAAAAGCCATCTTATTCACACATTAAAAGTTTTGGGTGTTTAGCATATGTCCATAATCATGACCTACTCAAAGATAAATTTCGTGCTCGCAGTCGAGTTTGTGTTTTTCTCGGATATCCCTTCAATAAGAAAGGTTGGAAATTTTATGACTTGCAGAATAAGAAATTTATTCTATCTAGAGATGTAATCTTTGATGAGACCAAGTTTTCTTCTAAAGAAAATTCGGATGCTCCAAAAAATACTCTGGATTTCTCCCAATCGTATAATTTTGGGGAAGAAATTTTGGGCTCTCCAAACCAGAGTACACGAGACAGGGGAGTAAAATTCTGCTTGGGCCGGCACATGGAGACGACCCTCTAGCACAGCCACCTTCCAGCAGTTCTCTAGCGGGTGGGACACTTCCAGCTCCAGTCCAGCACACAAATAGCACTTCAGTCTATCCCACAAATGTTTCTTGCGGACCATCCTCCAATAACCGGGTTGCCAGTGGGCCATTCTCTCTCAGTCCAGTCGACAGCACCCTAGACTCACGCGGACTTGTCTCCAGCGCGCCTACCAGCCAAGGCCTAGTCGCAATCCTCTCTCGCGGCCACCTGACCCTTCTCTTCCTGGCCCAACAAATCCTGCATGGTCTTCTGCCATCCTACCAGCATGCATGCAGTCTAGTGCCCAAACGGACTGCATGCCTCGGTCTGAGCCCCATTCGCCTCAAGCCACACTTGGTACAAGAAAAAGTACCCATCTTAAAACTATCCTAGCTTGGCTCCAAAATTTTGACTGTAATGCAGTATGGAAGACTTCTATATACCATTCTTCTGCTCCATCTCTCTCCTCAGCTCTCTCAGCATCCATTGCTACAGAAAGGGAACCTACCAGATACTATGAGGCTGTTTCTAATCCTAAATGGCACGCTGCCATACAACAAGAAATTAATGTCTTGGTTCAAAATGGCACGTGGTCCTTGACGACCTTGCCTCCTGAGAAACATGCACTTGGCAGTAAATGGGTTTTCTGCATCAAGTATAGAGCAGACGGTATTGTTTAGCGGTATAAGGCCTGTTGGGTAATTTTAGAAAACACACAAACAGAAGGTATTGATTTCACGGATACTTTTGCCCCTGTTGCAAAAGTGGTTACTGTTCGAACCCTACTTTCCATTGCTACAGCTCGAAAACTGGCTTATACATCAAATGGATGTGCACAATGCTTTTCTTTATGGAGACTTAAAAGAGGAAGTTTATATGCGTCCCCCGCTTGGTTTTCGCCCTTCTTTTCCAGGACAGGTCTGTCGTTTGAAGAAGTCCTTGTATAGTCTTCGCCATACTCCTCACTGTTGGTCTCTAAGCTCACTGCCGCTCCTCGTAAGTGTGGTTTTTCCAAGTCCTATGTAGATTATTCTCTTTTCACTTATTCCCGGCAAAATATTTTCTTGTGTGTTCTCATATATGTGGATGATTTATTGATTACTGGAAATTCCCTGTCCTCTATTACCAAATTTAATGTTTCCTTGAATACGTGCTTTCACATGAAAGGCCCTCTAAAATATTTTTTAGGTATCGAAATTGCACGAAATCCTTCGGGTTTATTCTTGTGTCAACACAATTACACTTTGGAGATTCTCTCTGAGACTGGGCTGCTCGGGACCAAATCAGCCTCTACTCCTATTAAACCCAATTATCAGTTAGCCAAGGCATCCGGTCCTTATTTTGATAAACCAAATCACTATCACAGACTTATCTATAAGTTGATCTATCTCACTCTTACTCGACCTAAGTTTGCCTATACTGTTCATTCATTCGCTCAATTTATGCACGCCCCTCGCTCTGACCATTGGAATACTGCTCTCCGTATGGTTTGGTATCTCAAGAGGAGTCCTGATCGTGGCATTCTTCTTCAATCCAACTCTCTTCTTTTATTGTTCGCATATTATGGCTCCAATCGAGCTACTTGTCCCATTACTCGCCGATCTGTCACAAGATATTTTATTTCTCTAGGCAGTTCCCCTATCTCCTGGAAAATAAAGAAACAACATATTGTTTCTCGTTCTTCTGCTAAGACTGAATATCACTCTATGACTATGACTTTGTGTGAGTTAAAGTGGTTATCTCGCTTACTTCAAGATCTTCACGTTCTTTTCACTCATCCCATTCCACTGCACTGTGATAATCAGGCTGCCTTTCACATGGCAGGTAATCCTGTCTTTCATGAACGAACTAAGAACATTAAAATTAATTATCATTTTGTCCGGGATGTGTTTCAAGCTGGTTTTATTTCTCCCTCCTACATTCGCAACGAGTTCCAACATGCTGATATTCTCACTAAAGCTCTCCATCCTACTCATTTTCATCATTTAGCTTGCAAGTTGGCAATTTCCGATCTTCATGCTCCAACTTGAGGGGAAGTATTAAGGATTATATTTAGATATTTTCATATTTAGATGTTTCTATATATTTATAGAAATTTTCGTATACTTATAAATCCTAAGCTTTGAAAAGTTTCCTAGTTATGTTATACTTCCATAATTAATAGGATTTGTAAACAAGTATATAATGTAATTATTTTGGGATAATAAAAGAGAAAACATTGATTGTTTTTCCTACTGGAAACTTTCAAGAACATATCTAAAAGTGGGAGTGAGAATTATATTCTTATATATAAATCGTACCTAGAAACTTCATCCTATATGAGAGCTTTAAGGGTGGAGTCACGAAATGCAGGTCTATGTCAGACCTTATCTTCAGCAAAGCTAAAGTCTCCTCACGAGGCCACCTGTGGCCAGACCTTAAAACCATTAAAATTTTGATGTTTTCCTCGTGGATTTTTATTGAAATTTCAGGAATTTTCTGGGTTTTCCAGCTCTTCATCGAAATCAATAATTTCCCATAAATTTTCTTTTTTCTATTTTTATTTTTTACTCAAGAGATGGATGTTGTGACTCCATAAAGTAGTGAATTTTGTGGGAAGAGAGCTCAAATATATGACCTTTAATGGTGTATAGACATTATTAGATTGGATTGTTGAAAATGCTTGAGGGATTTTTTGTAAGAAAATGAAGGGGAAATTTTTGAAAATACTTTAGAAAATTTTTTGAAGGAAAGCCTTCATTTTTCCTTGAGTTTATTATGTTTTGAAGTCTATTTTTTCGGGATGGGAGGCTAGAAAGACGGTGACAGTGGGAGATGGACGGCAGCAAAAGGTGTTGAACATCGCAGAAGAAGATATAGGATAGAGAAGATTGGTGGAAACTTTAAAATTTAATCTTAACAAAATTTTAACTCTTCATTTAAGCCCCAATATATATTTTAAAGGTCTAATTTAAAATTTATTCAATAATTGATGAAGGGAGCTGATATGAATTGCCATTTTTAGCCCTACAAAAATCCCATGTGCCAAGCACACATGCTCTTGGCCAGAAACCACCATGGGTTGTGGTGGTGGGGTAGTTTTAGATGTATGAAAATAGTTTGGGTATATAAAAAACAGAAAAATAAAGAAAAAGTATAGAATTACAAAAAATTGTATAGTTTAGGTATCTATAGAAAATTTCGCTAAATTCAATTGACTCTTGTTCAATTGGTCTAAATGAAGGTACCAATACTTAGCCAAATTATGAAGGAAATATTGATTTGGCCTCTAAAATTATTTTGACTCGTGTTACACATCTCCAATCTCACTTGCAGTCTTCTGTCTATTTCTCAATTGTTACAAAGCTACCCAAATTATTTTGTTAATTTCACTAAAGAGTAGTGTGTGATACAGAACCATATTACGAGGATAGAGTTTGTTGTCGTAGGTTAATCAATGTGTCCTACCACTTCTCACATGAGCAAGCATTTCATGCTTCGGTGGTTACTCTGAAATTACTTCATTTGCATCTTGGGCATCCATCCTTGCTTGCTGTGACAAAGGTCAAAGGCCCTTCTTTACTTCTATTAATGTTTCTTCTACTTCTTGCACTATTTGTCTTAAAAGAAACAGACTAGGGATGTTTTTTCTTCGAAGCAATAAAATTGTTGCTGAACCTTTTAATTTAATTCATTCTAATGTTTGGGGTCCTTATCTTCATATATCTTTATTTGATTCTTCTTACTTTCTTACTTTTGTTGGTGATTGTTCTCATACTATACAGATATATTTGCTTAGTGATAAAAGTGTCATTTATTCTCATTTGAAAATTTTTACACACTTGTTAAAATGCAATTCAATAAATACATCAAGTGTGTGCTATCTGATAATGGGATAAGATTTCTGTGCCAAAAAACCCTTATTTAAAAAAAATAGCATAATTCATCAAACATTCGTTTTTTATACCCCTCAACAAAATGATAGAGTTGAGTGCAAACATCCTCACGTTCTTAATATTGCTTGTGGCCTTCTTTCCCAAGTCTCTCTACCACTATCTTTTTGGAAGAATGTGTTAAAACCACTACTTATCGTATTAACAGAACTAAAAAACAACGGTTCTTCAAGGGAAGACACCATTAGAAATCCTTTCCCATTCACCTCGTGATTATTCTCACCTTTATGTTTTTGGATGTTTGTGTTTTCTTCATGAACGCATGCACATTTGATAAGTTTCATACTCGTAATCGTAGATGTTTGTGTTGGAATTCGAAGACAAAAACATAATTAAAAAAAAACAAAAAACTACGAAAACCACCAACAGGATCCACACATACCAGAAAAATCGATTGAAGAGAAAACTACCTCAATGTTTTCAATGCCGCTAGGTATAGAGGCGTTGTTGTTTACACTTCGCCCTCTATCGGTATCCACATGATGACCTCCTCTGCAAGCGAACGGGATGCTAGCCCATTGGCGATCTGAAAACTATTCAAAACTAACCCTAACAATTTGATAATGCTTTGGATTTTAGAGAGAGAGAGAGAGAGAGAGAGAGAGAGAGAGAGAGAGAGAGAGAGAGAGAGAGACAAGCAAGACACAATTCTCGTCGTTCTAGGGTTAAAGGTTTTTCATTTATTAGAGGAAGACTACCGCGGAGAAGGTTAACATAACCTTTTATAGCTGTCCACATCAAAATCACAATTGTCATCTAATGACAATTTAATCTCGTCTGTCTATTCCTATAATCATCCAACAATTAGATAATATTATTAAGTAATTAATTTTATTTATTTGATAAATAAATTAGTTACTTATTTAACTTATCAAATATATGCAACACGAAATCTGATCATTTTTGTATACATTCAACGAATCTAGACATAATCTAGATTCATTGACCGTAGATATCGTACTCACAAGATTGTCTATGCGTGTGACCCTGTAGGTTCACTTAAAGTTGGCAGTGAATGAAAATGTCCTAGATATTTATCCACAAAACATAAGTGGCCTCTACTAAGACATTATGCTTACCCAAGTTAAGTAAAAGATATGATAACCTAACATCAATTTTAATATTTAGTCCTTTTGTCACACGATATTCTAATTAAGTATAAGGCATGGACTGAGTCATCCTTATAAAACTTAATTAACCGTTTGCTTGAACACCAGGCAGACTGTTCCGATAAATAATATTAATAACACCTTATTAATACTTATTTGAGCATGGCCATGCGTATTTTCAGTCTTTCTTATCAAGGGGTTTATGGATATCTTTCTCTAATAAGAGAGGGACAAATCCCTTTCACTATGTCTAATATTCAAGCCATGACAAGAAAATGGCTAAACTAATAGTCATAATAATCACCTGATTAAAAGTGATGTTTGACTATGTCAAAACATATTTTCTTCCCATGCAAGAAGCATTAGAAACATTAGGTCAAAGGACACCAAACATAAAACTGAAAAGAAATACTTAAGACTTAAACCCATGCGTTTCTTCTTCACTTTAGGTCATGTCCAATACAATATTCTCAATATGTATTTACTAATTGATTTTATATCTCATATTTATAATCATTAAAACTTGATCATCAATCAACTTTATACTAGTCTAATAATATAAGATGTGATAAAACTAGGGACAAAGAAGAATCGTATTTTATTAGCAAGAAGGGTTTTACTATTAAGTCACATACTTGATAACCAAGAGTATAAAATACAATTCAAAATACATACCTTATAAATAACAAATTAAATGTAAGTCAATTGGTCTAGGGCATATTATTAACAATTTGTTCTTAGGATATCTTATGTTTAAAACAGGACTATCCTAAACTAACATATAACAGATAAGTGAACCTATCAATGTAATACTAGAGAACCTCCCAGAATTGTCGAACTTAGGGAGCGGAGAAGCTATAATAATGACCTTCTCTCTAAGGTTTAATCCAAATAAAACAAGTTGGAAAGAATTTTTAATTAAGGAAAGTAAAATAATTTAAAAACAACCTAAAAATAATTGAAATCAAGTTTTAAAAAGAATGTGTTTAAACGATGGAATCCCCCTAGAATCCCTTAGCTAATTCACCGAAAACTTTGGAAAAAAAATAGTTCAATGGTTGATCGAGTATCACTCGTTAATTAGGTTAACCTTATCTCTAGGTGAAAATCCACCATTCCCCTAATTGATTAGAGAAGAATCTCTTCTCTCCCTAACTCAATTATGAATGAGTAAAGTATAGAAATGATTACTAATAACCTAGAAACTGTAGTTATTATCTCAAATTAACTACCAAATTCCTATTGTTCAACTATAGCCCTAGATTGTTCTTCCTTTCTCAATTCCAAACAACATATGCGAAAGTTCTACTTACCGATAAAATTAGCAATACAAACAACGCTACTGAACAACAATCAACTTTATATTGAACAATTCATTCCATAATATATAAAGAAATCAAACCAAAATCATCTAGGGTTCAACCTCAATTAAACACAGAAATAAACTCTAGCCACTAAACATCATCAATATTATAAATTTCACAAATGAATTCATAATAAACAAGAGTTTAGAAGGCTTAGAAAGTAAAATTGAAGAATCCACGATCCGGAATGTTGCCCGAGCTCTTCTCTCAATTCGCCCGAAGAATCTTGAATTTGCTCAGAAGAAACTCTTCAATTTAAGTATTGACACTTGAAGTCCTAAACTAATTATTGATCTAAGTCAACTAATGAAAGTTTTAGAGAAGGAATTTTTCTCGAAAATCGCCTGCCTCAGTCCCCAAGAAACCCTAGAAGAAGATGCTCTAAAATTACAAAGAAAAACTATTTAAAAAGATGCAGAAAATTGCATAATCAGACCTGCTACATGACCGGCCAGGTCCTCCGCTTAGGCGGCTGGGTCCACCCAAGTCTTGCTTTCTGGCTGTTGGTTCTGCCGAGTCGAGCTGGTGCGGCAGCTGAGCCCCCCTCCTGCTGGATATTGTGCGTATCTTCTCTTTTTTCGTCCGTTCTTTCTCCGTATGCTCCCGTTTCACTCATTTTTTGATCAACCCATCCAAGAAATACCTATAAACAAAAGAGAAGAAAAAGAGGATATTATACCATTTTACTAATAAAATACTTCGAAAATTGAAGATTAAACACTATAAAAACATGTATAAAATGGACATATCAATATCCATATGGTAAATAAGGATAGAAAGTCTTTGATCTAGAAACTCAAAAAATATTTGTTACTAGATGTTTCTAATGAAATCCTTTTCCCTTATAATACTTCCCCTTCCTGGATCGAAAAATTGACCATTAAACCTTCAAATTTCGTTGACCCACAATACTCGTTTCCCTCCAATTTTGGTCGCAATTGTGCACGTCCCTCTTTCTGGAAGTCCACCAGACAAGAAACTTATTTCAGCACTTGGGGACCCTTCTTTTGATTCACAGGCTCGTCCACTGCCAGCCTGCATTCTTGGCACTAGTGGCATGGCTTCTACAAGCTCTTCCATCCCATTGGATTCTAGGCCACCCTCAATTGGGTGTGAGCATACGATCAGCCTATCCTTCACCTTTTTTGTCGGGCTATTAATTTCTTTTGGGCTAGATGGAGCAATCAAGTTTATCTTTTGGCTCTTTGTCTGGACAATCTTCTTCTTTCGATGCAAGTGAACTTTTCCGTACCTAACGGTCCTGCACACCACCATCTAAATTAATGATTGTGTCTCAAATACTATGAAAAGTGCAGCCGTCTTCTCCTTTCTCTCTCTTTCCAATCTTTCATCCTCTCTATATCCAGGCCAGGATTTTTCCATTTCTCCGGCCACATCCAGCCAAAGCCTTTGTCCAGAGGTCGGATCTTGGCCGGATTTTCTTTTTGATGCTTTCTTTTTCTTTCCCACACCCTCTTTTTGTCAAAAAATCACAATAAACTCTTCTTGATTCGATTTTTGAAAGATTAAAGCTCCAAAGGCAATCTGATCTCTTCATATCGAGGTCTGCTTTTGCTCCTTCTCGGAGTAGTTTGTTTACCCGGATTTGTTTTGGGCTCTTGCTCAAGTTTCTACATCTTTCCAAATATTTTTCAAAATAGTTTATTCACCTATTGTTTTTTAAAATGTTGGTCTCTAAAGAAAACGAAGGATATGAGTTTCTTGTGCCGATGTAGTTCAAAGATTGCTAGGAAGACACAACGAGCAAGATTATTGTGTGTTTATTTATTTTACTAATATTAGTATATTTTGTCCAATTAGGGTGTAGATTTAGATCTGTTACCTTGTGTAACTTTTTTTTTTCTTATTTAGTAGTTCTTGGATTTTCCTAATCTCTCAACTTTTCTCCTTGTTAGAGAAAAAGTTTGAGGATTAGTTTAATTGTAATGGATTTGACCAATTTCATATCATTGGATAATCTTTTTATCCAACCAAATATATACATCGATGCCCTACATATATATATATATATGTACATATATATACATACAGGGACGGAACTAGAACAATATGATTGGGGGGGCTGGAGAAAAAAATTTGCCAGAATTTCGTCTATAAAATGATGCATTCCATGTACAAAAGACACTCAAACAATTCCAAATTTACATATAATATAGCAAAAGAATAGGTAATCGCCCATTACCAATGAGGAGTGATCACCCATCACTCACGGGATAAGCATTACAATTATAAATTTACATATAATATAGCAAAAGAATAGGTAATCACCCATTACCAATGAGGAGTGATCACCCATCACTCACGGGATAAACATTACAAATTCTAAATTTACATATAATATTGCAAAAGAATAGGTAATCGCCCATTACCAATGAGGAGTGATCACCCATCACTCACGAGGAATGATTATCCATCACTCACGGGATAAATACCTCTATCAAAGCCGAGAATCTTGATCAGAATCTTGAGATAACAGATGAGATGAGCACGATCAGAAGACGAAATCCAATATGACCTGCAATTGATTTAGAACATTAGAAGATTAATATGAAAACAAATAACATTCATCCCAATGCAAAGAATGAAAAAGAAATCACTACTGAAAAATGATTTAAAATAGAGTTTTACATGTGAATGAAATGATTAAGATGGCAATTTTATTCTTCGAGTTTGCATATTTTGAAACCACTGCAAGATGTCTTCATTTTCAATACTCTTAAAAATCTCTTGCTCCACATAACAAACCAAACTGTCATTGAGAAACTCATCTCCCATCCTATTGCATAAATCATTCTTAATCATTCTCATAGCAGAAAACGATCTTTCAACGGTCGCTGAAGCAACAGGCAAGACTAAAGCCAACTCAATTAGTCGATAAACTAAAGTAAAAAACTTGTGAGTATTTGTCTCAACCATCTTCTTTGCGAGATCTCCAATGTCAGTAAGGCCAGAGAAAGCTGCCCCATCACTTGATCTCATGTAAGAGATATATGTATCAAGTTGTGCTTTAAGCTCAAACTTATCAGAGATAGAAAAATCATCTGAATAGAACTCAGATAGACGGAGTAACTGACCCCGATCAAAATTCACAAAGGAATCTCTGGGATCAAGGCATGATATGCAAATAAGTAGCTCTGAAGTTGACTCCGTAAAACGATCATCCATTTCTTTGACTATAAAATCAAGTACCTAACATTAAATAGAGAAAAGAACAGTTAATAATTTATAATATTACAAATAATTGAGTATTAGGTTATAAGTTAAAAAAACAATGAAATTAATTACCTCAAAAAAGATGTCTCAACGAAAAAAATGGTAGTAAGTCTTTGGCTGCCCATCCACACTCCTGTATAATCTAGCTCGGCCTGGTAAAGGATCTTGCATGTTCGGCACGAAAATATCATTTTTGATACAAAATGCAGTAACAACACCCAATAACTCCTCCCAATAATCATCATCATTTCTGTACTTCTTCAAATCTTCCTTTATTGTCTGAACATCCGGACAGCAGTGACTATGTTTTGAGTCTTTTGTTGTAAGCACATTGACAATGTATTTGTTTTTGCCAATACATTTACCATTAATTGAGCAATGAACACAAATTCAAACTGCCATATTTTATCAATCAAAACTCGGGCAATGCCTCGACTATTGACCTCATCAGCGTCTTGATATATAGTTTCAAGCACATGTGTCACTGCATCCCACATATGCAAAATCCGAGTTATTGTTTTGAAGTGAGAGCCCCAACGAGTATCACCTGGCCGAGCTAAACTTGTTTCCTGATTTTTGCCCTTTCCTGTAGCAATTTCTCCACTTTCTAGACATTTTACAAGATCATCATACTGCTTTTGCAGAAGAGCATCCTTTCTTTTACATGAAGCTCCAACAATGTTTACAATCTTAGCAAGGTACTCAAAAAACTACACACTTGAGCATTTTTCTTTGAAGTAGCCACAAGCACTAATTGAAGTTGGTGAGCAACGCAATGAATATAATATGCGTACTTATTTTCATCTAAAATTTTTTGTTTCAATCCATTAAGCTCGCCACGCGTATTAGACGCCCCATCATAACCTTGACCTCTGAACTGTGAAATTGATAATCCATTTATTGCAAAGAAATTATCAATACTATTTTTCAACGTCCGTGCAGAAGTGTCATTCACGTGTACTACTCCAAGAAAACGCTCGACCACTTCTCCATTATCATTAACAAATCTCAAAACTATAGACAATTGCTCCTTCACAGAGCTATCTCGAGCCTCATCAACCAAAAGAGAAAAAAACTTGTCACTAATCTCATTGATAATAGCTTGTCTCACTTCTGTTGCACAAGCATTAACAATTTCTTTTTGAATTTTAGGAGAAGTTAGCTGATTATTTCCCGGAGCATTCAAGTTCATGACCTTATTTACTTCTTCCGATTCCTCACAATACCATTTTGTTAATTCAAGAAAATTACCTCGTCGGATTGAATTTATCGACTCATCATTTCCACGAAAAGCTAAACCCTGACTTAATAAATATCGAATAACTTTTACAACAGCAGTTAGCCGTGCACGGTAGTCAATCTCAGTTTGACTACTTTGTTTCGCTAAAATGTATTCCACATTATGTCTTTGATTTTTGAAACCCAACAACTGAATTATAGCACCAGAGTGAGGACTATTTGGAGCACCTTCATGGTTTCTAAATTTTTCTTTAGCACGTTTCCAATTTTTAAAACCAACTTCTGTAAACATATCATCACCATGTTTGTGATTTTGACCTTTAGCAAACAAATAACAACAGAAACAAAATGCTGCATCTTTATGTACACTATACTCTAAGCAAGTAAAATCTTTAAACCATATCTTCTGAAACGATCTTCTAATTTCACCAAAATCAGTTTGCGGAAATTTATGATCACATGGTTGAGTTGGGCCTTTAGCCACATACCGTCTCCTTAATTCATCTCTAATTTCATAAGGATAACTATCAATTGGTTTATGCAATCCTGGATCACCAATAATTTCAAAATCCAAAAACTCTACCCCTACCCGAGGCTTTTTCCCACGATCTTCATTATTAACATTTCCTTTATTAGCTGATTTTTCTTCAACCGGTTTAGGACTCTTCTTCCATTTTCCAAAATATTTCTCCATAGTAAAATCCTATATAATATTCAAATATTTTAAATTCACAATTCAACACATTTCATTTATAGCATAATAATTAATTAGAACATAAATTACATAATAATCATATTTTTACCCAATAAATCCTAGAAATTTTTTCACTAACAACATAAAAATTTTAGCACTAAAAAATCTATTTACCAAAATAAAAAATTTTAGCACTCAAAATAAAAAATCATAGAAATAAAAATGTTTCTAAAAACTTACTTTTTTTTTTCTTCAAAATGTTTCTGAACAAAGTAGCTTCACTGCTTCGCTTCAGATGTGCACAAACGATCGTGCCGCATCTCGCGCCACTCAGCGCTGCCGTGTCCGTCTCCTTCCTTCCTGCCGCCGATTGCTGGCTTACTGCTGCAGCGCCGCTGCTGTCCTATCTCAGTCCACCACCGTCGACACGCACACGCACACGACACCACCCGCGTTGCGCCGCTGTCTGCTTGTTGCACCACCACCTCCGAGCTCGGAGTCCGACACCACTGACCGAGGAAGAGGGTTTACGTTTTTGTTTCGCGGAGGGGGAGCGGGAGACAGTCGGGGAGAGAGAAAGTTCTAGTTTTTTTTTTTTTGTTGTTTTTGCTAGCAGCCGCAGCTGCCGAGGGTTTACAATTTTTTTTTTTATTTTTATAAATCAGTCCCTACGTTTTGGGGGGGGGGGGGCTAAATTGAAAAAAAAATTGAGGGGGCTTAAATGTAAAAAACTTAAAATTTTTTTTTAAAAAAAAATTAATTGCCGGGGGGGCTCGAGCCCACCCGAGCCCCCTAGTAGGTCTGTCCCTGTATACATATATATGTGTGCACGCGCGCGTGTGTATATATATATACACATATATTTCATATCATATGATAACATTTTTATCCAACCAAATATATATTGATGCCCTACATATATATATATATATATATATGTATATATGAGAAGTGTTACATTCTTAACTATCTATACTGAAACTCTCATTTCTCAATTTCTTTTGAATGATAAAATTTTTTCTGTCTATAAAGAATTTCTTGCAACAATAATTACGGTTGAAACTGAATCTTCGTAATTTTCTGAAACTATTACTCATTTTTATTAGAAAGATGACATGTGTGGGTGAGATTGATACCCTTGAGCAAAATTTACCTTACGCGATACTAATAAGAAATACACTCTAATATTAACAGGAAAAATGGTAAATGTTAAGGGAGAAAAATATTATTAAAAAAATATTAGCAGATATTTTGTAGGAAATGTTACAGATGATCCTAAGCTTCTTTAGAAAGGGTCACCAGAGAAAATCCAATATCTTGTAATTATTCTTTTTTTTATGTTTACGAATCAAGTAATCTATACAATAAATAAACAATCTGCAACACCAGCTCAAGAAAGAAGAGTTAGTTGGCAAAATAATAAATGTTTATAAGATACAAAGAAAGAGAGAGCCATGAGCCATATAGCTGGATTTAATTATTTCCTTGGCAGAAAGGCGAAGGACTTTTCATAATTTCAAATGCTCCTCCTAGATTAGAAAAAAAGAATATTTCATGTATAATAAAATGCCAATCAAAAACTAAGGATAGGATAAGAAGTGTGGTCAGACAACGTGATCTCATTCACGTATATACTTTTACTTGTTATATTTAATAAAAAATTTTGAATTTAAATCATTTAGGAAGTAGTTTAATCTCGTATGTTAATCTTATACAACTGCAGGGGACCTTGTATCTTGCTATCCTCAAATACCATATAACCAACAAAATCTTCATATATTTTTTTATGTTATCTAAAAAGCAATTTTCCAGCTAATTATAAAACATTTGATAATACAATAGGCTTTCATTTGTCCACTGATTTTTTTTTTTTTTTTTTTTTGCCTTTTGGAAAGGTGGCCATGTGGAAGAAAGTTGAGAAAACTCATTAGCAACCACAACAAAGAAAAGAAATAAATGAAACGTTGCTGAATCTTCAAGAAAAGAATGAATGGAAATGAAGCTCCTCCGACCAGACCACCTCAGAAAAGATGTCCTAAAAATCATAAGATCTTAAAGCACACGCGGTCCTCAAAAATGATGTCCCCATATCAGAATCACCCCCTCCCATGCCTCACCTTAACATGCTAAGAAAGGAGTTTAAAATTTGAAACATAAAAAATAATTTAATAACACATATCAATTTTATATTATTATTTAAAAATATTATATCCTTCGATCCCTTTTAAATTAATCAACAACTTTCCGTTACCAATAAAATCTCCATATGTTTTTTTATGTTATCTAAAAAGCAAATTTCCTCCTCATCTGCAAAAGCATTCAAACGGCAAAATTTTCACTTTCCAATTGTAGACGTTGTGGGACGCCTCTTTCAACCTGGATGGGGGGTTGGGGTGAGGTCCAGATACTCACCACTTGCAATATTCATTTTTGCATATTAAGTACGGTTGCATGACACAACTAAGAGTATGTATCGAATTAGTATAAGATTATTTGTTATTTCATATAAATTAAAAAAAATTAAAGTTGATATATTTTGTAGAATAAAATACCTCTAACATCATTATATTAATTTAATAAATTCTATCTTTCAAAGTTTTTAACTCTATCCTCTCTTTATATTTTAAACTTTTATTAGATTGAATGTATCTAAGTTTTAGAATTACTAAGTAGTGATGTATTATCGAATAGTTGCATTTTTGGAAACAAAAAGTTTATGAAGGAAACTTATCTTATAAAATGAAACTTCAAATATGACAATTTCACCTTATAATATGAAATGAATGTAATAGTATTTTAAGATATTCATTTTGGTATAGTACTTGTGATTTTTTATTTATCAAACTGAACTTAATGGAAGGAGAATTTCGCTTAAACCTACCAGTATAAGTGTACCTCAACTGGTTTTGAAGTTGCATAGTTGATACTAAGAGGCAATGTTTTCAATATTTTCAATGTGTAATGTGATTTTTTATACACATTAAGTCATAAACCTCCAAATTACAAAATCGTTAAATCACCATAAAAATTTACATTTTTCACCTAAATATCGAACCATGTAATGAATTTCGCCTTTGCAACCAAGAATTTTGCCTAAACCTTATCATCCCTTGAGGGAAATCACGAAGTGGGAATTTGTTTGTAGCAATGGAATTTTGTGTTGAAATCAAAGTCAAATAATTAGAAAAGGGGAATTTAGTGGGAAAAGAAAAGTTTTGTGTTAAAAAAGGAAAAGGAAATGGCATCTTTCTGAAGAAGGCACAAATAACACAAAGGAAGGACAGAAAGGATATGCATGAAAAAACTCAAACAAAGAATCCTATGTTTAAGTGTACTGTCATGATGCCAGAATTCCTAAGAGAAACTTCAAAATGTATATTTTCTTTGGAGGGAATAAAATGTATTAAATTGTTATTATTTCCAGTTAAGAATATAAATCTTTTTAAATTTTATATACGAACTAAGGATTGAGATAATCATGTAAATTTGAATGAAGATACTTATTTTATCCTTAATAAAAAAAGAGAAAAAGAAAGAAAAGAAGAGACATAATAAATTAATTAAAGAAGGATAAAATTGAAAAGTAAACAATAAATACAAATTAAAATGTATAAAAAAATTTATTTTAATTTTTTTAAAAAAATAATTTTCCAATCGAAAATAGCATTATCTATTAGGTAAATGTGTATGTGTTAAATTGCGAATCTTGACTTAGTTAGAATGAAATGTGGCATTAATGGATGGGTTAGAATAGAAGAAGATGTTGGGCACTTGGCAAAGCGGAAAATAGGCCCTCTTTATAGTTAGTTATTAAAAAGTGTATATAAGGTGAGCAGTCCATCAAGACAAACATGTTTTCCATTTTATTTCCCAAACATGTATGATAACAATATCTTTTGTTCGGCAAAGTAAAGGTGGTGGTGTTTGGTGTCAGGCATTCTCACTCCTTAATTAAAGTTTTTTGCGTTCCAACTTTGCAAATGGAAAAATCGATTTGCTAATCACTTACTTTGCAAAGGATCGACTCACGCAAATTAGTTTGTTATGTGATGTGTGTTGCAATCTCACGTTTAGTTTCCCCACGATACTTGTGCGGAAGGAAAAATATTACTTTCTTTGTATTTTTTACTTGTCACGTTTCGAACATTATGCTGATTAAAAAAAATATGAAATTAAAGAAATTTTGTATATATAGAGTAAACTACCCTTAACATTAATCTTTCACTTCATTTATTGATATTGAAAAAAACTTAAAATTTATGTAAAATAATGAATAATGGATGAAATGGGTATTAGAAAATGGTAAAAGTTATTGGTAAGAAGTTATTATACATTTCCATGAAACAATGATTGAGAGAAAGAGTAACATGCTGAAAGAGTATAATAGAAATATTTTGGTTAAAATTGTATTATTTTTAACAGGTGACAAATAAAAAAAATAAAAGAATTTTTATAATGTGACAAATAAAGAAATGGGAGTAAAAAAGTGAAGATTTGAGATGGATGGTGGACATGAAATTGTTAAAACTTGGGTACAGACAATGTGGGGTCGGAATCACATAATCCAAATGATGGTTAGATTAGAGTAATTGGTTCTCTAATTGCTACCAAATTCTGATTGGATCCGACATTCTCATTCTCATTATCTAAACTTGATTCATCATCATCACAAGTCCTCCCAAACCAAAAGCCATTTTGTCATCGACAAGCTCCGCTCCAGCCCCTCCCCCCACCCCACACCATGACTTGCAGTTTAAACTTTAGCTTTTGGCATCCTATTAACTACTGCTTAACCTTAATTAATGTAAGGTCAACACTTAGATTACTAACTTGTACACAATTTTATTCAAGCTTAAGTCTTAAAAACCTCCAAATTAAGGTTATTTGTCAATTGAACTATGGTTTTGGCATGGTAGGGCTTGATTTATTAAAGGTTAGCAAAAACCTTCAAGTATATGAGGTTAAAGGTAAAGGAAATCAACAAAACGAAATTGTTCTGCTTGTTGGGTAATGGGCAAAGAAAAGATACGTAAAAATGTAGAAAGAAAATAAATAAAGTATAAACATGAAGAATTTAATTTGGTTCAACAAAATCATACCTAAAAATATAGAGAGAAGAAATAAAGTAGTAACATCAAGAATTTGAAGTGATTCAGTTTTTCAATAAATACAAAGAGTAAACTTCCGTTATATAACTTTTGCACAAACACAGAAAATTACAAACTAACCTTCCTACTTTGTAATTTAGAAACGGAGAAAAATACAAACTTTCTTAGAGTGGAATTTTCGTATGGAAAAATTTATAATCCCTTCCAAGACAACACAGCGAGTTACACATTCACAACTGATACAAAAAGACTTAAACTAAGACAACTTATAACTATTTATAGGTATCCTTTCCCTCAATTATTCTCAACTCTTCCAATGTGAAAACTTAGAATAAAGGTA
The DNA here is from genome assembly GCA_028651295.1 of Catharanthus roseus. Taxonomy (NCBI): domain Eukaryota; kingdom Viridiplantae; phylum Streptophyta; class Magnoliopsida; order Gentianales; family Apocynaceae; genus Catharanthus; species Catharanthus roseus. Next base: position 716,391 of record JAPQWS010000087.1, read on the forward strand.
AGAGCACATGTCCTTTACCTCCCGCTTGAACGTAACTAAACTGATTTTGAAACTGCAGAGTTTGTATCAAAAGTTAAGGTTTGGAAATTTCAACCTCTCGAATGTGGGGGAAGTGGTTCTTTATGTGCACTAGGTGTTGAGCTTACATTGTGCAAGACCGTTAAAACACTATAATTTATATCTTCTATTTATACGTCAGAAAGTATAAGAAAATTTTGAGAACGAATAGTTTTGTCTTTTTTATAGTAAGAAGTACTATCTTTAATAAAAATATTTTAAAAAATTTTATTTTTTAAGAATTTAAAAATTTTAAGAATTTAAAAAATATACTCTTCCAAATCTTCTATTTTTTTTTTTTTTTTGTCAATTTTCAGAATTTAACATGGGGAGGCTAACTCCATAATTGACATGTTTTGGTGCAAGAAAGGTAATTAAGGAGAGCAGAAATTGATGATGTTGGAGGCAGCCGTGAATTGACGGGCGGAGCTGCTGCTTTCCTGTTTCCTGAATTCTATGATACTCGAAAGGAAAACCCTTCACTCTCTATTCAAAGAAAATATTTTAGTGGCGTAGGCTACGGAAATATGGTAACCAAAGGAGCCGCTATTTGATAGTTTTAAATTTTTTTATATGAGAGTGATTTCTTCGGTCTTAATCTTATTTACGTCGTTTAATTATAATGTAAAAGTAGAATAATATAAATGAGGAAGAGTACTATCCCTTTCTGTCAACAAATTAGTTTCTTTCAAAACGGACGAATTAAAAAATAAATGATGTTATAAAATTTATTATATTATTTTACAAATTAATTTATTACAAATTTATCCTAAACTAAACTCCTATCCCATATATAATATTTTTAATTTTGTGAGTTGAATATAATAGTAAATTATATATAATAAAAACTATTTACTCTCTATTTTTTACCCCTACCAACGAGAGGGAAGTAAATATCTCATCCCAACCAATAATTTTGAAGTAAATAAATATACTTCCCTAGTGGAAGTAAATTGTGCAACTCCCTCTCTCCCTTCACCTTGGCAAACCAAACTAGGGTTTAGTCTTAATTTGGTTGAGGAAAATTAAGAAAAAGAATAAGAGGAATGTAAATCAGGACGTAAATATCATATTTGAATCGTTTAATTGCAATATAAAATTTGAAGAAGATGTAAACGAGGAGAGAGAGCTCTTTTCCTCAATGTTAGTAAATTAGCATTTCCCAAAATAAACGAATTAGGCGTAAAATAATAAAATCCATTTTATCCTCTTAAAAATTACAAATTTATTATAAACTAAACTAAATTTAATATATATAAAATTTTTAATTTTGTACAATAAATATAATAATAAAATATATATATATATAAATTATTCACTTTTTAGTTTTTATTTCAACCAAGTGGAAAGAGACTTTCTCTTATCTAACTAAATAATTTTAAAATAAATGAAAATAGTGGAATAAATGAGGTCACTTCAACTAGGGATTAGATTTTCATTCCACAAGTTCTAAATCACGGTAATTATCATTTTTCACCTAGACATGGGAAAAGGTGACGTCAGAGGGGAGGAAGGAAATGTGAAATGTCGCTGCCAAGCAACTCCAAAACCAAGAAGAATTTGAGGCACCCACCTAAAAACAATGACATGTGCTCCTGCATTTCCCCCAAGTCTTCACAAAATGGACTTGCCAAATACCCTCTCAATTTTATATTATCAGGCAAAAAATAATTATATTATATCTATTTAAAATTAAATAAATTAAATTATTATTCTTAAAATTTTTTAATTTATTTTCATTTTTCTTAGTATTTATTATATATTGTATTTTTTTCGTAATACTGTATAATACTACTTACAAACGGAACTATAAATCCATTTAGAACTTTTAAATATAGTAATAATATAAGTATTTTTGCATTTATTTATAACAATTTGATAATTTTTTCATAATATACTCTCATATACTTAACATAATTAGAGTGTTAGAATTAGTTAATATCTTGAACTTCCAATATTGGACTTTTGATGGGGGAGAGAGAGAAGATAATTTCATTGTTAACATTAAAAAACATCTTAATTTTAAAAATATTAATTTGTATACAAGAGTCCAAAAGGACTTACTACCTCCATTTCATATAAATATTGCTTTAAGACATGACACAAAAATTAAGAAGATGATTGTGTTATCTAGATTAAAAAGAAAATAAATTAAATAATTTTTTTGATTTTCATTAACAATTTTAATGAAAATTTTTTAACAATTATGTAATTTTAATAAGATATAGGTATATAAAAAAATTATCTTTTAATATTCTCTGTATTTATAAAATGACAAATATTTTAAAACGAAAAAGTATACCTAAACGACAGTTAATATGAAGGTTATACTAAATAAAGAGTATACGTATAAAATTTTTATTTAATAATTTATTAATTTACTAAATTAACAAATATGTTAAGATAAAAATGTATCTTCACGACATTTAATATGAAAATGCAGAGTTACTAGTATATTTTTTTTTCAAAATACAAATTACTCATTACTGCTAGCTCAAGGTGTGATCTGTCATTTCCATTAAAAAAAAGGGTGATCTGGCAGGAAAGTTAAAAAAAAAAAAAAAAGAAGAAGAAGAAGAAAAAATCAGCGTAAGCGAATGAGTCAGAAGAGAGACTGCCGGACTGACTAGTCAACGTTGAGAACTGCTTCCAGCTTGACAGCATTACTATACAAACAAAATAACACCACAACACCCCCTTACCCTCTGGAATTTCAAAACCGACACTTTCCACTTCCTTTACTTTTTGCCATCACATGCCACTTACAATTCTTTTCTTTTTCTTTATTTGTTTGAAAAATTAAAAAAAGGTATGGACCATTATTATTTTCCTCTTCGCAAAAATACTCTTTTTCCTGCCAAAATAATTGTATACGAATAATTAAACCATCAAAATAATAATCCTAATATATTTAAATAATTTATCATCATTATCATGTAATTTTTAATTATTATGACACTTACATTAAAAACATAAGATTCATACTAGGAAAGATATCTTGAATTTTACTTATTATGTCTATACCTTAATAAAATTTAAAAAATTAAATTTTATTCTTATATAGGAGGGAAGTTGATCATCAAAATTGAAAAAAGAAATATAATTAAAAAAAAAACTCTCTTTTCAAGACTATCAAAACTACCACCACCAAATTCCATCACAAATGACTTGAGTCTCTTTCTTTTATTTTCCCAAACCCTCAAGAACCATATATCAAAACTTTATCAAAACATTATTGTGATTTGAAAACATCTATTTTTTTTCTTGCAATCAACTGTAAACTATAAAAGTTGAGAGGTATTAAAAGGATTAAAAATTTTCAACTTCCAAAATTCTATGTAATTGTTAAAAAAATTTCTTTGGCAAAGGATTATCAGAGTATCTTTCTAACTATTTCATAAATTTTTTTTTATCTTTTTTTCCTCCATTTTGATTACCATCTTTCCTTCTATAAAAGAATAAAATTTATTTTTTAAAATTTATTAGAACATAATAAATATTAATATTTTCGATTAGTTTACTTTCAACTCATTTTATTAGAAAAATAAAATTGTCATTTAATCACCATTTTTAAAGAAATTGAGTCATTATTGTCATAATGAAACTTAATAAGGGCAAAGTTAACCTAAAAAAGAAAAGAAATTATAAAATAAGTAATTAAAAGAAAAACTAAATCGTCCAACAGTCAATTCCAATCAGTACATGGAATGGAATCCACCAAACAATTGAAATCTTCAACTCTATCATCACCACCACCCTTTTTTAAATCAATTCACAATTTCAAAAATTAAAATAAAAAATAACCCCCCCTTCCCCCTAGAAAATAGAAAATTACGGCTATTTTTTTAAAAAAAAAATCTAAACAAATAATAAAAAATAAAAAAGAAACGGATAATGGGTCAAACCATAATTTTTCAGCTTCTAATTAGCCGGCAATTTATGGATGATTCCATTATTATTTTTTTTTCTTTTTCTTCTTTACATTATTCTCACCCTTCCTCTTCTAAGGAGTCACGCCTGGCGGTGAGCTCCGGGACTCCTGCGGTGGCGTGTGGCCGTCGGAACCTTTGGAGGGGTCATCCGATGATTGCCGTAGGCCGTCATCGGTGTCAGCCCTATTCATATCTTCAATCATTCTTACGACATCCGGCATGGCGGGCCTTTGGTCAGGTACGGTAGAAACACATGCCATTCCAATTTGAAGAAGTTGTACCATTTCCTCTTCCACATTATGATAACGCATTAGCTCAACATCAAACACCTCAGCTGTCCATTCTTCCCTGACTACACTTTGGACCCATCTTGGCAAATCAATACCTTCTTCACCTAATGAAGATTGATTTGGTGCTTTTCCAGTTAAAAGTTCAAGTAATAGTACCCCAAAACTGTACACATCCGATTTGAATGTCACTTTACGGGTTTCCAACACTTCTGGTGCCCGATAACCTGCAACTCGATGGTTTGGCGGGCTTGTGTTGGAGAAAAGAGGGTTCAATCCATAATCTGATACACAAGCATCGCTGTTTTCTTGCCTGAGGAGGATGTTGGAAGACTTTATGTTTCCATGAACTACTTTCCCTGATACATGCAAGTATGCAAGCCCTCTTGCAGCTCCTAATGCAATCTTCATCCGGTTGTCCCAGTCTAATGGTGTACGCCCAGACCCTCTGCTTCCTGCAGAATTTACCACATTCATGTGCATTTAGTTGCATTGAAAATGAATATTGGTTCAATGTTTAAGTCAAGAATCATGGATTAATAGGTAGTAAAATCTGTCTCTACAATAAAAGTAATTTTGTCCCCCTGTTGAGCAACAAATCTTGACTAATTAATCCATTTAGCATTGTCCTAGATGGATAACGGTGCGAATCAAAATCATTCCCAAATGCAATAGCGATCAGAATAACAACTTGGGAACCATAAAAGGAAAAAAGTCGCAAAGACAAAAACGTACCATAACCTGCATCACACTTTTGTTCTACTTTATATACCAATAGTGTCCAATTTTGAATCAAATTTTAGGCTCCAAAAGGCAGAAGAATGCCAAGGAAGAAAGGAACGAAAATGAAAGGACAGAAGGGATGTTCAGTATAAGCTTTGAAACACAAAATAAACTGTCTAACATTGCTTAGAGCCAAAGAAATATTTGCCCATTAGCAGCAGCAGTTATTCAATAATTAACATTATTAGGAGTTGGGGACATGTTTGATTGATTACTGCCACTCATTTTTGGGGACACCTACAAGCATAAAGGCAAGGAATTGAGTTTGGTGAGGTGGGTTCGAATTTTTAGGTGCTCTGGTTGGGGCTTAAATGGCCTTTGTGATATGAATGCTGCTAGTACTAATAAAAAAAGGTCAAAAGCTACCTACCATGTGATGAGGTTTGAAAATTGGAACAAATTGTCAAAACATAACGTGAAACAAAGGTGAATGAATGACATTCCAAATCAGAGGGGGAAAAAAGAGGTTATTGGAATTAGTATTTAATTTGGCATGCCATTAAAAGAACAGGGAAGAGTATATTGGTCACAAAACACGGTAAGCCCTTGTATAATTTTGGTAAAAATGTAGAATAATAATGAATGCGCCAAATAAACTCCAGTTCTGCATTATTAGCATTATTTTATGAAGAATGTTGCAGAATTTATGGAACTGAAAATGAAGAAGTTGCGCTTTTCGTGCAGGTCCTGTAGCGCATTTCGTAAGTTTTTCTATATTTTCCTTCAGATATACTTTTAATAAAAAAATTTTAAAAATCTTGTGGACGGCATTGGAGAAAAATTAAGGAGGAAGACTTTTCAAGTTTCAATTAGCGCCCTGCACTGGACGAAGGGCAATAACAGAAGGAAAAAAAAAAGAATAAAATGATAAAACGTGTTGAAATGCAGCAGGCATTAAATAAAATCAATTATTGCCGTGCATGCTGTGATTGCATTTATAACCACACTTCATATAGAATTCATTAAAGCACCAATCAAGACCTCAAACCAGAGAAGAAATAGTAAACGCAGAAAAAGTCTTTCTTTGCCCAAAAGAACAGAGAAATAGCACCAAATGCAGCAAGATTTGCATATACAGACAGACACATGAATGAAATGGTTAAAAAAATCAGATCCTGTTTTAAGAGGAAGAAGTTTCATCCATTTTCTGTTTTCTTTCAAGAATTGTGTTGAACATAAACTTCATCACATGAAGAGGGCCGATTTCAATCACAAAATGCAGGGGAACAAATATTGATTTCCAAGAAGAACAACATACCAATTGAACTGACCACTTAAAACTAATCCTCTAAAACGCAGTAAATATTTTCAGAGAAAACAAATAAAGGAAACATAAACAAAAACTCACCATGAAGAAGAGCAGATAAGCTACCAGCAGGAAGATAATCAAATACCAACAATTTCTCATCCTTGGAAAAGTAATAAGCCCTCAGAGGAAGCACATTTTCTTGCTTGATCTTCCCCAGTACCTCCATTTGCTGCTCAAACTCTTTCTTGTTCACTACAACATCCTTGAGCCTCTTCACCACTACGGTAGTACCCTCCTCTAGAACTGCCTTATAACTAGTGCCTACACTTCCTTTCCCCAAGACCTCAGCAGAAGCCCTCAACAGGTCCTCCAAATCGAAGCTATACCCACCACCGTCAAAGAATACCAGCTTATTCCTATCTTCTCCCGCGGATCCGCCAGTAATATCATCTTTGGAAGAGGAAGTCCCTGCCTCTGCTGCTCCCATTGGCCCTGCCCCTGCGGCAGCTCTTGTAGTTGTAGAGGGTTTCTGGGCTTTGGCCGGTTGCTGTCTTCTGGTACGTCGCAAACAGAAGAAAAGTATTAGTAATAAGAGAAGTAGCGCTACTGCTGCACCGACGGATATTCCTATTATAGCTGCCTTTGACAGTTTTCTGGATTTTTTATGGGGTTGTTTAGGTTGAGGCTCTACTCCGGGGGACGGAGCTGGAGCCGGAAAGAATGGAGTACATGGAGGCAATGGACTTCCGCAGAGATCAATGTTGCCAGCAAAAGATGATCGAGGGAATTTCGCCAGCGTGCTCGGAATTGAGCCATTGAGACGGTTATTTGAGACATCGAAATTCACAAGGCCTGGTGGGTTAATGCTGGGAAGGGTGCCATTAAAGCCATTATTCTGTAGAAATAGACCGGTTAAATGAGTCAAATTGTTCACAGAAAATGGGATTGAACCAGTGAAGTTGTTGCTGGAGAGATCTAGACGAGTCAGCCGAGTCAACTCGTTGACAGCCGAAGGGAATTCGCTTGAAAACCGGTTGTCCTGGAGGTAAAGGCTGCGCAAGGCCTTGAGATTGGAGAAGTCCGAGGGAATAGACCCAGTAAGTCGATTAGATCGGAGACTGAGTACTCGGAGCTGAGAGAGACGGCCGAGCGTGTTAGCCGGAATTTGGCCCACAAGTCCCACGCCGGGAAGCCTCAAAGAGTAAACGTACGATTGATTATCATTGCATCCAACACCGACCCAATTGCAAGCGGAATCAGAAGCATTCCACCGCAATCTATTTGCATGAGGAATCCGAGAAAGAAAAGCAAGAAGTGCTTGCTTATCCTGAGTGGGTTCAGAATGAACTTGAATAAAACTCAAGAACCAAAAAACCAGAAAAAATTTACTAGTAGTAAGAAACAATGCAGGAAAACAAATCCCAGAACTCGAAAACAACGCCATTGCCCGCTGGGATTCTCTCGCTCTTGTGCTAAACCAAGAAAAAGGGTTTGAAAGAATGAACAGTAACAGCTATTTGTTGTTCAGTAGACAGTAGAAGAATACGAGTATTGGCAATTTTGGGCCGACGAAAAGTGATTCTCCAGCAAGATGCCATCATCATGTGAGGGATGGATGGATGGATGGAGTCTCTCCCTCAAGTGTTTGTGAGACGCTCAAGAGTGAGAAAGGAAAAGAAAAAGGAGTGAGAGAGAGGAAGATTGGTTGGTCTCTTTTTTCTGACTTTGTTGTGTAAGAAGACTGGAGAGAGAAACGAGGAGGGTCACGAGAGGGCAAAAAAGCAAGCGAGAAAATAAAGAAAAAAAATGGGGTTTTTATTACACAGTTAATAAGAAAAAAAAAAAGAAAAACGTGTTTTGCTGAATTTTTATTGCAATAATTTTGTACTGCTGCTAATAACGTAACGTCCGCTAAAAGGTGGGTTAATTTGGTACCGCCCACTAATAGAGCCGAATTTTTTTTTCTTTTTTTAAGAGTTAACTCTATATTACTTACTTTTTAACAATTAAGTACTAGAGTTTATTACTATGATAATTGGATACCTAGTTTAGATTAAAAAAGTTATATTTGATGGAAAAAATATAATGATCATTTATCGGTTTTAAAAAAATAATTTTTATCAAGTTAGAGTGATTATTGTAAATAAATTTTTATTCTCTTTTTTCTACTCTTTTTTTTTTTTCTTACTCAATCCTACGCTTTTATACAATTAAAAAAATCTATATTCTCTCTTTCTTCCTTTTTCTATTTTTTTCTTATGGTATGGAATGAAATATTCATATTAATTCATCAAAAGAGATTTAATAGCATAAATCTCCCTTAAAAAGAAATAGCATAAGTCAAACTAGTAGGGTCGTCAGCCAAAAAACGAAGGATATAAGAGAGAAAGTTGAGAGATGAGAAAATATAGTGAAAATTGAAAAAAAAAGTGAAATTTTATTTACTATTAATAATTAAAATGGCGGTATTTTTAACATTTTATTTTCTATGTCACTCAAAATGGTCATTTTTAGAAATTCATCTACAAAAGAAACTTAAAAATTGACAACAACTGCTTTTTAAAAGCTAACAAGTGATCTCCATATTTTTTTCTTTTACCTAATTTAACTTTGTCCATCCAAAGTAAATATTCAATTGTCATGGTAATAGATTTAGGTACTCAATTATCAATAACCTAACAATTTAGAGTACTTATATGAATTTAACCCTTTTTTTAATTTGATAAATAAAGAAATGATTATTTTGCTCTTCGTTTGGAATTTATAGGCCATTTTGTATCAAAGGATGAAATGAATTGGGCCCATTTGCATGTAATGTGTGCATGAAGGATGTGAAAAATGGTAGGTTTTTTTCTTTACATATGCCATCCATCAAATTTGGCACTAAAGTAGCTCAACTTTTTTTTATCCTTATTCTGGCCACAACGCACAATGGTTGTGCGTTATCAGCTACTCACGCTTAGCCTTGGTAATCCACCGATTTGGCGGATAACGCATAACTATTGTGCATTATGACCAAGCAATAACGCACATTGGTTATGCGTTATCTGCCACGTTAGTTTTTTATTTTTTTTATTTTTGATTTTTTAAATTTTTTTAAAAAATAAAAATATCTTTACATTTTTATCAAAACTTATAATGTATAATTTATTTAAAAAGACAGTATATATATAATATTTAACTTATTTTAAGCATATTTATTATGATAATATTTTTATCGTTTTCTTGGGAAATATATTTAACTTTTAACCATTTCATCTCAAGTTATTTGAAGAAGTAATACTAAAGATATTGTAAAAATTTAGAGCAATGATGTAGTAATTAGAACAAATTGAAAGAAAAATTCCATTAATAGAAACTTGTTTTACTACAACAATTTTAAGAAAATAGCAAATTTATACATTGCTCGGTCCGGAGTTATTACAATTTTTTCTATTATGTCTCGACATGTGACATCTGCCACATCTTGGGGGAGAATCCGGATTTCTATAATCCATTTCCCCTGAAATCGCTTGCCCTGTTTCATACCCCATTCCTTTTTCATGTTTGGAGGATAAAATGTTAAATTAAAAGGAACATCCCTCCAAAAGATCTCACTCAAGACCGGATGAAAATTCGTTTGGTAAGTTCTTCTGTACATTTGTAGCGAATATATCTCCGGCACATAAGTATCTGCTCTTGACCCATTTTCTCTACACACTGCAAGAACATGAGAACAAGGAAATATATATGTTTGCCGTTTTTCGCAACTACATAATTTATTATTTATTTGCAATGTATAGACGTTGTTGCCCGTACCAGAAACCTGGATTGGAGATTTGACCATGTATATTCCTTCCCGCGGATTGTAAGTGGTAACTTTGTGTTCGCTTAATTTCATTTCAATCCGCAAGAATTTGTCAAAAATTTAGGTTGGAAATGGATGCACACAATTTTCAGCCTCTTCACGGTGTTGGTGAAAGTACTTAACTAGTTTGTTAATGATTAGTTCAACCAGGGCTTTTAAAGGTAGGATCTTAGCTTTTTCAATACACTGTTAAGTGCTTCAGAAATGTTGGTTGTGATGATACCGTGTCTGTGCCCGCATCATGCAATAGTGTCTATTTCTTTGGATCCAACTTCATCAAGTAAATGTAAGCATCTACATTTCTTTCTTGAATCTCTTTCATTACACGGTCAAATTTCTATTGTTTAGATTCTGTTCTGGCCTGCCACATCAAACTTTTTAGGTTTGTGTTCTTAAAAGTCTTGTTGAAATTTGCTCGAATATGGGGTAAACAAAGCCGGTGAACTGCAAATGGTGGTTGCCATAAAGGTTAACTTTGAAGAGCAGAGAAAATACCTTTGTGGCGATCAGAAATGAGGCATACATGGCGATCTTTGACAATGTATTCTTGCAGGTTTTTAAGGAACCAATTCCAACTTTCGAAGGATTCTTTATCAACAATTGCAAAAGCAAGTGGGAACAAGTAATTATTGGCATCCCACATACTTGCAATTAACAGCACGCCCTTGTATGGCCCCCTTAGGTGTGTTTCATCAACAGAAATCACCGGCCGACAATATGGAAATCCGTCTATACATGGCAAGAAACACTAGAAAACAACTTTGAAAACATAATTAGGGAGACTGCTTGTTCTGTGATGCAAAAATTCGTATACAGTCCCCGGGTTTAAATCCTATACAGCTTGTAAGTATTTCGGTAAAATATTGAAGGTTGTCTCCCAGCTACAAAAACCCTCTCAATGGCAAATTTTCGAGCATACCATGCCCTCTTGTAAGTACAATCCGTTTGAAACAATACCTGTACTTCTTGAATGATGTTTGACACAGGTATCTCAGGATCGTTGGCAACTAGGTGTGATATTGACATTTAAATAAATTTTGAGGACAAGTTTCTGTGCTTGTTTTGTCCAATTTGGACAAGGCATGTGTGTTCTTTTACGAATCTGGTTATTTCCCATCGATTGTACGTTACTTTCTTTTTTATACGAGTGTACCATGAACAGTAATTATCATCACTGTGATGATAACATTTTGCGATCCATGTATAAAAAAGTTCAAATAATCATAAAGTAAAGTTAAAAAAATACCCTAATTATCCAAATAAATTCATCAAAATAATTTATCACCCTAAGATCACTTTTGCAATACAAAACACGATTATATACATAAAATGATCAAATTTGCACAAATTTATCAATAACTACAAATTTAAACATAAACCAAACCCCACTTTCACAAAAATGAATTAATTCAAATTAACAAATAATCCAAATAAAATTCATAAAAATGATTCACAAACAACAATTGATAAACCCAAATAAACAATAATTAAATTTAATACATAATACACCAAATCATTTAAATAAAAAAAATTACCAAAAATTAAAAATGCACTTTCGTACCGATAAGCTGTGTCTACCGTTTTTCACTCCAAAACTCTAACAACCTTCGTACTCTAAGAAAAATCTCACGATTCAAACTTGAACTAAATTTTTAATGTAAATTTCAAAATAAAATACAAAAGTATTAGAAGAGGAGAAGATACAAGTATAAGAAAAAGGAAGAAAATAAAAGAAAGAGAAAAAGAACTTACTAGGCGGCGGCAGCGATGGACCAGCAAGAGAGGCGGCGGCGGCACAAATGAACAGGAAAAGAAAGTTTTGGGGAGGACTGAAGTAAATTTTCGGGGAAGAAATAAGAAAGAAGAAAGAAGGAGGAAGAAGAAAGAAGAAAGGAGGAACAAGAAATAAGGAGGCACGACGGGTGGGGTAGGGTTTATAACGTGATAACATACGGTGATTGTGCGTTATCACTTATAATAACGCACAATGGTAGTCCGTTATTATGAGTGATAATGCATGGTCATTGTGCGTTATTGTTAGCCCTAAGGGCATTATTACTTATGATTTTGGTTATGATTAACATATGTTTGTGTGAGTATTTAGCTAATCTTTCATAGAACAAAAGAAGCACTTTTGAAGTCTCAAGTCTACATTCTCAAAAAGCAAAAGATCTTGGTGATGAAGGCAAAATGAAGGAGAAAAGACCAAGCAATTCCAAGATCAAGTCATTGAAGACATTGTCTAAGTTAGGGTGTGCTAAGGTATTTCTTTGTAAAACTCCCTAATCTTATCCTTTGATTATTGATCATGCATGAAGCTCCAGTGACGTTTTTCTTAATATAAACTTTTCTTAAAATCTAAGTATTCTTGATTGAGGTTTTGATACTTTTGAAAGTTTCTTCTTATCTCTAAAATGAGTATCAAGAATATATATGTCTTTGAAATAGAAAGGAAAGCTTTTGTCTTAAAAAAAAAAAAAAAAAGGCTGTAAAATCTAAAAAATCGTCCATCAAGTTTTAGAACTGGTCGTCCAATTTTTCTCAGTGTAGAAAAAATCGGCCGTCCGATTTTTTATAGGATAAGTCCGAATCTTTCTGTTTAAGAACTGGTCGTCCGTTTTTAAGAATCGGTTGTCCGATTTTCCTGTTTATTGTAAAAAATTATTACCGTTACACAGAGTGCAAAGATCATTTTTTTGAGAAAGTATATATAGACTTTTTTTATCAGCCAAAAAGTAAGAAGTTTGGTGAAATAGTTATTGAGATCATTTAAGACTTTTAAAGAGATTTAAAGCACATTTATTTCAAACACTTTCAATCCCAAACAAATATCTCCTTGAGCTTCATTGTTGATCTTCATCAAAGAAGAAGAAAAGAGGAGCTCGTAGAAACATTCCATTGAGTTGTATCTTCTATTTCTCAAGCTCAAATTGGTAACATTGTTCTTAAACTCATCTCTTTCTCTTATTGATATCAAAGGTTTGTGTTGAAAACCCCCTTGGGTAATCCTTTGATTTATATTGTGTTGTGAATTGAGGTTGTGTGCAAAACCCTTATAGGGTGATCCTCAAATTTGTATTTGGTGTATATTGTGTTTATAGTGGATTTAGAAAATCCTTGGGTGTTGACTCAAGGTAGTGGATGCAGCTCTTTGAGAGAATGAACCAGTATAAATCTTTGTGCTTTTCTTTCTAAGCTTCTTACTTAATTGTCTTAACCACAAGATTTTATTTGGTTTGGAATTTTATTAAAAAGAGTTTTAGAATTCTTTCTCAAACAAAATTAGAGGTTTATCTTTTAATTTACAAAAACTTTTTAAAATTAGCCAAAAACCTTATTCACTCCCCCCCCCCTCTAAGGTTTTTCGATTGGTATCAGAGCGGGACTTCTCCAAAAAAGGACTAACACCCTTGAAGAAAATGATCTTTATCTTACTATGGCTAATGTTTCTAGTTTACCATATGCAGAAGGCTCTTTTACAAATAGACCTTCTCTTTTCAATGGAACAAACTATACTTTTTGGAAATCTAGAATTAAAATATATATTTGTTCTATTAACTTTGACTTGTGGAGTTGTAGAGAAAGGTCCATACATTTCCAAAATTGATAGAGTAGTCAAGAAAGTTGAAGAATTTGATGAGCTCGACTCAAGGAAGATGACTCTAAACTTTCAAGCTGTGAATATTCTTAGTTGTGCCTTGGATGCAAATGAATATAATAGAGTGAGCGGATGCGATTCGGCTCATGAAAATGTGGAAGTTACTTGAAGTAACTCCCGAAAGCACCAATCAGGTAAAGGAGTCAAATTGGCCATGTTGGTGAGAGACTATGAGCTAAATTCATGATGAAACAAAATGAGAGCATTAGTGACATGTTCACAAGGTTCACCAACATCACAAATGGCCTAAAGGCATATGGAAAGAGTACTCAAGAGGAGAAGTGAATAGAAAGATTCTTGATGCACTTCCAAAAGCATGGCAACCAAAAACACTTGCTATTGAGGAATCAAAAGATTTGAGACTACTTCCTATTGAAGAACTCATAGGATCACTACTAACCTATGAAATGAAAATAAAAAGGTTGAATGAAATGGACGATGAAGACAAAGGAAGAAAAAGTATTGCACTCAAGGCAAATGAGGATGATCAAACATACTCATCAAACAATGAAGATGAGATTGATGATGATGAGGAAATGGCCTTGATAATGAGAAAATTTAAAAGATTCTACAAGAAAGGTTTCAACAATAGAGGAAAGAAACCTCCATTCAAGAAAGAAGGACAAAGTTCATCACTCTAGTGCTTTGAATGCAATAGCACCGATTATCTTGTAGCCGATTGTCCCAAAGCCATTGAAAAAGAAAAGGGAGCTTTAGAAGCTAAGCTTGAGGCATTAAAGAAGAAGAAGAAGAAGAAGAAAGGCAAGGGCCTAAGAGGAATTTGGGATCAAGACTCAAGCTAAAGTGAAGGAGAAGAAAAGGCCAACATATGCTTCATGGTATTAGAAAATGAGGTACAATCTTCACCCTCTAACTCATCTTATATCATTGATGATATTTGTGATGATGATCCTTGTACCATGCTTATTGAAATGTATGGTGAATGCGAAAAGGTTTCCAAAAGAAATAAAGAATTGAAAAACAAAAATAAATTTTTGCTTGATGAAAACTCAAAACTTATTTGTAAAAACAAATCTCTCCTTGAGTCTTTAGAAATCTTGAAAAACGAAAAAGAGTGTTCAAACAATGATTTTCAAAAACTTGTTTTAGAAAACAGGAAACTTTGTGAAAAAGTTCACTCACTTGAAAAAAGCATGGTAGACTATGATGTTTTGAAGAAAAAGGTGAGTGATCTTACTATATGTGTTGAAAAGTTCACAAAAGGGAAAGAAAACTTTGAAAAACTTCTTGGCTCTCAAAGATCACCTTTTGATAAAGATGGTATTGGATATAATCATTCCAATATTTTCTCAAAACAAACACGGTTTGTAAAGGCTTCGTCATCTCACTCACACCTTTGTTGCACCTATTGTGAAAAGAGTGGTCATAAAGTCACAAAGTGTTTTATAAAGAAAAAGATTGAAAGGGGAGTAAAAACCATTTGGAAGGTTAAAGAAAATCCAACTAACATCCATGGATCCAAAAAGATGTGGGTACCAAAAGTCATCTCTACTTCTTCTTTTGTAGGAACACAAATTAAGGCCATCTAAGTGGTACTTGGATAGCGGTTGTTCAAGGCACATGACCGGGGACTCATCGCTTATGAGTGAACTCAGAGAAACCGAAAGTGCATTTGTCACATTTGGAGATAAGAACAAAGGAAAAATCATTGGTATAGGCAATATTGGTAACAATTCTTCCTCTCTTACTAAGGATGTTCTTCTAATTGATGGTTTAAAATTTAATTTGCTTAGTATTAGTCAACTATGTGATAATGGGAAAAATGTTGTTTTTGAAAGTGATTCTTCATCTATCATTGCTAAGCATGAAAACAAAACTATTTTTGTTGTTAAAAGAGTTGGAAATGTCTATGTCTTTCATCTTGAAGATCTTCTTTCTCAAAACTTAAAAGTGTCTCTCGGTTCATGATGATGATGCATTTTTGTGGCATAGAAGACTTGGTCACGTTAGTATGGATTTATTGAACCAACTCTTTTCAAAAGAACTTGTTAAAGGCATACCAAAACTTCACTTTGATAAAACTAAACTTTGTGATGCTTGCTAATTTGGAAAACAAATTAAGACCTCTTTTAAATCAAAAACATGATTTCAACTTCAAAACCTTTGGAACTTGTTCACATGGACTTATTTGGACCAATGAAGACCACTAGTCTTGGTGGTAAGAGGTATGCTTTTGTCATAGTAGATGACTACTCTAGATTTACTTGGACTTTGTTTTTGAGCCAAAAGGATGATGCGTTTCAAGAATTTGTAAAACTTTTCAAAAAGGTTCAAAACTCCCTTGATTGCAAATTGATTTCTACAAGAAGTAATAATGGGAGAGAATTTAACAACCAAGATTTTACAAAACTTTGTGATGATTTTGGTATTTCACACAACTTTTCGGTCGCTAAAACCCCACAACAAAATGGTGTTGTGGAAAGGAAAAATTGCACTTTATAAGAAATGGCAAGATCAATGCTTTGTGAAAACTCCCTTCCTAAATACTTTTGGGCCGAGGCCGTTAACACCGCATGCTACGTTATGAATCGTGCTATCTTGAGACCTTCTTTAAAGAAAACTCCTTTTGAACTCATTTTTAACAAAAACCCCCTCAATTGGCTATTTTAAAGTTTTTGGATGCAAATGCTTTATTTTAAACACCAAGGACAATCTTGGGAAGTTTGATCGAAAATCTAATGAGGGAATTTTTCTTGGTTATTCTTCAAACAAAAAGGCTTTTAGAATTTTCAACAAAAGAACCTTATGTGTTGAAGAGCCTATTCATGTTAATTTTGATGAAACTAATATTTTTGACAAGAAAGTTGATGATGATGACATAGATAACACTCTTAGTAACTCATAATTGTACACTCAAGCAATGGAAGAGCATGCTATGGAGGAAGAATAGATTGAGGAAAAACAAGGAAAAGATCAAGAAACTCAAAATCTTCCTCAAGATGTGATATATCCAAAGAGACACTCAAAGGATGACATTATTGGTGATATATCACAAGGGGTAAGAACAAGAAGGTATTTTATTGACAACTTTGCCCTATTATCACAAATTGAACCTAAGTTTATTGATGATGCTTTATGTGATGAGTTTTGGATTATTGCTATGCAAGAGGAGTTAAATCAATTTGAAAGAAACAAAGTTTGAACTTTAGTCCCTAGACCACATAATCACCCCACTATTGGCACAAAATAGGTTTTTCGAAATAAACTAAATGAATCCGGAGAAGTTATTAGAAACAAAGCTAGACTTGTTGCCCAAGGATTCAATCAAGAAGAGGGCATAGATTTTGATGAAACCTTTACTTTGGTTGCTAGACTTGAATCCATTAGGATGCATAGCTTTTGCTTGTTTTAAGGGATTCAAGCCTTTTCAAATGGATGTTAAGAGTGCCTTTCTAAATGGCGATATTTAGGAGGAAGTTTATGTTGAACAACCTCCCGGTTTTGTGCATGAAAAATTTCCAAATTATGTTTACAAACTTTCAAAAGCACTCTTTGGTTTAAAACAAGCTCCAAGATCTTGGTATGAAAAGTTAAGTGGTTTTCTTCTTTCAAATAACTTTTCAAGGGGTGTGGTGGACACTACTCTTTTTACAAAAACCTCTTGTAACAATGATCTTCTTCTTGTCCAAATTTATGTTGATGATATTATTTTTGGTGCTACTAATGTCTCTTTATGTGAAGAATTTGCCTCCCTTATGCAAAAAGAATTTGAAATGAGCATGATGGGAGAATTGATATACTTCCTCGGACTACAAGTCAAGCAAACGAAAGAAGGAATCTTTATCAACCAAGAGAAGTACACCAAGGAACTCCTCAAGAGATTCGGGATGAGCAATGCAAAAGGCATTGGCACTCCAATGAGCTCATCATTGAAGCTTGACAAAGATGAAAAAGGTAAAAAAGTTGATGAAAAGATATATAGAGGTATGATTGGTAGTTTACTTTATTTAACTGCTAGTATGCCGAATATCATGTTTGTCGTATGTTTGTGTGCTAGATTCCAAGCTTGCCCCAAAGAATCTCATTTAATAGCTATAAAACGTATTTTGAGATACTTAATTTCATCATATGATTATGGCTTGTGGTACTCTAAACAATCTTGTTTTGATCTTATTGCCTACACCGATGCGGATTATGCCAGATGTAAGGTAGAAAGGAAGAGTACAAGTGGAAATTGCCAATTCTTGGGAGGATGCTTAGTATCTTGGTACAGCAAGAAGCAATCGTGCGTATCCCTATCAACTGTCGAAGCGGGATACATCGCAGCCGGTTATTGCTGTGCACAGGTACTTTGGATGAAACACACATTGATTGATTTTGGTGTTTCTTTTAAGTGCATATCTATTATGTGTGATAACACTAGTGCCATAAACATTTCCATAAACCCTGTGCAACATTCAAAAACAAAATATATTGAAATCAAACATCAATTCATTAGAGATCATGTTGCTAAAGGAGATGTATTTTTAGAATATATTTGCACAGAGGATCAAATTGCCGATATTTTTACAAAACCTCTTTCGGAAGATCGCTTTTGATATTTAAGAAAATTGCTTGGTATTGGCAAATTTAATGAGTAATGTGTGTTGTTTATGTTAGTCTATTTTTTTTCCTCTTATTTTTTCTTGCTCTTTCTGGTTTTTTCATAAAAACGGACGCCATTCCAAGAAACAGGACGTCCGGTTTCAAAACCGAACTCAAGGATTCTCTTCAAAAAATTCCAGAGATATTCGGACGACAAAACCGGACGACTTCAAAAAACCTGGACGTCTGATTTATTCAATTCAAAAAAATCGGACGACTGACTTTGAAAAACGGTCGACCGAGTTTTAAAAACACCGTCGGGTCTGTGCTTTTAAAATCAGATTTTTCTCCAACTTTTCACACTTTTCTCTCAACTCTCTCTCACTCTCTCGACCGAAAACTCCCTCCCTCACAAGATCCATCCGATTTCTTGCTCCGATTTTCACTCTTCTTCTCCTTTTCTTAAAAATTCATCTCTCAACAAAGCAAAGAAACTGTTTTTCTCTCTGTTTTTTGTTAAAATCTGCCCAATTTCAAACCCTCCATCTCCTCTCAAACCCTACCCAAGTCTCTCTCAAAAATGGTAAAAACCAACAATGCAAATGTTGGTCAAGGCCAAAATCCTAAAGAAGGAGGCACAAGTGGATGGAAAGGAAAAGGAAAAAGGGTATCTTCTGGAGCTAGGGTTCCGGAAGCTAGGGCTCCAGATATGTTTATTTCAGTAAAGGAGGCTGCCAGGTTTGAAGAATGGACTAGGAATCGACGGGAAATTGCTCCGGGTCACCGGGTATACTTAAATGACATGCAAGGTATGGAGGCTATCCCTCATCTTTTTGAACTGATTGGTTGGATACCATTGCTAATTGTAAATAAACTCTATTATGTGGAAATGATATGTGAGTTTTATGCAAATCTCCACAAGGGAAGAATTGAAAGAGTGGATAATATTCCTCACCAATGGGTTTTGACTAGGATTGGGGGTAGAGATATTGCAATTGATGATAGATTGTTAAATCACATTTTGGAAACTCCTCAAGATGGAATAAGATTCTACACTGAGAACAAGAAATGTTTTGATCCAAACTTATACAATGAAAGGCGGTTTGAGGAAATTTTCACTTGGGGAGAAGCTTTGAAGAGACATGATGATAAGAATGTTAATAAACTTGATGCTTATGGGAGATTGCTCATCACATGATCTCTAACATTATTATTCCTAACGTTGGGCATAAATCATCTATCACCAACATGCACTCATTTGTGATGCTAGCCTTACATGAACATAGGAGGATGAATTTTGGGTATATGACTGTAGAACACATGCTAGCTACACAATCCTCCTCAACCAAATGCTTGCCTTATGGTTGCTTCATCACAAAAATCCTCCAACACTTTGTGATCAATTTGGTTGGCATTGGTGATCACATTGGCCATGGCAAGATCTACAATCAACAAACCTTCAAAAGAATGGGGTTTGAGAAAAATGAAGAAGGGACATTCATACGAGATGGACAAGATGGTGATGACGATGATGAGGAAGACGATGTGAAGACCAAGAGGATATGAACGTGGAAGAAGGGGAAAGTGAAGAGGAAACGGAGGCTGAAATCCAAAGAAGAGAAACAAGACAAACGAAGAGACAAGAAAGAACAGAGGAAGACTCATCTTCGGGGAGCATGATTCACCTAATAGAAATGATAGCCTCTCTACAAACTTCAATAAACACTCGTTTTGATGCATTCGACTGTCGTTTTGAGGTTTTAGATGGGAAAGTCTCCAATATTCAAGAAAGGCTTAATGCATTGGATCACAAAATGACCGACACACAAGAACGGGTTATGAAACTCGAGCAAGGAGGAGGAGATAGAGATATTGAGATTTTTTTTAACAAAACCTTCTCTATTTCCCTTGTTTTTTCTATGACTCTTTTCAAACTCCTTGTGGTTTTCTCTTAATGTTATGCCTTTTAACTTAATACATGTCATCTTTATTTACTTTTGATGTGCTAAATGATCCATTTGTTGCTATCCTTTTAACTTAATACAATTCTAAAACCGGATGGCATGAGAGCTCTCATTATTGAATTGGTCGTCCATTTGTTGCTTTTACTCTTGCTCTTTTGTTCTTCTTGTATATGTGTTTGTCATAATAAAAAAGGGGGAGATTGTTAGCCCTAAGGACATTATTACTTATGATTTTAATTATGATTAACATATGTTTGTGTGAGTATTTAGCTAACCTTTCATAGAACAAAAGAAGTACTTTTGAAGTATCAAGTCTACATTCTCAAAAAGCAAAAGATCTTGGTGATGAAGGCAAAATGAAGGAGAAAAGACCAAGCAATTCCAAGATCAAGTCATTGAAGACCTTGTCAAAGTTAGGGTGTGCTAAGGTATTCTTTGTAAAACTCCCTAATCTTATTCTTTGATTATTGATCATGCATGAAGCTCCATTGACGATTTTCTCAATGTAAACTTTTCTTAGAGTCTAAGTATTCTTGATTAAGGTTTTGATGCTTTTGAAAGTTTTTCTTATCTCTAAAATGAGTATCAAGAATACATGTCTTTGAAATAGAAAGGAAAGCTTTTGTCTTAACAAGCTGTAAAATCTCAAAAATCGGCCATCCGATTTTAGAATTGGTCGTCCGATTTTTCTCAATGTAGAAAAAATCGGCCATCCGACTTTTTACAGGACAAGTCCGAATCTTTCTGTTTAAGAACCAGTCGTCCGATTTTCCTGTTTACTGTAAAATATTATTACCGTTACACAGAGTGCAAAGATCATTCTTTTGAGAAAGTATATGTAGACTTTTTGTATCAGCCAAAAAGTAAGAAGTTTGGCGAAATAGTTATTGAGATTATTTAAGACTTTTAAAGAGCTTTAAAGCACATATATTTCAAACACTTTCAATCCCAAACAAATATCTTCTTGAGCTTCATTGTTGATCTTCATCAAAGAAGAAGAAAAGAGGAGCTCGTAGAAACATTCCATTGAGTTGTATCTTCTATTTCTCAAGCTCAAATTGGTAACATTGTTCTTAAACTCATCTCTTTCTCTTATTGATATCAAAGGTTTGTGTTGAAAACCCCCTTGGGTAATCCTTTGATTTATATTGTGTTGTGAATTGAGGTTGTGTGCAAAACCCTTATAGGGTGATCCTCAAATTTTTATTTGGTGTATATTGTGTTTATAGTGGATTTGGAAAATCCTTGGGTGTTGGCTCAAGGTAGTGGATGTAACTCTTTGAGAGAGTGAACCACTATAAATCTTTGTGCTTTTCTTTCTAAGCTTCTTACTTAATTGTCTTAACCACAAGATTTTGTTTGGTTTGGAATTTTATTAAAAAGAGTTTTAGAATTCTTTCTCAAACAAAATTAGAGGTTTATCTTTTAATTTACAAAAGCTTTTTAAAAATTCGCCAAAAACCACCCCCTCTAAGGTTTTTCAGTTATCATTCATAATAACACACAACGGTTGTGCGTTATTGACAACTCAGCGCCATATCACCTAACCATTACGCCACGTTATTAAACATGCATCATAATGCAATTTAAGCAGCTGATTACGGATAATGCACAACCATTGTGCATTATCTCAGTTGACAACGCACAATGACTGTGCGTTATGGCCAATGCAAGATTAAAAAAAGAAAGAACCAATTTAGTATCCATTTTTTTAAGAAGGACTAAATATAGAAAAAAAACCAAAATGGTAAGGAAAAAAGCGTTAATTGTAATTTGATCCTTTAAATTAGACTTGTTTTTCAATTGAGTATGTTAAAATACAAGTGCATCAATTTGATCTTTATAACAGGTAAGAATTATATCAATTGAACACTTATTTTTATACTATTAAAAATTTAATAATATTTGGGAAATAAACATAATCATTAGATTTTTTTGTTTAAAAATTAAAATGATAAAGTTAGAATGGTCCAAAAATTAATCACAAATAATAAGGTAGATTAATATTTACAAGTTCTAATTTCTTGCCGTTCAAAAAAAAAAAAAAGTTATGATGTCTTGCAGTAGAATGAGTTAAGCAATCAAGAGACTCTTTGACCAAACTAATAACATATCTAAACTTAAGTACTAGCAACTTACTTCACCAATAGTATTAACGATTTTTCAATATATCACTCTTTTGTAAAAAAGAAAGGCATCCATGTTTATCTTTTAATTAGAATAGTTTTGAATTTTAATTTAACCCTAGAATGGTCTAGAGGTATCCCTCATAATCTAAATCCTGTTATTTTATTTGATCTGAGATAAATATAAGTATGTTTTTCTTAAACTATGTTTAAATTTCTTGTGATAAAATAAATTAAATTGCTATATCGACCTTACATATTTAAGTATTTCAAAAGAAGCCTGTTGTGTTCATATTTTATATTTTATAGTTAACAATTTAAATAAGAATTGACAGAGGTTTTTGGTTATAGATGTCAAAATTGATACACTTATACTTTGGATACTTTATTAAAAAAAATGCATCCAATTTCGAAGACTAAATTGAAACTAATCCAAAAAAAAAAAAAGTTTTTTTCTTACTTGAGCCCAATTTCAAAAAATGGGTACTAAAGAGGCCCAGATTTTTTTTTTAAAATCCGGAACTGGGCATAACACACAACGATTGTGCGTTATCTTTAATGATAAAGCACAACCATCGTGCGTTATCACCTAATTACGCCTTTCCCAGTAATCAGCCGATGTGACTGATAACGCACAACCATTGTGTGTTATGATTAGGCAATAACGCACACTCGTTGTGCGTTATCAGTCACGTAATTTTTTTTAACGAATTTTTTTTATTTTTTTAATGACTTTTTTTAATGAAAATTTCTTTTGGGAAAACTTATAATTTTATAATTTTTTTTAAGATACTGTATTTATCATCTTTAACTTATTTTAAGTGTATTTATGATGATAATATTTATATCGTTCTCTTGGAAAATATATTTAACTTTTAACTATTTCATCTCAAGTTATTTGAAGAAGTAATACTAAATATATTGTAAAAATTTAGAGCAATGATGTAGTAATTAGAAGAAATTGAAAGAAAATTTTCATTAATAGAAATATGTTTTATTACAACAATTTCAAGAAAATGTCAAACTTATACTTTGCTCGGTCCGGGGTTATTACAATTTTTTCTGTTATGTCCCGACATGCGACATCTGCCACATCTTGGGGGAGAATCTGAATTTCTATAATCCATTTCCCCCTGAAATCGCTTACCCTATTTCCTACCCCATTCATTTTTCATGTTTGGAGGATAAAATGTTAAACTAAAAGGAACATCCCTCCAAAAACTCTCACTCAAGACCAGATGAAAATTCGTTTGGTAAATTCTTCTGTACGTTTGTCGCGAATATATCTCCGACACATAAGTATATGTTCTTGACCCACTTTCTCTACACACTGCAAAAACATGAGAACAAGGCAATGTATATGTTTGCCATTTTCCGCAACTACAAAATTTATTATTTATCCGCAATGTATAGACGTTGTTGCCCTTACCAGAAACCCGGATTGGAGATTTGACCATGTATATTCCCTCTTGGGGATTGTAAGTTGGAAATGGATGCACACAATTTTCAGCCTCTTCATAGTGTTGGTGAAAGTACTTAACTAGTTTGTTGAATATTAGTTCAACCAGGGCTTTTAAAGGCAGAACCCTAGCTTTCTTCAACACACTGTTAAGTGCTTCAGAAATGCTGGTTGTCATGATATCGTGTCTATGACCACCATCATGCAATAGTGTCCATTTCTCTGGGTCAAACTTCATTAAGTAAATGTAAGCATCAACATTTCTTTCTTGAATTTCTTTCATTACACGGTCAAATTTCCATTGTTTTGATTCTGTTCCGGCCTGCCACATCAAGCTTTTTAATTCTGTGTTCTTGAAGGTCTTGTTGAAATTTGCTCGAATGTGGCGTAAACAAAACTGGTGAACTGCAAATGGTGGTTGCCACAAAGGTTGACTTTGAATAGTAGAGAAAATACCTTTGTGGCGATAAAAAATGAGGCATACATGACGATCTTTGACAATGTATTCTCGCAAGTTTTTAAGGAACCAATTCCAACTTTCGGAGGATTCCTTATCAACAATTACAAAAGCAAGTGGGAACAAGTGATTATTTGCATCCCACGTACTTGCAATTAACAGCACGCCCTTGTATTGTCTCCTTAAGTGTGTTCCATCCACAGAAATCACCGGCTGACAATATGGAAATCCGTCTATACATGGCGAGAAACACCAGAAAACAAATTTAAAAACATAATTAGGGGGACTGCTTGTTCTATGATGCAAAAGTTCATATACAGTCCCCAGGTTTAAATCCTGTACAGCTTGTAAGTATTTAGGTAAAATATTGAAGGTCGAATCCCAGCTACCAAAAACCCTCTCGATGGCAAATTTTCGAGCATACCATGCCCGCTTGTATGTACAGCCCGTTTGAAACAATACCTGCACTTCTTGAATGATGTTCGACACAAGTATCTCAGGATCATTGGCAACTAGGTGTGATATAGACATTGATATAAATTTTGAGGACATGTTTATGTGCTTGTTTTGTTCAATTTTTACAAGGCATGTGTATTCTTTTACGAATCTGGTTATTTTCCATCGACTGTGCATTGCTTTCTTTTTTATACGGATGTACCATGAACAGTAATTATTGTCACTGTGATGGTAACATCTTGCGGTCCATGTATCAATCTTACTTTTCAAAACTTGGTATTCACGTCCCACACTGATAGACCACTTACGAACCGTACTTATTGCCTGCACTTTGTCAATGAAAATCTCATGCCTAACTATATGTCAATCATGGAGTCGTTCCAATCGAATAATCGGATGGTACCAAATTTTACAAGGTCATCTATAGGAGAACCTGAGCCCACATCTAGGAATGCTCCAGAATGTGTGTAGTCATACCTAGCGCTGCTGAACCATTGGCTGCTCTCCTATTGTGGCACTATGTTTTCCTTTACGGGGTTTATAGGATTTACAAGGTTCAGGGGAGTTTGGAACTCTCCTTCTTCCAGGTCATTGTCATCATCCGATTCAGATTGACTAGAAACGGCATCATCTCCGTCTGATCCGTCAACCTCATCATCGTCGTTATTGAAGTTATTGTACAACATAGACGGTTCATCAGAAACCATTTATGTTACCCGCTGTAATATGTTCCGACAAAATTGTTGTATTTCTGTCAGGTGTAATTGGAATAATTTGTTGCTTGATATGCTCGAATTCAACAAGAATATAAATCTCTTCCTTCGCTAAGTGGGATAGAATAGTCCATAGATAACACATTTTCTTCATCGTTGTTTATGCTATATAAATTAAAGTAAAACATACGATGCACTTCGTAGTATGAAGGCACCCTCATCGTCATGCGAACATTCCAGAGATTAGGATCCATATCTCGGTATTTCAATATTTTCCTTACTAGTTCGTCATGTGAAATCATTCGGGTCGTTGACAATGTCCAACTTTTCCGCACTACTCCAGTAAAATAGGGACTATGTGTATCCCTTGTAATTTCAGAATCCCAAAATAGCATCACTCTAACAGGGTCGATTGCTTCCATTTTAAAATGATTTAATTGTAAGTGTTTAGGGAGGATGAAATATGAATATGTTAAGAACTTTGTGAATTGAAAAAGAATGAATGGATATGCTGTAACCTTGTTAAAAGAGAGAAGTTGGATATGCTGTAAGTGTTTTGTAGATAGAGAGAAGAATGAATGAATGTGTTTATAAAGTTTTCATGGTTTAAAAGGCTGACGCTGTAATATTTATATTCAATGAATTATTGCTTTTGCGTGTGATTTATTGTCCTTTTTTACAGTACAAAAGTAATGGTTGATACGAGAATCATTGTATTGGGATGAGTGAAAAGTCATAGGATGAGTGAATTATTCTACTGGGATGAGCTGGGATGAGTGAATTATTGTCCTGGGATGAGTGAATTATGATGAGTGAATTATTATCCTGGGATGAGCTGGGATGAGTGAATTATTATCCTGATCAGATGGCATGAAATCTAATTGGTCCCTGTATGTCACGAGAGTGTACGTAGGCAGTTGGCTACAGTCAAAAGATGTGTACCATATAGCGCCAAGAGGAGTAAGAGGGTCGGCCTGAACATCCGTAATCAGCTAAGGCCGCAACGCAGGTATACGCGACCATGCCCAAATATGTACTAAAACTAAGGCTCCCCCTATCTGTCGTGCACCCCCCAAAGCTGCCGTGCACAACTGCCTATATAAAAATCCAAGTACGCAGCTACCCAGCTATATGTCCCGATGGCATCAATATCCTCAATAAACTGAGGCAGCGCACATGAACCAAATTTTCTGAGAAGTCAGGAAGCATATATCTGCCAAGGAGTAAAAAAATAAATCCACGAGCACACATGATAAGATCATCATCAGTCTATGAACTGGTAAACGCTCTCAGGATCCATGCTTCCAAGGGTTCCTTCTTCACTTTGTAACCGGAAAAGTAGCTAAGAGACAACATGCACACCAAGAAGTCTCTCGATCAGCTCAATCCAATATTGTTTAGGGTTTACACTCTAACTAGGGCCGGTAACGGCCAAACCCTCCATCCCTAAACTCCATAATGCCTGTACATCCTGGAGGGTTATTGAGACTTCACCACTAGTCAAGTGAAATGTGTGAGTCTCCGGTCTCCATCACTCAACTAATGAGGTAATAAGTGCGTGGTCCAGCTCAATGTAAGCACATCTGAATACTCTCCCCAACCCAGTTCTGTCAATAAACTCCACCGACCTACGGGGAGCCATACTGTAGCACTGGAATAGGTTGCGCCCGAAACGCCTACACTGAAGATCAATGAAACACGTCTTGTGGTCCCCACTCCAGATCAAACCAGATCGGTGCTCGTGCTATCTCGATAAAACATCAGGGACTATGGGACCCGGATGCATGTGGACTGGGATTTCTTCCATCTACATTATTTATAGTTTGAGTTACGGTCAATATCTATATATTAAAAGTAAAAAAATTTTAAACAAATTCTAATTCCAAACTCCTTAAGGTGTGTTCTTTATGGTACACTTCATTTTAGGGTTTTAGGGTTTGTATGATTTTTAGCATATCAAATTTAGTGTTTTTAGGGTTTTTCAGGGTTTTTAATGTTTTATAATTTACAGTTAATTATCAAGAATGTTAAGATTTAAGTGTTATTACGGTTTATGGTTAGAAAGTTTATAGTTTCGAGTTTTAATGTTTAAGGTGTTAAGATTTTAGAGTTTTTAGGGTTTGCGGTTAGAAAGTTTAGAGTTTTACGGTTTAATGTTTAAAATATCATTTTTAGGGTTTACTGTGGTTGCCGATATAGTTTTACGGTTTAATGTTTAAAATATTAAGATTTTAAGGTTTTATGGTTTAATGTTACATAGTTTACAGTTTACAATTTAATATTTTAAAATATTCAGATTTTAGTTTTTTTAAGGTTTACTGTTACAAAGTTTACAGTTTCACAGTTTAATATTTAAAATATCAATTTTAAGGTTCTTGGAGTTTATTGGGGTTTACTGTTACAGAGTTTCTAGTTTTATTTTTAAATGTTTCAAAAATCAATTTTAAGGGTTTTTAAGGTGTTTTTATAATATACTCTATAGGATTTTAATATTATGATTTTGGCTTTTTAAGGTTTACTATTAAAAAGTTTATAGTTTTACAGTTTAATGTTTGATGTAAAATTTTGGATTTTATTAATAGATTTTTAAGTTTTCTATTATTTAAAGTTTAGAATTTTTAAGTTTTTTTTAGGTTACTTCTAGTATAATATTTTATAAGTAAATATTTTACTACTTCGTAAATTCATTATTAGGGTTTTAGAGTTTAAATAAAAGTATTAATTACTAAACTCTAAATTTCCAAGTTTCGGTTCTACTATTTCCAAAAAGAAAAAAAAAATAACAGAAGAGAAAAAAACCCAAATTACAAGTTTCCATCTTTTATACTCAAAAATTTATATGAAAGATGCAAAATAATTATCTAAATAATTTTAAAAAATTCAAATAATCATAAAGTAAAGTAAAAAATACACCCTAATATTCCAAATAAATTCATGAAAATAATTCATCACCCTAAAATCACTTTTGCAATACAAATAACAATTATATACATAAAATTATCAAATTTGCACAAATTTATTAATAACAACAATTTTAAACATAAATCCAAACCCCACTTTCACAAAAAATGAATTAATTCAAATTAACAAATAAAATTCAAAAAATTAATTAAAAAACAACAAATAACAAACCCAAACACACAATAATTAAAATTAATAAATAATACACCAAATAATTTAAATAACTAAAAAACTCGAAAATAAAAAATGCAGCTCTAGTCTACCGTTTTCCACTCCAAATCTTTAATAGCTTTCGTACTCCAAAGAAAGTCATGCCGATTCAAACTTGAACTTCAAATATTAACTAAATTTTAACTGTAAATTTGAAATAAAATAAAAAGCATTAGAAAAAGAGAAGCCAAAGTATAAGAAGAAGGAAGAAAATAAAAGGAAGAGGAAAAGAACTTACCAAGTGGCGGCGGCGACCGATGGGGCTGAAAATTTTCAAGAAGAAAAAATAAGAAAGAAAAAAGAAGGAAATAAGAAATAAGCAGGCTGAAGAAAGATAAAAAGAGAGAAAACCAAAAGGGGGAAGAAAGAGAGAACTGAAAGGCAGAAGAAATAATGGAGAAGAAATAAGGGAGAAGAAATAAGGAGGAAGAAGAAACAGAAAGAAGAAAGGAGGCGGTTGGGGGGTTAGGGTTTATAACTTAATAACACACAGTCATTGTGTGTTATAATGCACAATGGACATGTGTTATCATGATTGATAACGCACAATGATTGTGCATTATGGCCACATCACCGCCACATCACTACCACGTCGGTTTTTAACGCATTAAGTGCAGCTTAACGCGGCTTAAGCCGCATGATTAGGGATAACACACAATCATTATGCGTTATCTCAGGTGATAACGCACAATGATTGTGTGTTATGGCCACTTTCGGATTTAAAAAAAAAAAATTATGGGCATATTTAATACCCATTTCTTGAAAATTGGCCACAGCAAGAAAAAAAACCAAAAAAATACTCCCACATTCTTTTAGATAATTTTTATTTTATAAATCTCTTAAACTTTTATTTTGATATTGAAAAAAGTAAATCCTACCTAGTATACTTTCAAACTCAATTTCCTTAAGCCTAGTTTGATAAAACTTAGTTTGATAAAACTGAAAATGAATTATAAAACTGAAAACTGAAGTTTGAATTTGAATGCTAAAATAATTAATCAGTGTTAATTATTTATATAAAAAGTATTATAATTTTACAAACAATATATTTTCAGATTTAAAAGTTCAGAGTTAAGCTAAAAATTTTCACTTAAAATTTATAACTGACATTTATTGTGAAATAACATCCAAAAATATATGAAATTTGCACAAGCCTTTATTTACACAAAAACTTCAATTTTGAAGTGAAGAACACATAAATCATGCATACAAAACTCAATAATCCATCAAATAACAGGTATATCAAACAAAAAATACTATAAACATTGTAATCTACTTTGTTGAAGTATTTTTTGACGAAAAATTCAACTTCTAAGTTGATATTTACCTGTTCGAAGAAGCACTGCTTATGATTAAGTATATCTTAAACAATTAAGTAATTTACAAAAAGAATTATCAAAAGTACTTAATATATTAAGTGCTTAATTATCATCTATTATCAAACACACTTAATTCAATAAGTTCTTAACTATTTCATTTTAAAAGGTAAATTAATTTATCAAATAAAGCCTTAGTTTTTGGAGTGAATATATATATATATATATATATTAAAATATTGAAATAGATTTTTGAAACTTTTAGATTTTAGTATAAAAGTTATTCAAGTAAGTCAATGGTGTATTTAATTCGACATATTATTATTTTTATATTCTTAAAGTATTTACATATTATGTGAAATTTCATTATATTTTACCTCTATTTTATATTATAAGACCATTTTATATTTTGCACATATTAAAAAATTCTGAAATCGATGTATTCTTTTAGAGTAAAATACTTCTAATACTATTTTATTAATTTTAATAAACTTCATATTTCAATATTTTATTTTATCTCTTCATAGGTTTATATTTTGAAAATTATTAAGCAATGATACATTAATTGAATGCTTCTTCTTCTTCACTCGAGGTTCCTTCTTTAGATTAGGGGCATTCTTGAAAAAATTTATAAAAGAAAATTCTTTACAAGAAAATTAGTTATAAATAATCATGAACTATTTTAAATTTCTATTTATAATCATAAACTTTTATTTTATATTTTTCTAACAATGACCTATTTTTGTTCTTCTACTTATAATCATGAACTTCTATTTTATCGTTTTTCTAATTATGAACTACTTTTGTTCTTATGAAAATAGTCATGAACTATTTTAAAATTTTCAATTATAATCATGAATTCATAGCTCTATTTAAGAGATAAAAATAATTCATGTCTATTTTAAAAAATAAGAAATATAAAAATAGTTCAGGCCTATTTATTCTTCTGTATTTGTTCTTGAGTAATCACGCATTATAGAAGGTGTTACGTAATTGCATGATTTCTTATTTCTTGTGGTTGTGGGGGGGTTTGAGGGGGGTAGAAGAGGACTTGGGACCTAGCTCAAAAGCAAATTACTTTTACGATTCTAGTATTATTTCCTTCTTGCATGATTTTGATTGATTGATGAATGAAATAATTTTAGAGAAAAAAATTATAAATATCATCAAATAATTTTAAATTACATATTATATTTATCATCTTTAATATCAATTTTTTATACACATTAATATCTATCTTTGAAACCCTTAATTAAATGTTAAAGTGTGTAGATATGTTACTATATAACTATTTGCATGGGGTAGTAAAGATTACGTCAAAAATTATTTTCATTCAAATATTGAATAGGTAATTTTTTTGTATAAAAAGCTGTCTTGATTGTTATAATACTTAAAACGTTTCAAAAATATGTATAAAAGATAAAATTTAAAGATTATGAATATAAGGCACAGTTAAAAATCGCTAAGGAATATTTATATAGTCATTTTTTTCCATAATTTTATTGGTTTTCAAGAAACAGTGTACTCGTCATCAATGCATTTGCCAAATTGCCATGACATGGAATACAATACTCAGTAATGTATTATAGCACGGAGATAATAAAACCATCTCGAAAATTAAAAAATTTAGCATAAAAATAATTTAATTTTTACTTTCACTCTTTATCTTTATTTTCTCTCTAAAAAATATTTTTAATTATTCACTTCAAATATTACAAAAAAGTACACATGAATTATTTGAAGATTATTTGCAAAAAAAAAAAAAAAAGGAGTTTCTCTCGATTGGAAAAAATTCTTCCAAGCCTGGTCCGATCTGGAGGAACTCATTCTTTTGTACTTTTTTTTTTTTTTAAGCTCAAAAAATAAAAAATACCTAAAACCCAAACCAACGAAATTCGATCGCTGGTTTGGGCGAAACTAATACAAAATTATTTTTATTTTGTCTATTCTAAGTGATTTTTATCTCAAACTAGGGATGTCAGCAGTATAGTTATTTTTCAATTCCGAACAGTAATCGTCCGATTATATAACCAACAGATATTTCGTTACAGTTTGGTATTTACTAAGGTCGACTGATATTGAAATCGATAGGTTTTGGTAAAAAGTTTTACCGACGAAAAAAAAACCGATATTGTATACAGAATATTATATTTCACTATTTTTATATTGCAATCAATTTTTTTAGTGTATTTTAGAATTAGTGTACTTTCATTTGAATTTTTATTATTATTTTGTAGTTATTTGTGTACTGTCATTTAGATTTTGTTGTTTAAACCATTTGATGTAATTTGTAACGTTTTCAAAATTTTTATGACATTTTTAGAATTTACTTTTGGTTTTAAAAATAAAAAATTAAAAAAATTTAATTTTTTAATTGGAACCGATTCAGTAGTTTCAGTATTGATAACAAGAAAAGTTACCGATTAGTAAACGATAGGAATTGATAACGGTGGTTTAGAGTTTAGGGTTTAAGGTAACGAATAATTAGTTGGTTAACGTACCGCTGTCATTCCTACTCTAAATTAATATTTTCTTGTGTATAATTTTCAAAGTCACTCATATGTACCTTCCTACAAACTTCAAACTTCAAAGTGAATAATTCAAAAAATATTGTAGAGCGAAATTAGAGAAGAGAGAAAATAGAGAAAAAATAAATTATTTTCGTGTTAAATTTTAAAATTTTTGAATTAATTTTATTAACGTCTTTACAAATTTTTAAGTTTCATATCTATTATACTACTATGATTCTTTATTATAAGTGAATTATTTTGTTACCAATAACGAAATGTCTGACACTCATTACCCATATAATGGAGTGTATTCGGGCTCATATTGACGTAACTCAATTGGTTTTGGGGTGTAGAATTGGTATCAAGGACCAAAGTTTAAATCTCTAAAAGTAAAATAGTATGAGAATTTTAACATCTCCAATATAGAGATGATTCCGTATACACACCAATACAATCTGCTTAGAACCATACGAGCGAGAATTTTTCCTTTGATACGAAGAGTGTTCGGAAAAAATCTTACTGTTGGGGGGCCAATGCCATCCCTAACCATTCCAGGGGCCAACCCAACTATTGTCTGGATCAGAACCATATTTGCTTACTAATGTGTGGCTCATTTGTTTTCACGAACTTTGAGAAAATCTGTTACTGTATCTTCAAAATTTGGACACCCCCTCCCATTTCCAAACAAATTTCCTCTGTTTTTTCTCCACTTAACACTCTTCCTCCTCGACCCTTTCTCACACAAAACCCATCCATCCTCTTTCTTCTTTGGTTTCACATTCTTGAATCTTTGATTCATTGTGATGATAATGGCTTCTATTTCAAGATATGTTGCCAAAGACTGTAAGTTGCAGTTTTCTGATGTTTTTATTAATAGACTAACTCATGGTCTTTCTGGATGGAGACCTCAGACCCATTTGAGTAAGCATTCTGTTTCTTGGGTTTTTAGCTCTATTTGACTTTGTACATCATATCTTGTAGTACGGCAATTAAAATAGCCCTCTATGCATGGCATCATTCTTTCCTGCCTCAAGGCCAAATTTACAAACCCTTCAATTTGAGCCTGCAAAATCATACAGATATGAGCAGCCCATTTTTACAAAATTTCAGGAAAATGCTAAAACCAATCCAATTGTATATAAATCTTACCTCAAACACATCTCCTGTCTTTGCAAGAATGAGCAGCTTCAAGAAGCTGTAGATTTTATTACTAAAATGGAGTTCGAAAATCTCCGCATTGGACCTGATATTTACGGTGAGCTCCTTCAGGGCTGTATCTATGAACGAGATTTGTTTTTGGGTCAGCAATTTCATGCAAAGATAATCAAACTTGGTGAATTTTTCTACAAGAATGAGTTTATTGAAACAAAGCTACTGATATTTTACTCAAAATGTGATCATTTTAATAGTTCATATTATTTGTTCTCTAGACTCAGAAAACAGAATGCGTTTTCTTGGGCTGCAATTATTGGAATGTATTGTAGAATGGATCTGAGCAAAGAGGCTTTGTTGGGTTTTATTAAAATGCAAGAAACTGACGTTCTCGGTGATACTTTTGTTGTTCCTAATGTTTTAAAAGCTTGTGGTTCTCTCAAGGATTTTGAGCTTGGCCAATGTGTTCATGGGTACGCCTTGAAATTAGGTCTTGGTGGATGTGTTTTTGTTGGTAGCAGCTTAGTTGACATGTATGGAAAATGTGGGGTTTTAACTGATGCACGAAAGGTATTTGATGGTATGACTGAAAGAAATGTGGTTGCTTGGAATTCAATGATTGTGAGCTATGTGCAAAATGGGCTCGAGAGTGAAGCAATTCGAGTCATTTATGATATGAGAATGGAAGGTATTGATCCAACTCGGGTAACCATATCTAGTTTTCTTTCGGCATCGGCCAATTTATTTGCAGTTGAAGAAGGCAAGCAAGCTCATGCTATTGCTATCTTATACGGGTTAGATTTAGATAAGATTCTTGGAAGTTCCATCATTAACTTTTATGGGAAAGTCGGTTTGCTTGAGGATGCTGAGTTAGTCTTTCGTAGGGTGATTGAGAAAGATGTTTTGACATGGAATGTATTGATATCTTCTTATGTGCAGCATGGTCTTGTTGACAATGCATTGAACTTGTGCCATGAAATGAGACAAGAAGGCTTTGTGTTTACCGGTGTCACCCTATCATCAATATTATCTGCTTCGGCAGATACCAGAGATTTAAGACTTGGAAAAGAGGGACATTGCTATTGCATCAGACACAATGTTGAATCAGATGCAGTTGTGGCAAGTAGTATCATAGATATGTATGCCAAGTGTGATAGGATTCATGATGCAAGGCAAGTTTTTGAGTCTACAGAAGAGAAAGATCTTGTACTATGGAATACCATGTTGGCTGCTTTTGCAGAACAGGGATTGAGTGGTGAGGCACTTAAGTTATTTTACAGTATGCAGTTAGAGAGCGTACCACCAAATGTAGTATCATGGAATTCAGTAATTCTTGGCTTCTTGAGAAATGGTCAGGTTAATGAAGCTACCGATATGTTCTTGGAAATGCTAGCCCTTAACGTCCAGCCAAACCTAATTACTTATACAACTCTTATCAATGGATTATCTCTAAATGGTCTTGTTGATGAGGCAATTATGATGTTCCAGACAATGCTAGAAGCCGGTCTACAACCAAACATAGTGAGCATTTCAAGTGTACTCTCAGCTTGTGCAGACACAGCATCATTAACATATGGAAGAGCAGTTCATGGCTATACAGTGAGGCAAAATCTTCCTCTGTCTGTTTCTCTTGCAACTTCTTTGGTGGATATGTATGCCAAGTGTGGAAGTCTTAAAGATGCCAAGCATGTGTACGATATGGTTTTAACTAAGGAATTACCCTTGAATAACGCAATGATTTCTGCTTATGCATTACATGGATGCCCTAAAGATGCAATTGCAGTGTACAAACATCTAAAGGAGGAAAACTCAGAACCAGATGGCATAACCTTTACTAATGTTTTATCATCCTGCAGCCACAGTGGTCTTATTATTAAAGGTATAGAGATTTTCTCTGATATGATCACAGTCTATGGTGTGAAGCCAAGTATGGAACATTATGGTTGTATAATTAGTCTACTGTCTAGGCAGGGAAATTTAGGCGAAGTTCTTGAGCTTATCCAGACAATGCCTTTTAAGGCCGATGGACATGTGTGGGGATCTTTACTTGCTGCATGTAGAGAAGTTAATGAGACTGAAGTAGGGGAACGAATATCTGAGTATTTAATCAGAACAGAACCAAGGAATGCAGGAAATTATGTGACAGTTTCGAATGCATATGCAGCTGTAGGAAGATGGAATGAAGTGTCTAAATTGAGAAATCTAATGAAAGAAAGAGGCATTAGGAAGAATCCTGGTAGCAGTTGGATTCAAATTGGAGAAGAATTTTTTGTCTTTGTTTCTGGAGACACATCTCATTCGAAAACACAGGAAATTTATGCAATGTTATCCTTATTAGAAATGGAAATGCATTTTAGCTAGTTTGACTTGGTTCATCTCTTTGGTCTTGCTCTTACGTAGCTCAAAATCTACTGGAAGGAAAATCTCTACTGAACATCCCAAAAGTGAGTTAGGGACTTTCGAGGAGAGGCAAAAGGTGGGGTTGTAGTTATATAACTAATTTATGTTTATGTAAAATTGAGTTTTTTTTGTCTTGAAATTTGTGAAAATTAAATGGTCCGTGAAAGAATGAGTTAGGGACTCAATGTAAGTCGTTTCGAAATGACTAGAACTCGATATCTCTCACTTACTTAATGTGTCAGATATATGTACTTAGGGTGTTTTGTCATTAGATTGTCTTTATTTATTGACGGTACTAAAAATAAAACACTATATTAGAATTTAAAATAAAAAGCATTGCTATTCGAAATATGTAAATTACTCATGTAGTAGACGCAAACCTCATTTGCATTTATATTTCTCTCTAAAAAAACTCTCTACCTCTCTCTCTAAATGATGAATTCAAATTCAATATTTTTGAATTCATTATTTTAGAGAAAGGTCGAGAGTTTTTTCAGAGGGAGAAACTAGACAGAGAAAGAGTAGATGCAGATTTAGGGTCTACTACATGAATATAAATACTGCGAATAGCAATCTTCTTAAAATAATTGTTTTAAAACATATTTTTTTCTAAATGTTTTAAAAACATTTTTTAACAACTTATATAGAATTTTCTTTTTTTTTTTTAAAAAAACCCTATATATATATGATATATTTAGAGGATTGATAAACATAACTCGAGAATCTATATGTATAGCGCAAAAAATTTCCCTCCTCTTTCTCTATCTACACAATTTCTCTCTACTCTCTACTTTTAAACTGTAATCTTTAGTATTGAACTTGTATTGGAGGTAGATATGGATCAGTATGAAGAATTTGTAGAAAAAAAAATATCAAATTTGAAGTAAAAAAAGGTGAAAATAATTTTTTTCGGAGTTGGGGCTCGGATCGCCCGGTCCGGCGATCTGGACCTGAGCGGGTAGCATTCTAGCAGTCCTTTCTCAGAAGCGATCACTCAGATGTGCAACCCGCTCAGGTCCAGCTCTCCGGCCTGGCGACCCGAGACCCAGTTGATTTTTTTTTTTTGAAATTTTTGTTTATTATAATAATTTTACAATTTTATTTTTAATATGAAATGTGTTAATATTTTAATTGTTTCGTACTATATTTCAAATACGTGTTCACCTTCATAGCTGTTTCTTTTGCCCAGTTCACCAATTCTACTTTCAAATTAAAGATTCGATCAGTTGCAAATAAATGTTCGTGATCCACTTATTCTTCTGGTTCTAAAAAATTCTTCAAATGTATTTGGATGTACGTCGTGCTGTTACGATAGAGTACGAAACAATAAAAAAAATTAACACATTTCATATTAAAAATAACATTATAAAATTAGTTTAATAAACAAAACTTTCATACACTAACATTAAAAATAAATAAATAAATAAAAATATTTTAAAAAATGAATAAAATTGCATAATCAGTATAATAGACAAATATTTCATAAAATGACATTAAAATTTTTTTAGAAAAAAATTGGGTCGCCCAGACAGGCGATCCAAACATAAGCGGGTCGCTCATCTGGGCGATCGCTCAGAATGGACGATCTGCTCCTGTCCGGGTCGCCGGTCTAGGCGATCCGAGCGTTAGAGGCGAAAAAAAATTATTTCAATTTTTCTTATCTCAAAATTGATATTTGTTTCACAAATTCTTTATAATGATCCATATCTACCTTCAATACAAGTTCAATGTTGAAGATTATAGTTTTAGAGTAGAAAAGGAGTAGAGAGAAGTTAGAGAGAAATTGTGTAGAAAGAGAAAAGAGTAGGGAAGATGAGAAAAAATAATAATTTTTTCGCACTATACATCTAAATTTTCGAGTTAGTTTTATCTATCCCAATATTTTAAAGCAGATCTCCCCGTCTACATCTACAAATTCTTGGCTTGTAAAGGAGTGGAGGGAAGTTGGGCCTTTAAAGAATGTATATTCTTTTATTTCAGGGCATATATGCAGTTTGCAAAGATTGGGACTGAACCCAAAAACTGAATTGAGTTAGTTTAGCCCAAAATCAAAACGCTTTTGTCTTTTTCCGATTTTTTACTTTGTCATAATATCATTGATTAATTACAAAAGAGTTACAAAAAAGGGTTATAAATAAGTTTAATAATAGTTGTAGCACGAGCATCATCAATTTATTAATTAATTTAAAAAAAGGGAGCATAAAAATACAAATTAAGATACTATCATACTTTATTAAAATATATACACAACAAAAATATATACATAAGAGTTGAGTTCTTGATAAGCATCAGACACTACGTAATCACTTAATATGTCAGTTAGTTCGGTCTTTTCTGGATATGGAAAGGGAAACAAGCATATTGTAATTTTTTCTTTTCTTTTTTTATTTTTGAATTTTTTTTTTTTTTTTGGGTAAAATAATATTCCAAAAAAAAGCAGGCTTCAAATGGTCCTCCCTTTAGAGGGGAAAAAGAAAAAGGAAAACAAATCGAATATAAGAAAGCTAAACTTTCGTCTCTCTTAAAAATCAGCACATGGAACACAATTGTCAATTTCTCACATTTTCTTCACATTTCTGCGTGAATTATTGAGACCAAAACGTCATTATTGTGCATAAAACGACATTGCTAAATAAAACCAATTTTTCTTAGTATTTAGGATGGTAATAGTAATGGTATGGTTTTTTTTTTTTTTATTCCCATAGATATTCCGAACTTAATTATAACAATAAGAGGAGAATAGGGAAATTGAAACTTTTTTATGTGAATCGGACAAGTCAATCACCTTCAGAAGCTAAGAGTAGATCAATCACAAGAGTTCAAAGAAGGAAACTCAAAGCATTGGATGATGTTAAGAACTTATTTTATTACTTAGTTTATATTTTATGTATCTTCACTAACTAATTAATTGTTATTTCTTTTTAGGCATCCATGTTGCAGCATATAAATGACATGGCAGATCTCGTACTAATTGAGCCAAATAAATTAAATTATATTTAAGTTCAGGAATAAAAAATGCGCTTAGGAGGTTAAGTTTAGAATTTAACGGAACTATTCCTTCTTGTAGAGTAATTGCTTTATTTAAAATTCCCGAGAAGGATTATACATGGTCAGATCTCCGATCCGGGTTACTAGTACCAACAATAACGTCTATACATTACGAATGAATAACAAATCATGTAGTTGCGGTAAATGGCAAGCATATACATTGTCTTGTTCTCATGTTCTTGCAGTTTGTAAAGAAAACGGTATACATATTATCTCCTTTCACTTTGGTTCTTGTGTGGTGCCATTATGTTTTGGGTGAAGTTTTTGTTTTTGTGCTTAGTAATTCCATAAAAAAATTACTAATTAATTAGGAAGGGAAAACTTTGACACTTTCATATGGAATATTGGACGAAAGTCACGTATGCAAAAGAGAATATTTGGAAAGTCACCATCGGATTAGGTAGCACTCTCAAGCTTCTAAGGTTAGACTAGGGACATAAGTGGTTTTGAAAAGATAAAGGAAAAACAAGAAGAATGAGAATAGAGGAACTTAATCTCTTAATTCATTCAGTTTCAATTCAACCATCAAAGAAGAAATTATCAATGATAGGAGTTTCCAAGATCGAATCCAACTTC
Organism: Catharanthus roseus; assembly: GCA_028651295.1. Taxonomy (NCBI): domain Eukaryota; kingdom Viridiplantae; phylum Streptophyta; class Magnoliopsida; order Gentianales; family Apocynaceae; genus Catharanthus; species Catharanthus roseus. The sequence goes on from JAPQWS010000087.1 coordinate 756,097, forward strand.
ATATTTAGTAAAAATCTCCTTCAATCCTTTCTACTATTCAATTAATTATAGGGAATGCGTATTGATGATTTTTATGACTGACAGTTAATCTTTTAAAGTTTAGTATTACTAAAATAGAGGAGTATATTTGATTTGTCGAATTCCTGATGGATCATTTAAATGACTGATAACTGATTGGTAATGAATTTTGTTTCAAATTAGAAATCGAACAATATTGATATAGTAATGATATTTAATAACATAATCAGTATTAATAATTGGTAAATAAAAAACTAACTGCTACAGAACAGCTGTTGCTACTCCTACTAGTGTTCTCCCAAGTAAACTCGTTTTTTTAAGCCTCCCGATTGAATCCTAAATGTACTAAAGAACATAATGCTTTGGGCCAATATATTTAATCAAATATGGATATTATACCATGCATCTAAGTACACTATGCAAGGAGTACCCTATTAAAAAAATAATAAGGGCACCAATAAAATACACGCAAAAATATATAATATATGCAAGAAATTCAATAAAAAATCATTTCCTTCCAAATTGCTTCTCTCTCTATCCAACTCTCTCTCTCTCTCTAGAAGAAATTCAAGAATTTCAAATTCACATCTACAAAGATCTGACTATTGAAACATCAAAAAAAGGTTAATAATTGTTCGACGTTGTTTTTTAACAATTTCATAGGTTTAAAAATTTTTAAAAAACCACATATCAAACTTGGGAGAGGCTGCAATTTTTGGGTAGAATTTCGGCCACCTGGGATGAAATTCTACCCAAATTTCGGCTGGCCCTCCCCCAAGCTCAAGTGTTATGCTTTTTTTTAAATTATTAATGTTATTTATGTTATATATTAAATGTTTTAATTAATTTTACATAATTAGTATTTTTATTAATTTTAATAGTTATTTATGTTAATCATATTTCTGTTCATATTTTGTGATATCCCGTACCCCTCCGCTAGGTCAACTGCGGCGGAGTAAGGTATCTGCATACCTCTCGGCACTGAACTTACAAAGATACAAGACTAAGGTACAACCGGGAGGAGCTGTAATGAGTATTTCTATATTAAATAATGTGAGAAGAAAGAAAGGTTTGAATATAACTTTATAACAAAAGCTTCTCAAACCATCGGTTTAAGGCTGCTAAGGCCATAGTCTACATAAACAAAATCTTTTGATTAGAGATGGAAGACTTCAAATATGCCGGCTTCAATGGATCACCATGGCTCCTCTAACCCGAACTAGTTACCAAGTTCTCTGAAAAATTGGGGGAGAAACATTTGAAAAACATGAGCGATGGACGCTTAGTGAGTTCACGTGTACGTGTGCTATTCGTGAGCTTCCCGTACGGGGAAAAGTATATATATACATATATTTATAAAACGGTTTATCATCCCAGCAAAGTAAGTGCTTTCAAAACTTTTATGCAAAATATAAATTTTCTGAAAGGTTCGGGCGTAGCCGAGAAGTTTGAGCGAATCAAGACACATCGGTGCTGCCACGACACCTGAAATTTTAAGAAAAAAACATGCATGCACCATGATAGGCTCAACGGACAGAGTCCGGAACCTGAAACGGGGTCTTCGGACAAATTCCGGCATCCCGTAGTCAATACTAGCTTATACTCCAAATACACTGTACGAACGTTCAAATTTTCAGCCTCACACAACATATACATAAACAGGTAACGAGCCCTGGCGTACTTACCAGGCCGCCCTGTGCTACCCTAGCCGGTGGGCCCCTCCTGACCCAACCTGCTAGGAAATAGCCACTACCGCAGAGCATGATACGGAGTCAAACGCAATACCGCCTTGGGCCTAACCCTCCAACGATACTACGTCCTTTGTCAACTGGATCTAGATCAAGAGTAACACTACCAAGCATGTCGTTTGGAAGAGGCCCTCGTGGGACTAGCCACGCACAATGTAAGTCCTTTCGACATGTTGATCAAAAATGTATACCGAGCCCCTTTTTGTCGGATTAGGGTTTTAATTTACTCTATAAAATTATAGGCCATCTATCGGCCACATAAAACTCTTCATATATCAAAAAATTCCTATCCGCTGGGCAAAACTCGTAGTCATGCAGATGTGACTTTAGAATGTAAGTTTTGAAACACATTACCGTGTATAAAATAGGTTATGCTAATATGCGTGTCAAAAATTATAATAAATATTTTTCGAAAGGAAATCATTAATACTTCCAAGATTTAAAGTAAGAATAAAACCGTAGAGAAATATGCTTTAAACCTAACGAGTAAACATTTTTCGAAATCATACTTTAAGAATATTTAAAGTAAAAGTATTATGAAAATATTCTCTTAACTTAAGAAAACCTTCTTAACAATATCTAGAAAATATGTAAAGTATTATTTTAAAAAAGAAATAATAAATATGTTAAGGATAATTTTAAATCTCAAACCCTGTAGAAATATTTAAAATATTTAAAATATTATTTTCAAAGGAAGTAATAAATAATAACTATTTAATGAATAACTTTTCCAAATAAATAATATCTCTTAACATCCTTTTAAGGAAACTTAAAGTATTTATATATAAAAAAAAACATTATTCTCATGAAGAAATAATAAATATGTTAATAATAATAATAATAATCTCCCAAGATTTTATTTTAAAACTCAAAACTTCGAAAATATAAAATATGTAAAAGTATTCTTTCTAAAAAGAAATAATAAATATTTTAAAAATAATTTTTCAAGATAATCTTGAAACTCAAAAACTTCTAAAAGAATTAAAATATTATTTCTTAAAAAAAATAGTAATATTTTGAAAATAATTTCTCCAAGTTATTTTAAAAATTAAAACCTTAAGAGAATTTAAAATATTTAAATATATTATTTCTCAAAAAGAAATAACACTTATTTTGAAAATGTTTTCTTCAAAATAATTTTAGAACTCAAAATTCAAAATAAAAGGATTGTTAAAAGAAATGTTTCTAGTAAAAGCAATTAATAAGAATATGGCACTAACCTTTAAAATATATATTTTTTAGTGCCATAAAAGAACATTTAAAATATAAATACGTAAATTACTTATCACATTTTAGCATAACCCGTAATATAACACCGATAATTATTTTGCGTATTTTGTCAAGATTCGATAACAAAATAAAATGTTTTATAAGAATAATATTTAAATTTCTTTTAACATGTGAACTCACCTAGAGTCGTGATACGAGTTAAACCTACGAATAACAATTCTAACCTTAATTAAATAATACTATATAAAGAAATATACCTTAATCACAAAATGTTCCTAAGTTCCACCTAAAATTTATTCCAAAAGAATTCTAGGGAAATAAATAAATAAATAAAACTAATAATAATAACTCCAAAATATATTCATAATAATTTCTACATTTTTTTATTATCCGGAAAGGATTTATTCCAACGAAATATTAATAATAATACTAATAATAATAATGACAGAAAAAACAAAACAAAAGCCGAAAGGAAAGAAAGAAAAAAATAAAAATAAAAATAAAAAGAATTTTTTTTTTTTTTTACCTGAAGAAAGAAAAGGCCGAGAGGCTAACCAAATAAAGAAAGGCAAAGAAATGGAAAATATGGAGAGAGAGAGAGAGAGAGAGAGAGAGAGAGAGAGAGAGAGAGAGAGAGGGGCTGGAGTTGACCGAAAGGAAGAGAGAGAAAAATAGAAGGGAGAAAGTGTGGAAAAAGAAAATAGGAAAGAGACAAATGGTACCAATTTGCTATGTGTCACCCATTCCTTTATCCACATGTTCACACCATCCAAGTGTCTCTCAATCTTCAGCCCACATGGTCTTGCCAGCCTTTTCATTACTTTTTCTCCAAGTCAATAGTCCCTCAACTTTTTAAAATTTTTACGTTGGCCCCAAATCTTAAAAATGACTAAAAATTCATTATAATCTTAAAATGGTCATGTCTATTTTAAAGCGTTAAACCCGATGACTTACTATCTAATAATTACCAAATGACCCAAATATGTACTATTCTTTATAAACTAACCCCAAGACTTTTATTCGAACTTACTGAGACCTAAACTAACTTTGAAGTACTTAGTCGGGATGTTACATATTTAATGTTCTAATTGTTCAAATTTAATAATGTAATGATGTCTCGTTTAAAATGTTTTATGAATTAATTAATTTTAAAACGTCCATAATTGTTATTAGTAGTGTTTCTTTTATTTAGTTATGGTTTTGTTATAATCTTTAAATTTGGAATGATTAAAAATTAAGTAATACCCAAATACAAATTTACTAATAATATATTTAGAAAGTAATAATACTAATATTTCCATACGAATATATTAAGGAAAATGTTATTGAAGGATAATAATAGTTCTTAAAGATTAATTAGTATTAATTAGAATGATTTAGTGTAATTAATTCATATTTATTTGGTTAAAAATTTTGTTTACTAAAAATATATAGAAATAATTTATTTGGAATAATAAAATTAATACCCAATAAATATTAAATAATAATTTATATTTACTTAATTAGAATTGTTTAGTTTAATTATTGAATTTTTAAAAAAATTAAATTATTAATTTGTAAAACTTATAATTAATAATTAAATAATAAATATTAAGTTAAATATTTTTAAAAATAAAGCGGATATTAAAAAAATAAATGAATAACTTTTAATTATGAAGGGCTATTAATAAATTTTAATAAGGATAATAATTATTAATAATTAAATTAATATGTAAACAATAACATACGAATTATTTATTAAGTAGGAGAAGAAAAAATAATTATTTATGTTTTTTTGTAAATTAAATCATGTAGATTGACCCGAACCAGACACGTCAGAGAGACACAGATTTAGAGCCGGTTGCGGACACAAGCACTTGTACTCACGGTCGCACTATTACGACCTCATCTCGGGCACTCCAGGGCCGATATAACCACTACTCCTGACATTCCTAGCGCTGGTGTATTTCATGACACTAGTGTGCCTGTCTTTTATGCATTGTCCTACATCTATTTAGATGCATATGCCTGTTTCTACATCACATGAGTTGTATACCCCAATACTGTATCCAATATATGATTATGCATCTATCTAGTACCCTTCATTATATCCTAGATCATCTTCCTATGATCCGTATGCATCTGGTTTATTTAGTCGCCATCATGTGTCCGGACCTCATGGTCGTTTCAAGAACACCCTGCACAATATAGATATACTGGTGATCAGCATTTTGTTCCCTCCATAGAGACATCCTTTTTTTATGACCTAATGACGGGACACTCGGCAGATCCAACATATTGTCATAAAAGAAAAAATCCTATGACAATCAATCCATCAGTTCTATCCTCCTACTAATATGTAAGCAAGAAAGTTGATGACCCTTTTCTTTAAAGTACGACTATAAATAAATTGAATGTATTTACAACCACAAAGGGTCCCTCCACTGTATACATCCAGAAATCTGGATCTGTTGCGGGTCCATGCGTATGCTCGTAACTTCTCGTGCATTTATAGTAATTATTCAACCCTCCAAATAAAGTGAGGTACACCTGTGGATTATATTGCATTTCCAGTCACATACGATTTCGAATCTCAAGCCAGTTATCTTCATCACCGTACACATAGTAGGAAACTACCCTAAATCCACAGTTTTAATCACATTTTACATTCACCCAAGAATTAATAAAAGGGTAAACGAAACAGGGGAAGGCATTTTGGTAAGGGAAATGCATACCTATCCCTGGACCTACAAACAAGCATATTGGATTGTTTTTTAATCATAATGGGAAAAAAAAAACTCAGAAGGGATAATTATTCATAATCATAATAACAAATTTAAAAAAAAAAAAAAAACTCATGAAAAGTAATATTCATGATCATAATTAAAAATAAAAAAACTCATGAATAATAAAAATTCTTAATAACATTCCCCCCCCCCCTCCCCCTTAAAAAAGAACCTCATACCTATGGATGGATCTACAGCAGATGAATCAGCTGATAGTCCTGAACTTCGTCCCCGAGTAGTACCCCTATCTCTACCTCTGACTCCCGGAGCACGAGGCGGTCTACCTCTCCCTCTCCCTCTAGTGCCCGAACCGCTACCGGAACCTGATCTACTAGATAACTTGAATGACGCTCTTGAAGCAATTTGTATGTGCTCCCAGTGCGATTTGTCCCTTTTTGTTGAATCTTTCTTATGTCGTCCTTTAGTAATAATCGTGTCAGGAAGGGTACTCACCGGTCCTTCAAGATCACCCGGAATAACAGGATTTAAAATTTGGCAAGCACACCGACGCAACTCTTGAAAAATTGATATAAGTTTACTTTTGAACTCCTCTATAATACTCATGAAATCCTATACCTTTAAATCCTTATCGACCTGTTGACTCAACGGGTGTTCAGATGATGCCGTCTGACTAGTGATTTCAATCAAGCTCCAAAAAGGGTCAACATCTTTCAACTCAAAGAGAGACATAACTATGGTAGTTGATGATCAACTCCACGTGTAAGAAAGACTGTGTATGTTTCGGATAAAGTGACCGCATAGATTCTCCGAATCACTACAGACCTTCAGAACTCTTTTTATCTCCCTATAAATAATATTTATAGTTAAATGACTTACGTTACCCACAAACTTGCACAACACCCGGTTACTGCTTGCATTATACCCCATAAATGATGTAGTAAGCCACGCCTTCAGTGCAGAGTGTTGAGCCTCAGCCTGATTCGTCGTCTCCGACCTGAAATGTAATATCTTACCAGTCCAAACCCTCACAAATTTTGGGGCAAAATTTAACCATGTATCAAACAAGTACTCCATGAAATCTGGCCTCTTATGCCACTTATCTTTCAATTTATTCAATTTGTCTTTATATTCCGTCAAATCAATTGAGTTGATTAAATTTTACCAAGTGCTATGGATCCATATTGAAGCTCTTTTTTCATCAATGCCCATATTCAATGATCTTCTATATACACATTAATCAATATGCCTCCGACATACCATGTGATAGGATTGATTGACACTACCTCAATCACAGGCATCAAACCCACCTCCTTATCAGTTATCACCACTACTGGTTTTGGCGACTCAACATATAATTTCTTTATCTGTTCCAGAATCCATCTATAGGTTGTAGCTTGCTCATTTTGCATGAACCCAATGGCTATTGTGAAATTCTTATCTGTCGGAGTCATCCCAACAGTCTCCAATAAAGGCATGTTGTATCTAATCATATGATATAAACATTATTAATTTAAACATGACAAGCAGGCAAAAAACTATAAATATTATTCTAAAAATTAAATTAATAACAATGTAAAAAAAAACTAACATAGCAACATAATAACAACTAAACCTATTAATAATTAAACAAAAATAATCATGCAAAATAACTAAAATAATAACATAATAAGTTATAAGAACTCAATTTTTTATTTAGCCAAAGGGGGATATTATGAATGTAAATATGCAAATATTCATATAATAGATACTAAAGTAAAATAATATATTCATACCAAACCATCAATATATTTCAAATAATGAGGAAATATTAACATCTAAACTCAAAAAATAATAAAGAAATATGAAACTCACTTGTTTGTTTTGTACGTTATGTCACATGCAAGTACATACGGCTATGTCCTCAACATTTTAATGGATATCGGGTGTGCAATAATAATATCACTAAGAGCATTGCTCTCATCACGATTTTTATAGTAACAAGAATAATTCAGAACATCACACAAATGCAATACTTCCTGTATAGTATTGCGTCCCTGCATCCTCTTTTTCTTCATTTCGCATAAGCATTATATATAGTTTGTGCACTAAAACAAAAAACACAAAAGTATAATAACTATGAAAACCTTATCAAATTATTAAAAGAAATGACATAAAATTAGTTAAAGTTCAAATGTAGTACCATACCTCACAACACAATCGGTAACTTTCCTGCAAAGACTATCCAATATATTTTTCGGCTGCATATGACACTTAGAGAATTCTTTGACTATGTTTTACTCATCATCTGTCAATCGTGCCCCCTAGGCGTGTCCGTAAGGATAGATACCTATTTTATAATTATGTCTTCCATTTTGGATAGTTAATTTCCAAAAATTGTCTTGAAACCGATTGTTCACCTTTTAATAGAAAAGGACAATTACACTTCTTCGTTCTATACAAATCCCGCCTTTTTACAGGAATATCATCATCCATTGGCTCATGCACCTTCGTTTTTCTTTCTCTCCCGTTCACAACCAATAGTTACATATGGTCGACGATCAATCAATATTTTTGAATTATGGCGAGTCATAACTAAATATGTGTTCACGCTTGCAATTTTTTTTTACCATTCAAGTAAATTATCTTTCAATTTAAAACGCTCATGTGTTTTATACAAATTACTGTGATCAATATAATCAGGCTCATCTAAAATTCTTCAAAAGAATTCAAATCCCCCTATTATAACAATTTAATAAAAATTAATTTTATTATAACAATTTAATAAAAATAAATAAACAAGAAAACTGATACACATAATGGTTTCAAAAAAATAAATAAAAAACAAACATTATATTCATATTAATAATTTTTTAAAAATAAAAACAACAAATTCATAACAAACAAAATAATAACAAGTCATATTCAAATTAAATATAAACATTCATAATTTAAAAATTTTAACAAAGAACAAGACACATTCTTATAATTTAAAAAATAACAAAACAACATAGTCATATAATAAAAATGGGATAACAAAACAACATATTCATTATTTAAAAAATACAAAACAATATATATTCATAAATTTAAAAAATAAACAACTAATATATTCATATTCAAAATTTTTAAAGAATTAAAAACAACAAATTAATAACTAAAAAAAATTCTTGATAGAATTTCGGCCAGTTGAGCCGTATATTACGACAAAAAATTTTAAAAAAATTTACCTCCAAATCGATGTTTTCTTCGACGAAATCTTCAAAATCATCCATGTTTTGCTTGAATTCATTAAAAACTTAAAGAAAACTTTGAATTTCTTCAAGACGATTGTAGAGAGAAGGAAGAGAGATTTGGGGTAGAGAGAAAGTGAGGGAGGGAAATGTTGATTGTTTAAAAATTTTTCACATGTTTCTTTTATATTTCCGCCTGTATTTTATTGGTGCCCAAAAAGAATATTGCACGTATTCCACTCTCACCTCATGCGCGTAAAAACACGCACCTACTAACACAAAAAAGATTGTAAAAGAGGCACAAAATGCATAAATAATACAAACTATGTGTTATATAATGTAGGCACAAATGGTTTACAAAGTGGTATACTCAATAGAAAAAGTGGACAAAAGGTTGTACGAGAAGTAGGCACACTAATTTCTTTTGATAATTTTACATGTTTATTGCTATATTCAACCTTGCTTATTAACCCATTCTACCACCTACACATAAAATTGGGCAAAAAAGATTGAAAAATTGGGCACAAAAGGTAAGCACACTGTAATATAACATTAGGCACAAATGGTTTAAAAATTAGGCACAAACTGTAGAAAATTGGGCACACAAGTTTCTCTATGATGTACCCACACTTAATGGTTTACCTTTTTGTTGCCATATTCATTCTTTATTATGTAACATATGTACCCACACTTAAACGTATGCACAAAAGATTGTAAAAAGGGCACAAAATGCATAAACAATACAATCTGTGTTATATAATGTTCACACAAATGATTTACAAAGTAGGTACACTTAACAGAAAAATAGGCACACAGTTGTTGGAAAGTAGGCATACTACTTTCTTGTGACAATTTTACCTATTTACTTCTATATTCACTCTTTATTATGCAACATATGTACTCCTTGCATATAAAATTGGACACAAAAGATTGTAAAAGAAGCACAAAATGCATAAATGATACAAATTGTGTTATATAATACAAATGGTTTACAAAATAGATACACTCAATAGAAAAAGTGAGCACACGGTTGTAAAAAAAGTAGGCACACTAATTTCTTGTAACAATTTTACATTTTTAATTATCATATTCAACCTTACTTATCAACCCATTGTACTCTGCAATTTTAATTTCCCTTACGAACACTAAACCCTATTCTAAATGCATGATCATATACAATTTGAATGTATCTTTTTCGGATGAAACAACAGTTCCAACCAATGAATCTCCGTTCGATATTCCCATCGCAACTGTATTAACAAAAAAAAAAAAGAGGGTTAAAACACATACAAGATGTAAATGAATCCAATAAATGCATCAAATGATATAAATCCAAAGACAAAAAAGTTTAAATAAGGTAGGCGCACATAGTTAATGAAGTGGGCACACTCTGTTATAAAATTAGGCACAAACAGTTACAAAAATAGGCACACCCTGAATTCACAACTAAACTACAATAATACATAAATAAAATCATATATAAGTTTAAAAGACACAACATTATTTTACTTTAAAACAAAAATAGAACATATAAAACAGAAAATTAATATTACACTTATGCATAAAAGTATGCACATTCTGTTTTAAAAGTAGGCATACGCAATTCAAAAATTAGGCATAATGGCTTATAAAAGTAAGCACACACAGTTTAAAAAGTAGGCATAATGACTTATAAAAGTAGTTACACTAACTATTGCAACATAAATACGTAATACAAATAAAATAAAATAATTCACAACTAAAATTACATTCGATTGCAAGCACAACAAACATTACATTGCAACTAACGAAAATGTCTAAATATATAAACAAAACAAAAATTCAATATTACATTTACACATAAAAGTAGGCACACTCTGTTTCAAAAGTATGCATACACAGTTTAAAAACTAGGCACAATTGCTTACAAAATTAGGCACACTAACTAATGTATTTCAAATACGTAATACAACTAAAATGAAATGGTACCTAACCATATTAAAATTGAAGTATGCTTGAAAGAAAAACAAACATTATATTAAAACCATAAAAAAAGTATAGAAAATAAAAGCATAACAAAATATATTATAAAGGGTTTTAGGATGGTAAAAAAATATAAGTACTTTTATACTCCCTTGTCCCAATTCTTTGGTCTCAATTTCCTTTTTCTTTCGTCCCAAATTATGGTCTCATTTCCTATTATTTTTATAAATGGTAGTTAAACTTTTAATTTTCTATTATGCCCCCCCATCATTATACATCTGATTTTTTTGTTAATCATTATACATCTTAATTACTAAATATCTCTAATTTCCGAGAAGTATTAACACCCACTACTCTAATAACTTCATGTCTATATATGTAAAGTTTTAAGACAAAATGTCAAATTAATTTAATACTAAAGAAGGATATAAAAGAGAAATCAAAATAAAATTTATTAGTCTAACTAAGTTTTTTAATCCATGTAAAAATTGAAATGAGACCAAAGATTTGGGACGGATAGAGTACTTTCTTTTTTTATACATTGGGGGAGGGGGCGCGATTCGAACCCAGGACCTTTGGCCTAGAAACAATTGCTTCTACCACTAAGTTTTTTACCTTGCCACGTTTTCAGTGAGTACTTTTTGTATTTTTTCAATCAATATACATCTCTTTATCATTTATTCTACTTCTTATTTATCTCTCTCCTTATTTATAAAGGTGTAGAGGGTATTTTATTTCAAAATTTGTTCTGTTTTCAATGCCCTTAATTCTTATGCATAAATCCAAAATCTCTTATATTTTTAATCAGATGGAGTAAGTTTTATTAATAAAACATATCAAACTAGGAAATGGTACAGACGATTCGAGTCGAAAATATTTAAAGAATAAAATTGTGAAGAGTAAATTTAAGGGTATTTTAAACAGTCTGTAACTAGTGTGGGGATATTTGTAACCTTTTACCCAAATATAAATTATAGTAAGAATGTTTTGGTGAAAATCTATTTTAAAAAATATTTACCCAGCAAAAGGGAAAATACTTTATTCATGACACCAATAATCCATCAAAAAAATTAAGAAATGAAAATAGATAGTATGAGAATTTCAACATCTCGAATGTGAGGGTGGTTCTTTTTGCGCACCAGTGTCTGGTCTCCAGTCTATAAAGCCAATGAGTCACCATGATTTACATTCTCCACCTGGGCGTCGGGCAGTCTGGAGGGGACCCTATAGGCAAGGGATTTCGCCTTTTTGATAACAAGAAATGAAAATAGATATGTGACAAGAAGGTAGCATGGTAGTACTTCTTCTTACTAGATAATAAGTCCGGGTTCTATTCATATTTGGGTACCGATAAATTATGCGACCAAATTTAAAATTTACGCATGAAAATTTTAAATATTTTTTCCTTCAAAACACGCATTCTTTCTATACACAAATTTTCTCCCCTTTCTCTCTAAAAAATGTGGTGATTTTTTTAGGATTTGAAGATTTTGAAGTTAAAAATTTGATAGTTTTGAAGATTATCTACACTATACGATCAATTTTGAGATAAAAATTACAAAAAAATACACTAAACATTAAAAAATACACCATTTGCACACTTGAGTCATGCTCTGGTGCGAATAGGAGTATCCCTACGCAAGGCCTTGCCGCTGACAATGAGAGAATCACGTTAAGGCCTGCCTCGGGAATACCCCTAGGGTTGTAAACGGGTCCAAATGAATACGGTACTCCCTGTACCAGACATAAATCCTTATAGTAAAATATAGACCCTCACCCAGACCCTATCATCTAGGATCTCGGGTAGGGTCCGAGTATACCTTTACCCATCTGCCATTTTTCTTTTTTCTTTTTTTTTTCTTATTAAGTAAAAATATATATATAAAACAATATATAACTCTAAAACGAAATTATAACTTGATTAACATAATTTCTTTAACATCTCTTTTAATAAATACAATCCTTAAACATCTCTAAAGTTTTAAAAAATATTTTAATTCAAATGATTAAAAGTTCAAGTATATGCAAAATCCTTACCAATACATTAATCCAATAAAAACAAAACTCCTAATTCAATACAATATAAATTATGTATACATAAAAAAATATAAAAATAACATAATATATAAATATATTATTATTTTATTACAACGGGTAAAAAGGTATGGGTATCATAATACCCTACCCAAACACATTCAATAGAAGTTATATGGGTACGGGCCCACAGATATAAATTTTGAACCTTACCCACTAGAAACGGGTATAGACTCGCTCGAGTACGAGTAAGACCCATCCCGTTTATATCCTTAGATACCCTTACTCGCTAGGGCATGGTTCAAGTGTGCAGATGGCGTATTTTAGAAATTTTGATGTGTTTCTTTGATTTTTTTATTATTAATTTTAATTATTTTTAATACATATTATAGTACCATTATGTTATTTTTTAGTTTAATATTATAATTTGAGTTTTTTATGTTAATACATGTGTATTTGTTAACGTTTAATTTGTTTAGTTGATAAGTAAATATTAATTTTAATTATGAATAATAGTGTTAAATTTTTTAGAGATTAAATAAATTGTATAAAATATATTAAAAACAATTAATTACTAAAAATAATTAATATAACAACTTAAATAATATTAATACTAAAAAAATTAAAAAAAAATAAAAACAACCTTAGTGCTGGGCATTAGCGTGCGTATCGGGTACTCAACGTGAGGTTTGCTTGTCTGTGTAAGGTAGCTCAGATCTGCGCCAATACCTGATTTTTCGACTTCAGTACATTTTTTTAATGTTTAAGCTGATGAAAATATAAATAAACGAGTATAGAACGATATACTAAGCTTTTTTTCAATTTTTAACTGTTAGATTTGAGCAAATCGTCGTTTGAAGTCTTGGGATATAGAGATAAGTTAAAGAGAAAGAGAGTAGAGAGAGAAAACAGTTAGGTGAAGATGAAACTTTTTCACACCTAAATTTTAGATTTCGACGCGTAACTTATCGGTACCCTTCATATTTTGTCCCAATATATAAAAGGATTTATCTGACGCATACTCTTGGTGCATTTAAGCAAAAGAGGGGAAATCGGCCACATTAAAATTACCTTCTTGGGAGGTCCCCCGCGCCAGTAGATATTTCTCGATTGCCAAATGTTGGAAAAGTAATTGAATCAAACAATCGAATTCACTATGACATCTGTCGAAGCCTTCCATCCTATGGAACACCTTTTTATGCTTATTCCTGAAAGAGAAAATGACCTAACCAGAAAAATTGTTGGCCTACGAATGTGGTTTCGATCCTTCCGGTGATGCCAGAAGTCGTTTTGAAGCAATTCAATAAGCGAGCTCGGATCGAATCAGTATATCAATACCGATTCGATTCGAGCTCTTGGAATTGGAATAAGTTCGGCAGCAGATCACGAAATCTTGGCCCTGTAGCTGTAGCAAAGGAAGAAAGTGTCGAGGCTCTGCCTGATCCCCTGAGATTGAACAACTTCTGACTCTGGTCTTGGCTTAACCCGGTTCCGCCGGGTAAGGCCAGGAGCTGGTTTGGGGAATCACGGGGCCTTAAATCCTTTGATTGATCGCTCTTTTGCTTCAAGTGTTGTTACCTCATGTCTTGCCTACAATATATTCCTGGTTCCATTTGTTAAATGCAAATAGTCTCAAGTAGGATATGGTGAGGAAAATCAATCCACTCGCCCTTGTGGTAGAACATCAAACGTTGTGGCAATCCAGAAGGCCCAACCCAAAAGTAAAGCAAGCCCAAGTCCATGCAAGAAGGCCCACAAAAGGCTATTAATATTGATTAACATTCCAATTTAAGATATATATTTTTTTATTTTCAACAACTTCTATTAAATTTTTAAATTTTATAACATTTGACTATTACATACTCTCTCCAATAAGAAATATAAGGGGCTTTAGGGTATTTGAGGGTGCAAAAAATATAAAGTCTTTTTACATTTTTTAAATATGTATTTATCATTTTTTACATATTTAACCATCTCTTTATTATTTATTCTATCCTTTTTTTTATCTATCTCTCCTTCTTAATTAAGGGTGTAATGGGTATTTTGCTTAAAAATTTATCTTGTTTTCATTGCCTTTAATTCTTGTGCATAAGATCGGATGGAGTATATGATATATTTTATCTATCTTAATATGTATTGTACAGATACATATTAGACAAACCCTACCTAAAAAATAAGAAGAGAATAAGAAAAGGATGCCCCACTCCAGTTGTTATAAGTTGCACCATGTGCACATTGCAAGGTGCGTGCAAGAAAAATATGAAAAAAATCATCCCTATCACAACAAAAGTGAGTGGTGTGTTAATGTTCAATAATTATGTATTAATATTCTATGCGTTTTTCTTATTTTTTCTTTCTAGATTTCAATTTTTTTCACGAAATATGTTTAACTTTGCAATGAATATTGATCCTGGTTTCGACCAAAAGGAAGACAAAAAAAAGTACTGATGTTAATATAATGCAATTACATGAGTTTTTGTTAATGTTTCATGAAAATAGTATTTATGATGTTTCTTCAAATTTGTGCTAAATTTGCTTTGTTGTAATAATGTTCAACGTATTATGTGTTAGGTGAAAGTAGTAACATATAACGAACTATTTTTTTTTACAATTCTCCATACATAATAGACTGAATAAGATTAAAAAAAAAATCAAATAATATGAAAACAAAACTGATATTATTATAGAACATTAGAAATTAAAAAATGAAATTGTAGTTATATTTTTATAAAACATTATCAAATTAAAATATGAAACTTTGTTACTCTATTTACATATAACTTTAATATTCAAAAAATATTAATTATACTAAAAAAACAATTCTTCCTCCTCATCTTTTTCAACTAAAAAAAGACACTTCCAAATAAAAAATCCTATAAATTTCTCTTTCAATATGACGGCACCGTTTCAAGTAAACCTATGCGTTTCATCAGCAGACATGCACCTTTTTCCTTGTGCACTCAGGGTGCAATGTAGAATTTGCATCCTCTCATTTATGAATCTTCAGGGAGATGTACAAATGGACAAAGCATCTGGATCAGAATCTTATTTGCTAACTAATGTGTGGCTCATTGATTTCCACGACCTTTGAGAAAATCTGTTATCTTCAAAGATTGGACCCCCCTCCCAAACAAATTTCCTCTGTTTTTGCTCTACTTCGCACTCTTCCCTCAACCCCTTCTCACTCAAAACCCATGCTTAAACCTTCTCCAACTTGAAAAGAACCATAAACCCATCCTCTTTCTTCTTTGGTTTCACATTCTTGAATCTTGATTCATTGTGATAATGGCTTCTATTTCAAGATGTGTTTCCAAAGACTGTAAGTTGCAGTTTTCTGATGGGCTTCAGAGATCAAGCTATGGTCTTTCTGGGTGGAGACCCCTGGGCAATTTGAGTGAGCATTCTGTTTCTTGAGTTTTTAACTCAGATTGATTTTGCATATCATATCTTGATTCTTCTGGCCTTTTTGTTTCTTTACAGATAATTCATCTTTGTCCTTTCTGTTTTTTATTTTTTGTCATGTCATTGATTTAGGATTCTTTATTAAAGCCATGCATTTGATATAATTTTTAGGTTTAAGAGGGGGAATTGCTGTACATCAGGCCCAGATATGTAGTTTAACAGTCCGTGATAAGGCGCATAATCCAGTTCTTGCACTCTCACTTCCTTCCTTATTTAAGGATACATCTTCTTCCAGGTTTGCTACTATTTTAATCCAAGGATGTTCACTTGGTTATATTCGAAGCATCTGTTGATTTTGCTCCCTTACTGATAACAATATTATGGAAATATTTTTGTTTTGAGTGATTAAGCTCTTTGAGCAGCATTAGCTTCTTGGCGAACTTGGCTTTCGATTGTGTGTCTCTTTTCGTTTGTTTTAGGCTGTGGATGAGTCATTGACATTATTACTGTTGTTAAAGACTGGTTTTGCTCTGAGTTTCTTTTGATTATTGGAAGATTTTGTTGTCAACTGAATTGCACTTTCTAACTTAAAAATGGATCCTTTAGTTTGATGTATACTCAGCGCAATTAATATTGAACCTTTGTTCTGTTCCATTACTTCTTAAATTTGATTGTTTCACATCTTGATCATGGCATATTGTTCACTCACTTCTCTAGGAATGTAAGACTTAATTGCAATGCAGCAACAAATGTATCTGGAGATCTTCCCAGCAGCAATTCTAGTGGGATGAGCAAGTATGAGAGAATAATTGAAACGCTGACAACTCTTTTTCCTCTTTGGGTAGGATATAGCAATTTGTGCAATAGCTGAACTTCATCCTGATGCTTGATGTTCTGGATTTTCTCATCCGAAGGTTATTTGTCATTCCGTAACCAGCTATGGACATCTCTCCTGGGATACTCACTTTATATCTATCTGTCTCGCAGGTCATATTGGGTACTTTAATTGGCATCTATAAACCTTCTGCTGTAAATCCACTGTTCTCTCACTCTAAATGTTCTTTTAGATGGCATGCACATGTTCTCTAACACATCATCCTTGTATAGGTGACTTGGTTAGAGACAGATCTTTTCACTGTTGGATTGGGTTTCCTTATGCTCTCAATGGGATTAACATTGACATTTGAGGATTTTAGACGCTGTTTAAGGAACCCATGGACTGTAAGTAGTTTTTTTTTTTTTCTTTCTTTTTATTTTTGAGCTACGGCAGGTTATACTATGGTGAGCTCTTTCTCCTTTCATTTAATGAATTAATGGTGGTTTGTTTTGCAGGTGGGTGTAGGATTTTTGGCACAATATTTAATAAAGCCAATGCTAGGCTTCTTAATTCAGAGGGTAATTCTTCCCTTCACTCTGGTCTTGAAGTGGTTTGTAATTGCTTGTTTTTCCCTGCGGGTTCAATATTTTAAGTACATACTATGGTAACATTAGTGAGTTTTTGATCTGTTTCCCTTAAACAATGTGTTGTAAAAGTATGATTGTGCTGAGCTGTGTCAATCCAATACCTTGATCAGGTTATTTAGTCGGTAATATGCTCATGCTTTGCTCTATTTAACTAGTATGTTTGCTGTGAAAATAAATTTATGGCCATACTTGGGACATCACCTGATTAGCTCAACCCTTTAGCAGCTATAAGCCTAAAAATGAAGAGGGGAATCTTGGTAATAGACTTAAAACATTTACACCCTTTCACTAGTAAGATGCTTGTTATTCCTGTGTCTGCAAGTGTTGAGGCTGTGACGTAAGACCTGCTGTTTTCTGTTAATTATGAGATTCAAAATGTCAAACAAATATTGTTAACTTCTTTGTTTGATTTACAGGCTCTCAATCTATCTGCTCCTCTTGCAACTGGTGTTATTTTGGTCTCTTGCTGTCCTGGAGGTCAGGCATCAAATGTTGCAACTTACATATCTAGAGGCAATGTTGCACTTTCTGTTCTCATGACAACGTAAGCATGTTTTCTGTCTTCATCTTGTCGCTCACCCACACCCCCCACCACCCATTTTGCCTCTCCCTACTGGGGCCAAGTTCAGGCTCCTTTTGACAGATAGCTCTTTAGTGATTAGCTTATTTAGTTTCTTCTGTAGAAGGGAAGTGGAGGGTTGGTTTCAGACAGTGTCAGTGTCATCAGGGAGGTGGTTTGATGAGGATTTATTCTTATGCTGCAACTCTATTTCTTGCTATTGTACCAAATGAAAGAGATAAGGAGCTTCTGGTTGGAGATAAGGAGCTTCTTGTTGGAAATAACATCTAACCTTGCTTTTTACCAAGCTATGTCTTCCAACTACCAGTTTGTGATTGGAGTACAACTAACTAAATGGTATAACCATAAAGGATTTCATATTGTCTTCAGCAATGTTATTGATTTTCTCTTGACTAGAAGGAGATTAAAAATCATGAAATGAAATATATGTTCTTTTTCTCCTTCCGGAGAAGAAGGATCTAATTCTAAGAATTTCTTTGGGATCATTGCAGATGTTCTACCATTGGAGCTATTGTGATGACTCCGCTCCTAACTAAGCTTCTTGCGGGTCAACTTGTCCCAGTTGATGCAGCTGTAAGTCTCTACATGCTTAATTATTTATGAGGTCTACTAACATTACATACAGTGGAGGATACTAGATTGCATACTGAACTGAGTTGTATATGCTGCAGGATTTTTTTTTTTTTTTTTTTTTGGTTGTTGTTGTTGTTGGGGTGGGGGGGAAGAAGGGATACACTTAACCTATAGACATCTATTAAATTAGGACGACGAATTTAATTGCTAAATTAATTGGCTGTATTTTGTACTTGTGCTGCAGTTCACTGAATTCCTTAGCTATGAACCTTAATAGGAAGATAAAATTCTCTTTTGAATATTAATATTAACATTTGCATTTCAGGGCCTTGCCATCAGCACTTTTCAAGTTGTCTTAGTTCCAACAGTTATTGGAGGTAACTTGAAGGTGTTAAGTACTTCTCGTGCATTGATTGAAATTACTGACCGAAGATTTATTTTGTTTCTTTGGATCTCTTTAATGTTATCTCCTGGGTTATATGATTGGCAGTGTTGTCAAATGAATTTTTTCCCAAGTTCACTTCCAAGATAGTAACTGTTACGCCTTTGGTTGGGGTTATTCTTACCACCCTACTTTGCGCCAGTCCTGTAAGTTTCAAGAGATGCCCATTTTAAGCAATAAATTCGAGTTGAGGACTCAATTCCTTTCTTTTAATGTTCTTTCATTAACAGAAAACTTGTTTATTCTCTTTGTTTTGAAGATTGGTCAAGTTTCAGAAGTCCTGAAAACTCAGGGAGCACAATTACTATTGCCAGTGGCTCTGCTACATGCTGCGGCATTTTTTATTGGTTATTGGATTTCAAAATTCTCATTTGGCGAATCAACTTCAAGAACCATTTCCATAGAATGTGGGATGCAGGTAGAAATACTCTTCTATAGAATATTGAATTTATTGAATAAAACAAATCCGTAGAAGGTGCCTACTTATCTGACCTCATATGTTTCCTGAATGTGACTGTTTTCTGTCGCAACTTAGATCACACTCTCCTCTTTTGTCGGGATCTTAGTGTTTTTAGGGGATGGATTAGCTTTATATATTATGTTATACTTACTATTTTAGATGCTTGTTCTTTTCTGATTATCAGCAAGGCCAATCTTTACTCCGTAGTGTGTTTGAAGAAAAACAAACGTTACTCCTTCAATGGATCTCTCTTTACTTAATGCAAAGATCTATTTAGCCCCCTTATCAGCATTTCTTCTCCAGGTGTAATGCTTGTGGCACTGAAATTATGTTTCGGATGGCATTCCTTTATTGTTTAATTTTGGAGAATAAACTCGATGTCTGCCATTCAGTTTTATTTCTTACGGCTATTCATCATAGAATGGTTATGCTTTGTATTTTCAATTACTATGAGAGCAATGGGATATGACTGCATCTTTATTTTCAGTAAATTTTGTTTTGGATGGTCGGGACAATTGGTTAATTCCAACAATATGTTGCTCTCTCTGTTCTTGTTAAAATAGCCGGGCACTAGTTTAGCATTCCAACTATTAGCTTTGCTGATAAACTTGTTAACTGTTCAATTAAAATGTTTTCCCTGCCTGAACTTGGCACTTAATGTTTTTGATCATGCAAAATCCTTACGAGGATTATCATTAAAACACTTGTTTTGGGATTTTGATCTGATAAACTTGCTCTATTTGATTCTGCAGAGCTCTGCACTTGGATTCTTACTTGCCCAAAGGCATTTCACAAACCCTCTGGTAGCAGTCCCCTCTGCTGTTAGCGTGGTCTGCATGGCAGTAAGACTCCTTCATTCATTCTTTTTGGGAGACATTTTCATTTTCATTCTCATTCTCTATTCTTACCTGCCCTCCTGTTCTATTAGATTAGTCCTAATCTCAAAGTATTTTTTTTTTCATCTTTATAGCTTGGCGGAAGTGCTCTAGCAGTCTTCTGGAGGAACAGGCCTATTCCAGTAGATGACAAAGACGATTTCAAGGAATAGAAATCAGATGGTAGTGAAGTTAGAATGTCTAGTGGTGTTTAGCTTCAATTATTTAGCAGTTGTTGTTATTCATAGCTTGGCTTGAAATTGAATGGGAGCAAAAAGTTTTGAGGTTTTTCTGTTGCCATGTCTGCTGTGAGATCATTTGGGCGTGGAAACTATTCTAGAGTTTGTTTTGTAATTCAGGAATAAGGAACAAAGAAATTGGTGATTAGAGGAGAACTTTTTTTATTATTTTTTAATCGTGGATGATTAGAAATCTTAAAAGATCTCCTCTTTTCTTTTTTGGCACTCTAAATTTTTCACTCTCACTTGACAAGTCAGGTGAAAACTTTATTGCAATAATTTTTAAACTTATTTTCTTTTGCACAAACAATTTAACTTTCACGAAATTCAATATATTTTTTCTAAACTAAAATACCTATCTAAATAAGGGCTGTAAGGGCAAACAATCATATTTATTATTTACTGAGCTAACCAATGCGCGGATGAGGAAAAGTTATATCCTATTGATAATAACCCTTATGAGAAAACAATTGATGATGCCTCTAAAATATTTTCCATTTACTGATTAAATTCACAATATTTTTAACAATACTTTTTGTTCTCATAAAATTCACAAGACACTATTCATTCCACTTGTGCATTTTTTGATGCACGCATACAAATGTTCAATTTTGTATGTTATGTATCTTATTAAATAGTGTTGATATTTCATGGGTTCTTTGAGATTGAGATTCTATGATTTCTGTGTCAAACTTCCATGAAAATAGCAATTTATGTTTTCCTCCTTAGCTTGATTGAAAAAATCAAACTCCCAAAATTGCCTCTTAAAAGTCTTTTTACCTTTTCCTCCAACTAACAACCCAAGGTAATATCAAACCTTGGACTTTTTGAACTCTTCCCCTATGGATTAGATAAATGATAGATATATTAAACATATCATCTTGAGAAGATGAAATATTGATGTTTAACCTATGTTAATATTTCATGTAAACAGAATGCATGTTCCATTTAAATAAAAAACATCTTATGAAACTATAGTTATAAAACCATGTAACTTAATCAAATGAAACACAAAACTGCGATAACATATAACTTTAATAATAAAAAAAATATATCATTACATACATAGGAAGAAATAATTTTTCCTCCTCATCACTTATTGATAACATAGAACTTTATCACTCACATATACTGAAAACATAAAATATAACTTAATATTTCATGAATTGTTACTTATATAATCATGTAACTACAATTATATAAATACGGAATTTAAACAATTGAAATATAAAACTTCGATAACTGTTAATAAATTTAGAGTGTAGAGAAGAAATAATATTGAATGCTTCACTTGATTGTCTTTCTTATTCATTATGTCTACTATTTATAGGTTACAAAGTATCATAATTCTAATCAATATAGGATTCTAACCAACTACTAATATGGAATACTGCTATAATAATATTATAATACAAAGTATCCTAATTATAATCAACATAGGATTCTAAACAAGTAATCTTTAGAATAAGAGATAATCTAGGAGAATCACATACTGATGTGATATCTCCAACACCCTCCCTCAAGTTGGAACGTGCAAAATTGCATGTCCAACTTGCCATAATTTTCAATTTTTTTCATAACGTGCAAATTGCACATCTGGTAGTCTTCCACCAACTGTCGCTAAGGTCTTTACCATCACTCGCTGTCGCTATGGTTTTTGTCATCAATCGCTGTCGCTGTGGTTTTTTTTTTTTTGTCATCAATCGCTGTCGTTGTGGTTCTTCCATCAGTCGTAGTCGTTGTGATCTTCTTCCATTAGTCGCAGTCGTTGTGGTCCATCAGTCGCAGTCGTTGTGATCTTCTTCCATTAGTCGCAGTCGTTGTGGTTTTCTTCCATCAGTCGCACAGTGGCTTCTGTAATCTATCATCGAAAATTCTTTTGATGTCGCTTTAGAGTTTTTTTTTTTCGATAAAGCAACCATCAATGTCCAATTTCAATGCTTCAAATATTTGTCGATGAAGCTACCTGACTTGAATATGATTTATAAAAAATAAAAAAAAATATGATCTCCTAAATTTTTATTGAAGCAAATTAGAAGAAATATTAAAAACCTAAAAAAGAACTTGTCCAAACTGAACGAAAAGAATTGTTCAAACTGAATGAAAAGAGAATAAAGTCATAGATATTAAAGATTTTTTTTTCTTTTTCTTTTTCTTCTTCTTTTTCAAAACTGGCTCTGGCTCTGATACCATGTTAATAAATTTAGAGTGTAGAGAAGAAATAATATTGAATGCTTCACTTGATTGTCTTTCTTATTCATTATGTCTACTATTTATAGGTTACAAAGTATCATAATTCTAATCAATATAGGATTCTAACCAACTACTAATATGGAATACTGCTATAATAATATTATAATACAAAGTATCCTAATTATAATCAATATAGGATTCTAAACAAGTAATCTCTTATAGAATAAGAGATAATCTAGGAGAATCACATACTGATGTGATATCTCCAACAATAACTTATACCTTTAAAAACCATAAAAACATCAATTACATAGAAAAAAAGATTCTTCTTCCTCATCTATTTTTGATAACATAAAACTTTATCACCCACATATACTGAAAACATAAATCACCATTTAATATTTCATGAACTGCTACTTATATAATTATGGAACTACAGGTATAGAAATATGGAATTTAAACAATTGAAATATGAAATTCCATTAACATATAACTTTAACAATAATAAAACACATCAATCACATAGGAAAAAATAATTATCCTTCCTTATCTCCTCCAATATTGACTTTTCCACATTCATTTATAGGTTTACTTTATACAATTCAATCAATAACATACAAAAACGTAGATAAATAACTAAATAGCTAAAAAACTATTGCGGTCAAACAAGATGAAAATTGAATTGCTACCCTCTGCCACCATTGGAACATTGCTACCGCCCAAATTCATTCTTTTGAGAAAAAGAAAAAAAAAGAGACGATGTGATTTGATCAGAGATTACTGAAGCATAATGGTGGAAAGAAGGACAATGAACGAAGAAATGAATAAAGAAGATGGAGATGCGGGCTTGCAAAGGATATGAGAGAATAAAAAGGGACATGAATTTAAAAAAATAAAACAAAATTTGTATAGTTCCAATAAAGAGTGTATTTTGCAAGATACCCGGGGTGTACCATATAATTTGCGGAGGAGAGAGTAAAGAGGGATTGAAATTTTATCTTTTGTTTAGCCCAAAATATTTTTAGTATTTGTTTTTTTAACCAAAACATATGGGTAGGAAGGATTTAGCTTGATTTAACAAAATTACTTTTGGATTTCGCTACTTTTGGGACTGATAAAAAGAAAATACTTTAGGGGCATTTTCGTTTGTTTTCTCCAACCTGCATGTTTTTCTAAATTAATCCTAAAATTTAGGATAATTCCAAATAAGTACTGTAAGTTTAAGGAATTGTCAATTAAGAAGTTATTTTTTTAATTGTCAATTGAGGGTCAATTGGGATAAATATATAATTTTTAAAACTTGTGCTTTAATTTTAATATAAAGTCCACCCCCAATTTCTCTAAATCTTTTTAAATTTTCTGAGCGATTTCAACCAACATTTTCATCTTTCTTCATTATATTTCATACCAATTCAACCCATATATGTTTATTGCATTTGCCTCATTTCATTTTTCTCGTCTCCCTACTATTCTCAAATCTTGATCTATCCCTTTCATCATACGTCTCTTCTTGTTATTTCAATTTGAACACAAAGAGGACCATAGTGCAAACGAAGAGAGAAGAAAAAACGACAAATTATAGGAAATATTAATAGACAGTGACAACAAAAAATAAAAATAAATGAAGAAAAAATAAATAATGAGTTTTTTTTTTGTTTAATAAAAAATATTATTTTTTAAGAAAAAAAAGTAAGGAGTTAAAAGTAGTTGTTGAGCAATAACATTAACTAGTAGTTGTAAAATATAATTAAGAAAGATGAAAATTAAAAAGATTTAGAGAAATTGGAGGTGAATTTGAAATGAAAATTATTTTAAAATTATATATTTATCCTAAGTTGATCATTAAAAAAGAACGATCCCTTAA
This sequence comes from Catharanthus roseus, assembly GCA_028651295.1. Lineage (NCBI taxonomy): Eukaryota > Viridiplantae > Streptophyta > Magnoliopsida > Gentianales > Apocynaceae > Catharanthus > Catharanthus roseus. Next base: position 781,116 of record JAPQWS010000087.1, read on the forward strand.
TTGATAATTATTCAAAATTAAATGTAGTTATTTGAAATTAACCTTAAAATATAATTTAAGGGAACCAAAATGGGAATAAGCGACGTCGTTTTATAACAGAAAAGAAAAGAAAAGAAAAGAAAAGGACGTATCTTCATTGTTCCAAACCACGTGAGGTGAAGTGAAGTGGGAGCCATTTTGTTTGTTTGTTTGTTGCGGCCCAAGGTTTCAAATTTTGCAATTCCTTCCTTCCACTTACCCACCCCCCTCCCTACTAGTATAGTATTATTTAATTGGTTTTGATTTTTTGGCACAAAGCAAAGCAGGAGCAGGGTCATGTCCCAGACTGTGATTGCGATGCCCTTACTTATAATTGGTATGAATTAAATAAAAATGCATTATGCATATTTACATTGATTTGAAGAACTTGGTAATTAGCATTTGAAACCAAGATTGAGAAGATAAATATGATATCCTGATATCATATATATATATATATATATATATAACCTTTCAAATTCAAATTCCCAACAAAATAGATTATGATTCTTTTATATCATTTAATCAATAAGAATCAATTTAACAAAGCAAATATTTTAAAATAATCAATGCTTGACCGACACAATTTGACATAATATTAGAGAGACATAAAATATAATGGGAGCCGATAAATTTAACTCACAAATATAAATATATAGTGCAAAAAAAATAATTATATTCTCTCATTTTTTTCTCTCTACACAGTTTCTCTCTAACTTCTCTCTACTCCTTCTCCATTCTAAAACTAAAATATTTAACATTAAACTTGAATTGGAGGTAGATATAGATCATTATGAAGAATTTGTAGAAGAAAATATCAATTTAGATGTAAGAAAAGTTAAAAAAAAAAAAAAATCAAAACTGGGCTCAGATCCGGACGACCCGAACATGGGCGGATCACCCAAATGGGCGACCAGCACACATCCGGGTCACCGGCCCGGGCGACCGGCTCACGTCCGGGTCGCCAGCCCAGGTGATCCGAGTTTTTTTTTTTTAAGGAAGAAAGAATTTTTATAGGTACTTGGAAAACTTAAAACATGAATAACTCTGCGATCGGATGTCTGTTTCACACGTATGACCACTCGTTTTGATGGTTCTCGTAAAGAGGAACGCAACGGCATTGTCGAAAAAGTGATCCGGACGCGTTTCGAAGCAAAAAAATCGTTTCGTATAGTCGAAAACTTGGACGAGGCATAACTTTGCGCTCAGACGTCCGATTGAGGCGATTCTTGTGGGCATTTCGGTATTTTTTCGAGATCTACGCGTTGGAAACATCCTTAAGGAGGTTTCCACCAACCGTTCCCACAAAAACGTCCTATTTTCCTTTTAATTTACGTTTTTGTAATTTTCTAATACTTTCTCTCTGGTTAACTAAAAAATTACGGCACCAATTTGAAAATTAAATAGAGGAGCAGTCTTCGTTTTGCTCTAATTAAAAATTCAAATAATTGAAGTTGGTAAATATTGGAATTCTTTTTGCACACAATTGTTTTGCCCTAAAACGCGTCCGGATCACTTTTTCGACGATGCCGTTGCGTTCCTCTTTACGAGAACCGTCAAAACGAGTGGTCATATGTGTGAAACGGACATCCGATCGCAGAGTTATTCATGTTTCAAATTTTCCAAATACCTACAAAAATTCTTTCTTCCTAAAAAAAATAATAAATAAAAATTAAAAAAAAAACCTTGGATCGCCCGGGCTGGCGACCCGGACGTGAGCCGGTCACCCGGGCCGGCGACCCGAATGTATGTTGGTCGCCTATCTGGGCGATCCGCCCATGTTCGGGCCGCCCGTCCGGGCGATCCGAGCTCAATTTTGAAAATTTTTTTTTTTAACTTTTCTTATATCTAAATTGACATTTTCTTCTACAAATTCTTCATAATGATCTATATCTACCTCCAATTCAAGTCCAATGTTAAAGATTTTAGTTTTAGAGTGAAGAAGGAGTAGAGAGAAATTAGAGAGAAACTGTGTAGAGAGAGAAAGATGAGGGAAAATAATGATTTTTTTCGCGCTATACATTCATATTCACGAGTTAGATTTATCGGCCCCCAATATAAGATAATGAAAATATTATAAATATAAGAGCAATAAAGATACAATTTAATAATTTTTTTTAGAAAAAAGAAAGATAAAAATTAAATATCTGCTTTACGTTTTTTAAGGATTCACTAGTTATATGATTTTGAAAGTTTTCTTTGAATTAAATCTGAAGATGAATATCCTCCCTTTTAATTTGATCTTTCAATTTTAAAACATTTGATTATTTACGTCATTTTTGAACTCTTCTTGGTTTACATGTGTATAAGATAGAGATTTAGCTTTTAAAAAGAAATGAGATGATTATTGTTAATTTGATTTGATAATTCATATTATTGCCTTGGAAAGGGTAAGAAGAAAGAATAATGGGTTTTCAATTATGTCCTTCCTTTTTTTTTTCTTTCTTAATTTTCAATTTGATTTGATTAATTATTAGACTATTTTATCCATATTAAAAATATTATGTCCTTATTAAAAAGATTATGTGAGTGTCACATAATTAAAAATGGCAAAAATCCACCAATCTCTGCTGCATAACTAATGAAATAAATAATGTCCTTACTTGGCGAAATATAAATTATTCTTGAGGATTTTTGGCCAATTTCTCTTTCTTTTGATAATGCTTCAAGTAATGATAGTGTAATTTCAATGTTAAAAAATAATTTTAGACTATCCTTAGATAGTACATTATTTCATATTATATGTCAATGTCATGTTTTGAATTTGTGTGTAAAAGATGATTATAAACATGTTACTAATGTTGTGACCACCATAAGAAACATTATTTTGTTCATTACATTTTCAAGTGCTAGAGAGCAACATTTTAAAACACTTTGTAGAGAACAAAGAATAATTTATAAAAAATTCAAATTAGATATTGATACTAGATTAAACTCTAGATAAATCTAACTCGAAAATATATATGTATAGCAAAATAAATCAAAATAATTCATCTTTAATTAGAAACTTTCTCTCTCTTCAGCAAATCCTCTCACTTCTTTCTAAAACTTCAAATTTCAACTCCAGATTTAGGAAGATCCGACCGTTGTAACTCGAAAGAAATATTAGTACTTCGATCTATACTCATTTATTTACATTTTTATCGCTTCGAAATTTGAAAATAACCGTTGGATTGAAAAAAAATTACTTTTTTTGCAAACTGAAATTTTGGCCGGAAAGTCGCCTGATCACGGGTAACGGCGACGGAAAACACGCCAGATCACCTGGACCAGCAACCGGAACATTGCCGGGTCGCCCAATTCAGCGACGTCGGCTGTCTGTGACCGCTGAACCGCGCGATCGCTATGCGGTACGGGTCGTCCAGTCCAGCGATCCGGTTCAAGTGGCCGCCCGGTTTTTTAAATTTTTTAAATCTTTTTAAATTCTTTTATTAATGTTTTATTTTTAAAATTTTAAATTTTTTATTTTTAAATTTTTTTATTTTTATTTTTATTATTTTTTAATTTTTTAAATTTTTAAATTTTTTTAAAAATTTTTAATTTTTTTAATTTTTAAATTTTTAATGTTTTATTTTTATAATTTTTTACTTATTTTTAATTTTTATTATTTTTATTATTTATTTTATTATTTTTTATTTTTATTATTTTTTATTTTTTTATGTTATATTGTTTTTTAATTTTTTGTACTTTTTATTTATTTTTTTTGTATTATTTTTTTTTTAGTTTTTATATATTCATTTTTTTAAAATTTTTTTATTTCATTTGTCTATGCTTATGTTATTTTTTTAAAGTTATGATTTTGTTTGTCTATTTGTTTAATTTAGAGTTTATATTATGTTATTTAATTTGTTAATTTTGTAATTTTTTTATTACATTTGTTTATGCTTACGTTGTTATAGTTAATGATGATGCTAATTTTTTTTAAAGCATGATTACATTTATGTTAATTTGTTTATTACATTTATGTTTATTTCTGAGTTAGATTTATCGGCCCACATGTTATGTTATTTAATTTGTTTTTAGGATTTGTTTATGATTATGTTAAATTAATGATTATTTGATTTTTTAAAAATAATTATTACGTTTATGTTTACTTTTTTAATTTATAGGTTATATTATGTTCAGCATAATTTATTTATGTTTATTAGGGTGCCTGTGTACTTGACTGATTGTATAATTTTGTTTATTTAGAATTTATGGTGTAGAGTTTATATGAATAATATGGCTTTATAAACAAATGTCCTAAACAAATTGCATAAATAAGCGTTTATGAAATTTGGATTTGGGTTAGTTATATTGAAAGATTTTGTGTTTAGGGTTAACACAATGTAATAAAAAAGTGTGAAGTGTTGAAATGGGGTAATAAATATAACTATAATGAATTTAGTTTAATGCACGGTTTTAACTTAATCATATAAAGATGAAGAAAAATGCATTACTTGTATCGTATAAAAATATGATGAATTAGACAGATATTATGTAATGTCATTGAGGAAAATGTTTGCTAATTTGTTTAGATGGTTTGGCCCAGAGCACGTAGCGGTGATGATGATTTAGGTGCTGTGACAGACAGGACCAGTAGGATTGAAGATCGTGCAGTGACTGCGTCATCTCGTGGTGTGAGAGGACGCCACAGTACATCAGACATACCGTCTACTTTTGCACCTATTGCACCAGGTATGTATTATGACCCTGGTGAATCGAGGTCTTCCACCCAGCCCCCCTATACCGTTTACGACCCATCCTTTTACCACATCATACCATCTGTACACCCCCGTACCCTATGACCCTTACGGATATTCTCAGCCACCACAGACATCATATGATCCATATGCACATGCTCCTTCTCTACCTATTCGTATGCCTGGCTTGGATTCGACACAGCATTTCTCTAGAACTCATATTCCATTAAATGATGTTAGTGGTCCAGGGTTGCAGTAAGGTGCACAGTTCTTCGAGCAGCTTGCTGAGTCCGTCCCGGTGGACTCATCTTACAGCGGTGCTGAGTGTGGAGCCACTGTTCGTGGCAATTCCTCATCTGATGTTGGGTTGGGTAGGGATTTTGGTACATCCCGATTTGAGGAGGCTGTCAGAGTTGATTCCCTTCGCATTCATAGCAGTGAGGGCAATGAGGATGAGCGTGAGGATGATGGTGGACATAATGATGATGATGATGATGATGATGATAGTGATAGTGACGATGACGGTGATGATCATGAACCTGTTCCTGTGGTTGAGGCCTCATCTTCCGGCCATAGACCTGCTCTGGGTAAGGGGAAAGGATTGACTGGCAGTTTCATGTCAGTGATGAGTAAGATTGCTGGGTCGCGACAAAAAAAACTCGAGGAATTGCATCCTCCTACCAACCCTACGCAGAGGAAGAAATCAAAAAATGACGCTTGGGAGTAGACAGGTTCAGCTGATGGCGGTCTACAGTATCCAGTCATTGTCCCTTCGTATAACGGTCATGTCGCTGGTTGTATATGACGTGGTCAGGTAATTTGAATATTTTGTATATTGTTTATTTATGATTATAGATTTGAATATTTTATTTATTTTTTTTATTATGGTGTTTACATTATTTTTGCAAGATAGAGGCATTCTGAAGTCGAGGTCCCACTACGTGTCCCTGACTGGTTGGACCCCTAGTGATCCTGCAGTAGTACAGTTGGCAGGGGAGACAGGACTATCACATTTGAGGTCCTACATGTTCCAGCATCCGAACTCCTCCTTGCTATCTGCTTTTGTGGAGAGGTGGCAGCCAGACACCAATAGTTTTCACATGCCTTGGGGAGAGATGACTATTACATTGCATGATGTTGAGTTGATTCTGGGCGTACCTTCTTACGATAACGTCGTCGACCATTATTATTCACGGGAGTAGATAATTACAGTTATCTAGAGCGATCTTGATATCTCCGACTCCAGCATATGCATAAATGCTCAGGACTTGGCGGGAGTTGCTGACTCACCTTGTAGTGGACTGTCTATGGAGCAGATGGCCGCCTGTTACGTCTTGTATTTACTTAGTAGTTCGCTCTTCACTGACATGAGTGGAAATAATGTCCCTGGGAAGCTGTGGCCGCTCATGAAGAATGTTAGTTCAGCTGGTGGCTTTGCATGGGGTGCTGCTACACTAGCCTACTTGTACCGGAGTTTAGGGCAGGCCTCTCGTGCTGATGCGAAAGAGTTGTCTGGTTGCTGGTCGCTGCTTGAGGTAATATCATTATAATATTCATCCTATTTAATTATGTTTTACGTTTTAGGGTTTATTTTTGTCTAATGATAGGGTTGCTGATTTTTTTATTAATTTTTTTTTGTAAAGGCTTGGATATACTTGTATTTTCCTATGTTTGCACCTCCGGTGAGAGCGGGAGCGAGGTTGTGCAAACCTTACATTCAGAGGTTTGCGATGTTGGGTCACAAAACGGAGAACAAATTAATCGACTTATGCATTCGTTTAGACACGATGACTGCTGACGAGGTCAGGTGGACTCCGTACAGATCTGATGAGATTACTGATATATGAGTTTCTACGTACTATGAGATGATTGCATACTTTGATTGTGTAGAGCCCTATATGCCCGATAGGGTTGTCAGACAGTTTGGGTGAGCTCAATGCATTCTAACTCATCCTATTCGTCCTCAGGAGCACCGCAGGCCAGCAAATAATAGGGTGTACATGGTGAAGAATGTGTTCATAGAGGCACTTTGGCTGGAGGCACCATCTCATCTACTTACGTCTACATGGACCAGTATCCCTGCTATACCTCCATCTCAGTGCATAGATGATTACATGCCTTGGTTTCTCTCCCGCACTCATCCACGGATTCAAAATCCGGACAGGCTCCCCTGCGGCATGCAATTGCCGACCATTGCTCCTATTACACCGCAGGTTCTATTGGATATGGTAGCTCGTGAGTTGGACCGTGACGATATTGATGATGCTACAAAGGTTAGTAGGGCTTCTGACATGATCAAGAGGTATCATCAGACTAGAAGTTACTGCGTTGTTTTATGTACCTGACTGGTTGTTGTTTGACTTATTTTGTAGTGTATGACTTGTTTTGTAGTGTTGTTACTTGGTTAATGAGGATTTTTTTATGCATTTAGTTTTTTTACAATTGTAATAGAAAAAATATAAAGCACCATAAACCCGAAACACATTAAATATAAAGATATTGAACCATAAAACGAGTTTACATTTATAAAAAATAAAAAATATACCAAAAAAATTCAACGTGTATATGTTTTAAAACTAAGTTAAAAAATTTCGTACATATAATATTCTTAATCAAAAAAATAAAGTCCTATTTACTTTCTATTTCAAGCAACCCTCGTGTTCCAATCTGCAATCCTATGCTGATACGAATCTGCCCAATTGCTGACCCATTCATAACGATGATGAATCCATTGAACGTGTAAAGGAGGTATCGGATACATATCATTCAACTGTAGCGGTGTAAAACAAACAGAAATATGTAAATGTCAGAAAAACTTTAAAACCAAACATCATATAATACAGAACAACGTAAAAAATCATAAAGATACACGTATTCGACACTTACCTGAATAAAGTGTCGTTCTTCTGTTAAGAGACCAATAACCAATGTACCTTCTGGACGATCCGAATATGAATACAAAGGTAACACAGTCGTAGAACCAAGCTGTGCAATTAGTATCACACACAAATTGAATGCATTTGCTATAGTGTAAAGCGAATCAGGTGTTTCAAGCCAATGTGCATACGACGTAGGTCCATGTCCATCCACAATGTATCCTATGAATGAGCTCATTAACACGTTCCTCTGAACCCACTAAATTAACGTACAAATTTGTCTAATGCTCCAATTCATAAAGCATTCGTCTACGAACCTCTGGCCATTGATGTTCATCACTGAACACAAAATCTACCACAACCCGATAACCACAATTTCCATCACCAATCACGCTCTTCCAATTGCTGATGAAAGGATAAATGAAAGCAGGGAAAGCGTTTGTATAAGGGAATGTGGAACACGGGGATGCATGTTTCACAGCAGATAAATTACTTCGGCCACGGTCGCGTCCTCTGCCCTTTTTCCTAGGAGCTTGTGCCGGTCTCCCTCTCCCACGGGATCCCGACCCAGAACCCGAACCGGGCAACGACCCAAATCCAGTGCCAGAACCAGAAACAGATCCGCTTGACTTCTGTATCTTTCAATGAGCAATTGACACGTGCTCCTAATGTGACTTGTCTCTTTTTGTTGAGTCCGTCTTCTTCCACCCTTTAGTGACTACTACCTCGGGAGGGATGTCAATGTCACACCCGGATCTTCAGGCAAAATAGGATTCAGTACCCCTTTTGCAAGATGACGCATCTCTCTAACTTTGGATATGGGTCCTGTACTTATCTGATGCAAGAGATCAGTGAGAGAACGCATCTCAGAATCCATGTCCTATTGCCGAGCTGAAGGATGAGAACCGCCAATTTTTAGTGTCTTCTAAAAGGCATTAATATCATGTAACTGTGTAGGAAGAACACCGTGTAATCAGCTCACAAGTACAAGGGAGGCCGTGTGACGTCCTCAAATAGTGCCCGCACTTATTTTTTGGATCATCATATATCCCGACAGCTCTCGTTATCTCCGACCATATCTTTTTGAATGCCAAGTGACTAATTTTATTACTTGCAATATAAAATATGTGATTACTCTTTGCATTATGCTTCTCTTTAGTCTTGGAAAACTCTAATGATGCTTTAATGTCTGCTATTTGACCTTCAATAAGCGAGTCAATATTAAGGAACACAGTATGCAAATCACCATGACATGTTGAAAGCTATAGCTTCAGCACTGATGTTCACTCTCAGCCCGATTGGTGGTATCCACCCTAAAATGCATATGACTCTTAGTCCAACATCTCACGAATTTATGAGCAAAGGGATTCAACCAATTATTGAACAAATAGTGTAGGAAGTCCGGTATGCTCTTCCACTTCGTCTTCAGAGCATCCAATTTCCTTAAGTATTACTGCTCATCGATTTCGTCCAACAATTTCTTCCATGACCCATTTACAAACTATGATGCAACCTCTTCATTTTTTGTCAACTCGATTAATTTGGTCAATACGTTCTGATTGATGTGCCTTCTACATAGCATATGGTACGCTGTATTAAAGAATTCGCCGATCACAGGCATTAAACCGCATTCTCTGTCCGTAATAATTACCTTCAGCATAGTCTCACAAACATCTTGTTGATTCTCTGTTCATTGTATTTGAAAAGTATAGATGCTTAATCTGTTGAAGAACCCATCTATAAGTCGTAGCCTGCTCATTTCGCATAAAAGCACTGGCCACAGTGAAATTCTTACCAGTGGGGGTCATCCCTACCACTTCCAACAGTGGCATGTTGTACCTATTTCAAAAAAACACATAAAGCAGATAACTTGTTTAGAAAATAAACATAAAACCCAGTAAACTTAACACAAAACCGATTAAATATGACATATTTCATTCTACTATTCATTCAAGGGTTACTTCTTAACAGTCAATTTGCAAATAACACGTAAATGTACAATTAATATAACAAATTTAATACAACTTACTTGTTTATTTTATATGTCGTATCCATTATAAGTACGTATGGCCACGTTCTCAACATTTCAATTGATGTCGGATGTGCAACGACAATGTCACTGAGTATGTTGCTGTCCTCACGATTTCTATAGAAGACCGTGAAATCCCGTATAGCACGTAGGCAGAGAACTTCTTCAACCGTGTTTTGCCCCTGCATCCTATTCTTCTTAATCTTCGCAACGACATTATATATTTTCTGGGCACTACAAAAAGTCATGCAAATCATATTATTAGAACCTCAATTTAAACCCTAAACATAAAACCAAGATGCATTAGAGTTTATGCAACATACCTGACAGCATAACCCACATTTTGTTCCCGGAAAAATCGTAAAATATTACGGGGTGGCACATGACTCTTCCTGAATTGTTCAATTTGTATCAGTTGTTCCTCCGTCAGTTTTGCTGCTTGAGCGTGACCGTGAGTATATACACCTATTGCATGGTTATGCCTCCCATCGTGTACGAATACTTGCCAATTTTCACACATTGCCATTTGTTAACCTTTTAATTTGAAGGGACAACCACACTTTTTAGTCCCGTAAGGACCCTGCCTTTTTACTTGAACTTCGTCTTCTTCATCGTTGACTACGGGCTTCTTTTTCGGTTTATTTGCACCTCCACGCTCGCAACCCAGTGTAACATACGGTCGGCGGTCGGATGTTCTGGACTTTAAAAACCGAGTGAAAATCAAATACGTGTTCACTTTTATAGCTGTTTCTTTTTGCCCAGTTAACCAACTCTGGTTTCGAATTAAAGATTCGATCAGTTGCAAATAAATGTCCGTGATCCACGTATTCTTTCGGTTCCAAAAATTCTTCAAAAGTACTTGGATCTACGTCGTTCTGTTACGATATAGTACGAAAAAATTAAAATATGAACACATTATATATTAAAAATAAAATTGTAAAAACATTGTAATGAACAAACATTTCATACAATATCATTTAGAGAAAACAAAAAAAAATTATTTCATATATTAACATTTAAGGGGAAAAAAAACACAAAGTTCATATAGTAACATTCCCAAAAAAAAAAAATTTCTAAAGAAAACAAAAAATTAACATTCTAAAAAAAACAAAAAAACACAAAAAAATTAGTAACATTCTATAAAAAATAGTAAATTCTAAAATTAAAAAAAAAGTAATATCTAAAATTAAAAAACAAAAAAAAATTAATAACATTCTAAAAAAAAAATTTAGTAACATTCTAAAATTTAAAAAAATAGTAACATTCTTAAATTAAAAAAACAAAAGTAACATTCTAACAAAAATAAAAAAACAAAAAAAATTAATAACATCCTAAAAAAAATTTAGTAACATTCTTAAATTAAAAAAAAAAAAAAGTAACATTCTAACAAAAATTTAAAAAAAAAAAATAACATTCTAAAAAAAATTTAGTAACATTCTAAAATAAAAAAAAAATAGTAACATTCTTAAATTAAAAAAAAAAAGTAACATTCTAACAAAAATAAAAAAACAAAAAAAATTAATAACATTCTAAAAAAAGATTTTAGTAACATTCTAAAATTAAAAAAAAATAGTAACATTCTTAAATTTTAAAAAAACAAAAGTAACATTCTAACAAAAAAAAAATTAGTAACATTCTAAAAAACATTAGTAACATTCTAAAATTAAAAAAAAAACATAGCATCTAAAATTAAAAAATAATAATAACATTCTAAAATTTAAATAAAAAACAAATATTCTAAAAAAAATAGTAATATTCTAAAAAAAATTAACATTCTAAAAACAACAATAGTAATATTCTAAAAAAAAAGGAACATTCTAAAAAAAAAAAAAGAATAGTAATATTATAAAACAAAAAAAAAAAAGAAAAAAGGAACATTCTAAAAAAATACTCTAAAAAAAACAGTAGTAATATTAAAAAATATTAATATTGAAAAAATATATAAAAAAAACCCTACTCGGGTCGCCCAGGCCAGCGGTCTGGAAGTGTCCGGGTCGCGCCGCTGGGCGACCACCTTCACATTGGGTCGCTCAGCCGGGTGATTGGATTGCGTCCGGGTTGCCACCCCCGCTATCCGATCCTAAATTGCGAAAAAAAAATTAATTTTCTTACTTCTAAACCGATATTTTCTTCTACAAATTCTTCATAATGATCCATATCTACCTCCAATACAAGTTTAATTGTTAAAGTTTATAGTTTTAGAGTAAAAAGAGAGTAAATAAAAGTAACAAAGAAATTTTTTACGGAGAGAAAAAGTAGAGAAGAGGAGGAAAAATAATGATTTATATCGCTATACATTCATATTTCCGAGTTAGATTTATCTACCCCAATTTTCTATTAAACAACAACTTATTGAATTTATATTATCAAATGATTTCCGCTCACTACTTGAGTCAAATATTTTTGGTGAAGGTATAGTGATATCTTATTTTTTACAAACTTTTAAACAAACCACTGAACTTTTATCTAGAAAATACCACACCATTACTTATCTCATGCTCCACACATTAATAAGTTGCAAGTGTTTTTAGAGAATTTTGACCACACGTCGTATATGGTACTATGATGACAACAATGGAAACAAAAATTTTAATGTATTACAAAAATTTTCCTATCATATATTATATTCTTTTGATTTTAGACCATCGTTTTAAAAGTGAGGATTTTAAAAATTTGCTTGATTATTTTATTCGTGTTTGATATATGTTATGAATCATGTATGTCCCTTCAATTTAATGTCGACAAATTAAAAACAAAAGCATCAAATGCCCTTAAATCTTTATACAATATTTATGAGGGTGAAATGCAAGGAAGTCAAGGAAGAGCAAGAGCCGAAGGTGAGCTACATTTGAAATTATTCTAGAGGTGGTGCAGAGCAATGGCGAAAGTAGTCAGGGGCTCGGGTAGGCTAGAGCCCTTCCGAGAAATTTTTTTTTTTTGATATTTTTACATTCAAGGTCCTCCAATTTTTTTTTTTCAATAGAGCTCCACAACTTTTGGACTGGGTTTAGGGTTAAAAAAAATAAAATAAAATAGTCGTTCTCTCGCGCAGCGCCGCACACCATAAAGAAAATTGCCCTCTGCCCTTCTCTTCTTCCTTCCTTCGGCCCAACACTCACTCTCCTCTCCGGCTCTCTCTTCTTCTTCTCTTCTCAACAGTGGCGATGGCGCAGGCTTCCTCTCTCTTCTTGGCGCGACGGTATTTGCTATTCCTTTTTGCTGCTCTATCTTTATTGTTGTTTCTCCTTCTTGCTGCTGTTGTTGTGCGCGTTTTCTGCCACTGCCCCACTGCTTCTCGACGACCTGCGACTGTGCAAGCGCGGCTCGGTGCTCCTCTGATACTGCTCTGTTGTCTGTTCCTCACTTCCTCTCCTCTGCTTCTCTACTGACTGCTGCTGTGCTGTATGCGTTGTTGCCTCCCGCCAGCTTTCTGCTTCTCTTCTATTGAAGAAAAGGTAAGCACCAGCTTCTCTTCTATTGGTTGTTTGGTTTCTAGGGTTTTTTTTTTGTAAACATATGATTGCTCATTTAATTTGTGTTCTAACTTCTAATTAATGATTAATTTCAACAGTGAAATGTGTTTGAATTTAATTTAAAATGTCTGAATATTTATTATATAGGGTTTTAATATGGACAAATATTTTGAAAAGTGGAAGAAGGGTTCTAAACCTGAACCGGTTGAAGAAACATCATCTAAAAAGCCTCGAGTAGGGGTAGAGTTTTTGGATTGTGAGATTATTGGTGATTCAGGATTGCGTAAACCCATTGATAGTTATCCTTATGAAATTAGAGATGAATTAAGGAGACGGTATGTGGCTAAAGGCCCAACTCAACCATGTGATCATAAATTTCTGCAAACTGATTTTGGTGAAATTAGGAGATCGTTTCAAAAGAGTTGGTTTAAAGATTTTGCTTGGTTAGAGTACAGTGTACATAAAGATGCAGCATTTTGTTTCTGTTGTTATTTGTTTGCTAAAGGTCAAAAGCACAAATATGGTGATGATATGTTTACGGAAGTGGGTTTTAAAAATTGGAAGCGTGCTAAAGAAAAGTTTAGAAACCCCGAAGGATTGTCAAATAGTCCTCACTCTGGTGCTTTAATTCAGTTGTTGGGTTTTAAAAATTAAAGACAAAATGTAAAATATATGTTATCGAAACAAACTAGTCAGACTGAGATTGAATACCGTGCTTAGTTAACTGCTGTTGTAAAAGTGGTTCGATTTTTATTAAATCAGGGTTTAGCTGCTTTCTGTGGACATGATGAGGCGAAAAATTCAACCCGAAGAGGTAATTTTCTTGAATTAACAAAATGGTATTGTGATCAAGTGGAAAAAGTAAACAAGGTCATGAACTTGAATGCTCCGCGAAATAATCAATTGACTTCACCTAAAATTCAAAAAAAAATTATTAATGCTTGAGTGAGGCAAGCTATTGTAAATGAGATTGGTGACAAGTTTTTTTCTCTCTTAGTTGATGAGGCTCGAGATAGCTCCGTGAAGGAGCAAATGTCCATAGTTTTGAGATTTGTTAATGATAATAGAGGAATGATCGAGCGTTTTCTTGGAGTTGTATACGTCAGTGACACTTCTGCACAGACTTTAAAAAATAGTATTGATGATTTCTTTACAATAAATAGATTATCAATTTCCCGGCTTAGAGGTCAAGGTTATGATGGGGCGTCTAATATGCATGGCGAGCTTAATGGATCGAAACAAAAAATTTTAGATGAAAATAAGCACGCATATTATGTTCATTGCTTTGCTCACCAACTTCAATTAGTGCTTGTGACTACTACAAAGAAAAATGGTCATGTGTGTACTTTTTTTGAGTACATTGCTATAATTGTAAATGTTGTTGGTGCTTCATGTAAAAGAAAGGATGTTGTTCTGCAAAAGCACCATGATGATCTTGTAAAACGTATAGAAAGTGGAGAAGTTGCTACAAGAAAGGGCAAGAATCAGGAAACAAGTTTAGCCCGGCCAGGGGACACTCATTGGGCCTCTCACTTTAAAACCATAACTAGGATTTTGGATATGTGGGATGCAGTGACACATGTACTTGACACTATATTTGAAGACGGGAATGAGTTCAATAGTCGAGGCATTGCTCGAGGGTTGATTGATAACATAAATCAATTTGAATTTGTATTTATTGCTCATTTAATGGTAGATGTATTGGCTGAAACAAATACATTGTCAATGTACCTGTAACAAAAGACTGAAAACATAATCATCACTGTCCGAATGATGAAGATAGTAAAGGATGAATTGAAGAAATACAGAAATGATGATGATTGTTGGGAGGAATTATTGGGTGTTGTTACTGCATTTTGTACCAAAAATGATATTTTTGTACCCAATATGCAAGATCCTAAACCAGGCCAAGGCCGAGCTAAATTATACAGGAGTATGGATGGGCAGCCAAAGATTTACTACCATTTATTTCGTCGAGAGATCTTTTTTGAGGTAATTAATTTTCTTTTCTTTTTTACGTATTCCCAAATATTCAATTATTTGTAATATTATAAATTATTAACTGTTCTATGTATAATGTTAGGTTCTAGATCTTATAGTCAAATAAATGGATGATCGTTTTACGGAGTCAAATATAGAGTTACTTATGTGCATATCATGCCTTGATCCTAGAGATTCATTTGCAAATTTTGATCGGAATCAGTTACTCCGTTTATCTGAGTTTTATCCAGATGATTTTTCTGTCTCTGATAAGTTTGAGCTGAAAACACAACTTAATACATATATCTCTTACATGAGATCAAGTGATGGGGCAGTTTTCTCTGGCCTTACTAACATTGGAGATCTGGCAAAAAAGATGGTTGAAACAAAAAGTCACATGTTTTTTAATTTGGTTTATCGACTAATTGAGTTGGCTTTAGTCTTGCTTGTTGCTACAGCTACCATAGAAAGGTCTTTTTCTGCTATGAACATCATTAAGAATGATCTATGTAATAAGATGGGAGATGAGTTTCTCAATGAAAGTTTGGTTTGTTATGTTGAGGACGAGAATTTTAAGAGTATTGAAGATGAAGACATCTTGCAACGGTTTCAGAATATGCAAACTCGAAGAACAAAATCGTCATCTTAATCATTTCCTTTATTCTTCACATGTAAAACTCTATTTTTGATAATTTTTCGATAGTGATTTCTTTTTCATTGTAAACGTATTTGTATGAATGTTATTTATTTTTATATTAATCTTCTAATCGTTCTAAATTAATTGCAGTTCATATTGGATTTCGTCTTCTGATCATGCTTATCGGTTATCTAAAGATTCTGATCAAGATTTTCAGCTTTGATAGAGGTATTTATCCCATGTGTGATGGGTAATCATTCCTCGTAAGTGATGGGTGATCACTCCTCATTGGTAATGAGCGATTACCTATTTTTTGCTATGTTATTTGTAAATTTAGAATTGTAATGCTTCTCCCGTGAGTGATGGGTAATCATTCCTCGTGAGTGATGGATGATCTCTGCTAATTGGTAATAAGCGATTACCTATTTCTTGCTAT
Source organism: Catharanthus roseus (assembly GCA_028651295.1). Classification (NCBI taxonomy): domain Eukaryota; kingdom Viridiplantae; phylum Streptophyta; class Magnoliopsida; order Gentianales; family Apocynaceae; genus Catharanthus; species Catharanthus roseus. Next base: position 797,247 of record JAPQWS010000087.1, read on the forward strand.
ATTATTTGTAAATTTAGAATTGTAATGCTTATCCCGTGAGTGATGGGTAATCATTCCTTGTGAGTGATAGGTGATCACTCCTCGTTGGTAATGGGTGATTACCTATTTTTTGTTATTTTATTTATAAATTTGGAATTGTTTGAATGTTTTTGTACTTATAATGCATCTATTTTATAGACGAAATTCTAAACAAACTTTTAATGTAGTTTAGCCTCTCCAAGTTTTGTTTCCTGGTTCCGCCACTGGTGCAGAGGATATTCTGCAACTGTTGGAGTGGCTGCAACAGTTCATGTGCGAGAATAACTATAAGCGAGTTGTCTATATATGATTATGTCCTCGAGTAAATGATTATTCAGATGATTTTGATATCTTTGGATGGTGGTGTGATAATTCAGGACAATATCTTATCCTATCTAAGATATCTCGAGATGTCCTAACACATTTGTCTCTACAGTGGCATCTGAAAGTGCCTTCTCTAACCGTCGTTGTACAATCGATGAAATTAGGAGGCGGATGTCACATAATATATTTGAGGCTATTACGTGTCTAGCCAACTGGTACTTACAAGAAGACAGGATTACCTGACGGAATATGGCTGAATATGGAATATTATTTGGTTCTGCCGCTCAAATATAGTCACTTATATATATGATTTTTATTTTTAAATTTTAATAGATAGTATTAATTTGTTAGATTTTAACAATTATTTTTAAATTGCAACTTCTTTTGGAAGGTTTAGTTCCTAAGTCCCCTTTCTATGTAATTTTTATTTTATTATTAATAAAATCATAGAGATCCATGCCAAACCCCCACCACTTTAATCTGGTTTTTCCTTAATATTTTTTTAAACTTATAAGTATTAAAAAAAATCTTAACTTTTTTAAATTTGAGAAAAATAACTTAAGTTTTTTAAAACTTAAGAAACATAAGTAAATAAGTTAGGTTTTTTAAACTTAAAAAAGTTAGATTTTTATAGCTTAAGACAAAAACTGAAATGTTTTAAACTTAAGAAAACAACTTAGAATTTATTAAAAAATAAAAGAATTTATACTTAAATTTTTTGAACTAGTAAAAAATAAGTTTTTTGAAACAAAAATATTAACAACTAAACTAAAAACCCCCAAAAAAACTTTTAAAGAAATAAAAAAATTAAATTCAAACTTGTTTGTCATTTAACAATAACATTTATGACTTGTCAATATCATTTCTCATTCATTTGTCCTTTCTCTTTTGTCCAATTGTTCTTTTCATTTGTCATTTTCCCATAATTTGCAATGATCATATTAAAACAAATAGAATTTGAAATAGTTGAAGTATCAAGAAAGACAATGTAATAACTATGTTCATTGGGACTTGGATTTTGTCTTTGAAATACAAATTACAAATTAAAATAATAAAATATGTCATTTTCTTTTCAAAATAACAATCTTATTATTTTCATCTATAAATAATGCTCCATTAAAATTTTATCTCCTTCCAAGTTCAACTTTAATTCATCTTTCAACTACTCTTTTTCTCTTTATCTCTTTATCTCTCTTCTCAACTCTTTCAATTCAAGAAAACTCAATAGCTTCCAACAGTAATAACGACAACCTCCGCCCCCCTCTTCCCAAGACCCAAACCCCCTCCCTAATAACCATCGATCTATCATCGTATAGCATAACTTTTATATTATAAATCCTTAAGACAATGAAGCAAGATGTCAAATATATCGTGATATTTTGCACTACAATACGATTGGAGGTTCCGAGGAGATATTGTTAGACACTTAACGATGTCACATGAAGAATAAATAATATTCACAAAAGCACCTCTAATGCTACCTGGCACTCTTCCAAGAGTGATAGATTGATTCGTGCATGGTGTATCATCTGATAAGTTTATTATGCATATTTATGTATTTACTTGTTTGACTTTTTATGTACTATGTTTTAGGAGGTTTAGACCTAAAACCCTCCTCCTAAGTTGTTTAAGTTAGTTTTATTTAACTTATGTTATTTGAATTTAAGTTACTTTTATCTTAAATTCATTTAAATATAAATAAAAAAATTTAAAGGAAACAAAAAATAAAAATAAAAAGTTTGTGGATCCGTCAAAGACCGGACGACCTGGTCTAACTTCCTTTGTGGTCCGTGTTGGACTCACCCATACATAATCGTAGTTCGAATCGAATTGATATCGCAAAACTGGCAGGCTAGCTAGCGGCCTGGTTCATTTGAGGCCTAGGGTTGGACAGACAATCTGGCCCACTTGTCACCCTAGATATTTTAAGAATTTTAACTCTAGTATTAAAAAACAATCAAAATTACTCAAAATTTTAAAGTAACATTTAAGATTCAAAAGTTTTCAACTTCATTTTAAAAATGAAAAATTGATTCAAGTACCTAGTTTTTGAAATTAAAGGATATGATATTTAATTGATAATAATCCAAAATTTTAGGAATTTTTTTAAAAAATTAACCCTATGGTTTAATGGGGATTGCTATTTGTAGCCTGTAAATTACTCCTGAAGTCGACTGAATCCTCATTTATATCTTACCCTTCTTTATCTACTTTCTATCTCAAAAAAAAAAAACTCTCTACCTCTCTTTATATATTCAAACTTCAATAATCAAGTGGGGGATTTCGGAATCAGATTTGCGTAAACGGAGGTTAGTATATCCATCTTTAACTTTACAATTACATTTTTACTAATTCAAAACATCAAAATCGACCTAAAAACTGCCGAAATAAAACAAAAATCTATATAGAAAACTTGAACAACTGGATGAACATCACGGGGTGACGGAGGTATATCCGGCACGTTGTCTTGGGAAACGCCAGATCGAGCGTACTGCCCAGAAAGTTTGAAAATTGGTTTTATTTTATTTTTATTTTTTTGTGCCTAGAAAGGTTGAATAAAAAAAGGAGCGGCTAAATTACATGGGGATGGTCGAATTACACCCGTCAATGTTTTCCAAGCACCAATAATCATTTATGTAGGAGTAGTTTACGAATTACAAATAGCAGTCCATAATTAATACGCCCTCCGTGTAATATAATTTGTAGAATAAATGATCAACCTTAAAAGAAAATAACTATTAAAAAGATATACTCCCAATATAAGAGATTTTCAAATAAGTGTTTATTGAACTTTTTCTATATTTATCATTTTTTATTAATTTATTTTACACTCATTATCTATCTCTTTTCTTATTTATGAAGGATAGAAATGGGTATTGTGATTAAAAATTTTCTTATTTCAAGAACTTTAATTTATGTGTAAAGGTTTAAAATTCTTTATGTTTTATAAGGGGGATTATTAATTTTTTTTAATTATAAAAAAGTGCATTAGATAGTGTATTAAAAAATAATATGTTAGAAGGAAGATTTGTAATTAGCTACTCAATTTATTTAGAAAAAAAAATCGAAAGAAACTTGGAAAGAAAGGAATCCCAAAAGTCCATTTTCATTTAAAGATAAGACTGTCACGTGAGAGAAAGACGGTGGAGGAGTGGAACATTTGGGACATCCCAGTCCCAGTCAGTCTCCTTCCCACAGGGGGGCTCTTATCAGACAAGATTAGGGAATTCCATAACCTCTCATACATCTCTTCCCCAAATACTAACATTTTTTATTTTTTATTATTATTTTTTATTTTGGTGAAACACGTATTAAGAACATCTGGACTATGATTTCATGATCAACCTAAGCTATTCATCGGAAGATGTGAAGTAGTAGTACTAGTTAAAAATCTTTCTCGTGATTCCTTTTCTTTTCTGGGTAAGTTTTGGCATTTAATGCGAGACAGTACAACTACACTACTCTCGTACTTCAAAAAGTTTGAAGCTTCATTGTCTGTAACCTCTTCTGGGTCCAGCTTTCCTTTCAACCTCAAGTGAGTCTGCTTCTTTGAATTTAAAATCAAGGGTTTTGAAGAACATTCTTTTTCTTCTTCTTCGTCTTCACAGTTCCTGAGGTATCGGTGAAATTGTCACCACCATGGCTCAATACAACAACATGGAAGCTGATAAAATGTGGGTTCTTTTTTCTTTTGAATAGACCCAAAATCTTGTCGTTTTGGCTGCTTTTTTGAACATTTTCTGCCAAACCCATTTTGTATTTTGGTTTTACTCGATCAGTGCAGGAAATAAAATAGCTTCTGGATGGGTTTATTCCATCCATCAGAGCCAAAGATCAATCAAAAAGGAAAGGAAAAAGGAGTCATGGGTTTTATTACAAGGTTTTATCGAACAATGTTCCTTGATCTTTGTCCTTTTAATTTTAATTACTTTTGGGATCTGATGGGGTTCACTTTGTCTCGTGATGATAAAGTTAGTATATCCTGTTTTCACTTGGTCTTGGTGAAAGGGCAAATGTTCTTTTAACGATTATAAGACAAGTCATTCTATTGGGATCATGGACATTATGTTTGTATATTCCTCCACCTTGGATACTGTTGCTTTTGGTTTTAGGTTATGAGTGATTTTAGTTCTGAGAGTGACTAATGATACTGTTTCTTTTTTTATTTTTTATTCATGCAATAAAATAATGGGCAGAGGTTTTATTTATATTTCCTGTGGTTGTCATGGGATGATATTGTATTATTGATTTCATGATATAATTTTGTACAGTGTTGGTTGCTTCGCATTTTTAGGGTGTAGTTTACATATGGGGCTCAATGCCATAAAGTTGTCTGCCTTTTAGTTTCAATACTCTTCAGAGTTTCTAACTGAACTATACTAATTCATGACAATGGGAACAGGTTAGATGTTTATATTTATGATTATCTTGTAAAGAGAAAATACAGTAATTCTGCCAAGACATTTCAAACAGAAGCCCATATACCTGCTAAAACTTCAGGTATGATGATTCAAGTCCTGTTGAAATCGAAATTCGTATAATCCTTCTTTGTTGGGGGCGGGGATGGAGAAAGACATATAGTGTATCATTCTCTAGCTTTGTGTATTAATTTACGTCTTACCATTGGTTTTCAGCAATAGATGCTCCAGGTGGATTTCTCTTTGAATGGTGGTCAATCTTTTGGGACGTGTTCATTGCTAGATACAGGCCAGGCTCTAAGAGTGAAGTATGTATAAATATATACCTACGGATTCTTTAATTCTATTGTTGTATGTGTACTTATGAATCCTTGTTTATTGGTATCTAACGAGTTTTTTTGAACTTTCAAGCTTTTAAATTCTAGTGCATACTTGAGACAATATTTCATGAGTTTATGCATTTCGACTACAATCCTCATCATTTCGCCATACAGATCACATTGAATGTCATGTTATTTTAGCTCTTGGTTAAAATGATAGCTCCAGATGGTTATATAACTAATGTCTCTGTTCAAAAGAGATGTTTTTTGTTTGGTTGTCAATGAAAACCTACATGAGTGAAGTTCTTAGACAGCATAGTCTAGAATCTGCACCATGTTCATAATTTGAAAAAAAGTTCCCAGTTTTTTAGTTGAATCTTTTGAGGATGGGATGTGTCTAGAAGTGTCCCTCGTTCTAAGTGATTGTGATTTAGTTTTAAGTTGAAAGATGGCTGTGCTTTTGATACTGTATGCAATGACAGATTTTAGAGTTCATAAATACTCAATTTAAGAAATTACAGGAGCAGCTGCAACAACAGAAACTACAGCAGACTTCCCAACAGCAGCAGTGGCTGGAGCAGATGCAGTTGCAGCTTATTCTTCAAAAACATATTGAACAGCAAAAGCAGCAGCAGCAAAGAGACGAGATCCAGGTTCAATCTAGCGCTGCCAATAGCAACATTACCAGACAAAACCTTGGTTCCACAAATGCCTTGGCCAAAAAGGTACCATGAGGAATGCTCAAAACCTACTATTTGTGAATTTATTTCAGCTGATGCAGAAATGGAGGTCATCCTTCTATTAACTGCTATCATGATGAATATCTACCAGTATTTGAATGTCAATTGCACATTATGCAGATTATGTCACCACATCGAATTCTGCAGCCAAGGTGCAGTCAGAACATTGGCCAGCCCTCTGATGCAGCTCATGTTGCATTATTAAGATCAGCTGGGAGTGGCGGCCAGCTTCCACAGTATTTTCTATTTTCTGGTTTTTGTTGTTTCACTTACCTCTCTGATGAGTAATTTTAAGTTTGATCAGTATTGGTACTTTTCAGGCAATTTCCATATGATGGAACTCCGAGTAATTTAAGTTATTTCCAAGCAATGAATGATCAGATGCAACAAACTTGGACATCTCAAGTATTTATCTTTTCCTTCTCCCCTTAAGAGGGGGGAAAACATACATTAGAAATAATTATGATAAATTTACTGTTATTAATTTCTTATACTTTTTCCTTGTTTGCATGCTGGAACTTGAAAGAGTTCAATAACTCCTGCTACCTACCTCAGAGTACCAAGTTCAGATGGTTCATTAGACAAAGTTACTGGTACATTTACTAGCCTCTCTGGAAAATGTCTTACTGTAGAGTATCTGTTAATCTCTAGTCTTTCAGTTAGTTTCATTCTCTAATTCCACTTCACCTGTCCTGGGCTTATTATGGCTGTGACAAGTTTATTTCATTTATTTCCTCCCTTGGTTGTCTCTTCCTATGCTAGATTTTGATATTGAAGATAGTAATAATGTGTTTTTGGGAAAAAGTTTGCTAAGATTAGCAGCAGTTTTCAACCATTTCTTTGGATATCATAATCTCATGGCTTCTCTAGTATTTTAGTTGAAGTGTGATTAGTGAATCAGATATAATCATATATGAAATGAATGCTGGTTATTTGATCTCTTTATCTAATTCTTATGTTTGTTATCTGAAGAGTTTGCCTCTGATCCGTTTACTGTTTTCAGTTCAAACATTTTCCAGAAGTATGTTATTTCTATTAGAAACCAGAATTTGTATCCCACATTAACCAAATATGAGCCCTATTGTTAACGAAAAAAATGGTTTTGCTTTGTTCACAGTTTGCCTAGATAGGCTAGCTATACAATCCAGACTTCGCATCCTTTTTTGTTGCTGTATGTTGTTTTGCGCAATAACTATACACAATGTAGGAAATATCCTTGAGCAAAGATCCTAGGAACAGAAGCATATACTGTAGTGGCATGTTCAGCCCACAACCGTTATTCATTTTGTATCATACTGATCTTAAACCTCATTATCTGGTGTTGTTTCAGAATCAGATCAGACTGCAAACAACTTTCCATTGGAAGGATGGCCACTTTCGGTAGGTTGGCGAACTTTTTCAATGTGTTAAAATCATAAATGGGTGAACACAATATTGCATGCTGCTTCGATTTTGATTAGGTATCTTGTGCGGAAAAGAAGGGATATTGAACTTTTTGAATAATATGTAGGAATGAATCATCTAATTTGATGTGTGATTATCCTGTTTCCACCTTTTCCTGAAGCTAATAAATGCTAGTGCATTGTGGTTATCAGTCTAATTCTGCTTTGACATAATGTGGATGGTAATTGATGGATGCACAAAATCATTTATTAATGTTTAGATCTGTGCAATTAGGAAAGGAAAAGGTTGGACAATGAAAATTATTTGGTGGCCAATAATTTGTACATGTAGGAAAACATCATATAACTTCCCTGTTCATCTTTAATTTGAGGCAATGGTGATTTAAGAGCAACTATGCAGAAACTCAAATTATACTGATGGAATACTTCACTTCTCGACCGCATCAACGCGTCGATTGATTTCTTTACAGTTATCGAATTATCATTCTATCATAAGAATCTAGAGATAAATATATTTTCTGTATTGTCTAAATGCTGGCAAGAGCTTTTCTCCCACTTTTATCCTCATCTGTGAGCTATTTAGTTATGCGTGGATTTGGGTGGTTGTCAGGTGTTTCAGCAGCAAATATTGAAGAACAACCAATGTCATAAAGAACACATTCAACCTATGCCACATTTCCAGCAGTTTAAACAACCAAACTACCAAGACCAACAGCCAGATAAAATGGATGCTGTTGGTGGCAATGCAGATTGTGCTGCCATTTCCAATACCTCTAGAGATTATAGCCAGGTATGTAGATTATATAGTTGCTAATTTTCTCTTATTAGATTTATGGGCTTTAAAGCGTCTAGTATGCAGACAGTTAAGCATATGCTGCTCTGCATCCATTTAGGAACTGATGAGTTATTTTCGACTCTGAGGTGAAGAATACAAAGCTTCAGGGACATTTGCACACACTCCTGATGGCAATATGATACTTCTACATTTAGTTCCATTGCATTGTTATTTGTGGTGCATCATGAGAACCTTTTTAAGGGTTCCTTTAAAGAGGTGGGATCATTAGGTATTGGTTAATACAACTGTAATTCCTTTTACTAATCGTTTTTATTTTCTGTATGCTTAGGCTACAGAGAATCAAGTTCTGAGGAAAAGAAAGCAGCCAATTTCTTCTATGGATCCTCCCAACAGCTCAGGAACGGGAACTACCAGCAGATCAAAAAGATCCTCCTCAATGCTGTCAATAAACAAAATAGGGCATCATGGAGATAGTTCCTCTTCTGATGCGCATATATTCCACCGTGGTAGTTTTGGGCCACAAACATCAGGGGCAAATCAATTGGTGAGGGACATTACCTTAACTAGTCTTTTAAGTTTGAGAAACTATATGCAATGCACTTTTTAATCAGAAGGTGCTTGCAATCCAAACCTTTCCGCAAAAATTAATCTGATTGGGAATTATATAATAAACTGATTTGACACCAGAAAGAGTTTCCTGTCTCTGTACTGTTTAATGTTATGCCATCTTTTGCCACCACAAGAATAGTGGCGTAATCTAACTTGTTTCACTTGTAAGTAAAGAAATTCTGAATATCCTTGAAAGAAAATTGCAAAGTAGACTGGTTGATGGATCTAAACTGTTTCGAGTTTTTCTTATTGTCTTGTATGCTTAAAGTATTTAAGTGCTCTCGAACTATGTGAAAAATCGATCTTCATTTTATCACGTACCTTCATTAACAAGAGATTGCCTCTTCTACAAAGATCTTCTTATTTCACTTTTTAATGGTAGCTAGATTCTTTCTACATAATATACCATATCAATCAATTTTTGTAGAATAATTCATAGCTAGATACTTTCTGTATAATGTACTATGTCAGTCAATTTTTGTGGAATAAGTCAAAGTTTAAAACTAGGAGCTGCTATTAAATGACTGCTGTCTAATCAGAAACCTTAAGCTTTTAAAACCATATCTCCTTGTAAGTATTTTTGGTGATGTGTTCTTCACATATGTGCTTCCCAATTCTCTGCCAAAGGATATTAACTTAATAATACCCACTACAGGCTGATTCAGATAATAATGGATCTTTGGCTGACAATGTTGATTCCTTTTTTTCTTCATCTAATCCTGGAAAGGAAAATACAACTGGTGAAGGCTTGGAGGGCAGCCAAGGTATAACCACGACAATATTTTAGGCTTTGGTATATCATTTCATGTATTTCCTTATTTTGATCTTTGGATAATTCTTTTTGTGACAAATAGATATTACATTCTCAGAAGTCGGGATTATTCATGCAAATTTAGTGAATCATTGTGATTTCTCATCTGATGGAAAGCTTATTGCCACTAGTGGCAATGATGAAAAGGTAAAGAACATAATATATCAAACAGATTGTTGTTTGATAGATTATTTGCATCTGCAATTAATGATTGGGAGTTTTGGAAAGTCATTCCTGCTGCTGGTTCTTTTGTTGTAGATCATGATATGGTCCGTAGAGACAAGAGAGGAAAAGTGCACAATAGAAGAACATTCTGATGTGATTACAGATATTCGTTTCAGTCCAAGGTTGCCTCGAATTGCTACATCTTCTCTTGACAAGACTGTCAAGATATGGAATGTCAATAATGTAATCTAAGCTCCTTTTTCTTTCGTTTTCCTTGTCTTTGGAGTTCTCTGCACGTATGTGATGTGAACATTAATTTATATACTCTAAATCATTCAGATTCTGCAGAAAGTTTGATGAATTCAGCAGATCTGGTTCTTGTTTGATTTTCTACATGAAGTTTTTATGAAATGCACATAAATATGTAGCATCTAGACATGTAAGTTTCTCATCCTGTGCCTTGGAAAAATCATTGAATGTTATATTTAAGACCGAAGGACACGGTAAAAGTTGCAAAACTGATCGTCAATAACTACTAACAAGATCCGTATATGTCTGAAGCAGCAGTATACTGCAACTGCTACATATTTGATCTTGTTGCATCAGTCACTATTGGTGGCGGGGGTGGGGTGGGGATCATATTGGTTAAGGTTTCATAACCATTTCTTGAGGGCAGAAGGTGATACTGGAAATTGAATGGTTGAAAGAAATATAGTCTAAGCCTGTAAACCTGTTTTCGAACTTGAAATACATGTTAATGATTAGACAGCTTCTCTGTACAGCCAGGCTATCCCCTAAGATCTTTTGTTGGTCACTCGGCTCCTGTTATGTCTCTGGACTTTCATCCAAAGACGGAGGACCTTGTCTGCTCTTGTGATGATGCTACTGCAATTCGTTACTGGAGTATCAAATCTGGTGGCTGTACCGGACTCTCAAAGGTATAAGTTCTTGACGAGTTTCTAAATATCTATGCCATGCCCAAAGGCCATGTGAAGGCACACAAGAAAGCCGTTCTTTCGTCAAATTATTTTTCTTATGGTCATCTTATTTTTTGTCGCTTTCACTGGAAATTTTCAGGCTGATGCTACTCAGGTAAGGTTTCAACCTGTTCATGGGAGGTTCCTTGCAGCTGCTGTTCGAAATGGTGTATCCATAATTGATGTTGAGACGGCACAAGCAAATGGCTATCCACTCAAGGTCGGCCGATCTTTTTATGATTTTCAGTAGACAGTGTTTGTCCCTGATAAATGTGGATTTCCGTCTAATTGTTTCAATTGCCAGAAATGCACAGGAATTACTTTCCTTTTCTATGAAAATCTTCTTCTGGTCTCTCTCCAGTGCTTCTAAACCTGGATTTTCATCATTTATTCTTTTCTGCTTCTTGTGTTGGTTCTGGATCCTAGAGTTAATGGTTTCTAAGTTGACCCTGAAGGCTAGTGTGTGAAAGACATTCATGCTCATATATGGGGACACCTACATGTGAAAGCAGTCTACACACACACACACACATGAAGGAACTATCACAGGGCAGTCCATGGACTTTTTGAAAATCCCCATGTTTGCCCCTTGAGCCTGAAGGGGGAAGAGAGACATGGATAGAGCATATTCGAGAATGAGCACAAGTTAATGATTTCTTAAAAATGCTACTACCTCCAGTCAAGAATAAAAGTCTTTTTAGACTTGTGTACAAGAATTAAGGATTAGGAAACTAATAATAAAAGAGGTAGTATTAAGAGAGAGAGAGAGAGAGAGAGAGAGAGAGAGAGGGAAAGAGATAATAAATGAATTAAAGATGATTAAATTGTAAACTAAACGGACTAATATTCCTGATTGGAGGTAGTATTATTTGAGATTTATACTTCCCTTTTCATCCGATCTGTGGTTTTTTTTCATGCTTGTGCTTGATACTAATGTTGTTGGAGGATGCAATGCATAAAGTTGCACATGCTTGTAACAAGTCAAACACTGAGTATAGATATTGAGTTTCATAACCAGACATTGTGCTTATTTTTTTATTCTTGTAATGAAGGGTCACGCAACAAATGTTATTTCTGTGTGCTGGAATTCCTCTGGTGAATACCTGGCTTCTTTAAGCGAGGATGTGATTAGGGTCTGGAAGATTGGTTCAGGCGAGGTGCAAGACTGTATACATGAATTAAGCACCAGCAGCAAAAAATTCCAATGCTGTGTATTCCATCCATGCTATCCTTCCTCGCTAGTCATTGGTTTCAATCAGGCAAGAGACCCCCTCTTCATAATCAGTACATATTTCCTTTTGCAAATCATAAGTTTTATAGGTTTTAGACACTGACAACACTTGACAGGTACTGGGTGGGGGGTTCATTATTAAGATCCTTTTAAGCGTATAGCATGCTTGCTTGATGTAGACTTCTGTTTATCATCGTGTCCTGAATTTTAGATTTATCATGTCATCTTGTGTTTGTAAAGAATCTGCTTCTCTCATTTTTCAGTCTCTGGAGCTCTGGCACATGGCTGAGAACAAGATGATAACTTTGCTTGAACAGCCAATCAATGCATTAGCAGTATCGCCGCGTTCAGGTTATGTGGCTTCAGCTAGTGATGAAAATCTTATCAAGCTCTGGAAATGAATCTATTTAGAAGTCAGTTTACCGGTATCAGTTTTAGAGGCAGATGATATATTTTGGTTCAGAAGTATAGGTTTATGGATCTTGTGCATATCTGTTTCCTAACAAAAGAGCTGTTCTGCAGAAACTGATGAATGATAAGAGGCCCATACATGATATATATTATATTTTGTTTATATATATAGTATTTATGAAGTCACAATCTCCATAACTATGTTATTTTGGGCTTAAAAAAACTTAAAAGCCATGTAAATCTTACTAAAATGCTTTAGATTTCAGTCAAACTTTGAAAACCTAGGGAAGTTTGATATCATTTTGATCCTAGGAAGCTTCTTCTCTGGAGAAGTTTTGCTTTGATTTGATTGGAAGCATGTTGACTTAGTGATCAATTCACTAAATTTCTTTACTGGATTCTATTTATGATGCATTGCATTTTCTGAAGGTTCAAGAGCACAACTCATAGGGTCAACATGCATGGATGGTGTTTGTTTACTTGGGAATTGCATTCTTCATTCATACTAGAAGAAGGATAATGTTTCTGGGATTATTTAACATTCCTGGGGAATTGCATTAGTTGTACTAGAAGAAGGATAATGTTTCAGGTTGGATTAAAATTGAGTTGATTAATTTGTTTAGCTGAAGACAAAATTGAAAAGAAAGCCTCCCTTCCCTTCCCTTCCCTTCGCTTCCCTTGCTGCTGAGTATATTGCTAATGCTAATATGGGTGTCTCAAGTTGTTACGAATAGGTAGACTCATGCTTTTACATGTCAGACAAGGGTTTTATAGCAAGTAAATGATTTGTTTGTGTATCACTCTATGTATTACATTCTTTTTATAATATATATTTTTTAATTATTAAGTTTTATTAATAAAATATCCCAAATCAAAAAGTAGTACTTGAGTCTCTTATAGAATATATTTTACCAGAAGAATTGAAATTTTTGGTTCACAGAAAATAAAAAGGGAACTTATTCTGCACACTCAAAGCATGACTGGGATTCTATTTATTTGGATTTGGTTTTAGCTTAGATTCGGGTCCATTTTGATTAGAAAATAAATAAAAAAAATTAATTTATATATATATACTTTTTTACATTAGGTCTCATCTTTCTTTTTATAAATAATTTAATTTTCACATCTTAAATTAAAAATCTTCATATTTTTTATTATTAAATCCAATCAAAGTAGACAGGAATAAAAGAAGTAAAATGGAGTGTAAATAAAATAATCCATCTAAATAAACTAGTGGATCAAAGCGAATAAGGTCTAAGGCGTCATTGAAATAATGGGCCTTCATACTGAGGTACTTTTTCTAAATAATTACGTGATAAAGGGGGAGGCCCATGTTTCACCAGTAAATGGATAGGTTGTAAATTTAGACGGTTAATCAATTTCTCTTCCCCAAACTTGATTTTTCCCCTTCAATCTCTCCTCCACACAGCATTACAGTACCATTCTTCTTCATCTTATTTTTCTATTATTTTCTTTTATGAAATTTCATAGTTTCTTGTTATTACTCTTCTCTTCTGTTTCCAAAAAAAAAAAAAAAAAATGAACAACACAATTTTTCAGTACTAAAAATTTTGTTTTAGTACTTTTTTATCTTCACATGCACACATATATGTAAAAGCTTGATAAAAAAATTTGATATTCCTTTTTATTTAAATCCTTAAAATAATATTTAAAAATCTGAATTGTATTATTAGTTCTTATTATTGAAACTCATAGAACTATTTTTAAGTGAGGTTTTCATGGCATTTTAGTATTCTGTTATTAATTATACTAAAATTTTAAATCCTATTGAATTGATTATTAGAAAAAAAATTATCTACTTGTCATGTAGATGTACTTGTCCCTTTTTAAAAAAAAAGATATACTCATCCCTTTATGTGAAAATATTACCCCAAAAAAACCTATATGAAAATATTTCTATATATATATATATATATATATATTTAAAGTAAGAAATTTTGTTTCTGAAAGTAAGATCTTTCAAACTTATCTTTACTAAAATTAATATTAATCAAGGATAATTAATATATAATATTTACTAATAGAGAATTAAAGAAATTTGCCCTGGATTTATCAATTGCCTTGTCTCCACTTACCAGGACATGCAAATATCATTTGAGGGTGGGCTTTCCAACATCCAATGTCTTTATTTAGTCGTAAGCACACTTCCCCTAAAAGTCGATTCCCAACTAATACTAATTAATATTATTAACTAATCTGAATATTTGATTATTAGACCATGTCGTCTAGCCGAGCTTATTTCGGATTAATTTAGGCGCCTTATTTAAAGCTTGCAAACCCATGTGTCGGACTCTTGCATAGATTCATAAGCAAACTAGTCACATGTAATTGTAACTAAAACTTAGTCCGAGTATAATGACTTCATTATTTAATTTATTTTCTTCTTTTATACACTAGGAAGGAAATACGGTCAGAATTAACATTTTACGTTATGTAGGAGACCAAGAGTTGAATTCTCATCCTTTGGTTGGGAGGGATAGCAGCGATACGATTTTTTCTGTTAGAACAAAAAACAGTAGTGGAATCAAAATGACTTCATGGCGTGTTACAATGTCACTTTCTTTAAGACTTATTTCGCCCCACTAATACTTTGGTATGCAACTTGGTTAAGCAAAATATCCTGGAGGACACGATGAAGCCTATGTTTGATAGCGTCTTGCATTTACAATATCAAACCCTAAAGTATTACTGATACATCAGATATATGAGAGCCTTCTAAGATATTGAGAGACTATAACATACTATAGGATAATGAGGCTAAGTAAACAAAGATCTTCTTATCCTTTTATAGATAGTCTTACACCTCCAATTTATTGTTATAATTCTTTAGTTAGAATTATATCTCTATTAAATGGACATTCATGAACTATTATAACTCCTAGGAACATTCATAACTGATGCATAAGATATATCCATTAGTTACATTTCAAGAATCTTATCATTCATATGTCATATTCATAGTATTCTGAAAATCTCCAACAATCTCCCACCATTTTTCAAATATCTAAAAAAATCATATATCTGGAAATCATATGCATAAATAAAGGTATCTTGTGATTTGAACCTTTACTCAGTAAAGTACATCATAGTTAATCATAATGGCATGGTAGAATAAATCTTTGAACCAACGATTATATATCGATTAACTAAACATACTTTACACATAGATTTCAAAACCAATAAACACTCTAATCAACTGACACTATTATGGCCACGTGTCTATATCTTTTTTATGAATGCTATAAGAGTCAAGTCTTGAACTCAGATAAGGGGCCACACTTCACATTCATATAGGTGGACTTTGCATATCGAGTGTTCCCATAGTGTACACTCTTTCATTAAACTTCCACGTCCATTGAAGGTTTTAAACTCAACATTCTTACCAAACCTATGGGATACCAAGCACTTTACTGGGGATGGAGGAATAACAATATTATAATGCTTGCAATCACACATATAATAATTTTAACTCATTGAATTCAAGACTTGATGTTATATCAAGCGTTGAGTCGAGTGCTATTATTGGTGGTTTTATGATATGGACTTGTGACCCATCCCCTTACAATGTTTTAAACACGAACTCTCTTGTAAGATTTTTCCAATATATTTGCTAGCATTTAAGTGATCTTACAAAATAAATAGTGATCACTTTAACTAAATATTTGATATAACTATAGTTAAGTCATAAATCCTTGACTTTATCATTTCATTTTCTCATTTTTTTGAAAACTCATCTCTTAAGAAATGCACACTTTTAAACTTTAGGTATAGAACCCTTTGGTTCTATTGGTTAAAAACCAATGTGCTTTATCATGCATATTCAATTCCTTTTCCACCAAATTTTCATTGAAGTTCATGAACCTTTTCATTCAAACAACTCTGTACTTCTAAATGCATTAGTTAGAGCTTTTCATTGATACATCTTTTATATGAGATAATTGTATTCTTGATAATTTTATTCTTTTTAGTTTGAATTTATTCAATATCAACGAGCTGTTTATATAGTTCTATCATCCATAACCTTGAGAGCAAATAGAGTATGATAATATTGCATTATCTTTTACATGATACTCTATCTTCCTTCTGAAGCACACAATTATATCGTGACATGTAAAGAGTTGAGTTCAAATTCCAATAGATTCAGAAATAATGCATCATAATATATATTTCCACTTTTGTCATGTTTTGCAAATTCAATGCATAACTTGCAACTGTCTGTTGCAAATCGTCAGCTTTGAGATTTTTAATTTCTCTCTTATGATATAATCTTCTAAAATCAGAAGATATCACAACATAACATAGAATAATTGTTTATAAACATGTTAAAATATCATGTTCACTAAATATTAGATAAATTGTAAACAACATATATTTATATCAAGTCTAGACATGTTTGCAAATATATGTCCATAAATATGCATGACATTATTATATAATTAAGCATACATTTCTCCAATTGTACATACTTTAAACAAAGGAAAAAGAAGAAGGTTAAAAAACTGTTTATTAACTGAGAGAGAATAAAAAATATCTTACTTGTATATTTCCATTACATATTATATAGTAACATAAGAGAATGAGTAGAAAGGACCAATACAGAAGTTTTGCCCGAACCGATAATTTTCAATTAGACCATCAAAATATGATCTCCACTATTCGAATTGAAGTACTGCATCTCCTCTACCATCAGTCCAAATTTCAGCTCAATCGCAAAGGAAAGTGTCTACTTGATCATTTGCTAGAAAATGACTGCACAACTTGAGAAAATGCAGAATTTTTTTTTAAGCTCTTTCTCTTTTCTACTCTCTAAGGTTGCCTCTCACTTGTCTCGTACACTTCACCCATATTAAGAAAGTTATATATATGTAACTCTCTTTTCTATTATCAACGTAGCCTCTTTCCTGCAACTACTTTAATATGATGAAGTAGTCTTTCCGCATTATAACGCTGGAGCCGTTTTTGAAATAAGCCTTAAGACTGTTTGAACAAAAACAGTAGTGGGATCAAGATGACTCCAAGGCACATTACAATGTTACTTTGGTATGCAATTGGGTTCACAGAAATATCCTCGAGGATGCAATGAAGTCTATAGGGGATAATAAGACTAAGTAAACAAAGATCTTATTATTTTATAGATAGTCTTACACCTCCAGTTTAAGGTTATGATTCTTTAGTTTAGAATTATTTCTCTATTAAATGCACTTTCATGAACTATTATAACTACTATAAACATTCATAATTGATACATAAAATACATCCATCAGTTAGATTCTAAGAACCTTCATGATTTATATGCCATGTTCATAGTATTTTGAACATCTCTAACTTTTTCTATTTCCGATAAGTAACCGACCGATTATATGACTGATTATGTGAATGACGGTAATTCCAAATGGATTTAGTATTTACTGAGGTCGACCGATATCAAAACTAATGGGTTTTGGTAAAAGAATGAAAATACTAATACCAATTATATATATAAATTTTTTCTAAAAAACTATTTCTTATATTTATGACATTAAATGCCTGTTTTGTTATTTAAACAATTAGATGTAATTTGTGATTTTTTTAGATATGTTGTTATCAGTACTTGGTACGGAATCAGTAGTCGATCAAATAATCGGTATCAGTAACAACAACGGTTATCTAATGAAAAATTTAATGAGATTCTCACAATAATATAAAATGCACCCGGGTGCACAATATAAGGTGTACCTCTCTCAAAATTACATCGTTTCATTATATTTTGGCACCTGCACTTCAACCTTATTACCAGGTGCACGATTCACTCACGCCTAGACTTTTATATTGTTATGTATTAGGGTTTCATGTGAATAGAATGCAAGTTTCATAGTTGTATTTTTCTTTTTTCTTCATGGATTTGAATGCTTTATTATAATGAGGTTCTATACTTTTTGTGTTAGGGTTACTTGGCTATAGAATGTAGGGCTGTATTTTTTCTTTTGGATTTTTTAAAAAAATTTTTTTTATGAGGTTCTTTGAGTTTTGTGTTAAGGTCCTATTGGAGTAAAATACAGATTCCACGACTGTAATTTCTTTTTTCTTCTTGGGTTCTAATGCTTGTGATGAGGTTCCATGAGTTTTGCATTAGTGTTGCATATCTACATTTTTCTTCGAAATGAGGTTCAAGAGGTTATGCATTAGGATTCTATGAGAATAGAATGCAGATTCCATGACTATGTTTTTTATTTTATTTCTTTCGTGAATTCGAATGTTTTGTTATGATGAGATTACATGGTTACGGTGTTATGGTTACATGAAAATACAATGTAAGTACCACGGTTATGTTCATGGAACTATAGTTATACATGTATGGAACCCAAATCATTCAAGCATGGAATCTCATAACATATAACTTTAACCTCACATAAATATCAACACAGAAAAACAATTTTTTAAGAATCAATCTGAATAAAAAACTTACATAAAATATGTTCATCGCATTCATCATTCAAATCTATTACTTCATGACTCGCATCTATAACCTCATTTGAATTTAATATTTTCATCCTCATCTTCTTAAATTTACGAAATTTTTAGATTTCTTTATAGATTTATTGATAAGGAAACCGACAAAGAATAAAAAAACTATTGATTATTAGTTGTTGATGAAAAGAACAAAAAATACAACAGCAAAAGAAACATATAAAGTTCTTGATAAGAGAATAAAAAAACCATTGGTTATTAGTCACAGACAAAAACGAATAAAAAACACAGCAACAAAAGAAACGTAGAAAGTTCTTGATAGAAAAGCATTTTGTGCATGAAATCTTATCTGAATGATTCTCATCTAATTAGGATCAAATTCTAACTATTATTAGAGCCAGGGACGGAACCAGAACAAAAAAGTTGGGGGCTGGAGAACAATAAAAATTTTGTCAGAATTTCGTCTATAAAATAGATGCATTCCAAACAATTCTAAATTTACATATAATATAACAAAAGAATAGGTGAGGAGTGATCACCCATCACTCACGAGGAATGATTACCCATCACTTACGGAATAAACATTACAATTCTAAATTTACAAATAAAATAGCAAAAAATAGGTAATCGCTCATTACTAATGAGGAGTGATCACCCATCACTCACGGGATAAATACCTCTATCAAAGCTAAGAATTTTGATCAGAATCTTGAGATAACAGATGAGCACGATCAGAAGACGAAATCCAATATGACCTGCAATCCAATTGGTTTACGCAATCCTGGATAACAAATAATTTCATAATCCGAAAACTCTACCCCTACCCGAGGCTTTTTTCCCACGATCTTCATTATTAACATTTTCTTTATTAGATGATTTTTCCTTAACCGGTTTAGGCCCCTTCTTCCACTTTCTAAAATATTTCTCCATAGTAAAATCCAATATAATGTTCAAATATTTTAAATTCACAATTCAACACATTTCATTTATAACATAATAATTAATTAGAACATAAATTACATAATAATCATATTTTTACCAAAAAACCCTAGAAATTTTTTCACTATCAAAATCAAAATTTTAGCAGTCAAAAATCTATTTACCAAAATAAAAAATATAAAATGTTTCTACATAGATTAATCTAGAAAACTTATTTTTTTCTTCTTCAAAGTTTGAAGAACAGGGAAGCTGTCTGCCTGCTGGCTGGTGCAGCTTGCTGTCCGCCATCGCCGAGGTCGTAGTCGCCGTCGACACCACCCGCAGCCCGCCGTCTTGCGCTGCGGCTGCCGAGCTCAGACCAAGGAAGGAGGAGCGAACTGTCTGAGGGGCGGAAGAGGGAATCGAAGAGAGAGAGAGAGAGAGAGAGAGAGAGAGAGAGAGAGAGAGAGAGAGAGAGAGAGAGAGAGAGAGAAGACAGAAACTATATATATATTTTGGTTTCTGCTACCGACGCGAGGGTTTTGAGGTTTTCTTTTTTTAAATTTAAATCAGCATCTAAGATTTGGGGGGCTAAACTAAAAAAAAACTAGAAGGCTTGAATGTAAAAATTCTAAAAGATTTTGAATTACACCTAAATTGCCGGGGAGCTCGAGTGTAGTTCCATCCCTGATTAGAGCTACATATTCATAATAAAATACACAATGCAAAGTATAGTTGGCTGCATAGTATAATTTGGCATGATCAAGGACTTTATAGGGAATCAAACCAATTTGAACTCTTTTTTTTACCTTCAAAACAAGATTACAATTTTAGTATGTGCCGTGGATACACATCTTTACATTAACCAGTAACTTGTTTTGATAAATAAACAGAACAGAGAAACAAGAAATCACCCCCTTATTTTCTTGTATTTGAAAGAATGAAATTGTATGTCTGTCGATATACCGCACCTCTAAGTGTGCCTATACATTAATTAGTAGTAAATAACATTTCCAGTTTTGTCTTTGTGGGGGAGGAAATATGATGATGTACTCAAACACTCATCACTGCATCTCCTCCAGTAAACAAAGGAGCTAACTGGCAAATCATCTATCTCTTCATGAAGTTGAAAGATTTTATTGCAAAGGCAAAGATCACTGCAAAAAACACGGCAAAACCAACCACCATAATTCCAGCAATGCCCACAAAATCGTGCCTATATCCGAAAACATTCTTCACTAAAACCCTTGTAGGAATTGAATGAATTCCATCTGAGAGCAGTATTGGATTCTCACTGTCAGAATACTGTGAAGCAACAAGGCCGTAAAGACTCCACGCCACAGGATTTGCCCAGTAATACCATCTCCACCATATTGGAATCCTCTGTACACACAAAAATATATATCATGGAAACTTCGTTAGAACATCCTTCCTATCTTAGTTTGTTTACCCACAATGTAAACAAATTGCATGAACAAATAATAATTTCGTTATAGAAACACAGGACAAACATTTACATCTGACCTCCTTTTCCCCTTCCTCAAAGTGGGGGCTGGGGAGGACAACACAGATAACCAAAGCTAGCTTACTTTAAGTGAAACAAAAAGTCGAAAGTGAATATTACACCTAAATAAGAATGTTAATCATTACCTTGTTCGGTATCATAAATCCAGAGAAAAGATTCCAGAGCATGTAAAAAGGAGCAGCAATGATAGTAGCAACATTGTGATTTGGCGTGACAGCAGTTGTCATCATCCCATAAAAGGTGAAGTACAGCATAGTAAAATACATGAAGAAAATATACCAAAGGAACTTTGAAGCAGTCCACTCAAACGCAGCCATGGAATAGAATATTCCACAGTAAATTAGCGTCTGTGTCAACACATATGGGAGCTCAATAGCAACCTGCAACCAAGAATATTGCTGACTGCCCCAACAGAAGAAAGCAAAAAATAAGCAAAGTAACTTCACGTATTAGAAATAAACCTGAGCAAACGCAAACGGGAGAGCTGAATACATTCCTGCAGCTCTTTCTCGGTATGAAACAAATCTTTCAACAGAAACAACAGGTTGAACAGCAGTACCATTGGTGATTCCAATAAAAAGCACAGCAATATACAACGATCCCATAGCATTAAATAAATCCTGCTGCTTGTCCCTGTAAGATTGATAAACACAAGAAATATGAATTTCACAGCAGTCAGGAACCACTCAGTTAAGAATCAGCCAAAGGTGATGCAATCGAAGCAAAGGTTAATCTGCAAAATTAGATGCAACAGAAAGCTAAGGAACCCAGGGAGGGGGGTGGAGAGCATGTAATGTTGTTTGCTCTCTGTTTTTGTAACTAGAGACTAAAAGATTTGACTAACACGAACCTTTTAGAGCCAAATCTCCAACATATACTCCCCAGCATCAATGATATAATAACAGTGTAGAAGAAGCGAACTGCAGTGTATTGTGGGTTTCGCCAGTAAGAGAGGTTTTGCTTCCACAGACAAGCAAGAAACTGGCTTAAAAATGATTTAGAATACTTGGTTGGAAAATTCAATTCTTTTGAATCACCACTTGGTTTACCAAGCCTTTCAACCAACTCCTTATTTCGTCTGCATTAGAAAAGGGGAATGAACTCAATAAAACAACATCCAAATAAGGAGGTGCTGGAGGAAAATAAGGATCATGTTGAAATACATATTCACCTAAATAGATCTGATCTTCTGTAAACTTCTGCAAAATCAACACCAATACGATTTTCTTCTGCTGATGAAGTAACTTCTAACATCCACGTAGCAGGATTATAACCAGGTCTTATCCTTGGTACTCCTTCAATTGCCTACACACACAATCCAAAAGAAAGGAAAGGTAAGAAAAACCTAAAAATCTTGGGAGAACTGTGCAAGTACATATGCAAAGTAGAGCTTCTGACTTTTCAACCTCAAAATAGTCGATCAATTTGCAAGATTTTGGCCCCAATGGACCAGCATATATGAGTTCTCCTCCTCTTTTCATAAACAAAAGCTGAAATATCGGAAAACCCAAAAATAATCAGCTGAAAAGGTAATAAAATGTCTTAAAAGAAGCAATCACATAACATTGAGTGCAGACCAAATTCAGAAATATATCAGCAAGGTGGAACTCTTTGCCAGTAGACAAGATGACACAATGACAGTTGCAACAAGGAAAATCTAATGCAGTAATATTGATGTTTCTATTGTTTACGCTTGCAAGCTGCAAAATGATTCTATGCGAACAAATTATTGTATCTAAAAGATACACACAAGGACATAAAGTGAGAATGGTTCCACATACAGTTCAATCTACAAAATGTTACAAATGAAAGGTTGGCATCCGGATCAATCAAAATAGTGTCATTTGTTAAGCAAATTTAACATTACATGGATGCTCCAGTTGGTTGAAGTGGATAACAGAAAGCTATATACACCTCTCTGGAACTATTGTCCAGTCGACAACCAACTGGAAAGAATCAATACTTCGGAAAAAGCCTAGAGCAAAAAAAAAAAGGAGGTTCTTTATTTTGTGTTTTATGAATTAGAGCTACGTGGATTTCTTCCCTTCTCCTCCTTGTTAATGTTGTAGTTCTATATCTTTTCCCCATTAAAAGAGTAAGGAAGGTTTCGGAAAGAAATTTAAAAGAAAAAAGATCTGGTGTCATAAATTAAATGTCAGTAGTGAATATGTGAATCCAAGAAACTGGAAATGAAGACAAATGAGAAAAATTAACAGCCCTATAGTGTCAATAGTGATTTAATGTTTACTCAGGACACACACCGAGCAGAAATAATTGCAAATGTCCGTTTCTGTTTGGTTATCCTTCAGATATAATATGTCTCTTACCATTTTGAGCAATGTCTGAATGAAATAATGCAGCAAAGTTAAATCCAGCACATGCGTGAAGGAAATTAGGAAAGTAGAGAAGAACCTCATCAAAAGATTCAAATATGTCTATGCTGGGCTGATGTATGGTGCAAACGATTGTTCTGCCAGTGTTCACTATATTCCTCACAGTCCTCATCACGATGGCTGCAGCCCTTGCATCCAAACCTGATGTGGGCTCATCCATGAATACTATAGAAGGATTAGCTACCAGTTCAACAGCAATAGTGAGCCGTTTTCTTTGTTCTGTGGACAGTCCATCTACTCCTGGTAGACCAACCAAAGCTCCTTTTAGTTGCGTGAGCTCAACAAGTTCCATTACCTCCTCAACAAAGGCCTGAAGCACAGACATCAATAGTTTATCTCATGCCCAAATTGCATCAAATACTAACCAGATGTGTTTGTTACCTTTTGTGTTTCCAAGTCAACTTCTGATGACAGTCGCAGCCAAGCGGAGAAAAGAAGTGATTCAAGAACAGTTAAGCAAGGAGAGTGAATATCATTCTGCTCACAGTAGCCTGATATTCGAGCAAATGTCTCTTGCCTTTTTGGATAACCAGATATATGGATGCTTCCCTCTATCACACCACCGGTTTTCCTACCAGCTAATACATCCATAAGAGTGGTTTTTCCAGCACCACTTACTCCAACCAATGCTGTAAGAACACCGGGCCTAAAGGCACCAGTAATGTTAACCAACAATTGCAATCTGTCTTCTAGTACTCCTTGCTGCTTCAGTTCCTGAAATGATTTCAGGTGATAAGATTTCCTTTAAATATTTTCTAACTAATTGAAGATATGAAGCTGTGCTTACCAGGGGTACATCTACATAATAATTGATATTACTGAAAGACATTGAAAGCCGCTGAAATGGAAGAACCATGCCTTTCTTTTTGAAACTTTTCCCTGAAGAAACAAACATAGATGAAGGCAAAACATGAGTTTAAAATGGCTGGAAACGGACTAAAAAGACAGAAAAAACTGCATCACTGCACACAGACATATCCTAGTTCATGCCATGGGAAGATGCACACAGCAAGGTTATAAAAAAAAATTATAAGAAAAAAGAATGCTACATTTCTTACTAGCTAGAGATCCTGAAAACTGCAAATAATCTCTTAGCTGAATGACAACAGCTTCTCCTTTAGTTGTCACGTCTTTCTCTTGAAGCTCTTCTTCTGAAACAACAGCTTGGCGCTTCCCCAAGGCTACACCATGTTCATATTTCAGAAAAATGGACATTAGATATGCCATCAAGAATATCTATAGAAAGATAAAGAATGGAGGAGTAATAGGTTTCTCCCCCCTTGGCATGCTTGACTGTTCCAGTTTTTCTGGATAATGAAAATGCACGTTTATGGGGCAATGCAAGTGGATAACTTACGGTTAAGGAAGGTCAGAGAAAAAGTGAACAGGACATTGAATAACACTGTAAATCCAAATACAGCACCAACACCAATCCAGTACCAGAAACTCTGTGGGAACAAACTCCGTGCTCTCAGTATTGCCTCCCCCAATGGAAATTCAGGGTTGAGGCCAGAGCTCTGCATAAACCACAGGCAGTTACAAATATGAGATTAGGAGTCCGAAATGTTTACAATGAGTTATTTTACTTCAGAATACTGGAATGTTTCTTCTGCGAAGCACGACAGCAACATAGAGGTCCCATTCCTTTATTGAGATATATAAATGTCTTATGCTTTTTGAAGAAGATATAAAGGGTTATTGTAGAGAGTTACAAAACCAGAATTACAAATAGTTTTACGATGGAGATGAATAAAAAGTTTAGAACCGTTGCTGCTTAATTAAAAACTACTTTATGTTGCTTCAAGTAAAACAAGTAGCAAACAAAAGAAAAACAAACTTTACCAGTACTGCTTATAATAGGTCCACTCTATTTTGTCTTTTGACAAGCTACATCAATAGTCCACTTTAGACTATCTTCATTCTACCCATATAAACAGGCAAATACCCCACATTTCACTTGAAAGGTATGGAACCTGTCTATCGTAACGTCCAAGATGCTATTCTATCTCTGGATACGTTTTGTTTTTCTAAGTTTCAAAACAGTATCATACATGGACTGCTAAAAATTTTACTTGAACTATATACTTTTATTCAGTAGGATTGAGGATAGGCAATTACCTTATCCCAGGAATGCCCAAGAAATTCATTCACGGAAGCAGCATTCTGAGCATACATCAAAGGTGAAATCCAAAAACCCCAGATCCACCATCCAGGAATCCTGTCTGTAAATATTATAAAAATGAACGGAAATGACTTTACAGTTACTCCAGAAAGAATAGAGTAGAAGAGAGGCAATGAAAACCATAAATGGGATCAAAATGTGAAAGAATAGAGAAAGAGAGAGGTAATAAAAGACATAAATGGTATCAAAATGTTCAGTTACCTCTTGAAATCACATATCCTCCAAGACCCATGATAATTAACAAAGCAAAAGATCCAAAAGTATTGGAAACAATCATATTTCGGCCCAAGGAACCTATCAGGCGGAAAAGCGCTAGGGACATCTGGTGCAGAAAGAAAAATAAGAGGAATTGCCGAAAGAACCTGCAAGGTAGGAAATGAGATATACAGACTACTCTGTGAGATAAAAATTACAATTCATGATGCAAGTTAACCAGGATTACCTGACAATATTGGGATCATATCCAATCACATAGTAGGTCACTGCTACCCAGAAACCAGACTCTATCACTGAAGTTGGAATACTTAACAACCAAGAAGGAAGTGTATAAGCCCAGCATGGGTAGAAGTGCAAATCCCTATGCTTATAGAGTACAGGTAGCTTGGCAACCAACATCGAGACCTCGGTAAATCCATTAAAAAGAATAATGACCATTGAAAAGTAAAGGGACCCAAGATAAAGACCTCCATCGTCAATCGAATCATGGTGCAGTCTTGTCCGGAAAAAAACACTCATGGTGATCAGAGCAACAAAAAGAAGCTGAAACGGTGAACATAAATATATATATGTCAGGACAAGTCCGGTTAGATGCGTTATGCCTTCATACCACTAAACAAACACTTAGTTAAAACATTCTCAGGAAAACCTTTTCCACACCACTAAACAAACATTTAGTTAAAACATTCTCAGGAAAACCTTTTCCACAGGGTGAGAATATTACTGTGCAATTTCCACTCATTAGTTTGATATTTATTGAATGCTTCCTTAAGATATGTAGCAACAAATTTACCTGAATAAACTTAAAAACATAGATAAAGGAATTCCTTTTCATTATAAGCAACTGCCAATCAAAGTTGGTTTTAAGAAGCTCCCTCCTTTTCACCCCATACTGCGAAGTAGACAGAGCTGCTGGATGATTATAGCGTCTATCAAATGGAATATTCATCTCTTCAGTTAAGTTTTTGCCAAGTCTGTATGAGCCAAAAGATTCTGCAAACTTCCCGACTGGTATATATCGATAAGGGCGATCAGGAACCGCCCAATATTGCTTCTGGTCCTTTCTTGACACAACCTACACAGACGGTATGTGACTTGAAGAAAACTACAGTAGACTTGTAACTTGCATTACAGAGTAACTACAACTTACTTCTTGAAGGAAGTCTGCAACATTTTTTCTCTGTGGACACTGAAACCCCATAAATGCAAAGAAATCAAGAGCTGCTTCTCTGGGCCCTTGGTATACAACATGGCCCTCGGACAAGAGTAAAATATCATCAAATAACTCATAAGTCTCTGGAGCTGGTTGAAGAAGAGAAATAACTGTGGTTCCATCAAGTGCATGGGTTGAATGCCTTAGGTACTTTATGATTTGATAGGTGGTTGAACTATCAAGTCCATTTGATATTTCATCCATCAACAATACTCTTGATGGACCAACTAATAGCTCCCCTACAACATACATGTCGACATCATCATAATCACATAGTTAACATTACATGACTCATTAAGCAAAATGGCAAAGCATCTACCTGTAGTAAGCCGCTTCTTTTGGCCCCCTGATATTCCCTTCAGCATTTCATCTCCCACCAGGGTATCCGCACAAATGTCCAACCCTAGAATCTTTGTGCTACATATTTTAGTATTATTTTTAACGCGTGATAAATATTGGTTTACCAGTACAGCAGCAAGGTTAGTTATGGTTTTCAAGTCGAACATGTGTTTATTTTGAATTTAATTTCCTAAAACAGCTTTCCTGTTTTCTTTTTCCAGCACAGAGGAGTGAATGCATGTCTATTGGACTAACACAAAAGAATTAACAAAGTTGCTTTTGATTCTCTCCCCCCCCCACCCCCTCTTCCCAGACGAACCACTGTATGGCACTATGTAAAGATCTTGTTGCTTGTTCTCCAAAACTAAAACTAAAAATTGGGAAGCCTCTCTGCCCTGAGTTTATAAGGCAAATATCTTAATATGTTCTCACTTCCCGTAAATCAAATTTGCAGGCTGAGAACAGTCAGGTAATATTATGATATATTCAAATCAACGGATAACGTGAGATAGCAAAATATCTTCCACAATAAATAGTTGGCAGGATCTACCAAGTACCTTTAAAATGTACTCCACCACAAGCCCTGTCTCCTTGCCCTCCAAAGCCATTGCCTTTAAGCAGAAAATTTTTAAAAATTAGTTGGAACAACCTCGAAAGAGCAATAAATATAGGTCACCATGATAAATAGTTTCACCTTCATGAATATATCAAGATCTTCATCAGGCTTAACTCCAGCAGTTTTTTCTCTTCTTGAGAGCTCCAAAAGCATTTCTGTTGAAAGGTTTTGCAGTTCAGAATCCGGGTACATTCAATCAAGGAAAACAATTTGTAAAGCTTACCATATTTTGTTCCAACTCCCTGACAACGAGCTGAAAAGTCCAGAGTTTCCCTCACAGTCATCTCAGCCACATGCCAATCTTGTTGACTGATGTACGCAGCTGTCCTTTGAGGAACAAACTCCTTGAAGTCATGTCCATTGTAAGTAATTTTACCTGACATCTTCAAAGAAATCAAGGTTGTGGTGGATATGGTTCAAAATAACAGACCCTCCGAGAAATCTGTACTTGTGGTGGTCAGTGGTATATTACTGAAGCATTAGCAGAAGAGAATTTTCATTTACCTGCAAATCAGATTTAATAAGTCCAGCAAGTGCCCGCAGCAATGTTGTCTTCCCAGAGCTTGGAGGACCTAATAGAAGGGTTAACCTGCAAAATATCTTCCCAATCTTAAGATAACATATCCTAACTCTACTAACCAAACAAATCAAAATAGAAAAGTTCGTGGGTACCTGGAAGGTCTAATTATTCCACTAATGTCATTTAGAATTGTCAACTTTCTCCTCTTGCCAGAATATATCCTTAGCTGCCTTAAGAAAGCCTTGATTTCCAACAATGGCAACGGAAACAAGAATAAGCAAAAGTACAGGATAGAAATAAGAACATTTTTTTTAAGAATATCATTACAAGTTCAATGAATTAAATCAGAAGGAGTACCTCAGTCATGTTGAAAATAAAATTTGGAATGGTAGGCAATGCTCTGCTACCAACATAAACAAAAGATTCAATCTTCAAGTTCTGAAATCTGACCTCAATCTTTGGAAAATCCAAATCAACCCTGGAATTCCCGGCAGAACAGTATGCATTAGTGTCCAAATAAAATTTCAGCTAAGTAACTCAATGTCGCACTATACAGAGAAATTAGACGTTGATTATCTCACCATCGTAGAAGAAGCACCAATTATTTGTTACTCTAAAAAATGTTTCTCTCTTTTCCATTTGCACAATACTTGAAATATAAAAAATTTCATGCCAAAACAGATATTCTGGTCTTCTAATTGTTATGTGCCAAGACACATATACGCCTGTATACTTTCATTCTCAAGATTCTCTGTTTTATCAAACAGAAGTGTGCAATATGTATATTCTAAAACAGCACACTTTTGTTAAACTGTAAATCTATCAGTAGAGCGACATCCTAAGGTCTTCAACTTTTTTGTTATTAGAAAAAGGAAAAGAACTTACTACTGCATTCTTTCTGTTTCATATCACTCTAAGACTTCTTGGTAACCATATATAATTGCAATCAAATGATAATGATACCCGAAACGAAGTGCAAAGATGGTAAATTGCTCTAATGCGACCAATTCAACCAGCATCACCAAAAATTCCCCCCCAAAAAAAAGATGCTTAGGAGTAACAACCCTCTCTGTACTGATTTTTCGCTAACCAAACAACCAAAGCACAAGCAAGTAAAGGACTAAGACAAACATCAGGTAATATCAGAAAAGACGCGAAGATGAACCTGTCGAAACGTCGCCGCATGCGGTCGAAGAACTTCTCCCAATCATCATCAGCAGAATTAACAAGCCGATCCAAAACAACTTTTCTCTCCTGAAGTTGAAGTTGATCCACTTCGATCTCCATTCTATCACCCAAAACATTCCTAAAAATCCCCTTCCTAACTCTATTATACGTCGGTAACCTCTCCAACGCGGCCCACCGCAACGCCTCCTCATCATCTTCGTCCTCTCTAAACGACGCCGAACGCACCGACAAATTCTCCGCCGAATTCCACATTATTACTTGCAAAAATCAAAATCAAAAGAACAGCTTCAAACGAAATGAAGTGAATAATACTCCAGAATCAGAAACTTAGAATCACGGAGTTCTGATTGTGTGGAGAAACGGCGGCCATTATAGAGTTGAAAAGAGTTAAATTAGAGTTGGCAATTGTGGTTGGGAGACCTATAAAAATACTCCGCAACGTATGACTCCACTGTCCTCCTCGTGTGTGTGTGAGAGAGAAAGACTGATATAGTGTGTGTTTCCATTCAACCACTTAGTAATGGTAGTTGAGCTTTTCATTAATGGCGGTCTGGTTTGGTCTCAATTGATAAGTACTAATTTGAAGGGCTTCCGTTGTAGATACAGACAGTGGTTGCAGGATGAGCATTAATGTTGCGGGGAAAAGAGAAATATGGCGGGGGCTTAAAAGATGCTGTTGCTGCTGTCCTGGGGTAAGGATTGGAATCATCATCACTCGAGGACGTAACAGATGATATTTCACTCGCTGTGGTTGATCGACGCGTGTAAAGTGTGTGCGTTTTGTTATGCAATGAGATGGGGGGGATTTACGTGGTGGTCCTTGATCACGTGGGATTAGCCGCGAGTGAAAGAGGAATTATTGCGGTGATTTGAATGTAACGGTTGAGAAGCTTTGTTCTTTTCCAGGCAAGGAAGAGAGATAAAAAGAGGGGGTTGGCTCTTAATGGGGTGGTGGATGGGGATTATTATTTTTTTTAATTCAATTTTTCAGGGGTTATCAATTTATTCTTTCAAATAGCAATACAAGATTAAAATGCGATATTAAAACGTTTCTTATGTGATTTGAATTAAGAACTTCTTACTTGGCATGCGATGCGGAGGATTTTAAGTAAGGATCAAGCCATTGATCCACACATTTCTTGTTAGCTTCTTTTCAATAACGGTAGAAAGATTGTGGACCGTGGATGATTTTTTTATTTTTAAACTAATGATATTATATCAACTTATAGAAAGAGTCCGGCAAAGTCGTAGAATTTTGTGTTCTCCCACATGTACTTTGGAGTAGCTCTCTTCTAACTTTCTGCTAATCAATTTCTACAGTAGAGGAGATCCCTCAAGCTGTGAGGCCCTTGGCCCTTCCCTTCGTTGACTTCTTGATTTTAGCTTTCAAGCGGGTTGACCCACAACTAAAATGAGCCTTGCAATGAGATGCGGACATTTCCCATGCTGAGGTTCCCTCGGTTCGTTCCCGGGTTAAAATTACAATGGGAATCACACTTGAGAAGGAAGCTCGTCAAACTAAATGTTATAGGGCGGAGATCGTCAAATCAAATATTATGGGTAGATTGAAGCTCATATGGACCAAATTATGTGTAACTGTATTAATCTTTCACCCAACATACTGTAAAGAAAATACATTAGGATTAAGAAGAGACTATGAACTCATAATGGCATGGATAAAGTCTCTCCGAGATGATTTAATTTTACTTTGACTGTCTGCTTTAATGATAAAACAAATACTCCACATAATTGGGCAATGTGTATTGCTTGAATTATGGCCTAAGCGTCTATGGTGGGGATTGAAACACACTTGGGTATTTGAAAGTTTCCAGTAGAGAAAACAATCTAATGTTTTCTGTGTATTACTGTAAAATAGTTTACATTATATAGATGTCAAGTTTGACAAATCCTAAACAAACTATAACTGAGAAGTTAATCTAAGTAGGACTAGGAAAAATAAATATAATTATACATGAAATAATAATAATAATAATCCTATGATAATACTACAATCCTTAACACTCCCTCTCAAGTTGGAGCATGAGGGTCTGAAATGCCCAACTTGGAAGCTAAACAATGAAAAGAAGTAGGATGAAGAGCTTTGGTGAGAATATTGGCGGGTTGAAGGTTGTTGCGAATGTAGGCTGGAACAATGAACCCATCTTGAAAGGCATCACGAATAAAATGACAATCGATTTCGATGTGTTTAGTACGTTCATAGAAAACAGGATTTTCGGCAATGTGAAGAGCAGCTTGATTATCACCATGTAATGGAATAGAGCAAGCGATAGGCATATGAAGATCAGGCAGTAGGCTAGATAACCACTTTACTCACATAAAGTCATTGCCATGGATCGACATTCAGCTTCGGCAGAAGAACGAGAAACGGTATGCTGTTTCTTTATTTTCCAAGAAATAGGAGACCCACCAAGTGAAATAAAATAGCCAGTGAGAGAACGTCGAGCAATTGGATAGGCAGCCCAATCAGAGTCACAATATGCAGTCAGGAAAAGTGGAGATTTGGATTGGAGAAGAATGCCACGACCAGAACTGCCTTTGAGATATCGAATGATGCGGATAGCAGCATCCCAATGAGCACAGCTAAGAGCGTGCATAAACTAAGCGAGTGTATATACCGCGTATGCGAGCTCGGGTCGAGTAAGAGTAAGATAAATTATCTTGCCGATGAGTCTGTGGTAGCGATCTGGTTTATCAAAGGAAGATCCAGAATCTTTAGCCATAGAAGTAGAAGCTAATTTGGCCCATAACATACCAGTTTCAGAGATAATTTTCAAAGTGTATTTTCGTTGACATAAAAATAAACCTGATGAATTATGGCCTAAGCCTATATGGTGGGGATTGAAACACACTTGGGTATTCGTTGTGCTAGAGTAGCTTTGATCTTGTCCTGACCATCCCTCATTACCATATTGATGCTTGTTTCTTTTTTTTTTTTTTTTTTTTAATTGCTAAATACACATTGATGCACCAAGGGCACGTTGCTTCAGTAGGAATTGAGGATAATGTGCCTTCGCAGGAGTTGAACCTGAGTAGGCATGACCTTACTAACCCGTAGCCAAAAGCAAATTTTAACCCTTTGCAAAACGTCCAAGTTCCACTGGGCCTTCAATTGAAAGCCTTGTTCTCCTGCATAATTCGGTATCATTAAATTTTCCATCCTATTTACGAATTATTTATTAAAAAAGAAAAAAAAAAAACCCCTTTTTTATTTCTTGTACGTTAAAAAAATTTTAACTTCATAATTTTTTCAATTTAAATTCAAAAAATAATTTTTTATCAAGAAAACAACTGAACGAAAAAGTTCCTATAACTCAAATTGGTAAGGTATATATATATATATATATACACACGAAAATAAAGAAATCCACATGGGTAACTTTTGTCACTTGTCGTCCACGTAAAAACTTTTTTCTTTTTTCTTTTTATTCTATTATTAAAATAAAAAACATAGAATAATGAATTTGATATAAATAATAATTAAAGAGTTTTAATTTGATAATAAAACTTTATTTGTTAATGGTTTGAGAATCCTGGAAGAAACAAGTTAATTTAATAAAAATTAAACTAATAAATAAATTCAAAAACTTTAATTTCCAAAGAAATTAATTTGCAGTAAAAAAACTACAATATTTTTTTAATATATTAAAAAATAAATCCGAAAATTTTAATTTTCGAGATTGAGAAAAACAAATAAAATGAGAAAATAAATTCTAAAAAATTAATTTTAAAAAAGAGATAATAATAAAATATTAAAAAGATAAATATAAAAAATTTAATTTCAAAATTGAGAAAAAATATAAAAATAAATCTGAAAATTTTAATTTAAAAAAAGAGATAATAATGAATTATATATGGATAATAATTAAAGAGTTTTAGTTTGATAATAAAATTTTATTTGTTGATAATTTGAGAATCTAGTCAGAAGAAGAAGTAAGTTAATCTAATAAAAAATAAATTTATAAAATAAATCGAAAACTTTGATTTCCAAAAATTTAATTTACAGTTGAAAATTTACAATATTTTTAAAAATATATTAGAAAATAAATCCAAAAAATTTAACTACTGAAATTCATTAAAAAAAGAAAATGAGAAAATAAATTCAAAAATTTTAATTTAAAAAAAGGAGATAATATTGAACTTGATATAGATAATAATTAAAGAATTTTAATTTGATAATGATAATTGAAAATTTTTAATTTGATAATAAAACACTTTATTTGCTGATGATTTGAGAATCGTACAAAAATCAAGATAATCTAATAAAAAATTAATCTAATGAAATAAATTTGAAAACTTTAATTTTCAAAAAAAATTAATTTGCAACCGAAAAATTACAATAATTTTTTAAATATATTAAAAAAATAAATACAAAAACTTAAAAAAATGATATAATAATGAATTTGATATAAATAATAATTAAAGAGTTTTAATTCGATAATGATAGTTGAAGAATTTTAATTTGACAATAAAACTTTATTGACCGATGATTTGAAAGTCCTGCCAGAAGCAAGTTAATCTAATAAAAAGTTAATTTAATAAAATAAGTCCGAAAACTTTAATTTCTAAACAATTTAACTTAAAATAATAATACAATTTTTTAAAAATATATTTAAAATAAATCCGAAAAATTTAATTTTCAAAATAAAAAAATGTGAAAATAAATCAAAAAACTTAATTAAAAAAAGATATAGTATTGAATTTGATATACATAATAATTAAAGAGTTTAATTTCGTAATGATAACTAAAGAGTTTTAATTTGATAATAAAACTTTATTTGCTAATGATTTGAGAATCCTCCAAGAAGCAAATTAATTTAATAAAATAAATTTGAAATTTTAATTTATGAAAAGTTTAATTTGTAGCTTAAAAACTACAAACAATTTTTTTTAAATGTATTAAAAAATAAATCTAAAATATTGGTAAGAAAATATATATATATATTAAAACAAAGTCATACAGAGTATTATAAGAGTGCCACGTGGCACCCACCTCCTTTTTTTCTCCTTATACAAAAATAAAAATAGAAAACTGAAAAACCTTAGGGGGATGAATAAGATTTTTTCTAATTTGAAAACTTTTTGAACAATTTTTAATATAAACTTCCAATTTTGTTTGAAGAAGAATTTAATAACCTTTTTAATAAAATGCCTAGCCAAACAAAATCTCTTTTATAAATAGGTATTAAACTTTAAACATGGAAGTAAAAGGCAAACCACAAGGAAAAGAGAGAATTTATAGTGTTTCACACTCTCATTATAGCTACATCCACTATCTTGAGACTCAATTCAAGGATTTTACAAATCCACTAATTTCAAGTTTAGGTTTGTACTAACCTCAATGTTTATATAACACAACAATACAATAATTATCAAATGATCACCCAAAGGGTTTTTCACAAACCTTTGATTACAAGATTAAATAGAAGAATAAGGATGGAATAATATTACCAAATGAGTTTGAGAAAGGAAAGATACAACTCAATTTATGTTTCTACAAGCTCCTTTTTTTTCCGTCTTTGAATGATGATAAAAAATGAGCCACCGAGAAGATTTTTCTTTTTGTTTTTGTAATATAAAGATGATTAGAAGAATGTTCTTTAAGACTCTTTAAATGTTCTTTAAATGATCTTCAGCAACTCTGCATTCACTGTCAGAGTAACGATCATTTTTTGATAGTAAAAGTGAAAATCGGACGACCGGTTTTAAAAAACGAACATGATTTCTAATTTATTTAAGAAAATTGGATGACCCCTTTTAAAATAGGATGACCGATTTTTTTCATTCCCTTGAAAAAATCGGATGACCGTTTTAAAAATCGAATAACCCTTTGTTAGATATGATAGAAAAATTGGACAACAGGTTTTGCTTGAAAAAATATGGACTTTCCTTCATATTTCAAAATATGTATTCTTGATACTCTTTAAGGTAAGTAATCCATTTAAAAACATAAAAAACTTTATAAAAAATACTTAGTCCAATGAGCTACCATACTTGATCAAAAATCAAAGAGATGAGTTAGGGAGTTTTAGAAAGTTAATTTAAAGACACCCTTAACTATTCTTTATGTCTTTAAGATATTCAACTTGATCACTTTATCTTTATTGACTCTTGTTGTCTATAGTTATCTTTTCTACTTAACACAAAACACAAATTAATCAATCATAATCAAAATATTATAAATGTGCCCTTCGGGCTTACAAAAACAATAAAATATAATTGCTATTTGATTTATGATTTTTATCACTTTCTAGAGATAAGTATTGTATTTAAAACTCTATTTTTCCCTTCTTTATCAATAACAATCTGTTAATAAATACGATAATTGTTAATATAATATAATGATTAATGCAAATAAGAAGATAATGATGGGTTGCTTGGAACATATATTCATATTCTTCCTTTTACCAATGTGATCGGATTTTGTGTTTATATCTATCTTCGTCCTCTATAAATTACTAAATAGCTTACTGGCCTGTTTTAACTTTTAAAGAAGCTTTGGCGTAATGCGACATAACATATAATAAGTCTACGCCTCTCATTAATCCGGGTATCTCGATTCTGGATTGATTTCTTTTTTTTCTCAAACATGGATTTTTTTTTTTTTGGAGCACCATTGTAATGATAGTAATTAGACATAATGGAGGTCCTCTTCTTTTTCCTTCTTTATTAGTAAAAGTATGACAATCACAAGTTTAAAATAATAATTAATTCAAATAAGAAGTAATGATGGGTTTCTTAGAACAGGTTTATATCGTTTCTATATTTTTATTTATAAATAATAAATAATTTTATTGCTTTCATATTCAAAAAGTTAATCTCAACTTCTAATTAACCAACTAAATTAGTTTGAAATTCTCCCTAATTAATCTATTCACCACTTATATATTATATAAATCAAGTTTTGTTTCCTTATCTAGGATTTTAATTATTTTATAATTTGAGTTTAGAATAATTATCAAATTAATTATTTTATGGTTAATTTTATTAATCTATTAAAATTAGATCTTTATCTTTGTGGATGTAAATCTTGAATATTCAACTCAAATAAGACTTTAAGACTTTTCTTTTTGAGATTTCTTGAGCAGATAGTTTTTACGAAAGAAAATGAAATATAAAAGATTTTAACAATTTCAACATGAATATTTAGTAACTATCTCTAAAATCCTTTAACTTTTTTAAAGAAAAATCTATTCTGAAATATGGGAAAATTCATTGGCTCCAACCTTATGAGAAAATTAATTGGCTCCATTAGTTATTAAACCCAAACTGTAAGTATAGAGAATATATGCACATATAAAAAGGAAAAATCATGGGTTTAAGTGGAGGGTATTACCAAGGGTAGTATGCGATTAAAGAAAAATTTGCCTTGGATATATCAACTCCCTTAGACTTATTGTTTGATAAGAAATACTTTTGATCAATAAAGTCAATGAAGTTATCATTTCTAATACATACGTATACTAATTCAATTTATAAAATACAAAAAGTAAAATGAAAAACATTAATTTTGATTAGCTTACACATGGAATTATATTCATATTTACAAGTGTTATTTTCATGAAAGCAGTAATAGATATCTTAATTTTAGACATTTACTTTTCTATTTTATAAAATCAAACGAAACCAAATAAACCTTAAAATCGCCTATCAATATGTTTTCCTCCGTATATTCCTATTCCAAGACAAGAATTCAATAATTCCTTAACCAAATCAAGGAACTATACATACGTTTCTCCACATCAAAATTATTTTGTTTCGAAGAAGATGAAAATATAAAAAAATAATACTTTTACATTTTAAAATAATTTTAATATTTCATAGCTTCGTTAGATTTATTGGCCTTAGATAAATTTTTATAAGATAAATTTAAATTTATGTCAAATAAGTAGCTCCAAGTAATTAATGCAAACAAAGCTTTTATTTTATGATGTTAGTGATTTTTTAATAATTAAAAGAATTTTTCAAAAATAATATTATTTTTATTTTTGTAAAACTAGCTTCTATAAAGAAAAAGGTATTTTGGTAATAAAAGAAATTTTTTGAAGTATCATCTAACAGAAGGTACTAAAGTATTATACGCATAACGTTAGAGTACTAAAGTGAAAATGACCTAAAATGTTAGGATACTTTAATGTAATTAATCTTTATTAGTATAAAATTAGTTGAAATAAAAAATATTCACTCGTGCTTCAAGTATAGAGACATAACTAGTTTTTAACTAAATTATTTGTTGCTTCAAATTATTTTTATTTTAAATATTTATCACTTTTGTAATTCTAATCAAATTTGAGAATATAATGTATTTAACTCCTTACCTATTTACATTTTACCAACAGACCCTTAACTTTATTTTAAACATTAAGAATCCCTTACATATTTATACTAGTCTTACTCAATTCCATCTATACTTTGCGGTGAAGTCTAGCAAATTTTTTGCATATTTTTACACATAACTATTTAAAAGAGATAAATTTATCAGTTAATTCTTAACAACTTGAGATCAAACGTTTTCTTATTTTGCTTTTCTTCTTCTTCCACTTATTCCCTTCTTTTCTTCCACTTCCCTCTTCTTGGCGCGAATTCCACAATTTTCCTGGCCAACTCTATGATCCTCTTATATATATATATATATATATATATATTATTAAATTATTGAATCTCAATTATGCTATTGTTTTTATGAGAGAAAAAGTATAAGATACAAGATGAAATATAGTCTTGTTAATTAAATTAAGATAAATGCCAACCTAATTAAATAGGGGTGGTATTTACTCTTTTGACTTGTATCATGAGTATCACAGTTACCTGACCATGTTTCTTATTTGCCTTCATTACTGGCCTCCATTGTTAGTTGCTCAATTTTCGGTATAATGTTCAGAAAAAAAAACAAAAAAAAAAAAGTTTTGGGTATTATATAACATGACATTATTTTCTCAATCCTAGGCTCCCATCCGTCATAGGAAAATAAAAGATTGGATTCATGGAGGTAAGGAGTAATTTAGAGCCATGCTAACTATAAATATATAATATCTTCGATTAATTTCATAATATCACGACTAAATTTATTACAAGTTAGCTAACTTGTAGTTATAAATAAATTAAGATGTCACAAAATGTATTAAAAGTATGGTCCCAATTATGATTAAAAGTACAAATCATAATCAATGATATTCGAGCCACATCAAGTTTTCGAGATAACAATTGAAATTATATAACTTGTAGTTTCTTTTGAGAGATTTATTAACGGACATTGATATCTGACAAATCTAATACTTTACGTTTTGATTGTTACAATGGAACTACTGATCCTCACAAGCATTTTCAACATTTTCTCCCTCTCCTTCCTTGTTTCCTTCAAAGGAAGGATTACTCCCTATCAAGGCATAAACATCATCACAACTTCCACTATCCTGTAACAATTGTTCTTGTAAGTCCCTCATGGGTTTACTTGGGGATGCAAGAACCAAAACATATAAGAATCAGGAAAACATAATGGACTCAACAAAAAGGTCGTATTGTTTAAAACTTGGAGCGACGAATCCCGTACACTTGTGCTTTGTGCACCACAAAGCAGTCCCCGTCGGTGGAATATCACCCGTTACAGTATCCCTTGTGGCCCTTGTCAGCCAGTTTATATTCGCAACAGAAGCACCTACCACCCATGACCGAGTCATTGCTGGAGTATTTGGACCTGCGCTGGCACTTGCAGCCAAAGCTGCCGTAGCCAGATGATACATATATTCATTACCTGCAAAAAAGAACCAGCCAAGCGAGAATTGTAACGATAAGGAACGAAAAAGGAAAAATAGTAAGAATACTAAGGTACTGCACACTTCTATCAAATGTCCCTCTATAAAAGCCGTAGCTTTCTAGTAGAGACCACGACCAGCTCTCCCGTATACGAAATTGAGGATACTGATCCAAGACATTACAAAAAGGGAGCAATTCAGCATCTGACTTCATTGGAGAATTTGGGAGAGTTGTGCAGGGAGTCCATGAAGATATCAAAGATGTATACGGATCTCGCAAGAAGAAGAACAGTCTTTCCACCCCTTTA
The DNA here is from genome assembly GCA_028651295.1 of Catharanthus roseus. Classification (NCBI taxonomy): domain Eukaryota; kingdom Viridiplantae; phylum Streptophyta; class Magnoliopsida; order Gentianales; family Apocynaceae; genus Catharanthus; species Catharanthus roseus. The sequence goes on from JAPQWS010000087.1 coordinate 837,126, forward strand.
TCTAGGAAGGTTTTTCAAACACTAAGGATCTCTTCAACGTACAAATATACCACATGTCTTCGTTGTGGTGAACCTTGTAATATCTTAGGAAAAGATCAAAACTTGTGGGAATGCCCAATGCTCAACAAATAGTGATAAATATCACAAGTTGCCTTGCAAATATTGGATATATTTGACCCAAGGAAAGATTTCAAAATCTAAGAACCTCAGCCACTAGGGGGAAGTTATCTCAGATTACAGATGTTCTTCATAAATAAAATAACACCCGAGAGGAAGAAAACATGCCCTTGCATCAGAGTTCGGGCACAATAGTACACATTCATCTGGGGGTTGCATATTTATCCCTCAAACTTCTTAAAGCTATATCCATCACCGTGCTTTTATAAGCAGTGACCTAACCTTGAATTCCATCTGACTCAAGAGGTTTATTAAAAAGATTAGCTACTAATTTGGGAGGGATATGCCCATCAGAAACTCATGGCTCCTCAGGGGAAGGAAAAATCACTTCAACAAGATAAAGTTTATACATGAGACCGATAGAACAAGGAGTTACATTAACATTACTTGATGGGGTAGCCGACATAGATGTCCCACCAGAAGGGGTATTGCCTTATTGAACTATCGTGGTTTTCCTGGAGAGCTTAAATACGGCAACTCCTGCGGGAAGAGGATTACGTCAGATTATGGATGAAGGGGAACTGGAACTTGACCAGAATTTTGATTGCCAGAAGAAGCCATGACACAAATACGAGAAACAAGAAACTAAAAAGTGAAAAAGAAGAGGTAAATCAATTTAATTACCTTCCTCGGAAGACGAAAATGTGTGCCAGAGATGAGATAGACATCATCAAGATTGAACTTGGCATAGTTGCAGTACGACTTTTCCCAGCATATTTAACTAACCGAAGATATCGACATCAATGACGCATCTTTTAAAGAAGGGGCAGGTGATGGGATAAAGCCCCATTGCCTAAATACTTTGCCCCAACAAGGTCTGGCCCAAATGAAAACAATATAAAGGATCTTGGGTCGTCCTAGCTTGGCCCAACCAATGAAGCAAAGTACTAAAAGTGTAACTAATTGCCTATAAAAGGTCCCTTCTCTACACAATTATGACTGATTTGAATTCTAGCTATTTAATGCTCTTTACTCCTCCCTCAACAACCCTCTTTGGTCTTTCATTGACTTAGGAATCAGAGTGCCTTTGGGGAGTAAGTCCCATCAGTCTCTAACTTTGGTAGCTGGAGATTCATCATCTTCAATTAATTTCATAATATCATGACTAAATCTAGCTCAAGTTAGCTAACTTGTTATAAATCAGTTTCTTTTACCAACCTAACATGAAAATTTCATCAATCAGAAACATTAGCAGACCAAGCTACTAGAATACAATCAGGAACCTACCTAACTAGACAAGCGTGCTCAAGCATCCTAAACCTGTAGTAGCTAAACAATGAGCTACCTTATTACAATTTCGTGGAACATGTCTATACCTCCCCCCTTCTCCCTCAATTTTCTTTAATCTCTGTTGAAAGAATTCAATAAAATTTCCAAGAGGAAATAAGTTACTGCCATGCATCTGAATGGATTGTACAATGCCCAAACAATCTGACTCAAAAATCAATCTCTGCAACTAGGGGTGCAAATGGGTCCAGACCTTCTGGGTACTCCCAAACCCAGACCCAGACCCTTATAGCACCCAAGAACTCCCTCTCTTCCATCCTTATATGAGCCATCACAATTGGCTTTGAAAAAACCTTCTTGTGGCCGCTCTCATTTCTTCTGTTGTTCATGTGTAGAAGCAACAGGCAAGAGGCGCCCCTCCTCCATCCCAAAATTATCCTGCAACAATTCCACCACCCTCCCCACTACCCTAGCTGGCACCAAATCCTTTCCCTCATGAACCCACTAGTTTTTTCCACTCCATATTCTCCAACATAACAGTGTGACTTTTTCTTTACTCCACCCCTTATCAACCTGCTCCTACAAATCATCAAAGAGATCCAACCACCTTTTCATCCCCTCCACACTTATGCATACATCAATGCCAGCCACATTCCACACCTCTTGCACCCTTGTATAGTGAATGAAAAGGTGCACTTCAGTTTCCCTTTCCCAACCACACAAAGGACACAATTCACAAACCCCGAGAGATCCTCTTTTCCAAATTTGCATTAATAGTTAAAATTCCATAACATAACTGCCAAACAAAATGCCTAACTTTTGGGAGAATATTGAGTTTCCATACCTTTCTTCAAACCAAATTCTTGCTCCCAATTTAAGCCTATGATCTGCTTTCCATTCTGTCCATAAATCTCCTCCCAATTTGATAGCCCAACTTTCCCGTATATTCTACGTTCTTCTCAAAATGCCACACTAGAACATCATCATTTCTATGAGGGAATAAAGGAATGTTCTTGATAAGCTCCAAATCTCTCAGGTAGAAGAGAGCTGAAAGTACACTTAATTTCTAGCTTCTTGTCTGAGAACAAATTAAGTCAGAGACTTTCATCAGGTCATGCAAGAATAAATTTGGTGTAACAAGATAAAAGGCCATGGTTGGTATCCAAGGATCTTTCCAAATTTGAACACTTTCCCCGTTCCCCGCCCTCCAACGTACTCTCTCTTCTAGCAAACCCTTTCCCTCACGAATAGAATTCTATACATAAGAAAGACAAATACCCTTCTTAGCTTCCAAAACAGAAGAATTTGGATAATATCGTATTTTAACACTTTTGCTACTAAAGAATCAGGAAATCTAATCAGACACCACCCTTGTTTTGCCAAAAGAGCAAAATTAAAATCTTCATAACCCTAAATCCTAATACCCTTCTCCCTTACTTCTACATACATGACCCCATTTCTTCCACGCTATCCCCTTCTTTTCCCCACCTTACTCCACCAAAACCCTCGGGTAATCACAAAGCCCTTTCGGTAACAAAAATAAAATGATAATATCAATATACTACTATGTAGTAGATAAGCACGGGTGTAGCTAGAGGCTGATTAGAAGTCTGTAACCCCCTCAGTTTTTTTCTATGCTTTATAATATTTTAAATATAATTATATCTATTTTGTATTAAAATTAGTATACTATATTATTTTGATCCCATTAATTTTTTTTACTTCATATAATTTATAAAAATTTTTATTTTTAGATTTGACCTCTCCAATCTTGAAGGTCTTGTTTCGTGCTTATAGATAACAATACCCTTAACTAGATATGTGATATGTTACTATGTCTTCAGAATCTCCTCTTTGGATTATGAGGTTCTTGTTCTTGATTGCGTGTACTATTAAATTTTTTTTTTTAAGTAGAACTTTATACATACAATCAAGAACTACGAAGTTAATGTACTATGGAAAACAAAATTTGTTCCAACAGAGAGGTCATCATATAGGTTTTTTTCTGGGTTGGGCCCAGTTATAATTATTAGGTACTAAAGTTGCCCCCAATTTTTTTTCCGACTCTGGCCATAACACACAGCGATTGTGCGTTATCCCATATGATAACGCACAAACGTTGTGCATTATCTCTAATCACGCGGCTTAAGCCGCGTTCAGCCGCGCTAATTACGTAAAAAACTGACGTGGATCATATCTGGCGCTGACCTGGTGATAACGCACAATGACTGTGCGTTATCAAGCTTAATAACGCACAGCCATTATGCGTTATTAAGCTTGATAACGCACAGTGACTGTGTCACTGTGCGTTATCACCTTATAAAAAAACCCTAGCAGCCGCAGCCGCTGCCCCCTTCCTCCCATTTTATTTTTTCAGCCTATTTATTCTTCCCCCCTTCTTCCCCCTTATTTCTTCTTACTGTATTTTTTTCCAGCAACCTCTTCTCTCTCTTTCCTCTTTAATTCTTCTTCCTTTTTTCAGCCTTCTCCATTAGAAATTTTTTTGCAGCCACCTCCGCTAACTGCTAGGTAAATTATTTTACTCTTCCTTTTATTTTTTTACTTCTTATTATTATGTTTTGACTTCTCTTCTTCTAATAAATGTGTATTTTATTTTAAAATTTACAGTTAAAAATTAGTTAATCTTCGAGACTTTCTTTGGAGTACGAAGGTTATTAAAGATTTGGAGTGGAAAACGGTAGACTAGAGCTGCATTTTAAATTTTCGATAAGTTTTTAGTTATTTAAAAGTTTGTTGGTGTATTATTTATTAAGTTTAATTATTTCGTTATTTGTTGTTTGATAATCTTTTTTATGAATTTTATTTTTTAATTTGAATTAATTTATTTTTTGTGGAATTGGGTTTTGGATTTATGTTTAAAATGGTTGTTATTAATAAATTTGTACAAATTTGATAATTTTATGTATATAATTATTTTTTAATTTAAAAAGTGATATTAGGGTGATGTATTATTTTCATGAATTTATTTGGATAATTATGTTTAATTTCTTATCTTAATTTATGATTATTAGAAATTTTTTTAAATTTCTTTAGATAATTATTTTGCATATTTCATAAAAATTATTGAGTAGAAAATATGGAAACCTCTAATTCGATATTTTTAACCTTTTTTTTTTTTTTTGGTAAACAGTAGAAAATATGAAAACTTTTTGTTGTAACTTAAAAATTCTAAAATTTAAATAATACAAAACTTAAAAATCTATTATTAAAATCCAAAAATATACTATAAGTAACCTTAAAAGAGTTAAAAATTCTAAACTGTAAATACAAGCAAAAGTAAAAATCTATTATCAAAATCAAAAAATTTACATCAAACAATAAACCATAAAATTATAAACTTTTTAACAGTAAACCTTAAAAAATCAAAATCATAATATTAAAATTCTACAGGGTATATTATAAAAACTTTAAAAACCCTTAAAATTGATTTTTGAAACATTAAAAAATAAGAGTAGAAACTCTGTTACAGTAAACCATAATAAACACGAAGAACCTTAAAATTGCTATTTCGAACATTAAACCGTGAAATTGTTAACGTTGTAACAGTAATCCCTCTTACATTAAAATCTTAATATTTTAGACAATATACAATGAAACTGTAAACTTTTTAACAGCAAACTCTTAAAACAACAAAAATCTGAATATTTTAAACATTTATTCGATAAAACATGTAAAGTACGTAACACTAAAAAATGATATTTGGAAACATTAAACCGTAAAACTATAAACTTTATAATCGTTAAACGTAATAACAGTTAAATCTTAATATTCTTGATGATTAACAATAAATTATAAAACATTAAAAACTCTGAAAACCCTAAAAATACTTAATTTGATATGCTAAAAATTATTCAAACCTAAAACCCTAAAATGCAGTGTACCATAAAGAACACACTTTAAAGAGTTTGGAATTAGAATATGTTTAAAAATTTGTAATTTTAAGATATAGATATTGACAGTATCTGTAAATATAATTAATGTAGATGGAAGAATTTCCAGCACACATGCATCCGGGGCCCATTGTCCCTGATGTCTTATCCAGACAGTACGAGCACAGATCTGGTTTGATCTGGAGTGGGGATCACAAGACGTGTTATATTGATCTTCAGTGTAGGCGTTTTGGGCAGAACCTATTCCAGTGCTATAGTACGGCTCCCCGTAGATTGGTTGAGATTATTGACAGAACCGGGTTGGGGGGAGTCTTTAAGTGTGGTTACATTGGGTTGGACCACGCACTTATTACATCATTGGTAGAGCGGTGGAGATGAAGACTCACACATTTCACCTGACGTGTGGTGAAGTGTCAATAATACTACATGATGTACATCACTGTGGGGTTTAGGGATAGACAGTATGGCCGTTACCGACCCTAGCTAGAGTGTAAACCCGAAACAATACTGGATAGATCTTATTGAGAGACTACTGGGTGTGCAGTTGTCTCTCAGCCACTTTTCCGGATACAAGGTGAAGAAAGAACCATTGGAAGCATGGATCCTGATAGTGTTCACCGGTTTAGAGACCAATGATGATCTAATCCTGCGTGCTCGTGGATTTATTTTCTTACTCATTGGCGGACATATGCTTCCCGACTTCTCTGAGAATTTAGTTCATGTGCTCTACCTCAGTTTATTAGAGGATTTTGATGCTATTAGGACATATAGCTAGGGTAGCTACGTTCTTGGGTTTTTGTATAGGCAGTTGTGCACAGCGGCTTTGGGAGGTGCACAACAAATTGGGGGGGGGGGGGCCTTAGTCTCAGTTCAGATTTGGGCGTGGTCGCGTATACCTGCATTGCGGCCTCAGTTGATGACGGAGATTCAGGCCGACCCTCTTGCTCCTCTTGGCACAATATGGTGCACATCATTTGACTGTAGCCAGCTGCCTACGCACACTCTAGTTACGTACAGAGACCAGTTAGATTTTATGCCATCTGATCAGGTTCGCTTTACAATAGCTTGTATTATTTGTAATTCATTGAGTTTTTTTATGTACTTACATGTTTATTGATTTTGAATTTTGACATGACAGTTTATATGGCTCCCTTATTATGACTGTCCTCTGGTTCCATCTGAGTTGTGGCGGGCAGAGGTCCCGCTCATCTGTTATGAGATAGAGGAGTACCACTATCCCGGGCTTGTGATGCACCAGTTCGCACGGGCTCAGATGGTTCCAGATGCAGTTGATACTCGTCTGGACCTGCACGGGATCCAGCTGAGAGGGAATGATAACACATACTTGGGGATACAACATGCTATTTATCTCGATGCCTGGTACCAGTGACGACTTCGTGTTATGGATGGTCCTGTTGTAGCTACTGAGGCATTGTCTTACCCTAGTGATGAGTACATTAGATGGTATAGGGGTATCACACGGGTTTACATCGGCAATTCAGCTAACAAGCTGTACAGGACATAAACCTGGGGACTGTATACGAATTTTTGCATCATAGAACAAGTAGTCCCCCTAATTATGTTTTCAAATTTGTTTTCTGGTGTTTCTCGCCATGTATAGACGGATTTCCATATTGCCGGCCGGTGATTTCTGTGGATGGAACACACTTAAGGGGACCATACAAGGTCGTGCTGTTAATTGCAAGTACGTGGGATGCAAATAATCACTTTTTTCCCACTTACTTTTGCAATTGTTGATACGGAATCCTTCGAGAGTTGGAATTGGTTCCTTAAAAACTTGCGAGAATACGTAGTCAAAGATCGCCACGTATGCCTCATTTCTGATTGCCACAAAGATATTTTCTCTGCTATTCAAAGTCAACCTTTGTGGCAACCACCATTTGCAGTTCACCGGTTTTGCTTACGCCACATTCGAACAAATTTCAACAAGACTTTTAAAAATACAAACCTAAAAAGCTTGATGTGACAGGCCGGAACATAAACAAATCAATGGAAATTTGACCGTGTAATTGAAGAGATTCAAGAAAGAAATGTTGATGCTTACATTTACTTGATGAAGTTGGACCCAGAGAAGTGGACACTGTTGCATGATGGCGGTCACAGACACGGTATCATGACAACTAACATTTCTGAAGTACTTAACAGTATATTGAAGAAAGCCAGGTTCTACCTTTAAAAGCCCTGATTGAACTAATATTCAACAAACTGGTTAAGTACTTTCACCAACACCGTGAAGAGGCTGAAAATTGTGTCCATCCATTTCCAACTCGAAATTTTGACAAGTTTTTGCGGATTGAGATGAAATCAAGATAACACAAAGTTACAACTTACAATCCGCGAGAGGAAATATACATGGTCAGATCTCTAATCCGGGTTTCTGGTACGGGCAACAACGTCTATATATTCCAGCTAAATAATAAATCATGTAGTTGCGGAAAATGGAAAACATATACATTGCCTTGTTCTCATGTTCTTGCAGTGTGTAGAGAAAATGGGTTAAGAACAGATACTTATGTGCCGGAGATATATTTGTGATAAACGTACAGAAGAACTTACCAAGTGAATTTTCATCCGGTCTTAAATGAGAACTTTTGGAGGGATGTTCCTTTTAATTTGACATTCTATCCTCCAAACATGAAAAAGGAACGGGGTAGGAAACAGGACAAGCGATTTCAGGGGAAAATGTATTATAGAAATCCGGATTCTCCCCCAAGATGTGGTAGATGTCGCATGCCGTGACAAAATAGGAAAAATTGTAATAATCCCGGACCGAGCAATGTATAAGTTTGACATTTTCTTGAAATAGTTGTAATAAAACATGTTTACATTAATGAAAATTTTCTTTCAATTTCTTCTAATTACTACATCATTGCTCTAAATTTTTACAATTTCTTTAGTATTACTTCTTCAAATAACTTGCGATGAAATGGTTAAAATATAAATATATTTTCCAAGAAAATGATATAAATATTACATAATAAGTTAAATATAATAAATACAGTCATTTTTAAAAAAATTATACAATTATATGTTTTCGCAAAACAAATTTTCATTAAAAAAAACAATTCATTAAACAAAATACTAAAAAAAATTTATACAATTATAAGTTTTCCCAAAAGAAATTTTCATTAAAAACAAAAAAAATGTTCATTAAAAAAATTTTAAAAAATTAAAAAAATAAAATAATTACGTGGTTAATAACGCACAACGAGTATGCGTTATTGTCTAATCATAACGCACACCCATTGTGCGTTATTATATTGATAACGCACAACCATTGTGCGTCATGAGCAGAATCGGAAAAAAAAAAAATTTAGGCCACTTTGATACCCAATAATAAAAACTGGAGCAACCCAAAAAAATACCCATCATATATGTATCTTCTAATAAAGTCAAATTTAGAGCTAATGGAGGGGATCTCCCTATTTTTTGAAAAGATTTTGTCTTCACGCCATTGCCATATCTAATAGCGGACAAAACGAAAGACAACCGGCCATCTAATACCTCCAGATTCGATGATGTATACTGTTAATTTTTATTTGCAATGATTTGTAAAAAAAACAAAACAAAACTATCACAAACCATGTGATTTTAGCGATAAATAATCAAACTCTCATTTCAACTTTAGGGTGCATTTGAATTGGTTTTAAAAATTAAAATAGTTTTATTTTGACCCTCATGTTCTTCCGGACAAATAAATATGTCTTTATGCATTCCAAGTAAAGAAAAGTTCACTTTTTCTAATTAAAATTCAATGCAAATGCAATCAGATTTCAATTGATCTATCATTAAATTAAAAAAAGAAAGGAAAAAGGGCATTGAGTTACTTGGTATTTTCTATGTAAATAACAAAGGAGGGTTCATCTTCAAGGTTGCAATCCTTTTTATGGTTGATAAATAAGGTGAAAATGATTGACAACCTAGAAATGAAAATTTGTCACTACCAGGAATTTCAATGCCCACATCTTACTCGTATGTTTTTGTATAAAAATAGAGATAAAAATAAATGAATAATATTTTGGTTGATAGGGAGGAGGAAGACAATTATACATTTGAAGATTTCTTTCTTTTTTTTTTTTTTTTTTGAAAGGACAAGTGAAGATCTAGATATTTGATTGAATTAACTGAACTGCCAAATAGCTACTCCTGTACATATGTATGAAAAAACACATATCAACTCATATATTCCTAAAAAGAGAATTAGACTAATTTTATTACTCGGTCTTACAATTTTTTGTTATTTATTAAGATCCCTAAAAAATATATTGTAATAAAAGTATCCCTTTTAAGCCTGCAAAATAAGGATTACTTTAGTTATATTTGGTTTTTTTAAGATTATAATGGTTGAAAAAACAGGTGAAATAAAGTGATATAATTAGTTTAACTTTAAACACTAAAATGACCATTTTCCTAGTATGTAAGTAAGTTTTTTTATTATTATTTTAAGAATTGTTGTCTAGTTAGTAGCTCAATTAGTTAGAAACACTCCTAATGTGATAGCACTACAAAAAAATGGCTGTTTACCGACGGTAGTCACCAAAGGCCACTTTACCTGTTGGTATATTTCGACGGCGTACTGACGGTCTTTAGAAAATGACGGATTATTTTTCAATCAAGCGAAAATTTTTTGAAGGAGAAGGCACGCCAGAAAACAACGAGATGTAATGACAGAAAATGCCGTCAGTATGTGAAGTTACCGACGGATTTAAGCGACGACCGTCGTCAGTAATAGATAAAAGTCCCCAACGGCTCTACCGACGAGTCTGTTGTCAGTAATAAAAATTATTGACGTTTGTGAAATAAAAAATCGACCCCACAGTAACTTAGTTTTTTTACCGTAGTAAGTTTTAAATATTAGTTACTGACGGAGAATGTGTCAATATGCTGTCAGTAACAAGTCCCAGAATTTCAATTGAAATCAGGAGAAGTCTCTCCCCTTTCAATTCATTCCTCCCAAAATTAAAATTTCCTCTCCTCCAAAAACCCTCCTCCCTCTCCCATTCCCGCAACAATCCAACGCCAACCACTCATGACCATCGTTTTCCGGTGCCGTCCCGACTGCCGGCAACATCATTTTCTAGTAAGTCTCTCTCTCTCTCTCTCTCTCTCTCTCTCTCTCTCTCTCTCTCTCTCTCTCTCTCTCTCTCCCCCACTGTTCTTCCTCTTCTTATTTTCTTCTTCTTCTTCTTCTTCCAGCTATTGGAGCTCATTGTCACTGTTGTGGGAGCCTTTGCCATAAGTGCTGGAAGTGCATCAATTGTCTTCAATGGAATAGTTATTGAAGGTACATACAATGAATAACTAATTAGGTCACTACTGTTTCAACCTTTTCTTTTATATCTTTCCTTTTTTTGGTTGTTTTGTCGCAATCTAGTTCTGTAATATAATTGTGTTATTTGTTGTCTTGTGTTTGGAATGAAGATTAACTATATTTTGTATTGAACTAAACTACATTCCTGTGGTTTTGTCGATTCAGGATTTGAACTATATTCTATTTATTGTGTCATTTTTTCAAACAATTCATAGTGTGGTTTTCTTCATACAGATTATTGAATTATTTCAGTTTAGAGGTTAATTAGGTTCGGTTCAATTTTATAATTCTTTTTTAAAGATATATCTAAAAAATTTAAATAATAAAAACGAATTAATCATTGTTATGATGTGCTTTTGGTGAATCGTTATCAAATATTTTTGAAGCTTGATGATTAAATTTTTACAAGAAAGAAAATATGTTCTGTTTGAGATTTAGCCTTGTTATTAAGTTTTTCTTTATTTTTATTTTTTTGGTAATGTAATCTATTTCTAGATATGGGCTATGACGAAACAGCTAGAGATTGCAAGATTCCATTTACTTTGCGTTTAAATTTCCTGAGCAATACATTTGATTTATAAACTTAATAACACTTTATTTCATTATTTCAACTTTGAAGATAGATTCTACTTTCCTTGTTTTTATTATTTTTGCTAGATTTATGGATTTAAACCTTACCTATCAGTCAACTGATTCTAGGAAAATTGGGTTCCATTTCCAAGGTAAACTTGATATTTTAAAGCTACGTATTCATCTCTGTTTCAAGTTTTATAATGAATATTATTATACTCTTACTAATTTTTCTATTGTGCTTTTCGTAGTAAATGTTTGAAGAGAAATGCTATGCTGCCTTCAAGTTAACAAGGTAACAGTGTGTCGTAGAAAACAATAAGAAATGTAAACATGAGCTTTTGTTTTTAAGGAAATGCAAAGTAGAGATTTGATGATTAGGAGGCCGTCGCTGCCGCCGGAAGTGCATCAATTTGTAATTAAAGATGTTTCTTTACTGGCTTGGCTGTGATTTTATAAAATACGATAAGATGTTCCAATATATTTAAGGTGCATAAACTGCTTAGTACAATTTTGCTATATTAGAATATAAGCAACTTTTACTATAATGTTTAATCTTTATTTCATTATTGTTTAATTTTTTACTATCAGACGACGATGGTACGTAAATAATGTTAAAGTAGTTAATTACTTTAAATTTACGACTTTAAGTTAAGTAGGCTATATTCTCCATAAAAGACATTAGAGACTCTCACCATATATGAACTATTTACTAAATATACTATATAGCTATATACTAAATATGTTATTATAGCTAATTTTCCTTTCTGTGGCTTGTTTCTTCATGGTTTAACAATATTTACACTGTGACTTTCGAGAACGCGAGATGTGTATATGTATGTAATATGATATCTTTATAAATATGAAAATTGATTTCGATCTTGTAAAAGTTGAATAGTTTGTAATATGATATCTTATAAATTTAATATTATTATCTTTTTTTCTTATAGTTTTGTTCATGAGGATTTTTGTGACATATTGTCCATCATATACAAGTAAGAGATATGTGTTTAATTATTTTAAATTTTATTTTACAGGGAAGCCCTAACTTTTTAAAGTTTTACAGGGGAGTCCTGACTTTTTAAAGCTTTACGGGAGAGTCTTGACTCTTTAAAACTTTATAGGGGAGTCCTGACTCTTAATTTTTTATTTAGTCGTGTGTTTGTTGCTTGTTTGAGTGGCCTATGTGGCTAAAAAATATCTGTAATACAAAGGAAATTCTGCCAAAATTTTTTCAATCTTATAAAAAATTTAGATTTTTTAGTAATGACTTAACGTAAAATTTAAAATGAAAGGAGAAGTTGAAACTTTTTACATCTTTTGAGGGAAACTTTGTTAAGATTATAAGAGAGGAACCTTATTTATAAAGATTATAAAGGATTAAGAGTTATATCTTCTTGTTATTAAAGATTATTTAAACTTTTAATAACTGACAATTATTTCTCTTAATCATTCTTACAATTTATTGAAAATATACCAGATTGTAGTTGGATGTACAGAGAACGACTTGTGGCTAGGGATAAGGGTCTTACAAGTGAATTCATTATCGGTTAATGGTTTTATTCATCATTATCTTGAAACGAATAACAGAAGTAAAAAAGAAACGAGATGTCCGTGTGAAAAGCGTATAAATAAGAAATTTATAGAAGCGGATGGTGTGAAGGATCATCTTTTACAGTGGAGTTTTGTGCCTTGTTATCATTATCATAATTGGACAGATTATAGTGAAAAATTATGGCAATATAATGAGGGACGTGTTCTTGCAGCCTGACACTTAAGTTTATATAATGTTTTATAACTTATAACTTTAAATTCAATATAATTTTTTATAACTTATTATCCAACTAACATTTCATATTATATTGTATACAAAATTTCACGAGGCCTGATATAAGGGCAGGAGGAAGCTGCAACCACAGGCACTCCTATGCTCGATGATCTCCAGCTGATGGCCACTATAGCTGGTGGATTGAGCTGCGACAGGTTATATGGAGTTGGGTCTGAGGCAGCTCATCTAAGAGCCGAGAGCAGTCAGGCCGCAACTAGATTACCACCTTATTATTTGGAAGCAGAAAAGAGGATCATGAAGAGAGTTGAGGCTGATGTTTCTAGTGTCTGCACTGCCTTCAACAGGTGAGACGATTTGCCAAGCAGAGCCACTTGCCATACACCCCTATGTCACCTATGATAGACATCGCCAAAGCTGCTATGGCTGTCGTTCCATCAACATCTTCATCAACGGCAGCAGCTCGAGGACCAGCCCTGTTGATCCTCCCTCTCCCCCAATATTTTTTGGAAGTGTAGGTGATGAGTTCAATTCACACTCTCCCTCCCTCAATGTGTCAAAAAAGAGAATCGTTGTCCAAACAAGTAGAGAAACCCCAAACTAAAAATATTAGAAATTTGACTTCTGCATGGTGAAGAATTTTATCATCTTCTCTGTTATCCCTACTTACGTCTCTGCATGGTGATAAGGCAATTAGCTTAGTGGCAAAAACCGCTCCTTATCAGGCAAAGTTTTAGGTTCGAACCACATTCCTCTCCTCCAATGTATAAAAAAAAAATACTTATATATTTGACAATTAATGAAAAAATAGTAAGGATCAATATTGGTATAATTAATTATTAAAAGAAGAATAAAATTGTCAATATAAAAAAAATGTACCTTCTGTCCCTTATTTATACAATTAAATAACACTTTTATCTGTCCGTATGGACATAGCTTAATTAGTTTTGGGACTACAGAGTTGGTAACAAGGACCAAGGTTCAAATCTTGGTAATGGTAGTGCGAGAGTTTCAACATCTCTAATGTAAGAGGTGATTCCTTGTGTGCACTAGAGCCTGACGTCCAATATAATCACTATGATTTATATCTTCTACCTGAGCATCGAGCTCTAAGAGCGAAGGATACGTCTTATATCACACTCTTTATTAATAATAGTGTGGTACTACTTCTAACTATAATTTAAGTCTATTTCTAAAGCTACTTTGAACTTCTCCACATGGAGAAGAAAAATAAAGATTGGGAAAAGTGGTTGGGATATTAAAGGATTGTGCTGAAAATTCAAGTCTAGAATGGGCAATGAAAAGCAAGGTAACGTTCAAACGGGTTCTTCACCCTAAAATGCAAATAACGGACATTACATCACTGTCTTAGCATCTACCATAACGAATTAAGATTTCAGACAGCAATCTCTCTTACATTATCATTTCTTCTATTTTAAATTAGAAAATAATTTGATGCAACACTCAAAAAGTTCAAACAATTTGGTTTATTCTTAAAAGATTATTACAACTCTTTTCCTTCCCCTTCCAAACACTAAGATTAAAATTCATAATTTTGTGATAATTTTAACTATTTTGAGTTGATATAAATGAATACGTAGACATAACTGATGCGTGAGTCTTGAAAAATATTAATTTTGAAGTAAAATTTTATCCCATAATAAAAAAATATTTTTTTTTTAAATTTTGGACGTTGGCTCTTGCAATTCACAAAGGACTTGTTCATAGTGCCCCATGGTTGGTTATAAGGGGACCGCCAGCCATTCCCCTTGTAATCAACTAGGGGCACTGTGAACAAGTCCTAGTGAACTGCAAGGGCCAACCCGATTATTATTATTATTATTCTTTACAAATTAACATAATTCATTAAACAATTTAAACATAATAAATACAAACTAAACAATTAAAATAAATTAAACAAATAAAATATTATTTGCTACACAATATACTATTAAATAAAACTAAATAAATAAATAACACATTAGAGTAAAAATATAAAACAAAACATAAACAATAAATAAAATTTATTAGTTAAAAAAATAATTAAAACTGGCCCGGCTTGACCCTAGCGTGAGATTAGGAGAGCCGTAGCTTACCTCTGGTCGCTAGCCAGGGGCACCTTCACTGCGCGCCTAATCAGTGGCCATGCATGAGTCGGAACTCCTCTGGTCCGTCAACAAGGGTGGCCTCTTTTGGATGCAAAATTTGGACTTTTTTTTAGATCTAAACGATTTGAGCTCGTTTTTTGAAATGTTAAATCTGTGAAAATGAAGGAAAATACTTAAATATTGATATACTAACACAGTTTTGTGAAAATTCGTTGTATAGCACTATCAATTTGAAGATTTGAACATGGAATTTGAGAGAAGTTTAGGGTTGGATAAGAAAGAGAAAAATTAAAACCTTTTGAGTATTGCACCTTTAAAGTAAGTGTTACCTTAAGTAATTTCCTAAATTTGTAAAAGATTTTAGACAAAAAGATGCTCAATGAAAGTACATATATTTTTTTATGATAAATTAAATATATAAGTTAAAAATTTTTGAAAAAAAATTAAGAGCGTCATTTGCTTAGAGCAAGAACTTTCCTCACTTATATATATATATATAATTTTAAATTATTTTTATTTTTTATAATGATAAACTTTTATTTTATTTTTTTATACACAAAAAGTATTTTTGACTTTGCATGTATAACAATTTAATAACTTCACCAAGAAATTTGAAGTATTTTGACACATGAATTACATACGTTTCCAATTGAATAGTAAAAATACATAAATCCTTCAAACTAAGTTATAAAAATTCGCAATATGCACCAGATTGTAATCATGAAATCAATAAATAGATATAAAATTTGTTGTTGTTAAAATAGTTTATGCATAAAAAGTATCAAATACAAAATTTTAACGTGAAATATTGAAAAGAAATTATGCCTATAAATAGTAAAATAAAAATAATTTAAGATTATATATAACAAATTTCTCTTCTTTTATACATACATAGAGAGGAAATATATGTGTTGGAGCATGAAACTGTTTTGTGTAGAGTATTCGGTTAAATTGTTTTAACGCTTTGGGTAATACAACAGTCGTATAAATCTCGTGATAAGAATTGAGAGTAATACTATATAGATCAATGATTTTTTTAAATTTTTTGCTAGGTATACGGTTCAATGTTGATTTAATTAATTTGGATTAAATGAGATAAAAATGTCATTTACCGTGATAAATACTTTTATAAATGGAAATAAAAAATACTTTTTTCATTTATAAATGACACTTTTATTTCTTTTATTCTAATTAATTGAATCAATCTTAATCTTATTGGTGACAAGACAGTTAATTTAGTGATAGAAATATTCTTTAACAGATAAAGATATTAAGTTTGAATCACACTTCCTTCTTCAATTATATAAAAAAATCTCAATAGGACTTTTTTTTTTTGTTCACTTGAAGTCTAAAATCTCTAAACTAATTTAAAAGAAAATATATGAAGACAAAACTGAAAATGTAGTATGAGATCGCTTTCATAATAACTCAGACAAATCAAAAGAAAATATTTAAGGAATGAATACTTGTCCAGTTGAGTATCCGATCGCTTTTTCCAAGAATTAATCTTCGTTAATTGGGATTGGTGTCCTTTGCTCTGGTACTGGTACTTTCCATCTTACTCAATTATATTGTCCAAAACAAAAAATAGTGGATATATTTGTTTGGTTCTTTTGCAATATCCATAATTAGATTATGATGATTTCAGAGAGAGTACAAATATTGGTTCTTATCAGGTTGTTGGCCATCCATTCCTGGCCACCACTCACTAGTCACATTGCCCTTTTCTTTTTCTTTCTTTCTTTTACCTTGTTGTAAATTGTTTGTTATGGAGTTTGGTATTTTTTAAAATATGTTATACTTTTTCAAGCTTTTTTCGTTCGAGAGAGTAAAAATTTTTTAAATATTATGCAATTGATAGAAAATGAATAGGATATAGGTAATAAATTATATATTAATAAAAATATAAAAATAATATAATATATTATTTTATTATAATAAGTATACGCGTAAACGGATTTGGTTATCATCATATTCTGCTTAAACTCATTTAATAGAATCTATATGAGTACGGGTACGGATCCGATTTTGCGGGTATAAAATTTTAACCTTACCCACTATAAACGGGTGTAGACTCGTTCAGGTACAAGTAAACTCTGCCGCTTTCAACCCTACCTATGACATAGTAAGAAATACTTCTAACCAACTGAACAGTCACCTTATCACGGTTGTTATGGTTTATTCATTACAATTTAAAATTTATTTATTTTTAAATTAGAATCTAAAAATAAAAAATTGTTATGAATTTGATGATCGGAAAACATGATTTACTTGGAATAATAATACAAATATAAAATAAGATAAGAGAGAGATAAATAGTACACATAGATATTCAGAAATCAATCATCTTTTTCATGTATTTCATAATGTCTTATTTATATTACCAAGTATAATAGGTAGTAAATCCCTAGAAGAAATGAGTTTTAATATTAGGGAGCCAGAACCCAGTTAGAATTGGGCTTTGGGAGCTATAGTTCTCTTCAAGGAATGTATTTGGACATTCACTATGAGTTTCATAACACTTCCCTTTAGATATCCATAACATAAAGATTATGCCTCGTTAAAAATTTATTAGAGAAAAAAACCTTATAGGAGAAAAACGTCTGGAGAAGGAAAAATAGTACATTATTCATTTATGTTTTATATACTCCCCTTTAAAACATTATTAAACCAATAAATTGGTATGCCTTAGTAAATAAATTTTCAGGATTATATAATATATTTGAACGATATTATTACACATTACTTTCACATTACACATTTTGTCATATTTCGCTGAATATATCCTCAAAGTTCACAACCTAACAATATAGTGATAATTTCATCCTTATAGGATACCATATAAATATTTCGGAATTAATTATCAATAATGATCATACATATTCTCAGTAATCCACATAATAATTTAAAACTTAAACATAGTTGAAAGAGTAGTTTCTATGTAAATATATATATATATATATATATATATAATATCACATATGCATAACTTGTTTATCTTTTGTGGATCATATAAGTAAGCAACTTATTGTTTTTATCCATCTCATCAAGAGTTGGATTTTCTCTATAACCTGAGATTAATTATCTTTGAAAAATATTGTAGGACAGTAATAATATTTTTCTAAAAGTCATATAAAGAAGAATATGCATCATTTACGCAAAGTTAGGGTACTTCAAAACTGATAAATATCTATTACCTTCTTATAATAAATATATGATATTTACCAACATTTTATAATCGAATGAGAATTGAATGGTAATGTGCAATATAAAATACCCATGTAAAACTTTTATGAATTGATAAAGAATTTCATCTTCGGGATGTTCGATTTATAGATCAAGATAAAATCTGAAATACTTACTTCAAGTATTTGCTTTCCAATCATAAACTCTTTAGGAGAAGTCGGAGTTCGATCCCATTGGAGGCAAAGAAACTTGATGCCAGAATTGGAAGAGATGCAGAAACAAGTTAAGATAATTCAAGACCGGCTTCGGACAGCTAAAAGTAGACAGCAGAGCTATGCCGACAATCGAAGAAGGGATCTGGAGTTTAGTATGGGAGATCGAGTTTTCTTAAAACTTACACCATATCGCGGGAAGCTGCGATATCCGAGGAGAGGAAAGTTAAGCCCCCGATATATCGGACCGTTTGAAATTATTGACAGGATTGGTAAAGTAGCATACCGACTCGCCTTACCAAATGAACTGATAGGTATACATGATGTGTTCCATGTATCACAATTAAAGAAGTATCACCCTGCACCTGATCATGTTCTCAATGATGACCAATTGGAATTACAAGCTGATCTGTCATATGAAGAAAAACCAACTGAAATTATAGAACGAAGCGTAAAAGAGTTACGCGGGAGACAGATTCCAATGTGTAAAGTGGTATGGAGACATCATGGGATCGAAGAGGCAACCTGGGAAACTGAGGAATACTTGAAGAAAAAGTATCCAGAGCTTATAGGTACGTAACTATTCAATTTCGAGGACGAAATTTTTTTAAGGAGGATAGAATGTAACGCCCTACCCCGTAAGCACCTAGCATGACTTTAAAATTAAGAACGTGATGAAAATAGAGTTTTGATCTATATGGTGGGATATAGTGTTTTTGGCACTTAGTAGTATTTTGGGGATATTTAGGAATAGGAATAAAATTTTATTATCTTATTGAGGTTTTATTATTAAGGTTTATAAATGCCTTTAAGTGAAATTTTATTTTTAATACCTAGTGTATTTATTTTAGAAATTTAAATACTTGATGGATTTCAAAAAAAATAATAATAATAATACTTCACGATTAAGAAATTGTGCCACCTACTGCCATCCACCTGCCACCATCCCAAAATTTTCTTTCTTTTCTTTTCTTTGTTTTTCCAGCCATTAACCGCCATCACACTTCATATATATATATATATATATATATATATGCCATGCAAACATTTTTTTTCTTCTTTCTCACCCTTGGCCGCCTATAACATATGCATATATATCATTTTCTTCCTTTGAGTAAAAAGGGCAGCCATACTAATCTCAAGTAAGTTTGCATGTTTTTTTTTTTTTTTTTCCTTTCTTTCTTTTCTTTAGTTAGTTAGATTATATATATATATATATATATATGTATATATATAGTATATGTTTGTTTGTTTTCTTTAATATATAGTGAGATCTATTTCTAGTTAGATTATATATTTTTAAGCTAGTTATTTATTTTAAGATTTCAATATTTTAAATGAATTTTTAGTATAAAGTATATAGTTAATTATGGTTTCTTGGGAGAGTATATTTTTTTAGAGTATAGGATTTTTCGATCTTTTTAAAGAATTATATAAGTATATATATCATTATATAGGTATCATTATATAGGTATATATACATCTTAAAGTTCATTTCGTAAGATTTCGATATTATTTAGGGAATAGGATTATTTGATCGATACCCAGGTATTAAGTATTTTCGCATTATTATTTTGTAGGATCTTAGCATCAGACCTATATCCACGTGAGTCCATAAACTCCATTTTATTTCAAATATTACAAGACATATAAATATGTTTTTGTTTTTAACCTTTATAAAATATTGCTATTCTTGGAACGATATTTCTCAGCGTGTTTTTTGAGATGTTCTCCCTAATGTGTTACGTGCTTCGTAGAAAAATGCATAGGAGCGGTGCTCTATGTAGGTGTTTCTTTTAAAACAGACTATTACGGTGATGCATAAGAAATTTGTTGTACGCAGGTTTTTCGAAAATATTTATATATTGAAAAATGTTCTAGCTTGAAAAGTTACGTATTTTGATATGCATGAATATAGATCTGACATTGGCATAATTGTGAAATTACATAAGCATGTGATGACTGGCGGATGAGGAATTTTTTTTTTTTGTGTTCTGAAATGTTTATGACTTGAATCTGTTATTATGGCCGGGCAAATGGCCCTTTGATTTGTAAATACATATGAAAACCTCATTCCGACCAGGGTTAAAGTTTGTTGAAAATCAAGTGAACAGACGCGTTAGCGGATTGCACTGTATGTGGCTAGTCCCCCGTATTAGGGCCTCTTCCGATGACGTGGACGGATTTTTTACTCTGAGGGTGAATCCACTTTAAGAGGGGCGTAGACTGCAGAGGGTGTGGCCCAATCGGTCTGCGTGGACACCGCACATGCTCTACGGTGGGGCTCGACCGCCTAGTGGAGAGTCAGGAGGGGCTCGACACTGAGGTTGGTTCCAGGGCAGACCTGGTAGGTGCCCCAGGAGTCTGTAGCCTGTTTTGACCAGTGACATGGGAGTGCGGTTGTTTGTAATCGAGTGCTCGTATGTTGTTTGGCTGGTATTTGACTACGAGATGCCGGAACTTGGTTCCTATGGCCTCGTTTTGGGGATCCGGACTTTGTTTGTAGAGCTCCACTGTTGCATTACATGTTCTTTTAAATTTGGGGCATAGAAGCTGTTGGAATCCGTAGGCAAAAACAAAGTAAAATAAAACTACGGAAATCCACCAACAGGATCTGCACATACTAGAAAAACCGATTGGATAGAAATTACCTCAATGTTTTTATTGTTCGTTGTGGAGGCGCTGCTTTGTATGCTTCGCCCTCTACTGGTATCCACGCGACGAACTCCTCTCGCAGCGATCGGGATGCTAGCCCCTTACGTGTTCGCAGACTGCTCGGAGCCGATCCTGACTATCTCGGTAATCGGTCGTTTTTCGGAGAGAGGAGGCTAGATACTATATCGCCGTTCTAGGGTTTAGGGTTTTGTTTTTCTTTAATGAGATAAAGGACGGCCAACAAGAAAAGGTTAACATAACCTTTTATAGCTGTCAATATCAAAACCCTAACTGTCATCTAATGACAGTTCAATCTCGTCCGTCTATTTCTATAATCATCCAACGGTTAGATGAGTAATATTAAGTAATTAATTTCATTTATTCGATTAAATAAAATTAATTACTTATTAACCTACCGAAAAATACAATATGGAATCCGATTCCCCCTTTTGTATACGTTCAACGAATCTGGACACAATCTAGATTCATTGAACGTGGACATTATGCTCACAAGATCGTCTATGCGTGTGACCTGTAGGGTTCACTTAACGTTGGCGATGAATAAAAAAAAATGTCCTAGACATTTATTCACAAAACATAAGCGGCCTCTAGCAAGACATTATGCTTACCCAAGTTAAGTAAATGTAATAATAACCTAGCATCGGATTTAATATTTAGTCCTTTGTCACACGATATCCTAATTAAGTATAAGGCATGGATCAAGTCATCCTTATAAAACTTAATTAACCATTTACTTGATCACCGAGCAGATTGTTCCAACAAATAATATTAATAACACCTTATTAATACTTATTTGAGCATGGCCATGCATATTTTCCAGTCTTCCTTATCAAGGGGGCCCATGGATATCTCTCTCTAAAAGGAGAGGGACAAATCCCTTTCACTATCTCCAATATTCAAGCCATGACGAGAAAATAAGCCAACCAATAATCATAATGATCACCTAATTAAAAGTGATGTTTGACTATGTCAAAACATATTTTTCTCCCCATGCAAGAAACGTTAGAAACATTAGGTCGAAGGACACCAAATATAAAACTGAGAAGAAATACTTATAACTTAAACCCATGCAATATTTCTTCTTCACTTTGGGTCATGTCCAATACAATATTCTCAATATGTATTTATGAATTGATTTTATATCTCATATTCATGATCAGTAAAACTTGACCATCAATCAACTTCACACTAGTTTACAAGATGTAATAAACTAGGGACAAATAAGAATAGTATTTTATTAGCTATAAGGGTTTTACTATCAAGTCACATACTTGATGACCAAGAGCATAAAATACAATTAAAAAATACATACTTCATAAATCATAAATGTGAGTCAATTGGTCTTAGGGCATATACTAACAGAAGCTGCGCTGATGTGTCTTGATTCGCTTAGACTTCCCAGCTGTGCTCGAAACTCTCATGTAGGTTCAAGCATCAGTTTTGTTAAAATAGCAAAAGAAATACTTTTCTTATAACATTGCATGAACTGTTCTGTGAAATGGCATCATCATGGTTTTAGAGAAATCACTACCGCACACACACACTGGACTCATTGAGCGTTCGCTCTCACGTTTTTTTTCATATCATATTTTCTTCTCAGATTAGCTTGGAACGGTCAGGGGCCTCGCGAGCACTGAAGTTTTAGGCCAGGAGTTTTTGGATCAAATCTCCCCAGAAGGGCATATATTTATGTTTTATCTTTTTGGACTCGAATCGTCTGTAGAGTTTCTTTTTTATGTTTTTATGTAAGTTGTTGATGTAAGATTACTTTTGTGTTTATTATAAAACGAGTTTATCCTGTGTTTTGAGCGCACCAGTAGTATCTAATTTACTTAAGTATTCCGCGTACTTTGTGTATACCTGTTAGTGTTGTTCTAGGGTTTTGTTTTATTGTGGAGCTTATAATTTAGTGCCGAGAGGCACGCAGATGCCCTACTCAGCCGCAGTTGACCTAGTGGCAGGGTTGGGGGCACCACAGAGAACATGAAAAATAAATAAAGAATCATAAGAAGCGAGCATAACAAATTTTAATAAAACTTTATGGATATATGTTCGATCTTACTTTCATATATTTATAAAAATTACTAAGACAATGATATTATATTGTTTAAGAACAATTCACTTACATACTTCAGGCATGTCTATTAAGTCCTTAAAGGACTTCAAATAAATTCTTAGAGTTTAATGCACTATTACCTAAACTCAATCCACCACCACAAATTTTATTTCTTTTCATCAATATTATCATGACTTTACGAAGAATCTTATAGTAGAACTTATACAAGTTCGCACTTTATTTATTAATTCTTATCCTTTTGGAATTACACTTCAGGTGTATAATTTCTTCAAGGAATACATGTACATTTCAAGTGTACTTAATAATTATCCGGACTTTACATATTTTCTCATGCGAATTTTATATTCTATCATCATTCTATTAAATAACATACACATAAATGTTGTCGAAGGTTTGTGCTATTTTATGGCTCCATATATTTATATCATGACATTATATAATGAAATCTCATAATTATTATGACTTCAGGTACCTGAATTTCTTTTTGAAATAATAATAAAGTCATGTCATAAAAAATTTTGCTTGAATTTTCATCTCCTCCACTTAATTACATAGGACCATATTAAATTATTACTCCTTTACATATGCGAGGATTTTATTGGAACCAATTTATTCTACTATATTTTTGCATGGATCTCAAAATCATAAGTAGTGGTAGATTTATCCTTTGGGGACATTAAATACTAGGAGCATTCTATGTCAATTTTCTTTTATTAATAAAGATGTCAGGCTATTAATCTTTTGAACTTCTGGTTCAAATTATCTTTGTAGGAGGATCAATATGAGACAAATAATTTTATCTTTATTCGACTACACAATCTTTCCTCTTTAACCCATCTCTATACATTTTGGGGGATAAGTATATTTGTATAGTGCATATATAGACATTAAATGGGAAAATATTTGGTTCATCATCATTGAACCAACTATAATGAGGAGAACAAAAGTAATATATTGGCAAAATACGAATAAGTTCTATTACAAAATATACATCAATTAATTTCAAAGCACATATATAGTTTCATAAAACTATTTACTAGGTGTATGAATACGTTCTGCAGGTACGTTCAATATTTATATAAATAGTGCAATATCACCAATAATATTAAGGCAAATTATGTTAATGAGAGAATCTAAAATATAAGCTTATTATCAAAATTACAAAGTTCAGCTTTACAATCAACAATATATCGTAACCATGGGTCGATGCATGGACAATATATTCATCCTAAAACATATTCAACCCTAATATATTGACGGTATCTATAAAATTATATTGCCTTGAAAAGGAGTAGTATAAATAAATTTGTGATCAGAAACTTATGGTTCTATAAAAATGTTATCACAAATTCTTTATAATAATTCATATTTAATTATTTGAGATTGTCTAACCGGTCATGCCAATATTCGATATTTTTGAATAAGTAAACTTCAAGTGTACTCAGTGATGCATTAAATTTCATCAATTTTGGCGAATTACAAATTACGATATGAGAATATGGTAGTATATGTAATTCACATTTATTTTACAAGTTATTATAGTATAACATAATTATAATGTGACTTTCTAGGTCAATTTACTCTTTTAGAGTCTTTAAATAATTAGTTCTAGAACTTTCTATTAACTAACTCTTTTGATTCTTTAATAAATAGACTCTTTTAGAGCTTTACTTAAATATCTTCTAAAAATTATAGATATTCTTAATTAAATATAACTTCTAGATATTTAGATATCTTTTAGATATGTAACTCTTCTAGAGATTTTAAAATATTAACTCTTGGGGAGTTTTAATTTTAATTTATTAGCTCTTCTTGAGCTTTCTATTAATAACTTTTCTGGAGTTTTAATTTATACTACTATTTATCCTCTTATTATATATCTTTTTCACTATTCTTGAATATATAATAAATCAAAGGGCATATATATAATATGCAAAAATTCAGATAAAATCACGAACAAAAAGTAATTTCTTTTCTCCTAATTATTTCAAAGAATTGACTATATTAACAAATCTATCTATCAATGCACATGATTAATATTAATATTTGAGATCAATAATAGCATAACATTTTAAAAGTAAAAAAAACTTCCAATATCTTATTTTTCTTTTCTAATTGATACATACCAAATATTTAAAATTTCGTTTGCTGTAATACAGGTATGCTACAAACTATTGTATCAATGATGTTTCTTTTGAATTATAAATTTCTTTTTCCTTTCTTATTATTAATTCATCACTTCTTGTGTAGGTTCAATGAGTCATCTGATATTAGCATGATTATAAGGAATTATAATCTTGAGCATAATATATCAAATAAAATATAATTTTTAATCACATTCACTGCAGGAAATGACGACTCATTCTTTTATGAAGAATCAAAAGGTAATCAATATAACCTTGAATTTTTTTCTCTCAATATTGATATTGCGGGAGCACAATTGAGTTATGATTTTATTTTAATGTTGTTACTGCGGGAGCATAATTGAATTATGAGGAAGGAAATATATTTTTATATTATTTTAATTAAGAAAGAATTAAGATATATATCAAATATAATATTATATAAGGATATATAAATGAAAATATTGTAGCCACATATATATATATATATATCCAATAATGATAATAAATATTGGCATAATAACTATCTTTTAGAAAAGAAAACTTATTATGGTATATCTCTTTCAATCTTTCATGACATCAAATTTATATATTTAATTTTAAATATAAATCAAAAAAATATTTGACTTTACGTACGTCAAGAATATTTTACCATTTGTGGATTTTTGAAAAAACATATTCAAAATTTAGAATCAAAATATTTAATTGTCACATGTAGGTCAAGAATATTTTATCTTTTGGATTTTTGAAAAAACACATTCAGAATAATGAATTCTCACGTGTCTGATCTTCTCACAGTTTGCCTGGCCTTCACACAATCATCTTCCATCAAGCACATAGCATAGGTGACCTTAGATTTGGCCAATTACCTTCCAAATTGGTAAATTAGAGAGAGAGAAGTATGTGTTGTTTTTGAGTCTTCCTTTTATCACGCTTGGATACGAATGGCCCTTCACGAATGAAGGCTTAATGTTTTTTTCCATTATATAATAATGGTACTTATAACTTATTATGAATTTCATGATCGAGACACATAATATTAAAGAATTAATTATCTTATTCATATTTTCTATAATGTCCTATCTATAACCAAAAAATATAAGAAATAGGATATTTATTAATTTCATAACAAAAATATTATAATATGAATTTTAAAAAACATGGGTCATTGGCAGCCCAAACACTCTCTCCACGCTGACCTAGCCCAAAATCTTTTTCTCTCTTTTACTGCTAATAATATCATAAAACGGACCAAACTAATAAAAGCCCAAAAAGAGCCCATTTGGCACACGAGTGGGGTTTTACTTGGTTCCACTTCCAACTCAATTCGAATAATTTACACTTAAAGAAAGATGAGTTTAAGCTCAATTTATATTTGTTAGGGACTAGCCCGGTCTAAATAATGTTTTTTAAAAGAATTAAAACAAAAATTTTAAAGATAATGAAATGATTTTAATTTTAAATTATTTTTATTATTTAAATTTCACTATACATTTATAAAATTACATATTCAAATAATTAATATTATGTATTTATATGTATTTTACATGTAAATTTATTTCAAAAAATAAACAAATCTTTCAAATGAATCAAAATTTTATTCTATTTTAATATTTATTAGATTATTTATTAATTACAATAGATAATTACAATATAAAGTGTATATATATGATATAGTATAATATAATAAAAATTATAAATAGTAATATATATGGGGTTCGGACTTTAATAAGTTAAGCTTACTTAGGTCCAAGTTCGACCTGAATTACTTTTAAATTTAAAAAATAGGTTCAAGTTTAAAAAAAGAGTTGAGTGTGTGTGATTTCAAACCTGTCTATACCCATTGACAATCCTAGTCCTCTCTTTCTATTCATTTTTTCAAAAAAAAAAACCTGTTCGGCTTTTGGCTTTGTGTTTTGTACAATAGTAATCATGTAAAATCAGTCCCTAAATTAATTTATTTAATTAAAATAGTCTTTCAAATTAGTATCTTAATAAACTGGATTCTATGTTTATATAATTAGAAATTGGCCAAAAATGTTATTGTGTAATTTATGTTTTGTCATCTGGAGAATATTATTTATTTCATTAGTTACTTTTGTTTAATAATTTTCTTTTTAGAGTAAAAACTATCTTTATATATCAACGATCGATGATTTTTGGTCAATTTATATTACATGACACTCACATTTTACTAAACGCAAGACTATAGAATTACTAATTTTACCCCTACTAAAGACGACATATAAATGTCACGCAGATATAAATTGATTAAAAATCACTCATTACTGCGATATAAAGACATTTTTGATCATTTTGCAAAAAGTTAATGAACCGAACAAGTTAATGAAATAAAAAATATCTTTAATTGACAAAATATAAATTATAGGAGGGGGCAACCTAACTCGGGAATATGAATGTATAGTGCGAAAAAAATCATTATTTTCCCTATTTTTTCTCTCTACACAATTTATCTCTAACTTCTCTCTACTCCTTCTCCACTCTAAAACTAAAATCTTTAACATTGAACTCGTATTAGAGGTAGATATAGATCATCACGAAGAATTTGTAGAAGAAAATATCAATTTAGATGTAAAAAAAAGTTTAAATTTTTTTTTTTTTTTTAAACTGGGCTCGGATCGCCTGGACGGGCGACCGGGCCAGTGCGATCCGAGGTTTTTTTTTTTTAAGAAAGAAAGAATTTGTGTAAGTATTTGGAAAACTTTAAACATGAATAACTTTACTATCGGATATCCGTTTCACGCGTATGACCACTCGTTTTGATGGTTCTCGTAAAGAGGAACGCAACGGCATCGTCGAAAAAGTGATTCGGACGCGTTTCGGGGCAAAAAAATTGTTTCGTATAGTCGAAAACTTTGACAGGGCATAACTTTGTGCTCGGACGTCCGATTGAGGCGATTCTTGTGGGCATTTCGGTTATTTTTTCGAGACCTACGCGTCGGAAACATTCTAATGGTTTCCCACTGACCGTTTTCACAAAAACCTCCTATTTTTGTTTTAATTTACGTTTTTGTAATTTTCTAATACTTTCTCTCTTACTAACTAAAAAATTATGCCATGAATTTAAAAATTAAATATAGGAGCAGTCTTCTTTTTGCTCTAATTAAAAATTCAAATGATTGAAGTTGGTAAATATTGGAATTCTTTTTGCAAGTAAATTTTTTGCCCCGAAACGCGTCTGGATTACTTTTTCGACGATGCCGTTGCGTTTATCTTTATGAGAACCATCAAAACGAGTAGTCATATGCGTGAAATGGACATCCGATCGCAAAGTTATTCATATTTAAAGTTTTCTAAATACTTACAAAAATTCTTTCTTTCTTAAAAACCTCGGATCGCCCGGGCCGGCGACCCGGACATGAGCCGGTCGCCAGGACCAGCGACCCGGATATGTGCTGGTCGCCCGTCTGGGCGATCCGCCCATGTTCGGGTCGCCCGTCCGGACGATCCGAGCCCAATTTTGAAAAAAAAATTTTTTTATTTTTTTTACATCTAAATTGATGTTTTTTCTACAAATTCTTCGTAATGGTCTATATTTAAAATTGTGTAGAGATTTTTTTTGCACTATACATTCATATTCTCGATTAGGTTTATTATGCTCGTTATGGGAGACATTTATGTGATCAATTTCTCTTATATAATTAATAAAGAGAGAAGTCATTGTGTTTTATGTGTTCTAAGCCATTTTAGGAGCCCCGTAAGGACTAGAGAGAAGCGAAACCGGGGCCAAAAGCCCCCCAATGCTTCCGTCTCAGAGTTCAAACATCAAACACTAAGCAGGCGCCAAATACTCAAATTGAGTTTAATGGAAATCTCTTCTTCTTCTTCATCGTCCGCCACAGATTCTCTATTGAAAGCACTAATTAGCCGCGGATGGTGCTTCAAAGATGTCGATCACGTCAAAGATCTAATCGCTGCTCAATTAAATTCTCATAGCAACTCCTGTACTGTTGATTCAATCGAATCAGAACTTCTCAACTTTGATTTGCGATCCATCGGAGGAAAATCTTTACCTGAGCCTTCTCGTCTCCGGCAAACCTCTCATCTTCAAGGGCCCAAAGTTCTTCAAGTAAACTCTCTCTCTCTTGCTTTTGAGTACAGAACTATCATATATATATATATATCAGCATGTTTCTGAAGTAAAATGACATTCTATCTCGGGAACAGATAGCTTCTGTAAGAGATATTTCGCAGAGTAATATGGGTGAGAATTCTGGAAATTCAAGTAAGAAACGATTGTTGAGATTGAAGCTCACTGATGGACATTCTGAAATAACTACTATAGAGTATTCTCGTATATCATCAATTTCAGATGATGTAGTCCCTGGCACCAAGGTATCAATTTCTAGAGTTCTATGAATTTTTTAGTATATCTCTGGCTTTTAAATCTCTGGGTTTGTTTTTTTATGGATGAATTGGCTATAGGATTTCCAGCAATATAATTCGTCGTGCTTCCTATAGTTACTTTATTTTCAGAGTATATGCATGCGTAGGCTTCCAATGAATCTGGTAGCTTTCTATAACAATAGGAAAGAAAAGGAATTGGATAACTTGATTACACGTGTAACAGCGAGGTTTGATGAGAAAAAAAGAAAAGGTTTACGTCCTGTTTTTTCAGCTATTAAAAGAGAGCCCATAATTCTGTGAATCAGAAGTATCAGAAAGAAAGAATTAGAACATTCTCAACGGTTGCATCATTATGTTGGTCCTAAGTCATTTTCCTTCCTCTTTTGGATGTCTGATTATCTTCTATTTGTTCTTTGTTTACTTTAGTAGCTGCTTGCTTGGCCTAAGTGCTGCTTTTCTCTTAATTCACCATCCTTCATTGTGTATTACATTTGGCAGGTCCGTTTGGAAAATAAAGCCACAGTAAATAGCGGGATTGTGTGTTTGAATGCCAAAACAATAACACTATTAGGAGGTCTTGTTCAGTCTCTTTATGAAGAATGGGAAATGAACCAAAAATATTCAGGATTTTCGCGTCCATCCATGGGACCATCTGATGAAACTGGAGCTAGTTGTCCTCCACCATTTGAAAAGTTTAAAGTCAGTTCATCTCTGCCACAGAAGAGCAGATTCTATGGTCTGTATGACATCATCCCTGTTTTTCCTTCTTGACATGTTTTCTTGTCCTTTTTGTCTTCGCAACAAAATTCTCACCATGGAGAATGATCCAAAGGAAGTCTCTTGATAAAGTACAGTAAAACAGTGAAGTTGGAAGGTCATATTTCAGGTTCTAATATTTTCCTCTATTGCACAGGGCAGAGTCTTACTAGTATGGGTGAAAGTTCCACGTCGAGGAAGAAAGGTGAATTTCAGACCCATGGTGTGAGAGCGAATAGCAGGAAAGCTGATGTGCTGCCACCTGGTTCTGTTGAAGATACTAAAGAAACGCCAAACAACTCTGATACAAGACCAAAAGAAGGTTTGAAATACTAATATTTTGTGAGAAATAAAATATCCGGATTGATTTTTATCTAAATGGATGATGAATAATGATTGATGAAGTTGTTCCATTCCTACCATGTTTAACAAGGCATGCCACCAGTGTCAGAAGTGGCCTTGTAAATGAAAGAAAACTATCAGTAAGAATTTATGATTCTTACAATGTGTAGCAATTAAGACCAACATGAGGGAACCGAAGATGAGTTTTAAAAGGCTCTTATCAAGTCTCCTTGGGATCAGCTTTGATCTTAGGAGCCTTACAGTTATTGCTCTAATATCAGTGGTTTTGGATTGTTTGCATTCAAAATTTCAGAGCTAAGATAAAATAGCATCAGGTCTTGAAATGAAGAAGAAGAAAAGGATGAATGGAGATAATACAATAACCATTGAACCTACAGGTTGGAAATCTGTAAAAATTCTAACAGTTGCAAGAAAATTTGAATACCCTTAAAAATTTGCTGAACTAAACAAAACTACCTAAATAGACTATCAAGTGAATATGGAATAAATGGACATGAACTTTTTTATTTTTCTCTTTAGTTTGTTTGTTTGTTTTGGGTTTTTGGGGGGGGGGGGGGTCAGGGGCGGGTTGGGCATTGGTTGTGTTAACTTAAAGATTGAATTCATGATTGCATACCTGACCAATAGCCAATCTCCCAAGGGTTTCTAGGAAATTTCAAGAGTATTGGACAATTTGAACCGAAAAACATGCTATCTGAAAGGAAACAAGAATAAAGCTGAAGATAATAGATTTTGACAGAAGCACATGCTTTAAGCTCCATAAGTGTCCTCTACAGTTGTGCAATAAAATTTCCCAGTTGCCTGTACAAACAATAAGAGCTCATGGGACATCATTTTCGTCCATTGCATGGAGCTATTACGGCAGATACAATCATTTCAATTTCTTATCTTGCTTAGGCTTAAGGTTCAAGTAGTACTACTGTCTTCGGTAGCTCGCATTTTAGGTAATATCATTCTTCTTTAGAACCCCATATCTAAAGTAAATGATCTTGTGTCTTTCACAGTTGCTGAAGCAGTTCCCGTTCAAAATCAAGCAGCTGCTCAAAAGCTCCTCCAGAAAATGATTCATTCTACCCATAATGGTCAGAACTTTCGAGGTCGAAGACATAGGGGGAAGGGAAAAGAGGAGGAGTCAGCAGTTCTCACTTTAGATGAATGGGAAAGGAGAAAAGCTGGGATTAACACTTCAACATCACACAACTTTCCTGATGTTAGCCGAGATGAGGACCTTGCACGAGAGCTTCAAGAGAAATTTGATCTGGAAGACATTCATGTGAGTTTGTGTTTTATATTGAAAATATCCATTTCATGATAAGTGGGTCTGATATCACGAGTATAATTTCAAATTATTTATCTTTCGAATACAAAATCATTTTCTCGAGTCCTTGTGTAAAGTTTAGCTATCCTATTTTTAGTAGGAGATTGCATCACTTTAGAGGCATACACTGTAGATGAAGAGATTTTGAGATATCCTTGTGATATAGTTTATTTGCACATATTGGATGAGTGCATGTTTAATCTTCACCATTTTCCTTGCAATGAAACAAAGTGACAACAGTTTAAACTTATTTTACCATTGTTATTTTCTTGAGTTGCTTATATGTTATTTATCCTGGAAACAAAGTGGAAAGAAGTCTGTATATGTTCATTTCATGTCCACTTATTAAAAGGAAAAACATTTCCATCATGTTGCGGAATATGCGGCGGTTACCACTAGTGGTATTAGCAATATTATGTCTTGTGCATTTAATAATGTCTGTTTTCTGTACGTTCAGATAAACAAGAGTCCTCATGTATCAGAGGCAGACAACATAAGGATGAGCATGTTTAGTTTTGAAAGAGATGATCACAGAGCTCCTGGGAGGTCGGAATTTCGAGGAAGAGGTAGAGGAAGGGGAAGGGGAAGGAGAGGAGGCAGGGGAAGGGGTTGAGTTTGCTTATGTTCAAACACCTTGGAAGTTTTTGCAGATCCCTTTTGTATTTAAAGTTTATGTCCAATGGCACCTTGTTCAGAGTTAGATGCTAGGAGGCTTTGAAAAACTATACATGATATGATGATATCAATTGGTTATGAACAGAGATCTGTCCACGTTTAATTGTCTAATTTCAGCTAGTTATTTGCTGGGCTTGCTTTCTCATTTCACATTTTTAATCCAGTGGTATCCAAACCCTGGAGTTCTTTGCAATTCTTTGTCTTGAATTTTTCCTTTTGGTTTTTGTAACTAACTTTCCTGTCATCTTTTGGGTCGATAATTCACAGGCTGAGATCTTATATCTTAAATTTACACATGAAAATTTCAATTTCTTTTTCCCTCCCAAACTCTACATTCCAAGCATTTCAAGTCAAGATTTATTAAAAAATGTAAAAAAAAAGTTAGTACAAATTAAATGCATGTTTAGATTTTGGTGTCGGTTGGTGAGCCAGCAAAATTTTTTTCTAATTTTGTGCGTTCTTGAAATCCTGATTTTCAAAATTTTCTAGAGAATGTGCAGAAATCCATTTTAGAGATAGAAAGAGTTTGAGATGGAAGAAGAAAATTTTGAAATTTTTATGTATAAATTAAAAATTTTTGCGTGTGTTTTGTCAACACCTTTCGTTTTTTGGCTTTTAATTTGCATATTGGTCATGCTCAACAAGATTTTTCCTTTTTTTGCCTTTTGTTTTAGGGATAAAATTAGCATGTCAATGATCCGTTTAATACTCATAATAATATATATCACTTTACTTATCACCTTTTAGAGGTTTTTTTTTCCTGACATGGGCCAATCTAAAATTATTGAACACTAAACTAGCACAGTTTTTTTTTTTCTTGGATCGGCCATAACGCAGAAACCCTAGCCGCGACTGCCCCTTCCCCTTTTCTTCTTCTTCCTTATTTCTTCTCCCCTATTTCTCCTACTCTCTATTTTTTCCAGCCTCATCTCCCCTATTTCTTCTTCTCTCTAATTTTTTCAGCACCTTCGTCAATTTTTTTCCACCTCTTCCCTCTCATTCTTCATCCTCTATTTTTTTCCAGCATCTCCACCTCCTTACTCTTCCTATATTCTTTCTGCCCCATTTTTCTTCCTCCTTTTTTTTAGCCCCTCAGCTTCAATTTTTCTATTTTCCTCCGTCTCTGTCGCCGCTCAGTAAGGTGTTTTTTTCTTCCTTTGATTTTTTTATTCTTTTATTATACTTTGATTTATTTTCTTGTAATAATTTTGTATTTTAATTTGAAATTTATAGATTTGAGAGAATTTCTTTGGAGTATGAAGGTTATTAAAGATTTGGAGTATTAAAGCTGCATTTTAAATTTTCGGTTAGTTTTTAGTTATTTAAAATTTTGTTTGTGTATTATTTATTAAGTGTAATTATTTCTTTATTTGTTGTTTGTTAAATTTTTTTATGAAATTTATTTATTAATTTGAATTAATTTATTTTTTGTGGAATTGAGTTTTGGATTTATGTTTAAAATGGTTGTTATTAATAAATTTGTACAAATTTGATAATTTTATGTATATAATTGTTTTTTAATTTAAAAAGTGATATTAGTGTGATGTATTATTTTCATGAATTTATTTGGACAATAGATTTTTTAATTTCTTACCATTATGATTATTAGAATTTTTTTTAATTATTTAGATAATTATTTGGCATATTTCGTATAAATTATTGAGTAGAAAATATATGAACATGTAATTCGATATTTTTAACCTTGCTTTTTGTAAACAGTAGAAAATATGAAAACTTGTGTTGGTAACTTAAAAATTCTAAAATTTAAATAATACAAAACTTAAAAATCTATTATTAAAATCTAAAATTTGACATTAATTTTTGTGAAAGTGGGGTTTGGATTTATGTTTAAAATTGTATCTATTAATAAATTTGTACAAATTTGTTAATTTTATGTATGTAAGTATTTTTTGCATTTAAAACGAGATAGTGAGTTTAGGGTTTTTTTTCCATGAATTTATTTGGATAATTCGATTTAATTTCTTACTTTATGATTATTAGAAAAAAATTTCAATTATTTAGATAATTAATTTGAATGTTAGAAAATATGGGAGCTGTAATCTGGTATTTTTAATTTTTATTTTTTTAAACAGTAGAAAATATGGAAACTTTTTTTTTTTGTAACTTAAAAATTGTAAAATTTAAATAATACAAAACATAAAAATATATTATTAAAATCCAAAATTTTACATTAATTTTTCTTTTTTTTTTTTTTGGTGAAATTGGGGTTTGGATCTATGTTTAAAATTGTAGCTATTAATAAATTTGTACAAATTTCTTTATTTTATGTATGTAATTTTTTTTGCATTTAAAACGAGATAGTGGGTTTAGGGTTTTTCTATATAAATTTATCGATTTAATTTCTTACTTTATGATTATTAGAAAAAGATTTTCAATTATTTAGATAATTAATTTGAATGTTAGAAAATATGGGAACCTGTAATTCGGTATTTTTAATTTTTATTTTTTTAAAAAGTAGAAAATATGGAAACTTTTTTTTTTTTTGTAACTTAAAAATTGTAAAATTTAAATAATACAAACATAAAAATGTATTATTAAAATCCAAAACTTTACATTATTATTATTATTATTTTTGGTGAAATTGGGGTTTGGATTTATTATTAAAATTGTAGCTATTAATAAATTTGTACAAATTTATTCATTTTATGTATGTGATTATTTTTTGCATTTAAAACGAGATAGTGGGTTTAGGGTTTTTTTTCATGAATTTATTTGGATAATTCGATTTAATTTCTTACTTTATGATTATTAGAAAAAAAATTTCAATTATTTAGATAATTAATTTGAACGTTAGAAAATATGGGAACTTGTAATTCGGTATTTTTATTTTTTATTTTTTATTTTTTAAAATAGTAGAAAATATGGAAACTTTTTTTTTTGTAACTTAAAAATTGTAAAATTTAAATAATACAAAACATAAAAATGTATTATTAAAATCCAAAAATTTACATTAATTTTTTTTTGGGTGAAATTGGGGTTTAGATTTATGTTTAAAATTGTAGCTATTAATAAATTTGTACAAATTTCTGTATTTTATGTATGTAATTGTTTTTTGCATTTAAAACGAGATAGTGGGTTTAGGGTTTTTTTTTTTCACGAATTTATTTGGATAATTCGGTTTAATTTCTTACTTTATGATTATTAGAATTTTTTTTTCAATTATTTAAATAATTAATTTAAATGTCATAAAATATGGGGACCTGTAATTGGGTATTTTTATTTTTAATTTTTTTAAACAGTAGAAAATATGGAAACTTTTTTTTTTTTTTTAACTTAAAAATTATAAAATTTTTTAATTTTAACATATAGATATTGACATTATCTGGAAAATATAATTAATGTAGATGGAAGAATGCCAGCACATGTGCATCCGAGGCCCATTGTCACTGACGTCTTATCCAGACAGTACGAGCACAGATCCGGTTTGATCTGGAGTGGGGATCGGGAGACGTGTTATACTGACCTTCAGTGTAGGCGTTTTGGCCGCAACCTATTCCAGTGCTATAGTGTGCCTCCCTGTAAATTGGTTGAGATTATTGAATGAACCAGGTTGGGGGGAGTCGTTAGGGGTGGTTACATTATATTGGACCACGCACTTATCACCGCATTGGTCGAGCGGTGGAGACCAGAGACCCACACATTTCATCTAACGTGCGGTGAAGTCTCAATTACACTCCAAGATGTACATGCGCTGTGGGGTTTAGGAATAGACGGCACGGTCGTTACCGGGCCTAGCTGGAGTCTACACCTTAAACAATACTGGATTGACGTTATCGAGCGACTTCTTGGTGTGCGGTTGTCTTTCAGCCACTTTTCCGGATACAAAGTGAAGAAGGAACCATTGGAAGCATGGATCCTGAGAGCGTTCACCGGTTCAGAGACCGGTATTGTATCAAACTGGCTGTACTTACAAGTGGGCATGGTATGCTCGAAAATTTGTCATCGAGAGGGTTTTTGGTAGCTGGGATACAACCTTCAGTATTTTACCTAAATACTTACAAGCTGTACAGGATATAAACCCGGGGACTGTATACGAATTTTTGCATCACAAAACAAGCAGTCCCCCTAATTATGTTTTCAAATTTGTTTTCTGGTGTTTCTCGCCGTGTATAGACGGATTTCTATATTGCCGGCCGGTGATTTCTGTGGATGGAACACACTTAAGGGAACCATACAAGGGCGTGTTGTTACTTGCAAGTATGTGGGATGCAAATAATCACTTGTTCCCGCTTGCTTTTGCAATTTTTGATAAGGAATCCTCCGAGAGTTGGAATTGGTTCCTTAAAAGCTTGCGAGAATACGTAGTCAAAGATTGCCACGTATGCCTCATTTCTGATCGCTACGAAAGTATTTTCTCTGTTATTCAAAGTCAACCTTTGTGGCAACCACCATTTGCAGTTCACCAGTTTTGCTTACGCCACATTCGAGCAAATTTCAACAAGACTTTTAAAAATACAACCCTAAAAAGCTTGATGTGGCAGGCTGGAACAGAAACAAAACAATGAAAATTTGACCGTATAATGAAAGAGATTCAAGAAAGAAATGTGGATACTTACATTTACTTGATGAAATTGGACGCAGAGAAATGGACACTGTTGCATGATGGTGGTCACGAACACGGTATCATGACAACCAACATTTCCGAGGCACTTAACAGTGTATTGAAGAAAGCTAGGGTTCTACCTTTAAAAGCTCTCGTTGAACTAATATTCAACAAACTAGTTAAGTACTTTCACCAACACCATGAAGACACAGAAAATTGTGTGCATCCATTTCCAACTCGAATTTTTGACAAGTTCTAGTGGATTGAACTGAAATCAAGAGAACACAAAGTTACAACTTACAATCCGCGAGAGGAAATATACATGGTCAAATCTCCAAACCGAGTTTCTGGTATGGGTAATAACGTCTATACATTACGGCTAAATAATAAATTTTGTAGTTGCGAAAAATGGCAAACATATACATTGCCTTATTCTCATGTTCTTGCAGTGTGTAGAGAAAATGGGTCAAGAACAGATGCTTATGTACCGGAGATATATTCACGACAAACGTACAGAAAAACTTATCAAGCGAATTTTCATCCGGTCTTGAGTGAGAACTTTTGGAGGGATGTCCCTTTTAATTTGACATCCTATCCTCCAAACATGAAAAAGGAATGGGGTAGGAAACAAAACAAACGATTTCAGGGGGAAATGGATTATAGAAATCCTAATTCTCCCCCAAGATGTGGTAGATGTCGCATGCCGAGACATAATAGGAAAAATTGTAATAACCCCGAACCGAGCATTGTATAAGTTTGACATTTTCTTGAAATAGTTGTAATAAAACATGGTTATATTAATGAAATTTTTCTTTCAATTTTTTCTAATTACTACTACATCATTGCTCGAAATTTTTACGGTTTCTTTAGTATTACTTCTTCAAATAACTTGCGATGAAATGGTCAAAGTGTAAATATATTTTCCAAGAAAATGATATAAATGGCACAAAATAAGTTAAGTATAATAAATACAGTCTTTTTAAAAAAATTATACAATTATAAGTTTTTCCAAAACAAATTTCATTAAAAAAAAACAATTCATTAAACAAATTACTAAAAAAAACTTATACAATTATAAGTTTTTCCAAAAGAAATTTTGATTAAAAACACAAAAAAAATGTTCATAAAAAAAAATAAATTAAATAACAAAATTTTAAACAAAATAAAAAATTAAAAAAACATTTAAAAAAATAAAAAATTATAAAAATTATAAAAATAAAAAAAATTAAAAAAATAATTGCGTGGCTAATAACGCACAACGAGTATGCATTATGCCGAGTCATAAGGCACACCCATTGTGCGTTATCAGCCACATATGCTGATAATGCACGAGTATGCATTATGCCTAGTCATAACGCACACCCATTGCGCGTTATCAGCCACATATACTGATTTGCTTAATTAACTGATAACACAGATAATGCACAACCATTGTGCGTTATGGCCAGAGCTGGAAAAAAAAAGGCCCAGTTCAATACGCGATTTTTTAAAGTAGGCCAGGCCAAGAAAAAAACCCCTTTTAGATCATTTTAATAGAAAATGGTACACAAAATAATACAAACGACCCGACATTTCCAATACAAAGATTTCAATTCATTCCTCCTGGACCATGAATGAAAAATACGGCACATTTCAGTTCATTCTGCCTGGACTCTGAATTATAAAACGACACAATAGAAAGTAGAAAAAACCCACAAAGATGGAAAGCTAACAGTGAATGACAAAAACAATGGTGTATCTATTGTGCATAAGCTCCTCACTTAGGATACTTTTTATGGCTTGTCAATTAAGAGTTTCTTAGTTCGAATAATTTAACTAGCGGTTTAATGGCGTATGCCAATCTAGTATGACTATTTGAGGACTTTATGCTTTCTGCTTCCTCCTCTGAAATTATTTGATAACTCTTGGATACCTATTTACAAAAAAATCTATAGTGCACAAGCCTTTTTCCTATTGAAGCAAAAGATTCCATGCATTAATAATAATTGACATATGTACATTCTACTCAATAAATGATTAATACATGTATTATTATGTGTTCATAAATACCAAATATAGAAAAATAAATAAACAAGTAATTAACGTAATGAGTCTAAAATTAATTTAACATCCAAATTCATTTTCTACACCTGACAAAAAAAAAAAATAATAATAATAATTAGGCACGTAGAATTTTCAACAAAAACAAATACAAGCAGGATTTAATTAGATTCGACAACTAGGCACTCATTCATTCGCTTTATTGTGTTGTTTTGTCCTTTGAGAGGAGAGGACCTTCTCCGACGAGTTAAGTTGAAATATATAGAAGAGTTCCCGATTCCGTTGCCGTTTTTTCATAGATAAAACTTCAGTGCTATCAGGAATGGAGAAGCATCTGATCCAACCCATAGTGGGTTTATTGATTTCTTCAGCAATTGCTCTGAGAGCCTACAGAAGAAAGTCCCTTGACCTCTCGGGAGCTCTTGCGGGCTTCATTGTTCTCACCATTCATATTTCTCTTAATTACAGGCATGTCTCTCTCTCTCTGAATTTTTTTACAAGTTGAACTGTTGAGAACGATTTTCTTGATTCTCTCATTAATTGGAGTGATGAATTTGTAGATTTGGGGCTATGTTGCTTGCTTTCTTTTTCACTTCTTCGAAACTCACCAAAGTCGGAGAGCAGAAAAAGCGAAAGCTCGACGCGGAATTTAAAGAGGGAGGTCAACGCAACTGGTAAATTTCCTTCTACAGAATGTTTTTGGTCTTCTTATCTGGCAGACTGACCAAGGTGTGTGATCAGAGGGCACTGAAATTTTTTTCGTTATGGTTTAAATTTTAGGCCGGTAGTTTTTCCAGTTAACGTCAAGTCACTTGAACTTGAAAAAACTTACGGAGAGTCATGTAAGAGCTATGTTTATGATAGTCATAACATAAATTAGGTCCCTTGATTGAGGTGCGAATTTTATTGGAATGTGTCTGGGAGGGTCACTATAATTTTCAGGAAAAATGGTAGAAGGTATTAGAGTAAAAGGTAACTGAAAATTCGCTTTTATTAAAATGTCTTCCTACAAGGGAATTAGAACAAAGTCAGTTTTTCCTGAGTGAGGAGTTTACCTGCATTGCCAATTTGGACTATATACACTCTGTATACATGGTTATCATGAATCCCCCCACACCCTCTTGGTTCTGCTTCTGCTCTTATACAACAAGGTTAATATGAGGAGACATGTTTCCTTGCTTCCGTAGGTTGTACCATGAAACTAAAATGCAAGAAATGTAGAGTTTACATTTTGAATTCTGTGTTTTTGTGCTTGTTTACTAACAATCTGCTCTCTTCAAAATATAATGTAGGAAACCTGCGGTAGTGTTGTATCAGATAACTCCTATTTTCTATAACCGTCTGTTGCAGGGTACAAGTTATATTTAACAGTGGTGGTAGTGCTGTATCAGATAAATCCTATTTTCTATAACTGTCTGTTGCAGGGTACAAGTTATATTTAACAGTGGTGGTAGTGTTGTATCAGATAACTCCTATTTTCTATAACTGTCTGTCGCAGGGTACAAGTTATATTTAACAGTGGTATAGCGAGCATTTTGGTTATAATTGCCTGGAAGTTGACAGGATCACAGGACCAATGTCTGGATTCTAAAGAATCAGGCCTTTTGACAGCTCTGGCTGGTGGTATAATTGG
Source organism: Catharanthus roseus (assembly GCA_028651295.1). Classification (NCBI taxonomy): domain Eukaryota; kingdom Viridiplantae; phylum Streptophyta; class Magnoliopsida; order Gentianales; family Apocynaceae; genus Catharanthus; species Catharanthus roseus. Next base: position 878,228 of record JAPQWS010000087.1, read on the forward strand.
CCATTACTGCTGCTGTAATGGAGATACATGGTCTTCAGAGCTTGGAATACTGAGCGATGAGCAGCCTAGGCTGATCACAACCTTCAAGGTGGGTGATCTTTTACAAGTTTCTTTAGGACTTTATTCTTATCCTGATTTCAACCTTTTATATCAGACTGCTGAATTTGCTTGTAACATTGTCTGGATGAGGATGTGCTCCATTCATTGATGTTGCTCCTGCTTCCTGATGTTTCAAGTTTTTTTTTTTTTTTTTTTGATCTTCATTGCCTTGTCATCCTTGTTATTTATATGCATGTTCTCAAATTTGGAACTGAAAATGATCCTGTGTCTCTGTTAGTATGTGTTTTGTTATGTCTTTGGACCTTAACTGCCTTTTTGAGGATTTTTGTTGATAGTTTCTTATACAAACCTTTTGACTTTCTTCCTAAGCTCTTTTGTAACTCTTAGAACTTGTGGGAATTGATGCACTTCTCACCAAAATCTTACTTTTATGAATCATGCGACAGGGTTGCATCCTATATGTATTTTAGTATTTTATCTATTTTTGATTTTGTTATCACCTTTCATCAGCCAGTTCGGAGGGGTACAAATGGTGGCGTGACAAAAACTGGACTTCTGGCAGCTGCTGCCGGGGGTTGTGTAATTGGATTGGCATTTATTCTAGTGGGTTTTTTAACGACGAGATGCACATCTGATGTAGCTCTAAAACAGCTATTGGTGATACCGATATCCACTGTAGCAGGAGTATTAGGAAGTGTCATAGATTCTTTGGTGGGAGCAACACTGCAGTTTAGTGGATTTTGCAGTGTTCGTAACAAGGTAACTAACTAGTTGATAATCTTAAAAACTTTTGTTTTCCAGCTCCGAATGTGGATTTTATCCCTGAAAAGCTTTGTTTAGCGAGATTAGCGAGCCAGGACGAAAACTGAAAAAAAAAGCATCCTTTTCAAGAATTGAATGAATTATTGATTAAAATAGATGGTTAATGATGGATGTGAGAAATATGAAATGGTTATTGCAGGTAGTGGGAAAAGCAGGAGCTACAGTAAAGAAGATTTCAGGTCTTAGCATATTGGATAACAATGGTGTGAACCTGGTATCGATATTCCTGACCACCTTGCTCACTTCATTTGCTTGTTTATACATTTTCTGAAACCGAATTCTTGCTTCTTCTTCCTAAGTTTTGGGGAGTCCGGCCGGACGGGTGGTTTGATAGTTAAGGTCAACAAGTCATATAATGTTGTATTGGTGATTTAGGCCATTTAGCTGTCAGAATAATCAAGTTTCCAATTTTCGTATGTATGTTGTAAACCGATTCTACTATTTCAATTTTCATAAAAGATTAAAAAAATTAATTAGACTAGTCAATTTTCTTTTTATTTTTCAATTGTTAAAATGAATTTGACTTTTTATTTTTAAACTTGCATAAAGAAGTTATTAGAGTAGTGTGTATTTTATTAAAATTTTTTGGCAAGTAAAGATTTTTATTATTAGCTTCGGTTATAAATATAAGGAGTTTTAAAATTTTGCACATAAGTTAAGATAATTTTTTAATTAAAATATTCTTTGTGAGAGTGAATAAACTAATAGGAAGATTGATAAATATGAAAAAAGTTTAATAAATACTTATTGAAAGTTGTAAATTTTTTTATATTTTTGACCATTTTCAATACATATAGAACAATAAGGGGTATATAAGAAAATTAAAATTTACAAACGTGTATATATATAAATAGAAACAAAATTATAATTTGGGATGAAAGAAAAAAGAAAATTGCAGCAGTTGGACGGAGGAGGAATTAGTAGTTTGGAAACTGGAAGAAGGTCACAAAATTAGGCGAAAAGGATTCGATTAGATTAGATTAGATTATTGGGCAGCTGAGGCAACGAGCTCCATCAATTGCAGCAGAGGCAGTCCAAGCAGCATTCACATGTCTCAAAACAGAAGAAACCGCAGCATAATGCAAAAAGGCTGCACCAACAAATCAATCTGCTAGCTATTTATCTATAATTTTACTTGAATCTCAAAGAGATAACACCTTACAAATTTCTTATATATTAATACCTATTCATAATATAAATTTGAATTGTTACAATATATAAGGATAACTAGCACAGATAAAACAGGTCTAGTTTTAAGGACTGAGATAAAAAGAGAAGATAAAGTCTTTACTAAAAATAAAAATAATGAAAGAATATTATAAGTATTTTATTATTATAAAAAATATATTAATTTCATATTTTATTGGTATGAAAAAATAATTGAAGGGAAGTAGTAGTATAGTGGTACTGACCAAGAATAAAAGAAGCCCTTTTGGTGATGATGGCGTCTGTTGAAGGAAATATGGCGATACTGCTGCTGCTGCGATGGCATCGGCGGCGAGTACATTTGGCTTCCCCGACTATAATAAAAATAGAAAAACATTTCTTCCTCCTCTTTCTTCTTCCAATTTAACTTGTGGGATTTTCTGCCGCAAGTTATTCGATATCGATGATGAAGAAGAAGAAGAAGAGATGAAGGAAATGGAAGGAAGGGGGGAAGGGGTACGTTTTTTATTAATTAGATTTTGGTAGGAGGTTTCGATCGAGGTTGACCGGACACAGATTATCCAAGGTCATTACATGTATATTTCAAAATTTTTATTTCTAAACTAATTTTATATTACAAATTACGCCATGTGTCATTAACATACTATATTTTATATTCTCTAAATAAATTATTTTAATTCCATAATTTATATATTTAGTTTATTTGAACATAACTTGATAAATATTTATATATTAAGAAATACATATCAATTAATATGTTTTAGTAAGAAATACAAAATATTTATTTTAATTATATATATGCTTTGGCTTAAAAAAATAAACAGTTTTGTGAAGAATAGAAATGTAAATTAAATATTTGATATTTATACTTAAAATTCATTTTAATATTAAAAATATGCATGTATAATTTAATATTATGATTATTATTAAAAGTTATTTGTTAAATATCAAATTTGAAGTTATCGATTAATAAAAATTAAGTATTTTATTTTATTTTAATTATAAAAAATCATAATTTAAAACGTTAAAATTGATTTTATTTGAAAAAAAGAAAAACTTCCTAAGCTACCTTGTGTAGATGATGTTTTGAACTGGTAAACTAAAAAATTTCTTCCCTTAAAAAAAAAAAAAAGATTATTAATTAGTTTGACTTAGAATGGTTACCTAAAATCCTTCTTAAAAAATGAAAAGTTATTTAAAATGGACGGCCTATTGTTTCTTTCTCCACCCCCAAGTACAAGACAACCACGTGTAATATGGAATTGGACATTTTTATTTTTTTTGAAGGAAGAATTGGACTTTCTTAATTAATAAGTTAAAGTTGTATTTAAATGATGTACTCTAAAGGATACAAATCAAAGAGTTTAGATTTCTTGTATTACTTTACACATTCATTTTTTTATTATTTTTTAATTTGATATATTTTATTAATAAATAAAAAATAAATTTTAAAAATAAAAAAATTATAAAAATATATTATAAAAAAATATATACCAAAAGTAATATATAAATGTGGCCAAACCAATTTAGTTAAAGAAAGAAATTGGATTAGTAGATCTCTTTATCTACCAGTTGTCAAGTGTTAACCGAACCCTTGATTAGGACCATTAATTAGGCCAGACCCGGTCTGGTTTGTGTTAGAGTCAAGCCGGGCTCGTGTAATTTTTTTAAGGCCCAAACTAATTTCATCCCGAGTTTAAACTTTGTCAAGCTCGGTCGATTAGTATAACAAGTTGAAATTGCTCTTAAGGTATAAAAGATATTTTAAATCAAAACTAATATTACTTTTAAATTTTTAATTAGTGTTCACAAGTTCAAAAGATATTTTATTCTCGATAGGAGGTAACAATATATTAAGGATTAAAAAGATTAAGTTATCTACTTGGATGGTTGTTTTCCAATAAAAATTTTAATATATTAGCTATTTATAATTCTAAACTATTTTCACTCTTCTCTTTAGAGATATAAATTTTTATTTTATTTTTTTAATCATAAATTATTTTACTTTTCTCTTTATAACTATAAACTTTAATTTTAATTTTTTTTTCTAACCATGAACTTAAAACAAGCCAACAAAACAAGCAAGAAATTAAGCGCGAAAGCCATTACGCTCGTTAGCAGACCGAAGGTGGATTCTTCGGTGGCTAGCTGACAACCGGAGGGAGAGTTAGAAATTTGAAATTCAGACTTTCTTAAAAGTCAATCGTACGCTCCAGACGGAACTTTGAAAATAAAGTTGCAAATACTAGTAAAAGCATGATTACAGGATAGTAAGGACATTCTATTTTTGTTTCTTAAAGGGCCTTTGTAAATTTTTTTCTCATAGTCATGAATTATTTATTACCTCTCAAATATAATCATGAATTATTTTTAATAAATTACTAGATTTGAGATGTTAAAAATAGTTCATGACTATAAAGAGAAAAATAGGTAAAAATAGTTTGTGAGCAGAAAAAGATAAAATTAAAGTTTATGATTATAAAAAGAAAAATAAAATAGTTTATGACTAGAGAAAGATAAATAAAAGTTTATAGGTGTAAAGAGAAAAACAAAATTAGTTTAAAGATAAAGAAAGATAAAATGAAAGTTTATGACTATAAAGATATAAATAGAAACAATTATTTATTGAAAAATTTTAATTTTGGCAATTACTGTAGATTATTTGGCGAAAATGAGAGGCATACATCATCATGAGTGTATGTAGCATATGATGAATTTGGGGGAAAGAAAATGATGACATGATTAGCATCATCCTGTGAGAGACAGAAGCTGAGCAAATGTAGCAGAAGCAGATTCCGGCAAGCATATGCACAACAACATTCCCCTATTTGAATCAATCCCTCCTTCAGCAGCTTCAGGCAAGAAAACACACACTTGTGGTGTTGGGGTCAAGTCAATTGGACCTGCATATATCGGCCTTCCCCAACCAAAATCAGCAGATTCATATATTCCAAACCTAGTCCACTGTGTTATTGACAATTTTCCCCCAAATTCAAGCCTCTCGGGTCTATTTATCTCTATATAATCTATAGTTGATCTCAAATATTCCTCCGACACACCTATCCGGGCCTCATGTACTGTTCGGGCTATTTCCGCTAGACTTCCGCCGGTCAGCCCCGAAACAGAGCACGTAGCACAGGCTATGCTTAATGCATTGCCGTAAAATCCCTCTTTCAGAGATGGCTTATTGAGCTTCGGACGCACGTTGACGGAAAATGTCAGCCGGAGTTCGTAGTCCAGAGGACGAATGTCCAGGGCTTTAACAAAGGACCTCCAGACATGAGCTGCCATTGCATCAAATGTCGTGAAATTCATATTGCCGGTTGAATTTGCTAAGCTTTTGAGATGGCTAAGGAAATCACGGTTCAATCGGTAACATTTCTGAGCGGGTTTAATTTCCCAGAGACTCTTGGTTAAAGTTGAACCATCGTAGACGCTTCTGTACTCTGTATGTGGAAATTCAATCCTAGGTGGATTTCTAGGGCGGAAAATTTCACGATCCCAACAGGGTTCTGGATTTAAGACAAGGGAACCAGTTTTTGCAGTGGCAGCCCATGCTTTGACGAATTGCATGGCTCCTAAGCCGTCACAAACACAATGGCAAATCCTCAGCCCAAGGCTGAACCCTCCACAGCTAAATTGAGTTACTTGTGCTATCACCAAGGGCATATCAACAACCTTGTATTGTTCTTCGTTAGACAAGCTATAGATCAACGATTTCCATGCCGGGTTCGGGGCCGTTACATCCCCTAGATCGGCAAGGGCCAAATTCGAATGGGCCTCAACAAGAAGGGCACCTTGTTTGGGACCAAAGAACACTTCCAACTTACCATTTTTTGTCTCTCTCAGCCGACCAGAGAATGGATAATAAGGTACTAGAACCCTTGCAAGTGCATCTTTGAGTGATGTACAAGGTTTTTTCATGTTGGCAGAAGAAGTGTTTTTTGATGGGTAAAAATAGACAGTGGGAGTAAAAACACGAGCTCCCACAATGTCATCGAGATTAGAGAGGTAAAGGGTGGTGGTGGTGGCAGAGGCAGATGGGATTGGAGAAGATGGCAGGATTGAAGAAATATGGTCAATAGTTACTGGAATATGATGAAGATGAGGGAAATGAAGCTCTTCAACCCAATTAGGTGCCATCAAGTGTAAAAAGGAGAGAGGACATTTGAGCAAAGTTGTGGGATTTTGTAGTTTCTAGATGCGGTTTGGTTTCTCATACAAATTAGACATGCAAAGATGCTACACGCGCACTACATAAAAGAGGAGTTTTTTATTTTTTATGCATATCTAATTTGGTGTGGAGTAGTTGATATTGATGTCCTTCATGATTACTTAAAATATAATTAGAGTTACTTTTATTTTTTTTACTTGTCACATTATAATCGTAAGACAATATCTAATGAAAAATACCTTCTCATTAATAAATAAATTTTAACATCTTTTTATTTTTTTAATATAAAAATAAAAAAAATAATAACGAAAAGATAGAAAACTATCAAAGGTATACTTTAATCTACATAAAAGATATTTAACATTTCATATATTTTTAAATGATATAACGTTCAAAATGTGACAAGTGAGAAAAATTTTCACGATTGTTATTACATATCCACCTCTCTTCCAACTCGTTTGTTTAGATGGTATTAATTAATTAATCAGATATACATGATTCATTCTCTAGCCAAACTATTGCAACATCGTTATTTGCATTTCATGACAGCTCATGTATGGATATGTATATATATATATATACACAAAAACATATTGTAGTTATTTGGAAAGGAAATTTTTATTTCAAAAGTAATTTTAAATTACACATTATTTAATGTCTTTAAAATCATTATATTTTATATTAGCTTTATATTCTCTAAATAAACTATTTGAATTTTGTATTGATAATTTTTTGCATTTATATATTTCATATTTTCTTTGAATATGACTTGATAAATATTTATTTATTATGAAATAAATATTAATTCATATGTTTTAGTAAGAAATATAAAATATTTATTTTAATTATATATGCTTTCCTTTCAAAAAAATTATATATATTTTTGTGATGAATAGAAATGCAAAATATAGGTATTGATTAATAATTCAATTTATATTAAAAATATATGTATAAAATTTTGATGTTAGTAATTAAATATTTAGTTTGAAGTTAAGGATTAATAAAAATTAAATATGCTATCATTCATTTAATCATATTACGTATTGTCTCTTTTCTCCATTTGACCAAAAAAAAAAAATCTCTCTCTCCATCCACAACCATGTGTTATATGAAATTTGACTTTCTTAATGAATAAGTTAAAGCTTTTAAAAGGAAATATGGAGTTTTTTTTTCATATAGTCATTCTTTTATAAGAGTGTATTTCCTTCTTTTAACTGAGCTTTGCTGACTTAATAGGATTCATGAGAACGAGTTGTCAAAATAGGTCTCGCATAAACACGTCTTGTCAAAACATACTTTACGCTTTAATTTCAATTATACATACTTTACGCTTTAATTTCAATTATGCGTAACTTTTTCACCTTTTTTTACCATCTTTTTGTAGAGAAGGTAAGTTTTTTTTCCCTTATTTTTTTAAGTCTTAGTATAGTTTTTTTTTTTTTTTTGTGTTATATTTCCTAAGTAATATTTTATGTTTCTATATATTCTGTGTGCTGTGTAAATATTTTGCGTTTATATTACTGAATTATGTTTTATATTACATATTCAGCTTTTTTTGTTTGGTAATGCCTTTTAAAAGTACAAAATCATAACTTCAAAACAAAAAATACACTTTATTAGAAAAAAAAAATACTACCATCCAAGTAAAGCCTAATTAGTCAAAGTAAGAAATTAGATTATTAGGAGATCTCTTTATAAGCCGGTTGCCAAGTGCAACCTAACCCTTTGACGTGATTTTATAATTTTTTTGGGTAAAACTCTACCCTTATAAGGTCTCAATATATCACTTAAACTAGATATATTTCTATATTTTTTAATTAAATAAAAAATAAGTATATTCCTATATTTTTTAATTAAATAAAAAATTATAAAACAAACTTTTCTAATTTCTTTTATTAAGAGATCTTAAAATCAAAATTTTCATTACAATCAATTATATAAGAAACAAGAAATAATTGTTATCATCATTTCAAAATCCTTTTAACAAATAAAATGTTTTAACTTATTAATATTAAAAAAAAATTATGATATTATAACTAAAATTATCAAAAGTTCATGTACAATCTTCTCCAATACATGAATAAAATCAAAACATAACCCCTAATACATTAATTAAAGCATATTGTCCAAATGCATATTATAATTTTAGATATTATGTTATAATATAATACAAAAATAAATTATATACAAATAAATATATTATATTATTACTGTATTATGATGGATAAATGAATATAAGTATTATAATATTTTATCTGGACTCATTTAATAAGAGCCAATTAGGTTTGAATCTAGAGCCAAATTCGTCAGTATAAGATTTAGAATTTATCTACAATAAATGAATAGGTTTTAATAAGATTCGACCTTTTTACTGTCGTAATACAATTAACTAACATGATGGAATTGAGAAACAAGACATTATAAGACATTATTAGACGAATACAAATATGAAGGTACATGTGATCAAGTATTTAATAAAACATACAGCTAATATTTAGCCCAAAAAGAAAAACATACACAACTAATTAATTATTAATACACAAATAATCACTATATATAATTATAGTAGTAATTTGGAAACTCCGTAGTCCTCCAGACAAGGATCAGATTTATTTGAGAGGCAACCAATCAACCATTGGATTAATCACAGCAGCAGCAGAGGCAGTCCAAGCAGCATTCACATGTCTCAAAGCAGCAAAAACAGCAACATAATGCGAATAGGCTGCCCCCCAATTTTTTATTTAATTTTTGTTTTGGTACCCATAATAAAATCAATAATTAGTGCCATAAAAAAAAATTAAGATGAATAATATTTTGAGAGATCAAATAGGGGAAAAATTGCAAAAACAAGGTATAATAAGTACTTTCACTTAGAAATGATCTTCTATTTGCCCTCACTCAATCATTATAATTGATTGAATATTTATCTTTTTTATCACTGTACTCTATTAAGATTAAAGTGATGGTAATTAAAGGCAAAAGGATCTTCCTGAAAGCCAAGTACTAATACGAGCAAGGAGTAAAATGTATTTTTTTCTTTTTCATCTTTCCAATTAATTATAACCTCGACAGATACAATAAATTTGCGGAGGCAAATAGCTTTTGGATTAGTAAATGAATTGAGGATCGGGAAAAAAAGAGAGTGACTGACCAAGCATAAAAGAAGCCCTTTTCTTCATGGCGTCTCCTGAGGTGGTCATAATAGGTCATCTCCTGATATTGAGGAGGTGCTACCGGCGTGTACATTTCTTCTTCCAGATCTTCTTCTTTCTTTTCTGCAACTAATTTCAGATCAATAATATTCAATGATGAAGAAGAAGAAGAAGAAGAAGGTAGAGAGAGAGAGAGAGAGAGACTAGTATAAATAGGATAAGGAAATGGAGTGGGGGTTGTTATTAATTATCTTGCCTTTGGTTTGAGGTTGACCAGCCAGATCCGCAAATTACATCATGCACTCGGTACAAGTTGTAAATTACTTATCGAAATTGAATCCTTTTAATGTAAATTATAAATAAAATTATTATAATTTTTAAATTTATGCTTCTAATCAAATTAATTTAAATTAAATCTTTCAAGAAAATAAGATTTTTTTTTCTTTGCGCAATTTCTTTTCCTCTCACAATTATCTTTTTCGTAGTCTCATTAATTCACCAGCCAGATTTGATCACTGCTAATTTATTTATTTACTACTTCCGTTTTATAATATAAGATTGAATTAACATATTTGAAGCTTCATAATATTACTATAAGGTTAAATTTCCTTTATAAATTTTTTTCAAGAATATCCCTACTCAATTAATGATTATAATCAAAACTTAAACTCATTCACATTTGATAAACATTGAAATATAAAGAGACGAGAGATGAGAAAAAAATAAAATCTTAAAATATAAAATTTATTAAAATTAATAAAGGAATATTGTACGTATTTTATTATAAAAATATATTAATTTAATATTTTCTAAATCTGTGTAAAAAAAAGTAACTTATATTATACAAAGAGGGAAGGATTTATAAATTTTTTGGAAATCAACCAGATTAGATCACTGATGATCTTCGATGGAAACGTCCCATCTTTTTTTTCTTTTTTTTTTTAATTTACGGAAACTAATTATAAATATAAATTAATTACAATTTAAAAACTAGGGATCTATTTAAATCCATTAGATTTTGCAAAAGATTAAAAGAGAAATTATATTAATGAAATGGTGGATATGAATAAATCTAACTCAGAAATTTATATGTATAGCACAAAAAAAATTATTATTTTTCCTTCTCTTCTCTACTCGTTCTTTCTCTAAATAATTTCTCTCTAACTTCTCTCTACTTCTTCTCCACTCTAAAACTAAAATCTTTAACATTAAACTTGTATTGGAGGTAGATATAGATCATTTATGAAGAATTTGTGGAAGAAAATATCAATTTATATATAAGAAAAGTTGAAATTATTTTCTTCGGCACTGACGCACAGATCACTCGGACCGGTGATCCAGACATGAGCGGATCGTCCGGACTGGCAATCCGGATGTGAGCGGATCACCCAGATAGGCGACCCGAGCCCCAGTTTTTTTTTTAGAAAGAAAGAATTTTTGTAGGTATTTGAAAAACTTGAAACATGAATAACTCTGCGATTAGAGGTCCGTTTCACGCGTATAACCACTCGTTTTGATGGTTCTCGTAAAGATAAACATAATGGCATCGCCAAAAAAGTCGTTTTTAAATGTTCGCTTTTGAATTTTTTGTTTATTACACTGATTTTACAATTTTATTTTTAATATGAAATGTGTTAAGATTTTAATTGTTTCGTATTATATCGTAACAGAAAGACGTAGATTCGATCAGTTGCAAATGAATATCCGTGATCCACGTATTCTTCCGGTTCCAAAAATTCTTCAAATATATTTGGATCTACGTTGTTCTGTTATTTGGATCTATTTGTATCTTCATTGTACGTTATCACTAATTCACAATTTTACGGGCTAAATATCCTATGTGACAGATAACGCACCTTGATTGTGCATTATTTGCCACATTATCCTTTCATTTATTTAAAACTGGTAAGAAGATTGGAACCTTGACCTCATGGAAAATAACATAGAAACATTATTACAACAAGTGCATGAGATTTTATTTAATAATAAAGTATTTACGTATTCCAATATTTATCAACTTCAATCATTTGAATTTTTAATTAGAGCAAAAAGAAGACTGCTCCTCTGTTTCAAATTGATACCGTAATATTTTAGTTAATAAGAGAGAAAGTATTAGAAAATTACTAAAACGTAAATTAAAACAAAAATAGGACGTTTTTGTGAGAACAGTTGATGGAAACCTCCTTAAGGAAATGTCCACAAGAATCGCCTCAATCGGACGTCCGAGCGCAAAGTTATACCTCTCAAAGTTTTCGACTATACGAGACAATTTTTTTGCCCCGTAACGCGTCCAGATTACTTTTTCAAAGATGCCATTACGTTTATCTTTACGAGAACCATCAAAACGAGTGGTCATACACATGAAACGAACCTTCAATCATAGAGTTATTCATGTTTCAAGTTTCTAAATATCTACAAAAATTCTTTCTTCCTAAAACAAAGTAACTAGGGTTCGGGTCGCCCAGACCGGCGACCTGCTCATGTCCGGGTCGCCCATCCGGGAGATCCGAGCGTTAGTGCCGAAAAAAAATTTTCAACTTTTCTTACATCTAAATCGATATTTTCTTCTCCAAATTCTTCATAATAATCCATATCTATCTCCAATACAAGTTCAATGTTAAAGATTTTAGTTTTAGAGTGGAGAAGGAGTAGAGAGAAATTGTGTAGAGAGAGAAAAGGTAGGGAAGAGAAGGGAAAATAATGAATTTTTTGCACTATATATATAGATTTTCGAGTTAGATTTATACATACCCTTCTAAATATATATTGTGAATTGTTTAACTGTGAATAAGTTAGTCGTAAATGTAATAGAAATGACAGTTTTTTAATTTGAAGTTTAGAGTAAAAAAGAAGAATTTAAGAAAGTTCAAAGGTTGCCGTAGCTTTTTACCCTTATAATATCTCCATTTCATGTTATCTATCATTTAGAAATATTTTTTCCAATTCAAAATATTTTTTAATTTAGTAAATTTAGAGAACATTAAATGGTACTTTTTCATATATACACTATTTTATTAAAATTAAATAATTGTTTAGAAACTTTTATTAAAATTATTGACCGTAATAATTAAAGGTTAATTTAATCTATCTTTTTAATATCTAGAAAACTCAATCATTTAATGCTTGTATCATGTCTTAAAGTAATAGTTAATAACACTCTCTCTCTTCAAAATAAGTATCTTTTTAAAAGAAATATTTTGTTTCATAATAAATGTTTTTGTATAACTTTCAAAGAATATTTATTATACTTTTTCAATTTTACCCTCCTCTCTCTTCATATTTGTTTCTCACGTTTCTCTTTCTTTATATTTCTCTTTGTATATTTGTGAAGGATATATAAATAAAATATTTTAATAACTCTTAATATTCGTGCAATAAGTTAAAAATATACTTATTTTGAAATAAAAGGAGTAATATAAAGATAATATGAATCTGGAGCTACAGAGTTGGTAATAAGATCATATGAAACGTGATAGTATTAAGTTTCCTTGTCATTGCCTCCCTATGTTAATTTGGCGGAGGTATTCATACATATTGACCCACTTTCTGAAATGTTGTTTAATAAAAGGGATCGATAAAGTTTATGTGGGAATATAAAAGATATGAATGAAAAGTTTCCCCAAAAAAATATTTCCCTCCATCTTTTTTTCTCTCTAAAAATATTTCTTACCACTAATCATTTGAATGTTCTTAAGTTCTTGAAGAAACATGATAATTTTGAATAACTTTTGGAAGAAAACATCGATTTATAGCTAAAAATTTATCAAATTCTTAGAAAAAATTGAAAATCCTTAATTTCGGCTCAGAGTTATTGGATAATTTTAGCCTAGTTGGTCGAAATTATGGGATTTCCAATTTTTTAAGTTATGAAAAATTTTTTAAAAAAATTGCACTCTAATTTCTCCCACCTGGGCCGAAATTATCTAAGAATTTCGAAAAACAAGGATTTTGCAATAAAATATTTAAAATCTTTCTAGAATTCGGTAGACTAACAAAAAACTTATTAGTAAGGGTGTTAAGCATTAGTGTATGTTTATAAATCAGAATTAGACATGGGAAATGATATTTTAGAAAACTTTTAAACTTTTTGTTACTAAGTGGTTATTTTCTTTTTTTTTTTTTTTTTGCTGAAATTAGTAATTGAGATTAATTAGTTATGAATATATAAGTGATAAGGATATATTTGTAATAGATACAAAATAGAGGGATGGAATAGTATTTTAAACAAAATTTGAAAGGAAAAATGTAGTTAACCCTTTTTTTGTTTTATACATTGGAAGAATAAAAGTATGAATCCAACCAAACCAAAATATTAGTTGGAGAAAAAAATACTCTCCCCCTCCTAAATTATTTTTCTTGAGTTTCACATAAAATGAAGAAATCATTAGTGGAATGATAAAATAATTTTTTATTTTTTTAAAAAATCACAATTAATATGTATTTGGGAAATAAATAGGGCTATAAAATTTGAAGAAAAAAAATTGAGTAGATTATTTTTTGAATTGGTAATAACAAGTTTTTTTTAACAAAAAATTGATTATTAGATATTAAAAATTCTTTTTGATTAAGTTTTAACTTGAAAAAGAGGAATATTTTTTCTTGAATTTTTTGTAAAAGTTAAATTACTTATAAGAAAATGCAGGAATTCAAAATCTTTTAATATATTTTTTATACTCCTCTTGTTACGTCTCTTTTTATAATAATTTCTATTTTTTACAATTTAAAACTTATTTTTTATTTTAAAAAATAAAAATTTATAATTTATTTTATAAGATTTGTTAATAAAAATACTAAAAGAGTATTATATAGAAAATATATTATAAAGTATATTAAATAACTAGTCTAAAATCCGTACTATGCATGGAGATAGAGTTTTTGTAAATAAAAAAATATATGTATATAAAATTTTATTTTTTAAATAAAAATATTATTTAATTAACAATGCATATTTAATATTTTTTTAAATTTATTTTTTAGATTTAGTTTGTAACCTTTAAAAGAGTGTAGTTTGAACTCAGAGTATGATAAGAGTAGCTTTTTACTACAGATTTACTATCTGTATAAGGTATTCAAATAAACTTATATAAATAAAAATGAGAACAATAATATTAAATAAAAACAAATATAAGAATAAAGTAAAAATATGGAATATTAAAGGAGAAAAAACGTGTAAAATTTAAAATACGTCTCTTTTCTCTCCAAAAATAAAACCTTCTTTTATCGCTCTCACACAAAAACAAACCCTTATTTCCTGCACACCCTTACTCTAAGAAAGAAATTTTCTTTTTCCCTACACCCCATCCCAAGAAAAAAAACTCCATTTTTCCTCACATCCCCACCCCAAAGGAAAAAAAAAAAAAACCTCACGTGCAGCCTAGTTGGTTCTGGGATTGCAGAGTTGGTACTGATGACCAAGGTTGAAATCCTAACCGTAGCAATGTGGGAATTTAACTTCTCCGACTAGGAATGGTTACTTGTACGCACCATATCCGATGAGTCACCATGATTTACATCCTCTACCAGAGTATCAGATAGTTTGGTAGCGGCCTTCAGGGTAAGGGATTTCATCCTTTAATACATAAAAAAATCATCTTTTCCTCACACTCCTACCCTCTCTCTTCCACCCCCCTCCTCCCCTCCCGAAGAAGAAACCCTCTTTCCTAAAACACCACACAAAAACGGAAACCCCTCTATTTCCTCACAACCCTTCCCCTCTCTCCCTTTCCCCTCCCCACAAAAAAACACTCTTTGCCATATACCTTTACCCCCGAAAAAAACCCCTCTTTCCCCCACATCCTCACCTCTAAAAAAACATCCTCTTTCCCCCAACTCGCCCTCGGACCTATTTTCCTCGACACTCCTCCCCTTCCCCCCTCCCCTCTCCCCCTCTTCCCAAAAAAAAAAGGAAAATACCCACATTATAGCAAACAAATTTAATTACTCTACACACTATTCCTCTTCTCTCTCCTTGGTAGCAACCATTTTTCTTCTCTCCCCTCCCCCCCTCTCCACTACCTTCTTCATTCTTTCCCTTTTTTTTTTTCCCTATCTTTTTCTTCCTTGTTACCGTGGTCCATTTTATCACTAACCTTAGACTAAAGATAAAAATTTTTGAGCTTATGAACTAAAGTGATACTAACACCTAATTTAGAATGGCATTTTTAGAATTTATCCTTTATTTTAGTTACTTGTACTCCACCACAAAGAATAGAGCTTTTTCATTTGTTTAATGGTTAAATTCCTTTGATTTTTATTTATTTATTTTTTTAAGGAAATAATGATCCTTTGATTTTTGGTTTTTTGCCATAGAAGTTAGTTGTGTTTCCCCCACAATCCTATTTATTCTCTACCCAAAGCACATTTTGCTCATTTGTTTCTCATTTATTATTTTTTTCTGGTTTTAATTTCTCCTATTTTGTTCTTCTAAGTTTTAACTTTGCCATATATTTGAAATAAAAATCTGAACTTTATAGGAGATTGCTAAAGGATTGAAAAAAAATATCACAAACTGAAATAGCAAAACCGATTGTATTTTGCATGCCTATCACAAAGTGATCAACATGCAATTTAGATCCTTAATTCGCTCTTCTTTATGGCATTGAATTTACTATTATAAAACATGGGGCATCTTCTATCCAATTTGATTGGGAAATATTTAGCCAAAAAAAATTATTGGGCAAATAATTTGTAAGCCCTAAGGGAATATCGTAATGTTTTGATTATTATTAACTTGTGCTTTATGATAATTAGACATAACTTTATAAGAAGAACAAAAGATGTACAAAAGGAGTCTCAAGGGTAATCTTCAAAGAAGGAAAAGATTACTCAAGATTACAAGATTTTATGAAAATGAAGTGATCAAGTTAAAAACCTTGAAGACAAGAAGAATGGTTAGGGAAAACTTATAAGGTATTTATGTAAAACTCCCTAACTTGTTTATTTGATTCTTGATAAATTATGTTAGCTCCTTAGAAGAAATATTTTTGACAAATTATCCTTGAAAAACTAAGTGCTCTTGATAAAGTTTTGATGATTTAAAAGTATTACACTTTTTTAAAGTTGTATCAATAATACATGTTTTAAAAGTGAAGGAAAATCTATGTTTTACAGGAAAATCGACTGTCCAATTTTTTGTTCTATGTCTAAAAACCGGTCATATGATTTTCTACTTCTTAGAAGATTGGACGTCCAAATTTTCAGTTTTCACAAAGAAACTCAGTCATCAGATTTTAAAATCGGTCATCCGTTTTTTTTTTCAAGCCTTTAAAAATCGTTCTTCCTATTTTGAAAAAAAATGTCATCCAATTTTTCTTTAGGCTTAAAAAAATCGGTCTTCCGTTTTTACTATTTAAGTTGTTCAAGAAAATTGGACGTCCATTTTTAGAAACCAGTTGTCCAGTTTTTACTTTTACTGTTAAAAAATTACCTTTGTTGCTGACAGTAACATCTAGTTTTTTACCTTCACATATAAAAAAACTATTGATTAGCCATAAAAGTTAAATACTTGAAGAACATTTAAGAACAGCAATTTTAGAGCATTAAAGAGCACATTTTAAACCTTCTTTATCTTACAAAAACAAAAAGAAAAACTCATTGGAGCTGCATTTATTGATCATCTATCAAAGAAGGAGCAAAGGATAAAAGCATTGGACAAAGTTGTATCTTTCTCTTATCAAGCTCTTTAGTAATATTGTTCCATTTATACTCTTTCATCTTAATTTGTGATCAAAGGTTTTGTGAAAAACCCTTTGGTTGATCCGTTGATATTTTGTTATATTATTTTGTTTTGTGAACTTTGAGGTATGTGTGCAAAATCCTTGAAGGGGGATTCTCATTGTGATATTATATAAAGACTTGTGTTTAGTGAATTTGTGAAATCCTTTAGTTGAGTCTCAAGATAGTGAATGTAGCTCTATTGAGAGAGTGAACCACTATATATCCTTTGTCTGTCTCTTTTCTGGTTTGCACATTATCTTTATGTTTATTGCTGAATCCTTGTTCATAAAAGAGATTTTGTTTTGTTAGGAATTTTATTAAAAAGAGTTATTAAATTCTTTCTCAAACAAAACCGGAGGTTTTATTTATAATTGTTCAAAAAGTTTTTTATTAGCCAAAAACCTTATTCACCCCACTCTCCTAAATTTTTCATAATTAAACTAAAATCATGAATTCATATACTACTAAATCATCGCTCTCTATACTTTGGGGCTTGTCCAGCCATCTTGAGTAGTCCCAAATTACTCCCAAATCTTGTATGGCTTCTCACCATAAATATTCAAAAGACAAATTTCATTCTTAATTAAATAAGTGATGCTTACAAATTAGATTGAGCAAAAAAAAAAAAAATGCTTACATCACAACAAAATTTTTTATCATTTCATCAAGAGATAATTAATGAACTTGAAGATATATATACATGAATAACAAATTATGAATTTCTTGTTTTTCAAAAAATAGAAAAAAAAAAGAAAAAGGAAAGGATGATAAGGAATCTATATATACTTACGATTGTGATTAGTAATAGTATTTCGAAAATCTCTTAGGAGTATTTCCAAGAAAGTAATCAAATGTATATACTTAGGAAATGTATATACATAAATGTATTGTTTTTTAATTTTTGTTCAATACATTTGCTGTATTTCAGAATCTGTATATACTTAGGATTGTGATTAGTAGTAGGATTGTTCAATGCATTTGCTTACTTTCTTGGAAACACTACTACTAATCACAATACCTTAAGCACAACTTTCTTGATAGAATAGGTTTGTAAAAATTTGGCTATATACAGAAAGAAATTACAAGATTGAGAAATAAAGCTCTTAGTTCTCCGATTATTATTTCTTGATATTCTAATCAGGGATAAATTAAATGAATAAAAATAAAAATTCAAATTATATAAATAAAATTTTTAAATCAAATTAAGCAAAACTAAACAAATGTATTGAACAAAAAAAAAAAAAACAAATAAAATCAGAACTCACCACAATATAAAATTGGAATTCACTATTCTTTTCATGTCAAAATTGATATGCATTACCCGAAATTTATAATAGTGAAATTCTTCGATTTTATAAATAAAAAATACTAATTATAATTACGATTAAGAAATGGAAAAAATGAAAACATGAGACATTCGCAAGCAAGATCACTTCTTCCATATATATGATTGTATATAAGGTAGTTTTTAAAATGTTAAAGATTGAAGATTGCAGAAAATAAGTTTAGAGTCTCTAAAATATAAAAAGGCTCTTAATCTAAAAAGACCTTTCTATTTTATATATATATATATATATATATATTCTTATCCTATATTGCATTTTTAGATGCATCTTTTTCTTTCTCGTCCACAACCACATGCTATTTTCTTTTTTAATTTTTTTTGAGGAATTCTTTTTATATAAACTTTTTTATACTAATTCTGCAACTTTAAACTAATTGAACTACTCTTGATACGAACAATGAAGTTTCTTAGTCAGTAAGATGAAAGAGGAAACATGGGTGTAGCTTTGAACTTTTGATGGGCCCCTCCAGTATACGGACCAATTAATTAAGCAAGAAATTTGATTGGGCAAACTCTTGAAAGTCAGTTTTTGGTGACTCATGAATTAATTCGAAAAAAGTTGTTAGCTATAGAGTACAATGCCCTAAACAGTAACAATAATATAGAGTACAATGCCCTAAACAGTAACAGTAACAAAAAGTTGTTAGCTATTGACATCTACTATTGGATAGTTTTATAAGTAATTCGAATTTAATATTTTCCACTTACCGTATAGTTAAAGAATTGTAAGTGATAGGTGATGTTAAAACAATAGGCAGTTTAGTCCACTAACCCCTCTTTTCATATAATTTTGATATCTTTTCAATTTTTTAAAGTAGTATGAGATGTGGTATATTACAGGAATTAAATTTTTGACTATCTTATTAAGAAATCTTAATTTTTACAACTCGAATAAAACTTTCCGTGCATATTTAGAGTGATACAATGTTTGATATGTTATATTAATTGTTTTTCTTTATGTGAGTGATGATCTACTGATAATATTTTTCTTACTCCATATTAACGTATAATGACAAGAAAAAAATCTCTTTCTTTTGTTTATATGTCAAAAAGAATATTTAAATTATACTTAACAATTAAGTGAACGCAATCATATAAAAGAATATTTATAGTTTCTTACAGAAAAAAATATTTTGGGTTAGCTTACTCATTTTTCTTTTTATTTTGTATTAGGTACACCGCTTTTTATGTCAAAAATTGTTACTTTTCTTTCTTTTTTTCTTTGAAATGCCAAAAATTGTTATCACTAGTTTATACTGATTGTCATGAGTGATGTCAAGTTCAAAAGTCCAACTTGCACGGATAGAAAAATAATTACAGGTTAATCAATAATTTATTATATATTAAAACAATTAATTCGAACCAAAACTTTTAACTTGATAAAAAGTATCCTTTAGTAATGAACGGTCACCTCGCTATCCCATGATTAACAATTCTTTTTAAGAAGAAGAAGAAAAAAGCAACATCGGCATGGTATGGACATTCTTTTTTTTCTAAATAAAAACGTTATATATTGATATGAAATAAGCTAAAGTCATTACAATAAAAAAAAGATTCTCAAATTTTTTCTTTCTCCGAATGAAAGAGAAAAACTTGATAAATCGAGATAACCATAAAGATAATTACATAAAGTAATAGAAATAAAACCACACGTAAATAGTAGACAAAATATACTAAAACTATAATAAATACAGACATACAACCATCTCCATAATAGAGTTCTTTCTCATCACAATGTTCGAATCATTCGATAAGATAAATTCAAAACCTTCCTCTTCCTTAAAAGTCAATAATTTACAAAATCACGAACATGTCAACAATTTTAAAAATTACTTCAAAAAGATGTAAAAATTTAAAGAGAAACTCCTATAAACTCCGAATTTAAAAGCTATTCTAAAGAGTAATAAACACAAATTGAAAACAAATCGAAGGAAGATCTTGCATTTGTATGGAGATTCAACAACTACAAAGGGAGAGTGAATGCAGTACAAAATCTATGACCGGTTCTAGTATGCTAATTCAAGTGTTTAAACCTCCCAAAAAATAACAACAGATATTCATTGTGTGTTTGCAATTAGTTTACAAAGCAGTTCAAATCTTCTGTAACAATCTAAATAAAATTAATAATAAAGTGTACTAAATAAAAGATAAAAAAAAAGTTATTTAAAAAGAAAAATATTTATAAAAAATGTTATAAAGGATTCCGAGGGCATGCCAAGAGGGAAATGCAAAGGTCAAAAAAGACCAAAACAAAGAGCATTTACAGCATCTTAAAATTCTCCACATTTTCTGCTGAGAGAGTTTCTTCTGTTCCACAGAATCAATACATGCTATGAGAATCAGACCAAAAAGAAAAAAAAACAAATTGCAACATTTCCTTCATCTTTGAGTTGCATGCATTTAGTTAACAGTTTTTCTCTCAAGTTGCTTTTGCTAGATAACTCTCTGCCTTCTCCATCCATACCAGTCTGGAATCTGGAATATCAAGTGTTTCAGCAGCAGACTCAACAACCCCTATAAAAACAGCCAGCCAGCCAGCCAGTAAACACAGCGTAGATTAAGCTCTGCCTACACTGCTTTCATATCCTAAAACGGGTTACAAACATTCCAACATTGTTCCTCTGATTCTGAAGAAGATTACATACCCACCGAGTTTCTTGGGCAGCACCCTTACTGGTTCACGGTATTCATTTGGCACTTGATGCCAGAGTACAAGGAGCTGGGAATGCCTCCAAAGCCGAAGTGGACGACAAGTAAGCAATATCATCCTTCACATACTTCAGTAGAGACTAAGATACAGACAGAACCATGTAACATCCTATACACATTAGAATTAGAGGGTCACATTTTGTAGTGCAATCAATACATGTACCAATTATCTTCATCCTGCACATCCAATAAAAATATGGGACCAGGAGAGTTCCTAGCAGGTAATAGCATAGGTTGCAGATTCTGTCACACCTGAATGGTTATTAGTTGAGGGTTGACAGCTAGCAGCTGTTTCTATGCGCTCCCAAGTCAATCTTCGCTTCTCAGCTGCCACGCTTGACTTTGAGTTTTCATCCTCAACCTTAGTTTGGCAGGCAAGGGCCAATTCTTTATCCATCTCGGATAACACTTTCTTCACGTTTTGTGTCAAGTTGAGAACTGCCTTGTTCCAGTGGTTCTGGCTATTCCATTCTAAAGCTGAAAAGATCATAGGCATTATAACTTGCCTGTGCTGCACGACTAAATTAAGGATTTGATCATTGTTCCACAAAAAATGCGCTCTCTCAGCCACCTGAAAACCATCACAAAGAAGTAAATAAGCTCACTCATTTGACAGAACCTGCTTTTTTAACATTTTGGGAAGAGTCTTATTATTGACACGACTCATACTTTCAGACCAAGTTACAATGGTCAGATTCGGATGGGCACATAAAGTAAAGATTCAACAACATGCAGACACCAGTGTCTGTGGACTCTTAAGATTCTTCAGAATCATTTGATATACAACAACATGGTACTGACTCAAGCATATGTGAACTGGATTTAGATTTTTTGTTTCATAAGCATGCATTGTATCATCATTCACTCGCTCACCTTCAAAAAACTACCAACCCATCTAGTATACCTTGCTTCAGAATATTCAAGTTGAAAGTTTTAGCAGCTCTTACAAGTTTCAGTATCCATTGGAGCGGGATAGTTTAGCTGGGTTTATGAAAA
Organism: Catharanthus roseus; assembly: GCA_028651295.1. Taxonomy (NCBI): domain Eukaryota; kingdom Viridiplantae; phylum Streptophyta; class Magnoliopsida; order Gentianales; family Apocynaceae; genus Catharanthus; species Catharanthus roseus. The sequence continues at coordinate 900,369 of JAPQWS010000087.1, forward strand.
GAGAAAAGCCTTGACTCGTGGATGTAGTAAGAAAAGAGATCACATTAAGCGAAAATGACAAATGTTGTCATTTTTATTTTTTCGGCATCCAAAGAGATTTTATCCTCACAAAAAGAGAAATGAAATTTGTGTATGATATTCTAGACATATGTAGCAATGCTTTTGTAATATAGTAGTTATTAACATTGCAACAGTCGTGCTCCTACAGCCTGGTAACAGACATGCTATGGTAATGGTTATATAGTTGTCATGTTAGCCACATTACTCGACTTAACACATTGCCAATACATTAAAATCTAAATTTCACCATGTTTATGACAACTCGCATGTTTGGCAATGGTTATCAGCATCATTATTTCAATGAGTCTACATCTGATAGCATCTAAATATGAAGTGTCATAAACAAACAAATCAGTCATTGAAGGTCTGATAATTATGGATATATTTTGGCAATACATTGAGCTTGTGGTTTCAGATTGAGCATAGAAATAAGAGATCAACAAGATAACAGTTTATCTTGTTTTCAGTAATTTCTTTGTAATTATGTTTGTTCTTGGGCTCTTAGAAGCATTCCTCACATTTTCAATAAAATGACTTCCTCCGTTTCCTAGTGAATGACAACATTTGACTCCATACAAAATCTTTTAAGGCATTTGACAATTCCGTATTCACTCCTCGTTCTTAAGGAGTTACATGAGTCTTATGTCCAAGGACAGTTCTGTGTGCATTCTTATTTGGAAAGGATTTTAATGCAACTTTGATTAGGAAATGAGTTCATTTTAAGAAAATGAATACTCATTGGAATATTTAAAAATGGAAACAAAGAAATCCATTTTGAAATGAAGGGAGATACTAAGACAACAGGCACCTGGTCATTTTGAGAGTGATATAATGTATAGCATGGGGAGAAGGTGGAAGCCTAAGATACAATGTTTTTCTCTAGACACCTTAAGTTGGAGAAGCAAAGTTTAAAATGTCATTTTTGAGATTCCGGAAGGATATACCGAAATTTAGACATGTAACGTACGATAAGTCATTCATACTGGCAAGTTCTTTCCTAAATCACTTTTCCTTTTTTTCTTCCTTTTTTGGTGGTTCCATCTCCGGATTCCCGGTTTATTTTCTGCAGCAATACAGAAGCACTAAAAATACATTTCCTTGTAACGGACATTCAGTTCACACTACCGCAATTTAGGCATTTTTGTGCTTATCCTAGGAAAGAAAACAAAGAGAGTGAGAGAAGACATGCAAACAAGAGCACGTCTCTGCAATTTAACACCCTTTGCTTTACAGCAGTAAATAATTAATTTAGGAAAATATACCTGAAAATGGGAGCTATTGAGGCAACATGCTATACGCCGAAACAGCGGCACCATGATCTTCTCAAACTCAGCCATGTTAGTCATTTCCAAAAGCTCTTCCAACTCACTTAAAAACATCAATTCCTTCTGGCTATTTGTGACAGGCCAGTACTTCAGAAGCCCTTTGATAACAATATTTGCCAACTTTGGATCCTTTTCAACAAACTGCACAACACAATATGCTAACTGCTGATGATAAATACCCAATGATTTTGGTTTATGTAAAGGAATCAAAGCCCTTGACAAGAAAATCTTGTGCTCCTCCTTCAACGGTAAAGCAAAACCACTGATTACACTCCCAAAAACCTCCAATAACTCAGCAATTCCATTATGCCTCTCAGTTTCAAAAACAAAGCGGTAAAATACATTGCTAACGGCCTTTCTGATAAAAGGCCTATGCATCATGAACTTCCCATAAAGTCTATGCAGAATTGACTTCAGGCAATCTCTTTCTCTCGGGTCCTCAGAGTCAAACAGCTCGAGTATCCTCAATATGTAAGAATGGTCAATATACTTTTTAGCAAGCTTGGCATCAAGGGCACTCTGGTTCAGGAATCGAAGAAACAGGTCATATACAAGTTGCAAATGAGACCAAGCGGGATCAAATAATGGTTCTTCATCTTCACTTTCACTGCGAGGAATATGAGAGTGATACTTGGGTGGGAAGTCTCTAAACAGGTTAACAGCGCACATTTTACAAACAGCAGCAATTACAGAATCAGTGAATTTTGCTGATCCTGATGCAATGAAATCACAGAGTTCTACTAATATCTGATATTTAAGATCTTTTTCTGAAGAATTCTTACTCGAATCAGTGAAATCATAGACCGCACAACATAAATTCAACTTGCTCAAAAGTAAGCTCTGCTTATCCGAATTCGAAACATCCTTAAAAGCCGTATGGGGCTCAACCAAGTCCCCGCCAGATGCTACGCTTGCGGGGAAAATTGCCCAGGACTTCCTTTTTACCACGTTCAATCTGCTTGATATGACATTGCAAGTGCTGGTAAATTGAGTCCTGTTTTCTGGGTTTGTTGTACTATTGCAAGGATCACTCCCAAGAGAATCTAGTGTATCAGATTTAGCTGACTTCCTAGGGAGTTTAGCTAAAAGTTGCTTAAGCATAGTCGCAGTTCCCCAATCTGCAATGATAATACAGACCCAATAAGAAAATAACATAATCAAGCGAATGAAGAAGAAAACTAAGTCCAACTATGTAAAACAACAGGAAATATGCAAAAACAAGGACCCATAGATGAACCACGCTTTGGTATTAACAAACAAAAATTCATGTTCAAACAGGATTTAGGCTAAAAATCATACAATTTTATGCCGACATTGTATTTGCATCACTGTTGCTTCCTTGTGCATCTGATACTTGCTTAGATTCTTTTCTAAACTATTAAACAACATGTGCTTTTTGATCTTCTTTTCACAGATTTGAATTACCAAATTTCACTTTTATGCTCTTCCAGAGAACCAAAAGGGCAAACTGAAAATTAAAATTGGTGGTTAAAGAAAAGGTAAGTCTAATGCATTACCAGTGTGGGAAGTGGAATCTAAGATCAGGGTTTATCTGACAAAATTCTTCATAAATATCAGCAGCTACTTGGACACATTTACATGTCTAAATTACAGATCTGGAACAGTAGGCCGCAGCAAGATTCAACAGAACAGATCTGTTCTTTTGACCACAGAAGGTGAAGGGTCTAAAGAAGAAGTAAGAAGAAGAAACCCCAGATCATACATTCCCAAAAAGACGACAATCATTCACTTCAAGAAAGAACAAAAGAAGTTTTTTTTTTTTTTTGCAGTAGGTAATAATGTAAATGGTTTGGTTAGATATATACATTTATAAATAGTTCAAGCCAACTACCTAAAAACCCATAGCCAATCCTCTCAACAAACAGGGTTAAAAAAAAAATATTGCAAACTTGAACATTCAGCAAAGCTTTACAGCAATGTTAGATTGAAAGAAAAGGCATCATAACTTACAAAAGAAAAAAAATGTAAAAATTGTAGAGAGAGAGAGAGAGAGAGTTGAAGAGAGAAAGAACCTGGGCAGGCCTTGTGGGTCTGTCTGGATTCTGAAAGAGCACAAAAGAAAGAAAGAATCAGAGATGGGCTAAGAATAAGATTCCAGAGCAGCAGAGGGAATTGCAGATTTGAAGAGATAGATAGATAATAGATAGTGTGGCCTTTGCTTTGGTGCTGCTACTGCTAACATAGAAAAAAAAGTAGGGGAAATGGGTAATCAATTGTTGAATTTTTTGCCCTATTCTTTTTCCCTTTTAGCAGAAGCAGTAGAATAAGTAGTAGTAGTACAGAGACTTGGTTTGGTTAAGTGATCAAAGACATAATAATGGGTATGGAGGACCCATAACTGGGTACCAAGGAAACATTGTGTTTTTCAGTTTTTGGTTTGATTATGAGGTTCTTTGTCTGCTTTCAACTTGGATTCATGTTCTACCCAGGAAAGAAGAAGAATAACAGAGAAACTTCACTGCTAATGGTAGAGTGGGGGGTGGGGGTGGGCGGGGGGGCGGTTGAGGGGAGGGTGGACTAATAAGGAGAGAAGAGGAAGAGACCTCGATTCAAGTGCTGAGCATGAGGGAGGGAGAGAGGGAGAGGGAAAGCAAGGCCGGCATTTTCTCAGAAAGTTGCAGGCACTATTTTTTCATTGGTTTCTGTAGTTACTACTACTTCTACCCTCCCGATTGTTGTTATGTCTTGATTTCAGGATTTTTCACCATTTGTAAACCAAGCAATAACTCCACAAATCCCACCGCTAAAATATTTTCTAACTTCAATTCCAACCCTGCATATGCTTTTCCTTTCTTGTTTACCCTACTAGCACTATCCCCCGTCTCTTCTTTCTTTTTCTTTTTCTTTCTTTGGTAAAATAATCCTAATTAAATGATTCCAACTCAAAATTTTTTATTTAGGATTTATGCAGGGCTTGTCCTCTCTTCTTTTCTTTGGTTTCATATTGTAAAAGGAAAACTGATCATCACAAAAATATTTTATCAATATAGTTATGGAAAATTGAATGTGAATATATATTTATTTGTTTTTTTTTATATATTAGGAGAGTGTAAATCTAACTCACAACTTTTGATCTCGTAAAGAATCCTTCTAATAATAAGTTGTTACCTTGCCCCTGAGTTGCTATTTTGCCTTGTATGGAAAATTGACTGTAAATATATATATATATATATATATATATGTTGGGTGTTATATGTACAAATTTTAATTTTTTATAACAATACATACAAACAACCTTCTTTTTTAAGGGAATGTATGAAAAATTTTTAAACAAGTGACTAGCTTAATTCCCTTGTTTCTTTTATGACTTGATATAGGAAACTATGAATATAAAGACTCAAGACAAAGAGGAAGGACTAGTCCATGGGATGGAGTAGGGGTGTATCGATCACGCATTCTTGTGGAGTCAATCTATCTCCTATCAACTGCAGTGAGTAAGCGGTGTTTCCATATACGAATTATTACCCTAGTCATGGTAGTCGCAGTAGCTATTAGGCTCCCTAATCCTGCTTTCTATACTTCTCCTCCTTTATTGCCATAGAATTTGAAATTCTTATATAGTATATGAGTGACTTTCTATTCTAGGCATTTTCTCTTTTCTTTTATTGATGGTTAAGGGATTCTTGCTACTCTTTGAAAACATTCAACCTAAAGTAAATAGTAACCTGAGACGGTACGGTTCTTTCTTTTTAGGTCTTTCCTTACGAGAAAAGAAGGGAGTTAAATAAAATCTAAAATCGGGAATATTTGTTAGAGCTCGCAATTGGCATTTCTCACTAGGTTCTTTGTTAAGAGATTATTGGGAGTTATAGACAGACTGATGGGGTTGGAGTTCAGACTAACTATTAACAAATAGGCAATTCCAAAAATGAGTAAGTGGGTTCAGACGAATTCGTCTTATATGATTATAGCTCACACTAGAAGTAAAGTATAGTGTGGTTCTACCTCGCAAGGAGAACAAGCGATAAGTATCTTTACTATGTTCCAGAACATAATCAAGTATATTTATGCATGTCTATTGCACATGAATCGATAGTTGTGACTAACTTTTTTAGTACGAGAGATGTGTATAAATACGTTTAATTCTATAATGGCGGGATATTTTTATATACTTGAAAATTATTTATGATGTATTAGAGAGGAAAACAAAGTTTTTTTTATATGATATTCAAAGAATATATAATTCTTTAATATTCATAGACAATTTTTTCGTAATTATCTACTTTAATTTTATTTTTTATACATAATATATTATCGAAGCACTAAACATCTAAAAAAAAAATCTCAAAATAATAATTTTTTCAATTTTTACTTTAGAACCCACATCTAGTAATTCATTTTGAACGAACTCCAAAAAAATAATATTCACTTTTAAAAAATAAGACAATTTAATTTGAGGCTAAAAATATCTCATAAAAAATATTGAGCACCCCGATTCCAACGAGCTAAAATACTCCTAAATTCATAAGTATATTGCACTCAGAATGATCGGTAACATTCACTATAATATTTTTTATAATATTACTTTTATAATATTTTTTGTCCTTTAAGATTTATTTGTTAAATTTTAATAATAAAATACTATATTAATGTTACAGAAAAAGTATCCTCCTTCGATATGCATAACAAAAAAATTATAACTACTTTTCTATTGTCAAAGTCATGACTTGTTTGGATTAAGTTTTTGTTCCGGAACTAATCAAACTTTTTAATTTTTAAACTCATTTCTCTTCTCGTAAAAAAATAATAAATTTTTATGAAATTTAAAAAAAAAAATTCATAATCAAACTTTATTCAACCATCATATGTTTTGATGTTTTTTTTTTTTCTAGAACATATCAAAATTGTCTTCTTTTTTTTTTTGGGCAAAATATTATGTTTTGATGTATTAGGATTTTTTTTTAATATTACAAAATGAGACAATGCTGAGCAGGTTGTTGCATATGTGGGGGTACCTTTAAGTAAGGTACACCTACAGTAATTCATATTCGAATCAAGTTAGACAGGACAACAAATTATCCCGCAAAATATAACTATATTTTCAATGTCAAAAACTTATAACCATCTGATCCCTCTGTCCTGTGCTAAAATTAATTAGCTATGATTTGAAAATATGAATAATAATATTCATTGCATGTCTATTAAATGCATTCATAAGTTGAGGTGTATATTTTAAAAGGGTTAACACCCAAAAATTACCTTAAATTTTACCATTATTATATCAATTAAGTACTCAATTTTTTAAAGTAACAATTAGGGATAATTTTACTTTTTTTCAGTAAAATGAATTAAACAGAAATTGATTGAAAATGAGAAATATATATTATACCTTAATAAAATTTAGAAGATCTATTTATCTTTTTCTAAGAGGGAAGTTGGTCATCAAAATAGAGGGAAGAAATATAATAAAAAATTGATAGTTTACATTTGATTACAAGCAAAATAAGGGTTTTTTAAACCACAATAATTGGTTGATAAAACTTTCGTATATGATTTTTGAGAGTTTGGGAAAGGAAGAATAAGAGACTCACACCATTTTTTTCTTCAGATAAGATTTGATGGTTGTAGGTAGAGAGAAAGTATTTTTTTATTATATTTATTTCCTCTATTTTGATGACCAGCCCCCCTCTTATAAAAAGATAAAATTAATTTTTTAAATTTTATTAAAGGATCAACAGACATTAACAAAATGAGCAAAGTTGAAGCTACCTGTTTTTTTTGGGTATTAATCCTAAAATCTTGAAGTATATGTATCAAGTCATTTCCTTTGAAGGTCTAATGAAGAGAATATGATATAGTTTATGTGAATGCATTGGCAGGCAGATCCATGTTAACATTCACATGCCAATTACTACAATACAAGCAGCTTTGCTTCTCCTTATTATAATTAACATTTTTTATTCAATTGATTATGCATCATTTTCTAACAATGATTATTCTCAATTTGAAGGTTACTTACTTCCGTATCTTAAATATATAAATAAATAACTGATGAAACTCTCTTCATGTTTTCTAATACAAAATATGTCACATTATAGCGTAGATTACATCGATATAAATCAAATTAAGTACAATTTTAATAAAGAGAAACAAGGTATAACGAGATAGAATTCTCTTCTCGAAAAAGTTGATAACATGATTAAACACATTATAAATGTATTATTCCTTTTTAAGTATCTTTTTCTTGCTAATATCAACAATAAAATTTTAATTAATTTTAAAATTGTATCAGCATCTATTCTGAAACGGTCTTGAATTAAAATATAATTATTAAATTCTTTGATACTCATGTTTATTGTTAATAACAAAATTCGTGTTAAATTTTATTACAATATTTTATTTGTTTACAAATAAATTATTTTTATGAAATAGAAAACACTTTTTTTTTCTAAAATTAAAAACCCTAGTAAAATCATGAGAAAAAGAAAGAATTGAGGTCAAAGATAGCGGTAAGTTTTGTCAGATAAAAGCGTGTGGGTGTGGTACTGCTGTTTCTTCTTGTTTGAACAATGACCAAACCAAACCTTCTTCTGCCTCGACTTGACGACTTCCAGTTGTATTATATATCCACTTTTTTATTATATAGGGTTGAAATGAATAAAGGTAATTCGGAAAATCTGTAAGAATATCATGAAAAAATTTAAAAATTTTTATTTTTACCTTTCAACTTTTTCTCTCTAAACAAAATCCTCTCAACTCTCTCTACAAGTCTACATTTCAAACTTAAATTTAGGAACATCCGGCTATTAAAAATTTTTAAAAAATGTTAGTACTTCGATCTATACTTATTTATTTATAATTTTATTGGTTTAAATCTTGAAAATATGCAATGGATCGAAAAAAATGCCATTTTTTTACCTTCAATTTCTGCTACACAATGTGGTTTTTGCCTGGACCGACGAAAAAAATTTTGATTTTCGCCCGGTCCAGCGAAGATCTGTTTTGTTAGTCCTAAGGGCATTATTACATATGATTTTGATTATGATTAACATATGTTTGTGTAATATTATTAAGCTTAGTTTATATATAACAAAATAAGCATATTTGAAGTCTCAAAGCTACACTCTTAGAAACAAAAAATCTTGGTGATCAAAGGCAAGATGAAGGAGGAAAGATCAAGCCATTGAAGACTTGTGTCTTAGTTAAAGATTTACTAAGGTATTTTGTAAAACTCCCTAACTCTCATCTTTGATTGTTGATCAAATGTGAAACTCCTTAGATAAATTTCTTTTTATAAACTATTCCTGAAAAATCCATATATTCTTGATAGAGTTTTATTAAAAAGAGTTTTAGAATCCTTCCTCAAACAAAATTGAAGGTTTATCTTTTATTCACACAAAAGATTTTTTAAAAATTAGCCAAAAACCTTATTAATCTCCCCTCTCCCTCCTCTTCCCCCCCTCCCCCCCTCCCCTCTAAGATTTTTCAATTGGTATCGGAGCAGGGGCTCTCTAAAAAAGGACTAACATCCTTGAAGCAAAAGATCTTTCTTTTACTATGGCTAATGTTTCTAGTTTACCATATGTAGAAGGCTCTTCTACAAATAGACCTCCTCTTTTCAATGGTACAAATTATACTTTTTGGGAATCTAGAATCAAAATATATATTTGTTCTATTAACTTTGATCTTTGGAGTATTGTAGAGAAATGACATTTTATCCCTTAAAAGGATGGAAGAATCAAGAAAGTAGAAGTGTTTGATAAATATGATTCAAGAAGGATGACTTTAAAGTACCAAGCCATGAACATCCTAAATTGTGCGTTGGATGTTAATGAATACAATCGAGTAAGTGGATGTGACTCAGCTCATGACATGTGGAAACTATTGGAAGTCACTCATGAAGGAACCAACCAAGTCAAAGAATCAAAGTTGGCTTTGTTAGTAAGAGACTATGAACTCTTTGTGATGAAGCAAAATGAAAGTATTAGTTAAATGTTAACATGATTTACAAACATCACAAAGGGACTCAAGGCTTATGGAAAGGAATACTCAAGAGGAGAAGCAAATAGAAAAGTTCTAGATGCACTTCCTAAGGCATGGCAACCAAAATGTCTTGCCATAGAGGAATCAAAGAATTTAAAAAACCCTCCCAATTGAAGAACTCATAGGCTCTCTTCTCACCTATGAATTAAAAGTAAAAAGGTTGAATGAAATGGAAGAAGAAGAAAATGAAAAAAGAAGTATATCTCTTAAAGTTAATGAAAAAGAACAAGCTAGTTCTTCCAACGATGAGGATGATCATAATGACGATGAAGATATAGCCTTGGTTATGAGAAAAGTCAAAAGATTTTATAAGAAAGGCTTTAACAAAAAGGGAAAGAAACATCCATTTAAGAAAGGAGGACAAAACTCTTCATTATTCAAAGCAAGATGCTTTGAATGCAATAGCATGGAATACCCGGTAGCTAATTGTCCAAAGGCTATTGAAAAAGAAAAAGGAGCATTGGAAACCAAGCTTGAAGCCTTAAAGAAAAAAAAGAAAGGAAAGGGACTTATTGGTGCATGGGATCAAGATACAAGTGAAAGTGAAGGTGATGAAAAAGTAAACATGTGTTTCATGGCAATGGAGAATAAGGTACAATCTTCACCCTCTAACTCTTCTAGTCTATTTGATGATAATTGTGATGATCTTAGTTCTATGTTCATTGAAATGTATGATAAGTGCAAAGATGTTTCAAAAAGAAACAAAGATTTGAAAAACAAAACTCAATTTTTGCTTGAAGAAAATTCAAAACTTATTTGTGAAAATAAATCTATTCTTGAATCCTTGGAAGTCTTGAAGAAAGAAAAAGAGTGTTCAAATAATGACTTTCTAAAACTTGTTTTAGAAAACAAGAACTTTTGTGAGAAGGTTTCCTCTCTTGAAAAATGTTTGATTGATTATGAATCTTTAAAGAAAAAAGTGAATGATCTCACTTTGTGCATTGAAAGATTTACTCAAGGAAAAGAAAATTTTGAAAAACTTCTTTGTTCACAAAGACCTCCCTATGATAAAAATGGCATTGGATACAACCACTCCAATGCTTCTTCAAAGCAAACATATTTTATTAAAGCTTCTTCATCATTCTCCCATCCTTGTTATACTTATTGTGGTAAGAGTGGTCATAAGGTCACTAGGTGTATTGTGAAAAGAAAAGGTTAAATGGGAGTTAAAACGATTTGGAGAGTAAAAGCTACTAAAATTTATGGACCCAAAAGAATATGGGTACCAAAAGTCATCTGTTCCTCTCTTGTTGTAGGAACATAAATCAAGCTCCAAGTGGTACATAGATAGTGGATGCTCAAGACTCATGACCGGAAATCCATCTCTCATGGATGAGTTAAGAGAAACCGAAGATGGCTTTGTCACTTTTGGTGATAAGAAGAAAGGAAAGACCATCGGTATAGTAATATTGGATATGGTTCATCTTCTGTAATTAAGGAAATGCTTTTAATTGATGGTTTAAAGTTTAATTTACATAGTATTAGCCAATTGTGTGATAATGGATGCAAAGTTGTTTTTGAAAGTGACTCTTCTTCTATCATAAACAAGTTTGAGAACAAAACTATTTTTGTTGCAAAAAGGGTTGGTAATGTCTATGTCTTTTATCTTGAAAATTTTATCTACAAAACTAAAATATCTCTCGGTTCATGATGATGATGCATTCTTATGGCATAGACTTGGCCATGTTAGTATGGATTTGCTAAATCAATTTTCTTCTAAAGAACTTGTTAGAGGATTGCAAAACTTACTTTTGAGAAAACCAAACTTTGATGCTTGCCAATTTGGAAAACAAATAAAATCTTCTTTTAAACCAAAGAAAACTATTTCAACTTCAAAACCCTTAGAACTCATTCACAGGGATTTATTTGGACCAACGAGAACAACTGGTCTAGGTGGTAAGAGGTATGCCTTTGTTATTGTGGATGATTTTTCTAGATATACTTGGACTTTGTTTCTAAGCCAAAAAGATGAAGCTTTTCATGAATTTGTTAAACTTTTCAAAAGCGTTTAAACCTCCCTTTGCAAATTGATTTCCATAAGAAGTGATAATGTGAGAGAATTTAATAACCAAGATTTTACAAAACTTTGTGATGATTGGTATTTCACACAACTTTTCGGTAGCCAAAACTCCACAACAAAATGGAGTTATGGAAAGGAAAAATAGAACTTTACAAGAAATGGCAAGGTCAATGCTTTGTGAAAACTCTTTACCTAAATATTTTTGGGCCGAAGCCGTAAACACCGCTTATTACTTGATGAATCGTATTCTCTTGAGACCTATTTTAAAGAAAACTCATTTTGAACTTATTTTCAACAAGGCTCCCTCCATTGGCTACTTCAAAGTTTTTGGATGCAAATGCTTTATCTTAAACACCAAGGATAATCTTGGAAAATTTGATAAAAAAATCCGACGAGGGAATTTTTCTTGGTTACTCTTCAAACAAAAAGGCTTATAGAATTTATAACAAAAGAACCTTGTGTGTTGAAGAGTCTATTCATGTAAATTTTGATGAAACTAACATTTTTTACAAAAAAAAAAAAAAATGATGATGACATCAATAACTCTTTAAGCCACCAACACAATCAAGCAATGGAAGAACATGCTAGGGAGGAAGAAGAGATTGAGGAAAAACAAGAAAAGGATCAAGAAGCTCAAAGTCTTCCTCAAAATGTGATATATCCAAAGGGACACTCTAAAGATGAAATCATTGGTGATGTATCACAAGGGGTAAGAACAAGAAGGTATTTTATTGATAACTTTATCCTATTATCTCAAATTGAGCCTAAATTTATTGATGATATCTTATGTGATGAGTTTTAGATTATTGCTTTTCAAGAGGAATTAAATCAATTTGAAAGAATCAAAGTTTAGACCTTAGTCCCAAGACCTCGCAATCACCACACTATTGGCATAAAATGGGTTTTTCGAAATAACCTAAATGAATCCGGAGAAGTTGTTAGAAACAAAGCTAGAGTTGTTGCCCAAGGATTCAATCAAGAAGAGGGCATAGATTTTGATGAAACTTTTGCTCCGGTTGCTAGACTTGAATTCATTAGGATGATTTTAGCCTTTGCTTATTTTAAAGGATTCAAGCTTTTTCAAATGGATGTTAAGAGTGCTTTTCTAAATAGTGATATTGAGGAGGAAGTTTATGTTGAAAAAACTCCCGATTTTGTGCATGAAAAATTTCCAAATTATGTTTACAAACTTTCAAAAGCACTCTATGGTTTAAAACAAGCTCTAAGAGCTTGGTATTAGAAATTAAGTTGTTTTCTTCTTTCAAACAATTTTTCAAGGGGTGTTGTGGACACTACTCTTTTAACAAAAACCTCTTATAACAATGATCTTCTTCTTGTCCAAATTTATGTAGATGATATTACTTTTTGTGCTACTAATATTTCTTTGTGTGAAGAATTTGCCTCCCTTATGCAAAATGAGTTTGAAATGAGCATGATGGAAGAATTGACCTACTTCCTTGGACTACAAATTAAGTAAACAAAAGAAGGCAGATCAACCAAGAGAAGTACATCAAGGAACTTCTCAAGATTTTTGGGATGAGCGATGCAAAAGGTATTAGCACTCTAATGAGCTCATCATTGAAGCTTGACAAGGATGACAAAGGTAAGAAAGTTGATGAGAAAAGGTATAGAAGTATGATTGGTAGTTTGCTTTACTTAACGGCTAGTAGGTCGTATATTGTGTTTTCAGTATGTTTGTGTGCTAGATTCCAAGCTTGCCACAAAGAATCTCATTTAATAGCTGTAGAACGTATTTTGAGGTATTTAATTTCATCATATGATTATGGCTTGTGGTACTCTAAACAATCTTGTTTTGATCTTATTGCCTATACCGATGCGGATTATGCCGGATGTAAGGTAGAAAGGAAGAGTACAAGTGGGAATTGCCAATTCTTGGGAGAATACTTAGTATATTGGTACAGCAAAAAACAATCGTGTGTATCTTTATCAACCGCCGAAGCGGAATATATAGCAGCCGATTATTGTTGTGCAAAAGTAATTTGGATGAAATGCACTTTAATTTATTTTGGTTTTTCTTTTAAAAACATATCTATTATGTGTGATAATACTAGTGCTATAAATCTTTACATAAACCCTATGCAACATTAAAAAACAAAACATATTGAAATCAAACATCACTTTATTAGAGATCATGTTGCTAAAGGTGATGTATTTTTAGAATATATTTGCACAGAGGATCAAATTACTGATATTTTTACTAAACCCCTCTCTGAAGATCGTTTTTGTTATTTGACAAAATTTCTTGGTATTTGTAGATTTATTGACTAATTTATGTTATTGACTAATTTGTGTTGTTTGAGTCTTTTAGACTTCCTCTTATTCTTTATTCTTACATAAATTTTTTTTAGAAAAATCGGACGCCTCTCTCAAAAATCGGACGTCCGTTCCAAAAACAGACTCAAATTTTCTTCTTCACAAAACTTGCCGAGGTATTCAGACGACCTTGATAAAAATCGAACGTCCGATTTTGGAATTCAGTCGATCGATTTTTAAAAACCGTCGGGTTCTGCATTCTTAAAACCAGATCTTTCTAATTTTTTTACTTATTTCTCACAACTCTCTCTCACTATCTCGTCCTCTCTCACAAAGCCCGACGATTTCAAAGTCCAATTCTGATTCTTCTTCTCAATCTTCTCAAATTTCTCTCATCAATAAGCAAGCAAACCTTTCATTTCTCTGTTTTTCTCTCTAATCTTCTCTATTCGAAAACCCTCAATCTCTACCTCAAAACCATAAGTTGAAATTTGTTCAAAATGGTGAAAACAGAGAATGCCAACAATGGAAGAGAGGTAAATGTTGAAGAAGGAGGCAGTAGTAGAGGAAGAGGAAAGGGAAAAAGGGTACCATCCAAAGTTAGGGCTCCAGATAGGTTCATCTTTGTGAAGGAGGCTGCAAATTTTGAGGAATGGACAAGGAATAGAAGGAAAATTGCTCCTGGCCACAGAGTAGACTTGAACGATATGCAAGGTATGGAAGCTATTCCAACTATCTTTGATTTGATTAGTTGGGTACTTTTGATTACTGTAAATGAGATATACTACCCTAAAATAATTTATGAATTTTATGCCAATCTTCATAAGGCTAGAATTGAAAGAGTAGACAATGTAGCTCACAATGGGTGGTGTCTAGAATTGGAGGAAGAGATATTGTGTTTGATGATAGGTTGTTGAATACCATTCTAGATACTCCTCAAGATGGTATAAGGTTTTATACTAAGAATAAAAAGTGTTTTGATGCTAACTTATACAGTGAAACATGTTTTGAAGTGACATTCACTAGAGGAGAAGTTCTAAAAAGGCATGATGATAGGAACGTAAACAAACTTAATGCCTATGGGAGATTGCTTCACCAAATATATCTAACATCATCATTCCTAATGTTGGACACAAATCATCAATCACCAATACGCATTCTTTTGTAATGCTAGCACTTCACAAACTTTGGTTTTATGGCCATAGAACACATGCTAGCTACACAATCCTCATCCACCAAGTGCTTGCCATGTGGTTGCTTCCTAACAAAGATTTTTCAACATTTTGTGATCAACTTGGTTGGAGTTGGTGACCACATTGGACCCGAAAAAATCTATAACCAACATACATTCACAAGAATGGGTTTTGAGAAAAATAATGAAGGGCAATTAGTAAGAGGTCAAGATAAAAGTGATGAAGAGGATGATGATGATGATGAAAAACGAGAGTAAATGAATGTGGGAGAAGAAGAAAGTGACTCGGAGACGGAGCAAGAAAGATTTAGAAGAGAAACAAGACAAAAGAAAAGACAAGAAAGAACGGAGGAAGGTTCATCTTCGGATAACATGACTCAACTAATGGAAATGATAGCTTCCCTAAAAATATCAATGAACACTCGCTTTGACGCATTAGATGGTCGCTTTGAGGCTTTGGATGGGAAAGTCTCTGACATTCAAGAAAGGGTTATAAGATTAGAGGTAAGAGATAGAGATGAAGGCCATTGAAGAAATAATGAAACGGGAGTGACTTGCTAATGGTATTTATTTCTTTTGCTTAGTTTCAAACTCTCTACTCATTGAGCCTCTTTTGTTTTGAACTTCTTTCTCTTATAACTTTGGTGCTTATAAAGTTTTATGATTTTTTTATCTCAATGATCTTTGTTTCTATGATCTCTTTTAATTAGTTTGAAACTCTATGATGAAATCTTAGTGATGAGAGTTTCCTTTATCTTTATTTCTATGATCCCTTAAAAACTCTCCTAAGTGTCTTTTTGATTTATGACAAAAGGGGAAGATATATGTGCAAGAAGTAAGGGGGAGAAAAGGTAAGATGCCTATGCTTGTTAATGTGTATGTTAACGCTTATGATTTAGTTTGTTAATATCAATGTTGGTATTGTTGATATATTGTTGAATATCATATCTTTTTGACTATATGGCTTGGAGTTGCTTGATGACTTTTTATCCCATATTTGTTGTAAAGCATGTTTTTAGGGGGGGCTTATTTTTTCTAAATTATCTTTCAAACCCTTGGCATGCTTTCAAATTCATAGGGGTAGTTATCTCTCTCTTATGGTGTTTGGTATGCTTTGCTCCTATTGATGATTTCCTTGAAGAATCACCATGTTTTTATACTTGCTCTTTTGTTCTTCTTGCATATGTATTTGTCATAATAAAAAAGGAAGAGATTGTTAGTCCTAAGGGCATTATTGCATATGATGTTGATTATGATTAATATATGTTTGTGTGATGATTATTAAGCTTAGTTTATATAGAACAAAAGAAGCATATTTGAAGTCTCAAGGCTACACTCTTAGAAGCAAAAGATCTTGGTGATCAAGGCAAAATGAAGGAGGAAAGATCAAGTCATTGAAGACCTTGAAGACTTGTGTCTTAGTTAGGGATTTATTATGGTATTTTGTAAAACTCCCTAACTCTCATCTTTGATTGTTGATCAAATGTGAAGCTCCTTAGATGAATTTCCTTTTATAAACTATTTTTGAAAAATCCAAGTATTCTTGATAGAGTTTTTGATGCCTTTGAAAGTTTTCTTATCTCTAAAAGAGTATCAAGAAAATACGTTTTTGAAATAGGAAGGAGAGCTCTTTTCTTGTTAAAATTGGCTGTAAAATCTCTCAAAAATCGGTTATCCGATTTTTCTAGCTTTAGAAAAATCGATCATCCGATTTTTATATGGTGTCGTCCGATTCTTTCTGTTTCAAAATCGGTTTTCCTATTTTAAAAATGGCTCATCCAATTTTTCTTTACAAGAAAATCAGACGTCCGTTTTCTAAAACTGGTCGTCCATTTTTAGTCTTTTACTGCAAGAATGTTACAATAACGGCTACTTTTTTTCTTTCCTATATATATGAATTCTTGATCAGCAATAACTAGTTTTTTGATTGGTAAAATATTTATTGAGATCATTTAAGAACCTTTAAAGAGCTTTAAAGTACATTCCTTCAAACATTTTTATCTCACAAAAATATCTTCTTGAGTTTCATTGTTGATCTTCATCAAAGAAGAAGTAAAGAGGAGCTTGTACAAGTATTCAATTGAGTTGTATCTTTCCTTCTCAAGCTCAGTTGGTAACATTGTTCTTTACTTATCTCTCTTTTATTAATATCAAAGGTTTGTGTTGAAAAAACCCCTTGGGTTATCTATTGATTGTATTTGTGTTGGTGATTGAGGTTGCTTGCAAAACCCTTGGTGGGTGATCCTTAAAATTGTGATTGTTGTATACTTTGTCAATAGTGGATTTGAAAAATCCTTGGGTGTTGACTCAAGGTAGTGGATGTAGCTCTTTGAGAGAGTGAATCACTATAAATTATTGTGCTTCCTCTTTCTATGCTTTCAGCTTGATTGTCAAAACTAATAAGATTTTGTTTGGTTTGGAATTTTATTAAAAAGAGTTTAGAATTCTTCCTCAAACAAAATTGAAGGTTTATCTTTTATTCACATAAAAGATTTTTTAAAAATTAGCCAAAAACCTTATTCATCTCCCCTCTAAGGTTTTCATGTTTGCATGTCGCCGGTCTTTGCATAAGCCCCTCTAATTTGCGCCAGGCTGGGTGAATGTTTGTGTGATTTTCGCCAGCCTGGGCGAAAGTGAGTTGATAATTTTTTTAAAAAAAATATTTGTTTATATATTTTACCTTTGTGTTTATAAATATTTAAAATAATGATTATGTTTATTTGTTAATGTTATGTTATTTAAGTAGTTTCACTTGAATTTAATTTCATGTTTATTTCATATGTTATTTAATTTTGTCTATATAGAATACATGTAATTAGTTGTTTAAAATGGTTTATCTTATAGTTGTTTGTTTAATATGATTATGAATTATGTTTATGTGAACAATTTGAATCTTAATGTGCATTCATTATTTTGTAAGCATAAGTGTAATAATTATTCATGCTATAGTTTGAATAAATTTTTATGTATAGGGTTAATTAAATTTATTATTACATCAATGTTATGAAAAAATAAGGGGATGGTAGATTAATGATTTCGTTATAAATTACTATTTTGTGTTGCGAACCCCTTAAAGGGGATAATAAATATAACTTGGGAATCTATTAAATTATGATGATTAATGAATGATTTTAAATAATAATTTAAACATAGATATTTAAATAATATTGTAAACAATAATAATTTAAAATAATTATTTGAATTAGAGTCAATTAATAATACAAATAGAATAATGATAATAATTTAAATAATAGGATCCAACCCCTTATAATTAGTAATTTTAATAAGAAATAATAATATATAAATTAATAACGTTTAATTACATTACTATTAGTTCAAAGAAATAAAATAATAAATCCTGTTAAGAATAAATAATAAAATAATAATAAATGTTAAAGTAATGTGAATTAAATAATAACAGGCTCGAAAAAATAATGAAATAATTTAATAATACAGGAGAAAAATTAAAGTAAATTTAAAAAATGTTCATGATGAAATGATATAGATAATGTAATTAAAAAATAATATAATGCACAATAAATTAAATAGGCAAATATATGCTAATTATTGATGAATGTATTTGAATAAATAATAGATGGTTTGACCAGACGCACGTAGAGGAGATGATTATCTAGGTCCTGTGATGGACAGGATAGGTCGTGTTCAAGGTCGTACTGTTACAACTTCATCTCGAGGTTTGAGGGGTGGACATAGTACTTATGATATCCTATCTACTCCTACCCCACTTGCACCGGGGATATATTATGATCCACGTGTACCGATGTCTTCTACCCAACCACCCCATATACCGATTAGGTATCGTCCTCCTCTCTCATCACACCGCCCACACACTTCGGTTCAATATGATATATATGGATCTTGCCAACCACCATCTCAACCCCCACCCACATTATATGATCCCTATGTACATGCTCCTTCTGTTCGACCTCCTAATATACCCCATAGATCTAAAGTTCAAGAACCTTTGAATGAGTTTAGTGGTTCAGGGAGGAAGTTACTTGCTAGGTTTTTCAAGCAGCTTGTGGATGGAGTCCCTCCCGATTCATTTTACAACACACATGATTGCACAGCCACTGATTATGGCGTTTCCTCTTCTGAGCCTTTTCTAGGGAGGGATTCTAGGGATATTAGGTTGAAGGGTGAAAGGGGTTTCACTGATGAGCCTGCCATGGTTGGATCCCTCCACATCGACGAAGAGGACGATCAGAGGGATCATGATGATAATGACGATGATGATGATGACGGTGATGATGCTGGAGATGGAAAGGAGCCTGTACTTGTGCCTCCTGCTTCATCATCCAACGGTAGGCCTCGTCCGGGAAAAGAAAAAGTACTTACTGGCAGTTTCATATCGGTTATGAGTAAGATTTCAGCGAAATAAAAGACCCGATCAATCGCGTCCTCCTATGGCACCTACCCAAAGAAAAAAAGTGAAGAGTGTAGATTAGGAGCAGACAAAACCAACTAAGGGAGGTCCTGTCGATCCAGTGCTTATCCCGTTGTACTGCAGACATGTGGCAGGTTCTATATGGCGTGGACATGTACTTTTTTTATTAGTAATTTCTCAACTATTTATATTTTTTTATGTTATATTATGCAATACTAAATATTAATTTATTTGGTTGCTGTTCTGGACTGAGGTACATTAAAGTCGCAGTCGCGCTATATCGCACTTGCAGGTTGGCCCCTAGTGATCTTGGGGTTGTAGATTTGGCGGTAGGGACAGGACTCATGTATTTGAGGTCATGTATATTCCAGCACCCCAACTTAGCGTGATTATATGCTTTTGTGGAGAGGTGGTAGCCGAACACCAACAATTTCCACATGCCATGGGGTGAAATGACAATGTCCTTACATGATGTTAAGCCGATATTGTGTGTACCTGCTTTTAGTAATGTTGTGGATCTTCATTACTCTCGGGATCAGTTGATTGCTGTTATTAAGAGTGACTTAGGTATCACCTACACTGGGGGTGGTATAAATGGTCACGAGTTGTTTGATGTTGCAGAGGGTCCCCGGAGTAGACTTTCCTTGGAGCTGTTGTTCAGAGAGGTACCTGATACACAGAGTTCCTGCAGTACAAGTCGAATTCGAATACAAAGGCAATAATGTCATAGACCCTAATCGTGCAATTAGTAACACGCACAAATTGAATGCATTTGCAATGACATAAAGGTGATCAGGTGTATCCAACCAATGCTCTTGAGGCGCATGTCCATCCTGCCACTCTGTCCTTTGTATAAGCTCATAATAACATTCCAATGATCCGAACAGTGAAATATACATGTTCGTCATATGCTGCAACTCAAAAGACAATTGTCTACAAACCTCAAACAATTGGTTTTCATCTCGAACACAAAGTCATCCACAACCCTAAATCCACAATTACCATCACCTATTGCATTCTTCAAGTTCTGAATAAACAGATACACTAAACCGGAGAATGTATCGAGATACGGGAATGTGGAAGGGGTAGATGGATCTATAACAGAAGATAAACTCACTCATCCACTGCTACGCCATCTACCTCTACCCTTAGGCGCCCATGCCGGTCTGGCCCTTCCACATGAACCAGAACCAAAACGAAAATCGGAACCTGATCCAGAACCGGAATCAGACCAGCTTGAATTTCCTATCTTTCTATGTGCAATAGACACATACTCCTAGTAAGACTTATCCCTTTTGGTTGAGTTTGGCTTCCGTCGTCATTTCATGACTACATGCTCAAGGGGAGTTGTCAATGTTGCACTAGGATCTTCAGGCAAAACCGGACTAAAAACCCCTTTTATGATACGATGCACCTGACTTTCGATATTGGACCTGTACTTATTTGATCCATCAGGGAGGCGAGATCACGCATATCGGAATCCATGTCCTGCGCCTACGCAGAAGGAATGTCAACCCCAATTTCCAGTGTTCTCCAAAATACCGAAACATCTTCCAACTAGAGCGGAAGAAGATGTTCGTACCGTCCAATCAGCTCACATGAACATGGTAGTTCATGAGATTTCCTTAAATAATGTCTGCACGTATTTAACGAATCATCAATTATCTCACCAGCTCTCTTTATCTCAAGCCATATCTTCTTCAAAGCCAAATGGCTGATGTTATTACTTATATTCTTAAATATAGGATTACTCTTCGCATTAAACTTTTCTTTAAGTTTAGAAAACTCCAATGAGCACTTAATCTCTGCAATTTGATTTTCGATAACAGAGTCAATATTAAGGGAAACGGTATCCAAATCGCTATGGCATGTTGAAAGCCATAGCTTTAGGATCGAATATTCGCTCTCAACACGGTTCATTGTCTCAACCCCAAAATGCAGTACCTGAGATGTCCAAACTCTGCAAAATTTAGGCGCTAGTGGATCCAATTATGTGTTAAACAAATAATGTAAAAAGTCAGGCCTTTTTTGCCACTTCGTCTTCAACACATCCAATTTTCTAAGGTATTCCATCTAATCGATTTCATTTATTAATTTGTGCCAAGAGCCATTAACAAACCAAGATGCGACCTCTTCATCTTTAATAATTTCGATTAATTTTGCCAACAAATTTTGATCGATGTGCCTTCTGCATAACTTATGATATGATTTACTGAACACATCTTCAATCACAGGCATCAGGTCGCTCTGCCTATCAGTAATAATCACAAGTGGGTCACCATCATTAACAATCGACTCGTTCCCGGTTGACATAGCCGATGAAAAATGTAAGTGCTTAATTTGTTGAAGGACCCATCTGTATGTCGTAGCCTATTCATTGCGCATGAAAATAACTGCCACAGTGAAGTTCTTACCAGTCGGTGCCAACCCTATGGCTTTCAACAGTGGCATATTGTACCATTTTTTAAAAAAAAATAGGACACTTTATGATTAAATCTAATTTATAATTTCTAACCCTAAAATCCTAAACCATAAATTATTTTAAATTATAACTTAAAAATCAATAAACATTTAAATTAATATAGAGAGTTAATAATACAATGCCTGACAGAGAACTTACTTGTTCGTTTTATACTTGGTGTCCATTATCAGTACATACAGCCACGTTCTGATCATTGCAATTGATGTAGGGTGTGCAACGACAATATCACTAAGTACGTTGTTGTCCTCACAATTTCTATAGAAGACCATATAACCCCGTTGAGCACTTAAGCAAAGTACTTCCTCCACCGTGTTTCACCCCTGCATCCTATTCTTCTTAATCTTTGCAATGACATTGTATATCTCCTGTGCACTACATACGTCATAAAAATCATTTTATTAGGGGAAGAAAAATAAATTTAAATCATTATAATAAACTATTAAAAGTAATTTTGACATACCTCACAGCACAACCAACATTTTGTTTTCTCAGAAAAATCTAGGATATTACGTGGCGGCACATGACTCTTTCTAAATTGCTCAATTTGTTTCAGCTGCTCCTCCGTTAGTCTTGCAACCTGAGCATGACCGTGACTGTAGACACCTATTTTATGGTTTTGCCTCCTATCATGTACGAAAAATTACCAATTCTCACTCGTAGCCATTTGCTCGCCTTTTAATTTAAATGGACAACCACATTTTTTAATCTCGTAAGGACCCCGCCTTTTGATGGGAACTTCTTCTTCTTCATCGTCACCTGTAGGCTTCGTTCTTGATTTAATTGCACCTCCATGCTCACAAGCCAATGTAAAGGTCGACGGTCAGATGTCCTTGATCTCAGATATCGAGTGATGATCAAATATGTGTTCGCTTTCATCGCTGTTTCTTTTGCCCAATTGACTAACTCCACTTTCGAATTAAAAATTCGATCTGTTCTGAATAAATATATGTGATCAATATATTCTTTCGCTTCTAAAAATTCTTCAAATGTATTTGAATCTACATCATCCTGTTAATATAAAACTAAAAAATTAACATTTGAAATAATAAAAAAATGGACTGAAGGACTTTCGCCCAAGTGGGCGAAACTACCGAGAAGTTTCACCCTTTTGGACGAAATTTAAAAAAAAAAAAAAATTCACTCAGATGGGCGGAACTTCTGGGTAGTTTCGCCATTTTGGGCGAAAGTTCCTTAGAAACAAAAAAAAAAAAAGTACTTTTCTTACCTAAAAAACGATATTTTCTTGGAAATAATCTTCAAAATGATCTATATGTTCTTCCAAATTAAGATGAATGTGAAAGATTGATGTTTCTCACTATTCATAGAGATTCCTAAATTATATTTATTCATCCTCATTTTATTTTTGACAGTTAACCAGTTATATCTATTTTATTAATAAAATATACTTAATTATATAAGTAAAGCGTAATATATTATAGGAATGTAATAAAAAAGGCCAGGAGCCTTTCTAGTATAGTAATCTCTGTTTTGGCCGTTAAGCCGACTCAAACATAAAACTATCTTTATTTGAGTTCCACTTTTTTTAATTATGTTTTAGAAGCGTTCGATATTTAGTATATGACTAATTTATCTTTAAAAAAAAATTTCTGTCTAATTAATTTTGTCACATAATTCTATCTTTTCTCAAAAAACGTTTCAACCTTCTTCTAATTGTGTACATGAATTGATTATTTTATTAATAAGAAAAGATTTATTACAACAATTCTTTTTCGAAAGGACGTATTATAACAAATTCATTTTGAATATCTAATTAAAGAATTTTGCATTAAAAAAAATTAGAAAACTGAATTTCAAATTAAAATTTTAAAACTTTTTAATATTTTAATTTTTCAAAGACCTACGTTTGGAAACTCTTTAACGAGGTTTTTTATTTTTTTTCCTTTTCTTCTGAATAATAAGGAGGTCGTTAGTTGACTAAAAAGAATTGATGGAACTCAAATTCTTTAAATTTAAAAACTCAAAAGAATTTAGTAATGAAAGCATAATTAAAGTCCACTTCTATTGGATTTAAGAACAAAAAATATGAAAATTTTTTATTTGGAATGCGTAAAAAATAAATTATTTATGAGAAATGAGGTGACTCTATATTTAAGTGGAAATCTTATTCTATTTAGAGAGGTGAAAACTCGTCCAGCATAATTATTTGTGAGGTTTGATTCTTAATTCAGATTGAGGGGGTGTCAAACTTGAGTCATGATAATTAGGAAGCATAAAAACTTATTCACTTGTAACGAGTTAGCCTTCTTATAAGTCAGGTACAGCTAATATATTATTTGAGAAAGAATGAATTGTCCGATCTATGATAAAACTTAAGAGATCCCATAAAAAAATAAAAGGATTGATTTTTTAAACCCAATTTAAGTGGACCCTTGATTTTGAAATGCTAAAAGAATAATTTGAAAACTGCCTAAAATATTAGTAAAAGATTACATTTGAATTTGAAGAAAGTATTTTTAACAATTGGTTCCAAAACTAATCATATTGGCATGCTCTAAATAGCTAAAGCACATCTAATTGAAGAGAAAAGGAATGGTTAAAAAGCAGCCATTTTGTTTGGCAATCTTTTGTTATTGTTGCCTTGTCTTCTTCTACTGGACAGTGATGCTTGATTATAAATGAATTTTGCACTCTAATTATCACTTTCTCTTTGTTACCATATTATAACAAGAAATGATTATTCAACAAAGTGCATCACAATCACAACAAATAGGCTTCTTTTTTTCTTTGATCAAATGGGAGATTGCTTCAGTGGTTGATGCTTTTGTTTCTTTGAAAATCACAGGGCTCCACTAAAAAAATAGTGGAGGGTAATGGGTAAGTTTGGCTCTTAAATTATTCAGTTTGTCTCAACTTCTATTTTCTAATACAATTTAGTCATTGAACCTAAACACTATACTTTTGGTCATATAACTATTTTTTTTTAAATATTACCCATTATTTTTTAGATGCAATTGGGAAATTTTGTTGAAGATTTTAAAAATACTATAAACATAATATATATATATATATATATATATGATTAAGGTTCTTAAAATCAAGCTAATATGCATGTCTTTATATTAAAGATATAAACGTCCATACAAGTTATAATTGTTCATGAAAGTCCATTTATTGGAAATATATAACTAACTAGAAGTGTAAGAGTACCTATAAAAGATAAAGTGGAACAAAGAAATGGATGGACATAAGATGATCTCTTCATATGCAAAGTCTCATTAGCCTCTTGTGATTCAGAAGTAGGCTCCCATTAATATTCTAAATGGCTCTCATATGTTTGTAGAATTGATAATATACTCTAGGATTTGATATCGTTAATGCAAGACTCTTCCAAATATAGGGCTTCATTGTACAAAATTCATATGTACGACACTTATGTGGGGTTTTTTTTTTTAATACATAAGGGAAAGGGCATGTAGTTCGAACCCAAGACCTCTAGCCTAGAAAGGAGTACTTCTACCACTTGAGCTACTACCTTGCCACGACACTTATGTGGGTTATTGATAAGAGATTAAACCCATGATGAATTATGTTGAAAATCTTGAGAGATCTTGCAAACCAAAGAATATGGGAGGGATGGATTTTAGAGATTTCGAAAGATTTAACTTTACGTTGCTCGCTAATTAACAATGTTGGCGTATTGCTACCTCTCCATCATCTTTGGTTGCTAAATTGCTCCAGACGAAATATTTCCCAACTGGAGATTGCTTGGGTGCTTCCCTAGGATCAGTGTTGAGAAAATCATACTAGACCGTTGGTTCAACCGAGAACAAGACCATAGACCGGTCTAGTTTTCTAAAAAAACCAATTGACAATTACATAGACCGGTCATTGAACAGGTTTTTGAATTCTTTTAAAAATATTTTAATTTTCTCAACTAAATTTATATTTTTTTATATATTTTTAAGTTAAAAATTTTATAATATTCTTAAATTAGATATTTTTAATTATATTTAGTACTAATTGATGTATAATGTGTATGTAAATGAATTATTGATATATTTTTCTAATTTTATATATTTATGATGTTATCCGGTTCGATTACTGGGTTGATTGATTGAACCAATAAACTAGTGAACCAGTAGCTTGACCAGATCGATCTCCAATCCAACTTTTTCGACATTAAGATGTAGACCTTCCTACCTCTAGCGAGGAAAAAAAAACCTTATTTCCATAGGGATCCGATCTCATGTTGGCAACAGTATCTCCACTAAAGTCTAGCATGATAAGTGGATCCTTTCCCTAAGTAGACACACATCCATACTCGTTTTTTCTTTACAAATATACCAAAAGGAATGTGACTGATCTTATCTACTTTAACCAGGTATGTTGGAGAGAAGATCGCATCAGACACCTCTTTCTATATCATAAAGCAAAGGCAATCTTGCAAATCTCGTTTAATCTTGTCTGGCCGAATGACAAGCTATATGGCACCATACACCAAATGGTGTTTACACGATCAATTTCGGGCACAAAGTAGGTAGGAACTACATGCGCTCTATCAGATTGGTTGATAGACCCTTGAATTCGGATCAAGAATCCAAGTTATAGAACTCCATACGCAATCTTGCCATGCAACCAAAACTCAGAATGTTTCTTCATAGAGGGCCAATCTGAACATTCTCTCGACTGGAAAAAAACCTTATGAAAAGTGGGATAGTAGATGATACTGCATGTGTACATTGTGACTTATAGACAGAAGATGACAGACGTGCTTTGTTTGACTATGTGTTTACATAGAATATTTGGGACCACTACTTCTTTGTAACAAATGGAGGAGTATTACACCTCTCAACTTTAAAGACTTGATACATACTTCTTTTTCACCACTAAGGATCGACTATACCACTTTATGTACCACTTTCCTTTAATAATATATTTTCCCTATATAGTTTATCTTTTTCCCTTAGGGTTTATATTTTTTTAATAGGTTTTATTAATAAAATATACTAAATTAGGAAGTAGTACAGAGAGTGATACACAGTGGTACAGATGATCCGAACTACTTTTCACAATACAAAGCTGATGAAGTCTCTATCTTTGCTATCTGTACTTAGCTGACATGTTACACCTATAATAGACTCTGACACCCAAAGGATCATGCTTAAATGCAAATGTGATCGCTATGTAAGCCTTGCACCTTGCTGATTAACACAAGAAACTTCATCATCACTTGGCCCCCTCCGCAAGGATAAGCCCTTCATTACCAGTTTAGCGTATTTGGAAGCCTCTAGACCAAGGATGCCTAATAGCCAGTACTAATGTATGGATTTTTTAAGAAAAAAATTAAAATTGGCACAAGGAGCGTAGTTCGAAACGAAATTTGGATACCGCTTCTTGAAAAAGCCCTACTTCATCCAAACCGATACATAGTGGATTACAGTGAGTTCATTAGCATCATTGAAGGTTATGTGACTGAATCTTCTATTTTTGGACATATGATCACTGAGAGCGATTCAATTCTGGTCGTCTAAAGTCTCTCCCTCTATAGGGACAACCTTTCTAAACTTGGGACCTTATCCTCGCATTTCCTTAGTTAAATAGATTCCTTTTCCACTTTTTTTTTCACATTTTTATAGGCCGGACAATTGTCCAACCCGCCAACTGGCGAAGACTAGTTTGCTTTCGAGTACTTCCTCAAAATGGACATAGAAGATTCCATTTGATATAGCACGTGCTATTTTGTTAGGCAATTTTTTTCCTTAAAAAAAACTCACAATGATTTTTTTTTTCCCCGCCAGACATAAGCTTCTATACAGTGATTATACGTATGCTTCTATATACACTTATTGAAATAAAAAAATACGTAATTTTAATAGTTCTTCCCTCCAAAATAAAGAATAAAAAAATGGATTGGTTCGTTTGATAAAACTGAAGCCTTAACTTGTTTTAGTTTTAAATTTTGAATTTTAAGTCTGAACAGTAAATGTGAAAATTAAATTTGAATACTAAACTAATTAATAGGTAGTTTTTATTTGTCTCTATAAAATTAAAAATAAATCAATCTCCACTTTGTTAGAAAATAGGATGAGCATAAGGCCCGATTCCTAATGTAACCAGTCCGACTAACTAATCCAATTAATGATCAAACCAGTTTGACCGTGTAGTCTTATTATAGGGCCG
The DNA here is from genome assembly GCA_028651295.1 of Catharanthus roseus. Classification (NCBI taxonomy): domain Eukaryota; kingdom Viridiplantae; phylum Streptophyta; class Magnoliopsida; order Gentianales; family Apocynaceae; genus Catharanthus; species Catharanthus roseus. Next base: position 928,275 of record JAPQWS010000087.1, read on the forward strand.
GATAACACTAAGTAATAAATAACTAGATCCCTTGTGTAACCATCTATGAAAACAAGGGATACAAGGTATTAAGTATATCCCTCCCACAATGAATACTCTAATAAGATAATGGTGTAAAATTTATAAGTACACAAATATCATGCAAATAATAAAGTGATGAATTAAAATTATACTAAGAGAATTGCTATCTAACTAGAAATTTTGCCTACTTATAACTAGACTTAAACAAAAAATAAGTTGATTGATTTGTATCTATTAAAAATTAATGATTAAAAAAATGATGAAAGAAAACTGTTTAAGAAAAGTTTATAATAGAAAACGCACTCAGGCACCCCTAATCCAGTCTACTCCTTTTATCTCTATGGTTGATTTATTCTTTAATAATTCTTGATCTGGTTAACGAAAGAATTCACGTAAATAAGCTAGACTTAGTCTCTGTAGTAAAGCTTCTAGCCTCACTAATAAACTAATCGTATCTCTACGTGATTTTAAGAATCGAGACCGCTAACACTTCTATGAACCTTTCCTAACTTTCGTTTCCTTCGTATGGAAACCGTACAAAAAACCTGAATCTACCTCTAGTCAGTTTTACGATGTTATTATTACCTTGATCCAATTAAAACTAGCATCTTGCGGTCACTAGAACCAATTTACATATATGCAATAGCAAAAAAATATCAAGCATTAAGAACAAGTAATAACAATTAAACAAGAACAAGAAGAAAGATAAAATCTTTAATTAAATAAAAACAACCATATTTATAAAAGTTTCGACCTTTAAAGAAGGCCTTAGTCACGAAGGATTTAGCTACTCATACTAAAAAAATAAATAAAGAGAGGGTTTAAGAAAAGCCTGGAAAACTGCCCCCGAACTACATTCTGAGTCTTCAATAAAAAAAAAAGAGATGTCTAAACTAAAGACTAAACTCCTCTATTTATAGAGGAGCCCTTTTTGCTTCTGCGAAGCTTGCACTGGTCAAAACCTAAAAAAGATTAAGAAATTGCTAAAAATTAAATTTCTAAACAAAACTAAAAGGAGGAAATGAAATTACTTGAAAGTACAGCTTTAAAATTACTAAAACAAATAATTCTAAAAAATAAGAAAAAAATTGGAAACTGGTGAACCTCGACAAAATCGGTGCCGATTTGATATTCCCGGCGCCAGTTCAATTAAGAACTAACTGAGGCCTTGTTTGAAGATGCAGAAACCGTTTGAAAACGAAATTAATAAAATCAATGCCGGTTTTGGAAGAATCCGTCCGCGTGTGAAATTCTCGTTTCTCGCACAAGAATCTGTGCTCGTCTTTTTCTTTTACTTTTCTTCTTTCTTTTTTTTGCACTTTAGTCCCTTAAGTTGATTTGGTCTTCACTTTAGCACTTTAAAATTAAATAAAGTGTAAAAGAAGTTATTTGTTCTAAGTAAGCTCAATTTACACTAGAATATGATTAAAATAACTATCAATATAGGTCAAAAAACTAGTGAAAATATCAATCTATCATATAACAAGAAGTGTTTCTACCTAATAAGTCTAACTTTCACCCTCTTAAGTATTGTCGTTTTATTAATTTTTGTGTTTAAATGTTTATAAAATAGAATTATTGATCTCGTTTCTTCTCTTATTATTATAGGTACCTTCGAAGTGAAGATATATTGAAAAGATCCAAAACAAAAGGCTTTGGAGCTGAAAACAAATAAAACAAAGAAGAATGGACAAAACCGGAGTTTCTGGGATATCACTGCTATCCAGATCCGGATAGTGACTATATTGGTCCAGATAGTGCTCAACAAAGTTAGAAGAGAAATTCCAGAAACTATATGAATAGTTTCACTATCCCGATTCAAATAGTCGTGTTGGGGGCTTAATTGCAATTTTTAAAACTTTTTGAAAAACTTTAGAGGGGGGTGAATAAGGGTTTTAGCTAATTAAAAAAACTTTGACACAATTAAAATATAGAATCTCCGATTTTGTTTAAAGAAAAATTACCAAACAGAATTTCTTTTAATAAAGAATGATCAAACCATAAACAGAAAGATAAAAAGCAAACCACAAAAAAAGAGACAAAGAATTTATAGTGGTTCACTCTCTTAATAAAGCTACATCTATTACCTTGAGGCTTAACTCAAGGATTTCACAAATACTACTAGCCATAAGACTTTACAAAACATCACAATGAGAATTACCCTTCAAAAACATAAACATCAAAGTTCACAAAACAATACAAGATGAAAATATCAAAGGATCACCCAAAGGGTTTTCACAAAATCTTTTATCACAATATAAGATGAGAAAGTAGGGATGGAACAATATTACCAAAGAAGCTTGAAATGAACGGGATACAACTCCGTGAAATGATTCTACAAGCTTCCTTTCTTCCTCTTTGAAGAAAGATCAAACAATATAGCAAGTTTTTTTTTTTTTTTAATTTTATAGAAAATAGAAAATGTACTCTTTAATGCTCTTAAATGTGTTCAATAAAACTTCTTCAATTACTCTATATTTATGGTTAATCAATAGCTCTTTTACATGTGAAGGTAAGAAACTAGTTACTGTCAGTAGCAACAATCATTTTTTTTTACATTAAAAACAGAAATCGGACGATCGGTTTTGAAAGTGGACGTCCGATTTTCTTAAAGAACATGATTGATTTTCTTAAAGATCGGATGACCGATTTTCTCAAGGAGCAAAAATAGGAAGACCGATTTTTTTGTATGTTTAAAAGTTTTCGGACGTCCAATATAAAAATTGGATCCAGAATTAGGACGTCCGATTTTATAAAGAATAGAAAATCAGATGACAGATTTTCTTAAACATAACCGGTTTTTTGTGCTCGAAAAATTTCGGATCCCCAATTTTCTTTTTCAGAACTTATTCCACCATGTATTGAGTTCATAGTATTTTTTTTTTCTTATATATTAGAGAACTTCATTTTCATTTTGTGAACCAGCCGAGTAATAGACTGTTTTTTCAACCCTTGAAAGTTAGCAATATTGATAAATGGACTTTCTTTTTTTTTTTTTTTCTTTACTTTTGACAGAATTGTTATTAGTTCACTGCCTCTTCAAGATTTGTTTTTTGAAATCCTTTAAAAAAAAAAAAAGGTCTTTTAAATATCCAATATGATGACAAATAGTAATTCTGCTGATAAATTGTTGCAGGGAAGAATTAACCTAAAAAGAAAAAATCAATTTCTTTTTTTGTTTTCCCCTAATGGTTGGTCACAGATTCCATCCAAAACTGAGCCCTTTTCTTCCTTTATTATTATTATTATTATCAAAATTCACAAATATGGTTACACGCATTCATTGATGTATCAATTGAATACAACACATATCATCAAAGGATTTATGCAAAACAAGATTCTTGTTTGCAATTGCGGATTCTTCCTCTCAAACAATCACATGTCATGTGATCTTCTAACCTTCCCTTCATTTTTCTTCCCTTAAATAGAAAAGGATAAACATAATTCATAATTAAAACCAACTAAAATTAATATATTTTAAATAATACTACAACTATTTTAACATAATCAATAGGCTATATCGTATAGCTTTTTTTCTCTCTCTAATCATGTGAAATATCATGCCTGCATTTATCAAAGTTTCGCCCACCCCCACCCCGGGCATTTCGTGTATCCAACCCAACTATATAGGCACCTCTGCCTTGAGGACCTGCCATTATTGGACCAACACTACTCAATTAATTCACTTAATATTAGGTATATATGTCATTTAAGCCAAAACAATTACTAGCTCCTCTCCAAAATATATGTCTCTTTAACCAAAATTGAATGGTCAAAATTTGAATTTTTTTTTTACTTTTCAATATGTATTTTTTTAATTTATTTATTATCTTCTTTTCTCTTTCATTATTTATTAAGAGTAAAATATAAATCTTATCTTAAAAATAGTATTATTTTCTTTGTCCTTAATTCATGAGCAAAGTGTAAAAAAACTTGACCGGAGATAATATCACATTGGTAGGAGAAGGATAAAATATAAAGTTTGCTACTTTCTAATGCTATGGAATGGAGGGGGAGGGTGGCTACCCACCCACAAATCACAATTCAATACTTGAAAGAGGGGTAAAGAAGGACGGGAGTGAAAAAGAAACAAGGAAAATGACTTTTTTTTTTTTGGCTTACCCAAGCCAAGCCAACTATATGAACACTAATTACAAAGTCCACATTTGGTGATCAAACGCCTTCATTATTGTTATTGCTTTATTTTGTGTATTTTCTTCTTTTGTCCTTCTCAACACGTTCTTATCATAACTTTCAGAATGATTGCAGGAAAAATTAGTTTAGTATTTAATCGAGAAGAGATGATGAATAATTGAACACATCAAAAGGAAACACACAAATGGACCACATGCCCATGAGATCCAGAAGAACCAATTTTCACTATAAATAAATTAAAAAATTGCCTTAAAGAAGAATACGCATTATTTGTCACATTCATGAGAATGCCATCCAGCTGGAACTTCCAAGGCCACTAGACACAGAAAGAGAAGAGGGGGCAGAAGGAGAGATTAAACTCACTACTTACAATGCTTAGAATTTTTTCCTATTTCTCTCCCCAAAACAAAAAAAAAAAACCAAAAAATTAATTAAAAAGAAGAGCCAAATTGTAGACAGAATGGATATATATATAAGGTGGTGGTGAAAGTAGAGGAAGAGCAAGAGAGGATTCTACATAGAAACTGCGAAGCACAGCAAGCAACAATGCTTACACCATCTTTAGCTGTAAAGAAGTCGCCGTCGTCGGCATTAAGCGCTTTCTGCTGGAAGCTCACCAATGCTTCCAATTCTTTTTGCATATTTCGGCCTCCACTCGGTCCTCGCCTTGAGAATCTCACCCCCACTTTCGAGTCGAAGCAAGTGCTGGCATTCAACAAAACCAGCATTGGCCAAGCTACCAACATCATTGCCCAGTACAGAAGTCAGGGACTGCACCACGCTGTCCCTCAGGCACTCCCTCCTGTACTCCAGAGTCAAGGCAGCAATCTCATGAGTCTCCAACAAGGAAACTGGAGCACTCTGCAATGTCATAGACGCATTTTGCTGATAAGTTATTCGATCAAGAAATAGGCACAATTACATTATGTTGTCTCTGCATACAAGAACTATTCTCTGGAACGACACGCATTCTTCCAAACTGGAAAACCAGGCAGTTCTAGGAAGAGGAAGGACATGTGACATTGAATGAAGTCTAGCAACTTAGATGAAGCTCACATAACCGATATTTTTATTACCATGTTCATAATACCAAGCAAATACCCAGCATTAGCTATTATTTGAATATTAATAATAGTAGTCTTCTATAACTCTCTGGGGAATTGAACTTTTCAAGCTCATTTGCAAAAATTCAGAAAAGCCTTGAAAAAGTCAAGTGTCTCAGGAGTAACGAATCCACACGAAGTGGAAATTTTCAAGAAAGTAGCCTTCTCAGAACAAAGAGACCTCAAAGAGAGTAAAAATAATAAAGAAAAATACTAACCTCAAGAATCCAGCCTACATATTTCACGTTGTTGACGTGAAGGTTCACATCTAAGTCACTCCATCTTGGCTGCAACAATTTAAACACAGCCATTCGATAAATGGTGAATTAGACAGTAAAATGCACTAAAGGACTGACAAGGATCCATCAGCCAGAAGGAATGGCTCTTACAGTTAAACCAGAACGAATGTAATCTGCTGATTTGTCGTCAAGTTTTGGTAACTTCCGGCTATCTTCATCGACAACAGGGGGTGAATCCACAAAATAGCTCGATATTTCTGCTCGAACCTCGTCTGGAATTTTAGCCAATCTCCTTGTCTCTTTATTCATCATCACCCATATACTGTAATCAAGTAATCCAAAATTAGCAGCATTTAAAAAAAAAACATAAGTTATCAATAACTAATCTGAAAAAATATGCTGGCAACAACTGCAGCGCAAATATTTGAATAGAGAAAGAAAGCAAGATGATCAAATTATTATAGCTTTTAAAGAGTCAAAATGCAAAGAATGATATTATAAAATTGCTCAATCTTACCTCGTAGCTCTTGTTAATATTTCACCCGTTTGACTATCACGAACAAGCCAATCTCGACGCATCCCATTCTTCCCAGATGCTGCCACCCAAGTGTCTACTTGAACGACATCACCCCTGTTAAGAATAATACCAGAGTTCAGATTTTCATGCCATTCCAATAACATGTATGCGTTTAGATGCAAAACAACCTACCAAAACCAAGGGATAAAAAACACTTCATAGCTCATGCCACTTCTAAACATTCAAATGACATTGTATTCCAGAAACGAAACAGCCAGCATTGCAATATGAACATGCATCCATTTGTTTTCCATGTGTACAAGATTATGTACATGCACATAGAGAGAGAGAGAGAGAGAGAGAGAGAGAGAGAGAGAGAGAAATGCAGGCTGAGACAATGAGATTTACATATCCAGAACACATGTCAAGGAATTTAAATACATTCTTCTACCGCAGAGGAGCGATTGCACATCCAAGCATATGAGAACTCTAGGAAGAATTACTAAAAAAAAATGTCAGCTCAAAGTAATGATCTACAAGGTAACATTCTTCAACTCAAGGGAGAACTACCTCATTCTGACAACAAAGAGAGAAAATGATATACAAATCAAGTCATTCACAAATAAATGCAATTGCTACTACGATGGACATCCACTTAAATGCAAAACCACACTTCAAATGCATGAACAATTTACAAATCAATCAAATAGAACATGTTATTGGTTTTCAGTGATATAGGCCCTGTTCTCCATTGCAAAAATAAATCGCTTTTATCTCATTTTAAGTTGTTTTGCATCTGTTCTCGATTGTTTATTATATCAGCTTTTAGCTTAAAATAAGCTGAACAAAGTTATTTTTGAGAAGCTACCCTAGAGGTACTTTTCGAAACTACTCCTACCTATAGATGCTATTAAAATTAAAAATGTTAGATGATACTTTCTAAACAACCTTTTTAAAAGCACTTTTTTCAGCTGCTTAAAAATACAAGCAATGGAGAACAAGTCTATACATAAGAATCCAACTCACCAAGTAGGATAACGGTCCACCAAAACTTGCATTTTGGACACAACCCAAATTAAATTCCGTTTGCACATCTCTGGAGTAGAACCAAAGCCTCCATCAAGGAGTCCAGCAGTTTTTACATGGTTAAGAGCAGTTTCCTGTAGAACCATATCAAGCTTGTCAACAAGGAACAGCAATAACATATACTTCTAGCATGGTAAACCACTCTATTCAAACAAGATAAAACAGAACTATGAGGAAATCATTGTATTACCTGCAGATGATTCATTAATGTTTCTACAGAAGCAGTCCGATCAGCACCTATTTCATATGATCTGATGCTGAAATTTTGACGGAAAACAAGGCCATCCTGCACAATCCTGCCTATGCCAAAAGGATCCATAATCGCGTCAGGCCGTTTTGGCTTCCAATCAAGCATCATCCACTGTTTCTCAGCTGCCAAGAAAATTGTAGTAATAGCAGCAAGGAGCATGCTCCAATCAGGTAATGTGTTGATGAAAGTCCTTGGTGGAGGTGATGAGATCACATCATCATCTGTCTTTCGGCCTTCCATGAGGCCAACCTTAGTTCCATTGACCTTGGAAGGAGCATGTGCAGCCTTCACTTGCAAATTGCCAGAAGAGGTTGATTTAGACTTAATCCCACGGGCATCCACACTTGCAGGGATGCTTCCCCCAATCTTTCCAGATGATTTTACCCCCGACTCGGGAGCCACAGGGAAAAATGCAGAAGTAGCAGCAGTAGCAACCATGATTAATAAATTACAATCTACCACGACGTTCTATCTATATATGAGATAGAAATACTGACAGGACAGAGCGGTTTGAAGGTCAATAAGATGCACCAAAAAGTGGCATGTGCCTCTGCATGAGCAATCAATAAACAGGTGAGAAAACATGAACCTGTACAACTTAATTCCCAAAATAAACTTAAGAAAAACAAACAAGCATTCAGCTTCGGACTATCAAAAATGCAATTTATTGGAAAGATATATAAATTTAAAAAAATTATACTAAAAAAGGGGGAAACAAGAAAAGAAGGAGAGACCAAATCGTTGTGTTTCCAGACAAGGAAATGGAAAAAAAAAATATGAAATGTTCGGGTAAATTACCAGACATAAAAATTAAAAATATATATTTATGTACATGGATGAATGAATGAATCCTAGACCAGAAAATTATTAAAAGGAACGGGTTCTTTTGAAAATAACAGTAAATAAATCAATAATGCACAGAAATAACTTACAGCTAAGCAATTCCAAAAATTTGGACAAACAAAACCAAACATACGAAAACGCTCTCATTCAAGAAAGAAAAAATACGGCAGAGCAGATCTGAGCATTCAATGGCTTAAAACGGACAAGTAACAGCACCGCATTACTTCCAAACAACAACGAATACTCTTCCTAGTTTACCCCTCCATTTTCATCTCTATATGCCACCGCACAGCAGCAAAAACGCACAGAATCTTCCAGATCAACAAATTTGAATTCAAACAGAATACAAAATTCTATAAATTGGAAAAGAAGAGAAGAAAAGAAGGTACCTTAGGAAGCTCTAGAGACACAATGAGAATAATAATCAATGTCTTCTGAAATTATGCTCTTTTTACAGGAAAAATAAAGCTTTATATGACAGGGCCTCCATTTTCCATTTCTGATCTACAAACCCGTTCCAGGAGATTCTCTCGGTTGCTAGGGTTTGCGAATCGTATAGAAATTGTGACTTTTCTTGTATATGTATTTTCCTCCTTTTTTGAAAGTATCGGAAATTCACTAATTTTTATTTTTATTTTTTTGAGGTTTTTGGAAAAAGAAAGGAAATGTAGAGAGAGAAAGTGAAGAGAAGAGGAAAAGGCAAGGGGCCAGCGGATTTCAAGTGGTAGAGAGAGAGGTGTGGCCTCGAGCGACTCCATTTTATACTATCCACCTGGCCTCCCGCCTCTCGTTTCAACCTCAACATTTTGACCCTGCTCCAACCGGTGATTCTCGATACTACCCCTACAATTTCCACTTATCTTCTTTGCTCTTTTTTTTTTTTTTTTTTTTCTTGAGTTAATTAAATAGTTCATTTTGAAATAGTTTTCATCCATAATTTCATCTCCCCATTATATAACTGGGACTAAAAAACTGATTCTCATGCTTAAATAATTTTGATATGTATCTTTATAGTTATATATTTATGATTAACTAATATCTTTTTTCTAAATAAAAAGGTTATTCCATTTATAAATATCAATTTATGAGTCTAATTCTTGTTTTGTATTTCTTCAAAAAAAATTGTTTAATAGCATATATTAATAGAAAATATTCTACATATTGTAGAAATTTAACTAAAAACATTTTAAAAATTAATATTATGATATTAATATATGGTAATATTCTACATATTGTAGAAATTTAACTAAAAACATTTTAAAAATTAATATTATGATATTAATATATGGTAGTAAATAATAATTATATACATAAAATGATATTTTAAATTTTTTACTACAAAATTATTAAAAAATAATTTTTATATGAGTTTAGTAGAATGAATTAATTAGTTATAAACATATAAAGCTATTATTTGCATCATATATTTTTGTAATTTACAAAAAAAATACAAATAAAACTGTAATCTAAAACAAACCTCTTGGAGAAAAGTGTAACTGGCAATTTTTTCTTTTTATTTTTTTAAAAAAAATTATTTTATGCAGAAAATGTTTTCATATTAGTCAGGATTTTCTATATAACTTTGTGAATCACCTCCTTCTGTACTATTTTCTTTTATAAATATTATATTTTTCTCTTAAAAATTTATTTTTATTTAAATTTTATTAATAAAATATATCAAATTATAAAATAATATTAAAAATAATATACAAAATTGTACCAACGACGGAAATAATGTATATTAGTGTCAATTTGAATCGTTTGATATCTCCGATAACATTTCTTGTAATACTTTTAATTTTGTATTCTTTATTAATGAAATTTACGAAATAAAGATAAATTATAAGTATTATGATAGGAAATGCTACCTAGCACCGGTGAGCACTAAAAAAAAAAAACAGGACAAGAGAAAACTAGCGGTGAGGCAATTGGCATTTAACAGCTGAGTAGTAGTAGTAGTAGTACTGAACTAATTGCGGACAAAATTTGTTGGTTTCTGCAATTTAATGCTAATATTAGTTCTTATACTCCATCTCTAAACACATCTTACTTTTCTCATGCTAATAATACTCTCTCCGTTTTTTTTTTATTTGGCATGTTGTAACAATTTTTATTATAAAAATTTTTATGTTCTCTTTGCTTATTATATTGTAATTTTTAGACAATATTTAATTAATTTTTTAATAATACTTTTTTAATTAGCTTCTTCTTATTCTTCTAATATTGAAACTAGTGACATAATAATGAAGAAAAAAAATTATGAATGAGGTCCTTTTGAATTTTGTTCACGTATTAATGATTAAATAAACAATGCAATCTTTTATGAAACATATCTATTTTACCCCTCAATAAATATAATAGAAAAAGAGAGGAAGAGAGATAACAAATAAATTAAAGATGATAGAATTACAAACTATATAATAAATACATATTAAAATGTTTTTTACCTTCTAATTTGACTAAAAAGACTTAAATTTCGAATCGATGTAGTAACTTATAATAGTATACAAAGCATACTAAAATTGGTTTTTCTTATAAAGTTCAGATCGTTTATAATACCATTTTATAATTAGGGGTGTAAAATCAACTAAATCGTTCGTGAGCGACTTACAAGCTGCTCGGTCAAAATTCGATCAGACTTACTATTGACCTAGCTCGAACTAGCTCAATAAACTAACGAACCGAATTCGAACCGAATTAACACTGGTTCAATGACTAGCGAGTTTATCGAATTAGAATATATAATTTTTATATTTTATTTTATTATATATAATATATCTTTTAGAAAAATAAGAGTTTGAGTCAAATTAATAAATTTGAAGGAGTTCAAACTACGCTTAAGTTGATAAAAAAAGGTGTAGAATCGAGTTTCATATGAATTTGAATTGGACTCGATCTATCTGTAATATTCAGGATATTTTTTATTAATAAAATTATTAAATAAAAGATAACCTTTGGGAGGAAATAAAATTTTCTTTAGGGAATAAAATCTTGCCTGCATACGACGGAGGGGAAAGGATGTGTATCCCACTTAAATTCTTTGATTGTTTTTCCTTTTTTTTTTTTTTAAATAATAGATATCCCATAACTAGTCAAAGTAATAAAAAAATAATTAAATTAAACCTCCTTTCAAAAAGCATAATTAAATTAAACATAATTTTTCACTTGATAATTAATATAATCAAATTTTATTGTGTGAGATTGGAGATTATAATCCCGACGGAACCAGGATAAAAAGGTTATAGTTGGAGAATAATAAAAAAAATTTTTAGAATTTCGTCCATAAAATATATGCATTTCACGTACAAAACAAATTCAAACAATTCCAAATTTACATATAATATAGCAAAAAAATAGGTAATCGCCCATTACCAATCCCTTACTCACGAGGAATGATTATCCATCACTAAAAAATAATAAAAAATAGGTAATTGCCCATTAACAATGATGAGTGATCATCCATCCTCACAAGAAATTATCAAAATACCTCTATCAAAGTTGAGAATCTTGATCATAATCTTGAGATAACAGATGAGCACGATCAAAAGCAATTGATTTAGAACGATTAGAAGATTAATACAAAAACAAATAACATTCATACAAATACTTTAAGAATGAAAAAAATTCAGTACTAAAAAATGATCTAAAATAGAGTTTTACATGTGAACGGAATGATACATACGGATAACTATCAATTGATTTATATAATTCTAGATCACCAATAATTTCACAATCCGAAAACTCTACCCGTACCTGAGGCTTTTTCCCACGATCTTCATTATTAACATTTCCTTTATTATATGATTTTTGTTCAACTGGTTTAGGATCCTTCTTCCACTTTCTAAAATATTTATCCATAGTAAAATCTTATATAATATTCAAATTTTTAAATTCACAATTCAACACATTTTATTTATAACATAATAATTAATTAGAACATAAATTATATAATAATATTTTTACCAAAAAAAACCCTAGAAATTTTTTCACTACCAAAATCAAAATTTAGCAGTCAAAAATCTATTTACCAAAATCAAAAATAAAAAATGTTTCTATATAGATTAATCTAGAAAACTTACTTTTTTCGTTTTCAAAGTTCAAAGAACAGCTCAATCTCGGTTTGGAAGCCGTCGTCTGCCTGTTGCTGTCTGTCGTCGCCTGTCGTCTCTGTTCGTCTCTGTTCGTCGACACCACCCGCCGTATTGCAAAGCGAAGCCAGCTAGTTCAGTTGGCAGGTTCTTGATGCAACTAAGAACGTCGCCAGAGGGGAACTCCACCAAGAGGTTCTTTCTCTCACGTAGAACCAATACAAGTTTGAAGCTGGCAGACAAAGAAAAGCAAGGGCTCGCTTCTTTAAGGCAGGGCACCGCCAAGCTCAAACCGAGAAAGGAGCGAACTGCGGTGGGGAAAGAGAGAGAGAGAGAGAGAGAGAGAGAGAGAGAGAGAGAGAGAGAGGACAGAATTGAAGGTGTTTTTTTTTGTTTCTGCTGGACCGATGCGAGGGTTTTCAGGTTTTTTTTTTTTTTTTTTTTTTTAAATCAGCACCTAAGTTTTGGGGGCTATACTAAAAAAAAAATTAGAAAGGCTTGAATGTAAAAATCCTAAAAATTTTAAACTATAACAAAATTACCGGGAGGCTCGAGCCCACACAAGTTTCCCTGTAGTTCCATCCCTAATTATAATTATTATTATAATAATATGGATGTGAATCCAAATTATTAAATAACTTTTTTCCAAAAAAATTATTAAATAACAAAAAAACTTAAAAGACTAAATGGTAATAAATAAACTAAGTGAGAAATTATTTTCGTTGAATAATAATAAATTTATTTTATTAATTTTAATATTAAAAAATTCTTAACTAATTTAAAAAGAATCAAGAAGTATAAAACTTAACATGACGATACAACATAAAATTATCCTAATATAAAATAATTAAAAGGAAAGTCTTGCTATTGGAGTACACCTCGTTGTCATATATTTAATTGCCTTTTTCGTGTGTAGTTTGGCATATGTTCCCATAGAGGCGGGTAGAAGGTGGGAGGCTGGTACCTCATAGTTGCCAGTTAACGACCCGAAATTTCCAGGCCGAATTTTGTTTGCCTTTTTTGGTAATATTTCTGATTTTTTTGTTTGTTTTTTCGTTTTATAAATGTATTTCTGGTTGGTAATCAACTTTTCTTTTGCTCCTATTACTTATACTTTTTTAAATAATTTCAAAAATAACTTTTTAAAAACTTTTTCTTAAAATTAAAAGTAAATATAATAAATGGTCAAAATTCATTTCAAAATAATTTATAACTTAAAATAAGTAATAGATAATAAAAGGTACTTAATCTTCTATATTTAAGTAAAGTGAATTTACTGTTAACCAAGAAATTTTCTGTTTTACTTATTAAAAAACAAAAAAATAAAAAGAAATTTTCTGTTCTGTCGACCGAAAGCGCATCCATAGATGCACAGTTAGGCAAAGTTAAAGCAATGGTACTTGTCCCAATTTGCATGGGAAACCTTGGATGCCAATGTCAGAACCGTATATTTAAGTACAACAAGCAATGATAATAATATTAATAACATAATAATAAACCTTATGCTAGTGTCTATAGTAATTGAATTTGGAAATTTTTTTTTTTTTTTTTTTAACCTAACAAGCATCAACTAGCTATTTTATTCTTTAGTTTAATAATTTAATACTCAAAGTAGCTTAATGGACATTTGAGTTGCAAATTCTTTGATAGATGTGTCTGTTGATATTCTATCTCTTCCTACTCAATAGGAAGGATAACAAGGCGGTTCTCCGATCAATATGGAAATGCTGATTTGATAGAAAGGCTAAAGAAAACAAATGCAATTTAAATAAAAATTTGATTTAGGTAATTAAAAATAAGATATTTAATTAGTAATCATCTCAGTCTTTGAGTATGTTTTTTTTAGTAATCCAATATTGAATAGTTATTGTCTGATTATAATTTAATATGTTAAGTAGAAGTACTTTAACCGAGAAAGATAATGTTATCCGCTTCATACCTCATGTTTTTTTTTTTTTTTTTTTGAAAAAGAATCTCAGAAAGGTTTGTTGATGCTTTTTGAATTTAAAAAGCAATGCCATTGAAGAAATTTAATCAAATTAATTAGATAAAATTTCCGTAATCCTCATTTCCAACCGCGTGGTTCTTGGCAAGTTAATTTTGCACGGTGCTTGAGAGATTCGCAAACCCAGGCCATGGGAAGTCAAGTGTCGCCTCGTCTCTCAGCCCTATGTATTTTAACTCCGTTGATTGATTTTAAGTATGAAAAGTTAATATTTAAATTTTAATAACAATATAAAAATTCTAACTTCTTTAAATTTTAATATTAAAATAAGTTTTTTGGCGTATTAAAATTTTTGAATTTTCAACCTAGAGAAGCAGACCAACAAAGTCATAGTAATTTATATTTTATATTATTCAGATGTTTAGAGAGATTCATCTTCATCTTTTTACACCAAGTATGGGCACGTGTCCTTATGGCAGTCTCGTGATTTGTGCATCCAACAACGGCAATCAAGTAATTTACGCTCATGGTCAATTAAATAAGGAATCAATCTCGTTGTAGGTTGGTGCCGCCACCCTTCAAGTTCAAGGTCCCCCCACGTAAGATCTCTTTCTTCTCCAGCTGGCGTTACTATGCCACAATGGATAATAAATTTAAATTCATTGTATTTTTTTATTATTCTAATCAAATACTCTATCATCTTTTTTATTTAATAATATTTTAAATATCACATTACTCAAAAAATTTGAAATTTAAAATTTTTTAAAAATAAGATTAGAATGTCCTTCATAATTTTCTTTCTCCTTATTATTGTTTCATTAATTTTCATATTAGAAAAATAAAAAAATATTAAAATTTGCTATTCATAAGGAGGTATTATAAGAAAAAATTCATTAAATGTTGTGTTGGAATGATAATATGACAAGAAAAAAAATACAATAATTCACACAATTTACTAAGTAAAAAAATAGAAAGAGTATTACTGCATGTCTTAATAGTAATTAATCAAGCTTATTATCTAGAATGAGATTGGGAATCATTTTATTCATATTTCCAACCGTTCGAATAGTTTGTAATGTCTTAACACTTTTTATAGAAAGATATATCACACAAAACATTACAGACAATCCTGAGTAAAAGTGTTAAGGACAGTTTATATACCAGTTCAGATTGACTATTATATAATACTTTCTGTAACATTTTTAAATTGTTATATTTTAATAATAAAATTTACCAAATAAAAATAAATCCTAAAAAATATTATAAAATGATACCCATAAAAAAAAGGTAATTTATGTTTTTTCCCATTCTTTAATGAAAAATTAACAACAACCTCATTGCCTTTTTTCTTTTTAATCTATTAGTTATGTTATAGCAACAATATTAATTGAATTAAATGATTAATTTGTAAATCGTTCACGGAAAAAAATTCAAGCATGGAATTAAAGAATTAAAAAAAAAAAGTAAAAGTCCTTTTTAATATTTGGCTTTGTTTTTTAGCAGTGAAATATTATAGTTAATATATTTATTACATTTTTATTATTGTTTTAAATTTTTTTGTAAAAGAAACTTTATTCACAAGAAATATTGAATGATATATTTTCATATTTCCCTAAAAAGTTCATTTTTTATAAAAAAAAAAAAAATGTTATTTTTATGTTTGTAGTGTATAAAACAAGTTCTAAAGTTTGTCTCAGTACTTACTGCTAGTCCTTTGCTCCGCCTTGTTGGGACCGCAAGCCACGATAATTTATTTCTCTCCTCTTGTACCTTTCTTTGAGTTGTTTTGTTACTGATAAAAAATTTCATCCAAAAAAAAGAAAGTTGGTAAAAATAAGAGAAATTGACCAAAAATATTCTTAGCATAATCTATATTTTGTTTCGAATGTATCATTTATTTTGTTGGTTATTTTACCTTATAATTTTTTATAATGATCGAAAATGTTTATTTACAGTAGTGATGAGTGAGATGTTACGCGAAATTTACATATCATATTTAGTAAAAATAAAATTGTCTAGTTACTAATTCAAATGTCTATATGTGACTGGAATTTGTCAAGATTTCGCCATAGTGCATTTAGATCATAAACAGATTATTTCCACCCATTCGAATCTCTTAGTGGATGGATAGTTTTAGCCCTATTAAAGATAACATATGAGATTTACGTGATACAAAGTGGTCGAAATCACCTATCGGTACCGTATATAAATATTGGCTATTATAAAAAGTTATTGAGTGTAAGTAATTAATAAAACAAAAATATCTTTGAGTGAAAAAACATAAAATTTTACAAGGTTATTTTTGGCAATTTCCAAAACATAAAAAGAACGTTCTAGTTTTTTTTTTTAATTTTATTTTTACCCTTTCGTTGAGTCTCGTTTATTTCAAGAAATAGGTTTAGAAAATGTATTGGATTTTGAAGGGATTAAACAAAGCAGTTTCTTAGGGCATCCATTTTGCTCTAGAAGAAACTCAAACCTAATTATATATACGTACACCAACTTCTATCTCCTTTTATTTATTTTTTAAATAATTATTTCTTCTTCTGCTCTGTTCTTTTCAAACTTCTTATGTTAACGAATCAATATATGTAGTGATTGTTTCATTATAAATATTACACTGACAGGATCATCTAACATATCCTTTCTCAAATATTCTCTTATGTTTTTTAGAATTTGTCTTTCACAATTTAAGATTTATCTTTTATTTTATAAAATTTTTATTAATGAAATTATTATAAAAATAATATATTATAGAGTGAGCACGTAGGTGGTCTAAATTCCTATGACCGAGTCTTTCTGGCCCCTGTGAACATCTTTTCTTAATGTATTAAAGAGGGCCTCTCTAACCGTGAAAAGTGGGGCCTGGGCCTTACTAAACCGGTCAAAGGGATAAAAGCAAGAAGGTTGGATCGGTCTAAAAAGAAGGAATCGAAGGAAGATGGCGAAACAAGAGGCATACTTTTCAATTAAATCAAGACGACCGCCTGGGAAGTTCAATAGAAGGCTAGAAAGGATCTCCAAAAAGGGCAAATGGATCGACCGCAAATAGAACTACCACCCCAACTACATCTAGGGCAACTAGTTAAAAGAATGTACTATACAATCTGACCATAAATATTAATCTCCTAATTTCCTTAAAAACGTTTCCAAAAAAAAAAAAAAAAGGGATTTCTTGTTGGTTCATCTTTCATAGTTGGGTTCCTGGAACGGAGCATGCTAGGGGTCGGGCTTAGGAACATTGGAGAGCTGGCCAATTACTTTAAAGGGATTAAAATTTAGTGTATCATTTAATTTTGGATTATTGTTTTTCTTATATTTAATAATTAAATTTTTATTAATTTTGAAAAGTAAAAATAATAAAATATATTATTTTCTATAAAATCATAATTTTATAATGGAAATGTAGTAACATAATTTTTTTTATTTAAAAAAAAAAATCATAAATAAATTTTTTAAGAACAATATATTTTCGTAACTGAACTTTGCATATAGTCGGTTATTATTTTTGTACCCGTAGTATATATTCAAAATAATATTACTTTTTTCTGATAATTACTATAAATGCCATTAGAGATACAAATTTTGAATATTTTCAATAATTTATATTAAAGAATTCTAGTCAGATTTTACACGCAAATAAATAAAGTTTGGATGGATCAAGACAAGATGCTTTGTTTATTAAAGTATTTGCATGTAGAGTTTGATTTTTTTAATTTGTGAGTTAATTAAGCACACACAATGAGGGAACTCGTTTAATTAACAAAGTTCGGTTTTGTAAATGCGAACCAGAAGTTGGACATTGCCTTAACTATAAACTCTTTTCTTTCGCCAGAAGAAGGAAGAGAGATAGGCGGCCACTGGCGTCTGTACATTTAGAGTTCTATATCCATTTTAATTGAACCCTACATAAAACTTTCTCGTTAATTGTTTTTTAAAATGAAAGGAAATAGGATGACGAAAGTTGTTTGGTCTGATGGTATGATTTTTTAAATTTTTTTATTTAATATGTAAAGTAAGAGATTTTGAACTTATATTATTCAAAAAATAATTTAGTATTGTATGCCTATTTTATGTTACTGTTTAAGAATCTTGTAATTTTACATTTCTCTCCAATTATATTAATAATGATTCTTAAATGTCAAATACAAAACCATTCATATATATATATATATATATATATATGGTCAAATTTCGTGTGCCCTCATCCATGCGATGATGGTCAACGCAATGGCCTCTGTGGCATACTAAGCCTAGTGCAAGATGGGGCAAGGCCTACCTTTTTTTTTTTTTTTTTTGAAAGTTTAATATATGACTTTCTTTAAGTAATACAAATTAGGATTATGGGTCTTGAGCTTTCCAATATTTTCAAAAAATAATTTTTATACAGAATATATATATATCTATATGTACAAAATAACTCCAAGAGACAAAGTATATATATTATGTTTTCTTTACAAATATTTTGTTGTTTATCCTTGTTTTTAAGAAAAATAAATTATTTAAATCTTTTCAATTTCATAAAGTCATGAAAAAAATAAAATTTGTTAAAAAATTTAATATAAAACTATTATAAATAATTTTATCATCTACCTGTTATTGATTTTAATGATCATGTCGAAAATTAATTTTATATAATATTTAATTATTCTCGACTCCATAAAATATTGAATCATGTGTCTTTTTCTACTGCTAACATTGCATTAGATGGCTTAGTTATCCTGTTAACATTGTGGATTAAACTTAATTCCGTTTCCTAAAAATCTTCAAGAAAAGAAAATTTGTCAAACTTATTTAAAATTTGTGTTATTATGGAATTCTCAATCGAATTGTTTAGGGAAAAATGAGTTTGATCTCTGAAAATAACCTATACATAAACTATCATTTTCAGTTTCTTGAAAAACTAATTTAATTCTCTCGGGTAATAAAGAAAAAATAGATGCGGGTAGGGTAGGTAAAAATTGGTTGAGCTACAAACCCGTACTTAAGAAGGCATTTGAGATTGGAACTCTAAAGTAAAGCCCTGATTAGAAGGGAACCGACATTAGAGTATCATCTTAATTTATTTATAAATCCTTGTTTCAATGAAATTGAATTCCATCTTAAAAAGAAATATATACTTCTATCGTTTACAAGTGGATATTTTTTATTTATTTCTAGACGATCGGTTTGCATGAAAGGAACATATATATTTTTTGGCATAAAGTAAGTAATTCTTATGAATTAAATGATACGTTCGTTTAATAATATAAAGTTAAGTTGTATTTTTATACATTAAAAAATATGAAATTCATGTATTTTTATAGTAAAATACTTATAAAAATTTTTTATTAATTTTATAAACTTTTTATTCCAACACTTTATCTTCTTTTTACTCTCTCATCTTTCCATATTTTAAAGTTTTATCATACATGAATGGATTTAATTATACATTAAATAAATAGAGGTAATCTTAGGGAAAAAAGGTTTATAAAGGAACCTTATAATATGAAACTTTAAATGTGGTAACTTTACCTTATATTATGAAATGAAAGTAGTATCTGATATTATTTCTGGTCAGAAATATAAGGGGTTTTAGTCCCATTGAATTTTTTCCATATTTATCCATTTTTGCGTTCATTTATTTCATCTTTTTCCTCATTTATGAAGGGTAGAAAAAGTATTGTAATTCACAATTTGTTTTGTTTTCAAAACTCTTAATCTATGTTCCCAAGGCTAAAATCCCTTATATTTCTCACTTCTATCTCCTAAAGAGATGAATATTTAAAAGATATAAAAATCATGAATAGATAGATTTCTACAAAGATAGATATTGCAAAGAAATAGGTGATAAAAATTTAATTATACCTTAGTTATGATAGAATCGATCTTCCTAATTCACCCTTATCTCTTGTATCACCTAAGCATTATAAGTAAGCCCTTACCTTTCAGTTGGAAATACACCTCAAAGATAAATTAATAAAAACTCTCTACTTTCTCCTCTCCATCTTCTTTTTTTTTTTCTAGTATATTTTTCTAATTATTTTATATATTTTCTTTATATTTATATAGTTTATTCTATTGTGTCGATTGACGATGCTACGCCAACAAGTTTCATAACACGTTATTAGCATGAGACTCTATCATGAGTTGTTTCCTTCTCCGAGATTAAAGAATTCTGTAATAGTTGTTGTGCCGGCAAAAAGTGGAGAGAAGTACTTCTTTTACTAATATCTTGATTAATAGACTTGAGCTTTTTAGCTCATAATATTTTAGAAAATAATTATACTTTTATTTTGTGATTATTTATACAAATTCATATAGATATATATTAGTGGGTTTGGAAGACAGCATTTATGATATCCCCAACCCTGCCACTAGGTCAACTGCGGCTGAGTAGGGCATCTGCGTGTCTCTCGGTACTAAATTATAAGCTTTACAATGAAACATAACCCTAGAACAACACTAACAGATATACACACAAAGCACGCGAAATACTTAAGTAAATTAGATACTACTAGTGCGCTAAGAAAACAGGATCTTTAAAAAAAACTTTCCATGGTCGTTTTATTATAAAAACAAAAGTATCTTAAATCAACAACTTACACGACAACGTAAAAAGAAACTTTACAGATGGTTTGAGTCTAAAAAGATAAAACATAAACATATGCCCTTCTGGGGAGATTTAATCCAAAAACTCCTAGCCTAAAACTTCAGTAGCTTGTTGGGCCCCTGACCGTTCCGAGCTAATCTGACCGAACCCCACCGCAGAGCATGATGCGGTGTCCACGCGCGGTCTACGCCCCTCTTCAAGTGGATCCACCGTCATAGTCAAAAACCCGTCCACGTCATCGGAAGAGGCCCTAGTACGGAAAACTAGCCACGTACAGTGCAATCCGCTAACGCATCCGTTCACTTTATTTTCAACAAACTTTAACCCTGGTCGGAATGAGGTTTTCATATGTATTTACAAACCAAAGGGCCACTTGCCTGGCCGCCGGAACCAATTCAAGTCATAAACATTACAGAGTAGTAAAAATCCTCATCCGCCAGTTATCACATGCTTATGCAAATTTCACAATTATGCCAATGCCAGATCTATATTCATACATGTTAAAATACATAACTTTTCAAGCTAGAACATTTTCCAATATATAAATATTTCCGAAAAACCTGCGTACAACAAACTTCTTATGCACCATTGTAATAGTCTGTTTTAAAAGAAACACTTATATGGAGCACTGCTCCTATGCATTTTTCTAGGAAACACGTAACACATTGTGGAGAACATCTCCAAAAACACGCTGAGAGATATAGTACAAAAAATAGCAATATTTTGTAATGGTTCGAGAAAAAATATATTTATACGTCTTGTAATATTTGAAATAAAAATGGAGTTTGTGGACTTACCTGGATGCAGATCTGGTGCTAAGATCCTACAAAATAATATTGCAAAAATGCTTAATACTTGGGTACCGATCAAATAGCCCTATTCCTTAAATAATATCGAGATCCTACCAAATGAGCTTAGGAGATATATATTTATATATACTCATAATAATTCTTTAAGAAGATCGAAAATCCTATACTCTTAAAAAAAATATACTCTCCCAAGAAACCATAATTAACTATATACTATATACTAAAAATCCATTTAAAACAAATATCTAACTCCTAAAAAAAAGAACAAACAGATATTATACATATATATATATATGTATAACTTAACTAACTAAAGAAAAGAAAGAAAGGAAAAAAAAAAGACATGCAAAACTAACCTTCTTGAGATTATTATTATAGCTGCCCAAAGTAAAGCTAAGGATGAAAAAAAAAAAGGTTTGCATGGCATATATATAGTAAATGTTATTGCGGTTGATGGCTGAAAAAAAGAAAAGAAAAGGAAGCAATTTCTTAGTCGTGAAGCTTTTTTTTTTTTCCGAAAACCTTATATGAAAATGTCAAGTATTTAAATTTCTAAAATGAATACACTAGGTATTAAAAATAAAATCCACTTAAAGACACTTATAAACCTTAATAATAAAACCTCAATATAATAAAATTTTATTTCTATTCCTAAATATCCCCAAAATATCACTAAGTGTCAAAAACACTATATCCCACCAATATAGATCAAAACTCTATTTTTATTACATCCGTAATTTTAAAGTCATGCAAGTTGCTTACGGAATAGGGCGTTACAACATTAAATAAATATATTTGGATGCAAGTGTCTTGAAGACACAAACTATAACATCAAAGCCACCTGTATTATGAACTACTAAAAGTGGGTTATTATACAATTTTAGATCAACTATGCAACCACCATAAGTTGGTTATTATACAAACACATGTGGTGTTTTGTTATATTTGTTGCTAAAAGTTGGTTATTATATAATTTTAGATTAACTATGCAACCATCAGAAGTTGGTTATTATACAAGCATCGGTGGTGTTTTGTTATACTTATTGCTAAAAGTTTTATATTTATTAGTAATATACTTCTAGAGAAAATATTATACTTTTATCATATCTCAAATATGCTCCTGCAGTAGAAAATCGAGAAAGATATTTTTGAACATTTTATTAAATTAGTCTCAAATCTTTTGAGACTAACGGAAATTGAGTCATTGATGAAAGTGATACTGGTCGACCAATTGATTTTATGTCATTTCCTGAAATGAATGCATTAAACTTATAATTTATTTATAAAATATATTTTCATCCGTGACCACAACTATGCTAGAAATATTACTTATAGTTATCACAATGACTCAATAAACTCTCAGAGTATATATTTCACCAGAAGTGAAATTAATGAGAAAGAAAAAAATGACACGTTGTAACACTTTGTAAAATAGTTATCGATGGGAATACTTTTGTACCTGAAGTAAGCCTTTTTAAATTGTTGTTAAGTATCGTCGAAGAAGGGATATGAAAGTGTTGTTTACTTTTCGAAATTATGTTACTGATATTAATTATGCTATTTAGTAATGACATTGAAATGGCGCATGCAAGTGATACCAAATTATTCAAAAAATATTCAAATGATTTTTCCTTGACATGTATTGTGGTTGTTAGATTTTTTTTCCAAAGTAATAGATTATTTTATTTGTATTCCTTATATTTAAAGTTTATTATTATTTTATATTGTATAATAGTGAGATGAAATATCTCTAATTAAAAATGGTGCATGAGGATATGCATTGAATAAATGTTTAAATGTATCATGATAGTACAAAGTTTCAGAAGAATTGATTGTTTAAAACTTCAGAAGAGTTAGCTAATTAAAAGTTTCTAGAAGAGTTGTTGTATCTTTACACAAAATGTCAAATTTGTAATTGATTCTTCTTGACAAAGTGTTAGAATATTTTTTTTAGTCTTGATGATATTTTCCATCATTTGAGACAATGATTAAGAAATATACATTATTCTTATGTTCTATAAAATAAATACTATCATTTATTTGTATTGCGTCGAATAAATAATTGAAAAACAATTGTTCAATAAGCCAAAAGTTTATTGCGTTAAATAATTTATTATTGGCATGACCGGCTTGGCAATCCGGGACCATTAAAATACAAATAATATTTATGAATTCATATGGAACAAGAAGTTTCATAATTTGATGAATTCTAAGTGCTACTTATTTTAAATATAAATTATGTATAAATATCATTAGTATTATTTTAGGATTGAATGTGCTACTTTGGAATGAATACAAAATTATTAATTAATGCATCAATAAGATAGTAGTGTGAATATTATTGACTTGTAACCTACAGTTTACGATATCTTAATGAGCTCATACTTTAAATTTTCTCAGATGTATAATTTGTCTTAATAATATTGGTTGTAATATGTTTCTATTGATATTAGTGTTGAACATCCTTCAGAATATGTTCACATACTAAATGATCATGTAGACCATAAATGCATCAATATGAGTTATTATATATGTAGTAATACTCGCTTTGTATTTTTGTCAATAAATTATTATTATACTCATCTTTGGTATTAGTTTATGTTCAGAAACCAAGTACTGCCATCTACGAATTAAAAGTGTGCTATTCATCTTTATTACTCCACCAAAAAGTAGATGGACTTATATTTTTTAGGCAAAAAATATCAACGAGATGCTACAACATGAACCCTAACGAACTCATTTATTACAACCAAATCGAAGATCAAAACAAGTATAAATCTTAATCTATTACAGAAATAAGAGAAATCAACTACAAGACAAGATATTCAGAAAAGAACTTCCTCAGGAGAAGAAAACCTCACAACTTCAAAAACTTCTCTCGATCTCTTTATCTCTAGAGTCTTCACAGTACCGGTCAAGCATAGAGCCCTCAAGGTAACAGAAAGCAACCGACAGGGGCGCAAGGGAGGTCTTCGGAGATCATAGAGAGAAGAACAGAGGCGGCAACCCTAGAGACGGAGGCAGCCAAGAAGAGAGAAAACTGATTGCTGCTCTAAGATTAGGGCAATCAAATGAGAAAAAAAGATTATATAGGTCCATTATGTCACCAGGGGCCAGTCGGTTTAACCCGATCAGCCCTGTATCTTAAGACCACAAATCAGTGCATTCAAATATGTGTGAGGCCCAATTAAATTTGTCATTGAGATAAATGGGCTGGTGAATAAAATGTGGGCAAATGGGCCCTTTTATTGGCCAACAAACTCCACTTTGAACACATTTTAATCAACCAACCAAGAAAGACTCAAGGTGAGTCAACCTTCATCAATATGAAAGATATCGCTACACAAGGTGAGCTTATCAGTAGTTACAACTTTGGTACCAAAATCAGCAAGATTATCTTTAGTTGTTAATCTTGATGACATTAACAATACCTTTAGTGGCCTTTTCTCTAATGAAATGATACTTAACATCAATATTCTTAGTTCTTTCATGATAGACAGAGTTTTTACACAAATGCAAATAGCTTTGACTATCAGTGTAAATGACAGCTTTAGAATGCAACAAATGCAATTCAGATAAAAGCCCTTGAAGCCAAATGACTTCTTTAATTGCCTCAGTGGCAGCAATATACTCAGCTTCAATAGTTGAAAGTGCAACTACAGATTGAAGTTGAGATTTCCAAGAAATGCAATTACCAGCAAGAGTAAAGAAATAAGATGTCGTGGATTTTTTAAAGTCTTTATCACCAGCAAAATTAGAATCAACATAACCAACCAAATCAAACGTTTTAGTCCAATTATGGTATTGTAAACCCCTATTAAGTGTCCAAGTATGGTATTGTAAACCCCTATTAAGTGTCTCATTTAAGTACCTCAATAACCAATTAAGAGCAACCCATTGTTCTCTGTCAGGATTGGACATAAATATACTAAGAAGACTTATGGATAAGCTATGTCAGGTCTCGTAGAGATCATGAAATACATAACCGATCCTATAGTCAATCTATAAAGGATATTTGCCATGCTTTTCTTCTCATTTTCAGTTTTGGGATAAGTTTTGGAAGAAAGTTGAAAATGACTACCAAGAAGGGTACTAACAAGCTTACACATATCTATAGAAAATTTGGAAATGATTTTCTTTAAGAAAGATTTCTGGGATATAAACAAGGAATGATTAGATCTATCTCTATCAATGTTCATGCTAAGGATTCTAGAGGCAGTGCCCAAATCTTTCATATCAAATTCTGATTTTAGCAAAGATTTCAATTTTTACAATCTTTTTTATATTTGCAGGCAATCTACATGTCATCAACATAAAGCAGCAAGTAAACAACATTGTTAATATTATCACCACAAAAATAAAGGTAACTATCATAATTGCTTTTGCAAAACCATATTTAATCATAAATGAATCAAACTTTTTATACCAGTGTCTGGGTGATTGTTTGAGTCCAAACAAGGACTTTTTCAAAAGACAAGCCATGTTTTCTTTACGTTTTACCTCAAAATTGGGAGGTTGTCTCATGTAAATGGTTTCATCTAAATCGCCATACAAGAAAGTAGTTTTGACATCTAACTGCTCAAGATCAAGATCAAAGAATGCAACAACAGCTAGCATGCTTCTAATCATTTTGTATCTAACAACGGGAGAAAAGATTTCATTAAAGTCAACACTTTCAACTTGTGAAAAATCTCTTGCAACAAGTCTAGCTTTAAAATGTGGAAGTTCATCAATCGATTTAGATTCTTTGATTTTGAAAATCCATTTACAATCATTAACTTTTGTTTAGGAGGTTTAGGAACAGGTGTCCAAGTTTTATTCTTATGCAAAGAAGAGTAATTAGGACTCTTAACAACATAAAAAGAACACACAAGTTCTTTTTCTTCAACAAAAGATGTAGCAACAAATGTATAAGACACAATGTATGAAACCCATATCTAATGGTTTGCTTGGATAATCATCAAGAGCATGTGTTTGTGCCTCGAGAAGTTCCTCATCATCGTCAGAATTTTCTGACTCAGGCACATTATTTTCAGGTATAGAACCTGGGTTATCCAATTCATTACTTGTTTCAGGTGTTTGCTCGGAAGTATGATCATAAGTGCCCTCCACCTTAACGGGAACATTCCTAACTGAAGGAAATCAGTAGTATTGATAGGATCAGTTTTAGCTTTAGACATGGAATGTCAAGCTCCTTGAATGTCACATCCCTACTAATAACTACCTGCACTCCTGGTTCAGCTCTAAGCCATACCATATAACCCTTAACCCCACCTTGGATAAACTTAAACACACTCTTCTTTGACCTAGGGTCAAGCTTTCCTTCCTTTTGATGTGCAAAAGCAGCAAACCTAAAAACTCTAGGGGTTGGACAGGTTTAGTGGTGCACTGAACCCCAATTCAATGGTATTTTAAAATTAATAGCAATGGAAGGAGACCTATTAATCAAATAAACAGTTGTACTTATAGCTTTACCTAAAAAAGGTTTAGAAATGACAAAAGATACCATGAGATACTTAACCTCATCCATGATGGTCTTATTCATCCTCTCAGCAACACCATTCTGCTGGGGATTATGCCTAACAGTTTTGGGATATATAATGCCATGATGCAAATAAATCATTAAAATTTTTGTTGCAAAATTCAAAACTGTTGCCCATTCTTATAAATTTCAGTTTGTTACTGGTTTGATCTTCAGCAAAGAGTTTCCATTTATTAAAATTTTCAAAAGTTTAGTCCTTAGTTTTCAAAAGAAAAACCCAAACATATCTAGAAAAGTCATCCAAAATGGAAAGAAAGTAGACATTACCACCATATGTGGGTTCCTTTTCATGACCCCATAAATCACAATGCACATAATCGAGTGTAGTAGTGGATTGTGTGTACCAATGAAAAAACTGAGTTTGTGTTGTTTGCCAAGAACAAGTGATCACAAAAATCTAAGGCATCGATTCTCTTCATTTAAAAGATTTTTTTTGTTCAAATATTGCAAATCTTTTTCACTATTGTGGTCTATCCTCCTATGCTATAACATGGATTTTTCAGAAGCATTTTTTGTAAACAATACAGATGATTCACAAATAGTTTTACCAAGCAAAGTGTATAAGCTATTTTTCTTAAAACCTTTAAGTATGACCAAAGAACCTTTACAAACACGCAAAATCCCATTTTCAGATTTGTAAGAATAATCATTTGTATCAAAAACACCAAAAGAAATTAAATTTCTTCAAAGATCAGGAACATATCTAACATTTGTTAGTTTTTTGGTCACCCATCACACATTTTTATAAAAATGAATCCAATCCCTTTAATGTCACAAAGCTCATTGTTTCCCAATAATACTTTTCCATAATCAAGAGTTTGAAAATCAGAAAACCAGTGCTTGTTTGGACTCATGTAAAATGTGCAACAAAAATCAAGAATTCACTTATCAGAAACATGTGAGGAAGAAGGGGTAGGCGACACACACAAAAGCTTGGAATACATCAAGTTTCCATCTAATTCAAAATTATTTGTTTTGTTGTCGGTTTTATCACTCATTTTACCTTTCTTACATTGTTTTTCATCTCCGATTCATTTAAAACTATTTATTTTTCACATGACCTTCTTTGCCACAATGAAAACATTTGATCTTACCTTCACATTTATCTCTAGATTTGGATTTTCCCTTTTGGCTTTGTTGTTGAAAGATTTTCACTTATCAACTCTCCCTCTCACGAAAAGGTTTTTGCTATTAGATTTATTTTCCTTATGTATGTAATATCACGACTAAGCACCTCAAGGTTAGTTTAGGCCGTGGTAAGTTGGAATAAAAGTTTCAGGGTTAGTTTATAAAGAATAGTAAGTATTAGAGTCATTTGGTAATTATTAGAAAAATTAAGGGAAGAAAAAAAAAATCTTTTTTCAGTGCAAAACTTTTCGGACATGTTTTAGAATTATTTGGATTTAACGCTCTAAAATAGAAATGGAAATATTAAGTTTAGGATGATTTTTTATTCATTTTTAAGATTTGGGGCCAACGTGAAAATTTTAGGAAGTTGAGGGACTATTTACTTGGAGATGAGGTAATGACAAGGTTGGCAAGGCCATCTGGGCTGAGGATTGAGGGACACTTGGATGGTATGAACATGTAGGCAAAGGAATGGGTAACACGTGGCTGGTTGGTGTCATTTGTCTCATGCTTGGAAAGTCAAAACATGCATCAATGGCTATAAATAAGAACCCAAATTGATGGAAAATTTTACCACCTCTCTCTTTCCTATTTTTTTTTTCCACACTTTCTTTCCCCTACTTTTCTCTCTCTTCCTTTCGGTCAACTCCAGCCCCTTCTTCTTCTTCTTCTCTCTCTCTCTCTCTCTCTCTCTCTCTCTCTCTCTCTCTCTCTCTCCATATTTTCCATTTCTTTGCCTTTATTTGGTTAGCCCTCGGCTTTTCCCTCCTCCAGGTAAATGCTTCTTTTATTTTTTTTTCTCTTCTTTTGTTTTGTTTTTCTGTCATTATTATTAGTAGTATTATTATTAATATTTTGCTGGAATAAATCCTTTCCGAATAATAGAAAAATGTAGAAATTATTATAAAGTTATTTTGGAGATGGTTTTAGAATTTCTTTGGGTTTAGAATAATTGTAGGTACACCCTAGGGTCATCTTGGAATCATGATTATATTTTTATGGAGCTATTTGATTAAGTTTGGAATGATATTCTTTGTAGTTTTAACTCGTTCCGCGGCTCAAGGTGAGTTCACCAACATTTTTCTTTTACAAGAGTTTTAACTATTTCTTGAAAACATACTTTTCCCATATTTGGGATTTTGACAAAAGTTACAAAATATTTACTGGAATTATTACGGGTTATGCTAAATATGTTTGGGCTATTAAAATATTTGTGTTTTAAATATTCTTTTATGGCATGGAAATATATCTTGAGTTAGTAAAGTATTTTTATGATGTATTTACTTGAAACATTTTGTCAATCCTTTTAATTTGGGTTTTGAGTTTCAATAATTATTTTGAGAAATTATTTTTAAAAATATTTATTATTTCTCTTTGGAAATAAAATTTCTAAATATTTTAATTTCTCTTAAGGGTTTTCAAGTTATAAAATGATTTTGAGAATATTTAATAATTATTTTTGGAAATAATATTTTTAAACATTTTAAATTCTCTTAAAGGTTGTGAGTTTTAAAGTTATTTTGAGAAATTATTTTCAAAATATTTATTATTCTTTTTGAGAATAATACCTTTAAATATTTTGAATTCTCTTAAAGATTTTAAGTTTTAAAATTATTTTGAGAAATTCTTTTTAAAATATTTATTAGCTCTTCTTGGAAATAATATTCTAAACACTTTCAGAAGTATTTATTTGAAAAAGTTATTCTTAAAATAGTTATTATTTATTATTTCTGTTGAAAATAATATTTTAAATATTTTAAATATTTTTATAGGGTTTGAGATTTAAAATTATCTGTAACATACTTATTATTTCTTTTTGAAAATAATACTTTACATATTTTCTAGATATTCTTAAAAAGGTTTTCTTGAGTTAAGAGAATATTTTCATAATACTTCTACTTTAAATATTCTTAAAAGTATAATTTCCAAAATCATTTACCATTTGTTTTTAAGGAATATTTCTCTACAGTTTTAACCTCACTTTCAATCTTGGAGGTATTAATAAATTTTCTTTCGAGAAATACTTATCATAATTTTTGGTATGCATCTTGGCATAACCTATTTTATACCCGGTAATGTGTTTCACAGTTTACATTCCAACGTCATATTTACATGGCTACGAGTTTGGCCTAGCGGATAGGGATTTTTTGATATATGAAGAGTTTTATGTGGCCGATGGGCGGCCTATAATTTTATAAAGTAAATTAAAATCCTAATCCGACAAAAAGGGACTTGGTATACATTTTTTATCAACATGTCAAAAGGACTTGCACTGTGCGTGGCTAGTCCCCCGTACGAGGGCCTCTTCCTAACGATATGCTTGGTAGTGTTACTCTTGATCTGGATCCTGTTGATAGAAGACGTAGTACCTTTGGAGGGTTAGGCCCAAGGCGGTATTGCGTTTGACTCCGTATCATGCTCCGCGGTAGTAGCTAATTCCTGGACGGTTGGGTCAAGAGGAGCCCACCGGCTAGATAGCACAGGGCGGTCTGGTAGGTACGCCAGGGCTCGTTACCTGTTGGTGTATATGTTGTGTGAGGTTGAAAAATAGAACGTTCGTACAGTGTGCTTTAGAGTTTAGGCTGGTATTGACTACGAGATGTCGGAATTTGTCCGATGATCCCGTTTAAGGTTCCGAACTCTGTCCGTTGAGCCTATCATGGTGCATGCATGTTTTTCTTAAAAGTTCAGGTGTCGTGGCAGCGCTGATGTGTCTTGATTCACTCAGACTTTCTGGCTGCGCCCGAATCCCTCAAAAAAATTTATATGTTGCATAAAAAGATCTGTTTCGAAAGCACTTATTTTTTGGGATGACAATCCATTTTTGGAAATAAATAAATACATCTATATATATATTTTGCCCGTATGGAAAAGACTCGGATAGCACACGTGCACGTGAACTCACTAGGCGTCCATCGCTCATATTTTCCAAATATTTTTTCTTCCCTCTTTCAGATGACTTGGTAATCAGATCTGGCTAGTGGAGCCATGGTGAGCCATTGGAGTCAGTGTCATTGAAGTTTTTCACCTCTAGAAAGTTTTCGGTTATGTAGATTACGACCTCAGCGGCCTTAAACCTATGTATAAGTTTGAGAAACTTTTATTATAAAGTTATATTCAAACCTTTATTTCTTCTCATATTATCTAATATAGAAATACACCTTACAGCTCCTCCCAGTTGTACCTTAGTCTTGTATCTTTGTGAGTTCAGTGCCGAGAGGCACGCAGGTACCTTACTCAGCCGCAGTTGACTTAGTGAAGGGGTACGAGGTATCACAATTTAAATCCAAATCTTTAGATTTCATAGAATTTTTAACATCAGACAGAGTCAAATCATCTCGGCCTTATTTGGTGGCAGACTTCATGATATGTTCTTATTTGTCTATATCTCTATATGTTATTTTCATCGGTTTCTGATGTTTTTTAATATGTATAAATTTAAGCCCTAAGGGCATATTTGTTTAAAGTGTTTTGATTATGATTACCTTGTGCTTTGTAATAATAGGAGTAGTTTTGTAAGAAGAACAAAATATGTACAAAAGAAGTTTCAAGGATGATCTACAAAGAAGCAAAAGATCACTCAAGATTACAAGACTTTATGAAGATGAAGTGATCAATTAAAAGACCTTGAAGACAAGAAGAATGGTTAAGGATAGCTTTATAAGGTATATATGTAAAAATCTGTAACTTGTTTCTTTGAGTTATTGATCATTTGTGTTAGCTCCTTAAAAAAAATATTTTTGAAAAATTATCTTTGAAAAACTAAGTGTTCTTGATAAAGCTTTGAGGATTTAGAGTTATATTTTCTTATATAAGCTTTTACATCAAGAATACATATTTTAAAAGTGAAGGAAAATCTGTATTTTATAATTTTTCACAAGTTCTGGAAAAAGAAAAACTGGTCATCCAATTTAAAAATCGGACGTCCGAAATCTTCATATTTTATAGAAAAATCGATCATCTGTTTTATATTTCGGACGTCCAAAAATTTTCAAGCATCCGATTTTTGTGCTTTAAGAAAAATAGGTCATCGATTTTCTATTCTTTAAAAAATTGGACGTCTATTTTCAAAAATAGGACGTCCAGTTTTTGTTTTCTCTGTAAAAAATATGATCGTTGCTGCTATAACGACTAGTTTTCTACCTTCACTTATAAAATTGCTTTTGATCAGCCATAAATTTGTAGTTATTGAAGAAGTTTTATTGAACACATTTAAGAGCATTAAAGACATTTTAAATCATCCTTATTTTATTCAAAAGAAAAACTTCTTAGAGCTATATGGTTTGATCAATTTTTCAAAGAGGAAGATGGGAAGCTTGTAGAAGCACTTCATAAAGTTGTAATCTGTTCATCTCAAGCTTCTTTGGTGATATTGTTCCAACTCTACTCTCACATCTTATATTGTGATCAAAGATTTTGTAAAAACCCTTTGGGTGATCCTTTGATATTTTGATAATCTTGTATTGTTTTGTGATCATTGAGGTTTATGTGCAAAACCCTTGAAAGGTAATCCTTATTGTGGTGTTTTGTAAAGATTTATGACTAGTGAAATTTGTGAAATCCTTGAGTTAAGTCTCAAAATAGTGGATGTAACTCTATTCAGAGAGTGTACTACTATAAATTTTTTGTTTCTCTTTTTGTGTTTTACTTGTTATCTCTATGTTTTATTGTTTGATTATTCTTTATAAAAGAGATTTTGTTTGGTTAGGAATTTTTTAAAAAAGAGTTATTACATTCTTCTTCAAACAAAATCGGAGGTTCTATATTTTAATTGTGCAAAAGTTTTTTAATTAGCTAAAAACCTTATTCACCCCACTCTAAGGTTCTTCAAAAAGTATTTATTTTGGGCTAAATGCTTCATTATATTCTTAGGTGCCTTCTAGGAGATGAAAGGAAACGAAACAGAATGAAAACAACGAAAACGAAACCGACGGCATCAATGGAGATGACCTATCGCATGAGTTAGGCTAGCCTACTATCGGTGGTAGGTCCGGAGATTACAAAATGTGGCGGTAGGTCCTTGACATCAAGAAGGAGCCAGTAGGCAGAACCTTACTGCGGATAATAGGGCTCGGTCTACCGTCGGCAGTAGATACCAGGAGAGGGGTAGTTTTAATCCGATTCAAACTCTGTTTTCTTGTAAATTTTCATCTATTTAAGAGGTTTATCTACAATAGAAAGCAGAGGACTGAGAATAGAACAATGAGAAGTAGTTAGTAGATAGTTAGGGTAATATTTAGCTTAATCAATTCTTCAATTTTACATTCAATTAGTTAATTAGTTTTTAGATTTTCTGCAATTTAATTTTTGGAGATCAAGAACTGGAGATTCAATTTCAAGAACTCAACTTCGATTCGGGCAACTCTAAAGACGAGCTTGAGTGGTGTTCTGGACGATGATTGCAGATTCAGTTCTACTCCTAAACTTTCTTTCCTTTAAACTGTTACTAAATTTTAATGTTGAATTTCAATTTTATTATAATGAATAGTAAGTAATTCTTTATGTTTGGATGAGGGTTGAACCTTAGTTCTTGATTATGACATTCTTGGTTTAATTTCTTGAATTCGATGTTTGTTTTGATTTAAGTTGTCTTCTAAATGTGTTTGTTTGCAGTTTAATTGTCGTGAGATTAGATTAATCGCAAGATTGTTCATAATTGAAAAAGGAAAAATGATCTAGCGCAATCAATTGGGGGTTAAATTGGGGCAATTGACTAGATATACGATTTTGCACTTTTAGGTCCTTTAAGTCACCTAATTTTACTGTGCTCATAACTTATTAGGGAGAAAAGAGATTTTCCTCTAAGGGTTAGTGAGTAGGGTGGCTTTTGTCTAGAGACAGGGATTGGCCGATTTGAGTGATGACCCAACTTAATTTATTCAACATCGTCTTCATAAAAACTTTCCAATTGAATTAGTAACAAGGATTAAGGGAATTCCACCATCCAAACTCTTGCTTTATTAATTTTTAAAATCTTAAGTATTCATTGCTTTCT
Source organism: Catharanthus roseus (assembly GCA_028651295.1). Taxonomy (NCBI): domain Eukaryota; kingdom Viridiplantae; phylum Streptophyta; class Magnoliopsida; order Gentianales; family Apocynaceae; genus Catharanthus; species Catharanthus roseus. The sequence goes on from JAPQWS010000087.1 coordinate 962,588, forward strand.
TATTTGTTTCTAGTTCTTCTTTTATTAATTCTTTTTCAAAAATCATTCTTTAATTAGACTAAACATTAGATACGCGATTAATACCTTAAGCTTTTATGTCTTCGAGAGATTCGACACTCGGGTAGAGTTCGTTTACTACATTGATAGGTCCGCTTGTCTGTTGCTTAGTTTAGTAATGCATTCCCCCGTTTTAAAATTTGCACACCATTTTACGTCGTTGAAAGACTCCGGTAAAGAGTTTAAGAAAATTACCTCAATGTTTTCATTGGAAATCTTTTTAGCAACATTTTGTAGTTCTAAAATGATTTTGTTTAAATCATCAATAGTTTCACAAAGTGATTTTGATTCACTCATCTGAAAGATTTTTATTTGGCAAAGATTTTCTCAAATAAAGTTTCTCAAGTTTTGTCCAAATTTCAAAGGCAGTATCTTTCTCGTCAATTTCTCTTAAAATACTGTCCTTTAAATGCAAGGTAAAACAGCTGCGAGCATCACCAAGTTTTTCAACAAGAATTTCTTTTTCCAAGATTCTGGATATTTATCAGGACTAAAAATAGCAAGTGCGATTTTATTTTGAACCAAAATGGCATTCCTTTTTTTTTCTCCACATAACAAAATCATATTTACTATCAAACTTGCCGGTCTTGAGCTTGTTAGTGGACATAATGTACACAGATAAACAGTTACCAACAGAAACAAGCAATATCAGGGACAACAGTAGCCTCAGAATCAATAGTAGATTCACAGTTAAAACAAAAACAATACCAAGATTACAGAATAACAGAAACAGTGAAACAACAAATGATAAATAGTAGCAGAAATAGCAGTTGAGCAATCACAGGTTGAACCCCCAAGCAACAACAGATAGCAGTAGAGATAATAAAGCTTCAACAGTCACGAAAAAAATTGTAATCAGAAATAAAAACTACCAAGTCACAGATACATTGAGTCTCAATAGGACTCAAACAAAGCTGGGGTTTTGATTTTTGAAGAAGAACAGTCAGTCAATCTGAGGATTAATCCAAAACAAAAAAAGTTAATATGAGACAGAGGCAACAAATCTATCGTGGCAGAAACATCAATAATAGCAATAAACAAGATATAGTTGAAACAAACATAGGAGATATGTAAGCGGTGACAAGAAGACTTCCTGAGTGTGGAACTCAAAAGGGTTCACATAGAAATTCTAAAAGAATATTCAGATCAAACGTTTCCGAGAGAACCAACCGTCGGACTCCACCGGAGCAACAGAACACTGCTACTTCCACAGACGAACAGACGTGAAACAGTCACCGCAAATAGTAACACAGTCTCTGATACCAGTATTACAACATGAACCATGACCAACTCATCTATTACAACCAAATCAAATCTTAAAACAAGTATGAAACCTAACCTATTAAAGAAATAGGAGAAATCAGCTACAAGATTTAGAGTAAACAAGACAAGATATTCAGAGAAGAACACCCTCAGGAGAAGAGAACCTCACAACTACAACAACTTCTCTCGATCTCTCTATCTCTAGAGTCCTTACAATACCGGTCAAGCATCAAGCTGATAAGGTAACAAAAAGCAACCGACAGCGGCACAAGGGAGGAGTTTGGAGATCACATAAAGACGATCAGAGGCGGCAACCCGAGAGAGGGAGGCAGCCAAGAAGAGAGAAAACCGACTGCTACTCTAAGATTAGGGCAAGCAAATGAGAAAAAGAGATTATATGGGTCCATTAAGTCACCAGGGGCAGATCGGTTCTGTTGGAATCCATAGGCAAAAACAAAATAAAATAAAACTACGGAAATCTACCAACAGGATCTGCACATACTAGAAAAACCGATTGGATAAAAATTACCTCAATGTTTTGATTGTTCGTTGTGGAAGCGCTGCTTTGTACGCTTCGCCCTCTACTGGTATCCACGCGACGAACTCCTCTGCAAGCGTTCGGGATGCTAGCTCCTTCTGTGTTCTGAAAACTGTTCAGAACTGATTCTAACTATCTGGTAATCGGCTGTATTTCGGAGAGAGGAGGCTAGATACTATATCGCCGTTCTAGGATTTAGGGTTTTGTTTTTCTTTAATCAGAAAAAGGACGGCCACCAAGAAAAGGTTAACATAACCTTTTATAGCTGTCAATATCAAAACCCTAACTGTCATCTAATGACAGTTTAATCTCGTCCGTCTATTCCTATAATCATCCAACGGTTGGATGAGTAATATTAAGTAATTAATTTCATGTATTCGATTAAATAAAATTAATTACTTATTAACTTACCAGAAAATATAATATGGAATCCGATTCCCCTTTTGTATACGTTCAATAAATCTGGACACAATCTAGATTCATTGAACGTGGACATTATGCTCACAAGATCGTCTACGCGTGTGACCCTGTAGGTTCACTTAATGTTGGCAGTGAATGAAAAATGTCCTAGACATTTATTCACAAAACATAAGCGGCCTTTAGCAAGACATTATGCTTACCCAAGTTAAGTAAATGTAATAATAACCTAGCATCAGATTTACTATTTGGTCCTTTTGTCACACGATATCCTAATTAAGTATTAGGCATGGATCAAGTCATCTTTATAAAACTTAATTAACCATTTACTTGATCACCAGGTAGACTGTTCCAACAAATAATATTAATAACACCTTATTAATACTTATTTGAGCATGGCCATGCATATTTTTCGGTCTTCCTTATCAAGGGGCCCATGGATATCTCTCTCTAAAAAGAGAGGGACAAATCCCTTTCACTATCTCCAATATTCAAGCCATGACGAGAAAATAAGCCAACCAATAGTCATAATGATCACCTAATTAAAAGTGATGTTTGACTATGTCAAAACATATTTTCTCCCCATGCAAGAAACATTAGAAACATTAGGTCAAAGGACACCAAATATAAAACTGAGAAGAAATACTTATAACTTAAACCCATGCAATATTTCTTCTTCACTTTAGGTCATGTCCAATACAATATTCTCAATATGTATTTATGAATTGATTTTATATCTCATATTCATGATCAGTAAAACTTGACCATCAATCAACTTCACACTAGTTTACAAGATGTAATAAACTAGGGAAAAATAAGAATAGTATTTTATTAGCTATAAGGGTTTTACTATCAAGTCACATACTTGATGACCAAGAGCATAAAATACAATTCAAAAATACATACTTCATAAATCATAAATGTGAGTCAATTGGTCTTAGGGCATATACTAACAGGTTCAACTCGACCTGCCCAGTTATCTTAAGACCACAAATCAGGACATTCAAACATATGTGAAGCCTAATTCAATTCATTATTGGGATAAATAGGCTAGTAAATAAAATGTGGGCAAATGGGCCCTTTATTGGCCAACAAGAGATATTCATAATTTGCTGATTTTGAATATCCAACATTAAGAGGAGAAAACATGTTGTTGAGTGAAAATATTAATTACTTGTGTCTCATCTTTATGTGTATATGAGATTTGAACTTGAAGTTTAAAGAATATGGCCAGGCATGTTCCCTGACCAACATCCAACTAATAATGTTTTTAATATATTAGATGCCCCTGAATTACAATATACCATAATTAATGATTTGAGACATAATAGAGATATGGTAGATAAGTCGATTCCATTAATATGAACTCCTCGCATATAAAAGGAGCAAATGTTTAGACAGTCACAGTATAAAGTCGAGGAAATAAAATCCAGAAGAATTTTCCAAACATGACCAATAGATATTTCTTGAAGAAATTCAGGTACCTGAAAAATGGTGATATTATGAGATTCAACATAATAAGTCATGATTGTGAATGAATAGAAATGCGAAAGTACAAGAGTATTTATGCTTATAGTGGTATTGAATTAGAATGATTCAAAGTTTTCAGACTAAAGATAATATAGAGTTCGCATGAGAGTTATAGAAGTTAGTTCGGACAATTAACAAATACGCATCAAGTATACATAATTTATAGAAATAATTATACACCTGGAGTGTAATCACTAACTAATGACTTAGGAATATATATTGAACTTATTGTTTGATATCTCCTTCATATGATTATCTCGAATTTTAAAAAAACAATCCAACCCCTGCAGAGATGGATATATAAGATATTGACTATTTACATGATTCACACAAATAATGTCACGATATTAACATATACTATGATTGTGTATATAGACATATATAACAACCACTTCTTTAGCTTGTGTTGAAGAAATAATTAATTATGATGGTTGGCTAAGATGTATGTGATCAAGATGAACAAACTATTATATTCGAGATTTATATATTCTCTTAGATGAAATTCCAATTATATTGTTGGAGATTATCATAAAGTTTGAAAATATACAAAAGGAGATAAAATAAATATATCTATTCATGAGCTCTAGAAGATATATAACAATGATGTTCAAACAAATTCAATCACTAAAATCTAGAAGAGTTATCTATTAAGATATAACCGATAACAACATTTGATATCATCCGCAAATTGTATGTTTAGAAATCTCAAGTGATTATCTCATTAGGGGGAGTAATGTTTAATATAGAGAATAGTGATTTTTTTTCTGTACTAATAATAATATTTGTGGATGTTCATAAGATATAATAATATTAGATATAAAGTCTATCTTTTCAAGAGATAGATATTTTGAATATATAGAAATCATGAAGAGATAGATATTTTACAGAGATAGATATTATAAAGAGATAAATGATATAATTTGAATTATATTTTAGTTATGATAAAATCTATCTCCTGATTCACTTCTATCTCTTGTATCTCGTAAGCACTATAAACATACCTAAAAAAATTCAATAAAACTCTATACTTTCTCTTCTCTATCTTCCTTTTGTTTCTATATATTCTTCTAATTATTCTATATGTTTTCACTTTTTTCATACTTTGTCTTAATAATAATGAATTTATACTTTAAATTTTAGAGATAAATAATCATTATTTATTAATTAATTAATTCAACAAATAAATTTGTTACTTCAACTTTCAAATGAAATATTTAAACTTAAATTTTAAAATTTAAAACTTAACAATTTATACTTTAAACTTCAAAATTTAATTTTATCAAAGAAGATCTAATACGTTATGAAGACATAATTAGTACAAATCAAAGACGTAACCAATTTATATAGGAAGCTTAAATGTATTTTTAATTCAAAATTGGGTATAATAGAAATAATAGGAGGCGATCGGTGGTGTAAATGTAAGTGGCTTCCCTCGACTAAAAAAAAAAATAATAATAATAATAATAAATAAAATTGTTTTACAGGTATGAACTTCTAAGTTATTAATCATGGTTCTTAGTTTTTTCAAATTCAACTCCTTAACATTTTCTTAGATTTATTTTTAGAGATTAATATAAATTATCTTCATTTTAAAATTGAATTCTTAGTTCTGTTTTTACTTTAACTATACATTATTTTTAATATTATATTGTACAATGAGTTTCGAAACTCATTTTTTATGTTTTCTTTTTAAAAGTAGTTAATATATAGATGAGCAGCCCATAGATCAAGAAAATAACTTAAGTAGAGAAGATGCATGTGTTTCAATTATGGACAGCACATTTATTTTTAGGATAGAGACGACGTATGGATAGTGAAACACATTCAATAAACTCTCTAGAAGAAGAAGAATAAGATTAAATATTGTTTTTTCACATTTATACTTCAAAGAAAAAGTTTGACAAGTTATTGAGAATTGCAACAATACCATTTAAGTAAGGGATTACGTAAACTTTTCAATTTTCCATTTCATTCCATTTTATCTTTGTTGTTGTCTTTTTGGTGCAAGTATAATTTGTTGTTTTTTAAAGAAAAAAAATACCATATATCATTAAAATTAATAAAAAAAAATAATCTGAGTTACATCCGGTGGAATGTCACGGATTCATTCTCGAGATTCATAAAAAGCAAAGCAGCCTTAGCCCATTCACAAACTATATTGTGTTCTACATTTAAAAAAGAAAAAAAGAAAGAAAGAAAAGGAGTCAAGCTTCCTTTTGAGATGTTATGTAAAGCTTAATTCGATTCTTTTCCTCTTTCAATTGTCAGTTATTGTGCTATAAAATGAGGAGATTATCCAAGGAATGAATTTGCAAATTGAGAAGTAGTTGTTAATTGATAAATTAATTATGAATATACATGAACTATATGTTTTTTTGCATTATATATATTTTATAATTTTTTAAAATTATATACATAAATAATTTTGAGAATCTAAAAATATTCCAACACTACATATCACAACAGAATTAAATGTGTTTATGAACACCTGATGCGTAAGACATACAACAAAAATTCCTCACATGTAGTCATGTGCACCAGGCGTGTATATACATGCCTTATTCAACCATGAATTGTAATGACGGGATGTTTTTACCTTCTCAAAAATTATTCAGGTATATAATTAGAGAAAAATAAATTTTATGAATATATAACTAGCAATGATGTATAGTTAATGTATATTTATAACTAATTTTCTTTTTAATTAAGTGATCCTAATTTCTTCGCTTGAATTGGTAAGCAATGAATTTGTTTAATACATTGGAGGAGGGATGTGATTTCAAACATAATATTTAATTAAGTTAATAAGATATTTCTATTATTGAGTTACACAGTGAGTAGTAAATTTACTTTTAAATAAATAAAAATAAGCCCTTGATAAGGTAATAAAATTGTCAAAAGCATGCTAACTAAAATAATGGGGGCCGATAAATCTAACTCGGAAATATGAATGTATAGCGCGAAAAAAATTATTATTTTTCCTCCTCTTTCTCTCTCTACACAGTTTCTCTCTAACTTCTCTCTACTCCTTCTCCACTCTAAAACTAAAATCTTTAACATTGAACTTGAATTGGAGGTAGATATAGATCATTATGAAGAATTTGTAGAAGAAAATATCAATTTAGATGTAAGAAAAGTTGAAAATTTTTGGCCCCGAAACGCGTCCGGATCACTTTTTCGATGATGCTGTTGCGTTTATCTTTACGAGAACCATCAAAACGAGTGGTCATATGCGTGAAACGGACATCCGATCGCAGAGTTAGTCATGTTTCAAGTTTTTCAAATACCAACAAAAATTCTTTCTTCCTTAAAAAAAAACTCTGATCGCCCAGGTCGGTGACCCGGACGTGAGCCGGTCGCTTGGGCCGGTGACCCGGATGTGTGCTGGTCGCCCATCTGGGCGATCCGAGCCTAACTTTGAAAAAAAAGAAATTTTCAATTTTTCTTATATCTAAATTGATATTTTCTTCTACAAATTCTTCATAATGATCTATATCTACCTCCAATTCAAGTTTAATATTAAAGATTTTAGTTTTAGAGTGAAGAAGGAGTAGAGAGAAGTTAGAGAAAAACTGTGTAGAGAGAGAAAGAGGAGGAAAAATAATAATTTTTTTTGTGCTATACATTTATATTCTCGAATTAAATTTATCGACCTCCTTACCTCTCTTTTGTTTTTTGAAAGGCCAATTCTCCATTTCAAAATACATTAAAAAAAGAAAAAGGGAATTGTGATAATTCAACAATAAAAAGAAAAATTAAAAAGTTAAGTAGTACGCTATTAATTCACTAATATATTCTTTTAAGAAATCACATATTATTATTTATTTTGAATAAAATCATGTAGTATAATAAGGGAACGAAGGATGCAGTTAATTACCGCACTTTTCTTTTTGAAGAAAAAATAAATTGTATTATTCAAAAATCAAAGAAAAAATGATAAAAAGACAAATTTGACAAAAAAAAAGACATGGCTGGAAGCTTGAGGACTGGCTCAGAGTTCCTTCCATCTCTCTCAACGTTCAACTAACTCCTTTTCTTCTAACTACTCTTCTTTACTATGTATCATCATCATCCGCTACTTCCCATTCAATCCATCCAAACAGAACCTTTATGAATAATTGGAAAATCAATGCAGAGTAGCAAATACCACAAGTTTCATTTCACCTATAACCCTACCAGATATATATATATTTTTTAATATATCAGAGGCATCACACCTTGTGAAAATTATATCATAATGAGAGTATCATTTAAGTATAATCTTAAATTGGGGGAGATGACAATCCAATAAGCTTACAAAACATTACAAAGGTCAATAAAGCCACTATAAAGCTTTAATGGTAGAGTTTTAATTTAATAATAAATATATCATAATTCGTTGAGGTGCGTCTGATTTGATAAAATACCGTGAATCGTATTTATACAGTAACTCTTCAGAAGAATATTTGAATAGTTAAAATGATTAAAGTTTATTAATATTGTCTAATTATTTAAAGAATATAAATATAAATTAGATTCTTTAAATTTTATAAGTAAAAACATATCAGATTTTATTGTGTACAAACTTAACCAAAACTTACAAAATACATATATAAGAATATAAAAAATTCATATCCAGCAAAAACTTATATAAAGTTCAAATTTTTTTGCTAATCACATAAATTTTATATTATCATTCTTAATTGTAAATGTCATAAGTATTTTTTTACATTACTTATCAATTTATATTATATATAAAAATATAATATATATTATATATAATCGGCATCGAATATTTTGATTCGATAAAATTCACTTATATAACCTTCGGATTCAATTTTTATTATAAAGACTTTATGAAAATCTCCAGATATATAATTAATTGCATAATCAGGTTGGTAATTTTTCAAAAAAAAAAAAAAAAATCATATCGTAACTATCCCTAGCGGCATCTAACGGAGGACAGAACCAAGAAGTTACGTAGGAGAATTAAAATTTATATAAAATTTGGTATATTATTTTAATATTTAACATATAATTTTTTTTTTTTATTGATTTGAAAGTCAAAACAATGAAATTTTACGCAGAAGATTTATAATTTTATATTGTATATAAAATATTAAACAAATTCCCGGAGGCATGAATCCCATGCATGCTCCACATATACCTCTATCCATGATCTAACTCTAAGCATTTATGTATCTAATATATGATGAGATGAGAGCGATTATTATATTTAATTCTTAATATATTTATTCGATTTTTGAATAAAATTTTTAATATTTAATTTTAATTTTTATTAATTTATAAAATTGGCTGAAAGGTTCTTTTTTTAAAGATTTCATTATTATAAAGGCCACAAAATTAGGTGCTGGATCTTCTTTCTTCTACACTTCCTTGGCGAGGATTGAAGACAAGTGATCAATCATTACTTTCGGTGAGGGTTGAGAGTTGATGCATTAATACTATGTTTGTAGTTAGTTTGGACGGTCCGAATTAAATCTCCTAAAAGAAATCCATACTTTTTTATGTCAAATTATGGCTCTAAATCTTCTATACCACACCACTCTTTATATTACTTCTTACACCATTTTTTAAAATTTAATATATATTATTAATAAAATTTAATAAATAAAAGATAAATTTTAAGGAAAAAAGAAAATTTTTGAAAGGAAAATATACTATAAAAGCAAGATGGTATGTAGAGTGATACACAAAATAGTACAGAAGAAAATCGAGTGCTTCAAATTAGTTTTGTTTCTAAAAAGGGTTTCTACTAATTTGACTGCTCTTATACATAACTAGCCCATTCTAGGACTGTCGAATTGTCAATTACATTTTTTTAATATATCGTCTAATATATTTTTTAATATATTTTCTTATAATAATAATTTTATTAATAAAATTTTATAGAATAAAAATAAAATTTAAAAAAATTACTACTAAACTAAAGAAAGTGTATTAGAGAGTATATTAGACCAATCTCGGTGCCTAAGAAGTAGAGTAAAGACCATGCCGGTTTTATAATTTTATTAATACTCTCTTTTATCTGTAACATCTCCTTTCCTTTTTCTTTATTCTTTTTGGTTCTTAGAGATGAATGATACTGAGAAAAATTATTTGGCTAAAATTTGGGAAGTCGATCTTTTTCTAATTATTAAATATTTTGAATAAATTTATATGTACGCATGCAGGAAGTACTGTTAAATTATGCACACTTAAATTAATTCCTATTTAAATTTATGCATCGCCTACAATAAATTTGTAAACACACAAGAGATACTTTAACTTATATTATATTTAAACTATTTTTTATTTGAAATAAATTAGATTACAAAAACGATAGAACTCTTTGGTAAGATACAAAATGAAAGTTACATTTTGTGAATAAGAGCTCCAGAGAACAAACCTCTCACTTTTTTTCATATCTGATGGTCAATCACTTTTCTTCCTCATATCACTTAAATAATGGAATTGAGAAAGATTCTTGTAGCTATCTCTTTCTCTTGAGATTTTATGGGCCATTTTTTTTAGGTTTTCATGGCCCATAATAGGCTATGCAGTACATATTATAGGCCCAATTTTGAAAAACCCATTCTAATACAATATTGGGGACAAAGCTATGGAGAGCCGTTGTAGTGGCAGTTAATGTTGGACTTTAGAATTGGGCCTGTAATTTTCATTCAAATCAAATGTCGATGCTAGGTCGTGATAGCCGAGTTTTAGTACACTTGCTTTCGGCCCAAAACAAACATTTTTGTGTACAAACCCCAAACAATCACGGTTCAAATAATCTGCACCACTTCATGTATCACTTTTTTTATAATCTTCTAATTTAGTATATTTTATTAATAAAATTTATTAAATAAAAAAAATTCTAAAGAAAAAAAAGATAAATTTAAGAAAAAATATATTATAAAATAAAAGTGGTATAGAAAGTACACAAAGTGGTGCACATAATACTAGGTGAAAGAAATGTATTTTTGTAGAGGTTTTCCTTTTTCATTTGAAAAAGGAAAAATGCATTTAGCCTTATTGCCCTGTGAAAATTGAATCACAAACATGGCACAACAAAAGTTTTTTAGTTTAATGATAAAGCAACAAGATTATGAGTTTATTGATTAAAAAAAAAAAAAAATACCGAATTGAAAGGAAATTCTTGAAGGTTGTCACATGCAAATAATACAGAGTTGTTTGAAGTCGTCATGAAATATGATGATGATAGAATATTTTTCATAGTTAAAATTTATTTATGTATATAAAAAAATAAAATAACAGAATATGTACAAAAGTTTGAAAAACAAACAAGTTTTACGAATATTAAAAATTCATTTTCCCAACTAAATTTGGTTAAATGAAATTGTTCACAACTTTTGTTAACGCAAATGTAGTTGATGAAAAGAAATATCCCGGGGCAAAACTAACTAATAAATTATAACAAATTATTAATATGATAATAAATAAAGATTGAATGAATCTTGATGCGTTGATAATACTATTCTTAAATTGTTATTTGTCTCATTATACAAAGTATTTATTAAAGGGTTTAGACAAATTACCTCTAGGATAAAACAAGAAGATTTAAGAAATCAAGATAGCAAAAAGTTTAAGTTCTCACAAGAATGATCAAATAAATTAAAAGTAATTTACTTCATACAAGATATATTATATTTATAAGGGAAAGATTGGTCACATGAATCAATATTCTCACAAGTTAACTTACATTAGATTTAACTTTTGTCAAATGTTAAATCTTTTATTTAAAGAAAAATAACCTTTTATATGAAAAGCCATCTACATAATATTTAATAAAAGTTACAATTTTAAGACTTCAAAAAGTATTTATGCATCTTCAACTAATGCATCTTGTAATATGTTAACAAACTATCACTAATAAAAGTTTTTTTTTTCTTTCTTTTGTATAGGAGTTGATATAATTCTTTATAGATATAAGAGAAATTTCCTAAAAGTAAATAATACTATTTACGTAGGTTGCATTTTATTTCTTAATTCATTTTTGTTTTTTGCACTCCTAAATTAAAATTGAAAAAGTGGCTCGTCACCACAAAATGCACAATAATCACCCTAAATAGCTCATGTGGGGAGCCACGTGAAAGAATATAGAGGGACAATTTTTTACACATGATTTTATTCAAGGGTAAAAAGAAAAATAGAAATTAAATTTACACGTAAAATGCGACTTAAATACTTTAGAAATTGAAAATCCCCCAAATCATCCTACGTGGTTGGAACATGAGATTTTTAAGGTAATTTCATCACATTTTACTGTAGCAAGTAACTTTTTGGCACACGATTTTAGTTTGGAGGTAAAAAGAATAAAAAAATTATTTTACGAGTGAGATGCGATTTAAGTAAATATTATATGATTTTGAGGAATTTCTCTTTTCAAGTGGTGATAAATGCATCAATATTTCCTTAGCTCAATGAGGGTGAAATTATCTTTTTTTCGCTTGGAAGGAGACCAAGTGTATTTTTTTTTTTTTCAAATTTATTCCTCATTGAATCACTATATTTAACTCAACATTAATCTTCTAAACATTTCCCTTTCCCTAAATATGACCACCCCAATGCACAGTAATTTGTGATTGTATTACTAGTAGCTATTATAAAGGTGATCACTAACAATAATTGTAGAGAAGGTGAGTAGTGGTGGCTTTGTAAGAGAAACACCAACTTTTTAAATGTTTACTATGAGAATGACTATTGTGTTAGTTTTTAATTTATTTATATTTTTATTTAGAAGAAATAATATTTTTATCAAATTAAAATGTTTAGGAGATTAAATAGTTAATGAGTTTAAGGGTAATATAGTAAATTAGATTAAATTATTGATTAATGTCATAATCTTTTATTAAACTTTATTTAAATTTTATTTGAGATTAAAATGGTTAATTTTTAACCCTATGAAGTAAAGTGGTAATATTCTAACATCTTGAAGGTATTTTTATCCTTAACTCTGGATTAAATGTATACTTTTAAAAATTCTGAATTAACGTGGTACTAACTCCTGACTTCAATGAGGATTTTGAAATTAAAAAAAAAAAACTCGTTTTTAAGAATAATAGTTATCTTCTTTCCTAAATAATTATTATAACCATAATAATAATAATAATAATAATAATAATAATAATAATAATAATAATAATAGGCATCACATGCGTATCAGGTGCAGATTGTGCCGGAGTTATCCACGTATTTCTCCGTCCTGACTCGCCCACCCCAACAAAACCAAACCTGTCCTTGTTTGTAATAATCGTATTAGTATTTTCTTTCCCTATTTCTTCTCTCTTCGACCTTTCATCTCTTCTCCTCTTCTTTTTTTTAGTTTTTTTCGCCAAACAACAACAAATTCATCACACAGACATATCCGTACCGTACATTTGCATTTCTACACTGGAACTTTTAAATTTCGATGATGCCCTTTCCCTTTATTTTATGTTGTTGTTTTGAATATTTCTATGGTTTATGCGTTCTTTCTTGTGTCAACGAACGAGGGAGGAGTCGGTAAAACTAGTGCTTGATTGATTTTGATCGCTGACGTTTATCATCGGAGAAGAAAATTAATAGAAGCAAGAAGGGGACAAAATACCGAAAGGAACCCACCAATTTTTGCTTCTTATTTGCTGGTAATTTATTCACCTGATTGTTTTTTTTTTCTTCTTTCTTTTAATAGTATGTTTATGTTTCATTTTCATCAATTTCGTTCCCAAAGTTGGGATTTTTGTTAGGTGATTAATACGATATGCATGATTCTTGTTTGATGTTTGTCATGTATACTTGGGATTTTTTTTGGGTCATGGACATTTAGTTTATTTTTTATTTTTTTTCATTTCTTGTTAATCTTGGTTTGTATTGTTACCCTATCTATGTAGCTTGTGAGAAATTTTAGGAAAGATGAGGTTTTTGAACGCAGATGATTTTGTTGTTTGCTGTTCTGTTTGAGCTGTTTTTCCTCTCTTTTTCTTTTTATTAGACGTGTCTATTGTTGTTCAATCGAGTTTATGTTTTTGGACTTTTTTTTTTCCTTTGCTTGCTCCGTTTAGTTAATATGTTTAACGAGTTTCAACATGGTATGGGATTGAAGATTAAAGATTCAATAATATATGCTACTATGTTGTAGTTCAACCTGGTGCTTTTTGCCCTTTTCTTTTATTTTCTTCTCTTCACTTTTTTAATGTTTCATTGATATCTGTCTTTGTAACTGTTAGCCTAGAAAAAGGGTCATCCTTACTTGTTATTTATGTTTTAATTTTGTGCTATGCTTGAGATTCTGTTGAAATTAAGGGATTGCTTTAGGAGCTCTGTTGTTCAATGTAAATATGATATGCTTTGCTTCCTGTGTAAGCAATTGCCTTCCAAAGTCATCTGTATGGTAGGTTTATTCAAACATATTTTCAGAGGAAAGGCATTTTATGAACTGTGGGTATTCAGAAGGTACCCATTTTAAGTAGAACTTTCACATTTTTTCATTCTTTCTGGATAGAAGCTTTATAAATGTTTGTTATTGGAAGAATGTTTTACATTTGCTTGGCGAAAAGGCAGAAGTTTTTTGTGATCACACATTTCTAATATAATAATGATTGTTGAATGGAAGTATTTTTTTTGGAGTGTTCCATTCGTCCCTTTCATCTCTCAGCATGAGATATTTCTATGTTGTTTGGCATGTTTCTGAAGGAGGGCCTAAAATGACTTCTCTCTGTTTGCAGGTACATCTTGCATTTGTAATGGACAATGATTTGAAGCCTGGAGAATCTATTGGTTTTGTTTCTCATAGAATTTAGTAAGTCCCCGAGACACATTTATATTGATGTTTGAGAACACCTAAACAAGGCATTGCTATAAATAGGTAAAAGTATTTGTTTTGTTGGCTATCAATTCTGGGGGACTGGATGGCTGTTACCTCTCAAGAGTCGAGTCAGGAGAACTCTACTGATAGATTCCCTTTGCTCATGGAGCGAGCCGGAAATCATGAAACCAATGACCATGTTATTGACATTGAGCGTGTTGTTGATGGCCCTTCCTCAAGCTCGTCCGATAATACTCCTACTCGAGACTCAAATGCTCCACATCATGAAAATGGACCACCAAATAGTCATCAGCTGCCTGAAACTCAATCTTCCTCTTCTTCATCTAATGGTTCAAGTTCCCGAAGTTCCTCACATTCAAGGAGAAGTGAAGGTTTTGGTCGGCGATGGAGCCCATTTAACACGGTGTTATGGATTTCTCTTGAGTTTATATTCACTTTAGGCCAAATTATTGCAGCAATTGTTGTTTTATGCCTATCAAGACATGAAAACCCCCAAACCCCCCTGTTTGCTTGGGTTGTTGGTTATGCGGCTGGTTGTGCTTTAAGTCTCCCTCTCTACTACTGGCGATATCTTCACAGTAATTGGATCATTGATCAAAGATCAGCTCGACTACGTCAAAGCTCACCACGTGGGAATGCTGTTGCGGAGCCTAATTCTTACATAACTATCTCACTTACTCGATCCTCCGATGAAGAAGATGGCCGTAATGTGTCTACAAGTGCTTGGAATGGTCAGAGTATCAGACTCCCACATGCTAGGTAACTACTTGTCTAATGCTCTTTTCATCTTGTATTGGAACTCTAATTCTGCACTCCCAAGTTTATCCAGATAGTACTCGTTTTAAATCTTTCATCTTGTTGTTTGGCTTGTTATTGTTTTAACTGTTTGAGTTTAAAAGAAAATAGAAGTTTCCCCTGGAAACTTTGGTGCCTATGGGGACTGTTTGAGGCTATTTGTTGAGATCCTCTTGCACAGTGTAGTTTTGTTAGAAGTGAGTGGTAGCATGTGAACAGATTAAACACCAATAGTTTACTTCTAATATAGTTTGCACCAGGCGCTAAATTTAGAAACTAACTGAAAATTGAGGTGAAATTTGCATGTTATTCTTGTGTTCAATTGATTGCTTTGACATTCATGAAGTAGAGTATTCGAAAGGATAAAGTGTATCAGTGCCCTTGAACATTTTTGAAGTTGATTTTTTACCTCCAAACTAAAAATTCTTAAATTTGTGACCTCGAACTATCCTAACTTCATGAAGTTGACCCTTCCTTATTTTTACCCATCAAGTGCTTATGGAAAGCAATTAGGTGACAATCACTTGACTGTTTTGGAGTGTTCTTTCATAAACAGCTAGAAAGGAATAAAGAAGCTTAAATTTTTCCTTCTTTCTCCCCCAAAGACTACACCACCAGTCTCTTTCTCCTAACCCAATGCTAGTTGCCACTACACTCACCTCACGTTTAGTGCTGGAAGCCTTCAATCGTTGACTAAATCAGCCCGATAACCTTCCTTACTGTCAGATTTGGTATTCTCACCTGAAAAAATCAAAGGTGTTTGCTGATCTTTGTCTCTCAAGTCCGAGCTCAAACTCTCATCTCAAACTACTTCAGACCATCCAAAATAACAAACTGCCCTCCAATGAGACTAAATACCCAAGAGTACACTACACAGTTAACCAAGTCAAGACGAGCTAATCAAGAAGCAAAGAAGCATGTAACCTCAAATCACCAGCTCCCAAATTCTCAGACCAGAACTTGATGAGTGAAATTTGAAGCCTAGCCTCTTATAGCACCCCTCTCAGTATGTTCCACACACACTTCACAGAAAAGGCTGAGTTTCATTCAAAAGGACTGGAATTGCCAATCTTTTCCATGGAGCTACATCCATGACCTTCGTCATCATATTTTTCTAGATTTTTAACTTTCTGGACAATTTTCAAAGATTTGGTTGTCTCTAGGCGCTTTAGATTGACAAGATTGTTTCTGATAATTTTTTAGCTGGAAATTACTGAGTACGGTTCCTGGGATTGCCAAGATAGCGGCTGCTGGTGAGCTCCACATTCTTTTGCGGAAACAAAAGGAAAAATGAAAGAAGGGGCAGATATGACATGAGGAGAGAAATTTGATATGGCTTAGATGGGTCAAATAATATAACTCCATTTTTTTTATTGTTTCCTATATGTTCTGATGAAAATATCCCTACACCGTTAATATTGGACGGTCGACAAAACGGCCAACTTTGATATCTTTTGGTAGTTTGAAGTCACAAACTCAACATTTTCTTCTAGTACAAGAGCAAAAACCAAGATTCAAGAAAGTTCAGGGGCACCAGCACACTTTACCTTATTCTAGAACATGTGGTTTTTGCAGAGTTCAGGCAGAAACTGAAAGAAACTTGGTTTTTTTTTTTTTTTTAATTTGGGGGCGGGGGTTGCTTGCACATATACTGATATAAAATTAAATGCAACTTGTTGACATGGATTTGTACAGACTATATATGTATATATATATATATATCATTTTTCAAAGCTGAATGAATTTAGCAAAGGAGGCTAGTTTTCCTCTGGTTGACATTTAACTTCTTCTTCAGAGCATGGAAATGTTTCCATGATGAACTAACAAGGCTAGACTTCCCTTATATTAGGCAGTATCCGTACAATCTTGCGGCTGACTGCATTTTCAAATGCTTTCATAATATTATCTTAGGTGGCTTTGAGGGTTCACATTTTTCGTGTTGCCAGGATTGGAGCTCTGGTCGAACACTTCAAAATGGCATTGGACTGTTTTTTCGCTGTTTGGTTTGTAGTTGGTAATGTTTGGATATTTGGAGGGCATTCATCTTCTTCTGATGCTCCCAATTTGTACAGGTGCAAATTGCTATTCTCTGAGTACCTACATCTTTTACATATTTATTCTAGGTCTCAACTATTTCCTCAACTCTTCTGCAGGTTATGTATAGTATTTCTCACATTCAGTTGTATTGGGTATGCCATGCCTTTCATTTTGTGTGCAATGATATGCTGCTGTCTGCCGTGCATCATATCTATGCTTGGTGTTCGTGAGGATATGAATGGAACCAGAGGAGCCTCTGAGGAATCCATAAACTCTCTGCCAATACACAAGTTTAAGATAAGGAGGGAACCAAGTGGCAGTGTTAGAGAGAGCTCTGGAGATGAGGAAGGTGGGTTTATAGCTGCAGGAACAGAAAAGGAGCGGGCCATTTCGGGGGAAGATGCGGTGAGTCTGGGTTGGCTAAAGCCTTTTGAGAACTATGGATTTGTAATTCCGTCGTGTCTGAATATATTCATTACCATTTACTTAGATGCATAGATGCATGTCCCGTCCAAACTCATATAATATGTGATCATATTTATTGCATAAAACTTCTTTATGAAGACTAAAAGCAGTCTGTCTTATTAGTATTCCTACTCCAAATTTCACTATTCAAAAGAGTATTATATTGTTGATGCATATAAACTGTACAAGGTTGATTGTATGTCAACTCTTGCAGTGAAGAAGCAGAACCATGGATCTTCAGTTGTATCATGATAGAGAGTAACAATTATGCTTTTAAACTGGTGCAGGTTTGTTGCATTTGCCTAACAAAGTACGAGGACGATGATGAATTGAGAGAACTGCCTTGCTCTCATTTCTTCCACACAGAATGCGTGGATAAGTGGCTCAAGATAAACGCATCTTGTCCCCTCTGCAAGTCTGAAATTGGCGGTGACAGCAGCAGAGATGAAAATTCACCACCGGCAGTAGACTCCAGTCAACCCGCATGAGGTAGGTATACGAATCATGGATAACCGAAGTAGTGAGAGCATGGCTGGGTCAATGGACTAGCCCTTGGGATGAGAAAGAAACATATAAATCTGTTGCATCTTGTATTCTTTTGCCATGAGGTCCTGGTTGTACAGTTTGGGTTCCTCAAGAATATTTTATAGGCTCATCTGCGTAAAACAGAAATGTTCAGACAGAAGTACGTAATCCAGACATGGAGGTTTTGGATGTAAGAAAAAACCAATGATTTACACGGTCCTTAGGTGCTTTACCAACTGTGCAGAAATCTGCCATTGTATTGTGGTTGCCATGTTGTATTTTACAATAGTATGCATTCCTTGGACTTGTTGAGACAAGCATGGAATGATTAGTTTTTTAGCTGTTAATCTGCTATTATTTGAGGGTATGGATGACCTCGTTTTGTGAGCTATTTTTGCTACCTTTTGTTGTAATATGCCAACTATATTATATATCAAATACGTACATTTTAATATGACCCATCTTAGAAGGAACCAAAAAGGGAGTTGAGTCTTCTGAAAAAGTTGCTTGATTCTTCCATCTCCATATCAATCCAATGACATGCAAAAAAAAAAAATAATGGACAAATGAATTGGAGAAAACTCCGGTGTTCAAATTTGGGATAAATTTCAATCAATCTTAGAAACATCTGTTTCTAAGAAACCTTTGAAATTACTATAGCTGCAGTACAAACAATCCCTTAACGCATGTAAATTTCCTTCCAACAAACCAACACAGGCATATAGCATAGCAGTATGGGGCAACTGCTAGTCTTCGGCCAGCCAAGAGTGAGCACGTTTTATTTTGCAAGACTTTTCCAGCAGCAAGGAAAACCAAAGAGGGCCATCAAATTTCCACAATCCCCTCCAGCTAATTTGATCAGATGGCACCGGTGAAAGCATCAATTGAGACGGACAAAGATCCACCAAAGGCCTTTCCCCAACCCAATCATCTATTACCCGAGAACCATCCCCTACCTCCCAAGCTAGACCTCGCCGCTGCCACTTGTAGCCCTCTAATAACACTTAGGATAGTTTAATACACTCTCTATTACACTTTGTTTAAAAATAGCTTTTTTTAGGGTTTTGGAGTTTATATTTTATTTTATAGAATTTATATTAATAAAACTACTATAAGAGGTGTATATTATAAGATGTATTAGACGATCTTGACCGTTCTAATAAACATCGCCAAATATAGATTAGTATTTACTACTTTGAAGTGCTGGAATTTTTGCACCTTTTGTCACCGTTATTTTTCTTATATGGATTAAAATATTTTTTAAAATCAATCTCTCTCGTCATGTTATAAAAATTAAAATGTGTTGATATTATTTTTTATGTAAAGGTATAGTGGAAAAAAGAGTGTTAAATGTTGCATAATTTTTATGACGTGACAAGTAGAAAAAAAAAACACAATAAATTAATAATGGTGAAACATGATAAGTAAAAACACAAATGAATGATAGAATAGAATTTATCTTGACGAAGAAGTTTTGTTCGATTTGACAATAGTTGAGCCCTCTAACTTTCGGTAACTCGCTAGTCGGGAGTCATCAACTAGGTATCCAGGCATGCGACATCAACTAATTAGTGGAGAGGGATCGAAAGGCACCAGGCATCCAAACAGCAACGCTAAGCTGACATGCGACATTAAACCGCTTCCTAGATGATTCGAACTTAGGACCTCTCACTTAGCATGTTAGGTGAAAAATTCTAAATGAAGCCTGTAACTTACATACAGGCTTTAACTTCTGCTTTGTGATAAATTTATCTTCCTTTTTAATTTTTAGTGTGTCAGTTTTTGCATTAAAAAATTTATTTTTAATTTTATAAAAATTGAATTATTTGTGAAAGTAGATCTCTGATTCAAAGTCAAAATTTTGTAGCGTATTTTTGAATTTTGAAATGAAACTTTCAGCTTGTTTACAACACAAGTAAACAATATTTTTATTGTTGTATTCTGGTGGATCTTACATTTTCTTCTGCAAAAAATAAACATATAGTTTATAAAAATTAAAAAAGCAATCACTCCGCATTTTCTTTTACGCGAATCAGGGGTTTTTTTTTTTCTTTTCTTTTTTTAAGTTTCTTCGCCTATATTTTGTGGGGCATATGAAATAGCAGCAACGCATCTGTTTTGGAGAGGGAACTATGCGCTCAGAGTACAAGTAGAGAGTTTATGGTCTAAGTATCATAGGGTGCAGCGCACTATCCTCTATACACTTGTGATTCGCATGAATTTAGAACTGAGCTATCTAAGTAACAAATACGGGTAGAAGAAGGGTAAAGTTATTGCTAAATTTCTAAAATCTACTGAAGCACATGTGCAGAGACACGAAAAAGATGAGAAGCCTGCTCAAACAGATTCCAGTTCCAATGGTCGGTCTACTTAATGATGCAGCTCATGATTGCTTCAAGCTCTATTTGGATGTCTCATGCTGCATGCAGGGGAAATACTACATATAGCCTTGTTCAGTTCTCCTCACCGAAGCATGCAGAAACAGTAGCCATTCAAACAAAGACTTAGAACTGCGGTGGTTTGGTTTCTCAAATTTCTTTGTTGAAACTCACTGCAAAAGTGTGGTAGACCAATTGAAACTCTAGTTGGGGCAGTTAGAGTATCTAGGTCACATCTTTGATCGAATTTTGCTGATATTAGATAATTACAAGCGTCGTCTTCTGTAGTTTATGTTAGATGATGGACAAATCATTCCGAGCATGTTCTTGTTGGTTTACATTTTTCAGCTTATCCCTCCACATTTGGATGAGCCGATTTTAAGTGTAATTCTCCATATTATTTGAACAATGTAATCTACTATACTATTTTTTTCCCTTCAAAAAGACATTTTTTAATAATCAAGCATATCATTTATAAAAAAAGATTAGAAAAGTAATCAGTCTTTCTATTTTATTGCAGTCCAAGTATACCTTTGCAAACTAGTCTTAGGTTCGAATCTAAGGACATAAGTTGAGCAATATTCTACCAATATTTATAATTTCTGTGATTTTTTATACGACCAACCATACTCTTGGAATTAGAATGAATGTTGAATTTGATCATCTGTGTTTGCACATCACTTACACAGCCCATCATATCATTTCTTAGACATCAATACCAATTTTATAAGAGTTTGGGGATTGATTCACATTTTGGCAAGACTTTGAGCTAATTTACTTAATACATTTTCTTTTCTTTTTTTTTTTTAGAAGGAACCATGCGAAATATATTAAGATAAATCTGCACTATTATCAGAATAAATACAATTTCGGACATGTCAAATCAGAAAACAAAATAACACAAAGTGAAAGAATGATTTGCTAAATAGTATTAACTAAAAACAGTTTTTTCAAATAAAGAGATTGAGTTAATCTTTTTGGGCTAGGTATTGGGTTAATCTATTGAACATATTAGAAAATTGTCCAAAACAAAGACATCACGTTTTCTAACTTGAACCGCTTTAATTATATTAGAACAATCACTTTCTATAATAAAATTAAATATACCAAAGTAAATCGCTAATTACAACTCGTAGCTCTATATTCAACTTCTTCGCACCACTATACCTGCCTAATGAAGCTAATGCCACCACAAGTATAGTTTCCCAACTATTTTGGATAATCACCGCCACCCCACCCATACCATCCATCCATCCATCCATCCACATTCAACTTTAACAACCCCTTCCTAGGTCGAACCCGCTTGACCTCTACCCTTGCCCACTTCCACCACTCTCCCCCTTCCCTTACACTCCTTCCCTCCCTACCACCTCTACTCCTACTAGATTTTGTCGCCTTCATAAACCTATCTCAATATGCCAAGATTCCTAAACCCAAAGATTTCCTTGACTGCTGAACTCTCCAAAAACGAAACTCACATATGCCTTCTAGAGCCTTCAAAAGATGATAACAAATCTTTCCTTCCAACCCCAGTATATAGACCAAAAGTGTTTTTTTTTTTTCTTTAAAGGGGGCCTCCCCAAAAGGGAGTCCCAATAGGCACTTGTATGGGCCCGATTGCTATTTTGATGAGTGATTGCTGAGCAAAATCGACTGTTATAATATATACGACTCTAACTATCTTACGTTACAAAATAATTCAAAAACTTAGTCTCTTAGAGGATCATGCTAATAGCACGTATGATAAAAACTCTATTTTAAGAAAAAATCACATGCCGATCATGAAAATATATAAGTACAAACTTGGTGTAAGGACAAGAGAGCAACTTAGTGAAACATTTATTACAAGTTAAATTGTTTGTTAACCTTTGGGCATATTCACAAACATGTTCATGTTCGATCGTTTGTTAAACACCTACATTGAACTTGATTTGTTTATCAAATGAAAAGGGTTTAAATAAACACGAATAAATTATATTCATGAATGTTCAATGCATTTGATATTTCTAGCTAAAAACATTAGATTTGAATCACAATGTATATATAAAAAGAATGCATAGATTCGAAATGTATATATAACCTATATACCTATATATATAACGTATAAGTTCGAAATGCATTTGTTTCTTAATATATAAAAAAGATGATCGATCAATGCATTTGACATTTCTAAGTAAAAACACTAGATTCGAATCACAATCACAATATATATTCGAAGTATATTTATTAATATATAAAAAATGATAGATCTTTTCGTAATTATAGAGAACTTTTGAGGTTTATAGGGAAAAAAAAAGGTGAAATAAACGAAAATTTTTTAAGGCAAAATTAAAGAAAAAGATCCGGGGCGTTATCCAAGGGATGAATGAAATAGTATAAATCCAAATCCAATTTTCTGAACCCAAAGACACAAAGAGAAAATAGGTCCAGACTCCAGAATACTCTCTCTACTCTGCTCGCTCCTCAGCCCTCTCCACCTCTACCCCCAACCCTAACGTAACCGACCATACACCCCCCCCTCCCCCCCCAGCAGCCCCAATCTTCATCTCTATCCATCCTCTTTCAACCCTCCAAAAACTTTACCAGTATAAAGAAACCACTGGCATTCCCTATTCCAATCTGTGGATTCATTTATTTGAGACTAAAAGAATTCCTGAGCTTTTTGTCAACTTTAGATTTCGTGGGTTTTTTGTAATCTGAATTGTCTTCGCAGGACCCTTTTTGGTGTTTGATTGAGAATTTTGTTATCGGAAAATGGTGGGAGGCGGAAACCGGAAGGACGACTTGGTTATAAGCAACACTAACGTTTTTGCGGCGTTGGGAACTCTAAGGAAGAAGAAGAAGTCGGATAAGGATGGCAAGAACAAGAGCTCTTCTGGTGGTTCATCTTCTGCCCATAAGCAAGAGCGGAAGGAAGCGGAGCCTCTGGTTTTCTGGGCCCCTGCGCCACTGACGGCAAAATCATGGGCTGATGTGGATGACGAGGATGATGACGATTACTATGCTACCACCGCACCTCCCCAATCTGTTTGGGCTGGTTCTGGTGGCGAAGCGGAACACAAGCCCCAGCCTAAAGAGTCCTCCACTCCGGTTGAGGTGGGAAATTTGATGGTTTCCCGTTTTTATCTTAATCTATATACTTCAGAAATTTTCTGCGTAGTGTATTTCATTAATGAATGCCTTATTTTTCTCTAATAATCGTTACCCCGTGCTTTTCATTTATCTTGCTGGGGCAATTCCTTGTTGCTTTGAGAGGCATCTTTAGGCCTCACAATTGTCAATGAAAATTCTAGAAAAAAAGAGGATGTGAACTGTTGAAATCCAAAAGGAAAGAGGTTTAGTTGAGGGTGGAAGTAGTTGTGTGCCCAGCACGGTTGATCTTGCTGACCTATGTTGTGCATGTAGTAATTGGTTTACTCCCAGTTGAAATAATTGCATTGGATTCTCTCTCAGTCTCATTTTTGTATTTGATTGAGGTTACAAGTAAGTGGTGCTCCATTTATGGAATCTTATACATTCTTCCTCTGCATAGCATGGCTTTGTACATTGCCATTTAATACTTGCACCTCTTAAAATCGAAAGATTTTAGGGGCATCCTTCATTTCTGGAACAGCTTGGGTACTTTTGTAGAGATTTCTAGTGTTATTCCCCTTTATGTCATGAATCATTTGCATACTTTTGTCCTTTTGCCCAGCATAACGTGTCGTGGCAGTATAGCAAAGCATTACTTATGCGTTACTGCTGTCGTCTATGTATGAATAATTTAAATCATCAGTGTCGCATTAATTACGAGATGCCTATTGCTTATATGTGACTTAAGTATGTTCCTTTTGTGTGCATCGCTCATGATGGAATGTACGCTCATGATTAGAATATACTTTATGCTTACGCCACAACCATGGCCGTTACAAGCTTTTGGTTGCTCTAGGATTGCAAATAAATCACCTTTGCTATTTACAAGCATTGTTCCAATGGTATATTGTGGTGCATTTGTTTAGTTGTTTAGCTATTAAAGTTATCTGTTGGAGATGATCGAAGTGGTCAGAGTTGTAGTGTTATCTGGTTTGGAAGAGATGACCAGAGCTATAATCTCACTGAGGCTACTTTGGCGAAAAAAGAAAAAGAGGTTTTTTGCACCTTTTGAATTACTTGAACCAGCTTTGGTTGGGCTCTGGATTGTGAGAAAGATTTTAGGTGGTTCTCTAGGCTTGATTTTAAATCTTGGAAGTCCATTGATAGCTTATCATTTTCCTGAATGTCTCTGAACTCTGCAGCATCTTATGTATGCACATTCTGTCTGTTCTCTTGAATGATTCCTATGCTTCATTACCTTCTGTTTTTAGGCTTTACTTAAAACCTTTAGATCAAAATTCTTGCTTGTTTTCATTCTTTTCTTGTAATTGACTGCTCGAATGATCAAGTGGTGACTTAATGTATCAGGAAAGTGAAAGTGAAGAAGAAGGTCTTGATGAACTGGATGATGATAATGAGGAAGAGCATGAGCATGAACCTGAAACCCCAGTGGAGAAGGAGCCAGTAATCGAGAAGCCTGCTGAAGTTGTGGCTAACAAGGAGGCAGAAAGGCAGCTGTCAAAGAAGGAATTGAAGAAAAAGGAACTTGCTGAACTTGAAGCAATGCTTGCTCAATTTGGATTCAACAAGGTTGATGATCAGGATGCATCCCAAGGTAATCTTTTATTTCCTTTATTCTTCTTTGTGTTTCTTTTTTGTGAGGTTATGGAGGTGTTTTTGTTTTATTTAGTTTTTTTGGGGGGTTTTTATTCTGTGACCATCTTGTAATGTCAGAAGTCTGCTCTTAAATGTGCATTTGACTAGCTGGTAGGTGGGCATGGAGTGTCTCCTGACCTTGAATGTCTTTGAACAGTTTGCATCTACTTGTATAATATGGTTTTGATTTCATATGTTCAGGTGTCCAACATGATAAGAAGTTGGAAAGTGCAGACATTGATGCAAACAAAAAGGATAGCAATGCACCTGGGGAGAGCAAGAGTGCAAAAAAGAAGAAGAAGAAGGATAAATCGTCCAAGGAGTCCAAAGAACAGCAAGATCAGCCCAACGGCAATGAGATTGTAAATGAATCCGAGGAAAACATTGGTGCTGATGATGCAGATGGAGCGACAGTAGATGTGAAAGAGAAGATAAAGAAGGTTGCTTCCATGAAGAAGAAAAAGTCAAGCAAGGAGATGGATGCTGCTGCAAGAGCTGCTGCTAGTGAGGCTGCTGCAAGGAATGCAAAGTTGGCTGCAGCAAAGAAAAAGGAGAAGAATCACTACAACCAGCAGCCCCAGCGGTAAAATTTTTGTGTTGTATGTCTGAGCTTGTATTCTCTCTTGTTCATTTGTTGACTGCTGGTACAATAAACTTCAAAATCCAAATGATCCTTGAGATGTTCTTTTTGGCTTAGACTTAAGGGGAGAGTTACTAATCTAAAATTAGTTATGACTGAAAGATTGTTGGCTATACTGTGCATAGTTTTTATGCATTTATCTGTCGCTGATGTTGAGAAAATGAAATCTTGAAAATTTTCACTCACATTGTGTTCTTGTGGATCTGGTTTTATGTTTATAATCAATGCTGCTGCTATGGATGAGGATCGTGTCATGCTGTACTGAATAGAGTGTTTGTTTTTTGAGTATTCCAGATCTATGTTCTTAGGTTGTCAAGTTTAGGGGGGGTGCAAATGATTTTAGCTCCGTCGAGTTAAGTGTCAAGCTTACTTTTTTAATGATTTGTCTCAAGCTAGCTGAGTTGAGTTTTATTAAAATTTTTCCTAATTTGAGTTTGAGTCGAGTATCGAGCTTACTTTTTCAATGATTTCTCTCCGATTTTGAGTAGAACACAAACTTTTTCAGAAGGTTATATTTTTTACATGATCATTTTTTTTTTCAAATTTTTAAGAACTTAAATTGTGTTTTTTTGAGTCTTCCTAATCTATCTTCTTAGGTCGTCAAGATTACGGCCGCAAATGATTCGAGTTATATTAAATCTTTTCCGAACTTGAGTTCAAGTTGAGTATGGAGTTTACTATTTTAATAATTCATTCATATTGAGCAGGAGTAAAACACAAATTTTTTGCCAACTTATATCTTTCTTTTTTAATATAGAAATTAGTAAAAATAATATTGAGTAGAGAAAAAATTATAAAGGGTATTTAAGTTTTTAAAAAAAATTTAAAAGTTTATATTTTTAAAATAATGTGATATTTAAAATGTGAGAAATGAAGGAAAGATGAAGTGAGTATTCCATAGA
Organism: Catharanthus roseus; assembly: GCA_028651295.1. NCBI lineage: Eukaryota > Viridiplantae > Streptophyta > Magnoliopsida > Gentianales > Apocynaceae > Catharanthus > Catharanthus roseus. Next base: position 989,670 of record JAPQWS010000087.1, read on the forward strand.
GTAGCATAAATAAAAAACGCCTTTTTATGTAGTATGGCATCTTTGCATGTCTTAGCATCTACAAAATACAAAATCCCACAACTTTGCCCAAATGTCCTCTCCTCTCCTCTCCTTTTTACACTACAAACAAGGTGCCCTTCAGACTTGGCCCTTGCCGATCTTGATGGAAAAAGTTAGTTATTGACATGCTGTTGGTAATAGCACAAATAACTCAATGAGGATCTGTCTTCGTATTTGGGATGGGTTTGGAGCTATACAATTCGTTATTGCTTGGGCTGCTATTGCAAAAAATGGTTCAATGGTCATAAATTCGGAATCCTTTTGGGATCGTGAAATCTTTCGCCCTAGAAATTCACATAAAGAGTATACAAGTGTCTACGATGATTCAACTCGAACGATTTTTGAGAAATCTAACCCGCTCGGAAATACTATCGATTGAACTGTGATCTGTCAAAAGGTTGGCAAATTCATCCAGAAAAACAAAATTCCCGACATTTGATGCAATACCGTAGCTCTTGTCTGGAGCGTCGAAGCACTAGATGTTCGGCCTCTGGACTATGAACAGTGGCTGACATTTTCCGTCAACGTGCGTCCGAAATTTAATAACTCACCTCTGAAAGATGGGTTTTATGGCAATGCATTAAGCATAGCTTGTCTGTGTGGGGCTGACCAGAGGAAACTGTTGGGAAAACGGACGAAAACACAGTGGACTAGGCTGGAATCAATGGATATGTTGATTTTTGTTGGGGAAGGCCGATTTATGTCGGCGCAATTGACCTGAATACAACACCATAAGTATGTGTTTTCTTTCCTTTCCTGAAGGAGGGATTGATTTCTGATGGGGCAATGCTGTTGTGCAGGAATTTGCTCAGTTTTTGTCTCTCACCGGAAGCTAATCCGGTTTCTTGAAAAATGATCGTATGCTAAGATGTGTGGCTCTCATTTTGCCATAATAAATGTAGAGTAATCGGCAAAACAGTCTCATTTCTATTTAGTTGATCTACTTTTTAGGTATAATTGGAAAGTTTTTTTTCTTTTTTTATTTTTTTTTGATAAAGTGATTTTTTTCTTTGAGTTTGTAAAAGTTGAAATTTTTTTATGAGAAAAAGGTAGGATGTGAAAAAATGAGAAACTTTTTTTTTTTAATTTTTAAAAATAACTATCTAAATAAAACCTAATCTTTTTTGTCCTTAATATATATATTATTACTTCCGCCAAAAAATATAATAGCTTTTGGATTTGTGCACAATAATTGAGAAAAACAAAAGCAATACAATTTTTGACTTAAGATATCTTTTATTTATACCCTGACCGCATCTCCGACCATTATACTAAAATTTTACACCAAATTTTGGGTAAAAAGGCATATTTTCAGCAAATTTTTACGCCAGTTTTTCCTGCACTCCAATAGCTTATGCCAAATTTGGTATAAGGGTATATTAAAAGAATATTTCATAGCAATTATTTGATAAAATAAATAAATTTATATTTATAAAGAAAAACTTAAGACCATTAATCTTAATTTTTTAAAAATATTTTTAATTACTTACTAAGTAATTTACAATAATATAATATTATTAACATATATGATTAATACTATTACACACTAACAATCAAATTACTATCCTATTAATATTATTACACACTTTAATCAATATTACAACGATCACAAATATCCAAACTTTTATTACACATGTAACTCTTGATCTTCTGAATTACTATATTGCTTTTGTACATATTTAATCAGATCATTACGAAGTTTAAACTCATTTTGTCTTTTCTTTTCTTATGCCGAGCAGGAATTTTTCAAATCTAATCATACAATCTTGATAACATCAATTTCAAGAACTGCCATTTCACTCCAATCTTATACGACATCTAGCGTATCACGTTCATCCTCATTCCTCAATGATCATATTATGCATTATAATGCATGGTGTCATAATATCACGTAATATTAATTATTTTTTTTTCCAAAAAAATCCCGGTTCCTTGACAACAATTGCATATCGGGAGTGCAGAACTCCAAATGCACACTCAACATCTTTCCTACAAGCTTCTTGCCGCTTGGCGAGTAACTTTTTTTTGGGTCCTCGAGAGGATCATGAATAGTTTGCATGAGGATAGATCATCTTGGATATACATTATCAGCTATGCAATATCATGTGTTGTACAATTTTTCTCCCATTAACATAATGAGCAGGAGGTACTATACCTTTGGCAAGGTTTGCAAACAGAGATGCCTCCAACGTATTAGTATTAATATCATTATTGGACCCTGGCAAATCAATGTGTGCATGACCACCTACAACTTCAAGAATAATAGTGGGAGATCCACTACGTCCAGTGTATTGTCCTCACTAAGCCGTTGAACAATTTTCCCTTCCTAGTCCATGCAATCTAAGCTCCCTAGCATCCCTGGAATCTCAAGCAGTTTTGTAACATCATTAGCATCTTTTGCTCTTAGATACTGTTGTCCAAATACCCTAACAATAGCTTGAGAAAATCTCTTTCTACTTTTAACTCTAATTCATTCTCCAGTTCTAATGTGTTTATCAGTTTGTATTAGCTGTCATATCATATGCTGCTGATATTCGAATGGTTGTTATTACTTTTGGTAACTACATAATCCTAATATATTAGAACGATTTCTCTATTGTACAAAATAGTCATCATTGATTTTCGACAGCATTAAGAATTTGTAAAAATAAGTTTTGACCTTCGACTGAGCCACAGTGACTTGGCTAGTCATTCAAATTGGCACCAATTCCAGTGTTTGCACAGAGAAGGCATATAGTAAGGCTTGCTTTTGTACTAATATTGCAAGGGTGAGATCAAATTCTACCTCTAATGGTGAGGATGAAGATGGTGATGGTATATGAGATGTACTTGCATGGGCACTAATCATTGTAAAATAAATATGGTAAAGAGTTCAATGAAGAATAACCTAATAACTCGTTGCCTTATATAAGCTCTTATATAAGCTCATAAACGGTGTTCTCTATCTAGCACAAGATAAGGAAAATCTCTTTATAAGTGATAGATTAGATTTTATTGATCTTTGTTTATTGGTATTTCTATTTGTTTTACTCAAATAATTGAAAAGACAATGAAATTCTCACTATATCTTTTTACAATAGTTAGATTATATTTTATCCATTTCAGTTGTTTACTGTTTATTATATTCCTATTTTTTCAGCTTAAATAATTGAAAAGATAATGAAAATCTTACTATATTTCTTCACAACCATTATATTATATTTCAGTCAACTGAACATTTATTAGTATTTCTACCGTTTCTATTTAAATAATTGAAAAGATAAGGAAAATCTCAACTTATCTTTCATTTCAAATGCTTCATCCATTTCATATTCATTCAATTCAGGAAATTTCTATAAAGTATTTATATCTACATAAATACCTACATCTGCTTCTTATATGATAATATTATATAAAGAATTAATAACTTATATTTTATAAAGAAAAAAACTAACATAACAACATAATTATAAAAATTTAAAAATATTAAAAAACAATACCTGTGGACTTTCGTTCGAGACTAGCGAAATCTTCAGTGAAACTCCTACTAGTTTTAAATATTGAATTTTTGAGCATTTTTATCTCAAAATTAATGTTTTTTTGCACATAATCTTCAAAATCATCAATGTGTACCTTCCTATGATCTTCAAAGTTAAAAAAAAAAAAATTCAAGAAATTATTAGAGAGAATGTAGAGAAAAATAGGGTAGAAAGAGAAAGTGGAAGGGGGAAATGATTTTCTTTTCTCGCTATATTTTAATGTTCCCCGTTATGATTTTATCCATTACCAAATACTTATAATTTTGACCATTCACCTTGGCCTATAGAGATTTATATTTTTGACAGAATATCCACGATCCCTTCACTAGGTTAATTGCGGATGAGTAAGGTATCAAGTGCATCTCGGCACTAAACTACAAGCCTCAAAACTAAAACAAAGCTCGGAATAACACTTAGAAATATATATATATATATATACTACGCAGCGGAAAACAGAATAAACTAAGTACAGAAAGAGTTACCACTGCAAAAGATTTAGGGTTACTTCTTATAACCTCTCTAATACAAGAAATACTTTACAAAACCAAATCTACAACACTTCGAGCTGGTCAAACTTAAAAACTACACAAATCCATAACTATGGACAGCATGTCCCAACCCCAATACTCCGTGCAAAATATTCTAACAGCCTACTGTACTGTCTCTCGTTCCGAGTCATCTTAAAAAAAAAACACGACATCTAAAGACGTGAGCGCTAACGCTCAGTAAGTCCATATGTGTGTACTTCCGTTTTTTTCTTAAAAATAATGATGTTGAAAAACCTTAGAGGGGGGTGAATAAGGTTTTTGGCTAATTTTAAAAAATCTTTTGTGTGGTTAGAAAGATAACCCTCCAATTTGTATGTGAAAGAATTCTAAAACTCTTTTTGATAAGAATCACACCAAACAAAATCTTATAGTTTTGGCAATCAAGAAATGAGCATAGAATTAAACTTTAAAGAACATGCACAACAATTTATAGTAGTTCACTCTCTCAAAGGGCTACATCCACTACTTTGAGACTCAACCCAAGGATTTCACAAATTCACTATCTTCAAAGTTGGTTACAAAACAACACAATGAGGATCACCCTCCAAGGGTTTTACAAAAAAACCTCTAAGTTTACACAACAAAACAATACAACGAATTTATCAAAGAATCACCCAAAGGGTTTTCCATAAACCTTTGATCACAATAAAAGAATAAGAAGAGTAAGGAATAATGTTACCAAATGAACTTGAGAAGAGGAAGATACAACTCAATGGAATACTTCTACAAGTACCTCTTTACTTCTTCTTTGATGGATGATCAACAATGAAGCTCCAAGAAGATTTTTCTATTTGTATGTATGAGATGAAGATCTTTGAAAGAATGTACTTTTAAAGCTCTTTAAATGTTCTAAAATAATCTCAATCAAGTTTCAATTTAACCTCCATTGATTTTGCAGCTGATCAAAGTCAATATATATATATGAAGGAGAAGAAAGTAGCCGTTACACTGTGTAACGGTAATATTTTTGCAGTAAAAGACTGAAACCGGACGACTGGTTTTAGAAAACGGACGACTTATTTTTGAAACAGAAAGATTCGGACGCATCCTACAAAAATCGGATGATCCCTCTTAAAAATCGGACGACCGATTTTAAAATAGGACGTCCTATTTTAAAAATCGGATGACCTGTTTTAAAAATCGGATGACCAGTTTAAAAATCGGATGACCCCTTTTTTTTAGAATGACTTAAAAGCCCGTTTTCCTTAAACAAGCCAGTTTTCCTTAAACAAAAAGAACTTTCCTTCACATTTCAAAATATGTATTCTTGATACTCTTTTAGAGATAAGAAAACTTTTGAAGGCATCAAAAACTCTATCAAGACACTTGACCAACAAACAAAGATGAGAGTTAGGGAGTTTTACAAAATACCTTAGCATATCCCTAACTAAGACATAAGTCTTCAAGGCCTTGATCTTGGAATGACTTGATCTTTCCTTCTTCATTATGTTTTAATTCCAAGAGCTTTTACTTCTTATATAGTGTAGTCTTGAGCCTCCAAAAATGCTTCTTTTGTTCTATAGAGACTAAGCTATACTCATCACACAAACATATGTTAATAATAATAAAAAACATACACAATAATGCCCTTAGGGCTAACAGATGTAACTTTAGCTCATGCAATGTTATAGGAAAGCATTTTCTTGGCTGTTTTTACAAGTGCCGATACTTGAACCTATATGAGGAGTGTGAACGCAACTGGGAAGTCTGAGCGAATCAAGATATATCAGTGCAGCTTCTACACCCCAATTCAAAATTTATGCCATGCAAAAGTCGGGCTCCATGGACAAAATTCCGAACTCATAACGAGGTCATCGAAATCAAGTTCAGGCATCCCATTGTCAGTACTAGCCAAACACCGTACGAGCGCTCGATTCCATAACCACTGCACTCTCCAATTTATAAAACCAGGCTACAGATCATGGGGCACCTACTAGGTCCGCCTTGAGACCAACCTCAGTTTCGAGCCCTTCTTGACTCTGCACAAGGCGGTCGTCCCACCGTAGAGCATGATACGATGTATGACATAATACCGATGGGCCAAACTCTCAACGGTATTATGTCTTTTCTCAAGTAGATCCACCCTTCAGAGTTTCTAACCGTCAACGTCGTTCACGTCATCAGAAGAGGCCCTAGTATGGGGGACTAACTACTTACAATGCAATCTTCTGACGCTTTCAGATACATACAAACCTGTCAACAAACTTCGTCCCTGGTCGAATGAGGTTTTCATATCCATTTATAAATCAAAAGGTCACCCACTCGGTGAATTACATACATTTAGGTTATAACTGCTTTAGAATAACAAAATCTCCATCCGTTAGCCCAGACATGCTTATGCAAGTTTTATAAATATGTCAAGTTAACATCTACTAGGACTAACTATGCAACTAAATAACATCAATACATTCTCAACTTGTAGTAATAATAACCCTTGTTCAAAAACATGACAATTCTTTTTGAAGTAAACACTTATACGGAGCTCCGCTCTTATGCATTTCTAAGGCACAAGTTAAACACATTATGAAGAATCTCCAATTTAAAATAACACCATGTTATATCGCCCCAAAAACAGTAGACATTTTATAAGATGCTTAGCTACATAAAAATTTATACGCATTTCAAGCAACATCGTTACAAAATATTTAGGCGAGGTTTGTGGACTCACCTGAGTGCAGACTTGGTATTATAATCCTACAAATAGGGTAACAATAAAAATAAAGAAAACACTTAACTATGAATGCCAACATTTCTATTCAATAGTGAAAATAGATATCTTCTTAACAATCTTAGTGTATATACATCCCTAAAGAAGACCTAACATTTTAAAATTTCAAGAGTTTCTAATTTGAACACTTACCCAAAGCGTCTAAATTGTTTAAAATAAATTTAAAAATTAACTATAAAATTAAATCATACACAAAAAATTCATTTAGTTCATTTAATCTTCGAGAGAACACAAAGAAAAAAAAAAAGAAACATAAATAAAAACTTTAGATTTCAAAGAAATGACAAATGACAATTTCCATAGTCTCAAGTGAAGAAGCAGCTAGCAATGCTCACACAAACTACCTCCACCATTGTTGAAATCCACCATCTGCTGTAGCGCCTAAACTAGCCCCCACTGAGACGTTGCAAATTGCGAAAACAAGGAAACTCTGGCTGACCAACAAATTGAAAACACAAAGTACCCCCCAAGCAGCAGCCGGCGTCCACCTGCACGCTACTCCTTAGGCAGCTTGAAAAAAGCCTCTAAAAAACACAATAGTGCTCGCCGATCATCCAATCAACCGCAGACCACGACCCTCACCATTGCCGCACAACACCCCTCAAATTGGCAAACCACCAACAACAAACAAGAAATAAAAAACACACAATATTCATAATTTACACAAATCTTGAAGACATACAAAGATTCCAAAATATCAAAATTACATAATCTAAAATCTATGACACTAAACCAAACGTCTAATAACACTATGCCAATGGAGCTTAATCCGCCGGGGCCAACCATCACAGGCCGGGATGAGGGTGAATTGGCAACGGTCCCTTTTTCAATCTCGAAGATAATTAATTTTTTCTTAAAAAAGGATTACTTTTTTCTTGTATTGATACATCAAAAGAGAGAATGTGATTAGAATTTAACCTTTATTCTGAGAAGGTGTGTTCTGATTATTTGAGACATTGTTATTAATTTTTTAAAGGAAAATAAAAATTCAGTTACCTAAAAAAGAACAAAAATCAGTAAGTTCTGTTTTTTTTAGAAGTTTAAATTTTTAGCACGGATAAATCGCAGCGAACCATGACAGATAGGTAATCGTATTCGGAGTTTTTTTCTGAAAAAAAAAAGAAAAAGAAAAAAAGGTTGTACATGACGAAAGCTCCCTCGAATCCATTCTCAATAGCTCTTCAATCTCTCTCTCTCTCCCCTCTTCACTACTCGGTCTGCAATGCGATCGATCTTCAAAGTAACCCTGAAACTTCATATTTTGCGAGCTTTTTAACGAATTTGTAATTGCAGAAGGAAATCTTGATGTTTATTTGATTATAAGTCTCAGAATAATTCGGGTGATTCTGCAAGTAAATTGAGCACTTGATTGACTGATTTAATAAATAAATTGGTTTGATTAGGATTTCTGTGGATGCTTTTGGAGATATTTTGATTCTGCTGTTTATTAGAGTCATTTTCAGCTTTCCATTCAATGACGTGGTTGAAAAGAGTGGAGTCTTTCCGAATAACAATCATCAGTTAATTGTCGATGAGATATTGGGTTTTCATTGTTAGGGTTTTGGAATTGAGCTGTTGATCGGATTTATAACTACTTGAGGCAATATATAATTTTGGAGCGCTGGGTGCGAATCAGTCTCGGCAGAGGCCGCCGTCACCGGCCGGTGGTTTACCACAATGGTTCTTCCTCCGCTCTAGTTCACCCCAACCATACTCTCTCCAATACCTTCCGCAAATGGACTTCGTCAGCCGCCACGCCGCCTCTTCTTCTGCTACTGATAATCAACCACAACCAGCTCCGCCACCTCCATCAGAGTCCACCTCCTCCTCCTCCGCCCCTGCACATCCTCATGCTCCTGAAGAGCCTGAGTACTTGGCCCGCTATATGGTTGTTAAACACTCGTGGCGTGGGCGTTACAAGAGGATCTTTTGCATTTCCAATTATACTTTGATTACTTTGGATCCAGGGACGTTATCCGTGACTAATTCGTACGATATAGGCACTGATTTTGAAGGGGCATCGCCAATTATAGGTCGGGATGAAAATTCCAATGAGTTTAATATCAGTGTGAGGACTGATGGGAAGGGGAAGTTCAAGGCTATTAAATTTTCATCTAGGTATAGAGCGAGTATATTGACTGAATTACATAGAGTCAGATGGAATAGGATCGCAGTTGTTGCTGAGTTCCCTGTCCTACATCTTCGGAGAAGAACATCAGAGTGGATTCCTTACGTAATGTTCTAACCTTGATCCTGTTTGGTATTGTTTTGTGCTGTTGTTTGTACGGCTGTCTGTATCTCTTCATTAAAAGTCTGTTTCCAATATGGGTTTTGGCTGTTCTGCTCAATTACCATTACAAATCACACATTATAGTATTGTTTTCTTACTTGCGGATCTTCAAAAGAAAAAAAAAGAAGAATTAATCTTATATAGAATCATGAGATTGGGTGGAATAGTAGTTTACTAAAGAAGCATGGTATTGGGTGGATTATTATTTTTTTTGTCAAGAGACTGAATTGAAAATAGTTGCCTATCAGTGCAAAAAGGAACTCATGGATGTACATGTTGCATATACATTGAGATATATCATGGCCAAAAGATATTGTAGTTACTGTAAAACAGCTACTAGAATTGACATGAGAGTATGGTTAGTTTTGTTTGTTGTATCCACTGATCTTTTTGGCGTAAAAAATGTTGGCTTTGAAATATTGATTAATTCTCAGGGACTGTTGACCTATGAATTATTAGCCATAGGAGCTTCATTTGTCATCCAACTAGGTAGTTTATTGATGCCGGTGCTTTTACATGGATGCACTTACATGCTCAATTCTTGTTTGAGGATAATGCTATATGGTAAGGAAGGTAGTTTGTTGGAATTTTGAATTTCTTTCTGAATTACTGGGTCACAATTGTAGTTTTATGATAATTTATGTATGCAGATTGTAAATCCTGTTAGATGAGAAATTCTTCTTTCCTTTTGAATACCTTAGCATAAACTCCATTCCTTTTGAGTGCTTAATGATGATTTTTGCATTGGAAAATCTTACTGTCACTGAGTTCCCCCCAAATCTTACAGTCATTGCTTACTTCTTAAATGCATGGGTGCCACGGAGATGTTCAGGCTATGCCCTTCTGAGCATTAAGCTTGGGATCCGAGCAAAAGCTATGTCCCACAACCAACGAATTGAAAGATTCGTAAATGTTTGCATAGATAGGAAGGCTGTGTTTAAAATCCTTCACAGATATTGAAATTAAAAGAGGAGAGACACGGATTGGTTCTGCAATGTAATCATGGTGTTGGTAGTGTTGTGGAGAAACTACAATTGAATATCCTATTCCCTGAACTGAAATACTCCATTAGCCCTAAATTGAACGTTCACATATTATTTTGGATTGCTTGAAAATGAATGTTGAGTAAAAATGTTGTTTCAATTTAAATTTCTGAAATTAAGGTCACTTGTGGAGAAAAGGATGGATATGGAGTATATTTTTCTTTTGAGTAAAAAATATGGACTCTACGGTCCAATGACAGTGTGCATGTAAAATTGTGGACACAATTTTAATGGTTGAATGTCCTCCAACATTAATTATGGACATTCAATTTGGATCAGTGGGAGTAAAAGGTTGATCACTTATTTTTAGTGGACACACGTAACAATGCTGCTTTTATGACTGAACTTGAGTCAATCTAAACAATACTCCATTTTAAATCAGATGTGAGTATAAGGTATTTTGTGTTACTCTTGGTTAGTAAAGCAGAACCATTTAGTTTCTTGAGTCCCAGTTTACATGGCAGCGGCCCTCTATCCCATTTGTTCAGGTTTTGAAAGTTACACGGTAATAGAGGTCAACTGAGAGAATTCTCAAGACTGATTTCAACTGAGTAGGATGTGAAGCAAAGATTTGAGTTTTGGAGTAGATTTCTTGAATAGATTTTGACTTTCCCGTGTCAATTCTGGAATTGTTCACAAGGGGAATGGAATTGTTCAACTTTAAATGTGTTCTGTGATTGGGCATAGTAGGATGTAGGAAGTTCAATTTTTTTTATTTTTTTAATTCTCATATAAGTCCCACCTGAGAGTTCTTTTTTGCTTTACCTTGATTCTTTATTTTCTTAATTAAGAAATGAAATTTCCACAGTCTCAAGTCTGTAAGTGGAACTTCTGTATGTTTCAAAGGAGGTACGATCCACTGATATTATGTGTGGCACATGCGTGAATTATTCTCGTCCATTTCACTTTATGTGAATTCTTAGCTTGTGATAACATTGTGTGAACATTGATACTGGAACTTCTTTTTATTGTAGAAACTAAAAGTAACATACATTGGTGTTGAACTCATTGATTTAAAATCTGGGGATCTTCGCTGGTGCTTGGACTTCAGAGATATGGATTCTCCTGCTGTTATTCTTCTATGTGATCCTTATGGAAAGAGGAATACCGATCAGGGTGGTTTTGTTTTATGTCCTTTATATGGAAGAAAATCTAAAGCTTTCCAGGCTGCTTCAGGGACTTCATGTGCTGCTATAATCTCAAATTTGGTATGTTAGACTTTTTTGTATTTATGATTGCATTTGAAAGGAATTTGGATAGAATTCTTTCTTGAACCATGATCAAACTTTCTACCTTGTTTTTGTATCTTTTCAGCACTTTTTTGGTGTTATATATAAATACTGATATTTCTGAACAATTCCTGTCCAGACCAAAACTGCTAAATCCATGGTTGGGTTGCCATTATCTGTTGAGAGTTCTCAATCATTGACCATTGCTGAGTATATAAAGCGGAGGGGTAACTCTTATCATCAATAGTGTTGGCACTTTGCCTCCTAATATGTTTCTTGCTGTTGGACTCACTTCTGACTGACTTTATCATCTTTTACTTGTGGATACATGGAACTTGCAGCCAAAGAAGCTGTTGGGGCAGAAGAAACTCCTTGTGGGGGTTGGTCTGTGACAAGATTGCGGTCTGCTGCTCATGGGACCCTAAATTCTCCAGGTTTGAGTTTGGGAATTGGACCCAAAGGAGGACTTGGTGAAAATGGTGATGCTGTATCGCGTCAGCTTATTTTGACAAAGGTTTCACTTGTTGAAAGGCGCCCAGAGAACTATGAAGTATGTTTTTGATGCCCGTATTCTATGGCTTTAGAGGCATAATATATGCGTGTATTGCTTTTCAAACAATTAGTATCAAAGAATTGGCCCAGCTGACGAGTCTGAGTTATAAAGATCCTTTTGCTGGGAAGGAAAAAAGTCATGCAGAGGGAAAATGACAAAACTAACTTATTAAATCCTTAAATTATATTGTTCTGCAACCAGTTATGCTCTACCCATAAAAAAAAAAAAAAGCCAGTTATGCTCTTAAGTTTTTGATGAGCTCTGATCTTTTCTATACATGGCTCCTTGTTTTTTTATGGAATTTAGTTTGTTTAAATTCACAAAATAAACTAAAATCCCATTTTGAACTGTATGATGGGTCGTTGAAATGGGATTTTTTTACTTGAAGAGATGGACATGCAATAACTGTGTTTTTGTATATGTATTTGTACCCGATACATGAGCTGTCATGAAATCCAGATAACAATATTGTATTCATCTGATTAGTATGAGAAGTCGAAAGTTTATATTGTGATTCTGGAAATGAGGATGCCGATGCCGATTGGTAGGCTTAGTTTATGAAGTCTTGTATTGCTAAGTATCTGCTTCTTAGAATTTGAAAAGGCTATCCCAAATTTTTGCCTGCATGAATCTGGCTGCCATATGGCCTAGTTTCTCCAGGTGGAGGTTTGCATAGTGTGCTTAGATTGATTGTCTAATCTCATAGAAGTGAGCCTATTCGCTTTTCATTTCTACTATGTTCTATTTGTCTATTATGCAAGGGTTCTATTTGTCTCATAGAAACCTATTAGCTGTTTTCATCTACTTTGTTGTCATTCTGATTGTGCATGTCAATTGCTTTGTGTGGGACCCAGCACCTTGCCTTCTCTCCCTCCTCTCCTTTTGTTTTGAAGGACAAATTTGAACATTACCATAGACAGCCATCCACAGCTATCAAACCTGAATTGACTAGTAGCACTTGACCCAGTCAGTATGGATAATTGAAGTGTTATGCGTGCCTGTGTTTTAAATCTGGGCTTTTGGCCTTACCTATAAATAACACAGTAGACCATTATCTCTGAGCTACCCCATGAAGGACATCTCGTTAAGCCTTCTAAGTGTTGGCATTTTACATTTCACTGCAGTAGTGGCATTAAGAGTATCTTATAGTTTACTGTCAAGAATCTCTTGTAATGCTCTCAAACTGCAATCTTCCTTTTTTCTTCTTTCAAGAATAAAATTTTAAATGAGATTTACTTAATTGGGTATTTTGTGCCAAAGAACTTGTTAAAGAAGTAGATGGGGCTGAAAATCTCAGATCTCTTTGCAATAGGTTGCCTAGAGAATCATGTAAATCTTAATTGCCATCTGAATGTGTGTTTGGAGGAGAGGTGGGATATGTAATAACCAGAGTGATAAATTTTAATAAACTGTAGTTACTTTTTCACTTGCTGTTGGGGATGACCCAATGAATGGGTAAAAGTTTCTATAGTTTAGTTGATCTTCTCAGAGTATGCTGGTCATTCAAACATGTTTCTTTTCTTTTGTGGACTTCACTCAGTATTATATCCATTTCACTGATTGAATGCAGGCTGTTATTGTCCACCCTTTATCTGCTGTTAGTGCTCTTGTTCGATTTGCTGAGGAGCCACAGATGTTTGCAATTGAATTCAATGACGGATGCCCTATTCATGTGAGGCTTGTTCGCTTAGTAACAATGTCATCGACTGGTTTGGAAGATGTGAAGTCTGAAATTTATTGTCTTATTTCAGGTTTATGCTAGCACATCTCGAGATAGCTTGCTTGCTGCAGTTAGAGATGTGTTGCAATCAGAAGTAGGTAGATGTGTTTTCTCTTGGGTTATTTTCCCTTTCATTTGCCTTTAGTTTTATGCTTAAAGGGTTGGCTAAATTAAATAGCTCTCTGTTTATTTGATTATTCTTGTAATAAAATTCAGTTCCGAGTATGAGAATTTTCCTAAATGTCATGCAAATTTTGTTTATGAATCTGTTCTGCCATTTTGTTTACCCAGGGTCAGTGTCCAGTTCCTGTCTTGCCAAGACTCACAATGCCTGGTCATCGGATTGATCCACCTTGTGGCAGAGTTCATCTACAGAGTAAGCAACTTCCTTCTGCGCAACAGAAGGTTGTTGCTGATATGGAAAAGGCAACCATGCATCTGAAACACTTAGCGGCAGCTGCCAAAGATGCTGTAGCTGAAGGAGGATCTATTCCTGGATCAAGAGCTAAGTTGTGGCGTCGAATAAGGGAATTTAATGCATGTGTACCATATATTGGAGTTCCCCCCAACATTGAAGTGCCTGAGGTGACTCTAATGGCCTTGATTACAATTCTTCCTGCTGCTCCCAATCTGCCTCCAGAATCACCTCCCTTGCCGCCACCTTCTCCAAAAGCAGCTGCTACAGTAATGGGTTTTGTTGCATGCTTACGGAGGCTGCTTGCTTCTAGAAGTGCTGCATCGCATGTGATGTCTTTTCCTGCTGCTGTTGGACGAATAATGGGATTACTCAGAAATGGGTCTGAGGGGGTTGCTGCCGAAACTGCAGGTCTTATCGCAGTACTTATTGGGGGTGGCCCTGGGGACACGAACTCATTGACAGATACAAAAGGAGAGCGGCATGCCACATTTATGCACACCAAATCTGTGTTATTTTCTAATCAGGATAGTCTTATAGTTCTAGTTAACAGGTTAAAACCCATGTCTGTGTCACCTCTGCTGTCGATGTCTGTTGTTGAGGTTCTAGAGGCAATGATTTGCGACCCACATGGTGAAACGACCCAGTATACAGTATTCGTAGATTTATTACGTCTAGTTGCAGGTTTACGGCGTCGCTTGTTTGCATTGTTTGGACATCCTGCCGAAAGTGTAAGAGAAACAGTCGCTGTTATAATGCGTACAATTGCTGAAGAAGATGCTGTGGCAGCAGAATCAATGCGGGATGCTGCTTTACGTGATGGTGCATTACTAAGGCATTTACTGCATGCATTTTACCTTCCTGCTGGTGAGCGGCGTGAGGTTAGCCGACAACTTGTTGCTCTTTGGGCTGATTCTTATCAACCTGCGCTAGATTTGTTGTCAAGAGTATTACCACCGGGCCTTGTAGCTTATTTGCACACGCGTTCTGATGGAATTTCAGTGGAAGATCTCTCCAATCAGGAAGGATCTCTGATGAGTAGGAGACAAAGACGTTTACTCCAACAAAGGAGGAATCGTCCAGGGAGACCTGTGACATCTCAGGCACATTTGTCATCCTCTGCTGATAATTTGGAGGCTGGGGATCAGGCTAAGCAGTCAAGTACTGGCATAGATGGTTATCCAAAAGTTTCTCTAGATCTGAGGTCTGGACAGGTTCCTCCTATTCCATCTTCAGCAGCAAATACAGGTGATAGTGTTCCAAGTGAATTGCCTGGTACAGGAATTTCACAAGGTGCTTTATCTGCAGCTGTTGATTCTCCTGATGTTCCAAATGTAAATTCATATGATTCCGTTGATCCTGGTGCTATTTCTGATGGTAATGTAGTTGGTAACCAAAACATGCCCCTGCCTGGACCAGCTCAGGTTGTCGTAGAGAATGCTTCTGTTGGATGTGGTCGGTTACTATTGAATTGGCCTGAATTTTGGCGGGCTTTTAGTCTTGATCATAATCGTGCAGACTTGATCTGGAATGAGCGCACCAGGCAGGAGTTACGAGAGGCTTTGCAGGCTGAGGTTCATCGGTTAGATGTTGAAAAAGAACGCACCGAGGATATTGTTCCTGGAGGCGCAGCTTCAGAGGCCATGTCAGGGCAAGTCAGTGTGCCTCAGATTTCATGGAACTACACAGAGTTCTTTGTTAGATATCCTAGTTTATCAAAAGAAGTTTGTGTGGGTCAATATTACCTTCGTCTACTGCTTGAGAGTGGCAGCAGTGCAAGGGCACAAGACTTTCCACTGCGTGATCCTGTTGCTTTCTTCAGAGCACTATATCATCGATTTTTATGTGATGCGGACACTGGCCTTACTGTTGATGGTGCTGTTCCGGATGAGTTGGGATCCTCTGATGATTGGTGTGATATGGGAAGATTGGATGGTTTTGGTGGTGGTGGTGGATCCTCAGTGAGGGAACTCTGTGCTAGGGCCATGGCTATTGTGTATGAGCAGCATTACAACACTGTAGGACCTTTTGAGGGAACTGCTCATATCACTGTTCTGCTGGATAGGACTGATGATAGAGCTTTAAGACATCGTCTTCTTCTTCTTTTAAAGGTACAACTGTGCTTCCTTTCTTGCATCGCTTCTGATATCAGATTTTGGGCGAACGTTTAAAGACTTATTAATCCGGAAGTGGGTTTTCTCATTCTCTGTTTTGGTAATTTTAACAAATTATTTAAACACTAAATGAAGATTCATGTATAAGAGATCTCTTTGTTAACTAAACTTGCTTTTTGCTCTAAGGCCTGAGCTTTTGTTCTTAGATGAGGCTTTAGGAGTTGCTAGATGGTGCTTGCTACCTGAATGATTATATGAAATAGTTAATCGGTTAGTCTTTTGGTAGGAGACTGCCCTGGCACTCTTTTCTTAATAATGATCGATAATAAAGTGACATACCTAAATAAAATTTGGATTCTTAAAGCTTTGATGGCTTTTTGCTGATCCTTGTGTAGTGACTTTTTCTGGGGAATTGTTGAGGTGCATGCATGTAATTTTGGTCTATATATTCATATATTCTCTAAGGTGGAATTTTGAGTCTCATGTGCCTTTCCTTTGGGTAGGAAGATCTCTTTACTGGTAGTCAAACTGTCTCAGAGGAAAACTGAAGTCCATTTCCTTTGTACTAAGCTAGTGGTTTTCTAGTTTTTGAACCTGCGCTGCCTACTAAAGAATATAATGTGGAGTGGCACGAGTAAAATTTTGTTGAAATTATTGGTGCTTCTCTTTGGTTAATATTTGTGGTGGGTCAAGGTACCTTATCATATTTCTGAAGGAGCCCAGATCTTAAGAAAGATGAATCTACTGATTAACATGATATGTTTCTTCTGCTTGCTGCTGGAGCTAATAGTTCTTCAAATTAAGGGTTCAGTTCTTGATGATATATAAACTTAATGAGTTTCAGTATCCTTTGGACATTTTCCAGAATATACATACCATCTTTACCAGCCTTCCGTGTATCAGTTCTGGAATGTTTCAAAAAGTTAGGGTCCCGTGGTCTAATTTGACATCTGGAATCTCTTTTGAACCTTACCTGTTCATGTTCAGGCTTGCAACAACTATAACTATGCTTTTATTAAGATAGCTGCTACTTTTTGACCGAAGAGATATTGGTACCTATGTTTTAATTATGACCACATTCTGTACAATGCCTTTCCTGCTCGTTTAGGTTTTGATGAAGGTTTTATCAAATATCGAGGCATGTGTCTTGGTTGGAGGTTGTGTCCTTGCTGTTGATTTGTTGACAGTTGCGCATGAGGCTTCAGAAAGAACAGCTATACCTTTGCAGTCCAACTTAATTGCTGCTACTGCTTTTATGGAACCTTTGAAGGACTGGAAGTTTATTGACAATGATGGTACACAAGTTGGACCTGTTGAGAAAGATGCTATTAGAAGATTCTGGTCAAAGAAAGAAATAAATTGGACAACAAGATGCTGGGCTTCCGGGATGCCTGACTGGAAGAGATTACGAGATATTCGTGAACTTCGATGGGCACTATCTCTCCGAGTGCCAGTACTTACTCCGACTCAGGTACTGTGGCATATAATATCACATTTGTATCTTGGGATGCCCGAATATATTTGATACTGTTTGATAATACATATCTTCTCATTGCTTAAAGATTAAACAGGTAGTTTATTGAGTCTCACATATTTAGCATGCTAAATGTTTGAACTAGGCATGTGCTCAGCAGTCTTTCATTTTCTTCTTATACATATGTAGTGAAAATACTGCACAAAAAAAGTGGTGTACTGATCATATATTGCTATTGGTTAAAAGATTGGTAAGGGAATATTGTGCATTCTTCTTCCTAAAGAATTCTCTTTAGTTGGAGTTTCTTTTCCCTAACAAAAAGAATGCCTGGAGTGACCTTAAGGGGTCTCTTTTCCTTTTAATGCTATAACATGAAATTTCAGAAACAATTAGGTTTATTGTGCCATCATCTCTTTCATGAGATGATTAATTGAGTTAAAGATTATGACAAGAAACTGGGAGATGGAGTGTGATATCATTGTGTTGTGAGCTTATTTTTTTGGTCATGATAAGCTACCATTTTATCTGGAGTTCTATTGCTTCCGTCTTTCCATATAGTGATATTTCCAAATAGTGCTGCTGATTCATTTACTTGGTTTATGTATTCAATCGCTTTGATATGAGATAGAACTACAGGGAGATTTGATAATATTAGAATTCATAATAGTCAAATTTGAATTGACAAATTGACAATCTTTTATCATATGTTATGTGATTCTATCAGTCAGCTTTAGCTTTCAATATTGTGAGGTATCTTATGAGATAAATACTGCATTAGGTAGGGGAGGCTGCGCTTTCCATATTGCACAGCATGGTAGCTGCACATTCGGATATTGACGATGCTGGAGAAATTGTTACACCAACACCTAGAGTAAAACGGATCTTATCGAGCCCACGATGTCTGCCACACATTGCGCAGGTATTGTCATGCTTCTCAATTTTCAGATTCCTTTTTCCTGACAAATTAGATTTTAAATGCTTTTGTAATCTGTCGATACAAAGTTTTCTGGCATCAAGCAGTGTAATTTAGATATCCGAATATTCAGCTGCAAATACCATAAAAGGAGAGTTTGATATTTAGATGTTTGATATGTATTCTAGGAAGTTGGTGTCAAGATACTTGGTGGTGCTACTTCCAAAACTTGCTTTAGTTTTTGGGGTTCAAGTCAATGTTTGCAGCTCAACGGCTATCAACCTTGTGTTGGCTATTCAGTTACTTGAATTTGTTCTTAGGGCTCGAATTATTTAGCTTCTTCCTTGCTTAGGTTGTTCATTCAATTCCATGAGATATAAGAGATCAACAAGGTGGTTTAGTTGGTATAACATGCTTCGTGATTGTGTGTTCCTACCTGCATACATTTCATGCTGTAATATGCTGATTTAATATTGCGCATAATTTTATCCTATGGGTTACAATTAAGATAATTTGCATCTGTTCATGTTTTATTGTCTTAATAAGTTCCAAGTTCTTCCATATACGTTCAAAATTTCATTCTGCTTCTTATATATATGGCACAAGCTTTGGGAAACAACTTTTTCGTATATCAACTGAATTTAATTGTTTCATAATAGGCTATGCTTTCTGGTGAACCAACCATTGTTGAGGGGTCTGCTGCTTTGCTGAAGTCGGTTGTTACTAGGAATCCAAAAGCAATGATTAGATTATATAGTACTGGGGCATTTTATTTTGCCCTTGCATACCCTGGATCAAATCTTCTTTCAATTGCTGAGCTTTTCTCAGTGACTCATGTTCATCAAGCTTTTCATGGTGGTGAGGAAGCTGCTGTATCATCTTCTTTGCCTTTGGCAAAAAGGAGTGTTTTGGGTGGGCTTTTGCCTGAATCGTTGCTCTATGTCCTGGAACGTAGTGGTCCTGCCGCATTTGCTGCAGCAATGGTTTCTGATTCTGATACTCCTGAGATTATATGGACGCACAAAATGAGAGCAGAAAACTTGATTCGTCAGGTTAGTTTACCTTTAATAGGATATAATTCTGTAGTTCTTTCTGCTTGTTCTTCAAATGTATAAGTACGTCTACTGTGCATTGACATTCTTCAAACAACTTAATCTTGTATTCTGTTTTCTGCAGGTTCTGCAGCATCTTGGAGATTTTCCTCAGAAATTATCCCAGCATTGTCATTCTTTATATGATTATGCTCCTATGCCACCAGTAACATACCCGGAGCTGAGAGATGAAATGTGGTGTCACCGATATTATCTTCGGAACTTGTGTGATGAGATCAGGTTTCCAAATTGGCCCATTGTTGAACATGTTGAGTTTTTGCAATCGTTGCTGGTAATGTGGCGTGAAGAGTTGACAAGGAGACCAATGGATCTTTCTGAAGAAGAAGCTTGCAAAATACTGGAGATCTCTTTGGAGGATGTATCAAAAGATGATGCCCCTAAATCACAGCCGTCTGGATCAGCTGACGAGATTCGTAATATATCAAAGCAAATTGAAAATATAGATGAAGAAAAGCTTAAGAGACAGTATAGGAAACTTGCAATGAAATATCATCCAGACAAAAATCCCGAGGGGAGGGAGAAATTTCTTGCAGTGCAGAAAGCTTATGAGCGCTTGCAGGTATGCCGTGGCTCCTGGTTGAAAATTTGTATGTCATTTCTGCTTATTAGCTTGTTAAGAGACTTTGCAAGTCTCATGTTGTTTGAATACCCTGTAAATTGCAGTTGTGCATAAATCATATTCTTGTCCACCAGTCAGTAAATCATCAACTTTAATAATATTGCTACCTTTTACTTTATTAAAGGAGGATATGATGGTCAATGAGGACAAAAGTGCATTTCATGCGGAAACTTTGCTGCTAATGCAACAGTTTTAAACATTGCATGTTCCAGAAATATAATTGAGAATTCTATTAAAATACCAACAAAAGATGCATTCTTGGTCGTCTTATGGTACCTACATTTATATTCTTTTTGAGTTTGATTAATCATCTTTGCTAGATGAATTCAGAATTTTTGTATGTGGTCCTCTGTGTCATATATTCCAATTGGTGATAATTATCCCGCATGGCTAGTTTGTGAGCAAATTTACTCCTTATAATGCTTGGGCAAGCCTTCCTCTCTTGAGGTACCTTTTGGTGTTGGAGTTAGGCCCAAGCCCAGTTCTTCAACACCAATAATTATTGCCGGTTTACCTGGGTTAAGGCTATTAGAATCTTTTGGGCCTAAACATGCATTCTTCATACTTCAAGCAGTCACTCTGTATATTTTGTGATCTTCATTGCTGTGGGATTCATATCATGAGTACTCCAAGTCATGGAGTTCAGCAAGCTCATTTCTCATTTCTAAGCTTTCACACCATCTGATGCATGTGTCACAGAGCCTGCTGCTAGGGTCTCAACACACAGCCTTCCACCCATAAATCAGTTTAAGGTGAAATTATGCGGTCGGATTAGCATGTTTAGGCTAATGGCTAACTGCTGTATTTTAGAAGTTCTTGTTTCTGTATCTTTGAGCCAATTTTCAGAGGTGCAGAGGTTGTTCATAAGATCTCTGCATTACTGGCATATATTTATTTTTTTCGGTAATCAAGCTTGTGCAGTTTAAAACTGGTGATTTGAAGTATATACTATAAAAAGCACTGGGTATCTTAGAATAACTTTTTGGTGCGAAATATTGATGTTGGATCAAGTGATGTCTATATTGCTGCTATATGCATTGCCTCCTATCCTCTCCTAATGTACCCTCTTATAAAATTTACTTCAGGCTACAATGCAAGGACTCCAAGGTCCTCAACTTTGGAGGTTGCTGTTACTACTGAAGGGACAGTGCATCCTATATCGACGCTATGGTGATGTGCTGGAGCCATTTAAATATGCTGGGTATCCTATGTTACTAAATGCAATCACGGTTGACCAGGATGACAGCAATTTCCTTTCTTCTGATCGAGCACCACTTCTTGTTGCAGCCTCTGAACTTGTTTGGCTTACGTAAGTGCTCTGTTTTCTAAGCCATGTTATGAGCTTGCTGAACAAATTTCATATCTTGAATTCATCCATGTTTTCTCAGGTGTGCATCTTCATCACTAAATGGCGAAGAGCTTGTTAGGGATGGTGGAATACAACTCCTTGCAACTTTGCTTTCCCGCTGCATGTGTGTGGTTCAACCAACCACTCCAGCAAGCGAGCCATCCACCATTATTGTAACCAATGTCATGCGTACTTTCTCAATTCTGAGTCGTTTTGAGAGTGCCAGAATTGAGATTCTTGAATTTTCGGGCTTAGTTGAGGATATTGTTCATTGCACGGAACTTGAGCTTGTTCCACCAGCTGTTGACGCTGCTCTTCAGACCATTGCTCATCTTTCTGTCTCGTCTGAATTACAGGATGCCTTACTGAAGGCTGGCGTACTATGGTAAGCTAGATTCTTGATGCTACCTTTTAATAAGATCACATTGGAAGTGAACTGGAGTACTCTTGAGCACTATCTTGAGCACTTATTCTCTTGTCCTCACAGCGGGTCCTCCTCTTGTTTACTTTCCTTTTTATCTCTTGTATCATTCACCAACTTCTTTAAAAAGCATATTCTGCCACTAAATTTCTTCTCATCACCATCTCTCCTGGTCTGTGCACTCTGCATGTATGATTTTCTGAACTGCGCCACTCCATTCCCCTGATTGACTGAAAACGGCAAATGAAACTGTTGTGGGTCATCAGACCTTAATGAAATTTGTTAAGCTGCTATGATCCAAGAATGACATTTTAATCTTGTCATGTAATATGATAGTTATTTATGTTTCTTTTAGGTACCTTTTGCCTTTGCTGCTTCAGTATGATTCAACCGCTGAGGAATCAGACAAGTCAGAGGCACATGGTGTTGGAGCAAGTGTTCAAATTGCAAAAAATACTCATGCTATGAGAGCATGTCAGGCATTGTCTAGGCTTAGTGGTATTTCGATTGGTGAGGATAAAACGCCATACAATCTGGTTGCCTCTGATGTCCTCAAAGCCTTGCTAACGCCTAAATTAGCAAGTTTGCTGAAAGATGAATTACCAAAAGACTTATTGGGAAAACTGAATTCAAACTTGGAGACTCCAGAGGTAAATGATGCAGTATTTGTTTAGACTGAAGTGGTTTTTTTTTCCCTTCCTTTTAACCCGTGTGAGCGACATCAGATTCTCTTCATGATCTTATTATGGTGCATGTTTGTTTATCCTTTATACATTTCAATTTTGGAGGATATTAGTTCTATGTGGGTCATCTGCTATGTTAGTTGTCCAGTGTTTTATTTGCATTTTCTGGAGAGACATAATCAGACCGTTTTACTTGTTTGTTTTATCCACTTCTTTACTAAATGAAAGAAATGCATCATGATATTACTATGGTTCCTTTGCTTGATGTATTCCTGCAGGTTGAATCTAATGCTTTTAGAGAAAATAAATTGCCTGTCAGACATTTTCATGAGTTCTCTAAGATTTAGTTTGATATTCATAACAATTTGTTTATTCCAGTGTTCATGCACCTTTGAGGGGGCTGCCTGATTATGTGCTTAGCTTGTCTAGGAAGCTTTTATTTTGTATAGATTTTTTTATGGTTACTGTTTGACCGTAGATTCTGCTGGTTACATCACCTTTGATTTTCCACTGAAATGATACTGGGAATAATGTTCTCAGTGGAATTAAGGGTCTATTTGGATTGTTATTCATCCAGAAAAATTTTCACTTTTTTCACTCTAGGTCCCACTTTTTCTATCACAAAAATAAAAAATATACCCCACAAAATAACTCACTTTTCTCAATTAAGCTACAGTCCAAGTAGAGCGGTAATCTTTTGTTCAAGTGCTCAGTTATTTAATCTCCAGGTCTTGTGCTTTGAAATCTGTTTCAATTTGAGATGTTATCATCTGATAGAAAGCAGTAATTGCTTCTTTTTGTTAGATAATCTGGAACTCCTCAACCCGTGCGGAATTACTAAAATTTGTAGACCAGCAGCGAGCTAACCAGAGACCTGATGGTTCATATGATGTGAAAGATGCCCACTCCTTTGTATTTGAAGCACTATCAAAAGAACTCTTTGTTGGCAATGTATATTTAAGAGTCTACAATGATCAACCAGACTTTGAGATTAGTGAACCTGAGGTCTTTTGTGTTGCTCTTATCGACTTTATCTCGCTTCTGCTACACAAACAATGGAACTGTGATCCAGTAGTTCAATCTAGTGGCTTATCCCCCGAAACATCAGAGCTTCACACTGACACATTAAATGGGTCATTATCTGAAAATCCCACATCTGATGGTTCATCAGTGCAGTCTGGAGGAGAAGTGGTTGACAAAGAGGAAGTTGAATTGGTAAAAAATCTGCAATTTGGTCTAACTTCTCTTCAGGTAATAATTGGATTTCTTTATGGGTTTTCTTTTGTTTTTTCTACCAGGCTGTGTCTTTATGCCCTTGGATGGAGAGTGGCATTTGGTGATAAGGTTTTCAATGTTTTTTCTTTCAGCACTTGCTTACAAGCAATCCCAATTTAGCTTCGGTGTTCTCTTCCAAGGAAAAGTTGTTGCCTCTTTTTGAGTGCTTTTCTGTCCCTGTAGCATCTACAAGCAACATCCCTCAACTCTGTTTAAGTGTTCTTTCACGTTTGACCACATATGCTCCCTGCTTGGAAGCAATGGTTGCTGATGGTTCCAGTCTTCTCCTTCTATTGCAAATGCTTCACTCATCCCCTGGTTGTCGCGAAGGGGCCCTTCATGTTCTTTATGCTTTGGCAAGCACACCAGAACTTGCCTGGGCAGCTGCCAAGCATGGTGGTGTGGTTTACATTCTTGAACTTCTTTTGCCTCTACATGGTAAGTTATTTCTTCAGATTTTCTCCTGCTCCTCCAAGGAAAACAAGAAAAAAAACATGGCTTATGGAATTGAAATAACCTTGTGCAGAAGAAATTCCTTTACAACAAAGAGCTGCTGCTGCTTCATTGTTGGGGAAGCTTGTTATGCAGCCAATGCATGGGCCTAGA
This sequence comes from Catharanthus roseus, assembly GCA_028651295.1. Taxonomy (NCBI): domain Eukaryota; kingdom Viridiplantae; phylum Streptophyta; class Magnoliopsida; order Gentianales; family Apocynaceae; genus Catharanthus; species Catharanthus roseus. The sequence goes on from JAPQWS010000087.1 coordinate 1,014,339, forward strand.
GTAGCTATAACACTGGCTAGATTTTTTCCGGATGGCCTGGTGTCCATTATTAGGGATGGGCCTGGTGAAGCTGTTGTCAGTGCTCTTGATCAAACAACAGAAACTCCAGAACTTGTATGGACTCCAGCAATGGCTACTTCTTTGTCTGCTCAAATTGCAACAATGGCGTCAGACCTATACCGTGAACAGATGAAAGGACGTGTTGTTGATTGGGATGTTCCTGAGCAAGCTTCTGGTCAACAGGATATGAGAGACGAGCCTCAGGTACACCTATCAGTGAGCTCTGAATAAAAAAATTGTTTAATAACTGTTACCTACTGATTGTGAGTGAATTTACTGTCCGATAGGTTGGTGGTATATATGTCAGGTTATTCTTGAAGGATCCTAAATTTCCTCTTAGAAATCCAAAGAGATTTTTGGAAGGACTGTTGGATCAGTATCTTTCATCCATTGCTGCAGCACATTATGATGACCGTGCTGTTGATCCTGAACTCCCGTTGCTTCTCTCTGCTGCATTGGTCTCTTTGTTGCGTGTACACCCTGCTCTTGCAGATCATGTTGGATATCTTGGATATGTGCCCAAACTTGTTTCTGCAGTGGCCTATGAAGGAAGAAGGGAAGTAATGGCTTCTGAGGATCTTAGAAATGGCAGCTATCCTGGTGAAACAAATGAAGCTGAGGATGAGTCAATGCACCCGACGTCACCAACGCCACAGGAACGTGTTCGTCTTAGTTGTTTACGTGTTTTACATCAACTTGCAGCAAGTACAATATGTGCAGAAGCTATGGCAGCAACCAGTGTGGGAACACCACAAGTATGTTTCTTCTGATACAGAACCTTACACTGTAGAGGCAAAGATATGTTGGGTTTTGCTGTTTCTACGTTGGAAAAATGGATTTTCTCTTGCTCCAAGATTCTGAAAAGCTAAGCATCTAGGTTTTTAAAATTTTCAAGAGCTTTACACTTGTTGGTCTTACCTCCAGGTTGTTCCACTTTTGATGAAAGCTATTGGATGGCAAGGTGGAAGCATATTGGCTCTTGAAACACTAAAGCGCGTAGTTGTCGCTGGGAATCGAGCAAGGGATTCCCTGGTTGCACAAGGACTTAAGTAAGCATCGATATCTATATCTCTATTCCACTATTCTTAGGATATCTGTACTTCCTGTATGTGCACCCAATAGACATGTGGTGTCTCTTGGTGGTTGATGTGCTTGCTTCTTCAATCTTATCCTCCTTGCAGATAGCATATTCTGATTGATTTCATAGTATAATCAATAAAACTGTTGGTACAAGGAGTAAGTAAATTCCCACGGGAACCTTGTCATACTGAAGATGCATTTAGATTGGGTTTTAAAACCAAAACCCTATTACTTTTTAACTTTGGACCCCACCCCTTCTCTCACAAACAATTTATTTTTTATGCAACTCAAGTAAAAAAACTCCACTTTTTTTCATTCTTAAATCCAATCCAAATGGACCCTGATTGTTTAACACCCATATAATATGGTGTTCAATTTGGAGGACTTTCGGTATGGTAGAGTTTTGTGACCCTCAATTATGCAAGAGCTGGCCATATTCCTTGAAAAGTATCCTTCTATTTGTGTTCAATAATCGAACCTGCACTTAATCTGCTGGAAGTAGTATGCAAATTTTCCTGCACAATAATAATTTCTTGTTTTACGTAAAACAAGGAAAACAGAGGACTCAATTAAGCAAATTGCTCTTTTCACCATTCCGCTTGGATGACATTTACTTCTTTTTTTTTTTTTAACCCTTTTTAGACTTTTGGGTGTTTATCTTGCTTGCATGCATGCCTTTGTGATTTAAGAAAAACCATCCAGTTCACAGTAAACTTCATTACATGGTTTTGTGTTGTTTCCATTGTCTGTTATTTCTTAATCTCAATGTTTCGGAATTGCCAGGGTCGGTCTTGTTGAAGTCTTGCTCGGTCTTCTTGATTGGAGGGCCGGGGGAAGACATGGACTTTGCTCCCAGATGAAGTGGAATGAATCAGAAGCCTCCATTGGCAGGGTCCTTGCTATTGAGGTTAGACTCTTTCATGAAGTATTACAGAATCTATCTCTACTATTATAAAAGTGTGGAAAGGGATCATGGATGATTTACACTTTTTTGGTTTCTTACTCTTTTGAACTACCTAAATTCCCTTTAGTTAAACTTAAGAGGAGAGTATTAAAAATAAATGGATAGAGTATAATAATGTGAGTTTAATTACATAGAGGAGTTGAAGAGGAGTATTAAACAATAAATGGATAGAGTATAATAATGGGAGTTTAATTACATTGAGGAGTTGAAGAGAATTTGTTAATTAGACAATAATTTGAAAGTTATATGAAAGAAAAAAAAATGACATGGGGTAAATAATGTTTGATAGAATGATACTAAAAATTCCATGAAATTTGTAAGTAAAAGAAATAACGACTTTTGGAGGGTTAAAATATTTTGTTTGCAAAAATAAATTAAAAAATATTAAACAATTTAAAATTCAAGGACAATAAAAAACTAATAAAAATATAAGAATAGTAAAAGAAAAATGACTTTGGAGGGTTAAAATATTTTGTTTGCAAAATATAAATTAAAAAATATTGAACAAGTTAAAATTCCAGGAAAATAAAAAATTTATAAAAATATAAGAATAAATAATGATTAATAAAAGTTAACTAAATTTATCCCAAAAAAATTTGAAAGTTAATTAATGTTAAGAAGAAAATAAGAATTATGCGGAGAAAGATTAACTTATAAAAATTATTTTTAAAGGTATTTAAATAGAGAAGTAAACAATTATTTATTTAGAAGTTAATATAATTGCATAAGTGATAATAAAGATTACATAAGAAAATAATAAATTGTAAGAATTATTTATAAAATACATTTAATACAAAGAAGAAAAGAATTTTTCAAAACACTTTTAGCTTGTAGAAAATAATTTTGTTTACAAATTTTGTTACGTGCGAATGTGCGTAGACTTGACTAGTTATATAAAACCTTCATAGCAGTTTTTGTTTTTCAGTCATGTGGTGCCTGTATTAGTTTATTCTTTCTTTTTCTTTTTCTGATGTCCACGTAGAATGTTTGAGGATATTTTCATGTTTAAATGAAATAATTACATTTTCTCACCAATAGGTCTGAGCCTTGAGTACATCTCTTGCCGACATGAAAGAGACTTCACGTGATTGCTTTTTTGTTATTTATACAAATAGATTACATCTGTGACTAATAGTTTTAGGCCTTGAATCAGTTTTTTCTGCATGAAAGTGTTTTCAGGTGATTGGATCATTAGAACAGTCTAAGAGATAATGTAGCTAGTTGTTGGGTCTCCACTTTAGAGAAGAGTATATTCCTCTGCAATAGCTTATGCGGATGTGTAGATAACTCACAGATATTTAGTGATGTTCTTTTCTTGTGACTGGAACCATTATTCTCTTTACTATAAAAGCATTGAGATTTCTTGTGGTGTTTAAAATGCATCCGTCCTGCATCTCGGGGGGAGGGGGGAGGGGGGGGTTTCAGTTCTTTTGATGGTTTATGCATTTTAACTTGATGTTGGATGGTTTCTAGGTTTTGCACGCCTTTGCAGCAGAAGGGGCACACTGTATTAAAGTGCGAGAAATACTAAATGCTTCCGATGTGAGTTAAAACTCTGACTTCCAATCGTTTGATCTTGATGTTTCATGGGATTATGCTAGATATAATCAGTGATATTTCTGCTCTTTTGTTATGGGCTTTAACCTTTGTGGATGAAGTTAAAGCTTAGTGTTGTTCCCTTATGTGACCAACAAAGAAAAGTAATTGTCAAAAACTTAACTTTTCTCTTTGGAATTTGGTTGATTAGCATTTGAAGGGACATAAGGTACTATTGTTATGAGTGAACTATGTTCCCAAGCTCTTCAGCAGTAAACCATCAAAGTTATACTGCTGCTTTGTGCTGCACAATAGCCTAAGTTATAATTATTAATTATTGAACAGCAATAGGTTTAGCTTGATTATCAATTATTGAACAGTTATTGGTATGCATTGGAAAATTGGTGCTATATTAATTATTGAACAGTTATTGGTGTGCATTGGGAAAAATTGGAGCTATATTAATTATTGAACAGTTATTGGTGTGCATTGGGAAAATTTGGAGCTGACTTTTTGGAAAAACTATTCACACATTTTTCTGATGTGTAGTGTGTTTGCTGCTTGCTTCTTCAGTGTTAATACTTCACCAGATCCGGGTGGGGGAAGTATGTTTTGCAAGTGACTTCTCTAGAATTTGCTGCTGACAGATAATTAGGAAGTTTCCCATTTGTACCAGAGTAGAATATCCATATAGCTGTTCTGAACTATGAATAGTCTTTTCCTAATTTTAATTGGTAAAGCTGATGACGAAAGTACGCTAACAGTTCTAGAAAAACCTGGAACTCATGTTCAGCAGTTCACAGTGCACTTACGTGTACGTTTTCCTATCTTTACTATGCCAAAGCTCCATGGTTTCCCTAATTTTCACATCTATTGGCTGCATCAACTGAATTGAAAATTTTGACAGGGAAAGAGAGGGTGAAAAGGTTGAAATGAGTATGTGTAATTGGTATTTGTGCTGATTTGAATAGCATAAGAAATTTCCTCCTTTCCTTATTCATAACTAAGCAATTATTGTTATTATTTTTAAAGACTAGTTGAGTTTGATCTTTTGAAAAATGAAGGACTAGTTGGGTTAGAGAGGACATTCTATGTTATTGAAGAAACTAGTGTATTCCACTTCTTGCCAGTGCCTACAAATGTGATTGATGTTTCAGTATACATTCTCCTTATAGGATGCATGCTTTTGCAATAGAAAATGACATGACAATAGATAGGCATTTATCGGCATTTCATTCTCACATATGCTGTTGTGTTATGGTGCTCTCGGATAGGGTCTCAAATATGAGTTTTGGGATCTATATCTCCTTTCACAAACAATTTTATTTTTTTGAAATCCAATGCAAAAATTTCAAAACCGAACTCTATCCAAATTACCGTTACTGTGCCTTCCCCCCAACCCTATTATCCTTGGCAAAGGAAAAAATAAAACTAGTGTGACTGTAGCATCTAATTGTCATACTTGGTTTATTTGATTTTGGTAGGTTTGGGTTGCTTACAAGGATCAGAAACATGATCTATTCCTTCCCTCAAATGCACAATCTGCGGCTGCTGGAGTTGCTGGTCTGATTGAAAATTCATCATCATCGAGGCTCACCTATGCACTTACAGCCCCCCCATCACAATCTACTCAAGTAAAAGCTTCTGCTGCAGTTCCAGCTGATTCGAATGGAAATCACGATTACGATCCTTAGGGTTTCTTCCACAAACGAAATAATTTCACAGGGCTTTTCTTCTGTTTTTTGTGGGTGAATGAATTGGTGCTGTTTTAGAGTGTTGATGGAAAGCGAGCGAGATTTCAGTAGCAGAAGAAAAAGGGGATAAATCTACATCAGATATGATCGGCAACCTCATTTGTATAGAACACTGTACAGTCTCTGTCTGTTATTTTCTCCTGTTCTTTCGGATTAATGTTCCAAAAGAAAGTTGAAGAAAAAGATTGTAAAGCCGGCTTCAAGTTCTTTGTATAGAATCACTTCATTGGGGGACTTTTCTATAAATAGTGAGTTAATTTTTGTGAATTTTCATCCCTTCTATAAATATATAGATTTATGAGTGTTTTTTGAGAGTTAAAATTTTCCAACTACCCTGTAAATCACTTCCTATTATATTATGCGAATGGTTAGATTTTCTAAATATATTCTTTAATATATTCTTCTAATATATTCTTTAGTATATTAAAATAAAAGATAAAATGTTAAACTTTAAAATATAAATCTTATAAAAGAATTATTACTAAATAAGTGTACTCATAGGCCTTGATTCTCGATTTATAGGTCTTCCTTTTTTTTTTTTTTTTCCTTTTAAAGAAAATGGCTTTTGCTTAGTTATTTTGTGGAATCAAGTTATTATTGTAATTTTTTTGTACTTTCTTAAATTCTATGAAAATTAAATTGATCAGTACCGATCAATTTAATTTTCATAGAATTTAAGAAAAAATAAATTCAAATAGAGCTATTAAGCTATAAATAGAGTACCAGCCTAAGAGTTTTTTGTCCTTTTATGGTTTGTTATATTTGTGTTTTGTTTTGTTTGTTTTTTCTTCTTCTAAATATTTCATTTTTTGTTTTGAAGATCGAGATGGTATACAATTTTAATTTGGGACTCATATTTCTTTTAACAAATATAAGATCTTGAAATTAAATTCTGTCCAAGTATCAGTGTCATTTTTTTTTCTTTTTCGAGTGTTAGTGTGGTAGCAAAGAAAGAAGGAAATGAGAAGATAAGAGACAAAAATTATATATTGCATCTTGATACACCTTATATTATGCACCTTATAATTAAAATTACGTCATTTTACTAAAATATTAGAATTTGATAAAAGTTAGTAGAGTTTCAATCTCAGTGTAGGATGGCATTCCAAACTACATTGATCAATCTTTTGAAAGATTGTTTTTTTCCTGTGTGATTGATATTCTTTTCTAGTTTTTAAAATTATATGTTATCAGGATTTTATGTTTCAATTTCTTGAATCATATATTTCTATATAATTGTAATTAACGTTCCATGAAATAATAAGTCATGGCGTATTTTCTGTTTTCAATAAATGTGCATAATAAAGATATATATATATATATATATTATCAAGTTCTATGATTAATACATCCGTAGAATATGCATTCTATCTCCATGGAACTTGCATAATATTTCTAAAGAATTCTAACAGAGAACTCATAGAATTTAATCACAACAAAGCATTCAAATAGGAAGGAAAAAGAAAAACACACAATCACGGAACATGCATTCTATTTACTTATAGAACCTCATCACAAAAGGAAGGTTTGTTTATTTGATAATTTTATATATGTTCTGATAAATAATTTGGTAATATTATATATCTATAAATATAATTTCATGATTACACAAGTAATCGTGCATGGAATAATAAGTCATGGTATATTTTTTGCTTTCATTAAATCTGTTGGTGATAATAGGGGTCGATAAATCTAACTCGGGAATGTGAAGGTATAACGCGAAAAAAATCATTATTTTCGCTCCTCTTCCCTACTTGCTCAATCTACACAGTTTCTCTCTATCTTCTCTCTACTCCTTCTCCACTCTAAAACTAAAATCTTTAACATTGAACTTGTATTGGAGGTAGATATGGATCATTATGAAGAATTTGTAGAAGAAAATATCGATTTAATTGTACGAAAAGTTGAAATTATTTGTTTTTCAAAACTGGGGCTCGGATAGCCCGGACGGGCGATCCAAACATGAGAGGATCGCCTAGATGGGCGACCTGCACATGTTCGGGTCACCAGTCCGAGCGACCCGAGCCCCAATTTTTTTTTTTTTTTTTAGGAAGAAATAATTTTTGTAGGTATTTAGAAAACTTGAAACATGAATAACTCTGCGATCGGATGTCCGTATAATGTATATGACTAGTCGTTTCGATGGTTCTCGTAAAGAGAAATGCAATGGCATCGCTGAAAAAGTCGTTTTTAAATGTTAGTTTTTAAAATTTTTGTTTATTACACTATTCAAATATTTACCAACTTTAATCATTTGAATTTTTAATTAGAGCAAAAAGAAGACTGCTCCTCCATTTAATTTTCAAATTGGTGTCGTATTTTTTATTTAATAAGAGAGAAAGTATTAAAAAATTACAAAAATGTAAATTAAAATAAAAATAGGACGTTTTTATGAGAACGGTCGATGGAAATAAAAAAAATACATGAAATGCCCACAAGAATCGCCTCAATCGGACGTCTGAGCGCAAAGTTATGCCTTGTCAAAATTTTCGACTATACGAGACTTTTTTTGCCCCAAAACGCGCCCGGATCACTTTTTTGACGATGCCGTTGCGTTTATCTTTACGAGAACCATTAAAACGAGTGGTCATATGCATTAAATGGACATCCGATCGTGGAGTTATTCATGTTTAAAGTTTTTCAAATACCTACAAAAATTATCTTCCTAAAAAAAAAAAAAAAAGGCTTGGGTCGCTTGGACCGGCAACCCGGACCTGAGCGGATTGCCCGTCTGGGCGATCCAAGCCCCAGTTTTAAAAAAAAATAATTTCAACTTTTCGTACATCTAAATCGATACTTTCTTCTACAAATTCTTCATAATGATTTAAATTTACCTCCAATACAAGTTCAATGTTAAAGATTTTAGTTTTAGAGTGGAGAAGGAGTAGAGAGAAATTGTATAGAGAGAGAAAGAGTAGAGAAGAGGAGCGAAAGTAATGATTTTTTTCGCCCTATACATTTACATTCCCGAGTTAGATTTATTGACCCCCAACTATATATTATCGAGTTCTATAATTCTATACATGAAACCTCATCACAACAAAGTATTCGAACATGAAGAAAAAGAAAAACACAATCATGGAATATGCATTCTATTTTCGTGGAACCCTATAACATAGCTTATGGAACTTGATCGCAATGAAGGTTTGTTTATTTGATAATTTCATATATGTTTTGAAAATAATTTGGTGATATTATATGTTTGTAATGTTTAGTCTAATGTCTTTTATAATCATTGAATATTTGATTTTTTCAAAATAGAGGGAAAAGATATATGAACTCATGGAACATGTTTTCTGTTTTCGTGAAATATTAACATACAATACATGAAACATTAATACATTTTTTATGGAACCTTATGAAGAATCAAACTGAAACGTGTGTTTAAGTGGGAGTCTTTCTCAACATAGAATTTCTTGGCGGTTATTTATATGGAGGTTTTGGACTTCATTTCCCGAGAAATTAAGAGGGCACATTTGATAAGAGAGAAGTGAGAATGTTTAAGAATTTTCAGCAGAAAATTCAAAAGCAATGATAGTGTCAATTGCTTAATGTTGTGTTGCTATTGATGCACTCAACACAATGTTCGTTTCTTCATATCTTCGTAATAGATAGTTAGGTTGAGTTTAGTTTGTTCCTAAACATCTGTTCTTGCATTTATCTGATTTAGTATATATGTAAAGATTGTGGCCTAATGGCATTAAACACACTATGTTATTTTCAATTTACTTTACAACTATGTTGTTAACATGTCCCGATCATTTAACATAACAAAAGTAAAAAACATTTAAAAATTCTTCTAAAGCTCTAACTCTGATTTTCTTGTGTTGAGCTCATTTTCAATCTTACATTGTAGAATTTTAATATGAAATTCATAAAACATCATTATAATAAAATTATGAAACCTGCATAATATTTTCAAGAAATTCGAACACAAAATTTGTGCACGTAAATGAAAACGAGCATGATAATAAAAATTCAAAGATATATCTTGCATTGTGGATTGGGTGCACAATGTAATAACAGAATTGAAGAAGTGAGGAGAAATAAATGGTGATATTCTTGGAAAACCAAAACCAATCTGAGATTCAGATAGTAGTAAGTTGAGGTTTCATTTTTGCATTGGAATGCGGAATTACATTTCTCAAAGGGAGCATAGAAGATTTCGTATTGAATGCTCATATCCTTTGCTACCACACAATTTCTCACTCAAATGACAAAAGGGCTTCTTTTCTTAAATTTTGTTTAAATTCTGGGATATTTTGAAGGTTTTTTATTAAAGTAATCAATAATAATAATAAAAAAAAAAACTCAATTATTTTGAAACTAAAATCCAATAAAAATAAAGGGTGAGTGAGTGGTAAGAAAGTTGTCATTAGAATTGACAATATTTTGACAGATTGTAAGGAAGAGGTGAACCCACATTACATTACATTAGAGTTGCATGGATGAATCATTTCAATTAAAGGTCTGCAGCTAGCATCCTGCAACACACTTCAATGACCCCTCCCAGGCTCCCCTCCCCCATATCTTTAATTTCTTCAATTAATATAGGAACAAAATATGACAAAAACCAAAACAAACTCACTACTCTCTCTCTATATATACCCCAAAAAGCGTATCCTCTAAAGAAGCACATAAAAATCAAAACCCCCCCCAAAAAAAAAAGCAACACCCAAAATTAAAGGCAGCAAAAATGGAGAAGACAAAGAAACTTTGTTTGGTATACATATTGATGTGTTCATTGGCAGTAATAGGGATGGGCACAATTGAAGATGATGAGAAAAGTTGTGCAGATCAACTAACAAATCTAGCAGCATGTATACCATATGTGAGTGGTACTTCTAATAAGCCAACTAAAGAGTGCTGTGATGATACTGATAAAGTCAGAACTTCAAAGCCTAAATGTTTATGTGTTCTTATCAAAGAAAGCACTGATCCTTCTTTAGGACTTCCAATCAACACCACTTTGGCTCTTCAAATGCCATCTGCTTGCAATATTGATGCCAAAATATCTGATTGCCCTTGTAATTTTTTCTACTCCCTCTTCTTTTTTTTTTTTCATGTTCTGATTTTTTTGTTTTTAATTCACAAATTTTATCATTTTAGAAAATATTAACTAGGAACCTTTCTTTCTCTGTTAAATTGCATTAAATAATTTTGACACTATTCGACGTAAAATAGTCCACATAATGCCTTCTTATGTGCAGAGCCTGTGAAACCTGACCAGATTCTATCTTATGAATAGCAAAATATATAAAAGGAATTATGAAATTATTCAAAAGCAAAAAAGAATAAAAATAAAAATATTGTGTAAAAAAGGATAGTATTACTTTATTAGTAACATTTTAACCTAATATTCTCTATTGTCATTTTTTTAAAAGAAAGTCACTTTTTTATCTTAAAATTTAACATATTCACGAATAACATTGCTGATATATGGGTTTGTTGGGATCATCTACATTATTTTGTATAATACTATTTGTAATACTTTTTAATTTGATATATTTTTATTAATAAAATTTAATAAATAAAAAATAAATCATAAAAAATATATATATTATAAAAGAAAAGTGATACATAAAATGTTACATAAAGTGATACACTATTAATGCATCATGTTTCTTCCTCATTTAAATGCATCATGTTTCTTCCTCATTTGATCACTTGAGTTGAGATCACCATTTGTTTTACTTGATGATGACATTTTCAGCTCTATTGAATCTACCTCCGGATTCACCTGATGCCAAGATATTTAAGGTAGCAACTGCAGATTCAACCAGCTCTAGCTCCACTACACCTGCCGCATCATCATCTTCATCTGCCTCACCGTCTTCTACTTCTTCTTCAACCTCATCACCCTCATCGACTTCAGACACTAAAACAACTTCAAGCACCACCAGCTATGGAGGCCAAAAATTGCCTCAGAATTTGCTGCTAATGATTGCTTCAGCTGCCATTGCAATAATGCTTTTCCTTTAACCATAATTTAAAATTAGCTACTACTGGCAGTAAAAAAAAATCAGTGATGAACTCGGTTTATGGTACCTACTACTAGTGTATGGTGTTGGAGAGGCCCTTTTAGGCATCACTGATAAAAGGTCCAGTTTTAGGCAGTAATTTCTTTTTTTGGAAGTTTTAGAATTATGGGAATAATAAAGAAAGGGTTCCCTCCCCATGCATGTTTTCACTAAACCTTTTTCTTGTTGCTTACTATATATGATTAGTAATTTGGCTTATCTTCTCATTCATGAAAGTTTCAATCATATTATTGTATGGTTTTTTATTTTTTTATTTTTTATGGGCAATTACTTTTCTATTTCTACATACATAAACGGAAAAAGAGTAATTATTTTTGGATCAATATTAAGTAATCTTTCAATTAGGATAAAATTAAAAACTAAAAAAAGGTATATTTTTATTTACTTCTTTGTTGATACAAGTATTTACGTACATAAATTATTATTCCGTTCTCATTGAGTCACTAAAATTCAACTAAGATTCAATATTGTTCCTTTTATTACTATTCATTAAAAAAATTAAACATGACAAGAATGTCTTAACTAAATTGTCTAGTTAGAGAGCTCAACTTGGAATGGTTTTTAATTCAAGAAATGAGTTTTTTTTTCAGCTCGTAAAGATTATAAATTATTTGTGCTCGAATATATAAATTTTAAAATAAAAAAATAAAAATAATCATTTTTAAAAGCAGTCCAAAGGTGAGCTCATCTAAGTTAGAATTTCCACGTGCTGCCCAAGTAAAATCTCCAAGCATGTAAATGGTCCAGATAAGTACGATAGGTTCTGTGCCAAATTCACACCCTTCTAATAAATCATCGATCTAGACTCAAACTCAGATCATATGAGTATATAATTTATAAATTCACTCAAATCCTACTTTAATAGGGTGCGGGTATACCTATTAAAATAGCAATTTTTCTTTCTACCTATTAAAAAATAGAGCTAATACAAAAAAAGTTATTTTGAACATTGCCCATTATTTTAATGAAATACCTGATCTTTAAAAATGATGGACAATTTTATTTTTTCGATAAAATAAATTGAACAAAAAATTATTGATAATAAATAATATCTGTTATGCTTTAATAAATTTAGAAAATTAATTTTACCCTTCTAGAGGAGGAAAAGTGGTCATCAAAATGAAGGGAAGAGATATGATAAAAAAAAAAAAAAACTCTTTTCCAAAGTCTATCAAAACACCAAATTACTACCAAAATTCTATAAGACTCTTTCTCTTCCTTCCCCAAACCCTCAAAAACCATATATCAAAACTTCATCAAATCATTATTGTAACTTAAAAAAATCATTTTTTTTGTTTGCAATCAACTATAAGGAGTATAGGGTATTATAGAGATTAAAAAGTTTAACTTTAGAAATTTGTGATATTGTCAAAAAAATACTCTAACAAGGAGTTAATATGAAAAAAGTACTCTGAACTTGCCTATTATTAGAATATTTTTTTGACAATTTCACATTTTTTTTATTATATTTCTTCATTTCATTTTAATAACTAGTTTCCCTCCTATGAAAATATAAAATTGATTTTCAAAATTTTATTAAGGCAGACGTAACTCATTTCCAATTAGTTTCCTTTGAATTCATTTTATTGGAAAATGAAAATTGTCCCTAATCATTATTTGCAAAGATTGGGCATTTGATTGATATAATGACCAAATTCATGGTACTGTTTTGGTATTAACCCCAAAAAATATAATATTATTCTAAATTTTTTCCTTTTTTCTCTTGTTATACCCAACATCCTAATTAAACATTCAAAAAAAATTCATTAACTAAAGAAAAACGTAAATTAATTAATGGAAGGAAAAATTACTTGAGAGAAATACTCAAAATTGATTTAGGGGTTTTATGTCTTTTTTTATATTAAATACATAAAAACAATTATAATACAAATAAATATATTATTATTTTATTTGATTGGGTCTTGAATAAATGGGTATGGGTAATATAGTACCTTACCCATATTCATTTAACAGAAAATAATTGGCTATAAGTATGAGTCTAGATCACGAGTATAAAACTGTACCCATACTTATTGTAAATGGGTAAGGTTTAAGGAGGGTATAGGTAAGACCCGGCCCAGTTATAGCTTTGTCTCCAAGGTAATGACAAGAGGTGGTGTAGTTTGACGGCGTGACCCGTTTAACTTAGAATCTTTCACTTGGCATGCCAAATGAGATGTCTTAAGTTCGAGTCACTTAGTAATTTAATATCACATGCTGGCATAATGTTATTGTTTGAGAGTTTTTGTGTCATTCGATCCCTCCTAAATTACTCTCGAATTAGTCAATAACATTTGAGTATTGAATTACCAAAAAATTCCAAAGATAATTATGACAAATTAATAGTTAAATGATAGAAACACTTATTGACAAATTTTATATTTTACATTCAAAATACGTCCTTCTCACTTGTATATATTGAAGAAAAGATTCAATGTAATTAAACCCAAAAGACTTTTAAAAAAAAAAATCATCATCATTTCATTTATTAAGAAAAGGCACATATATATGGAGTTTGAGTTCTTAGAAATATATATTGGAGAATCCCTAAAGGCAGGAAGGAACGTTTCAAATCCATGCAAAAAATAAAAGAAACGCCAAGAAAACATTTTTCTTTTTGGTGAACGAGAATGTTATACGTCAATATGAAATGAGTCAAGCTACTTTAACAATTAACTTTTTTAAAGCATATTCAAAAAGAAAATTAAAAAATTAGGACAACTAGTAAATGATAGTTACATAAAATGACAAATTTAAAATTACGTAATAGATGAATAAAATATACACTAAAAAAATATATATCAACATAATAATTTTTATTGCAAAAATTTTTCTTGTAAGTTTTAAACCACGTCAAGATAAAAATAAGATTATCATCTTTTATGATGAAAGACAACAATTTACAAACTTATAGAGGGATCATCATTTTAACTATTGTTAAATGCTTATTTACTTATTATATTAAATGAGTTGAAAAAAAACCAAAATGATCAAAAGTAGACAGTTTTTTTTTAAAAAAACAAAAAAGTAGACAGTTTTTTAACTGCTTATTCTACTTCTGGTTTTTTTTATTAAAAGAAGAAATTGTTAATGAAAATTTGCTTTGAAAGTGCTTTACGAAACAACTTTTGTTCATTCAAACCTGGATAATGTTTCTGAATCATCTATTGTTTGATAGATTCTCGATTAAATTATTATTTAATTAAAAGATTCTATTACCAGCAGAACTTTGCCAGATATATATATTCTTGCACTCTGGAGAAAATACACTAAATAACAATAATGATAATAGTAATAAATATATATCTTGATAATTTAAGAATGCTCCTGCTGTAAAAATGAAAAACTGGCAGGTACCACCAACCTCCCATTTCCTGCATTCCTCCGCCATTTCATAATATTAGGTAAAATTATCATATTTAAAAGCTTCATATTATAAAACAATTTCTATTTAAAAAACATTTTTTTCTAAGAATATTCTTATTCAGTTAATGCATCACTATTAATAATTTTCAAAACCTAAACATATTCACCTATAATAAAGACTTAAAATATGGAGAAGAAATAAAACATTGAAAGGTGAAATTTGTTAAATTAATACAAGACATTACATAAATTTTACTATAAAAAACACATCGATTCAAATTTTTCTAAATCTATGTGAAATAATAAATAAGCTTATTTTATTATGAAAGGGAAGTAGTATTATTATATAAAGATATAGCTGGGCATTCGTTCATTCATTGATTCCACAGCAAACCATGAGTACCTAACTGCATATATATATGTGCATTTCATTTCGGTATAATAAGAGAACATAGGGTTCAGAATAGTAGTATTTCATGATCCATCCCCCACATTTACACCAAGAAATGAGCCAACAGCAGCATGAGACACAGCAGACATCAGAATCTACTAACCCTATAATTTATAGACCCTTGTTTGTTTTTCTTTTTCTTTTCAGTTGAATGACAATGTAAAAATGTCCACCAACAGTCCTCTCTCTCAATGGAAGTCATTCAGATGTTTATTGAGAGCCTTTAACGAATGAACACAGAAAATACACAGATATGCTCTCACTCACTCACTCACTCTGGATTCAAAAAGGATTTACCTCATGGGCTGCTGGTTGTAGTGGTTCTTCTCTTTTTTCTTTGCTGCGGCCAGCTTTGCACTCCTTGCAGCAGCCTCGCTAGCTGCAGCTTTAGCAGCAGCATCCATCTCCTTGCCGGACTTTTTCTTCTTCATGGATGCAACTTTCTTCATCTTTTCTTTCACATCAGCTGAAGGTCCATTTTCTGCCTTCTCGGCCTCATCAGTTCCGTTTCTGATCTCCTGCTCACTTGGTTGATCCCGTCGCTCTTTTGCCTCTTTAGATGTTTTGTCCTTCTTCTTCTTCTTTTTTGCACTTTTGCTCTCGCCTGGATTGGTGCTCTCCTTTTTATTCACCTCTTCATTGGGATTCTCGACCACTTTATCTTGTTCCTCTGAAATTGGAGAACAAGTTAGATTGCTATCATGTCCAAGCAATTATTCAAGAACTAAAAATAATGGGACGTGAGAGAGACATTCTGTCTACCATAACTGCAAGTCCACGCAATCTGTCTCTTAAAAAGCATAATTCTATAGAGTAAGCAAAAAAGAAATGCCTTTGGCTTTAGTTGTGTCCCAAATAAAAGAGGAACAAAAAGATCACCTCGAGCAATGTCATCACCATCAGGCTTGTTGTATCCAAATTGAGCAAGCATTTCTTCAAGCTCTGCAAGTTCCTTTTTCTTCAGTTCCTTCTTTGACAGCTGTCTTTCTGACTCCTTAGGTGCAACAACTTCCGCAGGCTTCTTAATGACAGGCTCCTTCTCTACTGGAACTTCAGGTTCATGCTCGTGTTCATCCTCAATTTCATCATCCACTTCATCCAGACCTTCTTCTTCACTCTCGCTTTCCTGACATCCAAAGTTACCAGACTGAGCTATACCATCAATTCATCTTTTTGATGAAGCTTGCAAGCTGAGAAAGCAAACTACTCTATCTAATAGTCTTTATCAAGGGAGACATGATAGCTAAGAAAATCAGAGATATCATCAAACAGAACATAATATGCAAGAAACTCGTTTCCAGTATCAAATGGTTCCCATCAAGAACAAAAAATTTAGAGCAGTAGATCTACAAGACAAATTTGTGAATAAAAGAAACTAGTTGCAAATTAAATTTATTTACGACACAAAAAGGAAGGGTGAAGGAATAGGAGGAAAAAAGAAGAGGGTTTAAAGCTCAAAATTCAAGACATCAAATCAAATTAAGAAGCAAATACAGCCCAAAAAATCCGTCAACTTAAAATGGCGCACATATGGCTTTTTGGAGCTTTTCCCGATGCCGAAATAACTAACTACCCCTCCTCCCAATGGCCATAGGGGATACGTCATGTAAAAAACTTCTTAATAGGGCTCGCACGGGCCCTTTCTCTGCCAATCTCGACTCAACTGCTCCAAGAAAGCAAGTTACACATGACTTAGACTTGAAAGTGCGTGAAAGAAGCCTCTAAAGATTCAAGGATTCGTAATCTGCTGCATATTCAATAGCTAAAAAATGAATTGGAAAAAGAAATTGCCATACGTCTGCATTTCTTTGTCCAGCCATGAGGACCGTTATAAACCTTTTCCTGAACTCAGATATCAAAACAATTATCGACATAATGTACTTCAGGATAACTCAAATGAGATGAAACCATTATCACAAGTTTTATACCTCTAGTTTGCAGAGTTATCCAGTATTAACAAAGACAAGCTACTCAACCAACTATAGCCATATCTCTGGAAAACACCACAAATGGACCTTCCCTTGCTCATGATGTGTAAAGTTCTGACGCTCAACAATCAAAAGTAAACCTAA
Organism: Catharanthus roseus; assembly: GCA_028651295.1. NCBI lineage: Eukaryota > Viridiplantae > Streptophyta > Magnoliopsida > Gentianales > Apocynaceae > Catharanthus > Catharanthus roseus. The sequence continues at coordinate 1,031,663 of JAPQWS010000087.1, forward strand.
TTATTTGGATCTTCAAATGTAAAAAATGAAGACTTTTCCAGTTATAAGAAAAGAAACAGACCAACCGATAGCTACAAAGAAAGAATAAAGATAGCTAAAAGCCAACTTAACAATGCGGACAAACTGGACATGTGCAAACAAAAAAGATATTCCTCAAATTTCCTATAAAGTTATGATGCAAGGAACTATGGCATATAAATCAAGAAATCAAACAGAATCTTCTGCGAAGGATGCATCTAATATGGCAAATTTTGAAGTTGATGCTTCTATAAAACAATCAGTTTGCAACATTCAATGCATGCATCACGTAAAAAAGGAAGCGAAGTCAAAACAGACATATGCTGCGGTTACTTTAAATCATCAAGAGACATCATTAATTAAAGATGCAATATTCATGCAAAACAGACAAAAGGGAACTTGCAGCTCAAATCTTGGTTAGACAACTGCACTGTTTAGATTGCCTTATAATGCACATGTACCAATACGCTACTACAGATCTCCTGTTTCTTGAGACCCCATAATGACAGTCGAAAAATGAAGTTAAATGGAAAGGGTGACCGTGTCATGGTAATCAAGGACATAGCCCAAGCATTCTATCTTACTGGCAAAGCAGACTAAGTACACTTGATCAAAAAGTTAAAAAGATAACAAGTCCAACGTACAACATCAATTTTGTACAATAAAAGAATCCAATACAAGAAGAATAGTTGTATAATCCCTACAAGCCCTCCATACCGTAATAAAATCCTCAAAAAAGCGCTTCAAAAAAAGAAAGAACTCCAAACTCTACCCTTCTCTATTTTGCTGGTATGTAGCCCCTCAGCATAGTATAACTTAATGACACAAAATGGGTAACACGCACATAAACAAAAAAGCACAATGCAATTTCATCAGCCAAAAAGATATGGTAGGAAAGGATAACGCATCAGGGATTTCTACAAAAGGATGCTCAAAAACCCTCTAGAGCCAACACTCATGCACTGTTTTCACACTCTGCATATGCCTGTTTCTGTTTGTGTGTGTGTGTGTGTGAGTATTTATCACTGCTTCCTCTGCTGTGAAATAGAATATTTAATATGACAAAGAGACTAGAAACAGGATGATATGTGTTGCCCCAGCAGAGAAAAGACAATGGAACATACTAGCTCCGAGCTGATGCCAGCTAGAACTGGATTCAACAGCAGCAATCATATTTCCCATACATAAACAGAGATTGTTTCTCATTTTCAACCTCAAGCAAGTCCTTTTCTTTCTTGCTTCCAATTAAGGTTCTTCAGGAACAGCAACATAGTTTCCTTGAATCATATCAAAGTATAATGTTTCTGAGTGTACCAACTGTCAACGCTGCGAACATTTGAGTACGTGTATATATCCATATGTATCTCAACTCATAGTAAAAATGCAAGCCATAGAGAATATTTATATAAATATCACAAATAAACATAATGCATACCATGAAAATTCTAGAAAAATAAATAGCAATAAGATAACTTCACGTTCACACCTCAAGAGCGAGGGTGCTTTCTTTAAGCTTGGAATGTTGTTCTGCAGCCGCAGGAGCACCACTCCAAACAGACTGGGGCGGTGCAGTGGTTGCGTAATAATCGTCATCATCTTCATCATCCACATCAGCCCATGATTTCACCGTCAAGGGTGCAGGAGCCCAGAAAACCTGAGGTTCGGGTTCCTTTTGTTCAGCCTTTTTGGAAGAAGAGCTCTTGCTCTTGGAATCCTTATCAGAGGATTTCTTCTTCTTCCTTAGGGTTCCCAAAGCAGCAAAAACGTTGCTGTTGCTAATCACCAAGTCATCCTTTCTGTTTCCACCTCCCACCATTTTCCGACAAGAGATTCAATCCACGCAAGACAAAGTCTTTTAGAACTAAAGCCGATTAGTCCAAAGAACTTAGATTTCCAAAGCTGTTCTCTTCTATGCAGTTAAAGTTTTCAAATTTATAACGTCCCTTTTTATTTCTGTATAAAATGTATGGGATACATCTAAATCTTCTACAGATATATATATATATATATATATACACAACTACGAACTTTAACGCAGGGAATTCTGCAGATCCCGATAAGGATCGACGAAGATCACAACTGTGAATTGCCGAGAACTGATTAGATGATACGCAAAAAAGGCTGAATTTCAGTCGGTGAGGGTTTAAAAATTCAAGAAAACAGATGGATAAGATGGAAAACAGGTCCAATTTCAATTTCCTCGCGAAACAGAAATTAAAGAATTATTTCCCACCGGAGGAAAATGAACACGAAAAACCGAGATGAGACCCAACCCAAATTAAATAAAAAACGATCGGATTGAAACAAAAGGGCGTCTCAATTTCTTAACAAAATTGGAAAAACTTCTTCACAGGAAACCAAAGGAATTAGATTTTTATGCAAAGGATTTCTCCTCTGTAAATAGGGGCGAGAGATAGATAAGAGAAAAAAAGGGTAACCAGTGAGGGGGAAGAGAGACGAAACGGGTTTTATAGAAAAAGGAAAGAGGAATTGGGATATGATGGTCGCTCACAGTTGTAGGATTTCTAGGGTTGGGTTTGGGTTGAAGAGAAATTTGGAAGAGGAAGGGCGAGGCTGAGCCACAAGGTAGAGACAGAACAGCTCCTTCCGGTGGAGACCTATTTCTACTTCTTCGTGCTTTTGTTGCAATAATTGGGAATTTTTGGGGTTCGATTTTGGGATTTTTTGTTAAATTGAGGGTTCAAATATAGAGATAGAGATATCTTTCTTAGCTTTTCCACCTCTTTGTTACTCAAAAATTATATAGAGATCCTCCACTTCACACGCACATACATATATATATATATTATATACACATAAAGACAATTCGAGAATTTATAAGTATAACTTGAAAAAATTCAAAAATTTTCATTTTCACCCTCAACCTTTCTCTCTCTAAAACAAAATCTTCTCAAGTCTCTCTACAAGTAGACATTTAAAACTCAGATTTAGGAAGATCCAACCGATAAAAAAAAAGTTAGTACTTCGATCTTTATTCATTTATTTACAATTCTATCTGTTTAGATTTTGAAAATATGCATCGAATCTCAAGAAAAATCAAAATTTTCGAAGCTGCTTTTTGAGTAGAAATCTGCCAACTTCAAACTTCAATCTACGAAGATTCGATTGTTAAAATTTTAAAAAAAGTTAGTACTTCAACTATACTCGTTTATTTACAATTCTATTAGTTTAGATCTTGAAAATATGCTTGGAATCGAAAAAATTCCAATTTTTGGAGGCTATTTTTTTGCCACTGTCGTGAAATTTTCGCCCAGATCGGCGAAAAAATTAAAGACTTTCGCTCAATCAGGCGAAACTTCTCCTGTATGGCGCTGACCGCCGTGGAATAATGTGTGATTTTTGCCAGGTTGGGCGAATTTTTTTGTTACTTTCGCCAGCCTGGGTGAAAGTTTAGGGACAGTTAAAGTTTATTTATATATTTTACCCTTGTGTTTATAAATATTTAAAATTATCATTACGTTTAATTTGTTAATATTATGTTATTTAAGGAATTTTAATTGAATTTAATTTCATATTTATTTGAAATGTTATTTAATTTCTCTATGTAGAATACGTATAATTAGTTGTTTGAAATGGTTTATTTTATAATTGTTTGTTTAATATGATTATGAATTATGTTTATATGAACAATTGAATATCAAGGAGCATTCATTAATTTGTTAGCATAAGCATAAACGTTATAGTTATTCATGTTATAGTTTGAATCAATTTATATGGTTAGAGTTAATTAAATTTATTTATTACGTCAACGTTATGAAATTATAAGGGGATGGTGAAGTAATGATTTCCCTTTGTTATGACTTAGTGTTTAATGTTGTGAACTCCTTGAAAGGAAAATAATAATAACTTGAGAATCTATTAATTTATGATGATTAAGGAATGATTTTAAGGAAATAATAATTTAAACTCTAGTATTTAATTAATAACATAAATAAAAAAATTTAAAATAATTATTTGAATTAAAGTGAAATAATTATATATAAATTTATAATTATATATATTATTAATTAGAAATTTTAATTAGAAATTTTAATAAGAAATGATAATATATAAATTAATAACTATATGTTACATTATTATTAGTGAAAGAAATTAAATAATAGAAATAAAATAATAAATCTCGTTAAGAATAAATAATAAAATAATAATAAATGTTAAAGTAATGCGAATTAAATAATGAAGGGCTCGAAAATAATGGAGGCGAGATCACGCATCTCGGAATCCATGTCCCCAGCATGCGCTTGGGAACCGTCAACCCCAATTTCTAGTGTTCTACAAAAGATCGAAACATCTTCCAACTGAAACGGGAGAAAATGTCTGTACTGTCCAAGTAACTCAAATGCACATGGTATCCGTGCGATTTCCTTAAATAATAACCGCACTTATTTTGCGCATCATCAACTATCTCACGAGCTCTTTTTATCTCAAGCCATATCTTCTTCAAAGCCCAATGACTGATATGATTGCTTATATTCTTCAATATGGCATTGCTCTTCACATTAAACTTTTTTTTAAGTTTAGAAATCTCTAATAAGCTTTTAATCTCGGCAATTTGACTTTCGATGATAGAGTCAATATTAAGGAATACGGTGTCCAAATCACCATGGCACGTTGAAAGCCATAGCTTGAGAACCGAATGTTCGCTCTCAGTACGGTTCGTTGTCTCAACACCAAAATACTAAACCTCAGATGTCCAAACTCTGCAAAATTTATGCGCAAGTGGATTCAACCATGTGTTAAACAAATAATGTAAAAAGTCAGGCCTTCTTTGCCACTTCGTCTTCAGCAATTCCAATTTTCTATGGTATTCTGCATCATCGATTTCATTTATTAACTTGTGCCAAGTGCCATTGACGAACCGAGTTGCGACCTCTTTATCTTTAACCAATTCGGTTAATTTTGGTAGCATATTTTGATCGATGTGCCTTCTACATAACATATGATATGATTTACTGAACACGTCTTCGATCACAGGCATCAGTCCGCGCTCCCTATTCGTAATAATCACAATTGGTTCACCATCATTAACAATTGCTTCTTTACCGGTCGACATAGCCGATAAAACATATAAGTGCTTAATTTGTTCAAGGACCCATCTATAGGTCATACCTTGTTCATTGCGCATGAAAACGGTTGCCATAGTGAAGTTCTTACCGATCAGCGTCATTCCTACAGCTTCCAACAGTGGCATATTGTACATTTTTTAAAATAAAGAGAACATGTTATGACTAATTCTGAAATAAAATAATTTCTAATCATAATACCCGAAACCCTAAAATTTATTTTAAAATATAACTTAAAAATCTATATACATTTAAATTAAAATTAAAAATAGAGATTAATAATAGAAAGCCTGACAGAAAACTTGTTTTATACGTGATATCCATTATCAGTACATATGGTCATGTTCTGATCATTGCAATTGATGTAGAGTGTGCAATGACAATATCACTAAGTACGTTGCTATCCTTGTCGTTTCTACAGAAGACCGTATAACCCCGTTCAGTACTTAAGTAAAGAACTTCCTCCACCGTGTTTCTCCCTGTATCCTATTCTTCTTAATCTTGAGAACGACATTGTATATTTCTGTGCACTACATACATCATACAAATAATTACATTAGCGGAAGAAAAAACATATCTAAAATATTAAATAAAGTATTATAAGTAATTTTACCATACCTCACCGTACAACCATCATTTTGTTCTCGAAAAAATCGTAGGATATTACGTGGCGGCACATGACTCTTCCTGAATTGCTCAGTCTATTTCAGCTGCTCCTTTGTAAGTCTTGCAGCCTAAGCATGACCGTGATTGTAGACAACTATTTTATCGTTGTGCCTCCCATCATGTACGAACAATTACCATTTCTCATTTGTGGCCATTTGCTCGCCTTTTAATTTAAATAGACAATCACATTTTTTAGTCCCGTAAGGACTCTGCCTTTTAATGGGAACTTCTTCTTCTTCATCGTCAACAATTGGCTTCGTGTTTTTTTTAACTGCACCTCCACGCTCGCAGGCTAGTGTAACATAAGGTCGACAGTCAGATGTTCTTGATCTCAGATACAGATTGATGATCAAAATATGTGTTGGCTTTCATTGCCGTTTATTTTTCCCGATCGACCAACTCCATTTTTGAATTGAAAATTCGATCCATTGTGAATAAATGTTCATGATCAACATATTCTTCTAGTTCTAAAAATTCTTCAAACGTATTTGGATCTACGTTACCCTGTTCATATAAAACTAAAATATTAACAGTGAAAAAAAAAAACCTAAAGTCTAAACACCAAAAAAAATTTTTGCAGCAGTTTTCGCCCAGTCTGTGAAAAAAGGAAATATTTTCGCCATTATGGGGGAAATTTTAAGAAAATTTCTCCCAGTTGGGCGAAAATACTTCACTTTTTTGCCAGACTGGGCGAAAATATTGCAGAAACAAAAAAAATGTACGGACTTTTCTTACTTCCAAAATCATATTTTCTTGCAAATAATCTTTATATTGATCCATATGTTCTTCCAAATTAAGTTGAATGTGAAAGATTAATATTTTTTTTAGAGAGAAGTTAGAGAGAAAGTTGTAGAGAGAGAAAAGTGAAGGTAGAAAATGATTTATTTTCGCGTTATCCTTATAGATTTATGAGTTATCTATATCAACCCCTATATATCTGTGCATGCATGTATACGTGTGTGTGAGAGAAAAAACTCTAAAGAAGTACCATATGATATGAAGTATAGTAAGTATTAGAGGGGCATGCTTTTCTTATAAATGGTAGTCTTTAATTTGAGGTTATGTTTTATTTTAAAGACATTGCAACCTAATGTATTAATTTTAGTAGTTAATATATTCAATTTGATAATCTAAAAGTTCTGTGTGAAAAAATTCATATTTTTTCACTAACTTTCTCTCTCTAACCCCTAAATCAGATATTTCACATTCAACACAAATTGAAGATGGATATGATGATTTTGAAGTTTTTTGCAAGAAAATATTGATTTTGAAATTAAAAAAAAACTCCAAAAAATTTAATTTTTCGCAACGAACACGAGTTTCTCCTAGATCCCAACTCGGCGAAATCTATGGAGCAATTTCTCCCAAGGTGGCAAAATTTCTTAGAGAATTTCGCCCACTTGGAAAAAACTCATGTCAGTGGCGGTTTTTTTAAAAAATTTTTTAAATGTTATTTTAAAATTTTTATAAAATTTTAATTATATAATATAAATTATTAATTTGTTTCTGAAAAATCTTAGACAGGGTGAATAAGGTTTTTCTTTTAGGCTAATTAAATTTTTTTTTGCAAAGCTAAAGTATAGAACCTTCGATTTTGTTTGAAGAAGAATTCCAAAACTCTTTTTAATAAAATTCCTAACCAAACAAAATCTCTTTTAGAAGATATGTTCAAACAATAAAAATAAAGGCAACAATCAAAAACACGAAGAGAAAAACGAAGAATTTATAGTGGTTCACTCTCTCAATAAAATTACATCCACTACCTTGAGACTTAACTCAAGGATTTCACAAACTCCACTAATCACAAATTTTTACAAAGCACCACAATGAGGATCACCCTTCAAGAGTTTTCCATATGACCTCAATGATCACAAATCAATACAAAAACGAAGTATCAAAGGATCACCTAAAGGATTTTCACAAAAAATTTTAATCACAATATAATATGAGAGACTAGAGATGGAACAATGTTATCAAAGAAGCTTGAAAAGAATATAATACAACTTTTTGAAATATTTTTACAAGCTTCTTTTCTTCCACTTTGAAGAATGAGATGTAGCACCAAAAAGTTTTTCTTTTGAATTTAATAAAAATTAGTGAAAATGTACTCTTTAATGCTCTTAAATATGTTCTTAAAACTTCTTCAACAACTTACTATTTATGGCTAATCAATAGTCCTTTAATTTGTGAAGGTAAAAAACCTAGCCGTTACTGTGAGCTGCAAAGTCATTTTTTTAATAACTCAAGATTACAAGACTTTGTGAAGATGGAGTGATTAAATAAAAGACTTTAAAGACAAGAAGAATAGTTAGCGATAGCTCTATAAGGTATATATGTAACTCCTTAACTTGTTTCCTTGAAGTTTTGATAATTTATGTTAGCATCTTAGAAGCACCCCTTTTTTTTAAACAAATTATCTTTGAAAACTAAGTGTTCTTGATAAAGCCTTGAGGATTTAAAGTTATTATATTTTATAAGTTTTTGGAACAAGAATACGTGTTTTAAAGGTGAAGGAAAATATGTGTTTTAAAATATTTCACAAGTTTTGAAAAACAGGAAAACCGGTCGTCCGATTTTTAAATCGGACGTCCGAAATCCGATTTTTTTGCTCTTTAAGAAAATCCGACGTGCACTTTTAAAACTGGTCATTCAGTTTTTGTTTTTGAGTGATCTTTTGCTTCTTTATAGATCATCCTTGAGACTCCTTTTGTTCTTCTTACAAAATTACTTCTATTATCACAAAGTACAAGTTAATCATAATCAAAACACTTAAATAAATATGCCCTTAGGTTTTACAATCTTCCCTTTTTTTATTATGACAAACAAAGATGCAAGATGATAACCATATAGAACAAAAGAACACAGTTAAGCTAAGAGAATGCTCAAAAGATCAACATTAAGTATTAAGCATATCAAAAACATGAGAAAGGGAAAGAACTCTGTTATTTTGAAAACATGCCAAGGTTTGAAAATAGTTAAAAAACTTAAAGCTCCCTTTTAAGGCATACTTTATACAACAAATATGGCACCAAACATCATCAATAAAACTCAAGGCCATATCAACAACAATCTTAATGCCTTAGCAACAAATACAGCATTTAGCAACAGTAAAGCCCAACACAACTCAAAGCATCAAGGCATCAACAATGCATAATGCATTATTTGTCCCCCTTTTGTCATTAATCATAAAGCATAAGTTATTAAGGGATCATTGAAATAGAACAAGGGAATTCTCATCATTAAGATTTCATCATCGAGTTTCAATTTAGACAATAAGCAAAAATAAAACATGACTACACAGATAAATATAAGTAGCGAATTAAACATAAGCTATGAAATTTAAAACTCCCCTTTTGTTTTTCTTTCTTCACTCCATTGGAGATCCACATTGCTTCATCTGTTTTCTTCTCTTCCTCTTGCTTCTAACCTCATCACCCTTTCTTGAATATCCGATATTTTTCCATCTAGAGCATCAAACCGACTATCTATTGTGGCTTGTATAGAGGCCATCATCTCCATAAATTCAGACATACCCTCGGATGGTTGTCCTTCTTCAACTCTTTCTTGTCTCTTTTTTTGTCTCAACTCTCTTCTAAAGCTTTCCTCTTCAGGTTCTTCTTCACTAGTCTCTTCATCTATGTTCGTAACATCTTGCCCTTCATCTTCTTCTTCTTCTTCCTCATCACTTTTTCATCATCTTCTTGTCCTCCTCTCACTAATATACCTTCCTCATTCCTTGAAAAACCCATTCTTTTGAAGGTGTGTTTGTTATAGATTTTTCCAATACCAATATGGTCACCAATTCCAACCAAATTTAGCATAAAGTATTGGAAAACTTTAGTGAGAAAACAACCATATGGAAAACACTTTGTAGAGGAGGTTTGAGTAGCTAGCATATGTTGAATGGCCATAAAGCTAAAATTCATCCTTCTATGATCATGTAAAGCTAGCATAACAAAAGAGTGTATGTTTGTGATAGAAGATTTGTGACCCACATTAAGAATAATTATGTTGGAGATCATGTGGTGCAACAATCTTCCATATGCATAAAGTTTCTTAATATTTCTATCATCATGCCTCTTTAGAACTTCTCCTTTAGTAAATAATTCTTCAAATCTTCTCTCACTGTAAAAGTTGGAATCCAAGCATTTTTGTTTTTGGTATAAAATCTAATACCATTTTCAGGTGTTCCAAGGATGGTATCCTATCGTCAAAAGAGATATCTCTACCACCCATCCTATAAGAAACCCATTGATAAGTAATATGTACATGCTTTTGAATTCTTCCTTTGTGTAAATTAGCAGAGAACTCATAAATCATCTCAGGATAGTAGAGTTCATTAACTGTAAGCAAAGATCTCCAACCAATATTCTCAAAAAGATTAGGAATAATCTCCATACCTTTTATATAAGATAAATCAACTCTGTGCCCTGAAGCAGTCTTTCTCCTTTTGCTTGTCCATTCTTCAAAATTTGCAGCTTCTTTGATTGAAATAAACCTCTCTGGAAGCTTCAGTTCACTTGCCACTTTCTTCCCTTTTCCCTTTCCACTTCTTTCACCTCTGCTACTTCCTTCTTCTTCATAAGTTTCTCCCCTTCCAACATTTGCATTCTTGACTTTCACCATTTTAGAGAATTTTGAGTAGAAGATTGATTAACTTTGAGAGAGAGAGGAACTGAGTGTCGGTTTTGAGAAGGAGAGAGAAATTTGAGCGATTTTGATAGAGAAAGAGAGTCGAACGGTGAAGGTTTTAGAGAGAGAGAGAGGGATGAACTTTGAGAAAATCAGTTTTGGGAGAGAGAGAGAGAGGAAGAATCTGACGGTGGGGATTTTAGAGAGAGATAGAGAGAGAGAGAGAGAGAGAGAGAGAGAGAGAGAGCGAGCGAGAGAGAGAGAGAGCGAGCGAGAGAGAGAGAGCAATGAAAGAAAAATGGGAAAATTATCCCCCTTTTTTTTTATAAAACATCCGTTGACAGGCGAAAAGAATGAAATAGGTCGACCGATTTAAAATCTGTCGTCCGAAAAGCTTAAGTTCAAAGAAAATTCATATGTCCGATTTTTCTGGATGCGTTCGATTTTGTAGTCCAAAACAAAAAAAACCTTTAAAAAAAACTCAAAACACACATTAGTCATGGAATTTACCAATGCCAAGTAATTTCCTTAAATAACAAAAGCGATCTTCAAAACAGGGTTTTGTAAAAATATCAGCAATTTGATCTTTTGTGCAAATGTATTCTAAAAATAAATCTCCTTTTGCAACATGAACTCTTATAAAATGATGTTTGATTTTAATGTGTTTTGTTTTTGAATGTTGTGCAAGGTTTACAGAAAGATTTATAGCACTTGTGTTATCAAACAAAAATAGGTATGTTTTTTTAAAACAAAGCCAAAATCAAGTAATGTATTCTTCATCCAAAGTACCTAGGCATAACAACAACCCGCTGCTATGTATTCCACTTCGGTGGTTAATAAAGACATACATGATTGCTTCTTGCTGTACCAAGACTCTAAATATCCCCCTAAGAATTGATAATTTCCGCTTGTACTTATTCTTCCTACCTTGCATCCTCATAATCCGCACCGGTGTAAACAATAAGATCAAAGCAAGATTGTTTAGAGTAATAAACCATAATCATAAGAAGATATTAAATATCTTAAAATACACCTAACAACAATTAAATGAGATTCCTTTAGACAAACTTGGAATCTAGCACACAAACAAACGTCGAACATAATAATAGACCTACTAGCCGTTAAATAAAGTAAGCTTCCGATCATACCTCTATAGTGTTTTGCATCCACCTTTTTACCTTTTTCGTCATTGTCGAATTTTAACAATGAGCTCATTGAAGTTCCTATTCCTTTTGCATCGTTTATCCCAAACCTTTTGAGAAGTTCCTTTGTGTATTTCTCTTGGTTAATGAAGACACCCTTCTTTGGTTTGTTTAATTTAAAGTCTGAGAAAATAGGTCAACTCTCCTATCATACTCATCTCAAACTCCTTTTACATTAGTGAGACAAACTCTTCACACAAGCAAACATTAGTGGCTCCAAGAATAATATCATCTATATAAATTTGGACAAGTAGAAGATCATTGTTACAAGAGGTTTTACTAAAAAGGGTTGTGTCCACCACATCCCTTGAAAAATCATTTGAAAGGAGAAAAACCACTTAGTTTTTCGTACCAAGCTCTTGACACTTGTTTTAAACCATATAACACTTTTGAAAGTTTATAAACATAGGTTTTTAGCTAATTTTCAAAAATATTTTGTGTAATTAAAAGATAAACCTTCAATTTTGTTTGACAAGGAACACTAAAACTCTTTTTAATAAAATTCCAAGTCAAACAAAATCTTACAGTTATGACAATCAAGTAAAAAGCATAGAATAAGATGCACAACAATTTATAGTGGTTCACTCTCTCAAAGAGCTACATCCACTACCTTGAGTCAACGCCCAAGGATTTACCAAATCTACTATAATCACAATGTACAACAAACACAAGTTTGAGGATCACCCAACAAGTGTTTTGCACACAACCTCAATTCTCAACACAATATAAATCAAAGGATGACCCAAGGGTTTTTCAACACAAACCTTTGATATCAAAAGAACAAGAGATAAGTAGGGAACACTGTTACCAAGTGAGCTTGAGATAAATGATACAACTCAATGGAATACTTCTACATGCTCCTCTTTACTTCTTCTTTGATGGATGATCACAAGTGAAGCCCTAAGAAGATTGTTCTATTTGTTTTTATGAGATGAAGATATTTGAAAGAATGTACTTTTAAAGCTCTTTAAATGTTCTAAAATGATCTCAATAAATTTTCAACCCAACTTCTTGCCTTTACTGCAGATGAAAAACTCAATTTATAGAAGAGGGAGCAAGTGACTGTTACTGTTCTGTAACGATAATATTTCAACAGTAAAAACTAAAAACCGCACGACCGGTTTCAGAAATCGGACATTCGATTTCCTTGTAAATCGGATGAGCCCTAAGCCCTAAAATGGAAATCGGATGAGCCGTTTTTTAAAATAGGAAGACCGGTTTTGAAACAGAAAGATTCAGACGCATCCTACAAAAAATCGGACGACCAATTTTTCTAAAACTAGAAAATCGGACGACCGGTTTTAAAACCAGATGACCGGTTTTTGAAGAGGATTTTACAGCCAGTATTTTACAAGAAAAGAGCTTTCCTTCCTATTTCAAAAACATGTATTCTTGATACTCTTTTAGAGATAAGAAACCTTTCAAAGGCATCAAAAACTCTATCTTGGAATTTAAGAAAAGTTTATAGAAAGAAATTCATGCGAGGAGCTTCATACATGATCAACAATCAAAGATGAGAGTTAGGGAGTTTTACAAAGAAATACCTTAGCACATCACTAACTAAGACACAAGTCTTCAAGGTCTTCAATGACTTGATCTTTTCTCCTTCATTTTGCCTTGATCACGTAGATCTTTTGCTTCTAAGAGTGTAGCCTTGAGACTTCAAATATGCTTCTTTTGTTTTATAGGAACTAAGCTTAATACTCTCAGAAACATATGTTAATCATAATCAAAATCATATGCAATAATGCCCTTAGGGCTAACAATCTCCCCCTTTTTGATTATGACAAATACTTATGCAAGAAGAACAAAAGAGAAAGTATAAAAATATGGTGATGCTTCAAGGAAATTATCAATTGGAGCAAAGCATACCAAACACCATAAGAGAGGTAACTCCCCCTATGAATTTGAAAACAGGCAAAGGGTTTGAAACATAATTTAAAAAAAAATAAGCTTCTCCTAAGAACATGCTTCACAACAAATATGGCCCCAAAGAAATCATCAAGGCAATATAAGCCATATATACATATTACATGATGCATAAGCCTTATGCAACTTAAAAGCTCAAGTTTTCAAACACATCAAAAGCATATGCATCATAAGATAATGACATGTCATTTATCAACCATTGTTAAACAATGCAAACAATGTAAGGCATATTCAACAATATACCAGCAATACCAACAAACTAAAGCATAAGCATTAACAACATTATCATAAGCATCAACAAGCATAGGCATCAACAATATACCAACAATATACAAATTACATTTTCTCCCCCTTAGTTCTTGCATATATTTCTCCTCCTTTTGTCATAAATCAAAAAGACACTTAGGAGAGTTTATAAGGGATCATAGAAAAGGAAGCTACAATTGGACTTTTAACATTAAAGTATCATCATGAAGTCCATAAAAATAAAGCATCAAGATAGCACAATACCAATATGAAGAACAAAGCATAGCATATATCAAGTCATAAGAAGAACAATGAATATAGCATCAAAAAGTCACAAGAGAACCATAATAAGTTTGATAAAAAACCAAAGTAAACAACGGAATGGGAAGGAGTTTTTTAAAAAAATAAAGGAAGGGGAAGGATTTAAAAAAAAAAAAAAAACATATCCTCAATCATCTTCATCACTATCTTTTCCTCCTTGCTCCAATCTTATAATGCGGTTTTGAATGTCTACAATCTTGTCATTGAGGTCATCAAGTCGGTCATTGAGTTGTGCTTGCATTTCAGAAATCCTATCCATTATTTGAGCCTATCTACTGAGGATTGTCCTTCCTCCGTTCTTCTTGCCTTTTCTTTGATCTCATTTCTCTTCGAATGTCCTCTTCATTTTTATCTTCTTCATCCATACTTTCGGGCTCATAGCCCTCTTCTTCATCACCATTATCCTCTTCATCATCACCATCACTTCCTTGTTGTCCACCTCTTATTAATAGTCCTTCATCATTTCTTTCAAACCCCATTCTCTTGAAGGTATTCTGATTGTAAATCTTACCAGGGCCAATATGATCACCAACTCCAACCAAATTGATCACAAATTGTAATGAAGCAGCCATATAGTAAGCACTTGGTGGAAGAGGATTGTGTGGCTAGCATGTGTTCTATAGCTATAAAACCGAAGTTCATTCCGCTATGTTCATGAAGTGCAAGCATGAAAAAGGAGTGCATATTTGTGATGGAAGACTTATGCCCAAAATTTGGAATAATGATATTAGAAATCATATGATGTAGTAATCTCCCATAAGCATCACGTTTATTCATAGTCCTATCATCGTGCTTTTTTAGAATTTCTCCGTGAGTGAAAATCTCTTCAAACCTTCTTTCACTATATAAATTTGGAACAAACCATTTCTTATTCTTAGTGTAAAATCTCATGCCATCTTGAGGGGTTTCTAGAATGGTATTTAATAGCCTATCATCAAATGCAATATTTCTTCCTCCAATTCTAGACAATACCCGTTGATGAGGTATGTTCTCGACTCTCTCAACTCTACCCTTATATAGATTGGCATAGAATTCATAAATCATTTCAGTATAATATAGCTGATTAATAGTAAGCAATAGTGTCCACCCAATAGCATCAAAGGGATTTGGTATAGCTTCCATACCTTGCATATCATTCAAATCCACTCTGTGTCTAGCAGCAATTTTTCTTCGATTTCTTGTCCATTCTTCAAAGATTGCAACCTCCTTTACAGAGATGAAGCTATCTGGAGCCTAATTCGAAATGGTACCCTTTTTCCTTTTCCTCTTCCTCTACTGCTACCTCCATCTTAAAGATTTTTACCTTTACATATGTTTGCATTTTTGGTTTTCACAATTTTGGATTTTTGAGATTTAGGGTTTGAGAAGAACTTGAATATGAAGATTTTAGATGGAGAGGATAGAGAGAGAAAACCGATCGGTTTTCTTGCTTGAGGAGGAGAGAAATTTGAAAGATTTGAGAAGAAGTGTGAAAATTGGATTAAAAAATCAGATGAGTTTTGTGAGAGGAAAGTGTTTCAGAGAGAGAGAGAGAGAGAGAGAGAGAGAGAGAGAGAGAGAGAGAGAGAGAGAGAGAGAGTTGAGAGAAATGAGTGAAAAATTAGAAAGATTTTTTTTTTAAAAATAGCAAAACCCGATGGTTTTTTGGAAAATCGATCGTCCGATTTTTATAAAAGGAAGAAATCGGACGTCCGTTTTTTATCAAGGTCGTCCGATTTAGTCGTTCGAATATCTCAGTAAAATTTTTGAAGACAGACTGTGAGTTCGATTTTTAAACCGGACGCCCAGTTTTTCTGAAGACGTATCCGTTTTTTAAAAAATTTTCAGTAAAGATAAAGAATAAGAGAAAGTATAAAAACTCAAACAACAACACACATTAGTCATTGAATTTAGGAATACCAAGCAATTTTCTCAAATAGCAAAAACGTTATTCAAAGAGTGGTTTTGTAAAAATATCGGCAATTTGATCCTCAGTGCAAATATATTCCAAGAATACATCACCTTTAGCAACATGATCTCTAATAAAGTGATGTTTGATTTCAATTTTTTTTGTTTTTGAATGTTGCACAGGGTTTATGGAAATATTTATGGCACTAGTATTATCACACATAATAGGTATATTTTTAAAAGAAAAACCAAAATCAATCAAGGTATGTTTCATCCAAAGTACCTATGCACAGCAACAACCGGCTGCAATATATTCCACTTTGGCGGTTGATAGGGATACGCACGATTTCTTCTTGCTGTACCAAGATACTAAGCATCCCCCCAAGAATTGGCAATTTCCACTAGTACTCTTCCTTTCTACCTTACATCCGGCATAGTCCGCATCAGTGTAGGCAATAAGATCAAAGCAAGATTGTTTAGAGTACCACAGGCCATAATCATATGATGAAATTAAATATCTCAAAATACATTTTACAGCTATTAAATGAGATTCTTTGGGACAAGCTTGGAATCTAGCACACAAACATACCACAAAAATAATATCCGGCCTACTAGTCGTTAAATAAAGCAAACTACCAATCACACCTCTATACTTCTTTTCATCAACTTTTTTACCTTTTTCATCCTTGTCAAGCTTCAATGATGAGCTCATTGGAGTACCAATTCCTTTTGCATCACTCATCCCGAATCTCTTGAGAAGTTTCTTGGTGTACTTCTCTTGGTTGATGAAGATGCCTTCTTTTGTTTGCTTGATTTGTAGTCCAAGGAAGTAGGTCAATTCTCTCATCATGCTTCAAATTCTTTTTGCATAAGAGAGGCAAATTCTTCACATAAAGAAACATTAGTAGCATCGAAAATAATATCATCAACATAAATTTAGACAAGAAGAAGATCATTATTACAAGAGGTTTTTGTAAACAAAGTAGTGTCCACCACACCCCTTGAAAAATTGTTTGAAAGAAGAAAACCACTTAATTTCTCATACCAAGCTCTTGGAGCTTGTTTTAAACCATAAGGTGCTTTTCTAAAGTTTTTAAACATAATTTGGAAAATTTTCATGCACAAAACCGGCAAGTTATTCAACATAAACTTCCTCCTCAATATCACCATCTAGAAAAGCACTTTTAACATCCATTTGAAAAAGCTTGAATCTTTTAAAACAAGCAAAAGCTAAAAGCATCCTAATGGATTCAAGTCTAGCAACCAGAGCAAACGTTTCATCTTAATCTATGCCCTCTTCTTGATTGAATCCTTGGGCAACAACTCTAGCTTTGTTTCTAATAACTTCTCCGAATTCATTTAGTTTATTTCTAAAAACCCATTTTGTGCCAATGGTGGGGTGATCACGTGTTCTAGGGACTAAAGTCCAAACTTTGTTTCTTTCAAATTGATTTAATTCTTCTTGTATAGCAATAATCGAAAACTCATCACACAAAGCATCATCAATAAACTTAGGTTCAATTGTGATGATAGAGCAAAGTTGTCTACAAAGTACCTTCTTGTTCTTACCCCTTGTGATACATCGCCAATGATTTCATTCTTTGAGTGCCCTTTGGGATATATCACGTCTTGAGGAATATCTTGAGTTTGCTGGTTCTCTTCTAATATTTCCGCAATTTCCTCTTCTTTTTTAGCATGATCCTCAAGGAGTTATCTGTGTCATCATCATTTCTCTTTTCAAAAATGTTAGTTTCATCAAAGTTTACATGAATGGACTCTTCAACACATAAAGTTCTTTGTTGAAAATTCTATAAGCTTTCTTGTTTGAAGAGTATCCAAGAAAAATTCCCTCATCGGATTTTTTATCAAATTTTCCAAGATTATCCTTGGTGTTTAAGATATAGCATTTGCATCCAAAAACTTTGAAATATCCAATGGAGGGAGTTTTATTGAAAATAAGTTCAAAAGGAGTTTTCTATAAAAGAGGTCTCAAGAGAACACGATTCATCACGTAACAAGCGGAATTTATGGCTTCGGCCCAAAATATTTAGGTAAGGAGTTTTCACAAAGCATTTACCTTGCCATTTCTTGTACAGTTCGGTTTTTCCTTTCTACAATACCATTTTGTTGTGGGGGTTTAGCGGCCAAAAAATTGTGTGTTATGCCAAAATTATCACAATGTTTTGTAAAATCATTGTTGTTAAATTCTCTCCCATTATCACTTCTCAGAAAGATCAATTTGTAATCAAGGGAGGTTTGAACCTTTTTGAAAAGTTTGACAAATTCTTAAAAAGCCTCATCTTTTTGGCTCAAAAAAAAGTTTGACAAATTCTTGAAAAGCCTCATCTTTTTGGCTCAAAAACAAAGTCCAAGTAAATCTTGAGAAGTCATCCACTATGACAAAAGCATACCTCTTACCACCGAGACTAGTGGTCCTCATTGGTCCAAATAAATCCATGTGAATGAGTTTTAAAGGTTTTGAAGTTGAAATCATTTTCTTTAGTTTAAAAGAGGTCTTAATTTGTTTTCCAAATTGGCAAGCATCACGAAGTTTTGTTTTCTCAAAATAAAGTTTTGGTAAGCCCCTAACAAGTTCTTTTGAAGAGAGTTGGTTCAATAAATCTATACTAACATGGCCAAGCCTTCTATGCCATAAGAATGCATCATCATCATGAACCAAGAAACATTTTAAGTTTTGGGAAATAAGATCTTCAAGATGAAAGACATAGACATTTCCAACTCTTTTAGAAACAAAAGCGGTTTTATTTTCATGCTTATCAATGATAGTAGAGGAGTCACTTTAAAAAATAACCTTATTCCAATTATCACATAATTGACTAATACTAAGCATGTTGAATTTTAAACCATCAATTAAAAAAATATCCTTAATAAAAGAAGAAGAATTGTTACCGACATTACCAATACCAATGATTTTTCCCTTCTTCTTATCTCCAAAGGTGACGAATCTGCTTTCGGTTTCTTTAAGCTCACTAATGAGAGATGCATTCTCGGTCATATGCCGTGAGCAACCGCTATCCAAATACCAATTAGATGACCTTGACTTGTGTTCCTACAAAGGAAGAAGTAGAAATGACTTTTGGTACCCATATCTTTTTGGGTCCATGAATGTTAGTTGGATTTTCTTTTATTTTCCAAATGGTTTTTACACCCCTTTCAATCATCTTTTTTATAAAAAAATTTGTGGCTTTATGACCACTCTTTTCACAATAGGTGCAACGAAAGTGTGAGAAGGGTTAAGAAGTTTTTACAATACATGTTTGTTTACAAGAGGCATTGGTATGATTATATCCAATTCCACTTTTGTCAAAAGGTAATCTTTGAGAACAAAGGAGCTTTTCAAAATTTTCTTTTCCGTTTGTAAACTTTTCAATACATAAGGTGAGATCACTCACATTTTTCTTCAAATCATCATAATCTACTATGCATTTTACAAGAGAGAAAACCTTTTCACAAAGATCTTTGTTTTCTAAAATTAGTTTTTGAAATTCTAGTTTTGAGGAGTCACTTTCCTTTTCACAACTTCAAGAGATTCAAGTAGAGATTTGTTTTCACAAACAAGTTTTGAGTTCTTGTTTGATAGGTTGTCAATCTTGTTCTTTAACTCCTTGTTCTTTTTTGTAATCTTTTCCAATTTATGATACATTTCAATAAGTAAAGAATTAAGATCATCATTATTATCATCAACATGATTAGATAGATTTGGAGGTGAAGATTATACCTCATTTTCTATTGCCATGAAGCATAGGTAGGTTTTTTCTTCTCCTTCACTTTCGCTTAAATCTTGATCCCAAGCACCTATTAGTCCCTTGAATTTATTCTTTTTCTTTAATGCCTCAAGTTTTGCTTCTAATGCTCCTTTCTCATTTTCAATAGCTTTGGAACAATCAGCTACAAGATGGTCGATGCTATTGCATTCAAAGCACCTAGCCTTGAAGAGTGATGAACTTTGTCCTCCTTTTTTGAAATGGAGGTTTCGTTCCTCTATTGTTAAATCATTTCTTGTAGAATGTTTTTAATTTCCTCATTACCAAGGACATATCCTCATCATCGTCAATCTCATCTTCATTGTTTGATGAGTATGTTTTATCATCTTCATTTGCTTTGAGTGCTATGCTTTTTCTTCCTTTGTCTTCATCTTCCATTTCATTTAACCTTTTTATTTTTATTTCATAGGTGAGGAGCTATCCTATGAGTTCTTCCATAGGAAGTAGTCTCAAATCTTTTGATTCCTCAATAGCAAGAGTTTTCGGTTGCCATGTTTTTGGGAGTGCATCAAGAATCTTTCTATTTACTTATCACCTTGTGTGCTCTTTTTCATACGCCTTTAGGCCATTTGTGATGTTGGTGAACCTTGTGAACATGTCGCTAATGCTTTCATTTTGTTTTATCATGAATAGCTCATAATCTCTCACCAACATAGCCAAGTTTGACTCCTTCACTTGATACCAACCTTCGTGAGTTACTTCAAGTAATTTCCACATTTCATAAGCCAAGTCGCATCCGCTCACTCTATTGTATTCATTAGCATCCAAGGCACAACTCAATATGTTCTTAGCTTGAAATTTAAGAGTCATCTTCTTTGAGTCAAGCTCATCATATTCTTCAACTTTCTTGACTATTCCATCCTTTTTAGGAACATAAGGTCCTTTCTCTACAATGCTCCAAAGATCAAGTAATAGAGCAAATATAAATTCTAATTCTTGACTTCTAAACAGTGTAGTTAGTTCCATTAAAAAGAGGAAGCCTATTTGTAGAGGAGCCTTCTACATAGGGTAAGTTTGAAATATTAGCCATTTGAAAGAGGATCTTTTACTTCTTAGGATGTGAAGCCTTAAAAAAAGAAGACCTGCTTTGATACCAATTAAAAAACCTTGGGGGTGAATAAGCTTTTTGGCTAATTTTCAAAAATATTTTGTGTAATTAAAAGATAAACTTTCAATTTTGTTTGAGAAGGAATACTAAAACTCTTTTTAGTAAAAATCCAAGTCAAACAAAATCTTACAGTTATGACAATCAAGTAAAAAGCATAGAATAAGATGCACAACAATTTATAGTGGTTTACTCTTTCAAAGAGCTACATCCACTACCTTGAGTCAACACCCAAGGATTTACCAAATCCACCATAATCACCATGTACAATAAACACAAGTTTGAGGATCACCCAATAGGGGTTTTGCATACAACCTCAATTCTCAACACAATATAAATCAAAGGATGACCCAAGGGATTTTTCAACAAACCTTTGATATCAAAAGAACAAGAGATAAGTAGGGAACAATATTATCAAGTGAGCTTGAGATAAATTATATAACTCAATGGAATACTTCTACATGCTCCTCTTTACTTCTTCTTTGATGGATGATCACAAGTGAAGCTCCAAGAAGATTGTTCTATTTATTTTTATGAGATGAAGGTATTTGAAAGAATGTACTTTTAAAGCTCCTTAGATGTTCTAAAATGATTTCAATAAATTTTCAACCCAACTTCTTGCCTTTACTGTAGATGAAAAACTCAATTTATAGAAGAGGGAGCAAGTGACCGTTACTGATCTGTAACGATAATATTTCAACGGTAAAATCTAAAAACTGGACGACCGGTTTCAGAAATCTAATGTCCGATTTCCTTGTAAAATAGAAATCGGATGAGTCGTTTTCTAAAATAGGAAGACCGGTTTTGAAACAGAAAGATTCGGACGCATCCTACAAAAAATCGGACAACCGATTTTTCTAAAACTAGAAAATCGGACGATCAGTTTTAAAACTAGATGACTGATTTTTTAAAAGGATTTTACAGCCAGTATTTTACAAGAAAAGAGCTTTCCTTCCTATTTTAAAAACATGTATTCTTGATACTCTTTTAGAGATAAGAAAACTTTCAAAGGCATCAAAAACTCTATCAAGAATACTTGAATTTCAAGAAAAGTTTATAGAAAGAAATTCATGCAATGAGCTTCATATATGATCAACAATCAAAGATGAGAGTTAGGGAGTTATAAAGAAATACCTTAGCACATCCCTAACTAAGACACAAGTCTTCAAGATCTTCAATGGCTTGATCTTTTCTCCTTCATTTTGCCTTGATCACCAAGATCTTTTGCTTCTAAGAGTGTAGCTTTGAGACTTCAAATATGCTTCTTTTGTTCTATAGAAACTAAGATTAATACTCACACAAACATATGTTAATCATAATTAAAATCATATGCAATAATGCCCTTAGGGCTAACAGAAGGTAACAAGAGACAAGAACAAACAAGACAGCCAACGAAACCAAAAGGACAAAAATGACACAATTAAGGAATAACATTCTAATTGCCGTTTGCTCTTCTCACTCACCCTTGAATAACCTTTACTTCATTTCTCTCTCACACTCACCCAACACACTTACAATGTTTAGCCCTTTGACAAGAGAAAGACTAGTGTCATTACTTTTTTCCACGACACATTCACAAAACCGAAAGTACCATTTTTTCCTCTTTGTTTTCTTCTCTTTTTTTCTTCATTTTTTTTTCAAAAGAAACACGAAACCACTCTTCTCTCTTGTTTTTTTCCCAACAATTTGTACCAAAAAGTGAAATACCTAAACTATCCCCCTCTTACAACATTTTTCTTTTCTTCCCTCTTTCACCCCCACACTTATCTATTATTTTCACTCAAAACAGCTAGCATGTTATTCCAACATTGGCTCCACGCATGAGGTTAAATTTTTTGTGAGTTTAGAAAGTCAAAGAATAGAGGGGAGTGAAACCCTTGGCATGAAGGCACAAATAAGGGAGTTAGGGGTTAATTTCAAATACGGGTAGGAAAATCAAAAGCTCAAAGGCCTAAGACCATCATTTCCGGGCTTAACTCAGACTAAGACACTTCACTTCAGAGAACAAAGAAACAAAAGAATGCGTGCATGAATTCCAAAGGGTTCTCATTAGGCTAATTTCCTAGAATTCCTAGGTTTCTACTACTAACAACACTCACAGGTGAAAGAAAACCATCAACATGTACGATTATTATGCAAATAAGGTTTTCCAAATGTTAGTATATGCCCTAAGACCAATTGACTCACATTTATGATTTATGAAGCATGTATTTTTTGAATTGTATTTTATGCTCTTGGCCATCAAGTATGTGACTTGATAGTAAAACCCTTATAGCGAATAAAATACTATTCTTATTTGTCCCTAGTTTATTACATCTTGTAAACTAGTGTGAAGTTGATTGATGGTCAAGCTTTACTGATCATGAATATGAGATATAAAATCAATTCATAAATACATATTGAGAATATTGTATTGGACATGACCCAAAGTGAAGAAGAAATATTGCATGGGTTTAAGTTATAAGTATTTCTTCTCAGTTTTATATTTGGTGTCCTTTGACCTAATGTTTCTAATATTTCTTGCATGGGGAGAAAATATGTTTTGACATAGTCAAACATCATTTTTAATTAGGTGATCATATGACTATTGGTTGGCTTATTTTCTTGTCATGGCTTGGATATTGGAGATAGTGAAAGGGATTTGTCCCTTTCTTTTTAGAGAGAGATATCCATGGGCCCCTTGATAAGGAAGACTGGAAAATATGCATGGCCATACTCAAATAAGTATTAATAAGGTGTTATTAATATTATTTGTTGGAACAGTCTGCCTGGTGATCAAGTAAATGGTTAATTAAGTTTTATAAGGATGACTTGGTCCATGCCTTATACTTAATTAGGATATCGTGTGACAAAAGGACTAAATATTAAATCTGATGCTAGGTTATTATTACATTTTCTTAACTTGGGTAAGCATAATGTCTTGCTAGAGGCAGCTTATGTTTTGTGAATAAATGTCTAGGACATTTTTCATTCACTGCCAACGTTAAGTGAACCTACAAGGTCACACGCATAGACGATCTTGTGAGCATAATGTCCACGTTCAATGAATCTAGATTGTGTCGAAATTCGTTGAACGTATACAAAAGGGGAATCAGATTCCATATTGTATTTTCTGGTAAGTTAATAAGTAATTAATTTTATTTAATCGAATAAATAAAATTAATTACTTAATATTACTCATCCAACCGTTGGATGATTATAGGAATAGACGGACGAGATTAAACTGTCATTAGATGACAGTTAGGGTTTTGATATTGACAGCTATAAAAAAGTTATGTTAGCCTTTTCTTGGTGGCCGTCCTTTATCTGAAAAAGAAAAACAAAACCCTAAACCTTAGAACGGCAATATAGTATCTAGCCTCCTCTCTCCGAAACACAACCGATTACCAGATAGTCAGGATCAGTTCTGAACAGTTTTCAGAACACAGAAGGGGCTAGCATCCCGATCGCTTGCAGAGGAGTTCGTCGCGTGGATACCAGTAGAGGGCGAAGCATAAAAAGCAGCGCCTCCACACTGAACAATCAAAATATTGAGGTAATTTCTATCCAATCGGTTTTTCTAGTATGTGCAGATCCTGTTGATGGATTTTCGTAGTTTTATTTTATTTTGTTTTTGCCTACAGATTCCAACACCAAATGCCCAAGTGCTATGCCCTTTCGTAAAATCCCAACAGTCTCATGATCTAGCATTCTACTCAAAGTGGCAAAAAGAAAGATCAAGAAAATCTTTTTGGTTTTCCAAATAAAAAGATCATGAAAACTAAGAAAATTTTTAAAAAATTTTCAAATTATTTGATTTCTTTGGATTTTTCATAAGGAAAACGAAGAAGGAAAGTAAAAAGACAAAATTACCGTCCATACTTAAAACCATATTGTCCTCAATGTGGGGGTCAAACTCACAGAAAAACAAATAAATAAACACATACGTGGGATGCGCTCCCGCATATAATAAAGCAGTAAAACACATGAGAAGCCATCCCTACACAAAACACAATAAAACAAGGAAAATAAAACATATAAATGCAAAACAACTCAACGGCAGAAAATAAAACATGAAAGAAAACAAGAAAATCTAATAGGAAAAGAAACAAAAAAAAAAAATAGAAACGAAAAGAAAAAGAAAAAAAAGAATACTCCCTATAGCGGGCCAAAGTCCGCGTCGCCACTGCCGCCGACAACGACCTCTTTGTAATGAAAATGAAAGAATTTGAAACCTAAATCAAGAAGACAAATCAAACTTTTAAAACTGAGTTCGAGAAAGATGTTATAAATTTTGAACAATTTCAACTCTTTAAAGGAAAACAACAGATTCTTGAAAGTTAAGGGTAAAGGAAAACTCATTCTTAAATTTCCATAGTATATGGGTCATTGTTTTCCAACTCTCTCGCAATTGCCTTCGGATTTCATGAGATGTTTCCTCTTCACTGCAACCTTCGTACTTTTCTTCCATAATGTCTACACACAATAAGAATAATAGACAAGAACAGCGTTAGTTTCATTAAATAGGAGGTTTACTCCCTCACTCTTTACAATGATGCCTATCTCTGTTTCTTGTCGCCTTTT
The DNA here is from genome assembly GCA_028651295.1 of Catharanthus roseus. Taxonomy (NCBI): domain Eukaryota; kingdom Viridiplantae; phylum Streptophyta; class Magnoliopsida; order Gentianales; family Apocynaceae; genus Catharanthus; species Catharanthus roseus. Next base: position 1,057,101 of record JAPQWS010000087.1, read on the forward strand.
TTTATGACCCTCATGACTATCCACAAGACTCTTGTTTTCCTTTTCTGGCTTGCCTTCCTCAACTTCACTTTTAATCTCTAGCAAGCACTCAACTCTCTTACTTTCTTCCATTTCACTTATAACCGGAGGAGGTTCTTCGATTATTGGGAGACCATCATGCCTCATTTCTATTATTTCTTGTTGAACCTCCTCTTCCTTGGGAAAAGTGGACTCCTCCGGTGCTTGAGCAGTTGCCTCCTCTTCATCCACAACTATGGGAAATGTATTCACTTATTCCTCTATACTCTGCGAAGTGACTGCCTCTAAATACTCCCTTGGAATCTGCTCCATATTCTTAGGCGAACTACCAAGTGGCCCTTTAACAATCAGCTTTGCTAATAGGTTGATTTGACTTTCCATGTTGTAAATGGAAGTTGTTTGAATTTTCTGAACTTCTTCTATACTCTTCACCCCGACCTCCGCCAACTCGATATATCGTGAAACAAAATCTTCTAGATCAGGCTGAGGGGATGATGGATGCACCGGTGGAGTATAATCGATGGTGAATATGTGGTATAACTTCCCCAGAGAACGTCTGGTTTATTCATCCAACTCGAACTATACTAGTTAGGGTATGTGTTGTACCCTACCAATTGTCTTGAAATATGGCCTGTTGTTAATATAGAAGTTGTGCAGGGGCCATCTTCTCCACCCCTTGTTCTAATATTGCCCCCATTGGCCTCATTGGTATCCATGCTCTTTTCTCTAGAACCTAAAATCAATTAAGTAGATAATCAACACATGGTCCAAATATAATAGCCCAGAATTCCAAAGTCCATACCATAAACACCTGATCAACAAGAATAATGAACAAGGAGAAAAGAACTAAGAAATAAAGACAAAACAAAAAGAAAAGAAAAAATATACAAATGAAAGAAAATAAAAAATATACAAATATGACTAAAGCACCAAAGAATGATATTTGATTAAGCTTGCTGTGCTCCCCGGTAACAGCACCAAAAACTTGATATGTCTTAAATGAAACGGAAATAGGAATCCTAAAATTACAGTGCAAGGCAAGCAGACCTAACACCATAGAAGTGGGTTCACCCCGAGTGTCAATTTTCTCAAGGATGGCAAGGTTCAACTACTCTACCATTTATTCAATATTTAGCCTTAAACTGTTGTTGAAACATAAGAAAATATAATGCCTTCAAGTACTATAAACAAAAGAACCAACTAGCAAATATTCTAATAAAATATATAAAATGAAATTTTGGATCTCGGAATCCCCCTAATCTTGTTACTACTTCAATTAACTAGAATTAATGAGAATTGTATTTGCTTTAACGAATTAGGCCATCACACTCGTAATTGGGCAATCCCTATCTCTAGGCGGAAGCCTCCCTATTCACTATAGATTCTAGAGGAGAATCTCTTCTCTCCCTAACAAGTTACGAATGAAAAACACATAGGTGATTATGGACCCAACAGTGCATCAACTATCTCTAGTTCAATACCCTAAGTAATCCCCAAATTGAAAGCCCTCGAGTGTTCTTCCTTTTTCAATTCCAAACATCCCTGCGATTAATTCAAGCTCATAATAATCAAATTGCAAGAAATTAAACAATTGGAGAACAATTCAGTTAATAGTACCATCTAATTTCATCAATTTTAAGTCAATGTCATAATACCAAAAATTAGGGTTCAAACCTTAATCCAAACAATTAAACTACTTACAATTCATTATATGAAATTGAAACTAAACATAAATTAAAGTAATAGAGAATGAAAAGAAATGCTTAGTAGTAGAAATAGAAGCCGAATTGCGTCCCAAACCGCGCCCGAACTCGTCTCTCGAGTTGCTCCCGCGAATCCCGAATCCGTTGTTTTGATCTTTAATTCCACTTGTAATCACTCAATTATCATTCTCTAATCTAATATCTACCTAATTGAGGTGAGAATCGGGAGAAATTTGTTACCGAAAATCACCCTAATTCGCCTCCTAAAGACCTATCTACGCTACTCTAGAATTAAGGTATCAATTATGCCCAAAAAAAGTCTGAAAAATAACTAAGTATGGCCATTCTCGGGACCTAGCGTGTGCAGTAGGTCTTTGTCCCCATTATACCCTGTGTTGTCCAGAGACTACTACGACCGGTAGGGGGAGCCTACCGTGCACGGTAGACTGTTGCCTGCACCGTTCTTACATCGTTTCCCGTCATATTCACTTCGTTTTAAGACGTTTTCATCCATTCTTCATTTTACTTTATTCGGCAAGCACCTACGACACAAATGGAGGATATTAGACACAAATATACACTTTATACCTTAAAATTACTAAAAAATGATGAAATTAACATACAAAATAATAGTCAAATTAACACCTATCAGCCTATCAAGTGTCGGGTATTGTATGCCATGTGAAATTTTGTCAAGATTCTGTATCCTAGGATGAGCGCGACAGAGAAACCATGGCATGTAGTCATGTGTGCATCGATTCGGGATATTACAGGCACGCTAATCCAAGACTCCGAAGAATATATGTGATCGTCCCTCTAATCACAAGGCCTTTATGAATATGTTATTCACTACATACATCATATTATTTGCTGGCCTGTGAGCCTCTAATGGTCTAATAGGATATTCTGGAATACCACTGCCATCCGAACTGTCAAATAACTCTATCGGGCATGTATAGCTCGATATACTCGTAGTATGCAAGCATGCCATGCCAAGTAGAAATCCATACATCATGTATCTCTGAAGGCTTATACAGTGTCCAACGTACCTCCTCCGCGGTCATGATATACAACCATAGGTAGATGTCTAACATCTTATGCTCAAATTTCATACCCAGCATTTCGTAACGCTGGATGTAGGGCTTACCCAACTTCGATCCTGGTCTCACCGCTGGGGCAAACAAAGGGAAATACATGTATATCCAGGCTTAATAAACACATAAAAAAACATATGTAAATAATGAAATGAAATGAAAAGAATAACATATATAAAAAAACCATACAATACATTTTCTTTAAAGATAATGATAAAGTATATTATGAAGAAAGTGAATGATACCTCAAGCAATGACCAACACTCAGCTAACTCCTTCACATCTACACGCGAGGCCTGACCAAGGTTCTAATACAAGAATGTCAGGGTTGCCGCACCCCAAGCCAACCTCCCACATCCTTGAACATTTTTCACAATCGACCAAAGCTTGGCATGCACGATGTTCCCACTCTTGTCAGTGAAGAGGGAACTCCAAAGTATGTAGCCAATGTAACATGCAATCCTCAACTCTGGGAAAAGTCCACTATCGGGATCCTCTGCAATGTATGCAAGTTCCTCAACATTTATACTACCACCCGTGTAAGTAAAACCGAAATCGCTCTGAACAATCCCGACTAGCTGCTCCCGAGAATACTGAACATCCACAACACTACTAAAAGTAGGTATGCCCAATATCAACTCCACATCATGTAAAGTAATCTTCATCTCTCCAAATGGCATATGGATGGTTGCCACCTCTCAACAAAAGCAGATAATAGCATTGAATGGAGGTGCTGGAATATGCAGGACCTCAAATGGACGAGTCTTGTACCCTCTGCCAACTTCGTCACCTCTTATAAACTAGGTGTCCAACCTGTGAGTGAAACAAAGTGTGATTGCAACTTCAATATACCTCGGTCTTGCATATTAAAAACATAATTGAATAAAAATATTAAATAATAAGATTAAAAATAATTGTGAAATTGAGCAATAATAAATGTATAATTTACCTATCCATGCTATATGGAACGCACAACATGTCCACTGTATGAAGGAATAAGCTCTGAATCCTATGGACCTCCCTCAGGTGGTCCTGTCTGCTCCCAATTTGCACGCTTCGCTTTTTTCTTCTATGAAGGTGCAGTAGGAGAAATAGACTTATCGAGTCTTTTTTGTCGATACCCAATAAACTTACTCATTATAGATTTGAAACTGCCGGTCAACCTTTTATCTTTCCCCAGCCCTGATCTATATCCGAATGACGATGTAGGGGCCACGATATAGGCTGATCCTTATTACCATCACTCTCGCCCTTAGTAATGTCAACATCATCATCCTCTCTCCCAACTTCTACATCTTGCTCGCCGATATGGAGGGATTTGATGTTATCATGCTACTCAGATCGAACCTTGTCTCCCTTTAACCCTAGATCACCAGTATCCCTCCTTAAACGAGGTGAATATAATGGAATACCATAATCAGAGCTATATAATCAGCCGTGCTATAAGATGAGCCAGTCGGGACTCTTGAAACAATTTGCTAAAAAAAAGCAGCCCCTAATTGTGCCCATGTACCCCTAACCTCATTTAATAGTGCCTGGAATTTAGTTCTAAACAATACAGGATCCTAACCGGACATATAAGGATCAACAGAAGAACCATGTGCATACGGATCATAAGATGTAGTTGGTGGCTGAGAAGATGCAGACATATGGTACTGTGAAGATTATCCATGAAACTGATAATGTATCAGAGGGTATGGATCTTGTGATGGGAGAGGAGGATGAGTCCTAGTCGGTTCAATAGATGGCTGGGTAGAAGACCCCAGTGCACCAGGGTCATAATATATTCCAGGTACAAGTGGGGCAAGAATACTAGGGTTGTTAGAGGTGCTATGGCGACCCCTCACACCACGGGATGAAACAGTGATTATACGCCCCTGAACTCGACCGGTCTTGTCTTCCACAGTACCTAGATCATCATCTTCCCTACGAACTCCGTACCGAACCATTCAAACAAATTTCCAAACATAGTCATAAATAATTATGTATATATTTGCCTAATTCATCTTTTATATTATTCAAATCTTTTTACTATTACATGTATAAATTTTTAATATTTTATTATTTAACTTTGTTCTTTATAATTTTCTATTATTTAAATTATATTTCTTAATTATGTAATTATTTTTAAATAATTTTATTATTTCATTCTTATTATTTTATTATTTTTCATTATTAATAATAATGGTTATTATATGAATAGTGTAATTATTTATTATTTAAATTACTATTTAAAAGGGGGGAACCTTATTCTTTAAATTATTGTTATTATTCTTTATGTATTATTAATTATTATTAATTTAAATCACTATTAAATATTTAATTTCTATATCTTATTATTTATTTTTAAATAATTTTATTATTTCATTTATTTTATTTTATTATTTATTATTATTAATAGTAGTTATTATGTGAATAGTGTAATTATTATTTAAATTACTTTTAAAAAGGGTTGCATCCTATTCTTTTAAATTATTATTATTCTTCTTTATGTATTATTAATTATTATTAGTTTAATCAATATTAAATTATTATAATTATTATTGTTATTCACATTATTATTTAAATATCATTATTTAAATTATTATTTCAAAATTATTCATTAATCTTTTAAAATTAATTACTTCATACTTTTGTATTAAATAATGTCTATTATTATATCAATTTGTTATTTACTACACAATGTACTTAATTAACCCAAATACTAAACCCTAAATCTATCGTCACCATTTCTTTTCTAAACCATAAACTTAATAAATAAACTTAATTAACTTAAACATATAAATTAATTTAAATTATAAACATGAAGAATTAAAACACTTATGTTAACAAAATAATTAATGAACATTTAAACTCAAATTATTCACGTACACATAATTCATAATTATATTAAACAAATAATTATAAAATAAATCATTTAAACAACTAAATTGCATGTATTATAAATAGAAAATTTTAAATAACAAGCCAAATAAACATAAAATTAAACATTTATAAACAAAAAACTAAATAACACATACAAATAAACATAATTTTAAACATTTATAAACACAAAACTAAATGACATAAACAAATATACACAAATTAAAATAATTAAAAAAAGAGAATCGCCCAAGCTGGCGGAATTTTGGGCTGAATTTCGCCCAGTCTGTGGAACTGTCCATAAAATTCTGCTTGACCTGGTGAAATTCTATGAACAATTTCGCCAGGTTGGGCGAAATTCAGCCCAATTTTGGCCACATTCTTTTCAATCCTGTGCATTTTTTAAATTTTAAACTGATAGCATTGTAAATAAATTAGTATAGATTGATGTACTAGTTTTTTTTTTATATATTTTTAATGGTCGGATCTTCTTAGATCTGAGATTGAATGCAATGGGTTCAGAGAGAATGTGGAGAGGAAACTTTTAGAGAGAGAAACTTTTTAGTGAGAAATGAAAATTTTTGAAAATTTTTCGTACTGAACTTTTAGATTTCCGAATTGGTGTTACTGTCCCCCTATTTTTAAAGTTTAAGGGTGGAGGAGTATATTTGATTTGTCAAATTTTCGGACTGATTATCCGAATAATTTGGTATTTGATGGGGGCAGCACTTTGTGCCACTTCATTTGGGCTCAACTCATCTGGCCCAATATCCTTTTTCACTAGAAATATATTTTAGCCCGCCTGCTAGAATATATATCCGCCCGGCCTGTCAACAGTAATTCCAGAATTGCTCTTAGTCCATTGCTACGACGCCTAGTAATATTAGGAGACCTTTTCGAAAGCTGCAAGGAGATAGACCTTATGTATAAAAGGTATCAACCCTAGGCAGAGAGAGGTCAGATTCTCCTACTACTTCGTTACTCTCTATTTTTTAATAATAGCATGCGTGAGGTTTGGTCTGACTTAAGCATCGGAGGTGAAACAGGGGTAAAACCCCTCTCCAATCATATTTTCTGTTCTGAGTGCAAGTTCACTGGTGAAGAGTATTCTCTCAAGATCTATTATTTGGTGCCCACCGTATTTTTATTTTCAATATACCTTTCTCCACATACCCTCGATTATCGATGGCGTCTGATTCTTCACCATTGAACGACATTTCTCATGATCCTTCCATCTTGCAAAACGCTGCTCCATCATCCGCTTCTTCATCTCTTCCACAGACGTTGGGAGTTTGATTGCCCTCGTTCATCCTCCAGAACAGTGGCCCTTTGGCAACTAGTTTGAATTTAGATCAACTTGCTCAACTACAGGCTTTGCTAGTCTCTTTGCAGACCATGCTAGCATTCTAATCTAGTGTGTCCATACCTCAACCATCCCTACGAGCGCACTTCGTTTGTACCCAACCCACCGTTATATATTCCCTTTACTTTCCCTTCTCCATCCTTCCCGTTGAGCTTCATTTTTTGGGGACGAAACTTTTCACTGACAAGCATCTCCATTGCCCCAAACACAAACTATCCATGATCTAGTCAACAAAACTCTCGCTCAGATAACTCCTTCGATGGTTGATTCTAGCAATTGGGACTTCCTGCAGCACAATCTATTATGCAAATACGCTTGCGCCAAGGTCCTTAGTGATTTCTCCTATTTGAAGCTCAATACTTACAACGACTCTATTAATCCTAAAGAATACATTATGAGATATACATCTCAGATGTATGTATACAATACCTCTTATAGCACCTGTTGTCGTATGTTCCCTAGTTCTCTAAAGAGAAGGGCCTGGCTTGATATGCACATTTGCCACCAAGGAGCATAAGTAGCTTCCTGGATCTAGGTGAAAAGTTTATCCAAAACTTGCTCCACCAATCTATTTTCCAGCCCACCTCCAATTTCCTGCTAAGCGTCTGCCAATGCCAGAATGAAACGGTACGTGATTTTACGGCCCAATTCTACAAAGCAGCACAAGAAATCGTTGACTTATGCGAGAAAGAATTCATACAAGGATATCGGCATGGTTTAACCAACCATGCCTTATCCTAAAAGTTGGCTGAGCAAGAACTAACCACTGTTTTTGATTAATTGAAAAGAATAGAAAGATTCACTCATACAGATGACCATGTTCACTGAAAGCAAGATATGGATAACAAAGTCAAGGAATTATTAAGTACGAAAAGACCCAAACACCTGACAAAGCCCGCATCATATGACCGACGGGGCCCGAATAGGCCTAAAGCTCCCCGATATGATTACACACCACTTAGAATTCCCCGGGCAGATGTCCTGTAGTAAGTAAAATCCTTAGGATAGTAGGCAAACCAGCCAAAATGCTTTCTCCTCCAGACAAAAAGAATAGAGCAAGATAATGTCGATTCCACAAAGACCACGGGCACAACATAGAGCAATGCAATGAATTGAAGAAGGCCATAGAACAGGCGATATGTAATGGAAAACTTAAAGAGTTTATCGATGACGCATCAGCAAAAAGGTCTTCTGGATCTGATAACGTTAAAATGCCCTGGAATAATGACAAGAGAAATACCAAAACTGATCCTTCTTCCTCTACAAATTTGAAGGTGATAAGCATTATACAAGATGTTGGCTTACCATTATCATGAACAAGACAACCATTGTGATGATCCCTTGGTTGTCACCATGACCATTGATCAATGCCTAGTTAAGAGAATTTGGTAGACACTAGGAGTTCAATAAATGTTCTTTTCAAGGAAACTTTTAAGCAAAAAGAAATACCCTGGGACAAAGTCATCTTGTGTGTAGCTCCTTTGGTCTGGTTTATCGAACAAACGGTTAAGTCAGACGAAAAAATCACACTCCTTGTTTCAGTCAAAGATACGAGAGAAATGGTAGAGTTTCCTTATCGTTTCCGCACCATCACCATACAATTGTATAATAGGCAGGTCCGCCCTAAATCAATTTCAAGCAAAGATTTCTACATGCAAGCTTTCTATGGATATCCCGATAGGAGAAGAAATTTACACGATTTATGGTGATAAAAAAGTGGCATAGGAATGTTAATTTGCCACAGTGCATAAAGTCGAAAAGGAGGAAGAGTTTGTGGAGGATAATCAAATGCCCAAGCTTGAACCAGAAGGAGAGTATGAACTATTTGTCTTCGATCAATTAAAACCAGAGTAAATAGAACAGATTGGAAGAACATTTCCCATGGACCTTCGAATACAGTTAGCTAAGCTACTTATTGAGTACAAGGATATTTTTGCATGGTCCTCGAATGACCTCAGGGTCGTTCACAGAGAATTTGTGGAGGCACAAATTGGGAATCCTAAAAGGATCAAAATTAGTCTTTCAAAAGAAAAGGACATTCGCAAAATAGAGGCAAGATAAAATTTTAAAAAAAAATTGAAAGAGCTATTAAATGATGGCATCATAAAAACGATTGACTTCTCCAAATGCTTGTCAAACCCAGTTGTTGTGGCAAAACTAGGAGGTGCATGGAGAGTTTGCATAGATTTTACTGACTTGAATAAGGCCATCCCAAAAAGCCTTTCCCGCTTCTGCGAATTGACCAGTTGATCGATTATGTTGCAGGACATAAATTCCTATCTTTTTTGGATACCTACAAGGGATATCATCAAATCCCGATGGCAAAAGCAGACACGGCCAAGACTACTTTTGTCACTAATGAAAGTATCTATTGTTATACACGCATGCCTTTCGGATTGAAAAACACAGGAGCTGAATTCCAAGAGTCTATGAACAAAACCTTTGATAGCCTTACTGGGAAAACAATAGAGGTATACATGGATGACATATCGTTAAGTCAAAAGACAAAAGCACTGCAGTGGCCGATTTTAAAGAGGTTTTTGATAGACTTTGCAAGATTCTCATGAAGCTAAATCCCAAGAAATGTACTTTCAGAGTTTCCTTAAGGAAGTGTCTTGGATATATGGTTTTCCAAAAGGGAATAGAAGCAATCCAGAAAAGATCAAAGTTCTCCAAGACATGCATGAACTAAAAACAGTGAAGGAAGTATAAAGCCTAGCAGGAAGAATGGCATCCTTAGGTAGATTCCTCGAACGACCTGGAGAAACAGGCCTTCCATTCCATCAAATTTTAAGACACCCATCCAAATTTGAATAGACTGAAGTGGCTTCCTTTTAAAAAATTAAAGCAATATTTATCTTTGCCTCCCCTTCGTGTTACCCCGGTATCTAACTGTCACTCCCAAAGTGATTAGCTCTGTTTTATGTTCTCTACGTAATAACAACACGAAACTTATTTATTATGTGAGTCATGTACTACATGGACCAGAGAAGCATTATAATTCAATGGAAAAACACTTACTTTGTCTAATCATAACTGCAAGAAAACTAAAACCTTATATCCAAGCACACGCTATTACATTATTAACAAATACACCGTTGAGACAAGTTCTGCATAAATCTGATATATCGGGATAAACCTCAAAATGGGCATTAGAATTAAGTGAATATCAAATTAACTTCTCCCCAAGGAAGACAACAAAAGGACAGCTATTAGTAGACTTTTTGGTTGAATGTTCGTTTCCTGGTAAAACAAAGACAAAAAGGCATATATAGTCGACTAAAGGTCCAGATACTTGGACACTCAACACTGATGGCTCCACCGAAGAATGCACCAAGGGCGTAAGATTCAGACTAGAAGATCCAGATGGACATCAGTATGCCTATGCTATGAAATTCCTGTTCCCCTTTAGCAATAATGAAGCGGAATATGAAGCTCTCTCGACAAGATTATGCATGGCCAAAAGTTTGAAACTTACGCATTTACTAGTTCACAACGACTCATAAGTAGTTAACGGGTATGTAACAGGAATATTTGAAGCTAAAGAAGAAAACATGAACCGATATCTTGCTTGTGTGCAACACCTAATATCCGAATTCGTATGCGTCAACTTTGAGAAGATGCGGAGAGAGCAGAACACGAAAGCGGATATGCTATCGAAACTAAGTGCTGGAGAGCCTATTGAACGAACTTAGATAGAATCCTTGTCCGAAAAAAGCATTAGCAAAGACATTTGCATGGCCAAAGTGATCAACGATTGGACAACACCCATCCGGAATTCATTTTACCTGAAAAATTGTGATGACCAAATACAAGCCAAAAAGGTACGAACAACTTCTGCCCGCTACGTACTTATTAATGACCAATTATATAGGACAATGGAGAACTGGCATTTGCTTAAATGCTTATGAGGAAGATGGCAGATACATACTGCAAGAGATACACAGAGGCATTTGTGGTTCTTATATTGGGTCGAGAGCCTTGGTTAAAAAAACATTGTGTTACAGGTATTATTGGCCAACCATGAAAGAAGACTCGGTGAACTTGATAAAGGCATATACCAAATGCCAAATCCATGCCAATGAACACCACATCCCGATGTCCGAATACCATACTTTTAGTACCCTAATACCTTTAAAATTGTGGGAGATAGACCTCTTAGGACCATTTCCTAAGGCAACAGGTGGAAAGAATCACCTAGTTGTCGCAATAAACCATTTCACCAGATGGATTGAAGTGAAAGCCTTGGCGACAATTACAGTAAGAAAAGTCAAGGACTTTTCTACGAAGATGTGTTCTGTCAATTCGGAATCCCGAAAATCTTAATCTCAGACAACAGGAAATAATTTGACTTTTCAAAGAATTCAGAGACTCCTGTGACGAACTTGGCATAGAACAACGATTCACTTCCGTAGGATACCCATAAGCAAACGAGGTAACAGAAGTCACGAATTGCACAATTTTACAAGGACTAAAGAAAAGAATAGACGAGTTGGAAGGAAAATGGTTAGACGAACTATGAAATGCCTTATGATCTTAAAGAACAACACCAAGGAGGTCTACGGGGGAGACCCCTTTAATCTTTGTTTAGTGGTAGATACGATGATTCTAGTGGAGATTGGTAGCAATTCCCTTTGATACGTCGCATTCAACAAAGACAAAAACGATCAGCGTATGCATGAACACTTAGCTTCATTGACGAAATCAGGTAACAAGCCGCAAAATGGATGCTCATTACAAAAGACAAGCCATTGTTACTATTTTTCCAAAGTCAAGTCGTCAACGATCAAAGAAGGAGACTTAGTCTTAAGAAAAAATGAAGCCAACAGAGTAGATCCTAACAGAAAATTAGACCCCACATGGGAAGGACCATATCAATCGATAAAATACAAAGGAAATGGGAGCTACAAACTTCAAGATTTCAAAGGGAAAATCCTAGCAAGGACATAGAACAACTTAAACTTAAGGAAATTCTTTCCTCAAAGATGTTAGATCATATAACATTCAATTGTATTTAACTATATTACAAGTATCAAAATACACGTTCTATTTTTCTACATGACTATAAAAAGATACACTATACCTCATTAATATATAAACAAATCCCAGCTTTTCGAGCATATTAAAATGGTGCGTCTAAACAACAGACAAACTAAACGGCATAAAGTAAGCAAGCTCAAGGAAAAGAAACACAAACCATAAGTAAGATACCCTTTGTGTGTGTGTGTGTGTGTATATATATATACACATAAAAGGTCGGATGCCCAAGCTATCTATTACCAAAAAAAAAAAAAAAAAAAATCCAACTGCCTAAAAACAAAGGCAGAGGGGCCATTATCATATGATCCACCTATCGGGAGGCCAACCCGATAGATTCATAGCCTAAAACTCCATGATCCTAATAAACAGGGATCACAGAATACACAATGGCCCCCACTCAGCGGGGGGCCTGCCCTTTACAAAAAATGAAATTTTTAAAGGGAAACACCAATGTCACTCTAGGAATACCTCTCCCGTCTTCCTCTTCCTGGTTAGCTCTTCTTCATGAATAAGAGTATCCAGGGCCAAAAAGGATTCCATCGCCGGAGAACACCTGCGTGTATACACAAATGCCTCTTCAAAGTAACAATGAAAGAGGTCGATAGCATACTGAGGAGCCAGAGTAACCCTAACTGTCTCTTTCAACTGACCATCGACTATGTTCAGTTTATGACAGTACTCGTAGACATCCAATTCCAAATCCACGGCCCCACCTCGGAGTCCCAAGTACACCTTCAACGACGATACAAAATGCTCAAAGGAGTAGCGTCAATGGTTCTTAGAACGGCCATTAGAGGAATATTTAGATATTCCTTGTTATAATGAAAGTGAGTACAGCAAAGGCGCAACTCCGAAAACAAGTCATAGAAGTAGAGAGCAAGAGCCAGTATGTAAGGGACCTCAGTTCCATCAAAGCAAAATGATACTTCATACTCTCAAGAACATAAACAAACCAAAAAATCAAAATGCAAAAGAAGGACAAATGAGGCTATTTATATAGCACAACTATTATGAGACAGTTGAAAAGGTAAATTTACTTTTTACGGTTGTGACTATAATTATTACCCTCGGAAACCTAACCGAGGGCCAGTTAGATTTCTCCACATAGATAGTTTTGTTTAAAGGCTTCAGAAAAGGAAAAGTCACAACTCATCCTACCATCGTGCTTTTTCAAAACTTATCACAGTTAACTTTACTAGGGTTAACAAGCATAAAACACAATATACCGGAACAAGTGCGCTATAAAATCAAGATTCATAACAGTAAACAGGAGCAAAAAAGCCATGACTTGTCTATTACATAGAAACGCCTAAGGAACTATTATAAAGTTCAAAAATAGGGTGCCTGCACTTCATCCTAAACGCAAGTCAAACCATGACCTATCGGAGAACATCTCCACTTTAGTTTTTTTCTATGTGGACTGTGAAATCCTCTTGCACGCTATGCGGAGAAGCAGCCACATCAAAATGGGTAACACACCCTGGCCTCGTCCCGGCCCTACAATAACACTAAATGTCTTCGTTGGACGTATAGCATCAACACCAACAGATAACCCCACATCAGGAACCTGATCACCTCCTAACACTTCAGGCCCCAACCTATTGGTACCATCTTCAGAACCATGAGCAGTTATAGATGGCACTTCGGGAAGGTTAAGTCCCGACTGATCTCCATTGCACCCTAATTTCGTTGCACATCAGGTTCTTCAAGGTTCAGTGCAGCTACATTATCAGAATGACCAGAAAGAAACTGGTCACTTTCCTTCATCCGGGAGGCTTCAGCCGTATGCTCACCAGGAATACCTTGGCTACCTACATTGGAGGATCCACTCCCTTAATTGTCTCCATCGATTGATTCACCATCCGAACTCACCCTAGACCTACCCATATTAATTTCCTTGCTAACTTCCCATGCCAATCTAGGATATTTAGCTTCTTTATTATAGTATAGGTCTACAATAGACGGTATCGTCAATCCATGATTATCATCACGGATAGCATCAACAAGCCCAGTTAGAGCACAACTCACCATAGGCATGGTCAATGAATAAAACCATTTACCACCAGTCGGAGATTCACAAAATTCCTTGATAATATTCTCCTTAACATTAGGACGAACATTGCCCTCGCCATCAACAAGGTCAGCTAGCTCTGTCGTCATTGCCCCAACCTCCTGCTCCTTTCACATCAATGCCTCTTTACATTCATCAAATCCTTGTTGAGTCCCAACAAACAACTCATTCAAACTCCGTAACTCACCATCCTTGACAGCACATTCATCTGTCAATCATTCGTTGATCTCTGTTAAAGCCACATTCACCCTTTCCAACTCGAAAACTTTCTTCTCCAACTCTTTTACCCGATCTATGAAAGCTATCCGTTCCTAATTGCTCTCCTCAAGACTCTTCTTATACTTCTCAATATTTTGCTTTTCAATCTCCCAGTTATGTATCATTTGTTGTGCAGCCCAATTCAAAATATTAACTCTCTATAAACAAAACACACATACATCACAAATAGTACTTTTAAAAGCCATAAAGATCAAAAAATCATATATTGAACATACCCGGACACTGTTTATGATAAACGCCTCTACCATGTCCTACAGAGTCATGTCTAATGTTGTCCTCAACCAAAATGGATTAGCACCAGCCCCACCATAGTCAATCTTCTTACCCCAACAGGATATCTTTCATTTAAAACTAATGGTCTAGGTTGGAAAGTCCACCTGACAGCTTTTTCAAGATATTCTTTCTCCACTTCTTCAGGCGCTAACAAACCCTCTTCATCTTTCCCAACTCCCAGAGCTTCAGAATCCTCACCAACAGCTATCACTTGTCCCTCTGGAATCAAAGGCATAATACCCTTTATCTTCCTTGACTCACTCCTCTTTTGCTTCTTTGAAACATAAGGATCCACCTCCACCAAACCTAATTCATTCGTTGCAAGCAAATCCCTGACAAGTACACCTACTTTCTTTTTATTTCTCTCCTCCCGTCTCTGCTCCAACAGGGCAACGGATGGACGATTCCCTACTACAAAATTAATAGTGTTTTGTTATTACATGCACAAACAAACAATGACATTAACGACAGTCACTCTTACCATCTTCCCCTAAATCAGCTTTCTGGGGTGGAACTTTCAATTTCACAGATGCTTCTGCCATGTTCAACCACAACAGCCTTCCTGCCAAAATCATAAAATCAAAAATTCAAAACTACAATTGATATGGCATAAATTGGGTTGATAATCCTACATATAGCCTTGTTTCACAAATATAACATCCTAATACTAATTCAATTCAAGAAGGTTGCACCCTTTCCAATCATAAAACCCAGCGGCCTTCATCAGCTTATTGCCCTAGTTTCCTTCTCCAAAGAGCATCCCAAAACTGTATCTTTGAATAGTTTTTATGGAATCTTCTATAAGCATATGCTTAGAATCAATAGACAAATTTGATATTTTCTTCATTCTATTCCAAGGTCTCTCAGGACCATCTGTAAAAACATAAAACCCTTGTTTCTTCCATCCATAGATAGACTGTGGCAACTTTTTCACAAGTTTAACTGCGCCACTCTTTCTTTGAAATGTGTGCCACTCGGACCTGTCTCTAACCAGTTTTATATAAAAAAACCTTGAGAATAGTTCTAGACTACTGGGCACCCAGAAAGATTTACACATCAAAATGAAGGCCACGATAACCCTTATCCCATTTAGGGCTATTTGACCTATGTCAATTCTCCAGTACCTGGTCACATCTAGAAACATATTATGCAAGGGTAATCTCAAACTGGCTTTCAACTAATCCTGATAAATTGCCATCCATTATTTTGGGGGTATACGTGCCCTCTTTCGGCACTCGATGCCCTAACTTGGAAGTCATTAGGGATCACGAATTCCTTCCTTACGGCTCCAAGCTGGCCATAGCGAATCTTGGAAGAATGGTTGATAGCAGTTGGCTCGCAAATATGCTCTTCATCCTTAGGGTTGTAAAAATGAAGCATTCCTGAAGCTCTATAATGTTTTTCATACGTTTCACAAAGTCGGCTTGATTCACACCAGGAACAAAAATAGAAAACTCTCTAATGGTGTACAACCAACTGCCCAAACCAAGATTACCTTGAGAACGAATAATTTTAACATCAAGGCAAAAGGAACTACACTGCTCAGAAGTACTCACTTTTGAACCATTCTTCCAAAGTGACTTAGAAGTAGTAGCCGTAGAGGTCGACATCATGATGAATAGCAGATTTGCTGGTGATGGAAATAGATCTACAAAGAGGAAATGAAAACTGTAAGTCAAAATTGAAAATTTGGAGTTATTATACTCATACTGAAACGACAATACCTAAATCGGTGTCAGTTAAGTCACTTCTCATGAAGCTTTACACAACATTTCGCCCAAAATGACGGTGATGATTTAAAATCAAAGAACCATAACCCATTTGTGAATTTTTTCAGGAGTCCTTATGATGGGTGCAGGCTGTTTTGCCACTTCATTTGGGCTCAATTCATCTGGCCCAATACCCTTTTTCACTAGAAATATGTTTTGGCCTGCTTGCTAGAATATATATATATATATATATATCTGTTTGGCCTGTTTAAGAGTAATTCTAGAACTGCCTTTAGTCCATTGCTACAAGGACTCCTAGTAATATCAGGAGACCTATCTGAAAGTTGCGAAGAGATAGACCTCATATATAAAAGGTATCAACCCTAGGCAGAGAGAGCTTAGATTCTCTTATTACTTCATTACTCTCTGTTTTTCAATAGTAGCCTGTGTGAGGTTTGGTCAGACTTAAGCATTGGAGGTGAAATGGGGCTAAAGCCCATTTGCGGTCATCTTTTCTCTTCTGAGTTTAAGTTCGCTGGTGAAGAGCATTCTCCAGAGATCCATTAGTCTTGGTACGGTAATGATATTTGATAATATAAACGGTATTGGTATGTGTATGCAACAAAATCTCAAGTTTGAAAATCAAAAGACAAGAAAAATAGCGACAAAGAATTTTATTTAATTTTTAAAGTGGTTAAAACAATCTCTGGAGAAGTTTCTAATTTCTAGGAGAATCTTCTTATTCTTCTATTCAGTAAAACGTTGATTTGAGGGCTTAAAAGCTTGATCTCGGATCGATCGAACTTTGATTTGTGAACTCGAGGGCTTGAATGCTTGATCTCGAATTGGATGAACTTTGCTTTTGAATCGAGGGCTTATCTCGAATCGAACAAACTTTGATTGGGAGCTCGACGGCTCGAGAGCTTGATGTCGAGTCTGTCAAACTTTGATATTTGAACTCACGGTTTGAATGCTTGATGTCAAGTAATTGGATAAACTTGGATTTTAAACTCGGCGGCTTAGAAGCTTGATGTCGACTCAAATGGACTTTGTGAATCGAGGGCTTGAGAGCTTTATCACGAATAGAATAAACTTTGATGATGAACGAGGGCTTGAGAGCTTTATCTCGAATCCAATGAACTCTGATGATGAATAAGGGCTTAAGAACTTGATCTCAAACTATAGAGCCTTGTTGAATCTTTCTTCACCCCTTCGAGCGAAGAATACTTGATGATTTTAAGAAGACTTTTATTGGAGGGCCTCTGGGGAGAGGAGCTTTGGTTGAAGCTGGAGTCTCTTCTAAATCTCCTTTTAAATGCTTCTTAGGAATCTTCTGAATGATTTTGCAATTGCTCCTCTGAATGCTTCTTCTGGATCATTCTGAATGTCTTCTTCTAGATTACTCTGAATGCCTCTTTTGGATCTGTTAGCCCTAAGGGCATTATTACGTATGATTTTGATTATGATTAACATATACTTGTGTGAGTATTTTAGCTAACCTTTCATAGAACAAAAGAAGCACTTTTGAAGTCTCAAGTCTACATTCTCTAAAAGCAAAATATCTTGGTGATGAGGGCAAAATGAAGGAGAAAAGACCAAGCCATTCCAAGATCAAGTCATTGAAGACCTTGTCTAAGTTAGAGTGCTAAGGTATTTCTTTGTAAAACTCCCTAATCTTATTCTTTGGTTATTGATCATATATGAAGCTCCATTTATGATTTTCTCAAACAAACTGTTTCTTAAAATCCAAGTATTCTTGATTGAGGTTTTGATGCTTTTTGAAAGGTTCTTCTTATCTTTAAAATGAGTATCAAGATTACATGTTTTGAAATAGAAGGGAAAGCTTTTGTCAAAAAAAAAAAAAAAAAAAAACTGGCTATAAAATCTTAAAAATCGGCCATCTGGTTTTGGAACCGGTCGTCCAATTTTTTTCTACACTTAGAAAAAATCGGCCGTCTGATTTCTTGCAGGACAAGTCCGAATCTTTCTGTTTAAGAACCGATCGTCCGATTTTAGGAACCGGTCGTCCGATTTTCTTGTTTACTGTAAAAAATTATTACCATTACACAGAGTGCAACGGTCACGTTTTCAAGAAAATATATATAGACCTTTTTTATCAGCCAAAAAGTAAAAAGATTGGTGAAATATTTATTGAGATCATTTAAGACTTTTAAAGAGCTTTAAAGAACATTTATTTCAAACACTTTTCAATCCCAAACGAACATCTTCTTGAGCTTCATTATTGATCATCATCAAATAAGAAGAAAGGAGGAGCTTGTAGAAACATTCCATTGAGTTGTACCTACTATCTCTCAAGCTAAATTGGTAACATTGTTCTTAAACTTATCTCTTTCTCTTATTGATATCAAAGGTTTGTGTTGAAAAACCCCTTGGGTAATCCTTTGATTTACATTGTGTTGTGAATTGAGGTTGTGTCCAAAACCCTTGTAGGGTGATCCTCAAATTTGTATTTAGTGTATATTGTGTTTATAGTGGATTTGGAAAATCCTTGGGTGTTGACTCAAAGTAGTGGATGTAACTCTTTGAGAGAGTGAACCACTATAAATCTTTGTGTCCTTCTTTCTAAGTTTCTTACTTATCTCTCTTAACCACAAGAATTTGTTTGGTTTGGAATTTTATTAAAAAGAGTTTTTAGAATTCTCCTCCAAACAAAATTGGAGGTTTATCCTTTAATTAACAAAGGTTTTTCAAAAATTAGCCAAAAACCTTATTCACCCCCCCCCCCCCCCCCACCCTAAGGTTTTTCAATTGGTATCAGAGCAGGGGCTTCTCTAAAAAAGGACTAACACCCTTGAAGCAAAAGATCTTTTTTTTACTATGGCTAATATTTCTAATTTACCATATGTAGAAGGTTCTTCTACAAATAGACCTCCTCTTTTCAATGGAACAAACTATACTTTTTAGAAATCTAGAATCAAATTATATATTTGTTCTATTAACTTTGATCTTTGGAGTATTGTAGAGAAAGGTCCTTTTATCCCTCAAAAGGAAGGAAGAATAAAAAAAATAGAAGAATTTGATGAATATGATTCAAGAAGGATGACCTTGAACTACCAAGCCATGAACATCCTTAGTTGTGCATTGGATGTCAATGAATACAATCGAGTAAGTGGATGTGACTCGGCCCATGACATGTGGAAGCTATTGGAAGTCACTCATGAAGGAACCAACCAAGTCAAAGAATCAAAGTTGGCCTTGTTAGTAAGAGATTATGAACTCTTTGTGATGAAGCAAAATGAGAGTATTAGTGAAATGTTCACTAGATTTACAAACATCACAAATGGACTCAAGGCTTATGGAAAGGAATACTCAAGAGGAGAAGCAAATAGAAAAGTTCTAGATGCACTCCCTAAGGCATGGCAACCAAAATGTCTTGCAATAGAAGAATCAAAGGATTTGAGAATTCTCCCAATTGAAGAGCTCATAGGCTCTCTTCTCACATATGAGTTGAAAGTAAAAAGGCTAAATGAAATGGAAGAAGAAGAAAAGGGAAAAAGAAGCATAGCTCTCAAAGTGAATGAAGAAGAACAAGCTAGTTCTTCCAATGATGATCATGATGATGATGAAGATATAGCCTTGGTTATGAGAAAATTCAAAAGATTCTACAAGAAAGGTTTTAACAAAAGGGGAAAGAAACCTCCTTTTAAGAAAGGAGGACAAAACTCTTCACTATTCAAAGAAAGATGTTTTGAATGCAATAGCATGGAGCACCTTGTAGCCAATTTCCCAAAGGCTATTGAAAACAAAAAGGAAGCATTGGAAGCCAAGCTTGAAGCCCTAAAGAAAGGAAGGATACAAGTGGAAGTGAAAGTGATGAGAAAGCAAACATGTGCTTTATGGCAATAGAGGATGACGTACAATCTTCACCCTCTAACTCTTTTAGTTCAATTGATGATATTTGTGATGATGATCCTAGAACTATGCTTATTGAAATGTATGGTGAGTGCAAAAAGGTTTCTAAAAGAAACAAAGATTTGAAAAACAAAACTCAAGTCTTACTTGATGAAAATTCAAAACTTATTTGTGAAAATAAATCTCTTCTTGAGTCTTTAGAAAACTTGAAAAATGAAAAAGATTGTTCAAACATTAATTTTCAAAAACTTGTTTTAGAAAACAGGAAGCTTTGTGAAAAGGTTACTTCTCTTGAATCATGCTTGGTTGATTATGAAGTTTTGAAGAAAAAGGTAAATGATCTCACATTGTGCATTGAAAAATTTACTCAAGGAAGAGATAATTTTGAAAAACTTCTCGGTTCACAAAGATCTCCCTATGATAAAAATGGCATTGGATACAACCATTCTAATGCTCTTTCAAAGCAAACATATTTTGTTAAAGCTTCTTCATCTTTTTCCCATCCTTGTTGTACTTATTGTGGTAAAAGTGGACATAAGGCCACTAGATGCTTTGTGAAAAGAAAGGTTGAAATGGGAATTAAAACTATTTGGAGAGTAAAAACCACTAACATTTATGGATCCAAAAGAAAAGTCATCTCTTCTTCTCATATTGTAGGAACATAAATCAAGCTCCAAGTGGTACCTAGATAGTGGATGCTCAAGACACATGACCGGAAATGCATCCCTCATGAATGAGCTAAGAGAAACCGAAGGTGGCTTTGTTACCTTTGGTGATAAGAAGAAAGGGAAGATCATCGGTATAGGTAACATTGGTTATGGTTCATCTTCTTTAATTAAGGAAGTTCTTTTAATTGATGGTGTGAAGTTCAATTACTTAGTATTAGCGAATTATGTGATAATGGATGCAAAGTAGTTTTTGAAAGTAACTCTTCTACATCATAAACAAGTTTGAGAACAAAACTATTTTTATTGCAAAAAGGGTTGGAAATGTCTATGTCTTTTATCTTGAAGATCTTATTTCACAAAAGCTAAAATGTCTCTCGGTTCATGATGATGATGCATTCCTATGGCATAGAAGGCTTGGCCATGTTAGTATGGATTTGCTAAACCAACTTTCTTCTAAAGAACTTGTAAGAGGATTGCCAAAACTTACTTTTGAGAAAACCAAACTTTGTGATGCTTGCCAATTTGGAAAACAAATAAAATCCTCTTTTAAACCAAAGAAAACTATTTCAACTTCAAAACCTTTAGAACTCATTCATATGGATTTATTTGGACATATGAGAACCACTAGTCTTGGTGGTAAGAGGTATGCCTTTGTTATTGTGGATGATTTCTCTAGATTTACTTGGACTTTGTTTTTAAGTCGAAAAGATGAAGCCTTTCATGAGTTTGTTAAACTTTTCAAAAGAGTTCAAACCTCCCTTGATTGTAAATTGATCTCTATGAGAAGTGATAATGGAAGAGAATTTAACAATCAAGATCTTACAAAACTTTGTGATGATTTTGGGATAACACACAATTTTTCGGCCGCTAAAACCCCACAACAAAATGGTGTTGTGGAAAGGAAAAACCGTACTTTACAAGAAATGGCAAGATCAATGCTTTGTGAAAACTCCCTCCCTAAATACTTTTGGGCCGAAGCCGTGAACACCGCTTGTTACGTGATGAATCGTGTTCTCTTGAGACCTCTTTTAAACAAAACTCCTTTTAAACTCATTTTTAATAAAACTCCCTCTATTGGCTACTTCAAAGTTTTTTGATGCAAGTGCTTTATCTTGAACAGCAAGGATAATCTTGGAAAATTTGATAGAAAATTCGATGAGGGAATTTTTCTTGGATACTCTTCAAACAAGAAAGATTTTAGAATTTTCAACAAAAGAACTTTATGTGTTGAAGAATCCATTCATGTGAACTTTGATGAAACTAACCTCTTTGAAAAGAAAATTGATGATGAAATAGATAACTCCTTGAGCCATGAACCTATTCACACTCAAGCTTGGGAAAATCATTCTAAAGAAGAAGAGGAAATTGAGGAAATACTAGAAGAGGATCAACAAACTCAAAACATTCCTCAAGATGTGATATATCCCAAAGGGCACTCAAAGGATGAAATCATTGGCGATGTATCACAATGGGTAAGAACAAGAAGGTACTTCATAGATAACTTTGCTTTATTATATCAATTTGATCCAAAATTTATTTATGGTGCTTTATGTGATGAGTTTTGGATTATTGCTATGCAAGAGGAATTAAACCAATTTGAAAGAAACAAGGTTTGGACTTTAGTCCCAAGACCGCATGATCACCCCACCATTGGAACAAAATGAGTTTTTCGAAATAAACTAAATGAATCCGGAGAAGTCATTAGAAACAAAGCTAGACTTGTTGCCCAAGGATTCAATCAAGAAGAGGGCATAGATTTTGACGAAACCTTTGCTCTGGTTGCTAGACTTGAATCCATTAGGATGCTTTTGGCTTTTGCTTGTTTTAAAGGATTCAAACTTTTTCAAATGGATGTTAAGAGTGCTTTTCTAAATGGTGATATTGAGGAGGAAGTTTATGTTGAACAACCTCCTGGTTTTGTACATGAAAATTTTCCAAATTATGTTTACAAACTCTCAAAAGCACTCTATGGTTTAAAGCAAGCTCCAAGGGCTTGGTATAAAAAGTTAAGTGGCTTTCTTCTTTCAAATAACTTTTCAAGGGGTGTGGTGGACACAACTCTTTTTACAAAAACCTCTTGTAACAATGATCTTCTTCTTGTCCAAATATATGTTGATGATATTATTTTTGGTACTACTAATATCTCTTTATGTGAAGAATTTGCCTCCCTTATGCAAGAAGAATTTGAAATGAGCATGATGGGAGAATTGACATACTTCCTCGGCCTACAAATCAAGCAAACGAAAGAAGGAATCTTCATCAATCAAGAGAAGTACACCAAGGAACTTCTCAAGAGATTTGGGATGAGCAATGCAAAAGGTATTGGCACTCCTATGAGCTCGTCATTGAAGCTTGACAAAGATGAAAAAGGTAAAACAGTTGATGAAAAGACATATAGAGGTATGATCGGTAGTTTACTTTATTTAATGGCTAGTAGGCCAGATATTATATTTGTCATATGCTTGTGTGCTAGATTCCAAGCTTGCCCCAAGGAATCTCATTTAATAGCTGTAAAACGTATTTTGAGATACTTAATTTCATCATATGATTATGGCTTGTGGTACTCTAAATAATCTTGCTTTGATCTTATTGCCTACACCGATACGGACTATGCCGGATGTAAGGTAGAAAGGAAGAGTACAAGTGGAAATTGCCCATTCTTGCGAGGATGCTTAGTATCTTGGTACAGCAAAAAACAATCGTGCGTGTCCCTATCAACCGCCGAAGCAGAATAAATCCCAGCCGGTTGTTGCTGTGCTCAGGTACTTTGGATGAAACATACATTGATTGATTTTGGTGTTTCTTTTAAGTGCATATTATGTGTGATAACATTAGTGCCATAAACATTTCCATAAACCCTGTGCAACATTCAAAAACAAAACATATTGAAATCAAATATCACTTTATTAGAGACCATGTTACTAAAGGTGATGTATTTTTAGAATATATTTGCACAAAGGATCAAATTGCCGATATTTTTACAAAACCTCTTTCGGAAGATCGCTTTTGCTATTTAAGAAAATTACTTGGTATCGGAAAATTTAATGAGTAATGTGTGTTGCTTGTATTATCTGTTTTTCCCTTATTTCTGTTTCTTTTTTCTTGCTAATATTTTTCCAAAATTCGGACGCCACTTTTAAAAATAGGACGTCCGGTTTCAAAACCGGACTCAAAGTTTTCTCTTCAAAAATTCCAAAGATATTCAGACGATAAAACTGGAATACTTCACAAAAACTCGGACGTCCGATTTCTTCAAATCACAAAATACCGGATGACCGACTTTGAAAAAGGTTCGACCGAGTTCTGAAAAAGGGTCGGGTCTGTGTTTTTAAAATCAGATTTTTCTCCAACATTTCACACTTTTCTCTCAACTCTCTCTCACTCTCTCGACCGAAAACTCCCTCCCTCACAAGACCCATCCGATTTCTTGTTCCGATTTTCAATCTTCTTCTTCTTTTCCTCAAATTCATCTCTCAACACAGTAAAGAAACTATTTTTCTCTCTGTTTTGTTTGCTACAATATGCAAATCTCAAACTCTTCATCTCCTCTCAAACCCTACCCAAGTATTTCTCCAAAATGGTTAAAACAAAGAATGCAAAAGTTGGTCAAGGCCAAAATCCTGAAGAATGAGGCACTAGTAGAGGGAAAGGAAAGGGAAAGATGGTACCTTATGGAACTGGGGTTCCTGCAGCTAGGGCTCCAGAGAAGTTTATTTCAGTAAAGGAGGCTGTCAGGTTTGAAGAATGGACTAGAAATCGACGAAAAATTGCTCCGGGTCATCGGGTGGACTTAAATGACATGCAAGGTATGGAGGCTATCCCTCATCTTTTTGAACTAATTGGTTGGATACCACTGCTAATTGTAAATGAACTCTATTATGTGGAAATGATATATGAGTTTTATGCAAATCTCCACAAGAGAAGAATTGAAAGAGTGGATAATATTCCACACCAATGGGTTTTGACTAGAATTGGGGGTAGGGATATTGCATTTGATGATAGATTGTTAAATCAAATTTTGGAAACTCCTCAAGATGCTATAAGATTCTACACCAAGAACAAAAAATGCTTTGATCCAAACTTATACAGTGAAAGATGCTTTGAGGAAATTTTCACTAGGGGAGAAGTTTTAAAGAGACATAATGATAGGAATGTTAACAAGCTTGATGCTTATGGGAGATTGCTCCATCACATGATCTCTAACATCATTATTCCAAATGTTGGGCATAAATCATCTATCACCAACATGCACTTATTTGTGATGCTAGCCTTACATAAACATAGGGGGATGAATTTTGGATATATGGCTATAGAACATATGCTAGCTACACAATCCTCCTCAACAAAATGCTTATCGTATGGTTGCTTTATCACAAAAATCCTCCAACACTTTGTGATCAATTTGGTTGGCATTGGTGATCACATTGGCCATGGAAAAATCTACACTAAACAAACCTTCAAAAGAATAGGGTTTGAGAAAAATGAAGATGGGACATTCATCCGAGGTGGACAAGATGATGATGACGATTATGACGAAGACCAAGAGGGTATGAATGTGGAAGAAGAGGAAAGTGACGAAGAAACAGAGGTTGAAATACAAAGAAGAGAAACAAGACAAAAGAAGCGACAAGAAAGAACAGAGGAAGGCTTATCTTCGGGGAGCATGAGTCATCTAATGGATATGATAGCCTCTCTATAAACTTCAATAAACACTCGGTTTGATGCATTCAACGGTCGCTTTGAGGTTTTGGATGGAAAAGTCTCCAACATTCAAGAAAGGGTTGATACATTGGATCACAAAATGACCGACACACAAGAACGGTTATCCGACTCGAGCAAGGAGGAGGAGATAGAGATGATTGAGATTTTTTTTTAAAACCTTCTCTTTTTCCCTTGTTTTGTCTATGACTCTTTTCAAACTCCTTGTGGCTTTTTCGCCTAATGTCATGCCTTTTGACTTGATATATGTTATCTTTATTTACTTTTGTTATGCTAAGTGATCTATTTGTTGCTATTTTTGGTTGTTTTAACTCTTTTGTTATGGATTTCATGATGATAACCTAATGTTGAAAGTCCACTTGCTACCTCTTATATGATCCCTCGGCACATTTCTTTCCTGAGATTCTTTTTTTTTTTATTTATGACAAAAGGGGGAGAAAATAGTGCAAGATGTAAGGGGGAGAAATCTTTGTTATATGTTGATGTTGCTTTTTGATGATGCTTTTTCATGTTCCTTATTCTTTGTGGAGTTGCCATGGGCTATTTGGCTTTTTTTTTTTTTTTGGACTTGTGATCTTCTTTAGCCATATTTGATATGAAGCAGTTTTTAGGGGGAGTTATCTCTCTCTTATGGTGATTTTTGTGCTTTTTTCTTATTATTGATCCTTTTTGAAGCATCACCATACTTTTACTCTTGCTCTTTTGTTCTTCTTGCATATGTGTTTGTCATAATCAAAAAGGGGGAGATTGTTAGCCCTAAGGGCATTATTGCTTATGATTTTGATTATGATTAACATATGCTTGTGTGAGTATTTTAGCTAACCTTTCATAGAACAAAAGAAGCACTTTTGAAGTCTCAAGTCTACATTCTCTAAAAGCAAAATATCTTGGTGATGAGGGCAAAATGAAGGAGAAAAGACCAAGCCATTCCAAGATCAAGTCATTGAAGACATTGAAGACCTTGTCTAAGTTAGGGTGCTAAGGTATTTCTTTGTAAAACTCCCTAATCTTATTCTTTGGTTATTGATCATATATGAAGCTCCATTTATGATTTTCTCAAACAAACTTTTTCTTAAAATCTAAGTATTCTTGATTGAGGTTTTGATGCTTTTGAAAGGTTCTTCTTATCTTTAAAATGAGTATCAAGATTACATGTTTTGAAATAGAAGGGAAAGCTTTTGTCAAAAAAAAAAAAACTGGCTGTAAAATCTTAAAAATCGGCCATCCGGTTTTGAAACCGTTCGTCCGATTTTTTTCTACACTTAGAAAAAATCGGTCGTCCGATTTCTTGCAGGACAAGTCCAAATCTTTCTGTTTAAGAACCGATCGTCCGATTTTAGGAACCGGTTGTCCGATTTTCTTGTTTACTGTAAAAAATTATTACCATTACACAGAGTGCAACGGTCACTTTTTCAAGAAAATATATATAGACCTTTTTTATTAGCCAAAAAGTAAGAAGATTGGTGAAATATTTATTGAGATCATTTAAGACTTTTAAAGAGCTTTAAAGCATATTTATTTCAAACACTTTCAATCCTAAACGAACATCTTTTTGAGCTTCATTATTGATCATCATCAAAGAAGAAGAAAGGAGGAGCTTGTAGAAACATTCCATTGAGTTGTACCTACTACCTCTCAAGCTAAATTGGTAACATTGTTCTTAAACTTATCTCTTTCTCTTATTGATATCAAAGGTTTGTGTTGAAAAACCCCTTGGGTAATCCTTTCATTTACATTGTGTTGTGAATTGAGGTTGTGTCCAAAACCCTTGTAGGGTGATCCTCAAATTTGTATTTAGTGTATATTACGTTTATAGTGGATTTGGAAAATCCTTGGGTGTTGACTCAAGGCAGTGGATGTAACTCTTTGAGAGAGTGAACAACTATAAATCTTTGTGCCTTTCTTTCTAAGTTTCTAGCTTATCTCTCTTAACCACAAGATTTTGTTTGGTTTGGAATTTTATTAAAAAAAGTTTTTAGAATTCTCTTTCAAACAAAATTGGAGGTTTATCCTTTAATTAACAAAGGTTTTTCAAAAATTAGCCAAAAACCTTATTCACCCCCCCACCCCCACCCCCTCTAAGGTTTTTCAGGATCCTTCTGAATACTCTCTCAACCTTGGGGAAAACTCTTATTTATAGGTAGAGATGGGGCTTCAGATTACTTGGTGACCAAGCAACCCATCAGTAGTTTGGGTTAACCCAATTCTTTATTTAGGGCGGCTCAGTGGGTTTAATCCATTATTTAATGGACTTAACCTAAAAAGGCTTTGGGTTCAATTTAATTAGGGCTCAAAGGCATATGCCTTGTATTTATTGGGCTTTATTTAAAGTGAACTTGGGCATTATTAAATAATTCCAAATCCAACCCAATTTAGATGGCCCAAATCGGATGTTCCAATCTTCATGGCCTAAAAGGCCTCTTTTTATTAATTTAATTTAAATAAATTTTTTTTTAGTCTTTGATTAAATAAATAAATTAAACTTTATTTTTCTACAGTACGATAATGGAATCTAATAACATAAACAATATTGGTAACTGGTAAGTTAAAATTAGCGGTAATCATACCACTGCCAATCCTAATTAATGTTGTGCATAAATGCGACTCGAATCGACTGTACTAATTTATGTATGACTTTCTTTTATTATTTTTTAATTTATTATATTTGGTACACAAAATAATACAGACATTCTGAATGTTTTCTTTAAAGTCTCTTAATGCTAAAAATAAAATATAGATTATTAGTCTACCAAATGTAAATTGTACAGACTAAGTAGACTATTTTCCATTCCTTTATCGGTTTGAGGGATTTTCGATGAATGCATGTTCGCATTAAGAAAAGGTATAAAAGGTATGTGTTTAAGTTTTGTTAGGGGACTAATAAATCACACACCATAATATAAAATTTATGCAAAAGAAATTGAAATTAAATTTTTCCCCCCAAAATTACTCTCTCTCTACACACAATTCCCCCCTTCTCTATAAAAATTGTGATAATTATTTGAAGATTTGAAGGATTTGAAGTGAAATATGAATAGTTTTGAAGATTATCTACACGGATACGATCAATTTTCAGGTGAAGATCACACAAAAATGGGATAAAAATTCAAAAAAAAAATGTTCTAACCCGCTGGCGTCAGGACCTGGCGCAAGTGGAGGGCACCTCACGCCAAGCATTAGCGCCGACCTTGAAATGGTTGCGCCAATGTTTGGCGCGAGGTGCCCTCCACTCGCCCCAGGTCCTGTCGCCAGTGGATCAGAACGTTTTTTTGAATTTTTCTTTTTTCAATTATTAATGTTAATTGTTTTTAATATATATTTTAGTATATGATTATGTTAATTTTTATTTAACATTATAACTTTGTTTTAGTTTATGTTAATACATATGTATATGTTATCATTTAATTTATTTTTAGTTCATAAAATATTAAATTTTATTTATATAATTGTTTGCTTATATTAGCTCTTATTATGTTTAAGTTTCTTAGGGATTAAATAATAATTAGATTAATTAATATTTTGAAAAATACAATAATAAATTTTAAAATTGAAATTATTTAAGTTATGCTTAAGTAATAAAATACCAAATATACAGATAAATAACAATTTAAAAAAGTAATAATAAATAATAAGTAAAGCAACTCAATAATTGAATAATTAAAAAATGTGAATGATAAGAATATTTTCATTAAGTTAAAAATTGGGATTAATAAAGTTATAATTATGTTGTCTATTTTTTTTAATAAAGTCGTAATATTATTGTATAACAGGAAGATGTAGATCCTGAAACCTTTGAGGAATTTATGGAAATGGGGGAAAAGTATGTGAATCATAATTATTCGTTTGAAAGAGATATATTATTTGAGTCAAAAATAGATTTGGTTAAATGGGCAAGAAAAAGAGTGAAGACAGTAAATACATATCTATTATTACTCGACTCTTGATTGTGAACGTGTGGAGGAAAGGAAAAAGAAAGTAAGGTTGGATGACGATAACAAAGACGAAGAAGAAGAAGTACCGGTAAAGCACAAGGGTCCGTACGAAACGAAGAAGTGTAATTGCCATTTCAATTGAAAGGAGAGAAATTGATCACCGAAGATAATTGGAAATTATATGTAAAAGATGGGAGGCACAACCATAAGATGGGTGTTTATCCTCACGCATGTGCTCAGGCGGCAAGGTTGACGGATGACCAGTTAAAGCTCACTGAGGAATTTAGTAGGTGTCAAGTCGCTCCTCGGAGTACTATGACGAGTTTGTTAGAAAAGAATCCAGATTGTATTGTGAGGTACGTGATATTAATATGTTTTTTGTTTGGCATGATTATTTATGATTCATATGATCTTATATGAATTGAATTTTTCAATTTATTAACTCACATTATGTGACTTTTGCAGTAAACAAACTACATATAATGCTCGGGCAAAGATGAAGAAGAAGAGGATGGAGGGACGTAATACGATAGAAGAAGTGCTTCATCAATGTAATTAGCGGGATGTTATTGGAGAAACTGTGAAAAAAACAATATCCTAAGCGATATCGTTGTTGCGCACCCGGTATCAATTCTTATGATGAGGACACAACCCTTTGTCTTGATTATAGATACAACGTATAAAACAAACAAGTGAATTCCCCTTCTTCTTTTATTGTTTTAGGGTTAAATTGGTTATGTATTTAAAAATTGAATACATATTTAACTTATAAAATGAATTATTTTCTTATCATTAAATTTATACTATATTATATTGTATTACTTAGGTATAATATGTCGTTGCTTGAGGCTGTCGGGATGACTCCTATGGGAAAGACTTTCACGTAGCTACTGCCTTCATAAGGAATGAGAAAGTTGAAACCTATGAATGGGTGCTACAAAAGCTAAAGAATTTATATTTCGAATCTCCCGAGCCTATCATGATTGTAACTAACAATGAGTCAGGTTTGATGCCAGTTATCTCATTAGTCTTCAATAATTCTTACTGCATTCTATGTAGAATACGTATTGATAGAAAATATTGTTGGAAAGTTAACTCTGAAGATTGGAAAGGAGGGAGCAGAATTGTTTGTGAACACTACATGGCACAAACTAATTAACTCCTCAAATGAGCAGGAGTATAATCAGAAATTAGAAAAATTAGAGACCAAGTGACAACGAATGTCGTGGTTCTTAGGATACTTGTTTGATGAATGGTTAAATCCATTCGCCCCTAAGTTTATGAGAGTTTGGACAGGTAAGTTTTTTCATTTCGAGTCGGAGACTATGAATCGGGCAGAGAGTGAATATTCGTTATTGAAGGCATAGACTGCAACAAGACACGGTGATTTAGACACAGTTTTTCTTAAGATTGATTCTTTGATTGAGGGATAGATTACTGAGATTAAAACCACCCTTGAATATTCTCGATTGAAAGAGAAAGACAACGACAAGAGTAATCCAATAATAGCTCCACTGTGTTACAATGTAAGCCATTTGGCACTGAGAATTATTAAAGATGAGATAAAAAGAGCCCCAAAGAATCTATGCGAACACTAGGTTAGAACATCACACTTGCTCCCTTGTTCGTGCGAGTTATTTAAATGATACCAGTTGTACCTTCAACTAAAGTTGGAGGACGTTCATATTTGTTGGAGGTTGCTTGAAATAAATGAGTTATCAGGAATAGGAAGACAACAATCTCACGAGGAGAGTGATCTTCAGAAACAACTGCTAGATTTTACGGGTATTCTCCGGGAGTTCAGTACACGTCTACCATCCGAGGTTCGTATGTCCAAAATTATTTTATTTGAATAATTATTTATGTATATATTTTAATAATTAAAAGTACTTAAATTTTAATTTAATTTATATTTATTACATTTTATGGAGCTACGTCGAGCTACCCAAAATATCTTACATCCTGTTATCCCATTAAATCCGGAAGGTATGATTTCCGGGGCTCTACCCACGGTGATTACTAAAGGGAGACGAAAGACAGACTCTGCTAAGAGGGATAAATCACAAAGGGATCGAGCTCGGGTCTGTAGTCTTTGTCAGTCCAGGATGTGTTGAGTTCCCGTGGGTTTCCGTACACAAGTGTTTTCTATAACTTTGTTTACTCTTGCATTGTAGAATGGAAAAATGTAAAGGAGATGGGAACTGCGGGTTTAGGGTTTCATCATATTTTTTATATGGCAAAGAAAATCAGTGGCCTAAAGTTCGTACACAAATGTGGAATGAGATGCACGAAAAGCGGGATATGTATTGGAATTTCTATGGGGGAAGTGATAGGTTCTACAAGATTTTTAGAGGTTATGCACATTGGGATGTTTTCGCACCTCGTGATTGTTGGATGGATGTACCTAATCATCTTATCCTCGCGGCAAACACTTTCAATTTATGCATCGTCCTAATTGCGAAGCAGGATTTGCACGATTTTGCCATTTTATTATTCATTGGAACAAGTCGGAGACACTATTGTCATTGGACATTTAGCAGACAGTGAACACTTCATTGCGGTAAGTTTTTTTCTTTAAATTTGTCGTCTTTTTTTTATTGTTTATTAACATGTTTATTATTTACTTTTTTGATCTTCGTTGTAGCTACACATAAAAAATAACTCTCCCTTGCCCCCGCTATATGAACAGTGGTCGTGGTGGTATCAGAGTAATGTAAGTAGCTAAAATATTCCTTTGAGTAATCGTTTAGCAGATTGGCACGAACTGATGTTAGTGAATTTCCTCTAGTATATATGGTCCTCCTAATATTAATGTAATTAATTGAGATATCAATTGTTATAATATTTTTTATTATCTAGTGGTCTCACTATTGATGTTGACATGTATTATTAATCAGGGCATTATTTATAACTTTTATAAACGATTCCAAAAAACATTTTATGAGCAATCTGAATGAAAATAAATATGCAATGACAAATACATACTAAAGCGACTATCAACATAAGAAATAACATAATCTAAAAACAAAGGCCTCGATACATGCGGAAAATCCTCGAGATTTCTAAAAATCTCGCATGACTTGTAGTAGGATCAGCAAGATCATCATCGCCAATATATGGATCCAATGCATCAAGGATCATAGCAGATAGAATAGGAGGATGTGACGGGAACTCGGCACCAGAAGGGAGGGATTCTGAATCCGTGAGTGGGTCCGGAATAGGTTCCAGTCTATGTAGCGAGCCATAGTCATATAAGGAGGCATCGCAAGCCGTCTCATATACTCCGGATCTATGCAATGGCTCGCCGCGTCATCCTAGTAGATCGCTATAAATATGTACTCTATCGCATAACTAATCTTCGTGCTAGCTGGTCGATGGTGCTCGATTGGCGCGATAATACAAGGAGTTGGGATGCCCCACAATCAACCAAACTGCCGTATACATCTCGCAGGGATGTGCGGTTCCACAGTATCCAAAAAAAGCTAATGTATCGTAATATGTGGCAAATCGTATGCCCTCTATCTCTTGAGCCGTGTACAATGGCCACTAAACCTCAACCGCTCTCATGGTATCCAATTGCATACGATACTCCAACACAGGACAACCCCGTGTGATCCCCAGCAGCTCAAACTGTTGGATGTAAGGACAGTGGGCAACTGCAGTCACTCTCACTGGTGATACAAACATGGGAAAATAGAGATATATCCATGCCTAAAAATTAAAAGGTCATAAAAACATTAATATGTAAAATATAAAATAATAATAACTTAGGAATAAAACTAAGTCATTATACATACCTCCAATAGTGAATAGCATCCTCTTAAGTCTCTCGCATCAGCACGTGACGCCTAGCCCAAATTCCTATAAAGCCACACCGAAGCCGCAGCCCCAGGCCATCCTATTGCACCTCTGAGGGACTTCACTAAAGGTCATAGATGGTAAGGAACAACGTTTAACCCACTCTTGTCAGTAAATAAGGAATTTTCGAGCACGGATAGTACGTAACAGGATGCCCTAATATCCATAGGAAGGTCTGGATCATCACTACCAGCTAAAATAAAGGCCATAGGAATCCCACGCTAAGAATCACCTCTGCCAGTGACACGAATGCCAAGATCCTAGTTCACTATGGCGATGAGCTACACCTGTGGCAGAATCTCAACAATAACAACCTCACCATAGGTAGGTATACCGAGAATGAGCTCTACGTCATGTAGAGTAATAGTTATCTCACTAAACGGCATATGAAATGAGTTGGTCTCCAGTTGCCACCTCTAAACAAAAGCGCTCAAAAGTGCACTATGCCTGTGCTGGAGCATACAGGACTGTAAGTGGACAAGTCCTAATGTAATTGCCAATTATCTCACATCAAGATCATTCAGTGTCCATGAGGTAAGTGTGGAATGATGGCCACATAACCTCATCGTAGGTCGCTCCTTATATTTTAATAATAAAAAATATACTAAAACACATTTTACATTGCAAGATAATACATATAAACACTAAAACACTATAAAATGAAGTTAAATACATATAAAAAAAATTTAAAACATACCTCTCCCCACCAAATGGCAGCATCAACATGTCCGCAGTATGATGGCATGACCTCTGGATCCCCTAGACCTCCAGGAGCTGGTCCTCTCTGCATCCAGGAGTCGTCATCACCCTTTCTCGCCTTCTTCTTCCCAACACTCGAACCCTCAGCAACGTCGGGCTCGGTACGTCGTCCTGATAAAGGTCGTGACTGATTCACAAATCCCATCACGGATCTCGCCACATCTCAAAGAAACCTAACTCCTTTCCCCCTACCAGGCCTACTAGCTGATGAAGGTGGAGGAACCACGGCAATCGTCCCACCACCCCCCATGTCGACGTCCTCCTCTCTCTCGTCCTGGCCTTAGCCCTGTATGTGCTTGGCCTCATCCTGAACATCTATGTCATCTCCCCCTGTCTGGACTGTCTCCTCGCCACCCTCATCCCCACCATGCTTTCGACCCTAGTGTATAGGAAGGCACATATTTAGAACTCCCATAATAATCCATGTATTGGTTGTTGTAGGGAGAAACATCTAAAAATCCTGACAACAGCTCGTCTACGAATGACGAACCTAACTGCAAATCTACAGGGCCTGCAGGACAAGTACCAGGGTGTTATACTAGAAGCTGGCAAGAACTAGGCTGACTGATAAAGCACACGGGTAATAGAAACATGAAGGTGGCCAGTGGTAAGGAGGCTGTGCAGATGACTGATAAAGCACTAGTGTATAAGGGTCGTGAGGCATCCGAACCCAACTCGGGATAGGAGGAGGCTAGATCGAAGACCTCGAACCAATAGGATCAACAGGGACAAGAGTAGAATGCATGTCAGAAACACGATGCCTACTCTTCAATCCTCGGGATGGAGTGTAACCGTACGACAATTAGTGCGACCACTTCTATCTGCTACAGGCTATAAATCAGGTCTCTGTCATCGTTGCTGCTCAAGATCCATCTAAATGAATTTTAAAATAACCATAATTAATTATTATTTATTTTTATCCCATAACTATTATATCATTATTTATATTATTATTAATTATATGTTAAAACATGAATTTATTCAATTCTGATCAATTAAATAATTAATTATTAATTATATTAAATTTTAATATATTTATTTCTTACCATATTTTTCTTATTATGATTTTTCTATTATTTCCTCTTAAATGTTGTTAAATTAATTTTTTTAAAGTTATTATTTCCCCTTAAATATTATTAAAATAACTTTCATTAGTCTTTAAACGCACACACTAAATTAATAACAATTAAATAGTTAAAAATCATTGTAATCATCTTAAAATTCATAAGTTATTAAATAATAATTCACACTAAATAAAACATTAAAAATTAAATAATTCATAAATATTTCAATTAATCATAAATTTTAATTAAATTTAACAAGTAACATACCCTAAATCCAAAATTAAGACTAATATATATGACAAGTAATTAATTAAAAAAATTTAAAAAAATGCTCCATGCCATCAGTTGACGTGACCATTGACTGCCCCACGCCATGCCTTGGCGCGAGGATACATTAGCCCACGCAATCGCCTGGCGCTAGCAACAGTAACCCGGAGTTTTCCTTCCACGCCATCGATTGGTGTGACCACCTCCTCATCTGCGCCATCGGTTGGCACAGCTTCAGTTTCAACCACGCTATCAGTTGGCGTCAGTGATTCATTATTGAAATTCCGTTAAAATTGAAGGTTTGTCAATCAATTCTACAATTTTTAAGTGTTCTTGAATAATTATGATCTCGATTGATAATTTGAACTTAAATTCCTAAAATTTTTTTCTTCATTAAAAAGGTGTTTTAGAAATTAGTATATACTTACTTCCATTTTAATTTTTTTAATGGTAGAAATTGGAGGTTACTTATCTAAAAAAATGTTCGAAAGATTTGTTGATCAAATCTCTTAACTTCAAAAGTTTTCCACACTTAAACCAATTTTTCTTTATGGAGAAAAGTTAAAATTGCAGTAAAAAGATGAAAAAATACTAATTGGATTGTTGAAACAAATAATGATTTCTCAAATAAAATTTCTAACTTTTACATTAATTCAAATAAAATTTCAAGTCTATTTACATTAATTGCTAAAAAAGGTTTGGATTTCTTCCATTTGAAATTCGATTTGAATACAAGATAGACGATTTTGGGGTTATCAAATGATACATAGTGCGATACAGTCAAAACAAGGTAGTCTAGTAAGAATAGATACCTCGGAAATAGGTAAACTTCTCAACAGATTTTCTATTCCTTCTTTTTTCCATTTTGGATAAGATTATAGGATAAGAAGATGGTTAGAAATCTTTTATTTTTTCAACCTAATAGCTCTTTTGATTTCGGAAAAACTTTATTTATCAATATACTACTTCTTTTACACACATCTCCACATAATGGAGAATTAAAATAGGTAGGATTCATTGAAAAAATTGAGAATCCGCACAAGGGGATGGAGAGACCCTTCCTGCATTGGAACTAATATATTTTTAACGTGTCTATTTACATTAATATTGTTTTTAAAATAAAACAGAAAATTTATTACTCTGTTTTTCTTTTTTAACTTGTCACATTTCGAATATCACACTTTAAAAAAAAACCACGAAATATTTTTGTGAACTAGAATTCCCTTAGGCTCCTTTTGATTGATCAAGAAAGTGAGTAAGGAAAGTACTCACTTTCCAAAATTTTAAATTCCAATGTTTAGTTTATTACTTATGTTTTGGGAAATGAATCAGATTTTAAGAAGTGAGAAAATAAATGGAGAATCTTGGGATTGTGAATCCTTACCTGTAGGTAATATTATGATTCATTTCCTTATGATTCTAACAAAATAAATAAGAGGGTAACAACGGTATCTCAGAAATCTAAAAGTGCAGCATGAAAAAATTAAAAAATTTTCATTTTTAACCGCTAACTTTCTCTCTCTAAACATATTCTTTCTAACTTCTCTCTAACTTAAACTAATTCAACCTCATATCTATGGAAATTTGACCGTTGAAAATTTCTTTAAAAAAAAAAAAAGATTAGTACATCAATTTATACTCATTTATTTACAATTTTATCGGTTTAAAGTTAAAAAAAAAAAAAAAAAAAAAAGCACCGAATTGAAAAATGGCCGAAATTCTTTGTTGAATTTTACCCAATCTAGCGAAATTTCTTGAATAATCTCACCAAGTTGGGCGAAATTCTTTGTTGAATTTCGCCCGCCTAGGCAAAATTCAACAGTTTCGATTTTTTTTAATTTTTGTTAGTCATGTTTAAATTTATGTGTATTTGTTTATATTATTTAGTTTTGTGTTTATAAATTTTTTAAATTATGTTGATTTTGTTTATGTTGATTAGAAATGAAGAATTTGTGTAGGTATTTGAAAAACTTGAAACATGAATAACTCTACGATCGGAGGTCCGTTTAACGAGTATGACCACTCGTTTCGATGATTCTCGCAAAGATAAACGCAACGGTATCACCAAAAAGGTGATCCAAACGCGTTTCGGGGAAAAAATTTGTCCGCTAAAGTTAAAAATTTTGACGAGGCATAACTTTATGCTCAGACGTCCGATCAAGGCAATTATTGTGGGCATTTCGGGTATTTTTTTTAGATCTATGCAATTTTCATACAGTGTTTCTACAAAAACTCCCTATTTTTATTTTAATTTAAATTTTTACAATTTTCTAATACTTTTCATTTTATTAACTAAAAATATGGCACCAATTTTAAAATTAAACAAATGAGCAGTTCTTTTTTTGTTCTAGTTAAAAATTTAAATAATTGAAGTTCGTAAAAATTAGAATATGTAATTATGTTATTATTATATAAAATCCCTGCACTCACTAATATGAAGTTTTATGTTGGTCTTTTGGTAAATCTTTTATGTTATTTTTTGTGAGATTAATGGTTCAAATCATACCCAAGACTTTTTTTTTTTTTTTGGCTAAATCACAAGAAGACTACTTAACTAACAAAAAACTAATATAATATAAAATAAATTAATAATTCAATTGGGAAAAACTTGTGTCAGTTGTCAACAATTAAATTTTTACCTCAAAATCGATATTTTCTTGCAAGAAATATTCAAAATTATCCATATCTATCTTTAATTTGTGTTGAAAGTTGAAGATTTGAGTTTGGGGTTAGAGAGAATTGAGTTAGAGAGAGAAAATTTGTGGGAAAGAATGAATTTTTTCGCTGCACTTTTAGATTTCCGAATTAGTTTTATTATCACCCAATAATAAAAAAAAATTTTAAACATGAATAAAAAAGATGTTTAAGCATTTTTCTTTCTTTTTTTTTTACATATTTATATTCTATCATTCTCTTTATTCTTATTTGTTCACTTAACTTTTTGTTGGTATATTATTACATAAAAATATTAAATCTTCTCTAAATTAATTTATAAAAGTGGATTCTCTCTCTCTCTCTCTCTCTCTCTCTCTCTCTCTCCATATTCACATATATCCACCTGACATGAAAAATATTTTTTTATTGAATTAGATGGACATTTCTTTTAAAGGTAGATGAATTGAATATCAAATTAACGAAAAATGATGTATAGAAATGGAATTAAATTTTTTTATTTAAGAATAAAAGGGTTTTTTATTATGGAATTTATAGTTTCATTTTGATTTTTCTTAAAAATAATATATTTAAATTGTATAACTCTTTTTAAGAATATTATACAAACACAAATTTATATAGATATTTATATGTAATTTAAAATAGTAATATTAAATTTTGGGTTAGATAAATGCACTATGGTCATTTTGGCCAAATTGATATAAATATAGATCCATTAAGTATTTGCATTTTATTAAACTAAATATTATTATTTTTCTTCTTAACATTCTTGTATATCCCAAACAAAGTAAAGTAATGTGTATGAATTTATATTCCATGGATTTAGATTTCAAGTAATCACATTCTTACCTTAACTTTCCTTTTCCATCAATCCAACGGGTCCTAAGTTAATTTCTCTCTTCTTTATTATTTCTATAAATTTTCATTTTAAAAAAATTAAAATATATTGAAATTTATTTTTTATGAAAATATATAATTAAAAAAGTTCATTAAATATTTTATTATATTTATAATCCGATGAGCAAAAGATATAGAAAATCGGTGAAATGTGAATAGTAAAAAAATGAAATAGTACTATAAATTACCCGAGCACTCACAAAGCTTTATAAAAGGACCGGTTGACAAGTCAAATTGATTATTTAACTTCTTATTGAATTTAGTGTTATTTGTAATAAACATTTACTTTTTAGGATGCTTTTGATGAAAAAAAAAATCATAAAATCACAATATGTATACTCATGGTCAAATCGTCACCCTTTTATATATAATTTAATCATATTACAAATAAATATTTCTCACTCTGGATTATATTTATCAAATATAATTTTATAGCAAAATAAATGTCATACTCTAGAATAAAAAAATATTTATATTTCATCACATTTTAAAAATTTATTCATAATAAGTTATCAACTCAAAAAACATTATTTACAAAGTTAGAGAAATTAATTATAAATATTAAATATCTCTGAAATATTTTATGTTTTTTTTATATCATAAATATTTTATTTTAACTATTTATGCCTCAAACATTTTTTGATTGCACATGTTATAATTATAGTGAAAAATAACAGAATCCGATGGCGATGAGCACATGTCCGTTCACTCACGTGCACACTAAAACGATCAAATTAATGTTTTATTTTTAATTTTTTATGTCCTCAAATATTTTTTAAAATGTATATTATTATAGTTATAGTGGAAGACAGTAGAATTCAATAGCGGTGAGTATACCTCACTCACGTGCATACTGAAAAAATTAAAAAATTGACTTTTTTAATGTGTACGAGAGTGGAGTGTATT
Organism: Catharanthus roseus; assembly: GCA_028651295.1. NCBI lineage: Eukaryota > Viridiplantae > Streptophyta > Magnoliopsida > Gentianales > Apocynaceae > Catharanthus > Catharanthus roseus. The sequence goes on from JAPQWS010000087.1 coordinate 1,097,129, forward strand.
CATTGCCACTTATTCCGTAGTCCTTCACTATAATTATAATTATGTACAAATCTTAAAATATTTGAGGGTATAAAACATTTAAATAACAAAAAGGAAAGAACATAAAATATTTAAGAGTATTTAGGGCTAATTTCTCTACCAAGTTAATAAGCCAATTTAACAAAGCACATATTTGAGCTACTCTTATGTGCCTTTTGGACAAAGCCTTCCCTTCATTATGAAATTCTTACTTTCTATTTCAGAAATAATTTATTTTAACAAAATTAAAATAATAATAATCTAAAACCAAACTCTATCTAATTTTAATGACATGATGAGCTACATAAAAGAGATTGATTGGGAAGAAAACTGCATTGGCAAATCAGACCAAATTTACCAAATTATTCTGACCATTAACAACTAACTTGATTCTTGAACAAATAGATTGAGTAACCTATCTGATAAAGGACGACTCTTGTCTTACAATTTATCAATAGATAAATTCAATGCAAAAGCACAACTACTTGAAGAAAAAAAATCCTCGCTTTTCTGTTTGATAATAAACAAGATGAAAAAAATAAAAAAAAAAAGGAAATCAAGATGAGTTTGTAGGTGTGGAGTTTTCAACTGTTGTTCCAACATGCTGAATGACGAACCCATATATCTTTCTTTTCAAGCGCTCTATCTTTTCTGATAGCAGCAGTTCATCCCTTTTTGATACTACACGATCCAACCAGTCATTAACTCGCTTCAACTGCGATAGAATTGCTGCTATAGGTCCACAGTTTAGATTCCCATTAGAAACAGTTGAGCACTTGTCGAATACCCGAAAACCTGCATTTAAGGACTCTTCAACAAACTTCACAAACCATATTTGCATTTCCAACTGCAGTTTCTTAGCAAACTCCATGGTCTCATCCATTCCCTGACCCCTTCTCCATGTTCCATTTATTGTTGAAGAAACTATACCAGTTTTTTTTTGGGGAGCTAATGTAGACTCTCTTTTGGATGAAACTTTCTCCAGTTTTTTTGGTGTTTCGAAATTCTTAGTAGTTAGGAGAGATACTACTTCAAGATCAGTTGCCAGAGCAGCTTCCACCCAAAGTGAACTTGATTTCGCATCTTCTGTTGTTGGAACGATTTCATGAGTTTTCCCTGAACTGTGACTGGTAACAACTGATTCAACAACTTCCATTGCTTTGACCATATCTTCATAGATTGACATAAATCGGTCTATTGTTGGTAAAGGATTCTCTGGTTTAGACATGGAACAGAGATCCGAAAACTTACTGCACAAAACACAATTAATGCTATTATCAAGATGACAAAGCAGAATATCTCAAGGGAACAACAATGATGTTTTTTCTTAAAACTCTAAACCTGCATATTCCATTAAGAGTCCATGGTGCCAACTAACATTGTTAAAAGAACACAGATTTACAGGACTTGAACTTCAAACCAAAACAAGCAAATGTGTTAATCAAATCTTTGGCCGACCATACTTTTTTTCTTTTCTTTTTTTTTGTGATGAAGAGTACAAGTTTTTCCACCATGAAACAAGGGGAAAAAACACAATGCTGCAAGATTGGGTGGAGGTAGTCCCTTTAGGACAGAAGAAATAAGGATATCCATGATTCTTCTTTCCAAAATACTCCTAATTGAGAAATCACTTAGCATCATAAAAGTAATGCAGCTTGCTAGAAAGAAGTTTCTCTTGGCCACAAAAATTATTTATATACTCAGCAATTCCTAGTTTGGCATTAATAGCTATAAAGAAGAAGGCAACAATTACCTCAAACTCCTCACAGTTGACTCAGTGGCAATGGCCTCTTCTAAAGCTTCAGCTGCTGCAGTTGAAGCCATGATCCTTCTTTGCATAGCTTCCTGAACAATTCAATAATGATCATCAGTTTTTAGCTGTGACTTTAAACTGAATCTGTTTTTTTTCCTTAGTACTAAATAGCAGTTAGACAAGTCGTTTAAGGTTATTAAACATATTCAGGCACATAGTTCTGCAACTTATATAGGGGCAAATCCTCAGCCATACCTTCCCAAGCCTTGCCAGGTCTGAAGTGACAGCATCCAGGGAAATGCTGCCATCAGTCCATTTCTTTTCATGTACTGGAATTACCGGGGCTGAACCTGGTGATTTCTCATTCATTAATGAATCTTCAAATAAATTCTTTTCGTGGTATGCAAAATCATCCTGACCCGGTTCTCTGATGCTCACATCACTTAACCGTCTAGATATAGCTGCCTGGAAAATAATGAATTCATTGTTAATTCATAATACCTTAAAGATATCCATCAAAATTGCTGACCATTGACACCCTAGAGATTCTTATAGATGCTGATAACTAGGAAAATGCAATATTAGAAGTTGAATCCTCCCAAGTTAGGCATACAGTTCTCTCTCGCTCATAAAATCAGATATAGCTATTATTCTTACTCACCTGAGTCCTTAAAATTGCTTGCAGATCTGGCTTATTCTTTGTCCCAACCTTCTCTTTATCTGAAAATCCAGCTGCCGTAGCTGGCCCTTCATCCCAACTCTTCCTACTTGGCTTTGCAGCTCCCACAAGAGCCTCTGAAACCTTAGAAATCCCAGCAGCAATGGTAGCTATCTTCTTCTTCCCAGATGAATCAACAGCAGGTGAGACCTTGATTCCACCAGACAAGCGTCGTCCTGGTGACATTGATATCCGCCTAGCCACTACCGGACTCGCCTGTCGCCTACTGGCAGTTGGCGATGGCTGCCGATACCTTGATGGAACAATAATTGCAGGCTCCTTGGCTGTTTTCCTATTCTCATCTTTCGCAGCAACCAAGCTCGGTACCACACACTTGGAAGGCACTGGTGAAGCTGACCGCTTCACCTTCCCTGCCGGTGACGGATCCCTCTCGGCCCCAACATTCTTCTTCCCCACCGAAACTGACCTTTGCTTTGAAGCTGCAGGTGACGTAAACCTCTGGGGAGGCTTTTCAGAAGAGCCCTTGGACTCATCTACCACAACATTGATATTCACATTTTCCTTAGGACCAGATAAATTCCTTGTAACTCTCCTCTTCTCAACATTAGCTTCTGAATTCCGTTCGTTACTATTAAATTTAGCTTCACTCTCCACAACTTTTTCATTTTTGCACAAATAAGCCGCAAAAGGGTGATCAGAATCCGAGGCAGGCTGAATCACAAAACCGTTTTTTGAAGGCGAAATGCGTGCAATTAAGGGTTCTGGGGATCCAATAAACGCTTGGCGGCCAGCAATTGGCCGAAGGTTCAGAGCACGCGGGACAGGAGGAGAGTCGAAAACAAAACGATCGAGATGAACAAATTGACCAAGCTGGAGACGATTGGTAAGAATAAGATCTGTGTCCTTTTCCGAAAGTGAGATATAAGTTGAATTTTGGGAATCAGAGAGCTGCACGAAGAAACCATGGTTAGGCCAAAGGGAATCGGAATTGGAAAGTGCCGGAACAATTCCGATTACTTGGAGTAGCGGAGAGCGGTGGTCGCCGGTGACTCTGGTACTAGTGTTCATTGTCTGGAGGAGCTTTAGGAGGATTCCGGGGGTTAGAGAAGCCATTTTTGGAGGGAGAAAATGGCAATGGTGCAAAATGAGCTGAGAAATTAGTGAATTATAGGGTTAATTTGGAGAAGAAGAGGAGGGATTGATTCGGATTAACCATGGGGGGGGAGTGAGGAGGAAGGAAGAGAAAGAGATGGGGAGAAGAAGGGGGGGCAAATTGTGGCCGTTACTAGAATTTGAAATTGAGATGCCCGCTGTTTTTGCATGTGGGGAGATTTTTCAAGTTTTGAATTTTGGAGTTGGGATGTGGGGTCCGCTTGGATGTAACGGCTAAAGAGGATTTTCCTCCATAAAATTATTGGAAGGGAGTTTTTTTCTTTTTTCGAAAAATTTAGCAAATGAGTCCAAAATACGTAATTCTTTTGGTCTTTAGTTCAACCCAAATTCATTATCAGGATTTGAATCTTGTACTTAGTACCAATTCTACAGAGTCGCTGAATCACTATGATTTACATCTTTTACCTGGGCGTCGGGCAATCTGGTGAAGCCCTGTGGGCGAGAAATTTTATCTTTTGGTACCAAAAATGAATAATATAAATAATTTTTACTTAGAATGCATAATAAATAAATTATTTATGAGATGAGAAGTAAAATTTAAAGTAAAAAAAATAAACCTCAATTTAAATGGAATTTTTTTTACTATCAATCCAGATAAATAGGTTAAACTCTTACTTTGTGCGTAATTTATGCTTTGTATACTAATTTGAATTAATTCCAAAAACTCTTTTTTACTTATAATTAAGTGTCAATTGAGCATCTAAATTTTTAAATAAAAATTGACAATTTGAAAATTATTTTAGATTTCCAGTAGAAAAAATTTAATAAGAATGGACAAAATTACCAATTATTTAAAATTCCCTTCAAATACATTATACTTCTATAGTTACCTTGCAAATGGAGGAAAACTTATCAGTATTCAGTGTATAAGAAAGTAAAAAATAATTAATGGTTATCAATGAAAATAGGTTATTAGGAGGGGTATTTATTGGAATAGGTTCATCAATGATCAAAAAACACAAATAGTTGATTCTTTTCAAAATATATGTTGTACCTTTTTTAACAAAAAGTTTTAAAATCGTACACAATTATCAATTTTAAAAGTTTAAATACTCAATTGACACTTAACTATAATTACAAAGATTTTTTTGGAATCAACCCTTTATTTTTTTTACTAAGCATAACACTTTCGGTATTAAAAAGATCTAATCATAAATATATATTTTTTTCTATCCTTAAAAATTATTCTTAAAGAACGAAGCGAAAATAGCTACTAAGAGTATCTACAATAGGATTTACCTCTTGCTCATCCTGTACATACTATTTTTTTTTTCTATAATGATAGTTATTAGTTCATAGTTACGTCAATCAGTTGGATATTAGTATGCATTTTTAAATTGCATAATGTTTAAAATATACAAGATGAACGTTAATAGCTACCTAAAATCGCTGTAATTCATATTGATAATATGTTTAATAGTTCAAAAATTTATAACATATATAAAAAATATGTACAAGATGAGCCGACCGCCATATTAATAGCGATTTTCTCAAAAATGAATTATACCCTTTTTTAGGTAAACAGAATTATTATTAAATTATTGTTGAAAGTTGTGCAAAATCCAGGCCTAACCTTAGCAACAAGTATCTTATTGTTATGCAGCAGTTCAATATTTTTTAGTCACTTAAAAAAAATTTATTTTTGAGTCACAGAAAATCAAAACAAAACAAAAACCACCAAAAGGAAATGGATTCTCTGGTTGCATTTTGACAGATGATGCCGAACAAAATCTCATTTAAAAGAAAATTAGAAAAGGAAGAAAAATAAAAAGTGCAACGTCAACCATACAGCAATGAAGGTGCCTGGATCTGTTCACAAACCACCCACTACTCCCCAACATTTCCGATAATATCTTCTACAATATTTCCAGTTTTTTTTTTTTTTTATGATATATTTTTTTCCTTTGAGATTTATCTTTCACCCTAGAGTTAATCTACTTCAATTTAGTAAATTTTATTAATAAAATATATTAAATTAAGAATGTTATAACTATCCAAACTGGTTTACCACCAACATTATCAAAGAACTAAAAGAAAAAGGAGTCATATATGGTGAAAAATCCCTCTAAACGTAGGGTATCATCTCCTGTCAGTATCTTTTAACTTTTAAGCATATGAAACTATTATATCTTCTGCTGGCTAAAAAATTTGCAGAAATAAGCTTCTGTTTTCTTTTGTGTACATGTTTCTTAGTAAAATCTTATGCCACGAAGAATAAGAAAATCACGAGAAACAGAACTAATGTAAAGAATATTTTGATCATCAACCATCGGTTTGATGATATGCTATTGAGGTACCTCACCAATTGCCCTTGTGCCCCTTCTACATTAGTAAGGGTATCATCCATGCTTTCATCAATTCTGCAACCACAAGAAATTTGAAGTGAAATAAACACACAACTTTGTACTCCTCAAGTGATGGGGATTATATTAAATACTCGTGACATTGCACGTCCAAATTCACGACCTAAGTTCACATATTATTAAGGCATTTTAGTGAATTCTCTTAGAATTGTTCCACGATAAGATAAGCACCTTTCAAGAGTGTAATTGCCAGTACTGCATAGGTAGATTTTCCCACAAAATAAAAGGAAAAACAATACACACAGATGCGTGCACAGCATAACTGGTTAAATATAAATGCAGCATGGTAAGAAACAACCACAAGTTGATGGTCGAAAACCATTTCCAAGGAAAGTAACATACGAACCTAATAGCAAGTTCGCCTTGCTGAGTAACCATGGTAGCCAACTGAGTGAAAATATTACCAAGTTCATGAATTGTTGACTCAACACTGTGAAGGGCTTGTGCCCTGCTTTGCATGTAACCATCCTGCAATGATGCCACTTGCTGCTGCTGCTGATTTTGCTGCTGTTGCAGCAGTGGTTGCGATTCACCATCAGCTTGGTTTCTGCCCACATCAAAGAATGAGTTGCCATACAGAACATGTCAAGAAAAACCAAATTCTTCATCATAAACGGTATATCAAATTGTACTCCTTACAATTCAAATTACTTGTCAATTTAGGACAAGGCAAACTAATTGAGGATTTGTTCGTCAGTTTTTTTTTTTTTTAAAGAAAGCAATATACAAATACCTCAATAACTTATTCAAATAAATAAGAGTGATGTTTAAGAGTACAGATATATTGTTTAAGATGATTAAGGATAAAACAGGGATGAGAATGCTAAATATACTATTGATTTATGAAATCACCAAGCTATTTGTAACGACAAAATAGAAACTAGAAACCTTTTTTTTTTTGTCTCAAGAAACTAGAAACTTTTGACAGGCAATTTGAACAGAGAGAGTTTCATGCTATTTCCTTCCTTTCCGTTCTTAGTCAAAGAGGATCAGCAGATCATTTCACCATACCTGGAGCTTGATTTACATCTCAGTTTACAAAAGTTTCATGCTGTAAAATAACTCAATTAGTTACTTCTATATTATCAAAGTATTGTTCATTGAAAACCTTTTCATTCAATTTACTAAATTTTGGGAAGATTAGGCCTCTACTCAACCTAAGAAAACTATATACTCAAGTCATATGATATCTACCTTGACTGAGAAGCACTATCAGTCCCACTGGCCCATGGAGGGGGAGATAATGCAGCAGTAGCAGCTGCTCTGGTGGCTAAGGGGCGCTGACGTATGAAAGGATTAGAAGATTCTTTTGAAGCAGCTGCCGAGAACAGTTGCCTTCGATTTTCATGACTCTTGAGATTCTGCAGCCAGAAAGCTCACAATTTTAGCAACCAAAAGAACATAGGACATAGAATGCTTCTCTTCAGAACAAAGTATAACCTAAATACTGCAAGTTTACTAGATAATCCATTCATGGAATCCTAATGCACCTCAGTCCGCATTGTGAGGACTTCTTTGAACTCTTTTGTTGTGCTCATCAAGCTGTTCTTCAAGTTATCAATAACTGTGGTTGAATGAGCAGTGCTATCACTTGACAAACTTCCTTCATTCTGGGAGTTGGATAAGAGTTGGAGCTCTACTGCAGCAGAATTAAGTGCAGTGATGTCTTTCTTGATTACAGCAGTCAACTCTTGGATTTCCATAGTTGGATCATCAAAAACAGATGTTCTCTTCGCCACTAAATGACACAGATCAAGTTAAGATCTTTTCCATTAAATTCTGGATTCATGATTAAAAAAATTGACAAACTATCTTTGCACAGTTAAGGGTAAACGCAAGCAGAAAAGGGGACCACAATCAACTTAAGATTTTATGCAGTTAATCATAAGAATCACCTAGGCGCTATCATGCATCAAAACGAGGTAGTCTGAAGCCATCGAACAATGATGTACCAATTAACAGACCTAACTACATCTCGCCTATGCTATGCGCACTATCTATCACTTAAAATCTACCAGGAAAACAGATGATAAAACAAAATCATGCATTTATGTTAAAGGATTCCAGAAATTTCAAGTCAGTTAGAAATGATGTCTTCATTGCATGAACTCAAAAATCCTTCATTGCATGATGTTGAAAACAATACTTCACTAATTAACAGGCAAGTACCAAGTTTTTCCATGCACATCAGCGCAAGCCGCGTGTCTATAAACAATTTCCAAAACTAGAACATAAAAATAATCAAATTAAGTGGAGGAAAAGTGAAGACATAGTTACTAACATTTGGCGAGCCTAGATAGCTTTTGAGAGGTCTGGTGGATCCCTAACGAGATCCTCGAAGCCTTCTTTTTGAATTCCGATTGAATTGGAGCAGCGGATTGCGTCGGCTGAGCCGTGGAACTGGAGCTGCCATCAAAGCCGCCGCTGATAGACACATTTGAAGTGGATGACGGTGGAAAATGCTTTTTGAGCTTCTCGGCTACACTCTGAAACTCCTGCGTTCGATCTCTGAAAGACGCCGGTTTCGCAGACATCGGAATTTAGCAATAAAAATCTCCACGCCTAAAAATTTACCTACAGCTGTTGTGAGGGCATTCTCAGTCGATAATCTAAAGCCGATTGGATCTGAGATGTGAAATTGAAAAGGAGAGCACAATTTTCAGTTTGAGAGAAATACCCTTTTCTGGACAATTTAAAACCTGACTATTTATTCGGTGAATGTTTTTCGTTTTCCATTTCTTCAATTTTTTTCACTTTCTGCAGTTTTTGCTTCGCGTACCTGAGAAATTTGGAAAAAGATTTCTCCGGGAATGGTTTTTTATATACGTAAAATAAAATCAAAAAAATAAATCTTACTACTTCCAATTTTATTTTTTCAATACCGCTCAAATATGTTATCCGTACTCAAAAGTCCCTTGCTGTTAAGAAAGATTTATGGTTGAGTTCTTTTTCTGAATTTACTACTAAATTACTACTTTACCAAGTTATAGTTCCAATGTTATTGTTAATAAAACTTAATAACATATTTTGACAAATTTGCTTAAATATATTGTTATACTTACAAAATATTTTTTTTTTAAACTTAACAAAATATAGTCAAAAATTTATATTTTAAATTAGAAACTTAATACACACCAATAAATGACACATTAGAAGATTCCTATTTTTATTATAATTTTTATAATTAAATTTCTAATATAAAATTGTAATTTCTTTAACTTACCAATTCTAACTCTTTTTTTTTTAGAAATCTTTTTTTACTCATTTTGTTAACTTGATTGATTTGATCAAACACTTGTTTTCACCCACAGAAGTATCGTTTACAGTTTAATATGTAAGTTCACACTAATAAATACAACATTAGAGTAACTTGTTAATATGTTGAGTTTATTTTCTTTCATATATTCTAAACTGATTGTACATTCTTATTTATAATTGTCCGTATTCCCTTGGGTTGGGGCCAATGCATCTATTCAATTTAACCATTCATTATAGAAGGTTCTAAATTTTATAAACATTATTAAACTTAAATGATCATACATTATATGCTTTATGTGTCTTAAAAGAGCTATGTTGGCCACATCATTTTTATTTTGTGTAAATGTATACATGAGATTAAAGTCCAAAGAAAATGTATAATCATATCATAGTCTTTCTCTCCGAAAATCATATTATAGTCCTATTCAACAATTATTATTTGTAAAATTGTTATGCAATAGTAATTGGCTGCGTCTTGATCCTAATGCTAGTGAAGTATTGTGTTGAGCAATCATTACTTTTCTCATATGAAAAAAAAAATATGAAATAGTAAACCTTTATACAAAGGATTACTTAATAAATAAATTGGAGTTAAAGAATGAAAAATCTGTAAGTATAATTTTTTGTACGCATAATCTACCATCTACAAAATCACTAAATCTCTAAAAGTCTCTAAAACCATCTACAAAATCACTAAATCTCTAAAAGTCTCTAAAAGTGAGAGATTTCGTTTATAGTACCAAGAATGAAAAATATAAAAATTTTTTATTCAAGATGTAAGGGGTAAAAAGAAAGATAAGACTCAAAGTAAAAGAAAAATAAAAGCATTGAATTTTTAAATTCGGATTAAAAGCATTGGATATCCAATCCGAATGAACCTAATTTTATGCGTTTATAAGCGATAAAATAGACAAAATAAAATTATACCGTTACACCCACCATACTATACTACTTTTGAGCAATTTTACACTCACCATTGACCATTCCATCTTCAACTTTTTCTTTTTTCAATTATTGAGGAATTTTAATGATTGAATTATATGATATACAGTTCAATGTTTTCCTTCTAAGGCACTTCTATCATTATTAACTTCACCAAACAGGTGTTATGTTAAATACGTGAGGGAATTCTCCATCCCCCAAACAGAACATCCATTAAATATTACAAATACTAAGCCAAAAAAAAAAAAGCCAACATTACAAAATTTTTATACAAAATACAGTGATTACTTTTTAGCTGGCAACATATTAGAAGACGGATTAGAACTTAGGTCACGAACCCAAATTTTGAATTTCAGGACTCCTCCTGATCCAGCAAAATTGTAAAGAAATGGCATCAATGGGTGTGTGTGTAGCCAAAATACCTTTTCCAACAATGGACAAAAAAATGTCCTGTGTCTTGAAGCAAGGAGACCAGCCAAGAGCACAACTGGCTCAAGAAGAATTTAGCAGAAAATATAGTGAAGCAGCTTTTCTTTCTTACTATCAAATACTGATTTATTCATACATCTTACGCAACAAAGAATAGGAAAATCATGAGGAATACAACTAATACAAAGAATATTTTGATCATCAGCCATCGATTCGATGATATACTGTTCAAGTACCTGACCAACTGCCCTTGTGCACCTTCCACATTTGCTAAGGTATCCTCCATGTTTTCATCAATCCTGCCACAAACATATAGGATTAAGATAACAATACTCAATAGCAAATAAGAAACCACAAATTTCTTAACATTTTCAGCATAGATTCACATGTTCAAAGATAATGTGTGGACGGTCTCTCCAAGTGATAATTGTCACCCAGCACAAGCTCTCTTTTCTCAAATATTGTCGGTTAGCGGACCCAAACCTTTGTCTTAAATATGTAAAAGATATCACATTTCTTTACTAACATTTTGAAATTTTAAGATTTGTATTAACTATTATGAAATTCATTATTCATAATTGAATATAGACTATAAAATATAAGTGCAACATAGACTATAGTATGTACGATAAACTTACCTAGCTAATGCTAAGTTAATGCTGAGTACCTTTTATAAAAACATAAAATAAAATAAATGATAGGAAAATTTTTCTGGTAATGGTAATATCAGTGGGAGACCAACCTAATGGCAAGTTCGCCTTGCTGAGAAACCATGGTTGCCAATTGAGTGAAAATATTGCTCAATTCATGAATTGTTGACTCAACATTGTGGAGGGCTTCTGCTCTGCTTTGCATGTAACTGTCCTGCAAGGGAACCATCTGCTGCTGTTGTTGATTTTGTTGCTGGTGTAGCAATGGCTGTGATTCTCCATCTGCCTGGTTCCTGGGAGGCAGAAGACAGAATATCCTAATAAGAATTGTGCCTAAAACATATAAAAGCTCATACATCTCCTAGATCAAGATTTTCAAAATCTGATAAGGCTGAAGTTGATCATTTACATGGATAGCAAGTTAGCAGACTGCTAATTACAAGCAGAGATACATAGCCAAACAATACGGTTCATTGAGAACAGTCAAGTAGCCATTATATTCTAATCAAGCAATGGAAATAAAATTATTGTCTAAAATCGAGGAATATGAGCAGGGCTGTCTGAACAAAATACCATATAAGAATAATACTAGAAAAAATAATTAAACAAATAAATAGGGTGGACTATTGTGCAGACACAGCAATATGCAAGTTAATTAGAAATCCAAAATACTATTTGTGGAATAACAAGTCTTAGAAATGCCTAACTCAATGTCACAGCCAACAAAAGTAATTATCAAATAAGGATTTTTCATACTAGAAATGATGCGTAAGAACTTAAACATTAACACTTTAGCAGTACATCCGTTGCATGCCTGCAATTCCATGTGTCCATCTATGGGCATACACTGAAGTATTGTATGTGTTGTGCATCAAAGGACTTGCAAGAATAAGCACACAAGTGGTAAAGGTCCATGCCGAGTCTTCAGCAATCAAAGAAAGGAAAGAAATAAATAATTAAATATGCAATACTAATAGTGGATCAAATAAAATAACTGCTTGTCAACTACATGTCCTTGATAAAAAATACAATTTGAAGCAACTGACTTGGTTTCATGAACAAAATTATAAGAAAACTTATAAATTCAGAGGGGAAGAAACTGGAGTGATTTTTTTTATTCTTCGTCAACCTTCAGAAACTCATGCTTATATTGGATTTGGCCAATACAGATAAACCTAACATGAGATTCATCATGCATACCTTGGAAATAACTGAGACGAGGAACCAGAATTGCTAGCCCATGGAGGGGGAGATATTGTTGGGTTATTAGCTGTTCTGGCAGCTAATGGACGCTGGCGAACAAAAGGATTAGTAGACTCCTTAGATGCAGAAAACAACTGCCTTCGGTTTTCATGAACCTTGAGATTCTGCAGCCAATACAACTCAAATCAAGTAAACAAACAAGAAGAGAAGAAAGTGAAGCAAAATGTTACTAGCTAATCCAGAGTCAAACAATACACCTCTGTTCGTTTGGTTAGGACTTCTTTGAACTCTTTTGTGGTACTCATCAAGCTATTTTTCAAGTTATCAACAACAGTGGTTGAATGGGCTGCACTGTCACTAGACACACTTCCATCATTTTCAGAACTACTCAGCATCTGGAGGTCTACTATGGCTGTGTTAAGTGCAGTAATATCCTGTTTGATCAGAGCCGTCAATTCTTGAATCTCCATAGTTGGATCATCAAAAACTGATGTTTGCTTTGCCACTAAAAGATCACAAAATCACGTCAAGGCCTATTTCTTCAAGAGGGTACTTGAAATATTTTAAACAACAAGACTCATGGATAAAAGAAAAGAGAAAAGCACAAATATATTTTACTAAGCTGTGTAAATATAATTCATCCAAATATTTCAAGTTTGTAACTGTTAATCAAAACGAACCCTATGTTACTCCATGAATCTCAAAAGTGCATGAACTATAAGACTCACGCCATGTGGCAATTGCGTCGTTACATTCAGATAGAAGGTCTCCCCATTAACATACTAAACCACACCATAAGTCCTATATCAGAAACAGAGGTTCGATACTGTTATTTGCTAGGTATTATTTAAGTACACCCAGCATGAAAAACACAAAGATTCCTTGAACACTCTGTCAATATGAGGCACTATCGCAGATATATGCTTGTATATATATATATATATTTCTTTACGCTGAAGGTTTGCTGGAAATATGGCATCCCTTGCTTCTGTTTTACCTTATTAATCATTCATTGCATAAGAAAAAATTTTGCATAAGCTCAGTTCCAGAATTAATCAAATATTGTTTCAATAGAAATTATCAGGTTACTTATAGTCTCATTAAAGCTAACACATTGTGTAAATGTATCATCCCAGTCTCCACCATTTTGATGCTGTGAAAGGACAATTAACTTTGCAATGTAAATAATGTTATGCAGCCCAGTAACAATGTATGAAGATACACAAGTGTTACTTTTCTTCATTCAACTCTTTTTGTTCTAAAAATAAAAGAGATGCCAATGAGAACTTTCAAATTTACCTAAAAAATAAATGTAAGCCATTCATTTTCATTTTTAACTGGAAAATAGCATCATCTAGAAGCTCCAGTAATCAGATAATTTGACAACTCAAACAATATCAGTACCTCTAGTAAAAATTGCTAATTAGGAAAACATGCAAAATCATAAAGAAAAGAAAATCCAATTGGTCAAGTTCAACGTTCAACGAATTATAACAGTAAATTACACTTGTACCCAAAACCCAGAAGAAACCACCAAATTCAGAGCAAAGAAAGAAAATGGAGTAATTACTCACATTGAGCAAGCTTAGAGAGCTTCTTAGACGTCTGGTGGATTCCCAACCCAATCCTGGCAGCTCTCCTATTGAATTCTGATTGACTCGTGGCGGAAGATCTGGTCGGCTGTGCCGCGGAGAAAGGGCCGCCGGCGCCGCCACTACTACTCGGTCCATTAGCAGCCGATGACGACGAGACAGATTTCTTGAGCCTCTCGGCAATATTCTGAAACTCCGACGTCCGATCTCTATGCGATGTAGCTTTCACAGGCATTGTTAGGAATTCAAACGATTCAACAAGAACAATCAATCTCCCAACCTGCTCCAAAAAAACAGCACGAATTCGGATAAGTTCCAAGCGGTAGATCTGAGATTTGGAAGTGCGAAAACGGAGTGGATTGAGCCTAGATTCGTGCTAATTGTGGAAGAATTTAGGCGTGCGGAAGGGAAGTGAAATCAGATTCTTTGAAAAAAAATTCTATGAGTTGAGGTCTTCTCTTCTCCCCTTTCTCTGATCTGTATTTATGAGGGAAGGGGAAGAACAGGTTGGAGAGGGAGGGGAGAAAAATGACCCGAATTGTGATTGAAGCCGCTGTTGTTAAAATGCGGGCGGGTGGGTGGGTGTCAGCTACAAGTAACAGAGTTTTTTTTTCTTTTCTTTTTTTTTTTTTTTTTGTAGGACTGCTGGCAAGTCTATTTACTTATTTAAAATTTTTTTTTCCTTTTGTCTAAAAAGGTTGATTTATTTAAATGGAATAAAATTATTATTTTTAATAAAAATGATCCTACACATATAAAAGATAACTTTATTAAAAATATTATATGATTCATTGTTCCTAAAAAAATTGAATTAAAAATTAGTTAGAATTTCAATTACATTTTTAAAATATTTATTTGGTTAGAAATATGAATTTTCTTTTCCAAATTATACTTCACGTTAATTTTAGGTTTAAATTTTTCAAATCTAAAAAATTATACGAAACTAAATATAATTAATTATAGTTAAAAAAATTAATAAGTTAAGACTATTTTAAAAATTAAATACTTGATTATATAATTTTCATAAATTTGATTTAAAAGTTACTAAATCTAAATTGGGATATAATGATAATTATTTTGAAATTTAAGATTATTTTTTTGTTTGTTTTGAGCTTTTTCAAATAAAATATATAAATTATATTTGAGAAAGTCGATCTTGGAGTAAGTTGGTTTAGTTTTATTCCAAAAAATAAATTTAAAAACTAATGCACATACATATATATAGAAAGCATCAATTAGTAGTAAAATAATATTAATTATTAAACTATTAAAATAAAAAGTCACAAACATTAGAATGCTTTGATAAAATTAATATTCATTTTTTTTTTAAAAAAAAGTTAAACTAACTTACTATTTTAAATGGTTCTTGAATTGCTAAAATAAATGTTTTTTGAATATTTAATTATGGATATGGATAAAAATGATTTTTTTGTATAAAAGGTTAATATAGCTTTCGCCCAGATTGAACAACTCATCTTGAACTGACCGATAAAAGACGAGTACTTATTACAATTGACATTAGTCAAAGGTATTAAATTATTATAAAGATAACATTATGATATTTAAGTAAAAAAGACATTATAGGGTACTTTAACGTAATTAACCTTGTTTTTTTAATTCTCATGCAAAGCTTCTAAAATTCAAATCTTCATCCAATTATTTTTTTTTTTTTTTTTTGTTCTCATTCAAAATCAACCAAAAACATGTAAAGTTTTTTAAAAAAAATTATTAATTTTATTGATGTTGTTATATTAATTATTTTAAATATATTTTAGTTTGCACATAACTCAATTTTTGAATTAAACAAATTAAACACTAACATATACACATATATTAATATTACGTTTATATTGATATATTAATGATATTTGTTAATGTTTACAATAATTATGAATTATTTAATTTTAACATAATGTTAATTGTTATTACTATGCTAAACCCTAAATCCTATGTTTAAGTTTTGGGGTTTAGGGTCTAACTTTTAGGTTTAAGATTTATGATTTATAATTTTCATTTGAATTTGTTCGCACGTTTCTTTTATTTTTCCATACATTTATTATCGGTACGCTTAAATTAAATATTTTTTAAGAAAAAAGTAAAATATATATACATATATTAAAATAAGTGGATCTGAATTGCAAAAATAATTACTGTTTGCACCACTTTTATTCTGCTTATGAACTTTTTTTCTTTATTTAGCTCATTTTCAAAAAATGGATATTAAATAGGCTCAGTTTTTTTTTTAATCCGGAAGTGGCCATAACGCACAATCATTGTATGTTATCACGATCATTGTGCGTTATCACCTGAGATAATGCACAATGATTGTGCATTATAGCTAATCACCAGCTTAATATGCGTTAAATTGTATTTTTCACGACGTGGCACAAACGTGGTGAAAAGGTGGTGGAGTTTGGTACTGAGGTGGATGATAACGCAAAATGGTTGTGCGTTATCTTGTTTATGTTGATTAAGAAAAAAGAATTTTTGTAGGTATTTGGAAAACTTGAAACATGAATAACTCTGCGATTGGATGTCCGTTTAATGCACATGATCACTCGTAAAGAGGAACACATACATCGTCTAAAAAGTGACCCGGACGCGTTTCAAGGCAAAAAAATTGTCCCATATAGTCGAAAACTTTGACGGGGCATAACTTTGCGCTCAGACATCCGATTGAGGTGATTCTTGTGGGCATTTTGTATATGTTTTCGAGATCTACACGTCGGAAAGTTTCCACCAACCGTTTCCACAAAAACCTCCTATTTTCTTTTTAATTTTCGTTTTTGTAATTTTCTAATACTTTCAAAATTCAAATGATTGAAGTTGGTAAATATTGGAATATGTAAGTAAGTTATTATTAAATAAAATGTCTTGCAATTATTCAATAAGGGTTCATCTTGGTCTATTGGTAAGTCTCTATGTTATTTTTCATATGGTCAAATTTTGCGTTATGGCTAGAATCTGAACACAAAAAATAAATGGACTATTTGAGTGCCAATTTTTTAAAACTGGTCTAAAATAGGAAAAAAACCGCTTATGAAAGTAAGTGTATGTGTGCGCGTTTTTAAAAGAACCAAAATCACTGGTCAAGCGTGAAATTTGTGTATTCAAAGGGATCTGCAATCTTTAAACTCTCCCAATTACTACTATTTCTTTCTACGTGCTTTGGTGATAGCAAATTTGATTGTAGACTTTCATATTAGCTTCGATTGCCATCCATAAATTGTTAAAATTGAGGTTAAAACTATTCCATTTTTTTGTGATTTCAAGAGTTAAGTTGAGATACTAATTCGGATACAAGAGTGTAATTTTGGTTTTCACATTCATAGGAGAAAGAATTGTTTAATTATGAAGTATTTTTGCACATTTTGTGGCAAAATTCGGTCAAAACTACAAGAGCCATGTGAGGGCTTTGATCGGATTTCATCGCAAAATGTGGTGTCGGATAGTTTTGGATATCCCCAAAACTTTGGAGACCAAGAACTCAAGCACTTGGTGTACATTACATACACAATTGAATTGCATTTTTCCAAACTCAAAACCAAAGAATTCTTACTTATATGAACAACCATCCAAATGTTAAAGCAACTGCACAAAACCACTCCACTCAACTGATTATATATATATATATATATATATATATCTTCTAAGAGATTAAAAGCAAAATGACTATACATCCTTCAAGAAAAACCAGCAAAATGTTCACTAAATTCTTGTGCAAAAGCACTACAGAATGGCCATAAGCAATCATCACCGGGAACCGGCATTGATCATCAGAAGGATCTTCATCTGTAATCATAGCCAACCCTGAGAATTCACAGTCCCAATCATTCTGGCCTTTGAATTGATAGTACATATTAAATGCATAAGAGGCATTCCCTTTATCACTCAGATGGTTACAAGAAGAACCATAGCCTAATGCAGTACAATCTGAAAGACTACAAGCATAATCAACATTTTTAGCCAATTGATCTTCCAAATCTTTAATATTATTATTATGAGTGTTCAAAACACACCATTTTTTTACCATATAAATCACCCCTTCAACTGGAATTAACCCTTTGTTTTCTTGTGAACCAGAAAGATCAAGTTCATATTTTGGTTTTCCATCAAACTCGAATATTCCCCAATGTCTCTCAAAACTACCTGGTTCAATGCTTTTAGCATTTTCATCAATTAGGCTAAAAAGATAAACATCAATTACCCCTTTTCTAGCTGGTGTTCCTGAACCATTTAGAACATGTTCAAGTAATCCCTGATTGAATCTTTTTGCATTCTTGATATTCGCGTTCTTATCCCCATCAGTTGGCCATCCAACTTCTCCAACAATGATCTTCATTTCAGGATAACCAGCTTTCTTTAATGACCAAACAAGAGTGTCAAAATTAGCATCAAACACATTGGTGTAAACATAGTCCCCATCTCTAATGGGCTTACTTGATCCATCAAAAAAGGCGAATTCCATAGGAAAGTAACTATTGCCATAGAGGCTCAAAAAGGGATAGATATTCACAACAAAAGGAGCATCATTAGAGTATAAATACTGAATTATTTCGATTGTCAGATCGCGTATTTCAGGCCTAAAATCACCTGCAGATGGGACTGGATTTGAGTCTGGTGAATAGTAAATATCAGCATTGAATGGAATTGTAGCTTTCACTTCTGATCCCAATCCAGCACGGTTGATGGCTTCTTGAACATTTTTTAAGGCCGGCAATGTAGTTCTCAAGTAATTTCCCTTGTAGCTCTGCAAGAATGGTTCATTTCCAACAGCAACATATCTATATATATCATAATCAAGAACCCAAAAATCATAAGCCGAAAACAGAGAAAACCAAAAGGGTTTATAGAAACAGAGAATCAAAATTGCCAAAAAACCCAAGTGAAAAAAATTTGTGGGATTCATGAATTTGACCTTATATTTACCCCACCGGGATAAAGATAGGCGGTGACATTTGAATCGACCCAAGAAGCAGCAGCATCAGGATCTTGACTAATTTCCTGCAGCATATAATTTGGAATTCCTACCATAACTTCAATATTGGTTCCAGCCAAGGCTTCTAAAATCTTGTCATCTGCTTCGAATAATTTCACTTTTTCAAAACCATTATCGATCAACATTTGAACTACACTTTTGGGTGGCAGCTGGTGAGATGCCATAGTACCCCAGTTCACTCCCACGCTTGAAGTTGATCCCTCCGAAAGGATTGAACCCATTATAAGAAGCCAAGTGAAAAAAGCTAAAAAATGGAAATTACAACTCCAACTTTGTATTGCCTCTTTCGTTTTCATCGTTTTTTGCAGATTTTCTTTCTGAAAGAAAGAGGGATTTTTGAAAGACCCAGAAAGTGATTTTGCGAAGGAAAGCAATAAAGAATTACATAAAAAGGAAGAGGGGCATTAGAATTTCACAGGCTTTTGATTTGATCTGATTTTATTTTCCATTAAAGATTGGGAGTGATTGGTTAATGGAAAGCTTTGGTGAAATTAAGTAGTATAAGTATAGTAAGGAGTGAAGATTCCTTTCTTAATTCAGTTATTCAGTTATGCAACAAAAAAACATTGCGATTTTGTGCGTGCCTGCCTGCCTCTGCTCTGCACTGCAACTCACTCACTTGTCAGAGTCAAAAAACTGTATGGAATGGAAGGAGCTCCAACTGTCACTCACGTTGCTTCCGTTGTAGAAATTATTGTTGTGAAGTATGTATGTAGTGCAAATATGTCCATAATCACTTCTTGTTGTCGATCTATTCTCTCTTCTCCAGTAATTCAAACTCAAAACTTCTTATTTGATATCTAAATGGGAGTGGACATTACATACCACTTGTTGTCTATGATATTGACTATAATATCTTATACAACAATATTTTGTATAATTCCTATGTCATGTCGATTTAATAATAAATTTTTTTAACATGTATTCAATATATATATATAATATATACATTTCTCCTTAATATATGTTTGCTTCATCATTTTTTTCTCTATGAATTATTTTAACTTTTTAGTTCTTTTTCAATGGAATAATAAAGGTTTTTTTTTAATACAATTTAAGGCTTACATTTTCTTGAAATTTAAAAAAGGCTTATATATCTTCTTGAAATTCAAAAATTGTTGTGTTTAATTATTATTATTTTTTGATAAATTGAGGGTAAAAATATAATTCGATTTCATTCATCACCATATTTGCTTGGAGTGCATCTCATGCACTGGGTTTTTTTTTTTTTAGCACACCCAAAAAAAAAATTAAAAAAGAAAGATACCCCCGTCAATCTCTTTGATTTGCTACTAACTTTATTTGTGTTTTCTGGTTCCATGCGGGTACAGTTTCATGGCAAAAGTGTGCCGTCAATTTATATAAAGTCATCGATTTTTTTGTCTTAAATATCGTTTAAGCTCAAATTTTTACCGACAGAAGATGTAAAAAGTGATATTTGAAATGTAAGATAATATTCGATAAAATTTAAATCAATAAAATCAAAACATAAAATTAGAGTTAGAATTATATATATATATATAAACAAAATACAAAATCTAATACAAAGTTTGAGTTTGATTTTTGTATGTAATACTATTATTATCTCCTCTAAATGCAATTTAAACTTTGCGAGCACTACTCTAAGTAGGAGGGGAAAAAAAATGATCCTATTCGATTAAAATTTAGTCAATTTTAATGATTAAAATAAATAAAAATGTTCTTTCAACCAAGACGTAATTGTACCTTTGAAGGGCAAGAAATACCTTTTTCTTTGAATTTCCAATTTTGTCCCGGCTAAATGTTTAAACCATAGCATTTTTTGAAAAGAAAAAATGCTGGACCCTGGAAACATATAGGAGGAGGTTGGGAGTAATAGGTTAGTATAAAGCATTGACCCCTTCCCTTCAACTTTCCACCCAAAATCTACGTGTTACATTAGACCCATGCAACCAAACCCTTCATTTCATATTTTTAATTTGCCCACCCCCGGCCGCCCCCTTCCTTTTTATCAAAGTTTTAAGCTTTTCTGGCTTTTCATTTTCATGCAAAAGCTTGGCTCACAGTCACAGTCACGGACAGGCCACAGTTATGGTGCAATTCCTAATAAGACGATATACTTCAACAAAAAGGCGTGCTTTCTTTCTGAGCTTCTTTTCTATTTCCTTTTTCTTCAGAGTGGGGGGGTTATTTATTAGGACAAGTGGTCGAGGAGGTGTTCTATGATTTTCTGTACCAGTTTCTTTATAACATTTATAATATAATATTTTATTAATAAAATTATCAAATAAAAAACAAACCATATAAAAAAAAAAATAAACTTTACAGAAAAATAATATATATTATCAAAAGAGATGTATATTAGAGAAGATATTACATACGAATTCTAAATGGACTCTCTCTGGTTAAAGGAAAAAAAAACCACAAAACAACCTATCATTTCAGTTTCCTGGCAGCTGAGAAAAGCTGAAGAGATTTATAGAGATTCAGGAAATCCTTCCTTTTCATTCTTTCTTTCTTAAATATAGCAAAAAGAATATCAGTGTCTATTTTAATATATTTCCCCCTCGAAAGTCATTGAAAATATGGAATTTCAAACACTTCAACTCTTTACTAGACAAAAGATGCCAAGTAAATTACCAGGCCGACAGATACATGCAACCAAAGGTTCTTCAAAAGTTTCTTTAACCTGTAGGTATCCGTTGCATCCGCCTCTTTTGCCTGCTCTCAGTTGATAACAGGTAATAGAAGATAGGTCTTCCATGCTACAATCCAAAGGTAAGAGAATATGAAGATGATGGGACAATGAAGCCTCAATATATTTCTTTGCTCGAAGAACTTTTCATCTCCAAACCAGCTGAGGACCAGAAAGTATGATTTGTTATCCTGGGAAATAAGTGCGTGCCAAGTATCATCATATTGGCTCTGCTCTCATGATTCTTTGCTGGTGACACAATTTGCTGCTGCTGACAGAATATTGTCATTGCCACAGGTTTCCTCTGGCAATCTGAAGCTTAAACAGAACATAGCCTACATGATTTTTGAAGAATTATACTTAAAATTTGCCAAAAAAATTAATCATGTTAACAGTAATATGTAAATATAGATTCGTATTTGGAATAAAAGCACGACCCCTGATTTCTTGTATACCTTATTTGGAGCGACATCTCGAACCTTATGAAATATCGGATCTTGTATGCTGGCTTTTAATGCACTCTCTGCCACCTATAGATCCGCGAGAAAGCTAGTTCAATTATGATACATAGGATAAATGTATAAACTGAGAAAACAGTTCAACACTGTTAAATCAAACTGTGCAGCAAGTTTGCATCATGGACACACAGAAACTTCCTCTAAAAAGTTTCTTATGACTAAATGTTGAGACACATTGCTTCAGTTCAAGACATGAAGGAAAGAGAAATTGACAAAAGATGAAAAGACAAAATTCATAACTTTATTCATAAAGAAACTTACTGAAATAATAAATTCTTTTGTCTCACTTGCCCGCATGAAACAATAGCAATGAACCAATGGTAATGATCCCTTCCAAAATCTCTTCTGGATCAAGCCTCTAAAGGCATCTGTGGAACATATTTAACCATCATGTTTTTGCAACTCTTTTCAACCAAAGAAACAAGAAAGAGGAAGATTTGCTATACATCAGCTTTTTGAAAATATCAAAAGACTTAAAAAGGGTGAGAAAGTTTATTTTGTAAGTTTTTAGTGGTTATTGAATCAAAGAGTAACTGAAGACTCAAACTGCAAAATGTTCCTCCTTCTCCATTTTCAGAGTACTACATGCTTAATTTTAACTAATTTGCCGAAGGCATAGTTGGACATTTAACCAAGAGAACTCCACAATTAGTAAGAAGCACATAAAACACTAAGATGTCTAATTGAATATAATCATATATCAGCAGAGAAATCACCTCACTTTTCTTGGATATCTTACTTCAATTAAATATACACCAATTCCAACATTCTATTAGAGACGCATTAATATGAGTGGCCAAAGTTATAATTAGATTCAAGCCGTTCTTCCTCTTCTAAACTTAATGCCCTTTGGATTTTTAAATTGCTTTTCTTCTCTTTGTTTTTCTCTTTCGTGTTTGTACGTAGCAGGGGGAGGGGAGGAGTTGGGAAGTGGCATATTTGGGTTTAATAAGTTAATATCCTAGTCCTCAAAAGAAACAAGGAGACAAGTAATCCACCTTACATATACCTGCTTTAATAAATGGGGAGAAAATAAGGAGCAAGAAGACATTTAAAAAAGAAATGTGGTAAATACCAAGAAACTCGAGCGCAGAGGCCGGCAGGTTCATTATGATGTGATCAACATGCTCCCATGGCTTTGAATTGAATGACTCAGAGCTCTTAATACGTTTATTTGACCCTTTCTTTTTCCGTTGGTTAACAGAGACATTAGTACTACCACCGATTCCATTTTCTGCAGTAAAATTGCAAGATGAAATTCAGTAGTTCTCTGGAGAAGCATTACGTGCAAAACTATAACCACGGTTCCTGCCAAGCTTATTTTATAGACTGAAAGTGGAACCAAGCTTATCTTATAGACTGAAAGTGGAAGCAAGTTTATCTTATACACTGAAAACATCTGTGAAGAAAATATGACATGACCATTCGTAAACATCCCAATTTAAGGACATTATTCCTTTATGGTGTACCTTCATGGGAACTCTCAGAACGCCTTTTTGTGGTCCCTCCAGACACACTTCCTTGACATGACTTCTCCACGGTCTTAAGATCATTTAAATTTTCACCCTTGGCTTCGGTCATCTCTTCATAGATTTAACACAAAAGTAAACAATCAGATAAAATACTTTTAGCTATCCAATTCTAGTCTGCAATTTGATAGACAAACACCTTACCAGTCACAATTTGGTCTACCACATTTATTTCTGCTCCTGCACTTGTTTTCTGTTGCCCAGATGATCCGTCATCACAACTATCATGATCGAGATTTCTTGGAGGCACTGCCATCAGTTGAGATATAAAGTTTCTAGCATCCATATTGTAAGCATGAACAAGATCATCAACTTTGTTGACTTTTGCATTGACTTTCAGAAAGTGAACACTATCTGGGTTTAGATCATTTGCGTACACTAGGCATCCTTTCTGTGCTGCTGGAATAGCAAATGGGCCAATACCAGCAAACATGTCGCAGATTATCTCCCCTTCCCGGAACAGAGAAATCAGCCTTAAATGCTCATGTTCTAGTCTTGAATTCCAATAGACTAACCTATAATCAAGCTTGAAAATTGCTCCATATTGCTTCACCTCTGTGAGCATATCATCTTGTCCAGCCAGTATTTCAAATTTTGGGACACGAAACTCATTTGTAATTGTTCCAACCTTATTAACAACTGTCTGGATCCTGGGATAATTTTTCTGCCATGAAAGTAGAAACAAATTAAAGATGACAGGAACTTTGATGATCAAAATTGAAAAGGGGCATTTTTCCCCTCCAAAAGGTAAGAGTGTGATGACAATCAATACTTAGTGGCCTTTCAAATAAAGTGGTGGATAAGGTGAGTGGCAGCAGCATGCTAATCAGAGCCACCCAAGTGAAGAAACAAATTAACTCTTCAAATTTTGATAAGGAAGGATCAAATCTTGAGTTAGTTATGTGCTTGGGTTTCTTCTTTCACTTGAAAACAATAAATAATTTTGTGGACTATCAGTGTCAGACTGCTGCCACTTACCTAAGTCTTCGTGAAATTCTATAGTACAAGAGAGAAAATAAATATTTGATTTTATCTCAGCTGAAATAAGAATTCTGAAAGTTTATACTACGCGGAAATAAAGATAGAGCTTTATTTACTCAATATCCCATTTCAACAAACATGATGGAAGACAATAGCTATGTTTTCTTCACAGTGATTGGAAAGAGACAATTATATAAATGGATAATCCTAAGTTAAGTATTCGGCCAATAAACATTTTTTTCCCAGCCAATCCATAGATGAAATGAAACATTGACCAAAAGAATGAGGGCAGAAGAGAAAAAGGATAATGCAAGTGGACCAAGAGATGTAATGAAGGAAAACATACATCATAGATGACTTTGGCGATAACATCCTTGAAAGGAAGCAGCTCATCGGTTATATTTAGGTGTGCAACATGGCCTGCATATGAATGAATCAAGGTCAATCATACAAGTAAGAAAGAGACACTCAAAGCAGCTTGACGTTTAAAGACAGCATCAGCCATTCAGGCATAACTGAAGACAACGGACGAAATAGCAAGTGAAAAAGATAATATAATGCAGGGCAGCAGGGATCATCCATTTAAAAAGACAAAGGTACAAGGAAAAGATGGAGATCAGGAGCTGCACCGTCACCAAGATACTTAACTATTGTCTCAAATGACGAAGGTACTTCCAGCCCAGGAGGCAGAATCTGCTTCAGTATCTGGTCTGGAATAGATTAAATAGTCAGAAAATGAACAGTTCCATGTATAAAGTATCAACAGTACATTAAAAGAAATGGCATGAATCTAATGCCCACAACTGTGATGCCCACTGCCATGCATGGACAAGAGGGTTACTCCAACTTCGCAGGATACCATACTCTAATAGACAAGTCTGCCAGCATTTTAACTTCTTAGTAGATAGATAACGGAAACAAGGACCCAAAGCCATAAAATAAAATATAAGGATCATAGAAACACCACAAAACAAACCCTAGCATAGAGTTGTCTTTTTCTGCTAGAATAAGACTGCCTAGGCATCAACTAAACTAAGTGCAGAAGACTCTCCTGATCTTCTTACATCAAAAAGAAGAAGAGAGGTGGAGTGTCTTCTGCATAAGGTGGGAAGAACTAACCGTCAAGAAGTCACAAGAAGCAATTCCAAAGAACAACTAAATCAATCATATACCAAAGCAGTTAAGAAGCAAAGAATATAACCTGCAGTCCAATAAGAATATCCAAGTGTCAACGAATATGGAACGACGTCTATCTCAAAAAGGTCTCTTAGTTCAGCAAGTTTTTGAGCTGGAATATCAGATAAATCTGTTCCACAGGGACCAAGCAGTATATGTAAGAATAATGTGATGAGTTCAGATAAGAGGAAAAAAAATTCTAAAGAAACTGATACAATCAAATATCAAATTATAGTGAATTGATGTCATAAATATCACACCCTTCCTTTTCTCCCTTTTCTGCAGAGATAGAGACAGAAGAATGTCAAGAATTTTCTAGGTGGAGCTCATGCTAAAGGTACGTGTACCGATGAATATGAGAAAGAAGAAAGCTAAAGCTTGATTTCAAGTGCATCAAACTAGAAACACAAGAAATGAATCAATGCAACCATTATAAATATAATAATGTATGAATCGCCTTAGAAGGAAAAGTAAGGAAAGTATCTGCACAGGCAACGGTAAAAGCAATTGGAGACTGGAAAGCTAGGAAATTCTGACCAGGCCAACAACAAGCATGGCCACTTAAGTTATAGAGCACCCAAATTACATGCCCAAGCTTCTTCTTGATATTTACCAAATGCAGTTCTCGGCTAGGCAATAAAAGATAAGCTGATAAATAGCAACATATGCAGAATATTTCAGCATAGATTACCTTCATTTTGAATCTTTTCTGATAATATCAAGTAACGGTTCTTTTCACTGGTTGGATCTTCTGTAACAGGCTTAACACGAGGCCTATCAAGCAGGTACCTACTGACCAGGAGGAGAATAAGAATTCCTTCTGCTAGGTAGAGTAAGAGAGAAAAACTTTAAAGATGCTATCATGCTAAATGAAATGAGATGCCATATACACAGGTTTTTTGTGTTTCTTGTATATCATATTTCCATCTAGAAGTTGGCCAGGATAGAAGATGGCTTCACAGAATGTCTTCCAATCATTCTCCAGCATTATGTAATCCATCAGAATGTGTTCCATGATCAACACGGTGCATGCAGATTGCTAAGGATGTTTTGCCACTTATCAGGTCAAGTTCAATCAATTATGCAACAAGACTAAAATAGCACCATATGGAAAACTTTTCAACTTCATTGGTTTACAAAATTTTACATAATATTGAAGTAACTAAAAACAAAAGTAGGTCAGACTATTATAAACAAAACCTCTTTACCTTATTGTTTAACCACATTCCTATCTTTATTAGCATTGAGTTCCAGCAAATGGAATTTACATCTAAGCAAAGCATTGGAAACTGATTAAGTAGTAGTAGACGTACTAGTAATAACAACTCATCATATCAAAGGCACTATATGATTCCAGGGAAGTAAACATTTTCCTTGTTAATAGAAAAAAATGTAGTTTAAATTAATTTACCCGTCAAGAATTCGAGTAGCAACCTTGCAATGCTCTCGAGGAATTCGAAGTGCCCACAACTTCAGGTGCAGATCAAATTTACTCTCGTCCAACAGCATTTCCGATTAATTTAGCAATTCGATGTCCCTGCTTAAATAAGAAAGTTGCCAAACAAAAAGCAAAAATAACTGCATCATTAGCTTAGTACATCGCACGGTTATTAAAAGAATTGAAAAAGGAAACAGAAAAAGAAACGAAGTTTATCTTGTGATTGGCTTAATTAAAAGAGAAACTTAGTGAAGACAGCTCAATCACTCAATGAATCATTTACCTACAGTAACGTTAGGGTTTAAACCAGGATTCTGACTTCTGAGTTAGAGCGGGAGAGGAAATAAAGGGGTATTTGAGCCCTTTATGACCCTTCGGCTGCTGGCGTTGTCTTGGAGGATCAATTTTACTGCCTTATAGTTGTGTCGACCTAGCGAAAACAACTTAAAACATAAATGCGTTCAGAAAACCCGGGAACGAACCTCGGCCTACAAAAAAATTTCCATTCTTCATTCACAAGTAATTTACATTTTATGTAATTCGACTAAAAGACTTTCACTTTTCTCATTTTTACATAATTCTAAGTAGAAAACGCTTCTTAAATACAATCCAAATACACCCATCTACTCAAAAGTCAATGCCCAACCTTTTTAAAAAGAATATATCTTTTTCAATTAGTAATTCAAATCATGTATCTGATTCTTTATATTATTTTCTGTCTCATTCCTAATATGAATTCGATATATTTTATTAATAAAAACTATCAAATAAAGATTAAATTTTAAATAGTAAAATAGGATGATTCAGTAGAAGAAGGAGAAGCACTCCTTGCAAGGTGAGAGTCTTGAATTTTCCTACACTGTCAACCGAAGTTAACCATGAACTAATAATATTAAAACACAACATAAGTTAACTACTCACCTTTTAGTATTTTTAGTATAACAAGTGTCACATAATTTTAGTGACCAAAATGGTTTGATATATATATATATATACTTGTTTGTATCCTTGAAAAAATATGCATCTTATACATCTTCTTAGATCTATTTTAGATTGAGTTTTTTTTTTGTTTTTTTTTTTTTTGCTTTAAGGGCCTTAGATTTCATGAAAGTTAAATTAGACACATGGTATGGGATGAGAAATTGACAAAAATCTCAAAATGAAGCAAAATCCAAGTAGAGCCTTACAATTAAATTAAGCTAAGAGTAGCAAAATACAGAGAAATCGAAAGCCTGTCATTTTTTCCTTCCTTATTCTCTAATAACAGCTTGTCCAATTTCTTGATCCACCAGCACATTATCTGGTCAAGAAATTAGTATTTGAATAGCAAAATGTTGCTGAATTCACATTTGTTGCCTCCATACGTCCAATAACCTTATTGTTAAAAAAAGAAAATTCAACAACTTTTTTACATTAAGCACAGCAAATCACTACTATTAACTAAGTATTAATCCTCCACGCATATTCTTGTTAATATTCAATTCAAAGAAATAATTTATTTCCCCCAAATATATTATTATGCACAGCACAGCCTCCACTCCGTTGCAATTGCCTCTTCTTTCCCTTGCCAAAAATCATTCATCTTCTCGTTCGAACAATTCCTCAAACAGTTGATATTCACATCTTCCTGCTGAATTCCTTCTTTGCCAGGCCTCATCAATTACTCGCCAAATTCAGGATACGCCTCTCCGATTCCGATTTTTCAAGATTACAGAACATCAATAGAAGCGATGAATCAAGATCAGGAAGAAGTACAAAACTTCGCCGTCTCTGTTTTCCTGGACAGCCGAATTTTACACCATCATCGATTTGGAATTAAACGAGATCGCTAATCTCTTACGGCGTAATCGCGCCAACAGAGAAGCATAGTAACACAGCGTCTGAGGATATAGCACCTCGTTTTCTGCTGCTTTATCATCGTCAAACACCGCATCCGGAAACCGTGTTTACTGCATCTTCTCCTCAGATGAGATTCCGATTTAGGGATCAGATAAGAAACGCTCATGGCTGCGGCGGGAAGGCGATGGTTGACTAAAACGTAATAGAAAGAAACTCGATTGTTGTGAGTCGATCAAAAGGGAGGGTCCTTTATATAGAGGCGTGACAATCCCGGATATTGCTGGTCCCATATTTGTTTTGATTATGATTAGTTAGTGGTCAAATCCAATTATTAAACAAATTATTCAATTACGTAATTACCCTCAATGCGCTTAATTTGCACTGCAATTTGCAATAGAAGTATAGTAACAATAATAATGTCCTTTTTTTTTTTTTTTTAAGGTAGTAATAATAATGTCTAGTACGCCTCCTTGCAATAATCCCCTTATAATAATGTTATTAGTAAATTTCATACTCACTTCGATTCAAAATAAATATATTTTTTAAATTTTATTTTATTTTATAATAAATGTCTTTTTATAAAATTTTAAAAATTATTTATTATATTTTTTTAATGATACTATCATCA
This sequence comes from Catharanthus roseus, assembly GCA_028651295.1. Classification (NCBI taxonomy): domain Eukaryota; kingdom Viridiplantae; phylum Streptophyta; class Magnoliopsida; order Gentianales; family Apocynaceae; genus Catharanthus; species Catharanthus roseus. Next base: position 1,126,971 of record JAPQWS010000087.1, read on the forward strand.
TTTGTATCATTTGTTTCCTCAATTATTTTTCAAATACCTATTTCTTTTATTCTTCTGTATATTTATGAAGAGTATAAACGTCATATTATTTCGTAATATTTGTGCAAGAAGTTATAGCAACACTTATTTTAAAAAAGTGCGAGTAGAATAAAAGATAAATCATAAAGAGCATCGTAGAAGAAACATATTAAAAGATAAATTCTATAAAGTGCTATAAAAAAGTATTTTAAAAAGTATACTAGACAATTTTGGTCGATTTATCTCTTAAAATTTAAAATTTATCTTTTATCCTATAAAATTTATTAATAAAAAATTACTATGTATAACAGAAAAAATATATATTATAAGGTATGTTAGATAATCCAAACCATATTGAGGCATATCAATAATCTAATCTATATCTTAATGTTCTACAAAATAAAAAATATAATTATCTTATTGATACAAAAAATTTATTTCGCATTTTAATATAATAGAATTTGGCATTTTCCACGAGTAGGAACTAAGAGGATCCAATCAAGTTTGTGTTCTCCGCTTCTAGTACAACGGTGTATTTCATACGGCTGTAAACGGATTGTGTCGAATTTGAACTCGATTTAATATTTTTTTCACTGAATTTAAATTTGAAGAGTTTTAAAATTTTAGTTAAAGTACGTATCTAATTTTTTTTTAAAATATATAATAATTAAAAAATAGTATATTCTGATGATGAACTATCAAGTCAATGTTAAAACTCGAACACTTTTCTTTTCTTAATGAACTGGTTCGAACTCAATAATAATAAACTCAAACCAAACTTTAATCATTCAATTTGTAAGAGTCTAAACAATAACTGCACTCATTTACATCCTAGATAGGTCCACTGGGCAGTGGGGGGAGGGGGCCACAGTGAGCAGCGGGACAAACTACGAAGACAAGAATGCCAAAAATTGGCCTGCTGCAATGCAACTGCCAAATTTCTAATACTCGGAGCAGCCCAGCCGACATGGATGCTAATACACTTTCCAGGAATATCCTATAATTCTTCCAGATGATGATTATCATTAAAAAAAAAAAAAAAAGGTTATTTTTTAATATAATTTCTACTCATTGAAAAAAAGAAGATAATCATAAATCAGCACTAATACACAATCAATGATCGTTATAAAAAGAAAGTGATAAATATTAATGCAAAATGTTTATTTCTATTGAAACTACAATTGTTTTTTTTTTTTTTTCTAAAGAAAATCACATTTTCACAAAAAAAATAAAAATACAACAAAGTATATTTTCATATAGAAATCTAATCCAACTAAAGTTTAAGCTTAAGTGGGGTTATTTCATGATCATCATTTATAATACTTTTTATAATATTTTCATAATATTTTTTTATAATATATCTTTTATTAATAAATTTATTAATAAAATATAATAAATTAGAATACAGATGATTCAAACCTAGGTTATTACATGAAAAACAAATTATTATTTCTCCCTACTAAAATGATCTATTTTCTTCTAATATATGTTTAGATATTAATAAAAATATCTAATATTAGATTAATATATTATAAGTCCAGTTCATTTTATTTAATGCTGTAAATTTATAATATTCTATTAATGAATTATAACATATTAAGGCCTCTCTAATACCGAAAGTAATAATAATATTTAAGTGTTCAATGAATCACTCTATAATTAAGAGATCACATAATTACGTAATATATTTTCCCTTCAAAATCTCCATCTACTTTCTCTTTTTAAAATTCACAATATTTTATCTCTTTAAAATTTCTGTTTATTTTTTTATAAATTTTCACGACACTTTTTCTCTATAAAATTTTCGCTTAATTTTCTAGAATTTCCACTCACTTTCTCTTTCTAAAATTCAAGATATTTTCTCTATGTAGAATTTATACTCATTTTCTCTTTCGAAAATTTACGACACTCATATTAGAATAAATTAGATAAAAAAATTACTAAACCCAATTGAAATGTTGTTTGATTTATTTGACTTTTTAATCTAAAATCGAAAATCAAATTATATTTATTAAATAAATTAAATAATCGAATCGAATAAATGGAAAAGCGAATAAGTCTGATGAAATAGTAAAAAAATTTGGATTTGATTTGATTTTGGACTTTTAATAGAATAGATCGTACCCCTAATTATATTAATTAATTCATAAAACGTATCAATTACGATTATTAAATATTATATATAGAGCATATAACTATTGGTTGCTTAGTTCAACTTATGAAACTATATAGTTTCTAGAGAGAGGTGGCTATTTTATTGTTCAAATAACTTGGCAATTATTTTAAAGAGTCAAATTAATAGATTTCTAGAGCCTTAGGCTACATATGAATTCCTCCAATAAAGACAAAAGAATATCATACACAAAAATAATTTTGACTTAAAAATTGAGTTAAGAATCATGTATCAACAAACATAAATTATATTTATATAAAAAATTAAAAAAAAGTGTCTTCTCATACTTAATTTTCTTTATCTCAACTTTTCTTTGTCATAGATAGATTAGATATATATATTCTTAACTTATTTTTACTTTTCTATTTATAGACATGAATTTTTATTTTAGTTGTTTTATTTTATTTTTTTTAAACATGAACAATTTTTAATATTACAAATTATAATAATTTTATAAATTTATAGTAACATTCAGTATATTTTTTACATATTTTTATTACCTAACTAATATAAAGAATTTAGTTATTTTTTTTATCATTCTATTAATTAGGTCCATGTATCAAATACGTCAAAAGAATTATATCGTAAAATATTTAAATTGTTATAGTTGCAATGTTGAATTATATTACAAATTTCTTGTTCAAAAAACGTACAATTTTACAAAGAGTCAAATTAATGGATTTCTAGAACCTTTAGGCTATATATTAAGGGGCCGATAAATCTAACTCGAGAATATGAATGTATAACGTGAAAAAAATCATTATTTTCTCTCATCTTTCTTTCTCTACACAGTTTCTCTCTAACTTCTCTCTACTCCTTCTCCACTCTAAAACTAAAATCTTTAACATTGAACTCGTATTGGAGATAGATATAGATCATTACGAAGAATTTGTAGAAGAAAATATCAATTTAGATGTAATAAAAGTAAAAAAAAAAAATTTCAAAACTGGGTTCGGATCGCCCGGACGGGCGACCCGAACAGGGGCGGATCGCCTAGGCGGGCGACCAGCACACATCCGGGTCGCCGGCCCAGGCGATCCGAATTTTTTTTTTTTTAAGAAATAAAGAATTTTTATAGGTATTTGGAAAACTTTAAATATGAATAACTTTGGGATCGGATGTCTATTTCACGCGTATGACTACTCGTTTTGATGGTTCTTGTAAAGAGGAACGCAACGGCATCGTCGAAAAAGTGATCCGGACACGTTTCGGGGCAAAAAAATTGTTTCGTATAGTCGAAAACTTTGACAGGGCATAACTTTGCGCTCGGACGTCCGATTGAGGCGATTCTTGTGGGCATTTCGGTTATTTTTTGAGATCTACACGTCGAAAAGTTTCCACCAACCGTTTCCACAAAAACCTCCTATTTTCTTTTTAATTTACGTTTTTGTAATTTTCTAATACTCTCTCTTGTTAACTAAAAAATTACGCTATCAATTTGAAAATTAAATAAAGAAGTAGTCTTCTTTTTGCTCTAATTAAAAATTCAAATGATTGAAGTTGGTAAATATTGGAATTCTTTTTGCACGTAATTTTTTTGCCCCAAAAAGCGTCCGGATCACTTTTTCAACGATGCCGTTGCGTTCCTCTTTACGAGAACCATCAAAATGAGTGGTCATACGCGTGAAACGGATATCCGATCGCAAATTTATTCATGTTTAAAGTTTTCCAAATACCTACAAAAATTTTTTCTTTCTTAAAAAAAAAAAAAACTCGGATGGCCCGGGCCGGCGACCCGGACGTGAGCCGGTCGCCCGGGCCGGTGACCCGAATGTGTTCTGGTCGCCCGCCTGAGCGATCCGCCCATGGTCTAAAATATTATAGTAAAAAAACACAATAATTTTATAGTAAAAAGTTTAAAATCTCTTTCTAATATCATTTTGTGAGTCTAATTCTCGTTTAGTATAGGATAAAACAATAATATCATTTATTATTAAAATTAAACTCGCAAAAAATATTCTAAAAATAGCATTATGTTCTTAGTATATGGTAGTATTAAAAATTAGATACATGAAATGACATTTTATGAAGATTTTAAACTTTTTGCTACAAGATCATTATTTTTTATAACATTTTTATACTAAATTAATAATAGATATTAATTAGTTATAAATTATAAAGATGAATTGATAATTTATAAAAAATAAAGAGATAAATTTGTAATTTGAATAAACTTAAAAATATATATAATTAAACCCTAAATTTATATTCATAAACATTTTAAGAGTTGTGATTGTTAATCGTTGGATTTTGTAAAGAAAACAAATTGATTTCATAGCAATCTTAATAACATAAGGTAATATGAAAAACACCTCCCATGTCCAACACATACAATGGTAGAATTCTTATAATTCAATACAAACATCGTCTCTGAATGAGTAAGGTTATTCCAACTTTACAATATGAAAATAGGGAATATCACTATGTACAATTTACATTTTTTATTTTGTCCAAAAACAATTTTTTATTAATATTGCCCAAAATATGATTTAGTTACAATTTAAACCATCAAATTGTCAAATAGGTGTGAGAACAAGACAAGTTTTTGCACATGAATAATAATATGTGATGGCAGAGAGTGGTATTTTTATTTTTTAAAGGGTGTTAATATGTGAAAAAGACAAAAAATATATATTAATATCACATTCGTTTCTTTTAATATATATATATATATATACATATATATGCTCCCTTCATTTTTTACTTGTGACATTCTACTAATTATCATATTTTATTTACTTGTCACATTATAATTTCAAGGCAATATTTAATAAACGTTTTCTTATTACACCCTTCCATTAATAACAAATTCCAACATCTTTTTATTCTTCTAACGTAGAAACTAATAGAAATAATGATGTAAACAGATAAAAGTTCGGTTGACATTCTAGTCTACACACAAGAAAAAACATTTAATATTTCGTATTTTTCTTATATAGTGTGATATTCAAAATATAATACGAAATAGTAATTTAATGATAGAAATACTTTCAAACTTAATCAGAAGTTTTTATATACTTTTAAACATTTTTTTAGTTCAGCAAAAAAAAAAAAAAAAGGAAGTTTTAAATTCGATCTTCCTTCATGTGAAATAAAAATTACAAATAATGACGTAATTCCCCTTATTTAATGGCATTATTTACTTTTACTAGGGAGGTATTATTATTTACTTCAAAATTGTTTAGTTTGAGTAGAAGGGAGATAAACTATATTTACTTTCGTTTGTTTTATTAGGGTGAAAAAGAAAAATAAATTTTATTAGTATATAATTTATTATTATATTTATTGCATAAATTTTGAAATTTTATGTATATTAGATAAAAGTTTAATTTTAAGATAAATTTAAAATATGTTAATTTATAAAAAAGTAAAATAATTTTTTTAATATTATTCACGTCCCAATAAATATATTTTTAAGCTAATTTATTAATGTAAAAAGAGAAATTTTACTTCCATAATTACATTCTATCTACTTTTTCATTGTGTTTTGATTTGTTTTTCTCTTATTTCCTCTTTAATTTCATTCCTATCAAACTGAGCTTTAGTTTTTATAGTAAACCGAGGGTACCAGACAAGACAAATATAATTACATCACAAAGGCGGGACTGGGACCCATCTTATCTTGAATGACGTGGCAATGGTCTTCCATGTCCGGCGAGTATCTTTCTATCTTTATTCAATCTGATGTCAGAAGAATAATAATATACACACAATCTTTGTGTTAATGTTTTTTATTATTATATTTTTATTTTGAGGACGCCTCCTCAGATGATTGATGAGTCAAACTGGTGGCGTGCATGGTTAGGAGACTAAAATGATGCCACACATCATGTAATTTGATAGTATAACTCGCCCTTTTTTTTTTTTTAATTTTTATTTCACATTATTAAATGTGAGGACTAATTTTAAATTATTCTCCCTATATCTTAAAATTTTAAATTAATTAATACTTTTTGAATACTGTATTAAAGAAAATTATAAAATTAATTAGAAAGTAAGGGATTATCTTCTAGATGATGATGTAAGACCTCATCATGATTAATGACTTTTAACAAGTCTGGTAGGTTTACCACTTGAGACAAAAAGTTTTATTTTTTAAAAATTCTTTTCCATGGGGACAAAAGTTTATGGAATGAAACCTGCAATTTGTTTAATTCAACAGTGTGCTTGCTTCTAGATGCATACGCTATCAACAAGAACAAAAACGTTTCTTTTCTTATTGTCTTAAAATAATTAATGGGTTTAATATAATACGTAAATTCCTTTTGGACAGACAAAACAATAATAATAATAATATGAGTCTATTTCAATTTTATTTAGCTTTCTTTCCTACTCAAATTTTAACGGAAGATCGTTAAATCTGTTAAAGAGCATTAAACATATTATCTTTTACGTAATACTTACATTTTAAATCAATTTTTTTTTTAATTTTTCTCACGAATTAATAAGTCTTCTTACATAAAATTTTATTTTTACGAGAACAAAAAAAATTCACTTTCTATCCTTAATCTTAAATTAATCGTGAAAGATAAACGTAAATTCCATCCACTTAAAAAAAAAATTAGAATAAGAAGTATCATACTTTTCATTAATAAGGTAGAACTTTACAAACACTACAAGAAAGAAAGTAAGAAAAAAAAAAAAACTACTCCCAATCAATGGATCGGTGCTGGATAAAACAACCGGCAAATGTTAGCATTCCTTTCATATTAGTAAAAAGTACTGGTAAGGATATATTATTATAAAGATAAAGAATAAAATTTTAATGTTTTTTATATTTTATTTTATAATTAAATACATCAAGAGTAAACTTGCCTAAAGAAAAAGAAAAAATCCAATCAGTAGAAGTATTCAAACCCCAAAAAAAATCTCATATTAATCACCGCCTTTCCGTCAATTAAAGAAAAATAATTTCAAAAATTATTATAAGAAATTGTATATAAAACTTTTATTTTTCTTCTTTTCTTTGAAAGGAAAACCCCCTTTTTTTTGGTTAAATGAAAGGAAAACTTATATCCTTAATAACTATGCTGAGTAATAAGTTTCCACCCATATCATAAAAAAATCTTCTAAAAAAAATCAGAGCAAATAAAATTTAAGATATCAATGTAGTGATTTATCCTTAAAAAGCCAATAATATTTTCACAAATCACCTCTCTCACCAACCCCACCTTAGAGAGGAGAACTATCCGCATGAACGTAACTTAATTGATTCTTAATTAATTTTAAAATTATAAAACTAATAACAATAATCATGAGTATAAAATAAAAATAGTTCATTGTGTCTCAAAATCTCGCCCAGGATATGCACAAATAGAACCACCTTCACGCCTTGCGTACTACCCAACATGGGATGAATACTTTTCCAACGCCGACTCTATTTGGACTAGAGCCCAAAACAGAAAGTTGACCTTTTTTTTCCTGAAAAGGGTTGAGGAGAGTTCCACTTCTCAATTTCTTTTGCAAGTGCATCTGGACATACTCTCTCTCTCTCTCTCTCTCTCTCTCTCTCTCTCTTCCTTTTTGGCTGATAATCCCAAGTACCTCTTCTTCATCTCTTCCAAAGCAAATAACAGCAGCTAATTCAGTTGTATCATATCTCATTTGAAATTCTTGAAATTTCATGCAATATGACAGCAAAGACTGACTAATCATTTAAGTAAATCAAACCACCTTGATCATCAAGGAATATCCTTCACAAGGTCCAGCTTTCAGTCATCAATTGATAATAATCCTTTTTTTTTTTTTTTCCCCTTTATTAGTTTTGGCCCTTTTTAAGTGTCTCCTACATAATCTTGTCTTGTCTGTAAAAAGCTTTTAATGTTGCCAAACAAATATTATGCACAAAGAGCAAAAGTTCTACCAACAGGTTGAATGAAACTGTCATCACCTACATCTTGAGGTGATAATACTTGTCAAGCAGCTTCTCTGTGTACTCTCCGAAAGTAAGAGATCCATTAGATGGAATCAGCTGGCATCAACAAAAAAAGAAACGAAGATTAATGTTTTTATTTACTATTGAAGTACATCTCCAGTTTCTTTAGTGAATCCTCAGAATGAAAACTAGACTTCTCTCTCTCTCTCTCTAATTTTATTTAATACTATTGCTGTTGGTTCTTCAAGAAGATAATACGGATTTAGTAAACAAATCACCAAAAATCATGTCTATTGATTTAGAATGACGAACGTACCTCCTGATGGATATGCACAACTGGTGGAAACTTAAGTTTTTCATCCCTATCATGAATATACAAAATACAAAATTAGAAGTTCCACTACCGGTAAAAAAGGGGACAAGAGTATTCGGAGCTCCATTCATCAAAGGAAGCAAGGGAGATTCCAATTAAAGAAAGCCACATTTCAAGTTTGTACACCTATCTTCATCGATAACCTGACTCCTAGATTGTCAAATGACTTCTATGTTTGATGAGAAACAACATGCAAGACTCTGAAGGGTGGGATAAGTCTCGCCAGAAGATCAGTAGAACCATAAGAATAACCAAGATAGGGAAACCTAAGGAGTCCATACACATTTGATAAAACTAAACAGGCTGCATGAACGCCACAAATCTTCCAGATCAGGCACACTAAATTTACATAAAAACGTTACTACACATACCAGTCAGGTTGCATGAATAACGCAAATGTTGAACGTTCAACCCCAGTTGCTTCATCTCCCTTTGGTGCCTGAACATCAATTAAATAAAACAACTCAAGGTGTGCAGGGAAATAGAAGCAAAGAACCTTAGAATTGGGATACTAGAAAGGTAGGCATGTATCCAGAAGTCTGTAAAGAGCATGCACAGAATCTTTAAGCAGGTAAAAATCAAATAGCTCAAGAATCCTTTCTCTTTTAAGTATTCTTATTCTTCATTATATTCTTTATGTAGGTTCTAAAAGAACAATCTAAAATACTTGCACTAGTATTGATAACTGCTAAGGGGATAACTATACCATTCACTGTATGTGCATTGCCCCATTTCAGTTTAGAAGGTAGAGCATTCAAATAAGACAAATGAGAATAACCAAGCCGGATGTCACGCCCTGCTTGCAAGACATGAGGTTTTTCCACATTCTAGACAAGCCCACAAAGTTCTAGAACATTCCAGAAGGTTCTAGAATCCTCTGGAAGTCTCTAGAACCATGGAGGAGGCATCATGTAAACTAGTAGAATTCTCTAGAATATTCCTTTATGTAGAATATTCTAGAATGGTAGAAGGCAACCGTTAGATCGTTGCCACATGTACTAATCTTAGCCATCCATTGAGGAGGTGCTTGCCTATAAATAGGCTCACCCTCTTCATTTGTATCACATACACACACATACACACATCAGAACTTAGAGTTCTAAGCCTTGTATTTGTAAGCTCCTTTCAAGCAATATAAGCTTCTTTCATCCACTCTTTGCCTACAACTTTCCAACGTTCCCGTCTAGCCTCTGAAGTTTGAGCAAGATAAGGCTTTCTTAGCATTTGCGGGAGTGCTAAGGCCGCACGACTACTTACAAGAAAAAGTAAGTGCGTGACAAGTGGTATCAGAGCTTGGTTGGAAGCCATGACGAAGACCATCAGAGATCAAGTGGCGGGATCCGACACCACCAATGTGGAGTCATCGCAACAAGGCCGGGGGCGTGAGGAGCAACGCGACCCCGTTGTACCAAAGCCGAGGGGGAAGTCCAAGGACCGCACAGCTAGCTTTGAGTTACGCCTAACTCAGGTGGAGGAAGGCATGGGCGCCGTGGACGCACACATGGAGAATCTGGACCAACGGGTGGAAGGTCTAGAGGCCGACGTCGCCGAAACCCATGAAGAGGTGCGTGAAGCCCTTACCAAGCTAGGTGAGTCTAATCGAGAAGACTTACAGGCCCTCAGGGACGAATTTATGGCCGAGGTAGCTCGTTTGCGAGACGTCCATCAACGGGAGATTAACAGCTTGCTAATGCAATTAGAGGAAGCTCGAGGGGACCTAGCCTTATGTAAGAAGGCGGTTCTTGCTGGTTCAACCACATCCACGGTGGAACCCCGACGGGTCGATATCCCAAAACCAAAGAGTTTCGCAGGAATGCGTAATGCTCGTGAAGTAGACAACTTCTTATGGGGGCTAGAACAATATTTCGATGCTGTAGGCATCATAGAAGAGGAAGCCAAGATCAGGAGCGCAGCTTTGTACCTCACCGATACAGCCATGCTTTGGTGGCGCCGACGGCAGGAAGACGTCAACAGAGGTACGTGCTCCATCGCTACCTTTGATGATTTTAAAGGGGAGCTTAAGAGGCAATTTTGCCCGGAAAATGCCGAAGAAGAGGCACGTGGTCGCCTACGAAGGCTTAAACATCTGGGAAGCATCCGAGATTATGTGAAAGACTTCACAAACCTTGTGTTGGAAATCCCCGACATGTCCGATAAGGACTCACTCTTCTTTTTCATGGACGGACTACAAACTTGGGCTGAAATTGAACTTAGGCGTCGTGGTGTGCAAGACCTTGCTACTGCAATCGCTATAGCCGAAAGCTTGATCGATTACTCAAGCAAAAAGGAGCCATCCAAGTCCAAAGAGAAGAAGGGTGGTCCCAACAAAGGTGGGGGAGAACATTGGCGAGGCAACTGCAAGGAAGACAACCGAAACCAAGGTCAAAATCCTTGGAAGTCGAAGGATAAAGGCAAACAAAAGGACAACTTTGACCGTTCCATCCCTAAACGGGGATGCTTCTTATGTGGCGAGCTGCACTGGACACGGGATTGTCCAAAGACAAAGGCACTCAATGCCTTGACGGCCGATGTTAAGGGGCATGAATCAAGTGGCAACAAGGAAGGTGCTCAAGTCGGCTCACTACAACTCCTCAATGTCATCCAAAGTACTCCGAAGACTCAAGCCAAGGGACTTCAGTTCGTAGATGCAACTATCAACGGGAAGGAGACGAAAGCTTTACTTGACACAGGTGCGTCCCACAACTTCATCTCCGTAGAAGAAGCCAATAGACTAGGCCTTCAAATAGTTGGCGGCACTGGGTCTATGAAAGCCGTTAACTCTGTGGCCAAGCCAATACAAGGCATTGCTCGAGGCGTCAAGACCACCCTTGGTGCATGGATGGGCTACCTGAATTTGTCTGTGGTACCTATGGACGATTTCAAGGTAGTACTCGGGATGGAGTTTCTCGATCAAGTGAAGGCGTTCCCAATTCCTTTTGCCAACACCATGTGCCGAAGGAAAGACTTGTGTAGTACCAACACTATGATCTACCAAGTCCGATCCGCAAGCATTGTCAGCCATGCAGTTCGAGAAAGGCTTGAAGAGGGACGAGGAAAGCTACCTAGCCATCCTCAAGGAGCACGACGACGAGGAGCTACCTCCCCAACTAACTATTCCAAGGGGGATAGAAGGCGTTCTTTGCGAATTCAAGGATGTCATGCCTGATGAATTACCAAAGAAATTGCCACCAAGAAGGGAGGTCGATCATCAAATCGAGTTAGAGCCAGGAGTCAAGCCACCAGCCATGAGCCCCTACCGCATGGCACCACCGGAGTTAGCAGAACTCAAGAAACAACTAAAGGGCTTAATAGATGCCGGTTTTATTAGGCCCTCCAAAGCTCCTTTCGGTGCCCCAGTTCTTTTCCAAAAGAAAAAGGATGGTTCCCTACGAATGTGTATCGACTATCGGGCTCTCAACAAGGTCACCATTAAAAATAAGTATCCCATCCCACTCGTAGCGGATCTTTTCGACCAACTTGGCCATGCACGGTATTTCACCAAGTTAGATCTTCGCTCGGGATACTATCAAGTCCGTATTGCCGAAGGTGACGAGCCCAAGACCACATGCATAACAAGGTATGGCTCTTACGAGTTTTTAGTCATGCCTTTCGGTCTAACAAATGCACCTGCAACTTTTTGCACCTTAATGAATAAGCTATTCCACCCCTACCTCGATCAATTCGTGGTAGTCTACTTGGATGATATTATGATATACAGTCAAACACTGGAGGAACACAAGGAACACTTGAGAAAAGTGTTTCAAGTTCTGAAGGACAATGAGCTATATGTGAAAAAGGAGAAGTGTTCATTTGCCCAAGAAGAGGTATTATTCTTAGGGCATAAGATAAAAGGTGGAAAACTCATGATGGAGGATACAAAGGTGCAAGCCATACAAAGGTGGGAGCCACCCACTAAAGTTCATGAGTTAAGATCCTTCCTTGGACTTGTGAACTATTATCGTCGCTTTATCAAAGGCTATTCAGCTCGAGCGGCACCTTTGATAGATCTTCTTAAGAAGAATCGACCATGGGCATGGAGCGAAGATTGCCAACGTGCCTTTGAAGATCTAAAGAAGGCCATTTGTAAAGATCCAGTCCTCAGCTTGCCTGATTATTCCAAGCCTTTCGAAGTGCACACTGATGCTTCGGACTTTGCTATTGGAGGCGTACTCATGCAAGATGGTCACCCAATAGCCTATGAGAGCCGCAAACTTAACGAGACGGAACGTCGCTACACCGTGCAAGAAAAAGAGATGGCAAACGAATCATCCATTGCCTAAGAGTTTGGCGACATTATTTGTTGGGTTCCAGGTTCGTCATCATGACCGATAACATTGCTACTAGTTATTTCCAAACTCAAAAGAAGCTTAGTCCAAAACAAGCTCGGTGGCAAGACTTTCTCGCGGAGTTTGATTATAGCTTGGAATACAAGCCTGGGAAAGCCAATGTGGTAGCTGACGCCTTAAGCCGCAAGGTAGAACTTGCATCCATCAGTCGAGTTGATAGCCCCTTACTCAAGCGTATCAAGGAAGGCCTACAACAAGACTCCCTAGCCAAAAATCTTATAGCACTTGTAATGGAAGGCAAGACAAGGCACTTTTGGCTAGAAGAAGGGATGCTTTACACAAAGGGAAACCGACTCTTTGTGCCCAAATGGGGAAATCTTCGGCGCGAGTTGATCAAAGAATGCCATGATTCTAAGTGGGCTGGACATCCAGGTATGAAACGCACTCTTGCTTTGTTGAAGACCACGTATTACTGGGCCCAAATGCAGGATGAGGTTGAGTCTTATGTAAGAACATGCCTCATATGCCAACAAGACAAAGTTGAACAAAAGGCACCATCGGGATTACTTGATCCACTGCCTATCCCTAAGAGGCCTTGGGAAAGTGTTTCCATGGACTTTATCACTTCCCTGCCCAAGTCAGAAGGATTTGGCAGTATAGTAGCAGTGGTTGATCGATTTAGCAAGTATGCCACCTCCATTCCAGCCCCTACAGATTGCACTGCCGAAGAGACAGCCCGATTATTCTTGAAAAATGTGGTCAAGCTTTGGGGAGTTCCCTCCAACATAGTGAGCGATCGAGACCCGCGCTTCACGGGACGATTCTGGACGGAATTGTTTAAGTTACTTGGCTCAGATTTGAACTTTTCCACCAGTTTCCATCCTCAAAGCGATGGCCAAACCGAGCGGACCAACGCACTCTTGGAGCTATACTTAAGGCACTACGTGAGTGCCAACCAACGAGATTGGGCAAAGTTGCTTGATGTGGCCCAATTCTCCTATAATCTCCAACGGAGTGAAGCAACCAACCGAAGTCCTTTTGAAGTAATCATGGGGCGGCGAGCCCTACAACGCCTCTTACTCTTGCCACAAGCTATGAAGGTAAGAGCCCATCAGCATTTAAATTTGCCAAATCATGGCATGAACAAGCCGAATTGGCACGGGCGTATTTGAACAAGGCTTCAAAAAGGATGAAGAAATGGGCAGACAAGAGAAGAAGACCATTGGAGTTTCAGGAAGGCGATCTTGTCATGGTGAAACTTCTTCCCCAACAATTCAAGAGCTTCAGGAAAGTCCACAAGGGCTTGATCAGGAGATACGAGGGCCCTTTCCCGGTCTTGAAACGTGTTGGGAAGGTCTCCTATAAGCTCCAATTACCTTCCAAGCTCAGGATTCATCCGGTCTTTCATGTGAGTCTCTTAAAACCATATCACGAAGACATGGAGGACCCCACTCGAGGAGAGTCTAAGCGAGCGCCTACCGCCGTGGTCACCTCCTTTGACAAAGAAGTCGAGGCCATACTAGCCGATCGCCATATTCGAAGACGAGGTGTACCAAGTTATTGGGAATATCTCGTAAAGTGGAAGAACTTACCCGAAAGTGAAGCAAGTTGGGAGCGTGAAGATGCCCTTTGGCAATTCAAAGACCATATCCAGCAATTCCACGATGAAGGCGCGATGAGGGCATCGCGAGCATAGGTGGGGGAGAATGTCACGCCCTGCTTGCAAGACATGAGGTTTTTCCACATTCTAGACAAGCCCACAAAGTTCTAGAACATTCCAGAAGGTTCTAGAATCCTCTGGAAGTCTCTAGAACCATGGAGGAGGCATCATGTAAACTAGTAGAATTCTCTAGAATATTCCTTTATGTAGAATATTCTAGAATGGTAGAAGGCAACCGTTAGATCGTTGCCACATGTACTAATCTTAGCCATCCATTGAGGAGGTGCTTGCCTATAAATAGGCTCACCCTCTTCATTTGTATCACATACACACACATACACACATCAGAACTTAGAGTTCTAAGCCTTATATTTGTAAGCTCCTTTCAAGCAATATAAGCTTCTTTCATCCACTCTTTGCCTACAACTTTCCAACGTTCCCGTCTAGCCTCTGAAGTTTGAGCAAGATAAGGCTTTCTTAGCATTTGCGGGAGTGCTAAGGCCGCACGACTACTTACAAGAAAAAGTAAGTGCGTGACACGGAGCTAAAAACCCATCAGTTTCAGCGGGTAGTCAAAGCCCAAGCCATGATGTTGGGACAAGGACCATCTTACTGTAAGGAATAGTATTGGACATACAAGAAGATAGGAAAGGACTTGACATTAAGGGATTACAAATATTTGAGGATATAACAAATGCTGTTCCAGTGAATAATTAAGAACAGAAGTCTAGGCTGAGCTATCAAAATTTGAAAATATCTAGTAAGGAGATCAATGCTATTTATACCAAGTCTACCAGGAAATACTAAATTTTACCTTTCAAAAAAAAAAAGAAAAAGAAAAAGGAAATACCAAATTTTTGGAACCCAAGTAATAGTTGGAAGGCATGGTGACGCAGGAAGCTCTCAAGTGACTTGATACAAAGAGGGGCAAAATTCCATACAGAATATTGTGGAAGGACACAGCAGTCTCAATAAAGTAAATGTAAGAGCAAATAAGATTACCCGAACACAATGTGGTGTTGCACAGAGCTGACCTCGTGACAGTACTTCAGTTGTCTCTCCTATCTGGTAGGCTATTTCTTCTTCCCCATAAACCACCTGATTCATTGAGAGTCATAAACAAAAATTTACTAGTCAATCTTCAGGAGAAGATTCCTTTAAATTGTACATATAGATGCACCTATAATGCATAGTGAAATAAGGGTTAGAAAAAAAGGGAAAGAGATACAAAGTGCATGTTTCTGAGGAAAGGAGAGGGAGAGGGGTGCCAAAAAGAACTTGTTAAAATGATTCATAAGCAGACCTACTAAGGGATATGTCATTTCTGGAATTAAGTTTTTGGTTGGGGGGAAGGCAGGGACTGTTTGGTAGAGGCAATGGGAGCCTTATGGAGTTAATGGTGCAATTTTATTTACTTATTTATTGGTGGGGAGGTGGCTTTAGTTCATAGCAGTTTCTGGAAACTGCATGGATGTCTTAGGTTTTAGACTCTTAACTCCAATGGCAATAGGAGCAGAATACACCAATGATCTCTCTTTATCCGTATGAATTTCCATCCTCAATATCTTTTTTTTGAAGAAAGGGATCTGATTATATGTATAATTTTAAAAGAACATAAAAGAGACACGTTTACATAGGACCATTCTCGATATACTGAATATGAATAAAGCCAAAACATCAATCACTTCCAGTTAAATGTATGCATGAAATCATACCTGAAAACAGGGAATTCTGATGAATCTCAAACATATATACAGATGCTACGTTTCAAAATCTAGCATATATAAAATCAATTTCTAGAAACGAACATTTACGAGTTC
Organism: Catharanthus roseus; assembly: GCA_028651295.1. Taxonomy (NCBI): domain Eukaryota; kingdom Viridiplantae; phylum Streptophyta; class Magnoliopsida; order Gentianales; family Apocynaceae; genus Catharanthus; species Catharanthus roseus. The sequence goes on from JAPQWS010000087.1 coordinate 1,143,176, forward strand.
AAGAAACTATACTTTGACAATTTGACCTGTCCGTGATTTTACATAAAGGCCGGCAGCATCATCAGGGCAAGATATTTCTGCTGAATCTCTCATAAACAAGGCACAGGTAAGACCTACAAGTAAATCAAGCTAAATTTACACATCAGTCAAGAAAAAGGATTCTAAAAAGTATAGATATTATGCATAAGTAATTGAGCAATCTAGTCAGTCAGCAGGGGAAAGAACTAAATAATGTCACAATATTTAACTCATCCAGATAAAGATTACACAATAATAGTTTTCAAACATCAAATACCAGTGAGAGAACCATGATCAGTATGCCATCCACACCAAGAAGACATGGAGTCACCTTCATGGATACTACTGCAATACAAATCATGTCCTGGTTAAAATAGTCCACGTGGGTCCTGAACTGCCAAGTCCTTTTTGAGATACAAATGGATTTTTTCCTTCAACAAGAAAAATATTTGAACCAGAGGAAAAACAACACATCAAGTAGATTTTATGTGAGATGGAAACTCCACATTTGATGACTTTGCAAAGAAATAGAATGAAAAAAAGGATCTACCTGAGACATCACAAATAGAAGAGAGTTTGCTACTTCAACAAAAGGAAAACAAAAAAAAAATGATTGCCCTGTTGCCAATGAATAAAGGTATCACCAAAAGCAGTATCTCATTATGAAATGAAGACTCAGAAACAAATTCTTCATTACATAACAGGCTACAGTTTTGTAAGTTCATGCACTTAAGATTAACATTTCAAGCAAGTCCTCAAATAGTAAACTTGGTGGTAAAAATTTTCAGCTTATATATAGATTTCATGTTGACCATGGATGCATTTTGAAAAATTATACAATTAACTTTTCTGGAATAAATAGCATATGTTTCATAGAGATGAACGCTATAAATCATATTGCTTATGTTAAAATTATGATGTTACTCAAACTCAAATTTATAAATACTGTTTCCTGGATAACCCACTAAGAGGAAGTTCAATGTCAGACAAAACCTGCATTCTTTCACATGCTTCATTGCATAACCCAAGTGTAATATCCTTAGAGGTCTTAAATATAATGTGTTAAACAGTGGAAAGGAAGCTCACCATGTTATATAAAAATTAAAAATTATAAGCATAATGCATAACTGACAAACATGGTTGATTCCTAAAAGCAAATGTCAAAGGATCAATAAAAGAAGCTCTGAAATATCCCTTGATCATGAGAATGTTTCCAACACTGCTAAATCAAATCTGGAGAACCTTCAGATAACGTCAGCCAAGCACGACTATTGCAACTTGCAGACTGCAAGCTATAGTACGCAATTTACAAAATTCTTCACGTCCATCTTCTTCTTAAACAGATATAAAGCAAATTTTCAGAACTTCCAGCCATCATAGTTTTAGGAATGAAATAAAAGATCCACAAATAATTATAGCTTCATCTTATACTTCCAGGTTACCTATATTCAGCTCTACTTCTACGGTTTTAAACAGCTCTTTTATCATTTTTGTGCATTTTGAAATTCTAAAGGACATTTTGCTCAAATGAGCTCTATTACAGAAGATGGCCTAGGCACAAGATAATATAGCAAAAGTACTTCAGCGATCATCCATCAAGAAGGGAAGTAAACCTCTGGAAACCATAATATTGATGCGAATAACATATTAACATTAACAAGCGAATAAAAACCAAATAAACATTAACATTAACTCACTTGTGCTCGGCAGGAAAATAGTACAGCAGACGACCTTTATGACATCTCGAGCGATGAAGGATCCGCTCAAGGCCTTCATTCTCAAACACTTTCATCCCTTTCAATGCTGCACAATATCATATGAGGGATGTTTTACACAATGATCATCATAGAATTGTACTGCAAACCACACAATGGTAAAAGTTTTTATAGCTAGCAAAAAAAGAAAGATTGAACCAAAAGAACTGGTGGATATTTCGAGGATAGGAAAACCTATCACACCTAATAAATCCTAGCGTGAGTCTTCTTGGAGGCAGACTGAGTGCAAGATGTTCGACCAGGGAAATGACATGTGAGCTATAGACAAGTATTTTATGTTACTTCTGTAACTCATAGATCTGCAGACAACCATGTTCCTTTGTTTCAACAAGGTATGGATAAAGCAGATGGGTAAGCCAAGTAAAAGCTTTCAACTACATAATAACTAGACTTATACATATCCGCACATTGAGTACAAGTATCAAGCGGCAGGTTCAGGCAACAAAATGCAGAAAAACAAGACACATTAGCGGGATCCTGATGGTGGTTCAAACAATCTTTTTATAAATCCAAGGAGTGACATTTTTTTCCCCCAAACATCTATTGGGTCTCGAATATATAAAGATGAGAATGCATTTACGGTTGACAAAAATAGTAAAATGTTTTAAGGAAACTGAACAAACTTCAACTTCAAAGAAAAAACAGCAAATTTCATCAATACATCCTGCAGGAAAAGAAAAGGAATATTTCAGAAGGTGAAAACTGCAAAGAACTTACCATAACGATCACAGTGATATGCCAACAACATCCCGACATCAAGAATCAGCTTCCCAAGAGCTTTAAAAGCTAAATTCAAGGAGAGGCGTTGAAAAGAAAAACAACATTATTCTTCCAAAGGGTAAAAAGAGAGATTAAGATAAGTACATCTACAGTTATCAGGCGATATAAAAAACCACTGTGTCTGCATATTCCTGCTCCTGCCTCCTTTGTATACGAGGAATAGCTATCCCCCCCCCCCCCCCCACCCACACACCTGCCAAGAAATGTTTTATCTAGTATATGATTAAGCCTAGAACTGGCAGAGAAGAAAATTTTCATGGATGAATTTACTATAGATTCTACGGCCACTCCCAAACAACTTAAGATGCATTACACACACATCTCACCGACTTAAGTTCCACTTACAAGAAGTCATGACAACATAAGAAATATACCCGGTCATGGAATACGTTACATACCTGTTTCAAGATCTGGGAGAGTAGCATGAGGCCATATATTGGACCCACAGTACGATGGATACCTAGAGAGATGGAACCATGAAAATTTCAGCAAGATCAACTGACACCTACAGCATTTATAACCTCCAAAATAAATAGCTAGCAGAATTTGTTACAAAACATGAACCACGAAAAGCAAATTGTTATTAGAATTTGTTTTAAGAAGATGCTTCAAATATATCATCTTATGGAATCATTCAATGAGTCATTATCACTAATTATCATATGAGTTTACTCTGTAATCAGTAATGCAAATTAATCTGTTGAGAATGGTAATAGGCAAATTCACCTTTGAATAAGGGATGGCTCTCTTGTTGGTGTATCTATTATTGGATTTGCATAGAATGATCCTTTCAGTGTGTCTGCAACCAGAGAAACAAGCAACCACTGTGTAATCAGCATTAAACATAATTGGTTATAACAAAAAGAAAATGAGACCAATATGTAAACACTTATAAAAAATGACAATCTAAGTGCAGCATTTCCTATTGAATGTTTAAATTATGAATCCTTCCAGATGAAAGAAGATTTCTCAACAGGCCACAAAATTAAAGCACAATATCATGATGAAGTTTGTCATTTTAACATCACCGGTAAAAGACACGAAACTCAGAGTAAAAAACAGTGAAAATTCAGATTAAAAATATTAGTGAGTTTGAAAGATCACTAGTATCACCAGCTAATACTCCCAATTTTCCATGTCCTATTAAAAGATCATATACATGGACTTTCACTATAATACAGGTTGTAAAGCAAACAAAAAGAGACCCTGAACAATTTGAAACAGCATAACCTTTACCTGGTTTTCCAGATCCAAGTTTCTCTTTCCCATGACTCCATCCAAAGTTATATCTATATGTTTTAGCAAGAAAGATGACAGTTTTGAGTTAATGCATAGTCAGGTATATATAAGATAGATATATTTCAACAATATGTCAAACTCCATATGCTTGAAGATGGAAAATGGCATGAGATGGTTGTCAATTGTATGGTTCAATTCTATAATTAAAGGTTTTCTACAACAACCTGGTATCTAGCCACTCAAGACTAGAATAAACGAGTTTTAATTAAACTAGTTTACTGTCTATATATATATATATATATATATTACCTACTAGCTGGATCTTCAAGTTCCTTTCTCACATCCTCAGAAAGATTTGCTAATCTGATAGAGAGACAGAAGATATGGGGACATAAGAAGAAGCATAAAACTAAATTATGAAAACAGCTGTACATAATTTTCTTAGTATGTATGCATCTAAAATGACATACAAAAATTTCTTAACAGAAAATTCCAAAAGTTACCGAGGTGCAAGGCGAAGAAGATTTTGACGCAATGAAATATATCCAGGAACCTACAAGTAATGGATCAAGTTCAGAAGAAAAAACTATAAGCAATTGGCAATAAAATTGCCACTTAAATTACTAGGTAATGGATTCATGTGATCAAGTTTAATTAAAAATGACTCTTCCGCATTTGGTTAGCCACTGAAGGACAAGAATAGATATAGCGAGTAAAAAGGCGAAATTGAATTTCATTTCATACATTAGATATTGAGAGAATTCCAAGGCCACTTGGACCAAAGCCTTCTTCAATCTTCGGCGACAAATCAGCACTCTTATCCTAGTTCATATCATAAATCAGAAACTAAAAACATCAGTATGCGCACGTCTACGCAGGCAGGCGGTTACAGAAGATTACCAAAACACATTCCAATTTTGCATGTAAAAGAAAAAAAAAGAAGAGTGGAAAATTGAATTTTCAAACTGAAATTTCAGACGTCAAAAATGAAAAATCATAGAGACTTCTACAACATATCTGTGTCTGTGAAAGCGAAGACACTTGAAATCAAAGGCGCGCCAGGGCGCGGCCAAAAACCTTGAGTTGATCATATGAAATTGAAACCGTTCGAACAGTAGGAGGCTGAAGTCCGGAAGAGGACGACATAATCTGAATTGACGCAACACGAGAAACCGACGGTGGAGAAGGTGGCCACCGGTAGGGAAGTCGTTGGCAGAGAGATTGAGAGACAGAATTCATACGGAATTGGATTCTAGTCTTCCACTACCATGTGTTTGACGAATGAACTGAGAAGCGGGAATCATATATATGTAGTGAGGAGATTTTGGAAACTTTGAGAGCTTGGCGCAAAATGCCTTAAATAGGCGGGATGCGTTCGAAAATGGGAATCTCTCTTAAGCCATGCGTGTGATTCTCGAACGTGAATTTCCATATGGATTTGATGCTTGTCGGACGACTTCAAAATCATCACCATCCATCGGTAATGGCTGGGCTGGGGCAGGCGAGCCGTGCATAGTACACATTTGGGTTAATAAAATCAATTGGGGAATTTAAAATTTAAAAATTTTCATTTTTAATACAAATTGTTTTTTTATATCACCTATTCTCTCTATCTCCTCTCTATTTTCAACTCAAATATTTTTTAAGCTTTTCACCTTCAATCTAAATTAGAGAATTTCTAGAAATCGTAATAATATGTGGATTACAGACATTTATTTACAACAAATATGTTATTTAATTCAAAAACGAAATTGGTGGAATGGACAAGAGAAACAGCAATGATAGTTAATACATATTTTGGTATCCCTCGATATTTTGCATCAAAAATTGCTTACCATCAACAGTATGTTACATTGGATTGCAAGCATTGAGGTGTAAAGAAAACGAGAATGAAGCCTAGAGTTGATGATGAAGAAGAAGTTCCCATAAAGGTTGCCCATTGAAATTAAAATGCGAACAAATGGCCACGAGAGAAAAGTGACAATTATTCGTACACAATGGAAGGCACAATCATGTAATAGGTGTTTATCATCGCGGTCACACTCAAGTTGTAAGACTGAAGGAGGAGCAATTAAACCTGACCGAGCAATTCATGAAGAGTCACCAGCCATAAAGGCATATTTGTAATGTTTTGATTATGATTAACTTGTGCTTTGTGATAAGTAGAAATAACTTTATGTAGAAGAATAAAAGATGCACTAGAGAAGTCTCAAAGGTAATCTACAAAGAAGCAAAAGATCACTCAAGACAATAAGAGATTATGAAGATGAAGTGATCAAGTTGAATACCTTGAAGACAAGATGAATAGTTAGGGATGTCCTGTAAGGAAACTTTGTAAAATTCTCTAACTTGTCTCTTTGATTGTTGATCAATATGTTAGCTCCTAAGAAGAAATATTTTTGATAAACTATTCTTGAAAAACTAAGTGTTCTTGATAAAGTTTTGATGTTTTAAATGCATTACTTATTTTAAAGAGTATCAAGAATACATGTTTCAAAACATGAAGCAAAATACATATTTTACAGGAAAATTAGTTGCTAAAATTTTCTGTCATGTCTAAAACCGGTTATTCGATTTTCTGCTATTAAGAAAATCGGACGTCCAATTTGTAGTTTTTCAAAATGAAAAAAGGGTCATCTGATTTTAAAATTGATCGTCCCATTTTTCAACAGTATTAAAAATTGGTCGTCCCCTTTTAAAAAGGTTCATTCGATTTTCTTTATATAAGAAAAATTGGATGTCCTATTTTGAAAACGGATCGTCCGGTTTTCATTTTTACTGTCAAAAAATGACCATTGCTCTGACAGTAACGGCTAGTTTTTACCTTCACCTATAAAATAATTTTTTGATCAGCCATAAATTTTAAAGAGTTAAAAAACATTTATTAACAATTTGAAGAGCACTAAAGAGCACACTTTTAACCTTATCTTACAAAAGAAAATCTCCTTGGAGCTACATTTTTTATCATCATTCAAAAAAGGAGAAAAAGGGAATTTTAGAAGCTTTCAATTAAGATTGTATTATTCTCTTCTCAAGCTTCTTATGTAACATTGTTCCATCCTTACTCTTTTATATCGTTTTGTAATCAAAGCTTTTGTGAGAAACCCATCATTTGATAGTTTGTATTGTTTTGGTGATTGTGAACTTTGAGGTTTGTGATCCTCATAGTATTATTATATAAAAACTTGTTATTAGTGGTTTTGTGAAATCCTTGAGTTGAGTCTAAGGTAGTGGATGTTGCTCTATTGAGAGAGTGAACCACTATAAATCTTGTCTATTTTTTTTGTGGCTTGTCTTTTACTTCTATGTTTATATTTTAATTATTGATTATAAAAGAGATTTTGCTTGGCTAAGAATTTTACTAAAAAGGAATTATTAAATTCTTTTGCAAACAAAATCGGAGATTTATTTTAAATATTGTTCAAAAAGTTTTTTAAATTAGACAAAAACCTTATTCACCCCCTTCCCTAAGGTTTTTAAAAGGATGCAGGGGCACAACACGGTAGAGGAAGTACTTTGTTTAAATGCTAAACGAGGTTATACGGTGTTCTTCAGAAACTGTGATGGGAGCGACGTGCTTGTAATATTGTTGTTGCACACCCGGCATCGCGATTCAAAGATGAGGACGTAGTCATATGTATATAAAGTAAACAAGTAAGTCTTTTTTATTAAGATATTTTTTTAAGTGTAGATGTGAATATGAAATATATTGATTGTTTAACTTAAAATGTTAATACTATTTTAAAGGTAATAACGATTGTTCAATTAATATTTATAATGAATTAATAAACATTATATTGAATTAGTTAATTTTATTAATATTTTACATTAGGGTAATTTTAATATCTTAGTATATATTTATTAAAGTCCGCGTATTTTTTTATAAATTCATATAATTATTTTAATGTTTTTAGATGTTAATATTATTTAACAATAATTGTGATCATTTAATGCATATTTAAATTAAATTAGGTAAGTTTAGGGGTAGTTTTCTTTAGTTTAATTTTAAGATTTTAGTATGTACTTAAATTTATTATTTATTTATAAATAAAAAGTATAATTTAAATTTATGTTTAATTTTAATTTTTTAGGCTTTAAAAAAATGTTATCATGTTAATTGATTTTCCCTTTTATATATTATTTAGTTGATTCCATATATAAAACTATTTTAAATATTGTTATTATTTAAATGAATTAGTTCATATTTATTATTTTAGTTCAAGTTTAATAGTTTAGTATAGAATTAAACTTAAATATATGATATTTAGTTTGTAAGTATTAAATTTGTATTTTATTACTTAGGTACAATATGTTATTGTTAGAGGTTATCGGGATGACTCTGAACGATAAGCACTTCACTATAGCAACTGCATTCATGCGGAATAAGCAAGCTACGACGTATAGATGGATGCTTGAATAGATTAAGCACTTATATTTTACATCAACAGTACTAGAAGGGAATGAGCAAGATACTAATCTACAAGAATCGGTAATAATTATGACGGACAGGGAGAATGATTTGATGCATGTGATGGGGGAGATGTTCAATAGATCTACCATATGCTATGTAGAAGGAACATTGATCAAAATATGTTGGCAAAATCAACTAAGATGATTAAAAATGAAGAGGTGGTATTAAGGTTCGTAAATGGCACATAGCACAGTTTAATTAATAAAAACAATAAGGTGGAGTACAATAAAATATTGGAAAATTTGAAGATAAAGTGGCAAAGAATGCCGAATTTCTTGCATTACTTGTTTGATACTTGGTTGAATCCTCTTACTCTTAAGTTTGTCAGAGTTTGGTCAGACAAAGTATTGCATTTCAGGAGTTGAAAGTGAACATTCAATTTTGAAATAGTGGATTTCAACATGCCATGGAGATTTGGACATAGTATTCCTTAATATTGATTCTGTGATTAAAGGTCAAATTCCTGAGATTAAGAAGTCATTGGAGTATTCCAAGCTTAAAGAAAAGTATAATGTCAGCAGCACTCCAATATTGAAATATATTAGTAACAATGTCAAACATGTGGCATTGAAGAAAATTTGGGACGAGTTAAAGAGAGCTCCAGAGATCATTGATGATCTAAAGAATAAGTGCGGGTACTATTTGAGGTCATCACACAGACTCCCATGTTCATGTGAGTTGATTATATGGTATGAATACCTCATTCCTACTAATTTGTCCGATATTTACTATTTTTGGACGGCATTATAAACACGGAGGACCCATCCATCGTCTCAAGACATAGACATGGATGCTGAGATGTGTGATCTTGCTTTTCTTTTATATCAAATCAGTACATGACTCATATCTAAAGTAATAGAGATACGTCTTCTTGTGAAAGGGGTTATATGTCCGGCCTTTCTCTCAAATCCTTGTATGACGTTGACGTCTGCCCCTGATACAAGAGTTACCAAAGGCTGACGCAAGATTGACTATATGAAGAGGGACAAGTCATATTTGGAGCACGTGCAGATTGTACATTTAAAGCTAAAGAAGTCAAGTGGATTTGGGTCAGGGTTTGGATCATGATCTAGTTTAGGTTATAGATCGGGATCCAGTGGGAGAGGTGGGCCGCCACAGGCTCTAAGGGTAGAGGTAGAAGCTAGTAGGGGACGTAGTTCTTTCTCATCACTTGACTCGGTTACAGACCTTTCTACTTGTTCGGCACTCCCTTGCCTGGATGTTTTCCCATGTTTCGTTCATCCTTTTATTGAACATTGGAGGAACATAGTCGGAGATAGAAATTGTGGATATAAGGTTGTGTCCTACTTTGTGTACAAAGATGAAAATCAATGGCCTGAGGTCCCTATGAGAATGTCTATTGAGTTGAAAAATAATCCATATTTGTATGTCACACACTTTGGTTCCGTGAAGCAGTAAACAAATGTAAGTGGCAGGTTGGACCAGCATCTGAATCACATTGGTTACACCTGATTCTCTTTATGTTATTGTCAATACATTCAATTTGTATGTTGTTTTAATTGCAAGGAGAGATTCCACGATTGTTTTGCCTTTACACTCGCAGATGGATCGGACCGACAATATGATTGTTATTGGTCACTTGGCAAATTATCTGCACTTTATTGCGGTGAGTGAAACATTACTTTCACATGTATTTTTAGTTTAAATCCGAATGTTCATTTTTCATATTAAACAATTATGTATATATTGTGTTTTACAGCTGCACATGGAACATGAAAAACGTTTGGGGGGGGGGGGGAGGGGGAGGAGGGGAAGGGATGAATAAGGTTTTTGGTTAATTTTTCAAAAAATCTTTTGTGTAATTAATAGATAAACCTCCAATTTGTTTGAATACTAAAACTCTTTTTAATAAAAAACCGAATCAAACAAAATTTTACAGTTATGACAATTAAGTAAAAAGCATAGAATAAAGATGCACAATAATTTATAGTGGTTCGCTCTCCCAAAGAGCTACATCCACTACCTTGAGTCAATACCCAAGGATTTTTCAAATCCACTATAATCCAAGTCTACAACAATCACAAGTTTGAGGATCACCCACCAAGGGTTTTGTAAGCAACCTCAATCTACAACAAAAATACAATCAACATAAGTTTGAGGATCACCCAACAAGGGTTTTGCACACAACCTCAATTCTCAACACAATATAAATCAAAGGATAACCCAAGGGTTTCTCAACACAAACTTTTGATATCAAAAGAACAAGAGATAAGTAGGGAACAATGTTACCAAGTGAGCTTGAGATAAATGATACAACTCAATGGAATACTTCTACAAGCTTCCCATTACCTCTTCTTTGATGATAATCACAAATGAAGCTCAAGAAGATGTTTTTGTGAAATAAAAAAAGTTTGAAGGAATGTACTTTTTGGCTCTTTAAAGTTCTTAAATGATCTCAATAAATATTTCACCAAACTTCTTACTTTTTCAGCTGATAAGAAAATCAATATATATAGGAAAGAGAAAAAAGTAGCCGTTATTCTGTGTAACGGTAATATTTTTATATTAAAAAGGAGAATCGGATGACTGTTTTTAAAAACGGACGTCCGATTTCCTTATGCAAGAAAATCAGATGAGCCTTTTCTGAAATAGGACGATCGATTTTAAGACAGAAAGATTCGGACATATCCTACAAAAATCGGACAACCAGTTTTAAAACCGGATGACCGGTTTTTTGAAAAGGATTTTATGGCCAATATTTTACAAGAAAAGAGCGTTCCTTCCTATTTCAAAAATATGTATTCTTGATACTCTTTTAGAGATAAGAAAACTTTCAAAGGCATCAAAAACTCTATCAAGAATACTTGCATTTCAAGAAAGGTTTATAGAAAGAAATTCATGCAAGGAGCTTCATACATGATCAACAATCAAAGATGAGAATTAGGGAGTTTTACAAAGAAATATCTTAGCACATCCCTAACTAAGATACAAGTCTTTAATGGCTTGATCTTTTCTCCTTCATTTTTCCTTGATCACTAAGGTCTTTTGCTTCTAAGAGTGTAGCCTTGAGACTTCATATATTCTTCTTTTGTTCTATAGAAACTATGCTTAATACTCATACAAACATATGTTAATCATAATCAAAATCATATGCAATAATGCCCTTAGAGCTAACAATCTCTCCCTTTTTTATAATGACAAATACATATGCAAGAAGAACAAAAGAGCAAGTATAAAAACATGGTGATGCTTCAAGGAGATCATCAATAGGAGCAAAGCATACCAAACGCCATAAGGGAGATAACTCCCCCTATGAATTTGAAAGCATTCCAAGGTTTTGAAACATAATTTAGAAAAATAAGCTCCCCTTAAAAGAATGCTTCACAACAAGAATGGCATCAAACAATCATCAAGGTAACTTCAAGCAGTGGCGGAACTAGGACAAAAATGTTAGGGGAGCTGGTCGCTGCCGGTCGCCGAGAAGAGAACAGGAAGGGAGAGGGAGACAGAGCACAGCAGCAGAGCAGAGGTCACTGGTCAGAGACTCATAGGAGCGGTCTTCATCTATCTGGTCGCCGTCGGTCGCCGAGAAGAGAAGAGGAAGGGAGAGGGAGGGTAGTTCGAGAGAAAGTATGTATGAAGAAGGAGAGTCGAGGAAGGGAGAGCCGAATTTTGGTTTCTGGCGCGGCGCGAGAGATCGAAAATAGAATTTTTTTTTAATTAGCAGCCCAGCCCGAAAGTTGTGGGGCTTTATTGAAAAAAACAAAACTAGGGAGGTTGATTGTAAAAATATCAAGATTCCTAAAGTTTTTTTTTCCCGAGGGGGCTCGAGCCCACCCGATCCCCCAAGTGGTTTCGCCACTGAGTTCAAGCATATTACCTACAAGATATAAGATATGTAACCAACCAAAAGAAAGCATGAAACTTAAAAGCAACACAATAAGCATCTTGCAACTATTTCTCCCCCTTAGTTTTTGTGCATATTTCTCCCCCTTTTGTCATAAATAAAAAAGATACTTGGGAGGGTTTTTAAGAGATCGTAGAAAAGGAAGCTACAATTGGACTTTCAACATTAAGGTATCATCATGAAGTCCATAAAAATAAAGCATCAAGATAACACAATAGAAATATGAAGAGCAAAATATAGCATATATCAAGTCATAAAAAAATCACAAGAGAGCCAAACGTGAGTTTGATAAAGAGCTTAAAGAAAAACAATGGAAGAGGAAGGAGTTTTTGAAAAAAGGAAAGGGTAGGGATCTTTAAAAGGAATCCTCAATCATCTTCATCGGTATCTTTTCCTCCTCGTTCCAATCTCATAACCCGATTTTGAATGTCTACAATCTTGTCATTGAGGTCATCAAGTCGATTATTGAGTTGTGCTTGCATTGCAGCAATCCTATCTATTATTTGAGCCATATCTACTGAGGATTGTCCTTCCTCTGTTCTTTCTTGTCTTTTCTTTTATCTCATTTCTCTTCGAATGTCTTCTTCATCTGTATCTTCTTCATCCATACTTTCGGGCTCATTGCCCTCTTCTTCATCACCATTATCCTCTTCCTCCTGCTCATCATCATCACTTCCTTGTTGTCCACCTCTTATTAATAGTCCTTCATCATTTCTTTCAAACCCCATTCTCTTGAAGGTATCCTAATTGTAAATCTTACCAGGGCTAATGTGATCACCAACTCCAACCAAATTAATCACAAAATGTTAAAAGATTTTTGTAATGAAGCATCCATACAATAAGCACTTGGTTGAAGAGGATTGAGTGGTTAGTATGTGTCCTATTGCAATATGACCAAAATTCATCTTTCTGTGTTCATGCATTGCTAGCATAACAAAGGAATGCATGTTGTAGGTGAAGAATTGTGCCCTGCATTAGGAATAACTATATTCGAAATAATGTGATGTAAAATCCTCCCATAGGCATCAATTTTGGCAACTGTTCTATCCTCACTTCTTTTTAGCACAATTCCTTTGGTAAATATTTCTTCAAACCTCTTTTCACTGTACAGATTTGGGTCAAAGATTTCTTATTTTTTGTGTAAAAGCATATCCCATCTTTAGGTGTCTCAAGAATGGAATTCAACAGTTTATCATCAAAGACAATATTTTTTCCATTTACTCTAGAAGTAATAACATTCCCACCAGATTGAGTTCTACCCCATTGTAGATTTGCATAAAACTCATAAAGCACCATAGGATAGAATGATTCATTCACAATCAGTAAAGAATCCCAACCAATATCATGAAACAGTGCAGAGATTATTTCCATACCTCCCATGTATGATAAATCGACTCGATGTCCGGGAGCGATTTTCCTTTTCTTTTGCGTCCAATCTTCATAGTTGGCAGCAGCTTGTACTGAGATAAATTTATCCAAAGGAGTTTCACTCCTTGCTACTTGTTTGCCCCCTCTTTTTACCACCTCTACTACTTCCACCTGCTTCACCATGGCCTTCTTTTCCAACATTGGCATTCTTTGTCTTCACCATCTTGAAGGAATTGCGACTTAGGGTTTTGAGGTAGAGATTAGGGGTTTTCAAATAGAGAGGATTAGAGAGAAAAAAACAGAGCAATAACCTGCTGGTTTGCTTGGTGAGGAGAGAAATTTGAAAGATTTGAGAAGAAGAGTGAGAATCGGACTTAGAAATTGGTCGGGCTTTGTGAGAGAGAAGGGTTTCGGTTGAGAGAGTGAGAGAGAAAGTTGTGAGAAATAAGAGAAATAAGAGAAAGACTGTAAGAAATCCAGTTTTAAAAAATGTAGTCCCGATGCTTTTAAAAGAAATCGGTCGACCGTTTTTCAAAAGTGATCATCCAGTTTTTATGAAAAATAAGAAATCGGACGTCCGATTTTTTAGAGTTCGTCCTATTTAGTCGTCCAAATGTCTTGGTAATTTTTGTGAAGGGAAAAACTTTGAGTCCGTTTTCGAAAAACAGACGTCCGGTTTTTGAGAGAGATGTCCGATTTTTCCCAAAAAAAAAAAAAAATTCTGTAAGAATAAGGAACACAAGGAAGTCTGAAAGACTAAACAACACACATTAGTCAATAAATCTACCAATACCAAGTAATTTTCTCAAATAATAAAAATGATATTCAGAGAGGGGTTTAGTAAAAATATCAGCAATAATCCAAAACTCATCACACAATACATCATTAAAAAAAACTTAGGTCAATGTGAGATAATAATGCAAAGTTATCTATGAAGTACCTTCTTGTTCTTACTCCTTGTGATAATCTCCAATGATTTCATCCTTGGTGTGTCCCTTTGGATATCACATCTTGGGGAATGTCTTGAGTTTGTTGATCCTCTTCTAGTATTTCCTCAATTTCCTTTTCCTCTTTAGAATGATTTTCCCAAGCTTGAGTGTGAATAGGTTCATGGTTCAAAGAGTTATCTATGTCATCATCATTTCTCTTTTCAAAATGGTTAGTTTCATCAAAGTTTACATGAATGGACTCTTCAACGCATAAAGTTCTTTTGTTGAAAATTCTATAAGCTTTCTTGTTTGAAGAGTATCCAAGAAAAATTCCCTCATTGGATTTTTTTATCAAATTTTCCAAGATTATCCTTGGTGTTTAAGATAAAGCACTTGCATCCAAAGACTTTGAAGTAGCCAATGGAGGGAATTTTGTTGAAAATAAGTTCAAAAGGAGTTTTCTTTAAAAGAGGTCTCAAGAGAATACGATTCATCACGTAACAAGCGGTGTTCACGGCTTCGGCCCAAAAATATTTTGGTAGAGAGTTTTTACAAATCATTGACCTTGCCATTTCTTGTAAGGTTCTATTTTTCCTTTCCACAACTCCATTTTGTTGAGGAGTTTTGGCTACCGAAAAGTTATGTGAAATACCAAAATCATCACAAAGTTTTGTAAAATCTTGGTTGCTCTCCCATTATCACTTCTTATAGAAATCAATTTGCAATCAAGGGAGGTTTGGACTTTTTTGAATAATTTAACAAATTCATAAAATGCTTCATGCTTTTGGCTTAAAAATAAAGTCCAAGTGAATCTAGAAAAATCATCCACGGTAACAAAGGCATACCTCTTACCACCAAGGCTAATGGTCCTCATTGGTCCAAACAAATCCATGTGAATTAGTTCTAAGGATTTTGAAGTTGAAATAGTTTTCTTTGGTTTAAAAGAAGATTTTATTTGTTTTGCAAATTGGCAAGCATCACAAAGTTTGGTTTTCTCAAAAGGAAGTTTTGGCAAGCCTCTAACAAGTTCTTTAGAAGAAAGATGGTTTAGCAAATTCATACTAACATGGCCAAGCCTTCTATGCCATAAGAATGCATCATCATCATGAACCAAGAGACATTTTAGTTTTGTGAAATGAGAACTTCAAGATAGAAGATAAGACATATACCAACTCTTTTGCAACAAAAAAGTTTTGTTCACAAGCTTGTTTATGATAGAAGAAGATTTACTTTAAAAAAAACAACTTTCTGCCCATAATCACATAATTTACTAATACTAGATAAATTTAAACTTCAAACCATCAATTAAAAGCACTTCCTTAATTAAAGAATGAATCATATCTAATGTTACCTATACCGATGATCTTTCTAAAAGTAACAACGCCATCTTCGATTTCTCTTAGCTCATTCATGAGGAAAACATATCCAGTCATGTGTTTTAAGCATCCACTATCTAAGTACCACTTGGAGCTTGATTTATGTTCCTAATATAGGAGAAGAGATGACTTTTGGTACCCATATTCTTTTGGATCCATAAATGTTAGTAGTTTTTACTCTCCAAATAGTTTTAACTCCCATTTCAACTTTTCTTTTTACAAAACACCTAGTGGCCTTATGAGCACTCTTACCACAATAAGTACAACAAAAATAAGAGAAGGATGACGAAGTTTTAACAAAATATGTTTGCTTTGAAGAAGCATTAGAGTGGTTGTATCCAATGCCATATTTTTCATAAGGAGATCTTTGTGAACTAAGAAGTTTTTCAAAATTTTCTTTTCCTTGAGTAAATCTTTCAATGCAGAAAGTGAGATCATTCACCTTTTTCTTTAAAGATTCATAATCAATCAAACATTTTTCAAGAGAGGAAACCTTCTTGAAAAACCTTAGACGGGGGGTGAATAAGGCTTTTGGCTAATTTTAAAAAATCTTTTGTGTGATTAGAAAGATAAACCTCCAATTTGTTTATGAAAGAATTCTAAAACTCTTTTTGATAAGAATCCACACCAAATAAAATCTTATAGTTTTGGCAATCAAGCAATGAGCATAGAATTAAACTTTAAAGAACATGCACAACAATTTATAGTGGTTCACTCTCTGAAAGAGCTACATCCACTATCTTGAGACTCAACCCAAGGATTTCACAAATCCACTATCTTCAAAGTTGGTTACACAACAACACAATGAGGATCTCCCTTCAAGGGTTTTACACGAAAAGCTCAAAGTTCACACAACACAACAATACAACAAATTTATCAAAAGATCACCCAAAGGGTTTTCCACAAACCTTTGATCACAATAAAAGAATAAGAAGCGTAAGGAACAATGTTACCAAATGAGCTTGAGAAGAGGAAGATACAATTCAATGGAATACTTCTACAAGCACCTCTTTACTTCTTTTTTGATGGATGATCAACAATGAAGCTCCAAGAAGATTTTTCTATTTGTTTTTATGAGATGAAGATATTTGGAATAATGTACTTTTAAAGCTCTTTAAATGTTCTAAAATGATCTCAATAAATTTTCAACCAACCTCCATGCTTTTTGTAGCTGATCAAAGTCAATATATATATAAAGGAGAAGAAAGTAGCCGTTACACTGTGTAACGGTAATATTTTTGCAGTAAAAGACTAAAATCAGACGACCGGTTTTAGAAAACGGACGACCTATTTTTGAAACAGAAAGATTCGGACGCATCCTACAAAAATCGGATGATCCCTCGTAAAAATCGGACGACCTATTTTTCTAAAGCTAGAAAAATCGAACGACCGATTTTAAAATAGGACGTCCGATTTTGAAAATCGGATGACCCTTTTTTGAGAAGGATTTAAAAGCCAGTTTTCCTTAAACAAGCCAGTTTTCGTTAAATAAAAAGAACTTTCCTTCACATTTCAAAATATGTATTCTTGATACTCTTTTAGAAATAAGAAAACTTTTGAAGGCATAACAAACTGTATCAAGAATACTTGGATTTTTCAAGAATAGTTTATAAAAAGAAATTCATCCAAGGAGCTTCACACTTGATCAACAAACAAAGATGAGAGTTAGGGAATTTTACAAAATACCTTAGCATATCCCTAACTAAGACATAAGTCTTCAAGGTCTTCAATGCCTTGATCTTGGAATGGCTTGATCTCTCCTTCTTCATTATGCTTTAATTCAAGATTTTTTACTTCTTATGTAGTGTAGCCTTGAGACTCCAAAAATGCTTCTTTTGTTCTATGAAAGGTTAGCTAAATACTCACACAAATATATGTTAATCATAATCAAAATCATAAGTAATAATGCCCTTAGGGCTAACACTTCTCACTAAGGTTCTTGTTTTCTAAAAATATGTTTTTGAAAGTCATTGTTTGAACACTCTTTATCTTTCTTCAAGACTTCCAAAGATTCAAGAGTAGATTTATTTTCACAAATAAGTTTTGAATTCTCATCTAGTAAAAATTGAGTCTTGTTTTTCAAATCTTTGTTTCTTTTAGAAACCTTTTTGCACTCATCATACATTTCAATAAGCATAGAGCTAGGATCAACATCACAATTATCATTAATGAGATTAAAAGAGTTAGAGGGTGAAGATTGACCTCATTCTTCATTGCCATAAAGTATATGTTTCCCTTTTCATCACCTTCACTTTCACTTGTATCTTAATCCCATGCACCAATTAGGCCCTTGCCTTTCTTCTTTTTCTTTAATGCCTCAAGCTTTTTTTCCAAAGCTCCTTTTTCCTTTTCGATGGCTTTGGGACAATCGGCTACAAGATGGTCGGTGCTACTGCATTCAAAGCACCTAGCCTTGAAGAGTGATGATTTTTGTCCTCCTCTCTTGAATGGAGGATTCTTTCCTCTTTTGTTGAAGTCTTTCTTGTAAAATCCTTTTAAATTTCCTCATTACTAAGGCCATATCCTCAATATCATCTTCATTGTTGACGAGCACGTTTGATCATCCTCATTCACTTTGAGTGCTATGCTTTTTCTTCCTTTGTTTTCATCTTTTGTTTCATCTATCTTTTTATTTTCATCTCATGGGTGAGGAGAGATCCTATGAGTTCTTCAATAGGAAGTTGTCTTAAATCTTTTGATTCCTCAATGGCAAGAGTTTTTAGTTGCCATGCCTTTGGGAGTGCATCAAGAATCTTTCTATTTACTTCTCCCTTTGAGTATTCTTTTCCATAAGCCTTGAGTCCATTTGTGATGTTTGTAAATCTAGTGAACATTTCACTAATACTTTCATATTGCTACATCACAAAGAGTTCATAATCCCTTACTAATAAAGCCAATTTTGATTTTTTGACTTGGTTGGTTCCTTCATGAGTGACTTCCAATAGTTTCCACATGTCATGGGCCGAGTCACATCCACTTACTTGATTGTATTCATTTACATCCAATGCACAACTTAGGATGTTCATGGCTTGATAGTTTAAAGTCATCCTTCTTGAATCATATCCATAAAACTCTTCTACTTTCTTGATTCTTCCATCATTTTGGGGGACAAAAGGTCCTTTCTCTACAATACTCCAAAGGTCAAAGTTAATAGAACAAATATATATTTTGATTCTAGATTTCCAAAAGGTATAATTTGTACCATTGAAAAGAGGAGGTCTATTTTTAGAAGAGCCTTCTATATATGGTAAACTAGAAACATCAGCCATAGTAAAAGAAAGATCTTTTGCTTCAAGGATGTTAGTCCTTTTTTAGAGAAGCCCTGCTTTGATACCAATTGAAAAACCTTAGGAGCGGGGAAGGGGTGAATAAGATTTTTGGCTAATTTTTCAAAAAAAATCTTTTGTGTAATTAATAGATAAACCTCCAATTTTGTTTGAAAAGGAATACTACAACTCTTTTTAATAAAAACCGAATCAAACAAAATCTTACAATTATGACAATCAAGTAAAAAGCATGGAATAAAGATGCATAACAATTTATAGTGGTTCACTCTCCCAAAGAGTTACATCCATTACATTGAGTCAATACCCAAGGATTTTCCAAATCCACTATAATCCAAGTCTACAACAATCAAAAGTTTGAGGATCACCCACCAAGGGTTTTGCAAGCAATCTCAACCTACAACACAAATACAATCAACACAATTTTGAGGATCACCCAACAAGGTTTTGCACACAACCTCAATTCTCAACACAATATAAATCAAAGGATGACCTAAGGAGGTTTTCAACACAAACCTTTGATATCAAAAGAACAAGAGATAAGTAGGGAACAATGTTACCAAGTGAGCTTGAGATAAATGATACAACTCAATGGAATACTTCTACAAGCTCCCTAGTACTTCTTCTTTGATGATGATCACAAATGAAGCTCAAGAAGATGTTTTTGTGAGATAAAAAAATGTTTAAAGGAATGTACTTTTTGGCTCTTTAAAGTTCTTAAATGATCTCAATAAATATTTCACCAAACTTCTTACTTTTTCAGTTGATCATGCAAGGAGCTTCATACAACATGATCAACAATCAAAGATGAGAGTTAGGGAGTTCTACAATAAATGCCTTACATTCCTAACTAAGACACAAGTCTTCAAGGTCTTCAATGGCTTGATGTTTTCTCCTTCATTTTGCCTTGATCACCAAGATCTTTTGCTTCTAAGAGTGTAGCCTTGAGACTTCATATATGTCTCTTTTGTTCTATAGAAACTATGCTGAATACTCACACAAACATATGTTAATTATAATCAAAGTCATATGCAATAATGTCCGTAGGGCTAACAAAACATGACTTTCCTGTGCCACTTATACACGTACAATGACTTTATCACTATAATGATCGCATTAGACACTAGATTGATCCTTTGGTGGAGAGGATTGCATATTGGAATGTGAGATATGCTAGAGCATATCCACGGCAACCACAAGATCATGTAACCATTAACATGCGATGATTATTAAGTAATTTACGTCGTTAACATTCAACCCTAATACAACATAAAGACATAAATATGAAATGCTAATCACTACGAAGATAAAACTCCTCTATGATACGACATATCTATTTGTACATCCCGTATGGGTCACGTGTATTGGGCTCTATGTGAGGAGCTATCATGTACTGATGCCCTACGAGGTGTCGAGTACTGTATGTTGGGTAGTAGTCTATCAGGATTCTGTATCCTAGGATGAGTGTCATGGATAAACCACGATATATAGTCATGTGTGCATCGACTCGAGGGTTTGACAGGCAGTCCAAAACTCCATAAGTAAATGTGATCATACATCTAGCTGCAAGCCCTATGTGAAAGTGTTCTTAACTACATACATCTTGTTATTAGCCGACCTATAAGCTTCCAGTGGTCTAATAGGATGTGCTGGAACGCACTACTACCACCCAAATTGCCGAACAACTCTATCGGGCATTATTAGCCCTAAGGGCATTATTACTTATGATTTTGATTATGATTAACTTATGTTTGTGTGAGTATTTAGCTAACCTTTCATAGAACAAAAGAAGCACTTTTGAAGTCTCAAGTCTACATTCTCTAAAAGCAAAAGATCTTGGTGATGAGGGCAAAATGAAGGAGAAAAGACCAAGCTATTCCACGATCAAGTCATTGAAGACATTGAAGACCTTGTCTAAGTTAGGGTGCTAAGGTATTTCTTTGTAAAACTCCCTAATCTTATTCTTTGGTTATTGATCATGTATGAAGCTCCATTTACGTTTTTCTCAATATAAACTTTCCTTAAAATCTAAGTATTCTTGATTGAGGTTTTGATGCTTTTGAAAGGTTCTTCTTATCTCTAAAATGAGTATCAAGAATACATTCTTTTTTTTAAATAGAAAGGAAAGCTTTTGTCAAAAAAACTGGCTATAAAATCTCAAGAATCGGCCATCCGGTTTTAGAACTGGTCGTCCGATTTTTTCTACACTTAGAAAAAATCGGTCGTCCGATTTCTTACAGGACAAGTTCGAATCTTTCTGTTTAAGAACCGGTCGTCCGATTTTAGGAACCGGTCATCCGATTTTCTTGTTTACTGTAAAAAATTATTATCGTTACACAGAGTGTAACAGTCACTTTTTCAAGAAAATATATTAGACTTTTTTTATCAGCCAAAAAGTAATGAGTTTGGTGAAATATTTATTGAGATCATTTAAGACTTTTAAAGAGCTTCAAAGCACATTTATTTCAAACACTTTTCAATCCCAAACAAACATCTCCTTGAGTTTCATTATTGATCATCATCAAAGAAGAAGAAAGGAGGAGCTTGTAGAAACATTCCATTGAGTTGTACCTACTATTTCTCAAGCTCAAATTGGTAACATTGTTCTTAAACTTAACTCTTTCTCTTATTGATATCAAAGGTTTGTGTTAAAAAACCCCTTGGGTAATCCTTTGATTTACATTGTGTTGTGAATTGAGGTTGTGTGCAAAACCCGTGTAGGGTGATCCTCAAATTTGTATTTGGTGTAAATTGTGTTTCTAGTGGATTTGGAAAAATCTTTGGGTGTTGACTCAAGGTAGTAGATGTAACTCTTTGAGAGAGTGAACCACTATAAATCTTTGTGCCTTTCTTTCTAAGCTTCTTACTTATTTGTCTTAACCACAAGATTTTGTTTGGTTTGAAATTTTATTAAAAAGAGTTTTAGAATTCTCTTTCAAACAAAATTGGAGGTTTATCCTTTAATTAACAAAGGTTTTTCAAAAATTAGCCAAAAACCTTATTCACCCCTCCTCAAGGTTTTTCAATTAGTATTAGAGCAGGGCTTCTTCAAAAAAAGGACTAACGCCCTTGAAGTAAAAGATCTTTATCTACTGTGGCTACTGTTTCCAGTTTACCATATGTAGAAGACTCTTCTACAAATAGACCTCCTCTTTTCAATGGAACACACTATACTTTTTGGAAATCTAGAATTAAAATATATATTTGTTCTATTAACTTTGACTTGTGGAGCATTGTAGAGAAAGGTCCTTACATTCCCAAAAAGGATGGAGTAGTCAAGAAGGTTGAAGAATTTGATGAGCTCGACTCAAGGAAGATGACTCTAAACTTTCAAGCTATGAATATACTAAGTTGTGCCTCGGATGCAAATGAATACAAGAGAGTAAGCGGATGCGATTCGGCTCATGAAATGTGGAAGTTACTTGAAGTAACTCACGAAGACACCAATCAAGTAAAGGAGTCAAAGTTAGCCATGTTGGTGAGAGACTATGAGCTATTCATGATGAAACAAAATGAGAGCACAAAATGAGAGCATTAGTGACATGTTCACAAGGTTCACCAATATAACAAATGGCCTAAAGGCATATGGGAAAGAGTACTCAAGAGGAGAAGTGAATAGAAAGATTCTTGATGCACTTCCAAAAGCATGGCAACCAAAAACACTTGCTATTGAGGAATCAAAAGATTTGAGACTCCTTCCTATTGAAGAACTCATAGGATCACTACTCACCTATGAAATGAAAATAAAAAGATTAAATGAAATGGAAGATGAAGAAAAAGGAAGAAAAACCATTGCACTTAAGGTAAATAAGGATGATCAAACATACTCATCAAACAATGAAGATGAGATTGATGATGATGAGGAAATGGCCTTGATAATGAGAAAATTTAAAAGATTCTACAAGAAAGGTTTCAACAATAGAGGAAAGAAACCTCCATTCAAGAAAGGAGGACAAAACTCATCACTCTTCAAGGCTAGGTGCTTTGAATGTAATAGCACCGATCATTTTGTAGCCGATTGTCCCAAGGCCATTGAAAAATAAAAGGGAGCTTTAGAAGCTAAGCTTGAGGCATTAAAGAAGAAGAAGAAAGGTAAGGGCCTAATAGGAAATTGGGATCAAGACTCAAGCGAAAGTGAAGAAGAAGAAAAGGCCAACATATGCTTCATGACACTAGAAAATGAGGTACAATCTTCACCCTTTAACTCATCTAATCTCATTGATGATATTTGTGATGATGATCCTTGTACCATGCTTATTGAAATGTATGGTGAATGCCAAAAGGTTTCCAAAAGAAACAAAGAGTTGAAAAACAAAAATAAATTTTTGCTTGATGAAAACTCAAAACTTATTTGTGAAAACAAATCTCTCCTTGAGTCTCTAGAAATCTTGAAAAATGAAAAAGAGTGTTCAAACAATGATTTTCAAAAACTTGTTTTAGAAAACAAGAAACTTTGTGAAAAAGCTCACACACTTGAGAAAAGCATGGTAGACTATGATGTTTTGAAGAAAAAGGTGAGTGATCTCACTATATGTGTTGAAAAGTTCACAAAAGGGAAAGAAAACTTTGAAAAACTTCTTGGCTCTCAAAGATCACCTTTTGATAAAAATGGTATTGGATATAATCATTCCAATAATTTCTCAAAGCAAACACGGTTTGTAAAGGCTTCATCATCTCACTCACACCTTTGTTGTACCTATTGTGAAAAGAGTGGTCATAAAGCCACAAAGTGTTTTATAAAGAAAAGGATTGAAAGGGGAGTGAAAACCATTTGGAAGGTTAAAGAAAATCCAACTAAGATCCATGGACCCAAAAATATGTGAGTACCAAAAGTCATCTCTACTTCTTCTTTTGTAGGAACACAAATCAAGGCCATCAAGTGGTACTTGGATAGCGGATGTTAAAGGCACCAGGGACTCGTCGCTTATGAGTGAACTCAAAGAAACCGAAAGTGGATTTGTCACATTTGGAGATAAGAACAAAGGAAAAATCATTGGTATAGGCAATATTGGTAACAATTCTTCCTCTCTTATTAAGGATGTTCTTCTAATTGATGGTTTAAAATTCAATTTGCTTAGTATTAGTCAATTATGTGATAGTGGGAAAAAGGTTGTTTTTGAAAGTGATTCTTCCTCTATCATTGATAAACATGAAAACAAAACTATTTTTTTTGCTAAAAGAGTTGGAAACGTCTATGTCTTTCATCTTGAAGATTTTCTTTCTCAAAACTTAAAGTACCTCTCGGTTCATGATGATGATGCATTTTTGTGGCATAGAAGACTTGGTCACGTTAGTATGGATTTATTGAACCAACTCTCTTCAAAAGAACTTGTTAGAGGCCTACCAAAACTTCACTTTGAGAAAACTAAACTTTGTGATGCTTGCCAATTTGGAAAACAAATTAAGACCTCTTTTAAATCAAAGAACATGATTTCAACTTCAAAAGCTTTGGAACTTGTTCACATGGACTTATTTGGACCATTGAGGACCACTAGTCTTGGTGGTAAGAGGTATGCTTTTGTCATAGTGGATGACTATTCTAGATTTACTTGGACTTTGTTTTTGAGCGATGATGCATTTCAAGAATTTGTAAACATTTTTAAAAAGGTTCAAAACTCCCTTGATTGCAAATTGATTTCTATAAGAAGTGATAATGGGAGAGAATTTAACAACCAAGATTTTACAAAACTTTGTGAATGACTTTGGTATTTCACACAACTTTTCGGCCGCTAAAACCCCACAACAAAATGGTGTTGTGGAAAGGAAAATTCGCACTTTACAAGAAATGGCAAGATCAATGCTTTGTAAAAACTCCCTTCCTAAATACTTTTGGGCCGAGGCCGTTAACACCGCATGCTACATTATGAATCGTGTTATCTTTGAGACCTTCTTTAAAGAAAACTCCTTTTGAACTCATTTTTAATAAAACTCCCTCGATTGGCTATTTTAAAGTTTTTGGATGCAAATGCTTTATTTTAAACACCAAGGACAATCTTGGAAAGTTTGATCGAAAATCCGATGAGGGAATTTTTCTTGGTTATTCTTCAAACAAAAAGGCTTTTAGAATTTTCAACAAAAGAACATTATGTGTTCAAGAGTCTATTCATGTTAATTTTGATTAAACTAACATTTTTGACAAGAAAGTTGATGATGATGACGTAGATAACACTCTTAGTAACCAACCATTGTACACTTAAGCAATGGAAGAGCATGCCATGGAGGAAGAAGAGATTGAGGAAAAACAAGGAAACGATCAAGAGCCTCAAAATCTTCCTCAAGATGTGATATATCCAAAGGGACACTCCAAGGATGAAATTATTGGTGATGTATCACAAGGGGTAAGAACAAGAAGGTATTTTATCGACAACTTTGCCCTATTATTAAATCAAATTGAACCTAAGTTTATTGATGATGCTTTATGTGATGAGTTTTGGATTATTGTTATGCAAGAGGAGTTAAATCAATTTGAAAGAAACAAAGTTTGGACTTTAGTCCCTAGACCACGTAATCACCCCACTATTGGCACAAAATGGGTTTTTTTAGATAAACTAAATGAATCCGGAGAAGTTATTAGAAACAAAGCTACACTTGTTGCCCAAAGATTCAATTAAGAAGAGGGCATAGATTTTGATGAAACCTTTGCACCGGTTGCTAGACTTGAATCCATTAGGACGTTTTTAGCTTTTTCTTGTTTTAAGGGATTCAAGCTTTTTCAAATGGATGTTAAGAGTGCCTTTCTAAATGGCGATATTGAGGAGGAAGTTTATGTTGAACAATCTCCCAGTTTTGTGCTTGAAAAATTTCCAAATTATGTTTACAAACTTTCAAAAGCACTCTATGATTTAAAACAAGCTCCAAGAGCTTGGTATGAAAAGTTAAGTGGTTTTCTTCTTTCAAATAACTTTTCAAGGGGTATGGTGGACACTACTCTTTTTACAAAAACCTCTTGTAACAATGATCTTCTTCTTGTCCAAATTTATGTTGATGATATTATTTTTGGTGTTACTAATGTCTTTTTATGTGAAGAATTTGCCTCCCTTATGCAAAAAGAATTTGAAATGAGCATGATGGGAGAATTGACATACTTCCTCACACTGCAAGTCAAGCAAACGAAAGGAGGAAACTTCATCAACAAAGAGAAGTACACCAAGGAACTTCTCAAGAGATTCGGGATGAGCAATGCAAAAGGTATTGACACTCCAATGAGCTCATCATTGAAGCTTGACAAAGATGAAAAAGGTAAAAAGGTTGATGAATAGACATATAGAGGTATGATTATTACTTATGATTTTGATTATGATTAACGTATGTTTGTGTGAGTATTTAGCTAACCTTTCATAGAACAAAATAAGAACTTTTGAAGTCTCAAGTTTACATTATCTAAAAGCAAAAGCTCTTGGTGATGAGGGCAAAATGAAGGAGAAAAGGCGAAGCCATTCCAAGATCAAGTCATTGAAGACATTGAAGACATTGAAGACCTTGTCTAAGTTAGGGTGCTAAGGTATTTCTTTGTAAAACTCCCTAATCTTATTCTTTGGTTATTGTTCATGTATGAAGCTTCATTTACGATTTTCTCAATATAAACTTTCCTTAAAATCTAAGTATTCTTGATTGAGGTTTTGATGCTTTTGAAAGGTTCTTCTTATCTCTAAAATGAGTATCAAGAATACATTTTTTTTTTTTTTAAATAGAAAGGAAAGCTTTTGTCAAAAAAACTGGCTGTAAAATCTTAAAAATAGGCCATCCGGTTTTAGAACCGGTCGTCCAATTTTTTCTACACATAGAAAAAATCAGCCGTCCGATTTCTTACAGGACAAGTCCGAATCTTTCTGCGTAGAACCAGTCGTCCGATTTTAGGAACCGGTCATCCTATTTTCTTGTTTACTGTAAAAAATTATTACAGTGTAACGGTCACTTTTTCAAGAAAATATATTAGACTTTTTTGATCAGCCAAAAAATAATAAGTTTGGTGAAATATTTATTGAGATCATTTAAGACTTTTAAAGAGCTTCAAAGCACATTTATTTCAAACACTTTTCAATCCCAAACAAACATCTTCTTGAGCTTCATTATTGATCATCATCAAAGAAGAAGAAAGGAGGAGCTTGTAGAAACATTCCATTGAGTTTACCTACTATTTCTCAAGCTCAAATTGGTAACATTGTTCTTAAACTTATCTCTTTCTCTTATTGATATCAAAGGCTTGTGTTGAAAAACCCCTTGGGTAATCCTTTGATTTACATTGTGTTGTGAATTAAGGTTGTGTGCAAAACCCTTGTAGGGTGATCCTCAAATTTGTATTTGGTGTAAATTGTGTTTATAGTGGATTTGGAAAAATCCTTGGGTGTTGACTCAAAGTAGTGGATGTAACTCTTTGAGAGAGTGAACCACCATAAATCTTTGTGCCTTTCTTTCTAAGCTTCTTACTTATTTGTCTTAACCACAAGATTTTGTTTGATTTGGAATTTTATTAAAAAGAGTTTTAGAATTCTCTTTCAAACAAAATTGGAGGTTTATCCTTTAATTAACGAAGGTTTTTCAAAAATTAGCCAAAAACCTTATTCATCCCCCCCCTCTAAGGTTTTTCAGGCATGTATGTCTTAACATACTCGCAGTATGCGAGCATGCCATGCCAAGTAGACACCCATACATCCTATATCTCCGAAGGCCTATATGGTGTCCGACGTTCTTCTTTTGCGATCATCACATCTAATCGTAGCCGGATATCTATCAACTTATGCTCAGATTTTGTTCCAAACATTTCCTATCGCCAGATGTAAGGCTTTCCCAACTTCGCTCTTTGTCTCATTGCTAGGGCAAACATAGGAAAATACATATATATAGGCCTAAAATAGTATGAATGTTTTAATTTAGTTTAATACTAATAAATACAAAAAACACAAATGTTAATAATAAAATATAATGTACAAATGTTAATAATGAAATGAAAAGTCTAACATATACATAGAACCCTACAATATATTATTATTTTAAAGCATTGGATTAAGAATAATATGAAGAAAGGGAATAATACCTCAAGCAATAACCAACAGCCTGCTAACTCCTTCGCATTTACACGTGAGGCCTGGCCAAGATTTCGGTACAAGAACGCTAATGTCACCGCACCCCAAGCCAACCTCCCACATCCTCAAAAATTCTTCACAATAGGCCAAAACTTTGCATGCACGATGTTGCCACTCTTATAGGTGAAGAGGGAACTTCCAAGTGTGTACGCGATGTAACATGTTGCCCTCTACTTTGGGAAAAGTCCACTATAGGGATCATCTGCAACATATTAAAGTTCCTGGGCATTTATACCACCATCAGTGTAAGTGATGCCCAAGTCGTTCTGAAAAATCTCGACCAGCTACTTTCAGGAATACCGAACATCCACAACACTACCATAAGCAAGTATACCAAGTATCAGCTCCACATCATGTAAAGTATGAGTTATCTCTCCGATGTGCATGTGGAAGGCGTTGGTGTCAGCTACCACCTCTCAACAAAAGCATATACTAATGCTGAATGTGAGTGCTGGAATATGCAGGACTGCAAATTGACAAGTCCTGTACCATTTGCCAACTCCCTCACCTCTTGTATACTAAGTGTCCAACCTGTAACTGAAACAAAGCACGACCATGACTTCAATATAACCGTTCTTGCATATTAAAAAAATAATTCAATAAAAATATTAAATAAAAAGATTAAAAATAATAGTGAAACTAAACATTAATAAATGTAAAATTTATCTATCCCTGCCATATAGAAGCAGTGACATGTATATCGTACGAAGGAATAACCTCTAGATCCTGTGCACCTCCTTCAGCTGGCCTGTCTATTCCCAAGATACATGCTTCTTCTTTTTCTTTTGTGAATGTGTCGGAGGAATGACCTTACTGGGTCATTTTTGTCGAGAACCCATGATCTTACTCATCATATGCCTCAAATTGCCGTGTTAACCCTTTACCTTTCCCAGATCTTGAACTGCGTCTGGATAATAACGTAGGGCCACATAAATTGGTTCGTCCCCGTTACCATTATACTCGCCCTCATCCATGTCCACATCTACCTCAATATCATCACCTTCTCCCCTAACCTCAACATCCAGACCCCCGGAAATGGATATCTCCTGTCTCATCATGCCCCTCAGATTGGACCATGTCTGTCTGAAAAGTATGATCAGACTCAACCTCATCCAATATCCCTCTCTAACCGAGATGAATATGTTGGAATACCATAATCAGTGGCTGTATACTCTGCCGTGCTATATGATGAGTCCGTCGGGACTCCTGAAATAATTTGCTCGAAAAAAGAAGTCCCCAACTGCACCCGTGTACCCTTAATAGTACTTAATAGTGACTGTAAGTTAATTTAAAACAAAACAAGATTCTGGCTGGACGTATGAGATCAATAGAAGAACCCGGTGCATACGAGTCATAAGATTTAGGTGGTGGCTGAGAAGATGAAGATATAGGGTAAGGTGAAAATGATCCATATAACTGGTAAGGTATCAGAATGTTTGGATCATGTGATGGGAAAGGAGGATGATTCCTAGTCGGTATAGAAAGTATCTGGGTAGAACACCCCGGTGCACTAAGGTCATAATATATCTCAGGTCCAAGTGGGGTAGGAGTACTAGGTATGTCAGAGATACTATGGCGATCCTTCACACCACATAATAAATTAGTGACTATAAAACCCTAAGCTTGACCGATCCTGTCTACCACAGTACCTAGATCATCATCTCCCCTACGTGCTCCGTCTAAACCATCTATACAAATTTCCAAATAATCATAAACAGTTATGTATATATTTGCCTAATTCATATATATTACTTCATGTTTTATATTATTCAAATCTTTTACTTTTACATATATACAATTTTAATATTATATTATTTGACTTCATTCTTTATACTTTTTTATTATTTAAATTATCTTTATTAATTATTGTATTTATATTATTTTATTATTTCTCTTAAATTATATATACGGGCATTTATAATTTTATTATTTTTTATTAATACATTATTATTAATAAAATAGTTATTATGTGGATAGTGTAATTATTATTTAAATTACTATTTAAAAAGGGTTGCATCCTTTAAATTATTATTATTCTTTATGTATTATTAATTATTATTTATTATTTAAATAATTATTATTCACATTAAAGTGTCTATAGTGTCCATAGTGTCCATGTAAGAATCCAGGTTAGAAGGATCTTAATTTTTACAGGGGATCCAAATCCGTCAACACCATTACATAAGGATGAAACAGGGATCAAGGCCTTAATACGCCTTCCAACAATAGGCTAACCCTTCATCTTTTAGTAATTGTGGCCAGTTCTAGATCTCCTAACCCAAACCGTGGATTCTTACATAAAACTATGAAACCAGACAAAACAGGATCTTCACAATATAGTTATTATGATACATGTGATTTCATAGCTTAACATGAATGGATTTAGCCTGCCATTAGGCTAAATCGAATAAAATAATATCAAAATAGAATGTAATAAGAAAACTTACAAAGATTGATGATCTCGAAATTTTCAAGCTTTTATTCTTGAAAATATGATACAATAAGTAAAATTTTACAGTGGAGATAGAGAGGGTTTTTGATATTCTAATTTTTCTGGTCCTGCCTCCCTTGGATGATTTTCCATCCTATTTATAGCCATCAGGGGGCTGGACTTATCAAATTTATCTATTCTAGTTTTCTTCGTATTTTAAATCCGAATAATATTATAGTACAACTATTACATTATTAAAGTGTACTGTAGTACAATTATAGCTATTACATTATTTAAAGTGTACCCTATGAGAGCAGTCGTTTCAGAAATTTGTCGTATTATACAATTGTCTTTTGAAAAATTTCTTCCCTTGCTTGTTGTTCAATTTCTCTTGCCATTTGGTCA
The DNA here is from genome assembly GCA_028651295.1 of Catharanthus roseus. NCBI lineage: Eukaryota > Viridiplantae > Streptophyta > Magnoliopsida > Gentianales > Apocynaceae > Catharanthus > Catharanthus roseus. Next base: position 1,174,203 of record JAPQWS010000087.1, read on the forward strand.
ATGTCTTCTTCTGATATTTCTTCCATATTAGGATCTTGAGATTCTCCTACTAAACATTCTTCATTTGATGAGCCTGTCACTGACACGTCTGATTTATTATCTTCTACCAGATTTTTCACCAAATCCTTCTTTAATTCTTCCATATAAGATCTGATTAATTCTTCTTTGGTTATAACCTCCTTTTGTAACTTTAATTTTGTTGCAATATCCTGAAAAGGACTAATTTCCTTTATTTCTCCTTTTTCTTTCATGGTTTGATACTTATCATTTTCATGTGGATTTCATCCAATATATTTTGTCCATGAATTTGATTTGTTTCTGGATTGATCTTAATCAATCTGTCCCAAAACCTATTATGAGTAAGCCTTCTGAGACAAAGTAAATTTTGTGGAGTATGACTCACTTCTGGGGTCCATTTCTACACCCATGGTATTGAAAATTCAATAAAGAATATCATTGAAGCTATTTCTTCTGTATATTGATTTGAAGCGATATAATCTGCTATTTTTGGTGAAATATTCACCCATTCGCCATATAATGGTTTAAATCTGTCCGGGAGTATTTTCCCAGAGGTGCCATAGATATTCCACCATTGCATAAACCAATTTGGTATGGGATTGTTATAAACATCCCCACAAATCTTTATAGGCCATGTATGTTTCCTATTAGGATTTTCATACAAGAAAGCTTTATGAAAGGCATCAATATAATCCCAATAATTATATTTAAAAGATATTTTAGATTCGGAAAGTATAACTTTCTTCTCTTTAAGAGGAGATAATCCCCATTCTTCAACAGATATAATATGTTTAATTATAATTTTACTAAAATTATAAATATTAGTCACATTGGTATTAGGATAAAAATGTGTAATATCACATGAGTTTACTTTAAGTATACTCTCATAATATAGTCTTTGTTTATATGATTTAACAGCATATGATGCTGTATCTAGATACCTGTTCATTAGTATCCAAGGATCATTTTTCCATTGAAGATCTTTATTTTCTAAAAGAAATATAATTTCTTTGTGAGTGTTTGTATGATATGAGGCCATATTATCCTCTTCTGATATAATTTGAGAATATGATCCTGATGAGGAGGTTTCACCTTCTTGTTGCTTTCTATCAGCAATAAATTTTTTGAATTCTTCATATAATGAGGCATCTTTATTAGTAATATTTTCAGCTATGAGCTTTTTATTTCCCATTTGGACAAGGATATTATTTCTTCCTTGATTGTAAGAGGTATTACCTCTTCCACCTCGTCCTCTGAAATGACTATCTTTTCCCCGTGGTATCATGCTGTAAAAATTCACGGGTTAAGAAATCAGGAAGACTATTTTCTTCACCCTTTTTATAAATTATTTCAAAATCAAATGGGGCTAAATGAGCTTGCCATCTTGCAAACATTTGTTTAGAAACATTATTCTTAAAATCCTTATTAAACATAAATTTTGCTGCCTTACAATCAGTTTTTACTATAAACCTTTGATTATATAGATCATCTTGAAATTTTAAAATACATTTTACTATTGCAAGAATCTCTTTAGCAATCGTTGCATAATTTTTCTGACTATCAGTCCATTTTCTAGAGTGATATCTAATCAATCTTTCCTGTTTATCATCAGGACAAATTTGTTTTAAAATTCCTCCATATCCTATATCTGAGGCATCTGTTTCAATAATTTTTTCCCAATTAGGATTGGCTAATATTAAACAAGGCAATGTTTTTATTTTTTCTTTATCTTCTGAACTGTTTTAGTATGTTGTTCTGTCCAGGGTTTAGGATTTGTTTTTAATCTTTCATATAAAATAGCTGTATCATAGGCGAAATTTTTATAATATGGTAAGATATAATTTAAACTTCCTAAAAATCTTTGTAACTGAGATTTTTCTAAGATTTCATCTGGAAATTTTGACGCAAAATCTATACTTCTATTAATAGGAATTATTTTTCCTTTTTCAATATTATGACCTAAAAATCTTATATTAGTCTGGAATAGAATCATTTTGGGTTTGGAGATTACTAAAACATTTTGTATAACTAATTTCTTAAATATCTCTAATTGTTCAAAATGTTGTTGAATATTTTTAGAAAATACTAAGATATCATCTATATAGACTATTATAAATTCACTATAAGGGATAAAAATATCATTCATTATTTTTTGAAATTTTGAAGGTGCATTTTTTAACCCAAAAGGCATAACTTTTCATTCAAAATGTCCTATTGGAACATTAAAAGCTGTTTTATATTGGTCATTTTCAGCAATCTGAATCTGCCAATATCCTGATTTCAAATCAAATTTAGAAAATATTATCGCCTCATATAATCTATCTAATAAATCTTTTTTATTAGGAATTGAATGTCTAATCCATTTTAATACTTTATTTAGAGGTTTATAATTTATTACCAATCTTGGTACCCCTCTTTCTATTTCACTGTGTTTATTAACATAAAACTCTGTACATGACCAAGGAGAATTTGACTCTTTAATTAATTCTTTTTTTAATAAGGAAGTTATTTCTTCCTTACATAATTATAAGTAATGTGAATTCATTTGACAAGATCTTGCCTTTGTTGGTATATTTCCTTCATCAAAATTATCTATATATGGAAGACTAACAATATGTTTTTTCCTATTCCAAAAAGCATTTGGATGATCATTACAAATTTCTATTGAAATATTATGTTGGATTTTCTTTATCTTATCCTGTAGTTTAGGATTTTGTAAAGCTTCTTCAATATTTAAAGAATTTATTTTGAAATTACGAAAATTAATTTGATTATGTTTTATAAGAATAAAATCTTTTATTTCATTGACAAATCTTGTATTTGGTTCAGTTATAAATTGAAAAGATATATGAGTTTTTTCATATGTTCCTATAATGGAATATGTACCAATATGAGTAATAGGAAAATTCTTTTTTATAAAAGGAGTTCCAAGTATAACTTGGTTAGTTATATTTTTTGCTAATAAAAAACTTTCAGGAATGCAAACTTTGTTATTACAAATATATGCTCGTGGTAGTTTAAAATTAATCTGTAATTTTTGACCACCCGCATGTCTTAAACTATGAGTAGTCTTCACAAAATATTTAGTAGGAATTATTCCTTCTTGTATAACACTAATATCTGCTCCTATGTCTATTAATGCAGTTAATTTCATTATTTCATCATGATTTATTAATAATGTTATTTTAACGTAAAACTTAAAAGATGTTATTATATCTAAGACAGAAAGAAAATTTTCTTCCCCAATATTACTAACATCATCAAATGTATTTTGTTTTATTAAAGTAGTTTCCCTATTTATTTCTAAATTAGAAATTCTAATGTCTAAATTTTTATGAAATTGTTTTAACAATTTAATTTCATTTTTAAGAGTATTAATCTCTTCATATAAATCATTTATTGTACTAGGTGATCTTCGAGAATTATTATTCTTTTCTTTCATCATTTTATAAATTTCTGACCTAAGCCCCTGTGCTGGGGCTCGGCTCCCGAACCGTACTTGAGCTGCCTCGTAGATCAGAATAGCATTCACAGAAATGTTCTAGTCGGGTAGAGCTTCGATTCATCAATCCATTTTTTGTTCACCTGAATTCACGGTTAGAGATAGTACATTCTGGTCGGTGCCGCATAAACAATGGATCCGCTGGGCTGGATGAGCAACCTTCTATAGATCGAGCACCAGTGATTTCGTATCCGGTCAAAATCTTGGCTACCAGTAGTAGAGTAGCTTGCTACTTTTAATCAGAAAAGGATTAAGCACTACTTGCTTATAAAGCTTTCCCAGGGTTCCTCCAACTTCCTGGACCTCATCTAGTTGGACATGAGCCTCAACGAAAGCTAGGTAGGGTAGCCCACTGCAGGCCCCCGTTCCAAGGATGGCGAAGGCATCCAAGTAAAGCCCCATTAGCCTGAGCATAATGTCCTATTTGCTTACATGTATAACACACAATATTACTCTTATCTTTTCTTTTTTTTAATCTATTAGTTTTTCTTTTTAATTTTTTATTTAATTTTTCTTGAGAATATTTTCTCTTTTGTCTTTTTAAATATTTATCATCTTTTCTATAGTTTCTTATTATTTTTCTTTATGATGGAATTTCCATTCCAAATTGACTACAAAATTGGCCTAGTTGTCTTCTCTCAGTTAATCTTTGTCTTTTATTTTGTTGATTTAATTTTATTTCATTACATAGGGCTATACCCTCTTGTACACAAGTGCCTATTAAATTCCCATAGGTATAATTTTCATAGGGAATGGCCATTCTATCTTTCCTAAGAGTTTTCTTTACTCTCTCCGCAAATAAATTAGGTAGTCCATCTATGAATTTTGACTTCCAATGTGTACTATTACTTTCTGGCAATTCCATTACTCTATTAAGAAAAGCATCTTTATACCATCTAAAATCAGATAGTGTCTTACATCTTAAATTTTGTAATAAAGTACGAATATTTTCACTATTATCCGATATTCTTCCCGTAAAATGTTCTAATATGGTAACTATCAATGTATAAACTGAATTTTCAGTTATTTGGTTTCCTTCTTGTTTTATATTTTTAAAAATTTCTTCTTTATTTTGTGGAGATAAATAATTATCCCACCAGCCTTTTAACTATCCAATAAATCCTGAAACTATCATTTTTGCCATATTACTATCAGTATTACCAATTGTTTTACTTATAGTACTATACATCAACATTCTATGAGCCAAATTATAAATTTGTTTTTCTGTATAACCATCTAAATTCCATTCACAAATGCATTTTCCATTATAACTATTATTACCTATGTATTCCTGTTCTTCATGTAAAATATCTACAGGAGATGGTCTATTATAATAATGTATTCTTTGTGTTGGTCTATCTGCAAATTTATTTAATTTATTAATTTGATAATTTATAACTGATTTATAATCCTTATTTTCTTCTAATTTTTCTGAAAATTCATTTTCTAGTGTATTGATTTTTAGCTGTTTAAATTTATTGTCTATTAACATTTCTAGATCTGACATTGTTTTCAATTTATAATTTTTTATTTCAGGTGGAGGTTGAAGTGTTGGGGTTGTTATAAGTTCTATTTTTCCTGAAACATTTATATCATATTTTTCTAGTTTTTGTATTAATATATCAATTCTCTTATGAAGGGATATAATCTGTTCTCCTAAAACATTTAAATAAATATTTGTATAATTCTGTTGTTTTATTATTTTATTTATTTGTTTTACAGTAATAGTTAATGTATCATCTTCAAATAATTTTGAAAATGCTGTAAAGCTTACTATATTATTTTCTTTTTCCATATAAAATGATTGTTGAGGAGGAAATATTCCTTTTATTATATTACCATTCAAAAGCTTATAATCCCTTTCTAACACAGAAATATAAGGTTCAATATAATTGGACATAAACCACGGAACAAAAGGAAATAAAATATTATGATATGACAAAAATCTACAAAATTCATTAGAAATATGATTTCTGAATTCATCATTAAAATTAGGGAAAAACCACTTTCTAAATGGTTCCCATCTTGGTAAATAAAATTCTTTTTTAACTTTTTGCCTGGCCAAAGATCCATGGCTAAAATCTATTTTAGTTTTATTCATAATGAAAAATTCATTTTAGATTCGGTTATTTCCGCATCTTTAGTGTTATAAACACCTTTCACAATATTTTCTTTATTTTTAAATAATTTTTCTACATGATGATTATTCTCATCACGTTCACTTACTTGTGAAGTGGAAACTCTGTAGGGAATATTGTCCCTTTCTTCTATGAGAGGAGAAATAAAAGAATGATCATAATAAAATCTAGTTATACTAGATCTTGGGATATTACCCAATCTTGATGGAATATTATCCATCTGTATATAAATAATTCCTTCTGGAGTTTGCTCAATATGATCAATATTATGTTCGGTTTTAGAGTGTATATGACTAGTTCTTTCAAGTTTCTATTGCTGAGGCATAGGGATTTCATCCCATTTAATGATTCTTCGTGTAGAAATTTTTGATCGATTAAAGTTTGTTTCAATCAAAACAGTTTCATTAATCTGTTTATCCATTAATTTACAATTAGGATTCAATGTAAATAATGGTTTATATTAGATTCTATAACATATACAAATTAATTCTGATCCAAAAGCATAGTTATATCCATGTGTTTTAACATTTAATGTTAATGCATCAAGTGTATTTATATCACTTAAGGATAATGATAAATTAGGATAAACATTAAAATAAACAGGGCCGTGTGCCAAACTTGATTGAATGACACCTATTAGTGATTGTTTCCAGTTTAAATTTCTAGCATCTCTTAGACCTGCAATAAAACTTTCTGGTAAACCTTCTAATGTTAAAGGCTTGAATGCAATTTGAACTAATCCAATATACATAAATTTATATATGTCTTTATCACAATTTGTATCATGATGATGTAATAATTTAATTTCAGTTTCTTCATCGTCTAATGAGACTGATTCCTCAGTAGTTTTCACTACTTGTTTTAAACCTAATTTCTCAAAAGTTCCTAACTGATATATAGTTTTTAATTCAATTTTAGGAATTGTCCACTTATTAAGTTCTTCTAGATTGTCAGGAATATCCATTTCTTGTTTCTTTCCGTAACAAATTCATTTGAATTTAATAAGTTCATGTTAAACTATGAATCACATATATCACATACCCACATGGCTCTGATACCATAGTGTCTATAATGTAAATAATAATCATTATTTACATTATTATTTAAAAATTATTCATTAATCTATTAAAATTAATTACTTCATACTTTTGTATTAAGTGTCTATTATTATATCAATTTATTATTTACTACATAATGTACTCATATATTTCTATCCAATGATAATATTTGTTATTACTCAGAGTAATTTTTTCCTAAATCCTAAACTTAATAAATAAACTTAATCAATCTAAACATATAAATTAATATTAAAATATAAACATGAATAATTATAACACGTGAATAAAAGAAAATAATTAACAAACATTTAAACTCAAATAATTCATGTAAACATAATTCATAATTAAATTAAATAAATAATTATTAACTAAACAAGTTAAACAACTAACATATGGTTACATGTATTATAAACAAAAAAACTAAATAACATAAACAAATAAACATAAATTTAAACATTTATAAACAAAAAAATAAATAACATAAACAAATAAACATAATTTCAAACATTTATAAACACAAAATTAAATAACATAAATAAATATATATAAATCTAAACATAACTAACATAAATTATTAAAAAAAAACCGAAACGTCCAGGCTAACAAAATTCTCCGTTGAATTTCACTCAACCTGGTAAAATTCAATCGAATTTCGGCTAAATTATTTTTTCAACCTGGATCATTTTTTTTTAAATTTTAAAAAGATAAAATTGTAAATAAATTAGTATAGATCGATGTATTAACTTTTTTTTTTTTAATTTTCATCGGTCGGATTTGCGTAGATTTGAAATTGAATGAGTTGGAGTTAGAGAGAAGATAGAGAGAATAGGAGGTAGAGAAAGAAATTTTGTGTTGAAAATAAAAATCTTTTAATTTTTTTACGCTAAATTTTTATATTTCTGAGTTGGTTTTATTAACTCCTTTTAAAGGTATTGGAAAAACCACCCATGATCGTCAATAAGATTCCCTCTAACATTTCCTGTAATATTTCCTTTTATAATATATCTTCTCCCATAGAATTTATTATTTTCTCTTAGGGTTTGTTCTTTCCCTTAGAGTTTATCTTTTATTTGATAGATTTTATTTATAAAATATATCAAATTGGGAATATTACAGAGAGTGCTACATGAGATATTATAATGACCCGAACCAGAAAAAAATTACTATAAATATCCCATTTGCATTAGATTTTAGAATAAAAAATATAAAAATTTTTTATTCAAAGTATATAAAAGGTAAATTGTTTGTAAGAGGGGAACTCGACATCCAAAGTAAAAAACTAATATAATTGGGTTTTAAAACCAAATTCAAATGGATTTTGTTACAAGTACTTACTTATTCCTTCCGTATTATATTATTTGTCATGTTAAGATATAACACAAATATTTATTATATTGCACAATTCTCATAATACTAAATAAGGGTATATGTATAAAATTTTTATTTAACACTCCCTTGATTTAATAGAGTGGCAGATATTTCGAAATGAAAAAAATATGTCTAGACGACAATTAATATGAAATAGAGGGAATATCTTTTAGGGTTAATTGTAAAATACCTCAAGTGAGAGGGTAAAAAAACTATATCTGAACTCTAAAAGTAAGCAGTTTGTCCTCTAAAATGTTAAAAAAATGCCTAAAATATCATTTATGTAAGTTATGTTTGTTGCAAAATAATTCCCCTAAAGTTCCATATAAAATCATTTTAATTGATAACTTAATTTGTAGTTATAGTTTATTATAATATACTTCCATAAAAATTGTAATAATATACTTTAATTTATATTTAGGACTTTAAACAGAACGGGTCTATGCCCGTTTATAATAACTAAGGTTCAAAATTTATACCCGTGGATCAGGATCCAGACCCGTACCCATATAACTTCTACTAAATGGGTTTGTACAGGGTATTCTGATACCCAAACCCATTTATCCGTATACCCATTGTAATAAAATAATAATATATTTATATATTATATTATTTTTATATTTTTTTATGAATACATAATTTATATTGAATTGAATTAGGAGTTTTGTTTTTATTGGATTAATGTATTGGTAAGGATTTTGCATGTACTTGAACTTTTAATTATTTAAATTAAAATATTTTTTTAAATTTTAGAGATGTTTAAGAATTGTATTTGTTGAAAAAGATGTTAAAGTTATAATTTTTGTTTTAGAGTTATATGTTGTTTTATATATTTCTATTTAACATGAAAAAAAAAATGGCAGACGGGTACGGGTATCCCGGGTAGGGTCTGGATTCATAAACTTTATACTTTGCGGGACTGGGTCTAGGTCTAGTCCATAAGGGTATGAGTCTGGTATAAAGCGTATTGTACCCGTTTGGACCCGTTTGCAGCCCTATTTATATTATTTGAAACTTGAATATTTAAGAAAAAATAGCATGGTGATTTTAAATCGGATTCAATGAAAAATTAAAAAATTCAGAAGTAAAGTATTAAAATAATACACGAAAAGTTAAATCTTTTTCTTTACAAAAAATACTATTAAATTTAATCACGTTATTTTTTTATAAAGTAATAAATTTTTTTTAAAGTTAAATAATCAATCTTTAAAAAACCCTAAACTAAAAATGTATTATACAAACTTTATATAAGTATTTTGTAATAATATTTTTTTAGTTTATATTCTTTAAAATGATTATATAACTCAAAACAAAATTAATTTATTCTATAAAAATAAATAAACTGTTATAATTTGTCACTAATTGTTTGTAATAAATTAATAGTATTTTTGCAAAGAAAAAAATTAAATTTTCGTCTATTATTTTAGTACTTTACTATCAAATATTTTATTTTTACATTAAATTAAATTTGAAATAACTATACTAATTTTTCTTAAATAGTCAAGTTTTTTAAGTTGAATAATAATTTTTTAAATAATCTACACTAGATTTTAATATATTATTACCAATTTTATAGAAGTATTAATAAACTATAACTATCAAGTAGGCTGTGTCATTAAAATTATTTTATATTAAATTTTACGGGTTATTTTACAACTAAATATAACTTATATGAAAGAGTGTTCTTGGCATTTTACATATTTTAGGAGGGCAAACTACCAATTTTATAGTTCGGGAGGTAAAGTACAATCAACCCTAACTTTTATTTCAAATGTTAATAATTAATAATAATAAGAATAATAATAATAATAATAATAATAATAATAATAAAATTATGGATTTGTTTAAAGTGTTAAAATATGGAAACAAATATAACCATATATGAATAAAATATAACAATTTAAGTGTACTGTATATTATAAAATTTAAAAGTCTATCAAAAATTATTAAATTTTAAGAAATTTATATCTTAAATTGCAAAGAAAATACTCTTTTTTTTTTTATACTATTTAAGAAGAAACTATGGAATTTTAAATGTCCATTTTATAGACTAGAATGCCTTTAAATATTTCTGTCTCTTCATTATTTTTTCTACCAATTTCCATATTGGAAGAATAAAAAGAAATTCTAATTTGTTATTAACGGGAGGGTATAATCATAAAATTTTCATTAAATATTGTCTTGAAACTACAACGTGACAAGTAAAAAAAATACGAGATTCCCACAATATGACAAGTAAAAAAACAGATGAAGTATTTATTTATGTGTGTCAATTGCACGAGTTAGATAACCTCATAAATTATTTATGTTGGAGACTTCTATCTATTGACTATCCAATATTTTAGGTCTAGTCGCACAATGTACATGTGACAAATTATCTATTTTAAAAGATAAAAATATCACTATTTTTGACCATAGTAGATCAATAGCATGACTTTCCTTATTTAAGTTACTTTCTATCTGACATGTTAAGTAAGAAGTTTCAAATTCGAGTTACATATGAAGGGATTTATACCGCATGCCAACTTCAGATACCAATATATAAATAGTGTAGTGGTGAAAAGTAATTAATTGAAAATGGTCTATTTTAAGTTGTAGCAGATTGAAAATGTACGAGATTTACCCATTTTTATCAAAATAATATAAGAAAATTTGCGGAATGTCATTTTATTTTTAAGAAAATAAAGAGAAAGATATTTTTCTCTATCTAAAATGATTGTGTGTCGCACATAAATTTTGTGCTAAAAAACCAAAAAAGGTCATGTGTGTCGAATATGCATTTGGCAATTAAAAACTACCATCTTGAATAGAGATTGATAGAAATAATTGAACAGAAAATAGTCAATTGTCATTGATAGTTAAAATAGAAGACTCAATACTTCTAGAAGAAAATACATAATTGACTGACATTTATAGTAAATTTTCAAAGAAAGTAAAATAAAAAAAATGTTTTCTGAAAGGATTTTACCTTTGTCGTATAAGCATTTTGCACGATCATCTTATAAAGATAGATGGGAAGAAGTAGTCAAATAAAAATACTACTTTTTCATTTTTTTTAAAGGAATCATCGGTAGTTAAATAAAAAAATTGTAGGTATTACATATGAAAGAAATTTTAAATAATTCACCACATTTAATCGCAAAATTTTAAACTTTTTGTTGATTTCTTACTGTTAAAATTAGAGTTGTAAATGAGTTTAGTAGGTATTATACATTCTGTCACAAATCTAGACTCCCTTATTAAAATTTATGTATAGATCTTATTCGTTACTCGTAAGTCCATGTTATATGGACCCAAACAAGCTTATCATATAGGGTCTCGAGTAAAGTTTGGGTATCCCAACTTAATATAAATATATATTTATATTAATATAAAATATATAATATATTATATATAAATATATATTTATTATTCTTTTCTACTAAATAAAAAATCATAAAACAATTTTTAATTTCTTTTATCAAGAGAGCTCTAAAACAAAATTTTTATTATTATTGATAACATTAATCTCATTACATAAGAAATAACTTATAACACCATTTCAAAATTCTTCAACAAATAAAATTATTTAGCATATCTAAAATTAAAAAATAACTATATTCTAACTAAAATTATCAAAAGTTTATGCACAACCTTCCCTAATATATGAATTAAATCAAAACATAATCCCTAATTCAATACATTAATCAAAGTATATTCTCAAAATGTATGTTATAATTTTAGAAGTTATGTTATAATATAATATAAAAATAATTATATGTAAATAAATATAAAGATAGATAAATAGATAGATGGGTATAGATATTATAATATTATATATCGAAACCTATTTAATAGAAATTAATTGAGTTTGGATATGGATTCGGGTCGAAATTCTTATGTATATACTATAAATGAATAAGGTTCTCTTTATTTATTCCAAAGATAATAGCTTTTAAAAAAGGAAGTTGCACGTGAACCGCGGGTGACATTTACCTAACTACCTTGCGGTCAAATGAACATGAGCGCGCAACCTATTACTCGAAGAACGCAAGAACTGTCAAAAGCATGGGAAGCAATCTGTTGCAATGAACGCATGCACTTTCAGTGAATAATAGAGCGTTAAGTTACTTTTCGACCAGGACAGGTACTACAATGCATTCATTCATACTGACGCAGTAACGCTGGTGAAATTCAGCTCAGTTTTCATTTCTGAAAGAGAAACCCAAAAGATGGCCGTTGCAACGATGTTCACCGGTACTATACGCCGACACCGCCATGTTTCTCACGCCGCCGTAAACAGCTTTTCATCTGCATTTTTCATCCAAAGTATCAAAGTCTCATCTCTACGGCAACCATTGACTTCCTTCCGCCAGCGGTTTTGCTCACTCGCGGCGTCGGCTAACAGCGCTATCGACGGTTGCAGCAGGCAGTTCACTTGGGATGAAGTATTCCGATCCTGTGACTCAATTCAAAATGATTCTGTTGACCTTGAAGGATACTTTGACAAAATCCGTCTCTGCAATCGTAATTCTGTAATTCTAACCCCCCACAAACTTCATATCGAAGCGAAATGACTCGATGTAGTTCTATCATATGACTACGATTGTGTTTTGATGTCAATTGCAGGAGAAGAAATGTGAGTTTATGCCATTTGTTATTGAGGATCAAATTGTTGGTTATGTTCATTCTCGGTAAGGTCATTTTGTTGCTGCAGTCTCCACTTTCAAGTAATTAAAATTCCTTTTTCTTTGTTCTTAATGCGGATAGAACAGCTCATAGCTGGCTATGTTTGTTGCATATGAGGATATTGAGTTTATCTATTGTCCTTGTCTTTGTTGTTGGATGGATGAAACAAGTTGCGGGGATTCCGGCCTAATTATAGCTTATTAGGTTATCTGAGCTACTTGATTCTATGTAAAACAGGTTTGCAGATCATTTAAGGAGGTTTAAGGATATCTTTGTTTTCCAGAAAGATAACAATTTTGGAGGAAATTTTCGATACCATATCTCATTGCATTCAGAACTGAGGACAGTAGCGGATAGAACTAGAGCTGTAGCAGATGTTGTTAAGTCCTTAGGGGAAGAGCTGATTCCAGGTATACGGAATGAGGTACTTGTATCACTTACCATTGCTCTATGGTCAGACTCCTCTAGGATTGTTTGCAAGTTCTTTCTTTCAAGGATTACTATTTATTCTATTGTCTTTGAGCAGCTATATCCTGTCACATCATCTCATGGAGGGCCAGTCTTTTTCTCATTAGAACGAGCTGCAGCACCATATTTTGGCATTAAGGTATGAACTATGAAGAGCCTTTTCATCAACTGTAGCATTAATATTTTTGTTGCCACAAAGTTTGAAATGTTGATCATGGATTTGAAATTCAAAAGCACGAGGAATCTTACTAGTTTATTGACCCTCTTTGGCATAGTGGATCTTATGTTTGGAGTGACCTTTTTTCCGTCAATTTTAATTATCTAAAAGATGATAATGGCATTCAGATTGGATCAGGGGCTAGGAAGTTTCTTTTATTATATGAATACTTTGACGGATGTCAATCACTATCTTTTCCTATTAGGTTTAAAAAATATACATATTACACGCCACTTGAATTATATCCTTTCTGATGACTAACCTCACAGGAGATGCGTGTCTTTTATCTTCATTGGGAATTTTTAGGGAATTATAATGGGATTCTGATCAATAAAATTTATTTTTCTTCCTTCTCCTTTTCCTATTGTGGTGAATTTGTTAAATGCAGGCTTTTGGAGTACATATGAATGGGTATCTTGAGCAAGAGGGTCAGAAGTACCTGTGGGTAGGGAAGAGAAGCAAAGTAAAACCCACCTACCCAGGGATGCTTGATCATTTAGTTGCTGGCGGACTGGTACTTACCGGTTTTCTATTTTGTTACTCATTTGAGAATTTCATTTTTATTTCCGTTGGGCAATTAATCAGAAGTTAAAACTTACACTACTGTGCATTAATATCCCCTGTGCTTTGTCGTGAGGTTTGAGGTGAATCTAGATTTTGCTGCCTTCTGGAGGATTATATACATATAGTCATAAAAGTATACCCTTTCTCCTTCTTTACAGAATAAGTTTATGTGACAATAATGTGCCAGAATCATGTAGGTGCTATGATTTGAGGGCCTTAAGTGCATTCACAAGTAAACTTATGTCCATTGCCACACAACTTCAGCACTTGGCATACTAGAAAGTGCTCTTTACTGTTTCCATTTCCTGTCTGCTTCATTTGAATTCCAACAAGATTTCAGAGGATATGTTATCTTAACTTTTTGACTGATATCCTGATCCTGAAGAATATGCTAGGAAGAGTTTAGTTGATTATTAGATATGACATGATTTATACTTGTAGCCACATGGGATATCATGTGAAGAGAATATTGTGAAGGAATGTGAAGAGGAAGCAGCAATACCATCTTCTATTTCCCGCAAGTAAGTTTTTTAACGGAACCATAATGGACTATCTTAGATATATCATATGCTATGAACATGATAGAGAAATTATCTGTTCATTTATCAAGTAACGCATCTATCCTACCTTTCAGTTCCTTCTCATTTTCTAGTGTCTTGTTTCTTCTTTTTAACATCTCAGCTTGTTTGGTTGTCATGAAATGGAATGTGCTGTAAATGCAGAGCAGTCCCAGTTGGAGCTGTCTCCTACATGGACATTAATGGACAAAGATTCAAGAGAGATGTTCTGTTCTGCTACGATCTAAAACTTCCCAAAGATTTTGTTCCCAAGAATGAGGGTAAGCTTTATCAATCACTTAAAACTGTCTCTCCAACTTCAACAATAGATCTCAAGTACTTGATTTTCATTTTTCTCTTCTCTCTCTCTCTCTCTCTCTCTCTCTCTCTCAAAGTAGGACCTCCAGTTCATTTTATAAGGAATTCCAAGATCTAATAAAAATATTATTATTTTTACTTGTGACAGATGGTGAGGTTGAAAGCTTTAAGCTGGTCCCTGTAACAGATGTTGCTAAAATCATTAGAAGCACAGATTTCTACAAAGCAAACTGTAATCTTGTTGTTATTGATTTCCTATTTCGACATGGGTATGCAATTTTATACCGTATTTGTTTAGCTCTCTCATTTTTTAGTTTTCAGTTGTGGGAACCACGTAATTCCCATTTTACACACAATCACTATATATTGTTCCAAAAATCAGAAAATTATGCTGTCACGGATGCATGTTAATCCCAAATGCACCAAATAAATACAGAACTGATTTGGTACAATTGATTATCTCTATGTGCAATTCGGTTATCTGCTTGTTCGCCTTGTTGATAGTTTATAAATGGTTGCAGGTACATCAGACCTGAAAGTGTTGGATACCTAAAGCTATTGCAGAGTTTGAGGAGTGGGGACTGCTCATGAATGTTACTCATTGTTCTGCAAGCACAAGACTTGTGTGAGTTGGAATAGTTGCCATTTTCTGGGGAAAATGTTAATGGTGTATTGCAAATGCAAGGTTAGCACAAACTGATTCTACTCAGGATCCTATATAATAACATTCTTTGTATCGGTCTCCTGGAAATTATTTTTATAATATATTTTTTTCTTAAATTTGTTTTTTAGAATTTAAAGTTTTATTTTTTATTTAAAAAATTTTATTAATAAAATACTATATTAAGAAGAAGGTTAAATAGGTTTGGAAAAGTTGACCGGGAAAGTTGATCGGTGTGCCACATAATGTATAAAAGCTTTGGAACCAAATGCAACCTACAACTAACTACCTATGCACCCATTTAAATTCGGGCCGTCTCCTCTCTAACATTGTTTGAATAGAATAAACCGGTCAGATCTATATATAAAATGTTGGTGAACCATGGTCGTGTCAATTCTACTAAAATTTGGGACGCGTGAGCTTCACGCTTGTAAAACTAAACACGTGTGGACCATATTAAAATTTTGAGTTCAATTTAATTTACCTAAAAATTATTTCAGAGGCAGAAGATTGATTAAGTCTTGTATAATAAGTAAAATTTTCTTATATATTACGCATGTGGGATTTTTAATAGTGAATTATGCAATGTTTTAGTTTGAAAAGATTTTTCTTTTTAAAAATAAATTTGAGTAGAGAAAATTCTCCATCCAGCAATAAATAAATATAAATAAAAGAAATAAACAATAAGATATAATATAAATAAAAAAATCAAGAGTGCATTTGAATCGGAATTAATTTTGAAAAAAAAGATAATACTTCCATCGAAAATATAAATTTTTTAAATTAAATTAGATAGTAAAAATTATAAGTTATTTTATACATTTCAATGTATATTTATAAATTTCAAATTTTATTTTTTTAATTCATTTATTATATCTCCTTCATCTCTTTCTCTCTTCTTCTTTATTGAGGGATAAAATATATATTTTGTCTAAAAATCGTATTATTTTTTATTTTTAATTTATGTACAAAGTTCAAAAGAATTTATATTATTGGCTGGAGGTATTAAATTTTTTACTTAAATTTTGTGAAAGTAAAATTGATTTTTTTTTTTTTCCGAAATGAAAGCAAAATTGATGGTAAGAGATGACTTGGGTCTAAAATAAAAACATAAAACTGTTTTTATTTAAAAAAGCCAATCTAAATGCGCCCCGGTCATCTAAAAATTACATTAGAAAACATATTAAAAAGTGTATTAGTAAACACTTTCTGAGCGGATTTGGAACCTGTGTACATTTGTATCTTTCTATCAATCAAACTGATCCAAACTTAGAGAAAAAAAAAAAAAGAGTCACAAATGGTTGTGTGATGGATGAGATTTTTTAAAATTTGTCTTTTTGAGCTGTGAAACTCAAAGTGCGGAAGTCGAAATGAGAAATTTACATGGCGTTTCATTTCAAAATGAAACTTTATCTGAATACACACAGATTGAACCTCAGCAGTACTTATTTGTAATTCTCTACACAATGTCTGACAAATGGAAGTCATAGAACGCTCTATTTTTCTGGAAAAGAAGATCAGGTACAGATTAAAATTAAACACCATGATTGCTATTCTCTCTCTGTCTGGAACACTTTATTAAGCTCTCAAGTTCAAACCCTTAACTCTCCAACCTCTGGGCTGAGTGGTTCAAAAAGAGCTTCCACCTCACTGGACTTTACCTCCCCCAAGCTTGAGGGGTTCCACTTGGGATTCTGCCAAGTACCATACATACGACAATGATAAGCAAGCAACAATATTCCATCTTTTCAACTAAAAACATCATAATGGTTGCAGTGTCTCATACTAACAAATTGGAATTTCTGGAATTACTTGAAAATAGACCATTTTCCTCCAAACCATAAAACCACTTTTATCTAGCCTATGGTTTTTGGAAGTCCTCTTTTCCTTCAAATGATAAAACCATTTTCTTTATAAACATGTCCAAATTTGTGATGCAGTATTATTACAAATTTGGACATGGCAACGGGATTGCAGACCCATGACATTAGGATGCAAGGCAGTAGGATTCTTATTTCTAGTGTGGGATTCCTCTACTAACATTGGAACTCTCGCTCTTCTAACAATTAGAAAGTAGTTCAAAGATTATGACATCATGGTTAAATGAAGACAAACAACTATTTCTGCATATAACAAAGAAAAGATTTTGCAGGAATCAAACCTGATCCTTGTCCACTAATACTGCACGGACGCCTTCAGCAAAATCACCACGAAGTGAGGATCTTAAAGCAATGCGATATTCAGTTTTCATGACACCAGTCAGCTAAAAACAGAAAATTGCAGTGTTAAAGGTATTTCCTGAGTAGTGATCAGATACAGAATATAAAATTTATTCAAGGAAGAAATGAAGGCTAAATGTAGAACCTAAGGAGCAAACAACTGCAATCGTACCGTTGATAAATCATTTTCTTTCTTTTGCAAAGCAGATGCAACTCTGGAGAAATGCTTCTGTGTAAGGCAAAGAGAAAAAGGGGCACCCTTCTTCAGTCCTTGCAGAGCATCCTTAGCCCAATCTGCCACTGGTGATGTAAAATATAAAAATTGTCAATAAGCAAATGATTACCGAAAACCATTCACTCCATATATAGAATTATTGCATTTCAATATGCTGTAACATATACAAAATTGAAATCTAGATGATGCAAGTTACAGTTTCCTCAATAAGCATTTGAAGCATATCAAACCTAAAGGATCTGCACTCTGCTGATGCTTCTCCAGCTCCACTATTATCTCTTGAACAGACTTGTTACCACCAAAGGTCGAAATTATTCGGGGTAAAAGCAACTTCAAATGTGGTTCTGACTCTGGATTACTAGTATATTTTGCCAGAAGTAGGTTGATGTCTTCGTGAGGATCCTCAGAGCTATATTGATAAATAAAGTTTTAAGAACAGTAAATGTTTCACTCACCCCAAAAAAGAAAAAAAAAAAAAAAAATCTAGCCGCATGTGCAGAATAAGGAAATATAGATGGCCATAGGGTCATGCTCATGCATAGAATTCTCACAAATGCCTAATACACTCATGTCCACTGCAGAAGAAAATGTGAGAGCAACAGATAAACGAAGGAATTGCTGAAACATACAAGGTGGTCTCCAAGAGAACCTCTTTGAGTGAACTCAATTTTCCTGAGTGCACATAGTGAGTCCCAAGACCCACATATAATGCATCAGCAGGGGTAGAGATCCTATTGCCAGTCAGTCCAAGATAAGCACCTGCAATAATTACGAGTAAAAAAAGGAACAACAAAGAATAAAATTGTACAGACGAACAACTTAAGAGTAGATTGACTCTGACACAAAACTTCCAGTAACACAAGCTTATCATGAAAGTTCTCTAATTTCCAAGACATCTGCAAAAATTAGGAACTCAGCTAAGTTAAAATCCAGCATAACCCTCAATATGTAAACAGACTAGTATAATCAGCCTATTAACTCAGTGCACAGCTTAGAGAATGAAGTCTGAAAGAGTAATGGAGCTTCTCTAGCTGTAAGTAACAACAGCAGGTGTACTAACAGCACTTATGAAGCCATCAGTCTTGCATGAAAATTCAGATTATCCCACTCTACTTAATAATTAATGCAATTAAAGTTTTCTGCACAAGCAACACAGACAAATTCAGTTTTCAACATTTGCAGGATTACAGAAATTATTTTGTCAAAAGGAATGCCTGTAATGCAGACAATAACAGGAAGCATGCAATCTTAGGACTGGTAATGGAAGGTTCTACTCCTTGGTCACAAAAGGAACACGATTGACATGCCCATGGAAACTTTACAGAATGATGTTAAGACTTCCAAACATTTTAGAAATCTTTTGACCTTTCCTCTCCCAACAGCCAGAGCTTAGTACTCTGTAAAAAGAAGATATACTTTTTACAACACAGTAAGATGCTGACAAATCTCAGACTCAAGGAAAAAACAGGCTCCAAGCAACAGCTCATACCGACTGCTCCTTCTCCTGGACTTTGCGCAGCTATATAAGCAAAACCCACATCTGGGAACAAGCCAATTCCATTTTCTGGCATAGCAAGAACAGTCCTCTGAAAGAATATAATTGAAAAAGAACTTTTATACGAGATGGGAATATAAACATTTTGAAACGCAAGTTTCATCGTAGGACAGAAGACAAACCTCAGTGATAAGCCTATAGCGACCATGGCCAGATAGTCCAATTCCAAAGCCCATTGTTATCCCATCCATGAAGCACATATAAGGCTTTTTGTACTCAAAGATTTTGCAGATTAAAGAATATTCAGCTGTGAATACCTGTCACAGAATTCGACATAACCGCTATTAGTTGTGAATGACCTCAGAAATAAGAAGCATGATTTATTTCATTTTAACTAAGCAAAGGATGGAACATCCATTTAACAAGATAGAAAAGTCATCCAGAACAAAAGAATCGCAAAGCAGAAAGCAACTAAAAAATTTTTATTCTGGATCCATAGATTGGTATATTGGTAGGGAAGAAAATGATGAAACAAGTATAAATATTCAGGTATACTCAATTTCAAAAGCTTTTCTTCTGGCTATCAGAGAAAGTATGGTTTGGTGTTGGTCTCTACATTAGAACCCACTGAATTCATAACAGTAACAAAATTTCAATTTCTAAAAGGCAAGAAAACAAAAAACAAAACAGCAATAGCAAGTCACTAACACTATGGTGAAATTGTTTCGGATTGTATAGCGCTCATGTTTAAGCATCTTGGGAGTGGATTTTGTTTATGGGAAGAGGCTTAAGATCAGATGAGCAAGAGGTATCTCTATGTTATAGTGGACACTCCTCTATAGTTTCAATAGATAAGTAACATTCTATCCGATAATAACTAAAAAGCATCGAACTCTGCTTTTATCTGTAATATTTATCTTTGAAATCTATAAACGGACGACCGATTTGAAAATTTGTGAATCATTACACCTTAACTTGTTTCCTGCCTGATAATAACCAAAAAGCATTAAAGTTTTCTTTTATCTGGGAATATTATCCTTGCAAATGCATAAAAGGACAATGAATTTGAAACATTGAGGAGTTGATTGCACCTTATCTCCATGTTAAATGTTAAACGTGTATCCAAAATGTTATATGAATAGCTAACATTTTCAAACTGCATTCAGTCTACTACTATGAGAGATATGCTGTTTAAGAGTCTTGGTAGTTGAAGGTTTTCACATCCCCATCAAGTTATTTGTGGACTTAGATTAGTGAAGGCCATATACTATCTACTTCATGGTTAAAGGACACAAGGGAACCTCAATCATATCTGACAGTTGGTTTTTGATTGTAATCTGCTTCACATCACCACCTGCAGGTAAAACAATACACTAAGAGTTCTATCACCAACCAGCTACATATTGAATTAATTATTTCACAAGGAGGGAAGACATCAATTTCATAGCAAAAGTACGAACAAAAATAAATAATAAATAATAAAATGAAAACAGCACCAAGCTTGCCAGAACTCTACAAGGCTAAGCACACCAGAAGAAAGGGAAACATTTGAGACTGGTATGACAAATTAACATTCTAGAAAACCTTTTGCACAAGAGATGTGGTTCTGTCTTTTTGAATTTCGGCAACAACTCCCTTAATATCCATTCCTGCATGGCAATGAATGGTTACCTTTGAAACCTTACCAACACTCACTAAAATAAGGATAATAGCAAACTACGAGCGAGATGAACATCAGAATGGCATGAAGAGTTTATTCTGAATACATATACCAAGAGAGCAAGACACAAGAAATTATTAGTGTTTACATTACCTGCTGAGAAGGCACGAGAAGAGCTACTCTCTACCAAAACAAATTTAACCTTTGGATCTGCTTCCCACTCATCCAAAAAACTCTTGTATTTTATATCCATATCTGCACATTTTTCCCCCATCATATAAGTGCGTGGGAAACCCAATAGGCACGAAGATTTCATTTGAAACCAATGAAACAAGGATTCTTTTAACATTGAAATGGCTGGTTTCAAATGATACACATGATTATGGATTCATTTTTTTTCTTCATTGTTTTCCTTTTCTCCTTTTCATCCTCAGTAGAAGCCAGTAAATAATTTGGATCTTTTGACCTTTCTGTAAGGTATTGTAATTACAACAGGGAAGATATTTTAATATTCCCCAAACAAGAAATATGCAGGTTCCTAATCAACAGTACCTAGCAAAAACTAGTTATCTGACTATCAACGAGTTATACTTCAACTTCAAGTAACAAACTATTAATGAAAACCGAGCTTCTAATAATGTATGCTATACAGCAAATGACACTGAAGCAAATTGAACATTATTCAAAAGAAAACAATGTAGACTTGATAATCAAACAAACGCAGGAGGAAAATTAAATTACTCCACAACCAATTCACCGGGAACATATCATCTTAAGAAAATTGAATACCTAGAATTGAAAAATAAATCGACTAAAAATTCAGAATCACTTCGAAATTAGTTAGTAAAAACAAAGTGCTGATAAATATATACAGACCTAGGTTCATTGCATTGAGAGCCTTCGGACGATCAAGAGTGATAACAGCCACGCCGTTCGGATGAACAGTGCCTTTGACAAATTCATCGCTGCTGCCGGAAGCCATAATAGCAAATGTACGAAACGATAGAAATGAAGTAGATCTACCGGAAGATTTGGAGATAGAGAAATTGGAGAAACAATTTTGCAGAGATTGTGAGCGAGGAGCGAAGAGCGAGGTAGAAAGAAGAGCGTGTGAAGAAGAAGAAGAAGAAGATGATGATCGAGTCCAGTTGAGTAGCCGTGATGAAGCAGTCAGTAAACTTGGCATGACTCTTCTGTTATTAGAAGAAAGTGTTTGGACTCAACAACAACACCTCTCTCGCTCTCTCTCTCTCTGGATGTCTCATTGCCAAGTGTGTTGGTTATTTTGGGATATTTTTTTTGTTAATATTTATAGTACTCTTCTCTGGATCTATAATTCGTTGACTTGGGCTTTAGCCGTATATCAATAGATCGCTTCAACAAGCCCAAATATAAAATGAAGGCTAGCAAGGGAGCCCAAAACTCACTTACTTTGTTTTATGGGGCAAAATACGGAAATTACTTAATGAACCCGTCTTATCTTTAGCTTATCAAGCTCGGATCCTTTGTAATGTACTGAATTTTCAAGAATTCCATTAGCCAAAGGTTACCTTTTGATCGCTTTAACTAGCATATTTTTTTTATTAATATAAATTATATTTTCTTCTCTCCATCTATAAAAAGAATATTCTTTATAACACTACTTTAGTAACATTTCTAGTATAAAAACAAAATATAAACTTTAAGGAAAAGAAACAAATTTTAAAAGAAAAAAATAGTATAAAAAAAAATATTACAAATTAGAGATGATCATGATATATTTTTTTTAATCAATGAACATGGGTGTATCTTATGAATGCCCATAGTTGGAATTTGAAGTTCATTTAATATATTTTTTATTACACTTTTTAATACTTTTTATTATATTTTTCTTTCAAATTTTAAATTGTATATAATTTATTAATAAAAATAACCTTAGAAGATTGAAGAAAATGAATGATATGCTCTACTTTTGTACTTCCACTACAATTTATATCATAACCAAACAATTATGTCTTAGTTTATATATCTTGTATGCATTCAGTTTTTTCTCAACTTCGGCCACTTTTTTAAAAATATTCACTGAAGCGATCAATTTTTTTTTTTAATCTCTACATGGGCCATGCGTTATTTATAATGGTAACGCACATGTTGTATGCGTTATTCATAATCAGCAATTAACTCTCTAAATTAATCTTGTTTATTGACGTGGCGATGATGTGGCAGTGCAGGATATTGAGGTAGATAATAACGTACATAACGTGTGCATTGTTAGAACTAATAACGCATGTTGAACAAAAATCGAACCCTAGCCGCTGCTGCAACATTCCTCTCTGTTTTTTTCTTTCTTCCTCACCGCGACTCTGCTGTTTGTTTTCCCCATCTTCCACCGCGCCGCTACTTTCCTTCTCCTTCCCTCCTTCTCTTGTTCTCTTCCTCTTCTTCTCCTTTCTTCTATTTTGAAATTATTCTTCTCTTCAACTTCTTCTCCTTCCTTCTATTTCTGAAATTCTGTTTGGATCGTCAGCACCTCCCTTAGAGTATGAAGGTTTTAGAGTTTTGGAGTTGCGAACGGTGGAGAAAGCTCCACCGAGTAACGTTGATTTCAATTTATTCAAATTTTCGATAAATTTCTTATTATCTATAATTGTTTTAAATATTTTGTACACTGTGTTAATTTCTATTATTGTTTATATGAAAATTATTGTTCATTGTAGTTTGTAAATTATTTTTATGAATTTTATTTGGATGATTTCTCAATTTTTTGTAATTTATGATTATGTTCAAACTTATTGTTATTGATAAATTTGTGCATGCTTGATCATTTTATTGATTTAGTTGTGTCTTTGGAAATGTGATTTGATGAAATGGGTGATTTGACATAAGTTATATGGTTTATTTTGTTTTTGTCATAAACCTTGATTGTTTATTTTTTATGAAATCTTTTAGCATATTTATATTGTTCCATTAAATTTATATAATTTTATTTTGTTAGCATTTATACAAGTTTATGTTATTAGCATTTAAATTTGTTTTAACTTTTCTTTTTACGGAAAAAAAAGAGAATATAATCTTCTCTAAACCCTAATTTTGAAACCTAAATCCTAAAACCATAAAACCCTAATATTGAAATCTTAAACCGTAAACCATAAACCCTAACCTTTATCTATTAAACACTAAACCCTAAACTTTTTTAGTCTAAACCCTAAAATCCTAAACCATAAACCTTAGAAAGTGTGTATTAATACTTTACTTTAAACATTTTACTTGAAGTTCTAAACTCGTGAAGATTTACATTTAGAAAGTGTATAACCCTAAACCTTAAAACCCTAAAACCCTAACATTGAAATCCTAAAACCCTAAACCATAAAGTGTGTAATAATACTTCACTCTAAATATTTTACTTTAAATTCTAAACCCGTTAAGTTTAAATTTAAAAAGTGTATAATACTAAACCTAAAACCCTAATGTTGGAATCCTAAAATGTAAACCCTTAACCATAACCATGATTTATTAAATACTAAACCCTAAAATTATAAAATCGTAAACAATAAACCTTAGAAAGTTTAGAATAATACTTTACTCAAAATTTTTTACTTTAAATTCTAAACCCGTAAACATTTAAATTTAGAAAGTGTATAACCGAAAACCCTAAAACCTTGAATCCGTAACATTGAACCCTAAAACCCTAAACCCTACACCTTAAAGTGTGTAAGAATACTTTAATGTAAATATTCTACTTTTAATTCTAAATCCTTAGTGATAAATTTAGAAAGTGTATAATATTGTACATAAAAAACCCTAAAACCTTGTGATATAATGTAGATAGAAGAAGTGGAGGTGAGAGAGGTGAAGGATCAGGAGGAAGGGGATGTGGAGATCCAGGGACTGATGCTCCCGGTGACCCGTTCGATAGCCTAAACTTAGATGTTCCGACTTTCAGTTGGGTTTGACCCCACCTGCTCAGTCACATCCGAGTGGATCATGTACATTATATGTGCCACCTCAGAATACAAGAGATACAACATATGCGCCTCCAGTGCAGTGGGTTCTTCATTTGCTGCACCTCCTCCTTCGGGCACAGCAGGTTTATCTATGCTGCATATGCCTATATCTTATGCATCTTCATCCGATTCAGATGAGCATGATGATGAGCGGAATGTTGACGTTATACCAGCACATCAACTTGGGTTTGGTCATCTTGTTGGTAAAAAGACTACTAGATTTACGCCATCTGATTGGCGCTAAGATTAGGGTTTAGAATATCATTATGTCACTTTATTATATTTTGTAAATTATTTCTTTAACTTATTTCATACATTTTGATGTAAATTATTTCTTTACGTTATGATGTAAATTATTTTCTTATAGTATGATATAAATTATTTCTTCAAATAATTTTCGACTCGTCAAATCGTCACATGACAAGTCAGAAATAATTGAAAACTTTTTTTTTTGTCTTATTTCCGACATGCCCATGTGATAATTTGACAAGTCGGAAATGATTGACAACTTTATTTGTCTTATTTCTGACATGCCCATGAGATATCTTCAGAAGTCGGAAATAATTGACAACTTTTTTTGTCTTATTTCCGACATGCCTATGTGATGATTTGATAACTCGGAAATAATTGGCAACTTTATTTGTCTTATTTACGATATTCTCATGTGACATCTTCAGAAGTCGGGAATAATTGACAACTTTTTTTGTCTTATTTCCGACATGACCATGATGATTTGACGGGTCGAAATAATTTTGGCAGTTTTGAATTATTTCTGATAATCCCATGTGATGAATGGATGGACAGAAAATAATTTCACTCATTTTGAAAGGATCCTAAAACCCCTATATATACGGACTCTGAAACCCAATTTTGAACAACTTTCAGAAAATTTTCTTCCTATTCTATTTCCACAAATTTTAAACCCTATCATTCATATCCGCTACAAACAATGAACATGGATGCAACTCACCCTATTAGAGTTGTACTATTTTGGGATTTGGAGCATGCCAGAGATGCGTATGATCCTTATTTCACTGGATCAGCAAAGAAAGTTGGACTTTCAACCGAATGATAACACATGATGAACTTGTTAGAAAAATATTGAAGCATCGAAGAATGGATCCAAATATTTGGAAGGTTCAAATGAAAACGAGGGTGTCTTTATTCTATGCAGAATATCAAATGTTTAATTTTACTTTGTACAACATGAACAATGGTAACAAGATGCGTTACCTTTAGACTATTAGATATAATATAGCAAAGGAAGGCATTCACGTACTAGTTGAATTTGAACTGATCCAATCACAGACATATTTTGAACTCCATAACACAAGTATATCAAACATTTCGGAACATGTTACGGCAATAACACAGATGGTTTCCGATAAACCGTCAATGTTGTACCCAAGCGTTGATGAAGATGATGATGACAATGATTATTCCGATAAAGATTATACCGTATCAAGTGAATCTTACGACGACAATAACCCTGATGACGAGAAAGATGGCATTAGTACTCTCGTAAACCCTGTTATTTCAACTACAATGAATCAATGGCAGAGTAATCAATGACAGGGTAATCAATGGTAAAGGAAGGCATTCACGTACTAGTTAATTTGAATCGATCCAATCATAGACATTTTCAGAACTCCATGAGAAAAAAAAAATCATGGCAATAACATTCCGAAATATGTCACGGCAATAACACAAATAGTTTCTGATGAACTGTCAATGTTGTACCCAAGCGTTGATGAAGATGATGACAATGACCATTCCGACGAAGATTATACCGTATTAAGTGAATTTGACGACGACAATAACCCTGATGACGAGGAAGATGATATTAGTACTCCTGTAACCTATTATTTTAACTACAGTGAATGAATGGCAAAGTAATCAATGGTTCAACAGCGCTCCATATGATTATACATAGTCTGGAGCATTTTTAGATATGGGCTCGGGGGAGCAGATAGATGACCTCATCGAATTAGGGACTATAAGATTGCTGGATTGGAACGATGCAATGACTGATATTCAGTTAGGCATGAGGTTTGTTGACAAAAATCCAAGCAATTAGTGCAGTTCAGAAATGGTCTATTCGGATAGGACGAGAATATAGAATTTTTAAAAGTAAGAGAGATCAATGTACAACAAAATATTACTATCACGGCGACTCTAATTATTGTTCATGGTACATCCGAATAAAGAAGAAAGCAACTCATGGTCATTGGAAAATAACCAGATTCACCAAGGAACATACATACCTTGTACAGGTTCATCAAAACAAGCATCGAAATATGTCTTCCAGATTTATTTCAAGACTAATATCACACCTTGTTACCAACGATCCAGAGATCTCTGTCTTGAACGTCATCCAAGAAGTGCAAGTATTATTTCAAGACTAATATCACACCAAGGAATACATATGCGTTGTACAGGTTCATCAAAACAAGCATCGAAATATATCTTCCAGATTTATTTCAAGACTAATATCACACCTTGTTACCAACGATCCGAAGATCTCTATCTTGAACGTCATCCAAGAAGTGCAAGTATTATTTTAGACGTGTTGTACGTACAAGAGGGCATGGTATGCTCGGAATTCGCAACAGAGAGTTTTCGGCAGTTGGGAGATAACTTTTACAATTCTACCAAAATATCTACAGGCAATGAAAGATTCAAACCTGGGAATTGTGTACGAGTTCTTGCATCACAGAACGAGTAGTCCCCCAGACTATGTTTTTAACCTTTTTTTTGGGTGTTTCTCGCCTTGTATAAATGGTTTTCAAAATTATCGGCCGGTGATTTCTGTAGATGGCACTCATCTTCGGGGACCATATGAGGACATACTATTAATTGTAAGTACATGTGATGCGAATAACTATTTATTCCCACTTGCATTTGCAATCATTGATAAAAATTCATTCTAAAGTTGGAATTAGCTCCTCAAACTTCTACAGGAACATGTTGTCAAGGATCAGCATATTTGTCTTATTTCCGATCGCCACAAAGGGATTTTATCTACTACACAAAATCAAGCTTTGTGGCAACCTCCATTCGCAGTTCATAGGTTTTGTCTATGCCACATTCGGGCAAGAACAACTTAATATAGCAAGCTGGAAAGGAAATTTGACCTTGTGATGAGTGAAATCCAAAAAAAAAAAAAATATTGATGCTTACATTTACTTAGCAAAGATTGATCTAGAGAAATGGATACTTTTGCATAATGATGGGCACATGCACAGAATGATGACAATTAACATTTCAGAAGTACTTAACAACGTGTTGAAAAAAGCTAGGGTCTTACCTTTAAAGGCCCTAGTTGAATTAATATTCAACAAACTTGTTAAGTATTTTAACCAACACCGTGAAGAGGCCCAAAACTATATGCATCCGTTTCCAACTAGAGTTTTTGAACATTTCCTTTGGGTTGAATTAAAATCAAGATATCACACAGTTACAACGTACAATCCACGAGAAGGAATTTATATGGTCAAATCCTTGATACACCTTGATAGTACTGGCAACAACATTCATATTTTAAAAATGAATGAAAAATCATGCAGTTGTGACAAATGGCGAGAATATATATTGCCTTGTTTTCATGCTCTTGTAGTCTATAGAGAAAGTGATACAAGAACAGATGCTTATGTGTCGGATATATATTCGTGGAAAACTTATAGAAGAATATGCCAATCCAATTTTTATCCGATTGGGCACGAGGACTTTTGGAGAGATGCTCCTTACAATTTAATATTCTATCCTCCAAACATGAATAATCAATGGGGTAGAAAACAGGGCCCAAGGTTTCGGGGAGAAATAGATTTTCGAAATCCAGATTCTCCCCAAGATGTAGCAGATGTCGAATGCTCGGACATAACAGAAATAATGGTAATAACTCCAGTTCAAATAATGTATAACTTTTTCAAAGTGTTGTAATATTTTAGGGTTTCTGTTAAAGATATTTATTTTTTTGGATTTCTTCTAAGTACTTCTATATAACTCTTTTACTTAAATCGATTATAAATTATTATAGTAAAATTTACAACAAGTAATAAAAATTTAAACTACTTTAAATTACTTCTTCAAATTTTTTTTTTAATAAAATGGTTATAAGTTAAACATGTTTTCTTTTAAAATGGTTATAATTATTATCATAAAATATACATCAAATACGTTAAATAAAATAATACAATCTTTTCTAAAAAAATCTATAATCATAAGTTTGCAAAAAAATAAAAAATAAATTTGAGTTTTGCCAAAAAAAAAAAAAAAAAAACGATGTGGCAAATAACGCACACAATACATGCATTATCATAAAATACAACGCACATATTATGTGTTATCTGCCACATAGGCCTCTTACCCGCTAAACTTCTAATTATGTAATAACGCATACAGACATGGGTTATCATTAATGATTGCATTATCGCCAAAATATGAATAAAAAAAACCTATGATGTTCCATTCAATTAATCATATATAAAAATATTTGACTAATTATATAAAAAAACCTAGCTTTGTCGCAACAGGCCTAGCCCTGTGGGTTGGCCCTGACAGTCCGTAAAATGGACGGATATGAATTTTCAAAATTAGGCCCGTCAAAAATCAGTCCGGAGAGGATCGGCCCGTTTTGGGTGCATGCTTTTGCGGTCCGGTCCGATCCGGTTCGCGGGCTGGCTCGTTTTTTATCATTTTTTTAGACATTATTTAGGTGTTATTAATGTGTAATTATTTTGTTTCATATTTAGATATTAGTATAATTTTATGATTAGTTGAATATTTTTAAAGAAAAGTAATTTTTAATATATTTTTAAGGTTAAAACTAATTTTTATCAAAAAAATAATGTGTTATTTATTTGTAATTATTGTTTGTTATTTAGAAGTTAGTATATTTTTTATGATTAGTTTTATATTTTTATATAAAACTAATTTTTAATATTTTTCAAGCTTAAAAATAATTGTTATTCAAAAAATAAAGAAAAAGGGAAAAACTCGTAGGCTGATTCATTTATCCGCAAGGTGACCGTGGGCGGATATGAATTATAGGATTTTCGATTCACAAAAAATAAGTCTGAATCGAACCGAACCGTTTTTATACGAGTTAAATATGGTCCGATTCAGTCCGAACCGGTTGTGCATTTTACGTTAAGAAAAACCTATGCATTCTTTTTTCTCTATTTCCATTCTATTAATGAAACTCACTTATGATTTTTTTTTGTATATTTAATTGTCCCTAAATGTTAAGTACATTG
The DNA here is from genome assembly GCA_028651295.1 of Catharanthus roseus. Classification (NCBI taxonomy): domain Eukaryota; kingdom Viridiplantae; phylum Streptophyta; class Magnoliopsida; order Gentianales; family Apocynaceae; genus Catharanthus; species Catharanthus roseus. Next base: position 1,204,587 of record JAPQWS010000087.1, read on the forward strand.
TATAAAGTGGGACTGAGGAAGTACAAATTGAAATAGTTTGGAATTTGTCTTGTTTTTTCTATTCTTCTCGTCATGTGCTTTTATTAGCTCAAATCAATAAAGATATAAAGTTAAATATTGAATCAGATCAATGAAATAAAATTAATAGTTAAAGAAAAAGATTTTTTACCTTTTATTAATACAAATATATTTAAAATATATTTTTCTCTAATTAAATTAATTAATTAATTTACTCAATGTTAAACTATATATAACATTATTCTAGCTTAAATATGAGCCATCCAAAGCAAGTACCCCATTTTGTCATGTCGTTTCACATTATGTTGTAAAAGGTTTTGTTTGTCTTGTTGATGGAGGAGTACTTCCCAACATAATAAGTCCCGCATCATTCATTTGTGGAGGAGATTATTATTATTATTATTTTTTATTTTATTTTATGCTGGATGTGGAGGATATCATCTGACTTCAAAAAATCATGAGACCCCTCTGCCAAAATTTTGATCATTTTATGTTGTCTAAAATAATATTTAAAATTCTTTAGAATATCATATTTAATTTTCTCTCGAAAACCTCTAAACTTACCTATGTAAAAAAATTTAAGCTCAAATAACTGATTCATTTCTTTATTTAATAAGAAGATATTATAATGGGACAATCAAAATAATAACTCAGCAGATAAATATTCATTTTAGGATAGTTTAATCACATCCTTCGAAAAAACAAAAAAGGAAAATATTATGTTAAATTACTTATGATCAAACTATTATCTCTAATTATTCATGAAAAGGAAAACTGTTTCTATAATTTTATGCCAAATCAGAAGAAACATAGGAGCTACAAGAATGGAGGGATTATTATGTATTAATGTTGTTCTCGCACCTACTAATTGCTTGGGGTGATTTTCTTGTTGAAAACTTGAGAATAAGGTCCTGGTTTTGTTTTTTTCTTGTATACCCACAAATTTAATTTTGAAGAAGCCTTCTTATAATTGAGCTACTATATATCAGGTCAACAAAATTTAATTACTTAGTATATGAAAAACACATATCATAATAATAATAATAATAATAATAATAATAATAATAATAATAATAATAATAATAATAATATGATAGTTTACTTTATTATGATAAAATCTTCAGAATATGAAATATATTATTTATTATTCATGAAAAATCAATTTAAGGTACAAAAGATCCCGGGTATTCCAAAGTTTTCATAAATATATTACATAGTAAAGTATCGTATCTAATCTAATCTAATCTAGAAAGATATTATAGTACCGTAGAGGAGTAATTGAAAGCCAAGATAGAGATATATAGTTTTGGCACATTTCGTCAAAATCAAACAAACATTGGCCCAAAAACAAACAATAACTTTTTAGTCGGTCTTAATTAAGTATATCTAATTAAATTTTCATAATCACAAACAAACAATACTTAATATATATAATTTACAGACCAACCAAACCATGACATATTAACGTACAATTAAAAGTCTCAAACTACAACAACCACAAATTTCTTCTACTCACCAAACAAAACCTTAAAATCACTAATATTCTTTCAATTTCTGGTAATTAACTAATTAATATTAATTATTCTAACTATTTTAATTAATTAATTATTCAAGATTCTATCCTTAAGAACCTCGATGAATTGATCATGAGCAGTTAACTGAGGAAAGTGTCCTTCAGTTTCGATAATCTCCAGGGTTGTTTGGGCAGGGATTTTTTTTTGCATGTAAATTGGGACTGAGTTTGGTACAACAATATCGTTTGTGGTATGAATTATGGTACATGGTATCTTAACTTGTTCAAGAATATCTCTGTGGTCGCTGAGGAAAATAATTTTGGCTAAAGGAAGTGCAATTTCGGAACCCATTCTTTTTAAGGATTTTGAGAATTTTTCAATGGAGGAAGGATCTCTTCTGTCTACTACGATTGATGCAAATCCTGTTGCCCATTGATCGTAGTTTGTTTCGATGCTTTTGAAGAGCTGTTCGATGTCTGATATTTCGAATCCTCCTTCATAGTCTTCTGAGTTTATGAACCTTTTTTAGGGGAAAAAAAAGAAAATTAGTCAAATTTGAAAAAAAAAATTTGAAATGTAACAAAATTTGAAAAACTACAATCTTACCACCTTTCTTTTCTTATATTTGATTTTTATAAAAGAAAAATTAGACTCAGAATTAAAAAAGAATAATTTTTTAAAAAAAATTGAATTACAATCCAATGCGAAGCTATACTTTATTTTATCAAATAATAATAATAATAATAATAATAATAAAGGTTTGTTTAAATTCTGAAGAAATTATATCTATTTTCACAAGAATCCACATATTTTTTTTCTCAAAAAAATTTACACGAAATAAAAAAATACGTATAGTATTTAAAATTAAAAATCAGTTCATGTAGAGAATAGTTTTTTAAACTTTTTTAGACGATTAGAGTGACCTACATAACCTTATCCTCAAAGCAAACTTGACGAGGAGTTCAATGAAAAAAAACGCATTTTTCTTTCTTTTTTTCCCAATAAGACAATTTACCAAAAGAGAAATGATTAAAAAAAACAAATGAAATCCAATAAGAGACACCACAATAAATGTATTAGTGCTATATAGAACAAGAAAACTTTGTTTTTCTTTTTTAATTCATTCTCACGAGCGAGAGAGAGAGAGAGAGAGAGAGAGAGAGAGAGAGAGAGAGAGAGAGAGAGAGAGAGATTGAAGAAGGTCCATAAGAAGGCATGATTTTTGAGACATATTAATCCAAAACCAAGAAAAATGGAAAATAATTTAAAAAGAAAAGTTCATTAAAAAAAAGAATTATGCGGTGAAGAATTTTTTAAAAATCTGCTCATGATCAAGGGAACAAAAACACATGAAAATGTTTTTGTATTCAAGAAAAGTCATAAAAAAAAAGAAAATCATCTCAATCCTATCTAGTAGTAAAATATGAGGTTCAACTTATGACATCAAATATTCTTTTACTTTTTTTTTTTTAATTAACCTGACATTCAAGAACTATCGATTAATTTTTTGAGAGATTGGAGAGTACAATATTCCTAAACAACAACAATAAATTGGCATACAATATTAAATCTCTTCTGAAGGATTCTAAAATATTTTCTGTCTTTATGTATTAAAAAAAAATCTCTAAAAAGATGTGTATTAGTGAGATAAATAATATTTATTGCTTATAAAATAAAGGATCATATTTATAATAAAATAATACCTGGGAGAAGAAGAAACCATGACGAGCCTACTAAAGAGATCGGGTCTTTTAAGAGAAGCAATGCAACCAATGATACCAGACATAGAATGTCCAACAAAAATGGAGGGTGAGGATGATTTGAAGTTCAATTCTTCAAGAAGGGCAATTAAGTCATCTGCAAAAGCATCATAACAAGAATATTTGGAAGCATCAAACAGATTTAAGTCTTTATTAATAGCACCCGAAAAACTCCAGTCGAAAACCAGAATTTTAAAAGACAATAATAAGCTGCTGCTGCTGGAAGAAGAAGAAGATAAAACTTTGTCCCAAACTGATTGGTCACCTCCATAGCCATGTGCTAATATCATGGTTTCTTTTCCAGAACCCATTATTCTTGCGTTCATGGCTTTCGACAAACTCATCTTATTATGCATATTAACCATATTAATTCTTGGTTTAGGGAGAGAAAGGAATGGAGAGACAGAGAGAGAAAGAAAATGGTAAAGAAGAAGAAGAAGAAGCCTTGGTGGGGTGGGGTTTCTCGCTGTGAAATGATATGCTCTTTATGGTGCTATTGTTCGCTATTATATATAGCCAACAAATGGAGGAGTAGTTTCCAGCCAAAAAAAAAAAAAAAAACTAAAAACAAATGGAGGGGTAGTGGGATATAATGATAGGCTAGGAGACACATATCAATATTGAGTCAATTCTCTTAGCTCAACGAGGGTAGAATGATTTTTTTCGTATGAAAGACTTTCTATTAGTAAAGAAAGTTCAATATACATTTTTTTTTATTTTTTAAATTTTATCTCTCATAAAATGACTAGATTTAACTCAACGCTGATTCGCTAATTCTTCCCCGGAAGGATAATCATCTAATGCATTAGCCTTATGCCCTAACCGATAATATGAGGCATGTTATGACCTAAGCAAACTTTTTTTTCTTATTTTATTTTTTATTAACAAATTTTTTGAGAATTGTGTATCTTTAACTCATACTTCATCAAATCTTTAGTGGTAAGAAGCGCTTTTCACCAGATAGTATATTATTGAAATGATTGTCAATCAAGAGATTAGTGGTAAAGAATACTCCTCAGGATATAATAGATTATCGAGATAATTGTTAAAGTAGAAAATTCAATAATAAAAAAGACTATCAAAATAATTTAATATATATTTTAGTATATTTTTTTCTTAATACTTCTTTCATAATATTTTTTAATTAATCATATAAAATAAAAACTAAGTTCTAAAATTTAAAAAATAAACCTTAAAAAAATATCATTATAAAAGAAAGTGTGATTTAGTATATTAATTACAGGATATTTTTAGCTCTTCTCGCCACTATTAAAAAAAAAAAAAAAAAAAACTATTGAGATGATTATTTTTTTTTTAAGTAGGCCAAAAAATGATTATTTGTTATTATGTGATGGTGAGGCTAACGTTAGTGAATTGCTCATCAATGTAAAGAAGTGGTTGGTTCTTTTAAAGTTGTACTAAATATAGTAAACTCTATGATGTTTGCACGATTAACTCTAGCTTGTTGATTTCGGTTTTGTTTGATTATTTTTGCTAAGTGATGAAGGTTAACTAAGTTTTTTGTTTTTTTTTTCCTTAAAGTAAAATAATTTAACCAAAGTAACAATTACAATACCGCAGGAAGTCGACGGATCGATTGACTCAAAACGAGAGGTTAGATATATTATTTTCATTCATTTTGTTAAACACAGAATAATATATATATATATATCAAAATTAAATTAATTAAAATTTTTTAAAAATAATAGAAATTATAATCTTTTCAAAAAATATATAATCATGTGCACCAATAAAAGAACTCATAAGTTATACTTCAATCATCTTTAGCATAAATAATACATAACAAAAGTCTACATGATATAAATTCAATAATATAAGTACAGTAATAAATTGGAATAACAAGAGTGAATAATCTTCAAAGGCACAAATGACAAATTCGTTGAAATTTTCATTGATCAATCAATATTAATTGAACAAATATTTTTTTATTTTTAGTATTTAGTTAGTATTTTACTAAAATATATATAATAATAGGGATAGGTGGGGTCGAGTAGAGATAAGCGGCTAAAGATGGGGAAAATCATATGTCCCCAACATATTCCCAAGTTTGAAGACAAAATTCATTCCATCTCTGCTTGAATCTCCAGGCAAACCAAACCAAGGTCAAACGGGTATAGATAAGTTTTGAATGAGCGAGTATCCAATTGGACTTGCTCTTTCCATTCCTAATCCAAACTTATTGTCAATTCTACCAATAGAATATAAAGATACTTATGACAAAACGAAAAATTGAATATTTAATATGATTGACGGAACTATGAAACTGTCATGAGACGATTTATTATTAAATTTTTTTTTTTTAAAAAGGCTAATCATAAATTATTTTCTCAATCAGTGAAATAGAATTGTTGAAAATGTTACAAAAGATTTCAACTTTTGATACATATACTTTCTATGATACACAGGTACACTTTTATCCTCCTTCATTGTAATTCATAATGTGAATATTGATCTTTCATTTATAGTTTTTGGAAAGTATAGAAGGTGGGCGGGAGTCAAACCATTGATTGCAATCGAGGAAATGATTGTTACTTGTTCTGAGTTGGTGTTTGTAATGTGTTGTAGGTGCGCCGTCCGGTAAGGGAAGGAGACAATTGCGGCAGAATGCTTGGTAGCGTGGGCTTAATTTTGAATTTGGATTTTGGATGGGGGGAAGCTGCTGGCTAATATTACCAGAGTACGTATTGAAATTTGTAGGAAGACGGATTTATTTGGTGGGTGGTTGAGGCCGCCGGGCTACGGATCATTAATGTTTTCCAACCTTTACATACAACAATTACACTTTATTGTGACAAATACAACAATTACACTCATCCACCTACGCTATGATACACCCTTTTTCTCTCTTCATTTTTTATTTGTTATATGTCAGACGTTACTTTTTAAAAAAATACAAATTTTTACATATATATATATATATACTCTCTTCAAATCAATCTCTTATCGTATTACTTTCAAAAGTTTTCATTACAAAAGAATCAATATGTGTTAGAATTTATTTTTTATGATAAAAATAATTAAAAAAAGTATATTAAATATCATTTTTTTAAATGCTCTCATAATATGATAAATAAATTAATAAAGATACTGACGAAGTGTGTGTGTTTTGATAGTACGAGTTATTCAAAAAACATTTTAATTACTAGCTTAACGATGCTATTTAAGACCTCAATAATGAGGAATCATGATAATTCAGAAAGAAAAGAGAGAGATGATTAAATTAATTACTCATTGTTGAATTATGACTAGAACTCCACATTCTAGCAATTGTTAAATATTTGATTTAATAATGTGAAACCTACAAATCTTTTCCACAATAGATATAATATAATACAATAAAGTAACATCGTGATAGTTACAACATATGAACTATATGATCATCACCTTACAACCTAAAAATTTTATAAGATCTTATCTAAATTATTAAGAATTGAAATTTGGTAACAGAAAAAATTGTTATAAATGTCACCCAAATATTCTTTAATTCATAAATAGCCATAATTTTTAATATCATTCAACTAATTTTATTTATTTTTTAATTCATAATCACGAATTTAAATGATGATTTGAATAAAAAACTAGATGTGTTTCATACACGATAACTTTTTAAAAGGTAATTAGTATTATCCTATAACATATTTTCATCTAAAAATACACTTTACTTTCAACTATTTCCTCCGTATTGGGTTTAATCTCGAGAAAATCCAAATCGATGAAAGAAAATAAGTTTACCCCTTAAAAGGATAAACTAAATGGGAAGTTATCCTACAACTTCTTATAGGAAGAAGTTATTGTATGAATAAGTGGTTACGTATTAAAAAATAAACTAAATTAATTGAATAGTATAAAAATGTTTATTTATGAAGAATAAAAAATGTTGTGATGAAATTTACTACTATTTTCTCTTTTCTAACTAATAAATTAGAAGTTTGGCTCCTGCTAATGTAGGATTGGAAGTTCAACTTCTACCTTTCATATTCTATTGTGTATATATTTTTAGAGAAATAGACAAGTTTAATCATCGCATATTTATTTTATTTGTACAATACTTGTCTTGGATTCCTTATTTCTTTTTTAGTCTCAGATCTATTTATTTGTCTCATGCTTGTCCTGAATCTTTTATTTCTTCTTTTTAGTCCTATAATGTTCGGCACCTATCCTGAATCTTTTATTTCTTTTTTTAGTCTCACAGTTTAATTCAAAATTTTAGTCCTTGTTGCCACTTAAGCGGCAGAAACCAACAAGGGGACTCACGTACATCTCACATGACATTAATTAAGGGCAAATTTATTTCTTCATGCTTCTTTATCTACCATTTCAATCTCATCTATGCTTTGTCACCCCTCCTTCTCCTCCTTTTTCTTTTCTCTTTCTACTCAATGTTCCCTTCTTCTTTCATCTTCTACCCTCTTTTCTCCTTCCATGGTGGTTTCTATGTGAATTAGAAAGAATTGAGACACATTTTTTCGCATAAAATGCAAAAAATACAACGTTCTGGGCAGCTTAAACATGAGATAAATCAAGAGGACAGGTTGAAATTCACGATATTTTATTCACAAAATTTGTCATCAAAAAGGACGATAAGACTCATTATTTTTTAAATGCAAGGAAATTCAATACTGATTATTGTTTAATTTCAAGAGAATTTTGTGACAAACCACATTAAACAAAATTAAAGTTCAAGAATTTCTCTATTGTTAAATAAAGTACGGAGTGGCCTAATCAAATTATGGAAGGAATAATCATAACTAAGTTCTTGATTCCATTTTTAACCATAACAAAATTCTTTATTGCATCATCAATCCCTAAACCAGAATCTCACAAAATTGAAGAGGGGAAAAAGAAGAAGCTAAGAAAGCACTGGGCAGAAGTGGAATGTGGAGGTACGAAGTGTGACGAGAATAAGTAAGAAAAGAAGAGTCAAGAGTGACCTACAAAGATGGGATTGAAATGGAGAAGAAATTAGAGAAAGAAGAAGAGGACTTGATATAGATAAATTTGTTTTTAATTGTTTTGTTAGTGAATACTTGGTTTGTTTATCGGCTTCTGTCAATACATAAGTGGTGGAGAAGATTAAACTTTTTTAAACATTTAATAATTATGAGACTAAAAAATAAAATAAAAAATTTAGAATAAGTGTTGGAAAAATAAAATGGATATAGAATTAAAATAGAAATAAAAGATGGCAAATAAGTAAATATGGAGTAACTTACCAATTTTTCATATATTTAAAGTTGTATACTGAATTATTCATAGGTTGCTTAAGGAATCAAATACAAGTAAAGAATAAAAAAAAAAAATAAAAAAGAGAGAGACAGGATCGCATGATAAGGGGGCGTGGGAAGAATTGGTCAAATGATAAATTTGGGCCAATGGATAGAGTCTATAGAGAGAAGAAAGAAGGAGAGCCACAGAGATTGAAATGGGTGGTTGCTGTTCGGATTTTATTACATCCTTATTATTTTAATCCATTAAAATATAAAAACCGAAAAGGTACCTTTTGTCGTTTGTGTTTACTATGACTCTTCTTCTTCGCGATACGTCCAAGGCCCAACTTTTCTTCATTATTAGGGTGTAGGTGGGCCCTACCATGTTCTTACACTACGAAGACGGTCGCTTTCAAACACCCCAACACAATTTACCCCTAATATTTCTATTTTAATGGCTAAGTGCTTTCTACTTAATTAAATTTCTAGTATTAATTTAATAATTACTACTATATCACATATTAGGTTTAATTTTGTTAGTATTAAGTAAAGTAGACTGGTAGGTAGAGCTTTAAAAGAACCAAATTTGGTTTGCCTGAGTGGTGAGTGGTTCAACACTCTCACTCTAATTACAAGTCATGAATTTGTACCTTAGAAATGGATATATCAATTTGATAAATATGGTAACATTTAATAACTTCAAACTCAAATTTGCTTGTTCGTTAAAATTAAAAAAAAATTAACACGTAATTTTATATTCGTTTATTTATAATTTTGTTGGTTTACAAATAAAAAAAATAACGGATCAAACTTGAAAAAGATTTTCAATTACTTGGACCGAAATTCCTTAAAAGTTTTGAATAATAAAAAATTTTGCAGACTAATTCGGTCTGCTGTGCCGAAATTACTCTGCATAAATATTGTTTCAAACTTACCTCAAGATCGAAGTTTTCTTCGACGAAATCTTCAAAATCATCTATGTTTTTTACTTAAATTTGTCAAAAACATGAAGAAAATTTTAAATTTTTTCAATAAGATTGTAAAGAGAAGAGAGAGAGAATTTGATAGAGAGAGAAAGTGAGGTAGAAAAAATAAGACAAATTTTCACGAATATCTTGTATGTCCCCATGTGCTGCCTTATTGGTCCTTCTCTTGAATAGTATTTATTTTTTTAGGATTTTTTTTAAGAAAAAAATCATGTCTAACGAAAAGACAAGGGAACAGCAGAGATTATGTCTTGTTTGGACCAACAATTGTTTTTTTTTTTTTTTTTTTTGAACCCACTTGTGTTCCTTAGTCTCGTTTGTTGTTTTCTTTTGAGTTTTTACTCTAAGGTTTCTCTTGGAGCAGGAATAAGGAAAAAATAAATGGGTTTTACATATCAATTATAAATGGAGGAATTTTTTTTTTTTTTTTTAAATCAAATATGTATCTATTTGGTTAAAAAATAAGGAAAAAGTAAAAATGACTCATTTATCTAATATGTCTATACTGTTGCACACTCATGTCAAATCAAATCTACGGCAATCATTGAAAATGAAAAAAAATTGAAGTCAACCAACATCATGTTTTTAAGAATAATTGTAACTCGTTGTGTTAACATGGTCGACGATGGTCGTTTATTGTCAATACTAAATATTATTATTTGTTCATGAGAACTTTTTTCACAGGGACACTATATGATTATCTTAACATTGTCTATTATCATTCGTATGAACTAAAACCAAAACTGAAACCAGAATTCCGCTCCTATGAAATTGAAACAGTATCACATTCTATTTTTTACCATTAACCGCCAAAGCAGAGAAAGAACATGTAAAAAGAAGAGAGAGAGAGAGAGAGAGAGAGAGAGAGAGGAGAGAGAGAGAGAGAGAGAGAGAGAGAGAAGGTGGAAGTGGAACAGAACCGATGAGCTGATGGAGAATTGTGGCGAAGACAGCAACACTGCAAACATAGTTGCAATATCCATGGAAGAAGGTAACCGTTGCGGCAGCAGTGACGGTGGCAGTGGTTCCAGCTAAGCTAATTTAGCAACCGATGTTAAGGTTGCTAAAGTTGATAATAGAGACGAGCTAATGGAAAGCAGAGAAGAAGGAGAACTCTCCCCTTCCTCTTCTTCCGACGTACTCTTTTGGTTTTTTTCAGCTTTGGCCACTAATTTCACTAAACAAGCCAATTTTTTTTAACCTTAAACGGGCCATAACGCACATGCGGTGTGCGTTATCCTAAATGATAACGCACATAACGTGTGCATTATCTGTAATCAATAATTAAATCTCCAGATTAATCTTATTTAGTGACATGGCAATGATGTGGCAGCACAGGGTGTTGAGGTAGACAGTAATGCACACGTTGTGTGCATTATCATGACCGGTAACAGACACTTTGAATGTGTTATTATGGCTCGTAACAAAAACTACGCCCTAGCTGCCGCTGTAACATTCCTTTCTGTTTTTTTCTTTCTTCCTCACCACCGCCCCTGCTCTTTTTTTTTCTCCATCCTCCGTTGCACCACTGCTTTCCTTCTCTTCTCCTCCTCTTTCGCTCCTTCTCTTGTTCTCTTCCTCTTCTTCTCTTTCTTTCTATTTACGAAATTAGTCTCAATTTTTTCTTCTCCTTCGTTCAATTTCTAAAATTTTAGTTTGGGTCGTCAGCACCTCCCTTGGAGTACGAAGGTTTTAGAGTTTTGGAGTGGCTAACGATAGAAAAAGCTCCACGAATAACGTTGATTTCGATTTATTCAAATTATTGGTAAATTTCTTATTATCTATAATTGTTTTAAATTTTTCGTATACTATGTGTTAACTTTTATTATTGTTTATATGAAAGTTGTCGTTTATTATGATTTGTGAATTATTTTTATGAATTTTATTTGGATTATTTTTCAACTTTTTGTAATTTATTTTCTAGATGTGGGTTTTATGATTATGTTCAAACTTGTTATAGATAAATTTGTGCATGTTTGATCATTTTTTTAATCTTGTTGTGTTTTCTATTGGAAATGTGTTTTGATGAAATGGGTGATTTGATATAAGTTATATAGTTTATTTTATTTTTGTCATAAACCGTGATTATTTATTTTTTGTGAAATTTTTTAGCATGTTTATATTATTCTATTAATTTTATATTGTTAGCTTTTATATAATTTTATGTTAGTAGCTAAATTTTTTTGACGTTTTTTTACAAAAAAAAGGGAATATAATCTTCTTTAAACCCTAACTTTGAAACCTAAATCCTAAAACCCTAAACTATAAACCTTAGAAAGTGTGGAATAATACTTCACTTTAAAAATTTTACTCTAAACCGTAAACCCATAAAAAATTAAATTTGTAAAGTGTATAATGCTATACCTAAAACCCTAAAACCATAATAATGAAATCCTAATCCGTAAACCCTAAACCCTAACATTTATCTATTAAACACTAAACTCTAGAACCCTAAAACCCTAAACTTTTTTAGCCTAAACCCTAAACCATAAACCTTAGAAAATGTGTAATAATACTTTACTTTAAATATTTTACTTGAAGTTCTAAACCCATGAAGATTTAAATTTAGAAAGTGTATAACCCTAAACCGTAAAATCCTAACATGGAAAACGTAAAACCCTAAAACCCTAAACCCTTGATGTTAGCCCTAAGCGCTTTATTGCATATGATTTTGATTATGATTAACATATGTTTGTGTGAGTATTAAGCATAGTTTCCATAGAACAAAAGAAGCATATTTGAAATCTCAAGGCTACGCTCTTAGAAGCGAAAGATCTTGGTGATCAAGTCAAAATGAAGGAGAAAAGATCAAGCCATTGAAGACCTTGAAGACTTGTGTCTTAGTTAGGGATGTGCTAAGGTATTTCTTTGTAAAACTCCCTAACTCTCATCTTTGATTGTTGATCATGTATGAAGCTCTTTGCATAAATTTCTTTCTGTAAATCTTTCTTGAAATCCAAGTATTCTTGATAGAGTTTTTGATATCTTTGAAAGTTTTTCTTGTCTAAAAGAGTATCAAGAATACATGTTTTTAAAATAGGAAGGAAAGCTCTTTACTTGTAAAATACTGCCGGTAAAATCTTCTCAAAAATCAATCATTCAGTTTTAAAATCGGTCGTCTGATTTTTGTAAGATGCGTCCGAATCTTTCTGTTTCAAAATCAGTCGTCTGATTTTTGTAGGATGCGTCCGAATCTTTCTATTTCAAAAATCAGTCGTCCTATTTCAAAAAAGGGCTCATCCGATTTTCCTGTATAAAGAAATCGGACGTCCGTTTTTAGAAACTGGTTGTCCGGTTTTCCTTTTTATTGTGAAAAATATTACCGTTACACAGTGCAACGATTACTTTCTCTCTCCTTCATATATATATTGATTTTTTTATCAGCTGTAAAAGTAAGAAGTTTGGTGAAATATTTATTGAGATCATTTAAGAACCTTTAAAGAGCTTTAAAGTACATTACTTCAAACAAATTTTCATCTCACAAAAACATCTTCTTGAGCTTCATTTGTGATCATCCATCAAAGAAGAAGTAAAAAGGAGCTTGTAGAAGCATTAAATTGAGTCGTATCTTTCATTCCCAAGCTCATTTGGTAATATTGTTCTTAACTCATCTTTCTTTTATGATCATCAGAGGTTTGTGTTGAAAAACCCCTTGGGTTATCCTATGGTTGTATTTGTATTGGTGATTGAGGTTGCTTGCAAAATCCTTTGTGGGTGATCCTCAAAATTGTGATTGTTGTATACCTTTTATTATAGTAGATTTGGAAAATCCTTGGGTGTTGACTCAAGGTAGTAGATGTAGCTCTTTGAGAGAGTGAACTACTATAAATCGTTGTGCCTCTTCATTCTATATTTCTTGCTTGATCGTCATAATTATAAGATTTTATTTGATCGGGAATTTTATTGAAAAGCGTTTTAGAATTCTTTCTCAAACAAAATTGGAGGTTTTTATCTTTTAATTACACAAAAGATTTTTCAAAAAGTAGTCAAAAATCTTATTCACCCTCTCCCTCCCCCCTCCCACCGCCCCCTCCTAAGGTTTTTCACTTGAAATCTTAAACCGCGAACCCTAAACCCTAACCTTTATCTATTAAACACTAAACTCTAGAACCTAAAAACCCTAAACTTTTTTAACCTAAACCTTAAAACCCTAAGTCATAAACCTTAGAAAGTGTGTAATAATACCTTACTTTAAATATTTTACTTGAAGTTCTAAACCCGTGAAGATTTAACTTTAGAAAGTGTATAACCCTAAACCGTAAGCACCCCTAACACCCTAACATGGAAAACTTAAAACCCTAACATTGAAACCTTAAAACCCTAAACCCTAAAATTCTAAAACCATAAACAATAAACCTTAGAAAGTTTGGAATAATACTTTACTCAAAATTTTATAATTTAAATTCTAAACCCGTAAACATTTAAATTTAAAAGCGTATAACCGAAAACCCTAAAACCCTGAAATCGTAACATTGAACCCTAAAAAGCCTAAACCCTACACCTTAAAAAGTGTGTAATAATACTTTACTGTAAATATTCTACTTTTTAATTCTAAAACCTTATTGATAAATTTAGAATGTGTATAATATTGTACATAAAAAACCCTAAAACCTTTTGATATAATATAGATGGAAGAAGTCCAACGAGGTAGCATGAACATAGGTTTGAGTTAATATGGAGAGGGGATCATGAGACGTGTATTACTGATCTTCAGCGTAGACGTTTCGGTCGCAATCTATTTCAGGCTTACAGTACAACTCTCTGTAGGTTGGTTGATATTATCGATAAAACATGTTCAGGGAAAGGTTTTAGATGTGGTTACATTGGTCTCGACCACACACTTATTACTGTGTTAGTTGAGTGTTGGAGACTTGAGACTCACACATTTCACATGACTTGTAGTGAGGTGACAGTCACTCTACAGGATGTGCACGTGTTTTGGGGCTTACGGCTAGAGGAGTTGCCTGTTACAGGCCCCACTTGGAATGTACATAAAAAACAGTATTGGATTGAGATGATTGAGAGACTTATTGGTATGCGGTCGTCCCTTACTCACTTTTCGGATACAAGGTTAAGAAGAAACCTCTAGAGGCTTGGATTTTGAGAGAGTTCACCGGATCAGAGAGTGATGATGACCCTATCTTGCGTACCCGTGGATTTATTTTCTGACTTCTTGGAGGTCATATGTTTCTTGATATATCGGACAGCTTGATTCACGTCCAGTACACCAGTTTGTTGGAGGATTTTGATGTCATCAACACTTCCAGTTGGGGTAGTTGTGTATTAGGGTTTTTATATGGGCATCTGTGTGGGCATCTTTAGGGGGTGCATGGCAGATAAGGGGAGCCCTAGTGCTACTTTAGTTTGGGCTTAGTCGCGTATTCCTGTATTGCATCCTCAGCTAGATCGGCATGTTCATCCAGACCCTCTTGCTCCACTTGGTGCTATGTGGTGCACATCATTTGATTTCAGCCAGCTGCCTATGCATGTCTTGCTTACGTATAGAGATCAATTAGATTTTATGTCATCCGATCAGGTTTGACTTTAAAATAATTTTTTTTACTTTCTTATTATATTTTTTGTTCGATTATTATTTAAATATTTTAATTTACTGAACAGTTTGTAGGGCTACCCTCCCTTTGATATATTAGGGTTTATAGTCTATAGATAACGCATCCCATCATCGTTGTTCATGCTGAACATAGTAAAATTAAACATTTGATACTCTTCATAGAATGAAGGCCCTTTCATTGTCATTAGAACCCGCGAAGATTTGGATCCATTCCTTGTTGCTTCAATATTTTTCTAATAAGTTCATCATGTGTTACCATTCGAGTAAAAATTCAAGTTTTCTTTGCTACTCCAGTGAAATAAGAACCATACGCATCTCTTACATGTTCCGAATCCCAAAATAATAAAACTCTAACAGGGTGAGTTGCATCCGTGTTCATTGTTTGTAAGAAGTGTGAAGGAAAGGGTAACGGAGTTTCTAAAATAGAATAGGAAGAAAATATTGTGAAAGTTGTTGTGTGATCTACAAATTCAGGTTAGGAGTCCGTATATATAGAGTTTTACGCACCTTTCAAAATCAGTTAAATTATTTTGATTTGTCCATTGATCACGTGGGGTTGTCAGAAATAATTCAAAACTGTCGAAAGTTTTTCTAACTCGTCAAATCTTCACATAGGCATGTCAGAAATAAGATAAAATAGTTGTCAAATATTTCTGACTTGTCAAATCTTCACATGGGCATGTTGAAAATAAGACCAAAAAAGTTATCAAATTATTTCCGACTTGTTAAATTGGCAGAGTTGCAGTCGGAGAATAGGAGCGAATAAGATAATTGTTAATGATAACGCACATAGGTGTGTGTTACAATATCAAGGAACAAGGATTTTGTGGTTTTGATAACGCACACGCCATGTGCGTTATAATTGAAGATAACACATATAATGTATGCGTTATTAGCCACCTAAGCAGCTTCCTACCACATCAGTTGTCACATCATTAATCAAGATCAATCTTTATATTTAATTACTTAGTGGAAACGCACACAGCATATGTATTTTCATTAAAGATAATGCACACGTTATGTGCATTACAACCCTATGAAGAATTAAAAAGGAATTACCACATTAGTGATTATTTTTCAAAATATGGCCAATAATATAAAATACTTACTCTTTTCTTCTGTTTTCTCTTTCTCTGCTTTGAACCTGATTTTCTGTTTAAACTTGAAATTTCGTACTAGAGTAGCTATGTTATTTAAACTTTTATTTTTGTTAGTGAATCAAGTGTATGATCAGCTCTTGAATTTCCACGAATTCATGTTATGTTTTTTTCTTTTGTTTTCTCTTTTTATTGATAAAGTACTTGTGATTGATAGCTGTTGTCTCGTTCAAATTTTCAAAAGAAATAGAAAGAGTCCGTATTTTGATCCATTTTTTTTTATTTCAAAATAAAAAATAGGTCAATATAAATGATTTTTATGAATTGGCTTTTAAAATTCAAAAGAAAAATTAGTCTAAAATGCATTCAAAAAGACCTTAAATCTCACTTTTTCTTTCTTAAAAAATTTAGATTTTACGGATTTTAAAAGAAAAATTATATACTTTATTAAAAAAAATAGCAAATTAACTATTAAATTTTTAGTAATAATATGCGTTTTAACCGAACACTTATTTCATCATATTTGTTTATGATGAATTACAGTAGATCATCAATTTGGTGATATATTGTAACTCATCACATTAAAAAATATTGATGAGTGTTTTATTTTCTTTTTTAGATTATTAGTTTTTATATTATTGAAGTGGTGATGTCTAATTGGACAAGAGGCACACAAGAATCTAGTATTGTATTTTGGAATGCAAACTACAACCGAGTCAAATGGCAAAAAGGCATGTTTTGTTTCTCTTGATTACATATTTGTTCGTGGATGCCATAACTAATTAAAACAACTTTACTAAGGCCGGCAATATGATTGCTTTATTCCTTAATTACACCTAAAACAAGTATAAAAAAAAGCCATTATACATAAATTGTTTTCTTCTAATTTCTTCTTTTGATGGGTAATATACATGTTTATATAATAGTTCATTGACGAAGCTCATAGTTTAATTGAAATGAGCTTCTATTTTTGTATGAAAGGTTATAGCACATCCAATTCGAAAGTAAAAATGCTTTCTTTTCTACGTATAAAAAAGGCGATAAAGTCAACTCGAAAATCTATAAGGATAATTCGAAAAAAGTTTTAAAAGTCTCATTTTCACCTAAACACTTCTTCTCTCCTCTCTAAACTCTCTCTAGGACTTCTAAATTCAATCTTAAATCTTGGAAGATTCGACCGTCTAAATTAGAAAAAAAAAGGTGAGTTCTTCAATCTATTCTCATTTATCTACAATTTTATTGGTTTATATCGTAAAAATATCCCTTTAATATTAAAAAATGGGAGCTTTAAAATATCAATTTTTTTCCTGAGTCGAGCACTTTCACCCGGATGATGGTACTTTCACTCCAATTGGACGAAAGTTTCCATGCACTTTCGTCCAGCCCTGGCGAAAGTGTTTTTATTTTTTTAGAATTATTTTTTTTTCAACAAATGATTATTTGAAATCATTAATTAATTTTATATATGTAGAATGACTGTGACTAGTTGTTTATTTTTTTTAACGTGATAATATTTAATTGTTATTATGAGTATGAATGAATATATGATATGAAATAAATTTTGTGTATATAAAGTCAATGTAACTAGTTTAAAATTGTTTGTTTATAATTGTGTTTAATAAGGAAACGTGTTATGTAACTACCGAACTAGTTGAATTTTAATTTGAATTGATCGTTATTCTTGGCCTTAGGTTTAGGGTTTAGTAGGTAAGATTGAATAATCTATAAATTAATAAATATTACATAACAATATTACTAAAGAATATTAGTGATGAATGGCCTTAGGTTTAGAGTTTAGTAGGTAAGATTGAAAAATATATAAATTAATAACTATTACTAGAGAATATTACTAAAGAATAATAATAGTACGAAAGAAATAATAGAAATGAAATAATAGATCCGGATAATAATAAATAATAAAATAATAATAGATGTTGAAAGTAAATATGTGATAAACAGCTATTAACGAGTTTGAATAAATAATAGATGGTTCGACCTAGCGGCCGCAGAGAAGGTGATAATCTTGGTCCTGTCATGGACAGGACATGTCGAGTTGAGGAGCGAACTGTCACAGCTTCGTCTAGAGGTGTGAGGGGATGGCATAGTACCTCCGATCTCCCCGCTACTCCTACCTATCTTGCACCTGATTTCCATCATGGTACAGATGAACCCAGGTCTTCTGTCCAACCACCGGCCATACCTTTTAGATCTCGACCTCCTCTCCAACCCCATCAATCTCACACCCCTGTGTCCTATGAGTCATATGGATCTGCACAACCATCATCACACCCCACAGACACAGTATATGATCCATACTTACATGCTCTAACTATACAACCTCGCATACCATATAGATCTGCTACTTAGGAGCCTATACTAGAGTTTATTGGTCAACCGAGGCAGATAGGGGCTGATTTTTTTTATCAGATGTTTGGTGCCGTCCCTCAGGATTTTTCATGCAGCACACATAGGTATTCTTATACTGAGTATGGTGTTTCATCTTTTGTTCCTTATGTACCGAGTCCTGCAGATAGGGTATGTGTGGTGATATTGGCTTGGAGGGTGATAGGGGGGTTGGAAAGGAGCAAAAAAGAGTCGGATCCCTACATAATGAGGGAGAGGCGGATGAGAGAGGTGATGATAATACTGATGGTGATGGTGGTGATGATGATGATCGGGATGAGGATGATGATGTTGGTGATGAGGAACAGCCCGTGCCCGTGGCGCCTGTGGTACATGCTAGTGCATCCGACATGTGTCCTCGTAATAAGAAAGGGAAAGCGTTGATCGGCAGCTTTATGTGGGTGATGAGTAAGTTTGCAGGGTCTCGTATCAAAAGACCCGAAGTGCCTCGTGAAGTTCTGGCTCTGACACAGAAGAGGAAGAAAGTGAAGCCGTCAGATTGGGAGTAGACAGAGCCAACAGAGGGAGGTCCTGTTGACCTGGAGCCTATCCCATCATACGGTGGACATGTCACGGGTCGGATATGGTGTGGACAAGTACATTTCCTTATGTTAAATTTACATGTTATTATTATTTTTATTATTCTTTAATCTATAAAATATTTTTATTGTTATAAATAGAGTATAATAATGTAATGAAACTATATTAATTTATTTGTTTCATGTTCAGGATTGTGGTTCATTGAAGTTCTGATCGGGTTACATGGCACTAACAGGTTGGAAACTTACTGATGCACATGTTCTGCTCTTGGCTTCTGGGTCAGGTCTTACGCACCTACGATCGTGTATATTTTAACACCCCAACGCTGCATTATTGTCGGCCTTTGTTAAGAGGTGGCAACCCGACACGAACAGCTTCCACATGCCATGGGGTGAGATGACTGTTACACTAAACGATGTGGAGCTTATTCTCGGGGTTCCTGCATATGGTTCGGTAGTGGATTCGAGATTATCCAGGGAGCAGTTGTTACGGCTGGTTCAGGATGATCTGGGTTTAGCTCTCACCGGTGGTTTGGGGTTTAATGCAGCAGAGCTTCATGCTACCGCCACCAGTAGACAGACTTCACTGTTGCCTCGTGTCAATGTGTATTTAATTTCAGCAATTTGACCTTGGATTAGAGACTCGATATCCAAATCATCGTGATACGTTGATAACCACACCTTCAACACAGAATGTTCGCTCTCAGCACGGTTCGTTGTCTCTACACCAAAATGCAACACTTGAGATGTCCAAACCCGGCAAAATTTATGGGCAAACGGATTCAACCTTGTGCTAAACAGGTAATGCAGAAAGTCCAACATGCTTTTCCACCTAGTCTTCAGCACCTCTAATTTTCTCTGATATTCAACCTCATCAATTTGATTCGTTAATTTTTTCCACGAGCCATTCACGAACCGTTGAGCCACCTCTTCATTTGTCACCATCTAAGTCAACTTTGCCAACACATTATGATCGATGTGTCTTCTACATAACATATGGTATGAATTTCTGAACATATCATCAATCACCGGCAGTAGTCCACTTTCCCTATCGATAAGAATGATTAGTGGCTCTCTTTGATTGATAGTTGAACCCTAGCCATTTGACATAGCAGATTTGTTTAATATAAATGCTTGATTTGTTGAAGAACTTATCTGTATGTCGTTGCCTATTCATTGTACATAAAAGCTGTCGCCACTGTGAAGTTCTTTCCTGTCGGAGTCATCCCTACAGCTTCTAATAGTGGCATAGTATACCTTAATTAAAAATTAAATGAAAAATTAATTATTAACATTGACAACTATTTCAGACGGACTTCAAAATATTATCAACTATTTCTTAAAAAAAATTATAAAATATCAAATATCCACTACATACACAATAAATTTAATTTTTTACACGGAAAAATTAATAAAGATATCTAATAAATACAATTAATTCACTATAGTACTTATTTGTTCGTTTTATACGTGGTATCCATTATCAGTATATACGACCACGTTCTAATCATTGCAATCGATGTTGGATGTGCAACGACAATATCACTAAGTACATTGCTCTTCTCACGGTTTCTATGAAAAACTGTGTAGCCCCTCTCTGCACTTAGGCAGAGAACTTCCTCTACCGTGTTTCTTTCCTGCATCTGGTTCCTCTTAATCTTGGCAACAACATTGTAAATTTTATGGGTACTACATACATCATAAATTTCTAATTATTAACGGAATAAAAACAAATCTCTAAAATATTTAATATTTAAATAAAGTTGTAAATAAAGTTGGCAACAACATTGTAAATTTTATGGGCACTACATACATCATAAATTTCTAATTATTAACATAATAAAAACAAATCTCTAAAATATTTAATATTTAAATAAAGTTGTAAAAATAATTCTCTTATAACTTACCTAACTGCGCAGCCAACGTCTTGTTCTCGAAAAAATCGTAATATATTGCGAGGCGGTACATGACTCTTCCTGAACTGCTCAGTCTGGTGCAACTGCTCCTCCGAAAGTCTTGCAGCCTGAGCATGACCGTGATTGTAAACAGCTACTTTATGGTTGTGCCTCCCGTTTTGTACGAACAATTGCCAACTTTCGTTTGTTACCATTTTCTCTCCCTTTAGCTTAAATGGATACCCACATTTTTTCATCCCATACGATCCCCGCCTTTTTTTTGGAACTTCTTCTTCCTCATCGTCAACTATTGCTTTTTTTATATTTTTTAACTGAACCCCCGCGCTTGCAAGCCAATGTGACATACGGTCGCTGGTCAGCTGTTCTTGATCTTCGTTACCGAGTTATGATTAAGTATGTCTTCGCATTGCAGTTTGTTTTGTCCATTACACCAACTCATCTTTCGAACTAAATATTTGGCCAGTTGTGAATAAATGTCCAAGATTAATATATTCTTCCGGATCTAAAAGTTCTTCAAACGTAGTTGGATCTTCTTCAGCCTTTTAATGTAAAATGAAAATATTAACAAAACATAAAAAAATTAAAAATTAAAAAAAAACCCTAAACCGGAAAAAAATATTTCTGCACCATTTCCGCCCAGATAGACGAAAATTACCTGTCACTTTCGCCCATCTTGACGAAAGTCCCTAGGAAATTTTCGTCCAGATGAGCAAAAGTGACAGGTAATTTTCACCCATCTGGGCGAAAATGGTGCAGAAAATGAACAAAAAAAATCAATCG
Source organism: Catharanthus roseus (assembly GCA_028651295.1). Lineage (NCBI taxonomy): Eukaryota > Viridiplantae > Streptophyta > Magnoliopsida > Gentianales > Apocynaceae > Catharanthus > Catharanthus roseus. The sequence continues at coordinate 1,226,400 of JAPQWS010000087.1, forward strand.
ATTTCTTACCTCAAAACCAACATTTTCTTCCAAAGATTCTTCAAAGGAATCCATATTTTCTTCAAATCTCGTTTTGATGTTGAAAGATGAAGTTTTTTTAGAGAGATGTTAGAGAGAAAGTTTATAGAGAGAGAAAGAGTTTAAGTTAAAATGAAATTTTTTTAAATTATCCTTATAGATTGCCGAGTTATTCTTATCGACCCCTAAAAAAGAAGCACGACATCTCTTCACATTTTAGTGAGATTATGATGACAAAATTGAGTATAATTCTCGCGAGTTATGATGAATAAAATATACCATAATGATGAAGTAGTCCCTCACTTCGACTTGCTATTATAATTCTAATATCCATTATCTTTTATTATTAGAAAAAATATATCATAATTCTATCGTTAAATAGGTGGACAAATAATTTATAAAATTAAAATTTAATTTTTTAACTATTTGAAATATATATATATATATATATGTATATACACACGCGTGTCAACATGTTAAAAATAATGGCTGAGTCTAAACTTTACCTTCAATAGATATCTATAAATGAAAATTGTCCAAATTTGTAAAGAGTTCATTTGATCACTAATGAAATATTTGGAATATTAGTATGCACTGAAATGGAATGACTTTTCTTACTTTCTTTTCCATTTCGGTATTTAGTATGCAAAATAGAAGTAGAAAAGTCTTTCGATGGAAACTCATTCCAAGAAAAAGTGGGAGAAGTCTTTCCACACTAAAACTTAAGCAATGACCTTTCCAGGATAAGTTGGAAAGAAAAAAATATTATTGTGACTATCATTGTACCCGAGGATATTATATGGAAAAAATATTACAATTTAATTTTTAATTTCATTCGTACAAAAAAATTCTCACAGTACTTATGCGAGTTTAATTAAAAAAGAATTCTCACCAATGTTAAAAATTATTTTTTATTTTTTATTATTTCCTTTATTTATATTTTTATGGCATATTTATACCTTGATTCACGTCTATATTTTATATATTATTTTTTTGAATATTTAACAATTATAATATCTGAAGATTTAAGTAATATACTATAAAATATTATTACATTTTAATATTGAATAATAGTTTCACCAAAAATAAAAAAAGAATCATCATTCTATTTTGACTTCTTCATCCTAACAATAGAATAGAAAAAGGATTCCGAACTCATCTTAAGTAGAAATTATTCTACATAAAAAAATTATTGTATTCTATTTTATTCTAGTGTGGCAAACATGTCGTAGGCTGTGAATGTGGATTTCAACCAACAACATATATATATATATATATATATATGTCGAAAGTGCTCAAAAGAAAACAAATTTTCTTTTCTAAATAGAATTTGTCTAAGAGAGGGAGGATATCATCAGTTATTGTGGAAGAACAACGGAACAAGGAAGACCATAATGCAAAATGCAACTTTTTGATTTTAAAGAAGTTTGATTTGTGGTCCAAAATATCAAGTGGGCATTACTTACTACCTCTTAATTTGGGGGAGAAGGATTTGGAAACTCAATGTAGTCCTTGTTTCCATCGAAAAGTCTCCCATGAACTCAATCAAGTTCCTTCAAGGACAGGGAAGAGATCACACATTTCTCTTAAGTTTTTGTCATTTGAGGACACAAAATGTTCAAGAATGAAAAAATCTCTTAAAATACAACTCCCATATTCCAAATTCAGTATTTTCAATTAAGCTTTTTTTTTTCCCTTTAAATTGTGTGGATCACGAAGTAGATGTGAATTAAAATTTTAATTCAAGATTTCATTTTTAAGATTTAATATTTTCTATCAAAATTTTAAAAAATATTTAATCAACTTAAACTCTATACATGATAGGGTTTGTCTAATGTGTACGGCTAAGGTACAACACTTATATCATATACCGGGTGTACCTTACAAGGTATACCCCACATTTCATTACTACTCATGCATTTGCTCATGCGAGCACACATATCTATTTCAGGTTCCATCAAAATATTATCTATTTGGCTTGATCTCCCAAATTGACGTCAACCAAGTTCTGTGAAGATAGACAGGAAAAGAAAGTTTCCATTGATTATATATTCCACAAACATAATATTGATGTTCAACGGGTTATGTGTTCTATAAAAATAGTATTAATTTCCATAGGTTCTTTGTGAGGTACATGAGTTGTGTTAGTGTTGTTGAGATTACAAAGTTTCTGTGTTAGCCTTCCATGAAAATAGAATTATGTGTTAGTGTTCCGTGAAAATAATATTCAAGTTTCTTGGATTATGTATCAGGGTTCCAATAAAAATAGTATTAATGCTCCATGGCTTTTCGGTTAAGGTTTCCTAAGAATATACTATGACTCTGTTTGATTGATCAGGAAAGTGAAAAAGGAAAATAATTACTTTTCAAAATTTTAAATTTCAATATTTAATTTATTACTTATATTTTGGGAAAAAATCACATTCCTAGAAAGTGGGAAAAATAAATATAGAATCTTGAGATAGTGAATTGTTACTTGGAGGTGGTATCATGATTCCTTTCCTTATGATTCTAAAAATAATAATAAAAATATTTTTTAAAATGAATAAAAAAGATATTTAAGATTCTTTTTTTTCTTTTTTATTTTTTACATATTTATAATCTATCATTCTCTTTATTCTTATTTATTCATTTCTTTCATATTCAGAATTTTTTTTCCAACTTTTTGCTAGTATATTATTATATAAAAATATTAAATCTTCTCTAAACTAATTTATAAAAGTGGATTCTCTCTCTCTCTCTCTCTCTCTCTCTCTCTCTCTCTCTCTCTCTCTCTCTCTCTCTCTCTCTCTCTCTCTCTCTGTCTCTCTCTCCACATTCACATAAATACACTTGACAAGAAAAATATTTTTTTATTGAATTAGATGAACCTTTTTTTTTTTAAAGGTAAATTAATTGAATATCAAATTAATGAAGAATGATGTATAGAAATAGAACTAAAGTTTTTTATTTAAGAATAAAAGCATTTTTTTAATTATGAAATTTATAGTTTTGTTTTGATTTTTTTAAAATAATATATTTAAATTGTATAACTCTTTTTAAGGATATTATAAAACACAAATTTATATGAGATATTTATATGTAATTTAAAATAGTACTATTAAATTTTGTGTTAGATAAATGAACTGGGTCATTTTGCCCAAATTGATATAATATAAATTCATTACTTGGTTATATTTTATTAAACTAAATATTTGAAAAGAATTCTTGTTATTTTCCTTCTTAACATTATGATATATCCCAAACAAAGTAAAGTAATGTGTATGAATTTACATTCCATGGATTTAGATTCCAAGTAATCGCATTCTTATCTCAACTCTCCTTTCTCGCCAATCAAACTGGGCCTATATGTTTTGTGGGTTATGTATTAGGATTTCATAGAAATAGTACACTATTAATGTTTCACGTGGTATGATACATATGTTAATGTTCCTTGTAAAATAGAAAATATCTCATGGAAATACAGTTGTAGAAACATGGAAATCCAATAATATATAACTTTAACAATTAGAAAAAAGATAAATCACATAGGGAAAACGATTCTTCCTCCTCATCTCTTCCAATAACGATTATCCCTCCACACATTTTCTTGATAAGATAAAACATTATATCACCCACATATATTAAAAACATAAAAATATACAATTTAATATTTCATGAACTGCTACTTATATAATCATAGAACTAAAGTTATAGAAACATGGAACTTAAGCAATTGAAATATGGAACTCTAATAACATATAACTTTAACAATCAGAAATCACATCAATCACACATGAAAATTAAAAACGATTATTCTTCATCATCTCCTCCAATAGCAACTTTTCCACATTCCTCCACAGATTTATTTTATACAATTCAATCAATAACATACAAAAATATAGAGAAATTACTAAAGTTGTTGTCGTCGATCAAACAAGATGAAAATTGAACTGCTACTGTCATTGGAACCTACTGCCAATCTTGAAATGTTGTTGCCACTGTGAAAATCGTTCTTTTGAGAGAGAGAGAGAGAGAGAGAGAGAGAGAGAGAGAGAGAGGTGATAATGATTTGATTAGAGATTTCTAAAGAATATTGATGAAAAAAAGGTGATAATGATTTGATTAGAGATTTCTGAAGAATATTGATGAAAAAAAGAAGAAGGAATGAACAAAAGAAGAAAAAAGATAGAGATGCAAGGCTGTAAGAGATATGGGAGAACAAAAAGGCGTGTAAATTAAAAATTCCTTAAAATTTATATCAGATTTTTATATTTAATAAAACAACGTAACTCTAATAGAGAGTACTCTATCGAGTTTTATGGAAGTTTTTCATTTCAATTATTATGGATACCAGAAATTATAACTTGTTGTTTACTTAACAATGTTTTCTTAATTCTCAACAAAAGTACTTTGGACCTAAAGAAGAAGAAGGAGGAGGAGCATTCTCGGATTGGCAACCCTATGCCCATTGACGCATTGCTGATGCTTGAGGTCGAGATGAGGATGAAGAAGGAGTACGCCTATGGGTTCAGTGCCGTAGGGTCAGCTCGTATGAGAGCAGAGGTCCGTGGTACAATTGGAGCCTACCCTCTCCTTCCTCTAGACGGTACCCGGCAGCAGATTGTGTAGGTCACTGACCAGATTTTTGCAAAGAAGATGCAAGAAGCCGGTCGAGAGTAGAATCAAAAGATTGCATACAAAACGCATGTTCTGAGTGAGTGTGCCCCTGGCATTTCGCTGATTTGGGCTATTGGCCTGAGGACATACCAACTATTGATTTACAGTTGCCTCCAGAATGGCAGATGTCCACTGAGCCGAGCAGACATGGGGGCTAGGAGGATGCAAAGAAGGACAAGGATGATGGAGAGGAGGATGATGATCAACTTTCTCCTCTTCTTAGATATAACTTTATGTTACATTTCATTATTGTAGTATTTGTATTTATTTGTATTATTTTTTATGATGACTATTATATATTACATTTTGTTTATGTGAATGCGGTGGGATTTTTATTTTTGTATATTATTGTTTGTTTGGAAGTTTTTTTATTTTTAGGGTTTTTTCTGTATTTTCATAGTAAATATTTTTTAAAAATAAAATATTGCGACCACCTTGCCAACTGCTGGCAGTTGCAAAATATATATTTTTCGTGACCACATGTTAGTTGCAATATCTAGCAGGAATCTCATTTGACGCCAAAATTTTATGATTAAAGTGGATCGGTCTCAAAGATCAATAACCTGGAAGTTAGCAACAGGCCATTACAAAGTCTGTCACAAACTTTTGATGTGCGACCACGATTTAGCGACTGATACTATCAGTCACCGCAACTCGGTTGCAAAGTGCCTATTTGCGACTAATTCGTTGATTGTTATTTAACAGTTTTTTTAGTGTCTCTTGCAAGGTACACTTGGGTTTACTATATAATTTGCCTTTGAGACATATATTGATATGGATTAGTTTTTCAATTTAATACGTAAGTTTCTTTAAGGTTTAACAATTTTATTATGATTTTAAATTTTATGAGATTTGACATTTCTATATGAGTATATTTTATTTATATACAGTATATTTTATCCATATAACATATGTTATTTAATTAAACAAACCTTATATAATATAGTTTATCGTATTAATATACGACACGTTAGATTAACTCATTAATTAAATCATAGCTTTCTTTATTATCTAGACTTTTGGAGTTTCTTCCATGCCACCAAACACAATAATCAAAGAATAAATGGAATCTGTTTCAAAACTAAAATCTATTTTGAATGCGTTTTTATTTATTTTCTATGTTGGGATAAGTTCATCCTCATTATTAAAAAAAGAGTAAAGCGAGAGCAGGCGAACGTGGCAGTGAGGAGACATTGACAAGGAAATTAGGTGGTTCAATTCGGTTCGGTTCCAATTATTACGAGAAAAGTTATATTTTGGAATGGAAGATGAGATGAGATGAGATCAGATCCATCCCACAAAAAATAATTTTTATTTTTTATTTTTTATTTTTCGGTGGAAGAAATGAATCTTTGGTGTCTGAAAACGATTCTTCAAGGAATTTCCATAGTCATTTTTTAGCGATTTCTCCTAGAAAACTGCTCACGCCTTTCATACCCATAATTTCTTTCAAGAAAAAAAAAATCCATCCATCCATCCATTTTTCACATAATTAATTTGACAAGTTATTTGGGGATTGAAACATCTTAAATTAAAATTGAAGGACTAAAATAGAAAGAAACTTAAATTATTTAAGGACTAAATAAGACAATCTTCTGGTTAAAATATTAGATTTGGATCTAACTTACTCCAGAAAACACTTTTATATTGAGAATCCTACATCGCCTAATTAAAGAATTAATGAACTTTTAATAAGTTTGGAAAATCTTTCTCTTCTTGAGTTACTTTTTGAAATAAGTTATGCGCAAATTTAAAATTTTTAGTATGTCTTACAGAATTTAATACTCCAAACCTAAGCCTGGAGTTTAACATATCAAGAGTTTATTAATTTTTTAATCAATGAATTTTTTATTAAAGATAAATTACATTTCTTCCTAGAAAAGGAAAAGAAGAGGAATGAGGAAGGAAATTAGCGAATCTACTTTAAAGATTTTGAGAGGACAAAAAAACAAGAAGAAAGAATTGTTGCAAGAATTTATGTTTGTATTGTAGTAGTAAAGTAATAAAGGGAATTTTTTGGGCCGGGGATTCTCCCATATTCAACTCATTTTCTTTTTTTCTTTTTTATACATTGAGGAGTAAAGTGTCAATCAAGTAATTTTTAATAATTAATTTAATTATCCGCTGTACATGTTAGAAAAATAAAATAAAATAAAATTGGGTGAGACCGAGAGCCCCCACCCTACCAAGAACATGTTGTTTGCCGCCTAGCCGGCTCCCCTCTCATACCAAAAACTATTTATATCCTCACCTGCTTAATTTCACAATTCATTAGTTAGGATACATATAAATATGAGCTATATATATACATATTAAAATAAATATTTTTTTAATGCATGTTTCAGATATACGTTAATAAATCAACTATTCAATTTAAGATATTAATTTTTTAAAGTTTAATAACTTTTTTTATGTTTTATAAAATTTATTAAACTCAAACTATCATATAGATATATGTTTTATTTATATTGATGTATATACCTGTGCATAAAGTAAAAATGTCAAAACGTGTTAGGTTCTCATATGATCTTTTGAGTAGAGATTATTATGTAAATTACACGTGATTTGTTCATAAAAAAGGTAAAATAGATATTAAAGTGCTCTTATTTATTAAAATCAATAATTTTCATCATACTTTGAAACATATATATTCCACATGCATAAGTTTACCTTATATTTTGCTTATATCATTCTTTTATCACTATATAAGGGTAATATTATGTTTATTTTACACTTTTATAAATAAATTATAAGTGCTTACTCGATAATTTTCTCATCTCTACATTTAATATTTTTGGTTATTCGTAAAAAAAGTTGAGTAGCATAAATAATTGGGAAAAAATAATAGGCCATAAATTTATTAAAAGTAAGAAAGTGAAAGATAATTTTTTTTTACTATATTCACTTAGTGTTATGATGAACTATTTTGAAGACATGTAAATAGATTATAGTATTAGTAGCATGAAACAATTATAAGTATTGTAGTAGGGGTGGGGTGGGGTGGGGTGGCGTGGGGGTTATAGTTTGAATAGCCAGTTTAACGACTTCATTAGTTGAATGTTGGAAGCATTAATTTAGATGTTGGATCATCCTTAGAACAGCCGAAAAGGCACATCAAAGAAGAATTTTTTTCCCCCTCCATTGTTAAAATTATTTATTTAATCTGAAATTTTGTTGTGGGGGAAGAGAAGAATATTTAGATGCGTGCGATTTTGTCAAAAGGTGCAGGTAAGGGTTTTTGCGGCCATGCCATGGCCTTGCTTTTATATTTCTGATATCATCCAAGGATATATATATATATATATAGCAAAGACTAACTAAAGTTATAAAAAGTCACGTTACAAAAAGTGTATAATTTGATGGTGTAATTTTTTTTATTTAAAATTTTTTATTTAATATGTCAAGTGAGAGATTTTAAATTCAAATTATCCAATGAATGATTTGATACGCAGCATGTCAGTACTGTTTTAGAAATATTGTGCCCTCCAATTTTTGAATTATTCAAAAAAAAGAAAAAAAACTGACTCACGTGAGGAATGAGAGAGAAGGCCGATGCAAAGCATAATCATAATAATGTGGTAAAGCTCCATCTTTCTTTCAAATTTGGTTGCTCATCTTGTTGGCTTTTTCTACTTCGATGATTAGACAAGAAGAATAGACTCATTCTCATTCTCACCCGTAATTATAAGTGTGTTAAGACTTAAGATAAACAAATGAAATTAAAAAAAGAAAGTTGTTGAAATAATAAATAATTTATAGTCTTTTTTTTTTTTAAAATAAAAAAGAAAAAGGAAAGGAAATAATGATATTATTTAGTATTTACGGATCTCTTTTAACTTTTACAGGTTAGTATAAAAACATTTTATGGGTATAACAATGAACTCCTAAGAAAATAAATCTGGTGCATTTACGTTAGATTTTGAAATAAAATTGTTGAAAACAGGTTTTTATCTAACTTTAATCCTTTACTCAAAAGATTAAGTAAAATTTACACCGAGCACATGATCAAAACAAGTAGTTCAATATTCAAATAAGTAACTTCAGTATTTTTTTTTTTGATAAATACTTCGATACTAAATTAAAAATAAGTTTAGATCAACTCTACTTAAGAAAAGATACTTATTTATAAAGTAGGAAAAATATCCAAACTTATAAGTAATTTATTATTCGTAAACTGACAGATGTAAATTTGTTATTTCGAATCATGAAACTATTAGATTGGAGTTAAAAATGCAAATTATAGAAATTGTTTACTTAGAATACATAAAAGATAAAGATAAATTATTTGTAAAATGAGAAGTAGAGTTCAAAATTAAAAAAAAAAAATGATTAGATTTTTTAAACTCAATCCAAATCCAAGTGGACCCGAATCAACAAAACGCTAGTTGAAAACGCAATCAGTTTTGTCAAATTGAAACGTGTGTTTTTGCATTAGCCACGATATTGATCAGCAGATTCAATGTATGTGAATGCTAATTTGGCATAAACTTAGTAGCAGCAGCAGCAGCAGCAGTAGTAGCAAGTACGCTGTACAATGAAGAAGAGAGATCTGTCTCGGTTGGTTTGGTTGGCGCATGCTTTTAATCTTCAAAGGCAGAAGAAGAAGAAGAAGAAGAAGAAGAAGAAGAAGAACAGTATCAATATCAATCAATGGGAAACGCTGACATATTAACAGTTGAAGACATAGACCTTTTTCTGCTCCTACATTAACCAAAACTATTAATGCATCACCAGAATTTTTCTTTTGCATTTAAAAGCCGGTTCCTAATCTTCCTTTGACGGAGTGTTTAATATCATGTGTACTCATCACTCGTCCCCATCTCTTAAAAGTGGCAAGCCAAAAACCTAAGAATGGAATTTTTCATTATGTATTAGAGTTTTATACTACCCACCTCACCTAAGTACAGAATGCAAGATATATTCTGTATAATTATTTCATAACATTCTGTGTTATGATTTTAAGAAAATAGAATGCAAGTTCCATAACACAATGCAAAGTATACTCTATGTTATGGTTCCATGCTATGATAGAATATAGGTTCCATGCCGATGTTATGATTCCATATAAATAGAATGCCGATTCCATAATATGGTGCACAATTCAAGGAGTACTCGAATGAATGGTATAATTTGGGAGTGTAAGAAACTGTGAGCTATAACAATTAGCTAACGAATGGCAAATCTTGTGGTTACCTTAACAATGTTTACTGGTGAACTATATATGACACATTGGAGTAACAGTTGATACAATTACTTCTGAAAAAAAAAAGCCTTTGGTTCATTTTTACAACATGTGATGATCGAAAGAAGTACATGATCCTTTTTGGGGTCCAATTTTCCAGTGTCCTTATGTCTACCTTTTTAGCTCTTTATTTAGTGGTATAATGAAAAGAATCTTTTAACCTCTACTTGATTCCCTTTCCTTTAACTGCTATACCTGTAAAATGAAATGGAGAAAGAGAAAGAAAGAGACAAAACATAAGCCTTGGTCCTAATTTTGATGTCTAAATAAGATGAGTAAAGAGTAAACCGAAAGGATGATGCAAAAGAGGTGTTACCTATACAGGGCTAAGCTGAGGAACATCAACTAAACGCTCCATATTTTGCAGCTGATCATAAGGAGCAATCTACAAAGCAAAAAAAGAAACCCAAATATGGGAATATTTTAATGAATAGGGAAAATTGATTAAACTTCTGTTCAAATACCACTGAATTGACAAATGCCTGCAACTAGTATTTCTTTACTCATGCATTTGTCGTTGTCTCCAGTTTTGGTTAATTTCTAAAAGGTGTTTCTTCCGTGAACTTCAAGATAAATGAGAGAACTTTAGTCCTTTTGATTATGATGCTCATATAATTATTGTACTATCATGGAAGCTTTGAATATGAGAAGCTTTCCCAAGTCACATTCAGGAATTTATGGATCTCACCCTGCTTCATGTATCAATTCCACATTTTAGTTACAAAGTTGATGACACAATAAAATAGAAGGATTAAAGAAAACCTGGTTAAATCCATCGGGCCACACTATAGAAACAGCATAATTTCCCATTGGGCGAATTTCTTCCGGTTCAATGTCCTCGGGAATATCCGTGTATGCCAGTTTTTGCTCACCAGTCCATTCATCCTGATCCAACCACAAAAATATTGTCAATTAGAACAGGTCAATAGTTTAGAAAAGAACAAACAGAGATGTGATGTTGATAACTCTTGAATAATTGTCTATTTGTGCAGAGAAACAATGATCAAAAAAGAAAATGGTAAGGTTCCTCTCATCTTCACTGTCTCTCTAATAAACCATCTTTTATGTCTACATCACCAGGATTAAATACTAATGACATCCAATTTATTCTCTATTTCTCAAAAAGTAGCTCTTTGTTTGTTTATAATGTCATCAGCAAATAATTTTAAAAAATAGCAAAGTTCCTTTCAGCTATCTTTCCAGAATATAACCATCTGTTTGCTCTGTGTCATCAGAATCTAAATTACTAATGAAGTTGTTTTCGGCTACTCCTTCAAAAAAGTAATTCTTTGTTTGCTTTCCCTCAACAAGGATTAAAGTAATAACAAACTCCATCTTGGATTCCCTTTCTGAAATTAACTCTTTGTTTGTTTTTCAATCAAAATCTAGAGAACAAGAAGAATAAACCCCGAGGTAAGGAACGAGTTAGATATCTTCAGGCCTTTGCAGGTCCCAAAGAGCAAGTTTACAAATGTATCTAGCCATTCCAAAACTTATTGACATTGACTAAAGCATTATGAAAGTTCAATGGTGAACTTCCCACCACGTATAACTAATTTGCACTAGGTTGCTGAATAAGAGTGCATATTCATGCCATCAATTAAGAAAACTCTTTAGTAACCTTGAGAAGTCACGCCCAGGAGCTAGTGATTGGACATGATAAGCCAGAAAACCTATTTAGTATTAACAAGAGGATGGATGCAGTGTAGAAAAATAATAGGGAGTGGCTGCCAGTCTAGGAAGAAAAAAGAAAAGGAGGATAACTGCCCCAAGGACATAATATTCTTTCTACCTGATCATTCCAACAAATCCCAGACACTGAATGTAATCTGGTGGTGAAAGATATTGTTACTGCAGTTTTTCCTTTAAAGAAAACTGTAGTTGGTAATAATGCGGCCTCCACTTAGTCCAATAACAAGTAAACCCAGAAATGTTAACGAGAGAAGCCACTTTTTCTCTCTAGCACACACTCATTTGATCATGTAGTCTAGAAAACTAGCATTTAGCACAAAGGGATAAAAAGGATCCATAGAAATAGCTAACAATCAAGTTTACGGGGGTATTAAGTTGAAAATTGCGGTGACTAAGGAAAGGTCTTCTCACCCTTGATTTGGAAACATGAGTCATTTCAGAAGTCAGGTCGACCAGCGGTAGCATGTTTTAAGGAACTTCCGGCATGGTAGTAGGACTTGATCTCTTATTGTTAGAGCCAAACTATGTAGGGCTGCTGGAATGGAATAATTCTCTCTATGATGTTTTGCCAGGAAATCACATACATATAGACCAACATGGATGTTCTTAACACTATTTATAGATTACCTTTCTGATCAATGAAGTGTTTCTTCAAAAAAACAAAATGGAGAAATTATGTGTTTGTACAATAAGAAAGTTTTGACTAATACACCAGTTTTGACTACCTACCTTTTCCTCCAAGTTTCTAACTGTTTCGGGATTAATTTATGATGTGCAAACAATGAAAGAATTTATGAGGTGAAATAAGTCACAAGTTAGTCTCTTCGAAAGGTTTTTAACTGGACATGTTATAATTCTAAGTAGATGGAAGGGAAGTGGAACCAACAATCAACAGGAAACGCATGTTCCCAATTGTGTCTGCCATACAAATGAAGGAATATCAGGGCAGCTTCAAACTTTTATAAGATTTACGTATATGCATCTAACTCACCATAAAATTGTTGATAACTTCTCCTTAACTGCATTGTTTTACGCAAATCTCACCTAAATGTGCATTTACACCTTTGCAAATGCAGCTAAAATATGACAGCCAGCACCCTGCATATATGCCTAAATATGAACTCAGATAGGAATTCAAATTCCTCAAAATACTTTTGCACATACCACGCTTTGAGCAGAACGATCATTACGTCTTACTGTCGCAGGATGCAAATAGAATTCTTCTTCAGAGTCAGGTACTTTCACCCTGATTGCCTTGAAAGATTTATCATAAGTCACCGCAGTTGACACTGAAGGAAAGAAGGACGCTATCAAGTGACCGTACAGAATTTAAAGAAATAAGGATTAAGGACAATGCCACATGAAGGGTCCTCAAAGGCAATGTAGTTAATTTATCATACACATTGGCATAGACAATTCGAGAAATACTACACATGAGAATCTTTAGAATGGGAACAAAAATTCATGAGACCAAATTTCAAGAAAATTCTCTCCTAGACAGTTTCAGGATCATCTCAAATTATGAGAAGTTAGAAAATCACATTAGGTATGCAGACCCTTCAACAAGATCTGAAACTCAAATATAAAAATCTCAATCATGTAAGATCATTGGGGCAGCACTTACTGCTTTCCTACTCTGATGACATTTTATATCAGTTAGTTCTGGAAATACAAAAGGATACCTCGTTGACGGATCTTGGCACACTGTTGGACTACACAGACACCCAAGTCCTGAAATATTGTGGCAACTTCACTTTGAGGATCAGCAACCACTTCAGGAACCCCACTATCTCCAGAAGCAGAAAGCTGGCAGAGCAAGGAAATATTTAAAGTTGCGAAAGAACAACTCTTCTAATACACGTGCATCTATGGTTTTCTGGTGGCAAACTCTTAAAAAACAAGGCATGATTTTGGGAGGTGCCAGTGTTCACAACTGAAAGGACTGTACAAAATGAGGATGATACTAACAGGTACCCCTAAATATAATGATGAATAGATCTAGATGACAGGAAACCTAAATGCTTTGTCCATTGAACTCTAAAGATATTCATCTCTAAGAGAGCAGAGTGTTTGCACCTTATATATCAAATATATTTATGCAGAAAAGGTATGATGTACTTACACTTGGTCTAATTGGAAGATCAAATAGATGGGGAATTCCAAACTGCTCAACAACCTGCAAACCCATGGTTAAATTACTGAGAATATCAAGGTAAGCACAACCATTTGTGCAATCAACATGGAATTGTTCCAGTCATTTTCTGTGACTATTATTTAAGGCAAACTCTGCTTATATACTAAACACTTTTGCTTTTACTCTTCATTTGGTGCATCAGTTTCCCAAACTTTTCATCAAAAGAAGAGAAAACGTATCAGATTAAAACCTGAGAACCAGAACCTCTGCCAAATGGGTAATGCCGCTTTCCATCAGCATCGAAGTGGCACATATTCTCAACTACAGCAACACAAGGCACCTGACGAGTTGAATATCCATAGCCAAAAAGTAAAGTGGCAAGTCAACCACCAAAACATAGTGACACACTAAGTTTTAATTTTCATTTCCAAGATGAATAATGACCGCAAATTTCATTGGAATTTAACAGATGAAAAGCATGCTAAAAAATACCTTAAGCTTTGAAAACATGCGGACTCCCTTCGCAACATCTATGAAAGCTAACTTCTGTGGTGTGGTGACAATAACAGCAGCAGTCAGAGGAACAACCTGGTGTTAAATCCAAATGAGGAGGCAAAACATAAATTTCTTTAAATGAAGTCACTTTTCATTGAATTTCTAGATGGAAAAGACAATCACAAAATCATGATCAGTTAATCACCAGGAATTATAGTAGCACCTGGCATAAGGTAAGTTGGATATCACCAGTTCCAGGAGGCATGTCAACAATAAGATAGTCAAGTTCACCCCTGGTTGTAACCCATTGAATAGAATCAGAAAGAAATTTAAGAATGTTAATGATAACCATAACATTTGTATCAGGAAAATATTGTCACTAGAAAAAATGGTCTCTAAGCTCTTATAGCATCATATTTCTTGTGTAGTGCTGATCCAAACTTCACTTCTCACAGGTAAGCTGGACTAATATTTCAAAGGAATAAAAGAACTTTGACTTATTGGAACCATAACAGCTATCAGAGCTTTAAAGCTAAGAAGAATCTCAATACACAATCAAAGCAACATTTGCAGTGAATAGAGATGGAAGTTAATTACGGTATCAAAACTTCCAAAAGCTGACATGTTATAAAAAAATTAGAGAAAAAGAATACTTTTGAATCTGAAATTAAATGTAGTTCATGTGGTAAGCATCTGATTACCATTCTGAAGTAGTCAGTAGTTGATTGATGACCCCAGAAACCATTGGACCTCGCATTATTGCGCGACCTTGTCCAGCAAATCCGAAAGATACCAACTTGACTCCCAAGTATTCAGTTGGAATGATGGTTTTCTTCTCTGGGTTCTACTACACATCTTTGGCTGGTTATAAAATGACCAGTAAAACTAAAGTGATTTCATTCCAAAAACTAGATTATTACCATTTCAAGCAGCCTATTTTCAGGAGAAACCATTGTTGGCAAACTGGGACCATATACATCTGCATCAAAGAGACCAACTCTAGCGCCCATGCCCGCCAAAGTATAGGCGAGATTCACTGCAACAGTGGATTTTCCTACCCCTCCCTGCAGTATTGCATTGCTAATAAAAATACATAAGAAAAGAATGCATAAATATTTCTCACACGGAGCAAAGCAAGAGAAACGGGAAGATAGTAATAGTTCGAAGCCACACTCAGATGACGAAATCAACATACATTTATGTCAATGTTGTGGTCCTTTGATATATTTGACATAAAATATTTCCTTCCACTTACCGATCATCCATGAAATCTTGCATTGCTACTTATCAATATTTCTTTTCAAAAGATGGCTTTGTGTTTCTACAAGTGGAGAAGGGATAAATAAAAATGGGATGGACAGGTCAATTGGATCAACCGCGTGTCCACCCATGGATACACAAAACTCCTACAATGTCTAACCTGATTCAAAGGTAGTTGTAGATAGCATACTAAATCTTTTAGTCCAGCAGATAACTTTGGAATCGTCCTACTTATCTCCCAAGTGTATCCAAAACATATTTATCTGGAAAAAGAATACTTAAAGTAGACCGTTCTGCCAATTACCTTGCAACTCGAAACAGCTACTATGTTTGATACTGTTTGCAGACCCATTGGAAGATCTGCAGCATAAATAGGCCTGGCAGGTTGTGCAGACATAGTAACATTTACTCTATTTACCCAAGGAAGTGCTGCCACCTCATCATTAGCCTGCTGCTCAAACTGCAGAAAATATGAACTGAATTACATTATGTCACATTGGCCTGAAATAAGAGAAATTTCCTATCAAAATAATGAGAACAGAACAGGAAGAAGCTAATTATAAGATTTTAGATGTGAAAAGAAGAACTTCATAATATTAATTCAAAAAGGAGAGAAGGTGATAAGCTTCACATAACAAATTGAAAACTTGTGCTATCATTGTATTACGGGCAAACTACTGAGCCTAAAATTTGTGAACAAGAAAAATAATTATAACAATGGTGTATACCACTTTATACACACATCAATTCTTGATCAAACAATGGTGGTTTGTTTCATTTACCAAGTCCTTGATTGGACATGCTGGGGTGGTGAGCTCTAGCCGAAATGAAACCTGAGATTAGAAGTTTAATTGTCAAATTAGGACATAAAGTAGTAAATTTATATTATGAGACTCAATATTCACACATTAAAAGACCTCTCCTGTAGCCACATTGACAAGAAGATCCTTGACAAAACCACATGAGACAATGTCTGTTCCAAAGTCTGGATCAATGATCTTTGACAAGGCTTTGAGTACATCAATCTCAGCTGTTTGACATGTAACTGCAGAAGAATCCGCCACAATTCTCTAATTAGTCATATATACAAATTTCAAGAGCCTTAATAGCAACTAAGTGAAGAAAGTCTAGTCAGCTCAGAGAAGGCAGAAAAGATTAGCGGGGTATGCAGTTGTATCCAGCCCTAGAATAGAAAAGAAAAAAAAAATCCCTGGAAGAATGAAGATACTAGTCCTCCAGAGCTGCAAGACTGGTAAAGAGTGTTACACAGTATGTGTTTGAGATTTGATGACCATCTTTAGAAAGAATTGAAACAGGATATAGAACAGAGAGTAAGGGAATTGATCTCATTTTCAGGAATGTTAGATGGGCCTACTGTCCTTACATGTGTCAACTGCTAAAAGGATACCAGTTCATATATGACATGAGGCTACAATTTCATGATACTATCAGGAAAAGAGTTAGCAGCGAGAACACTGTACTTAACAATCTAGGCCAAGGCCTGCTGCATGAGAATCCTTAGCAATTGTTTACTACAAATTTGCTGGTTACATGAAGTCATACTACTTTAGAATTGGTGGTTCACGGTTGAAGATTTATCTTAGCTAAGAATGGGAATATGTTTTCTAATTATCTATATTTTAAGCAAATGCAATCTTAGACACAAGCAGAATGTTGCTTCCAAGATTCCTGGACGTTTACAAGAGTGGTTCACACTCTCTCCAGATAGCTATTAACACCCAAGTCTTTCTAGATTGCAGAGGAGAGTATTTGAAGTATTAGGATCATCATGACTTGCAGCAGACTAACATAGTCCCTGAATTAGAATATCGACTTCAATGAGTAGTTAGAAGCATTTGTGCTAGTCCCAGCCACTAGCAAATAGCAATGACTTCTTGATGACCAATATGCAGTCAGCTGAACTACTTTCACTTTACCATATTTGCATCAAAATAGTCTAACTGGTCATGGGAACTGCACAACCTCCTTTGTTATTGCAATTTTGGGCTAGGAGGATTGACACACTATATCTGAGCCATGAAAAGTAAAAACTGACAAGATGAAGGAAGGTAATCACTCTTCTCCAACCCATTGATCTATTGTTTTGCCAAGAGCGACAGATCAAGAAATTTCCTTAGTGTGGCAATCTCTTACACCATGAAACAATATTTATATATTCTATTGTAAAACATAACAAAAATACTTTAAATTGTGTTATTATCTTTTTACTATTTTTTCTTTTGTGGTAGTGAAACTCATATTCCTTAAATTAAGGAGGTTAGTTGTGGAAGTTTAAATGGAAAATTATGTTTATTTTGTAGAAGTGAACGTTCGTCTTTGGACATCACAAAATAAAGATGCGAAATATCTAACTTTGGACAGATGTAGGAGGTTGTATTATCTATTATTCGAAACAAAAAGTCAATGTCAAATGAGCATGAACTCAGTGCTAGCACTAATGCGCCCAAAATTTAACATTTAAAGGGGAATATCATCCTAACTAGAAGTAATAACTTACATTAAGTACGGTTTGAGTACCAGCACCGGAAGAACTAAAATACGCTAAATCACAAACACTAATCTATTAATGCAAGAGGAAAAACAAAAATTAAACGGCATTCTATTCAATTTCATGACGCGGAATTCCAATTAACCGAGCTCATAAACAGATATGAATCGGCGAGTTTTTCTTGATGTAAGAAGAAATTTACCTTCAGCAGAGGTAGCTTTAGCAGTGAAGGAGCTCAAACTTGAACGATTGTACGAAATACATACAGCCTTTGAATGTCTTTGAGATAGAAAAGGAGTAGCAACTGCATGTAAAACTCCTACATCAACACAAACATAACATTATCAAACATACAATATAAGAATTCTTCTTCTCGCACAAAAAACACAAGCACGTGAACAATATATATATATATATATATACACACGTAGTCGTAAAATCACAGGAAAATAGTGATAACAGAACCGGAACTCGCCTGCTTTCGTCTGCAAAGAAGAACAGTGAAATGTGAGAGCCGGAGAAGAAGAAGCGTGAAGAGAAATCATCTTTAGTGCTTTTAATTTTACTTTTGATGAGTAGCAGAGGGAATTCAGAGAGAAAGAGAGAGCCCCCTCCTCAGTCCTCGAAGAAGAGACCGCATTTTATTTGAGCCTCATGTTTGGTTGCCACGTTGTAATTCCAGAATCCAATCCGCTTATCTTAGCCACAAGAATGCACTGCTATTTCTTCGTTTACGCTTTTGTTATGGAGTTAATGAATGCAACTCAAAATTTATAAAAATAATTTAAAAATTTTCATTTTAAACATTTCACTCTCCCTTTACAAATTTTCTCTCTAACCTCTCTCTGACAAAAATACCAACTTTCGACACTAAAGCAAACTTAGAAAAAGATATGGATCCCTTTGAAGATTGTTTGCAAAAAAATATTTTTTGAGATAAGAAAATCGATTAAATTTTTTTTTCAGATTTTGGAGCACTTTCTCCCAGACAGACGAAAATTCCAAGCAACTTTCGCCCATCTAGGTGAAACTGCACTGACACCATCGCCCAGATTGGCAAAATTTACTTGGACTTTTCGCCTGTCTGGGTGAAAGTGGTCCAAAATTTCTTTTTATATTTCTTTTTGGTTTAGGATCTTTAGAATTTTTTTAAATTTTTTTTTTTTTTGCATTGCAAATATTTTTGTTTTACATTAATGGGGTAATGAAGATCCAAATACGTTTGAAGAATTTTTAGAGCCGGAAGAATATATTGATTATGGACATTTATTCAAAACAGACTGAAAATTTAATTCAAAAGATGAGTTGGTGGACTGGACAAAACAAACTGTGATGAAAGCTAACACATATTTGATCGTCAATCGGTATCAGAAATAAAGAACATCTGACCGTTGACCGTATGTTACATTGGCTTGTGAGCGTGGAGATGCAATTAGAAAAAATACGAAACCAATAGTTGACGATGAAGAAAAAACGCCAATCAAAAGGAGGGGATCTTATGGGACAAAAAAATGTGGGTATCTATTTAAATTAAAGGGATAGCAAATGGCTATAAGTGAGAATTGGCAATTATTCGTACATAACGGGAGGCACAACCATAAAATAGTTGTTTACAATCATGGTCATGCGCAAGCTGCCAGACTTATGGAGGAACAGTTGCAACAGACTGAGCAGTTCAGGAAGAGTCATGCCGCCTCGTAATATCCTACGATTTTTCCGTGAACAAAACGTTGGTTGTACAGTTAGGGATGTTAGGGTGGAATTATTTTTAATAGTTTATTAAAATATTTAAAATTTGTGTTTTTTCTATTAATATAACGAATGTTATGATATATGTAGTGCACAAAAATTATACAGTATTGTTGCGAAGATTAAGAAGAACAGGATAAAGGAACGAAACATGGTAGAGGAAGTTCTTTCCTTAAGTGCAGAAAGGGGTTACACGGTCTTTTATAGAAACCGTGAGGAGAGCAACGTACTAGGTGATATTATTGTTGCACACCCAACATCAATTGCAATGATTATAACTTGGTCATATGTACTGATAATGGATACCACGCATAAAACGAACAAGTTCTCTAGTGGATCATTATATTATTAAATCTCTTTATTAATTTAAATATATATTGCTTTTTAATCATTTTTTTAAATAGTGAAAAATGTTTTAAATATTGTTTAAAACAATTTCCATTGTAATCATAACTTTTCCCCTTTATGAATATAATTTAGGTATAATATGCCATTATTAGAAGTTGTAGGAATAACTCTGATCGGAAAGAACTTCACACTGGCAACTGCTTTTATGTGCACATACAGATAGGTACTTCAACAAATCAAGCACATATATGTTTTGTCTACTATGACATCTGGGAACGGCTCAATTCTTAATGATAGTAAGCCAATCGTTATTGTTACGGATAGGGAAAACGAACTCATGCCTGTGATTGATGATGTGTTCAGAAACTCATATCATATGTTATGTAGAAGGCACATAGATCAGAATGTAATGATGAAGTTAACAGAGCTGAAGAGGTTGCACAAAGGTTCGTGTATGGCTCGTGGCACAAATTAATAAATGAAATTGATGAGGCTGAATACCTTAGAAAATTGGAAGTTTTGAAGTCGAGGTGGCAAAGCAGGCCAGACTTTTTACATTACCTGTTTAACATATGGCTGAATCTACTGCGCATAAATTTTGCAGGGTTTGGACATCTGAAGTGTTGCATTTCGGTATTGAGACAAAGAACCGTGCCAAGAGCGAACGTTGGGTACTAAAGCTATGGCTCTCAACGTGTCATGGTAATTTGGCCACCGTGTTTCTTAATATTGACTCTCTCATCGAAGGTCAAATTGCTGAGATAATAACTTCATTGGAGATTTCTACCGTTTATCCCTCCACCAGTGAACCCTAAATCGAGATCACCTTGGATAATAGCTACTAACTGATCCCGTGATAAATGCATATCAATGGCCCCGCCGTATGCAGGGACCCCGAGTATCAGCTCCACGTCATGTAGTGTAATCGTCATCTCACCCTATGGCTCGTGGAAGTTGTTCGTGTCTAGTTGCCACCTCTCAACAAATGCTGATAATAATACCGAATTGGGGTGTTGGAACATGCACGACCGCAAATGCATTAGACCTGTCCCGGTCGCCAATGAAACAATCTCTGCATCAGTAAGGCTCCATCCTGCAAGTGCCATGTAGCGTGATCGGCACTTCAATAAATCACGATCTTGAAAATAAAACAAATCAATTTCTTATTAGCGTTACATAATAAATCATAAAGAAATATACATATAATATAAATAGTTGAGAAATTACATAAAAAAATTAATAAAAAAAAATTAAACTTGTACACGGGAGGATAAAGATAAGTATCTATCCACGCCATATCGGGCCTACCACATGCCCACCGTATGATGAGATGAGCTTTGGGTCAACAAGACCTCCCTCTATTGGGCCTGTCTACTATCAATCTGAATCCTTCAGTCTCTTCCTTTGTGTAGGAGCCGGAATATCATGAGCCTTATCGGATCTTTTGTTACGAGACCTTGAAATCTTACTCATGACCAACATAAAACTGTCAGTCAACTCTTTCTCTTTCCCGTGACTAGGCCACCCATCGGATCTACTAGCAAGTGTCACAGGTGCCAAAGGCACAGACTGCTCCTCGTCTCCAACATCATCATCATCATCAGCTCTCTCATCCTCCTCTCCCTCAATATGCAGGGATCGGACCCTATCATGTTCCTCGGCTAAACTCTATCACTCTCAAACCTCAAATTTGCAAACTGCCTCCCATGAAAGGCTCAGAAGATGAAACTCCGTAATCTCCAGTAATATAACCATGTGTGCTATACGAAGAGTCGGGCTGGACAACGCCAACCATCTGCTCAAAAAATCTGCCCCTAACTGTCTCGCCGGACCACTAAACTCAGTTAAAGCCTCTTGAGCTAAAGATCTATATAGTATATGAGGACGTACAGTGGGAGTTGCTAGGTAGGGATCATATACTGCGGGTGGTGGCTGTGAATGTGGATGTGCAGATCTGTATGCCTCATATGGTACAGGGGTGTGAGACAGATGTGATGGAAGAGTAGGTCGAGATCTAAAAGGTACATGCGGTGGTTGGGTAGAAGACCCGGATGCACCTGTATCATAATGTAAACCAACAGGAAGAGGGTAGGGTAGACGGGAGGTCTAATATATTATGTCGCCCCCTTACACCTCTGGACGAATCTGTGACAGTGCGACCCTGAACTCGACTGACAGGACCAAGATCATCATCTCCTCTACAGCCGCTCAGTCGAACCATCTATTATTTACTCAAACACATTAATAAATATTTTTATATATTACAACATTTAATTTTTCCTATATTATTTTGTTATTTATTCTTATCGGGATAATGTTATTTTATTTCCACTATTTTATTTTATTTCGTACTATTTACTACTATTAATTTTGGAGATCAATAAATCTAACTCAGGAATATGAATGTATAACGCGAAAAAAATCATTATTTTCCCTACAATTTCTTTCTCTACACAATTTCTCTCTAACTTCTCTCTACTCCTTCTCCACTATAAAACTAAAATCTTTAACATTAAACTTGTATTGGAGGTAGATATAGATCATTATGAAGAATTTGTAGAAGAAAATATCAATTTAGACGTAAGAAAAGTTGAAATAAATTTTTTTTTCAAAACTGGGCTCGGATCGCCCGGACGAGCGACCTAGATATGAGCGGATTGCCCAGATGGGCGACCAGCACATGTCCGAGTCGCCGGCCTGGGCGACCGGCTCACTTCTGAGTCGTCGATCCGGGCGACCCAAGCCCTTTTTTTTTTTAGGAAGAAAGAATTTTTGTAGGTATTTGGAAAACTTGAAACATGAATAACTCTGCGATCGAAGGTCCGTTTCACGCGTATGACCACTCGTTTTGATGATTCTCGTAAAGCTAAGCGCAACGGCATCGTCGAAAAAATTGTCCCGTATAGTCAAAAACTTTGACGGGGCATAACTTTGCTCTCGAACGTCCGACTGAGGCGATTCTTGTGGGCATTTCGGGTATTTTTTCGAGATCTACACGTCTGAAACAATTTTAGGCGGTTTCCACCAACTGTTCCCACAAAAACCTCCTATTTTCGTTTTAATTTACGTTTTTGTAATTTCCTCATACTTTCTCTCTTGTTAACTAAAAAATTACGGCACCAATTTGAAAATTAAACAGATGAGCAGTCTTCTTTTTGCTCTAATTATAAATTCAAATATTTGAAGTTGGTAAATATTGGAATTCGTTTTCACTCAAATTTTTTGCCCCGAAACGTGTCTAGATCACTTTTTCGATGATGCGATTGCATTTATCTTTACAAAAACCATCAAAACGTGTGGTCATACACGTTAAACGGACCTCCGATCGCAGAGTTATTCATGTATTAAGTTTTTCAAATACCTACACAAATTATTTCTTCCTAAAAAATTAAAAAAATATGGCTCGGGTCGCCCGGGCCGGCGACCCGGACATGTGCTGGTCGCCCATCTGGGTGATCCGCTCATATCCGAGTCACCCGTCCGGGCGATCCCAATTTTGAAAAAAAAAAATTATTTCAACTTTTCTTACATCTAAATTGTGTAGAGAGAAAGAGTAGGGAAAATAATGATTTTTTTCGCGCTATACATTCATATTCCCAAGTTAGATTTATCGACACCTTAACAAATGGGGTCAATAAATGCAACTCGAAAATCTATAAGAATAACTCGAAAAAGTTCAAAATATTTCATTTTTTCATAAAAATTTTCTCTTTCTAAAAAAATTATCTAAACTCTCTCTAAGACTCTTCACTTCAATCTCAAATCTTGGAAGATACGACCGTCCAAATTAAAAAAAAAAAAAGGTTAGTTCTGCAATCTATATTCATTTATTTACAATTTTATCGGCTTATATCGTGAAAATATGTATTAAATTCGAAAAAAAATCGTACTTTTAGTTTTTTTTTTAACGGAAATGTTCACTTTCGCTGCCCTGGGCGAAAGTCACCATGCATTTTCACCTCGTCAAGCGAAAGTCACAAGACACTTTTGCCAGACCTAGCGGTCAGACACTTGGACAATCGTCAGGCTGAGCGAAAATGCATGGCGGCTTCTGCCAGCCTGGGCGAAAGTCTCCTGCAACTAATTTTTTTTAATGTTTGTTTATTTATTTTACTTTTTTGTCCATAATTATTAATAGTGTTAAAGGAAAAAAATAATGGATATGAAAGAATAAATGCAATTAAAAATAAATAATAAACTAATAATAAATGTTATTACAAATGTTATTTAATTTTGTACATGTAGAATAAATGTTACATGTTTGAAATTGTTTTCTTATATTGATGTGTTTAATATGAGGTGTTATGTAATTGCTCAACTATTTGAAGGTTAATTTGAATTGATCGTTATTCTTGGCTTTAGATTTTAGGGTTTAGGGTTTAGGTAAAATAATATGTAAATTAATAACTATTACTAAGTAATATTAGTGATGAAATAAAAAAAATAATAGTAGTAACAGTGATGGAACAGTTAAGGTTAGCATTATGTTGCTTTAATGATTATATAATTCATGTGGGGATCGTTGGAAAATATTTGGAAAAAGGAAGTGAATGAAAAAAAATATTAAAGAGGAAAAGGTTGGAACAGGGGGCCTTATCAGACCCCCGATTTTACCAAATTATGTGCCAAATTCTTCTTTTGTCCGGATTCAATGGCTGTTGAATTCGATGAACAGTCACATTCATTTCTATTGAGTTCAATGTATAACCATCTTCATGGATACTGAAATATAGAATTAATTATGTATAGCTAAATTCAATGTACATAATTAATTCAATGTAATAGCTGAATAATGAATTCAGTGTGTAGACTAATTCAATGAAACAGCTGAATGGTGGATTCAGTGTATAGTACTAAGTCAATGTAACAGTTGAATGGTGAATTCAGTGTACATAACTAATTTAATTTGCAATTAAAGAGTTTTCTATCTATAAATACTGTTGTTTCCACAGCAGAAGAGATTCCATTTTTATGGGGTTTTTTTTTTTTTGGGACAAAATGCAATATTCAATCATGAATAAAATTTGTGAGGAATTAACTATATATACTCACCCAGGATCCTCTGTAACATTTTCTGTAACATCTCTGGTAACACTTCTTTTTATAATATATTTTTCCTTTTTCCTTTAAGATTTATCTTTTATTTGGTAAGTTTTTAATAAAATATACTAAATTAAAAATATTACAGGGAGTGTTACAGAGGATTCGAACCGATATATACTTACAACTTTTAACATTTTTCTTTTAATAATTAAAACAAGAAAAAATTAATGCCCTCTAATTATTTACTGGTGATTAAAAATGTCCTAAATTTTACTTTTCACTAATTTTGTCCTCAAACGATCTTCAAACTCCTAAAAGTACCATTTTAACGTATTTTTTGATAATTTTCACTGGAATTTGTGGTGACTTCCTATAAAAGTCTACCGAAAATTATCACTAAATTAGCTAAAAGGTGCTTTAGAGACGACATTTTCGGTCAATTGTAGGACATGTATAATATTTTTTCCAAAAAATTTCACTATCATTACAGGTATAATAAAATTACACTCGCTGTCACACTTTTCGATGTATTTTGAACATGTTCTCACACAAAAGCCTCATAATCAACACGGCGGTTTTTGTTAATATTTTCGTTTAACTCACTAATGATAAAGTTGACAGTTTGTTAAAAAAAAAAAAGAAAAAAAAAAAAGAGTTTCTCAGGAGGAATAATGCTTAAAATTAGATATACTTCAAAAGAGTAACAGAGATGATATCCTAATCAGAGGCTCAGAAGCATGGAAATTGAAGATATGAAAACATGTAGAGCAAAAGCAATTTTGAACCTCAGGGTATCACTGAACTACAATAACAGTACTACCAATGCTACTAAAAATGGAATTTTACCAATTAGTTCAACTTTTCTGCAAAAGTGACTAAAGAGTTTCATGACAAAATGACAAATTTTTCCTAAAATCATGAACTTTCTCCCTGAATCTGGGGCTCTGTTTGGAGAGAAAATCAGGATCTTTACCGTTGCAGACAGCAACCTAAATCTTTTTAGCCGAACTATCTTGTCTGCTGCTAAATGAATGAAGAATCAAATCACTTCACAGGTGACTCTGGAAAAAAAAAAATTGCATATACAATGAAGAAGGCAAGATGATCAACTATTTTAGGAGGAATGATGGATAATTGGTAAGTTAATCAGGTTCACCATATAATTTAATGCCAAAGCTTACTGCAGAAACCATTCCTTGGCCTCTTGTTTGATACGATATCTGAAAAAGAATCCACCAATTGTCCCGCCAAGCTACTCGGATCATCAATAAGAGTTTGGATAAAGGTATTTACCACCCGGCGTTCTTGCTCTGTTGATCTTAAGCTGAACCATGTAAGCAATTTCAATCTAAACTCCTTTTCTAGGTAACCCTCACATTCTAGCCAACGGATAATCTTGACACAGTACTCAAAATTTTCATCCAAGCACCCTGATCCATTACGGATTCTCAGTGGTGATCCATTTATAAGAGTGCTGTCAGAATCATGAGCCTCGACATTAGTGCTGGCTGCCCTTTTCCGGCTTGCATCTCCCTTTGAGTCAACAGCAGGAACCTCCCCTTTCTGCCCATGGTTCCAGGTTTGGGAGTCACCACTACCATGTGACCTCTCTACGCCATTTTTCTCCATATCATGAGAGACTGCATCATCATCTGCCTCCACAGTTTGTGCCAAAGTGCATCCATTATCTTCATCTCTTGATGACTCAACTGGAGGGGTCAACTCTTCATTTAGATCAGGAACTGAAGCAACATTCAGGTCGAGCTCACGTGAAACAGATGGCACTTCTTCCCTTGAAGAAGTTTCTGGTTTAACTTTACTAACCCCACAGCACTTCACAATATTTGCCCCGCAGAATCCATCAAAACAGCCCTGTTCTTGAGCCCAAGCCAACCTTAAGATCTTCCCAAGGTCCCGTACCTTGAATCCAGAATCAGATTCAATGGTTGTTGGAGTTCCATCACCCACATCAGAACTAGAGCTGCCTCCAGAACCTGAGTTCTTCCTATGATTTACTGCAACTGAGTTGGGATGTCTGTTAATTAACTCTCTGCTCTTTGTAAAGCACTTGGCTTCAGAATGCCCCAAGTCCCCGCTCTCGGTATAAGATACTATACGGAAGGAATATTCAGTGCAAGGCAGCAGATTGGATATCAGAACTCTTCTTTGAGCTCTTGGAAATACACAAACAGGTTCTTTTGTGTAACCCTCTTCTCGAGTCCTGCAATACCAGAGCTTGTAGCCCTTAATGTCATCAGATGATGCAGTAGATAGCTCAATAAACACAATTACAACTGATGTTGAAGTTACTTCCTCAAAAAGAAATCTGCAAGCTGCTGGCAGTGAACCCTCTGCCAAATGTGAGACAAAAACAACTTTATCCATATGTTTGCAATGTTATTCTTGTTAAGAAACAAAAAGACAATGGCAGCGACTGGTACAGTACCTTTACTATCTGGTTTGCTGCTGAACTTTGTAGCCAGCCATTCATCAGCTTTCTCAATCGCAAGGGAGCATAGTGTCTGCACATCACCTGCAACAGAAAGTCTGCTGACAATTCCCCTAGCCATCTTGGCAGAAATACCATTTACTGGACCCACTTCAGTTTCCAACTTGGCCTTGGCTTCTTTAATAATTTCGTGAAGTTCTTTGAACTTACTAGTCCCATCAAGGAGCCTGTAACTCAGGAATATCCGGTAACAAAGAATGTCCACCCGCCGAGCATCTTTCGCTATACTTAACTGCTTCTTCCAATATCTGCAGAATCAAAGCCAAAGCCAGAAGAATCAGAATATGCAATTGAAAACCAGTATGCTTCTAGCTCGAGACCACATTTTTCTTTACACATGTAACAAGTTTTAAAACCCAGGTTTTACTGAGAGATCATCATATCTGAGCCTGAGGAAATTTTCTGCATTATCTAATTTAAGTCTGTCAACATACAAGGGGAATGGCAATGAAGATGCTAAGTCACTTGTCTCTTTCTCGAGATAGATGAGTAAATTTTCTATCCTCTCCTTGAATTGATCATTATCAAAGGTTTCTCTTGCAGATTGTCACTTATAAAGAGAGGGCTATCCTTCAAGAATTACTTAATGAAAAGTATGAATGAGAAGAGAACAACTTACCCAAGGATCCCCGACACTTTACCACAAGCAGCACAACAATAGCTCCCATCCAATTGCATCAATTGTCCAAGGTCCACCACTCCCACCTTACCACGTTGGAGGGCACACTCGATGTGGCAAGATAAGCCGCAGTAGTCTCCTTTACCTGATTCAGATGCACACTCCAGCCAAAGACTTGGATCCTTGTTGTCATCAAATAAGTGGCAAATACAGCAAGAACACCTCCTGCAAAACGTGTCTTCTATAGAAAGTGTGGCTCGGCATGCAGAATTTTTGCAAATCCATGAATTTGAACATCTAAAATCAGCACACTGCTCTGAAGGTGGAATTCGTATTGGGTTTTCACCTTTTCTGTTTTGCTTTTTTGAAGGTTGTTCCTTTGGACTAGGAACTGCTTTCTTTTGATCTTGGCTTTTAGTTGGTTTTTTGCTGACCTTTGGAGGTTGTTCAGCCATTTTGCACTTTGACGAAGCTGACTGTTTCCTTTCCTTGTCAAAGCAGGTGTGTAATAAATCCTTTCTAGGACCAGATTTTAGGAATTCCTGCAGCAGTTTTGGACTTCTCAAAGCATCTTCGGAGTTCCCATTTTTGTCTGGAGTGCTTTGCACACTGGAAGAAAGACTTTGAATACCAGAAACTGGGAATGACAATGAAACTAAAAGTGAGTCTATATCAGAGAGTGTATCCAGTTTCCAAAAAAGAAATGCAGCTAGAAGTATCTGACAACAAAATAATAAGTTAAAAGTCTTTAAGGACATGAAAAGACTAATTTTCCCCAGTATATGACCAATTAAAGATAAAAAATGATACAAAGAAAAGGTAGCTTGTCATTTTTTCAATTTAAAATTCAGACTCAGCTCTTCAAAATCTTTGCAAGTAAGGTTCTCGATTTTTATTTAGGATCCAACTTTGAGCAATTTGGCAATGGACCAAAAACATAAGCCTTCCACCTGAAAAGAGAAACTAACTATCCTTTCAATGCACACAACTCACTGTTGACCGTTGATTCCTTGTAACTCATTCCAAAAAGTAAAAGCATTGCGAGCAAGCAGCCTTTGTGATCTCAACATTGTTCATTTAAAAATAAAAGTGCAGACAAAAATAACAAAAAGAAGCCATATCTCCTCTGAGTGATACTTGCTTTTTGCCATTAGCAAGCCAAATACAATCAGAGAAGGAATACCCAATAGAAAAACAGAACTGACATAAATGCCGTTATTCTGCCTACCCTACTGTTGAAAGATTTATAACCAGAATAACAAGAGCAGACACATTTTCATGGGGGTTAGATTCCATTAACAATTGTACTCTACCAAACGGTATAAAAGACTAAGTACAAACTGTCCAGGTTTTGTAGGATGTCCAAAACTTCTTCAACAATCAGTAAGGATTACCGAGAGAGAGAGAGAGAGAGAGAGAGAGAGAGAGAGACTGAAAAGGCGGTGCCAACTGCAATGGACATGCCTATCTAACGCCATCATGCTTCAACATTAAAAATCTCATCATAAATCGAGGTGGAATGAGGCACTTTCTTAAGCAGTAAACCAATTTTTATCACTTACGGGATAGTGAGGATATCAAAATCAAATCCAGCGAAAAGTAAGCACCTCAAGAATCCCATACCATGAGAGAGATAGAAAGAAAGCTTAGCAATAGCAAATTAACCATTAATTTTACCATGCTAGATCAAAATGGATCCAATTGTTAAAAGGTGAATTCTTTTATAACTCTATGATGAGCAACCGTAGGTAGTCTTAATTTTAACTCAGATCATATAATGCAAGGCCTGCATGTACATGAACCAAAAGAACAAACAGGATATAATTTGCTAAAATGAATCATTGAGACCAAGGAAGAAAAAAACCAAAGAAAGAAGAGGACCTGTTCTCTAATGGTTAATGGGCAATACATAGAACTACAGCATCATATGAATTATGTAAAGAAACCCAGAAAAAAGTTGCAGAAAATACTTAAAGAATAAGAAGTTTTAGGTCGGAGCAGCTGGAAACAGAGAGGAGCAAGTGAGCGATGAGTTGATGAAAAGATCAAAACAGTATCCTCAGATCAAAAGTAGTCGGTGAAGTTAGATTTCCTAAAAGGCCCCTGGAGAACCTTGACTACCTCTTTCATAGGATATTTACCTGCTGACTGGTCGCCTAAAGGGTGATGACGTAAATTTAGAGAAGAGCTGGATCAAATCTAAGCCAGTCTATCAATTTATTTGCAGAACCGAAACAAAAAAGGACGGATTCCTCATCTTTGACTTCAACAGGAGTTGGACAAATGAAGACCAAAGCTGGATTTCCTCACAAAGATTAGCTGATGATGCAACAAGAGCCACCTGTTCATTTTTTTAGACTTGAAAACATATCCCAATGAAAGAAAAAGAAAAAGCTCTAAAAACTCAAGCCTCCAAACCTAAACAATTTCTTTTATTTCTTAGCAGAGTTTCAAATTACAAAGAAAGATGTGATTCCTGGAACTCAGCGAAAATTTGAACTTGCACTGCTTATTATTTGTGAAGAGAGGAAATGATGCAGCTAACTCAGAGTAGTGGGAAAAGGCTTAACTAAGATACTCAAATATATGCACAAATGAGCGATTTTGTCAAAGTGAAACTTTGATCACAATCTTTTCTTTCTATCTCTGCAAAGTAATTTCTAATTTCATTTCCAAATATTGATAAAAACTTTCCATATGGAAATGCAAATTTATGAATATCAAACTCAAAGGAAGCATCATTGAACCTCAACAGGCTATTATCAAGTTTTCCAGTCATGTGTCAAATTTTAAGATGGAAGGTTGAAATTTAATTGCTTACCATAGTTAATCAACAATAAATGAAAACTATTCTCTCCTCCTTTGGAATGGGTGAAAAAAATACCGCATCTTTAACGTTCAAAATGTGCTTCTACCTTAGTAGATGCAGTGACACTTTCTCCACAATTAACCGTATACTCTTTCCTATATCTTTCCGTGCTCTTGTCTACTTCAAATCCCATCCTTTTTGGCTAACCTCGGTCTTATTTCAGAGCAGTTATATTGAGTTCAGCCTAGATTCTTCTTGAATGCATATGACACCGAATAAAACGACACATGTTTTTACAGTTCAAAGAGCATATAAATCCGACAAATTAAGAGAAGAGAAGGAAAGAAATCATTTGCCGTGGAGAAAGAAATCATTTGAACTCCTGATTTAAGCCAAGTTCCAAACCATTTTCATTTAAGTATAGAATCAACAACCTTTCAAATTGTGACATCACTTCGATACTGAAAGAAGGCTTGTATATAACAAAGTTTCTAGCAAAAAATTAGTGACATGCCAGTAAATTTTGCTCTTGAAGATGGAAACAGTTTCAAGCAACTGAAATGACCTAATTTAGTCAAAAATAAGTTAAAACTGTAGGTAAAATCATCTTTCAAACACTACGTTCTTATTGGATAGACAAAACTGGAGTTAGTTTATGTAATAGTCTTAATGAAGAGATGATTAACATCTGGTCTTTCAGATGTCTCAATATCGTGCAAATTGAAAGGAAAGCACTGGGTGCAAATTGCTTGATTTTTCATGGAGATTGGTTTCATGAGAAGAAAATATTTCAGGGTATCGTGAAAGTGAAAAAGTTTCCCATAAGATTCTTCCTAAACTTTTTCACAACACAAAGTACAGGAAAATGAAAATAGTTCCTGCAAAAAAGCCGATTCCATCACTGCCCAGCAGAGGACATGCAAAAAGAGTAACTAATTTTCAGGTTTTTCTTTTTACTTCTTCATCAAAACAAGGGAAAATGGCTATAAATACCCCTCAACTATTACGTTTCTTTAAAAATACCCACAATCTTTTATTTCAAATATTAATATCCATGAACCATTTTTGTTTGATTATTTATACCCATCCACCACTCAAGACGGTGACTTCAGACTGCATAATGCACGTGTGGCACACATAACAGCTTTTAAAGGTAACTATCTTTATCTCTTTATTTAGGGAGGGTGTTGATGAAAAATATTTTGCGTAAAATAATGGGAGGAAATGTGTGAAACGTCATTATATTTGGCAGGAAATAAAGATAATAATATTTTTACCCATCTAAAAAGGGTCATGTGTGCTGTAAGCTAACCGTGCAGCCGAAAATAGAGGTGTAAATGAGTCAAGCCGCTCGGTCAAAGCTCAGTTCGAGCTCGCTGTTGACCGAGCTAGAGTCGAGCTCAAGCCGACTCGCTAAGCAAACGAGCCGAGTTTGAAGCTCATTTATACTAGCTTGATGGCTCGTCGAGCATATCGAGCCCGAATATATAATTTTTTTTAACTGTATTTTAATTATTATATATAATATATCTTTAAAAAAAATTGAATTTGAACTCGAGCTCGAGTTGATTAAAAAGTGTCGAGTCAAGCTTGTGTGAGCTTGAGCTCGAATTGTTTACCCTAGCCGAAAATTACCGTATCTGGTGGCAGATGGGTATAAACAATCAAACAAAAATAGTTCATGGTTATTAATAATTGAAATAAAAGATTGTGGATACTTTTGAAGGAACGTAAATAGTTGAATGTCATTTATAGCCATTTTCCCTCCAAACAATATCTAGATCAACACAACTTTTTTTTGTTATCAACGACTAATCCATTAACTAAATGGATAGCAATCTAACCTTGTTCCCAATGAAGATAAGAAAAGTTTAATAAGTTAAATCATGTTTTAAGGGATCATTAGCTAAGATTTTTTCTTCCCATTTGAGGTATTTTTCCCAATACCATGATTCACATTCATGGCCATCAAAATTTCATGCTCTCAAATCAGATGGTGGAACGTTGTATTCCTAGAGAGGAAACTAACAGCTGATCTAGAAATACCAATCCTTTTCACAAAAAATTACATTAGCTAGTGACACCAACAGAAAATAACAGCAATAGAAATTTTAAACAAAAGGCCAAATACTGAAGGCTCACACGTGTGTTTTTACTGAAGTCCTATCAAGCAGCCAATTAGATTAATTAAACATTGACCTGGCAAGTTTCCAAGGAAGAAATGGTATGGTAGATTGAACGCTTGCCCTTTGTGTTCAAAACAATATCCAACAAGTTCTCTGCAACTTACAACAACTCATAACTTTGTTGCAAATTGAACGTCCAAAACGATTTTTAACTTCGAAATATTTGTTTAAAAAAAGGTACACCTTATAATATATTACAAACCCCACCTGCAACAGTCCCAAATCATAAATTGAGGTGCTTTCTAATAATCTCCAGGTAATTTCTTAGGAAAAAGAATAAGTAAATTAACAAATTACCAATTGATTAGATCATAGAGGGACCCCATAAACCAAATGAAGGCATGTAAGTATATAAAGAAAGAAAAGTCTGTTAAATTTCAGAAGTAATGTTGTACTACCAACCAGGTTTTATCTTTAAATATCTCAACCAGAACAGTAGTTCCATCAGAAATATTGCTGGCCAAGGCAATAGCTAAAGAGACAACTCACAACTATTTTTCAAGGATAAAAATAGATGTAGAAAGTTTGCTTTGGCCCCAGAGTTTGGAAGGAATACTCTCGAAATTCTCAAAGAAAAATGAGTCAAGAAGACCCTTAGAAGCAAATTAATATAGGATTTGTTGAGAAGATACTTAAAAATATTGATAAAAGAAGAACTAATAAGAACTTCTATGCAAAAAGAGGTTACACAAAGTAAGGAAGGTTAGTATCTGCAAGAGTCTATAAGCTTTTTCAAGAGAAATCCTGGAAGTCTGAAAAACACAAAATAGCATTGGATTAGTCACAAATAACTTTAGAAAGAGTGTCATACTTAGTCTTTCATCTTTTTCCTTGTTTACACATAAATTATATACAATATAATACATGCAGTAACTTCCATAAAAGATGAAGAGATGCATTATTTTCTCACCTTTGGCAGGATATTTATCTTCCAAATCCATGCCGTAAATAATGACTAGAATAAACCCTCCCTACAAAAGCAAGATGATATCAAATTCATAGCAAAACTTTAAAAAAATACAAAAATAATAGCAGAAGTTTTCCAGTTCTCAATCTAACTTCAGCACAAATACAAACAAAAAAATCATTCTCCATACCAGGGGATGGGGCAGAGTCTGAGAGACAAATGAAAGAATGAGAGACAGAGAGGGAGGGGGGGGTGGAGAGCTAAGTCAAATAAATCAGCAATTAACTACTATCCCAATGATTGATCAACAGTAGCTTAGGCATTTTGTCGTGTGGTCAATTTTAGTTCTTGCATATCTGCAGGTTTGCTGCTTTTGGCCCCTTCTCCATAGCTAAAATGGTGAGACTAAAGTTTCCATTCTGATATAATGTACCACTCAAAAAGCATTCTCCCATACTAAAAGAAATGAACTTGTGACCTAAACTCATGAAATATTGTCATTCTCCAAGCAAACTGACTGTTACAGAGAAGGGGGGGAATTCAGAGCTTCAACTGGTTTGGCGAGGTGAATAAATTTTGAACATTTCTACTTTTCCAGCTCATGCATCATATGCAGAACGAGCATTGAATACATTCACGAATTCCACATACATCATCCAACATTCACCAACAAAGAAAAGGTTCCAAAAAAAAACCCATCCAAACCATCAAAAGACGGGCACATTTGGCTTTTCTCACAATCATGACGTGCTAGTCACCATACATTGTCCAAGTTTGGGCAAGAAAACCCCCCATTATCGGTCTAAAACCCAACGACTTCTCCAACAATCAGAACAAGCTCATCACATTAATTGCCCCAAAAATCTCGATAAACTATGAAATATGCACACTCTAACGCACTGTACATGTTAACGCAATTGAAATTCAACATGAAACATAACATAATTCACAAGTATAACCAAAAACACAGAAATTATGACGCAAAGGACGGGAAAATCATAACAGATCTGAACAGAAAACAATTTATCAAAATATAAATACAAAATAATTACATATTATTGACGTAACTCACAAGAACAAAAGCGAAATGGAATATGAAAGACGATACCTTTGAGAAAATTTAGGGTTTATGAGAAAACGGAGGGAGGCTTTCAGGGGCAACGATGAAATTCTAGGGGGGAAGCTTCGCTTGTTATGTTAGTTGGAGCTGGGCACGAAAAAAAATATTTCTGCTCGATTTGTTCACGCACGCTAATTGGAGCTCTGAAATGATGCGACGGGAAGAACACGCGCCATGTTTTAGAGCGTGGAATAGAGTGATTCAGTTAAAAAAAGTGCAGCAGTTGATGCGATGCGTTTAAAGTACAAAGAGCACCTGGCAGTGTTGTGACTTGCTCGTGCTTCTCACGTGCCTTCTTAGGACGTGAAGATAAGGCTCTTTTCTTGAATTTACGTATTTCTCATTACGTTTTCAATTCATTATTGTTTTTTATACACTATACCTTGGTTTAAAAGAAGGGGGAAAAGAAAATTTTTTAATAAGAGTTATTCTCATATTTAGTCTCAACAAATTTTGATTTGTTGAATAAGGTCCTTCATAATATTTTTTTATAACTTAATATCCTTAACAAATTTAACAGAGACTTCACATCAATCCATTTCAAATTCACAAGGTAAAAAAAGGAAAAACATAGATATAAAAAATCAGAAAAAATATAGCACATTTATTCATCATGTTTCTTCTTTCGGCACACCGACGATCAACTTCGCCACCGTGTCCACTCACTGAATAGTTTTTGAGTACTTTAAAACTTATCTCTCTCATATAATAATTGGAAGGCCTTTAGATGAATGCTTTTGTAATTGTACCAACTACCAATTGCTGTCTTTATAAAATGCAGCCCACTTCACCATCTGGGCCTTTCGAGTTCTTGATCAAACAGAGATTCTCTAATAGCTTTTGTAGTTTTCTTAAGAGTGCCCATCCTTTCACCATCTCATTAGCTAGTAGTTCTGAATCCATTTCAAGCTCAAGTCGTGTCTTGTGAAACACTCTATTTATAGATTTTCTTGGCAATGTCATTATCACCAACTCTAAAATCAAGTTTTTTAGGTGGTATACCGATTTACACCAGTGGACTAAATAATTCAACAAAATCAAGAAAATAAGCTTTCAAAAAAATAGGCTTTCCAATGAAAGGAGAAAGATAACTCTCATGAGGGAGAATGAAATAAAATTAAAACATACCAAAAAAAGTAGTTATCATCTCTCTGTCCAAAAATAAAAATATTTCAAAACCATCCCACCAAAATAGAATTCAAAATCTCAAGAAAAACCCAAGAATGACTTCCTCCGAAGTGAGAGGAAAATGAGATTTCAAGGCAAGCCGGAGAAAGTTGAGGATTTGTCAGTAGCATTTCATTTCCAAGAACTATGAAAAATTGTAGTTCTTTTTCTTGATAAGCATAGCAGAGAGAGAGAGAGAGAGAGAGAGAGAGAGAGAGAGAGAGAGAGAGAGAGAGAGAGAGAAGTTTTGAACTGTCCAAAAGCTACTCACTATGCGAATAGTTTGGATTAATGAAGGTGGTTGTGGCTAAGTCGCCTGTGTGCCGCGAAGAAGAAGAGTGGATGAACTAATGTGCTGCCTTTCTTAGGCTTTTTTTATTTGTATTTTTCCTTTTTTACCCTTGTGAATTTGTAATGGATTGATATGAACTTGAAGAAATCTCAACAAAAAGACCTTAAATGGTACGTAAAAATTTGTTGAGGACATTAAGTTATAAAGAAAAAATTGGGGACCTTATTCAATAGAACAAAATTTGTTGGGGATTAAATATGATAATTAATTTTTTAATAATTTGTATTTTTCCTGCTTAAAGCTTGTAAAAATAGTTGCATTTGGATTGGATTTAGACCCTACTGTACCTCTCATAAAAAAAATATCTTTTATAAAGATTGTAGTAAAAAAAATTTATTTTTTTTCATTCGTGAATTCAATCAAAATATTATAAGGTGTACTAGGTCTTGTATGAATTAACAATAAATAAAATTCTCAATTAAGGCTCTAATTCGTTTTCTCTCATCCCCGTTTCTCTCTTTAACCCATTTCTCTCTACAGATGGTCTTCATCTTCAGCCTTCTTCTCCTCCAACCATATTTGGTCAACAGCTTCGATTGAAATTCAAATCTTGGCGGGATCTTCATTTCCTCTTATTTTATAATACTTTATTTTTATGTTTCACTTGTCCACAAATCACAATAAGTTTCTTTCAAATAATTTTTCTTCAAGATCCAAGTTGCATAAGCAAGATTTTACTTCGTTCTTTCCAGATGCCGTGTTTATCTCACTTCTTGGAGTAGTTTTTCAACCCGGATTTAGTCTGGATCTCTACTAAGATTTCTATATCTCTCTGAGGTAATTTTAAAAGTTGTTGATTTGCCCATGTCTTTGTAAATTGATGATTTCTAAGGGAGATGATGATTTTGAGTCTTTCTTGCCAATTTAGTTCGAAGATTACAAAGAAAACTACGAAGAAGATTATTGTGTGTCTATTTTTATTACTAGTTTTAGTAAGTTCTGTCCACCAGCTATGTGTAGTTTTAATTCTATAACTTTATGTAATTGCTCTTATGGTTATACCAATCTCTCAACTTTTTTCTTTCCCTAGATTAGGAAAAAAGTTTGAGGATTATTTTAGTTGTAATGGCCTCACCCTATTTTATATCAATGGATAATTTTTTTATAGTATCAATGGATAATTTATGCAGAAAGAAAAATTAGAGGCTTTACTTAGAAAGTAATTTATACTAGCAAAAAATCATTTTTTATGTTGTGTCACACGTCTTCTTCCACAAACAATTTACCTATCAAGAACTCGAGAAAAAATACATATTTTTATCAAACTAAAAATACAATCCAAGTAGAACCTATTGAAATTTTACTCGTGGTTGGTGTGAATTTTTCCGTTTAATAAAGTTTTATTCTCTTTCATTAGATTTTTCTTATAGTATAAGAGGTGTTAAATTGGTAGAAGTTACACAACTCATCACTTCTATCACACATCCTTTTTTCTTATTGGTATATAGTATTTCATTAAAATATCCCCCACACATCCACGGTGTATTCCAGCCATGACTTAGTTGCCTCAACAACTGTTAGGATGCCCGTCTTTCCTTTACCCTCGGGTGTCCATAAAAGCCCATAATGAAATATCCCCTTACCAATCCCCTCTTTAACCATCACATCAATATGCCTCTTAGAGTAGCTATGGAGATGCACATACATAGCTCCTTTCCACCACATTGCAAGTCCCCCACTTCGTCATTCACAATCCACCGAAAAGCCTCCCTAAAAACCCATCTAATTTCTCAATTGAATCTCTACTCCCCCCTCAACTCTATCTCACTTAAAAGACCATCATGGGATCTTCTTTAATAATGATCTCCCGCAGGGCTCGAACTGCACCCAGTAGTACACAACTCGTGCCTTTGTAATCTAATTTAGTTCTTTTGTAGTCAGAATTATGAACATGAGAAATGCAACCAAAAACACGAAAATACTCAACTGAGGGTTTGGCTCTGCTCCATGCTTCTTTAGGAGTATGATCCTTAATGACAAGTGTTGGACTCCGATTCAAAATATGTATTGTTCAATTGATTGCTTCAGGCGAAAAGGTTTATGGAATTCTCTTTGCTGAGAGCACGTTGCATACCATATTCATAATAGTTCTGTTTTTGCGTTTTGCTACCCGGTTTCGTTGTGACATATATGCAACTGTAAGTTGTCTTTGAATGCCATTGTCATCACAAAATTTGTTGAATTGATGTGATGTAAATTCTCCTCCTCGATCAGTTCGCAAGAATTTGATAACTAAATCTGATTCTTTCTCAAGATCAACTTTAAACTTTTGAAAAACAACAAAAGCTTATGCTTTTTCTAATAGAAAATAAACCCAAATTTTTTTACCAAAGTCATCAATAAAAGTGATCAGAGGCCTCTTTCCACTGTTTGAAGCGGGTTAGGTCCGCAAATGTCTACGTGAATTAACTGAAGAATATTTGTTGCTCTCCACGTGCTTTTCTTTGGTAATGGCACTCTTGGCTGCTTTCCCACCATACAATCTTTGCAAAGCTCTGATCGAGACTTGAGTTCTGATAAACCATTCACGGTTTTTTCTGGGCCTGGCCCACTTTAAAAAATCCCGGACTGAAGTGGGCCCTTTTTTTTCTCAGTTTTGGCCATAATGCACAGTGATTGTGCGTTATCACACAATCGTTGTGCGTTATCCCTAATCACCACGTTAATCGCGTAAAAATCTGACGTGGATCCCATCTGGCGCAGAGCTGTACTGTGCGTTATCTAACTTAATAACGCACAACCATTATGCGTTATTAAGCTGATAACGCACAGTGACTGTGCGTTATCATGCTATTAAAAAAAACCCTAGCTCGCGGCCGCGGCCCCCCCTTTCCTCCCCTTTTTTTTTCCCTCTCTCTCCTCCTTTCCTCCTTATTTCAGTAAAAATTCTCTCTTTCCTCTCCTTCTCCCTTACGGTTTTTCCAGCCTCCTTCCTCCTTCATTCTTTCTTCACTTTTTCAGCCACCTTCATCTCATTCTTCTTCCTTTTTTCATCCTTCTTCTTCAAAAAATTTTTTGTTGCTGCCTCCGCCTACTGCTAGGTATTTTACTCTATTTTTTTTCTTATTATTATGTGTTGATTTCTCTTCATCTAATAAATGTGTATTTTATTTTAAAATTTACAGTTAAAATTAGTAAATCTTGGAGAATTTCTTTGGAGCATGAAGGCTATTAAGGATTGGGAGTACGAAGGCTACTAAAGCTGCATTTTAAATTTTTGGTAAGTTTTTAGTTATTTAGAATTTTTTTTTTGTTTATTACATATTAAGTGTAATTATTTCGTTGATTGTTGTTTGTTAATGTTTTTTATGATTTTTATTTATTAACTTGAATTAATTTATTTTTTGTGGAATATGGTTTTACATTTATGTTTAAAATATTTGTTATTAATGAATTTGTACAAATGTGATAATTTTATGTATATAATTGTTTTTGAATTTAAAAAGTGATATTAGGGTGATGTATTATTTTAATGAATTTATGTAGATAATTATGTTTACTTTATTACCTTACTTTATGATTATTAGAAATTATTTACATTATTATTTTGCATATTTCGTATAAATTATTGAGTAGAAAATATGGGAATATGTAATTCGATATTTTTAACCTTTTTTTTTTTTTTAAATAGTAGAAAATATGAAAACAAATCTTTTTGTTGTAAATTAAAAATTGTAAAATTTAAACAATACAAAACTTAAAAATGTATTATTAAAATCCAAAATTTTACATTTTTTTAATTTTTGGATTTATGTTTAAAATTGTAGTTATTAATAAATTTGTACAAATTTGATAATTTTATGTATGTAATTATTTTTTTGCATTTGATAAGTGATATTAGGGTTTATGTTTTTTTTCATGAATTTATTTGGATAATTATGGAAACCTTTTCTTTTTTGCAACTTAAAAATTGTAAAATTTAAATAATACAAAACTTAAAAATCAATTATTAAAATCCAAAATTTTACATTTGTAGTTATTAATAAATGTGTACGAATTTGATAATGTTATGTATATAATTTTTTTTTTCATTAAAAAAGTGATATCAGGGTGCAGGATTTTTTTCATGAATTTATTTGGATAATTAGGTTTAATTTCTTACTTCATGATTAATAGAAATATTTTTTAATTATTTAGATAATTAATTTGCATGTTAGAAAATATGGGAATCTGTAATTCGGTATTTTTATTTTTTTAAATAGTAGAAATTATTGAAACTTTTTTTTTTTGCAAATTAAAAATTGTAAAATTTAAATAATACAAAACTTAAAAATCTATTATTAAAATCCAAAATTTCACAATTTTTTTTTTTTTTGTTTTTTGTGTTTTGTTTTTTTTGTGAAAGTGGGGCTTGGATTTATGTTTAAAATTGTAGTTATTAATAACTGTGTACGAATTTGATAATGTTATGTATATAATTTTTTTTTCATTTAAAAATTGATATTAGGTTTTAGGATTGAACTGAAATCAAGAGAACACAAAGATACAACTTACAATCCGCGAGAGGGAATATACATGGTCAAATCTCCAATCCGAGTTTCTGGTAGGGGCAACAACGTCTATACATTGTGGCTAAATAATAAATTTTGTAGTTCCGGAAAATGGCAAACATATACATTGCCTTGTTCTCATGTTCTTGTAGTGTGTAGAGAAAATTGGTCAAGAACATATGCTTTTGTACCGGAGATATATTCGCGATAAACGTACAGAAAAACTTACCAAGCGAATTTTCATCCGGTCTTGAGTGAGAACTTTTGGAGGGATGTCCCTTTTAATTTGACATTCTATTCTCCAAACATGAAAAAGGAACGGGTAGGAAACAAGGCAAGCGATTTCAGGGGGAAATTGATTATAGAAATCCGAATTCTCCCCCAAGATGTCGTAGATGTCGCATGTCGGGACATAATAGGAAAAATTGTAATAACCCCAGACCGAGCAATATATAAGTTTGACGTTTTCTTGAAATAGTTGTAATAAAACATTTTTATAACTTAAGAATTTTTCTTTCAATTTCTGCTAATTACTACATCATTGCTCGAAATTTTTTCGGTTTCTTTAGTATTACTTCTTAAAATAACTTGCGATGAAATGGTCAAAATGTAAATATATTTTCCAAGAAAATAATATAAATAGCACAAAATAAGTTAAATATAATAAATACAGTCTTTTTAAAAAAATTATACAATTATAAGTTTTTCCAAAACAAATTTTCATTAAAAAAACAATTCATTAAACAAATTACTCAAAAAAAAAACTTATACAATTATAAGTTTTCCCGAAAGAAATTTTGATTAAAAACAAAAAAAATGTTCATTCAAAAAAATAAAATAAATTAAATAAAAAAATTGTAAACAAAATAAAAAAATTTTAAAAAACATTTAAAAGAAAATTAAAAAATTAAAAACAATTATAAAAATAAAAAAATAAAAAAATTTAAAAAAATAATTACATGGCTGATAACGCACAGCGAGTATGCGTTATGCCCTATCATAACGCACACCCATTGTGCGTTATCAGCCACATAGGCTGATTTGCTTAATTAACTGTGTGTTATGGCCAGAGCTGGAAAAAAAAAAGTCCACTTCAGTCCGGGATTTTTTAAAGTGGGCCAGGCCCAGAAAAAACCCACCATTCACCATCTTCTTCTATTGAAGCTTTTTTAATCCTTTATAACTCAAGTGCCCATATATGCAATGCCAAAGTCAGGAAGAAACTAGTATAGGGCAAGGGGATCAACCACCCCCCAACCACCAGAAAATTACCTTAATGTTACTAGGTACGGGACGAACTTTGGGAGTAGGGGGCAACTTTCTTGTTGGCGGCGACAAATATTTGCAGAGAACAGAGAGGCTTGCGTCATGGAGAAGAAGAAGAAGAAACATTAGGGATTTATGCTTTTTTTTTCTTAGGATCAAAACAACGTCAATTTGACTAATGAAATTTTATTTTTATTAAAAAGTCATAAATGAAACTGAAAAACCTTAGAGGGAGTGAATAAGGTTTTAGACTAATTTTTTCTACAAAATCTTTTATGTGATTAAAAGTTAAACCTCTAATTTTATTTGAGAAAGAATTCTAAAACTCTTTTTAATAAAATTTCAAACCTAACAAATTCTTGTAGTTTATGATAATCAAGCAATAAGCATAGAATTAAACTTTAAAGTATAAAGAGGCACAACAATTTATAGTGGTTCACTCTTCCAAAGAGCTACATCCACTACCTTGAGTCAACATCCAAGGATTTTCGAAATCTACTATAATCAAAGTCTACAATAATCACAAGTTTGAGGATCACCCACCAAGGGTTTTGCAAGCAATCTCAATCCACAACACAATTACAATCAAAGGATAACCCAAGGGTTTTTTCAACACAAACCTTTGATATCAATAGAGAAAGAGATGAGTAAGGAACAAAGTTACCAAAAGAGCTTGAGAAGGAAAAGATACAACGAAATAATTGTTTCTACAAGCTCCTCTTTTCTTCTCCTTTGATGGATGATCAACAATGAAGATCCAAGAAGATTTTTCTTTTTGTTTTTGTGAGATAAAGATGATTTTAAGAGTGTACTTTAAAGCTCTTTAAATGTTCTTAAATGATCTCAAATTTGTTCTCAACAACTTAGCATTTACTGCAGATCAAATGTTCTATTTATATAAGCAGGAAAAACTAATTGTTATTGTCTGTGTAACGGTAACATTTAATAGTAAAAAATGGAAAACCGGACAACCGATTTCTGAAAACAGACATCCGATTTCCTTGTAAAAGGAAAATCGGATGAGCTCTTTTTAAAATAGGAAGACTGGTTTTTGTTCTACAAGAAAAAATCGGATGATCCTTTTAAAAACGGACGACCTATTTTAAAATAGGACGACCCATTTTTCTTTTCTTTTGGAAAAATCGGATGATTGATTTTAAAATCTGATGACCCTTTTTTGAGAAAGATTTGACATCTAGTTTTCCTTAAACAGAAAGAGCTTTCCTTCACATTTCAATAACATGTATTCTTGATATTCTTTAGAAAAAGAAAATATTTAAAAGCATCAAAAACTTTATCAAGAATATTTAAGTTTTTCAAGTATAGTTTGTAAAAGATATTTCTTCCAAGGAGCTTCTATACTTGATCAAAAATCAAAGATAAAAGTTAGGGAGTCTTACAAAATACATTAGCATATCCCTAACTAAGGCATAAGTCTACAAGGTCTTTAATGACTTGATCTTTCTTCTTCATTATGCCTTGATCACCAAGATCTTTTTCTTCTATGTAGTGTAGCCTTGAAACTCAAAAAATGCTTCTTTTGTTCTATAGAAACTAAGCTTAATAATCATCATACAAACATATATTAATCATAATCAAAATCATATGCAATAATGCCCTTAGAGCTAACAGAAACTTTTTATTTTCTTTAAACCCCTTAACTTTGTTTTCAAAGTTGAGGGGTTTAAACAAAAAAAAAAAAAAAGAAATTCATACATATAAAAGGGTTAAATTCACAAATCTAATATATTCTTTTCCCTTCTTCCTCTCTGTGCGATCCTCCACCACCACCAGACCAGCCTATCTACTCCTCCCCCACTACCCACCCTCCGCCAGCCACCCTCCCCTGCCGCCGCTTGTCG
This sequence comes from Catharanthus roseus, assembly GCA_028651295.1. Lineage (NCBI taxonomy): Eukaryota > Viridiplantae > Streptophyta > Magnoliopsida > Gentianales > Apocynaceae > Catharanthus > Catharanthus roseus. Next base: position 1,270,836 of record JAPQWS010000087.1, read on the forward strand.
ATGCCACCCACTGTCTCCCACTACCTGCAGTAATTTTTTTAAAAATAAATTGTAATTGTTGTTTTGATTTAAGATTAGATTTTATACATTTATGATAGGAATTACTCTTCTTTTTTTTTTTTACTTCATAATCAAAATAATGTAAGGTAGTCTAAACTTATAAAAATTTATTTTGTTAAAAAGAATTAAAATATTAAGCTATAAATGTCTCACTATTGAAGAAATTGTTATAAATGCATTATTTTAAAAATGTGAATATTTGTGCTTGGAAAGTGCACATCACATAGCCGAAATTCTAGTAAATCTTTTAATATAATTTTACCCTCACAGCCTTCTAATGCTGGTTCTGTCCTTGGCAAAAGTTGAGCTTTTCTTCTGTGATTGTAACGAAATAAGCCAGCAATGTAGTTACATCATGTAGCTTGAACATTCTATTCACAGCTATATTTGTATCAATGGTCAACCCTTTCTCCAAGTGACACACCCTGTATCTATCATGTTGGAACATGATAACCAACCCCTTCTCTTGTAACTGCCCAATACTTAGCAAATTATTCTTTAACTATGGCACATAGAATACTTCAGTAATAACCTGCACCATTCCATTCACTTGCAATCTTATATTGTCTTTTCCAGTTACAACCAAGTTTGTGTTGTTGTGTAGATTCACTGTATCGCCAAAATTTTCATCAAGATAGATGAAATAGTTTCTTTCTACACATGTGATTGTTGCATCCTAAATCAAGGAACCACGTATCTTCTTTATGGCTATTTTTTTCATCCAAGAACGCTATCAACAATATTTCTTCTTGCGTTTCAGCATAGTTTGCTTCTTTGCGTGAACATTCCTATTGAAAATATCTTAGCTTGTGAATTTGTAGCGTTCTATAGCGGCTTTATCAAAACTCTATCTGTCTCTCCCCTTCGTCTTCCTCTATAACTACCTCGGCATTGACCTCTTGTACTAGTTTGTTCTGCAAAAGAAATCTTTAAGGTTTGTGTTTCTTCAACTAAAGAATGCATACTCATGCATTGCTCATGCACCAACAAACTGCTCTGTAACTCATCAATAGTTAAAAAGGTTCTTTAGATTCCCTTAATGGAACACACAACATAGTTAAACTTGGAGATCATTGATCTCAAAATTTTTTAGACCACTTCATCATCTGTCTTTTTTTCACCATTTGCTTTCATCTTGTTGACTATTGTGAGAATACAACCAATATATTCATTTACAAATTCACTGGTCTTTATTTCAAGAATCTCAAACTCCTTTCATAGAGCTTGCAGTGTGCCTTTTTTTTTACCCTTGTTGCACCTTGAATTTTCTACTTCATAGAATCCCATATACTCTTGGATGTATCGTTAGTAAGAACATTTGTCTCAAGGATTGAATGATCTAATGCTTGAAATAAATAGTTGTTTGCCTTCAAATCTTTTTTTCTTTTGATCCTCAATTTTTTTCTGCCTATGTGGAAGCATCATCTTTTGCTGCTGCAGGTGCCCCTATCTCCACTATGATCCAATATTCTTTGGATCGCAAAAAAATTTCCATGAGCATTGCCTAATGGTCATAATGTCCATCAAATTTTGGAACAACTTATTATACAAATGAACTTTCTTTTGCCATCTTAAACCACTAATCACTTAGAGACCTATTGCTTTCTAATTTAGTCATGTCTTGTAAGGGTGCTTTGTAATTTAGTAAAAGAATCTTTGAAAAGAATAGACAAGAAAATGAGAAAGACTTCTCTGGTTTATTTTAAGGGAAAACTTGGTTTTATATAACCATACACCACAACTGAAAAGAGAAAGAAAAGAAGTTCATGACTCAACAACTTTGAATAAATCAAACAACTAAATATCCCCAAGAAATGGGAATCATTAATTAAACAACCTAAAACCATACCATCAAATCCTAACATGAATTTCATAGCTAAATGGTGATGACTCTCTTTTTTTCGATGAATCCAAATTTCATAGCTAAAACTAATATGTTGTTTCTACTTTCAAAAGATATCGTGTGTGTGTGTGTGTATATATATATTAAAAAAATCATATTCTAATATTTTTATGATTCTTTTTTATTGTTGGTGTACATCAATTGTCCTGTGGCGCAGGTTAGGGGAGTCAAGTCACAGTCGAATGTTGTGGACGCTTGTGTACATTGAATGCATTATAAGGTTAGGGTACTCATCTTCCCTAACACCAATTGGTTTTAGAGGAATGGTAGCACCTAAGGTCCCCCAAGTGGTATCAGAGCTAAGGTCACGGTTCGATTCCCAGCAGGAGCAATTGCGGAGGTGGCGATAGTTGGTGTACATCAATTGTCATGTGAAAAAGGCCAAGGGGCCAAATCACAGTCGAATATCGTGAGCGCTTGTGTGTGTTGAATGCACTATAAGGCTAAAATATGCATCTTACCTACCAATTGATTTTAGAGCAACTGCTAGCATCTAAAGTCCCACTCTTATAAATAAAAAGAAGAAAATATAATTCAAAATTAAAATATATAGTCCAATAAACAATGATTTTACCATTAAACTACATCCGTACCATAATATTTTATAATTCTGCAAAATAATAAAAGGTTATTATTGATCACATATGAAGGTCAATGGTCAAAATTGCAGGAGCTGAATTAGGATTATGTTGAAAATTTGCAGAAATGAGCTGTCCCACAAATTCATTAAGAGGGTTCTCAATTTTTCATAATAAAAGGACAATGATTTTTTTTTTTCTGCCAAATGAATTAGAGGCATTGGCTGCCTATGAACTCCCAACCTCTCCACTAGGTTAACCACAGCTGAGTAAGGTATTGGCGTGCCTCTCGGCACTAAACTCCAAGCCTTTAAACTAAAGCAAAACTCTAAAGAATACCTAGAAATATAGACATATACTACGCAGCGGAAAAAGAATGGACTGAATATAGAAAGGGCGACCCTTACATAAGGTTTAGGGAAACTTCTTATAACATCTCTAATATAGAAAATACTTTACAAACCAAAACAACAAAAAGGCGCTACCAACGGGTCGAGCATAGATAAATAAAAAAAATAGTACAAATATCCTTCAAAAAATGATCCGATCCCAAAACTCCGTGCATAATACTCTAACAAATTACTGAGCCACTTCTCGTCCCGAGTCATCTGGAAAAAATATGACATTTAAAAACATGAGCGTGTACGATCTGTAAGTCCACGTGTGTGTGCTTCTGTATTCTTCTTAAAAATAATTATGTAACTTTACAAAATAGTCCATGCAACCCTATAAGAAAGCATTTCTTTGGCTATTTAAAAAAAAAATGTCAACCCTTGAATCTATATGAGGGGTTTGGGCACAGTTGGGAAGTCTGAGCAAATCAAGACACATCAGTGCAGTTTCTACACCCGAATTTTTAATTCATGCCATGCAAAAGTTAGGCTCCACGGACAGGATCCGGAATCCATAATGAGGTAATCGAAAACAAGTTTCGGCATCCTGTAGTCAGTACCGGCCAAACACCTTACGAACGCTCGTTTCCATAACCACCGCACTCTTCAATCACATAAAACAAGGCTACAGATCCTAGGGCACCTACCAGGTCCACCCTAAGACTAACCTTAGTTTTAATCCTCTCTTGACTCTTCACAAGGTGGCCGTCCTAGCTTACAGCATGATGTGATGTCTGACGTAATACCAATTGGGCCAAATCCTCAACAATATTATGCCCACTCTCAAGTGGATCCACCTTCTAGAGTTTGCAACCTTTCATGTCATCGGAAGAGGCCCTAGTACGGAAGACTAGCCACATACAGTGCGATTCTCTGACGCTTCCGGACACATATGATCCTATAAAAAACTTCGTCTCTGGTCAGATGGGGTTTTCATATCCACTTACAAATTAAAAGGCCACCCACCTGGCCATTTAAATAAATTTAGGTTCTAACCGCCTTAGAATAATAAAATTCTCATTCGCCAATTAAGACATGCATATGCAGGTTTTATAAATATGTCAAGTCTAACCATGCAACTAAACAATATTGAAATATATTCAACTTGTAGCAATAATAACTTTTCCTCGAAAAAACACATGACCATTCTCTTTTAAAGTAGGCACACCTATGCGGAGCACCGACCCTATGCATTTCTAAGGAACAAGTTAACCACGTTGTGGAGAACATCTCAAATTTAAAAGAACACCAGGTTATATTATCCCAAAAGCAGTAAATATTTTATGACAGACTTAGCTATAAAAAAAAATTATAAACATCTCTAGCAATATTTGTAAAATAACGGGGTTTGTGGACTCACCTGAATACAGACCTGGTACTCTAATCCTACAAATAGGGTAACAACAAAAACAAAAAAAACACTTAATTATGAATCCCAACATTTCTAATCACTAGCGACAATGGATATGTTCACAACAATCTTAGGATATATTTATACACATATACTAACCCCTAGAGAAGACCCAAAATCTTATAATTTCAAGTCTCTTTAATTTGGACACTCACCCAAAGCGACTAAATTACTTAAAATAAAATTAGAAACTAACTACAAAATTAAATTATACCCCAAAAATTCATTTAGTACATTTAATCTTTGAGAGAAAACACCTAAAAAAACCATAAAACTTTGGATTTCAAATATATAACAAAAGAAAAATTTTCTTCTTTTTTTTTCTTTTTCTTAAAGAAGGCCTATTCAAGCCTCGATTAGAAAAGAGATTGGCAAGGGAAAAAGAGAAAGGAAAAAAACACAAACTTTATCCTTTAATCTACCTTCCAAAACAAGAAATAACTAAAAAGAACAAGAAAAAGAAAAAAGAAAACCATACCTAAGGCTGGACTTTAGCCTTCACACAGCACCAAGGGAAAAAGGAGAACAAAAGAAAAAAAACCAAGATGTATCTCATATGTATATATATATATATATATATACATATGGGTTTAAATGGTTGCTAAGTATTGAAGCTTACAAGTGTCAAGGTTAAGTCTTGGCAAGTGGCCATTAACATGACAACACTTTTTTTACCATTAATAACAATACTAATACTACTACTAATAATAATAATAATAATACCAGCAAAAAGAATAATAATAATAATAAAAATAAAAATAATAACATTAACTTTGTCCCAAAAAAAAGTCTAATATATCTAATATTGTTCCATAGAAATAATTATATTTGGATCCTAATGGTATTTTTTTTCTTCAAAACATCTTTTCTTAATTCAATACCATTTTATTAAATTCACTACTTTAAACATTATATAAGAATGTCAAGTATTTAAATCTCTAAAATGTGCATGCTAAGCATACTAAAAAAAATAATCCACTTAAAAATATTCGTAAACTCCACTGTGTTAGACCCCAAACTCTACGTTCATGACAACCGCACTTTTAGGGTCATGCGAGGTGCTTACTGGGTAGGGCATTACACTGCCAAAAGCTTCTCCTGAAACATTACTACCTCCTGTCAAGAATATAAGTTCTTTTGTATTTTGCACTTAAAAATAAGGATAAAGAAAGACAATGTTTAAGGTAACAATAAAGGCATCAGACAGTCTGGTGGGGACCCTGTGGGGGCGAGATTTTGCTTTTTAGTAACAAGAAAAGCAATTTTTAATGTAAGATTTCTACTTTACCCTCAATAAATAAAGAGAGAGAAAGAAATGAAGGAAGATGATAAATGAATTATGGTAAAGAGGATAGAATTGAAAAATATACAATGAATACACATTGAAATGTTTAAAAGAACTTATAATTTTGAACATCCAATTTTTACCCAAAAAAAAAAAAAAAACTTATACTTCCGATCCGATCAAATGTAGTATTATATTTCTTCTAGCTTTTATGCCAAATTATAGTAATGAGCCTGCATAGCATGGTGGGGCATTCTACGGAATCTTTTGTAGATGTAGAATTTATTGGAGAATTATTGGATCCTAAGTTTGTGGTTATAATTGGAAATTGTAATGTTAGCAGAAGATAAAGGGTGCAATTTTAGATTGCGTTTAAAAATAAATTAAAAATTATTTTTTATTTTAGATTTCATAAATAATTTATCTTTTACGAAATTCGAATAAAAATATTCCACTTTTTACAATTAAAGTACTAGTTTTATATGGTGAACTACGTAATTTGTACTCTTTCCAAGTATTAATTTGATCTTCTTTTTTGGAAAAAATGACTTTTATTTGTTACTATTTTCAAATTGCTATTTTTATACATAATCTTTACCTTTAATTATTTAAATACATTAATTTTTTTGAGATGTTATTTGGAAACCCCCCACCAATCTTTAAGGAAGATTTATGCAAGCTTCAACAAATTTCAAAGAAATCAAAGAAGACATAATTGAGAAAATGAGGCTATCATCGAGTTCATTAAGATCATCAGTAGAAAATGAGTTGAAAAATTGCGAATATAGTAGTGGAGGAGGGTCGGTAGCAGTCTATTCAGCTTAATCGGGAATCTAAAACTTCATCTTTTCTTTGTGGATGATCTGATTCTCTTTGGTGGTGCTACTAGTGGTTAGGCACAGGTTATGAAAACTGTGTTACAAAGTTTCTGTGCTTTATCTGGGCAGAAAGTTAATATGGAAAAATCGAGGATGTTATATCACGGAATGTTGATAAGGAGATGGCTCAATAGCTGAGTGCTCTTGTAGGCATTGTACTACTGAGGATTTGGGAAAGTATTTGGGGATGCTCAAGTAGACTTGTTCATTCCTGTCGGAGAAAGTGGCAAGAAAGGCTGCAGGTTAGAAGTCTAAGATACCATCTCGTGCTGTCCGTGCTCTGTTGTACAAACTGTTAAGTCCACAGTTACGAGATATGCAATGCAAACCACGTGTATCTTGGTAGGTGTGTTGGAGGATATCAATAGGCTTAATCGAAATTTTCTTTTGTCTATAGGGCGAAGAAAGGTTTATGCTTGGTACCATTAGATGTTATTTGTCAACTTAAGCTGTTTGGTGGACTCGGTGTTATAAATTCTTGATTGTGGAATGAGGCTTCCCTTGCGAAGCTCAGTTGGAAGTTATTAAAGCAGCCGAAAGACTTATGGTGTAAGGTTCTTGTGGGGAAATATGATCCTCCCATTGTGGCTGTCAATAGGAAGACACCCTCATCATATATCTAGTAGAGGCTCCTACGTGGATTCATGATTATAGTTGGGCAAATTATTTGGCGAATGAGAGATGGCAACTCGGTTTTATTTTGGAGAGATAAATGGTTGCGAGATGAGGTTCTTGATGATCTTGTGGTACAACCATTAGGTGAACATGAGGTGAATGAAAAGGCAGTTGATTGTCGGTGGCCGGATGTCTGAAATTGGCGACGGGACTTTTTGCCCACATCTGTGCTACAGGAGATGACAAGTATATAGGTACAACCTAGTGCAGTTGCAAGAGATTGTTGCAGCTGGTTGATAAGCTTAACGGGCAAAGTGTCAGTGTCGACTGTGTACTGGGAATTGATTCAACTCCTTGGTGGGTTGCAAAAGCCTGCATGAGGTCGAGTTTGGAGGGTAAAGAGTCCTCAAAGCCTGCATGAGGTCGAGTTTGGTTGTTAGGTTGAACAAATTGCCGAGTTGTGTTTATTTGCAAAAATGTGGGATTTTGGAGGAAGCTTTAAGCCCAATTTGTCGAAGGTTGCGGGAAACAACATTGCATGCTGTTAAGGACTGCTATTGGATTAAGGAAATTTTGCAATTGTTGGTTCCATAACACTGGTAGGGGATGTATTTCCAAGATGATTTAGTGACCTCTTATTGGATTTTAATTTGGGTGGCCGTACTGCAAGCCATTCTGCACGAGGTTAATGGCAATTGATCTTCTGGATGGCGGTTCGAGTTGCCTGGCGAATACAGAATAGAATACTACATGAAGAAAATTTTTGTCGGTCTTTAACTTCTGAATAAGTAACAATGATTCTAGAGCAAGTTAGGGTACTTGAGAGAGAATGAAATGTGAAATTTTGTAAGCAGTGTATCTCTATAGATATTGATTCTTTGTAAACTGTGATTTGATACTTATATTTATATAAATATCACAGATCCTTGGGAAAAAAAAAGGATTAAGGATGATTGGGACTTTTGATTTAAACTTTTGGGGAAATGCATGCTATTAGCCAATTGATTCTTATTGGAATTTGGGGGCCGATAAAGGCAATTCGGGAATCTATAAGGATAACTCGAAAAATTTCAAAAATTTCATTTTCCCTCCTCTCACTTTCTCTCTCTACACACATTCTCTCTAACATCTCTCTAGGATTACAAATTGAAAGATCCGACCGTCCAAATTGAAAAAGAAGGTTAGTTCTTCAATCTATTCTCTTTTATTTACAATGTTACCGTTTTAGATTGTTGAAATATCTGTTAAAAAAAGAAAAAAATCAAAACTTTAAAAAAATAAATATGGCGTCACTTTTGCCGGTGACAGACGAAAGTGCTGCCAGAAATTAATTTTTTAATTTTTTAATTTCTTTTTTAATTTTTTTAATTTTTTAATTTTTTTTAATTTTTAAAATCTTTTTTTAAATATTTAAATGTTTTAATTTTTTGTACATAGTATATTTGATTATTTAATTAATTTTGTATATGTAATTTAATTGTTTGTGACTAGTTTTTTGTATATGTAGAATGTGTGTGACTAGTTGTTTAACATATTTTATGTGATACCCATTTTTAATTGTTAATATGAATATAGATTTGTGAACATCATGAAATGAAAAAAATAACGGAAATGAAATAGGATAATAATCGATAAAGTGAACAATATTAAAATAATAATAAATATCTCTGATAATGTTATATAATTTTGTCCACTTAGAGTAATGTAACTAGCTTAAAATTGTTTGCTTCATGATTATGTGTTTAATAAGAAAATGTGTAATGTAATTGCTAAGCTGTTTGTATTTTAATTTGAAATCATAGTTATGTTATTCTTGGCCTTAGTTTTAGTATATAATTCTAAGGTTGTATAATTTACAAATTAATAACTATTACTAAAGAAGAATATTAGTGATGAATAATAATTGAACGAAAGAAATAGTAGCCCCGTGAAATAATAGATACTGATAATTCTTAAGATAAAATAAGAATCGATGAAGTGAATATATGATTATTTAATTTATAATTTTTTGTTCACAATGGTATATTTGATTATTTAAGTAATTTTGTATATGTAGAATGGATCATTTTCAGGAATCTCTGCAAAAAATATTGGTTTTGAGGTAAGAAATCAGGATTTGTTTTTCACATTTTCGGACACACTTTCGCCCAGATTGAGCAAAAGTCACTTTGAGCACAGACTAAATCTAGGCGAAAGTGTGCCCGATAATGTAAAAAAATATTTTTTCTGTGTTTTTTTTAAGTTTTTCTTTTTGTAATATTAACTTTTCATTATACATTAACAGAGTGATGAAGATCCAAGTATCTTTGAAGAATTTCTAGATCCGGAAGAATATATCGATCTTGGACATTTATTTACAACGGACCGAATATTTAGTTTGAAAGATGAGTAAGTGGAGTGGGCAAAACAGATTGCAATGAATGCGAAGACATTTTTAATCATAACTCAGTATCAGAGAGCAAGAACATTTGACCGTCGACCGTATGTCACATTAGCTTGCGAACGTGGAGGTTCAGTAAGAAAATATAAAAAACCATTAGTCGACGATAAGGAAGAAGAAATATCGAAAAAAAAAAGCGGGGACCGTATGTGACGAAAAAATGTGGTTGTCCATTTAAACTAAAGGGGGAGCAAATGGCAACAAGTGAAAATTGGCAATTGTTCGTACACAACGGGATGCACAACCACAAAATAGATGTTTATAGTCACGGTCATGCTCAAGCTGCAAGACTTACGGAGGAGCAGTTGCAACAGACTGAGCAGTTCAGGAAGAGTCATGTTCCACCGCGCAATATATTACGTTTTCTCCTAGACAAGACGTTGGTTGTGCAGTCAGGTAAGTTATAAGGGAATTATTAAATTATTTTTAATACTTTATTTAAATATTTTAGAGTTGTTTTTATTCTATTAATAAATATAAAATTTTGCATGTATGTAGTACCCAGAAAATTTACAAAATTGTTGCCAAGATTAAGAGGGACCGGATGCAGGGAAGAAATACGGTAGAGGAAGTTCTCCGCTTAAGTGTGGAAAGGGGCTACACCGTTTTCTATAGAAATGGTGAGGACAGCAACGTACTCAGTGATATTGTCGTTACACATCCGACATCGATTGCAATGCTTAGAACGTGGCCATATGTGTTGATAATGGATACGACGTACAAAACGAACAAGTAAGTACTATTGTGGATTAATTGTATGATTAGCTATCTTTATTAATTTTAATTCGCACAAACATTTAAAAAAAATTTTTTTAGTAAATAGTTAATAACATTTTTAAGTCCGTGAAAAATGAATAACTAATTCATAATAATTAAATTTATCGCTCATTTTTTAAGGAACAACATGCCACTATTAGAATGTGTAGGGATTACTCCAACAGGCAAGAATTTCACAGTGACAACAGCTTTTATGTGCAACGAACAGGCAACGACATACAGATGGGTTCTTCAACAACTCAAGCACTTATACTTTACATTTGCTATTTCGAATGATCAGGGTTCGACTATCAATGAAGGAGAGCCTATAGTTGTTCTTACGGATAGGGAAAGTGGACTAATGTCGGTGATCGAAGATGTGTTTAACAATTCTTATCATATGTTATGTAGAAGACACATCGATCAGAATGTGTTGGCAAAGTTGACTGAGATGGTGAAAGATGAAGAGGTGGCTCAACGGTTCGTGAATGGCTCTTGGAGGAAATTAATTAATGAACTTGATGAGGTGGAATTTCAAAGAAAGCTGGAAGTGTTAAAGACTAGGTGGCGAACCAGGCTCGACTTTCTACATTACTTGTTCAGCACATGGTTGAATCCATTTGCACATAAATTTTGTAGGGTTTGGACCTCTCAAGTGATGAATTTTGGGGTGGAGACAACAAACCGTGCTGAGAGTGAACATTCAGTGTTGAAGCTGTGGCTATCAACGTGTCACGGTGATTTAGAGACCGTATTTTTTAATATCGACTCTCTCATCCAAGCTCAAATCGCAGAAATTAAATACTCTTTGGAAATTTCAAGACTTAAAGAGAAATATGGCGTCAAGAGTAATCCCATCATGAAGAATTTATGTAATAAAATTAGTCATTTGGGATTGAAGATGATAATGGATGAGTTAAAGAAGGCACGACAAATGGTAGAAGAACCGGACAGTAATTGTCTGCATTACTTAAGGAAGTCGCACCGTCTACCTTGTGCATGAGAACTTATTAATCGGTGCCAACATTTATTGCCAATCCAAGAGGGAGAAGTTGTCATGTTCTGGAAAAAATTAGAAATTGGTTCTGATATTCCGCAAGACATACATCCTATTGTTAAGCAGTCGGCGTGCCTCCCGAGGCTGGATGGGGTGGGTGGGAATACACTGTCTAAACCCGAACTGCCTCAGAACCCGGTCAGGCGTGTACGGCTCCACGCAGTCGAAATATGCAATGAAACCGTGCCATGTTAACACCCAACAATCACGAACATCCTGAGTTCTGTACGGCATCCACGGGACCTCATCAGCTGTCATCATATCCAGCCTCAGGCGAATATCTAGGAGTTTACGCTCACTCTTATAGCCGATCCGCGGGAACATCTATATGTACGGCTTGCATCCTTCGGGAGAATGTCTAAACGGGGGAGCGAACATGGGAAAATACAAATATATCCACGCCTAAAATATAAAACATAAATTCAATAAGAATATAAAAAAATGAAATAAAAATGAAATATTAAATAAATAAACCCTAAACACTAAACCGTTTAAATATAAATAATGACATGATTAACGTTAATTTTAAAACACATACCTCCAATAGTGACCAGCAACCTGCAAGCTCCTTCACATAAGCACTGGAAGCCTGACCCAGATTCCAGTATAGAAATGCAAGACAGGCAGCACCCCATGCGAACCTCCCAACACGACTCACATCCCGCAGAAGTGGCCACAGTCTCGCGGGTACAATATTTCCACTCTTGTCATTGAAGAGTGAGCTACCCAAAATGTACTGTAGATAACATGCAGCTCTGACCTGATATGACTGTGAAGTCTATCTGCTAGTAGCAACGGCTTGAAGCTCCAGTGCATTAAACCCTAACCCCCCAGCTAGACCTAAACTTAGATCCTGCTGAACAGCCCGTATTAACTGATCCCTCGATAATTTGTGATCCACTACCGCACCATAGGCAGGCACCCCAAGAATAAGCTCCACATCGTGCAGTGTAACAGTCATCTCACCCCAGGGCATGTGGAAGCTGTTCGTATCCGGCTGTCACCTCTCAACAAATGCCGACAACAAACGCAACATTGGCGTGCTGAAACATGCACGATTGTAGGTGCGTCAGACCGGACTTGGACGCCAGAGGCCCAGCTTGCGAATCGGTTAGCTCCCAACCAGTGAGCGCCATATAACGAGATCGACACTTTAATAAACCACGATCCTGGAGATAAAACATATAAATTTATACAAATATAATAAAATATATTTATTCCATTACTATTTTTTTCTATTTATCATAATGAATAATATTTTACATTATAAAGACTAATAACAATAATAACATGTCAATTTAACATAAAGATAAATACCTGTTCACGCCATATCCCACCCGCCACATGTCCACCGTATGACGGGATGAGCTCCGGGTAAACAGGACCTCCCTCTGCTGCCTCTGTCTGCTCCCAATCGAAAGGCTTCACTTTCATCCTCTTCTGCATCGGTGCCGGAACATCACGAACCACGTCTGGTCTTTTGTTACAAGACCCTACAAACTTACTCATCACTAACATAAGGCTGCCGGTCAAACCCTTCCCTTTCCCGTGACGAGGACGCCCATCCGATCCACTGGCTGGTGCCACAGGTGCAACATATACAGGCTGCTCCTCATCTCCATCATCATCGTCATCGTGATCATCATCATCGCCGTCACCATCACCATCACCGCCCTCACCATCACCATCACCACCATCGTCATCACCTCTCTCATCCGATTCTCCCTGAATATGTAGGGTTTGGACTCTTTCTTGCTCCTCTCCAAAAACCCTATCACCCTCAGGAACCCTATCTGCAGGCCCAGGTACATAATGATCAGAAGATGAAACACCATAATCAGCATGAGAATACCCGTATGTGCTGCAAGAAGAATCCTGACGGGCAGCTCCAAACATCTGATCAATAAACTCAACCCCTATCTGTCTCGTCTGAGACCCATTGTACAATATAAGCTCCTGGAAGGAAGATAGATACGGTATGCGGAGTCGCACAATGGTAGGAGCCCGTAGGTATGGATCATATACTGTGTCTGTATAGTGTGAAGGTGGCTGTGCAGATCCATATGGCTCATAGGGTACAGGTGTGTGGATTGATAGGGATGAAGGGGAGGTCGAGATCTAAAAGGTACAACAGGTGGTTGGGTAAAAGACCCAGCTTCACCTGTACCATGATGGAAACCAGGTGCAAGAGGGGTAGGAATAACAGGGACGTCAGAAGTATTATGTCGCCCCTCACACCTCTAGACGAAGCTGTCACAGGGCTCTCTTCAACTCGACCTATCCTATCCGTGACAGGACCAAGATCAGCATCTCCTCTACGGCCACTAGGTCAAACCATCTATTAGTTATTCAAACTCGTTAATAATTGTTTATCATATATTTCATTATTTACTTTATCGATTATTTCATCCCAAGAATAACGTAACAATGATTTCAAATTAAAATACAAACAGTTTAGCAATTACATTACACATTTTCTTATTAAACCTATAATCATAAAGCAAACAATCTTAAGCTAGTTATATTACTCTAAGTGGACAAAATTATATAACATTATCAGAGATATTTATTATTACTTTAGTATTGTTCACTTCATCGATTCTTATTTTATCTTAAGAATTATCGGTATCTATTATTTCACGGAGCTACTATTTCTTTCGTTCAATTATTATTCATCATTAATATTCTTCTTTAGTAATAGTTATTAATTTGTAAATTATACAACCTTAGAATTATATCCTAAAACTAAGGCCAAGAATAACATAACTATGATTTCAAATTAAAATACAAACAGTTTAGCAATTACATTACACATTTTATTATTAAACACATAATCATGAAGCAAAACAATTTTAAGCTAGTTACATTACTCTAAGTGGACAAAATTATATAACAGTATCAGAGATATTTATTATTACTTTAATATTGTTCACTTTATCGATTATGATCCTATTTCATTTCCGTTATTTTTTTCATTTCATAATGTTCACAAATCTATATTCATATTAATAATTAAAAATGGGTATCACATAAAATATGTTAAACAACTAGTCACAAACAATTAAATCACATATACAAAATAAATTAAATAACCAAATATACTATGAACAAAAAATTAAAACATTTAAATATTTAAAAAAAGATTTTAAAAATTAAAAAAAAATTTAAAATATTAAAAAAATAACAAAAAAATTAAAAAAGAAATTAAAAAATTTTAAAAAAATAAAAAAATAATTAAAAAAGAAATAAAAAATAAAAAAAATAAAAAAAAAATTTCTAGCGTTTGTGATGATTTTTTTTGATGAAATTCTTGTTTATTCACCCAACCCTGAAGCTCATGAACAACATCTTCGAAAAGTGTTGCAAACCCTACTGGAGCATAAGTTGTATGCTAAGTTTAGCAAATGTTAGTTCTGGATGAGTCAAGTTACTTTCCTAGGACATGTTATCACCCAGGAAGGAATTTCTGTGGACCTGGCGAAAGTAGAAGCAGTGACCCATTGGACACAACCCAAAATACCAACCGAAATACGAAATTTTTTGGGTATGGCGGGATACTATCGGAGATTCATAAAAGACTTTTCAAGGATTGTTGGACCCCTAATACAATTAACCAGAAAAGCAAACAAGTTTGAATGGACGGAGACGTGCGAGAAAAGTTTTCAAGAATTGAAGAACCGACTGACGACGGCACCAGTGTTAACATTACCCGATCCGAACAAGGAATTTTCATTGTATACAGATGCTTCAAGGAAAGGTCTAGGAGTTGTGTTGATGCAAGACAGGAAGGTTGTCGCATATATTTCAAGAAAGTTGAAAGATCATGAACGGAATTATCCGACACATGATTTGGAATTAGCAGCCATCGTGTTTGCACTTAAGAAGTGGCGACACTACTTGTATATGACTAAGTATGAGATATTCACTGATCATAAGAGTTTAAAGTATCCGTTTTCTCAGAAGGACTTGAACATGAGACAACGTCGATGGATGGAACTGCTAGAAGAATATCGATGCCCGATTAACTATCATCCAGAAAAGGCGAATGTGAGTGCCGCCAGAACTTTTTTTAAAAAAAATTTCGATTTTTTCCTTTTTTAACAGATATTTCAACGATCTAAAACGGTAACATTGTAAAAAAAGAGAATAGATTGAAGAACTAACTTTTTTTTCAATTTAGATGGTCGAATCTTTCAAGATCTGAAATTAAAAAAAAATTAAAAAAAATTTCGATTTTTTCTTTTTTTAACAGATATTTCAACGATCTAAAACAGTAACATTGTAAATAAAAGAGAATAGATTGAAGAACTAATATTCTTTTTCAATTTGGACGGTCGGATCTTCCAAGATCTGAGATTGAAGTTTGTAATCCTAAAGAAATGTTAGAGAGAATGTGTGCCCAGAGAGAAAGTGAGAGAATGGAAAATGAAATTTTTGAAAATTTTTTAATTATCTTTATAGGTTCTCGAGTTGTCTTTATCGCCCCCTTGAAATTTTGGAAGCAAAATGGCGTGCTTTTCTGGCACTTTTTGAGCCAAATGGTAGTGCCTAACATCATCATCCTATCTTGTTACTATGTTTGCTTTCTATATATTTAAGATTTAATTATTATTTTCAAATTTACATTTAAAATGTTCAACCTTTAGCTACAAAAATTTTATTATGTCAATACCATCAAATTGCAAATCTGTTTGACAATTCGAATGACATCCTCAATATACTGCTATTTATAAAAGAGAGGTAAATTGCCCCAAACATAAGTTGTGACACATTTATGTAACA
This sequence comes from Catharanthus roseus, assembly GCA_028651295.1. Lineage (NCBI taxonomy): Eukaryota > Viridiplantae > Streptophyta > Magnoliopsida > Gentianales > Apocynaceae > Catharanthus > Catharanthus roseus. The sequence continues at coordinate 1,286,993 of JAPQWS010000087.1, forward strand.
ATAAATATATTTAGAATTATTTGTAATATTTTAAAAAATTCAAATCAAGAGAAACATTTAAATTTTGAATATGTTGTAACATGCAAGAAATTGTACATATTTACTATTAAGTTAATTTTTGCTATTAAGTTAAATTTTTGCCGAATTGAAAGAAGACGTTTGTTATAACACGTAAGAATTATACATATTTAATATTAGGTCAATTTTGGCCAAGCTAGGACAAGAGATGCATGTGTATTTCAATAGCAAAACCTCCCTCACCCTAACTTAAGTTCCTACACTTGACATTCCAAGTAAAAGGTTATATATTCGCATCACCTAAATATCAGTTTAATACTACATGTCAACTTTCGATTTCTTCTAAATTAGTCGATGACTTCGCATTCAGAGTTATAAAAAATTTTTGCCAAGTGGGGAGCTTAGCCCTTTACCCATTCCAATTGGTTGAGGCTGTGAGTGATAAAATAAAATGGTTAGTTCGTGAAGGGAGGGATTGTGAGGTAAGAATTAGAAAGGTTGGGTTGAGAACTGATTCCGTAGACTGAGGTCAGGTACGTACCTTACATGGGGACCAATTTTACAGAAACAAGCTAAGTACTTTGAGATGTCCGTCCCCCGAAAAAGGAAAGGAAAAAACTGAGAGCCGAAATGCCAACCCCTTTTTTCCTCCTTTTAGCTAATGGTTGTAAAGCAAAGAAAGATTCACGAATTTAGTATTGATTGTCAGCAAAATAATGGATGAGCATTGGGACTTTGTCATTTGCACCACTATTAGGAACAAATATCATCATAATATTAAATAGATTTCAAAAGTGGGATTACACTAGATACCTAAGGCCAGCCACTAAACGGGCTAAATTTGTCACTTACTCTATTGAACCTCAGCCGTCAGAATGTTTATTCTTAATGTTAATTGTTACCAACCTACTGTTACTAATTGAAAAGACGAAGGAGATGATCCAATCTCTAATTTTCACCAGTGTCTTGTGACACAGAAAGGTTTCACACTGACTGGATCTATATAATGCTTCAGCATAGACAGAGAGAACTAAAATATACAAGTACAGAGTAACAATTTAAGAGAAAATGACATATTTAGTTCCTAAAATTTTAAGCCTTGACACGATATCATCTCAAAGTTTATTTTCAACCGTTATGGTCTCTAAACAATTTATAATAATCCAATAAAAATCCTTTTGTAGTCAAATATAAGTAGTACTACATTCATTATTCTCATAAGCAGGAAAAATGTAGGAATATATACATCAAAAGAACAGTTAATACACTCCAAAGTCCAAACAGAGGAAGACCTCCTGAAACAAAGCATCATTTCCGTCGATTCTAGCTATTATCGATTTTTCTTAATTCTTTTAAGTTCCGAGTGGCATAGGGATAAAAGCGTAGATGCAAGTCCGCATAACAAACAGAGGAAACCAATTATCCTAGCATTCTTATAATAAGCTAATAACAGAACAAACAGAGGAAACCAATTATCCTAGCATTCTTATAATAAGCTAATAACGATTAAATTTCGTTTCTACACCACTGCTTCAATTTCTGCATAATAACATCAATTTGTCCCAGGCAGCTGTTGCAGAAACCATCGCAGTGGCAGCTGCAAGAAATGAAACATGGCAAATATTGCATGAATAGCCATACTAAAGACATATATGCATGATTCCTTAAATTGAGAGTATATCTCAATATCAATATAGCCAATAAATTAGGCTTCATCGCAAAAATCATATGAAAGAAAAGACAAATCCAACTGTTATCTGAGCATAAAACCTTCTAAACTCTAAATAGAGTATGCCAACAATTTCATTATTCTCACATTTCAGTCAAAATTATCAATCCATAGATACTGAAACAACCCAGCCTATTCATACACATTTAATTTGTTGGCCCATCACAGTTTACCTCCATCATCTCTGCAAGCAATAATATTCTGATATGCAAAGCAGTTGATAGAACATAGACAAAGTAAATGAAGCTTCACATCTCTCAGTAGGAGGATAGAACACTTCGCAACTTTAGAACGAGGGATGAGCTTCATTCAGGAATAGGAAATAGGGTTATTTCATTTCCACATTATTTTGGGTTTAATTACATTTTCCTCTCCCAGGTTTATTCCTTTTACAAATTCATTTCCTCTATTTTCGAAAAAATGAAAATACACTTTTATCATTTATAAACTCATAATTTAATGAATACTTGCTTCACATTAAAAAAGTTTAATAATAATGATCCTATGCCAAAAAGTTCAAACATTCCTTTTCTTGTGAGCACAGTTCTTATTCAATACTATATATTAAGAGAATGATACCCTTCATGACAAGAACTAGGGATACTCTTTAAGATATCATTATTTTAATATAAGGTAATAAAGGACAAGGGCTAGATGCCACAAAAAGATAGTTTAGACTACATTTGGATAACCTCTCAACCCAAGATGTTTTAATTCAAGGTGGAATTCATTTGGACATCCTTTTGAGAACTTTTTTTTTCTACTTTTTATCTACTTAAGTTACATTATGGAGAAGTAAATCGACCCATGTCAAATTTTTAAAGGTGGAGAATGATTAAAAATTGAAATAAAATAAAATAAAATAAAAATAAATATGGATTCCCTCCAACTTACTTGGTTCAAATTTCAAATAACTTTCTTCTCAATTTGAGAAATTTTTAGTTTGAAAGGGTATCCAAATGTACCCTTAGGAAGACTGTGTACTTGGATAGAGTGTGGTTTTTTGAGATTTTCATACTGGGTTTTGTAAAAGTTGAATGGTTTATTAGAGGAAATGTGGGCTCCAAAGCTGAGATTTGAGATACTATCCAATATCACCCTTTAAATTCTTTGGCATAACATCATTATTACCTAAGAAACTTGTTTTACAATAGTAGAAGGCATTCATTAATTATGAATATATAACAAAGATGTATTCATAGTATGTTCAAAATAGACGGATGGAATAGCAATTTGAATAAACCTGAGGGAGAAAAATGTACTTAACCCTTTATTCTGTGCTTCAAGGATTGATTGGAATTAGCTTCAAAGGTAGAATCTTAGTACCAATCTTAGAAATCATATCTTTCTTTGATAATGATATCAGTTCATTCTCATTCCCAGCACAAACAGTATGTCAATTTCAATCGGTAGAGTAGAGTTATTTTGATCCTTAGCCCACTTCTGGACTTAAAGCATGAAGATCTTAATTAGCTGATCATGTGAATTTTCTTCATAACAGAGTTTCCATTTTCCATATGCTCTTTCCCCTTCTTTCTACGAGGCATAGCCTGTTACCAATCCTTTTCAGGGTTCTAGTTTGCTTATAACCGAAAATAACTCTACTCCACCAAGTGAACCGAACATTAGTAGGTACTAAAGTTGGCTAAGAATATATTTCACAAATAATTCAAGTTGACTAAGATATAATTGAAATTTAGTAGGCAGAGTAAAATATCTAGTAGGGCAGCTCCTCAGTTGCCGGGATACAGACTTAAAACTAACCTCCAAAAGCAGTATAAAATGTGATGTAATTGAACCAGGAGAACTAAGCTGCAACTCTTGGAAGGAATTTTCTGTCAAAGTATATCACATCTGGTTTTCTGAACAATACATCTTTGTAACTTAATCAGATTAACAGTATAGAGATTTCACTAAAGAAATACCTCAAAATTGAAACATCACGAAACCTTAATTTACAGTTTCCGGATTCATTACTCTACAGACTGCTATTCGGCACAGAGCCACTGTTTTTACATGATGTAAACTGAAGTTCTTTTGTTTATGAAAGTAAAGCAAGCTCAAGCTAAAACGAAGGCAAAATTTCCAGCAATAAGACGAATACGTTTAATTATTCTAGCTGAACTGCTGAAGTTGTAAATAAGGTAAATGATGATAATTTCATAAGAAATAAGCTATGCAAACCATCTTAAACTAGAAGAAGAGGAAGAATTACATACCTTAAGAAGAGGATCGTTTGCCCTCACACTCAGGACTCTCATCAAAATTCTTAGAAGGATATTTCGCCGTGACCATGCCAACCTCAAAGGTCAAATCTTGACCATTAGACCTAATTCCAGTAATGCCCCACCATTTGAAGAAAGCCCTAACACTAATCCCATCCAACTCAGCAATGCGGTTTTCCACAATCTTGCCAGTAATCACTTTAGAATAGGTGGCCAGGTAGTTGTCTGGAGGGAGAGTCACCTTGCAGGTCTCCCCAAGCTTCACCGAAAACTTTCCCGTTGTACGGTTGAGGCTATAATTTAGGACGTTCGTCGGAAGCAGACCCATCGGAAAGCCGTACTTATTTAGCTCCTTGTGAGCCGTTGTTGGAATAGTTTCCGGAGAACAGAGGACGCCGACGAAGAGGAAAGAGATGAAGAAAGTGCATATCAAGAGAGGTTTGGCCATGGCTTCCGTCGGCGTGATTTGTCGTTGGGTTTCGCCGAAGGAATGAGATTTCTAATGGATAAGACGAGTAAGAATGGTTGAGAATATTCCGATGTTCGTCTATTTGGATATCAATTATTCCGTGAGGTGAATTCAATGTATGCCCCTAGCTTTCTTTTTCTTTCTTTTGTGCTCCCACTCTTTCATAAATATTAGATACTTTAAACTCGGTCAAATTCTTTACTTTTTATCACATCTTATACATCACATCACACTATTAAAAAAAATACATAAATGTTTCATTCTTATATAAATTATAATACTCTTCAAACTCTTTTCTTTCCTCATTTTTATTTCTACAAGTTTCATATTAGAAGAATTAAAATATGTTAAAATTTATATTTAATGGAAGAATTGAAGAAATTTTATTAAATATTGCATTATTTTCACAATATATCAAATATATTAGACTTTTAGAAAATAATATTGTTAAACTGATGGGAGAATAGAATAACCATTGTAAAAGATTTTAACAGATTAAGTACGAAAGGTCTTAGCCAGAGTGATCCGCATTACTAAGTGGAAAAGAGTTTAATTGAATATGAGTATTATTAAAAAAACATATCTACAAACAAAAATATGTGAAAATCTAAAAAATACAATAATTATCGTACATTAAGAAACGGATAGAGTAATAAATTATAGACATGTAAACTTTTAGTTGATATTATTATTTCCTATCTGAAATATAAGACTTTAAGTAATTTTTAAAGTTTTAGAAAAAGATATATAATTTTTGAAGTGATATATAACATCTCATCTATATCTATATCCCTCCTATTTCAATTTTTCAATATACGTGTCATTAGAGTCTATTTTTTGAAAATATTTTTAAAATTATTTATCAGTTTAGCAAATCTTTTTAATATACGTGTCATTAGAGTCTATTTTTTTGAAAATATTTTTAAAATTATTTATCATTTTAGCAAATCTTTTCAATATACGTGTCATTAGAGTATATTTTTTAAAAATATTTTTAAAATTATTTATCAGTTTAGAAAATCAAAGAGTATTCAATGATTTTTTTTTTTACTTTGTCTTTATTTATAGTAATAGTTAAAAGATCCATGCTATGCACAGGGATAGAATTTTAATAATAAAAATTATGATATTTTTTTTAAATAAATTTGCTTTTTATTAAAAGAAATAACTTTCAAACTCTTGTTAAACAGAATTACATTAAAAGTGCTAAATATTATTTAAAAATAAAGACTAATATTTCTCATTTCTTATTTTGAAAAGTTCATTAAAAATGATAAATTTAAAAAAAAATCATTTTGAAAAGTTGCTTAAAAATGATCGAAGTTTTAAAAAAATGATGATCTAATGAGACTAAAAACACATGTAGTACCATTGAATTTTATTGTTTTTTTATTGTCCATAATTAATACAATTATACAACATAAATAAAGAGGAGGGGAAAATGAATATTAATGAAAGAAGTATAAAAATAAAATGAAAAAAATTGAACAATTAAAAAAAAACATATATGAATTCATAATACTTCTAATTTTCTATTTTTAAAAATTAAATTAATATTTATAACTAATATTCTTCATTGACATGCCGTTTTCACCCTCTCTGCCTACCCACCCACCCAACAAAGAACAATCCCTTTTCCCCTCACACCCCGACTCTCTCCCAACCAAAAACCACCCTTCTTTCGCCACACACCCAACCCACCACCCCGCGTCTGCACACCCCCAAAAAAGAAAAAATCCCGATCTCCACTTACCCCAACCCCTCCCCCAGAAGAAAAATCCCTGTTTCCCCACCCGCCCAATGCTCCCATACCCCTACCCAAAAAAATACCCCTCTTTCCCTCGCCGCCCCCCTAAAAAAAAATCCACCCCCCCCCCAACCCTTCCCCCTCCCCACCAAAAACCCCTCCCCCAACCCCCCGCCCCAAGAAAAAAAAAAAAAAAAAGAAAGAAGCTTCTTCTTTCTTTTTTACCTAAGTCAACCTATATTTTGTTTTCATGATGTAATTAGTTAAATTTCATTTATCCCTCTTGGAATACGTGTGAAAAGTTTGATATTTTAAATTTTTAACTAAGCATTAGGATATATATTCAAACTCAAATCAATTGCATAAATTTATGATTGAAAAATTAATTAGATAAAAATATTATTAAAGGACAATTTAATACATTAAAATATATTCTAAACCAAGTAAATGTTATAAACAAACTAAAATTAAAAATTTATAAAACATGAATGCTGAATACCAAAATAATTGAATAGTTTTACATTCCATTAAAGGAGTTCTCCTGCTCACTGAATCTATACTTATATTTATTTTCATTTGGAGAACTCCTTGAAATATCATTACTTGATATTTATTTATTTATTTATTTATTATATACAATTAAAGGAGGAAGTGTTCCGCTTCCAATCACTGAAATACTACCTCCTTAGAATGCTTGAAATACTACTAACTTTTAAGAAGCCGCCTAAATTATGTTTGAAGAGGTATCACTAATATCTGTAAGTGAAAGTAAAAATAATTAAGAACAAAAATAAGGTTAAATCACGACCAAAAAAAAAAAACTCATATATTTGTGTGAAAAGAAAAAAGAAGAAACAATTAAAGAAGTACTCTACTCTAATTTTACACAATTATTAAATAAATTTAAATATCTTTTTGCCCTCTTTTCTGTTTTCATCTTATTAAATATTTAGTTGATTAAGATAAAGAAATTGTAATTCTATCCAATAGAATAAAAAATTTTTAAAATTAAAAACAAAGATCAATTTTTTAATTTATTTTAATAGTGTACAAATATCATCAACCAATCATCAAAGTGATAAATAAGAAATAACTAAAGATATAAATATCGTATGTATTATATATTAATATACTATTTTCCTCCCAAAAGTGAAGTATATTTTTATAAATGTAGCCACTAGGTGTTTATTTAGAGATTACTATAAACTATATGAATGGATATATATATATACATCTTTATTGGGAAGATGGTAGCTCAATTAGAAGAACTTATTGTTATATTTTTTATAAAAAAATAATTTTACTAACTTGCAAAAAATTATTAAAAAAACCTCTATCTAATTGTTATTTTCTTAAAAATAAATTTACTAACTTGTAAAAATATTTTCCCATTTATTCATCCAATTAATTAGCTCAATTTGAGCCACAAAGCACTTACCATAATTTATAGATGAAAATTACATTTAGCTTCTTTTTTAAATTGAAATTGTAGCAGTAGTATTTTTATGCATTGAAGTAATATGGTGCTAAATAAAGGCTGAAACATATTTTATATTACAAATAATTCAAAAAAATTATTATGTTAGGTAAACGATAAATTGATCAAAATAATTATGTTTTTTTATGAACAAAATAATGATAATTATGTTAATACTTTGGAACGCTTAGCTTAGCCGTATCCCCCTCTAGAGGTATTTTAGTGATAGATTATATAGGAAATGGATGATCCTATTTGGTGAAGGAGAAATTTAGTAAACGTGATCAAGAAATTATCTCCCAAAATTGTCGGAATTCTTCGTAATAAGATATTGGCTACAAAATCAACTTCGATTCTTGAATAATCTATATCCCACTTCCATTAGTTTGAGTTGAGGAATTATTGAAATTTTAAAGTCAAAATCATGACACGAGCCGATAAAAATTTTATATGAAAATTGTATTAGGAATAGATATACAATAAAAATACTTATGCTTTATCCTATTTGGGTTTTAGCTCACCCCCTCTCCTAGAATAATTGTGTTTCAAGACATGTTGCTAAAAAATAAAAACTAAAAGTATACAATTGAAATTCACTTATATCTCAAATTTCTAACCAAGCATTTGTTTAGAATAAGCAATGAAATTCTATTTTTTTGGCAAAGAAAAAAAAAGAAGAAAATCTTCTTTAATTTTGTCCTCTTTTTTTATAAATCATGTTGCTACATTACCATATGTGCCTCAATAGGAGATAGAAGAGCTCCATATGATTTTGAAAAATTCCAAGAAAAATTATAATTTTTAACCAAAGTGTGAAATTACATATTTCACTTGATTGACTTGACTTTTTCATTGGGCCTGGATTTAACAATAAAAAAACAATATGAGAAAATAAAGAGAATTAAAAAATAAAAAACAATATGAATTAGATGACTTCCCAAAAATTATACAGAAAATTAAAAATTCAAGAATTGATCAGAAATAAGTAAAAATAACTTCAATAAGACAGCAAGAAAAGGGTGATGATTATTTCCATAATAATTATTATGTATGTATAGATTTCAAAGATCGATTAGAGATTAGAAAAGAGAATATGGAGAACGTAAATAATTTTTCTATCATGTGATGCCTATTAGGGGTTTAAATAATGTATTAGATATCTTTAAAAATTTAGAATATTTCAAAAAATCACTTGATTTTAGGGTTAGTTATCTAAATTAAATCTTGGATTATTTTGATTTTTTTAAAAAATAAATTTTAAAACTAAAAGGAATGTAAATAATAGAAGATAAGTACCTATGTTTAGGGGTCAAAAGCTTTGTAACTACTTTAAATTCAAACAAAAAGATAGACTTTAAATAATTTAATCTATAAAAAAAATCATTGACCAATCAATATTTTATAATTAATTAAAAACATAAAACTCAAGAAAATTAGTTTGGGGATTTAAAGAGCTTGAGGGAGCTTTGACGGAGGGGGTGAAAACGACAAGTCAATGACAGATATTAACTACAAATATTAACTTAATTTTTAAAATAAAAAATTAGAAGTATTATGAATTCATATATACTTCTTTTCATAAATATTCATATTCCGCTCCTCTTTATTTACCTCTTTATTTACATTGTATAATTATATTAATTATAGACAACATAAAGAAATAAAATTCAATAGTATTACATGTGCTTTTAGTCTTATTAGGTTATGATTTTTTTTTTTTTAAACTTCGATCATTTTTAGGCAACTTTTCAAAATGATGTTTTTTTAAAAAAACTTTTATTATTGTAAGGAACTTTTCAAAAATAAGAAAGGAGAAATATTAGTCTTTGTTTTTAAATAATATTTAGCATTTTTAAAAAGTTGTTCTTCATAACAAGAGCTTGACAGTTATTTCTTTTAATGGAAAGCAAATTTTATTTAAAAAATAATGATAATTTTTTATGATAAAAATACTATCACCGTGCATAGCACGGGTCTTTTAACTAGTGTATATATATATATATATATATATATTGAAGAGAGTATTCACCCAACAAAAAATAATCCCTTTTCCCCATACCCATGCCTTCTCCCACCTAAAAAATACCCTTCTTTCGCCACACACCCAACCCACCAACCCCGTATTCCACCTCCCCAACCCTCCCCCCTCCAAAAAAAATAATAAAAAATTATCCGTATTCCTACTTACCGAATCTATACTTGATATTTATTTTCATTTGGAGAACTCCTTGAAATATCATTACTTGATATTTATTTATTTATTTATTTATTATATAAAATTAAAAGAGAGAGTGTTCCACTTCCAATACTACCTCCTTAGAATGCTTGAAATACTACTAACATTTAAGAAGCCACCTAAATTAAGTGAAAGTAAAAACAATTAAGAATAAAAATAAGGTTAAATCACGACAAAAAAAAATCTCATATATTTGTGTGAAAAGAAAAGAGAAGAAAAAATTGAAGAAGTACTCTATTATAATTTTACACAATTATTGAAAAATTTAAATATGTTTTTTCCCTCTTTTCCGTTTTCATCTTATTAAATATCCAGTTGATTAAGATTAGAGAAGTTATAATTCTATCTAATAGAATAATAATTTTTAAATTCTAAACAAAGATCGATTTTTAAAATTATTTAATAGTGTAAAAATATTATCAACCAATCAATGAGATGGATTGATAGGTGATAGGTGTTTAGTTTAGAGATTATCATGAATTATATCCATGGCAAGTTGGAATTATATGAATAGATATATATATCTCAGCTCGATTAGAAGAACTTATTATTATATTTTTTATTAAAAAAAAAATTTACTAGCAAAAAAATTATTAAAGAAACTTCTAGCTAATTTTTATTTTTTTAAAAATAAATTTAGTAACTTGTAAAAATATTTTCCCATTTATTCATTCAATTAATTAGCTCAATTTGAGCCACAAAGCACTTCCATAATTTATGAATTCAAGCATTTACAAGGAGAAACTCAATTTGGACCATTTCCCGAATGTTTTCTATGCTTTCCTACAATTTCAAAAACTTAATACGGGTAGATATCATTGAGTATATAAATAAGCTTATGGCTATGGCCATTCCGTAAGGGATATTGGCCATATATCTCTTTTCACTTTCAGTTTTAGGATAGTTTTATTTTGTTTTATAATGTCTTTTTACAACTTTCAAATATCATTTATTATACTTTTCCAATTTTATTCTTCTTCTCCTTATAGGTTTAAAGGTCTAATAGGAGCTTTGGGATCAAGACTCAAGTAAAGTGAAAGGCTTACATGTATGGCTCATGACTAAATTATGTTGAAAAAGGTGTACTCAGTATCAATGAGTTCATCACCGCCGGTGACAATCTCGTCTCCAAATGCCCTACCTGGCTGAATTTGAATCTCCCAAGCAAGCAACCCTCCTCATCACGGGTCTTGGTAATGAGAAAATTTAAAAGGGTGTTTCTTTGATAAATTTGTTGTATGGTTGTGTTGTGTAAGCTTTGAGGAGTAGATGAAAATTGCATTTAGCTTAATTTTTAAATTAAAATTATAATATTTTTATATATTGAATAATATGGTGCGTGTAACATAAATAAAGGCTGACACTTACATCCCAAATTTCTAACCAATGAAATTCTATTTCTTTGGTAAAAAAAAAAAAAAAAGAAAATCTTCTTTAAGTTTGTCCACTTTTTTTTATAATATTCTCCCCTTTAACTTAAATTGATATTCAAATGAAGAAATCTAACTTAAAAGAATGTATAAATACTAATTTTTATTAGAAAAAATTGGAGATAGAAGAACTCCATTTTGATTTGAAAAATCCCAAAAAAAATTATAATTTTTAATAGAAGTGTGAAATTACATATTTTACCTGATTTAGTTGACTTTTCCATTGAGCCTACATTTAAGAATAAAAAAAATATGAGAAAAGGCAAAAGAATTAAAAAATAAGAAATAATATGAATTAAATGACTTCATATTACAAATAAGTAAAAATTATACAGAAAACTAAATATCCAAGAATTGATAAGAAATAAGTAAATATATGTATATATAAAACTAAATATTCAAGAATTGATCATAAAAGACTACATACCTTTACATCAAAATCTATAGAAATTGACGTAGGACACAAATTTGATCATGCATAAACTTGCAAATTAAAATCAATTTAAAATAAAATTATATATAAAAAGGAAGCAAAAACTTCAAATAAGACACTGAATTGAATGAAAATAATGCAAAAAGGAAAGGGTAATGACTATTTCTAGCCATAATAATTATGTATATATGGAATTCCAAGAACCACTAGAAGAGAAAAAGGACAATGTGGAGAACATAAATAATTTCTCTAGTTTGTGGTGGCCATTAGGGGTTTAAATATTAGATATCTTAAAGAATTTAAAATATTTCAAAAAATCACTTGATTTTACGGTTAATTACCTAAATTAAATATCGAATTATTTTAATTTTTTTAAAAATAAATTTTAAAGCTAAAAGGAATGTAAATAATAAGAAGATAAGTACCCATGTTTAGGGGTCAAACTTGGTAATTACTTTAAAATTCAAATAAAAATTAAATAATTTAATTTATAAAAAAGATCATTGACCAATCAATATAATTAATTAAAAAACACAAAACCCAAGAAAATTAGTTTGAGACTTTAAGAGCTTGAGGGAGCTTTAGAACAAAAAGAACCTCTTCAATATATATATATATATATATAGATATTTATATATACTAGCAAAATAGTTTGTGCTATGCACGGATTAATTTTGTAAACATAAAAAATATAGCTTAATCAAAAACAAAAAAAAATAATTGTTACATTGTTTATTTGTACATGTAATACAAAAAATTTACCTTCTTTTTTACAAATTATATTCATAATTTCTTTTATAATTTTTTGTTAGTTTTGGATATATTTAACTAGCGTTTTTCAATCTAAGGACTTGTGCAATGCATGTAAAATTGAATTCATACTAAATATGTTTGGTTAAAGTTCACTCCCTAAAATATATTTTAAAATTTTTCATATGTGACATATTATTATTTCTTAAAAAATATATATCTTCAACTCCTACCTATCAAAATTAAAAGTAAGAAGATTGATCCCCTTCCCCTCTCCCTGCCTTTCCCCCGTCCCCCCCCACACACACACACACAAAAAAAACCTCATTAAAAGAAATTTCATTCTTTAAAAGTCCAATTCCAACAAAGGTTTCAAGTTAATATGAAAAAACATAACACCACAAACATAATTAATTATACAAATAAAAGGAAAAGATATGCTCCTTTATAAACAAATATTCAAATCTATAAGAAATTTTTTATATTGATAGAAAGCTTGCATTAAAAAAAGGAAAAAAAAAAAGAATATTGACGTTAGTCATTAGTAATTTCATGTTGTTCTTATTTTATTTTTGGAAGCAGAACGACATTTATTTACCCACTTAATATCAATCTTACTGAAAACCATCCTTCATTCATTACTATGTGGACAATTTGTCGATATGATATGGTACATCTTCCATCCATCCAAACTCATGAAATAATCAATCATGTTTTAGCTAAACTCATGCATCCTTGCAAAAAATTATAAAGAGAATATAAAATCATAAGCAATTAATATGATATGAAAGTGGATGTGAACAAAAGAAAAATCAGTCAATAAAAAATATCTCATTTACTACATAATTGGAGAAATTTATCAATTTTTTTACTTTTACCTGTAAATGAAAATGAAATCTCAAGCCAAATATAAAACAAAACAAAATATCTTTCAATAAAATAAAGAATTTAAGAAATTTTTTTTACCCTTAGATTATGTTTACTATAAATTGTCTTTTCTCACCCCAAACTAAGATCAGTCAAACTTAGTAACTAATTCCTTGGAAAATACAAATATTAATGAATCAACCAGATAAACTTTTGGACATTCAAAGTAACTTTAAAATTTCTTCTAACTACATACTTTTCCAAAAAAAAAAAAAATTCAAGAACAACTCCTGAAAATATCAATTATACATCAAATCTTCCAAAGAGAGAGAGAACTAATATTTCTCTTAAACTTTATTCTTCGTTGGAATATCTCACTTATCAGTTCATGGCATTAACTTCAATTTCTATAAAAAACCCAAAGGACCAACCAAGTATTAAAAGAAAGATAATTACCTATATTAAAAGTTTTATGTCATGATCTTTGATGAGAAAATAATAAAAATGGAAGGAAGAATTGATTGATTTCTTACATTATGATTAGTCACGTTTTATGCATTACTGAATAATTAATAAAAAAAAGTTTGAGGAGAAGAAAAAGTATCTGTAATATGGAAATAAATTAACAATCAATATCATGTTATTCTTACCCACTTTCTTCTAAAGTATTTGCGTAGGATAGAAGAACGATAAAATAGTGGAAGAAAATAATAATATGAGAGTTTCTTAATTGTTCTAATGGACTTATGGAGGAGGCGATGGAAGTAGTATTCTAATGAATAGAGATCGTTGAGAAACGTGATTAGTTGGGAGTTTAGGTGATAAAGGTTGAGTTTGAATTTGAATAAAGTTAGTTAATTCTTTGGGTTTTTTAAAGGTAGTTAATTCTTCTTAAGTATCTTATCATAGTTTTTCTAACAATTAAAAGAAATAAAAATTCTAGAAAATGGGTATAAAAGGTTGAGAGGCTTTAGGAGAGGAGAGAGAGAGAGAGTAAAACATGTATTCAAATATAGATATGTATAAATATATATATATAGGGATAATACATTCAGCAAAAATACTTAAATACAATTTAAATAATTTTATATTTTTTAATAAGAATAATTTGTCAATTTATTTTTAAATAAAAACAATTTAATATCTTTTAATAATTATGCAATGTCTTAATGTGTCACATAATGAGAAATGGAATTTTTTAGAAGTATAAAACTTAAAGTCATTGAAGTTAGTAACTTGTATCACTTATATATAAAAGTTAATACTGATGTAACTTTTTCATAAAATAAAATTAGCATTGGTATTATGGTAAGGAATTATTTGGGGTACCTCTTCACAAAAAACCTATCTTGATTGGGCCGCTTCACAGTGAATTATAGTGAACTCACTAGTATCATTGAAGGCCATGTACTTGAATTTCTTCTCTCTAACTACCTAATTATTGAGCGATTTACTTTTGAGTTCAAAGTCTCTCCTCTCATAGAGACGACCTCTCAGAGTATGGTTATGTATCCTCACATTTCTTTGCTTCATAGGCCCCTCCTTCACTACTTTTTTACATGTTTATAAATTCGACGATTGCCCCGCTTACCTTTTAGCAAAATCTGTTTTACTTATGTTCCTTTGGAATGAACACAAAATATTCCATCTGATATAACTTATGCTATTCATTTAGGTGCTAATAATATATAATTTCTTTCCCCCTAAAAAAACATGCATCTCTCAAAAAAGGAAAAATGTTGAGGTAGAGTACATTTTATACACCTGTTTTTTGGGATAGGGTATCAATAAAGGCAACTCGGGAAACTATAAGGATAACTCGAAAAAATTCAAAAATTTTCATTTTCACCTAAACACTTCCTCTCTCTCTTCCCTAAACACTCTCTAGGACTCTTCACTTCAATCTCAGATCTTGGAAGATCCGACCATCAAAATTGAAAAAAAAGGTTAGTTTTTCAATCTATTCTCATTTATTTACAATTTTATCAGTTTAGATCGTGAAAATATCCCTTTAATTTAAAAAAAATGTACTTTAAAATTTCTTTTTTTGTTGTTTTTGAGCACTTTTGCTGGCCTGGAACGAAAGTACATGGATAATTTCGCCCGGCCAAACGAAAGTACTCACATACTTTCGCTGGCTTGGACGAAAGTATCCTTGCACTTTCGTCCAGCCCTGGCGAAAGTGCATTTTAATTTTTTTTATAATTAATTTTTTTTGGTTCATAAATGATTATTTGAATTGTTAATTAATTTTGTATATGTAGAATAACTGTGACTAGTTGTTTAAAATATTTTATGTGATAATTTTTAATTGTTAATATGTGTATGAATGTTTTTTTGTGAATAATATGAAATGAATTTTGTGATGTAAAGTAAAAATGTAACTAGTTAAAAATTGTTTGCTTGTAATTATGTGTTTAATAAGGAAACGTGTTATGTAATTGCTCAACTCTTTGAATTTTAATTTGAATTGATCGTTATTCTTGGCCTTAGGTTTAGGGTTTAGTAAGTAAGATTGAATAATATATAAATTAATAACTATTACTAAAGAATATTACTAAAAAATATTAGTGATGAATAATAATAGTACGAAAGAAATAGTAGAAATGAAATAATAGATCCCGATAATAATAAATAATAAAATAATATTAGATGTTAAAGTAAATATGTGATAAACAGCTATTAACGAGTTTGAATAAATAATAGATGGTTCGACCTAGCAGCTGTAGAGGAGATGATGATCTTGGTCCTGTCACGGACATGATAGGTCGAGTTGCGGGACGCACTGTCACAGCTTCGTCTAGAGATGTGAGGGGGCGACATAGTACCTCCGACCTCCCTGGTACTCCTACCCCTCTTGCACCTGGTTTCCATCATGGTACAGGTGAACCCGGGTCTTCTACCCAACCACTGGCTGTACCTTTTAGATCTCGACCTCCCCTCCAACCCCATCTATCTCACACCCCTGTGCTCTATGAGCCATATAGATCTGCACATCCACCTTCACACCCCCAGACACAGTATATGATCCATACTTACATGCTCCCACTGTATGACCTCGCATACCATATAGATCTGCCACCCAGGAGCCTATACTGGAGTTTATTGGTCAGCCGAGGCAGATAGGGGTTGAGTTTTTTTATCAGATGCTTGGCGCCACCCCTCAGGATTCTTCATACAATACACATGGGTATTCTCATGCTGAGTATAGTGTTTCATCTTTTGATCCTTACGTACCGAGGCCTGCAGATAGGGTATGTGAGGGTGATATGAGCTTTGAGGGTGATAGGGGGTTAGCGAGGAGCAAGAAAGAGTCCGATCCCTACATATTGAGGGAGAGGCAGATGAGAGAGGTGATGATGGTGATGATGGTGGTGATGATGATCAGGATGAGAGTGATGATGCTGGAGATGAGGAGCAGCCCGTGTTTGTGGCACTAGCTAGTGGATCCGACGGGCATCCTCGTCACGGGAAAAGGAAAGGGTTGACCGGCAGTTTTATGTCAATGATGAGTAAGATTGCAGGGTCTCGTTACAAAAGACTTGACGTGGCTCGTGAAGTTTTGGCTCCGACATAGAAGAGGAAGAAAGTGAAGGCTTCAGATTGGAGTTGACAGACCTAGCAGAGGAAGGTTCTGTTGACCCAGAGCTCATCTCATCATACGGTGGATATGTTTCGGGTCCGATGAATATTGTTTATGCGAATATAAAATATCAATGATCCACTACTGTACTTAATAAATTTAAATGTTTATGCGGATAAATTAATAAAGATATCTAATAATACAATTAATCCACTATAGCACTTACTTGTTCGTTTTATACGTGGTATCCATTATCAGTACATATGGCCACGTTCTAATTATTGCAATCGATGATGGGTGTGCAACGACAATATAACTAAGTACGTTGCTCTCCTCACGGTTTCTATGGAAAACGGAGTAGCCCTTTTGTGCACTTAGGCAGAGAACTTCCTCTACCGTGTTTCTTCCCTGCATCCGGTTCCTCTTAATCTTCGCAACAAGATTGTAAATTTTCTGAGCACTACATACATCATAACTTTCTATTTATTCATGTAATAAAAAAAAAATCTAAAATATTTAAATAAAGTATTAAAAATAATTCCCTTATAACTTACCTAACTGCACAACCAACGTCTTGTTCTCGGGGAAATCGTAATATATTGCGAGGCGGCACATGACTCTTTCTGAACTGCTTAGTCTGTTGCAACTGCTCCTCCGTAAGTCTTGCAGCCTGAGCATGACCATGATTGTAAACAACTACTTTATGGTTGTGCCTCTCGTTGCGTATGAACAATTGCCAACTTTCACTTTTTGCCATTTGCTCTCCCTTTAGCTTAAATGGATATGCACATTTTTTATCCCATAATGTCCCCGCATTTTTTTTTTTGGAATTTCTTCTTCCTCATTGTCAACTATTAGTTTTTTATATTTTTTAACTGAACCCCCGCGCTCGCAAGCCAATGTGACATACGGTCGACGATCAGCTGTACTTGATCTCTAATACTGAGTTATGATTAAATATGTTTTGACATTCATTGCAGTTTGTTTTGCCCAGTAGTCCACCAACTCATCTTTTGAACTAAATATTCTGTCAGTCGTGAATAAATATCCAAGATCAATATATTCTTCTGGTTCTAAAAATTCTTCAAACGTATTTGGATCTAAATCAGCCTGTTAATGTAAAATGAAAATGTTACCAAAACAAAAAAAAATTAAAAAAGAAAACCCTAAACCAAAAAAAAACAAAAAAAAAATTTCTGCAGCACTTTCGCCGAGGTTGGTGGGCGAAAGTGCTGCAGAAATTTGAAAAAAATTTACGATCGATTTCTTACGTCAAAACTAACGTTTTCTTCCAAAGATTCTTCAAAGGAATCCATATTTTCTTCTAATTTCGTTTGGTGTTCAAAGTTGGAGTTTTTTTAGAGAGAGGTTAGAGAGAAAGTTTATACAGAGATAAAATGTTTAGGTGAAAATAAAATTTTTTAAATTTTTTCAAGTTATCTTTATAGATTTCCGAGTTATCCTTGTTAACCCCTACATTTTACACACTTAAGTCTTTCTAAAATAAAAAATCTTATATTTTGTCCGGAACATTTTTTGACACTCAAGTTTGTCCTCAACTATTAATTTGATTTATACTCTACAACTTTGTATATGGTGTGATAGGAAACTGAGTCCAGCCATTATGATTGTGGCTCGTGGGATCAATTTTTTGTTTTTTTTTAATTGAAATTATTTTCTTTTGAAAAATACATCACCCACCGAAGTTCATGTATAATATTTTCAATAACATCTCCACCTGCGGATAATTCGAACCGAACAAATATAACTTTAAAAAAAATAAAATTATAAAGTAATAATTATTTCTAAACAAAATATCGTTGAATATTTCTTTACTAGATCAAAAGAATATAATTTAATTCAAATTTATGATTATTTTTACGTTTTTTCCAAGGGCCGTAATCTCTAGAACTGCTAGATCTTGTGACTCTCTCCAATTAGGAAATTCTCCATTCAGGATGTCTGAATGTTTTTGTGGATAACATAGTATAATAGTATGTAGCAGTAGTAATTTGACATGTACAATGTGCTATATTTTTCGTCTTGATCTGATATTTAAGATACAAGGCAAGTCATGGAGTGAAGTAGTAGTAGTAGTAAGCAGTATTTTGTTGCATTGTATGGATATTACTTTTTGTATCCCTTTCTGATTTTATATACTTTATTAATAAAATTTAATAAATAAAAAATAAATTATAAAAAATATATATTATAAAAGAAAAATAATACATAGAATTATACACAAAAATAGTATAAAAGATGGTGTGCCGCATTGCACAGGCTTATTATAGCTTAAGCTTTTGAAGGGGGCCATTGAAAGGAGAGGAGGTGGTCCATAATTCAGCTGTTTTAACCTTAGATACACTCTCCAATACTTCGAAAGGGACGATGTCTCCTATAATCACCACCATCTTGGTTTCTAGGTCCACCTGGTAAGAGCTCACTCCTGCGATTCCCACAACAAACATTGTCCAGTCAGATTTAATATAGTAAGAATGAAAGATCCGATTCTATGAATTATATATACTCCCTCCGTTTTTTAGTTTGAATTCGTGAATTTTCATATTTTTTATTTATTACGTTATTAAATTTTTTTTATTATATTCTTCTAACATGTCAATCTCTCTTTTAATTTTACGTTATGAAAAAGTATAATTACTTATTTTCAATAATTTTCCCTATTCTTTAATACACATTCTAGCCATCATTCATTATTTCACATAAATTTCAAGTTAAATTAAAAATTTTTTCAATGTCAATAAATTAGGTGATAAATTTCTGTTAAGTGTAATTTGATCATATATATAAAAAAATTTCTCTAATTTCGTATTTTTTTAATCTGTATGATGTCTAAAACATACCAAATAAAAAATGAAGGGAATATATAAAAAAAGGGATAAATTATGATTGTTTTTGGGTAATAAATTGAGGATTTTAATAGAAGTAAATGTCACGATACAGAGTGCAAATTAGTATGAAGTTCCTGCATTTAAAAAATATAACTAGATATAGCATTTTCTTCACAAAAAATAACTTTAAGGTAACTTGTACTCAATATGCCAATTTGTACAAGGACTTCAAAATCCTCTGTTGGGACAGGCAACATGCGGGACTTAATATGCAATGTCATCACTTATGAAAAAAATGTCCTATCAATAAAGGGGCAAAATATTTTACTCCTTTATCGATAGTTTTTTCTCCTTTTAATCCAACAAGCTTTTTGCTTTTACATATATAAACTTTTTTTTAAGGGGATAAAATTTACTTGCATGCATATTGTTCTACAAGTAAAACGAAACCATTGATCTAAGGCTTTAGGGTTGGACGATTTCTTATTTTGAGAATTTGTAAGTTCATTAGAGTCACCTGTCGAAAAAGATATATAGTATAGAAAAATGTGTATAATATTTAATAATATTATTTGAGTGACTCAACTCCTATTAGATCTATCTATAGAAGAAGTAATAGGAAATGTTTAACGGATCAACGTTGGTAATGTAATGAGGAATAAAATTAGAAAAATAAGAAAAAAGGACACTTGGCCTCCCTTGCTAATAGAAGGTCTACGTAGAAAAAATCATTTTGTCCTCATTGAGCGAGTATAATTGATTCAATATTGATCCGTTTATTATTATCTAAAAGTAATATATCGCGTAAAAAAATATGTAATGCTGACACTGTTGTACGAGTGACTCAAAACTAAGTTAAATATCATGAAAGAGGTGTATCAATGTTGATGTTGTTATATGAGTGAATAGAAAGTTAAAAATCACAAAGAACAATGGTAGAAAATGTGCTTATATAAAATAGTGATACTAAGATCTAAAAGATGTGTATGAATTTATAAAAAGAAATAAAACTTTAACTAATTTTATATGTATATTATTTGATTGAGAAACAATTCAACTTAATTAATGATTAGAATGGTCAATAAGTGTGAAATCTCTGAAATTTTTGGCACAATGCACATGGCCGGTGCATGCGCGGTAAAGAGCTAAAGAGTGATATATGGACAGTGAAGTAAAGTTTGTTTTTGTCATGTGTTATCCTTACTCCCTCTCTCTATCCCTTGTCGGTGTTTTAATTAATGGATGAGATTGAAAGATACAGATTTTTTAAAACAATAATAATAATAAATGATATTAAACTATTTTTGTCTATGTTTGAGCCATTATTTTGTTCAGCTAATTTTATTTCAGCTCTTTGAAGCAAACACTTAAAAGCCATTTCTACATTACTCTGTTTCTAAATTTATAGATTTCTTGCTAAAACATGACTAGTAAGTAAGTGTACTTAAAAACAAGATTATATGCAACATTTGATATTGAATCTATGCTGAAAGTCGAAAATTGTCCAAATAAAATTATGAAATACCTTCCATCTTTGATATATGCTTCTCAACTTTTCTTGCACATCCATTGCAGTGCATTGAAACCTTCAGCACAACTATCTGTACATAGAATCATAAACAAAAAAAGAAGATTAACAAGCTAGAATCATTTTCAACATTTGGTTCTTCTACCCATGAATAATGGTATAACTAGATCGGAACTAGAGTTTTTAACTTTTTGAGGGAGCGAAAATCTGTATAAGAAAATTTTCAAAATGTTATGGAGGTGAACTGAACAGGGGGCGCTTCTTGCCCCTTTTGGTTCTGTCCATGCATTTGATGATGGAAAGCTGAAGACAGAGTCCATACCTTAGGCTTGAGTTGAAGAGCCAGGGTTGGGGGACCAGTGATAACATCCTTCAATCTGACCAACTGACCACCATCAGGTGTAATGAATGGTTTTCTTTCTAAGTCATCTTGGTTTGTGTAGTTGTTGAAGCAGAGACAAGAACCACCTGCTCCAGATGAAATACAAAAGCGATCTAAAACCCTGCCAAAACTGAGCTTCCCCATTCTTCCAAAGGCAAATCTAATAATGAAGAGGGAATAAGAAAAACACTTATAAAAGAAGAAAAAGCCTGGCCATGCACTCAACTGCAGAGAGTATTTTAAGAAACAGATGGAGAAGAGGATATTATTAAATGACAAGGGTCATGGGGAATACCAAAAAGCTTATGAGAAACCAATGAAGGATTTTGAAGAAAAGAAAAAGAAAAAGATAATTCAAGACACGAGACTCAGTTTTCTTGGTAGATAAACTGACAGGGAAAAGTAGATGAGAGATACAATGAGCAAAAAAAGGACATTCCTCACTGTGATCAGTCCAACTAGATTTTGTCATGTGTTGAAGAATCAAAGATAGTAGTAGTAGAAGGACATAAAATCCTTCAAAAAAGCTTCATGAGTGGGTACAAGTGACCCTCTGCTTCCTGTGACTAAAAAATACAAGTGAAAAATGTTCTTTATATCAAATGCTCAAGAAAGTTGAAAGACAAATGCCAGGTGATGTAAGACTACCACTGACTTTATGCTTGTGATAGTGAGCAAGCTGATGAATACAGCCATTTATAGACAACCAATTTTAGATAAGCATTGATATCATTTCAAAAAAAACCCGAAAGAAAAATGGAAAAAGAAATAATAATGTAGCCTCTAGACATAAAAATACATTCAATCAGGAATAATTTCGGAAAGTGACACTTTTGATAAATTTTTATTTTTTTATATTTATTTATATATATATTTTTGTCATAAATCTCTTTATGTTACTAAGCTCTCGCATTCAAGATTTTGATTTTGTCTATAAAGCAATACATGTAAAGAGAAATTGACACAAATATACTCTAAAATAACCGTCCAAGGTATTTCCAACAAGTAAATTAATTGAAACATGCGAACAGTGACAGTGTGTTTTCTGTTAATATATTCCATTGATTTCCAACTACTGCTTAATCAATTCCATTAAGAAAGGTCAAAGCTCAATGGGGGTCATTTTATCTTATGTCACATTTCAAACTTTGTATGAAGATACTACAAGAATAGTTAGCATATTGAGAGTGACTAGAGACAATTAAAAAGCTGTGGAAGGGACTACCAGGTGAGATATATAGTAGTATACGTTAATTATATAACTATTTAAAGGCATAGAGGAGGGGTCATATATTTGTTCAAGACCTTGTCTTTATCTCCAATGATATGCAATACAAACTATAAAGGGCAGAGAGAAAACTGAATTATTGAAGAGTATATGATGTAGCTGAGAGGGTTTCATTGCATTATTGGCCGACTGCATTTGTATTCCAGTTTAGTGGGTCTACTGTCAACAGCTTGGTCCATGTGAAGATGATTGTTAGCAAGAAAATGTAAAGAAAAGCTAGCTCAGTCATAGTGTATTCATGTTATACACGTGTGGCTCACATGAGCCTTGCTCCACCATTTTTTTTTCTTTTTTTGAATAAGTAGTTAACCATTAAAAGAAAAATACCCTTGCTCCACTAGCTACTAGAAGAGATGGACTGGGAAGTGTTTCAAGGTGGGTGCTTCTATTTAATGGAAGCATACGAGACTATGTCCCACAAGAAAGTAACACCAAGAAGAGCTATATTTGGCATGTTATATTACTACTGTCATCTCTAGCGTTTCTAGCAGGCAAATACAAGTAATTGTGGGTTCTCTTTTGGTTCATATATTTTTCTTTCATTATGGCGTAAAGCTTGATAATGCTTTTCCACTATCACCAACAATTGAGTAAAAATTCGCACACTTTTAAAATTTGTACTCAGACGATTACTTATATATTTGTAAAAATTAAAGTTAACTATATAGTATTAAATTCACAATATTATAACATTCGTTATTTTCAAACTTGTCCTTCGTATCACTTGAACCACCGTAGATATAAATAAAACCAAAGCTTCTTAAATGTGATTAGTCTCAAATTAGAAAAACATGATGTGCCATGTACTAAACATAGGATGCTGTTATCAGAAAGATGAATAAAAGATTTTTTCTAAAATTTTCATGTAATTTAATCTAGTCCAGCACCATTGACTTTAGAAAACATAAAAGAAATGTGGTAAAGACTAAAAAGGGAGATATATGCTTATAAAAATGTAAATGTACTGGGGCAGAGTGAAAGGATACTTACAGACAAGTCTACCAACTGCCTTCCCACATGGTTGTTTGTTATTATAGCCTTTTCCCTCTTCTAAGCCAGTGATTTTCCGCAGCTTCCGCTTATGGCTTATAGTATTGATTAATCAATGGTTATTGGAAGACATGTGTCCACACATTGGACTTGGGTTGGGTTCCATACTACCATTGAATGATTCAGTAAATGGATAAACCCAGCTAGACATTTTACCAAACACATTGTGTGCAAAAAATATATATCTAT
Organism: Catharanthus roseus; assembly: GCA_028651295.1. Taxonomy (NCBI): domain Eukaryota; kingdom Viridiplantae; phylum Streptophyta; class Magnoliopsida; order Gentianales; family Apocynaceae; genus Catharanthus; species Catharanthus roseus. Next base: position 1,311,243 of record JAPQWS010000087.1, read on the forward strand.
CGATAGAACATACATGATTCAGGGCAAGGACAGGTAGCCGGTCTAATCTTTTCATTAAGGTACATTTGGTGTTCCTCCTTTTGTTGGATGCACATGATTGATTCTTATTATTATTATTATATTATTATTATTATTATTATTATTATTATTATTATTATGTTGTCGAATTATAATCATTCAGCAAAAAGATAAACCGGTAACTGTACTATAAAATACTGAGAATAGGCAGAAAGTAATGAAGAAAATGCAGAATTTCTGGAATCATTTGATAAAAGAAATTGAATAATCCAAAAGTCAAGAAGAGGTGCATCAATCAGAGAGCCAGAAAAGGACATAAACAAGAATAAAAGGAGCTACTTCGACAATCAACCCTGTTGCCAATTCTCAAGTTATATTTGTGATGATGAAGACCAACATGAGTTGAAGTGGGAGGAATTTAGGGTGCATTTGGATTAATTTAGTCTAAGTAATGCCATATATAACAATTTTAACCCATTTCAATTAAGATTAAACTTGATACTCGTGATTTTTTTTTTTTTTTTTTTGTTTTTGGGCGGGGGGTAATAAATATACTCCTGACTTTTTTTATTTAGTATTTCTTTGCATGAAACAAAATTTTGTTGGTAGATTTTCCCATTACAAAAGTCCCACATTAGTTTTTTTTTTTTTTTTTTCTTTTTCCTTCCTTTTTTATACATAGATAGATTGAGGAAGGGATGTGATTAAAATCTGTTCAAATTATTTGTAACATTTTTAGTATGAGAAAATCTTATATGAAATATTACTGACCATTATTGAAAATCTGGACTTTTAGTAACATTGTTTCTCTCCTTGAAACTATCTCAACACTATCACACATTAGATTGAGTACAAGATTTTAAAAAAAAAAAAAAAAATACATGAAAGAGACAATGTGGTTTGAACCACAACCTTTTCTTTTTTGAGCCAAAATAAAATTATATGTTATTAAGATCAAAGAAAATAGCATCAGTTACATGGGGAGATATACATCTGGACTATGCCAGTTTATCCTCAGAATCTAGAGCTAGTTTAGCTAAGAGATGGCCAGGATTATTCCTTGCCCTTTTAACACGAGTGAAAGAGATTGCATCCCTATCTATCCTGCTCAGGAAGTCAGAGGATAAAGCATCCAGATCAGAAACATCTATGAAGCAGTTCTGCAGGCTATTGACAGCTCGGAATGAATCACTCTCAATACACAGTCTCTCGTTATAACTTAGGCTAGAGATATATCCTTCAATGATACCCAAAAGCTTGCCAAATTCCACAGAGAAACAACCATTTCGAGGGACGGATTTGGCTAGGATCGGAATGCCCAATTGATTCCTGATGATTACTCCTATTCCAATTTTATCCCTTGAGAATGCAACATCCGCGTTAATCTTTACAGTACCATAATGCGAGGGAGTCCATTTCTGAGCCAAAGGGACCGCAGTCAAAATGCCAGACTGATTGTTTGTCTGACTCACAAGTGTTGAGTATTCTCCCGTCATATTTAAAGCCTGTAGGGTGATGGTTGCTCCTGAGGAGTTTGTTTCTTCATGCTTGAGCTTATTTCTAGCATATCATATAAGTTAAGCTGTAGTTCCAAATATAGCAAGGTCTTCCAAGCAATGTTCAGTAGAGATTGAATGCATGAGATCCTTAAAGCTCAAAGCTGGGAGTTGTCTCCATTTTTAATCTTCAGGCAAGTTTCTCCCGACTTCCTTGGGAAAGCTAGAGCCAAATAATACATGTCTGTCATCTTCCACTACATACTCCAATGTACACATGACACAGATTTGTAAAGCCCACGCCTTATAAGGTTTCCCCCGGTAGGAAGGATATCTGAGGTTGCTCCCCATAGGAACATTCTGATTTTGGGTTGTATTGGGAGCTTATGGATCAGGTTCCACATTTTTCCTTCGACTTCTATGCTAGAGGTTCTTTCCCTGCATTTTTGTTATTCATGAATTCCATCCCAATTTTACACCCAAATTTCACAGTGTAGATTCTAGTAGAGGTGAAGTTCCAGATCAGTTGATCTTCTGGCCATGATGGATTTAGGGAGATGTTGAGAATAGCTTCTGCCTCATGATGTAAGAAGAGACTCCGTATTCTATCTTCTCTCCAACAACACTGGTTATGATCAATAAGTTCTGATACCTTTCTTTCTAGACCCCTAGATAAGTGGAAGGAAGAAGGGAGAGCTTTCTGAAAGAAGATATCCACTTGTTACTTGAAACAGTAATGGATAACCCATTGCCGATACGATGCCGGAGTCCTAAAGGAGAGAAGATTTCTTCCTTCTAGAAGGCTTCGCCATAAAAAGGATGGCCTATGGCCTAGCGAGGAGGACAAGAAACTTCCTGTAGCATAGTATTTCTCTTGTAGACAAGTAGCCATCAAAGATAATAGAGATTTTATAATGCGCCAACATTGTTTGGTAAGAAGAGCAAAGTTAAAACCCTCAAAGTCTCTAAAACCTAAACCACCTGATTTTTTGGCTTACAAAGATCACTCCAATTTTTCAGCACATTTTTTTACTACCCTCATATCCCTATCCCACCCCCCTAAAGAACTGCCGGACTATGGAGTTAAGAGAATGCATGATATTTGCAGGTAAAAAGAAACAAGACATTACATAAGTAGGAATGGCTTGGATAACATTTTTTATCATAATCTCTTTACCAGCTTGAGACTTTCCACCCATTCTGTTTTTTCCACACTCTATCCTTTATAAACATGAAAGTATCTTTTTTTGATATATCTATCAGAGAGGAAAGCTCCAGAAAAGTACCCTGACCCTCTTTATTATAAACTCCCAAGATATAGGTAATAGAATCTTGGATCTGATTGGAGACTTGTTTAACGCAAAACAGACAAGATTTCTAGTAATTTACCTCCTGGCCCGATAGGGTAGTGTAGTCTTCCAGTACCTTCTTGATGTCTTTGGCATTCTGAGTGGTCGCCTTACTAAACATGACACTATTGTCTGCAAAGAATAAATGAGAGATGGGAGGACAAGAGTTAGTGAACTGGAAGCCTGAAAACAGGCTTTGCCTTTCTGCACGCTGGATCATAGCAGATAGTCCTTCTGCACAGATAATGAACAAGTAAAGAGAAAGGAGGTCTCCTTATCGGATACCCCTAGAAGGAGAGAAGTATGGAGAAGGAGACCCATTTATAAGCACTGAAAATCTAACAGAACGAACACATCTCATGATAGAGGTTACAAGGTTTAGGGGGATATGCATGGCTTTCATGATAGCTTCAAGATAGTTCCATTCTACCCTGTCAAATGCTTTCCTTAGGTCTAGTTTAAGGGCCAAGTGATTAGAGTTATTGATTTTCCCATTCTGCATCGAATGAAAGGGTTCAAAAGGTATCATAAAATTATCAGTAATGAGCCTATCTTCCACAAATGCACTTTGACTAGTGTGGATAATAGAATTCATTCAATTCCTAAGCCTGTTAACAATAACCTTAGAAGTAAGATTATAGACAACATTACAAAGGTTTATCGGATGAAAGTCCTTCACACCAGCTGGGTTTTTAACTTTAGGGACAAGACCGATGTAAGTATCATTATTAGCATTGATATCGTCATTATTATTCAAAACCCCTAAGATCATGTTTGTTATCTTTGTAACTAAGACATGCCAGTACTTTTGAAAAAAACAAGCCTGAAGTCCATCTGGCCCAGAAGATTTCTTACCCTTCATTTGCTTTAAGGCCTTCAGTACCTCCACGTGTGTAAAAGGCTGCGAAAGGGTATCAACTTCTTCCTCTGTTTACACTTCATCAATTACACCTTCTTGCAAGACAAATAGAGAGTTGTTAGTACTATAAATATCTTTGAAGTACTGAATAATGAGATTTGTAATATCTTTTAGATCCCCTACTTCTGTTCTATGGTCATCCCTTAGGGTCTCTATGGAGTTTCTTTTCTGCTTTTGTGAAGTCTTTATGTGGAAATAAGTAGTATTTCTATCCCTTTCAAGAAGCCAATCTGCTCTAGACCTTGTTTTCCGATAGTCTTCTTCTAGAGAGAGAAGCTTTTCTAACTCAAGCTCTAATTTGGCTTCGTCCCTGGGGTTCCAATCTACTTCCTATCACAGTTCATCAAGAAGGCTTCTAGTTCTCTGAATGCGATTAGGAGTATCCCCAAACTTCTTTTTGTTCCCATTTAAGGAGATGGTCAAGAATAGATTCAATATTAGACTTAATTGATTCGGCTGAGGGATGAGGATTTGGGAGCCACAAATTCTCAAAAAAACCTGCACAAGGTTCGAAATGCTTAACCCTGCGAGAGTTTCTCTATGGTACATCAGTACAAGTTTCAAGATTTAATATTAATGCAAGATGATTAGAGTGGCTTATTGAAGTTTTTACTACAGTACAAGTGGGGAACATCTGTGAAAATCGGGCTGTGGCTAGTGCTCTGTCCAAGCGGGCTCTGATGTAGTTCTCTCCAAGCTTTGGGCCTCTCCAAGTAAACTTTGGGCCAGAATACCCAAGTTCCAGGAGATGAGCATCCGAAATAGCATTTTGAAAGTTTTCTATCTGTCAATTGTTTCTTTTCCGACCTGTTTTCTCATCAACAAACAATATTTCATTAAAGTCACCCGCAACATGCCATTGGAGATCCCATGAATATTTCCTAAGATCAGTTTTAGGATTACCATAAAAACCCACAACCTTAATAGAGCATTCAATTCAATACTTCTAACTTAGTATCATTAAACTATTGTCTTAGTACAAAGTAACCAATTATTATTACTACCTCGTTTTATATTAACTATCACTTTAGGACACGTCACATGGATTAAAAAAATAATTGGGTTGTCTAGATTCAAAAGAGAATAGACTAAATTATCCTTTAACTGTCATTAATTAGTTCAAAGGAAATATTTTAGATAATTATTTAATTCCAATAAGATAGGAGTAAATATGGAAAAGTAATATTTAATACTCTCTCGATTCACAAAAGTGATAAATACTTTGAAACAAAAACAGTATGTCCGAGCATTAGATAATATGAAATGGAGGTTTTTTTTTTTTATATTTTTTTTTAAGGAGAAAGCAACCAATTAGTTATACACTACAATTAGGATAGTTTAATACACTTTTTTAATAAACTTTCTCTGTTACACTTCTTTTATAGTAGCTTTATTTACCGATATTATAGAAAAAGAAAGATAAATCCTAACTTTCTACTATTATAAGAGTCTCCAATAGGGATATGGATGATTTACACATATTAGTTTCTTACATTTTTGAGTTCCCTAAGATACTCTTTAGTTAATTATTAGAAGTTTAATATATTGAGGAGTTGAGTCTTTGGTAATTAGATAAGAGTTACATAGAAGATAATTAAAAAAAGGATTTAAATACATAGAGGAGTTAGAAGATCTTTGATAATTAAATAGTTATTTCAGAGTTACAAAGAAGATAGTTAAATAAAAATTACATTAAGTTATTAAGTAAAACAAATAATGAATTTTGGAGAGTTAAAATATTTTTTCTATAGAACATAAATTAAAAAAGTACTAAACAAGTTAAAATTTAAAATAATATAACTAATAAAAATATAAGAATAACTAATAACAAATTGAGGTTAACTAATCTTAGGGGAAGATAAGAATTACATGGAGAAGAAATAAGCTTGAAAGATTTTTGTAAAGGCATTTAAATAGAGAAGTAAAAAGTTGTTGTGATAATGAACATTACATAAAGAAAATAATAAGTTGCGAGAATTAGTTGCAAAATATATTTAACACATAAAAAAGGGAGTATTGTATTTTGGAGTTAAATAGATAAATAATTAATTTGAAATAACTGTGTTTTAAGTACATTTTAATATATAGAAGAAAAAGTTTCATTTAATAAACTTTATAGAACTCATGAGACAACTTTAAATAAACGAATGAGTGATAGCGAGAGAGATTTAAATATTAAACATTTCGAATATTAAAGAGAAAAATGAAAATTCTTATTCTTAAAATAAAAAGAAAAATATGAGACCACTCAAGAATTTGATATGTAAGAAGATTTCTAATAATATTCTAATAACATATTAGTGATTAATAGTTTTTCGATATATTTTCTCATATAATTATCATAAAAAGTATTTAAATTGTGAAAGTAACCCCTAAAATAACCATGTGAATAAATTATAATTGACATAGTGTATAATTATTGAGATAACTCCAAGCATTAAGCAGACAAATGAGTTACTAAAAAGAGAATTTGAATATTAAAGAGATAGATGAGTTGTAAAAAAATATTTCAAATATTAAAGATAAAAATGAAAATTGAAAATAAAATAAATAGTAAACCATGTGATACTATTAAAAAGAAATCAAACAAAATATATAATAAATTTAATTTTATTAAAATTTTATTACGTGCGAAAGTACATAGATACTACTAGTTATAATAAATAAAAGCTAAAGATAAAATTATTATTCAAGTACAATAGAGATCTTAAGTGGTATAAAATGAATATGAAGACCAATCCAATTGCCAAAATATCATACAAATAAAAAAAACCCTTCTCGTACTAGTTATTTTTTTTAATATGATTTACTACTATTTCACTTACTTTTATGGGGTTACACTACCAGAAAAATTAAATTTACTGATTGAAATTACCGTTTGACGTTAATTGAACAGTAATTACCAATTAAATACTATCAATCTATATATATATATATATATATATACATTATTGTACAAGTTCGCACAACAACTTCAACCAAGTAAATCTCAACATTTATATTCAATAGAGTTGCAATTTGGGTTGGGTTTTAGGTTTTGTGTAATGCCTTTCCCGGTTAGCACCTCCCGTAACCCTAAAAGTGCGGTCGTCATGAACGTAGAGTTTGGAGTCTAATGTAGTAGAATTACGAATGTATAGTATGCTTATCATGCACTTTTTAGCGATTTAAATACTTGATAGTCTCATATAAGGTTTAAGTGGTGAATTTAATAGAATAATATTGAGTCTAGAAAAAATGTTTTGAAGAAAATACCATTAGGGTCTGAATATAATTATTCTTATGGGATAATATTAGATATGTTAGACATTTTTTTAGGGGGACTAAATTAATGTTATTATTATTATTATTATTATTATTATTATTATTATTATTATTAGTGGTCAAATAAATAAATGTCATGATTTCTCGCCTGCTGCCAAGTGGGAACACTTGGTAGCAAATTATTTTGCTTCTCACCTCTATATATATATATGTGTGTGTGTGTGTGAAGAAGGAGGAAAAGTTAGATTTTTGAAGGGCTAGTAAAATTAACTTGAGAATTTAAAAGGGCAACGCAAAAAAAAATCATTTTCCACCAAGTTGCTCCCTCTAACCCAATTATCTCTAACTTATCTCTAACCCCAAACTCAAATCTTTCACATTCAATACAAATTGAAGATAAATATGGATGATTTTGAAGATTTTTTGTAAGATAATATTGATTTTAAGGTAAAAAAACACAAAAAATTAATTTTCCCAACTACCAGGGTTTCCCCTAGATGGGCGAAGGAATTTTGCCCAACTTGGTGAAACTTTCTAAGTAATTTCGCGTAAGTTGGCGAAATTTCTTAGAGAATTTCGCCCACTTGGAAGAAATTCATGTTCGTGCTTTTTTTTAAAATGTTATTTTTATGCTTTTTATAATTTTTTTAATTATATAAGATGAATTATTAATTTATTTTGTATTATATTTTAATGTAACTGATTGACTGATGCAGATCCGAATACATTTGAAGAATTTTTAGAACCGGAAGAACACATGGATCATGGGCATTTATTCGCTACTGATCGAATTTTTAATTCGAAAATAGAATTGGTAGATTGAGCAAAAACGATGATGAAAGTGTATACATATTTGATGTCACTCGATATTTGAGATCAAGAACTTCTAACCTCGTCTTATGATTCAATTGCCATGTATTTAGATCTTGTTTCTGGATTGAGTAGAAAAGGCCACGGGGGAACAGCTTCTGACGCCCCACACTATTGCGACAAGAGGAGGCCAGAGGACTCATAAGTTCTTGGGAGTCTGTAGTATCTTCTGACCGTTTGTTGGTCCCGAGGGACGGAGGAGGCTAGGTTAGCCGAAAGATGGTTATCGGTCTCAGTCCAAGGTACTATCCTCTAGACCGTCTTGTAGGAAATAACGTATGTAAGTGTCCTTTCTGGTCTTTATCTCCGGTGAAAGGTGTCACATTGACTGTATGTTATATTGGCTTGTGAGTGTGGAGGTGCAAAGAAATCAAGAACGAAGCCGAGAGTTGATGATGAAGAAGAAGAAGTTCCCATAAAAAGGTAGGGTCCTTATGGAACTAAAAAGTGTGGTTGCCCCTTTTAATTAAAAGACGAGTAAATGGCCATGAGTGAAAACTGGCAATTATTTGTACACGGTGGGAGGCACAACTATGCAATAGGTGTCTATCATCATGATCACACTCAGGCTGCAAGATTGATGGATGAGCAACTGATACAGGCCGAGCAATTTAGGAAGAGTCATATGCCACCACGTAATATGTTACAATTTTTCTGATAACAAAATGTGGATTGTGCTGTGAGGTATGTCGCATTACATTTACTTGGTTATTATGATATTTTAAATTTGTATTTAGAGTTTAATAATATGATTTATATAATTTATATAGTGCACATACTATATACAACGTCCTTGCCAAGATGAAGAAGAAAAGAATGCAAGGACACTACACGGTAGAAATTTTTTTTTGTTTAAGTGTTCAATGGGGTTATACGGTCTTCGGCCTTCTACAGAAACTGCGATGGGGAACAACTTACTTAGTGATATTGTTGTTGTGCATCCGACATCGATTCAAATGATGAGAATACGGCCATATATACTGATAATGGATATGACATATAAAACAAACAAATAAGTTGTTTGTATATATTCTGTTAAATGTCGATGTGAAAATTAAATATATATTGATTGTTTAAGTTATAATATTAATAGGATTATCTTAAAGAAATCGTGATCGTTTAATTAATATTTATAATAATCATTTATGTTGAATTAGTTAAGTTTTTATTAATCTATATTGGAGTAATTTTAATATCTTAGTATAAAATATCTTAATTTATACTTTAGTTTATGTTTAGTTTAGTTTTTTTAGGGTTTATGGTTTTTTTTATATGAAACTATTTTAAAAATTTTTATTGTTTAATTAATATTTAAAAGAATTAGTCCATATTTATTATTTTAGTTTAAGTTTAATAATTTATGGTTTAGGTTTAAATTTAAATTTACGATGTCCATTTGTAAATATCCTATTTGTCTTTTGTATTTTATTACTTAGGTACAATATGCCATTGTTGGAGGCCATCGGTATGACTTCGATCGGTAAGAACTTTACTGTAGCAATTGCATTCATGCGAAATGAGTAAGTTACAGCGTATAGATGGGTGTTTGAACAGATTAAACACTTATATTTTACATCAGCAGTGTCATTAGGGAATGAGGAAAATATTTATACACATGAACTGTGGTGATTATTACGGATAGGGAAAGTGGTTTATGTTTGTGATGGAGGAGGTGTTCAATAGATCCTATCACATGCTATATAGAAGGCACATTTACCAAAATGTCCTAGCAAAATTAACTACGATGATTAAAGATGAAGAGGTGGCATCACGGTTTATAAATGTCATATGGTACAAATTGCTTAATGAACTCGATGATGCGGAGTACTATAAAAGTTGGATAGTTTGAAGATGAAGTAGCATAAAAGGCTGGATTTATTGCATTATTTGTTTAATACTTGGTTGAATCCTCTCGCTCATAAATTTATTAGAGTTTGGATAAGTAAAGTATTGCATTTTGGGGTAGAGATGCCCGAAGCAGAAGAAGATGGAGTGAAATAGTATCGCTCCTCAAAAGCCCACAGGAACAAGTCTTATCAACTACCGGTTCACTTATCCGACGCCAGGAGGCCAAATGGGAAGTTTATGATATTCGATTCTTTCGTCAGGTGTAGCATATTCAATCGAGGTCTCGAAGCAAAGTCTGAGCTTACAATTTAGAGCCACTACCCCCATTGTTAACCCCAAGGATGAACTAGTTTTATGAAGCCCTTTAGATAAAAGATTTGCCAATGTAGTTGAGCAAGTAATCCCAAGCTCCAGCTAACCCTGTAAGCAAGAAAGCTTTTCCAGGTGTAGGAAATAGTGGCCGGCTCCACCCCTGCCCTAGAAGGACATTCTCTCAGGTTTCGTTCAGGCATTTGTTCATATAATCTCACTAAAGAGGGGAAGCCTTAACAGAAAGGAATTCCAGATCGGTTATTATTGAACTTCCCAGGCGGTCGTCTTGATTTAATTGAAAAGTATGCCTCTTGTTTCACCATCTTTCCATAAAAAATATATCATGGATAGCCTGCCTGGCTTTTTACAACCAATACCCATTGGGCATACCAACCGAGTTGAGAGTGAACATTCAATTTTGAAGCAGTGGCTTTCAACATACCATGGTGGTTTGGACATAGTATTCCTTAATATTGATTCCGCGATTGAAGGTCAAATTTCTGAGATTAAGAAGTCATTAGAGTATTCCAGACTTAAAGAAAAGTATAATGCCAAGAGTAATCCGATATTGAAAAATATAAAATAATAACATTAGTCATCTAGCATTGAAGAAGATTGAGTTGAGTTAAAGAGAGCTCCACAGATCATTGATGATCTGAAGAATAAGTGCGGATACTATTTGAGGACATCACACGGCCTCCCATGTTAATGCAAGTTGATTACACGGTACAAACTTCTTAATCTGTCCGATATTTACTGTTTTTGGACAGCACTAGACATTGGGGAGACCCATCCATCTTCTCAACAAAAGGACATGGATACTGAGATGCATGCTCATGCATTTGTTTTAGATCAGATTAGTATAGGACCCATATCTAAATAATGAGATGCATCGTCTTCCGTAAGGGGTTTTAAGTCTGATTTTGCCCTCAGATCCCTGTATGTCGTTGACATCTGCCCCCTGAGGTTACAGTTACCAAAGGACGACGCAAGACTGACTCCACGAAAAAAAGGGGCAAGTTATATTGGGGGCACGTATCAATTGCATATAGAAAGATACAGAAGTCAGGATGTGGTTCGGGATCTGAATCAGGATCTGGTTTGGGATCCCGTGGGAGAGACAGACTGCCACGGGACCCTAGGGGTAGAGGTAGAGGACGTAGTAGTGGACGAAGTAGTTTATTGGGCATGTATGGCTCAATATACTCGTAGTATGCAAGCATGCCATGCCAAGTAGAAACCCATACATCCTGTATCTCTGAAAGCTTGTATGGAGTCCAATGTACCTCCTCCACAGTCATTACATCTAACCGAAGGCAGATGTCCAACAACTTATGCTCATGATTTCGTACTCAACATTTCGTAACACTGGATGTAGGATTTATTCCATTCGCTCTTGGTCTCACTGTTGGGGCAAACCTAGAAAAATACATGTATATCCAAACCTAACAAACACATAAAAATCATATGTATTATTTTAAAATATAAATAAACATTGCCCTAAACAAATATTATTTTAAAGCTAATGATTAATTATAATATGTAAAAAATGATTGTGATACCCCGTACCCCTCCGCTAGGTCAAGTGCGACTGGGTAAGGTACCTACGTGCCTTTCGGCACTTGACTTACAGAAACAACATAAAGCTAATATACATCCGGGAGGAACTAGAACGTGTCCTTCTAAACTAAACAGTGGAAGAAGAAAGAATAATATAAATATAACTTTATAAGAAAAACCTCTTAAAACTTATACATCGGTTTAAAGCCGTGAGAGCCAAGATCTTCATAGATCAAAATCTTATGGCTAGAGGTAGAAGACCCCAATATTACTAATCCAGTGGGTCCATATTAGCTCAACTAGCCAGATCTGGTTACTAGTCATCTGAAAAATGGGTGAAAACATTTGAAAGACATGAGCAAAATGTGCTTAGTGAGTTCATATGCACGTATTTTTCGTGATTATACCATACGGGTAAAATACTCTTTATAAAATGGTTTGTCATGCCAGAAATGAAACGCTTTCATAAAATCTCTTGTATGCCAGTTATAAACTTTTTGAAGGGTTCGGACGCAGCCGAAAAATCTGAGCGAATCAAGACACATCTGACTTTCAAAACCATGTATGTACCATGATAGGCTCAACGGATAGAGTCCGGAACCTTAAACGGGGTCATTGGACACAAGTTCCGGCATCCTGTAGTCAATACCAGCCTAAAACCCAAAGCACACTGTACGAACGTTTGATTTTCATACACTACCGCACACACCACTTATAGACAAAATAGGTAACGAGCCATGGGGTACCTACCAGGCCGCCCTGTACCACCCTAGCCGGTGAGCCCCTCCTAACTCGAGCTGCTAGAAAGTAATCCCACCGCAAAGCATGACACGGAGTCAAACGTAATACCTCCTTAGGCCTAACCTTCCAATGGTACTACACCCTCTGTCAACTGGATCCAGATCAAGAGTATACTTACCAAGCATGTCGTTCGGAAGAGGCCCTCATACGGGGGACTAGTCACACACAGTGCAATCCTCTCGACATGTTGATCAAAATATATAGAAAGCCCCTTCGGCTGGATTAGGGTTTTAATTGATTTTCATAAAATCATAGGCCATCTCTCGGCCATACAAATATTTTTCATATAATGAAAATCCCTATACGCTGGGCAAAACCGTAAAACCCATAATCGTGACAAATGTAACACGAATGCAACTCAAATCATGTCCTTACAAAATCTCATAAAAACATTTGTGTTTTCCAGATACTTTTGAAATCATGTTCACAATGAAAGTATGCGTATATGACCTTGGAATGTAAGCTTTAAACATATTACTAGATATAAAATAAGTTATGCTAACTTGTTTTCAAAAAATTATGATAAATATTTCTCAAAAGGAATTTTTAAATACTTCAAAAATTTAATAATATATGAATAAGACCATTGGAGAAATATTCCTTAAAAAAGAAATAGTAAATATTTTTGAAATCATAATATAAGAATATTTAAAATAAAAGTGTTATAAAATTATTTTAATAATCAAAGCTTTATAAGAATACGTAAAATATTTTAAATATTATTTTAAAAAAATTAATAAGTACTTTTAAGATAATCTCTTCGAATAATCTTAAATCTCAAAGCCTTATAAAAATATTTAAAATATTATTTCAAAAGGAATAATAAATATTTTTTAAAAATAATTTCTCCAAATAATTTTGAATCTCAAAGCCTTATAAGAATATTTAAAATATTTAAAATATTATTTCAAAAAGAAATAATAAATATTTTAAAAACAATTTCCAAATAATTTTAAATCTCAAAGCTTTATAAGAATATTTAAAATATTTAAAATATTATTTCAACAAGAAATAATAAATATTTTAAATATAGAACACATTTTGCATAACTCATAATATACCACCGGTAAATATTTTGTAAATTTTGTCAAGATCCAAAAATGGAGAAATATGCATTCAAGAAATAATTAACTCTCTCGTAAAAGAAAAAGGTTGGTGAACTCACCTTGAGCCGCGAAATGAGTCAACTCTACAAATAATAGCAATTCTAAACTTAATCAAATAACACCATGAAAAAATAAATATAACCCCATGAGAATCCTAGGATTCACTTAAACTTATTTTAAACCCAAAGAAATTCTAAAAACAACTCCAAAATAATTTCATAATAATTCCTTAAAAATCATGGGTTCCCAAAATAAATCTATAATTATTTTATTTAAAAAAATATAGCCTGATAAAAAATAAAAAATCCTCATATAACTATATTTATCTTTTGAAAAAACAAAAAAAAAAAGAAAATAAAATTAGAAAAAACATACCTTAATGGAGAGAGATAGCCGAGAAAGAGAGAGGAGAAAAACAGGAAAGAAAAGAAAAAGAGAAAGTGGGAGAGAGAGAAGAGAGAGAGAGAGGGCTGCCGAGATTAAGAGAGAGAGAGAGAGAGAGAGAGAGAGAGAGAGAGAGAGAGAGATGAGAGGAAAAGAGAAAATGAGAGTGGGGTGAGAAATTGAGCTTCCTATCACCTCATATATATAGTCATGTAGAAAATGAGAGATGGCTTGGGCTTGTGTGGTGCCATGTGTCCACAAATTACCAACCCACATAGCACCACTAACTCCCATAATTGTATTAAAGTTCTCCAAATTTTTAAACTTTCTATGTTGATTCTAAACCTTAAAAATGACTTAAAACTTATATTAAATTTAGAATCTCAATCTCCAACTTAAAACGTTAAATACTAATAATTCTAAAATATGCCCAAAAAAATTTTTCAATGAAAAATTCTTCCTTAGATTTTCTAAAAATTACCAAATGACCCCAAATTTTCTATTCTTTATAAAATAACCTCAAAATTTTTATTTGAACTCACCGCGACTTATGTTAAATTTGAAGTGCTCAGTCAAGATGTTACAATGACAACATCTCGTAATGTGTAAATAAACACATAAAAAATGAATATTTTTTGAAGTTAATGATTAATTATAATATGAAGAAAGATAAGTAAATAATAATAACACATGAAAGGAGTAAATAAACACATAAAAAATGAATATTTTTTTAGGCTAATGATTAATTATAATATGAAGAAATATATATATATATATAAATAGTAATAACACATGTAAAGGGTAAATAAACACATAAAAAAGAATATTTTTTGAAACAAGACTGATTAGTTATAATATAAAGAAACATACGTAAATAATAAAAGTAAATAAACACATAAGTAAATAATACTTCAAATAATGACCAACACCCAGCTAACACCTTCAAATCTACATGCGAGGCCTGACCTAGATTTCGGTACAAGAATGCCAAGGTCGATACACCCCATGCCAACCTCCTACTTTCTCGAACATTCTTCACAAGCGGCCAAAGTTTGGCATGCACGATGTTCCCACTTTTATCGGTGAAGAGAGAACTCCCAATTATGTAGATAATGTAACATGCAACTCTCAACTCGGGGAAAGTCCACTATCGTGATCCTCTACAACGTATGCAAGCTCCTGAGCATTTATACCACCTCCCCAGTAGATAAAATCCAAATCGCTCTGAACAATCCCAACTAGCTACTCCTGAGAATACTGAACATCAACAACACCACTATAAAAAGGTATGCCCGGTATCAACTTCGCATCATGTAAAGTAATTGTTATCTCTCCAAAGAGCATGTGGAAGGTGTTGGTGTTTGGCTGCCACCTCTCAACGAAAGCATATAATAGCACTAAATGGAGTTGCTGGAACCTGCAAGACCTTAAATGTACAGTCCTGTACCCTCTGCAAACTCCGTCATATCTCGTAAACTAGGGTCCAGCCTGTGTGTGAAACAAAGTACGACCGCGACTTCAATATACCTCGCTCCTGCATATTAGAAAAAAAACAATTGAATATAAATATTAATAATAATATTAAAAAATAAATGCAAAATTGAGCAATAATTAATTCATAAATTTACATATCCACGACATATAGAACCAACGACATGCCCAATGTATGAAGAAATAAGCTCTGGAACCTGTGGACCTCCTCAGCTAGTCCTGTATGCTCCTAACCTGCATGCTTCGCCTTTTTCTTTTGTTAATGCATCATAGGAGGAATGGACTTCTCGGGTCTTTTTTGTTGAGACCCAGTAAACTTACTCGTCATAGATCTGAAACTGCTGGTCAATCCTTTACTTTTTTCCGGTCCTGTCCTGACATGGAATGATGATGCAAGGGTCATAGATATGGGCTCGTCCTTATCACCATCACTATTGCCCTCAGTGATGTCAACATCATCATTCTCTCTCCCAACCTCAACATCCTCCCCGCTAATATGGAGAGATCCGACCTAGTCATGCTGCTCAGATCGGCCATTGTCTATCTCTAACCCTATATCACCAGTATCCTTCCCTAAACAAGGTGAATATGATGGAATATCATAATCAGTGACTGTATAATTATCCGCGCTATAAGATAAGTCGATCGAGATCCTGAAACAATCTGCTCGAAAAAAGAAACCCCCAACTGCACGCCTGAACCCCTAACCTCATTTAATGGTACCTGAAATTTAGTTCTAAACAATACAGGATCCTGGCCGTACATATGAGGATTAACAGAAGAACCAAGTGCATACGGGTCATATGATGTAGGCGGTGACTGAGAAGATCCATATAACTGATAAGGTATCGAAGAGTATGGATCGTACGATAGGGAGGAGGATGAGTCCTAGTCGGTATATGAGATGGCTGGGTAGAAGACTCCGGTGCACCAAGGTCATACTATATCCTAGATAAAAGTAGGGCAGGAGTACTAGGGTTGTCAGAGGTACTATGACAACCCCTCACACTACGGGATGAAGCCGTGACTATACGCCACCGGTACTGTTTGTCACATGACCTAGATCATCATATCCCTACGTGCTCCGTCCCGAACTATCTAAACAAATTTCCAAACATAATCATAAATAATTAACATATATTTACCTAATTCATGTTTTATATTATTGAAGTTGTTTTATTATTACAAGTAACCATTTTTAATATTGTATTATTTAACTTCGTTCTTTATAATTTTCTATTATTTAAATTATATTTCTTAATTATGTAATTTGTTCTTCTATTATTTATTTTTAAAAAATAATTATATTATTGCATTCCTATTATTTTTCATTTTTCATTATTAATAATAGTAGTTATTATGTGAATAGTGTAATTATTTTAATTTAAATTACTATTTAAAAAGAGATGAATCTTATTCTTTAAATTATTATTATTCTTCCTTATGTATTATTAATTATTATTAAGTTTAAAACAATGTTTACTTCTCTAATTTTATTATTTTATTATTTATTTATACATTATTAATTATTATTAATTCAAATGGCTATTTAAATATCATTATTTTAATTATTATTAAATTTAAATTATTCATTAATCTTTTAAAATTAGTTACTTCATATTTTGTATTAAATAATGTCTATTATTATATCAATTTATTATTTACCATATAATGCCTTAATTAACCAAAACACTAATCTACCGTCATCGTTTCTTTTCTAAACCATAAACTTCATAAATAAACCTAATATCTAAACATATAAATTAATTTAAAATATAATATGAATAATTGTAACAATAGCCCTAACAAAATGATTAATGAACATTTAAACTCAAATTATTCATGTAAACATAATTCATAATTATATTAAACAAATAATTATAAAATAAACCATTTCAACAACTAATTGCATGTATTATAAATAAAAAGTAACATGGCAAATAAACGTAAAATTAAATATTTGTAAACACTAAATTAAATAATATAAACAAATAAAAATAATGTTAAACATTATAAACACAAAACTAAATGATATAAAAAAATATACACGAATAAAAATGAAAAAAAAAGAGGACAAACGCCTAGGTTGGCAGAAATCTGTGCTAGGTTTCACTCCGCTTGCCAAAGTTGACCGAGAAGTTCTACTTGTCTAGACAACCTTCTCTATGAAATTTTGCCAGTTTGGGTGAAATACAGTCCAAATTCAGCCATTTTTTTCGATTCGGTGTATTTTTTTGAATTTTAAACCGATAACATTGTAAATAAATTAGTATAGATCGATGTACTGAATCTTTTTTTAATTTTTAACGATCAGATCTTCCTAGATTTGAGATTGAATCCTTAGGCTTTAGAGAGAAGGTAGAGAGAAAATTTCTAGAGAGAGAAAAATGTTGGTGAGAAATGAAATATTTTAAATTTTTTGCGCTTCATTTTTACATTCACGAGTTAGCTTTACTATCCCCTGTTTTTTTTTTCCTTCGTCTCCTCCTCTCGGTTCAATAGTGGTGGCTTAGTTAAGTTGTGTTTTTTTTTCTTTTGTTCATTTTATTTCCTTTGGTTTTAGTTTTGTTTTGTTTTTAGTTCTAGTTGATTTTTATACTAGTTAACTTCTATATATATATATATATATATATTGTAGTTAGAAGTTAAAGTTGGCTTTTATTTTATTTTTAGTTAGCTAAGTTCTTGGATTTATTTCTCCTTTTTATTGATGAGTCATAGGGTGTGATTATGGATTCTTAAGATGAAATATTTAGGGTTTAATTTGTTTAGGATATCATTTAGTTAATTTTAGTCTCTTGGATTCAGTTTATTTAATTCTAACTATGTAAAAAAAAATTATTTAGTATGATTCTCTATATCTAAATGATTTAAAGGGATTTTAGCATAAGTATAACTGTGAGCTGAATTCCTGACTATTGATTAATTGTTTTAGTATAGTATGTATTTTTTTTTTTAGTATACATGTTGGTTTAATCCCTTTTGTATATATTTTTCTTATATGGTTTAAGAAGTTTAGGAACTTTGGGGTTTAGTATATGTGTAGATATATCCTAGGTTCATAAGGAAATATTTATAATTATATTCGGTGGCGAATAGAAATGTCGGGATTCGTAATAACGTGTTTTCTTTGTTTTGATTGTTACCCTATTTGTAGGATCATAATACTAGATCTGCATTCAGGTGACTCCACAAACCTCGTCTAATTATTTTACGGATGTTGTTGGAGATGTCTATAATTTTTTTATATATAGCTAAGCTTGTCATAAAATATTAACTGCTTTTGGGACGATATAACCTGGTGTTCTTTTAAATTAGAGATATTCACCACAACGTGTTTAACATGTTCCTTAGAAATGCATAAGAGCGGTACTCCACATGGGTTTGCCTACTTTTAAAGACAATGGTCACGTGTTTTTATTTTATGAGGAAAAGTTATTATTGCTACAAGTTAAATATGTTCAGATGTTATTTAATTACATGGTTAGACCTGGTAGATTAGACTTGACATATTTCTAAAAACTGCATATTCATATTTTGACTGGTGGATGGGAATTTTGTTATTCTAAAGCAGTTATAATCTAAATTTATGTAAATTACCGAATGTGTGGCCCTTTTGATTTGTAAATAGATATGAAAACTTCATCCGACCATGGACGAAGTTTTTGACAGGATATATATCCGAAAGCGTCAAAGTATTGTAGTGGCTAATATCTCGTTGTAAGGCCTCTTCCGATAACATGAATAGTTAGAAAACTCTAGAGGGTGGATCCACCTGAGAGAGGACGTAATACCGTGGAGGGTTTGGCTCGATCGGTATTACGTCGGACATTGCATCATGCTCTGCGGTGGGAGGGCTACCTTGTAGAGAGTCAAGAGGGGCTTGAAACTAAGGTTGGTCTCAGAGTGGACCTGGTAGGTGCCCCAGGATCTATAGCCTGGTTTTATGTGATTGGAGAGTGTGGTAGTTATGGAACTGAGCGCTCTTAAGATGTTTGGTTGGTGCTGACTACAGGATGCCAAAACCAAGTTTTGAAGACCTTGTTATGGGTTCCGGACTCTGTCTGTAGAGCTGGACTTTTGCATGGTAGTGTTTTTTTAATTTGGGGATAGATATTGTACTGATGTATCTTGATTCGCCCATACTTCCTAGTTGCGTTCAAACCCCTCATATAGGCTCAAGCGTCGGTACTTTTACAGTAGCTAAGAAAATACTTTCTTATAACATTGCATGAACTATTTTGTGAAATCACATCATTTCTTTTAAAGAAAAGCACACAGGCACGCCCACACGTGGACTCACTGAGCGTTCACGCTCATGCCTGTAAATGTCATGTTTTTCAGATGACTTGGAACGGGAAATGGCATAGGCTGTTAGGGTATTCTGCTCGGAATTTTGGGAACGAAACATGTTGTGTATAGTTTAATACTTTTTGTGCTCGATCGGCCTGTAACTTTCTTTGTTGTCTGGGTTTTGTAAAGCATGTACTATATTAGAGATGATATTAGAAGTTTCCCTGAACCTTATGTAGCGATTTCCCTTTTGCATTCGATTTATTACTTCTCTGCTGCGTAGTATATGTATATATTGCTAAGTGTTGTTCCGAGTTTTGCTTTAGTTTTGAGACTTGTGGTTTAGTGCCGAGAGGCATGCTGATACCCTACTCTGCCGCAATTAACCTATCGGTGGAGTTGGGGGTATCATAGGTGGTATCAGAGCTTCTAGATTTGATACTAGGCTCGAATGATTAGATCTTAGACGAGCTATAAGAGTCAACCTCTTAAACCTTTATATCAACCATGTAATTCTAATTGTTAGTACTGACCTTAAGATACTGTTTTGTTGGTATTAGATGGCACATCATTCATGTAGGTGGGTATACCATGAGGACACTCTCGTGTGCAGGTTCGGCTGGGCTACATCATTATCATCCTATTCTCTTAGGGAGATTATTCCAGAGAGAGGTTCGGTTACAGTAGTTGATCTTTTTGACGGTGAGTCTGTAGAGGGGCTAGCGGCACAGGAGGTAACGGTTAGGGCGGAGATAGAGGAGGACTCCAGCGAGGCTAAGATGGATCAGGAAATAGTACCGGAGCTGAAGGGAGTGGCAATGGCTGAGACTGAGAGGATGCACACACCTATAGCGGATGGTCACTTTTTAGTAGTATCATCTACTCCTGTTTTTCCTACGGAGTCAGCATTCTCTTTCCTATTGTTACGACTATTGGGCGAGTTTGGGGAACAGGATTTCTCTGGATACTGTATGTGCCACGAGCAGAGTGAGGACGCGGGACAACATATTACAAAGCTGAGGAATGAGATTGCATGGACAGATAGTTTATTTTACTCAACTCGTGAGGTTCGACGATAGGAGACAAAAAGGGCCGACAGATTGGAGATTGAGCTAGCTCGGATGAGAGAGATGCGTGCGGCGCATTCGGGCTGTCAATATTGGTATCAGGTACTTTGATACCACTTATGATACCTCCAACTCTACTGCTAGGTTAATTATAGCTGAGTAGGATATCAGTGTGCCTCTTGGCACTAAACAACAAGTCTGAAAACTAAAGCAAAACTTGGAACAACATTTAGCATTATATACATATACTATGCAGTAGAAATAATAAATTGACTGCAAAAAAGGGCGATCGCTACATAAGGTTCAATGCAACTTCTTATATCATCTCTAATACAGTACGTACTTTACAAAACCAAGACAACAAAAGACGTTACAAACTGGTCGAGCACAAAAAATAATAAACTATACACAGCATGTCTCGTTCCCAAAATCTAAAGCGCAAGCTCTCAACGTGTCCTCTAGGGTTTGAATCGTTCTTTCAGACTGCCCATCGGTTTGGTGGTGTATCTTGGTACTATAACTCAATTGGGTTCCCACGGCTGAATAGAACTTGGGCCAAAACTTCTTATATCATCTCTAATATAGTACATACTTTACAAAACCAAGACAACAAAAGACGTTACAAACTGGTCGAGCACAAAAAATAATAAATTATACACAGCATGTATCGTTCCCAAAATCTAAAGCGCAAGCTCTCAACGTGTCCTCTAGGGTTTGAATCGTTCTTTCAGACTGATCATCGGTTTGGGGGTGTATCTTGGTACTATAACTCAATTGGGTTCCCACGGCTGAATGGAACTTGGGCCAAAACTTTGAAGTGAGCCTTGAATCTCGGTCTAACACAATATTAACAGGCATCCCATGATGTCGTACAATCTCTTTTACGTAGATTTGTGATAACTTGTCCAAGGGGTATGTCATAATAATTGCAATGAAATGTGCCATATTCGTTAGTCGATCAACGATCACCAGATAGCATCCTTATATCCCTTTGTTCGGAACAATCCTGTAACAAAGTCCATTTTTACATGATCTCATTTTCATCCATTGTTACATGATCCCATTTTCATTCCAAAGCAGGTAACGGTTGTAGTAGTCTTGCTGACTTTGATGCTCCGCTTTAACCCTTTGATATGAAAGACAAGCTGCCACATACTCTACAATCTCTCTCTCTCTTTATTCCACTCCACCAAAAGTTTTGCTTTAAATCTTTGAACATCTTATTCTCTCTAGGATACATGTTACACTTACTTTTATGTGCCTCGTCTAGTATTTTACGCTTAAGTTCGGTTTCATCAAGTACGCAAAATCGATTCCGAAAGTACAAGCTCCCATTAGTTTCTAATGTTTGAAAATCCATTAATTTCTTAGCTCCCACACGATTCTTAAATTTCTGGAATCTCGTGTTATCCTTTTGGGCGCCTTTAATATCTTGTTATAGGGTAGATATTAAGCTAAGACTTGATATCTTTGTCTTTCTACTTAGAGCATCCACCACCACATTTGCTTTTCCCAGGCGGTAGTTAATTGGGTGATCAGGATTTTTTATACCAAAATTTTAACCCAATACTTGCAAGTGCACAAGATCAAAGTAATATGGAAGTATTAGGGTATCGAACCACAGAGAAAGGCTTAACTACGTAATTTACTATCTTCCTAAATTAATTGTATAAAAAGAAGAATCAAATTGTATTATCTAAAAATTATTCCTAAATTAATTAAAACTAATAAATAAAATAATTAAATTAAAGATAATAGGAGCTTAACCAAAGAGAAGATTTAGAACCTTGAATCCACCACTAACCTATATAACAATGATTTAATTCTATTTAGGAGAAAAGATTAAACCTTTATGTGGTGATCTAGGCTACAAGCTTTGATTTACTAAAGAAATACATTATGTTTAAATGCATGACATAATCTATCTAACCATTAGCATGATTTATTCATTCCTATGACATAAATCATCTAAAATTAGCATGAACTATTCAATTCTAAAACCCACAATATACTTGCAGAAATCATATATCTCTCATACGCAAGACTATAAGAATTAAGCATGGATAAAAATATCAATTAACCCAAATAATTATTCTACAAGAACAATCACAAAGAATTGATTGCATCACAACAAACAATTTCCAAAGATATGCAATCACATAAATAATATAATAGATCTCCAAAATAAAATAAATCAAAGTCACATGGCTAGGGTTTTATTAAGATTCTAAAAATAAAATTAGTTCATGGCTAAAGAGAAAGAAGGAACCAATTTATTGAAGAAAATCATGACTTTTTCCTTCAACTGAAGCTGAAATTCTGCAGCTTCTGCTTGCTGGAATTTTTCTGCTGCTGATTTTTTTGCTGCTCCGCTGCTTCAGCTGCTGCTGGAATTTCTGCTGCTATTTCTTCTGGTTTCAATTTCTGCGGCTGCTGGAATTTTTCTGCAGCTTCAATTTCTTCTCCCTGTCGTTATTTTCCTATGCTTTTTTTTTTCTGTTCTGTGACGGGTTTTTGTTGCTAATTTAGCAGCTACTGTTTCCTAAGCAGCTTGCACAACTGCTTCTTTTGTTTTCCTCCCCGCATCCCCCGACTCTCTCTTTCTCTTTTTTATCATTTTTCCCCCTGTTTTTTTTCTCTAGCTCCCCTTTTAAAGCTGCCCAGCCGCAGCTCTCCTTTCCTCTTTCTTCTTGGCAGCCTCCCTCTTTTCTATTATAACTCTAATTTCCTTTTTCCTTCTTCAATTTGGACTCCTCTTGCAGCAGACCATCTCTCTTCTTTTTTTCTTTTTATTACCATGAGCTTACTTGTGGGCTTGATTTTGGTGATGGGCTTCTTACCCTTTATCCTTCAAATAAAATGAATTAAATATAATAATTATGTTTAATAAATAAATAATATATTTTTACAAGCTAATAATTAAAATTTAAGGTGTTTATTGGTATTAAAAATCAACTCTATCAACTCCCCCACACCTAAGTTTTGCTAGTCCTCAAGCAAAAATAAAATAACAAAAAGAAAAATTAACTAGCCACTTTTGTAGGACTCACGATTGCACTTAGCATGTGCAACAAGCCCTTTAAACCCTTAAGTTACCCCTAGTGGACGAGTATGGTCTCGTGAGGGTTTGCAGACGACGTACCCACAAAGTCAAATAAACAACAAACTTTAGAGGAAAATATATATATTTATACATATAATGTATATATATAGAATAATCTAAATTAAGTACCCTTCATCAATATCTCAAACTTATCAAGACAAGTACTCTTCCTCTTATTTTCAATTTCAAGTTAACAAACAATATTCAATTATCTCTCATAACTAATGCAAGACTTGTGTAAGGTTTGATCGTGGTCATCAGAGAGTATGAAATAAATACTAAACAAAATTTTCAAATTACATATAGAGAACAAATCTCAACTATAGTTCATTCAATAGGCTCACTCTCCGTACCTTCTCTCCACTAATCAAGGATTCTCAACTCAACTCAGATCAGGTAGGACTTTAAAGCTTGTAATGGAAGGGTAGGGTGTTGGTTATCAAACGAATGTAAGGAATTCAAATTCAAAGAAAAAAGAGCTTGCAAAGAATATGGATACTTTAAAATTTCGACAAACTTTCTAATTTTGTTTTTGCTCCTCCTTTTTCTTTAATCCATTCACCAGCTACCATATTCTTTTTCTCAGGATTTCATTATTTAAGACCATTCTTTTTCTTACATTTATAAATTCAGACCTCTTGAATTTTTTTTTTCTTTCTTTGCACCTTATGACTTGTAATAATCATGTATCAACTTTTCTTTCTTATCTTTTTTTTTCAGCTCAATACATTTGTTTTTTTTTTTTTAGCACAGCAAGTCATATATTTTTTTCCTCCCTTTTGTCAAAATAACTTCTTTTTCCAAAACACACAAACAACAACCAATCATTGAAGCACAACTTAGAAGTTTGCATTAAGCTCTCTACAAGATTAAGGGTTGATATTTAAGTGGTTTAAAGAAAGAAGTAACATTCAGGCGCAAAAGGGGTACGAAGGTAAAAATTATGAAATTTGGTAAGCTTGAAAGGTACAGACGATTCAAAGAAGGCCTATGACCATCGTCTCTGAGTCAAATCTAGAAAACCTTTCTATTTCGCCTCAAGAGGTACTCAAGTAAGTTTTAAAATGTACGGAAGAGATTCATCAACTTTATGTAGCTCAAAAATAATGTAAAGGATTTATTAAATACTAACAATAACCCATGTGCTCAAGTGTAAGTCATGCAAAAGTTATAACCGATAAACATAAGTCCATCACCCTAATTAAAGATAAGAAAACAAGTACTTTTTTTTAACTTATTCAAGACATTTTTAAAAAGAACTCAAAAAGAATTATTCTTTACATGAAATCATATTTTTGGTTTTGTTTTTCAAAATAATGTAAAAATAATAAAAAAATAAAAAAATAAGCAAAAATAAAAATAAAAAATTGAGAAAAATGAAAAAAAATAATAAATAAATAAAAAAATTTGACAACATAATAAAAGCATCTTTTCCCCCACACCTAGACCCTACATTATCTACAATATGATAAAAGAATGCCAGGAGTAGAGAAGAGACAAAGAAAAGAACAACACAACCGGGTAGAAAAGACAATATTAATCCATATCTGCAAGAGTGGTAAACAATATCTGGAATCTCCATGATAATGATAAGTTGTTTGATAACCCTACAAAACAAAATTTTCATACATTTCTACCAATCAAGTGGAATAAAAAATAAAAAATAAAAATAAAATAAAAATATAAAAATAAAATAAATAAATAAAATAAAATTTGGGTTGCCTCCCAAAAGAGCTAATTCTAAAGTCTTTAGTCAGACTCCCTAATTCTTTTGCATTCAGCCAGGATCTATTTCTCTCATATTAAGCTCATGATTCACAATCCAAGAAGAATTTTTTAATGGAGTAATGTAAGCAATATTAGAATTATTATCCTCAGTGCAAATTAAGTTTTCTTTCTCAATAGAAGTATAATCTTTTGAACACATTAGAGGTAGAGTTTCTTCAATTAATTCATCGTTTACATCTACCAAATAGCAATCAGAATTATCTTCTATAGAAGGTTGTGAAGAAGTTTTAAATATATTTAATCTAACCCTCATATTCATCACAGAGACATCCATAACCCCAGTTCTACAGTTAATAGTAGCATCAGCAGTAGCTAAGAAAGGACGATCTAGAATAATGGGGATATTATTATAAGAAGATCTACCAAGTTCCATATCTAGGACCACAAAGCCTACAGAGAAGACACCTTTATCAATTTGAACTAGAACATCATCTATCCTCCCCCTAGGTACCTTGATTGATCTATCGGCTAACTGTAAAGTTATATCAGCTTGTTGCAATTCCCCCAATCCTAACTCTTCATAAACAGAGTATGGGAGCAAGTTAACACTAGAACCTAAATCTAGGAGCACCCTGTCTATTTTATGATTACCAATAAGACATGAGATAGTAGGGACACCAGGATCTTTATATTTAGGTGGTGTGTTATATTGCAAAACGGAGCTAACCTGTTCAGTTAGGAAGATTTTCTTAAAAACATTGCTTTTAGATTTTCTTTTAAAAGTACACATGTCTTTAAGAAATTTTGCATACGATGAGACTTGCTTAATAACCTCTAAAAGTGGAAGATTAATTTTAACTTGTTTGAGCGTTTCTAAAATATCTTCCCTTTTATTATCCTTTCTAAGATGTGGGGGTGGTAATAAAGCTTGCAGATAAGGAATCTTTGGTTTATATGAAGCCGTAGGAGATGATTTTAGAGTCTTAGAATTAGAGGAAGAAGCTAGTTCCTTCTCAATCTTTCTTTCAATTTTAGTCCTAATATCAATTTCCTCAGTTTCATTATTATTTAACTCACTATATTTAATAGGTTCCCCTACTTTATTATCTACCAACTTCCCATTTCTAAGAGTGATTATAGCTTTAACTTGCTCATGATGATTTGCTCTAGGGTTTTCTATTGGATGACTAGGAAGCTTACCCTCATCTCTTCTACTTATTGCATTAGCTAGTTACCCTATTTGAGTTTCTAACCTAGCAATAGATTGAGTGTGTGAATCTACAATTTGTGTCATAGCTTCTAAACCTTTCAAAGCAGATAAGACTTTTTCTTCAAACATAGAGTTTCCACTTTGAGAAGGGTGATTGAGGTACATACCTTTGAGATTGAAAACCAGGGAGGAGCAGTCATACCAGATTGTTTGATCTGTTGATATTGTTGTTGGCCTAATTGACCTTCCTCTCCTTGTTGCCTCCAGGAGAAATTATGATGATTTCTCCATCTTGGATTGTATGTGTTAGAATATAGGTCGTTCTGTCTGTGAAATTCTTGGGCTGCATTGACTTGTTCCTGCATAAATTCTGGAAATAGTGAAGCACTAGGACAGTCGTAGATAACATGAGAAGGACTAGAGCAAATTGCACAAACGCCTTGAAACATTAAGAGAATTAGTAGGCAATGTATTTAAAGCTAACAATTGATCAAACTTTTTAGATAAGGCATCAAATTTCACAAAAAGATTAACATTTTGAGAAACTTCATACATTCCTCTATTTCCTATTTGCCTAGATGTGCCTACACGTGAGGAAGTGGCGTGTTATTGTGAATTATCACTCAATTTTTCATATAAATCCCACGCCTCATCTGCAGTTTTATGTAGAAAGGTACCACCACAAGAGGAATCAACCATTTCGCGATTTCTCTCATGTAATCCTGAATAAAAACTTTGTATTGTTGCCATTTAGGGACTTCATGGTGAGGGCAACTACGAAAAAGTTCTTTAAATCTCTCCCAACTCTCATGAAATTGCTCATTATTTTGTTGGGATAAAGTAGTTATTTCTCTCCTTAATCTTGTAAGTTTACCCATAGGAAAATATTTTCTTAGAAATTTCCTAGACATATCAGCCCAAGTACCTATTCTCTCACGTGTATGTATCAAATGTTTAGCCTTATCCTTCAAAGAAAAAGGAAAAAGGCACAATCTAATAGCATCATCACTAACATTAGGCAATTTAAAAGTTGAGCAAATTTCTAAAAACTCATCAATATGCTTATAAGGATTTTCGGAATCAAGTCCATACAAACATGGTAATATTTGAACAGTAGAAACTTTGATTTCAAAGTGATTAGCCTCAATTTCAGGTAGTCAATTACCTATTGGTAAGTTATAAGTGCTGGTAGTAAAATTCTCCCTTAAAGCTCGTGGATTTTCAGCCATTTTAACCTCACAAGTGTTAGTGATTTTTCCTTGTGCTCTAAGTACCTTAAGTGTATGCTCTATTTCAGGATCAAATTCTTTTAAATCAATAGAGAGTGAACGACGACCATGCATTAATAAACAAATTAAAGAAAAAATACTACAAATAAAAATTAAGAATAAATTACTAAATGGAAGAAAAAAATGAAAATAATAATAAAAAAAAGAAGAGAACTAAGAAAACAATCAAAAAAAAAAAAATTTCTTTTTTTAAGAATAAAAATAATCAAAATAAAATAAAATATTAACAAATTTAGGAGATAATAATACAAGAAATTAATTTAACATTTCCCTGGCAACGGCGTCAAAAACTTAATTGGGATTTTTATACCAAAGTTTTAACCTAATACTTGCAAGTGCACAAGATCAAAGTAATATGAAAGTATTAGGGTATCGAACCACAGAGAAAGGCTTAACTACGTAAATTACTATCTTCCTAAATTAATTGTATAAAAAGAAGAATCAAATTGTATTATCTAAAAATTATTCCTAAATTAATTAAAACTAATAAATAAAATAACTAAATTAAAGATAATAGGAGCTTAACCAAATAGAATATTTAAACATTGAATCCACCACTAACCTATATAACAATGATTTAATTTTATCTAGGAGAAAAGATTAAACCTTTATGTGGTGATCTAGGCTACAAGCTTCGATTCACTAAAGAAATACATTATGTTTAAATGCATGACATAATCCATCTAACCATTAGCATGACTTATTCATTCCTATGACATAAATCATCTAAAATTAGCATGAACTATTCAATTCTAAAACCCACAATATACTTGCAAAAATCATATATCTCTCATACTCAAGACTACAAGAACTAAGCATGGATAAAAATATCAATTAACCCAAATAATTATTCTACAAGAACCATCACAAAGAATTAATTGCATCACACCAAACAATTTCCAAAGATATGCAATCATATAAATAATATAATAGATCTCCAAAATAAAATAAATCAAAGTCACATAGCTAGGGTTTCATGAAGATTCTAAAAATAAAATTAATTCATGGCTAAAGAGAAAGAAGGAACCAATTTATTGAAGAAAATCATGACTTTTTCCTTTAACTGAAGCTGAAATTCTGCAACTTCTGCTTGCTGGAATTTTTTTGCTGCTTCTGCTGCTTCAACTGCTACTGTAATTTCTGTTGCTGTTTCTTCTGGTTTTAGTTTCTGCGGCTGCTGGAATTTTTCTACAGCTTCAATTTCTGCTCCCTGCCGTTATTTTCCTGTGCTTTTTTTTTTTTTTCTGTTCTGTGACGGGTTTTTGTTGCTGATTTAGCAGCTGCTGTTTCCTAAGCAGCTTGCACAACTGCTTCTTTTGTTTTCCTCCCCGCATCCCCCGACTCTCTCTTTCTCTTTTTTATCATTTTTCCCCTTTTTTTTTCTCTAGCTCCCCTTTTAAAGCTGCCCAACTGCAGCTCTCCTTCCCTCTTTCTTCTTGGCAGCCGCCCCTTTTCTATTATAACTCTAATTTTCTTTTTCCTTCTTCAATTTGGACTCCTCTTGCAGTAGCCCATCTCTCTTTTTTTCTTTTTATTACCATGGGCTTGCTTGTGGGCTTGATTTTGGTGATGGGCTTCTTTCCCTTTATCCTTAAAATAAAATGAACTAAATATAATAATTATGTTTAATAAATAAATAATATATTTTTACAAGCTAATAATTAAAATTTAAGGTGTTTATTCGTATTAAAAATCAACTCTATCATTGGACATCGATATTCCTCCAGCAGCTCCATCCATCGACGTTGCCTCATGTTTAAATCGTTTTGGGAAAATAAGTACTTTAAACTTTTATGATCAGTAAAGATCTCGTTCTTGGCCCCGTATAGGTAGTGTTGCCACTTCTTAAGCGCAAATACGATAGCTGCTAACTCTAAATCGTGTGTTGAATAATTCCGTTCATGATCCTGTAATTTTCTCGAAATATAAGCTACAACCTTCTTGTCTTACATTAACACAGCTCCTATGCCTTTCCCTGAAGCATCTGTGTATAGGGATAACTCCTCGTTCTGATTGGATAATGTCAAAACTAATGTCGAAGTCAATCAACCTTTAATTCTTGCAAACTCCTCTCACACTTCTCCCTCCATTTAAACTCAGTTGTTTTTCTAGTTAATTACGTTAAATGTCTAGCAATCCTAGAAAAGTCTTTTATGAATCTTTGATAGTATCCTGTCATACCCAAGAAACTACGTACTTCGGTTGGTGTTTTTGGATTGTGCCTAATTGGTCACTGCATCCACCTTCGCCAGATATACTGAGATCTCTTCTTAAGTAATAACATGTCCCAAGAAAGTTACTTAACTCATCCAAAACTCATATTTGCTGAACTTAGCGTACAACTTATACTCCTGTATGGTTTGCAACATCCTTTGAAGATGTTCATGTGCTTCAGGGTGGGTGAATAGACAAGAATATCATCAATGAAAATCACCACAAACTTATCCAAGTAAGGACAAAAGATCTTATGCATCAAGTTCTTTTGCTTCCAATGAGATCAAACTCCAACCTCATCCCAATACAGGGGTGTTCTGCACCTCCTACCATACAATGCTTCAAATTGTGTCATCCCTATCGCGGAGTGGTAGCTGTTATTGTAAGCAAACTCAGAATAAGCAAGATTGTCAACCTGCTTGTTCCCAAAAGTATAACATATCTAATATTGTCCCATAAGAATAATTATATTCGGATCCTAATGGTATTTTCTTTAAAACATCTTTTCTAAACTCAATACTATTCTATTAAATTCACCACTCTAAACTTTATATGAGACTATTAAGTATTTAACTCGTTAAAAAATGCATGTTAAGTATGCTATGTATTCGTAAATTCCACTACGTTAGACCCCAAACTCTACTATTATGACAACAATATTTTTAGAATTGCGCGAAGTGCTTATCGGGTAGGGCGTTACATTTGGATTGGTCCCAAAAGTTTCCGACCAATTTTTAATGGATAAATTTGTTTTTTGAAAAATATGTGATTCAAACTTGTATTAATAAATTATTACTACCTTGTGATAAATTTTTTTTTTGGGGATAAATATTACCTTGTTATGATTTGGTTGCTCTGCAATTGACTGTTTTCGTCCGGAGATGGCTCTGAACATGTTTCTTTCCTTCTTTTCTATGCACCCAAACTATTAATTTACATTATGTGCCCAAAAGAAAATTAAAAATTACCATCCCCTTGTATCTAGGAAAAATGAGAAAATGGAAAAAGGAAAGTTTGTCCAAAGCTTGATTGTCTCTGTGCATTAGGAGTCCAACTCACATCATCAAAGGGAAATGAACAAAACTTTAAGAGGAAAAAAAACATAATTAGTAGCTAATTATGTCTGTTCTCCCATGCTGATTCCAACCAAAATCATAAAATTAGAGAAAATTATGTGTCATATTCTTTTCAGAAAAGAAAATTGCAGTGACACATTTCTTTATTTATCTAGCTAAATAATCCCTAAACGAAATCATTAAGAAATAATAATTAGTTTTAAAAAACAATTGTTAAAAAACTTAAAAGAATACTAATTTCTTTTCTCAGTAACTTAAAAGAATACTATTACTTCTATCATTTTTTTTATTCTTTGTACTTATTTTTAATCAATCTGCTCTAATCTTCGGGAAAAAATAAATTTGCTCCACAATTATATAGTTTCAAATCAGCCTTATAATAATCTTGCGATTTAGCATATTGTTAGCATATTGACTAAACTCGTTGCGAATGTTTAAGAGGTGGAATATTTGAATTACACTCAAGACCATGTCATATATGTTATAATAAATTCACTAATATATTTCTTTTAATAGTAATATTATTTTTTTTTATTTTTTTTTTAAAGTTAAAAATTTATTATAGAAGAATGTTGCTGAGCAAATGTATTCGAAAATGTACAAGATGATTCGGATTGTCCAAATCCTTCTCATGGTGTCAAAAATTCTATGAACATATTCCATTTTTAGAGTCAAACTCTGCATACTCAAGATACTAAATGAATATTTTTTGGTAATTCGGTATTCGAAAGTAATCGACTAATTTGGAAGGGATCAGAGAATATAAAGTCTCCAAATAGCGTGTTTGACTAGTATACGACATTAAACTGTTTTATGAGTGACTCGAGCTCAAAAACTCTCACTTGATATGTTATGTGAAAGATTTTAAATGAGGGAGTCGTACTCCACAATTAGACCCCTCGCTCTTTGTCTCAACTAATATTTTATATATATATATATATATATGCATATATATATAAAAAAAAATAAAAAAAAAAAGAATCAGCCTTAGTGCTGGATTTTGGGGGTCTGCAGAGCTGTATCCTTTCCATCAAACGGTACATGTATGGGCCGACCTGGACTCAGATGTCCAGGTTTTCTGTGGGTTTTGAATCCAAATACATAGAGGACCCAGCCTCACAAGTAATGCGTCCTTTCCCATTCCTATCCATTAAACATTTTGGGCCACTTTTCTGACACTGCTGCAAATGAACTCACCTCACAGTGATGTTCCTTCTTGTTTTATTAAGAAAAAAACATGTTTTATTTATTTTTTGAATTTGTGAGTTATCGACTAATCCAGAAGAGATCACATGACACAAAATCTTTAAATAACAGTATAAAATTAGTACGCAATGTTAATTCACTCTTTAAATGACTCGAATTAAGAACCTCTCATTTAACATGACAGATGAAGGTACTTAAGAGAATCGCACCATCGAAATACACACCTTCTTGTCAAGTGTTTTATTTTTTATAGATTTAAATAATGTATAATTCCGTTATACTATTATTACATAAAAAAATTTAAATCTATCAATATAGAAAACTTTAAAGAAAATTAATGCAAAAAAGATTTAGACTTAATTTTCAGTTATTTTTGATAGAGTTTTTATGTATATCTACTCTCATATGTAGATTATTTTCCAACATATTTAGAGTAGAGAAACGTTTTAATACAAACAATATAATTTATGAATAAAAACATAAATTGAGTACGTAATATAATTTTCTGTAATTAAATATGGCTATCGAAATAAAATCACATATAATAAAAGGCAATATAATGATATTTAACAAGAAGGTGATTTTATTTATATCACAAATATCACGTACAAAAATAATAATACTAGTACAAAATCATATGGTAGATTTTTCAATAATTAGAGTGGCGGAAAGCATAAAAGTATGGTGGCATCATCAACACAACTTTTGCCTTCAACATTTGCACTTTGAAGGCATGATGAGTTTATACATATTACAACTTTTTATAAAGAAACTTTTCCTAACATATTCATGATAATTATGTATATGGGCGGTTCGAGACCATCCCTTCTAATACTTTTTTTTTTTTTAATTATCTCTAATATAATATTTTATTCATAAAATATACTAAATAAAAAATAAATTTTAATAAAAAATTATACAAGATATTACATAAAATATAATCCTGATAAACCTTATTAAAATATAAATTCTAATGAAATATTATAAGAGATATTATATAAAATATTACTAACCGATTCTAAATAATATTTGAATATTTAAATTATTTTTAAGTTTTTTCTGACTTTTAAAATTTTGTAGTACAACCATATTAAAGAAAGGGGGTTGGGTATAGAAAGTACTTACTCAATTATTGGTATTGGCTTCCTTGAGAAACTTATTAGTGTTTTGTAAAGAAAACAAGGAAAGAGAAAAGAAATGTATGCAAATTTCAGCCTGGTTTGGAAAATTTAGGACCTTTCTTCTTTGGTGGGAATTAAAAGTTGTTGGGTGGTTTTTTAGCATGAAGCTTTTATAACTAAGCACTTAGAAGAGGAGTTGGAATTCTTAAAATTTGAACTTTTTGAATTGTTATTAAATTAATTAATATGCATTCCAACATTCCTTATTAAACTTGTTTTTTTATTTGTATTTTAAATCGATACACATATGTATATGAGCTATAGTTATCTAATATATGAGAATCGTTTACTAATTTAAAAAGGATTGGAGGGCACAAGATTCTAAATACAGCACAAGATAGATATGCAATATTGAAATTCGGAGGGCACAAGATTCCTAACAAGCAATACAAGACTAATATGCACTATTAAACCGCTTTCTAAATGACTCTGACAATCTCTCACTTGGTTTAATAAATTGTAAAATCAAGATTTCAGTAACAACAACAGAGGAAGAAGATCAACTTTTTTTTTCGTTCTTTTCTTTAAATTATTTTCTTTACTACATGGAAAAGTTTATTGTTAACCTTTATCCTAATAATAAAAAATGTCTATTTAATCAACACATTTTTTTTGTTTATTAGTATAAGACTTGATGAATTAATTATGATCTCAAACCACCTTAATGTATATATAAAGTTCGTAACTGTGCTAATTAAGTGATAATTAATTACGGATTAATAGAAGATGCATGAAGAGTCCTATGGAACAAAATATATTCCACACGATTTTAGTGGAGTTATTGGATCATTGTGAAGGTCACGGGGATCCATTAATTAAATTATCCCTCTGCTTTGGTAAAAAGTTATTAAATAAACATGACTATTGAATATTTTATCTAAAGTAAGTACAAATGCAAAGGAGAATTGAATACTTGTTAAAAATGTTATATAGAGTTTGATTTTAAAATTGTTTATAGGATTTTAAAAAATTATATGGTGTGTGAAAGGAGATGTGAGTCTTAAAATAATATATAAAGAAATAAAATGATATATTCTTTTAGAAAGAACAACATAATATCTTTATTTATGTAAATAAAAATAAAGGTAGCAGTGTATTCTTTGAGTATTGGAATTCGATAATTGAAATATATCAACATTCTAGCATCACCGTTTCTCAATATGTCTCTTTGCATCGTTCAATTTTTATAAGTAAAATGCACGGAGGAGTATTCTGTTAGAGAAATTAGCTATATATATATATATATAGATCTAGACACATTATTTGTGAGGTACCAAGTATATTTATATAGAGTTTGAATTTAAATTCATTATAAGATTTTAAATTTTAAATTTATATTTTTATCTCAAACAATTCATATTACTAACTTTCGATGAATTGAAATTCAAAGGCTCCCTCTAATTCATGATATATATGGTCTTTTTTAAGTTGTGCTTTTTTTCATAATAAGTGTTTTTTTTTTTTTTTACTTCTTTCAAAAAGTATTTATTATATTTTTCTAAATTCTATCCTCTTCTTTCTCCTTGTTTATTCTCACATCCTTATTTCTTATATTTCTTTTTATATATTTATGAATATAAGACATCTTGTATAAAATACTTCATTAATTTCAAAACCCTCAATATTTGTGTAACAAGTTAGAATGAGACTTATTTTTAATCGGAATGCGTATTAAATATTCTAAAAATGAGAAAAATTAAAACAAAATTTATGTAATACCTTTAATTGATAAAGAGAAAAACAATATTTTAAGAATTAAAAATAAAATTTATTCACTTAAAAAATTTCTTTTTCTAGAAATTTACTTAACAATGTAAAGTAGATAAATAGACTTTAAAAATATATCTGTAAAAAATTGAAATACACTATATTTTATGGAGATTTGGCGGGATCAGCGAGGCATGCCCCCACCATAGATCCGTATATATATAGTGTTTTTTGTTAATTAAAGAAATAGTAATTTTTTTCTCTTTGGTAAAAAAAATTAGTAAAAAACTATATTATTCAATGCTCATGGCGGGAGCTGTACATTGCTTTCTCTGCTTGCTCTTCCACATGTCCTCTTTTCTTTTGTAGAATTGTACTAGAGTAGGATTTATTACTATAGTAAGAAAAAAATTATCAATTTATCATGAAATTATGTATTTTAAGAAAGTTGACCTTTCAATTTTAATAAAATGAGTAGCACATATACAAGTCAGGAAGAAAGACACAGAAAAAGAAGTCTTAAAAAAAAAGTGTTAAAAGAAACAATATATAGTTCTTAAATTAAAGTACTATTGATTAATACTTCCAATTATGATTAATTAAGTTAAACACAAATCATAGTCATGGAATGGCCTATCGCCTACCAAAGCACCTTTTGGCACACCAACTCTTGCTTTCAAAAGTTGGAGAAACCAACTAATTGACAATAACACTCCAAAGTACTGTATTAATAAAGGAAAGTCTTCTTTAAAAAATCATATATCTTTAAAGCACATATAATACAAGTGTATACTAGCTAAGCAAGTCCGTTTTGCTGGTTCTCCCTGTGTATATTATGTCTCGTTTCTTTTACCAGGGATTCTAATCGAGCATCTCCATTCACTTATCGCTAGATTTTGGTAGAATTCTGCCAATAATCGGTCAATACATTGACTTAGTTAGGATTCGTTTTGTAAATTAAAGTTTGAGGGTTTCAATTTCCGCAACCTAAAAACTTTTAATTTGATTCTTTTAGCAAAACAGGGATGGAAACTTATATCAGCCTCTGATTCTCTTCAAGTAAAGTCTTTACAAACAAAATACTTTAACACTCAAAATATTCTTGATGTCAAGCATAATCCTCGTTCTCATTTGTTTGGAAAAGTCTGCTAGCGAGCATAGATTTGTTAACATTCGGCTTTTGAAAGCATATTGGTACATGCACTGTTGTTCGAGTTTGGGTAGACCCTTAGATCCCTTAGCCTTACACTTTTAAACCTCTTCTCTACTTCTGAAAGGTAGCTGTAACCTTTAAGTGGCAGACCTTATCCTTCAAGGCATGCTCCCTTCCTAGAATATACCTCTTCTTCGCCAAGAATTTCTCCTGAGGATATCAACCTGATTCTATCCATCACTTACTACTAGCCTAGCCTAAAAACTCTCTTCTCTGGCACTTTACGCCCTAGGGAGAATATATGTCAGCTCGGGGTACCGCTTGGCTACCGAACGATGTCAACTTTCATCTGCCTCTCCCTCTGTATCAACATCTTTTGGAAATAATGGTTTTCTATGGAAGGCTATTTGGAAGTTGTGTGTCTCTCCATGTGTTCAACTAATTATTTGGTGTTGTTGTGTTGGTGCATTACCAACACGTGTCAGACTTATACACAGGAAAGTTCCTTGTTTCTCTTTATGTCATTTTCTGTTTCTTTTTTCGAAAATGATTTGGATTTGTTTATGCATTACTCTTATGCTAGGAAAATTTGGAGGCGAATAGATTTGAGTTATCAATCTCTTTTTTCTAATGCTTTTAATATGTATGCTGTTTGGATGAGTTTGCTTTTGTTTTCAGCAGCAAATCAGGATTTCTCTTAGGAGCTGTTTGCGACCATCACTTGGCAGGTACGGAATGTACAAAATTGCATCCTCTTTGGATCATCCTCCTCATCACATGATTTTAATTTGGTTAATGATGTACCCTTGCAGCGTCACCAGAATTTATCTCCGTCTCTGCCACCTCCTCGATGGCAACCCTCTCCTTCGGGCTTTTACAGGGTTAACATCGACGCCAGTCTAAAAGAAGGTTCAGCTGCAGTTGGAATCGTTGTTCGTGAATCCATAGGCCAGGTCTTGGTATGTGAAAGCTGCAAAATTGTTGCCCTTACGTTCTAACATTCCTATCCTAGAGTCACAAGCTGCGGTTCTGGTTTGTGATTTGCTTTCTCTCACGAGTGTTCACCAATCTTTCTTGAAACGGATGTTATGTCCCTGCTTCAGAATCCCCTGACTCATCCTCACTCTTTGGAGTTTCATTTTCTTCAGTATTTTTTACATATTAGCTCTAAATGTTCAGTTTCATCGGTTTCTTATGTTAATAGAAATGCCAATGCTGTAACTCTACCTTAGGCCGTGGGTTAACGTGTCTATGTATATGGTTTCACTGTCTCCTTGATCCAGTAATCCCTATTGTATTACATGATTTGCAGAAATGAAATAGACTACACCTTTAAAAAAATACAAGTGTTTAAAAATACTGTTCATACCCTTTCTCTGATTCAAAATATATGGCTTGAGAAACCGGTACCTATGAAGTTCAACAATGTTTAATTTTTAATTTTTAGCTATAAACTTTATTTTTTATATTTTTCCTAAAATTGATTTTTTTTAATCTTCCTGTCATTTCAATTTATGATTCTGCAAAAATAAATATAAATTTTATGACTATAAGTAAAAGAACAAAAATAGCTGCAGACCGCAAATAGTCAATTTCCCAAGTTAAATGAAAAAGTCGTAGTGTATATATCAACACAAATTGGCATTTTTGGCCTTCAACTACTTTTTGCTTTTTAGTTTGTAGTAATAAACTTTGGTTTTATCTATTTATAACATGATCTTTTCTCAACTTTATTGTTACGTCACTTTATTAAGTGCATAGTGAACTACAAAAACTACAAAATTATCAGTGAAAAACTACAAAATTATCTATGAAATCCATAAATTGACATAACTACAAAAAACTAATTTGCTGTGAAATTCATAAACTGGCGAAAACTAAAAAATTAGCTGTGAAAATGTAGTGAGATGACACCAACTGCTAAAAATTTTGTATAGCTATTGTGTTCAAGCGTAAGAACAAGTTGCTACTTATCAATGGGTGCTAAAACAGCTTAAAAAATTATATCTCGATGTACCCGAACCGACAGTGGTAATCACCGATAAAGAAATAGGTTTGATGCCAGTTATATCTGTAGTGTTCAACAAATCATACCACATACTTTGCCAGAGACATATCAAAATGAATATCGAGGGAAAATCAATTTCAGTGATTCGTAAGGAATTAGCTAAAAAGTTTGTACATGGCACATGGACAAGATTGGTGAACTGCTAGGAGTTAGATGATTACTCCAAGAGATTAGAAAATTGAATACAAACTAGCGTAACATGCAGTGGTTCTTGGAATATTTGTATAATGAATGGTTGAACACTTGTGCATTTAAATTTATTAGAGTGTGGACTGGAAAAATTTTATATTTCAGGTCCGAGAAGATTAATGGGGTTGAATCTGAACACTCGGTGTTGAAGATATTCCTTCAGATATCTCATGAAGACTTAGATACTGTGTTTACTAAGATACATTCAAAGATTGAGTCGCAGATCTCCACCATTAAGACTTCACTAGAATATTCTCTGTTGAAGGAGAAAGATAATGCAAAGAGCAATCACGTGTTAACCGATATTTGTGAAAAAGTGAGTCATTTGGCACAAAAGATTATAAAAGAAGAATTACTTAGAGCTGCAAAGATCATGAGTGACCCAGAGAATCTTTGTGGACATTGGGTCCAGACTTCATACGGTCTACTATGTTCATGCGAGTTGATTACTATATACTATAAGTACATTCCTTTAAAGGTTGACAGTATTCACCATTTTTGGTCATCACTTGTTATAGATAGGGTCTCGGGAATAGAGCCTCAGGATTCTTCAAACCCCATGGATAACATGGCATACCAGGAGAATGATATCACCGCCATTCTAGAGGAGTTTAGACAACGACCACCATCACATGTATTTTTTAAAAAAAATGTTATTTTTGAATTATTTTATATAATTTAATTATTAAAAGATACTAATAATGCATTTTGTTTGTATTCTAACAGTTGATGGAGTAGCGTCTTGCAGTCCGAGACATATTACATCCCTTCTTGCCGTCAACCCCGAAGGACCATTAACTACACCTCTAGACATGGTAATTACTAAGTTTCGAAAAAAGACAGACTCGACAAGAAGAGAAAAGTCGCATTGGGAGCATATATAGATTCTCTATAGATCGCTCTAGAATAGTAGTGGATCCGGGTCAGGATTAGGTTCATGTTCAGGTTCAAGATCGGGCTCTCGTGGGAAAGGACGCCCATCACATCCCGGTCGCGGGTCTATGAGTAGGGCACGCAGTAGCGGTCGGAGTTCAGTCGAGTCATCTGTTGTGCCACCCACTGATGGATTTATAGATTGTGAATTCCCTTATTGCGTTTTGTATATCCTTTAATTGACAGCTATATGGATCCAAGAGGGGATGGTAACTGCAGGTTTAGGGTGGTTTCATAGTTTATGAATAATGATTTGTAGAAATTGTCTATGATACATAAAGCAATGTAGCATGAGATGAGAAATAATCATGCTTTGTATGTAAGCATACTGGGAGAAGAGCGGGTCATATGCATTCTAGACAGTTGTCTGCACTCTAAACGTATAGCCCCTAGAGAATCTTGGATGGAAGCACATGACCATCTACATGTTGTTGCGAATCTTTACTGGCTATGCATAGTACTTATCGCCCGACATCCTGCAAATACTACAATATTGTCGTATGCATCTATTGGTGGGCCACCACAGAAGACGATTGTCATTTGGCATCTTACACCTTAAGGACACTTTATTGGAGTAAGTGATTATTTTATATATACTTTAATTAATTATTAATTATCCTATAAATCAATTAATTATTTTTCTTGACAACTACATTTGTAGGACGACTTTATGATGTCCCCTATAAATCTGTTATGGAAGTGGCACGCTCATCAGGACGTACACTATTATTTGGTTCCATATAAATCACGGTTGATGGAGTAGGTTCATACGGGTGCACGAATGTATCCCCCTTCAGAGCCGATTGATAGGGGTATTATCGGTTGATTGTCATCTTTTTCTTTTTCAATTTATTCATGATTATGTATTTAATTAAAATTTTAATTTATTCATGTTCATGTATTTAGGGCTAAATTTTTCAATTTATTCATGATTACGTATTTAATTAAATTTTTAATTTTTTCGCGATTATGTATTTAATTTATGATGACATAAACATAATAAACAAAATATAATAATACATATGATAAAAAACTCCATCATGACAAATAAGTACAACAAATCTATAAACATAATCGCATGATAACATAAGGAAACCTAATCACTAGACAAATGCCATCTATGTATAAGACGACACATCTCTCTGTACTACGTAGCCTGAGTCTGTAAATCATCCGGATCATCATCCCCAACATAAGGACCAAAGGAGTCAACCAATACAATAGTTGGTAGCTGAGATCATGGTGGCAACTCAACTCCAGCAGGGAGTAACTTTGGGTTTTGTGCCCTCGGATGTCTGTGTCAGGTATATTATGGCATGTAACTCAGATGGAGAGTGTGAGGAGGCATAGAAATATGCCGCATATGATCAGCATGCACACAGTGACTCGCAGCATTATACCAGAATGCCCTAATGAAAGTGTGCCTCACGACATACGATTTGTAGATGTTGGCCTACAATACTCGACTGGAATAATAATTGGAGCATGTGGAATCTACTGAGTCCAACCAAACTGTCGAACACATCTCTCGGGCATATGTGGCTCTAGACAAGAAAAGTAAGCTAATAGGTTGTGATATGTAGAAAAACATACCCCATGTATCTCTACTGGTCTATAAGGTGTCCATTGAATCTCAGCAGCAGTCATGACATCCAACCTCATGCGATAGTTAGATAATGCAACCATAGTAGATCTCTATCCCATCATCACAAACTGTTGGATGTATGGAATCCCTAGAACTGAACACGGGCTAATCGGCCCAGCAAATATCGAAAAATATAGGTATATCTAAGCCTATAACAAATAAACGTGCATATAGAATATAAAGTATATAAATTAGAATGACATAATAAATATTTACGTGATTTAATAAAATACCTCAATTAGTGATAAGAAAACTCCTAACTCTTGGGCGTCCGAACACGAGGTCTGCCCAAGATTCCTGTACAACCATGCCAACGCTGCAACACCCCAAGCCATTTTCTTGCACCTCTATAGGTTTCTCACTATAGACCATAACTCGTAGCTTGCCACAGGTAGGCCACTCTTGTTGGGAAAGAGAGAATTACCGAGAATGGATAGCAATTAACAGGATGCCCTCATCTCCGTCGACAAATGGGCACTATCACCGGCGGTGGTTACAACTGACATAGGGATCCCCTGATGTGCATCACCATCTCTGGAAATGGAAAGCCTAACTCCCAGATTATCATTAATCATATAGATGATCTACTCCTGGGTAAAAACCTCATCCAGTGGCTCACCATAGGCAGATATCTCCAGTATAAGCTTCACATCATGTAGTGTAATTGTCATCTCTCCAAATGGCATGTGGAATGAGTTAGTGTCTGGTTGCCATCTCTCTACAAATGCAGATAAGAGTGTAGTTCCCATATTGGAATATGAACGACTGTAGATGACCAGTCTTAATATAGCAGCCACCCGTCTAACATCTGCATCGCTCGATGTGTAACAGGTAAGTGCCGCATGACTACCACGTAATCTCAATATAGGTCGCTCCTACATTAGAATGGTCACATAATAAACTCCATTAAAGAAAAATAAGGACATACTAAGATAACATATAACAAACATTTATATTTCTTAAAAATCATGAAATAATACATAATAGGATTGTAAAAAATACCTCTCCACGCCATATAGCTGTAGCAACGTATCCCCTATATGATGGAATCATGTCTGGCTCCTGTGGACCTCCAAGGGCGGGTCCAGTTTGCTGCCAAACAGTCTCGGACTTCTTCAACCTCTTCTTTCTACCTGCCACTCCCGAAGACCCTGAAG
Organism: Catharanthus roseus; assembly: GCA_028651295.1. Classification (NCBI taxonomy): domain Eukaryota; kingdom Viridiplantae; phylum Streptophyta; class Magnoliopsida; order Gentianales; family Apocynaceae; genus Catharanthus; species Catharanthus roseus. The sequence goes on from JAPQWS010000087.1 coordinate 1,353,880, forward strand.
TCTCATCCTGAACATCCTTAGAGGGTCGGCTCTTTGAAACCCCTAGACACTTACCTCCCGTCACCGATCATTGCCGGCTCACAATCTTTATTAGTCTCTTTGCCCGCTCGATAAGCCCACCTACTCTCCCTAAACGCCCTAAAGAGATACAGTACAACTACTCTATCCTCATAATCATCCTCCTCCTCATCCGCCGCCTCATCTTGATCCCCCTCCTCCTCCTCACCCTGACCATCCCGGCCCTTACTAATATCCCCACCCTCACCATCTCCCCTTGCTGGTACTGTCATCTCATCGCCATGACCACCCTGAACATCTCCAAACCCAGGTGCATAAGAAGATATCTGCTCTAATGTGTCCTAGTAACCCTGCTGATATAGTGGGGAATCTCCCGAAGCTCCTACTAAAAAGTCATCTAAAATCAATGGGGGATACTGCGTACTCGGTGACATAGGAATACGACGCTGATGAATGTCGTAAATGTAACTAGCGTCAGGGTGGTGTGCCAAGGAAAGTGATGCACCAGGGTGTAGCCAATACAGTGGCACTGAGGAATATCGAAAGAGTATCGGAGTATGCGGGTCGTGCAGCACCCGAACCATACTGGGAATAAGTAAAGGCAGAACCGATGACCCAGGTGCATGCACCCCATGAAACATGTCGTGGGGAGGCATGGTAGGTACATCAAATGGGCTGTGCCTACCCCTAAACTCACTAGAAGCGGCTGTCACCGTTCGCTCCTGTCTGCTACCGAACCTAATCCTGTATCTTTGCGTCTAGGCTGCCCTGGATCCATCTAAATGAATTTCAAAATTCTTTCTTTAAATTATTTTGTATGTAGAAGTCCGAGTATTATTTATTAATTCATGATTATTCAACTATGAAATTAATTCTTATTTTTATTAATAAGACTATTATATTATTACAATAATTAATTATAATTATTATATAATTATTTGATTCTAATTCCTTTATTTTTTATGAAATTATTATTATCATTAAATCATTATGAAATAATTGACTATTCAAATATTTTAAATTACACTATGATTAAATTAGGAAAATAGTAATTATTAAACTAACTAACTTAATTCAAATTACTAATCAAAACCCTTAAAATAATATAATTATTTAATTCTTATTCCTTTATTTCTTATGAAATAAATTATTATCATTAAATCATTATGAAATAATTGATTATTCAAATATTTAAATTACACTATGATTAAATGAGAAAAATAGTAATTATTAAAGTTACTAACTTAATTCATATTGCTAATTAAAAACCCTTAAATCATTATAATTATTTAATCTCTTTACTTCCTTATAAACTTCTTTAAATTAATACATATCCTAATGCATAAATTAACACATATTAGGCATTAGGTATTTTACAAATCACTATAACTTTTAACTACATCAGAAATTAAATATATACTACATGAAAAATTCACAATTCATAATTATGACATGAAAAAACATACTAGTACATGAAATTAACTAAAAAAACTAACATAATGGACTAACATATATTAAGAAAATTAATATAATAATTTATACATAATTTATTAATTAAAAAATATCAAAATCAGAAATGGAGGTAAGTGGCGCGCCACCCTATGCCGTGCGCCAGGGGGTTGCTCACCTCCCATGCCGTGCGCCAGGGGGTCACGCACCTCCCTCTACCGTGCACCAGTGGCTTGCGTACCACCCATTTAAGATTCAACCATGTTTTGTTTTTTCACTCAAAATGTAGATAAACGAGTGTAGAATAGTGTACTAACCTTTTTTCGGCATTTTAAAGGTTGGATTTTCCTAAATCTTCCTTGGAAGTTAGAGAGAGTTAGAGAGAAAAAGAGAGTAGAGTGAGGAAGTCTTTAGTGAAGAAGTATGAAAATGAGATTTTTTTCGTCGAATTTTCGTAGTTTTATCGTAGAATTTATAGATCCCCCTTTTGGGCCCTTAGGAAAGCCTTTTGGAGTCCCACATGGGAACTCCACAATTTTCCTCTCTCTCTCTCTCTCTCTCTCTCTCTCTCTCCTCTCTATAAAAGGAGGTACATTTTGTACCTTCTCTGTGTCTCGGGACACTCTCATATACTCTTGGGACTTAGCCTCTAGACATTGACCCAACTCTCAATATAGTTCTTGCCTTTATTATTATTTCTTGATATCTTAGTACTAACTTAAGCATAGGAGCAGGAACGAGAGACAAGTCCGCATATGTTTCTGACCTGCTCTTTTCTTGCAGGCGGAGACCCAAAGGCAGGAATCCATCAGTACCAAACTCACAATAATTCAAACTAAGAGGCCCCAATAATTTCATAACTCTACAAATTGCCTCCCAGAATGTGAAGTGTTGCAAATTCATCCTCATAACAGGCTTCTATCTTTCAATAACCATAATAACTCACCATGTTCCACATAAGTTCAAAGGAATAAGTATCTACTCTAATATAAATAACCATTTAACCTACAACAAATAATCATTCATAAGAGACATTTGAAACGTTAGGAGTGAATCTAACGATTGAAAAGTTGTTTAGCACGTATTAAAAAATTCTTATTAGCATCATATTTAAATTAATAACTGAACATATTCTCCATATAATTATCTCTGAACAAGAAGAAAGATATGAGGACGAGGGTGTATTGGGGGAATTAGCCAGGAGTTTTCAGAACTTGCTTTTATGTATAAAAAATGGCTACACCAGCGCTCTCTTCTGAGGAAACTGACCAGCTCTGCCGGAGGACTAAGAAGTATAAAAGGAAGTAGCAAAGAGACCACAGGAGCTCGTTGTCTGATGTGGTAATGATGCCTGGGAGGCTATGTTAGAAATTACCCCAGCTGTAGTACTAGAAAAACAAAGGGCATAGGCTTTAGGCTCATTGTTACACATAATACGACAACCAGTCCCCAGCCTAGGGCTGTATATGGAAGAATGGAAAGAGGAAGATGACTATGGACTTTCAAGCTAAATCCCGTGAGAAGTTGGTAAACGATAACTACGCTTGGCCTGCAGTTCAACTGTCAGTAGAAGATTGTAAGCGATTGTGGCAACCTTGGTACCGTGCATTAATTGTTAAAGTGTTGGATAAGTCCGTTGGTTCAAGATACCTACAACAGAAGATTAAGGATGTGTAGCATCTTCTACATGATTGTGAAATCAAGGATTTGGAGCATGGGTTCTTTATTGTTCGTTTTTTTGATAGTACTGATTATTACCATGTCCGTGATAATGGTCTGTGAGTGGTTCTTGGTCATTATCTCCACTGTAGCTACATGGCAACCGAATTTTCATCGAGAGAAGAGCTTGTTATGAAGACCTTGCTGTGGGTGCAGTTTCTAAACCTCCCTTTGTAATTTTATGATGAGGATTTGTGATTGCGAATGGCGAGTTATTTAGGCCATGTTGTGAAGGTCGACCTTACCACTCTGTCGACGTTGTGGGGTAAGTTTGCCAGTGTTTGTGTGGAGGTGGATTTGCAGAAACCTTTCACAACTAAGTTGCAAATCTTGGACCATACCTAAAGTATAAAGGCTTGAATTTTATTTATTTTGATTGTGGTCAATATGGTCATCGCCAGTTTACTATAAACCACTTAAGGAGGCGGAGCATCAAGATAAGTTAAATTAAGCTATTCAAGCAGAAAATCCTAATGATTTGCCAGATTTAAGGGATTTAAAGGATGACACTTTGTTTAGCCCTTGGATGGTGGCGGTGACGTGGGCGACGACTGGAATCTGAGAACTAGGTCACGGATTACTGCTGCTACTTGAAATGCTAGGCAACAATATGATGTTTGGGATCATGGTGAGGACGTGGTTACTAGTGATAGTATGGTCTTTGGAAATGGCCCTACTCCAGCGACTGTACCTGGGAGTACACGTGCCTCTTCATCATCGAATTTTTAGTTTGGGCATAATATAGTGTCCAGTGGGTAGCCACAAGTGGGCTCTAGGAGTAATCAAGTCCAATAGGAGAAGCCAGTCCACTTGGGGTCCACATTCAGTGTGTTTGCTCAAGAGGTTGAGGAAAAGCCAACCCAGGTATTGGTCCATGCTATGAGGAAAAAGGTGGCCCATGCCCAACCGGGGAGGGGGGAGGGGTCTAGTATTCAAGTCCAAGCCTGGTCTAAACTTAAGCAAAAAATGGGGCCGGCTCAGCTCAGACAGGCCCGCTACGTATGGAAGGTCGAGCCCAGAACAAGGATAAGACTAGTATTGGGCTAAGGGGATGTCTAAGACCCATGCCTAGTTGTCCATGGTCCAACAGAAAATATTAGTTTTGGATCTCAGTCCAATGGTCCTTTTAAGAGTGATGTGCCTTCCAAGCCTTTATCATCCCTAGTCCAGCTTAGTAATGGGGGGCTTGATAAGGTGTGTGGAGCTCCTTCCAACCCAAATGTGTTGTCTGGCCGACCTCCTGACTCTATGCCATCTGTTCCGGACATCCCTAGATATGGTGATGTTTGATGGTGATCCTGGTTCTCGTCTTGATCAGGTATCTCTCTAACTTGATTCTAGTCCTATTCTTTCTAATTATAGGGGTCAGCAAGCCTCTCGAGTGGATTCGTGAGGATTTTCTCATGGAATTATAAAGGACCTGCATCCTCCAAGTTTATTTGTGCACTTTTTGATTTAATTGCTAGTCATAAGTCGGATATTTTTGTTATGTTGGAACCTAGAATTTGTAGCTAAAGGGGTTGGTGTATTCTCCAACGTTTTCATTTTACACAATTTATTGTGGTGGAGTCTCGGGGATTTTCCAGTGGTATTTGGTGTTTTCGGAATGATGGGTTTGTTAATTTAGAGTTATTAGATTCCCATTCCCAGTGTATGTCTTATGATTACCCGTTAGTCTCAGTTTTATGGATTCTGTCTTTGTTGTATACTTTTCCTACAGCTTCTGTTCGGGAGGAGTTGTGGCTATATCTTATCAACCTCAGTAACTATATTTCTGTTCTTTGGGTATTAATTGGGGATTTTGATCAAGTGTTAGATGTTGTTGACAAGAGAGGAAGGTCATAGAGGTGGTGGTGTAATACTCAGAAGTTATGGAATACTTTGAATTCTTGTGAAATGATTGACTTAGGTTTTCAAGGGCCAAGGTTCACTTAGACTAATCCCAATCTGGTCAGCTTAAAATAAAGGAAAGATTGGATCATGTGTGGGAGAATACGACCTGGCATAAGTTATTCCAACATGCTGAAGTACATCACATGCTCCCATTCAGACTATCACCCTTTGCTACTTAAATTAGTTCCAGACCGGCCTGTACTTACTGGACAATGTCCATTCCGATTCTTGGCGGCTTGGATAGAACATCTGAGATTTGAAGACTTTGTGCAGGATACTTGGAGGACCCATGAGTCCAAACTTGGAGGGACTATTGTATCTTTCTCTAGTGAAGCAAAATTTTGGAATCTGCATGTGTTTGGGCATATTGTAACCGGAAGAAGCGGTGTCAAGCACGATTGGATGGGGTTCATGTCAAGCACGATTGGATAGGGTTCATGTCAAGCACGATTGGATGGGGTTCAGGTTAGGCTGGCACAACAACAGTTTGATCTACTTGATCAATTGGAACAACAACTTATGATAGAATTCTCGATATCTTGAATTAGGAAGAGTTGCTCTGGTTACAAAAATCTCTCATGCAATGGTAGATCAATGGTGAAAATAATACTCGTTATTTTCACGATAGAACCATTAGTCAGAGGCGTCGTAATTCCACTTTCAGGTTCAAGGATTCGACTGGAGAATGGACAGATGATCCTATTAAGCTGAAATAGTTGGCAAGGGATCTTTTCCAAGAACTTTATTCGGCTGAACCAGTTCTCCCTTGTGACCCTAGTTCCTTTGCTTTCCTGGTCTTATCTCCTAGGGATATCCAATTACTTAATCGATCAGTCTATGGAGCTGAGGTTCATTTTGTGGTTCGACAGATTGGGGCTCTTAAAGCACCAAGCCTTGACGGGCTCCCTCCTGTTTTTTTTTCCAGAAGTATTGGTCTATTGTGGGTACTGAGATCATTCAGTTTGTCATCAGGGCGTTTGTGGATGGTCATTTTCCTAATTATCTTAATGAATCTCTTATCACCCTTATTCCCAAACAAGAAGTTTCAGAGACTATGGCACAATTTCGACCTATTGCTCTATCTAATATGGTGATTAAAATCATTACAAAGAGAGTAGCTAATGGACTGAAACTGTTAATGAAGAATTTGGTTGTTGAAACGCAGTGTAGTTTTATCCTAGGTAGACAAGGTATTGATAATGTTGTTGTGGTTCAGGAGGTCATTCATAGCATGCAGAAGAAGATAGGGAAAAGGGATGGCTGGCGACTAAGTTAGATCTTGCCAAGGCTTATGACCGTATTGGATGGCCTTTTCTTGAGAAAGTACTTTGCGTGATTGGGCTTAGTCCTAAATTAGTTCAACTGATAATGTGGTGTGTCAAATCAGCTAATTTATCTATACTTTAGAATGGGGAGAAGGTTGAAAATTTTAAGCCAGGACGTGGGCTTCAACAAGGGGATGTTTTGTCCCTTTATTTATTCGTTTTATGTTTAGAGGTACTTAATCAGTGGATTCAGAAATTTGTTTAGTTGAAACAGTAGAAGCCTATAAAATTAACCGGGTCCAATCCTTCTGTCTCTCATTTGTTTTTTGTTGATAATATTTTCTTGTTTGGAGAAGTAAGTAAGAGACAAATCAAGGTGACAGATAAATTGTTAACGGACTTTTGTGGCTAGCCCAAACAACAGATTAATATGGATAAGTCCAAGCTTCATGTCTCGCGAAATGTGGATTCAACTGCGATAGTGAGTTTGTCTCAATTATTTGGTGTCTCTCTAACTAATGGGTTGTGTACTTATTTGGACATTCCTTTGTTTCATGGGAGAGTACATCGTGGGACCTTTGAACATTTGTTGACTAAGTGCATGCAAATTTGAGATATTGGAGCTCGTGTTTGTTGTTCAAGGCTGGCCGGTGTATATTAATTTGTTCAGTGAGCACTGTTGTTTCGACGTACATAATACAAGTTGCTAAACTACCTTGTCTAATGTTGGAGCAGATAGAGAGGTCACAACGCCAATTTTTTTTGGGATGAGCTGGAAGGGAATCATCATTTTCATTCCATGTGCTAGGTGTGCATATATACATTGGTTTCCCACAGAAGTCTTGGTATTCGTCGACTGGGACCAACAAACTAAGCGTTATTTGCTAAGCTTTGTTGGCTTATGGTCAGTTGTCCTAGTGCGTTGTGGGCTCAGATTTTTAGAGGAAATATGGTACTCTTTTTGCGACTGTTCATAGGGGGTACTGTTCCCATATTTGGAGAGGAATTTTATTAGGAAGAAAGCTTTTGCTTGAGGAGATGACTTGGGATGCTAGGGGTGGCGTTTGATCAGAACCACCAGTTTAGTGGTTGTCTATTTGTGACTAATGGGCAATTTTCGGTTGGTGCAGCTTATGTGGTTGCTTGTGGTTTGGCACTAGTGGAGGAGATGAAAGAATAGTAGTGGGTTTTGAGTTTTAATAGTCCCTAACCTAACGGTATGGCTATATGGCTTGGCTGGCCCATCATGATCAACTTGTTACTCGGGGCCTGTTGTTTAATAGATAATAGAGTGATGATCCTTTCTATCCGGTATGTCACCAAGCGGTAGAGTCTTCACTTCATGTGCTTAGGGACTATCCATGGGTCGCATGGTCTGGAGGAAATTTGTGCGTCCAGAACGGTGAAACATTTTTGTTGGTGCTATTATGTCAAAGTGCAGATTAATGTTTGTCTGTTACATGGATTTGGGTGGATCAAATATCAATTTTTCCTTCCAGTTTGGGACATGATTTTTCGTGTTTGGTTCCATGGGATTTGGAATAGGCATAATGCTTGGGTTTTCTCTGAGGAGAAAGTGAGTAGTGAAGGTATTATCTGGTAGATAGAGACTCAAGCCAAGTAGTGATGTTCAACTCGGAATAATAGGATTGTTTTGTTAGAAAATAATTTTTGTATTTATACTTGTTTTTATTGTAACAACCTTGGACTGACGTATATTTTTCAGTGATAAAGCAATCTCCTTTCAATCAAAAAGAAAAAAAAAAACTTAACATATCCTCGAAGAGAAAAATGTTAAAGATAGTTAGTGATCATAATTTAAGTGCATGAAAATTAGGACACAAGTCAAAGAAAATATAATTTATAAAATTAATAGCTTAACATTCCTCTAAGAAGAAAAAAAGTTCTTTTGAGGGATCTAATAAGAAAAAAATTGTTAAAGATTGACAATGATCACAATGATTATAATTCCTATGCATAAAAAATAAGACAAGTTAAAAGAAAATATAATTGACAAAATCAGTAGCTTAACATGCCCTTCAAGAAGAAAAAATGTTAAAAATAGATAATGATACAAGTTAAACAAAATATAATCAATAGAATAAATGGCCAATTTAGGACAAGGGTGTAACTTGCCACTTTCACTTCAGGTACCTCTACCTATTAGAGATTCAGAATTCGAATCATTTTTTAAAAATAGTTTTATGCCATATTTTTAACTTTGTGTCCATTTAATATTTAATGTATTTAAGTTTGATAACTGTCATTATTTATAATTAACTTTAATTTCTTAGGTCTCAAATAAAAATTTTGATTAAACAATTAAGTGCTTCATGCATCTAGCATAACATGATTAAGCTAGATAAGACACACATAAGAACACAGATAATCTAAGAAGTGCACAATACTTTATTCAATAGAGGTTTTTTTCCTCTAAAAAAACTTAATAAAACTAACCCTCTCTTCGGTATATGTCTACAGTGAAAAGATCATTTTTTTTATTTGTTTTTATAAAGAGCTCAATTGGAGGAACTATTTTTGTTATTCTTTTATTCATATGCTTTTTATTTGACAATAAACAATAGTAGATTAGCCAGATAGCTGATTGAATTGTTAAATTAGAATCTTATTAAATACCTTAAAAAATCATAACAAATGAATAAACATTAAAATTTCAAAGTGAAAGTACGTTAAGGATTAAATCGATACATTAGGGAGACGGGATGTGAAATAAACTCATGATTAATTGTATGATAAGTGAAGATATGTTTAGGATTAAATTGACATTTATCTTATAAGTTTGCTTTTTTTATTTTTGATTTTTTGGTTAGATGTAGAATTTATCTTTTAAGATAATGGATAAAAGTAATTTTCTGTCTCATCAAGGTATATTAGAAATGAAAATTTTATTATGAATTCGATTTATATCCCTACTAATAGACTATGTGACTTATATTAAGGTACATTACTATTGTTGTTAATTATGTAAACAAGAACAATTAAAAAGATAATATGACTTAATACAAGACACATGACTCATGAGTGGAGACATGAAACTAGTTCATAAAACAATCTTCAATTAAAAAAAAAAAAAAAGGGATAAAAGTGGTTATATTTTTCTCTTTCCGTAAGGAATTTACCAAGAAAGAAAGAACTCTAGAAGGACATTTGACCAAAAGACGAGAAAAAAAACCTTTAGAAGGACATGAAAAATTGATGAAGAAAATGGAAGGGCAAGAAAATTCTACCGCATCTCATGCCAAGTCTTACCAGACTATTTCCGGGAGAAAAAGTTTTACCACAGAGTTAACAACAGTATCTATCATCATTAGTACCAGCAGTATTCATTTAAAAGAAAAAAAACCACATTAAGGAGAAAACCAATCACTAAGAGAATCTATTTATGCTAAATTACCAATAAAGAATCTTGATACTGTACCTTGTAAGGAACAGCAAATGCCACTATGTATTTGTAGATCTTCCCAAAGTAGGAAAAAAAAAAAGAAAAAGAAAAAGAGATATAGTTGGATCTAATTATAATGCCAATGACGTAATTATGCAGAAATCCGAGGTCAAGATAATAGCAGAGCTAGTCGCCTTGTACGACTTGCCCCTCAAAAAATTCCCCAGTCCAAACACCGTCAAATCGTCCATCATTCATCAACTAACAGAAAGGCCAGAGCAGAACAAACGGAGTCTTCACTTCTTCTCCTGTGTCCGAGCAACACCCTATATTTCCCTCTCTCTCTCTCTCTCTCTCTCTCTCTCTCTCTACATTTTAGCCAAAAGCTGTTATCAATCTCTCTCTAGAACTTGAGCTGTACATAAGCCGTCGTTTCTAAAACCCGAAGATCTGCAGAAAAAAATAAAGAAGAAAATTCGTCTCTCCTCCACCGATCAGGTCAGTTTAACTTCCCCGCAAACACAGAAACGATCATGCTTTTGAATTTTATTTGTATTCAGTGATTGTCAACTTCTATGGCACTCTTTATCTTAACAGATCTGTTGCTGTGAAGTTTCAGTTTTGACTAGTGGTTGAAGGATTTATCTTCTTTTTATCACTGAATTTTTTAGGTTTTTTCGTTGCTTTTGCAGTGAATTGTATTTTATGAGTTGCGGATTGTGAATAACAAGGAAAGGAGTAAGGTGGAGAGCTTGGTTTTGAGTTGATTGGGAAGCCTGAGGTTTTGCAATGGCGAATCGAAAAGAGGACGAGAAGAACGAGAGAATAATACGAAATCTTCTCAAGCTTCCTGACAATCGGAGGTGTATTAACTGTAATAGCTTGGTATGTTTATCCCCTCTTTGTTTTTTTCGGTTTCCGTGGTTTGATTTAGTTTTATTAATGTTACTTTGTGTCAGAACTTTTCATATGGTGATTAAATTTTACTAGTATTTCTTTGAAAGCTCTTTGAATATCATATATTAGATTTGTCTTCTGAGAACTTTGGTATACTTCAATTTGTTTTTAGTATTTGATTTTTTATTGCGCTTCTTATGAATGTATGACGGTGGTAAAAGATGTCTTTCTGGATACTTCTTTGAGTCCATGAGAGCATTGAAGGAGGAAGGGTGGTTATTGTAGTTTCGTGGTTTATTCTTAGTCAACCTTAGAAGATGCTTGCAGTAAATTGCTCAAGCACTGTTGTTGAGGACTGAAGCATCTGTATTTATCAGAAATTGGCAGGCAGTTTGTTGCTTGATTTTTTTTCTCATGCTTATGGTCTTGATGTGGGAATGCAAAGGATTAAAGTCAACTAGGAACATCAAATCCAAAGTAGTTCCCCCCCACCCCCTCTCCTCCTCCTCCTCCTCTCCTCTCCTCTCTCTCTCTCTCTCTCTCTCTCTCTCTCTCTCTCTCTCTCTCTCTCTCTCTCTCTCTCTCTCTCTCTCCAAGAATTTATTGAGAATGCTTGGGTAGTGATGTCTAGCAACGGCATCATGTGGCAATTATAATTTGATGCATGAGAAAATTGATATTTGTTTTTCTTAATGAATGATATTTGGTTGGTATTAAGCAATATTTCCCTGTTCTTGTATCTTATATGGATAGTGTAAATTCTGTTTCTTTGCGAATAATTTCTGGTCATACCTCCACCCTATTGCACTTGGGAGTTTAGCTAGAACCTCTGTATGAGATTCTTAATATGCTTGTTGTGTAGATTCAGCAATCAAGAAAGTGAATTCACTTCATTGAGAATGATATGTCTTTTGAAAGAGGTCCTACAAGAGGCAGTACACGTTAAGTACTTAGCAGGAACTTATTGTAACTTTTCAAACTAGGTTTCTAGCAGTGGATTTTTATGTTCTGTTCAAGAATAATACTTTAATTATTTATTTCTGGTTGTGGCCAAGGACTACATTTTCTCTAGTGATGGTAAATTGATTGGGTAAGTGGCTAGCAGCTGTTATGTCCTTGGTGCATTTCAAGTTCTATAAATGTGACTGACGAAGAGGTCTTGAATCGCAGCATGATTTAGCAAATCAGAGACCACTACTTATTCCTAATTTTTATGAAATGGGAGAAAGTTGAAGCTTAGATGGGAAAGAATATCACACCAAGAGGCATTCTGTTCTATTGTGTCCTTAATTTGAACCTAGGACATTTGAATAAAGATTGAAGGCGTACAGGACGCTTTGACTTCATGTACGTCTTGAGTGGAGGCAGTGACATTGAATTTTCAACAAATGATGAAAATGGGAGTCTAGTACTTCTTCTGTAGTAATTAAACTACCTAAACCTTAACATTTATGACTGCCACTTGATTCAAGTAGCATCGACAGATCTTAAAGCATTCATTTTCTCCTATAGTCTGCTGCAGAATTTTGTAGCATTTCTGTTATATTGAAGTTTACTAGGAAAATGGAAAATGTTATATTGTTGGTGAGCTGACTTCTTGTTTTGTCAAACAGGGACCTCAGTATGTCTGCACTAATTTCTGGACTTTTATTTGCACAAACTGCAGTGGGATACAGTAAGTATGCTTATACCACTTGCAAAAATCTAATCTCTGGTGCTTATTGCGTATCATGCTGTTCTATTCCTCTTCCCTTGCTGTTTATCTACCTCTAAAATTATACTAAAAATTTCTTCCAGCCGTGAGTTTACCCACAGAGTAAAATCAATATCTATGGCCAAGTTCACTTCACAAGAAGTTAGTGCTCTTCAAGGGGGTGGAAATGCGGTAAGCAGGCGGGCATCTTATCTTTTTACTTTTAGGACTGTTTAAGGTGCTCATTTGTGAAGTTTGATTTGTTTAATGTTTTTGTTTTGATATCACAGAGCGCAAAAGAAATTTATTTGAAGGAGTGGGACCCACAACGTCAGTCTCTTCCAGATGGCAGGTTAATAGTCTTCCATATATTCTGTGTATTGTTTTCAACAAGTAAACATAGTTCTGACTCATATCATCATTGCCAGTAATGTGGATAGGCTTCGTGACTTCATTAAGCATGTTTATGTCGAAAGGAGATATACCGGTGAGAGGAGCTTTGATAAGCCTCCAAGGGCAAAAATGGTAGAGTTTTGTCATCCTTAATGTTTGATTTATTTTTATGGTTCATTTGATTTTCTGAGGTCAATTTTGGCTGTCCTAAACAAGCTCACATGATTGTTCTGTATTTTCTGAAGTTATTAGTTTACCATGTTTGCTTATTTTCTTATTATCCATAAACCCTAATGTGCATTTGATTTCCTGCAGGGGGAATCTGACGACTTCAATGAGAACAAGAGGATGGATAATTACCAGAGTGGGTCTAGGAGCCCACCATATGATGATGCTATTGAACGTCGTTATAGTGATAGATCAAGTCCTGGTGGTAGGAGTCCAGGATATGATCAAGGTAATCGGCAATACAGTGATTACAAGAAAAGTCCTGCTCGTCCTGAAGTAGTTAATGATTGGCGACGCGAGGATAGATTCGGAAATGGAAGGAGATCTGAAGATAACAGGCTTTCAGATGGAAGTTCTGGCCTTGATGCAAGGTCACCGGATCGTCAGAGAGATCTGGATGCATCCAGTCCCCCAGTGGTCCGGCCAGTAAGAGATATTTTGGGAGAGAATGTAATTCCTCTTCGTGTTATTGAACCTCCAAAAGCCAATGGTGCTAGGTCTGCAGATGGTCCTGCTCGGGCTCAGGTAAGATTCCTAGGTTGCATAGATTACAACTTCATGCTACTGCTGATCTCTGTAGCTTGTTCCCTGATGTAATTTGACTTGTACTAGGTTATATAAGATGGGGTCAGTTTGTCATATATCTTCATTACTGTTTCATCAATGTGAAATATGATACTCTCGCTATTTATCTATGTTTTATTTAAATTGTTTGGGCATGATCTTTGTATCCTCTAGTATCTTCTTTAACTTCTTGTTCTGTCAAAACAAGCGCCTGTTGTATAATTGTTTTCTTGAATATTATTAAAATGCAATGATGTTCATTTACATATTTCATATTGGGTCTTTCATTATTTTTCTAAAGGAGTCTAGATCTCATAAAGTGATATTTCTGCTGCAGAGAACCGTATCTTCAAGTAGCTTGGCTTCCTCTAACGGGAACCCTGCTGAAGTCAAAATGGAAACTTCATTAATTGATTTTGATGCTGCTCCTGAGCCTCCTGCCCCTGCAGCTTTGCCACAAGCGCAACAATCAACGGTAGCTCAGGTTGCACCATCTGGTGGTGATAACTGGGCAAATTTTGATTCTATGTCTGAAGTAAAAGGATCTAAAGCACCAACAAATGCCAACCCACTGGAATCTGTACTTTCTGAGTTGTCAATGGCTGCTCCTGCTCCTGGTCACTTGACGACTGCATCAACTGGCAATACTTCTGCTTTCCCAGGTCCTGCATCAGGTGTGTCTTTCGGGTTGCCTTTTGGTTCTGTGGCTCCTCCTGCTGCGGCAGTGAGTAGTTCAGTGCCATTCCCCTCTGGTGCCCCAGCATCAACTGCTGGTTTAAATCATTTGCAGCCGATTCCAGGAGGTAACTCATTTGGACAATGGTCACAATCGCAGCCACAGTCTCTGTTCCCTGGTATGGGTGGTCAGTCTTTGGCCCAACCATCTCTGTCTGCTACTGCTGGACCTTCAAGCAATCAAGTATAGTTCTGTTTTTCATTCTACAATTTCTTTTTTGGTTGGGTTATTGTGTGCCTGAAATTCAGTCTTAATACTTCTACAGCAGTGGAATCCATTACTGGCGCCAAATTCACAAGGACTTCCTAACGCAGTATCTGTTCAAGGATCACAACATGTTGTAAAGCCAGCCTTGGAGGTTGGTTCTGAAATGGAGGCAAAGAACACATCTACGGAAGTGAAATCCAGTGGAAGAAAAGCACTGCCCGAGGTAAGTAATGTTTTAATGTTGGGTTTCAATTGTGCTTAACTTGTGTCGAATTTTGATAATTAATCTCACGTCCTTATAATCTGTATTCAGGATTTATTTGCAGTAAATTATCCATCATATGCAGCACCCGTTCAAGGCTGGCATACTGGTCCACAACCCCATGGCATGGGGTTTGCCATGCAATACATGCAAATGGTATCTCTCAATTTAGTGCCTTTGTGAACTCTTTCTTCACTTTCCATTTTGATTTGTTTAAGCTTGCAGCTGCTTACTCATATGATTCATCTATTATTTCAGACTCATGCTTATCCCCAAGCATCAAAGTCAACAAATCCTTTTGATGTCAACTCTGATCCTTCTCCTGTTCTCACTCCAGCTGCTGCTCCAATGGTATGCAAGGCTGAGTTAGACTAATTGCTGGGTTAATTTGCATATTGTGTGATATTAAGGTTGTCGCATAATGTAACTGTTCATCCAATCATCCAGGAAATTGTACACATTTGGATTGATAACATAAGCAAATATAATATAAGGAGGATATGAGAGAGAGAACAATCCTCTCTTCAAATATTATATATTTTCAGAATCATTTCAACCACTAGGTGTGGGTGATGAAATTATGTTAATTCTTGTCTCGTGAGAACCCCATTTGTAATAAGTAACAGTATATAAATTGATGTTTTATGTACTGGGATTATCTCTTTCAGACTTAGTAATTTTAATGACTTCTGTATTACTGTGGCAAGTTGGCTCAGTCACATTATGTTTTTAGTATTTTGTCCCAATTGGACTTCCATTGACGGCAAAGTCAAATCTAAAAAGTTTCTGCACTGTTGGAACATGTAGTATATATGGGGTTATAATTGACAGGGGCAAGACCATAGGGGTTCATCTTTTCTCTTCTTGCGTCATCCAAATATTAATCTTGGAAATTGTTTTTTCATAATTTTTTTTGGTGATGCAGTTTCCTTCAATGGCATCATTAAATACTGTGTTGCCTACGGTGGCAGCTCCCGGAGGCCCTCTTCGTACTTCTAGCCTTGGTGCTCCTGCATCCAACCCTCCAGCAATGCTTCCCCATGCACAATCTTTTCCTTCCATGGTTCCTTCAAGTACTTATTACATTTTTAACCTAATCTATTTCTCTTTTCATTAGGCAATTACATTTTAATTAAATTATTTAATGTTTTCTGCTTGTTCCAATGCATGTTCATCTCCTGCAGATTCGTACATGGGGCAACAACTTCCTGGTTACACGCCAGCAAGGTGACTATTTTCTTAGATCTACTTCTTTGTTCAATTAAGGGTCTGAAATCTTCATATATAATTAAATATGCTGACCACCTATGGACTAAAGGAGATTTTCACTATAAATTTTGCCTTCATCTTTTCCTCTTTTCTAAAGATCCATTCTTTTTGTAGAAGCATGAGTATATTGCTGAATGTAAGATGAGCATTGTTAAGTAAGTGTGGATTGTTTTTTTCTCCTGAAAAGCAGTTTTTATATACAAACCATATTGCATCCTTGCAGATCACATGGGCAGCAAAATTTTGGCCTTGAGGGTGCTGCTTTTGGAGCAATCCAAAATCAGCATTTTGGTGGATTACGATCGGCACCTGCTGCACCAAATGCATATTCTTCGATGGAAGGCAATCCGTTTGGCTGAATGGGAAACAGTGAATTTCTGATTGTTCATAGTCTAGCATCGGCTTGTTGCTTCCTTCAAACCAATTGGTGGAAGCTTTCGGCTCTATTAGATTAAGTCATATTATCAAGCCATCGGTGAGGGTTTTTGCATCCACAAGTGGGTGAAGTTCATTCGTCGTGTTGGTTATATGGTGCTCGTATAGAAACTGCAGTCAGATACTGAGAGACGATGAGTAGCTCTTGTGAATTCCAATGCTTTTCACGGTCAAGTACAGTGTCAGCCAACTCAGTGCATTTCTCCAATACCCCGGGCTGCTGTTGTCTTTTTTGGTATCCTTCTGTTGCCTTTGACCTGTATTATTTTATTTGCTAGGTCTTTTTTTAATTACTATGATGAGTTTTCTATGTATCTTAATTTTTTTCATTAACATTAATTTTTTCCTCCTGTAAGTCAAGTCGTAATCTATTGCTTGAGTGCATAATCACTGTAGAGTGCTAATTCTATTGAGTTTGATGTCCATATCTTAAGTTTTCGTTGATTTGGATAAAGCTTATTTTGGTAGAAATTATTTATGATGCTTGAAGCGGGTATAAACTATTAATCACAGATTGTGTTGATTAGGACATTGGTAGATGGGGTCTGCAGATTCTCGACAATGGAATGATTGGAAAGTATTGAAATCTCTCTTTGTATTTGATTATTTTGCAGTGAGACAAAGCACCTAGCTCATAGGATTGTTAGCTGCCAAATTGAAGAGGTTCTCGAGTCTCAACTCACTAGAACTAGGGTTGTGAACAAGTCAAGGCGAGTTGAGTTTTAACTTATTAAGTTTGAGTTTGTTTGAAATTTGTCAAGGTGTTTTCAGTTTGAATTTGTTCGAATAAAAGCTTTTAAGGTTGAGTTTGGCTTGATTAATTTTTAGGAGAGTTTGAGTTTGGTTTGAAAAAGCTCGAATATAACTTGAGCTTGGTATAGAAATCTTAATTTTTAAAATTTTCAATTTTTTCCTCTTTACTGAAGTTTTCTTTTCTTTTAAGCCGAATGTTGATATATTTTTTAATTAAATAAATAACTAGTCTATATTAAATTATGGAATTTGTACATCGTTATTTGAAAAGTATATACATATAGTATATACATATTGTGAATAAATATATATTTATATTTTAAATTTTAATTCTATAATTTTTTTAATTTTTGAAGAAAAGAATTATAATTGAAAATTGAATTCTATAATAATGGTATAAATTTACCATACAAAGGATTTTCTCTTGTATCATCATAGATAATTTTCAAGCACACAAGCTAAGAGTTAGAGCTTTCTTATAAAATTATATATACAATTTAAGGAGTTTGGTAGACTTCCCAATAAAATTTTAAGGAGTCAGGGCTACCCATTATAGGGTCAGTCACCAGAATTCTCACGAAAAAACTATAAGAAACAAAAGAGAATAATATTAAATTTCAACCTTAAGTATAGTAATTTAACGACTTAAAGTATTTAAACTTAAATCTACACTTGTTTAAATTACTAACTACTATATTATATATAAATAATTTGCTGCCTCTTTTCATTCTATAGATATCTTCTTAAACACTACACAAGTCAAGCCAAGTATGTCATTGTTCCATTCTATTTTTTTCTATCAAATGTGACGAATTATAGTAGTAGAACTTCTCAAATATTTAGAGAGATGAATTTAGTTTTATAATTCAAATTTCTTTTCCTTTTGACTTGCTACAAGAGAGAAAATACTATAAAGTTATAATTCTTTTCAATAATCAAAATATAGTAGTAGAAGAGATATAGAAATGGAATCTTTTGAAAATTTCAATGTATTTGTTAAGTTGATGAAACTAATGATAAATGTTAAGGTATTCGTTTGCCACACGAGGGGTCCAAAAACAAGGAAATGCATGTCAAATCAGTATTGTTTTTAGTTGGCTAAAAAAATGAGTATATTATTGTCATTTTTTTATAAGAAAAGTCTATTGTATATTGTATGTAGTACAAGGTTATTTTGAATAGCATATTGTCGAATTAATCTTTAATTTTCTAATAATTTTATTTTATTAGCGATAAAATAGTAGTAGTGGCATATTTATACTAAGGATGCTTTTGGATTGACATTTAATTGATTTGAACTTTATATATATCCCTCACACAATCAATTCATTTCTCACTCTTAACTTTTTTCAAACTTAACTTCAATACAAATACACCCATAAGAGAATAAATAAATAGACTAACATTACTCTTGTTTCAATAAAATATAACAAGATGCAATCACATATCATAGTTTGATTTTCATATTGATATTTCGAAGAATAAATACTTCAAATCTATCGTGATGATAAACAATATTTAAGACTGTTTTGTCAAATTTTTATCAAAAGTATTAACATTCATGTTGTTTTGTAGTGGTAATAAGAGCAAAGAAATCATAAGATACTTGAGAAAACAGAGATAAAGACAACTACAAACAAAAATGATATCAACAACTTTGCTTGTTGAGAAAATATATTTTAAGAGACATATTTTTCTAATAAAACCCTTTTATTTATATGCATCCTCTCATTTATAATCTAACAACTATTCTTTTTTTTAATCAATTTATAATTTGTTACGTTTATAAAATTAAGCCATGTATAGAATGAACTATTTTGTTAGTATATATATAAATCAACCCATGCTAGCACGGGCTTACTTCACTTTAAATAAATAAAGGATAAATTATATAAATTTCATCAAAATCATTCAAAATCACCATTCTTTTTAAGAAAATTTAATCTGCCCAATAGCTCCTTTAACTTGAGGGAAAATAAGGGAGATGGTTACTGAAAATGAATTATATCTATCAGTAAGGGGAGTTGAAGTGAGGGAGAACATGGGAACATGATCATTAAGTAGTTACACAGTTTGAGTTAAATTAGGATGTCAGGTATTAGACTTTGAATTGAGTAGTATTAACCATTAAAATTTTTGTAACAAATTAAAAAATTCAAAAAATTAGAAATTGAGGATGGATGTTTGGAAGGCGCAAAGATCAGGAGAGAGAAGAAAACATGTATGTAAATATCTATTACTATCTATATTAGAATAACTATCTTTTTCTTTTTCCTCTCTTAAAGCTTCGGAGGTTCATTCCTATTTTCTAGAGTTTTTAGATTTTTTTTTTTTAATTAAGCAAAAAAGTTTTCATGGGTTAAAAGAAACACTATAAAAACCCAACTAATAGAAACTACTACTCACTCACGTTCTTATTCTCTTGGATTTAATTTGGCAGTTTGGCATGCAAACTCAGTTAAAACTTCTCCATTCCTCTTGATTCATTTATGTTAGACTTTTGTAGTAAAAAAAGTTCCATTTCTTTCCTAATTTATCTCAACTTCCTTGATCTTGATTAATCTCAACCTCATTTGTATATACTAAAACTAAATCCCAACCACACTCCTACATCTTTTATAACTTAGTATCACATTCTGCATAAATTTCCTCCAACTATTAAGAACAGAAGCTCTTATACCCTGAGGGTCCTAATTATTCATTTAGGTTTTTATTTTTAAAACTTTCAATTTTCCTATGCTTTTATGTTTTTTAGTTTTGCAAAATCTTTCAATTCTTTCTTCTTAGACTCAGTTCTTAGAGGTCATTCTTAATTTTCTCCTATTTTTATATAGTTATTTTTTCCTTCCATCTCATCCCTCTAATGGTTATTTCTCTCTCTCTTTTTTTTTTTTTTTGTGCAATCACTCCTTGGAGTTGTTTTCTATTTTAAGTAAAAAAATCGTATTGGGAAACAGAATAAGTTATATGTTCAACTTCAAATATTTTGGTTTTTCAAAAATTTTAAACCACTTAAAAGTGTTTTTCAACTTACAATTTTAAACTCATTTATTTTCTTTTTAATTTGTGGTGGAAAGGAATCTATAGGGGCATTGTTATTCTTGATAATGCATATAGAGAAAAGTTGTAAAAAGAATTAATACTCACGGTTTGTTTGCCATTTTTCTTCCTATAACCAACCTCCCAGAAATAGGTAGAGCTATTCTTGAAGTCTCTCTCTCTCTCTCTCTCTCTCTCTCTCTCTCTCTCTCTCTCTCTCTCTCTCTCTCGTCTAATTTCAGTTTTTATTTGTTTTTGTTTGTATCAATTATTTCTTCTCCCATGGTCTTTTGTAGTTGTAATTAGTTGCACAATTACTCAAAATTGATGCATTTATTGAGATAGTTCATATATTCATTAAGACTGACAAAATTTATTTTGACAATGAAAAGTAATAGAAGTCAAGTTTTAAGATTTTTTTTTGCTAACCATCCTCTTTTGTTCTTAAAAAATCTCCTATATTCTTCTGCTTCGAAAATCTTCTCTTATATTAGTATATATTACAAAATGTACTTTTAGTTATGAATCCTTACCATGTTCTCAAGACCTTTAATCTAATTTTCTGGAGTTATATTTTCTAAAAGGTTTGATTGGTTTATAAGAGACGATCCCAACCGGTTTTTATTAGTTTATAAGGTTTAGAAGATTGATTTTAGAATATTTTTACACTATTAAATTACTTTAAAAAATCTTTGTTTTGATTTTTTATAAATTTTATGTTATTGGATAAGAATTACAACTTTCTATATCCCTAAATTAATATTCAAACTCCATAAGTTGACCATATTCCTTATCAAATTGTTTATCTAATGTTTCACACTAAGTGCATCAGGTTTGACTTGCCCGATAGAAGAATGATGAGACTGCCCTATGAACAAATGTCTATGAGAACCTCCTGAGATCCCACCATTTTTCGTTGATATCTTTTTATTCACATTATCTCAAACTGTGTCAGATTATTAATTTGAAATTTTTTGGAAGAAAAGTTAGGGAGAAAAAATGTAGTAGTTTATTATATATTAAAAAAGTATATATATATATATATAAATAAACATAGTAATAAACAAACATAAATAAACATATATAAATAAACATAGTACATCCGAAATTATTTTATATTCATTTTGTGAGAGAAGAAATGAAAAAGACGAACAAAAAGTTTTACATTTCCATGACTAAAATTAATAGGTTTTTTAAAACTTTTTTTTTTTTGTTTTTCCGTTTGTATGGCAATAATAGGTTAATTAAGTGAATGGCTTTTCTTTAAAAAGAAATAAACATACATTTTTTTTCTCATCAAAGAAACTATTATAAATAAGGTTCTTATATGAAGATTATATCAATATCCCTTGCACAACACGACTTATTTTGTTAGTATATATATACTAACCTAAAGACCCATGCATTGAACAGGAAGACTTTATAAAGAAAAGAAAAAAGAAAAATTAGTTATATTTAAAAAAATGTCATATATAATAATCTAAAAAATCTTAAAAAAATAATAAAAGAACCTAGACTAAATGTTTTACTCTATAAATACATAATATTCTACTATTCAGAAAATGGAAAATATTATTTTAGATATTTATCTAACAATAGGCACGAACACCTCTTCTTCTCCATCTTTGAAAAGTTTCACAAAAAGTGATAAAGATTACTACACCTAACGCAAAAAGAAAACCTTCTCCTTCCCTTACCCACCCCCCCCGCCCCCCCCGCCCCCCAAGAAAAATATCACTCTTCCACACCCAAAAACCTTCTTTCCCTACCCTATCCCCTCTTCTCCCTCTCCCGCCCCAATAAAAAAAAACTCTCCTACCCCCCTACACCCTCTCCCCCGCTACCATCCCCAAAAAGACCCTCTTTTCCTTCCCCCACCCCCCTCCTCCCTTAAAAAAAAAGGAATACACCATATTCTTTTTAAAGCATAATTGCTCCATGTTATATATGAAGTAAGTACAACACCTCCTCCTACTACTTTATTTCCCCTTCCCTCCCCCACGATCACCTGGGCTCCCTAAAAAAACAAAAGGAATTAAAAAACATTCATTATCATATTCAAAGAATATTATCATTAAAAAATTAAAATAAGACTTCACACAAATCTTTTATAAAAAAAAAACATGTGTAGAATTATATTTATTAATAGTAGTTCCTAAATTGAACCATCCCCTCCCACCCCCTCCCAACAAAAAACCTCCTTCTTCCCCCACCCCACCCCAAACACCCTCCAAAGAAAAAACCCTCTCCTCTCATCCCCTCCCCAAAAAAAAAAAAATATTTTTTTAAAATTACAATTGCTCCATGTTATATATGAAGTAAAAATAACCTTACCTCCTCTTACCACTTTCTTTCTTCTCTCCCTCCCCCACCATCCCCGAGCCCCCAAAAAAGACAAAAACAAAAAAAATGTTATTTTTCATATTCAAAAAACGTTTATCATAAAAAGAAATTAAAATAAGTCTTCACACAAATCTTTTGTAAAAAAAAAAAAAAATGTCTAATTATCTTTATTAGGGTAGAATTCATGAAATGAACCCTTCCCTCCCCCTACCATTTTCTTTCTCCTCTCCCTGCCCCTACCCCTACCATTTTTCCTTTCCCCTCACTCTCCCCACCAACCCCCGAGTCCCTTAAAAAACAAAAAGGAAAAAATATTATTTTAACATAAAAACATTCTTTTCATATTCCAAGAAAATTTATCATAAAAAATTAAAATAACATTTCACACAAATCTTTTGTAAAAAAAAAAAAAAACATGTATAATTATCTTTATTATAGTAAAATTTCTAAAGTAAACCCCTTGTCCCCCAACCCAAAAACAGAATGCTCCATGGTTTTTTTTTTTTTTTAGGTATAATTGATCTATGTAAGTAAGAATTCCATCACATTCTCCCACTCCTTACTTTTCCATTGTTCTTTCCTTCCTGCCCCCCAACCCATAAAAACGATTATATCATCTTTGTCAAGAAAATAATAGATAAGTTTTTTAAGGAAATAAAATGATAAAAAAAAAAAAATGAATCATGTAAAAAAAGTACAAACATTTCCAACTATCAAACATCTCCGAAAGTTGTTAAAAAGTTATATGCCAATTATGCCATACAAATCTCTTTAAAAAAAAAAGTGCAATTATCATTCATAATAATATAATTACTACACATTGATCCAAAAATTAAAAAAAAAAAACTATTTAAAAAAAAAGTATGAGTCACACCCTTCAAGCTTTAGTCCAAAAGTTCCAATTTCTTTTAACTTGAAGACAATTTGTAAATAAGTATGAAAAAATACTTGCAAAAATATAAGAAATAAGAATTGCCAGGAATTTTGGCACAATTAAAAATACGAAATAGAAAACTAACCCAAAAAGACTTTGGCACAATTATATTAAAAAAATAGGCTAACTTTGATTGTATTACTTTCTCTTCTGATTGTTTGCCTTTGATGAATATATAATAGATATTTAAATAATAAACCAAAAAGTGTAAATATTAATTAGATGGAACACAAAATTAATAAAATTCAGGAAATTTTTTTTGCCACAATTATATTAAAGAAAAAAACGTGCATGTACTAAAAATATGAAATAGAAAAATAAATATTGGAAAAAAAAAAAAAGCAAATAGACTTAAAGAAAAAGAGTTACCTTGCTTTTATTACTTTTACTTCAATTCTTTTGCACTTGTGAAATCACATCACAGGTTGCATTGGTGCTATTCTACTCTAAACTGTATGAACATGTGGATTATTGGGGAAGAACTGGGGGAGATGATAGAAGTTGAGATTTTAAATCTTAAACAATCAATTAGAATTTTTTATGGGATAAGTAACTATTTAATTAATCAATCAAAATTTTTAAGTAATTAAAATTTCAAGAAAAAGAAAGTTTGGATGATGCATAAGGGGGAGAAATTTTCTCTTTTCTTCTATAATATATTATAAGATTTATATATATACACTACTAAATATATATACATAATATATATACTACTAAATATATATACTACTAAATATATATAAGATAATATATATACATATACTACTAAAAAATCCCGTGCTATGTATGGTAGTATCATATATTGAAATATATAATTATTTTAATGATATGAATTATAATAAATAATAATTAAAAGAATATTTTAAAAAATATTGTTAGCGTGACCAAAATTATTTTTTCCTTAAAAAATGAACAAATTTATTAATCTAATCACTTGTGCAATCTCTCCTTAAAAAAATTTGAGAGCTAGAAATAAAATTATTAGACCATTTGATGTTACGAAATTGGAATTTCAAAATATTTCAAAATGATTTTGTTCAGGTTATAGAGTTCACATTAAAAAATAGTTAGTAAGACTCAATTTTGATAATGAACTAGTCTGAATTTTTGGTATTTTTCTTCTAAAACTTCAGACAATATGGGACCCTCATAAATAGGGAAATGAAAAGAAAAAAAATCTCTATTTAAAATATAATCCAAGGAAAGTTTAAAATTTTAAATAAATTTGTGTACAATAGAATACCTTTTTAAAAGGAAATGCATTAAAGTACCATAGAATACTAAAAAGATAAAATATAAAATGAATTTCTTTATTAAAAATAAATAAATATTAAATATTATAAGATAAAATGATTTATAAAAACAAACTGTCGAATATTCATGTGTTTTGAATTGATATTGTAAAAAGAAAAACCTTCAAAAGTAAAGAAAAAATGTTATGAAAAATTTACATATCCAGTTGCTGTTCAACCATAATGTAACTCCATTTAGACCTTGAATTTTTTTTTAATACAGACCTTGAATTCATTTCTTCAATAGATCACTTAATAATTATAAAAGTATATCATTTAATAATTTTCGGTGTCTTTTTCCTTATAATAAAATAGGCCTTAAAAATTATAATTGTGAATTCAAAGAACAGAACAAAAAAGAAAATATTTTAATATCCATATTATCCATGAAGTATTATAATAAATTATTAAAATTTTTAAAGGCATAAAAGAACAAAAAAATTTCAGAGAAGGCAATTACCCACTCTAAAAAAACTCTAAAGAAGGATTCGGTCATTTGAAAGAAAAAAAAAGAGAACTTGAACTTGATCGGTAAAAAAAAAATGAAAAAAAAAGACTTGAGAGAATACAATTACATACCTATTAATAATAAAACATGTACTACCAAAATAATTCAGTAAAAAAATAAGAAACCTTAAACAATGAGAAGAGATATGTTGTAAAAAAACTGAGAAGAGATACTCCATTATTTTACCATCTAAAATAATCATATTGAGCGAATAAAAACCTGTAATCCTAAAAGAAATCTAACATAATAAAATAACACAATTACACAAAAACTATAAAAGAACAATCCTGAAAGAACTCAAAACCTATAATTCTAAAAGAATTCAGTCTAAGGAAAAAAAAGGAAACAGGAAAAATTTAAAAAAAAAACAGAAAGAAATACTCTCATGATTTTATTACCTAAAATAATCAAAATGGCAGAATTAATACGAAAAATTAATAATTCTTCTAAGAAATATAAATAATTAATAATTAATGAGAAAGTCTTTTTTTAAATTAATAATTAACAAGGAAGTCTCTTTTGATATGGTTTTCATAATCCATCTTTCAAAATTGTTTGTAAAAATAATAAAAATAATACCTTCTTAACTTATTGGGTTAAAAAGGAAAAATGAAAAAAAGAGACATGTTTAAGTAGAATTAGAGAATACAAAAAAAAAAAAAAACACATATTTACCTTGTTTCAGAGAGAATTGGCAATGGTAATGCTTACTTCCGGAGAAAATAGGAAAAATCTGTAGTTTTCTATTTGTTAAGGGAGGTATTAAAGTAGTTAATAATGAGATAATTATGAGTAAATGAGACATAATGGGGTAAATGGTAATGAGATAGTTACAGTTTAAATTTTGAATTTTGATAAACTTTTGAAGAGTTATCACTACTCTTTCCCAACCAACAACAATTCCTTTACTAATTTAAAAAATCTTAAAATTTAGAAATTAGAATCAAGTGTTTTAAGGCTCTAAGGGAAGAGAAAGAAGGAAACTACCCGTTATTGCCAGCAACAACGATCATTTTTTAACAGTAAAAGTAGAAAATGGACGAGCGATTTCTAAAAATGGACGTCTGATTTTCTTGAACAACAGAAAATCGGTAAAAACAGAAGACCGATTTTTTTTAAGCTTAAGGAAAATCGGATGACCGATTTTATTTGTAAAATTTGAAAATTCAAACGTTCGATTTTCTAAGAAGTAGAAAATCAGATGACCGGTTTTAGATTTAGAGAAAAAATTAGACAACCGATTTTTCTGTAAAATACAATTTTTTCTTCACTTTCAAAACATGTATTCTTGATGCAACTTTAAAACATGTAGCACTTTTAAATCATCAAATTTTTATTCAGAGCACTTAGTTTTTTCAAAGATAATTTCTCAAAAAATATTTATTCTAAGGAGCTAACATAATTAATCAAAAAATCCAAGAAACAAGTTAGAGAGTTTTTCATAAATACCTTATAAAGCTATCCCTAACCATGCGCCTTCTTCAAGGTCTTTAACTTATTCTCTTCATCTTCATAAAATCTTGTAGGCTTGAGTGATCTTTTGCTTCTTTGTAGATTACCCTTGAGACTCCTTTTGTGCATCTTTTGTTCTTCTTATAAAGCTATTTTTATTATCACAAAGCATAAATTAATCATAATCAAAACATTACAAATATGCCTTTAGGGCTTACAATCTCCCTCTTTTTTATTATGACAAACAAAGACGAAAAATGATAATTATATTGAACAAAAGAATAAGGTTAAGCCAAGAAAATGTTTGTAAAGATCAACATTTAGAACTAAGCATATATAAAAAAAATATGAGAGAGAGAAAGAACTCCTCTTTTCATTTTGAAAGCAAGCTACGGTTTGAAAATAGTTTAAGAACTTAAAGCTCCCCCTTAAAGGTATGCTTCATAAAAAGTATGGCACCAAAATATCATTAATAAAACTCAAGGCCATATAAACAACAAGGCATAATGCATAAAACTTTATACAACTCAAGCCATGTTACCAACACAAAGTGTCAAAAAATCAAGGCAACACAACTCAAGTTATCAGATAATCTCAACAAAATAGTATTTCATATATATATATATATCCCCTTAATGCATCAACATGATGCCACTAACTTACGAACATAAAGTATCTTATATTCATAAAGCATCATCAACATATCATTGAAGCATCATCAACATAAGACATCTTATATTTTCTCCCCCTTTTGTCATAACTCAAAAAGCATAAGGACTATAAGGGATCATTGAAAAAGAGCAAGGGAACTCTTATCATTAAGATATCATCATAGAGTTCCAAACTAAACAAAGAAGACAAAACTTTCAAAAGCAAGACTTCATAAGCAATTGTCAATAAGTTCAAAAGTAGTTGATAACCAAAAAGAAACGAAAGCTATGAAATTTAAGAACTTAAGTCATAAGAAACAAAAACATAAGCTAACTAGCTTGTAACTCCCTTTTTGTCTTTCTCTATTGCCTCATTTGTCTTCTTTTCTGTCTCTTGCGTCCAATCTCATTACCCTTTCTTGAATGTCTGATATCATTCCATCTAAGGCATCAAAACGACTGTTCATGGAGGCTTGAAAAGAAGCTATCATATCCATAAGTTGAAAAATACTTCTGGATGATTGACCTTCTTCAACTCTTTCTTGCCTCTTCTTTTGTCTCATTTCTCTTCTATAAGTCTTCTCTTCCGGTTCTTCTTCACTTCCTCTTCATCTACATTCATAGCTTCTTGCCCCTCATTTCCTTCATCATCTTCATCACTCTCATCATTATTATCTTGTCCTCCTCTTACCAACATACCTTCCTCATTTCTTGAAAATCCCATTCTTTTAAAGGTATATTTGTTGTAGATTTTTCCAACACCAATATGATCACCAACTCCAACTAAATTAAGCACAACGTATTGGAAGACTTTAGTAAGGAAACAACCATCTGGCAAACATTTTGTAGAGGAAGTCTAAGTGGCTAGCATGTGTTCTATGGCCATATATCCAAAATTTATTTTTCTATGCTCATGTAATGCTAGCATGACAAAAAGAGTGCATGTTTGTAATGAAAGACTTGTGACCAGAATTAGGAATGACTATATTTGAAATTATATGGTGCAATTATCTTCCATATGCATCAAGTTTATTAATATTTCTACCATCATGCCTCTTAAGAACTTCTTCTCTAGTGAATAATTCTTCAAAATCTTCTTTCACTGAGTAAGTTGGGATCTACACACTTTGTTTTTTTGTATAGAATCTAATTCCATTTTCAAGTGTTCTTAAGATGGTGTTTAGCATTCTATCATCAAAGGAAATATCTCTGCGACCCGCCCTAGAGGTAACCCATTGATAAGTAATATTTCCTTGCTTTTGAGCTCTTCCTGTATGTAAATTTGCATAGAATTCAATATCATTTTAGGATAATAGAGTTCATTTACTAAAAGCAATGGTCCCCAACCAATATTTTCAAAAGGATTAGGGATAATTTCCATACCTTCTATGTTAGATAGATCAACTCTGTGATATGGAGCAATATTTCTTCTCTTTCTTGTCTATTCTTCAAAGTTAGCAGCTTCTTTGACAGAGATGACCTCTCTGGTACCCTCACTCCAGTTGCCACTCTTTTGCCTTTTCCTTTCCTGTCCTTCCATCTCCGTACTACCTCCTTCTTTATAGTTTTCTTCCCTTACAACATTGGCATTCTTCACTTTCACCATTTTTGAAGTAGGAGAGTGATGGGTTTTGATAGAGGGTTTTGAGAGAGAGAGAGAGAGAGAGAGAGAGAGAGAGAGAGAGAGAGAGAGAGAGATGAGAGAAACGGACGGTGAGGTTTTTAGAGAGAATTAGCGGTTTTGTAGAGAGAGAGAGAGAGAGAGAGAGAGAGAGAGAGAGGGATTAAAAATAAATGAGAGAAGTTTACCAATATAAAAACATAGATCCCATCGAAAAAATAAAAAATCGATTGACTGATTTTTAAAAATGGTTGTCTGATTTTGTTTTGACAAAAGAAATCACGTCCGATTTTTTTGGAGGCGTCTGATTTAGTAGTCCAAAACTCTTGGCTTTTTGTGAAGAAAAATTCTTGAGACTCTTCAAGGAAAAACGGACTTTCGGTTTTTCCAATGCACGTCCGCTTTTATGGTCCGAAAGTCTCGGCTTAAAAAATGAAAAAAAAATCTGAAACTCAAAACACATATTAGTCTTGGAATTTACTAATGCCAAGTAATTTTCTTAAATTACAAAAACGATCTTCAGAAAGGGCTTTTGTAAAAATATCAGCAATTTGATATTTTCTGCAAATGTAGTCTAGAAATACATCTCCTTTTGCTACATAATCTCTTATAAATTGATGTTTAATTTCAATATGTTTAGTTTTTGAATGTTGCACAGGGTTTACAAAAAGATTTATTACACTTGTATTATCACATAAAATAGGTATGTTTTTAAAATCAAAACCAAAGTCAAGTAAAGTATGCTTCATCTAAAGTACCTGAGCACAGCAACAACCAATTGCTATATATTCAGCTTCGACGGTCAATAATAATATGCATGATTGCTTCTTGCTGTACTAAGACACTAAGCATCCCCCAGGAATTGACAATTTCCGCTAGTACTTTCTTTTTACCTTACATCCGACATAATCCGCATCAGTGTAAGTGATAAGATCAAAACAAGATTGTTTAGAATACCATAATCCATAGCCATAAGATGATAGTAAATATCTTAAAATACGCTTAACAACTATTAAATGAGATTCCTTAGGGCAAGCTTGGAATCTAGCAAATAAACAAACAACAAATATAATATCCGGCCCACTAGCCATTAAATAAAGCAAGCTTCCTATCATACCTCTATACCGTTTTTTATCTACCTTTTTACCTTTCGCCCTTGTCAAGTTTCAAAAATGAGCTCATTGGAGTTCCTATTCCTTTTGCATCGCTCATCCCAAATTTTTTGAGAAGTTCCTTTGTGTACTTCTCTTGATTGATGAAAATGCTTACTTGGTTTGTTTAATTTGAAGTCCAAGAAAATATGTTAATTCTCCCATCATGCCCATTTCAAAGTCTTTTTGCATTAGTGAGGCAAATTCTTCACATAAAAAAATATTAGTAGTTCCAAAAATAATATCATCTACATAAATTTGGACAAGTAGAAGATCATTGTTACAAGAGGTTTTTGTAAAAAGGGTTGTTCCACCACACCTCTTGAAAAATATTTTGAAAGGAGAAAGCCACTTAATTTTTCATACCAAGCTCTTGGAGCTTTTTTTAAACCATGAACTGTTTTTGAAAGTTTATAAACATAGTTTGGAAATTTTTCATGTACAAAACAGGGAGGTTGTTCGACATAAACTTCCTCCTCAATATCACCATTTAAAAAAGCACTTTTAACATCCATTTGAAAAAGCTTGAATCCTTTAAAACAAGCAAAAGCTAAAAGCATTCTTATGGATTTAAGTCTAGCAACCGGAGCAAAGGTTTCATCAAAATCTATGCCTTCTTCTTGATTAGATCCTTGGGCAACAAGTCTAGCTTTGTTTCTTATAACTTCTCCGGATTCATTTAGTTTATTTCTAAAAACCCATTTTGTACCAATAGTGGGGTGATCACGAGGTCTTGGAACCAAAGGCTCAGCTTTGTTTCTTTCAAATTGATTAAGTTCCTATTGCATAGCAATAATCCAAAACTCATCACATAAAGCATCATCTATAAACTTAGGTTCAATTTGAGATCATAAAGCAAAGTGTCAATAAAATACCTCCTTGATCTTACCCCTTGTGATATATCACCAATGATTTCATCTTTGGGATGTCCCTTTGGATATATCACATCTTGAGGAAGATTTTGAACTTCTTGATCATTCTCTTGTTTCTCCTCAATCTCTTCTTCCTCCTTTGCATGTTCCTCCGTAGTTTGAGTTTGCAATAGTTGGTTGCTTAAGGAATTATCTATGTCATCATCATCTTTCTTTTCAAAAATGTTAGATTCATCAAAATTTACATGAATTGGCTCTTCAACACATAAAGTTCTTTCGTTGTAAATCTTATAAACCTTTTTGTTTGAAGAGTAACCAAGAGAAATTCCCTCATCGGATTTTCTATCAAACTTTCCAAGATTGTCCTTGGTGTTTAAAATAAAGCATTTACATTCAAAAACTTTGAAATAACCAATTGAGGGAGTTTTGTTAAAAATAAGTTGAAAAGGAGTTTTCTTCAACAATGGTCTCAAGAGAACATGATTCATTACGTAACAAGTGGTGTTAACGACTTCGACCCAAAAACATTTTGGTAGGGAATTTTCACAAAGCATTGGTCTTGCCATTTCTTGTGAAGTGCGATTTTTCCTCTCCACAACACCATTTTGTTGTGGGGTTTTAGCGGCCGAAAAATTGTGTGTAGTACCAAAATAATCACATAGTTTTGCAAAATCTTGATTGTTAAATTTTCTCCCATGATCACTTCTCATAGAGATCAATTTATATCAAGGGAGGTTTGAACTCTTTTGAAAAGTTTGTACAAATTCTTGAAATGCCTCATCCTTTTGGCTTAAAAGTAATGTCCAAGTGAATCTTGAAAAATCATCCACTACAACAAAAGCATACCTCTTACTACCAAGACTAGTGGTCCTTATTGGTCCAAATAAATCCATGTGAATGAGTTCTAAAGGTTTTGAAGTTGTAATCATCTTCTTTGGTTTAAAAGAGGTCTTAACTTATTTTCCCAATTGACAAGCATCACAAAGTTTTGTTTTCTCAAAATGTAATTTTGGTAATCCTCTAACAAGCTCTTTTGAATAAAGTTGGTTTAGTAAATCTATGCTATCATGGCCAAGCCTTCTATGCCACAAAAATGCATCAATTTTATGAATAGATAGACACTTTAAGTTTTAAGAAATAAGATCTTCAAGATGAAAAACATAGACATTTCCAACTCTTTTTGCAACAAAAATTATTTTGTTTTCATGCTTATCAATGATAGAAGAGGAATCATTTTCAAAGACAACTTTGTAACCATTATCACATAATTGACTAATACTAAGCAAATTGAACTTTAATCCATTAATTAAGAGAACTTCCTAAATTAAAGAAGAAGAACCGTTACCAATGTTACCTATACCAACGATTTTTCTTTTCTTCTTATCTCCAAAGGTGACGAAGCCACTTTCGATTTCGTTAAGCTTACTCATAAGAGATGCGTTTCTGGTCATGTGTTGACATCCACTATCCAAGTACCATTTAGTTAAGCTTGGTTTGTGTTCCTATAGTAGAAGAAGTAGAGATGACTTTTGGTACCCATATCCTTTTGGGTCCATGAACGTTAGTTGCTTTTTCTTTTACTTTCCAAATGGTTTTTACTCCCATTTCAATTTTTCTTTTTATAAAACATTTTGTGGCCTTATGACCATTCTTTTCAAAATATTTGCAACAAAGATGTGAGAGGGATGAAGAAGCTCTTACAAAGCGTGTTTGGTTTGAAAAAGTATTGGAGGTGATTATATCCAATACGGTTTTTCTCAAATAGTGATCTTTGAGAGCCAAGAAGTTTTTTAAAATTTTCTTTTCCTTTTGTAAATTTTCAATACACATAGTGAGATCATTCACCTTTTTCTTCAAATCATTGTAATCAACCATGCATTTCTCAAGAGAAAGAACTTTTTCACAAAGATTTTGGTTCTCTACAACAAGTTTTTGAAATTCCATGTTTGAGAAATCCTTTTCCTTTTTCAAAACTTCTAAAGATTAAAGAAGAGTTTTGTTTTCACAAACAAGTTTTGAAGTTTCATTTAATAAATTATCAATCTTATTTTTCAACTCTTGTTTCTTTTAGAAATTTGTTTTAATTCATCCTACATTTCTGCAATCATGGAATTTGGATCATCATCATCAACATCATCATCATCATCATCATCATCATCATCAAGAAACTTAGAAAAGTTAGAAGGTTTGAAGATTGTACCTCAATTTCTAATGCCATGAAGTACATGTTGGCCTTTTCTTCTCCTTCACTCTCACTTGAGTCTTGATCCCAAGCTCCTGTTAGGCCTTTACCTTTATTATTTTTCTTTATTGCTTCAAGCTTTGCCTCTAATGCTCCTTTTTCCTTTTCTATAGCTTTTGGATAATCAGCTACAAGATGATCGGTGCTATTGCATTCAAAGCACCTAGCCTTGAAGAGTGAGGAACTTTGTCCTCCTTTTTTGAATGGAAGTTTTTTTCCCTCTTTTGTTGAAGCCTTTCTTGTAGAAATTTTCGAATTTTCGAACCACCAAAGCCATATCTTCATCTTCATCATTTTCATCTTCATTGTTGGATGAACTTGCTTGCTCTTCCTCATTTACTTTGAGTACCACACCTTTTCTTCCTTTGTATTCTTCTTCCATTTCATTTAATCTCTTCATCTTCATTTCATAGGTAGGAAAGGATCCTATAAGCTCTTCAATGCGAAGAAGTCTCAAATCTTTGGACTCTTCTATGGCAAGAGTTTTTGGTTGCCATACCTTTGAAAGTGCATCTAGAACTTTTCTATTTACCTCCCCCCTTGTGTATTCTTTCTCATATGCCTTTAGCCCATTTGTGATGTTGGTGAATCTTGTGAACATGTTACTAATGCTTTCATTTTGCTTTATCATGAATAACTCATAGTCTCTCACCAACATGGCCAATTTTGATTCCTTTACTTGATTTGTGCCTTCATGAGTGACTTCTAGTAATTTCCACATTTCATGAGCCAAATCGCATTCGCTTACTCTATTGTACTCATTTGCATGTAAGGCACAACTTAATATATTCATGGCTTAAAAATTTAGAGTCATCTTTCTTGAGTCAAATTCGTTGAATTCTTCAACCTTCTTGACTCGTCCATCCTTTTGGGGAACAAAAGGTCCTTTTTCTATAATACTCTAAAGATCAAAGTTAATAGAGTAAATATAGATTTTAATTCTTGACTGCCAACATGTATAATTAGTGCCATTAAAAAGAGGAGGTCCATTAGTAGAAGAGCCTTTTACATAAGGTAGGTTTGAAATACTAGCCATTTTATAAAAGATCTTTTGCTTCTTAGAATGTTAAGCCTTTGAAAGAAGACATGCTCTGATACCAACTGAAAAACCTTGGAGAGGGGGGGAGGAGAGGGAAGGGGGAATAAGGTTTTTGGCTAAGGTTTTTTGTTTTAGTATGATAAAGAAGGTCCAAAATGTGCTCTTTAATGCTCTTAAATGTTCTTCAACTACTTGATATTTATGGCTGATCAATAGTTTTTTTATATATGAAGGTAAAAAACTAATCGTTATTATCAGCAGCAACAGTAATTTTTTTACAGCAAAAGTAGAAACTGGACGACCGGTTTCTAAAAATGGATGTCTGATTTTCTCGAACAACAAAAAATCGGATGACTGATTTTCTTAAAGAGTAAAAAAGGAAGATCGATTTTTTTAAGCCTAAAGAAAAATCAGATGACCGATTTTCTTAGTGAAATCTGAAAATTCGAGCGTAATAATTTTCTAAGAACTAGAAAATCAGATGATCGGTTTTTAGACTTAGAGAAAAAATTGGACAACTTGTTTTCCTGTAAAAACACAATTTTTCCTTCATTTTCAAAATAGATATATTCTTGATGCAACTTTAAAATATGTAACACTTTTAAATCATCAAAGCTTTATCAAGAACACTTAGTTTTTTCAAAGATAATTTATCAAAAAATATTTCTTCTAAGGAGCTAACATAATTGATCAAAAAATCAAAGAAACAAGTTAGAGAGTTTTGCATAAATACCTTATAAAGCTATCCCTAACCATACTTCTTGTCTTCAAGGTCTTAAACTTGATCACTTCATCTTCATAAAATCTTGTAGTCTTGAGTGATCTTTTGCTTCTTTTTAGATTACCCTTGAGACTACTTTTGTGCATCTTTTGTTCTTCTTATAGAACTATTTCTATTATCTCAAAGCACAAGTTAATCATAATCAAAACATTACAAATATACCCTTAGAGCTTACAAAAAGATAAAATGATGTATATAAACAAACTGCCAAACATTCCATGTGTTTTGAATTGATATTGCAAAAAGAACAATCTTCAAAAGTGAAGAAAAATATGTTATTAATTACATTTATTATTTCTCTAATATTCACATCATGTGCCAATACTTATGGTTCCTAATCCACTGTTCAACCATTAATGTAACTCAATTTAGACCTTGAATTTTTTTAATACAGACCTTGAATTCATTTCTTCAATAGTTCACTTAATAATTTATATAATAATATATCATTTAATAATTTTGGGTGTCTTTTTCTTCATACTAAAATAGTCCTTAAAAATAATAATTGCGAATTCAAAGAACAGAACAAAAGAGAAAAAATTTTAACATCCATATTATCCATGAAGTATTATAATAAATTATAAAATTTTAAAGGCAAAAAAAAAACTTGAGAGAAGGCAATTACCTACTGTAAAACAACTCTAAAGAAGGATTCGGTCCTTTAAAAAAAAAAAAGAGAACTTGATCGGTAAAAAAAAATGAAAACCAGAAAAAAAAAAAAAAAAAGAAAATACTTGAGAGAATAAAATTACATACCTATTAATAGTAAAACATGTATTTCCAAAAATAGTTCAGTAAAAAAATAAGAAACCTTATACAAAGAGAAGAGATATTGTTGTAAAAAAAAAAAAACTGAGAAGAGATACCCTATTATTTTACCATCCAAATTAATCAAATTGACCGAATAAAAACCTGTAATTCCAAAAGAAATCTAAAATAATAAAATAACACAATTACCAAAAACTATAAAAGAACCATCTTGAAGCAAACCAAAACCTATAATTCTAAAAGAATTCAGACTAGGGGAAAAAAAAAGCAATACTCTCATGATTTTATTACCTGAAATAATCAAAATGGCAGAATTAACACGAAAAATTAATAATTCTTCTAAAAAACATTAATAAGTAATAATTAATGAGAAAGTCTTTTTTTAATTAATATTTAACAAGGAAATCTTTTTTCATATGGTTTTCATAATTCATCTTTCAAAATTGTTGTGTAAAAATAATAAAAAGAATACCTTCTTAAATTATTGGTTAAAAAGGAAAAATGAGAAGAAGGGACATGTGTAATCAGAATTAGAGAATACAAAAGAACACATATTTACCTTGTTTCAGAGAGAATTGGCGATGGTAATGCTAGCTTCTAGAGAAAATAGGACATATCTGTAGTTTTCTATTCTTTAAGAGAGGTATTAAAGCAGTTAGTAATGAGATAATTATGAGTAAATGGTAAATAATGGGATTCATAGTAATGAGAAAGTTACAGTTTAAATTTTGAATTTGATAAACTTTTGAATAGTTATCACCACTATTTCCTAACCAATGAAATTTTTTTTACTAATTTAAAAAATATTAAAATTTAGAAAATGATAATTAAGTCTTTTAAGGCTCTAAGGGAGGAGAAAGAAGGAAACTTTTATTCAAATACAGATTAGTAATATATATATATATATATATAAAGGAAGAGAAAGAAGGAAATTGTTATTCAAATATAGATTAATAATTTATATACATATATTTATTGACCTTCCAGCCTTACCTACTCCGAATGCAAAAGAGACAAAACCCAGCTCTAGTAAACCAAGATTTACTACACCAAAAGATTATGCTATGAGCATAGCACAAACTCCTTCCTTCCTCTGGCATCAGAGCCAAAGTGGGATGAAGGTAGTGGCTTAAATTATTTAGTATATATTATGTGGTTTAATTAAACTGTCTTCCCTAGGGAAGCCATTTAACTTAGATATTATAGATTTGTATCTTGTATAATGTTTCTTACATAGATCTAAAAAGATTTTGAGTAATTAGATCTATTACCAAGAAAGAGATCTGGTTTTCAGATCTACACTATGGGTGTTTTATTGGGTGAAACATGTTATTTACTCGAAAGTCCTAGGTAATGAGATTTATCTCAATGGCCTGTTTTAGATCGATTATACTTAAAATT
Organism: Catharanthus roseus; assembly: GCA_028651295.1. Lineage (NCBI taxonomy): Eukaryota > Viridiplantae > Streptophyta > Magnoliopsida > Gentianales > Apocynaceae > Catharanthus > Catharanthus roseus. The sequence goes on from JAPQWS010000087.1 coordinate 1,391,157, forward strand.
TTCTAATCTATACTTTAACCAGTATACAATATACATATATATTTTGATTTAACTGAGAACTTTAATTATTCTCCATAATATAAGCTAAATAACTTTTGTCGTATTTTACTGAACCTGAAGGGTGATGATTACCCTGGCTAAGGGAAGTTTTACATTAAATTGATTGTCAGTTATCCTATTTCTTGTGATCTTGCTTATTCACTTCTCTATATCATGTCTTTTTTTTTTTTTCTTTCGCTCTTTCTCTAAAACCTCATCTTCCTGCTCCTCTTCAACAGCTGCATCCCTACAACCTTCAATAAAATTAAAAGAAGAGATCAATTACAATGATCTCCAACAACCAATTGACAATTGAAAAATACCAAAACATCCTTCCAGTGAAATTTACAAATCTCCACCTTGGTCACTAACTAGTGATTATATCATCCGTACTGTAGAACAAACAATTGAAATGGATTTTGAATATATGGAGATTAGATTAATTTCCCAAAAATCCTTCCATAAATTTCAGAAAACATACAATTATTTGCATTTTTTATTAGTCCATCTTGCAGTCAAACCCCTCTCAAGAGAAGGGCTTCACACATCTCTTCTTTTATGCCTTAAAGATTCTAGATTTTTAAAATTCCAAGACTCATTACTAGGCATGGTGGAAACTAACCTATGTGATGGTCCAGTCTGTTTTGATTGTTTTCCAAATTTTACAAGGTCCTTAAAAGATCAAAATCTCTTAGATACATTAACTCTTAATGTCAAGGCTTCCAATTACAAACTCAAAACTGGATCTAGTCCAGTCACAATCATATTTAGAATTCAATATAAAGCTTTGAATTCAGTTTTCAATTCTTGTGCTATGAGAAGATCTTACAAAGGTGAAACAATCCTTTTCTAGACAAATTTAAAATGATCCCATTTTCTATCTCAAAGAAAATTTCTTGGAATCAAGTCAATCTACCTCTTAACTAGAGGCTAGATGAAGCAACTTCTTCGAAGAAACCAGAGAATTCAAATGTTTCTAAAATAATATAGTTCTTTCATAGATTTGTTGAAATTTCCTTCCAAGAATCTAGAAGTTATAGAAGTTTCTATCCAGCTTCAGTGATTCCTCCTTCAGAATAATCTGCTAGGCTTTCATCAATAACAACTCAGTTACATGAAATTAACCGAGAATCAAGAATTCCTCAGGCAAGATACTCAGTTAGATCTGAACCAGATCTAGACCTTCCAACATCTTCAACTCATAGTGCTATGTTAGGAGAACTCAATATGTTGAAAATAGACTTGCAAAATGATTTTGAAATTAATAATAAGAAACTCAGAGAAATATTTGACTCTTCTGAGAACTTTCCAAAGAGAACTTGGTTCTTTAAAAATTTTCAAGAATCTAATAGAAAGAATATCCAAGAAAAATTTTATACATTCTTAAAGTCTGTCAAACAAAATATTGATTTCTTTTTATGATTTGAGGCATATGCTTTAGCACATAACATAGATTATCCTTTTTCAATTCTATTAATATATCAAGAGTTTGGCTAACTGCCCAAGGAACTAACATTTCTTGTGAATTTCCACTGAAGCAGAAGTACAAAATCCCTTTTGGCATGAAAATGATTGATGCATCTCCTTTTAAAAGTAAAGAAGACGATAAAATTTTATCGAAAGATATCAAAAATATTTTTGAACAAAATAATTATGCAAATAAGTATTTACAAATAATTGATGAATATTTAACTTCAAAACAAAGTATATTATGTCTTCTACAAAAATTAGAATATAGTAATAGATTTGTACCAGCTCTGTTCAAGCCTTATGAAATTCCAACTCAATTCTGAAAGGAATTAACAAGTAACAAATACTTCTATGAGTTTCTTATTATTAATTTCAAAATCATTTTGCAAATCTATTTTTAACATATTGAGTTCTCCTAACATAGCACTATGAGTTGATAATGTTGGAAGGTCTAGATCTGGTTCAGATCTAACTGAGTATCTTGCATGAGGAATTCTTGATTCTAGGTTGATTTCATGTAATTGTGATGTTACTGATGATACCGAATGCCTAGCAGATTTATCTGAAGGAGGAATCACTGAAGCTGGATAGAAACTTCTATGACTTCTAGATCTTTGGAAGGAAATTTCAACAAATCTATCAGAGAACCATCTTATTTCAGAAATATTTGAATTCTCTGGTTTCTTCGAAGAGGTTGCTTCATCTAGCCTCCAGTTAAGAAGTAGATTAACTTGATTCCAAGAAATTTTATTTGGGATAGAATCATTTTAAATCTGTTTGGAAAAGGATTGTTTCACCTTTGTAAGATCTTTTCATAGCACAAGAATTGAAAGCTGAATTCATAGCATTATATTGAATTCTAAATATGATTGTGATTGGACTAGATCCAGTTTTGAGTTTGTAATTGGAAGACTTGACATTAAGAGGTAACGTATTTAAGAGATTTTGATCTTTTAAGGACCCTGTAAAATTTGGAAGACAATCAAAATAGACTAGACCACCACATAGACTAGTTTCTACCATGCCTAGTAATGAATCTTGGAATTCCAGAAATCTAGAATCTCCAAGGCATAAAAGAAGATATGTGTTAAGCCTTTCCCTTAGGAGGGGTTTGGCTACAATCTGGACTAGTCCAAAATGCAAATAATTGTGCTTTTCTGAAATTTTTGGATGAATTTTTGGGAAAGTAGTCTAATCTTCATACATTCAGAATCTATTTCAATTTTTTGTTCTATAATATGGATAATATAATCACTAGTTAGTGACCAATTTGGATATTTGTAAATTTCACTGGAAGGATGTTTTGGTATTTTCCAATTGGAGATCACTGTAGTTGATCTCTTCTTTTAATTTTGTTAAAGGTTGTAGAGATGCAGCTGTTGAAGAGGAGCAAGAAGATGAGGCTTTAGAGAAAGAGCGAATAAAAGAAGACATGATGCAGAGGAGGGAATAAGCAAGATCACAAGAAATAGGGTAACTGATAATCAATTGAATGTAAAACTTCCCTTAGCCAAGGTAATCATCACCTTCAGGTTCAGTAAAATAGGACGCAAGTTATTTAGCTTATGTTATGGAGAATAATTAAACTTCTTAGTTAAATCAAAAGATATGTATATACACTGGTTAAAATATAGATCTATAAAATTTGAAGTATAATCGATCTAAAACAGACCATTAAGATAAATCTCGTCACTTAGGGCTTTCGAGTAAATAACATGTTTCACCCTAATAAAACACTCATAGTGTAGATATGAGAACCAGATCTCTTTCTTGGTATTAGATCTAATTATTCAAATCTTTTATATCTATTCAAAAAACATTATACAAGATACAGATCTATAAGATCTAAGTTAAATAGCTTCCTTAGGGAAGACAGTTTAATTAAACCACATAATATAAACTAAATAAATTAATTGATTACCTTACATCCCCTTCTGGCTCTAATACCAAGGGTTTAGGGAAGTTTGGCCCTAAAAGATAGGGGAAAAGATTTAAATGGGGAAGTAAGCAATTTATAAAACTGTAAATAAATTAAATCAGGCAGCAGAGCTGACCATTAAAAACATAAATAAATTTTAAAATAAAAGTATGTAAATAAACAAGTAAATCAGGAATCAAAGCCGACCATTAGTAATATATAAACTAAAACAATTAAATAGAAATTATTTAAATGCAAATAATAGTATTAATGAAAATATAATTACAATAATATAACAGGGATATAACCGAAAAATTAAGACCAAGAGATAGAGGAAGGCTGGGAAAGTTCTCTCTCTAAGGCTTTGGTATATAAATTTGGGAAAAAACTAAGATATCCAATAAGGTAGTCTTGAATGCCTATTTATAGGCAAATTTTTAAGTTGCTACAGTAAAAAGTGACTGTTACAGTGTTACTACAGTATTACTATAGCATTGCCATATTATTGCTATAGTACTGCTATAGTAAACTGTCTGGTGATGTCATCTTTTGTCATGTTGATGTTATGGATGACTTTATTATTTTCATCGTTTTTTATTTTATATTTTTTTTAGACTACTATTTCCAATAGTAATTTTCTTCCTTTTCTTCTTGTTTTACCGGACTTACTAGCATACTTCCCCATTTAATATACAAAGATAGGGCCACACTTCCCTATCTTGTGTCATATATATATATATATGGGTGTGTGTGTGTGTGACCCCTTGGAAGAATTCATTCCATTTTCCTCCTTTTGTCTCCCACGACAACTATACTGCTAGGTAAGCTTTTCTTTTCTTCTTTAGTTAGTTTAATTTTGTATAATTTATAGGTAGAAAATATTAAGCTTGAATTTGAGGGTTTTTAGATAGTATAGTTTTATAGTTTTAATTGGATTAGGATTTTTATTTAGTTTATGTTAGAGAGTATTGAGGAAGGTTTTGGATTCAATAATTTGAATTCCTTCTTTATTTTGCTTCATTTCAAGGTAAGTAGAGAATGAACTTTAATTCTGTAATTGTTTATTAATCATGAAAATGGGAATATATTTTAATTTAATATAATAATTAGATTGAGCAAGTGACGTGTTTTGTGCTATAGAGATTGAGAAACAATTTTAGAAAAAAAAAAAGACCTTGTGTATTTGTTTAAGTCAAATGAAAGGACATTTGAAAATTGATATTTTATATTCGTTTTAGGATATTGTATATTTGTTTTTGGCATTGAACTTCTAATTATTTTTGGATTAGTAATGGGAGAACATGTTCCATCTTTTTGTTCTGTATCTTCGACAAAGACAAAAAATTTCACATATATATTCTGGTCTACTTGGCAGGAGAGACAGACAAACATGATATTACATATCTGACTCATTATTGTCCTTGTAGTATCTTAAACTCAATGTTAAAGGTATGATATGAAAAGATTGTTTTGAGATTTGTTTTAAGAAAGTATCAATATTTGGGAATTTATTTGTTTCGTATCGAAAAGTATATTTTGGAGATTTTACAGTTTATTTTGGTCCTAGATATTCTTAAGTATTGCTTTTAAAGTTAAGATAATGTTCTAAATTTTCTGTGGACGTGTGAGAACTAAGTGCTACATCGGTGGGAGTCATCTCTAGAATCCTATGTAGAACTAAGTGCTACACCGGTAGGAGCCACCTTTAGAATCCCGTACCCATAGTCTGGTTTGGAAGAAGATTTATTTTATACTTGAAAGTGCTATTTTCAAGATCAAGACTATTTTGGATTTGTTAATGATAAGTTTTGCTTAAGAAATGTTTTTAACTCCAAAGGAACATTTTATTTGATTAAGTAAGAATAATGGGTAAACGCATATTCAATATCAGAGATTATGATTTCTTCTCTGTTTACTGAGTCTTTGTGTTCATTCCATTGCCTCTTATTATCCATTCAGGTTGACTCTGAGAGTGAGAAAGTGCTTGGAAAAGTATGAGTTACAAATTGGGGGAAAGTTTTGGTCCAATAGAGCTTTTGAACCAATATTTGTTTCTTTTAAAATAATTATCTTTTTTACCCACAAATTTTGAGCCTTATGTCCTGTGAGCATGACGTGTGCGACTTGAGTTCGAGTGAACCCGAATTCAGGGCATGAAAATAAGTCAGAGCTATATATATACAATTTTTTGATGGCATTGACAGGTACCACATGATGATTCGCAGTTGTCAGTACTGGAGTGGACCAGCACAGAGAAATTGGTGGATGGAAACACCTGACTATCTCTACGTTATTGTGAATACATTCAATTTATGAGTTATACTCATCGCCAGTCAGGAGTGTTGAACCGTATTACCATTATATTTAACGGAGGATTGAGTTAAAGGAATGATTGTCATCGGCCACTTGGCATCAATCGAACACTTTATTGCTGTAATATTTTCTTTTTCATTTTATGATTTTTTTTTTCTTTGCCTTTTCATTTTAGTTAAGTTTATATAAGTGTATTTATATCTTTTTTTCTTTCAACTACATTTGCAAGATGATTTCCAGTTGCCACCCTTACACACAAGATAGTTTTATCATTGTGACGATCATGTTAGAAATTGGAGTGACCCTTTAGAGCCTCAATTTACAGTGTGGAGGAATTTGTATAATATAGAATTTTCCCATTCAACAAATCCTTCCCAAACAATAGTTATCAATTGATTATAAGTTATGTATTTTATTTGAATTTTATATGTTATAAACATTTTTTATTCGTATTCTACTATGTTGAAATGTAATTTGTCTTCAATTCTACTGATTGAACGTGAAATAACTTAAAAATTTGTAACTACATAAAAAAGGATAAGGAATTAAAAAAAACCCCTTTAGTAATAAGGTGTTCAAATTAAAGTTATGATATAAAAAGAAATACACTTGTGACGATTCTACACTATCGACCATAGCTTGTACTCTACTATATCCAGATCACTCTTATTAGTGAACAATGAGTCCCAACAAAGGAAAGGACATACACTATTGATCTGATCTCCATGGTAAGCTGACTACTATTACCCGCAGCTAAAATGTCTGCCTGTGGAATCCCACGAGAAAATTCACTCATAAAGCCTAAAGCCCTGCCAAAGTCCACTATCTGGACAATCTCGTCTCGTCGATCTCCATATCAAGAGCATCACCATATGCCAGTACGCTGAGTATCAAATCCACGCCATGTAGTGTAATGGTCATCTCACCAAATGGCATATGAAAGGAGTTGGTGACCAGCTGCATCTCTCCACAAATGCACTCAAAAGCACACAGTGTGAGTGTTGGAACATTCAGGACTGCCAATGCATAAGTCCTGATGTAGCTACCATCTGCCTGATAAGTGTGCTACTCAGTGCTCATGACGTAAGTGCAGTGTGGCCGGAAAATATCTTTAACATAGGCCGCTCTTGTATATATAATAATACATAATTATAAATAGAGAAGTTACATAAGAGAAAAAAAACACAAAATACATTTACCGATGCATAATAAATTAAATCATATGAATTAAAAATGTAAAATTTACCTATCCATTTATACATCTATACATCTATGGCAACGTATCCACTGTATGATCGAAGGATATCAGGATCCTGTGAAACTCCATAGGCAGATCCTTTCTGCTTCCAAGAATCATTATGCATCTGCACCTTCGCCTTCTTGTTTCCACCTCTCGAGGGCTCAGTAGGTCAGGTCGATGGAATAGACTTACCGGTCGTTGTAGCTCGGGACCTCCTGACAATTCTCATAACATTTCTCCCTGCAGCTATAATGTAACCTATTGATCCTTTCCCCTACCAACCCTATGCCCTGATGACGATGTATGAACTTCAACAATCCTCTCCTCACTCTCAGCCATCATCGCATCTCCCTCCTTCTCTTCTCCCTGAATAGCATCTCCATGAATATCCCCTGCTTTTCCCCCTACTTGAGATGAGGCCTCACCACTCTTATCCCGACCAATCCCCACCAATCCAAGTATATAGGAAGCAGAAAAAGGATCAGGGTCTTGGGAGAAATGAAGGCCACCACGTGCTCCTCGGAGTTGAGACAGAGGCCGTAGCAAGGGATGGAGTTCTGAGCTCTCATCTATTGGCTCAATTGCAAATCCATTGAAAATTGAATTCCCTTACCCACGTGCGTTCCACAGTTTCGTTTATCCATCTAGATGGATGTAGTAGGAGATGGTAACTATGGGTTAAGTTTGTATCACACTTCTAAAATGACGATTAGCACCAATGAGCGAACATCCGTAAGCAGTTGTGACTGTAGTTGCGCGATAAGTCATAGCTATACATTTGATTCTTTGATGGCATTGACAGGTACAATATGGTGATTCGCAATTGTTAACACTGAACCGAAAAGTCTTAGACAAATATGTAACTAAAACATTTAAAGGAATAGACATTTAAGAATGTAATTATAGAACTAAGAATACACATGATTTTTTTCTTTTAAAAAAATATTATCTTATTTTCCGAAGCCAGCCAAGCTGGAAATTCAACAATGTTACCGCTAAAGGAATTAATCATCTGTCGAACCGGACACAAATAACCCGAAAATGGTACTTAAATAACTATAGTTATTTATTGCATGTCAAATATATATTAAATGACGAAAAATCCTAATCTTTCTAATCATCCATAATTTGGTTATCTTCCAAGCACAATGGAATCTACATTGGAAAGTAGAGAAGAAAATTAGGAAAATGACTGGAACAAGATGATTTATGTAATTGAGAGTAGAATTACTCTATACTTTGGCTCTTAACTAGAGCATGGGATTAATTCCTAATCAGTCCCAAGAAGTATACATTTGCGTCAACTGAGTCTTTGAACTTTTAATTGTGTTTAAATAATCTCTAAAAATGTCTGATTTCTTTCAAAAAGGTCCTTCCGTCATTAATTATTGATTGAGAGACTGACTAATTTGAATGGGTTAAAAAAACCCCCAACAAACATATACACAAACTTGGTGGGCTGAAAAATGAATAAAGGAAAAGTAAAGTCTTCTATCCCAAATTCCTGGAACCACAAAAATCTCTTGGAATCAAGGTTGATGCCTCCTGCCTGCTCCATTTTCTATCTCTCAAAACCTTCAAACTAATCAAAATTATCCAAAAATAATGCAATAGTAAAATCCCACAAATAGGATACTTATAATAAATACATATACTAAAACTATATACCTTGGTTTTGGGAGCAAGATTTGCCTTGAGAATCTATATTGTTGTTTATGTCAAGTATATATTGATTTCTTTGATCTTGTTAAAAGAAAATCACATCTTTGAAGAAGTTATTTTGATTATGGGAGTAGAAAAACTGAGCAAGTTGTTCCTATTTATCAACTCAACTATTATTTTTTTAGAAGAAAATAATGCAGGCAATGCTCTCATGGCAGATCTTGCTCTCAAAACCAACTATTATAAGTATCCTATTTGTGAGATCTACCATTGCATCGTTTTTGGATGTCTTTGATTATGAATATGTTTGAAGCTTTTGAAAGATAAAAAATGGAGCAAGCAGGACAGGAGGCATCAATCTTGGCTCTAGGAAATTAAGAATTCTTTTATTTATTTTTCAGCCCTTTTAAATTTGTGTATGTGTTTGCGGGTCTTTTCTAACTCATCCAAAGTAGTCAACTTGTCAGTCAACAAAGGAAGGACCTTTTTTAGATAAATTAAATATTTTCAGGGATTCTTTAGACACAATTCAAAGTTCAAGACTCAGTTGACATAAGTATATACCTTCAGGGACTGGCTTGGAATTAACCCCCGAAGCATGTAAAATCTTAAGAAAGATCCTAATCTTTTTGACTCATTAAACAATATCAAGTGCTTCAAAGAGACAAATCCATCACGAGTAGCAGTACAAAAATCTAAATGGGAGCTTACAATCATAAGGGAATCAAAATTGGGTACAAACTAATTTACATTCAACAGAAAAATGTGAAGAATTTGGGAATACATCTTGGTGACTGCAGGAAAAAAGAAATGAGAATATTTGAATTCTAAATGTATTACTTTTAAAAATTAATTGAGCTGATGAAGAACAAGGAAGAGATTAAAGATGAGTATGTGAAAAAAGCCTAACCCAAAAGTAAAAATCTCTTATTTCTGTAGGAAAAAAATACATAGTTGCTTAAAAATTACCATAATCTAACAAAATGAAGTTAGAAGAATAAATCTGATAATAAAATACGGTGAATTATGAAGATTTTCCGAGACAAAGAAGAAGGGAGGAGTGTAGGTACCTTAGGAAGGGCTGGATAAGCTGAAGAAGAAAAAGGAGATGCAAGGGGCCACTGGTGAGCGTAGAGGACACGGTGCACGGGAGCGGTTTGTTCAGAGTAGAGTGGAGGATTGTGGAGAGCGGAGCTCTTGGCTTGGGTGCCAAATGCCAATGTCAAATGTCCCGAAAGAATGACTACAAATGGCATTTTCTTTCCAAGAAGGTTAAAAATTGTCTCTTTTGTGATCTTATGTCAGATGGTAAAAACCTTATAGTTTAATTTAGATGGGCGACGGCTCAAGCCCTTCTAGAGTTGGGATGCCAAACTATAGTGGTCTACCTTGTTGAATCCTAGCAACTCTTTCCCACTCGAGGACCCTAGAAAAACGAACGTTTAATTTTGCTGCTATAGTCTTTGAATTCACATGGATGATGAGGAACAATTGGTTGGAATGGGGGTTTTTGATTTCTAGGAAGGCTAAGGACTAGTGGGTTGCACCTCTTAATAGAAGGGATTCCACTAAATTCAAACTTGATTCTGTTTGGGAGATATTGGAAGGTAACTGGTTCAAAATTAATTTTAATGCAAATTATGATGATGGAGGTATAGCATACAGTTCCTGGATTATCAAAGATATAAAAAGGATATTTTGGGTACATGGACTCGCAAAGAAAATGTTGAGAATGCTTTCGATGTAGCAGCTAATTTTACTTTTATAATGGGGGAAGATCTAGGATGTCACAAGCTGATTGTGGAAGGAGATGCACCCTTTCTCACTAATGCTTTTAAAGCTTATCCAAAATTTTAAAATTGAAAATATAAAAGTTTATTAGATGTTTGTAAAGATTATCTTGTAAAATAGCTTAATTGACGGATTGCCTACTGTCCCATGGGCAAAACACTTTGGCTCATAACCTAGCCTTCTAGGTAAAATGTAATGAACCTAGTTGATATTATAAGGGTTTTTTTTTTTTTTTTTTTTTGGGCTATGGTACCCATTAAATATTTAATTTTTCACTCAGTGGCCCATAAAATGGAGGAGAACAGATTTCTCAAATCGAAAACGAAATCAAAATCGAAATATATTCGTGAGATTCTTTCCATTATGGCTTCAAGTATTTATGACATATATCTTTTAAGTTAATCTCTATTTCTCTTTTGGTTATACAATTGCATTTTAATTAAATTATTTAAAGTACTCTAATTGTTCTAATATATTATCATCTACTGCAATTTCATATATGCAGCTGATAACGTGCTATCATCAAGGTGACTATTTTCTTATATTTACTTGTTTGTCTCATACCATGTCGCACGGACCCTTGTAGAGCAGAACACATGGACAAGTAAACTTTTAGCCTTGAGAGGGTGCTTGCTACTTTTGGACCAATTTCAAATCAGTATTTCAATGGATTACAGTCGTTTAGCTGAATGGAAAAAAGTGAATCTCTAATTGTTCATAGCCAAGCATTAGCTTTTGCTGCCTTCAAAACCAATTGGCCAAAGTTTTTGGCTCTGTTGGACAAGTCGTCGTCGGTGAGTTCGAGAGGATTACCAACCAAACTATTAAGGATTAAGATTAATTATATTATGTTAGGATTATTATTATGTTTATTTAGGATTATTATTATAAATCCTAAACTATGTATATTTAGTTTGTTAGTTGTACATGGATTTATTTTCCTAATTATAATTTATTTAGAATTTGTCACAAGTATTTACAACTATATCATGTAAACTATTTTGCAATAATAGACAGAAAACATTGGATTGTTTTTCTCACTGGAAACTTTCATGGTACCAAAGACCTTTATCTAAACTCTCATAATGAGTAACGACACAAGATACTGGTCATGTTGATAACGACATAGTAGAAGAAAACCATGTCCGTAGAATGAAGAAAGATGCTTACCATGTAGCATCCTCAGATGGACCCGGACTGATTATAACAATAGTCCAGTTAAAGGATAATGAAAAAGACAATAATTATTCTAAATGGGCAAAAGCAATGCGTCTAGCCTTGCATTCAAATAAGAAATTGGAATTTATTGACGGAACAATTCCCATACCGGAAAACGACACAGACAAAGAAGAAGAATGGTGGGAAATTAACGCTCTCGTAAATTCTTGGATTCTCAATACTGTTGAGTCCTCTCTCCGATCATCTATAAATTACTCTGAGAGAGCTGATGAATTATGGACAGATTTAAAGGATATACTCTTGGTTGGAAACGGGCCAAGAAAATATAAGTTGAAGGCGACATTAGCAAATTGTAAGCAAGGAGGAGATTCAATAAAAGTGTATTATTCATGTTTGAAAAAATTATGGGACAAATTAGATAACTACTCTCAACTCCCATCCACCATAGATGCAGAAATCTTAACTGCTATTACAAATGAAAGAGAGGAAGAAAAGGTTTTTCAATTTCTAATGGGATTAAACAGTAAAATTTATGGCACTATTCGCTCCCATCTGATTCACCAAGAACCCATGCCAAAAGCGCGAACAATTCTCGCCCAAATATATAAAGAAGAGCAGCATTGTAACCTAGCAAGAACGATGGATCATGTCAGCGACAGCGCCGCCTTTGCCATTGCTGGAATAGAGAAGTTATCTTCAAGATTATACTGCACTCATTGCCGCTGCAATGGCCATGATATCGGGTCCTATTTTCAGCTCGTGGGCTACCCAGAATGGTGGCGCAAAAGCACAGTATTCAACGCTGGCAGTTGCAGAGCTCAATCCGGTCGCGACGGCAGAGGGATGACAAGTGCAGTAGGAGGACGCAGTGGCACATCCAGAAACTGCCCCTTCTCTGGCCGAACAGCAATAGCAGGAAGACTACATCAGCAACATACGCCTGGGGGAGAAAGAGGCGCTGATGCCTGGGCCAATATAGTCGTCGTTTGGGGCGGAGGAACGGTCGCGGAAGATGGCAGCAGCAACATAGCTCCAGCAGAAGGTCTTCCAGAAGGCAACAACAGGAGGCATGGAATGACAAACAATTTTCCAAATTTAACAAATGAATAATGGTCAAAATTGTTGATCATCATAAATAACATAAATGCCACTCAATCCGAAAAATTATGAACTGAGGATGTTCTCATCATATGACTAGTAGAAAAGAGTTTTTGAGAAATTTAAATAATATCTACCCATATATTGTTGGTCTGCCTGATGATGCTAAGGCAATTACTCTACAAAAAGGGATAGTCTCCTTAAATCCTAAATATAATATAATTAATTTTAATCCTTAATAAAAATAACTATTGATTACGAATTGTTGATTAGAACACTGATAGGGTCTGTAAATACAAATTCTCTATGATTACGGGAATCAAGTTTTGAAATTTTTAAAGCTTTCTCGTTATATGAATTAGTTGTTTGCAAGATTACTTTACGCTTATGAGACAAAGGCAATTGGCTCATAAAACCTCTTGAATATTTCCTTCTAGATGCCAAAACTGGTGAAATACAAGACAAGTATGGCAGTGAAAGTTGTGACTGCAGATTCCCTTTGGGTATTCCTTTTTATACCAATTTTTGAACTTGATCACTTGAGGCTCACTTGGGTTTTTTTTTCTGGGCCTGGCCAACTTTAAAAAAACACAGACTGAAATTGGCCTTTTTTTTTTTTTTTTGGGTTCAGGCCATAACGCATAGCGATTCTGCGTTATCACAGATGATAACGCGCAATCGTTGTGCGTTATCCTCAATCATTGCGTTAATCGCGTAAAAATCTGACATGGATCCCAGCTGGCGCTGAACTGTGGATCACGCACAATGACTGTGCGTTATCAAGCTTAATAACGCACAGCCATTATGCGTTATTAAGCTGATAACGCACAGTAACCCTACTTTGTGCGGCTGCCGCCCCTCTCCCTCCCCCCCTTTCCTCCCCCCTTTTTTTCCCCCCAGCTTATTTAACCACCCCCTTTTTTACTCTCTTTCCTCCTTTCCTCCTTTCCTCCTTTCCTCCTTATTTTAATAAAATTTCTCTATTTCCTCTCCTTCCCCCTTACTGTTTTTCCATCCTCCTTCCTCCTTCATTCTTTCTTCTTTTTTTCAGCCACCTTCATCTCTTTCTTCTTCCTTTTTTCATCCTTCTTCTTCAGAAAATTTTTTGTTCCTGCCTCCGCCAACTGCTAGGTATTTTACTCTATTTTTGTTTTTCTTATTATTATGTGTTAATTTCTTTTCATCTAATAAATGTGTATTTTATTTTGAAATTTACAGTTTAAATTGGTAAATCTTGGAGATTTTCATTGGAGTACGAAGGCTATTAAGGATTTAGAGTACGAAGGGTACTAAAGCTGCATTTTAAATTTTCAGTAAGTTTTTATTTATTTAGAATTTTTTTTGTTTATTACATATTAAGTGTGATTATTTTATTATTTGTTATTTGCTAATGTTTTTTTATGAATTTTATTTATTAACTTGAATTAATTTATTTTTTGTGGAAATGGGTTTTACATTTATGTTTAAAATGTTTGTTATTAGGGATAATGTTTTTTTCATGAATTTATTTGGATAATTATGGAAAATTTTTTTTTGCAACTTAAAAATTGTAAAATTTAAATAATACAAAACTTAAAAATCTATTATTAAAATCCAAAATTTTACATTATGTTTTTTTTTTTTTTTTGTGAAATTGTGGTTTGGATTTATGTTTAAAATTTTAGTTATTAATAAATGTGTACGAATTTTTTTTTCATTAAAAAAGTGATATTAGGGTTAGGATTTTTTTCATGAATTTATTTGGATAATTAGGTATAATTTCTTACTTTATGATTAATAGAAATTTTTTTTAATTATTTAGGTAATTAATTTGAATGTTAGAAAATATGGAAATCTATAATTCGGTATTTTTATTTTTTATTTTTTTAAACAGTAGAAATTATTGAAACTTTATTTTTTTCAACTTAAAATTTGTAAAATTTAAATAATACAAAACTTAAAAATCTATTATTAAAATCCAAAATTTTACATTATGATTTTTTTTTTTTTTTGGTGAAAGTATGGTTTGGATTTATGTTTAAAATTGTAGTTATTAATAAATGTGTACGAATTTTTGTTTTCATTAAAAAAGTTATATTAGGGTTTAGAGTTTTTTTCATGAATTTATTTGGCTAATTATGTTTAATTTCTTACTTTATGATTAATAGAAAATTTTTTAAATTATTTTGATAATGAATTTGTATGTTAGAAAATATGGGAATTTGTAATTCGGTATTTTTAATTTTTATTTTTTTAAACAGTAGAAATTATGGAAACTTTTTTTTTTTTGCAACTTAAAAATTGTAAAATTTAAATAATACAAAACTTAAAAATCTATTATTAAAATCCAAAATTAATGTAGATGGAAGAAGTGCCAGCACATGGGCTCCTGCTTTCCTCTGTGTGTGTGTGTCTTCCTTCTGTCTCCTTACGTTTACCAAGCCTAATCTGCTAAAAAATAGGGTTACGTAGTCAAAGCAACTTCGTCACTTTCGTGTACCCATCGGACGGCGTGTTGGGTGATGAGGTTGTCATCGCCGATGCAAAGGTGGTACCAACGTACAGCTTCAAGCCACTTCATCATCCGAATGGAATGCTGTGAAGGTGGACCCCAAAAAGCATATGATCGAATAGATTGGAGTTTCAAGACAACCCTTAAGGCAGAAGGCCTTGGGATCGCCAGATAAAGGGCGATTGCCCTATTCTCTTTCACCTTGACAAAATTCCTTCTATCAGGCCAAGCCTTCCCGCGTACCACAAATGCTTTTTATGTTACGCTTCAATAGAATGAATTCGGGAACTACTTTCCCCTCAGTGGGTTCACGGGATGGCCGATCACGGACGATTAACCCCGCGAGGGAGTTTTCTTTATCTGGGGTTTTAGTTCCTGGGGTCAGAACTAGGAAGCCCTTTACGGCTATAAAGGACAGGGGGATATCCAATCCCAACAAGAATAGAAACGAGTAGCTTCCGGCTCTAATTCTGACAACAGCTAAATCTAGGGCACTCCATAAGGAGCAACTGCAAAATGTGTGCATTATTTTTTTTTTCGGTGTGTGCGGATGCCCTCTCCCCTCCCCCCGACTCAGTCACATGCAACCAGGCTTTCCCCTAGGCAAGAATCAACCAAATAGGTAGAGTCCTGGTGCATCCGGGGCCCATTGTCACTGACGTCTTATCCAGACAGCACGAGCACAGATCCGGTTTGATCTGGAGTAGGGATCGGGAGACGTGTTATACTGACCTACAGTGTAGGCGTTTTGGCCGCAACCTATTCCAGTGCTATAGTGCGGCTCCCCGTAGATTGGTTGAGATTATTGATAGAACCGATTTGGGGGGAGTCTTTAGGTGTGGTTACATTGGATTGGACCACGCGCTTATCACCGCATTGGTCGAGTGGTGGAGACCAGAGACCCACACATTTCATTTTATGTGTGGTGAAGTCTCAACTACACTCCAAGATGTACAGGCGCTGTGGGGTTTAGGGATATATGGCACGGTTGTTACCGGGCCTAGTTGGAGTCTACACCCTAAGCAATACTGGATTGACGTTATCGAGAGACTTCTTCGTGTGCAGTTGTCCCTCAGGCACTTTTCTGGTTACAAAGTGAAGAAGGAACCATTGGAAGCATGGATCCTGAGAGCGTTCACCAGTTTAGAGACCGATGACGATCTAATCCTGTGCGCTCGTGGATTTATTTTCTTACTTATTGGAGGACACATGCTTCCCGACTTCTCCGGGAATTTGATTCACGTGCGCTACCTCAGCTTGTTAGAGGATTTTGATGCTATTAGGACATATAGCTGAGGTAGTTGCGTTCTTAGGTTTCTGTATAGGCAACTGTGCACGGCGGATTTGGGAGGTGCACGACAGATAGGAGGGGCCTTGGTGTTAGTTCAGATTTGGGTGCGGTCGCTTATACCTACATTGCGGCCTCAGCTGATGACGGAGATTATGGCCGACCCTCTTGCTCCTCTTGGCGTAATATGGTGCACAGCATTTGACTGTAGCCAGCTGCCTACGCACACTCTGGTTACATACAAAGACCAGTTGGACTTTATGCCATCTGACCAGGTTTGTTTTACAATAGCTTGTATTATTTGTAATTAATTGTGTCTATTTATCGTACTTATATTTTTATTAACTTTGAATTTTGACATGACAGTTTATGTGGCTCCCGTATTATGACCGCCCTCTGGTTTCATCTGACTTATGGCGGGCAGAGGTGCTGCAAATATGTTACGAGATAGTGGAATACCACTATCCCGGGTGTGTGATGCGACAGTTCGCACGGGCTCAGATGGTTCCAAATACAATTGATACTCATCTGGACCTACACCGGATCAAGTTGAGAGGGAATGACAACACATCTTGGGTTACACAGCATGCTATCCATATCGATACCAGGAACCAGTGATGAGTTCGCGTTAAGGATGGTCTTGTTGTAGCTGTTGAGGCATTGTCGTACTCCAGTGATGAGTACATCAGATGGTACACGGCTATCACACAGGTATACATCGGCAATCCAGCTAACCGTGATACCCGTGCGCATGGTTATCAGTCTGTCGGCGTGGACAGACGGATGATGGTAAGTTCTTATGTGTTTCAGTAATTTATGTTGAATTCTAATTTATTTATTTATTTAATTTGTTAAATTCTTTTCTTTTTTTAGACTTCCATGTTGCAGGAGGTGGATGATATGGCTTCAGTGGTGATTCGGGAGCCACCTTCATCTCCTTCACAGATGGACGCGGCCATTAAAAAAGTGCAGACGATCATCCGGCGGTGCATGGTCTCCATCGGGGGTACTTTGGGATGTACTTCTTCACAGCATGATATCCAGGCGACGTTCTCTGTTCAGCCGTCACGTCGCCGTCCCCGAGAGCACGTTCCAGACCGAGGAGCTCGTGGAGTTAAAAGGGGTGCTCGGAGACATCCTGGCCGGGGAGCAGGTACTGGTCGCCCTCCTGTACCTCCTGCTCCACAAAGGCAGGAACATGTCGACCTCGGCCCAGCAGTGGTTGAGAAGGGTGAGGGATCTGGTAGCGGTCAACAATATGTTGACCCATTTGATAGCCCGCACCTAGATATGCAGTCTTATAGTTTAGGTTTGACGCTAGATCCCCGATTTCTCCCTAGTGGATCCGAGACGTGTTAGATGCCTCCCGCGCCCGGTTTAGGATTTGCAGAATTCCAATCTCCGTATTCTTCAGCCTACGGATTTTCGGGGTTTCGGGCACCACCTCCTCCTGGCACAGCTGGTTCATCAATGCCACATCAGCCTATATCGCAGACATCTTCATCTGACGAAGAGGAGGGGCAGGATGCACTCGGTCGCGGGCATCGTGTTGGGAAGAAAATCATGCGATTCACGCCATTCGACTGGCCTTAGCTGTACAGATATAATTTTCTATTTTTCATTGACAGTTATATGTAATTTAAAATAAATTTTAAAGTATTCATTTTACTGTTTATATTATTGATTTATTAGGTTGATGTATCTTTATTATATTCTTATTTTGTTATAGGGTTAAAATCCGAAAGTTCAAATTCTTCGGTATAAACGTAGCTTTTTTACTTTGATTTGCAAAAACCGCAAACGAAATGCTTTAATTGGGTTGGAAAGAAGGAAAAAAAAAGGGTTTATGTATAAAAGAAGAAAGTTTAGTGGAAAAAATAAAAAATTTAGAAAACCACTAAAAATGGATAAATATGTTAAGAAAAAATTAAAAAAAAAAAAAACTTAAACCAAGTAAGGAAACGAAAAGAAAAAAAAAGCCGCGGTTAAGAACAAGTTTTTTTAAAAAATAATAAAATAATAAATATAAGAGGGAAACGCACAATGGTTGTGCGTTATCCAGGACAATAATTCACTCTTTCAATTTCCTCCAAGGACAATAATGTATGTAAACCCGTGAACCTTACAATAATTTCTCAGCCAAACCTCTGGGACAATAATTCATATACAATAATTCATATGCAATAATTCATTCCATTACATTACAACTTACCCCAAAATGCAGCCAATTGAAAGTCTATAAATATGGGAGCCACTTTCATTATTCTTCACATATTCAAAACAATCCAGCAAACCACTCACTGCATTTTCAATTCCCGAATTTCCTAGCATCTTCATTTTCATCTTCCCTAAACACTTACATTTTACTGTATTTTGAAATGGAATTAATCAACCCTGTTCGAGTACAGCTATTTTGGGATTCTGAAATTGCAAGGGATGCATACGGTCCCCTATTTTACTGGAACAATTCGGAAAAGTTGGACATTGCCAACGAACCGAATTATTTCACATTCGGACCTAGTAAAAAAAATATTGAAATACCGAGATATGGATGCCAATCTCTGGAATGTTTGAATGACGATAAGGGTGCCTACGTACTACGAGGCTCATCGTATGTTCTACTTTAATTTATATAGCATGAATAATGACGAAGAAATGCGGTATTTATGGACTATTCTGGCCGACATATCGAAAGAAGGAATTCATATTCTTGTTGAATTCGAGCCTATCGAACAACAAAATATTCCAATTACACACGACAGGAACACAACAACTTTGCCCGAACATATTACGGCCGTAACACAGATGGTTTCTGATGAACCGTTTATGCTGTACAATGTCGTAAACAATGATGACGATGAGGTTGACGGGTCAGACGGAGATGAGGCCGTTTCTAGTCAATCTGAATCGGATGATAACAATGACCCGGAAGAAGGAGAGTTCCAAACTCCACCAAATCCTGTAAACCCTGTCAACCCGGTCACCGAAAACACAATGCAACAATGGGAGAGTAGCCAATGGTTCAGCAATGCTAGGTATGACTACACACAATCTGGAGCATTCCTAGATATTGGCTCGGGTTCTCCAGTAGATGACATTATAGAATCTGGTACCGTCCGATTACTCGACTGGAACGATTCCATGACTGACATACAGTTAGGCATGCGATTCGTTGACAAAGTGTAGGCAGTAAGTGCGGTTCGTAAGTACTCTGTCAGTGTGGGGCATGAGTACCGGGTTTTGAAAAGTAAGATTGATACATGGACCGCAAGATGTTACCATCACAGTGACGATAATTACTGTGCATAGTACATCCGTATAAAAAAGAAAGCCATGCACAATCTGTGGGAAATAACCAGATTCGTTAAAGAACACACATGCCTTGTACAGATAGAACAAAACAAACACAAAACTTGTCTTCAAAATTTATATCAATGTCCATATCACACCTAGTTGCCAACGATCCTGAGATACCTGTTTCGAACATCATTCAAGAAGTGCAGGTATTATATCAAATTGGCTGTACTTACAAGCGGGCATGGTATGCTCGAAAATTTTCCATCAAGAGGGTTTTTGGTAGCTGGGATACAACCTTCAACAATCTACCTCAATACTTACAAGCTGTACAGGATATAAACCCGGGGACTGTTTACGAATTTTTGCATCACAGAACAAACAGTCCCCCTAATTCTGTTTTCAAATTTGTTTTCTGGTGTTTCTTGTGGTGTATAGACGGATTTTTATATTGTTGACCGGTGATTTCTGTGGATGGAACACACTTAAGAGGACCATACAAGGGCGTGTTGTTAATTGCAAGTACGTGGGATGCAAATAATCACTTGTTCCCACTTGCTTTTGCAATTGTTGATAAGGAATCCTCCGAGAGTTGGAATTGGTTCTTTAAAAACTTGCGAGAATACATAGTCAAAGAACGCCACGTATGCCTCATTTCTGATCGTCACAAAGGTATTTTCTCTGCTATTCAAAGTCAACATTTGTGGCAACCACCATTTGCAGTTCACCGGTTTTGCCACATTCGAGCAAATTTCAACAAGGCTTTTAAAAATACAACCCTAAAAAGCTTGATTTGGCAGGCCAGAACAGAAACAAAACAATGGAAATTTGACTGTGTAATGAAAGAGATTCAAGAAAGAAATGTGGATGCTTACATTTACTTGATGAAATTGGACGCAGAGAAATGGACATTGTTGCATGGCGGTCACAGACACGGTATGATGGTAACCAACGTTTCCAAGGCACTTAACAGCGTGTTGAAGAAAGCTAGGATTTTACCTTTAAAAGCCCTAGTTGAACTAATATTCAACAAACTAGTTAAGTACTTTCACCAACACCGTGAAGAGGCAGAAAATTGTGTGCATCCATTTCCAACTCGAATTTTTGACAAGTTCTTGCGGATTGAACTAAAATCAAGAGAACACAAAGTTACAACTTACAATCCGCGAGAGGGAATATACATGGTCAGATCTCCAATCCGAGTTTCTGGTACGGGCAACAACGTCTATACATAGCGGCTAAATAATAAATTTTGTAGTTGCGGAAAATGGCAAACATATATATTGCCTTGTTCTCATGTTCTTGCAGTGTGTAGAGAAAATGGATCAAGAACAGATGCTTATGTAACTGAGATATATTCGCGACAAACATACAGAAAAACTTACCAAGCGAATTTTTATCCAGTCTTGAGTGAGAACTTTTGGAGGGATGTCCCTTTTAATTTGACATTCTATCCTCCAAACATGAAAAAGGAACGGGGTAGGAAACAAGGCAAGCGATTTCAGGGGGAAATGGATTATAGAAATCTGGATTCTCCCCAAGATGTGGTAGATGTCGCATGCCGAGACATAATAGGAAAAATTGTAATAACTCCGGACCGAGCAATGTATAAGTTTGACATTTTCTTGAAATAGTTGTAATAAAACATGTTTATATTAATGAAATTTTTCTTTCTATTTCTTCTAATTACTACATCATTGCTCGAAATTTTTACGGGTTCTTTAGCATTACTTCTTCAAATAACTTGCGATGAAATGGTCAAAATGTAAATATATTTTCCAAGAAAATGTATAAATAGCACAAAATAAGTTAAATATAATAAATACACTCTTTTTAAAAAAAATTATACAATTATAAGTTTTTCCAAAACAAATTTTCATTAAAAAAAAAAATTCATTAAACAAATTACTAAAAAAAATTTATACAATTATAAGTTTTCTCAAAAGAAATTTTCATTACAAACAAAAAAAATGGTCATTCAAAAAAATAAAATAAATTAAATAACACAATTTTAAACAAAAAAAACATTTTAAAAAGAATTAAAAAATTGAAAAACAATTTTAAAAAAATAATTACGTGGCTGATAATGCACAACAAGTATGCGTTACGCCCAATCATAACGCACACCGATTGTGCATTATCAGCCACATAGGCTGATTAACTTAATTAACTTATAACACACAATTGTTGTACGTTATCATTACAAATAACGCACCTGAACTGGAAAAATAAAAAATAAAACTCACTTCAGTCCGCGGTATTTTAAAGTGGGCCAAGTCCAGAAAAAAACCCTCACTTGGTGCAGTTTGGTTCCATTAGTAATCTGAATTTTTTTTTTTTTTACTTTATACTATTTGAGTATTTTTCAAAGGTCTTTATTATGAGTTTCAGGGTATTCTTTTATAGAAGTTAAACATATACTCAAAATATAAAACAAAATCATTTTTTGCTGAGCCTGTTGTATATGTACAAAATCATAAATAAATAATGAAAGAGATCACTTCTTTTTTTTTCTTTAGTAAATATGTACATGTATTTGGAAAAGTTTCAAAGGCTAGGGGAAGAATTTTCATATGAATGAGGTTGGATGCGGTTTGGAATTTGGTTAATCCAGTCCAGGGAGTGGAATAACTAAGAATGAAAGAATGCTGGTATATATGATCCTCCTCCGTCCCCAAGCCTAAAAGACGTGCACAAAGTTAGTCTCTTTCGGGGTAAGGCACCAAAGGAAGGAAGGAGTAGCATAATCATTTCAAGCTGCACAATTTTTCAACAAATCTCTTTTTCTTTTCCTTCTTTTTGTGTTTTTTAACCCCTTTTGACTTCAACCATCACACTGGTGATTCCCCTGCTTGCCTGCTTTTCCATATAATTGGTGCCACAAGCATCCATACTGCAGACCAGTTTAGTCATAAGCAACTATACAGGTATGTGTATAGATATAACAAAAAAGTTCACATTTTCCCTTTTGCCATTTCTTTGCTGAACAAAGTTGTTCCTTAACTATAGGCTAAATCTAGTAGCTTTCGGGAGGGGGGGTTTACTCACTGTAAACACAGGCAGCTAGCCATTCATTCACTATCCTCACCCAAGTGCTGGTCCAGCCGATGTCAATTGTCCACCTGCAGAGAGCTCAAAAGTTGCTCATGTAAGCCAAAGTGTTTACCAGTGTATTAGGAATCAATCCTTCATACTAAATGTAACATGAACATGATTGTTCAAGGGACAATCGTCTACATATGTTATTCAATCAAGCATCAAAATCAAATGTCAAAATCATGCTATATTGTTGGAAGCCATACAGATTGATGATTCAAAGTAGAAGATAAAGGGAAGTTCATAGAAGATGCAGAAACGTACTTTTTCATGGAATGATGAGCGTTCCAACCAATTAATAGCATGGCAAAATACATTGCTCCAGTGGCAAAAACAAAATGAAAGAATCCGTAACCATAAGGAACATCATCTTCCTCCTCAGTTTCGTCCTTCCTGAACTGCAGAATTTTGTTTGTCAGATCCACGTTATTAAGGTTTGCATATTGTAGGATAAGGTTCAAGTGAGAGAGAACCTGAAAACATTTTGAGTCTATGCCAGTTGAAAATGTTGCAATGACAATTGCAAGCACAGCAACAACAAAACTCTGCAAGTTAACAAAATCAATCGTTAAAAAAAGGTGCAAACTGCTGCAACTAAGAATTACAAACTTTGGCAGATGACAAATAGTTTCCTTTCTCATTGTTGAACTCACAGCAAAGGAACATAACAATTACGAAAAGCCTGTCTGTTGACAGTACAGTAAAAGCTTTTAGCATTTTGCACATCCTCAATGCCACAACTCTGACTATCTCAAGCATTTCTACATCCATAATTTTGATTTGCTTGAGGTTATAACACTTACAATAATGGTTAGCCAGTCTCCTTTAGCTGCAGCTTGTGCTTTCCGGATGCATTTTTCCTCCGGTGGTTCACTGAAAATTGAAAGATCAACCAAGTTTTTAGTTATTAAGGAAACATGGGAGACATCAGAACTTTAAGCACTTGTACAAGTAAAAGCCTCAAACACAACTAAAAAGTTCCCAGTAGTCATGAATGAAACCAGGCTGGTGGCCTTTCTACTGAGAAGTCTGTGCAAAACAGGCTTTTATCATGAATAATATGGAAATTTGGAAGTGGTTGTCAAACATTTCAAACAATCCATAAACATCAGGTGTGTTTCCAACAATTCCCTGGGTCAAATAGCAGAAATATGTTTTGTACCAGATTGAAATATACCACCATAAAGCAGGTTAAAGGGGGAACAGCATTGAAATGTTATGAAAAACAGCATGAGGCAACTGAAAATTTGTTAAGTATTGAGATTAAAATCATGCCTTCTGATGGCAGACCAGCAAAGGAAAACAACATACAACCCCATAAATCCTGGAGTCAAAAAGCCAGCATTCACCTGTTTTAGAAATAAACCCAAATGAGCTCGGATGAACCATTTTTTTACCAATACTGTCCGAAAATATGAGATAGTGGGAGTGGAGCTTACTTTTGGGTGGAGTGAGACACTGGTCATAAGCTGGAGAAGTACTAGAGTCCAGGTTATGAAGAAGATGTTAAGCAAGCAAGATGGATCTGGGGTATACCAAATGTACATCAAAATGATGCCAAGTATGCATACAACGTATGCAGTTGTAGCAAGTAGCATCACATGGATGTGGCTGCAGGATATTTTCATAATCAGATAGGAAGAAAATCCAATTGTTAAAATGAAATCAAACAGAAGAAAGTTTCATATTCATGACAAGTCACAAGTTGTTCAGTAGATGACTTTATTTTCTGGGTAATTTATTCCATTGTATTAGCAATTTAATTGCATAAACCTAAGTAATAGAGTATTCAGATTTCTTCTTCTTATTAGGATACTAGCAAGAACAGCTTGAACCTCTATTTTAATTGTAAGCATATCCTAATTGAGGCTGTCTTAACAAGTATGTGTACCATTTATCAGCATTCTTTTCAGATTGGCAACAATCATTGAGCCAAGTAATGAAACTGATTATGCTGACCAGCTGGATCAGCAAAAATACCCTGCATAAACAATCAGAAAAGAGAATTAGAGCAGGAATCCAGGCTGTGTATTTGGTGCCTAACAAACTTTTAAAACTAAAAACGAAATTAACATTAAATTAATTCTTTATGAACTCAGAAACAAGTTTCTGGGAGAATAGTCTTACCCAGCCCCAAAGTGAGCAACCTCCCCTGCAAGAATAAAGAGATTCAAGGCACATTATTTGCAATTTCCAATGGAACCAACCAGCAATGATGTCTTACTATAAAAAAAACATTCAAGGAAAATGATAGTGCAGATTTTGGGCTTCATAACACTAACCGTAAAGTGAAATAACCTCTGAAGGAAGAAGAAAAGGCAGTACAATCAGCACAAACATCATGAAAAACTTGGCAGACCACCATCCAGAGTGCCATAATTCTCTACGCTCATGCAACTTTGAAGTTCCAGCAGTAGAGAGAAACATTACAAAATAAAACAGCTAAAAGAGTAGTCAAGGTCCTACTATAAGATTCAGCTTACAAGGAGAAAGAGAATATTAATTTAATAGAACAAGAATAACAAGCATATCAAACAGATCAGGAGACTAGAAAAAGGTGAAACATTATGATCTGAAAATCTTGCAATGTGGCAACAGAAGAGTACAATTCCAAATATCTAGCTATCCCATGTTCAAAAATAGGTTAGACTTGAAAAAATTCCACTCTAACTTGCACATTGCTTGATTATCATTCTTGATATATCTATACAAGTCTCTTACGCCAGAAAGTATCTTCTGGATCTGCCCAAGAGCAAGAAAATTATGAGTAGAACTATAAGGAACCTATTTCAGTTTGGAAATTCTGTTTGCCAATGATGTAGCTGCTCAACTGAATGTAAGTAAATGCAGATAGAGAGGATACAAAGAATCCCAGGCTAACTCTTAGAACTCCTTCTGCTCCCAGACATTCTGTTCCTCCCTTGCATTCTTTAAGTCCTGCAATTGCACCAGTCATTCTGATTAACCATATGGTTGATGGAGATCCGTTAACAAAGTGGCAGAAATGGAAGAAGACAATAAGCAAAGTAATCTTACTCCGCATTTCTGTGAGTAGAGTAGGTCCATAATCACGAACAGCCCATGCAAGCAAATTTGCAACAAGAAAAATGAAACCATAGACATATCTAGCCATCCAAGGATTGGAACCATGACGGAATTGACTGAACCAGGATCCCTCTACCAGCTTCGCATATCTCTCACTGATACTTTTTGTTGTGCCCTCCATTTGATCAGCTTTTGAATTTGGCAAAGAGTTTGTCATTTCAATAAAAAGCTTGAATGGAGAAGCAAAAGAGGTAAGAATTTATTCCATCAGTTCCTCTTCCACTGCAAAAATACAAATAATGTAGCATGTTTTTAGTAGGAAATGCGGTACTGTACTAGGCAAGTGGGAATCGAACATACTTAAAATCAATGAACATTCAAGAAATAAACTCTCATCTCAAGGAAAAAAGCATCAGTAAAATGTGAATTCTCTACAGGAAGTTTGTTAATTCAACAGTAAATTACCCATCTATGAAAGTGGGCCGTTACGTAACAAATTATTGTACTACATCATTCACTTTTTCAACCTGTGGACCGCTTGTATATTGCCCCACCGTTTCTACACTGAGCTCTTTCGCAATGAATCAAATGATTGTAAACTCCACCTTACTATAGGATTTTGCCACTCTTACTTCTTTTTCCCAAAAAATAAAAATAAAAATAAAAATACGCAGAGAATGGTTTTCCTTTGCACTTGCCAAGCTTTAGCAAGGTTTCCAAGAAAATCCTGCGAAAAAAGAAAAAAAGATACTGGTCCAATCCCAAAAATGCCCACCTGGTACTCAATGTTTTTACAAAAAGAAGTTCGTTTTCTTCAAGAAGCCTTAATTAAATGTAAAATCGGATCTTAAGAGATACAATTATATAATACTAATTGAGAAATTTTCAGGAAAAAAAATTAGGAAAGCATGTTAGATCTTCTTAGAGAAAGCCAAGTTGAGATTGAGATTGTGATCAACATGATCACGAGGAAGCTCCTGTCCCTACTGAATTTCTTATGCTCCTTGACAAGCATAAAACACGTGACATGCATGTGACGAGATTATACTTGTTGAACAGTAAAGAATCTATCAAAAGTACCATTACCATATAATAGAACCCCCGAATTCCAGAACTCTTAAATGCGTGTTGTTTTCATCATCCCAAACAACAAAAATATTCCCTAATTGTTCTTCTTTTCTGTAGGGATAAGTACGTGGCTGCGATAATCACCGATGTAAACAGAGCACTATATATGGGGGAAAAAGCTCGGGAATAAATTTTATGAGATCTGAAATTGATCTAGAATTCGCATTATACCGGTGAAGTGGAATAATTACAGAGAAGTGACAATAGAATCATGACTCATGGTGAAGAAGAAGAAGTGATTCCCCAAAAAACAGCATTCAAAGGAATTTCCAACCATGACAAGTTTAGAGAGAAGGAAAAAAGTCAACTGAAATGGAGAAAATACGAACAATTCTGATTATTATTTCCATCTCTGAAGCAAACATTGAGGATTACTTACTTTTGCCTTCCAATTATAAATTATTAACGGATTATGAGATAATTTCTTCTTCGCAGTTGAGTTTGATTGTTTCCGAAGTAAGAATAAAAATTTTGAAAGCAAAAGAAATTAACAGAAAATTTATCTGCAATAATGCATACAAGAATATCTGAAGAATTGAAAGCGAAAAACGGATACCGATGAAACCTATCAAGCAGAAGAACTTGTTAGAGCAGGCAGTTGATCCAATTCCAGAAGGAACCGAATAACTCTTCTTGAAGAAGCAGACGAAAACTCGAAGAACTTTTTCTCCCTTTCTCTCACTTTCGGTATCTTTTTGAGAGCGGCATTGAATAGAGAGAGAGAGAGAGAGAGAGAGAGAGAGAGAGGGAAGAAGATCGCCTTTTGTCTTTCTATGTCACTACCTACAACAGGCAACAGGCCGTTTATATATAGAGAGAGAGAGAGGAAGAAAGAGATTGCTTTTGCTTTTTGTTGATGAATACTGAATTGTTGGTTTTTCCCGCCGAAGTTATGATGGTTGATGAGAGAAAGGAAAGGGTCGTACCTTACAAGGTTTAAATACTAAAAAGAAATAATTCAGCCAAGAAATACTAAAAAGAAGAAAATTTGATTAAAATTATTCTCGAACCATTTATGTTCCATCAATTCGAGGATTATTTTTTATTATTATTTATATTGATTTAATATTTATGTGGGATCGACATTTACTTTCATACGAGTAATATTTTTTTTATAACTCGATATTCGAGAGTTAGTGAATATAATATTATAATTTTCTTTCCAATCAGAATAATATAAATCTTATTATATTTAGCTTCTGGTCACAAATAAAAGTATCCCATTTGTTATAACACGTGTATATCACATGAGTAATTCAATCGTCAAATTTCAATTTTTGTCGTGTTATGATATTTTTAACTATTCGCAAATAGTAGATAGAAACAAATCACATAAAAAAATATTAATTCTTAAGTTAGCAAAATCTAAATAGTTGGAGAATACTTTTTGATTAATTTTTCTAAGAAAGATTATTGTTGACAGATTAATCTTGAGTCAATTTAATTAGCTCAATTAGAACAAAATTAAAAACAAAATTAAAAGAGTAAGAAAAAAAAGTATATTTTTTGCCCTCGTTCGTATAAATACTTACCTTTTGAAATGACTTTTTTGTTTTCGTTGAATTAATTTAATTAGCTCAATTAATCATTTTATCCTCAAGCTCCATTTAAAAAGAAAGTATATACTATATTTAGGAGAAAACAAGAAACATCCGCCGTCACTACCGGTCCTCCTCTGCCTGGCTTTTCTCATGCGTTCAAGCTTCTTTAAGTTTCTAAAAGACGCCTACGCCCCATCCCTTCGCATGCTCACCTGATCATCTCCACTTCAACACTTCTATTATTAGACAGACTCCTGCCTGCCTTTCATATTTTCTGAATCTTTTTGTTTTTTCAAAAAAATTTGAGTTTTTTAGGTGTGATTTTTTTCAAAAACAAAAATATATCATCAATCTTCAGCTACTTATTCTAAGATGGTAAATACATCATCAAAAATACTAAAATCACTTATGTTGGACTTTTCACCCAAAAATAAATTATATAGGGAGAAAGATGAATTATAACGGTTAGAAGGATCATTTTTTAAATATTAAAAATAAAGGTTAATTATATTTTTTCTTTGAAGTTTGTTCAAACTATAATTTTATCTCTCTATTTTGTATAAATTATAAATACATCTTTATGGTTTATATTTTCATAACTTATTAATCCCTACTCTTAATTTTAATGAAAATATTTACGAGAAAATAATGATTATACAGTAAAAAGTTTAAGATTATTCTAAAATATTATTTTGCAGGTTTACTTCTTGCTTATTTGGATATTGAAAGGCAATAATACTCTTACTAAAACATTTTTAATTAGTCTAATTTTTGTAATGAATGGTATTATTGTCTTAATATATGATAATAAATAAGAAATAAACTTGTCCAAACTAATATTTTAAAAAGATTTTAAATTTTTTACCATATAATCATTATTTTCGGATAAAAAATTTTCATTAAAATTAATAGGAGGGACCTATAAGTTATAAAATATAAACGATAATGATATATTTATAATTTATATAAAATAGAGGAATGAAATTATAATTTGAAATAAACCTCAAGAAGTAAAACGTAATTAACTCTAAAAATAATCGTTATTTTTATCAATCCACTTTTGCAAAGCTCTTATCTACATTAGGTGGCCTGCTGAAATTAATCATATTTGGATCCCATTTTCTGTAAATGTTGGCATTATTCTTAGAGATATTTTTATTTCTCTTTTTTTTTTTTTTTTTTTGGTAACTTATAGATATTTTAGAAGTTCAATCGATGGAGCATATTGAAGCAACTTTTACAATTTTTAATAAGAAATCTTGACCCACAAGGAAAAAATGCAACATGTTTTCAGATAAGAAGCAATGACGAGGGTCCTCTTTAGTAAAGCAATTCAAAGGATAATTTTGATGCTTCTTTTTAAGAACAATTCCGGAATTGTCTAATAAAAAATATACTTATACGATATTATTTTTGCTACAAAGATTTGTATATATATTAATAAAGTTATTGATTTAGAAAATGTGATATTTTTAAAATAGTAACATAATATCAGGGATATATTATTTCTAATTTAACTAATACAACATATACAATTATATCATCGAACTCAAATAAATAAAATTGATGGTGACATAAATGGCCAAACACATATGTCATTAAAGCCAAATTTCTGTTTCCTTCAACAATTTTTTATGTAAAATTAAATAGAACTTGAAAAGCATGATTTGGTTGTAAAAAAAAAATATATATATATATATATATATGATTTGATCCGGGGCTTTAAATGTAAATTTTGATGAACATATAGATTAATTCACACTATTCCTCCTTTAAAAAGAAAAAAAAAAAATAGTTAACGCTACATTGGTGAACATAAATAGAGGTGTTACTACTACTGGGGCAGAGCATTTGGGCACGCGTGCTTGGTACAATTAGTATTGTGATTATGGGCTTTCATGTTTACAAATATGGAATGTTTTGATACTTAAGTAGTATTGAATTTTAATTCAAATGCTTCACTCTTTTTTAGACACCTACTTTCTCTATTTTCTTTTTAGGAGAAAGGAAATTATGTATTAATTTAATTCAAATTATATATTAATGATTTTAGATTTTTACACACAAATTAAGAGCACTAAGATCTATCAAGATAGTATGGGACACATCAGAGAGGATATTCCTAATCCTTTCTAAAACTATAGTAGATGCTAGTGCAGTCTTAATTAGAAGGTGGACTGGACCCTTTCCTGTCCTGTGTAGATGGGAAAAACTAATAGAAGAGATATTTATACTACTACAAAAATTAAAGTTTAGAGTTCCAAATTCGGAGAAGTCTTCATAAGAGGAAGATAGATTATTGATGGCTATAAATGAGTCATGATGTTAAGCCATCCGAAGATGATGTCTTGCAGAATTTTACACTACAAGCTCAAATGACTAGGTCTGGACATGAGGGAGTGTGTTGAGAATCTCACATCGGCTAATTAAAAAATTTCAGCATATCAATGATTGATGCATCTGTTGTTTGATTAAATTGCAAGAATTTTGCAGAAAAGTTAATAACCTTTAAGGCAATTGAAAGAGCATCTAGAATGGAACTTTTGTGAGGGAACTTATTTCTAACATACCTTATTAACGAAGCTGAAAGTTTCCAGTGGGGAAAACAATCTATTGTTTTCTGTCTATTATTGTAAAAAAGTGTACATCATATAGTTGTCACCATGTGTGACCAATCCTAAACCAACTATAATTAGGAAATCCTAAACCAACTATAATTAGGAAACTAATAAACTAAATATACATGGATTAGGAGATATAAATCCTAACAATAATAATAATCCTAACCATAGTAGAATTTTAATCCTTAACACTCCCCCTCAAGTTGGAGCATGAAGGTTTGAAATGCCCAACTTGGAAACTAAACGATGAAAGTGAGTGGGATGAAGAGCAGCTTGATTATCACAGTGTAATAAAATGGGGCGTGTGATAGGCACCTGAAGATCGCGAAGGAGGCTAGATAACCATTTTAGTTCACATAAAGTCATCGCCATGGAGCGATATTCAGCTTCAGCAGAAAAGCGAAAAACGGTATGTTGTTTCTTTGTTTTCCACGAAACAGGAGAACCACCGAGTGAAATAAAATAGCCAGTAACAGAACGCCGAGTAATGGGGCATGTGGCCCAATCGGAGTCACAGTATGCAGTCAAGACAAGAGGAGAATTAGACTGAAGAAGAATACCACGACCAGGATTACCTTTGAGATATCGAACAACTCTAATAGCCGCATCCCAATTAGCTTGGCGAGGAGCGTGCATAAACTGAGCGAGCTTGTGAACAGAGTAAACGAGCTCAGGTCGTGTAAGAGTAAGGTAGATCAGCTTACCAATGAGTCTGTGGTATCGTTCTGGGTTATCGAAATAAGATCCAGTATCCTTGGCTAACTGATGATTGGGTTCAATAGGTGTAGATGCTGGCTTGGCCCCTAACAAACGAGTTTCAGAAAGAATTTCCAATGTGTACTTTCGTTGGCATAAAAATAAACCCGAAGGGTTTCTTGCAATTTCAATACCCAAAAAATATTTGAGAGGACCCAAGTCCTTCATATGAAAGCACTTATTCAAGGAAGCTTTGAATTTATTGAGAGTGGGTAGTGAATTTCCCGTAATTAGTAAATCATCCACATAAATGAGGACACATAAAAAAATATTTCCGCTAGAGTATGTAAAGAGAGAATAATCTGCATAAGACTGAGAAAAGCCACACTTACGAAGAGCGGCAGTCAGTTTTGAAAATCAGCACCAAGGAGCTTGGCGAAGGTCGTATAAAGATTTCTTCAGAAGACAGACTTGTCCTCGGAAAGAGGACCGAAAACCAGGTGGCGGTCGCATATAAACTTCTTCCTGTAAATCTCCATGGAGAAACGCATTGTGGACATCCATCTGATTAATAGGTCAATTTCTAGCAATAGCGACGGAAAGTAAAGTGTGAACTGTGACCATTTTAGCAACTGGGGCAAATGTGTCCGTGAAGTCAACACCTGCTATTTGTGTGTTTCCCAAAACCACCAAGCGGGCTTTATATCGCTCGATGGTGCCGTCTGCTTTGTACTTAATACGAAAGACCCATTTACTCCCTAGAGCACGTTTTCCAGGAAGCAAGGGCGTTAAAGACCATGTGTCATTCTTTTCGAGTGCATCAATTTCTTGGCGCATAGCAGCGCGCCAAAGAGGATTGGATACTGCTTCAAAGTAGGTGGTGGGTTCGGATTCTGTGTTTACCAATGCTAAGAAATGCCTGTGTGAAGGAGAAAATTTTCTATAGTCCACAAATTGTGTTATAGGGTAAAGGGATGTACCTGAGAGGTCCAAAGAGGATGAGGGAGCAGAAGAGGAATGGGATATAGAAGTCTTCCATGTAGCATTACAATCAAAATCTTGGAGTCGAGCAGGAACCTTTTTAATTCGAGTACTTTTCCTTGTACCAAGTATTTCTGTGGACTGGCTTGGAGAAGGAGCAGCTGGTATAAATGTTACTGGATTTGGAGCCACTGGATGAGGTGCAGTAGAAATGTTCTGGTCCAAGAAGCTAGCTGGATTGGATGGATCCGCAACTGGGCCCATAGTACGGTCTTGACTGGGCAGGACAGAAACAGAAGTTCGGTCGCCGGGATAGAGGTATTGGGCCGTGCTATTAGCAGGGAGAGAATCGACTGGGCCATGCGTGCTAGGCTGTGCGCTGGGCCTCGCTGTCAAAAGGAATGGATACGATTGGGTTGTGTGTACTGGGCCGGTCGTGATGGGCCACACAAGATGCTGGGCTAGGTGAGTCAACAGCTTAGAGAAGGGCTGTCTTGGTCATGGGCTCCTCCTCCCTTTGTCTTATTGGGCTACATCTTGCTGGGCTATTTGCTCTGGGCTGGATTTGTATGTTATTTTCATAAAAGAATTTACTCCCCCTTGCTTGTAAGCCCAAGATTTGTTCCCTAAAATTATAAGAGCTTGCAAAATCTGGAGTACATTGTGGGGTTTCCGAGTCTCTGTATGGAAACTTTGTCTCATAAAAAATTACATCTCTGGATATAATGAACTTCTCCCTTTTTAAATCATAAAATCGCCAACCTTTCTTGTTGAAGGGATATCAAAGGAAGACACACATTCTGCTTCGGGCTCGGAATTTATCTCTAGGTAGATCATGATCATTGACATAAGCTAAACACCCAAAACTTTTAATGTGAGAATAAGATGGTCTTTTCCCATGTAGCATCTCATAAGGCGTTTTTTCATGTAACAATGAAGAGAGTGTGCGATTTATAAGATATCCGGCTGTCAGAACACATTCTCCCCAAAATTTTATGGGTAGGTTAGCTTGAAACCGCAAAGCAGAGCAACATTCAGGATATGCCGATGCTTTCGTTCGACCCTACCATTTTGTTGTGGAGTCCCAACGATAGTGGTCTGATGTATCATGCCATGGGCAGAAAAATATGATTTTAGACAAATAAATTCTGTACCATTATCACTCCGGACTGTCTTTACGGTTTTGCCAAATTGGGTTCTCACCATGGCAAAATAATCTTTTAAAACGGATGCAACTTCGCTTTTCTCTGAGATCAAATATATCCAGACTGCCCTGGAATAATCATCTGCTATAGTAAGGAAATAAGAGGCTCCGATAGTAGACACAGTTTTGTATGGTCCCCATAAATTATAATGAATTAAATCAAAAGTCTGAGATGCCTTATTTATACTCAAAGGAAAGCAGTCACAAGTCTGTTTAGCACACAGACAAATATTACAAGGTGTAGATTTGGTTCTAGAGTCTTTAGAAAGTCCCAATAAATTATTTACCACAAAATCCGAAGGATGGTCCAACCGTATATGCCATAATATGCTGGAATCAAGAACCGTGCTAGAAAAAGCGTACAAAGCTGATAATTGCAACAGCTTGTAGAAGAAAATCTCATTTCTTTGCTCACCCACTCCAATCGGCCTCATCGAGATACGGTCCTGTATAACACAAAAATTATCAAAAAAGGTGATAAAACACTGAGAATCTCGGGCCAATAGAGACAAGGAAATTAGGTTGCATTTAAGTTCAGAAATTAAAAGCACATTTAGGAGTTTGAGTCTAGGAGTTAAGGAGACCAGTACCATTAGGTAGACCAATAGTATACGGGTAGACATTATTTAAAGGTCAACAATTTTGACCATTGTTCACTTTATATCTATGCTGGCAACGAACGGCGTTCCTTCACGTTGGTCTGTCGTGGCGATATTGGCCCACGCATCAGCCGATCGTCCTTGGGCGAGATCTGCCTCGCCATCCACCTCTGCTACTGCGACCTGGTGGTGTTCCGCGGTCTTGGCTACTGCGACTAAACGGAGGTCTGCTCTGATTACAATGCTTGCAAATTATGCCCCACCAGGTCGAAGACAATGAACCCAAAGGTTTTTTTTTTTTTAGCATGTTAGAATTTTTTGGACTTGGGCCTAACTCACCCCAAAAGGTACCTCAAGAGGGGAGGACTGCCCAAGTCTTTATAAAGAGTAATTATTTTCTTTAACTAACCAATGTGGGATTCTCAACACACTCCCTCACGTCCCAGGAATGGACATCTGGTACGTGGAATTTTTCAGGATTGGACATCTGTGTGGATGGCCCAACTCGGGCAGCCCAATAACTGGCTCTGATACTATGAAAGTTTCCGGTGGAGAAAACAATCTATTATTGTTGTCACCATGTGACCAATCCTAAACCAACTATAATTAGGAAATCCTAAATTAACTATAATTAAGAAACCAATAAACTAAATATACATGGATTAGGAGATATAAATCCTAACAATAATAATAATCCTAATCATAGTAGAATTTTAATCATTAACAGAAGCACTAACAATGAAAATAACAACCTCCTCCTTTGCATATTCCAAAGAAATCGTGATCATGAGATCCTTAAAACTTGTTGCAGAATATTTTGTCCATTTTAACTTCAAGGGGTAAGTGTTATAACATATGCATTAATACTTTATTGAAGTCAGTAAAATTGATTTCAAAATTATTCATTTGTTCTTAATTTAGTCTAAAATAATTCTTTTCCAATAATTTATTTCAGAATTATTTTCTTCAAAAATATGACTTATAATCATCCTTTACATAATATAATTTGTTAAATCCCTGCATATATCATCACTTGTATAAATTATCGAAATTAAATTATCTATTTAATTTTCTCTTATTGTATGCTTTTAATTAATTCAGTAAAAATGAAAAAGATATGTGATTAACTAAATATCAAATTTTGACGATATGCTATTGGCTGTAGTGTTACATATATAGAAATTTGGTGTATTCTACCACAAATGAAATGATAATTTCAGAATTAAACTATTGAAAAATAATTTTAAAACTAAATTAGGATTAAATGAATAGTTTCGGAACAAACTTGGTCAATTTCTTAATATTTTAATACAAATGGACTAAACATTAAGCAAATTTGGAATTTTGAACTACATGTAGCGTTTGAAATTCCTTTCTAATTATATTGACAAGTTAAAATAAAAGAATAGATAAAAAAAAACTTAATAAAGTTTTTGGAAATTAAATTCTATATTCATATTGATATGTAGTAGTATTATTGTACACTATTATTTATTTGTTGTTCAAATATACTTTTTGTTTTTGTTGACATAAAGCCCAAAAATACATAAAAAGCACCGATGGAAATGACTAAAAAGAAGTGTGGATGAGGAATTATCTTCAATAATTCTTATCATAGCTGCTGCTTCACTTTCGAGACTAATATATGGAGGACACATGTAAAAAGTTTTTTTTTTGGGGCTAATATGTAAAAGGTTTATTTGATGCTTCATTCCAATAGGGTTTTTTCATATCAGAAATCAACACAAATTTCTTATTTACATCTCATTTATTTCTAAAATTAATTTCGATTTTTCCTTTTGAGGATTGTTCAAATAAGAATTGTATTATCTATAAAAAATATAATAATAATTTTATCATTTTATTTTGTATAAATTACAAATATATCTTAACTATTACACATTCATAACTAATGAATTCTTATTATTAAATCTGTAAAAAAAATTATTGCAAAATATAGTTTAAAAAGATCTTAAACTTTTTAATTATTATAAAATTATTTATTTTTTGATATAATTTTTTCACTGAAGTTAATAATAGAAATTAATAAGTTATAAATATATAAATAATAAAAATGTATTTATAATTTATAAGTAAATATCACGTTAAGTAAACGTATTTATTGTATCTTAAATATGTACACAAGTATTCATTTTTTTAAAGGGGAGGGAAATACAATGTAAAATAGTTTGGGACCGATAAAGACAACTCGGAAATTTATAAGGATAATTCGAAAATTTTCAAAAAATTCATTTTCCTTTCTCTCACTTTCTCTCTCTACATACTTTCTCTCTAACCTCTCTCTAAAAAACTCCCAACTTTGAACATTACCAAACGAAATTAGAAGAAAATATGGATCCTTTTGAAGAATCTCTGCAAGAAAATGTTAGTTTTGAGGTAAGAAATCGATTTTTTTTTTCAGAATTTTGGGGGAGCTTTCGTCCAGATTGGGCGAAACTCACAGTGACTTTTGCTCAATCTGGGCGAAAGTGTGCCCGAAATTCTTAAAAAAAAAATTTTTTTGTTTTTTATTTTTTTAGGATTTTCTTTTTGTAATATTAACTTTTCATTATACATTAAAAGGGTGATGAAGATCCAAATACGTTTGAAGAATTTCTATATCTGGAAGAATATATCGATCTTTGACATTTATTTACAACTGACCGAATATTTAGTTCGAAAGATAAGTTGGTGGAGTGGGCAAAACAAATTGCAATGAATGCGAAGACATATTTAATTATAACTCGGTATCAGAGAGCCAGAATATTTGACCGTTGACCATATGTCACATTGGCTTGCGAATGCGGAAGTTCAATAAAAAAATATAAAAAACCAATAGTCGACGATGAGGAAGAAGAAATACCGAAAAAAAAAGCGTGTACCGTATGGGACAAAAAAATGTGGTTGTCCATTTAAGCTAAAGGGAGAGCAAATGGCAACAAGTGAAAATTGGCAATTGTGCGTACACAACGGAAGGCACAACCATAAAATAGCTGTTTACAGTCACGGTCATGCTCAGTCTGCAAGACTTACGGAGGAGCAGTTGCAACAGACCGAGCAGTTCAGGAAGAATCATGTTCCACCTTACAATATATTACAATTTTTTCGAGAACGAGAAGTTGGTTGTGCAGTTGGGTAAGTTATAAGGGAATTATTAGATTATTTTTAATATTTTATTTAATATTTTAGTTTTATTTTTATTCCATTAATAAATATGAAATTTTGATGTATGTAATTCCCAGAAAATATACAATGTTGTTGCCAAGATTAAGAGGAACCAGATGTAGGGAAGAAATACGGTAGAGGAAGTTCTCCGCTTAAGTGCAGAAAGAGACTACACCGTTTTCTATAGAAATGGTGAGGATAACAACGTACTTAGTGACATTGTCGTTGCACACCCGACATCGATTGCAATGATTAGAACTTGGTCATATGTTCTGATAACAAATACTATTATTTTATCTTAAGAATTATCGGTATCTATTATTTCATTTCTACTATTTCTTTCGTTCAATTATTATTCATCACTAATATTCTTCTTTACTAATACTTATTAATTTATAAATTATTCAATCTTAGAATTATATCATAAAACTGAGGCCAAGAATAACAATGATTTCAAATTAAAATATAAATAGTTTAGCAATTACATAACACATTTTCTTATTAAATACATAATCGTAATCAAACAATTTTAAACTAGTTACATTTACTCTAAATAGACAAAATTAAATAACATTATCAGAGATATTTATTATTACTTTATTATTCACTTTATCGATTTTTATCCTATTTCATTTCCATTATTTTATTCATTTCATAATGTTTTCACAAATCCATAATCATGTTAACAATTAAAAATTATCAAATAAAATATGTTAAACAACTAGTCACACACATTTTACATATACAAAATTAATTAAATAATCAAATATACTATGATAAAAAATTACAACATTTAAACATTTTTAAAAAATTAAAAAAAATGGCACTTTCGAAAGTCGCCGGCGAAAGTGTTGGAGTCCTTCCGTTCACCGCTGGCGAAGAACTCCGGCACTTTTGTCGGTAAAGGACGAAAGTATTTAAAAAAAAACTTTTTTGCACTTTCGCACGTCGCCGGCGAAAGTGCCCATTTTCGGACGGAAATTTCTGTTTTTCAAAAAAATCTTATTTTTTCCTTTTTT
Organism: Catharanthus roseus; assembly: GCA_028651295.1. Classification (NCBI taxonomy): domain Eukaryota; kingdom Viridiplantae; phylum Streptophyta; class Magnoliopsida; order Gentianales; family Apocynaceae; genus Catharanthus; species Catharanthus roseus. The sequence goes on from JAPQWS010000087.1 coordinate 1,430,035, forward strand.
AACAGATATTTCAACGATCTAAAATGGTAAAATTGCAAATAAAAGATAATAGATTGAAGAACTAACCTTTCTTTTTTTTTCAATTTCGACAGTCGGATCTTCCAAAATTTGAGATTAAAGTTTGTAATCCTAGAGAGTATTTAGGTGAAGAGAGAAAGTGTTTAGGTGAAAATGAATTTTTAAAAAATTTTCGAGTTATCTTTATAAATTCTCGAATTACTTTTATCGGCTCCAAAATAGTTTAGAATAAATTGGAAAAGATTGAATATGATCACGAAAAGATTTAGGGGAAAAAAAAAGAATATGATCATGAAAAGGAATAATAATCACTTGGATTTCTGTGATCAAGTGTTGCTACAATCTTCCTCATACAACCACCACTAATATAATGATGGTCTGTTCTTCATTTTAATAACCAAAGTCATAATTACTCCACCTTATGCTAATTATGGTAGCCGTCGCTACCTACTACTCCAGTCCCGCTATATTAGAGGTAGAAATGGGCAAGTAGTTGGGTAATCGTTTGCAAACTGTTCGGTCAAAGTTTGATTCAAACTCAAATCGACTTGTTAAGTAAACAAATTGAACTTGAGTTTCACTAACACTTGTTCAATAATTCATCAAATTTATCGAATCAAAATATATAATTTTTTATTTTATTTTAATTATTATATATAAAAAATTAAATTTAAACTCGAACTCAAATTCAAAATTTTAACGCTTAATCGAGTTCGAGTTAAGTAGAAAAGTATCAAGCGAGTTTGAGCTCGACTCTACTCACGAGATTTTCTAAAATTTTTTTCTCTCAAAACAAAAAGGTCCACCTCCACAAAACTCTAGGGAAAATGCGTTCTCACTTCTTTGGAAAAAATAATAATAATAAAATTAAAACACAACTCAAATAGGTGCAAAAGGTATTTAATAATGTTCCACGTTATAATTGTTTGTTTACTTCACTTTCACTTGTATAGGGTGCTATTTCAGGACTTTTTCTTAAATATAATTATTAAATTTGAAATGAGAGAAACATTATTTATCATTAAGATATTCCATCTCTTATAATATGTTCGTCAAAATTGACAATATAAAAATCATGGCAATAGGTATATTTAGAGTTTAATACCAAAAAGCACGAGGTTTGTTCTAGCTATATTAATAAACAAAAAGTGTTAGTACTAATAATTCATTAAAAAATTACATTTCATAACACTCTTTCTCTTCTCCCATTGTTTTTGGTGTTTCTTTGTGACGAAATGCTAAGGGAAAAAGAGAAAAGAATGACAAAATAACACCTCATAACAAATGCATTGTGGAAACCAATATAAAAATATTACTCCATCCCTCTTTCTTTAATTAATCACATTCCGTTAATTTTTGTAATCTTTTTTATTTATCACATAATATTTTTAAAGTAATATTTAATAATTTTTTTATTATATTCTGCAATTAATAACAAATTTCAACATTTTTTTAATATAAAAACTAGTATAAATAATAATGAAGAAGATAAAATTTTAAAGGACATTCTAGTCTACACAAGAAAAAGATTTTAAAATTTCGTATTTTTTTAAGCAGTTTAATATCTAAAATGTGACAAATAAAAAAAAAAAGAAAATAGTTAATAAAAAACAAAAGAAACAATAAGATTCAAAACAGCATTATAGAAAACCGCTTAATTTGCTTTGTAAATTGGGGTTAATGACAAATAGGTACCCTTAAGTTTAAGGGATTGTCAATTAACAGACCGCTACTTTTTAAATTGTCAATTTTGGGATAGTTTAAGACAAATGTATAATTTTTAAAACTCACAATTTAATCTTCATATCAAGTTCACCTTTAATTTTTCTAAAATCTTTTTAAATTTTCTAATTTATTTCATCTCTCAACTTTTCATCTTTCTTCATTATATTTCACACCAACGCAATCATATATTTAATATCATTTTATGTATATATATATATATATACTAGACTTGTGGAAAATGATTATGATCGAACTGCCTTCTCTTCATTATCTTTTATCGCAATTACTTCCTCTCATTTTTGTCTTGTTTGTACTATTATCTCAAATTTTGATGTTCTCTATCTCTACCATCCTACATCCTTTTTTGTTATTTCAATTTGAAAAAAAAAGGACCAGAGCGCGAAAGAAGAGAGAAGAAATAGTGGCAAATGGAGGAAAATATTAATAGACGGTGACGACAAAAATGAAAATAATGTAAAAAATAAATATAGTTTTTTTAAGAAATAATAAATAAAAAGTTAAGAGTGGTTTTAGATCAACAATATTAAATAGTGGGTCATAGAAACAAAATAACTTTAAAATATAGGGGTTGAATTATTGTGAAATATAATGAAGAAAATAAGAAAGTTGGAGGATGAAATAAATTAGGAAATTTAAAAAGATTTTAGAAAATTGAGAGTTAACTTGATATGAAAATTTAAGGGTTAATTCTATTTAGTACTCTTTTGTTTGGTCATTTGACGATTTAGTACCACATATTTGTTGATTGACAATTAAGCTATCAAATCAAAATTCCAGATAAATTAATTTTGCTGAAAATATTGTGTCCTACTCTCAAGTATAATCTTTTGGCTGTTTATAAAGATTTAAATATGAAAACTCATCTCTTTTCATGTTTAAGTCTCTACAAACAGTAAAAAAATTACACTTGACAATGAGCCATAATATTTTCGGCAAAATTAATTTGGCCGGAATTTTGATGTGATCACTTAATTGTCAGTTTTCATTTTTAAATCTTTACAAACATAAAAACATCACATCTGAGAGTGGGTCACAATATTTTTAGTAAAATTAATTTGACCAGCAACCTGATTTGATCACTTAATTTTCAATCAATAACCATGTAGTACTAAATTGTCAAATAGTCAAATAAAAGTGAACTAAAATGAAATTAACCCAAAATTTAATCATAAATTTTAAACTTATATGTTCCAAATGGTCTCTCAATTAACAATTTAAAAAAATTGATTCTTTAATTAACAATTATTCTAACTTAAAGTTACTTGTTTGTTATTTTTTTCTTTATAGGTACTTATTTGTTATTGACGTTGTAAATTGTATCTGTTAATTGGTGGAGGAATATTGAGAGGAAGAATGTTTGGATCATGTGCGTGCATACACATGTTCCCTATTGCTGAGTCATTATCCCCGTAAACCCACGTTAATTAAGGGGCTTTCAGGTCATTTTCGGACCTTAAATACAGGCAAATATTCAATTGTTAAAGATATATAGGGTCAAATTTGGACTTTTTGTTTGAAAGTCAAATTGGACATTCTTACAACTAGAGATTGTACGTGTACTACTACTTGTTTTGGGGCAATCCAAAAGATTAAGAATGATTAAATATATAATTTTTTTTTGTTTTTTAAGGTAATTTAAGATTTTTTTTTAAATATACTTTTATTTATTATTTTTGTAATTAAATAGTTTTATTATACTCTTAAGAAAGAGCGAGAAAAAAGAGAAAATAATAATTTAAATATTTCAAATTAAAAAATATCTTAATTTTAAAAATATTAATTTTGATTGAGAATAATATCAAATTTTGAAGTAGACTCAATCCTTCTAGTTTTGGTAGATTAGTCAAATATTGTTAAAGTAATAATTTAAATAGAAAATATTGTTGGCGCTTGCTTGCGCACTTTTTAGTTTAATTAAGAGTAACATTATCTATATAACATAAAAAGAAAAAAAAATCTTTTTACGCCCCAATTGATCTAAAAATTTTGTCTCAAATTGAACATGTTAGCAAGACCCATAATATAATGGCAATGATTGAGTAGTCAATTACTCCCTTCCATTTCTAAATAATAGCCACAATGTGGCTTCACATCAAGACAAAGAACATATTGAGCTAATTCAATAAATGAAATTTATTTAATCCACCGTTCTGTTAATTCAAGAATGATAATTTTCTTTCATACATTTGATACATTAAAAAAATGATAATGATGTGATTTGAACTTAAAATTTATTAACAGATAAAAAATATTTTTATTACTTAATAAGTTACTTTTTACTATAAAATTGGAAGAATAATATAAATTTTACTTAAAAATTATAAATTTGGCTAACTTATTTTACCATATAAGTACATATGATTTTATCTTATGGGTGTCATAAGGAAACACGTTAACGTGAATTAAGTTTTTAATTTAAATTATTAATTTTTTAAAATATAATACAATTTCTAATTAAGTTTTTAGATTGCAGTTTTTTAACATATGTCCTGAGAATACACGTAATACAAATAAGTAGCATTTAGAAAATTTTTGGAACCACATATAGGAAGTTTCATATTAGTTTATTTTTCTTTTCCAAAATATTTACTTTTGTATTTGATCTCTAATTATTAATTTTTTTCTTTTTTGGCCATTAACTAATTTACAAGAAATCATTTAATTCTTTTAGACTATTTATAACATGTTTGACTACTGGTCAGAATCTATCTTCGAACATATTACTCTTTTTTGTCAATTTTTATCCCTTTTTGTTTTAATGTAGTCAGAAATAGATTATTGACCAACGATTAAATACGTTAGAAATTAATGGTCCAAACCAATAAAAAAGAGTTACTTGTGAATTAGTGGTTTTTTCCCATATTTGACCAGGTGTTTTAAAAAAGCCACTAAAGTGGCCAAAATTTTTTTTTAACCTTACTACTGTCTATGACTCGATAGGTACAAATTCAATTAGAACGTGAATATGTTCCTTAGATATATCAGGTCGAATAGTCCAAAGGTAACACATCTCATCATCGATGTTCATATTGTACAAAGTATAATTAAACATTTAATACTCTTCATAAAATGAAAGTACCCTCATTGTCATTCGAACGTGCCACTGATTCGGATTCATTCCTCGATGCTTAATTTTTCTAACAAGTTCATCATGTGTCACAATTCGGGTAAAAGTCCATGTTTTCTTGGCCACTCCAGTGAAATAAGGACCAAACACATCTCTAGCATGCTTCGAATCCCAAAATAATACAACTCTAACAGGGTGAGTTGCATCCATGTCCATTGTTTGTAACAGATGTGAATGAAAGGGTTTGAAAGTTTCAGAAATAGAACAGGAAGAAAATGTTGTGAAAGTTGATGTGTGATCTCCAAATTGGGTAATTCTCAATCCGTATATATAGGGTTTAGGGTTTGCATTTAAATCTGTCAATTATTTCGAGTTGTCAAATCGTCATATGGGGTTGTCGATTGCATTCAAAATAAGTGAAATTATTTTGAATTGTCAAATCGCCACATAGGGTTGTCTGTTGCATTCAAAACCGGTGAAATTATTTCGAGTTATCAAATCGTCACATGGGGTTGTCGATTGCATTCAAATCCGGTGAAATTATTTCGAGTTGTTAAATCATCACATAGGTTGGTTGCATTTAAAATCCATCTATGTTTTCGAGTTGTCAAGAAAAGTCGCCCCGAATTGTCACATGAGATTGTCGGAAATAATTTAAATAAATAATATACAAAATATAACAAAGTATCATGAATGATATTCTAAATCCTAAACCCTAACGCCAATTAGATGGAGTAAATCTAGTAGTCCTTTTACCAATACGATGTCCAAAGCCAAGTTGCTGTGCTGGTGTAACGTCATTCGTTGGCTCATCACCATGCTCATCTGAATTGGAAGAAAATGCACGGGATTTAGGCATATGAGGCACAGATGAACCTGCTGTACCCGGAGGTGGAGGTGCATCAAATGACAACCCTACTGCACCCGGAGGTGGAGGTGCATAGGACGTACCTCCTACACTCAGAAATGGTTGAACATAATCTACGTCTGGGCTGTCGAATGGGTCAAATGGGACTTATAATGTGCCTATTCCATTCGGATGTGACGGAGCAACTAGCATCAAACTCAAACTAAATACCGGAGCATCTAATGTAGGACTGTTGAATGGGTCAAGTAGAACATATGAGCTTAGATTTGCACGTCCCTGTCTGCCAAATCCTCCTCATCTCTCTCCTTAAAGTCCAGGATCTGCACGTCCTCGTCTGTCCAGATGTGGAGGGGTAGGAACGCGTTCTTCATAGGCCTTGCCACCGGTAATCTACGGTGCCCCTCTTCACTCCGCAAGCACCACACTTAAGTACAGGCTCCCGGAGACGATAGCGCAATGGTTGTACTGCAAATGTCTGCTGAATATCATGCTAAGAGGGGGTGCAACCCAATTTATCACTAATAGAAATCATGCACCGACAAATGATGGTCTAAACTTTCCTCATGACACTAGTATACTAAGTCGGAGATGATGGTGGTCCCTCCAATACCTCTGTAGTCATGTCATCCACCTTCTGCAGCATGGATGTAAAAAAAATAGTTAGAAAAGAAGTATAAAGAAATAACATACATAAAATGATAAATAAATATTTAATTACCATCATTCGTCTGTCGACCCAATTTGCTGGTATCCATATGTCTGAGTACCACGACTTGCTGGATTGCCGATGTAGATTCGCGTGATATCCTGATACCATTAAATGTAATCATCTCGAGATGATGATAGATCCTCCACGAGTAAAAGAAGGCCATCCCTATGCTGTCTCCACTGATGTCAAACATCTACATAAGTAGCATGCTCAGTCGTCCAATATGTGTGATCATTTTATCTGAGCTGTAATTGATGTAGATCCAGAAGGTATCACAGACAGCAGGTGTAGGCTGATCACGTCCAAATTGTCGCATCACGCGGCCTAGATGGTTATACTCCACTATCTCGTAACCCGCCACAAATCAGACGGCACTAGACCGCGCTCAGGATACGGTAGTCAAACAAACTGTACAATAAATTTAAATATTTAAGTAATAATCACATTAAAAATATAATAAGAAAGTAAAAAAATTATAATTTAAAGTCGTACCTGATCGGATGGCATGAAATCTAATTGATCTCTATAAGTAAGTAGGACATGCATAGGAAGCTGGCTAAGATCAAATGATGTGCACCACATAGCATCAAGTGGAGCACGAGGGTCTAGTTCCACATGCCGATCTAACTGAGGATGCAGTACAGGAATACGTGACCAAGCCCAAGTCTAAAGTAGCACAAGGGCTCCCCTTATCTGTCGTGCACCCCTTAAAGCTACCCCGCATAGGCACCTATACAAAAACCCTAATACACAACTCCCCTAGTTGTAAGTGTCAATGACATCAAAATCCTCTAACAAACTGATGTACAGTACGTGAATCAAACTGCTCGACATATCAGAGAGTATATGACCTCTGAGAAGTAAGAAAATAAAACCTCATGCATGCATGATAAGGTCAATCAGTCTCTGATCCAGTGAACTCTCTCAACAGCCAAGCCTCTAAAGGTTCCTTCTTAACCTTGTATCCTGAAAAGTGAGTAAGAGATAATCGAATACTAGTAAATCTCTCAATCTTATCAATCTAATACTGCTTATGATGCACACTCAACTAGGACCCGTAACAGGCAATCCCTCTATCTGTAAACCCTATAAGACATGCGCATCCTGTAAAGTGACTATCACCTCACCGCAAATCATGTAGAATTTGTGGGTCTCAAGCCTCTATCACTCAACTAAAGCAGTAATAAGTGCGTGGTTGAGACCTATGCAACCACATCTAAAAACTCCCCCTAACCCCATCCTATCAATAATATCAATCAATACTGTAAGCTTGAAACAGATTACAACCGAAACATCTACACTGATGATTAGTAATACATGTCTCATAATCCCCACTCTATATCAATCATGACCTATACTCATGCTGCCTCGTCAATATATCAGGGACTATGAGACCCGATACACATGTGTTGTGACTTCCTCCATCTACATTATATCACAAGGTTTTGGGGTTTTAGGTAGAGTATTGTACACTTCCTAATTTTAAATCTTTACGGGTTTAGAATTTAAAGTAAAATATTTAATATAAAGTACTATTACACACTTTCTAAAGTTTATGGTTTAGGGTTTAAGGATTTCAATGTTAGGGTTTTAGGGTTAAGGTTAAGGTTTTAGGATTTAGCTTTGGGGTTTCAAGGTTTAGGATTTTAGGGTTTAGAGTTTAGGGTTTCAAGATTACGGTTTTAGGGTTTCAAGGTTAAGGTTAGGGTTTAAATTTTTTGGTTTAGGGTCTAAAGGTTAGGGTGTAGGGTTTAATTTTTATCCTTACAATTTTTTTTTTTAGTTACACACTTTAAGGTTTCGAAGTTTTTAGACTAGGATTTCTAAGTTTAAGGTTTATAGTTTTAGAGAAGGTTTTTTGGGTTTACGGTCTCAAGGTTAGGGTTTAGGATTTCAAGGTTAAGGTTAGGGTTTAGGGTTTAATTTTTATCATTACAAATTATTTTTTTAAAAACAAATTACACACTTTAAGGTTTAGAATTTTTTAAGGTTTATAGTTTTTATAAACAATTAGGGTTTAGGCATATCATCTTAATAGCAAAATTTTAAGCAGAATTATTAAAAACACATTTCATCAAATCACATTTCCAATATAAACACACAACTAGTTTAATAAAATGGGTCAAATATGTACAAATCTTTCAAGAACAACAAGCCGTGAAAATAATCATAAAACCCACCTCTAGACAAATAATTACAAGGAATTGATAAAATAACCCAGATCAAATTCATCAAAAATATTCACAATCAAAATAAACAACAATTTTCATATAAACAATACAAATCAACACCGAAGACAAAAATATTAAAAATATTTAGAGAGTAAAACTTAACAATAGGAAATTTACAGAAGGTCGAAATAAATTGAACTCAAATGTTATTATTTAATGAGCTTCTTCTATCGTTCTTCGTACTCCACGGTACACTTTGAAATGGCAGTGGCGGCAGAAAAGCAAGGCAGCAGCGGAAGGAAGAAGAGGAGGAAGGAAGGAGAAGAGGAAGAGAAGAAGAGAATGAAGGAGAAGAGCAAGAGAAGAAGATAAGGAAACTAAGTGTGTGCGGAGGAGCAAAGCAGCGGCAGAAAGCGGGAGGAAAATTTTGTTGGCAGAGTTTTTTTTTTTTTTTTTTTTGTAGAAGAAGGAAAAAGACAGCCTAGGTTTTTTTTTAAGTCGATGTAACATAATAACGCACACAACATGTGCATTATCTATAAGGATAATGCATATCACGTGTGTGTTATTCTTAATCATGATACATACGCTGGATGCATTATCAGCCAGCTCACCCGCCACCTTGCCGCGTCGACACCCACATCAGTAATCTCGCATAATCACGAAATTAAATTGGTAATTAGCAATAACATGCTATGTGCATTATCTTTATAGATAATGCACACTGCGTGTGGCCAAACTGAGATTAAAAAAAATTAGTTGCGGCCTATTTTTAAAAAGTGACCAAATATAACAAAAAAACCTAAATTAGTTAATGATAAAAAAAGATAAAAATAATGTTGAGGACCAAATTTGACCCAAAAAAAATGTTGGGGAGAGAAAACAACATCTAGCCTTAGTCCTTAAAATAAAAATTTTAAAAATTATTTATCCTTGCTCCTATCTTTTTATTTTGTTTATGACCAAGAACTGTGCATGCATTCCACGTTGAAAGCAAGTAAATATAAATGATTTTCTTTTTTTCAAAATTTTTTACTTTTTTGATACGACATTTTTACTATTCTTTTAACTTTAACTCTTTAATATTTTAATAATTCATACAAATCTGCGATCGTTTTATACTTCTCTTCTTCGATTTCGCACCTTCATTAACGTGTACAAAAGGCGCCTAATAACCAATTATACTATGTCGGAAGGAAAAAAGTCTTTTATTTTCTAAATAGCCAAGTGAATTATTTGTTAAAAGAAATCACCAAGTTAATGATTATTGAAATGCTGAAGATCAGCAGCAGTTGCCACCACCAGCTTTACTACATGACTCTTTTTTGGCTCAGAATCCCGAATATATTGCATTAAACATAATAATGGCCAAAGGTTACATCATTATAACCATAAGCGTGACCTAGTCACCTTTCTTTTACCTTTTACGAATGGGTAAATATCATGAATAAATTGAAAGGATCCATTTTTTTTCTTTTTAAAATTTAATTGAAGACATTACGTAAACCCTATAAGTAAAGAAGAGTTCTACTATAGTTGTATAAACTTGGTAAATAATCAAGTCAGTAATGAAATATGTTGAAATTAATAAAAAATTGAGATTTTCCAGAAAAAAAATAAAAAGTGAGATTTTCTAATTAAATGATGGAGAGCATGACATCCTCTATTAATTTTTTACTTATTTTATTGTGTGAATTTTTATAATTTTTTTTACTTGTTACATTGTGATTTTAATGCAATATAAATTTCAATCTCTTTTTATTCTTTTAACTTGAAAATTAGTAAAAGTAATAATGAAAAGAGAGAAAATTTTGAAAGATATTCTAATATATACAAGAAAAATATTTATATTCTATTAAATAATATATTAAATAGTATAATGGCTATTAAATAGTACTAAATATAATATAATGCTAGTAGTCTTAAAAACCGTGCCATGCACATAATTTGTGGATTTAAATTTGTTTTTGAGGGGGTGGTTTTAATTTTGTTTGAGGGGTGGTTTTAATTAAAAAATATTTGTTATTCAAAAATAAAAAATAATTTTTATGAAATTTGGATTTGGCCAACTCTCCTCAACTTTATACACGTTTTTACTTGCTCCACGCTGTAATTATTTTTTACATGCACGCTTGTATTTGCTTCTAATGATTTCCACCATTAATGTTTAAAAAAGGTGATGGTGCGGATATTTAATTCATTCTCGCCTTTAGATATTATCTCCGATCGAAAATATAATTATATTTTTATAATAATTTAATAATTTTTAAAATATATTTTCATTTATTTATTTTAATTAAAATGTTAAAATTAATTAATATTTTGATCTATTGAATATTGGAGTTTTGAAATAGGAAAGAGAGGAGTGAGAAAAAAGAAAAAAATGTAAATGATATTTTTAAATTAAAAAATATTTTAATTTTTAAAAATATTCATTTATGACAAGAATTCAAAAATATTTATATTTTGGATGGGAGACTAGATTAAACGTGTCCAAGTGGGAAGTGCTCCTATTGATGACAATAATATGAGTTAACGCATGGGAGTCAACAAAAGTCAATTAATTGGTTCGCCCATCAATAAAATATTATTGTATTTGAAATAATATTTGTACTCATAGAAAATACGAAGTATTTTTTTTATATATTTTTATTCTGTCCCCATCAAGCTCATGTAAACAATATATTAATATAGGCCTTCTCAAAATTTCTTTATGGAGTGAAAAACAAAATCATCATTGTTAAAAGAAAAAAAAAAAGAAAAAAGACCAAATCATCATGGGATGGGATGGGAACAAAAATATTGTTCCATGGATTCAATTAGAGGACAGAATTGACATTCAACAATTTGGTTCTATTGGTGGTCTTCCGGATTCATTTTGGCTGCCTCTGCTAGAGTCCACATTGTTTTTTTATTTTTTTGAAAAATTAATCCTTTATTTAATCTTAATTCAATTACAAAACTAGTTTCTTTAATAATTCTAGTTTTAGAATTAATTTTCTTCTCTTAAGCTTACCTTTTAAATAAAATATGTCAGATTCATGCATTTCTTAATTGCAAAAATTATTGATATGAGGCTAAGATAAGGCTAAGAAAATTTGTTAATTTTTTCAATTTCTCTTTTATATATGTCCAAACTAATAAGATATCTTATCTAACAATTACATGAAAGAAGAAAAAGACAACCTTTCGTTAAAAAAAAAAAAAATTATTTAATTATAATTCACCACAAAAACCTTTTCAAAAAGGTGGTAGCTTAATATTTTACCATGCGATAATTCATAGATTCGATCAACACTTCTCCTCTCTCAATGTATAAAAAGACCCATTTTTAATTATAATTCACTACAAAAAAAAAAAAGAAACCTATTTAATTATCATCCTTCTTTAAATTTTCATTATTTAGATGAAGTTTCCTCTTGGTGAAGTTGTCAACGCTCATCCAATTAGCCTAATATAGAAGACAGACTGATGGGCTGAATCTATAAGTATTAAGGCCCACAACATCTGCTCAATTAGCAATAGCCCATCTCTCAGGTTGATAGGCCCTAAATGTGTTACTTTTCCCAATCGGATATATAAGATTTTTATTATATTATATTTTTAAAATAGAACCTTATACAATTAATGAATAAGTCGCTTAATTTATGAATTTCCGTGTCTACTCTTTGTCCTCTCGTTTTCTTTCTTCCTTTATAGGGAGTTTATAATTTCCACAATAAAATTACGAAAAGTCTATAAAAAAAAAACCTCATTTATGTCTCTCTCACCTCTAAACACTTTGAAAAACCTTAGAGGGGGAGGAAGTGAATAAAGTTTTTGGCTAATTTAAAAACTTTTGCACAATTAAAATATAGAACCTCCGATTTTGTTTGAAAAATAATTTAATAACTGTTTTTAATAAAATTCCTAACGAAACAAAATCTCTTTTATAAAAAATGTCCAAACAAAAAAATACAAAGAGAAAGACAAAGTATTTATAGTGGTTCACTCTCTTAATAGAGCTACATCCACTATCTTATGACTTAACTCAAGGATTTCATAATTTCCACTAGTCACAAATCTTTACAAAACGCCACGATGAGGATCACCCTTCAAGGGTTTTGCACATAAACCTTAATGATCACAGAACAATACAAGATAATAAAAATATCAAACGATCCCCCAAAGAGTTTTCAAAAAACCTTTGATTATATTATAAGATGTGAGAATAGAGTTGGAACAATATTACAAAAGAAGCTTGGGATGAATAGACTACAACTTTGTGAAGTGATTCTACAAGCTTCCCTTCTTCCTCTTTGAAAAATTGATCAAACTATGTAGTTTCAAGAAGTTTTTCTTTTGAATAAAATAAGGATGATTGAGAAAATGTCTTTAATGCTCTTAAATGTGTTCTTTAAGAATCCTTCAACAACTTTAAAATTGTGGCGGATCAAAAGCGCTTTTATAAGTGAAAGTAGAAAACTAGCCGTTACAGCAACAACAGTCATATTTTTCACAGAGAAAACAAAAACTGGACGTCCTATTTTTAAAATAAGTCGTCCGATTTTTTTGGGAACAAAAAAATAGGAAGACTAATTTCTGTAAATAACAAAAATAGGATGACCGATTTTTAGGATGCTTTAAGAAATTCTGACATCCGTTTTTTAAAATAGGATGACTGGTTTTTATGGTCCTTAAAAAATTGGACGACCGTTTTCAGAAAATAGATGACCTATTTTTAAAAAAATGGATAACTTACTCTTCTGTTTTCCAGACTTTGTGAAATATTTGTAAAATACAGATTTTTCTTCAATCTAAAAACATTTATTCTTGATGCAAAAGCTTATACACGCATATAACAATTTCAAAACCTCAAAGCTTAATCAAAACACTTAGTTTTTCAAAGATAATTTCTCAAAAAAAAGTTTCTTCTAAGGAGCTAATCATAAATGATCAAGAACTCAAAGAAATTAATTAGGGAGCTTTACATATATACCTTGTAAAGTTATTCCTAATCATTCTTCTTATCTTCAAGGTCTTTAACTTGATCACTTCTCTTGGATTCCGTAGACAAAAACATAATAAAAGACATACAAAAAATCGCCAATAGGATCTGCACATACAAAAAAAAAAAAAATAACCGATTAGAAAGAAAAAAAACCTCAATGTTTTTTATGCCACAAGGTGTGGAGGCACTGCTATTTATGCTTCGCCCTCTATCGATATCCACGCGAAAACCTCCTCTGCGAGCGATCGAGATGCGAGCCCCTCAACGTTCTGAAAATTATTCAGAACGAACCCTAACTATCTGGTAATACTTTTGAATTTTGGAGAGAGAGGCAAGACATTATTCTGGCCTTTACTAGGTTTTAAATTTTTTTAATCAGAAGAAGTCATCAACGTAAAAAGGTTAACATAACATTTTATAGCTGTCAACATTAGAACTCTAATTGTCATCTAATGACAATTTTAATCTCATCCGTCTATTACTATAATCATCCAAAGATTGGATGAACAGTATTAAGTAATTAATTTTATTTATTTGAAAAATAAATTAGTTACTTATTAACTTATCAAATAAATACAACACGAAATCTGATCCCCTTTTGGTATACGTTCAACGAACCTGGACACGATCTAGATTAATTAGACGTAGACATCGTGCTCACAAGATTGTCTATACGTGTGACCCTGTAGGTTCACTTAACGTTGGCAGTGTTACCACTAAACGACGAAGCCAGGAGCGGAAGGAGTTTATTATATTCTTTTGTAGGGAAATCAAACTATTCACATATATGTCTTGGCCTCGGGAAAAGACTTCCATCTGTCGAGCCAAAGCTTGTCTTTCCGATGCAGTAATAGCTTACATTTCTTAGTCAAACGTGCTTCGCGTAAGTACTACCTTTAATGAGGATTCTTCTAGCAGCAAAAGAAGAAAACTGCTACTATTTAAGTCCAATCAAAAGAAGAATACATAGAAATACGGAGAATCAGCTTCCGTTCAGGAAGCCTCTATTCAGTATGGGCTAATGCCAAAAAGAGAATATCAAGGCAGGGACGAAAGGGCTGCTCCAGGGGCGACCGCCCGTTAAACTACCAAAGAAACTGTGCATGGGATATCTAAACTATTTGATTCCCCCTTCCCCAGGCTTGATTAAGGTAGTTCAGTGGTTCAATTACTTCGGGGTATGGGGAAACTGTCTCGAGAGCCCAGCAATGGAGTGAAAAATGTCCTATACATTTATCGACAAAACATAAGTGACATCTAGCAAGATTTTATGCTTACCCAAGTTAAGCAAAAGATATGATAACCTAACATCAGTTTTAATATTTAGTCATTTTGTCACATGATATCCTAATTAAGTATAAGGCATGGACCGAGTCATCCTTATAAAACTTAATTAACCATTTACTTGATCAGCAGATAGACTGTTCTGATAAATAATATTAATAACACCTTATTAATACTTATTTGAGCATGGACAGGCATATTCTCCAATCTTCCTCATCAAGGGGCCCATGAATATCTCTCTCTAATAAGAGAGAAACAAATATCTTTCACTATCTTTAATATTCAAGTCATGACAAGAAAATAGTCCAACCAATAGTCATAATAATCACCTAATTAAAAGTGATGTTTGACTATGTCAAAACAAATTTTCTCCCTATGCAAGAAGCATTAGAAACATTTTGGTCAAAGGACACCAAATATAAAATTGAGAAGAAATGCTTATGACTTAAACCCATGCAATATTTCTTCTTCACTTTAGGTCATGTCCAATACAATATTCTCATTATATATTTATGAATTGATTTTATATCTCATATTCATGATAAGTAAAACTTGATCATCAATCAACTTCATACTGGTTTAACAATACAAGATGTGATAAAACTAGGAACAAACAAGATAGTATTTTATTAGCAAGAAGGGTTTTACTATCAAGTCACATACTTGATGACCAAGAACATAAAATACAATTCAAAATACATGCCACATAAATAACCAATATAAATGTAAGTCAATTGGTCTAGGGCATATAACTAACAACTTCATCTTCATAAAGACATGTAATCTTGAGTGATCTTTTACTTCTTTGTAGATCATCCTTGAGACTCCTTTTGTGCATCTTTTGTTCTTCTTACAAAACAACTTCTATTATCACAAAGCACAAGTTAATCATAATCAAAACACTTAAACAAATATGCCCTTAGGACTTCCACACTTCCTCACCCTACTCTCTTTCTCTATAAGACTCTCTACCTTCCAAGCAAGATTTAGAAAAATCTAACCATTAAAGCAACAAAAAAAAAAATTGTTAGTAAATTATTCTATACCCATTTATCTATATTTTGAGCCCAAAAAAACCCATAGGATCTGAAATGAGGATGTGTGGAAGTTGCTACCGCACTACAGAGCGGCGTGCGTGACCTCCTGGCGTACGACACGGGAAGGCGCTACCTCCTAGCTCAGGCACAATGGTTATGCTACACCCTCCCATTTCCGAATTTCATTTTCTTAATTAATAAATTGTGTATAAATTGTTATATTAATTATTATTATTATTACTTTCATTGTCCATTATGTTAGGTTTTTTAGTTAATTTCATGTACTAGTATACTTTTTCATGTCATAATTATGAATTGTGAATTTTTCATGTAGTATATTTAATTTATGATGTAGTTAAATATTATATTGGTTTGTGAAATAATTAGTTCTTAATTATGTGTTAATTTATGCATTAGGATATATATTAATTTAAGTCGTTTATATGGAAGTAAATAGATTAAATAATTAGAATTATTTTAAGAGTTTTTAATTAGTAATTTGAATTAAGTTAGTTAATTTAATAATTATTATCTTCCTAATTTAATCATAGTGTAAATTAAATATTTGAATAATCAATTATTTCATAATAATTTAATGAAAATAATTTATTTCATGAAAAATAAAGGAATAAGAATTAAATAATTATATTATAATTAAAATCAATTCCTTAATTAAATAATAATTAATTAGCGTAATAATGTAATATTTTATTAATAAAAATTTGAATTAATTTCATAAATGAATAATCATTAATTAATAAATAAATATTTTGACTTCTACCTACCATATGTCATATGTAAGTAAAGAGATTAAATAATATAATTAAACTAAGGTTTTTAGGGTTAGTAATTTGAATTAAGTTAGCTAGTTTAATAATTACTATTTTCCTAATTTAATCATAGTGTAATTTAAATATTTGAATAATCAATTAGGTAAATAATAATTTACTATAATAATTTAGTTCATTAAAAATAAAGGAATAAGAATGAAATAATTATATTATAATTAAAATTAATGTCATGATTAAATAATAATTAATTAGTATAATAATATACTAGTTTTATTAATAAAAATAATAATTAAAAACATAATTGAATAATCATCATTTAATAAATTAATATTCGGACTTCTACACAAAAAACAATTTAAAGAAAAAAGTTTAAAATTCATTTAGATGGATCCAGAGCAGCCTAGACGCACATATACAGGATTAGGTCTGGTTGTAGACAAGAGCACCGGACTCACGGTTGTACGATAACAACCTCTTCTAGGAGGCTTAGGGTAGGTACAACATATTTGATGTACCTAAGACACCTCCCAGTGGGATGTTTCATGGGCTGGATGCACTTGGGTCATCGGTTCCGCCACCCCCTATTTGCACTAGGGTTTGGATGCCTCACGACCTGCATATTCTCGTACCCTTCCAGTATTCAGTAGTGCCACCCTAAACCCTCAATTACCATCTCCTCAAGGATGAGGATACACAAAATGTGGGAATTCATCTAAATAAGGAAACTCACAATATGTATATCCACAAGTCAGTGGCATAACAGATGACTCGACTGAACTCTGACCGCTACTGCGTCCCCTACCCTTGACCCACGACCGGTACGTAGTGGTCGACCTCCCCCACGGGAGCTTGATCCTGAACCTAAACCAGAACTCGAACCTGATCCGGATCCACAAATATTCTTGAACAATCTATGAGCAATCTATATATGCTCCCAATATGACTTTTCTCTCCTGGTCGAGTCCGTCTTTTTCCAACCCTTAGTATTTAAAGTGTCTGGAGGAGTAGTTAGCGGTCCTTCGAGGTTCGACGACAAGACAAGATGCAATATATCTCAAGCCGCATGACGCCACTCTATCAACTGTTTGAATATAGACAAAATGCATTATTAGTAATACGCAATACCTAAATCATATATAAAATAATTCAAAAATAACATTAAATTAAAATACCTGTGATGGTGGACGTTGTCTAAACTCCTCTAGAATGCGGTGATATCATTCTTCTGGTACGTCATGTCATCCACGATATTTGTAGAATCCTGATTGCCAAGTCCCGACAGCCCGTCTATCACAAGTAAGGCTGTAAACGGGTCCAGACCCTCAAGGTACCCCCAGACCCAGACCCGTACCCTTATATTAAACTTGGACCCATACCCGGACCCATACCCTCCAGGGTATAAAATTCTGGACCCAGACCCGACCCTCGAGGGTCCAGGGTAGGGTCTGGGTATACCCGTACCCGTATGATATTTTTTTATCTTTTTTCTTGTTAAACAAAAATATATAAAACAATGTATAATCCTAAAATAAAAATTTTAACATGAATAACATAATCTCCTCAATGTTTCTTTCAACAACTACAATCATTTAACATATACATAAATGAATCGAGATATAGACCCCTTTAACTATATTAAATCAGTCTGTAATCCAAATTCCTAGACAACCTCTGAGCAAAGATATATGTAATAATACGGTGTCGCCTAAAAGATAAGTCAAATAGTAGCATATAAGATAGAGAACGACAAAGAAAAATAAAGAAAAAGATTGTCCTTTTTGTCATGATTCATATTTTCATCAGTTCTATGAAATAAAAAATAAGACAAAAATATTACTATCATAAATTGCGTTTACACGGGATGAAAGAATATATTTTTATATTTAGTAAAAATAAATTATTTGTGAAATGGCATTTGAAATAAAGTTGAAAATAAATAAATAAATAATTTGAAAGAGGTTAGTTGGTCCATGTCCATCAACTAAAGAGGCTCTATTTAGGACTGAAAAGGAGGAAAAAAAAGAAAAAAGGACTAAAAATGAGGAAAAAGAGAAAAGGACTGAAAAGGAGAAAAAAAGAGAAAATGACTGAAAATGAGGAAAAAAGAGAAAAGGACTGACAAGGAGGAAAAAAAAGAGAAAATGACTGGAAAGGAGAAAAAAGAGAAAAGAACTGAAAAGGAGAAAAAAAAAAGAGAAAATGACTGAAAAGGACTGAAAAAAGAGAAAATGACTGAAAAGGAAAAAAAAGAGAAAAGAACTGAAAAAGAGAAAAAAAAAAGAGAAAAAGGTTGACAACATGATTCGGACATGCACTGTATATATAAAACAATGTATAATCCTAAAATAAAATTTTTAACATGATTAACATAATATCCTCAACATTTCTTTCAACAAATACAATCATTTAACATATACATAAATGAATAGGGATATAGACTGGTTTAGCTATATTAAATCAGTCTGTAATCCAAATTCCTAGACAACCTCTGAGCAAAGAGTATATGTAATAATACAGTGTCGCCTAATAGATAAGTCAAGTAGTAGCATATAAGATAGAGAACGACAAAGAAAAACAAAGAAACAGATTGTCCTTTTTATCATGATCTATATTTTCATCAGTTTTATGAAATAAAAAATAAGACAAAAATATTACTATCATAAATTGCTTTTACACGGGATGAAAGAATATATTTTTATATTTAGTAAAAATAAATTATTTGTGAAATAGTATTTAAAATAAAGTTGAAAATAAATAAATAAATAATTTGAAAGAGGTTAGTTGGTACATGTCCATCAACTAAAGAAGCTCTATTTAGGACTGAAAAGAAAAAAAAGAGAAAAGGACTGATCATGAGGAAAAAAGAGAAAAGGACTGAAAAGGAGAAAAAAGAGAAAAGAATTGAAAAAGAGAAAAAGGTTAACAACATGATTCAAACTGCACTACCACCAAGCCAAATTTTAACTTTGCCTCCTTAACCACTTGGACATACTTCCTTAAGCACATTTATTACTCTCCATCTAATATAATATATATGAATATATATTATTATTTTATTAATACAGGTCTACGGGTATACGGGTATGGGTATTATCATACCCTGCCTAGACCCATATAACAAAATAAATACGGGTACGGGTCCGTGAGTATAAAATTTAAACCTTACCCGTTAAAAACGGGTATAGACGCGTATGAGTAAGACCCACCCCGTTTACAGCCCTAATCACAAGAGATGACCAGAAATGTGAACACTATCAATTTAAAGGAATGTATTTTTGGTATCTAGCAATCAACTCGCATGAATAAGATAGACCTTGTGAAGTCCAGACCCAATGTCTAGAAAGAGTCTCCGAGTTGCTCATGATCTTCGCGACTTTAAGTATTTCTTTTTTATAATCCTCAGTTCCAAATGACTCACTTTGTCACAAATATTGGTTAACACAAGATTGCTCTTGGCATTATCTTTCTCCTTCAACTTGGAATATTCTAGCAAAGTTTTAATGGCAGAGATCTGCGACTCAATCTTTGAATGTATCTTATTAAAAACAGTATCCAAGTCTCCATGAGATGTCTGAAGGAACATCTTCGACACAAAATGTTCAGACTCAACTCTATTAGTCATCTCAGATCTGAAATGTAAGATTTTCCAAGCCACAATCTAACGAATTTAAAGGCACAAGTGTTCAACCATTCATTATACAAATAATCCAAGAATCACTACATATTATGCCAGTTTGTATTCAATTTTTTCAATCTCTTGGAGTAATCATCTAACTCCTGGCAATTCACCAATCTTCTCCATGTACCATGTACAAACTTTTCAGCTGATTCCTTACCAATCACCGGGATTAATTTTGCCTCGATATTCATTTCGATATATCTCCAGCAAAACATGTGGTATGATTTATTAAACACTAAAATATAACTGGCATCAAACCTATTTCTTTATCTGTAATTACCATTGTCGGTTCTGGTACATCGAAATATAATTTTTTAAGTTCTAGCACCCATTGATCAGTAGCAGCTTGTTCATTACGCATGAATACAGTATTTATATAGAATTTTTTATCGGCTGATGTCATCCCCACTGCCTCAAATAAAGGCATGTTATACCTAATTAGAATAATAATTTTTTAACTAAACATCAAAGAAAATAAACATAGAAATATTATAATTAAATTAACTAAACATCTATAAAACCTTAAACCTTAATCTTCTTTAATTTTAAATAAACTTAACATGCATTCTCAATATTTTAAATAATACATCCCTATATAAAAATAAAGGAAATAAGATTTTAGATATAGAGAGCAATTAGTAAATGGAATAACGAAACATTTTATTATTAAAGCAATTTACTTGTTCGTTTTGTAGGTTGTGTCTAGTACAAGTACATAAGGCCACGTCTTCAACATCTGAATAAATGCCGGATGCCCGACAACTATATCGCTAAGCACTGTGCTCTCGTCACAATTCCTCCAAAAACAGTATATCAAATATTTGAACACACGTGAAGCACTTCTTCCACTATGTTGCGTCCCTGCATTCTTTCTTCTTAATCTTTGCACGAGTATTATATATAGTTCGAGAACTAAAATTAAATTAAAATGAGATGATTAAAACATAAATAATATTATATTCAGTCTAATATGAATTAGGTAAAATTAAGATGAGCAACACAGTACTACAACACACTTTGCGATAGTATCAGGATTATTTTCTCGCAAATTCGCAATTATCAAACGAGGTGCTCACCTACTCAATTGCTCGGTCAATTTGCACTCCTTATCTGTAAGCTTTGCAGCCTGAGAGTGACTCTGATGATAGACACCAATTTGATGATTGTGTCTTCTATCTTTTATAAATAATTTACAATGTGCTCCGTTAACATCTTCCTCGCTTTTTAATTTAAACGGACAATTACATTTCTTAGTTCCATATGACCCCTATGTTTCACGAGAATTTGTTCTACTTCTTCATCGCCCTGTATGACCTTACTTTTTTGTGTCTTCCTCCAATAGCAACCAATATAAACGTAATACCTAACCCTTAAGCCCTTTTTTATAAAATAATGTGTAGTTGTCACATATATGTTAACTGTTTTTGCTCTGTTTTTTACCCAATCAACCAAAGCCACTTTCGAATTAAATTCACAATCCGTTTGAAATAAATAACTGTAGTCTACGAAATGCTCTGCGTGAAAAATATCCTCATATTGTTCATAATCTAATTCATTATCTTCCTACAAAATATTAGAATATAAAAAAATATAAACAACTCGTATTTTAAAATAAAAAATGAAACCAAGTAACGTAACAACATATTCATAATTAACCCACATAATAACTTGTTAATTAAGAACATATTAATTATAATTAAAATTAAATAATTAAAACATGTTATTATAATCACAATTAAATAATTAAAAAACATTACTTACAATTAAATTAAAAAATTAAAACATAAAACACATAATTAACATACATATTAAATAATACTAAGTTAAACATAAATAACGAACATAACATAATTACTAACATAATCGTATTGAATATGAAAAATTAATACAACATATTAAAAACAATTAAAATAACACACAATTAACTTATACATATTTTAGAAAAAAACTGAAAAATGGTTAATGGAATAAGCTGGCACACCATACGAGCTGGTGCGCCAACCACTAGCGCATGGGTTTAGGGTGTGCGCTAGTGGCTAGCGCACCAACTCGTCTGGTGCGCCAACTTCTTTTATTCGATTTTCCAGCGTTTTTAGGGTCGATTGTAACTCAAACTTTATATTTTCTAGTACGAAATCTTCAAAATTATCCATGTTTAAACTCGAAATCTTCAAAAACTTTCAAAAATTTAGTAGAAAATGTAGAGAGAAGTTAGAGAACAAGAGAGTAGAGAGAGAAAGGTGAGAGAGGGGAATAAGGTTTTTTTGGTGAAATTTTCGTAATTTTATTGTAAATTTATAAATCCTCATATTTATATTATTATTCTAAATAAATTGTATGCCGCGTTTATCAAATTCATAACATTTATTATGTTATTTTGTTTTTATTGTTACAAATATAAGTAAATCATCAACTTTAAAAATTAGAAATACTATAGTAAAATTTATATAAATATTATAAAGTAAATATTTGGAGACCTTCATAGAAGATCATCGTGCACTTGCAATTATATCTGTTGTTGCTTGCCACTCATGCCCCCAAAACCCCAAAAAAATTACTTTACACGAATATTAAAGCACTGGAATATATACTTTATCTTTTTTTTACTGGTCAAATTTTGCACATCACGCAAAAAAAAAAAAAAAAATACAAACTTAAGGAAATTCTTTTTATATATATATAAATTAAATTACCCTTTTTCTACCTTAATTTATTAACATTGAAAAAATTCAAAATTTAACTTGAAACTTGTGTGGAATAATGAATGATTGTTAGAATGGATATTGGAAAATGGTAAAAGTTATTGAGAAGAAATAATTACACTTTTTCATAGCATAGGGATTGAGAGAGAGGTTGATATGTTGAAAGAGTATAATGAGAAGATTTTGATTAAAATTGCATTGTTTTCAACAATATGACAAGTAAAAAAACACAAGAATTCACACAATGCGACAAGTAAAAAAATAGAATGAACATTATTCAAAGAGTAAAAAAGAGGTTCTGATTAATTAAATGCACGTTTTGTAGAATATTAATCTTTAAGTTCAATTTACATACTATATAAAGTTTGATTCACACATTAGAAGATCTAATTTAAGTGAAATTTATTAGAAACTCATAAAGTTGGATCGTTTTGATAGTTTTGATACTTTATTTAGTATACTTTTTAGTACATATTTTTTATAGTAGTTTTATTAATAAAAATCCTATATAATAAAAGATAAACTATAAACTTTAAAGATAAACCTTAAAGAAAAGTTACTGTTAAAGGGAATGTATTAGAGGATGTATGAGAAGATGTATTAGACAATCATGAGTAAAATTTATAAACTCTTTTTTCGAAATTACTTTTGATCTTACCCTTTTGCGGTAAATGATCTTAAGGGATAGTAATTAGTCAAGAATTTATTGTTAGCCCGTGAGGCTTTATTCGAGTAGTAAAAATTGAGACATTTCAATTAAAAAAGTAGGAAGTCGACTCCTGTTAGATGCAAGAATTATTTTCGATCAAGTTTAGCACCTCTTGTATAAAAAATTCCGCTATGGAGAATTTTGTTGTTTTCTTCGGCTCCTAAGCGAAAAGCTACAACTAGGATTTTATAGTTATAGTTTAGTGCATGGAGAATGGACAAGTGATGACTTTCCTAAGGTAAGGTAGCTTTTAATTATAGGATAACATTACCATTGAGAACCTTAATCTTCTGTTAATTCCATTGTCCTTTTATATATGTCCCTTGCAAACAAAGCAACCTGCCTGCCTTTTCAATTTTTGAATAAGACAACTTAACTAACATTGTATGATATCTTCCTCTCTTATATTTTTCTTCCTCATTTTCTTGGCAAAGATTTTTCCTTAAAACATATTTTGAAGAACGGACAAAATCAAGGTGCTTAAAAATAGATAAATTAATATATATATATGTTTAGGAAGATTTGATTGGGATGTGAATCGAATTTATGACCTGTATGAAAAAAGTTAGATTAGGTGCATTTGGATTGGATTAATTAATACTGAAAAAGTTAATTTTTTTCTCAATTTTTATGAAATGTAAATAGTTTGTAAGAGAAACTGTGAGTTTCAAAAAAAAAAGTGTTTTTCTTTCTAAATTCAATTCAAATGCACCCTTGTGTGGAATACACATATGGCCGCTCGGATCGTCTGTACCACTTTATGTTTCACTCTCTGTACTACTTTCTAATTTAGTATATTTTATTAATAAAATCTATTAAATAAAAGATAAACCCTAACTTCCTAATTTAATATATTTTATTAATAAAACCTACTAAATAAAAGATAAACGCTAAGAAAAAATATAACACTACATATTTTATTAATAAAATCTATTAAATAAAAGATAAATCATAATTTCCTAAATTTGTATATTTTATTAATAAAACCTATTAAATAAAAGATAAACCTTAACACTACAAAAAGAATTATCTTCCTGACGAATTTTTTTGTGACGAAACAATAATTTATCACGATAAGTGACTTTTCGTGATGAAAATAGCTTTGTCATAAAAAGACACTTTTCATGATAAAATTTAATTTTCGTCACAAAAAGTCAACTTATCATGACGAAGAACAATTTTCATCACAAAAAATTATACTTATCGTGAAAAAATCCTTTCGTTATGATAAGTTTGACTTTTCGTGACAAAATTTTATAGCTTTGTCATGAAAAATTACAATTATCGTGACAAAGTACCACATTAGTCACAATAACTATGATTTTCTTGACAAAAATTTAGTTTTGTCACAAAAAGTCTGACTTTTAAATTTTTATAAATTATTTTAATAATCATTAATAATACTCGTAAAAATATTATTTCTAAAAAATTAATGAAATAGATTTTTAAATTTTTTATTAATTTTTTAATTTAATTCTGATTCATAAAATAATTAAATTTATGTTAATTTATTTTGTTAATGATTTTGGAATTATAATAGGATTAGGATTATTATTCTTATAATATTAATGCATGTATAATTAGAATTCAAGTTTTCAAGTCATAATTAGATTAGCTTCCTAGTTATAATTTATTTAGGATTTCTCAATACTTTATAATTATATAATATAAACTATTTTACAATAATACGCAGAAAACGTTGATGGTTTTCCTTTCTGCAAACTTTCATATTTTGTATAGTTGTTTAAATAAGCTATAAGATTAGTATTACGATTATTTTGTTTAAACTGCATATTGATAGAAGAAATTAAAGTACATAAGTGAGGGTAAATGCAAAAAGAAAAGAGAAAGAAAAAAAAGATGATATATAAAATAAATAGGGATACTTAGCGCAAGGGAACAATTTGGCATAGTAGAAAATTCACTACTACAACAACAAGGGGAGGTCCCGAGTTCAAAAATCTCCCCCTTACAAGACTTCAAATAATTAAAAAGGGAGCGTGCAAGGTATGCTTGCTGGGTAGTCGTTGAGCGATCATTTTAAAAGCTCATATCGGATGAACTTTTAGTGACGAATTTTAGTTACAAAATTTTTTGTCATTAAGGTCATTTTTTTTAGTGTAGCCTTAAGAAAAAATATATTACAAGTAATACTAACAATTATGGATGCACATACCATATATAAACTTTGAAGTAAACTTAAAAAGTAAACCTCTTTCCCTTGTGTTGATTTTGTAAAAAATTAATTTGTGAAAAAGGATGCATATGCTATTTCTGAAATTTTGTATTAGATTTCATGCCCTAATACTGGTGTAAACATAGCACTAGTAATTATTAATTGGCAGTCACTCAAAACTTTTTTTTTTTTTTTGAATGTCACTCAAACCATATAGCATGCATAAAATAGAAAAATGAAATAAGCAAATCAAATTGTGACCAACAAAATCAATAGAATTATGATGGCTGAGTTGATTTTTGGTCAGAGGACTTTTGATGAAAACTAGTAATTAATTTCTCAATAGCTTAACCCGAAAGCAATGAAAGTCATAGTGGCATTTATGTGTAAGAGTGTTGGTAAGTAGAAATGTGTCTACTCCTCACAATAGCAATAATACTATTACATGATTCCCATAGCCCACCCACCATTATACATACAATATTGAAATTTCCTTTGTAAAGTTTTCCCCAGCAGTGGGTAACTCAAAGATTCCAATCTTTTTTAGAGTTTCCTCAATTATTTAGAATCAGATCATAACCTTTAATTAAATTTAGACATTCTATAAATCGAGTTCAAATACTTGACACATATTCTTTTAACATAAAACTAAAAAAAAAAACAAAAATATGCACATTCCGTTTGGAGTAATCTGGAGAAGAATGTGATATCCCTCTAATATGAAAGCATTATAGTGTAGGTCAATCTATTTCATTCACTTAAAGAAGGAAGTTCAACGAACACATATACAAATAAAGTAGAGTCAGGATATACGTATATCAAGAAAAAAGAAGATTGTATTCAAACATAAGGTCATTAAAGTCTCGTTATGCTCCTGACTCTTATCCTGATTAAGGCGCATTTCTTCATTTTAAATCAATTCAAAATTTTTCATTAAAATAAAAACATATCACCATTACATTCAAACAATTAACCTTTAAAAAGTGCATAACACTAATCAAACACTCTTACGCCGAAGATTAACAAAGTTAAATGATTTACTAAAGTTAGGGAATGTAAAAATCCATCGAGGTGTTTTCTTTCTAATTGTTACAATTTGAGAGCAAAGGGTGAGGGATTTTGTGAATCATCTTATAATCTAATCTAAAAGTTCACCATATAGATAAAATGAAAAGTTTAATTTTGAAATAAATGAATTTTCTTATTAAAAAAAATATTGAAAGAAGGAATAAATTCGGGAAAAAATTGTCATCGGGAAGATTTTTTAATAAGAAAAAATAATGTTACTACGAAGTTATTCAAAATATTAGGGGTACTGTTAGTTAGGCATTGTATCTATACATATATGATTTGCAAAGAAGAGTGATAAATGGCATTAAGAGGCTTGACCTACTCACACTCACAGCCTGTCATATTGAGCCTTAATATTCAATGCTATATTGTTAGTTGTTTTGTTTATTCATCAATTAAAAGTGCATAATGAAATTGAAATGTACATCAAAATCAATCAAATGGCCCTATTTCATGTATGATGAGAGAGAGAGAGAGAGAGAGAGAGAGAGAGAGAGAGAGAGAGAGAAATCCTCCCTCCCCCATGTGAATATTTTGTTAGTTTGGGCCCTTTTAGTTTTTAATTACATCAACATCCTTCTTTGTAGCATCATCTTATCATTTGCAAAAATGACAAGTAGAACAAGTCTGTTTTTTATCCCTTCTTTTTTCTTAAAAAAAAAAAAAAAAAGGTTTCCTTGTGAATTTTATGGTAGAGACAGAAGCTTGATACTATTCCGGCGGCTCAGGAAAAGGACCTAAATGCCATCCACCTATGCAGATGCTGATGTTATTAATTTTCCATTATAATTTACCAATTTATAATAAAATTCATCCAAAAAAATTATGAAAATTAAATTATTTATTAAAAAAATCAGAAAAAGGAAAAATTTTATTTTGGTATAATCGAAGGGCACTTATGCAAATATTGTTTAGCTAGAAGTTGGAATCAGAAGTCAGTGAAAATTTATAAATTTAACTACACATTATAGAGTAATTTTATTTCTTCAAAAAATGTTCGAGCACTTATTATATTGGTACTAAATAAATGTCGCCGTTTGAGTTTAACAGCATTAACTCATTATTGCAATATAAAAAAATAGATGGTATGTATAAAATTTAAAATATTAGAGATCATCAATACAATGTATAGTTAGAAAATTGTTGTGAAATATTTATAATCCTTTTTTTTTTATTAAATATTTATAAAATAGATGGTTTGATTAATGTTGCATGTCAATACTACCTTGAAAGCTTCAAGGATTGAGGAATAAAAACTGTTGGTAGTAAAGATAAGCATATTCTTTTGCATTTGGGTGCACAAGATAAAAGGGAATATCAAATATGAGAGGGATATATATGGAAAAGAACAGAAAATGGCAAAGAGCATCATAAAATAATTTATTTTTCATTTCTCAATCAATCTAAAAAAGAGCTCTAGTAAAAGTATTTTGCTTTAGTTCTCTTTCTTTCAAATCCAATTTACAAAATTGTGCCATTTGGCCAGCCAAGAAAGGGGTATATGTAACTATAACCAAACACCAATTTTTTTTACCATTTTTTTTCCTTGGTTGGTTGGTGATTTAAATAAAGTTTGATTATGAGATTGTTTTTTTAATTTTTATAAATATTGAATTATTTGTGAGAAAAAAATAAGTTTCAAAAGACAACTTTTGTATTTGATTTCGAGTCAAAGTTTGTCTAAATACACATATTACTAGGAATACATAATGTTTTGAAGAAAAATTTTACTTTTTTGTAATTCTACTCTCTTGAATAGAAATTATAAATTAATTTAATTAAAATTATAATTTTCTTCTATTTCATAAAAAAAGAAAAATAAAATGTCTTTTATTTGCATATAAATCTATACATAATACTTCTAGTCTAGAAAACAATAAAAAAAATGTCTTCTATTTGCATACAAATTTATTCGTAATACTTATAATCTAACAAATAAAAAGAAAAAAAAATACACATATTGCTGGTAGGCTCTTTACCTTGCCCAAGAAAAATGAGAAAAGAAAGAAAAAGAGATACTACCACCAATCGAAAGTATAATGAGTTTTAGACCCATTAAAAATGATAAAAGTATAAAAAATATTATAATTTTTAATAAGTATTTATTGAATTTTTACTATTTTTATCTATTTTTTTTATTCATTTAGGGTTAACTCTATTTTAGTACCATCTTGTTGGCCATTTGGCAATTTAGTACCATTTGTTTATTAGTGTTCATTTTAATACCTTCTTGTTTGGCCATTTGACAATTTAGTACCATTTATTTTTCCATTTTAGTATCTTTTTGTTTGATTATTTCACGATTTAGTACCACTTATTTTTTAATTCACAATTAAGTGACTAAATCAGAATTCTATACCACTGTAAGATGTAATTTTTTTTAGTGTTTGTAAAGATTTAAACTTAAATTCCAATTTATCCCTAGTGGACCAGAAAAAAATGGATGAATTTTCATACCATCAAAAAATCATATCTGACAGTGGGACACAATATTTCCAGCAAAATTGAACTGGCTAGAATTCTGATTTGGTCACTTAATTTTCAATCAACAAAGAAGTGATACTAAATTGTCAAAAAAGAGAGTGTTTTCATGTTTAAATCTCTACAAATAGTCAAAAAAATTACACCTGATAATGGGACACAATATTCCTGACAAAATTGATTTTGCTAGAATTTTGATTCGGTCACTTAATTGCCAATCAACAAACAAGTGGTGCTAAATTATCAAATGACCAAACAAAGGGGTGCCACATTGAATTAACCCAATATTGTGGTCTACTATCAGGTATGAATTTTTTTTTTTTTTTTAATTTGTAAAGTTTTAAATATGAATGAAATTCATTCCTTTTTCTTCTGGTCTGCCAGGAGTAAATGAGAATTCCTATTTAAATTTCTACGAATAGTAAAAAATCACACCTGACGGTAGTCTGAAATTTTGATTTAGTCAATTAATTGTCAATCAATAAACAAATAGTACTAAATCGTTAAATGTCCAAACAAAAAGATACAAAAATAAAAATCAACAAACTAAATTGTGAAATAGCCAAACAAAAGGGTGCTAAAATGGAATTAAGTCATTCATTTATTTCACTACCACTATCTATCTCTTTCCTCATTCATGAAAAGTAAAAAGGTATTATAGTTAAAAAATTGTCTTGTTTTAAACAAAAACTGTTAATGTGTGCAAAGGTCTAAAACTTGTTATGTTCATGGCCGGAAATAATAAAAATGATAAAAGTATGAAAAAGTTTCTCTATTTCATATATTTATTATTTTAAAACAATACATAGAAATTAAAAAAATAATTAAGTTAATTAAATTCTGAAATAAAATTAATTAAAATACCTTTTGAATATTATAAATAATTCTAATAAAAATTTCTAAACGCAGATAATATGAAAATAAGGTAATTTTGAAGAAGCGTGGAAAGATTTTTATTTTTATTTTTTTGTTTGGGAGTAATGTGGAAAGAGCACTTGAAGAGGGGATTAACATGCTTTTCAAATCCAAAAAATGAGTACTACTAGTTGTTGTTAAAGAGAGGGAACCCACACCACAACCCCCGCAAGCAAGTCAGAATCTCACATGACATGCTACTGTTGGGGTTGGGAAGCATATGATATTGAGATGAAACAACAACTCAAGTTATAAGGCATTGTACAGAGAATGAAAATCAGTCCCAAACCCAACCCCCCTTATTTACAAATAAACAATGAATTTTGATATCCATCATTCATTAGTGGCCCTCCCTCCTCAATCCTACCCAATCCAGTTTTGCTTAAACTTTGCGGTGCCTTTTAGCCGTTGTGGAGCGGACTTGGCCAACAACAGCAACAAAATTCCTGTGATTCTCCTTATCCTTGCAATCTAAGAGGTGTCGTAAAATAATAATAAATTTGTTTTTGGGTAAATTAAAGATTTTTTTTGTTTTTATAACTTTTGTGCGGTTAATTTTGAAAGATGAGTTACATGTTCCTTGTGATTGTGAGGTAACTTTGATCCTTTGAAAACTTTTAATTCCACTTCAACATATACAAAGTTTCTTCATAGAAGAGAAGAGATGGACATTGTGTGGTGAATTAATTAATACGAAATTGAAATTCTAGGTTGTTTCAGTTTGATTCCACTTATTATTTGATTTGATTTGGAGATGGAGGAATGAGGTTTTCTTGTTCCATGTAGATCATATGCCCACTTCTTCAAATTTGAGTTTTCTATATAAATATGTAATAGATTTTTTAGCTGCTAAAATGTTCTTGACCTTATCTTGTACATCTTATTAATATACACATCATCTTCCGGAAAAGGAAAAAAAAAAAATGTTGAAAATCTGATCCGCATGGGGTGCTATTATCATCCTGTGAAGGAATCAAGATCTTTGGTACCTTTCACCCTTTATCTCTTAGGATTGAAATTCTGAAGAAGAACAATCTCTTAGAATTTATTTGTGCCAATATCTCTTCATACCACAATTTTATGTGGATGTTTTTGTAATTTGATATTTGAGAATCATCAATTTATTCAGAAAAAATTAAAAGGTATAAATCCTTCAAACACTAGTACATCACTAGTATGCAACATTAAATTATTCTTTAGATGACTCAAATTTAATATCCCTCACTCAATATAACAAAAAGAAGTACATGCAAAAAGAGCAAGAAAGATAGAATAAAGCAATGAAAATGCCTGTGTTTGCTTTATTCATCGAGCACATCACAATTGAAACTAAAAGGTGAACTGTTTCAGAGACAAAAAAGGTCGAAAGTTGCAGTAATTTCAAATGGAAATCTTTTCTAGTATAGGCATAAATTATTATTATTATTATTTTCCTGGGATATTATTTGTAGCCATAACTTTAGCAAGAGCTTTTTGGAGACTAAAGTAACATTTGTATTGAATTTAAATAAGTTTCACTATCCAGAGGGCACATCACATCACATGGCCCTAATTTCAATCAATATCTCAAAACACAAATAAACACTTTTTAATGATGGGAGCGATCCAATTAAGGGTTGAATTTAGCACCACGGATTAGATGATTACAAAGCCTCCTATTTTGAAAACCTAAGGTCCCACCCACGCCACAATCTCAATCTCTCAACGGTAACACCAATCCATATGACACTGTAAAACCTCATTGACAGCAGCTCTTTATCAGACCCAAAATGTAATGTAGTAATTCATTAGTAAAAATATCAGGTAAAAAATACTAGATTCGAACCACCATCCTAATGTAAAAAAAAAACTACCGGATCCAAAATTCGGGACCATACCGGATCAAATCATCACTGGCACGACCCCTCCTCGACAATGACCAACATTACTACTTCTAAAACAGATTATCCTTTCCACAATCTTACCCAATAAATAAAATAAACATATGCCTCTGCAACACAAATTCTCACATGCTTTCAATTCACTATGAGCCCAGAAAAGCTTCCATGAATCAAGAAAAACACGCAGCAAACTTCCCATCTGGGATCTGGATTTGATGCATCTTAAGAATCACAAGGAAAGAACATAATAACACTAACAAAAAGAGAAAGGGTCTAAATTTGTGGAACTGAATACACAAAATATTGATGATTTTAACTAACAGTATAAGATTCAAAACCAAGAGAAAAAGAATGAGAAAACAAAGGTATGGATAAGTAATAGAATGAAAATTTAAAAAAAAAAAAAACAAACAAAGAAGCAGCAGCAGCTACTGCTTCTTGCCCCTGATTACTTTATGGTCTCTATACATAAAATTTGATAAAAAGAAAGGAAAAAAAAAAAAACCTCCCTGAAAATCTACTACTCTTTCTTGCCATTTTTATTTTCACAACTCAAATTTTCTTTTATCCATCATCAATCATCATAACAATTCTTCAAATAAATCTTGGGAGAGAGAACTTTCCCCTCTTACCTCCTCCTCCTTTCTCTTTTATCACATCACCGTCTTCTCTGTTTCTTCAATATTACTATATAACATAATACAATCAAATCCTCAAATCATAAATTACACTTTCCCGGCACCAACAGCTTCCGCCCCCCCCCCTCTTCAAATTTCCAATATCTATTACTTTGATCTTTTATCATCCCCAATAGAGTGAAAATGTTCAAGTGATGCACAATCAAGGACTAGTGGACAGAGAAGTTTAAAAGATGAGGAAATGGCTAATGTACTTGTAGGTATTTGCTGTTTGTATTTTTGAGGATAGGTTAGAGGAAAATTCTCAAAAGAATCAATAGAAGGGTGGTGGTGGTGGAGATGCGTATGAAACCCCAATTACTGGAGGCATTGGCCCTTCATATACTGGAGCCGGAGGTGGAGGGCTCTCGTAGATTATTGGTGGTGGTGGATTTTCGCATGGGATTGGCGGAGGTGGTGAAGGTGATGGTGGAGGAGGAGACTGGTAGTGAACTGGTGGAGGAGGTGGTGAACTGTAGTGGACAGGTGGGGGTGGCGATAGTGAGGGAGGAGGTGGTGAATTGTAGATAATTGGAGGAGGAGGTGATTGGTAAACTGGAGGTGGCGGTGGTGATGGTGTCGGTGGTGGTTTGTATACATAAGGTGGCGGTGGTGGCGGGGATTCTTCACATGGTGGAGGAGATGGTGGAGGTGGAGGGGGCTCTATACACGGTGGAGGTGGAGGAGGTGGTTCTATACAAGGTGGTGGAGGGGAAGGTGGAGGGGGTGAATGAATTGGGGGTGGTGGGGAGTGTACTACCGGTGGCGGTGGAGGTGAGTAATAAATGTATGCGGGTGGTGGAGGTGGTGAATGAGGTGGCGGAGGAGGTGAATGTGGTGGGGGAGGAGGGGAATGAGGAGTTGGAGGTGGCGGTGAATTATAGTAGTAAGGGGCGGGCGGAGGAGGCGAATATAGAGGTGGAGGAGGTGGTGGTGAATTTGGCGGTGGAGGCGGCGGTGAGCGCACACAATATGGTGGAGTAGGTGATGGAGATGGAGATGGTGGAGGAGGAGGCGGCGACATAACTGGAGGTGGAGGTGGAGGTGGAGGGGGGTACATAACTGGAGGTGGTGGAGAAGATGGGGGTGGAGGGGGGGACATAACTGGAGGTGGTGGAGAAGGTGGAGGCGGAGATGGAGGGGGTGGTGAAGGAGGAGGTGGGGATGGAGGAGGTGGAGAAGGAGGAGGTGGGGATGGAGGTGGAGGTGATGGTGATGGTGGAGGCGGGGAAGGAGGGGGAGGGGACGGTGGAGGAGGTGAAGGAGGAGGAGGTGGTGGTGAGTAAACTGGTGGGGGAGGCGAAGGTGGAGGAGGAGAGTACACTGGTGGAGGCGGAGGCGGAGGCGGAGGCGGCGGTGGTGACACTGGAGTAACAACCGGCGGTGGGGGAGGGGACAAAACAGGCAAGGGGGGAGGAGGAGGAGGTGGGGGCAAAGTGGGAATAAAAGGATGACATTTGAATACACTACAATGAATTTTCTTAGACAAAAATGCCTTACACTGAGCAGCAGAACGCTGTGCCGGCCGAGAAGGCAAGCAATTCCGACGGTCATCAAACGCCGAAAGAGCCAAACACGACGGCGGTTCACCGGTAAAGAAGTTATAAGAATAAGTAAAATTCTGAAGCATCGGAAGTTGGCAAATACTCTGCGGAATAGTTCCTCTAAGCATATTGTGCGCCACATTCAGCTGCTCCAAACTAACCATATTTCCAAAACTATCCGGCAATGGCCCCATCAATTTGTTGAAACTCAAGTCCAAAACTGTTAAATTCTTCAGCAAACCGATTTCCGATGGAACACAAGATCTGAATCCATTGTTCATGAAAATCAACTCATTCAAATTACTCATGTTTCCGAGGCTCGCTGGAACACAGCCGTGGAAGTTATTGTTCGCCAGAACAATCACCGAAACCGGCGAATTACCAAAATTATCCGGCAATTCGAAAGCAAATCGATTGTGATTGATGAAAATGGCGTCCAGTGGTTTATCAAACAGTTGATGAGGAACACTTCCTTCAAATTCATTGAACCTGATATCTAGGAATATTAATTTAGGTAAACTGAGCACAACGTAAGGGAATTTTCCAGCGAATCTGTTGTTACTCAAGTCCAATTCAAACAGTATCTTCAAATTCTTAAATTTTCGAGGAACGATTCCGCAAAACCTGTTGGAATTGATGTGGAAAATGCCGAGATCTGTAAGGAGACCGAGCTCTTCAGGGAGATAGCCGGCAATGTCACCATGGTTGAGGTCTATGCCGGCAACCGTCCTGATTTTGGGATTATCGAGTGCATGAGCACAGAATACTCCGGTGTAGTTACAAACAGCAGATCCAACCCAATCGGAGGTCAGATTTTGAGGATCTGAGATAATGGCTTGTTTCCAAGCTTGAAGAGCAATGTATGCATTACGAAGCCTTGGATTTTCAAAAACAAGGGAAGGGTCAACTGTGACAAGCTCACCTCTACCCCCAAATTCATCCCTGTAATATAAAAGCTGCCTTTGCTTTATATAATGAGCTTCGGCATCAGTGAGAGGACCATTTGAGCTAACACTAATGTGGGCTGCCCCAAAAAATGGCAACAAAATCAACAACAACAATGAGTATAAAAAAAACAGTGGAAGATTAAGGTAAAACAAAGTTTCCTTTTTCTTCATCTCACATGAGACATCTGAGGATGAAATATTACTATTAAGATGATGATGATGATGATGATGGGTTTTCAAGAGCTTCTTCGTCTTCTTCTTCTTTCTTCACTGATGAATGATAAATGTAACAAGAGAGAAATTTGAGATCCAGGAAGGGGAAATGTGAAGAATGAGAAAATGGGATTTGGGTTTAGAGATTTGTTGGGTTGGGTTGGGGTTGGGTGATGGTGAAGAGAGAGAGAGAGAGGTAGAAGGGATTTGGGGGAGTTTTCTAGGGATTTTTTTGGGTGGTAGTGTGAGAAGAGAGAGTTTGTATATGAAAATGTGAATGTGAGGGAGAGAATGGGAAGAGAAGAAGAGAGAGAAATAAACACATACTACTACACAAAAGACAGCTAAATCACAGCTCAAAGCCCACCAGACTCTCTCTCTCTCTCTCTCTTCATATAATCACAAATTTGGGTTCCTTTTAATAAGGGGATGACTTTATTCTCTTTTGAATGCAATGCCAATGCCATCCATATTCAACTCCCCTCCCTCCCTCCCAGAACCCCTTCATTTCAAATAATTAATTTTTTTTAAAAAAAAACCCTTCATTAATAAACTAATTTAGTTTGAATTTAGTAACTTTAATTTAAACTGATTTATTTAAAAAGTTTGAAATAATGTGGGTTAGTTTGATTATTAGGTAGTGGTCATTGCCGGCTGCCGGCGACGGAGATGTTGTAAGCCGGCAGGCAGCTGGGAAATTTCTTTCTTTTTAATTTTTTACTTTTTGGATTGTTGAGGACAAGATGGGCAGAGAATTGAATCCCACTTTTAAGGCGTTGTGGGGTTTGTTTGTTTGTAGGTTTTAACATTTGTGAGTCAATTGTCAAATCAGGTGGTGCATCTGTGAATCCCATTAATGAAGTGGCTCTTGCCAAAAATAAATAAATAAAGTTAATTGCAAAATAACCATGAAAGGTTAAAAGTATTTTACTCTTGACCAGAGATGTCTTGTTTGATAGCGTAACCTTGCTCATTTCAATACTGCCACCCGTACTTAGTATGTCAAGTCGTATATTTTCAGTTCAAGTCACCAAAAGGCAATTTAATGTTGCATTTCAATTCTTGTTACTGTTTGGAAATTTTGTGACATTCATCCCTCCGAATTAATCGATGACCTTTTGGACGTTGTACTATCAAAAGAAAAAACACTTTATCCCCAAACTTTAAAAATAGGTTGTTTATCTATTAAAATATGTAAAATGATCAAAATAATTTTTCATATAAGTTATGCTTTGTTACAAAATAATACTAAAATTTGATATAGAATTATTTTATTTTATAACCTAATTTATAGTTATAATTTATTACAAAATACTTCAATCAAACTTGCAATAATATTTTTTTAGTCTATATATTCTTTAAAGATTGATTATTTAACTTAAAAAATTTGACTATTTAAGAAAAATTAGTATGGTAATTTTAAAATTTAATTTAATGAAAAATAAAACAGTTAGTAGTGAAGCATCAAAATAATATATGAAAATCTAATTTTTTTATTATAAATACTATAAATTTATTACACTATATTAGTAACAAATTATATCACTTATTTGTTTTTATAAAATAAGGTATTTTTTTTTAGTTAAATAATCATTTTAAAAAGAATACATACTAAAAAATATTATTACAAAATACTTATATAAAGTTTGTAATAATATTCTTTTAGTCTATTTTCTTTCATGAGTGATTATTTAAGGAAAAATAAGGTGATAAAAATTTAATAGTATTTACTGTAAAGAAAATATTTTGTCTAATATTTTAATACTTTATTTCTGAATTTTTATTTTTCATTGAATTAAATTGAAAATTACTATACTAATTTCTCTTGAGTAATCAAATTTTGTTAGTTAAATAATCAATCTTTAAAAAATATAGATTAAAAAGATATTATTACATATTTTATGAAAGTATTTTGTAATATACCATAATTATAAATTAGGGGAATTATTTTGTAATAAAACATAACTTATATAAAGAATATTTTAACACTTTATTTAAAGAAAAATTGTCTATTTTTTAAAGTTTAGGGTCTATTTTTAAAGGCACTCACCAAATTGTCCGATGCGCAGGTAGGGAATGCAAATTATAGTGATTCATCCGTCCTACAGATGGGCGAACAGGTACTGATGTGCACAAGAAACTAACTCCCACATTAGAGAGATTGAAATTCCCACACTGCTACCAGGATTTGAACCTTAGTCCTGGTTACCACAACTCTGCAACCCCAAAATCAATTAAGTTACTCCCATGCATGCAAAGTGAAAATTATACTTGAAAGTGAAGAATATGGTGGTACAACTAACATTTTTTTGAAAGGTAGTATAAATAACTAATAAATCTTTTTGAAAGCATTATAAGTATTAATATTGAGAACATTATTATTGGAGAAAAAGTAGATTCACAATTAAAATATAAGTAGGTGCACACTTAATTTAATATATTATATAATGTGATTTTTTTTTTTTTTTTAATTTGAGCGGGGTCTTTATATACCTCTACTCACCAAATTGTGTCTCAGTCACTGCGTTCAACGAAAATGTGTTATGCTGCCTAGAGCAATGTTTTTTGCATAACCTTTTATGATACTCAACTCTCCTCATAATCAATTGCAAAATACTCATACAACATTATAGCTTTAGCAAGTAAAAGAATTCGTGGTGATTCTAAATAATTGTCCAATCTTGTTTTAGGCTATGTCTAACCCAATACTATAAAGTGCAGTAGAAATTACAATAAAATACAATATTTATGGTACTTTAACCCTAACCCTTCTACAACCATTTTCACCTCAAAAGGAACCTTCTATTTATGTTCCTTGTCACCTTTTATTTCATTATTATTATGATTATTTTATAAAATCAAAAGAACTTAAGTTTTTATTATACATCTTATTAATGATTAAAAATAAAATATCATAAATAATAAAATCTTAGTTAAATTATAATAATTTTTATTAATGAAATCATATAATATATTATCAAATATCAAGATTTTATTAAATATTACTAATGAAAAAGCTAAAACGTTAAAAAAAACACACACATGTTATTCAACAAAATTAAAATATTTATCAATATATCAAATTACAATTCTTAAAAAACTAAAATAATTATATAAATAAAATGTCAAGAATACATCTTATTAAAATCTAAAATTTAAAATTTCATACTTATAAAATGTAACTATTATTATTCATCAAAACATATAAAAGTGTAGCTAACAAATTAAAGAAATTTAAAAAAAAAAAAAAAAAGTAGTTAACGATAGAATGTTAAAATGGTTTTCTAGTACAGTGTCACCCCAATTTAGCGTGACACTATAATAAACTCCATTTTAGCATTCAAAATGTAGTACAGATTGAAGGGTATTGCATTTTTTTGTGAAATATAGTACCGTTCATAGAGAAACTTCAACAGGTACACTAAATTGAGTATATGCATTGAAGTGAAAATATTCTAGATACAATATTTCTGTATAATATATACTGTTGTTTAAAGTATTTAGTTGGAGATGATTTTAGTAAAAGCCACGTTAGTGTTCACTTTCACAATACCCTCATCAAGGGCATCTAGATAGATAGAAGGGCCGAGGCGGAGGGAACCATACAAGGGGACTAGAAAGTAAATTTTATAAGATTTATTAAATTAGAATTATTATATAAAATATTTTATTTATAGTTAATACGTGATTGCAATTAGAGAGGTAGCTTAATGAGGCACATACATATAGGGCCATGGCTCCCACCTCCTACCTCCAAATGAAAATTTTTTTCTACTATTTATATATACACTGTATGTTGATAGTAAAAAAACTTACGAAGTTTTGCCCATCTAAAATTCTTTGATTGTTACATGAGGGATAAAAATCCCTTCAAAATTAAATTTTTAGCTACCCTACTAATTCCAACAGTCTACGAGATTTTATACGAGTAACTAGAATTGAGCTGTCTTAATTTTAGTAACAATAATTGAGGTGGAAAATTTAATTTCTGCATAAGGTAAATTATTGTTTAGCTTTTAATATAAAAACATGTGATGATAGAACCCGTCCAATATACTCATAACAAAATATGTGTCTACACACTAAGTGTATATATGTTACATATAACTATATCGCGTAGTTTACGTGACATGATAATAGTTTAGAAATAAAAATATTTTTATCACATTAAACGTCTTGAATCCTCACCACCTTCTTCTCACTCATCCAATGTACTTAAAATATATATATATATATATATATATATCTGTGTGTTGGTAAATTTGTGCGTAATGTAGAGCAGCATGTGGTTTTGTTGACTTGATTTTTAGGGTTTAGGGTAAAAGAAGGAATAATTCCTTGAAGTAAATAAAATGGTTGTCCAAAATATGAATGACGCTTATGTATGTATATAAAGCTGTTGTGTCTATGTTGAATTGAGTAGTCCTTTAGTTCGCAACATTTACGCATATAGTTGAGGCAGATTTCTTACCCAAAAATAGAAAAAAGAATTCGAGGCAGATTTATGTGAACTTCCTTTTTTTTTTAATAACTTTTATCAATTTCTTTTTTTCAAAAAAATTATTAATTTCTTAAGTTTAATGTTATCTTTTCCATTAAAAAAATATTATTTTTTGACTTTGTTACAATCTCATGATTATCGATTATCATTACAGACTACAAATAGTTTCTATGCGGGATAGTGAGTAAGCAGTGCAATACTACACAAAATAACTAAAATATTTTCCTAAACTTTTAGAATTAATGACAAATTAGTTAGATTTATTTATAAATAATCATTAAAAACAATCATCACAGACTACAAAAGTTTTTACCCGGCTAGTAAAAAAGAGGTGTAGACCATACTACACGGAACAATTAAAATATTTTATGAAATTAAATACATTTTTCCAAAATTTTAAGAATTAGTGACAATGATAAGTTAGTGTTATAAATAATTATGAGCTATTTTAATTTTTTTATTTATAATTATAAACTTTTATTTATATTTTTTAATCATGAATCATTTTTATTTTTTTATTTATAACACAAATTTTATTTTTATTTTTTTCTAATCATGAACTATTTTTTTTAGATAGACTTGAACTATTTTTTACCTTGCAAATATAACCATGAACTAATTATGTACAACATTTTCTTTAGAAAGAATTATGTATAGCACATGTTCAAGAAAAAATTATAAACCTAAAGAAATCATTAGAATATATATGCTATATATATTTGACTATAATAAAAAAGAAATAAATTTCACTAAATAAAATCATTTCAACAATAATAATTAGTTTATAAGGTACAACTTGGTAATGACACGATTAGATTATTGTGAATAAAAAACAAATGGTTCTTTCTTTTTTATAATGAATTATAAAAATATCTTACAAATATATTTTTCTCCAAAATCAAAACTAGGAAGTTTTCACTATTCATAACTGTCCACAGTGTTCAAATTTTTTTTTTTTTTTTTTACTATTTGTGGGTTTTTTTTAAACCACAAAATTTTTTATACTATTTGTGGTTTGATGGTAAAAAAATGTTGAGGTTTCTAAATGGAGCTACTAGTTAAGTACAAGGACTAAACATGAAAATTCCGCGGATTAAAGGAAAGGAAAGGAGGTTTTTTTTTTTTTTTTTGGCTAGGTGGGAAAGGAGGTGGCCAATTAAAGCGAAGAGAAGGCATTGTGTTATTTTCCATACAGGTGTTGTTTTGCAAGATAGTGACATCATACAAAGTGTTTCTGGGCCCCGCAAAATGTCACGTCTTGCACGGCTGGATCGTCGGCGCTTCTAGTGGTCGGGACCCGTTTTTAGGGTGCACCGCGTTGCTCTACGCGTGAAACCGCGCGCACCGGATCATCACACTCCAACATTTTCTTGCGGTGTCATTGAAGCCCTTGGATTTATTTTCATTGATTTTTAATTTGTTGGAAATAAATTTTTTGAATTTAAAATTTTATAAAAAAATGTACATTTTTTGTTAACGAAAAAATTGATTTCAAAATTACAAATGAATTTAAAAAGAATTGACTGATATATATTTTTATTTTTTAAAGATTTTCTTTCATATCAAGTGACGGTTAGAAGTAAGAAAATTATTATGGTACTTTTTGAATAAGAAAATTAATAATTATAAATGTAATAGCAAATTGTATATTTGTAATAAAGAATTTTTGCAAAAAGTTTTGAATTTGATTTTTATTTTATATAATAGCCAATGTGTCTTGAAGATATTTGGAAATATATTTTTCAACCATTGAAAATAACATTGAGTGTAATTTCATTTTTATGTTATTGTTTTTTGGACACAAGAGGTGTTTATTATAGGTGAAAGTTACAAATAAAAATAATTAACTTAAATTATGTAAGAATTAACTCTTAACTGGAAATTTTTATGATAATTTATGTAAAAAAAAAAAGAAGGCTAAACTCAGGGGTTTATTTATTTATTGGATTGGTTGAGTTTTATTGCTTATGAAATGACTAGAAATACTCCTTTACCACTTTTTTCCATCCGCTTTTTTTTTTTTTTCTTTTCATCCACGCTTTCGTTTAATGAATGGACTAAAAATCATATTATCAATTTAAATAAAACAACAAATATCCATAGCCAATAAAGCTTTTAGTTTTAGCTCTATTGCTCATGTGAACGAACAGCTCCTATATACAATAAAAAGAAAAGCTCCTTTGCATACATCTTCCTCCTTATGGGGCATCAAAGCAATTTCAAATCATATAATTTTCACAAAAGTATTTGTACAAATGATTTATGAATTATTGTATATCTTTTTTAATTTTTTCTTAACGTATACATTACGTAATGTTTGAATTATTAAGCTTAAATTATTAAGCGTGTTTAATAATTTTATTTATCGTACAAAATGAGATAAAGTTGTAAAATGTGATTTCATAGTGACACTAACATAGAACTACCAATTTTTTTTGCAAATTATTTTCAAAGTTTACTAAATTTCACATGGATGGAGAAGACATTAGATAAGATATATCCTGTAATGCCTTGTTTGTCTTGTGTACTTAAAAGTTTTCTGACATCTCAAAGTAGTTCTATAGAAGGAAATAAGTTATGGGTAAGTATTATTTTTCTTTTCTCTATTATAATTATATCCGTATGAGGATTTGTTTTTTCTATTATTTGAGTTCCATTCTTCTATGATTGCTTCCAAAAGGAATGTATGGAGTTGTTCTTCATGGGATGTCCTTATTAATATGTCGCATAGGTCGTCCTTCATGGGAGTGTACCCTCTCCAAAGTCTAAATATGCTTATTCATTACGAAAATAAGATATTTTATATTAAAAAAAGAAAGAAAAAATAATAAAAAAATGCAACAATTACGAGAAAAGAAAAAAAAAAGTAAAATAATAACAGAAACTTTCATGCCATGTACATATAGTTTGTATGATTTGGGTCTCTCTTAAATTTAGGAATGTGAGAATATATATTAAAATTAAAAATTAATTTAGATGTAATATAATTTAAAAGCATATTTAAGTACGGATATGTTCAAAATATTTAGCAACCTGAAAAAAAATAAAAAAGAAAATAAAAACCGTGTATCCTAGACCTTAAATACGGACCACATTTTCACAGGTATCTATCTATCTATCTAAGAAAGGTAAGGTAAAGCCAGCAGTGTTGAGGGCTGGGTGGTGGGGGGTGTTTTGGTCAGCATAGCAGAAAATCCAGACAACAATTAGCACTTAACATAACAGCGTCAAGTCAAAGTGAAGAAGGAGGAGCAGGGCGTCCGGTAGTTACTGAAGAACCGCGTGGATGATAGCCGCCACGCAAGCACCACAGAACATAAGCTGGACATTTGAATCGGACAATATGCCAGCCGGCATCGCCAGCTGTGTAATCCTTCATGCTACGTGGCTTTAACCACTTCTCCAAGCAAACCAAAAGTACCGAAACCTATCAATTTTCTTTTTAATAAAATTAATTCTAGAATCTAGAATATAAAAGTTCAGTATAAAAATATTTTTTTCTTTTATTTTCTCTCTCTTCTCTTATTCTTTTCTATAAAAGTTTTTGAATTATTTATTTTAAATTGTAGAAGGTATATATATGAATAATTTTAAAAGTCATAAAAAAAGATATTGATATAGAAATAAAAAATATTAACTATGGACAAAAACAAAACAAATTTTGCATGAATTTTATCTATATAAACAATTTCGCTTCGACTGAAATTCTTCAAGAACGTTGGAATGGGTAAAATTTTTAAAGAATTTAGTTTATTTATACAATTTTAAAAATTTTTATTTTGTTTTAAAAAAATAAAAAAAAATTTTCTATCGGGCAAAGGTCACGCAATTCTTCAAAAAATTTCATCAGATTTGGAAAAATTTCTCCCATCATGAGAAACTCATTTTTTTTAATCATTCATATTTATGTTTTTATGATTGTCAAAATGAAAAATTAAAAATATTTTTTTTTAAAGAAAAGATAGAAACAAAGTAAGGTAGATAAAATAAAAGTAAAAATGAACACTTAATTTTAAATTATCGAGTTAATCTTATTATTTGTTTCAACTTTCCATTCTTTAATTATAAAGTGGGGCTAACTGAACCATCCTGGATAGGGTCCCACTTGGCAGAAGACTTGTAGTTATATCTGAGAAGAGCCTCAGAAGTCAGAACCTGCTCATATGAAAGGCCATTATATAATATGCGGTAATTTTCTTAAAATAACACTCCAATTATTTATTTAAATTCTACACTATGTTTAAATTTATATTATATTTTTTTATATTCTTAAATTAAAATTATATATTATAAAATATTCTATAATCATAAAATCGTGACAGTATTATTTTCTGAATTTCACATCTATTTATGTTTATTTGTGGAGGAACAAAATTATCTATTAAAGACTTTCTATTTACAATAAAATTATTCATTAAATAACAGCAACATCACTTTCCAGAAAGCACTTATTTAGGTATGTGTTTGCAGTGTACAAGAAATTTTGGTGTGAAGAGAAAATATTTAATGAGCAATTTTATCCTTCCACAAACACACATATGAGCAGCATGTAATCTCCAGAGGTGGCGCCATCATTATTTACAGTGTTAGACTGTTTTATGATACACGATTTAATTTAGGAATATAAAAAATAAAATATGAGTTTAGGAG
Organism: Catharanthus roseus; assembly: GCA_028651295.1. Classification (NCBI taxonomy): domain Eukaryota; kingdom Viridiplantae; phylum Streptophyta; class Magnoliopsida; order Gentianales; family Apocynaceae; genus Catharanthus; species Catharanthus roseus. Next base: position 1,474,861 of record JAPQWS010000087.1, read on the forward strand.
CATTATGCAATTTAAGTAAATAATTGAGGACATTTTAAGGGAATTTTCCTATAATATAATTACACAAAAATAATTTCTTCCAAATAAATTAACAAAAATAATCAATAAGATTATTTTTAGCGTAATACTTCCTTCAATAAAAAATATAAAGTGTTTTAAGGTATTTGAAAATGGTTAATAATGTAAGTTTTTTTTTTTACATTTTTAATAAGTATTTATTGTGTTTCTTTTTTCATTTTACCTATCTCTTTATTATTTATTCTACTTCTTTTATCTCTCTCTCTCTCTCTCTCTCTCTCTCTCTCTCTTTATTTATTAAGAATGTACAGGATACTCCCTCCGTTCATATTATCTATCATATTAAGATAAGACACAAATATTAAAAAAATAATTATGTTGTCTTAATTTGAAGTTAAATAGACTAATTCCCCTTCCTTTAAAATATGAGTTTATTTGAATTGTTTTTAAACCTTTATTATATTATATCATCCCCATTATACTGAATCAAGTATAAAACATTTATTTACTATTCCTTTGATTTACTAAAGCGACATGTATTTTAATACGAAAAAAGTATATTTATGCAGTAGTTAAAATAAATAGAGAGAGTGATTTTTTGTTTAAAAACTTATCTTATTTTTAGTACATTTTAACTTTTTGTTATATAAATTTAAAATTTTCTATATTTTTTTACCGAAAGGTGATTATTGGCTAAAGAGTTTTCAAAGAAACAACATTATTGACAAAAGAAAAAAAAAAAAAGAAAGAAGTTTGGACGATGATTGCGATGATTATTAGACACAAACCGTTTATTTTGTTATGAAAAATTGATTTATTAAGATGATGAGTGGGTGTGTGTTGAATAATTCAATGGCTAATTAGTGTCTAATCCAATCTAAAGTGTGTTTGAGGATTAGGAAAGCCCAACCCTCACAGCTTCATTTCATTCATTCGCTCACTCTTCTTATACTCTAATTTTACATGTTATTTTTATCTTCAACAACAGAAATTAGTTATAAACGGTGATTAACGAAATTAGTTATAAATAGTGGTTTATATTTATTATTATAAATTTTCTAATTATGAACTATTTTTTTCATAACTCTTTTTTTAATTAGAAAAAAAAGGTAAAACAAAAATGGAATCGTTGCAGAAATCTTTGATTGCGGGCTTGAATTCTCAGTTTCCAAATGTTTGGCAGTTGCTTATTTTTAGTAATAATTATTTCTTATTAATTTGTTAGTGTTCCTTGTTTTTTAGGTTGGTGTGTGTTAATGTCACAGTCATGATGATGAAGAGGAAAAATGATTTGAGAAATTTTTGTATGTTGCGACTCGATTGTCCAAATGCATGCTAGCCAGCCAGAAGATAGACAAAATTAAGAATGACCAACTTCATTCTAATTTATTTATTTCGCTAAGAAAAACCAATTTTACCATATAATACGTCATTTCTCTATTTATAAAAAGTGGCATGTGCAAGTGAGGAAGAAATTGTTGGGTCAACCGGTGAAATTTGTGCCCAAATGGCCGGTTTTTCTTCCATTTTTTCTCAACACAGCACACCAAAGACATAATAGAATGAATGGGACAAATGATCTTTGGAAGAGTTTACAAAGAGGGAAGACTGGAAAAAGATTGAGATACGTACTCTCATGCCCTATTTCTTAAAAGTAAGAATGGTGTAGAATTGAAAGTTTTTTTTTTTTTTAACTTTCTTTTCATATTACCATTTGATATTTAAATTAAGAGTATGAATAATATTTTTACAAAAAAATCTTATTTTTAGGAAGAAGGTGTAAAAGTCTTTTCATACTAGAATCTACCAGAAAGCCTTTCCCAAAGATTTGAGAATCATTTTATAAAATATTAAATTTTTATACATTAATATATTACATATATTACACTTAATTAATTTTTATATATGGTACTTTATTCTATTTTAATCTTTAAGAGAAATCATTTTATTACTATTTTCAATTTTACATATGAATATTTATATTTATTAAACTATTTGACATTTTTTTAAGTTTTAATGTGCGTTAGAATATGAAAAAAGGTTAGTTCCACAATAGTACCGTTTAGTTTGAGATTTTGTCAATTGAGTATCACATCTTTTTTAATGGAAAATTTGGTGACCAAATTGAATTGCCGCCAAGTAATTTGGCCAGAAAAAACATAACTCACACGAAAGAAGAGGTATTGTTACAGATCCGATGACCAAATCTATTTAATATTACAGACCAAATCGAATAACAACAGAATAGAAAAACCTCTAATCTATTACATAAAAGTTAAACAAACGATTAGATGTAACTAGTTATCTCACCAGAGAAGGACCGAAGAATGAGTAGCCTCAAATTTGGAACTGAGCCTCACGAAATGTTTATCTACTCACAGTTAATCTCCACCTCCCGTGTTCCTTGTGTCAGTCAAGCAAGACAACAAAGAAACTACCGCTAGTGGGCGCCGATAAATGGAACAGAGGTCATAGAGAAGATAGAAGGGTAGCCATCGAGAGAGGTGGCCGAAAGAGTAGAGAAAATGAGCTGCTCTAATTAGGGCAGCAAGACGAGAGAACAAGACAATATATATACCCTCTAAGTCACTTGGGGTGAGTCGGGTCAAACAGACTCGCCTGGTATCAAAAAAGATATTAATATATGTCCAGTCCACTACATATATGTGAGGCCCAGTCCAGTAAACTCATCATAGGGAAATAGAAATTGGGCTGATAGGAATAAAATATGGCAATGGGCCAGAATTTGGCCAATAAACTCCACATTGAACACATTTTATTACAGAGCCAGCCAAGACTGACTCATGGTGAGTCAACTTTCATCAATTTGAAGGAGATCTCCACACAAAGCAAACTTGTCAGTTGTTACAACCTTAGTACCAAAATTAGCAGGATTATCTTTAGTACCAGTCTTGGTAATATTAACCATACCATTTGTGACCTTTTCTCTAACGAAATGATATTTAACATCTATGTATTTAGTTCTTTCATGATAGACAGGATTTTTACACAAATGCAGACAACTTTGACTATCAGTGTAAATAATTGCTTTGGAATGCAGAATATGCAACTTAGTTAAAAGACCCTGAAGCCAAATGGCTTCCTTGATTGCTTCAGTGGCAGCAAAGTGCTCAACCTCAATAGTTGAAAGAGCAACTACAGGCTGAAGCTGTGACTTCCAAGATATGCAATTATCAGCAAGAGTAAAGAAATAAGATGTAATAGATTTCCTAAAATCTTTATCACCAGCAAAATCATAATCAACATAACCAACCAAGTCAAACGTTTCAATCCAGTTATGATAGTGTAAACCTCTATTAATTGTCTCATTCAAGTACCTCAATAATCATTTACAAGCAGCCCAATGATCCTTACCGCGATTAGACATAAATCAGCTAAGGAGACTTATGGAATGGGCTATATCGGGACGAGTAGAAATCATGGAGTACATAACGGATCCTATAGTCATTCTATAAGGGATGTTTGCCATACTTTTCTTCTCATTTTTTAGTTTTGGGACAAGTTTTAGAAGAAAGTTGAAAATGGCTAGCAAAAAGAGTACTAACAGCTTACACATATGCATAGAAAATTTGAAGCAATTTTCTTCAGGAAGGATTTTTGGGATATAAACAAAGAGTGATTAGTTCAATCCCTATCAATGTTCATGCCAAGAATTCTAGAGGCAGACCCTAAATCCTTCATGTCAAATTCTTATTTCAACAAAGATTTCAATTTTACAATCTTTTCTTTATGCTTGTAAGCAATCAACATGTCATGAACATAAAGCAGTAAATAAACGACATTGTCAACATTATCACTACCAGAATAAAGGCAACCATCATAATTGCATTTAACAAAACCAGATTTAAGCATAAAGGAATCAATCCTTTTGTACTATTGTAGAAGTGATTACTTAAGTCCATACAGGGACTTTTTCAAAAGACAAGCCATATTCTCTTTTCCTTTTACCTCAAAATCGGGAGGTTGAAGCATGTAATTGGTTTTATCTAGATCACCATGCAAAAAGGCAGTTTTGACATCCAACTGCTCAAGTTCAAGATCAAAGAAAACAACAACAGCTAGCATAATCCTAATCGTTTTGTACTTAACGATGGGAGAAAAATTTCATTAAAGTAAATACCTTCAACGTGAGAAAAACCTTTTGCAACTAATCTAGCTTTAAACCGTGGAGGTTTAATATCAGATTCAGATTATTTGATTTTGAAAATCCATGTACAGTCAGATTCAGATTCTTTAAGATATTTTTTTCTCTTATGGCATGCATCCACAAAGAGTAGTTTGGACTCTTGAGAACATCAGAAAAACACATAGGTTCCTTTTCTTCTACAAACGATGCGGCAACAAATGCATAAGACACAATCTATGAATACCTATACCTAACAGGTTCCTTAGACACTCTCCTAGCCCTATCTCTTGTTAGTTGATAAATTAAGGGCGTGTGCTTGTGCCTTGGGATGATCCTCATCATCGTCAGAATTTTCTGACTCGGGCACACTGTTTTCAGGTGCATTACCTGGGTTATTTGTTTCATTGTTGGCTTCGGGTGTAAGTGTGTGCTCAGATGGGTAGCCAGAGATGTCCTCCACCTCGACAAGAATATTCCCAACTGAAGGAAAACTAGTAATACTAACGGGATCAGTTTTAGTTTTAAGACATGGCATGTCAAGCTCGTTAAAGATCAATCCCTACTAATAACTACCCTCACCCCCAGCTCATCTTTGAGCCATACTTTGTAACCCTTAACATCACTAGGATAACCTATAAACACTCCCTTCTTTGACTTAGAGTCCAGTTTCCCTTATTTTTGATGTGCAAAGACAGCACACCCAAAAAATCTTAAGTTTGACAGGTTTGGTAGTTCACTGGACCACAACTTAATTGGAGTCTTGAAATTAATAGCAGTGGATGGAGACCTATTTATCAAATAAACTGTTGTACTTACGGCTTCACCCCGAAAAGGTTAAGAACACCTGAAGACACCATGAGATACCTAACCTTGTCTATTATGGTCCTATTCATTCTCTCAGCAACACCATTTTGCTGAGGGTTATATCTAACGGTTTTATGATACACAATCACATGTGATGCACACAAGTCATTGAATTTTTTGTTGCAAAATTCCAAGCCGTTGTCCGTTCTTATAACTTTCAGTTTTTTACCGGTTTGATTTTCAGCAAAACGTTTCCATTCATTAAATTTTTCAAAAGTTTGGTCTTTAATTTTCAACAGAAAAACCCAAACATGCCAAGAAGAATCATCCACAATAGAAAGGAAATAGACATTACCACCATAGGTGGGTTCCTTATTAGGACCCCATAAATCACAATGCACATAATCAAGAATAGTGGTGGACTTGTGTCTGCCAATGGAGAAACTAAGTTTGTGTTGTTTGCCAAGAACGCAATGATCACAAAAATCTAAAGAATCAATTTTGCCACCATTCAAAAGATTTTGTTTGTTCAAATATTGCAAACCGTTTTCACTGATGTGACTTATTCTCATATGTCACAACATGGATTTTTCAGAAACAGTTTTTGTAAACAATGCAGATGATTCACAAATGGTTTTACCAAGCAAAGCATACAAACCATTTTTCTTAAAACCTTTAAGTATGACTAAAGATCCTTTACAAATACGCAAAAATCCATTTTTAGATTTGTAAGAATAACCATTTGTGTCAAAAACACCAAGAGAAATTAAATTTCTCCTACGATTAGGAACATATCTTACATCAATTAATTTCCTTAGTCACACCATCATTCATTTTTATAAAAACGTTTCCAATTCCTTTGATATCACAAATTTCAATGTTTCCCAGAAAAATTTTTCCATAATCAAGGGTTTCAAAATCAGAAAACCAGTGCTTGTTTGGAGCCATATGAAAAGTGAAACCAGAGTCAAGAATCCATTCATCAGAAACATTAGAGGAAGAAGAGGTAGGGGACATGCACAAAATCTCAGAATACATAGAATTACCATCTGGTTCAAAATTATTGGTTTTGTTGTTATTTTTATCACTATATATCTTTCTTATGTTGTTTTTCATCTCTGATCCGTTCGAAATACTTGTTTTCCTTAGTCACACAATCATGCATTTTTATAAAAATGTTTCCCATTCCTTTGATATCACAAATTTCATTGTTTCCCAGAAAAACTTTTCCATAATCAAGGGTTTCAAAATCAGAAAACCAGTGCTTGTTTGGAGTCATATGAAAAGTGCAACCAGAATCAAGAATCCATTCACCAGAAACATTAGAGGAAGAAGGGGTAGGGGAGATACACAAAATCTCAGAATACATAGAATTACCATCTAGTTCAAAATCATTGGTTTTGTTGTCATTTTTATCACTATATATCTTTCTTATGTTGTTTTTCATCTCTGATTCGTTCAAAATACATGTTTTCCTTAGTCACACCATCATGCACTTTTATAAAAACATTTCCAATTCCTTTGATATCACAAATTTCATTGTTTCCCAGAAAAACTTTTCCATAATCAAGGGTTTCAAAATCAGAAAACCAGTGCTTGTTTGGAGTCATATGAAAACTGCAACCAGAGTCAAGAATCCATTCATCAGAAACATTAGAGGAAGAAGGGGTAGGGGACATGCACAAAATCTCATAATACATAGCATTACCATCTGGTTCAAAATCATTGGTTTTGTTGTCATTTTTATCACTATATATCTTTCTTATGTTGTTTTTCATCTCTGATCCGTTCAAAATACTTGTTTTCCTTAGTCACACCATCATGCATTTTTATAAAAATGTTTCCCACTCCTTTGATATCACAAATTTCATTGTTTCCCAGAAAAACTTTTCCATACTCAAAGGTTTCAAAATCAAAAAATAAGTGCCTGTTTGGAGTCATATGAAAAGTGCAACCAGATTCAAGAATCCATTCATCAGAAACATTAGAGGAAGAAGGGGTAGGGGACATGCACGAAATCTCATAATACATAGCATTACCATCTGGTTCAAAATCATTGGTTTTATTGTCATTTTTATCACTATATATCTTTCTTATGTTGTTTTTCATCTCTGATCCGTTCGAAATACTTGTTTTCCTTAGTAACACCATCATGCATATTTATAAAAATGTTTCCCATTCCTTTGATATCACAAATTTCATTGTTTCCCATAAAAATTTTCCATAATCAAAGGTTTCAAAATCAGAAAACCAGTGCTTGTTTCGAGTCATATGAAAAGTGCAACCAGAGTCAAGAATCCATTCATCCGAAACATCAGAGGAAGAAGGGTTAGGGGACATGCACAAAATCTCAGAATACATAGAATTACCATCTGGTTCAAAATCATTGGTTTTGTTGTCATTTTTATCACTATATATCTTTCTTATGTTGTTTTTCATCTCTGATCCGTTCGAAATACTTGTTTTCCTTAGTCATACCATCATGCATTTTTATAAAAACGTTTCCAATTCCTTTGATATCACAAATTTCATTGTTTCCCAGAAAAACTTTTCCATAATCAAGGGTTTCAAAATCAGAAAACCAGTGTTTGTTCGCAGCCATATGAAAAGTGCAACGAGAGTCAAGAATCCATTCATCAGAAACATTAGAGGAAGAAGGGGTAGGGGACATGCACAAAATCTCAGAATACATAGAATTACCATCTGGTTCAAAATCATTGGTTTTGTTGTTATTTTTATCACTATATATCTTTCTTATGTTGTTTTTCATCTCTGATCCGTTCGAAATACTTGTTTTCCTTAGTCACACCATCATGCATTTTTATAAAAATGTTTCCCACTCCTTTGATATCACAAATTTCATTGTTTCCCAGAAAAACTTTTCCATAATCAAAGGTTTCAAAATCAAAAAACAAGTGCTTGTTTGGAGTCATATGAAAAGTGCAACCAGAGTCAAGAATCCATTCATCAGAAACATTAGAGGAAGAAGGGGTAGGGGACATGCACAAAATCTCATAATACATAGAATTACCATCTGGTTCAAAATCATTGGTTTTGTTGTCATTTTTATCAGTATATATCTTGCTTATGTTGTTTTTCATCTCTGATCCGTTCAAAATACTTGTTTTCCTTAGTCACACCATCATGCATATTTATAAAAATGTTTCCCATTCCTTTGATATCACAAATTTCATTGTTTCCCATAAAAACTTTTCTATACTCAAAGGTTTCAAAATCAAAAAACAAGTGCCTGTTTGGAGTAATATGAAAAGTGCGACCAGATTCAAGAATCCATTCATCAGAAACATTAGAGGAAGAAGGGGTAGGGGACACGCACAAAATCTCATAATACATAGCATTACCATCTGGTTCAAAATCATTGGTTTTGTTGTCATTTTTATCACTATATATCTTTCTTATGTTGTTTTTCATCTCTGATCCGTTCGACATACTTGTTTTTCTTAGTAACACCATCATGCATATTTATAAAAATGTTTCCCATTCCTTTGATATCACAAATTTCATTGTTTCCCATAAAAACTTTTCCATAATCAAAGGTTTCAAAATCAGAAAACCAGTGCTTGTTTCGAGTCATATGAAAAGTGCAACAAGAGTCAAGAATCCATTCATCAGAAACATCAGAGGAAGAAGGGTTAGGGGACTTGCACAAAATCTCAGAATACATAGAATTACCATCTGGTTCAAAATCATTGGTTTTGTTGTCATTTTTATCACTATATATCTTTCTTATGTTGTTTTTCATCTCTGATCCGTTCGAAATACTTGTTTTCCTTAGTCATACCATCATGCATTTTTATAAAAACGTTTCCAATTCCTTTGATATCACAAATTTCATTGTTTCCCAGAAAAACTTTTCCATAATCAAAGGTTTCAAAATCAAAAAACAAGTGCTTGTTTGGAGTCATATGAAAAGTGCAACCAGAGTCAAGAATCCATCCATCAGAAACATTAGAGGAAGAAGGGGTAGGGGACACGCACAAAATCTCATAATACATAGAATTACCATCTGGTTCAAAATCATTGGTTTTGTTGTCATTTTTATCAGTATATATCTTTCTTATGTTGTTTTTCATCTCTGATCCGTTCAAAATACTTGTTTTCCTTAGTCACACCATCATTCATATTTATAAAAATGTTTCCCATTCCTTTGATATCGCAAATTTCATTGTTTCCCATAAAAACTTTTCCATACTCAAAGGTTTCAAAATCAAAAAACAAGTGCCTGTTTGGAGTCATATGAAAAGTGCAACCAGATTCAAGAATCCATTCATCAGAAACATTAGAGGAAGAAGGGGTAGGGGACACGCACAAAATCTCATAATACATAGCATTACCATCTGGTTCAAAATCATTGGTTTTGTTGTCATTTTTATCACTATATATCTTTCTTATGTTGTTTTTCATCTCTGATCCGTTCGAAATACTTGTTTTCCTTAGCAACACCATCATGCATATTTATAAAAATGTTTCCCATTCCTTTGATATCACAAATTTCATTGTTTCCCATAAAAACTTTTCCATAATAAAAGGTTTCAAAATCAGAAAACCAGTGCTTGTTTCGAGTCATATGAAAAGTGCAACCAGAGTCAAGAATCCATTCATCAGAAACATCAGAGGAAGAAGGGTTAGGGGACATGCACAAAATCTCAGAATACATAGAATTAACATCTGGTTCAAAATCATTGGTTTTGTTGTCATTTTTATCACTATATATCTTTCTTATGTTGTTTTTCATCTCTGATCCGTTCGAAATACTTGTTTTCCTTAGTCATACCATCATGCATTTTTATAAAAACGTTTCCAATTCCTTTGATATCACAAATTTCATTGTTTCCCAGAAAAACTTTTCCATAATCAAGGGTTTCAAAATCGGAAAACCCAGGTGCTTGTTCATGCACCATATGAAAAGTGCAACGAGAGTCGAGAATCCATTCATCGAAACATTAGAGGAAGAAGGGGTAGGGGACATGCACAAAATCTCAGAATACATAGAATTACCATCTGGTTCAAAATCATTGGTTTTGTTGTTATTTTTATCACTATATATCTTTCTTATGTTGTTTTTCATCTCTGATCCGTTCGAAATACTTGTTTTCCTTAGTCACACCATCATGCATTTTTATAAAAATGTTTCCCACTCCTTTGATATCACAAATTTCATTGTTTCCCATAAAAACTTTTCCATAATCAAAGGTTTCAAAATCAGAAAACCAGTGCTTGTTTCGAGTCATATGAAAAGTGCAACCAGAGTCAAGAATCCATTCATCAGAAACATCAGAGGAAGAAGGGTTAGGGGACTTGCACAAAATCTCAGAATACATAGAATTACCATCTGGTTCAAAATCATTGGTTTTGTTGTCATTTTTATCACTATATATCTTTCTTATGTTGTTTTTCATCTCTGATCCGTTCGAAATACTTGTTTTCCTTTGTCATACCATCATGCATTTTTATAAAAACGTTTCCAATTCCTTTGATATAACAAATTTCATTGTTTCCCAGAAAAACTTTTCCATAATCAAGGGTTTCAAAATCAAAAAACAAGTGCCTGTTTGGAGTCATATGAAAAGTGCGACCAGATTCAAGAATCCATTCATCAGAAACATTAGAGGAAGAAGGGGTAGGGGACAAGCACAAAATCTCATAATACATAGCATTACCATCTGGTTCAAAATCATTGGTTTTGTTGTCATTTTTATCACTATATATATTTCTTATGTTGTTTTTCATCTCTGATCCGTTCGAAATACTTGTTTTCCTTAGTAACACCATCATGCATATTGATAAAAATGTTTCCCATTCCTTTGATATCACAAATTTCATTGTTTCCCATAAAAACTTTTCCATAATCAAAGGTTTCAAAATCAGAAAACCAGTGCTTGCTTCGAGTCATATGAAAAGTGCAACGAGAGTCAAGAATCCATTCATCAGAAACATCAGAGGAAGAAGGGTGAGGGGACTTGCACAAAATCTCAGAATACATAGAATTACCATCTGGTTCAAAATCATTGGTTTTGTTGTCATTTTTATCACTATATATCTTTCTTATGTTGTTTTTCATCTCTGATCCGTTCGAAATACTTGTTTTCCTTTGTCATACCATCATGCATTTTTATAAAAACGTTTCCAATTCCTTTGATATAACAAATTTCATTGTTTCCCAGAAAAACTTTTCCATAATCAAGGGTTTCAAAATCAAAAAACTAGTGCTTGTTCGGAGCCATATGAAAAGGTCAACGAGAGTCAAGAATCCATTCATCAGAAACATTAGAGGAAGAAGGGGTAGGGGACATGCACAAAATCTCGGAATACATAGAATTACCATCTGGTTCAAAATCATTGGTTTTGTTGTTATTTTTATCACTATATATCTTTCTTATGTTGTTTTTCATCTCTTATCCGTTCGAAATACTTGTTTTCCTTAGTCACACCATCATGCATTTTTATAAAAATGTTTCCCACTCCTTTGATATCACAAATTTCATTGTTTCCCAGAAAAACTTTTCCATACTCAAAGGTTTCAAAATCAAAAAACAAGTGCCTGTTTGGAGTCATATGAAAAGTGCAACCAGATTCAAGAATCCATTCATCAGAAACATTAGAGGAAGAAGGGGTAGGGGACATGCACAAAATCTCATAATACATAGCATTACCATCTGGTTCAAAATCGTTGGTTTTGTTGTCATTTTTATCGCTATATATCTTTCTTATGTTGTTTTTCATCTCTGATCCGATCGAAATACTTGTTTTCCTTAGTCACACCATAATGCATTTTTATAAAAATTTTTCCCACTCCTTTTGACATAACAAATTTTATTGTTTCCCAGAAAAACTTTTCCATAATCAAAGGTTTCAAAATCAGAAAACTAGTGCTTGTTTGGAGTCATATGAAAAGTGCAACCAGAGTGAAGAATCCATTCATCAGAAACATTAGAGGAAGAAGGGGTAGGGGACATGCACAAAATCTCAGAATACATAGAATTACCATCTGGTTATAAATCATTGGTTTTGTTGTCATTTTTATCACTATATATCTTTCTTATGTTGTTTTTCATCTCTGATCCGTTCGAAATACTTGTTTTCCTTAGTCACACCATCATGCATTTTTATAAAAATGTTTCCCACTCCTTTGATATCACAAATTTCATTGTTTCCCAGAAAAACTTTTCCATACTCAAAGGTTTCAAAATCAAAAAACAAGTGCCTGTTTGGAGTCATATGAAAAGTGCAACCAGATTCAAGAATCCATTCATCAGAAACATTAGAGGAAGAAGGGGTAGGGGACATGCACAAAATCTCATAATACATAGCATTACCATCTGGTTCAAAATCATTGGTTTTGTTGTCATTTTTATCACTATATATCTTTCTTATGTTGTTTTTCATCTCTGATCCGTTCGAAATACTTGTTTTCCTTAGTGACACCATCATGCATATTTATTAAAATGTTTCCCATTCCTTTGATATCACAAATTTCATTGTTTCCCATAAAAACTTTTCCATAATCAAATGTTTCAAAATTAGAAAACCAGTGCTTGTTTCGAGTCATATGAAAAGTGCAACCAGAGTCAAGAATCCATTCATCAGAAACATCAGAAGAAGAAGGGTTAGGGGACATGCACAAAATCTCAGAATACATAGAATTACCATCTGGTTCAAAATCATTGGTTTTGTTGTCATTTTTATCACTATATATCTTTCTTATGTTGTTTTTCATCTCTGATCCGTTCGAAATACTTGTTTTCCTTAGTCATACCATCATGCATTTTTATAAAAACGTTTCCAATTCCTTTGATATCACAAATTTCATTGTTTCCCAGAAAAACTTTTCCTTAATCAAGGGTTTCAAAATCAGAAAACCAGTGCTTGTTCGCAGCCATATGAAAAGCGCAACGAGAGTCAAGAATCCATTCATCAGAAACATTAGAGGAAGAAGGGGTAGGGGACATGCACAAAATCTCAGAATACATAGAATTACCATCTGGTTCAAAATCATTGGTCTTGTTGTTATTTTTATCACTATATATCTTTCTTATGTTGTTTTTCATCTCTGATCCGTTCGAAATACTTGTTTTCCTTAGTCACACCATCATGCATTTTTATAGAAACGTTTCCCACTCCTTTGATATCACAAATTTCATTGTTTCCCAGAAAAACTTTTCCATAATCAAAGGTTTCAAAATCAAAAAACAAGTGCTTGTTTGGAATCATATGAAAAGTGCAACCAGTGTCAAGAATCCATTAATCAGAAACATTAGAGGAAGAAGGGGTAGGGGACATGCACAAAATCTCATAATACATAGAATTACCATCTGGTTCAAAATCATTGGTTTTGTTGTCATTTTTATCAGTATATATCTTTCTTATGTTGTTTTTCATCTCTGATCCGTTCAAAATACTTGTTTTCCTTAGTCACACCATCATTCATATTTATAAAAATGTTTCCCATTCCTTTGATATCACAAATATCATTGTTTCCCAAAAAAACTTTTCCATACTCAAAGGTTTCAAAATCAAAAAACAAGTGCCTGTTTGTAGTCATATGAAAAGTGCAACCAAATTCAAGATTCCATTCATCGGAAACATTAGAGGAAGAAGGGGTAGGGGACACGCACAAAATCTCATAATACATAGCATTACCATCTGGTTCAAAATCATTGGTTTTGTTGTCATTTTTATCACTATATATCTTTCTTATGTTGTGTTTCATCTCTGATCCGTTCGAAATACTTGTTTTCCTTAGTCATACCATCATGTATTTTTATAAAAACGTTTCCAATTCCTTTGATATCACAAATTTCATTGTTTCCCAGAAAAACTTTTCCATAATCAAGGGTTTCAAAATCAGAAAACCAGTGCTTGTTCGGAGCCCTATGAAAAGTGCAACGAGAGTCAAGAATCCATTCATCAGAAACATTAGAGGAAGAAGGGGTAGGGGACATGCACAAAATCTCAGAATACATAGAATTACCATCTGGTTCAAAATCATTGGTCTTGTTGTTATTTTTATCACTATATATCTTTCTTATGTTGTTTTTCATCTCTGATCCGTTCGAAATACTTGTTTTCCTTAGTCATACCATCATGCATTTTTATAAAAACCTTTCCAATTCCTTTGATATCATAAATTTCATTGTTTCCCAGAAAAACTTTTCCATAATCAAGGGTTTCAACATCAGAAAACCAGTGCTTGTTCGGAGCCATATGAAAAGTGCAACGAGAGTCAAGAATCCATTCATCAGAAACATTAGAGGAAGAAGGGGTAGGGGACATGCACAAAATCTCAGAATACATAGAATTACCATCTGGTTCAAAATCATTGGTTTTGTTGTTGTTTTTATCACTATATATCTTTCTTATGTTGTTTTTCATCTCTGATCCGTTCGAAATACTTGTTTTCCTTAGTCACACCATCATGCATATTTATAAAAATGTTTGCCATTCCTTTGATATCACAAATTTCATTGTTTCCCATAAAAACTTTTCCATAATCAAAGGTTTCAAAATCAGAAAACCAGTGCTTGTTTGGAGTCATATGAAAAGTGCAACCAGAGTCAAGAATCCATTCATCAGAAACATTAGAGGAAGAAGGGGTAGGGGAAATGCACAAAATCTCATAATACATAGAATTACCATCTGGTTCAAAATCATTGGTTTTGTTGTCATTTTTATCACTATATATCTTTCTTATGTTGTTTTTCATCTCTGATCCGTTCGAAATACTTGTTTTCCTTAGTCATACCATCATGCATTTTTATAAAAATGTTTCCAATTCCTTTGATATCACAAATTTCATTGTTTCCCAGAAAAACTTTTCCATAATCAAGGGTTTCAAAATCAGAAAACCAGTGCTTGTTCGGAGCCATATGAAAAGTGCAACGAGTGTCAAGAATCCATTCATCAGAAACATTAGAGGAAGAAGGGGTAGGGGACAGGCACAAAATCTCAGAATACATAGAATTACCATCTGGTTCAAAATCATTGGTTTTGTTGTTATTTTTATCACTATATATCTTTCTTATGTTGTTTTTCATCTCTGATCCGTTCGAAATACTTGTTTTCCTTAGTCACACCATAATGCATTTTTATAAAAATGTTTCCCACTCCTTTGATATCACAAATTTCATTGTTTCCCAGAAAAACTTTTCCATAATCAAGGGTTTCAAAATCAGAAAACCAGTGCTTGTTTGGAGCCATATGAAAAGTGAAACCAGAGTCAAGAATCCATTCATCAGAAACATTAGAGGAAGAAGGGGTAGGGGACATGCACAAAATCTCATAATACATAGCATTACCATCTGGTTCAAAATCATTGGTTTTGTTGTCTTTTTTATCACTATATATCTTTCTTATGTTGTTTTTCATCTCTGATCCGTTCAATATACTTGTTTTCCTTAGTCACACCATCATGTATTTTTATAAAAACCTTTCCAATTCCTTTGATATCACAAATTTCATTGTTTCCCAGAAAAACTTTTCCATAATCAAGGGTTTCAAAATCAGAAAACCAGTGCTTGTTTGGAGCCATATGAAAAGTGAAACCAGAGTCAAGAATCCATTGATCAGAAACATTAGAGGAAGAAGGGGTAGGGGAGATACACAAAATCTCAGAATACATAGAATTACCATCTGGTTCAAAATCATTGGTTTTGTTGTCATTTTTATCACTATATATCTTTCTTATGTTGTTTTTCATCTCTGATTCGTTCAAAATACTTGTTTTCCTTAGTCACACGATCATGCACTTTTATAAAAACGTTTCCAATTCCTTTGATATCACAAATTTCATTGTTTCCCAGAAAAACTTTTCCATAATCAGGGGTTTCAAAATCAGAAAACAAGTGCTTGTTTGGAGTCATATGAAAAGGGCAACCAGAGTCAAGAATCCATTCATCAGAAACATTAGAGGAAGAAGGGGTGGGGGACATGCACAAAATCTCATAATACATAGCATTACCATGTGGTTCAAAATCATTGGTTTTGTTGTCATTTTTATCACTATATGTCTTTCTTATGTTGTTTTTCATCTCTGATTCGTTCAAAATACTTATTTTTCATATGACCATTTTTGCCACAGTAAAAACATTTGATTTTATTTTTACTCTTATCCCTAGATTTGGTCCTTCCTTTACTTTTAGACCGATTGTTGTAAGATTCTCTCTTGATTTATTTTGTTTTCGCAAATCCAAATCCTTTGATCTTAAATCACTTTTAACATCAGATAAAGTCAAATCATCTCGGACATATTTGATGGCCGATTTCACATCATTAAAAGATTCAGGTAATGAATTTAACAAAATCACAGTAATATTTTCATCGGAAATCTTTTCACCAACATTTTGTAGTTATTAAATATTTTTGTTTAAATCATTAATATTTTAAAAGAGTGATTTTGATTCACTCATTTTAAAACAAAAAAAGTTGTTCTTTCAAATAATTTTATTTGACAAAGATTTTTCCAAATACAGTTTTTCAAGTTTTGTCCAGATTTCAAAATCATTATCATTTTCATCTATTCCTCTTAAAATGCTAATTTAAATGCAAGGTGAGACAGCTATATGCATCGCCAAGTTTTTCAGCAAGAATTTCTCCCTTCCAGAATTCTAGATATTTATCGGACTACAAATAGCGGGTGCATTTTTGTTTTGAACTAAAACAAATTTCATTTTTCTTCTCCGCATAGCAAAATCAGATTTGCCGTCAAACTTATCAATTCAAGTTTTGGAGTGGATATGGTGTACACAGACAAATACTAATTACCAACAGGCACAAAGAAAAACAGTAACAGGAGATAGAATCGGAAAATCTAGTAACAGCAAAAGCTAGTGATAACAAGTTCAACACAAAAATAGCACCAGTATTTTCCAAAACAGAGATAGCAAAAAAACACAAGGGATAAGCGGATAGCAGAAATAAAGTCTCACAACAAACAACACATGTTGAGTAACATCTCCCTAATAGACAGTACACAGAGAGATCCCAACAGTCACGAACCCAAAAAAATATTTTGCAATCAAATGAGAAAAAACACCAGGTCATAGAAACTTGGAGTCTCAACAGGACTCATGCCAAGTTTGGGTTTTAGTTTTCAAGAAAAATAGAATTATCACTAAAAAAATTCAGTTCGTGGTATTGAGATATCAACAGTAGATATATGAATATTTCGTGACAAAAACTCAAGAGAAACACAAAAAAATAGCAGAAAGAAAACTTCCTTGAGTTCAAGTTCACAGAACTCAACAGTTCTCGCAAAGATGAAATAGAGACAATTTAGATCTAGAGTTTCAAGGGACGCGACCGTCAAACTCCACTGGGGCAACAACACGCTGTTGCTCGCCGCCACTTTTACGGATGAGATACCGAAAGGTCATCGGAAAGATTGTAGCTTTTCCAAGCTCTGATACCACTGTTACAGATCCGATGACCAAACTTATTTACTATTACAGACCAAATCGAATAACAACATAATAGAAAAACTTCTAATCTATTACAGAAAAGTTGAACAAACGATTTGATGTAACTAGTTATTGTCGCCAGAGAAGGACCAAAGAACGAGTACCCTCAGATTTGGAACTGAGCCTTACGGAATGTTTATCTACTCACGGTTAATCTCTACCTCCCGTGTTCCTAGTGTCAGTTAGCCACGGGCCGACTAGATAACGAAGAAGCAACCGGTAATCGATGCTGATAAATGGAATGGAGTTCACGGAGAAGACAAAAGGGTAGACATCGAGAGAGGCGGCAGAAAGAGTAGAGAAAATGAGCTGCTCTAATTAGGGCAGCAAGATGGGAAAACAAGACAATATATATAGGCCCTCTAAGTCACTTGGGGCGGGTCGGTTTGACCCGAGCCACCGACATAAAAAAAGGATTAATATATGTTAGCCCACTACATATATGTGCCCAGTCCAGTAAACTCATCATAGGGAAATAGAAATTGGCTTGTAAGAATAAAATGTGGGCAATGGGCCAAAATTTTGCTTTCAGGTATTAATTGACAAAAGTCTAAACTAAACGGTACTAAATTGGAATAAACCCTATGAAAAATACATTTTATGCTACAATGTTATTTAAGTCATATTATATATAATTTCATTTATTTCGAAATAAAAGGAATGATCATTTCATTGTATGTTTTCCTTCCAGACACTGGAATGAAAAGATGATTTCATTCGATTACAAATGAGAAATGATTTTGGATGATAAAAAATTGTATTCAAATATTCCAGTGTATCAAATGTGTTGTTAGAGTTAAAAAATGGTGCCTAATTGAAGCTAATTTTTTTACCAAATTCCGTGAATGATAGGGTTAGAAATGACCTTAGATGCAAAAAAATCTCCAAGACATTTCTAAGGGATAAATACACCCAAAATGAATCAAACTCAAAATTTATGATTTGACAAAAAATGTTTCTATTAAAACATATATTTAAAAAAAATTTAATTACTCTCTTGTGACTCTTAAATCCTTATCTCAAGCATTATTTGAACAAAAATAAAAAGTATGTCTAACGTGCACATTAATATACATAAAACATAGGGATGGCAATTGGTCGAGTGGTGACGGGGACCTCATCTCAACCCATTCATGTGCTTAGATATGAAAATCATCCACATTCCCAAACCAGCTTCCTCTAATTAATCTCTATCCCCACCAAAGCTAGTAGGGAATTGAGGACTCAAGTGGGGAATTAGATGTATTATTTTTAATAACCCTATTAATTAAAAAATAATAATATACATGCCACAAAATCAAACAAATTAAAACTTTGAAAAATAATACGAGTAATAATCCTTTAAAAAAAACTCCTAACCATATGCACCAATAAAAGAACTTATAAGTTATAGTTCAACAATTTTCAACCTAAATAATATATAACAAAAGTCCACTGATATAAGTTCAATCAAAGAAGTACAAATGTTCAATAACATATGTGGAGCAATAAAATAGAATAACCAGAGTAAATAATCTTTAGAGGCACAAATGTCAAGTTTGTTAAAATCTTTATTGATCAATCAACAAATCTATTTAGTATTTAGTTTAATATTTTACTAATGTATATATAATAATAAAAATAATAATAATGAGGATGTGTGGGATGGGTGGGGATGAGGAGAATTTGATCCCTTCCCAAATCATCTCTAAATTTAGTATAATATTTATCCCCATTTCTTTTTGGATTCCCAATTGAACTAGGGTCAAACAAGTATAGATGAATAGAGGATGGATGAATAACCAGTTAGACACATTCCATTCTTATCACTAATAAAACATGTCATACTTAAAGAGAAAATAACGCATAAAATAGTTAAATATAATAAAATTTAAAAATTTATAAAAATTATTAAATTCTAAAAAAATTATATTTTAAACTAAAAAGTAATTCACATAAACTAATTTCAACAACCACAAAACTTATGAATAAAATTAACAAATAAGAAGGTTGCATTGCATGAAATATTTTAATGCTCAATCAGCTGCGTACTAGCGGGGAATCAAAATATATAAAAAAGAGAAAAATTTTTTTTTAATAGTCCAAAAAGGAAAAGATTTTTTTTTTTTTTTTTTTTTTTTTTTTTTTGGGGGATAAAAGAAAAACAGAAAATGAGGAATGGCGAAGTTGCATTGATCATCACAAGTACGGTTGGTCAAAAAATGGGGGAGGCGGTGGCGGGGACCATTCCACTGGTAGGTTTGATTGATATGTGGGGTGCTGTCACAAAAGCTACGAATTATTTAACAGTTATAACCAAAAAAAAAAAAAAAGGAAAAGATGGCAACAACTCAAAGCATAGTGAAAAAGGTCATCCAAAGTAATGCCAAAAAAACAACTGCCACGCTAATTACGGGAAACAAATCGGTAAAGAATGTGCCAATTCAATTCCCTCCTCCTCATCCATGATTTTCTATTGAAATATATACATTTACAAGTCCCCTAAAATAAACAGCAAAAGTAGTATTTATTTATTATTTAATAAAAAAGCTCCTCTAAAAAAATAAAAAATCCAAAAGCAAAATAACACATGACAACGCCTATACTATTTTACATATTATTTTTTATGTATAATATATATTTTAAAAAATTTTATCTTTTTATTTATTAAATTTTATTAATAAAATATATTAAAATTAAAAAATAATATAGAAGATAATACACAAAACAAAATACGGTTCTTTTTTCCTTTTTGATAAATGATTAATATTGGTGGTTAATCTGCATATCTTTTAGGGCTACTTTGGAAGTTTAAAAATGAAGAGAAGAGAAGAGATTTAGGGAGAAGGGATTAAATTTTCTTTTTATGAGAGTTTTAAGTGGAGAGAAGAGGAGAAGAGCCCAAATCGTTTGTATCCATGCTTTTTGTTCTCATAATAAAGTCCCAAAATAGGCCTCAAGTAATTTAATCAATATAGGAGAGAAAGGAAGCAAAATGAATGTGGTAGGAGAGTAGGGCCTTCCTTGGAGTAGCACAAGAAGCTATTTCACGGATATCTTGTTTTACTTTACCATGGTCGTCGGCAGGCAGGGAAGCCCCAAAGAAATATTTCTTTGGTTTATGGTTCCTTCCCTGGCTTACCTATAGCTATAGCTATTCAAGTGGTGGTGGTGACCGGTGAAATGGGCCCCAACCACGAGGAACAAACAGCAAACTGAAAATTTATACTCGTGACGGGCACCTCCTCTCCTAAGTGGGCCCTTTTTTATTACCTCCTCCAATCATCTCATTCAATCTCTCTCTCTGGGGTACTTAATTTAATTTAAACGTTGCTTCATGCAACTTTATGGACAATTAGTCAAAGGAAATATTCGGATTCTTTTTTCTTTTTTCTAAAAACTAAAATGATGAATGTATATTCTTTCTTTTTTTTTTTTTACTTATCCACTTTACACATCAGACAAAAATAAAATTTTAAAAAAAATAACAGAGAGTATATTAAAATTTTATTATTTGACTCTGAATACAACTAAGTTAGAGTTTCTTATAGCATACGGAAGCACCCCATATAACCAAAATCTCCAGCCTTGGTTTGTTGCAAATTGACCATCAATGGCTATGATGAAATCCTGCCACTTTTCCATATGATATTCGTTTAGGTCAAATTTTTTAGATAATAGAGAAACAAAGAATAGAATACCAAAAACCAAATAGAAGAAATAAGGAAAAAACCAAGTGGTCCATTTTTATTACATTGGAATAACATCTTATTGTGCTGTCTATCCACTGTATCCCAGTAGTACTGGTAGCATTAGGTTTAGCTTTTAGTAACTAGGATAAGATGCTTTCCTTCCTCCACAGGAACCCTAAGCCTAGGCCTAAGGAAGGTCACCGCGTACATACACTTAGTCTTTTTTTTTTTTTTTTAAAGTAATTTGGTATAATTAAAAAAGGTCAAAGAATACAAAACCTTCAAAACAACATATATGTGACATTAAATCACTCCTTCGTTGACTTGAACTAAAACCTCTTACTTAACAAGACAAGTGAAAGAATCACATCACTAGATCATAAACCTCTTGTCCATTAGTCTTTTCTTTGATGATTGATGGTAGTAATGTTGTTTATTCTATATTACGTCTAGTCTAGTATTCGATCTAGCTGTGTTTGGATAGAGACTTTTATTTCTTTAAGAAAATTGGCAGATAATTCAGTTCAAACTAATCATATAATACCACAATGTGGTCACAAAAATGAATATAATACAAAGAGAGAGTTGTTTGTTGTTTATATGCTTCATTTCAGAACAAAAGCACCATACTCAACCATTTATTCAATATGGCTTTCTTGGTGTTGGGTAGATATTGCGGCAAAACTTAGAATATGATGTATTGGTGCTAAATGTGATTTTCAGGCTGGATTAAGAATAAGAAATTTTTATTTTCCTAGTTTGGGGAGGGGGACAGTGAATAAATTAAGTTAGAGAAGGGATGGGAATGCACGCAAATGGAAGATTCAAGAAAGAATGGAATGCAACAGATAACAAATGTGACCACTATTATCTTATTACAACTGTAACCACACCCACTTATATTAGCACCCCCAATCAAACTAGAACACTTCTTTTTTTTTTCTTCTTTTTATACCATTCGGATTTTCGATAATATTTTTTACTTTATATATATATACATATATATATATATATATATCGAAGAAGAACATAAGGTGCAAACTTAAAAAAACATTTCTATCGTTAAACTACTATTTTATCTTGCCACATTTCTTATAGTACACTTTCTATCATAAATCATAAAAGATAAAATCATAAATTATTAGCTGTAAGCTTTAAGAATTAATTAATATAATATATTGTCTAAAAGGAGGTATGAATAATTTTTTCTAATTTTTAAATTTTTTTAACATTGAGGGAAGAAGATGTGTTTCAAATCGATAATCTCTAACATGATAAAAAATACTTGTAACTCTTAACTATAGCTACTACCTTGCCCCATGAACTTCAACCAACACCTCCATTCTTGCTCTTTTTAGTTTTTTTTCTTTTTCCTTTTCATGAATGATGAATGAAGGATAAAACAACTATTTAGAGAAACAGAGAAGTCTTTTCCTCATGGGAAAGCAATAAAAAAGGAAAGTTGGGACTTGAGATGGCATCGTCTTTATTTGATGTCATGTGCCAAATAGCAAAAAAAACTGAGAGGAGAGATATATGCCCATGTCTCTCTTGTACGCATGTGACCACAAAATTTGAGAATAGTTGAATGAATCTACTCCATCCATGATCAATAATCACAAGAACACAGCCTTGTTTAAAAAAATAGCATGCGCCAAACACATAAATTAATTCAAATATGCAAATTACTACTACTACCAAATGCCAGCTAAGTAAACATACCTGATCAGATTTAAAGATCCCTTCTTATCATTTAACTCTCCGTCTTTAGTCCATAGTGTTAAAATTCTGTGGTCTCCAACCGCCTTTTTTCGCTTGTCGGATTCGCTCCTCATTAGTGAAGGAATCAAATGATTGGGCATGATTGGAACATTCTACAGAAATTACTAGTTTATCAAAAATTATAGCAGAGGATCATCAAATAAAATTAATCAATAATATTCTCAAACAACTCCCATATTCCCCCTTTAAAGAAACACAAATAACAAAAACAAAAAAAATTAAGTTAAAATTCTTTGTCCTGAAATATATGAAGACAAATTATCTAATTACATATTACAAGATAACTTAGATAATTATCTTTTTGTTAGTGAAGTTCATGTTGGAAAGGCTTCAGTTCCAATGGTTCAGTAAATGCTCATGAACCATTGGAACTGAAGCCTGAAATGAGGGAGTAAAATTCAGTTCAGCAGATGAATAGTCGGAAAGTTAGCTACGCCTAACAGAAACAAAATTTGCCAGTCTGGACCCAATAGAGAGGTAAGAAGAGAATAGGAATAATGGATATAAACGTATAAAACAAGCACATAAAGATTGAATTCCTTGCTAATGCTTTGAGTTTTAGGTCCCACCTGCTAACACACACAGGGTTTTATATTAGCATTAGGTCGATAATACAGAGACCACTAGATAAAAGTCCAGCAAAACTGGGGTTCACAAACATATTAAAAGTAATTGAATCAAATGGAATAGTTTAGACAGGAGTGTTATTCAATAACCATTCTTTTAGAGTTAATCATGCAATGGGCCCAAAGCCAAAGAAAAACATATATAAAAGTTTCAAAATTAAATTTGTGTATTATGGAAGCAGGTGAATGCATTCTAATTGAAGAATGATTTGCCTGCCACAAGTCGTTAATAATCTCCACCATCCAAGAATTATTATTCTATTTTGGATTCTAACTTTTTTCTCAAGCGAGGAACAAAGGTAGAAAGTGAAACTAGTTAAGCAAGTGATCAATGCTCTTGTTATTTAGGAATTACTATTTACTGCTTTTGTTCCACAGGGCTTCCCAACAATTAGGTTTTTATTGCTATTAACAATATGCAATTCTTAGAAGGTCTCTCAAATATACAATCTGCAACAGTAAGATAAATCATTCTAGAGAACTTTTGAGTAAAGGTACCAAATACATTAAGGCTGATTGAACAATATTTGACTCACTCAAATTTTGATTCCCTCCAAAAGCTTAAGAAGTGGACAAAAAAAAAAAAAAAAAGAACTGCCACTACTGAAAGAAAATCACAGTATAAAACAGTGTTTTCACCTGAAGTTGCAAATGAGCAACTACTGATATCTCCTGTTTTTGTCGAGCATAATAATAAAGTAGCTTGACATTCTGTGAAAGCACAAAGAAGTCATGCAAGGCAAACTGCCAGAAACTTAAGGGCAAAAACTAAAAAGCAAACTGACACAGGCTGGAATATTGGTTACTGGTCATTGAATACAACTATTTATTTCATCCAACATGAGTTTTACTGATCTTTTGTATATGAAATCCTAAACGGGGATGCATGAGTTTCAACAGTCAAGGGTCAGGAAGTCAGCAATCCGAACAGAAAATTGCAGGGATAAAAGACTATAATCCAATATTTCGAAAAGATGTTGGTGAACCTCACCATCTACCAAGTTAAAAAGGCAAAAGATCGTAAAATAAATAGAGAACAGTTGAAATTACCTTGTTGGTTAATAATTTAGTACTACATGCATCAACTTTCAAGTGTAAAATTTATAAGAGAGAAGGAAATATCTCCAGTTTCAACTTTATCCAATTAATTGAGAGGAGTCTTAACATTCTATTTGTATATTGGATTTCACCAAGTAATATTTTACAGAAGATTTTCTTAAGTTAAACCTTTTGGATTAAGCATAAGAAAACGAAAATTTCTTTTATACTTTTAAGTATAAACCAGATTGAAGAAGTCCTTAAGGCACTTGCTGTGTGCAACAGACCAAGCTATCAAACGTAAACCAGACCCAACCAAGAAAAAAGCACCTCTTTCTCTTTTAAGCATGTCAATGAAGCAAAATGAATTTATGATAAAACTAGACTCCAAATCATCTGATGCTTCTAGCACTTCAGGTGTATGCAAATTCCTCAGTAGTTTGCACCTCCACTTCTCATAAAATGTGACATGCTCTTGACAGAAATCAAGTAAGGAATGAAACATGAAAATTCAAAACTTTGGTTGAAGAAATGAACAAATATCACTTATTGAGAAACGAAGGAGAAAAAGAATAGTTTGTCTTCTTCTACAGATTATCTTGATCAAGCCGTGCTATGAGCAGCTTTAACTCTACTCCACAAACATATTACATATAATACTTTGGCATAAAAAAAAATTTTGACTTTTAGTGTTAAGGAGATGATGGCATGTGTAATAGACTGTAAACCCTAACTGACAAAAACATGGTTTCACAACCCTGTTAGGACAAACATGTTCAATTCTTTATGATCCTTCTGTATTTTCCTGATGATTTTGAACATAATTCTTATATTGAGTTTGTTTTATCTGACAATCGGAATCTCTTTTAAGAAATAGACAACTTGAATGAGAACTGTTTCTGAAGAGTGCTTGTGTCATTTCAACTGCAATGTTGGAGTCTGAAATATGCCTAAATGAGCATTCAAGACAAAAGTTCAAATAGTGGGGTTTATGCCATAAGAAACTATAACAGGATCAGCCTAAAAAGAAAAGAGAGTGGTGAACTCATCGCACTAGGGACTCCTAGAAGAGATGCATGACACCCACTTGCCTTCACAAAGGTTCATCCAAGAACCGAAATTAAGATCTCCAGCTACAGGGAAGCAAAATGTTTCTCTAAGGATGTAGCATCACTAAGAGAGAGAGTCCTTCAAATAGCTTCCATGAATATGTTCTTAGAGAATTTCGTCCATCTTACAATTAATAAACACTTGGAGGATGCAAATGGATCCATGCTGTTCCCTAAGTCCAAAGAGGGCCTGATCTATAGTTCCAGTTTCGCTAATTGAGACCAGCATCCTGGTCTACTAGAGAATGGCAAATATATTTAGCCAGTAACTCTCTTAAACCCCATACTCTATATAATTACTTGTGTGCTTGTTTGTGTATATGTAAATTTGAGCTTATTGGATGATCTTAGAAGTGTGCAATAGTTTACTTTGGTTGATGTGGCAGAGTATGCTGATCCTGTCCTCGCCATACACCTTCTTTTGTCAGCTAAACCCCTCAACAAAATGAACTAATATCAGTTGTATTGCTCTTTAAGAACCTTCATTTTTGTTGTTTTCATGTCAATAATTGTGTTGTTTAAGATTATTTAACTACTAGATTTGTGTCCAATCTTAAGATAATGATAAAAAAGTAGATTCCAGAAAACAGAATCTAATGGATGTACGGAGATAAAATTCTACAGCTTATTGGTGCTCACCTCTAGTTGTCTATTCTAGGTTTAGGCAAGTTTAAGTAGTAAGCGAAATCCTACCATTGTCAAAATATCATATTGTAAGACGGGCCGCTTGGGACAGGCATTAAGCTAACTGAAAACTGCAAGATCAATTAAAAGACAAACATATCTTTCTGAGATAACTCTGTAGACCTCACCATTATTTATTTTCTAACTTGAATTATTTTTAAACAGCAAAACTTTACAAGATAACTCTTTTGAGACGTTGCCACTCACAGCAATAAAAAGGAAACCCTCTATGTCTAGCACCAGATTATTGTCCTGATCCACATTCCCAATTTCGTTTAAGCCAGTGAGGGTCACCACCTTCCAACATAGCAACTTCTTAAGTAACCAAACAAAAAGGAGAGAGGATCAAAAGTTGACGCAGGATCCAACACTTTGTGGGGGAGGGGAAAGGGAGGGGGGGAAGTCTAATGTATTTTATAAACTGTAATTAGTCACATGTCAATATAATTCATCAAAATATGCATTGTTGCTCTTTCAAGTTAAAAATGCATTTAAGTGAGTTTGCACCAAACATTTCATTGATTTATTTTTCAATATATTATAGTAAAAGATCAGAGAGGAAATCATCTTCATCTAATTATAGAGCAAATAAGAAAAGGGTTAAACCTTCTTTTCTCAAATGGAGAAGGCCGAATGAGACATTTTAAAAGTTTTAAGAAGAAAAGGAAAGGGAGTCATGCTTGTTTTGTGGGGGACTATTAGATATACATGATTATTATATATATGCCTAAACATTTATTCAAAAGAACGACCCCCTTCCAAACATAATGTCCGTCTGCCTTTTAAAAAGGAGTAATGTACTTGTTAGATTAAAAGCTCCATCTTGATTGCAATTAATTTTTACTCATTAGAATGCTACAGAAGTAAATTCCTGACTCTCTTCCTCAAGTGAGCTTGTTATTTGTCAATGCTGCATTTCATAATTAAGGAAGCAATGCTGCAAAGAGATCAAGCACATTAGAAAAGCCTTATATTACCAACTTTCTGATTTTCATTTCCTTAATCAGAAACCTGAAATGGCAAGTAGACACTAATACAAAACTCCCACAATAGCATTGTGTATCTTTCCACAGAAGTATGGAACCTTTAAATAGAAAACAAGGAATTCACATGGAAAGAAAACAAGATACTTCATCTGCGTTCCTTTGAAGTGCCACCTCTCATAAATGCATTTTGAAAAGCAACACCACAATCATCTGCGTTCCTTTGAAGTGCCACCTCTCATAAATGCATTTTGAAAAGCAACACCACAATTGCATTTTACATCTACTAGAACAATAATCAAGAAAATTAAGCCTAGTGCACATACATAAATAATTAATTAAGACCGTATGATTCCTAACTTCAGATACCTGAATACCAAAACATCTAACTTTTACCATCATATTTTACACTAACAATCGATGAAATTAAAAAAAAAAACTACTTTAAATACTAAGCACGCTTTAGCTGTTCATCAAAGCATTCGTTTTATCTTCGCGAACTACATCTAGAATCACAAAATTCAGAAAATTACGTCTAGTGAAGTATCCAAAACATGGAGAGAGAGAATTACAGGGGACTCGAGTGGTCAAGATTCACCTCATAGTGATCACCCGGAGGAGAAGGCCGACGAACGTGGACGCTGGAGGAGCTGAGTGACTTTCCGCGGGAAGTGGGAGTATCTCGGGCGGCAAGTCGTACTAGTATTTGGGTTCGACTTCGAGTTTGCAATTTCGTTTTGAAATTTGGAATTTTGACCCTATTGGCCTTGTTTTGACTGGCCCATTTAAGCATAGCACCTTTCAATGGGAGCATGCGTTTTTTGCCAAGATTCTTTTGGGCCAATATATTTGGTTTACAAGCCAATAATATGGACTGTCACGAATTCGAGTTGGCGAAGCCCGGCTAGATGACCCGTTTGGTTCTTTTTTAGAGCCAAGATAATTTAGACCTCCTAGTTAAAACTTAAATAAACTTGGCCTATATTACAATTTATAGTTTTATATACTCCCTCAGTTTCAAATCTTTTAAATCTTCTGTCTCACCCTCTTTTTTCTTCTGTCCTAAATTATTGTTTCATTTTCTTTTATGAATAGTAGTTAAGTTTTTAATTTCTTGGACCGTGAAAATTGGGTCTTTTTCAAACTGCACTATTTAATATGTTGTGCGGTGTAATGTGGACCGTTTGAGAATGCTAGTTTCAACATTAAAAAATGAAAATTTTCTCAAACAAATACAAGTATTGGCCTAGAATAAACAACATGGTTGACTTAAAAAAAAGGTTAATTATAGGTTTATTCAAAATATTATTTCATCACTCTATTGTACATATATTACAAATGTATCCTTAACATTTATATATTCATAACTAATTAATTTTTATCAATAATTTCAATAAAAAAATTATCATAAAATAATAATTTGGTCAAAAAGTTTAAAATTTTTTTAAAACATCATTTTGATTGTCCAATTATTACTTCTGGTATATATTAATACTATAATACCCTTGTTAAATTTTTTTGTCCAATTTTTGCAATAAAGTATATTATTTTCACAATATATATGATAATAAACAAAAAATAAGCTTGCAAATAATATTTTTAAAAGATTTTAAATTTTTACTACAGAAACGTTTTCTAATTTTTTTTATTGAAATTAATAGTATGATTAATTATTAATGAAAATATAAAAAATAAAAATATAGTTACAATTTATATAAAATAAAAAAATAAAAAAATAATTAATCCATCAAACAAAGAAAAAAATGAAAATTATGACAATATATAAATTCATCTATGTGGAAATCAAACCCATCACCACATGGTTAAAAGTCATTCCCGTGTAAGTTTGATATCACTTTGTGTAACACTCACCTCCATTTATAATATAATATATACTTCTTTTAAAATTTATCATTCTTTTTAAAATTTATTTTTTATTTAATAAATTTTAACTTATTAATTATATTTTTTTAAAAAATGATCTTTCATTTAATGAATTTTAACTTTTATTTAATAAGTTTTTAATGAATTTTAACTTTTATTTAATAAGTTATATTATAGCAAAATGAGTGGTAAGAAATTTTGAGTTAAGTGATAAAGACGATTTGGTAGGAGTTCCATTGCTTAACAGTCTTGATAAAATCATCAAAAGCATTAACCTTGGGAATCTGTACTGGATAGAAAAACAGAGTAACTTAGACTTGATTTGGTGGGCTGCGCCAGGCTTGGGCTGTAGTGCAACGCCTAGGAGACAAGCGAGAGGGCTCTCCCCCTTAAAAAAATTGAGTTAATATCGTGTGGACCGATTGCCCACTTATCAGATATTAAACTGATAAGAACAGATATTACACTTGATCTTAGCCAAAAGGCCGAGAAAGGTATGCTTTTCAATGTTTTGGGACCGTCATTTTTATGGTAGCTTCAATCTCCGCGTCTTCCATAAGCAGGTGATGTGGGACAATAGTTTATTACATCCACCTCATTATATATTCTAATTATTAAATATATCTATTTTCTAAGAAATATTAATAAAAGGCCCATTATTCAATAACTTTATGTCTACATTGTAAAGTTTCAAATTAAAATGTTATATTCATTTAATATGAAAGAAGAACATAAAAGAGAAATCAAAATAAAATTTATTAATTTAACTAAATTTCTTAATCTATGTGAAAATTGAAATGAGACTAAAGATTTACGACAGAGAGAGTAAATATCATAATTTATATCCCTTCAAAAAATATATATATTATAGTTTATATATGTCTTCATTTTTTTAGGGTTAATTGCAACATTTCTACATGAATTAGGGAACTAAATGCACTTTACCCCCAAACTAAATAAATAGACAATTTACCCTCCAAAATCAATCCATTTATATAAATACCTAAAGTACCCTTAATGTAATTTATGGTTTATTGTAAAATAACAACTAAAATTTCGTATAAAATCATTTCAGTCTAAAACCTAACTTATATCTATAATTCATTATAAAATACTTCCTTATATTTGTAATAATATCTTGTTATTCCATATGCTTTAAAAATCGAGTGTTTAACTTTAGAAACTTTATTGTTTAAGGAAAATAGAATGGTAATTTTATATTTTATTCAATGGAAAAATAAAATATTCGATTATAAATAGAATATAAGAATTTGTTAACTTCAAATCTTTATCTAGATTTACAAAAATTTTAACTTTTAGGATTTGTAATAATTTCTAGTAAAAATGATTAAATAAAAATTTTAAGTAAAGTATTAAAATAATAGACGAAAACATATTTCTAGTGTAAATACCATTAATTTATTATAATAATTTGCCCACAAATTCTTACCGTTTATTTGTTTTCATAAAATAAAGTATTTATGTTAGTTAAATAATAATTTTTAAATAATATAGACTAAAAATATATTATTACAAAATTTTTTAATTGAATTTGTAATAATATCTTTGTAGTCTATATTTTTTCAAGATTGATTATTTAACCTTAAAAACTTGATTATTTAAATAAAAATAGTAGGTGTATTCTAAAATTAATTTAATGAGAAAATAAAATATATTCATTTATAAATAAAATATTCCAACTTCAAATATTTATCTTGAAATCTTTAATAAAAAATTTAACACGTTAGGATTTGTAGTAATTTCTTGTAACAAAGATTAAATAATAGTTGTAAGCAAGTATTAAAATAATAGACGAAAACCTAAATTTTTTTCCTTAAAGAAAATATTATTGATTTTTAGTAGTTATTATAATAAATTAATGAAAAATCATAATAGTCTTATTATTTTTAAAAAATAAAATATTTTTTTGAGTTAACTAATCAATCTTTTATTAACATAGACTAAAAAAAGATATTATTACAAAGTATAAGAAAGTATTTTGTAATAAACTATAAATATAAATTAAGTTTTGGACTAAATAATTTTATATTGAACTTTATGGGTTATTTTGCAACAAATCATAACTTACATTAAGGATACTTTAGGCATTTTAAATAAATTGATTGATTTTGGGGGGTAAATTGCCTATTTATTGAGTTTAGGGGTAAAGTGCATTTAGTCCCCCACTTCAGGTGGGCATTTTGCAATTACCTTTTTTTTTTATTTGTCATATTCTACTAATTTTGTGTTTTTTTTTTACTTGTTACATTGTAATTCAAAGACAATGTTTAATGAACTTTTTCCTATTATACCTTAAATTAATAACAAATTCTGACAAATTTTTATTTCCTAACATTGAAACTAATAGAAATAATAATGATGAGAGAGAAAAGTTTGAAAGCATTATAGTCTACACAAGAAAACCCATTTAAAATCTTGTATTTTCTTAAACAATATGATATAAAAAATGTGACAAAAAAAAAAAATTGAGGGAATATTGTATTATAATTATTTATTAAAAATTTATTCAAAGGAAATTATCTATTAACAATTAAGAAATACTATAATAAATATTAAA
Organism: Catharanthus roseus; assembly: GCA_028651295.1. NCBI lineage: Eukaryota > Viridiplantae > Streptophyta > Magnoliopsida > Gentianales > Apocynaceae > Catharanthus > Catharanthus roseus. The sequence continues at coordinate 1,506,661 of JAPQWS010000087.1, forward strand.
TTGGTATTGATTTCAAATAAAATTATTCAAAGAACTTTTTTCTATTTTATTGTATTATAATAAATTTGCACCATAACAATAACATGCATATATATATACATATATACAATAATTGTTTAGATATTTAATTTTATAAATGTATAATGAAATAAATTTAAATAATAAAATTAGTTTGAAATTGAAATTCTATCCTCATCTTACAAATTTATTTTTTAAATAAAAAAGTTATTGTTTCAAGTTAAACTAGCTCGAGCCCAATCCACTGAGCTCGGGCTGAATCCTTTAAAGTCCGGTTGAAATGGGCCCTCTTATATATACTTCAGGCTGACTTCGAGTCGTAGTCAGCCTAGCTTAGAAAGCTTTAATTTTTTATAACTTGATATCCGAGAGTTATCAACTGATTCGAAAAGAATCGAAGGGCATAATACCTCTAAATAACAGTACTAGAATAACATATGATATTAAAACGTTCTTTAAATAATGCAAATTTGAAACTTTTCACTTAATATTATAAGTGAAAAATAATCATAAATAAAGAATCACGTATGTTATCTGACCACACGCTTCTTGTCAAGCTTAGAAACTCCATCGAGAGCCCTAATTATGCAATGATTGGAAATTCTACACGTCTCCCGAATACTTATTATTTGGCACCTTTTCAACCCAAGGGTTTTTTCGTTGTTTTTCCTCTGGTCGTATCATCTCTGTTTCATCCCCAAAAAAAAGAAAAACAAAACAAAACAAAAAAAATCAAGTTCTGCTAAATTCAAAAAACAGGGTTTTTTCTTTCCAACCCAAAACTTGAATCAAACTACACCCATACAAAATAGCTTTGTGATAGAGGCGTTATCATGACTTTTTTTTAATTTTTTTTTCTAATACATGAAGTACCACGCATAGTAAAAATTATATCATAATAAGAATAAAATATTGAAATATAATTTTAAATTAAGAGACTGACAACCCTATTAAAAGGAAGCATAATTTCTCTCGACAGTCGAATAAAACTTCATGAACTATGAAGACTTTCTATTACCTTGGATATAGGTAGGTGGCCCTTCTGTTTTCGATTTATGTAATTAGTTTCCTATTATTAAATGCAATTATTTGTAAAAAAGAAAAAAACTTTTATCGCACCTAAAGTTTCTAGTTGGAATTACATATTACTTGTTATTAGTGGTGTAAACCAATCGAGTCGAGCTTTTTTAATCATCTTGAATTTGAGTTCCAGTTTGATCTAGCTCACTAATTCTGGTTCGAGTTCGACTATTTGTAGGCAATTTTTATTTATATATGTTTACTAAAAAAGAAAGTATTCGTATATATTATTAAAATTTTAAAAAAAATGTGTATATGGATCGGTACAATAGGCTCGACAAGCTAAAGAGTCAATCTTATAAAATCTCGAACTCAATCAACAACAAACTTAAATTATATTTTAACCGAACGATTTGCAAGCAACTAACGAGCCTAAGAAAACTTATATTATGTATCAGTTAAATTCAGAATTTTCATTTCTTACAGTTGTACACTTATGCTTCCTTGACATAAAAGGAATTACCATCATATTTCTCCATCTCATATTTTGTCCCAATCTTGATAATTTCCTGCTCTTTTTCACCAAAACAGATAGGGCTCTCTCTTCACTTTATTGGCAGGCACCAAAATGGTTACATTTCATTACAACAACTTGAATTGAAGTGGGATGGATACCATTTAAACAGAACTACAATATGTAGATTCACTACTAGTATCTTTTCCCTTCATACTTTTCAATGAAAATCTGCATGCTTCAATTGCATCTTCAATTGACAAGAATATGGAATCCTTCCCAATCTTGTCAATAAACTTGGTCACTAGCAATTTTTCCATCACTCCTAGCCTTGGATTTACCAAAATCATCTGCAAAAAATGAACAAAAATAAGATTAAACTGCACTTCTTCTTAGTTCTTCACAAAGAAGAATAAATACTGAAATTTTTTTCTTTACTTTGATATCTTTTACTTCTAAACTTCTTCGAACTTCAATCAACGTCTCCACGCCAGTTATGTCAATAGATGTCACACCTGTACAATTATTGTTAGAATCATTTAAAAGAAACAAATATTTCCTAGAAAAAATTGGGATTTTCTGGGAGGAGGAGGTAAGAGAAATTTGTACCTCCTAAGTCTAGCAATATATACTCAAGGTCACTTGCTCTAGATTCTTCAATGTCCTCTCTTACATATCTGAAAACCCTGCACCAAACAAAAAAAAAAAAGACCAAATGCATTTTTCAGTAAACAAATGAAAGTAATAAGGTGGAAATGAAAAAGGCAAAACATTTAAATTACCTTTCTCTTATGTAACCACAATTAGCAAAGTAAATTGGGGAACCAAGCTGTACAACAAGGATCCCGGGGATTCCATTAGCATAAGGATACTGCACAATATCGCGATAAAGTTCTGATTCAGGTATCTTTCCGAGTTTGCAAGGAGCAGGCCTAGCAACATAAAGAAGTGCTCTCACTAAAGAAAGTCCCACCTGAAGCAAACAAAACATGACCTTAAGATTGGTTATCACGTGTTAAATGTGTGTGTGTGTGTGTTTTTTTTTTTGTTAGAAGTATTCTTACCGATAACATTAGGCCAACGTCCATACTTAAGAATGCAACCCCGAAGAAAGCAATCATACAAACACAGAAATCGAATTTATCTGTCTTGAAGAGGTGATAAGCCTTTTCGTACTCAATTAAACCGAGCATTGCTGACATGATAATGGCTGAAAGCGCCACAAGAGGAGTGTAACTAAATAGAGGGGCTAAAAACAGGAGAGTCAACATCATACATATTGACATTACAACATTGGACATTGGTGTCCTGCATCCAGCATTGTAATTTACTGCTGTTTTAGAAAACGGCCCTGCATAAATCAGACAAGATTATTTTAAAATTTCTTCAGGTGTCCAAAAGATACAAAGTAGAAGTTGTTGAGTTTTTAACAATGTTGTACCAGTAGTTAAGTAGCAAGAAGTAAAAGATCCAACAATGTTCATTAGTCCAAAGGCAACCATTTCCTTGTTTCCATCAATTTGTTCGTTCTTCATGATGGCAAAACTCCTTCCAATTGCTATTCCTTCCTGTTTTTTTTTTTAGATAGTAAGCAATTAACACTTGAGAGACAGAGTTTTTATGATGTTTGATCTACTAGTTAAACAACAAAGTGAGTGTTTAGGAGGCTGCTGCTTACAGCTAGAGCAATCATGGCTGTGATCATTCCGGCTTTAAGAGGTGCAGAAATATATTTAGAATCAAAGGTTATCCGATTAAGGGAAGGAGGATTTATTCCTTTCTTCAAGTGACCAACCTGAAAAGCACGGTACAAAAAGGTTTCAATATCATCAGATGATCAAAAGCATATGCCATTGCCAACAAGAATTGAGTGTTTTTTATTGAAAAATTTCATATGGCTTTAAATTTCTACCGCGGTCTTCTTGCAATAGTTTTCTTCAGCTGAGAAAGTTTAGCTACTCATTTCTGCCTACTATTCTCTATTCAGATCCTTTACGCCATCATTTCTCAAATCAAATACCAAAACCACAGGCACAGGCACAAAGTTAAAAAACAAAGTAATCCTAGAATAGATTCACTATCAAGATTCAACACACTGATAAGATAACTTAAGCGCTTAACTTTTCGCCCCCCCAAAATGAAAAGTTCCATATAGGAGAGCACCTTTAGGAACTATGCAAGAGTTAAAATCACATTCTGATTCGGAAAGATTAGGAATAATATCTTAGAAATCAAGATGCAAATTATTGTGGATAATTCTGCTTAAAAGTGGGAAAAGGAAAGTGATACTCTAAACAGAATCAGAATCAGCAAAAAAAGTACTCACAATTGGGATGTTGTGTTTATCAGCATGAGAAAAATAAGCGAAAACACAACCAACCACGACAGTTACAATTGGAGCAATGGCCGAAATCCAAAACAACTTTGGTTTCTTTTGTTTCTGCAAAGGTTTTTTGAGATTGTTTCAGACAAACTATATAAGTATGAGGACTAGAAGAAATATGTGATATAGGAAAGATAATGTAACAAAAAAACATACCACATATCTGGTGAACTGCAGGAAACTTAAGAAGATAACACCAACAACTGCACTCTCCCAACTCCACTGCACAAATTTTGTCAAAATCATTAGAGAATTTTATATCCAATCATCATGAAATGCTGCAATCATAAAAATAGACACTTATAGAATAGATAAACTTTTATTATAAGTATAACATGGTAAAAACACGAATTTCCCCCCTTTCGATGAAAAATATGAGTAAGAATGCAAACAAACAAACCTCAGATCTGTTCTTGAAGATTGCGCGAATAACATCAACAACATCAGTATGAGTCGTAAAATGCTTCAAACCGAGCATTCCCTTGAGTTGTTGCAGGCAAATAATCAGTGCTGTTCCTCCCATAAACCCGGTAATTGTAGAATGTGATAGGAAATCTACCAGAATCCCCATTCTGCAAAATTTTACGATCAACAAACAAACAAACAAAAAAAATTAGCCTATTAATAGTCTTTTCTGTTGGAAAATTTCATTTGTCACGATTTTCTATGACGATTCCCGGAACAAGAAACAGAAGAATAAAACGACATTCTGCGAAAATTTACCTAAAAAGACCCATGGCTGTCTGAAGCAAGCCAGAGAAAAGTGTAGCAGTGAAGACTAAACTGACATATAGCTCAAGGTCCTTCTCAGGAGTTACTACTTCGCTAATTGTTGCAGATATGAGCAATGAACTAGCTGCAACTGTTCCAACAGCAAGATGTTTTGAACTACCAAACACGGCATAAATCAACGGTGGAACAAAACTCGAATCTACAAAAATTGAAATAACACAAGTTTACTACTTTTGTAAATGTTAATAACATGTTAGCGTAATATTTTACGAGGAAAATTAAATTGATCTTACAAAGTCCAATGATTGGAGGGATATTAGCAAGCTTAGCATAGCTAATTCCTTGTGGAATGGCAAGGCTAGCAATAGTGATACCAGCAAGAAGATCATATTTGAATAGAGAAAGACTATACTTTGGTAGCCACTCAAAAATGGGAACAAAGTATTGAATTGTCTTCTTTGTTTTATTTAAGAATGGCTCATTCTTAAGCTCATGAAACGGATCATCTGGGAAGAATGTTTCTTTAAGATTGGATTTAATAACTTTGCCAAAACTTCTTGCTGCTCCATAGTTTACTTCATGAGCTGAATTTGGTGCCATCTTTTGTTTACTTTACTGTAAGAAAAAGGACAAAGAGAGGAGAGTTTAGGGGCATAAGTAAAAGAAAGACGCATGGATTTATTTATAAGGGAAAAATAAGTGGGAAATGATGATGCAGGGAATGATAGAGTGGATAGAAAATTTGGATTTGTCTTGAAGATTGATAGACAGTTAAAAGAAAACATGAGAAAGTAACCCAAGTGACTATAGTTTAGAAATATCCTTAAAAATCAAGAAGAAAAAATAGGGTGGCGATAAACGATCAACATTGAATATCTATTTTTTTAATTTATCTTATATCAAAAAGTGGACAATCAATTTTAAACGACTATTTGTTAAATATTTATATTTGAAAGGGGAGATCTCTATATGGATCTATCTTGTTAATGCAAAGTGATATATTTGATTTTATCATTTTAGTTTATAATTGGGATATACAAATTAATTATCTTTTTGTTTTAATAAGTTTGAGAACAAATTGTCTACGTTAGAATTCTTAGCTCTATATTTTTTCTTCAACAAGATGCAGGGAAAAAACCTCAAGAATAACTACAGGAAAAAGGAAAATTGAAATTGAGACAATCTTATCTTATGCCAATGCAATTTCGCACATGGTAGATGAGATAGGCCAAATTGAGTTTCCTTCAATAGGAAAGGGCCATAAAAATGTTTTCTTCTATCGACAAGATTAAAGTATCAACCTCAGGCCCCTTGCTCCACTTCTGGGAAATTCAATTCTAGCATGCCGGATTACTTACTACTATGCATGATTTTACTTTTTCAGAAGATAAGCTTACATAAATTTATTAAATATTTTATCTTTTTTTGTAACTCAATATTGGAAACTAGCATCTCTCGCCTATTATGTCAAGTGAAAGTATCTAAATAAATAACGTCCGATTATCAAACCACACATCTATCGTCAAAGAGTTTTCATCCTAACATATTACTAGTTTTAGTATTTTCTAATTATTATTTGTAACACTATAAAATCTGATTTTTATTCGAATTATACAAGAGATTTTTTTAACTAGTTCAAACTTTAAAAATCTAGTAACATTCATACTAAGTCTATTTATTTCTAAGTTATTTATTACTAAGCCTATTTATTGCTAAGTTATGGGACAACTTTTTCAATCTACTGAATAGAATCTTAAAACGCTCATGATATTTATATTAAGCTACTTATTGCGAGGATGAAAAAATATCATAAAAAATTGAATGTATGCAAGTATGGTTACCTTTATATATTTTTTCTTACAAGGTTCCAAGGAAGATGAATCCAATTACCTGAAAAAGAAAAATAATTACAGTCTCTTGTCAAATTATATCCTTTTTGAATATAAAAACAATACTATGTTCTAACACACCTTGAGAGATCAGCAAAAAAAATGGAAGATTTTTCGACTAAAACTTCCCTTCAACTTCGAATAACAACATAAGAAAAAGTCAGTTTTGAAGAAAAAATAAAGGTTTTTTAAAGTGTCTGAAGACAGAAGAGAAGAGGAGAAGGGAAGTAGAATTCAACGAATAGATGCGGTAAAAAGGTGAAAAAAACTTGGATGACTATAAAGGGAATAAGGGGTTAAAGAATTAGAAATTATATATAAGTATATATATTTGGGGTTCTCCTCATGATCTGCTACAATTTCGCCATTGTATGCATGTTTTGAGGAGACATAATCATAATTAAACTCTTAACTTCTCCGAAACAATTCCTTTTTAGGTGTTTTAACCGATTAATGTTAGGAATTAACGGGTCAAGATCTTTTTACGTGGCAAATAGTTGGATTCTAATTTTATCCTTTCTGACCAGAAATTTACTCTCCTTTCCAAATCCAAGAGTGACATGGATAATTTTATCCCTTATAACAATAAAGAAATGTATCTAATTTTCTGATTTGCACTTGAATAACTTGTTTCTCTAATAAGCAATTCTTTTACAAACTGCATTAATGATTTTTCACACTTATCATATACTACTACCTTCCCTCACAAATATAATGAATTTATTTTGGCCATGTTGAGAATAATAAAAAATATAAGAAATTTTACACTCTTCAATTAATGAGTATTTATTACTTTTTTTGTTTGCAAAAAATAGTTTTTTTTTTTTTTTTACACTTATTTTAAATTAAAGGCAAGATAACTTTTCAACAATAATTTTTTTTCAATTTATTTTAAGTTAAGAGCAATATAATAAATAATTTAGAACATCCAAAAACAACTTAATTAATGGTACATTTGGTTTATTTTAATAAGCCTATAAAATTATTACACAAAAATTTGCTAATTAATAACAAGGATGGATCTAGAGGGTGGCAAGGCTTATTACACATTAAATTTTAAATTTTTTTTTAAATTTTCATCCAATATTTTTTTTACCTTTCTCTATAAATTAATACTACATCCATTTCATATTATAAGGCAATTTATTATTTCACACAAATTAAAAGACTCTGAAAGATGTACTTTTTAGAATAAAATATCTCTAATGCTCTTGTATTAATTTTAATAAACTTTACATTTCAAGGTTTTATCTTCTCTCTACTCTCTCATCTCTCTATATTTCAAGGCTTTATCTTCTCTCCCCTCAACTGTGAATAGTGCATTAGATTTTGGGAATTACTTATAAGTAGTGACCATTAATTGAATAAGGATATTATTGGAAAAAAAATTTTAAAAGAAAATTTTCTTATAATATGAAACTCCAATATGGCAATATTGCCTTATAATATGAAACGGAGGAAATACAAATTATCATCCATAAATGTTAAGATAAATATGGAGAAAAAACAACAATATTTACCTTCTTTGTTTACTATGAATATTTATATCGGGGTAAAAAGCCCCAATGTCCCAGCACTGAACTTTCTCAAAATAACAAATTTGGTCATAAACACTTCAAAATGACAAATTTTGAACCTCAAACTGAAAAAAGAAATAAAAACTGACTCTTCCGTTTCATTTAGCCGTTAACTCATTAACTGTCAAACAAGTCGAAGGGTATATTTAGAGCTTCACTTATAAAATTTCTCTTTCAAACCTTTAAAATCTAACAAAATTCAATTAGTTTCCCTTAAGTTATTAATTATTTGAAGGATATAATTTCATTGTAATAGAGAGGTAGTGTGTGGAAGGCGTAGAGGAGGCTGAAGAAGAAGTAACATTAACATAAATTAACATTTCTTTTTGTGTCAATTTTGGGTGCCCAACTCATACAGTGGGTTGAGAGTTTTTTGGGGAGGGTTTGTAATTTTCTACATGTAAAAATTACATAGGGGAGGGTTTGTAATTTTCTTTGTGAAAAATTACATAGTTTAGGTTTGCCCTTTTATGTCATGAATGTAGGTCTATGTTGAGAGATCGAATCAAGTTAAATTCTTGGTTGTTGTTTTATTATATTCTCTCTCTCTCTCTCTCTCTCTCTCTCTCTCTCTCTCTCTCTCTCTCTCTCTCTCTACATATATATATTGTGTGCTTACGCTGTCCATTCCTAATATTAGTATTGGAGTTTTTTCTTAAAATAGCCACGTTTCAATAGCATATTCACGTTTGGTCATATTTTAGAGGGTCAATAAATGCAACTCGGGAATCTATAAGGATAACTCGAAAAAATTCAAAAAATTTCTTTTTTTCATAAAATTTTCTCTCTCTAAAAGATATTCTCTAAACTCTCTCTAGGACTCTTCACTTCAATCTCATATTTTGGAAGATCCGACCGTCCAAATTAAAAAAAAAAAGGTTAGTTCTTTAATCTATATTCATTTATTTACAATTTTATTGGTTTAAATTCGGAAAAAAATTGTACTTTTAGTTTTTTTTTTTTTTCACGAAAATGGTGACTTTCGCTGGCTTGGGCGAAAGTCATCATGCATTTTCGCCCGGTCAAGCGAAAGTCACAAGGAGACTTTCGCTAGACCTAGTGGTCAGGCTCTTGGATAATCGCCAGGCTAGGTGAAAATTCATGGTGACTTCTGCCAGTCTGGGCGAAAGTCTCCTGCATCTAATTTTTTTTCTTTTTTTAATATTTGTTTATTTATTTTACTTTTTTGTCCATAATTATTAATAGTGTTAAAGGAAAAAAATAACAGATATAAATAATAAACTAATAATAAATGTTATTACGAATGTTATTTAATTTTGTACATGTAGAATAAATGTTACATGCTTGAAATTGTTTTCTTATGTTTATGTGTTTAAAATGAGGAGGTGTGTTATGTAATTGCCCAATTATTTGAAGGTTAATTTGAATTGATCGTTATTCTTGGCCTTAGATTTTAGGGTTTAGAGTTTAGATAAAATAATATGTAAATTAATAACTCTTACTAAGTAAGGGTTTCGGGTTTAGATAAAACAATATGTAAATTAATAACTCTTACTAAGTAATATTAGTGATGAAATTAAAAAAATAATAATAGTAGTAGAAATTAAATGGTAGTAAATAATACGAAATAAAATAAAATAGTAGAAAAAATTAACATTATCTCGATAAGAATAAATAATAAAATAATATAGGAAAAATTAAATGTTGTAATGTATAAAAATATTTATTAATGTGTTTGAATAAATATTATATGGTTCGACCGAGCGGCCATAGAGGAGATGATGATCTTGGTCCTGTCACAGATAGGACATGTTGATTTCAGGTTCGCACTATCACAGCTTCGTCCAAAGGTGTGAGAGGGCGACATAGTACATCGAACCTCCCGTCTATCCCTACCCCTCTTTCTGCTGGCTTACATTATGATACATGTGCACCCGGATCTTTTACCCAACCACCACCTATACCTATTAGATCTCGACCTCCCCTCCCATCACATCTGTCTCACATGGATCTGCATACACGAACCCAGGAAATGCATCACTGAACGGGAATGGCATTGAAGGGGCATCCGGATTTTACAACATAAGATAAACTGCTTCGTCCATTGTTACGTTCTCTGCCCTTACCCCTACCGGAATGGGGAGGTCTACCTCTACCATGTGGACTAGGACTAGACCCTGAACCGGAACCGCTTTCCGAACCATATCCTAAATCACTCGACTTTCCTATCTTTCTATGTGCGATGGACACATGTTTCTAGTAAGACTTATCCCTTTTGGTTGAATTCGTCTTCCGTCATCCCTTCGTGACTGTAGTTTCGGGAAAGGGGGGAGGGGGAGGGAAGGGGTTGTCAATGGAGCACAAGGTTCATCGGGTAACACCGGACTTATAATATCTTTGATGAGACGATGCACTTCCCTGACTTTTGATATTAGACCCGTACTTATTTCTTCTAATATGGAGGTGAGATCACGCATTTCGGAATCCATGTCTCTCTCTCATGTACATTCGGGATGTCAACACCAATTTCTAGTTTTCTCCAAAAGATATAAATATCTTCTGCCTGTAGCAGAAGTGTATGTACGTACCTACCAACCTGTTCACATGTACAGGGAAGATTGTGCGACTTCCTTAAATAATGCCCATACTTACTCTGCGGATCATCACTTATCTCGCCAGCTCTCTTTATCTCAAGCCATATCTTCTTCAAAGCTAAATGACTGATGATATTACTTATATTCTTCAATATGGGATTACTCTTCGCGCCATACTTTTCTTTAAGCTTATAAATCTCCAATGAGGTTTTTATCTCGGCAATTTGACCTTTGATGAGAAAGTCAATATTAAGAAACATGGTGTCCAAATCACCATGACACGTTGAGAGCCATAGCTTCAGTACCGAATATTCGCTCTCAGCGCAATTCGTTGTCTCAACACCGAAATACAATACTTCAGATGTCCGAACCCTGCAAAATTTATGTGCAAGTGGATTCAGCCATGTGTTAAACATGTAATGTAAAAAGTCTGGCCTGCTTTGGCACCTCGACTTCTAAACTTCCAATTTTCTATGGTAATCGGCCTTATCAATTTCATTTATTAATTTGTGCCACGAGCCATTCACGAACCGTTGTGCAATCTCTTCGTCTTTAATGAGCTCTGTTAACTTTGCCAACACATTCTGATCGATGTGCCTTCTACATGACATATGATATGCATTTTTGAACACATCATCAATCACAGGTATGAGTCCACTTTCCTTATCCGTAATAATAACGATTGGCTCACCATCATTAAGACTTAACCGTTCCCGGATGACATAGCAAATGAAACATATATATGCTCGATTTGTTGAAGTACCCATCTGTATGTAGTAGCTTGTTCATTGCACATAAAAGCGGTTGGCACTGTGAAGTTCTTTCTGGTCGCAGTCATTCCGACATCTTCCAATTGTGGCATATTATACCTAACTTATATTCACAAGGGGAAAATTTATGATTATAATGAAAACTGTTTTAAACGATATTTCAAACATTTTTCACTATTTAAAAAAAAAGTTAAAAAGCAATATACATTTAAATTAATAAAGAGATTTAATAATACAATGATCCACTAGGGAACTTACTTGTTCGTTTTGTACGTGGTATCCATTATCAGTACATATGACAACGTTCTAATCATTGCAATTGATGTTGGATGTGCAACGACAATATCACTTAGTACGTTGCTCTCCTCACAGTTTCTATAGAAGACCGTATAACCCTGTTCCGCACTTAAAGAAAGAACTTCCTCTACCGTGTTTCGTACCTTCATCCTGTTCTTCTTAATTTTCGCAACAACATTGTATATTTTTTGTGCACTATATATATCATAAAATTCGTTATATTAACGGAAGAAACGCAAATCTAAAATATTTTAATAAACTATTAAAAATAATTCTACCCTAACATACTTAACTGCACAACCAATGTTTTGTTCACGAAAAAATCATAGGATATTATGAGACGGCACATGACTCTTCCTAAATTACTCCTCCGTAAGTCTAGCAGCCTGAGCATGACCATGATTGTAAACAGCTATTTTATGGTTGTGCCTCCTGTTGTGTATGAACAATTGCCAAGTCTCACTTGTAGCCACTTGCTCTCCGTTTAATTTAAATGGACACCCACATTTTTTTGTCCCGTAAGGTCCCCGCCTTTTAATTGGCACTTCTTCTTCTTCATCGTCAACTATTGGTTTCGTCTTTTTTCTAATTGCATATCTACGCTCACAAGCTAATGTAACATACGGTCGACGGTCAGATGTTCTTGATTTCTGATACCGATTGACGATTAAATACGTGTTAGCTTTCATTGCAGTTTGTTTTGCCCAGTACACCAAACTCATCTTTCGAATTAAATTTTCGGTATGTTGTGAATAAACGTCCATGATCATATATTCTTCCGATTCTAAAAATTCTTCGAAGGTATTTGGATCTTCATTACCCTGTTAATGTAAAACCAAAATATAAGCAATATAAAAAAATAAAATTTTAAAAAAATCTGAAGATCCTAAACCAAAAAATATATATATAAAAAAAATTTCTGGGCCACTTTTGCCCAGACGGGCGAAAAGTCCAAGTAACTTTCGCCAATCTTGGCGAATGTGTCGATGCAGTTTCGCCTAGATGTGCGAAAGTTACTTGGACTTTTCGCACGTTTGGGCGAAAGTGCTTCAGAATCTTAAAAAAGAAATTTAATCGATTTTCTTACATCAAAACCAACATTTTATTGCAAACAATCTTCAAAGGGATCCAAATGTTCTTCTAAGTTTGCTTTAATGTCGAAAGTTGGTGTTTTTGTTGGAGAGAGGTTAGAGAGAAAATTTTTAGAGAGAGAAAGTGAAATGTTTAAAATGAAATTTTTTCGAGTTATCCTCATAGATTTCTAAGTTGTATTTATTGACCCCATATTTTTATAGATGTAATCTTCTTTTGGCCAAGACACATGCGAAACTTAGTTTTTGGGTATCTAGATGAAACAAGAATTTTATTTTGGGAGTAATAATTTATATTAGGAAATTTTTAAAAATGTTAGGAATAAATTTGAAGAAAATACTGATAAATTTAAAAAATAAATATTATGAAAGTGTTTGGTAAATTTTAGGGGGAATCACTGAGCCTGCGCTTGCTTCCCTTCAATTCTATCCTAAATTTGATATACACAAAAAAAAAAAAAAAAACATCTTATTTAGGATTTATTTAGAAATAGATTAATTTTATATCCTTTTTCTATATTTTTCATAAAATTTTAAATTATTGAGAAAAATATGCAAAGCACGAAATAAACTTTTAGATTGATTTATCATGTGGTTTGCTTTTTTCAATTTTTTGAATGGGCTTTGAGTATATCTCATAATAGGATTTTGTTTTCTTAAAATGGCACAATGAAATTACACTTTGCTTTTCGATAAAATTATCACAAGCATTTTTAAGCCCTAATCAAGGTTCAAAGGCATTCCATAAAGCAAGACACATTCTTTTCTTGCGTCTTGGCCAGAATAGTACTTCGACTAAAAAATATGGTCAAAATAGTATCTCTTTTTAAAAAGGTAGCTAATTCAAGAAAAAACTCCATTAGTATAGAGTGGGTTTAGAATCCAACAAAAGCTAGTTTGAAATCCAACAAGTGGTATAAGAGTTGTATGAAACTCAAACAGAAATTAGCATCTTTGGGTATTTTTTGCCGTTTATAAAATGTTGAATGGTATAAGTGAAGGACATTTTTGGTTATATTCCCTATATTATTCAATAATTGGGTCCATTTAGATTAGATTTTAAATAAAAAATTTATTTACTTTTTTACAGTTTTTTACTTTAAACCTCACTTCTTCTTTTACAATCAATTTATCTTCTTATGCATCTTAAATGAAAAATCTTCACTGTTTTTTTATATTTTTATTTCTAATCCAACTTACACTTCGAATGTGATATAAGCCACGGTAATTGGTATACTGTCGAAATGATTATAAGGATGTGATGGACTATCACAAGCGTAACAGAAAAAAAAAAAACTTAAATTTCTTCAAAACAATTTTTGCTCAATTATGAATTTATGCTTTGACTATGTGCATGCAATTGAAAGAATTTATAGTTAAAACTTGCAATTTTGTTAAAAAAAAAAAAAAAAAAGAAAAGTTAAAAGAAAGGGCCAGGAAACAGCCACGAAGTGCAACAAGATTTTCCAAATTAAAAAGGTAATTATGGTTAACAAATATAATTGCACTAACTAGTGCATGCAATGGCCAACCAGCATCTGCTTCCTGGTGAAAACTTGGTCCTTATTAGCCATTAAATTTGTACACATATCCAAAAAGGCAAAATGAGAACCAATAAAAGAAAGAAGGAAATCCAAAATTTGAAACCATAGTAAAAAGGAAAAGACATGAGAAGCAGGGATTTGGTGTCTTTCAAGTAAAATTTCAAAAAACTCATTGTGTATAAAATAAAAAAAATTACTGAGTTTTTCCTGGCAAATGATCAAAATATTAATAGAATAAATGGGTTAATCTTGAATCGAATAGTAAAATAGATATAGATATGCGATACTGATTGATATCAATCATAAGAAAAGAATATAAGTATTTGGATAGGCAGTGGTAATCAATGACGATACTCCTCTCCCTTTAGATATTTTTACATAACGTATAAGTAAGAGGTTTTGAGTTTAAATAATTTCAGGTGCGACTTTTATATGAATTTTTAACTTTGTCTTTCAGATCTCTATTGGATATGACTCTTGGATATCAAAATTATAAATGATATTCGATTTTCATGTACAAGTCCAATTTTTCGAATACCTCATAAATGAAATGCTTCGGATCCGTTTTGGATAAGACTCTTAAATAACATAATTATTAAAAGGATTCGATTTCCATATACAAGTCCGATTTTCCGGATACACCATAAATGAAATGTGAGAAAAGAAGGTGGTGGTGGTTTTACCTCTCTCACCATTACCAGATGAAACCTCCCTCGGAAGCTGCTTTGGCTTTGCCTTTTAATGGTTCGTTGAAGCTGAGATCATAA
This sequence comes from Catharanthus roseus, assembly GCA_028651295.1. NCBI lineage: Eukaryota > Viridiplantae > Streptophyta > Magnoliopsida > Gentianales > Apocynaceae > Catharanthus > Catharanthus roseus. The sequence continues at coordinate 1,521,818 of JAPQWS010000087.1, forward strand.
TTCATATATAGATATACCTATATATAGTGTGCAGCAGATCAAGGGAAGTTGTTATTCAACTTTGAAACGTCGTAAATTTTTTATAGAGTTATTACTCCAATAATTCATCAACTTTTTTTATTTTTCAACCGCCATCATCATTTAAAAGTTGGCAATTTATAAAAGTGGATTGAAGAAAAAAGATTTGAGGAATTAATAGAGAAAAAGAACACGTAGGCTTGCAATTTCTCCGTTTCTCCACTCTTTATAGCTAGCCTTGATGTCCTCTTAATTTCAAAGGAAAAATGCCACATAAATGCTTGGACAAACGGGTAAAATTAGTTCCAAAACCATTTTATCTGTTAAAAATGGGTTATACATAGACATAAATTATTCACAAATTTCTTATTTAATACACAATTTTTATTTTTAAATTGATATTCCCTCTATTTGTTTTACTTGTCACGTTTTAAACATTACATTGGATTAAGAAAATACAAAATTAGAGAAATTTCTTTGTGTATATAGACTAAACTATCCTTAATTAACATATCAATCTCTCACACAATTTATTGACATTGAAAAAATTCAAAACTGAACTTGAAACTTGTGTAGAATGATGAATGAATATTGAAAAATGGTAAAAATTACTGGTAAAGAGTAATTATACTTTTTCATGACACAAGGATTGATGGACATATTCACAATGAATATTGAAAATAGTAAAAATTACTGGTAAAGTTCTATTTCTATTATGTTACTATCACATGTAATGAAATTGGGTAAGACAAATCACATTTAACTGACATGCTTAGAGTTTTAAGGATATGAGAGTTAGTTGGAAAATAGTTTGTTTATATAAATAGAGAAAAATAAAATTATGTATATAATGAGAAATTAATAAATAGTGAGTGTTTATATAGCCAATTTCTTTAATTTGTTTTAATTTAGTTCTAAAATTATTTTTCGTAATTTAATTTAGTCCCAAAATTAATATTTTTAAATATTAGTCCTTATAATTATTTTTGGGATGAATTTGTCAAATTTTTGTATATTTCACTTGTATAAGTCACTGATCAAGCGAAATATTGATAATATTTGAGCTTTTCTTCTAAATATGCTCACAAGTCACTTATATTTCTATTCTATTTTCACATTTTTATACCGTTAGGAAGGAAAAGTTAGAGATTGATGAATTTTTATGCGCTGATGACAATTATGAGTGGCACATGCAGGATTTGTCAAATTCCATTCTAAAAAAAGACAAAAATCAATATCTTTTAATAAAATAGTTCTAAAACTAAAATTACAAAATAAAGATTAAATTATAACAAGAGAAATATTAGCTATTTATAATCATAAATTATTTTTACTTTTCTCTTTATAGCCATAAATTTAAATTTGAATTTATCTTTTTTTAGCGATGAAATATTTTGCTTTGATGAACTAGTATGCTTTTCTGTTTATAGCCACAAACTATAACTTTTATTTTATAACTATGAATATTTTTTATCTCTTACATATAGTCATGAACTATTTTTAATAAATTACTATATTTGAGAGGTAAAAAATAGTTGATGGCTTCAAAAAGAAAAATAAAAATAGTCCATGGTTAGAAAAAGATAAAATCAAAATTTCTGACTGTAAATATAAAAATAAAATAATTTATAGTTAAAAAAAAGATAAAATCAAAGTTTATAATTATTAAAAGAAAAATAAAAATATTTTATAACTTATATATCTTAAAATAAATTGAATAATTGGAAGACAAATTTTGCCGATTTCTGAAATGATTATCTAACTTCCCCACTTTCTTCTCAATTGGAAAAACAGGTCGGGGAAGAGGGAGGGAATAAGAAGAAGGGAAATTTCAACAGAGACAAGTAATTAGACTGAAAACATCAATGTATCTTTGGCAATATATATATATATATATATATCTTATTAAACAAAATTACTTACTAACAAAATCCCATGTTAAGCACCTACAATACACTACTTACAAACCAAATTTAATGAGATACAGAAATGACTTAAAGAAAGGTCTAATTAAGTATTATTGAGTTCGAAAACTTGTTCATTAGAGAGTATAGTTTAGCTTACATTGCTGCCATGAATGATACATCTATACCTTGTACTTTACATTGGTAATTTGAGTTTAATATAGTTCACCGTTCATTGAAAAGAACGTAAATTTAATTGAACTATTACCTCGGCAACTAGCTAGAAAAGTTCAAATTTATGAGGTATATTAATGTTTGGAAATAAGTTTCTACAAGTTATGTAAAATTATTAATGGGTAAACATACTATTAACTTGGTACTAAAAAAGTAGTTCCGTTTCCATTACTAACATTTCATGCGAATGTAACTGTAGTTCCGTTACAATTGCTAATATTTCATGGGAATATAAATGTAGTTACATGATTAACATAAGTAACCGTCGTTGTGTATTTTATTTTCAGTATAGTTATATGTTACTGGTTCCACCTAACACATAATATGAGGAACATCATTACAACAAAATCAAACATAGTACAAAACTCATGGAACATCATTAAGGTCTCATTTGATAAAGCTGAAAACTGAAGTTTTAATTATTTAAATTCTGAATGCTGAATCTTAAGTGTAAACTCTGAATCTGAATGTTGAATTAAATAATTAGTATTAATTATATATATATATATATAAAGTTTTATAGTTTTGCAAATAATATCTATTTTCAGATTTTAAGAGTACAGAGTTAAGTTAAAAATTTTCACTTAAAATTCATAACTATAATTAAGCACATCTTAAACAATTAAGTGATTTGCAAAAGTTATTATTAAACGCACCTAAAATATTAAGTGCTTAAAAGTTATGAATTAACAAACACACTTAATTTAATAAATTCTTAACTGATTCATTTTAAGAGGTAAATTAATTTATCAAGCAAGACATAATACTATTTTCATGGAACATTAACCCAAACTCATTGAATATCAATTATATTAACATATTTTTTTTTTTTGGGGTCAAAACCAAGTTTAATACTGATTGCAGAGTCAAACTTTATATTTTCATGTAAATATAATGCATGTTTCATGAAAAAACATTACAATCCAAAAAGATAAGAATAGAAAAAACGCATAAAACATTAATACATAATTTATGAAACATTAAGACATCACGAATGTAACATTAATTCATAACTTACAGAACATATGCATGTGCGTTAGAGATGATTTTTTTGCTTTTTCTTGCGTGCATCTTGCAATATGCACATAAATGCAATGTATAATAACAGATTGATTACATCCCACTTAAGTATGGCCTTGGATAAATCGTTGCAGAATCTTTATTAATACTAGAAAATAAATTTACCAACACAAGAAAATTGTACTTCCATGTATTTGTATAAGTATTTTTTACGTGACACTTTTATTTCTATTTATTCCAGTTAATTAAATTATCTTTGATTTGTATAGTAGTAGTCAATTATGATTCACTGTTAGCAAGGATAGAAAACTAGAGAACAATAAAAACAAAAGTATTTTAAATTTTAGTGTGTTATGGGAATGGAAATCTATGTGGCCTCCATTAATATAAATATAAACACCTCCCCAAAAATATAGACAGAAACGTTCTCCCTCTGAAATGGAAAAACTTCCGCCATCTTACCAACCAACTTCGCAGAAACCAGAAAAGCATGCTTCGTGTATATATATAATCAACAATGCACATCCGATCATTACATGAATCTATAGAAGCCCTCCATTCCTGACTCATATCAATGGATTACAATTTAATTGGTTAATTAATTAGTGTCATTGTAAAGCGGTTTATTATGCATAATCCAACTTCATAATATTTTTCTTCTTTTTTTTAGTAATTATATAACCTTTTACAACTCTTCGGAATTAGAAGTGGGGGAATAATTATGATAGTGGTTGTGCATTATTTGCACACACAGCATGTATATGAAGGTAGCAGCAGTCTTCTAGTTTTTCTGTTCATCCATTGTAATAGAAAGCTTCGGAAAATTGGCCTCTGGTGACATGAAAAGTCAAAACAATGCAGATCCGTTCTTTTTGTAAGCTAATTCTCAAGTTTCATTTCAATATAAACAAATGAAATTTCCATTAGAGTATAAAAGGAAAGAAATTATGACCTATCAACATTTCGAAATCGATAATAATGAAATTGATTCGGAAGTCTAATTTAATATTAATGTCAATTTTAATCGCGATAATTACGTAATTTAGTGATAACATAAGACACTCTAACTCTGTCCTATTTGGTCGACTGATTATAGAGAGTGATTCACTTTTAACTATGTAAAATCTCTGTTGTCAAAATAATTTACCCACTACTCCTTTATTGTTTAGTAAATATTGAGCCATAAATGCTATTAATTAGTCATAACCTTTCCATAATGGTACCAATTAGTGTCTTCTTAAATATCTCATAATTAGCCTTAAATTGACAATTATATTGACCTAACCTAAGTATAAAGCCGCTTTGGGGAGAAATTCCCAGCAAAGTGGAAGAGAGCCATATCACCTATAAGTTACTTGATGTTAAAAAATACGCATACTTTAATCTTATAGTGCACGACATTTGATTATCCTTCACCACTTCACCACATACCAATTGATGTATACGATATTAACAATCTCTCCCTCAACAATTGTTCTCACTAGGAATCAAACCCTTGACATTGGCTTTGATCCCACTTGTAAGACATTAGATGCTACCAATCGCCCTAAAATCAATTGAGATTAGGAAATGCACATATCCTAATCTTATAGTACATTCAGTACATTAAGAGTTTATGATATTCGACTCTGACTTGACTCACTGACCTCCTCCACCAGGCAACAATGTATATATACCATACCAACCGTGACTAACAATCAGGTGGTAGGGTACGGCACTGCAAAAACATTATAATGTGATTACCAAACAGACCATCTAAGAACTAATGCCACTTGTGTTGTTTGTGAGGAACATTCATCTCAATAGGCGATTTTGTCATGTTTTATCATTTTATGACCCTTTATTCCCTCGAAGGGATGTGAAATCAGAGAGAGGTCGCATTTGCACAGTCACTCTTTGTTGCACAAATTCTCCTATATAATGACAATCATACATGTGTATAAGATATATGATTTTGCCAGCAAATGTGCATGTCATACTCAGCAACCCATTCTTGTTTCTATGGTTAAACTTACAAGGACAATTATAAGAAATTGTTTTACTGTTAAAAGATGTACATTTTTCTAGTTCAGATAAAACAGGGTTTCTAAATTGGAAGACACTGTCATGGCACATATTGTATATTGAGATTCATTCTTGGGCTTTTTCTTTTTCAATTCACACAAGCAAAAACAGGGCAATTGATGCCCAACTTTTGGTTTCACAAACTAGAAAATCAATTTCTTATTGGACTTGGAGCGCCCTCCATTGTCTATATAGAAAAGAGTATGAATCTTGAGAGATTTCAATTGCATTGATATTCTATATCATGCTTTCACTGAAAATGTATTGCAGAAGAACATATATAATAGATATGGCACTTTTTGATTTATACAATGTTACTTATTGAAATGAATAGAAAGGCATATTACAATAATAAAAAACAAACAGAAACTTAATAATTTGAAGTTATCACAACTTAATATATATATAAGTAAGAAATAAATCATAAAGTTAAAGAAACTGTGCCATGCATGTTAAGAGTTTCGTTTTATTTGTTAAATTTATCTTCCTATTCCACCACTACCACCACCACCGGTGCCTGCGCCAACACCACTTCCACCTCCAAAACCTCCTCCAAACCCTCCAACACCACCTCCTCCACCTCCGCCACCTCCAAATCCCCCACCAGCTCCTTCACCAATTCCTTTCCCAATGCCACCTCCAAAACCTCCACCTACACCACCACCTCCTCCTCCTCCTCCTCCTCCAGAACCCTTGCCAATGCCACCTCCAAACCCTCCGCCCCCACCGCCTCCAACACCTCCACCTATTCCTCCTCCCTTTCCAATACCACCTCCAAAACCACCACCTGCACCGCCTCCAACTCCTCCACCAATCCCTCCACCCTTACCAATGCCACCTCCGAATCCCCCACCTACACCACCTTCTCCACCAACACCTCCACCCTTACCAATGCCACCTCCAAATCCTCCACCGGCTCCACTTCCTTCACCTCCACCAATTCCTCCTCCCTTTCCAATACCCCCTCCAAATCCGCTACCTGCACCGCCTCCTATTCTTCCTCCTGAACCACTTCCGACTCCACCACCAACTCCTCCACCTGCACCGCCTCCTATTCCTCCTCCTGAACCACTCCCGGCTCCACCACCAACTCCTCCACCTGTTCCACCTCCTCCTCCACCGACTCCACCACCAACTCCTCCCCCTGCTCCACCTCCAGCCCCTCCACCAACTCCTCCACCTTTGCCAATGCCACCCCCATATCCTCCTCCAGCACCTTCTCCTATACCTCCTCCTGAACCACCACCAACTCCTCCACCCTTGCCAATACCGCCTCCTACTCCACCACCACCTCCAACTCCACCACCCTTGCCAATGCCACCTCCAGCGCCGCCTCCTTCTTTCCCTTTTCCAATTCCACCTCCACCATGATGGTGATCATGATGATGTTTTTTCTCTTTTTTATGGTGCTTTCCTCCCTGTCCCCCGCCACCTTTACCTATGCAATCGGGTTTTCCCAAGCCACCAGGCTTCCCATAGTTAAAGCTATAGCCAAAACCATTACCAAAACTAGAAGAATCCCCATAATTCAGGCCACTCTCCTGCCCACCATCTTCATTAATCAAGCCCTCATCCTTTTTCTTCAACTCTCTCCCCTCTGCTTTATTACTCACAAGCATAACAGAAAAAAGAAGAACGAAGAGACCCTTTCCAACCATTTCCATCCTCATACTGTAAACTCAGTTGCTTGGATTTTGAATACGGAGTTGCAGAATTTATAGAGAGGCAAGCGTTTTCACATCATTTAATGAGTAAATAATTTTACTGGGCAACTAATTTTCCCTCTTCCATTTATTTCATTATGGCAATTAATAAAGAGAGCTATGCATTGTAGATATATAGTTTGTGCTGCAAATTGCAATTGGTTGCCTCGCCTCTAAGGCTGGAACTTCACGTACGCACTGAACTTTTCCAGCTGGAGTAGTGCCCATTCCATTCATCTAGCTAGCTACGTGATTGCTCTAAATGAGAAATGGAAATCCTCCATGCTCCTCTTCCCTCTTATCTCTCTATGTGTATAAACTAGTTTCCTAGCTAGTCATTTAATTTGACAAGAGGATCTCCACATGCACTTCAAGAAAAAAAAAAATAGAAAAGAGAAATTGTTAAAAAAGAAATTAGTTTCATTTAAAATTAGTCCCTTTCCCTCATGAACTACATTCTTTTTTCCTTTCAATAACTTTAGACTTATTAATTTACTTGAGTCTATCTCAGCACGTACAAAATCGCCCCAGCTTCCGTATCTTGGCTCCTATGTTGAAGAAAAGGACTCCTCCAGAGTATGGTATTCTAAAGATAAATACTGATATTGCTTTCATTCAATGAAAGATTAGTTAGATATTCTTATTAGGAAGAACCACCAAGGTAATCTCCTCCTGGCCAAAGTAATTCCTCCACAAGGAAATTTTTCAGTGGAGTTGCAGAGATCCTTAGTATTTACGGGTTTACGTTTTTAAGAAATGTTACTTGTTGAAAGTGATTCATTCATCACTGTTAATAGTCTCACTAGCCACTGTGAGGATATCTCTAAGTTAGGGGTTTTGGCGACTGAATTCTTGAACAAGATAGATAGAATTTCTAATAAAATTATCGATCTCTAATTTTTTTCTCCATAAATATTTGAATAACATGCTTCTTCAATTTACAATAGATTAGAGGCATCTAAAAAAAAGTCAATGAATTTATGGCCTATTTGGATTTGTTTTTAACTCAATTTAAATTTCTGATAAATAAATTTTACATCTCTTCTTATAATCAATTAAGCTGCTACAAAAATCACAAAAAAAAAAAAAAAAATCAAATACATTTTTTTAAACTAAGGCCAACGCAAATAAAAGCATTAAGCTCTGGTGAATAACTTATATAAATGGCACGTGAAGGAATTTGCATATATTCTATCTTAAAATTAAACTAAATTACATAAGACAGATTAAATAGTTTTTAAACTAATTTTTGGCCAATTTCTCAATATAAAATCTTACTAGTGGTACTTGAAGATAACATCAATTTATAACAAGATTATTTAGATTCATTGACAGCATAACTACTAACTACTTGATTTAATACATGGCGGTATTAGAAAGTAGTATTATTATATACACTATATTTAGCCCGTGTTCATCTCTATATACTATTCAATAATATCTGATCATCAAGTTCTCAATTTGCCTTAAAACATTATTCTATTACTGCAAACCTGTGAATATATTAACTGCAAACTTGCTGGGTAGAGCAAAAAGGGATTGCATAGGAAGTGGTTGAATCAATAGAGGACTCGTGGTATTTACCACCAAAAAACAATATATACATATATATATAGAGAGAGAGAGAGAGAGATACTCATGTATTGAGAATAGCAAGAAATAAATAAAAATTATGAGAAATTGGCCAAAATGCCTAAGTTATATATTTTTTTTATTTGAGGAGTATCATTAGTCATTTATGTTAATAACTTTTTACGAGGGTTAAAAATATCTTTATACACAGCGCTGGGTGATTTTTGGTCAATTCGTATCACGCGACAACATGTCATCTTTGATAAGAGTAAAATTGTACATCCGCTAAAGTAAGAAGCCAATCAACAAGTGGAATGTATTTCGACCCATTCTAGTCTTAAGTTGATACTTAAATAGTTGGTTGAATAATTTTACTTTACTAAAGATAATATGTGAGCATCACTTTATATAAATTGATTAAAAATCACTCATAGAGAGTATTTTCAGCCCTCATATTTTTTTATTGGGTAGAAATGACTATGAAATAAATAATATTTTAAGTGGTTAAATATAAATTATACAGATATATTTTTTATCAATTTCTCAAAAATTATAAAAAATTATATGTCATGTAGAAGATGTTAACAAAATTAGTAGTGTCTTCAAACCTGACTGCATCAAAAGATTTGTTGAGATGAGTATGAATGGAATGTGATTATTTATCTCCTTAAGGAGTTAAGAAAGGCCATTTAGATTCTCACAAGAAAAATCTTTAAATTTACTTAGAATTTGTTCTTCTATATATACTAACTAATGTGACATTTGGTTTAATAAAATTGTCTTTATTTTTTTATTATATTAGATTTTGATACTAATTTAGGCATCAAAACATGTTGAGGTCACCTCCCATATCTTTTTTATGTCTTAGCAAGGATTCAGACTGAACCTCGAAAACATTTTAAATATTTTGGCCACATAATTTAAAAATGTAGCAGTAAATGGGCTCTATTTTCTTTTTTTAATTTTTGGGCCAAAATGATTAAAAGGCCCCGAAAGCAGATTATATCAAGGATGCAAATGGCAATCTCCTGCCGATGGGTTTATTTATATTGCTGAGTAAAAAAGATAATGATTTTGTATTTCTCTCATTAGTGTGGTTTGAACATTGCGAAGGGGGCTCTTCAATGAAGTTTTATTGTATGTATATTTTTTGTATTAGTTTTAGCATGTTGCTTTACTATCTTAAGTGTAATTTTTTTTGTTACTTTATGCATCTTGTTTTATGATTATCTCAATTTCTTAACTTTTTTTCTTTTATTAGACTAAAGAAAAGATTTGAAAGTTATTTCAATTATAATGACTTTGACCCATTTCATATCAATAGATAGCCTTATTATTTTAAAAAAAAAAAAATTGTAAAAGAATAGGCCATGGTTCTACAGTAGAATCAAGAACCTAATATGGCTAGACTCATAATAATGTATATATATACAGTTTATTATTAAAACTACATTATTATTCTTTCAAAAAAAAAAAAAAACCTACATTATTATTATTATTATGAGTCCACCCTAATCTATTTGATGCCTAATCTATTTTTTCACTCACCACACCTAAAAAAATGTATGTTCATGTTTCTTTTGTTTTTTCTTTTTTTTTTAAATATATTTTTTTAATGTAAGAGTACCGTAACAATATCTTTGTTTTTGTATAATCTATTTTTCACTCACCGAGGTGCATTTGGATTGGATTAAAATTTGTACATGTAGGCTTTACAGCCCTTTTTCTCACCATTTTTTTTCCTTTTCCAGCCCAATTCTTTCCCATTGGAACCCAGTGATGCATTGGGTCTCAACCGAGACTAATAGGCTTCTTGTGCTCTCCTTGGACTGCCCCTTTGGGCTGTCTTTCGGTTGGCCGTTGCTTGGGCCGCCTCTTGACTGAGTCTTCTGCTGGTTGGCTTCTGGGCCGCCTCCTGACCGAGTCCTTCGCGAGATACCCGCGGCCTGGGCTGGCCACCTGGGTCGCTTGCTGGTGACCCGCGCGCGACCGTTTGGCTGGCCCTTCTTATTGATGGCGTCTCCTCGGTTTTACACACAGTCTCATTCGATCTGCTCTCTGTGCTGTTTCATTCTCCTTGTATCCTTTGGAGTCTTCAAGACTCCAGCTTTTCTACTTCTCCTTCACGTTGGTTCTGCCATTGTTGTTCTCTCTGTTTATGCTGTTCAACAGCCTTGTCTTCAGTCATCATTGTTTATCTGTTGGTGAGTTTTGAGAGATAGCCGTGAGGAAAGAAAAGAGAGAGAGAAATAGGGGTCGTTCGGTTGAGGCTCTTGTTTGAGGGTTATAAACCCGATCGTCACCCTTCCTTACCACCATCGCCTCGACGCGGCTACGCCGCTGCTCGGCCACTGTCCCTGGTTGGATAACCCTTCGGTTATGTGCTCCTCGGTCATCTCTTTGATTTTCTGTTGGATGGCTATCCAACAGTGGTGAGCAAAAACCTTTCTTTGTTATACTGGGTTATTTGTTACTGGTTTGGGTGTTATTTTGCAGATTGTTCCTCGAGTGGTCTGTTCTTCAGAAAGATCAAATCTTTCTATTATTTTTCTTTTTCCGCTGTATTTTTCATTATTAAATTTGTAATAGTAATAGTATTTGTAATAGTAATTAGGAGGTTTTCTCCAACAATTGGTATCAGAGCCACGGTTTCCGGCTCTCTGGTTCCGGAGTACGGCAGCAATCTTCCAATCTGAAAAGTATCTCAGAATCCGGCCAGTGAAGTTCTTCTCCTTCCCTCTATTTACAGTTTTTCTTTTCTGTTTTTCTTTCGGCTTGTCGCCATTTTTCTGCTTATTGTTTATCGGCTTGCCGCGGGCTTTATTTGATTTATTGTTTTTGGCTAGTAGCCATTTCTAATATTATCTCTGTCTCGGCTCGTTGCCGGTTCTGTTTTTCTATTGATTGCTGTTGTGACTGCTTGCTGCCTTGTTGATTACTGTTACTGCTTATTACTACTTTACTATTATTCTGCTTCTGTTATTTTATTATTTCCAGTTTTGTGTTGCTTTGTTTTATTATCTGTTTTCAAAACCAAAACCCAAGTCTGGCTTGGATCCAAGAGATTCCAAGTATCTGTGACTTGGAAGTTTTTATTGCTGTTTTCAAAAGGTTTTCATTCTTCTGTTTTTTTCTGCCGATTTTTTGTTTGTTCCTGTTCCTGCTGTTATTCTGTTTGTTACTGCTTTGATTTGGTTTTTCTGTGCCGTTTGTGCCACACTGTTTTGTAATCAAAACCAAACCTAATCAAACAAAATTAAAACAAACAAACAAACGCCGTTTTTCTTTGGGAGATCTTTCCTCTGTTTTAAAGGAAAAATCCGGACAATTTTTAGACAAAACTTTTTCAAATCTTTCATCTTTCTGAAACCACCAAGTTACACTTATTTGCCCTTAAAAGATGTCAGTTCCAAAAATTGAAACTGACAGGTTTGATGGCAAATCTGATTTTGTAATGTGACGGAGGAAAATGAAAGCAGTTTTGGTACAAAAAAAAATTGCTCCTGCTATTTACAGCCCTGAAAAGTATCCGGAGTCTTGGAAGGGCGAAATCCTTAAAGAAAAACTAGGTGATGCTCATAGTTGTCTCACCTTGCATTTGACTGACAACGTTTTACGAGAAACTGATGAAAAAGACAACGCTTTTGAAACTTAGACAAAACTGGAAAAGTTGTATTTAGGAAAATCTCTTTCAAACAAAATTTATTTAAAAGAACAGCTTTTTGGTTTCAAAATGAGTGGAACAAAATCACTTTCTGAAAATATCGATGATTTAAATAAAATCATTTTGGAGTTACAAAACATTGGAGAGAAAATCTCTGATGAAAATATTGCAGTCATTTTACTAAATACCTTACCTGATTCTTTTAATGATGTCAAATCTGCCATTAAATATGGTAGAGATGATCTTTCCCTTTTTTATGTCAAAAATGCTTTAAAATCAAAAGATTTGGATTTACAAAAAGAAAACAAGTCTCATAGTGAAATTTTTTTGTAAGAGGAAGGATTGACCGGAGAGAAACTCCTAGTCGTCGTTTTAAAAGCCGTTCCAAATCACGAGAGAAAAGCAAGGTAAAATTTTTTTACTGTGGGAATGAAGGGCATATGAAAAACAAGTGTTTTAAACGAATCAAAGATGAGAAACAATGTAAACATGGTAAAGGAGGGAATAAAGTCGATAAAACCTACGATTTTGATTCAGATGGTAACTCTATGTTTTCTGAAGTTCTGTGTGTTTCTCTTTCTCCTTCATGTACTGATGTTGTTGATCATTGGGCGCTTGATTCTGGTTGTTCATTTCACTTGTCACCAAACAAACACTGGTTTTCATATTTCAAAACTTTAAACCAAAGAAAAGTTTTTATGGGAAATAATCAGGTTTGTGATATAAAAGGCAGTGGCAGTATTCTTATAAAAATGCATGATGGCGTGACTAGAAAACTCACTGAGGTGAGATATGTTCCTGACTTACGTCGGAATCTTATTTCCCTCAGTTATTTAGACTCTTTGGGTCTCTCTTTTAAATCCAAAAATGGTATTTTGCGTGTTTGCAAAGGAAACCTAGTCATGCTAAAAGGTTTTAAAAAGGAAACTTTATATATCCTTCTTGGTAAAACTGTTTGCAACTCTATTGCCTTGATTTCAAAAACTGTCCTAGAGAAAACTATGATGTGGCATCGGAGGATTGGTCACATTAGTGAAAAGGGACTTTATCATTTGCAGAAAAAAAAACTTGTGTGATGATAAAATTGATTCCTTGGATTTTCGTGATCACTGTGTTTTGGGAAAACAACACAAAATCATTTTTTCTACCAGTACACATAAGTCATCTACACCCCTTGATTATGTGCATTGTGATCTGTGGGGGCCTGAAAAGGTTCCAACTTACGGTGGTAACGTTTATTTCCTTTCTATTGTTGATGATTTTTTGAGACATGTATGGATTTTTCTTTTAAAAACCAAAGATCAAACTTTTGAAAAATTTTGTGAATGGAAACGTTTTGCCGAAAATCATTCTCGAAATAAACTAAAAACTATCAGGACCGATAACGGTCTTGAATTTTGTAACCAAAAGTTTTCTGACTTATGTGCATCGCGCGGCATTTTACACCATAGAACGGTTAGACATAACCCACAACAAAACTAAGTTGCCGAAAGGATGAACCGTACTATTATGGATATGGTCTGTTATTTGTTAGTGTCTTCTGGTATTCCAAAACCATTCTGGGTGAAGCTGTTAGTACAGCTGTGTACCTCATCAATAGGTCTCCATCCACAGCTATAAACTTTAGGACTCCTATAGAACTCTGGTCTGGGAAACCTCCCAATCTTTCAAACTTTAGGGTTTCGGTTGTGCAGCCTTTGCTCATCAAAAAGAGGGGAAACTAGATCCAAGATCTAGGAAGGGAGTGTTTATAGGATATCCTAGTGGGGTAAAGGGTTATAGAGTATGGTTGAAGGGTGAACCAGAGGTGAGAGTTATCATCAGTAGGGATGTCATCTTCAATGAGTTAGAAATGCCCTGTCTTAGAAATAACACCGTCACCAATTATCCTTCTTGTGATACTTCTCCTAGTAGCATTCCGGTGGAGGTGGAGACTCTCCGAACCCACTCTAGAACCGTCTCAGGGACTTGAAACAAATTCTGAGCCTTCTGCTCCCTCTAGTAGCTCTCCCGTTCCTGAAACTTCTGATCCTGTTCTAGATAGTTCTGATGGGGAAGAGGAACATCCTGAGGCTCAAACCCAAGCTCTTAGGGACTATCAACTCGCTAGGGACCGAGTCCGTAGAGTACCTAAGGATCATCTTCGGTATGGTTACTCCTACATTGTATCATATGCTTTTGTTGTTGCTTCTTATGTTGAAGAAAAAGAACCCTTGTGTTTTTCTGAGGTTTTGAAAAGTCCAAATCGCGTTTTATGGTTACGTGCTATGGAGGAAGAAATGTTTTCTTTAAACAAAAACAAAACCTGGATTCTTGCTCCAAAACCTTCAAAACAAAAACTTGTTGATTGCAAATGGATTTTTAAAATAAAGGAGTCTGGTCTTCTAATGAACCTCCTAGGTTCAAGGCTAGACTTGTTGCAAAAGGTTTTTCACAAATTGAGGGCATTGATTTCAACGAAATTTTTTCTCTTGTTGTTAAATACAAAACAATTCGGATTATGTTTTCTCTTGTTGGTTTCTATGATCTTAATCTTGAACAGCTTGATGTGAAAACTGCTTTTTTACATGGCGACCTTGAGAAAACTATTTATATGCGTCAACCGCCTGGTTTTGAAGTAAAGGGTAAGGAACATATGGCATGTCTTTTGAAAAATTCCTTATATGGACTTAAACAGTCACCAAGACAGTGGTACAAGAGGTTTGATTCTTTTATGTCCAAAATGATTTTTTGAAAAGTAATTATAATAGTTGTCTTTACTTTTCTGGTAATAATGTGGATTCTGCTATTTATCTGTTGTTGTATGTGGATGATATGCTGATAGCTTGTCATCACAAATCTAAGATTGATGAACTCAAGTCACTGATAAAATCCGAGTTTGATATGAAGGATTTGAGTGTGGCATCCAAAATCCTTGGGATGAATATTTCTAGAGACAGACCTGATCGTTCTCTCTTCATATCCCAAAAGCCTTTCCTTCAGAAGATAGTATCCAAATTCTCTATGCAACTTTGTAAACCCGTTACTACTCTTGCTAGCCATTTTAAACTTTCCGACAAAACTTGTCCTAAAACTGAAAGTGAAAAGAGAGATATGACCAATATCCCATACCGAATGGCCATAGGCTCAGTTATGTACTCAATGATATCTACCCGTCCAGACATTGCTTTCTCCATAAGCCTTCTTAGCAGGTTTATGTCGAATCCTGTAAGATATCATTGGGCTGCTCTTAAGTGGCTTTTACGTTATCTATACAGAACAGTGGATCGGGGTTTACACTACCATAATTGGTCTGATTTTGAATTAATTGGATTTGTTGACTCTGATTTTGCAGGTGACAAGGATGGTAGAAAGTCTACCACCTCATACTTCTTTACCCTTGCAGGTAATTGCATCTCATGGAAGTCCCAACTACAGCCTGTAGTTGCTTTGTCAACTACTGAGGCTGAATATATTGCAGCAACAGAAGCAATCAAAGAAGCCATTTGGCTTCAAGGGTTATTAAGTGAATTGAATCTTTTAAATTCCAAAGTTATTATTTACACTGATAGTCAAAGCTGTTTATATTTATGTAAAAATCCGGTCTATCACGAACGGACAAAACATATTGATGTCAAGTACCACTTTATTAGAGAAAAGGTCTCTAGTGATATTGTTGACATAGATAAAGTTAGTACTGATAATAATCCTGTGGATTTTGGTACTAAAATTGTAAACACTAATAATTTTATGTTTTGCAGGGACTTTCTACATGTGCAAATGGTTTGACTCATTCCGAGTCATCTTTCAGGGATGGAAAAATATTGTTCGAGGTGGAGATTATAAGCTTTACAGCCCTTTTTCTCACTAATTTTTTTTCTTTTCCAGCCCAATTCTTCCCCATTGGAACCCAGTGATGCATTGGGCCTCGACCGAGACTGATAGGCTTCTTGTGCTCTCCTTGGGCTGCCCCTTTGGGCTGTCTTTCGGCTGGCTGTTGCTTGGGCCGCCTCTTGACTTAGTCTTCTGCGGGTTGGCTTCTGGGCCGTCTCTTGACTTAGTCTTATGCTGGTTGGCTTCTGGGCCGCCTCCTGACCGAGTCTTTCGCGAGATACCCGCGGCTTGGGCTGGCCACCCGGGGTCTCTTGCTGATGACCCGCGCGCGACCGTTCGGCTGACCCTTCTTATTGATGGCGTCTCCTCAGTTTTACACACAGTCTCATTTGATTTGCTTTCTCCGCCGTTTCATTCTCCTTGTGTCCTTTGGAGTCTTCAAGACTCCAGCTTTTCTACTCTTCCTTCCTGTTGGTTCTGCCATTGCTGTTCTCTCTGTTTATGCTGTTCAACAGCCTTGTCTTCAGTTACCATTGTTTATCTGTTGGTGAGTTTTGAGAGATAGCGGTAAGAAAAGAAAAGAGAGAGAAAAATAGAGGTCGTTCGGTTGCCGGTGATTCTTCCCAGTTGAGGCTCTTGTCTGAGGGTTATAAACCCGATCGTCACCCTTCCTTACCACCATCGCCTCGACGCGGCTACGCTGCTACTCGACGACTGTCCCTGGTTGGATAACCCTTCGGTTCTATGCTCCTCAGTCATTTCTTTGATTTTCTATTGGATGGCTGTCCAATAGTGGTGAGCAAAAACCTTTCTTTGTTATATTGGGTTATTTGTTACTGATTTGGATGTTATTTTGCAGATTGTTCCTTGAGTGGTTCTGTTCTTCAGAAAGATCAAATCTTTCTGTTATTTTTCTTTTTCCGCTGTATTTTTCATTATTAAATTTGTAATAGTTATAGTATTTGTAATAGTAATAGTAATTAGGAGGTTTTCTCCAACAGTACAAAGTGAAGATTTTTTTTTTTAAATTATTTGTAAAAGGTAAATGTTTGATGAGAAAAAATGTGTAGTCCAAAGTTTAACATGAAAATTGTTGTTTGTTTTTTTATAGTATTCAGGTTCAAGTTTCTAGTTTGAAAAAAAAAAAAGAATGTTTTCCTTGAATTTTGCAAAAATAAATTTCATTTTGGAGGAAATATGGGACCTGGGAAAAAAAAAGTGTAAAAATATTTGGTTTGATAGGAAAAGGAAAACCAAATTTGAATGTCCACATAATCCAAAAAATTAAATTGCACGTCCACATAAAGACTGGGGGGTTTGTTTTGTTAAAAAAAAGTATATGTGAGATTAAAATAATATAAATTTAAAGTTTTTCTAACGTGTTTAAGACAAACATTTATTTCTAAAATTGAGATTATCAATTAATATTAAAAGGCGTAGAACCATTAGAACCAAAACGATCTTCAACCTTCTTAAAGGAAATAAAAATAGATACATGATTATTTGAATATATGAGTTTATACTTGTTAGTTCGTATGACATGTAGACGTGTATGTGAAATATTTTAAAGATAATTTATTATTATATTTGAAAGGGTATATACAAAATATGTCAATAAAACCTTTATGTTTATATTGTTAGGAATCGGAACCGCGAACACTAATTACTATTACAATAAAAAATTGAAGATAAAAAGAATTGATTAACCTATCTATTACAAAATCGTAATAAATCTGAAATATAAGTAATCTAAAATTTTCAAGTAAGAATAAAAGTTTAGTTTAAAGGGAAGAACTTTTAAGAAAAAGAAGATGAAGAACACCCTGAGGAATCATCCTAAAAAATTACCAATAGTACCCTCCAAATAATCTCTCAAAGAAACAATGGGTTCAATAGTTGTCTTTAGAAATCGGTCAAGCAATAGCAAACAAGATTCCAGTAAAAGTAGAGGACACCGGAGAAGTAGTAGTGTAAAGACAGAAGAAAGCTCACAGAGGAGGTGTCCAAAGAAGAGAGAAAGAGGAAGAGGAAGAGGAAGATTGAAATAGGGTTGACGGAGAAAGAGGGATTATATAGTAGTCCAGAGAGAGAGAGAGAGAGTCTCAATTATGGGGGAGGAGAAATCGAGAGTCTCGGTCAAGAGGGAGAGGGAGAGGACCAAGAGAGTCAAAGGAGGGTAATAAATAAGGTGGTTGACAATTTGAGGGTCACCGAGGGGTAGGTCAAGTTTTGACCCACTCGACATCCAAATAATAGTCTAAGCCCAAGAGTATTTTTTAGGTTGATTTAAGTCATCATTGAGTAAAATAGAGAAGCCCAAATATTATGGGCATAGCTCAACAAACTCCACCTTACACACAATATTAGAACCAATTAAAAATTTTAACCAGTATCAATATGGAGCAAATCCCTGCACATAGCAAACTTGTCAACAGTAGCAGTTTTTGTTTCAAAATCAGCAGGATTTTCTTTTGTATTTATTTTCTTTATATGTATTATGCCATTCGTGACATTTTCTCTAATGAAACATTTCGCATCTATATGTTTAGTACAATCATGATAAGCAGGATTTTTGCATAGACGCAAACAACTTTAACTATCTGTAAAAATAATAGCTTTCAAATGCAAAAGATTCAATTCGGACAAGAGACCTTGAATTCAAATTGCTTCTTTAATTGTTTCAGTTAGAGCAATATATTCAGCTTTTGTGGTGGATAAAACACCACACCATTCTTACATATACACAAAACGAAACGAACAAGAATGTGCTGAAGGGAAAAATCAAGCTTAGAGACAGCTATAATGAACCCAGTTCTGTAGAAGAACGAGGTTAATCGGTCTATCCCTATTCCCGATAATCTACATGCCGGTACCAAAAACCGATGTAGAGAGACGCGAAAACGAAAGCCTATGTGGTCTGGGTACGCCCTTTGTGTTGCAGTCGAAGCAATCAATTGTTGTTGGCGCTTACTACTCCTTCGGCTAACACGAATGCTTTGCGAGCACTTCCACAAGTTCAAGCACACGAGGAGCTTCTTGATCACTATGAGAGGGAGCTGCTTTTTCGAGTGTAAGCATGCCGCCCGCCTGCTGGCCGGGCCGTCTTTGCTTTTGCTCTTATCGATGTGGTCCTAAGCTCTTCCTTCCCCACCCTAGGAATTCTTTAGTTCGATGCCGTAATCAAACAAGCGAGCCCGGGTGGAAGCACAAACAAAATGAGATATTATCTTTATTCTTGTACTCTTTCTTCAGAGCAGCAACTTTGATTTCTAGAAAACACAGTTTCCAACAATAGTAAAGAAATAAGCAATAGTGGATTTTCAAAAATCTTTGTCATCGGCGAAATCTGAATATACATATTCTATAAGTTCAAAAGATTTTGACCATTTTTTAAAATATAAACCTCTATCAATTGTACCATTAAGATACCTTAAAAACCATTTTAAAGTAGTCTAATAATCCTTTACAGGATTGGACATAAAACGACAAACAAGACTCATAGAAAAAGCTATATCAGGTCGTGTAGAAATCATTAGATTATATTACTAACCCTATTGTCATTCTATAAGGAATATTAGCCATTTCTTCCTTTTCAAAATCAGTTTCAGGATAAATTTTAGAAGACAACTGAAAATGACTTGCTAAAGAAGAGCAAATAGGTTTGCAAGAATCCATGGAGAACTTTGAAACAATTTTCTTTAAAAAGCGTTTTTGAGAAATAGTTAAATAGTGATTTTCTTGATTTCTCAAAATGTTCATACCCAAAATTCTAGATTTAGTACCTAGATCTTTCATGTCAAATTCAAATTTTAAAAGAGATTTTAGTTTGATTAGTTTGTCTTGTTGTTTACATGCAATTAGCATATCATCAAAATGAAGTAAGAGATATGCAACGTTTTCAATAAAATCACCACAATAATACAAACAATTATCATAACAACTTCTTTTAAAACCAGAATTTTGTATACAGATATCAAACCTTATATACTATTGTCTCGGGGATTGTTTGAGTCCATAAAAAGACTTTTTGAGTAAACATGCATAATTCTATTTTCTTTTAACCTCAAAACCATGAGGTTGTTTCATGTACATTATTTCATCAAGGTCACCATGCAAGAAGTCAGTTTTAACATCAAGTTGTTCTAACTCAAGATTAAACAAAGCAAAAATAGAAAGCATTATCCTAATTATCTTATATTTGACAACGGGAGAAAATATTTCATTGAAATCAATGCCTTTTTTTTTAGAAAAGCCTTTTTTGCAACTAACCTAATTTTGAATCTAGGTTGTTCATTTTTAAAATCAGATTCTTTAATTTTGAAAATCCATTTGTAATCAATTAATTTCTACTTTAGTTTAGGAACTAAAATCCAAGTTTTGTTTTTATGCAAAGATGGACGAAATTTCATCATTCATAGTATACATCCATAGTTTGATATTAGGACTCCTAAGAGCCTCATCAAAACATAAAGGTTCTTTTTCTTTAATATAAGATGCAATAGACAAAGCATAAGAAATGCCGTAGGAATTGTTGTATCTAATAGTTTTTTTAGAGATCCTTCTACTCTTATCCCTAACCAACTGATAATCATTGAGAGCATGAGATTGTACTTCAATATTATCATCATTATCATCAGAATTTTCTATTATTATTTTCAAACATATATTCTGAATTTTCTTGTTCAGTTTCTGGTTCTATTTCTAGATTAGAAACAACCCTAGAAGTCTTCCAGCTCATTTACGACTTCCCTAACTAAGGGTTGATCGGTAGTAATTGTAGTAACTGTTTCATTTTTAAAACAAGGTATGTCAGATTCATTAAAATAACATCCTGACTAATTACTAACCTCACTCCTGTTTCATTTCTAATCCAGGTTTTATACCCTTTAACACTATTAGGATAGCCAAGAAAGACACTCCTTTTACTCCTGACCTAAGGTCAAGCTCCCCTTCCCGTTGGTGGGCAAAAGCAGCACAACCAAAGACTCTAAAATGAGACAAGGTTAGTGGTGAACTAAACCAATCTTTATCGGAGTTTTAAAATTTGTGGCAGTTGATGGGGATCGATTAATTAAATAGACAGTTGTATTAACAGCTTCGCCCCAAAAAGGTTTAGGTATATTGGATGACAACATAAGAGATTTAACTTTATCCATTACTGTCCTATTCATTTTCTCAGCAACACTATTTTGCTGAGGGTTATACCTAACTATTTTATGCCTAGTTATATCACATTAGCACATAAATCATCAAAATTTTTGTTGCAAAACTCAAGACTGTCATCGGTTCTTAAAAACTTTAATTTCTTGTGGATTTGATTTTCAACTAAGGTGTTTCATTCATTAAACTTTTTAAAAGTTTGACCTTTAGTTTTTAGCAAGAAAACTCAAACATGCCTAGAAAAATCATAAATATTACACAAGAAGTAAACATTTCACCATATGTGGGTTCCTTTTTAGGACCCACAAATCACAATCCACATAATCTAAAATAGCAGTGGATTTGTGTGTGCCAACAGAAAAACTCAATTTATGTTGTTTTTGCAAAACACAATGATCACGGAAATCGTGAGAGTGAATTTTGCTACCATCAAGTAAATTTTGTTTTCTTAAATATTATAAACTCTTTTCACTTATGCCATAACATGCTATCATCATGATTAGTTACTAATACAGAAGGTTCACACATAGTTTCACCAATTAAAGCGTAAACACCAAATTTCTTTATTCCTTTAATGACAACCAATGAACCTTTGCAAACAGTCAAATTGTCATTTTTAGATTTGTAAATATAGCCAGCGTCATCAAGAGTACCTAAGGAAATGAGGTTTCTTCCAATACGTGGAGCATACCTAACATAAGATAGTATTGTAATAACACCATCAACGTTTTTATTGAAACAGATCATTCCCTTTAATTGGACATAACTCATTATTTCTCATGAAAACTTTACCAGTTTCTACAGGTTTTAATTATGAAAATTATTAGGATACATATGATAAGAACAACTGGAATCTTTAGATACAGAAGAGGAGTGAGAAATATACAAAACTTCATAATACATAAAGCTGTCATTGTTATCAGACTCTAGAAGTTTGTTTTCACTCACGTTATCTTTAGATTTTCCCTTTTTTCCATTTTCTCATGACAAATTCTTTTAAAACATTTACACTTAACATGCTCTTCTTTATCACAATAGAAACATTTGATTTTATTTTTAACCTTTTCGTTAGGTTCTCTAGACTTAGACTGCCCCTACTTTTGACCTATCTTTATCTCAAAAAACTCATTTTTCTCAAGTCTACCCCTAACATAATGATTTTCTCCATTTGATTTATTTTCTTTCTTAAGGTCTAAATTCTTAGTTCTAAAAGCAGATTTTACATCAGCAAGAACAAGTTCTTTATGACTGTATTTAATGGCACTTTTGACATTGGCAAAAGATTCAAGCAAAGAATTTAAAAGAATTGAAAAATCTTGGAGAGAGGGGGGAGGAGGGGGTGGGGTGAATAAGGTTTTTGGCTAATTTTAGAAAATCTTTTGTGTGATTAAAAGTTAAACCTCCAATTTTGTTTGAGAAAGCATTCTAAAACTCCTTTTTAATAAAATTTCAAACCAAACAAAATCTTATAGTTTATAACAATTAAGCAATAAGCATAGAATCAAACTTTAAAAAATAAATATGCACAATAATTTATAATGGTTCACTCTCTCAAGAGCTACATCCACTACCTTGAGTCAACACCCAAGGATTTACCAAATCCACTATAATTAAAGTATATAACATTCACAAGTAGGACTATAAACGGTGCGGTTCTATACCCGTTTATAGGAGGTAAGGTTAAAATTTTATACTCACGGACTCGTACCCATAACTGTACCCTTATAGATTCTATTAAATGGGTCTAGGCAGGGTATGATGATACCTAGACCCGTATACCCACATACTCGTTCTAATAAAATAATAATATATATTTATATATATTATATTATTTTTATATTTTTTATTAACACGTATTTTATATATTTATGATATTAAGTGATTTATTTTCTTAGTTTAGAGAAGAAAAGAGAAACTTTCTTCATAGTTTATAGAAGAGAAATTTTCTTCAAGATTTCTTAGGGCCTCATAGTTTAGAGAAGATAAATTTTCTTCAAGATTTCTTCTACTTCAAGACATGAGTACTACTATTTTCTCCACTGGATATTTTTTGTGGACTTATTTCTCTCATTCAAAATATAATACCAGTGATTGTTTGTTCCAAAGGCGAATAACAGAAGCATGATTTTTTAAAGTTAGATTTTCTGAAAAAATTTTTATATTTATTTTTAACAAGAAAAAAAATAGAAAAATATCATATGAGTACGGGTATACCCAGACCCTATCCTAGACCCTGGAGGGTCGGGTCTGGGTCTAGGAGTACCCAGAGGATCTAGACCCGTTTACACCCCTAATCACAAGTATGAGGATCACCCATCAAGGGTTTTGCAAGCAACCTCAATCCATAACACAATTACAATCAAAGGATAACCAAAGGGGTTTTTCAACACAAACCTTTGATATCAATAGAAAAAGTAGAGAAGAGTAAGGAACAATGTTACCAAATGAGCTTGATAAGGGAAAGATACAGCACAATAATTGTTTCTACAAGTTCCTCTTTTCTCTTCTTTGATGAATGATCAACAATGAAGCTCCAAGAAGATTTTTTCTTTTTGTTCTTGTGAGCTAAAGATGTTTGAAGAATAGACTTTAAAACTCTTTAAATGTTCTTAAATGATCTCAATTTTGTTATCAACAACTTAGCATTTACTGCTGATCAAATGCTCTATTTATATATGAAGGAAAAGCTAACAATTACTATCTGTTAACGGTAATATTTTTAACAGTAAAAATGGAAAACTGCACGACCGGTTTCTAAAAACGGACGTCTGATTTCCTTGTAAAAGGAAAATCGGATGACCCCTTTTTAAAATAGAAAGACCGATTTTTGTTTCACAAGAAAAAATCGGATGACCCTTTTTAGAAACGGACGACCGATTTTTCTTTTCCTTTGGAAAAATCAGATGACCCTTTTTTGAGAAAGATTTGACAATCAGTTTCCCTTAACAAAAAGAGCTTTCCTTCACATTTCAAAATCATGTATTCTTGATATTCTTTAGATAACGGAAACATTTAAAAACATCAAAAACTTTATCAAGAATACTTAAGTGTTTTCAATTATAGTTTGTAAAAGATATTTCTTCAAAGGAGCTTCTATACTTGATCAAAAATCAAAGATAAAAGTTAGGAAGTTTTATAAAATACCTTGGCATATCCCTAACTAAGACATAAGTCTTCAATGTCTTCAATGGCTTGATCTTTTCTTCTTCATTATGCCTTGATCTTGGAATGGCTTGATCTTTGCTTCTTCATTATGCCTTGATCACCAAGATCTTTTGCTTCTATGTAGTATAGCCTTGAGACTCCAAAGATGTTTTTTTTGTTCTATAGAAACTAGGTTTAATAATTATCATACAAATATATGTTAATCATAATTAAAATCATATGCAATAATGCCCTTAGGGCTAACAAGAATAATAGCAACATTTTCTTCAGAAATATCATCACCACCATCATGTATATCTTGCACAATTTTGTTTGAATAAGCTAAGTTATCATCAAGAGATTTTGAAGATGACATTTTAAATCCAAACAACTGCTCTTTCAAATAAATTTTTTTGTTTGAAATTCCATATTTCAAATACGTGTCTTCAAGTTTAAGCTAAATTTCTCGAGCAGTGTTTTTACCCCTTATTTCTCTTATAACATTGTCACATAAATGTAAAACAATTGAGCTTTTAGCAGAATCAAGTTTTTCTTTCAAAATTTCAACCTTCTATGATTCAGGATAATCCTTGGATTTTAAAATAGTTGGTAAAAGTTTGTTTTGTACTAAAACAATGTTCATTTTTATTCTCCAAATATTGAAATCACTTTTACCATAATATTATCAGTTTCTAATCTAGCGGTGGCCATTGGAATCAGAGAGAGTAGATGGAAACCCCAAAGAAAGTATGACAAAAAGAATAGAGAAGCACAAACAGAAATATATCCTAGATATGGCGTCAATCTAAAAAAACAAAAAAAAAAAAATTCAGACATGGCGGCAAGCCAAAATAAAGTGCTAAAACAATAAAAATACTAACATAAATAATAACACATAAATATTCAAATAACTGGTGGCAAGCAACAGGAGAAAAATAAACAGGAAAAATAATTCCAAAAGAACAGTAACAATATTAAGATAACATGACAGAAATTTTCAGCAAAAATAGTAAAAAAAAAATACGAGCAGAAAAATAAACTAACAGAAAATAAAAAAAATCGGACATAAAATTGAGCAGAAAAATAGCAAAAATAAAAACGAATAGAAATAAGAATTACTCTTCAAAAAAATCATTTTTAAATTGGGAAACACTGAAGCACAGATACAAAGAATTTCAATAGGATTCTTGCCAATCTCAGATTTTGATTTTCGAAATTCAAGTGGTCAAAAAATCAAAAAAAATATTTTGGCAAAAACTAAAAAGATGAAAATTTTAAAACTTCCCTCATACGGAACTCACGGTTCATAAGAGATCGAGAAAGATAAAACCGATGCTCAGATACCACTGTTAGAAATCGGAACCACAGACACTAATTACTATTACAACCAAATTGAAGATAAAAAGAATAGATTAACATATCTATTACAAAATCGGAATAAATATGAAATAATAAACAAGTAATCTAAGATCTTCAAGTAGAAGTAAAAGATTAGTATAAGGGGAAGAACTTTTAAGAAAAAGAAGATGAAGAATACCCTAAAAAATCAACCTCAAAAATTACCAATGGTACCCTCCAAATAATCTCTCAAAGAAACACTAAGGCTTCAATAGTTTTCTTAGGAAACGGTCAAGCAATAGCTGATAAGATTCCAATAGAAGTAGAGAACACCGTAGAAGCAGTAGTGTAAAGGCGGAAGAAAGCTCAATGAAGAGGCAGCCAGAGAAGAGAGAAGGAAGCAAGAGGAAGATTGAAATAGGTTTGAGGGAGAAAGAGAGATTATAAAGTGGTTCTAAGTGTGTGAGAGAGAGAGAGAGAGGGGGGGAGAGAAACCGAGGGTCTCAGTCAAGAGGGAGAGGACCAAGAGAGTCAAAGAAGGGTAATAAATAAGTTGGTTGGCAGTTTGAGGGTCACCAAGGGGCCGGTCAAGTTTTGACCTACCCAGTATCCCAAATATTAGCCCAAACCCAACAGTATTTTTTTTAGGTTAATTTATCATTGGGTAAAATAGAGAAGCCCAAATATTGTGACATAGCCCAACATATATAATTTATATTTTAGTATACTTTTAAAAAATTAACATGTACAATTGTGCATGAGATATTTAAATATATTTTAAAATTTATATTTCATTTTTACATGTTAAAACAAAATAAACAACCAACTTTACATCACTTTTCATAACATTATTTTGAAATTTTCCAAACATATGAATGTAATATGTCAAGAATTATATTACTCATCCTAGACTTAAGCTGAAATACATTAGTAGGAAACTTAATACTTTTGCACATCTATTAGCTTAATATGCTTGTGAACTAGATGATTTTTTAGTAGGAATGGAAAAATTCCCGCAAAAAATGGATCTCTTCCCGTCCCGTCTCAAAAGGAGTAGGGATTTCTCGAATTTATATGGGGACGGGATGGAAAAACCAAGGATGAAACGGAAATTTCATTTTGCCCGTGTCGTACTATTCTCATTCTAGTCCCGTTACTATAAATATTTAATTCCGTTATTAGTATTATTACTTTACCTCTTTCATAGTGCAAATGTTTTTTATAAAGTTCTTCTATTAACAATATAAGTTCTTTAAATTAATTACAAGGAATTAAATGAGACTAAAATCTCCTATATTATGACATGACAAATTAGGAATTTTAGTCTCGTTTTTCCATTTAGGGATGGGATTGGTTTTATCCCCGTCAGGACGGGGACAAGGATTCCTACCATAATTTTAAACTGAATAAGATAGAGATGGAATGTGATATAAATATAGCATGACGGGACATAATTCTTATTCGTCTGATTGCCATCCCTATTTATTAGTTTGGATGGAAGAATCTTTTGACTTTGTAAACTCAAACCATTTTTGGCTAGTAAGTTTGCTATTGAATAAATTTATTCAAATTTATTTTTTTAGGTTAGATTCCTAAATCACTTTACTTCTGGAGAATCAAATAAGGCCTTAACATTTATTTTTTAAAATTTTAAATTTATTTTATATAAGATTTATTAATAAAATTATTATTATTAATAAAAAAGTAGCGAAGTGTCGCAAGATAAATGTACTAGGCCATCCTAATCGTAGAAATCCGTATTAGCAGAACTACAAATGATGAGGGATGTAATTAGCGAAATTTGGTCCTCTTAATCTTAAAATCAATCAAAATCACCAACTCATGTCATCCTCGATCTTGACATTAAAATTTCACACTAAAATTGGAATAAAAGAAGATAGTCATAATATTTTTATACTAATTTTTTTTCACTCCAACCATATATACCAACTTTGGTGTTAAAAGTATATTAAAACAATATTTTATAACTGTTATTTATAAATTAAAATTAATTTATATTCATAAAATAATTCATTATAATTTATTTATGGAGGAAAAACTAAAACCACATAAATCTTAAATTTTCAAAATATTTTTAATTAATACTTTAAATCTCCGATGAGATCTTTATAATGATATATTTTATGTAAAACAATTTATTTTAAATTTGAGCAAATCACTAAATATTCATTAATAATTTACGTCATTTTAAATTATTCATAAATTTTTATTTCATTTTTTTATGCACATAAATAATTTTTAGACAAACTAGTTTTGACAAATTATATGTTATTTGGAAAAATCTAACTAAATAAATATCTATTCTTTTTTAAGTTAGCACGTGACTTGGTTATGATTATTTAGGCTAGATTCGTCACATAAGATGTAATTTCTTGAAATTAATTGTTAGACAATTCTTTATGGGTATAAAAAAAATGAAATTTTACGAGTAATTTGAGAAAAAAAAGCTAAATTGTTAGTAAGCATTTATGGTAGTTTGTTATTTAAGTTTAATTATTTAAAAAATTATATAAATAAATTATTCTAAAAAATTATGCAAATAAATAAAAAGAAAAAAGATATAAAGAAAAAATAGTAACAAGTCCCAGCAACCCTCAAACTTTAAAACATTAATTTCTTACCCTCGAACTATAATAACATAGTAATGTTTGCTCTTTTCATTAGACTTTTGCCACCCTCCCACCCCCTCCCTCCGAACTTTTAAACATTAGTTCCTTACCTACATTTAGAATAACATATCAATGATAAATTTAAATATTTTTCTACATACTTCGTTGACAGTTTGTAATTATTCGTGAGTATAAAAGGTGAAATAAAAATTTATGAATAGTTTTAAAAAATCATAAATTGTTAATAAGCATTCATGATGATTTGTTTTTCAAATTTAATTATTTAAAAATTATATAAATATATAAAGATGATGTGTGGAACATATAAGGGTTAATTACATTTTCTCCCTTGAGGTTTGTCCAAACTACAATTTTATTCCTCTATTTTGTATAAATTATAAATACATCCTTATAATTTATATTTTCATAACTCATTAATCCATACTATTAATTTTAATAAAAAATTTTTATAAGAAATAAATGATTATGCAGTAAAAAATTTAAAATCTTCCTACAATATCATTTTGCAAGTTTTATTTCTTGTTTATTTTCATATATAAAGACAATATACCATTGCTAAAAGATTTTTAGTTAGTCTAATTTCTATAGTGAAAGATATTACTGTCTTAATATAGGATAGTAAATAAAAAGTAAACTTGGAAAGTAATATTTTAAGAAGATTTTAAAATTTTTACTACATAATTATTATTTTCTGATAAATTTTTTCAATTAAGATTAGTAATAGGAACTAATAAATTATAAAAATATAAACGATAAAGATATATATAATTTATATAAAATAGAAGAATGAAATTGTAATTTGAACAAAGTTTTAGGAGGGAATTATAATTGACCCAAAATATAAAGGTAATAGTAACTCCCCTAGGATGCCTTTGAGATCTTTGGGTGTCAATTTAACATCAAAATGTGAATCATACCGCTTGATCATTTGCAATTGTTTTTGTAATCAAAGGATTTTTTTTTTTTTTTTTGGTTTTTTAATATGTTGTAACCAAAGGGTCTATCAAATGTTTCTTGAAGAAAACTAAGAAAAGATAAAGAAAAAACACCCAACTAGAATTCGATACACACATACATACACCTTGCGAATCGTCATGAATCCTTCTTTTAGATATTATACCCCAAACCCAAAGCCATCACCTAGTTTAGTCATTATTCACTCGTCCAACTTGAGCTTCCCAATTTGCCATATATTTGATTGGGTCAGTCCCATACAAACAAGAAAGATCATCCAATATACCCAATAATCTCACAGGTCAAAATCAAATATCCAATCACCTCTCCTGCTGCTCTGCTGCACCCCAATACGACAGTATAATAGTAATCAAGGTGAAGGTCATAATGATAATCCCACCGCTTTCCTTCCTCTGGTAATCAATATCTTCTTTTTTTTTTTTTTTTCCATTATCGCAAAACCCTTATTTAAACCCTAAATTGGAATAGATATTTCCAGATAAGGGGATTTTTCCAACACTTCCTGCTCTGTACTACCACTGATTTTTATTATTGAAATGCTGTAAAAGATTCCCGAATTAGCACTTCAATAACTACAGAATACTAAAAGAAGAAGCCACCTTTCTTTCTTTTTCATATCTTGTGGAGGAAAAAAGGTTAATTCTTCATCTCCCGCATACCAAGATTCTTCCATGTTATTTTTTTCAGTTTTCTGCAGTATAGCCTAGAGGGGCAAGAAATTGTTGTTTATATAGCCTAATTATGGATGACTCTGAAGATGAAAGTATGTATCTCCCAAAACCCTCATTTCGATCAAAACCCCCAATTCGAAATCCCCATTCTTTTCCAACGAAGGCACAGTTCCAGAACGATAAAGCATTCCAACAAGATGATGACGAATTGGATGATGCAGAAGATAACCCGGTATTCAATCGTGCTCAAAATGAGTATCATTATAATTCTTATTATGATGATGAGCCCAAGAACAACAAAAAGAGGAGAAAGATGGAGTCTTTACCTTCGACTTATGAGTTTGCTCCTCGTGCGGGTATGAATTTGCCCAAAAGTTCACATGCTGGTGGGAGTTCAAGGGAGTCTTGGAATGAAGAGGAGAGTTTTGTATTGTTGGAGGTGTGGGGAGAGAGGTATTTGGAATTGGGGAGAAGGAGTTTGAGGGCTGAGGACTGGTCTGAGGTTGCTGAAAAGGTGTCTGAGATGAGCGGAACAGAGAAGAGTGAGATGCAATGTAGGAATCAACTGGATGTGTTGAAGAAGAAGTACAAGAAAGAACGCGCAAAATCGGAGAAAATTGGAGGTGGTTTTGCAAGCAAGTGGGTGTTTTTTAAGAAAATGGATGTCTTGTTGAATTTAAGGATGAGAGGACATTGTGGGTTGGGTTGTGGACTTGATTCAGGGGAATATGTGTTCATGAATCCGCGGGTGTATCTGGATAAGTCCAATGTTTTGGATGAGATGCGAGATAGTCCGGGGCAATCGGATGATGAGAATGAAGAAGATGAAGGATTTGGTGGGCATGAGGATGAAAAGCATGGAGAATCAGCTAGATTGTTGGCAGATTCAATTCAGAGGTTTGGAGAGATTTATGAAAAGATTGAGAGTAGTAAGAGGAAACAAATGATGGAGTTGGAGAAGATGAGGAGGGATTTTCAGAGGGATTTGGAGTTGCAGAAGAAGCAGATTGTGGAGAGGGCACAGGCAGAGATTGCCAAAATTAGGGAAAGGGATGATGATTTGGAGGATGGTGACGAGGAGGATGACGATAATGATGATGATGATAATGATAACGGTGATGTCCCAGATGCTAACACCCGGAATTGATGCAGGTAAAAGTGTACTTGGATGATTAAGATATTTGTGCCCTTTATTGCTCTCAACTGAATGCATGATATAAAATGTACCAAGTTCATGTTTCATGTCATTAACATTCCTCATTTGCTGAGTCTTGTCATTTGCAGCATGGCTAGATAATCAATGCTACTTTTCTTGCTGTTTTCAATTTGGAAATTTTATTAGCAGTTGTTTGTTTCTATACACATTCTCTCTAGAGGGAGAATTTGGAATAGCTTCTTCATGGTGTATAATCTATTTTAGTAATTCAATTAAAGTTCTCTTGTTACTTGACTATATATACTTGACATCAGCATTTGGTTAAGAATTAGTTCCTTCCTATCACATGAGCCAAGGGCCCTTTTGGTCATGTAATGTAACAGACACTTCTCATCCTAGCCGAAAGAGAAAAATAATAAATAAAAAGAATTAAAGTCTGTTTGTCTATGGTGGCCTTGCTAAAGACCATTTTTTTGTGAACGTTGCCTCTGTAAATGTGCTTTGTCAGAACTGAAATCTTCCAAAGAAAGTAATGTCCTTTTGATGGATTGAAAATTTTAATCAGTAGGCAGAAAATTGACGTTCTTCCATATAAGGATCCATTAGTAGATATCATGAAATATAGTTATCAGAAGTTTTTGCCTTTTTCATGGAGAGAGCAAAGGAAAAAAAAGGTTACTAGTCATCTTGAGATTTTCAGGAGAGGGATATGATCACATATTCTTTCTGATATTTCTTTTTTTATCCAACAAATGCTAGAGTTGTATGAGGTATACATTGTACAGTTCTTTCTTGCGCTAATGAGAGAGCTTAGTCTCAATTTAGTCCACAATTTATTGTTCAGACATCCCTTAAAATACTTGGTGGTTCTTAATATTCTCAAGTGCAACTCTATCACAGGAGAAAAAGAGTCTTGAGCGCAACCATTATCTAGCAGTTCATATATCTCAAATCCCTTAGGTAAGAGATCTATGGAGCAGCTTATGGAATAAAGATACAAATTAGTCATGCCGATGGTATCTTTAACTGTAATAAAAGAAGTAGATGGTTAATGTTCTTAATTTTTTAGTCCATCTATTTAGTCACCTAACTGTCTATTTGTCCTAATTTCCACATGTAATGCTTTACCCCTGCATCATCTTATTGAGAAGAGTCATGACCCAACACTGGTATAAAGCTAGCCTTCCTTCCAGCATTATCAATTAGGGTTTGTAATCCGGTTCAGGTATGATTTTGAGGGTTTCCTTAGCTTGTTTGTGAATTAGCGTTGAGTTTCTTTTGTAAACTTAAATATCGGGAATGATCAAATCATTTTCTTGGAGACAAGCGGGCTGTTTTGTCTTATTCTTAATTCTTCGATACACTGCAACAGTGGGGAAGATGAAAGTGTGGTTATTAGATGAAGAATAGGCTCAATGTTAGAAAGTCCAGTCCATGTTTATGCATTAGAGAGATATTGACCAAACTGTGATTGAGCTTTCATGACAGCAAGGTAAGGACTGATACAACAGAAAGAGGATATTGGATCTTTTGATTTTTCAAGTTGAACTAAAACTCTCCCATTTTAGGATTGCATTTTCAATGAGTCTGATTGCAGATGATTTTAAGAATCTGGATGCTTTCAAATCAAGAGAAATTCTCCTATTTTATTCATTGACTATTTCATCTACTAGGTTCTTGTTCTTAAACTGTTATGTTAACTTTTTAAGCTCTTCAAACTATTTTCTATCTACTAAATTAGTCCTGACCAGCGCCACATCCGTGTAGGAAATCAGCTAACTCTTGCATGCTCGTTTCACTTGCTGACTTTTAGATTGGCATTTTCTCTCAATAACATGGATTTCCATCTACTTTTACCCAAATTTCGCTCATGATTTTTCATCCCCTCTTTTTTTTTTTCAAATCTGCCACCTCCCTGCCAAACCCTGAAATTCTTAAATCTCAATATCAAAGAAGATGACCTAGGTATGTGCAGTTTTTAAGCCCTAATTTCCTACTGATTTCAAGAAAAGAAATGGATGACAAATCATGTGCAGATTGTGGGGTAAATGTGGACGGAAACCTATGTTCTCTAACTAAAATGCCCCTTTTAACAATAAGTGTACAAGAAGGATGAGCAAGGATCAACCAGTTTCTGTCGTGGATGTAATGGTCAGGTCAGTATGCCTGATGAAAAATAGATTAGGGACAGGCCTCTGCACAGAAAGTAGTTTTAGGGAATAAAATCGGTGGATTTCCCTGAAATCACTTGCTATTTTTGAATACATAATAGATAGAACTAGAACATCAAGGATCACAATCACCCAAGTCCATGTGAGAGACATGTGAACTGAAGCTAAGGCTCGTGGACAAAATTTTAATTGTACACCATCTAGAAAGCAATTAAGAAGATTTGAGAGTTTAAAATTTACGAGATAGGAGACTAGGACCTAATCACTTTTGCTGCTCTTCTTGTGACTATTAGGATCTTAATGTTCTATGAGAATAGTCTTATTTCCTGTTGGTAACCTACTGTTCCTGAGGTTGAGCTGCTGACCAAGTATATCAACACCAGTTTTTGCAAATTGCATATTGCTTTGGAGGCATAAAGCCGTGGGATTTTGTGTGACGTTCTGAACTTGCTTTTTTTCTCTGTTCAGTTTGATTTGTCTGAATTTTTTGATCACTCTTGCTTGGAAAAATATCCAGTGATTTCTTATTCCTTTGCTATCCCAGAAACTGCGAGATTGGTAAATTTATGGTTATGAATGATATGCTTGCAGCATTGTTACATGTTCTCTCTTGTTGACAGAAGACTCCACATTTGCACAATGGATTAATTTTCTCAATTTATTTTCTTTGCAGAATAGTGGACAAACTGACAACAAAGATGATATCTTAGAGGATGGTAAAATGTCCAAAGAATAGCCCTTCTTCTGGTGCAAAGAGGCAGGAACTAGATTAGAGCTAGTTTCTTAAGAAATTTTTGGCTTCATTTCTTCATTTCCTAATTAGGGCTAGGTATTTTGCAAAGTTTTCCATTTTATGTAATGATGACTCAATTAACTTATGATATTGTGTTTTAGTAAGTTATGGCATTTGCTCTCAGTTATCATCTCTATATTCCAGCTTTTCTTGTGGGGTATGCATGGTTTCTTATTATAAGTTTTGACAATTGTCTTTGATAGTTTGGAATAGCTGCTACAATTGATATGCAAAATTCTTTAAGCATTTATTTATTTGCCACTTTGGTTACCTAAAAATGTTTACTTTGGGCATGATAATTGATACTATAGTCTAGATGGGAAAGAGCTTCTTGACATTGAAGTTTTTAAGTCTTTCGGTAGAGATTGTCCTTCTATTCTGTACCAATGAATCACTAAAGTCGACTTTTATCCCTATTTCATGGGCGGATCTTGCCATCAAGCTACCTTATACTTTTCAGCTTGAGAAAATCTTTGCACGCTTCTGCTACCGTTTGGAAGAATGACGCTTCTGCTACCTTTTTGAAGAATTTAGCATCGACTCTTTTCTTTATGTCACAATTACACTTCCATCCATACTTGGAGTGGAAATTTTAGGAAGAGAAATATATTTGTTGTCAAAATATTTCATTACTGGTAAAAATGGGGGCAGATTTTGTAAAATTGGAAGACAAGGAAGTCTGAACTAGCTAATTAATTAATTGTAAAGTAGGGTTTTTGGCACATTCTTTAAATCTGGTAAGAAAGAAGAGAACTCCTGTTCCACTTGAAGAACAAAACAAACCATATTCAGCAATCTATATAATTAGATTAGATAGAGTGAAGTCTAAAAACAAATGCATGAAATAAATACATTGTTTACCAAGAACCTCCTCCACCCACTATAAACCAAGAACCAACCCTCTCTCCACCTTAACCTTAACAGCATATGACGCAAAAACCAGTCAGAATTTAGAGACAACTCACCTATGTGTCAGGAAACAACTCTTCCTTAAGTGACGGAGCTATCCACTGTATCTGTACATAGGTTATTTCCCACAAGTTATCACCTTCTTTGGGAACCAACATCTCTTTCTCCTTCATTGAACTAATTAATTTTTTCAGCAAATCTGCAACTACATCTTCCATTGTTGTTTTACCATACTCCCCCAAATCAGCCTTTACACATGTATCCATTCTTCTTAGAAGTCCCATCCAAAAAGCTTTAAAATGTGGACTTTCTGATAAAGGTTTCAAGAGTTGCATAAAAACTTCTGTCAAGACCTCCATTGCAATCTTCAGGCTTCCTTCCATGCTTCGTGTTTCCCTCCCCGCGTTATCCCTCCTTGAGTACTCTAACATCTTCTCATGTATATCATCAACCATAGCAAAGATCAAACTGTTGAAACAGTAAATACAGTTTGCCGGTGTGAAACATAATTCCTCAGCAAACATGAAGCTTCTTTGAATTGACAAGACCGCATGGTTTCTTATCTCTTCTCTTCTAGCTAAACATGTCTTTCTGAAGGCTTCTCCTACCTTGAGGAATAAGTTCATGACGAAGCTGGACGAGCTGACAGCTTTAGCATTGTCTTCCGTAGAAGAACTACTTGCATTACTTGCAACACTTACATTGCTGTCTGCCTCTGCATATCCAGTTCTATACCATTGAACCAGGGATTTGACTGATTCAGACATCAGGTCCATTATCTTTATGTTTTTCTCTACTGGACTGTTCTTGAGTGCAATAAAAGTGAATGCACAGTCTATACAGAAAGCATAGTTTGTACGGGAGATGACCGATGCATCTGACATCAAACTGATTAAAGACTCAACTCCTTGATCATAAGATTCAGGATGGCGCCCGGTGATTGATAACAGATGCAAGACTGTCTTCCATCCTAGGCTGCTGGACATATTTGCAGGGTATTCCGTCAGAATTTTGCATATTGATTGGATTAAGAAGTCTGAACAAGTATCAAGAATTTCCTTTTCTAGCTTCCACATCAAGTTAATGGATTTAAAGATGAGTTCCTCGCCATTCTTATCTGATTGGCTTGTGGAAAGGAGCTTGAGACAAATTTTAAACTGGGCCACAATTGCCTTTTCTGCAAATGGAATTGGTGAAAACAGAGGAAATTGTGCCACTGCAAGCAGATACTCATGGTACTGAGGCCAAAATGATGAGAATCTATGAGTATTGGCGTAAGAAATGGTGACAATTAAATCCCAACAGAATCCTACAGTATCTTCCTCCTCAATTGGAGTGCTGAACTTTTGGCCTTTTCCAGCAGCTGCGAATATGAGAGTACGCCCAAGATTCCACAGTGACTCTTCCGGTAAATTTGAACTTTTGCTGAAGATGGTCTCTATACGACATTGCTGAATGATTCTCATATTTTGTTCAAATTCACTCAACCCAAGGTTTAGAGATTCTTCCACACTTTCCATAGATAGGAACTGCGAAAACCGGCCAATCAAGCCAGTTCCCTGCTTTTTATCGCCTACTTTACTATCTTGTTTGGATAAAATAGCACCTGAACAGTCTGCAGATAAGTCTGAAGCATCAGGATCGATAACAGATTGAGGAAGCAGCTTAAGCTTTTTGAGTTTCAATAAACAGTCGATGATGTTTCTCCAACTTCCTCGGATAGTGTCTTTGAAACCGTTGGCAATTGTGAAGACTGCAAGGGTGGCCATCCTTGGCTTCATATCATTGCTGAAAGCATAAAGGGTTTCATCTGTAGAAGCATAAGGATTTAGCAAAGTGGTAAATTTACAGAACAAACAAATAAGCTCATCAAGAGTGTCTTCTAACTGGTATTGAGCTATCCTAGCTATAGAAAACAATACTTCGATGCACTCCTGGATGATTTCCTCTTCATCACAATGCTCAAATATTGCAGCAACCGTTGCGAGTGCAGGGCCAGCAATGGCAGCAAACATATCTCTCCCTAGTCTTCTATCAAAATCACACAATACAAAGGGCTTCATTATTTTTGCTCGGTTTATTAGTTGGACCCATCTATTAGGGTTCATCTCCACGCGGATTCCAGATTGAGAATTGATGGCTATGGCAGTGGTTGCTATAGAATTGAAAAGCTCAGATAAGTATTCTCTTGGAAGATCATTCCCTCCGTTAATTGACCTATTGTTCTTGATAAATTCTTCTTCTGTCATCTTTTTCTTGACTTGTGGGTTGTGCTGATCAGTGTTGAGCATGATGAGTGAATAGCAAAGAATGAATACAGAATCCTTACTCACAAAAAGTTCCGAAGATTGCTGATCATAAAATCTCTCTGAAAATGCTTCAAGTATCCTGTGAATCTTCTGAGCTTCTCCTGGTAATCTGAAAGATTCTAAATAGCATCTCAAAGCTGAATCTAATAGCATTCCACCAAACTCAAAAGTGTCTGTGAATTCTTTAAGGACTTGAATGTGGAATTCATCTGGATCACCAAGATAATCCCCAATCATGGTCCTGTCTAGCCCCGGCGTGAAACGAAAGAATATAGCATATGCTTTTGGATCCGGAGGATCAGATATCAAACGAGAAATTTTCAGATATTCCAACCCTTTTTTGTCATCTTGACTGAAATGATTTCCAGCAATTAGTACCTTTCTCTTTTGCGCTTTTTTTAATCTGAGAAAGTTTATCCAATCATCAAGAGCATCATCATCTTTAGACTTCTCTTCCCAGAAGGGTACATAATCAGTAATCTCGAGTGGATATGGTCCTGAAGGAGTGGAATCATCTTCCTTATCAACTTTGTCTGCAATATTATGAATAGTGATTAATAGGCCTTCAAATGCTTGTAGTTGTAAACTTGTCAAAGTTCCACCAGCTGGAAAAGCATTCTTACAAATCAACTTGGCTGTCTCTTCAAATACATTCATGAAAATAGGAGAACAATCATAATTCACATATACTTCAACTGCGAAAGTTGTTTGCCGACAGAAATTCACAATGGCCTCAGTTGCAACCTCTTGGAGTTGCGGTGAGTTTGTAAGATTTGCAGCTCTGAGCAAAACAATTGAGAAGAAAGCTTCGAGCTGGAGACGAACTGATCTGAAATGCAATAGGCCAGGCAAAACTGTTAATAGTTCGGCAACTATCCTGTTTTCAATTGCTTAAAGTAATTGAAGAAATCCCTGATTCTTGATACAAATTTTTCTAACCTGCGAAGGAAGTGATAAATGTTCAAGATAGTACTGCAGATCATGGACAAAACCAGAGGATTGCAATGTGAGCCATAGTGAATTAAATGGTGACAAAGGTCATCCTGGATCATCCTCAAAAGCTTTGGATGCTTACCTATACTATCACCACTCAATTCAATAGCAGAATTGATCAAAACAAGGGCAAACATTTGTACATCTAAATCAGGAGTTTGGGATGGATATCCTTCAATTTCAGGTCCAACATGAACCACATTAAGTAAAGAACACAAAAATTGAAAAATATCAACAGCAGAATAAATCCCAAATCCAGAATCCAAATGACTATCCTCTGTTTCTGATTCAGAATCCTCACAATCACCAACCTCAATTTCAGGCAATCGATAATATATAATTTGAATTAATTCCTGCATCGTATGCCTGGCGCTACGCTGAAGCAAATCTCCACGATTCGCCGATTGTTGAACAACTTGAAAACAAGTATTAACAACAGTACAAACAGAATGATCTGTAAGCAAAATATGAGCCCTATGTTTCATAACAGCAACCAAAACCTGTAAAATTCTCATCATAACAGCATCTTCAGTTACCGGATCTGTTTTCTCGAGGCGACAACCGGTGATTGCGGTCACAATTGCGTTCATAATTTCTCCGGCGCAGGGAGTTTTGTGATCGAAAATTTCGAGCCGAAGAATTTTGAGAATTGACGAAAGAGCAACGCCTGTAGCGGAAGCTGGAACGTCGTCGCTTTGTATGACATCTAGAAAAGGACTGAGGTAAACGGATGGATCTATGAACCGCCATTCTTGTTGAGGATTGAAAATAATTGTTCGAAGTGATTTTAACGATTGTAGAACAGAGCAATCGAAATGATCTTCTGGAGAATGGTAGAATTGAGAATCAGGTGCGCGACGGATCACAGCAAGAACAGCTCCGACTTCAGTATTTAACATGCATGAAAGTCCAAGCTCTTTTCGTTTATTCTTAGTCTTCTTGGTTTCATCTTCTTGTTGATTAATATCCATTGTCACTCATGAGGCATTTTTTTACAAAGAAAAGGACATTGATTCTTAGGAAAACAAAAGTATCCATTGATTCTTGGCTCAGCTCAAGGAAGGAAGGAAGGATTACCCGCGGAAAATTTTGCTAAAGAATTGGGTACTAAAATGTTTTGCATGGTTATTGACTGGCTTGTTTCAGCCGCTAACTGCTCCTAACTTCTTTCTTTCTGATTTGTTTTCTTTTTCCCCGCGGGATAAGTTGTTGCACTAAAACCACAAATAAATTTCACTCCTATGCCAAATAAATTTCAACCAATGCACCTCACTTTTGTTATGATTTTACAATAAATTTTACTTATATGGTATATTAATAAATTAAAATTTAATTAATTTAATTATTTATAACATATTTTATTTAAATAATTTATCTTTACTAAATAATAAAAAATAAAATTTTTACATAAACACTAATTTTTTTATATTTTAAAGATTTTCTATAAACTATATACAACTTTTCTATCTGTAAAATAATTTATGAGTTAAGAGTTTTTCTCTCCTATTTCAATTATATAATGATGTTAAAAATTTCATAACGTAAAAAATATTTTGAAAAAACAACCACTAATATTAATTATTCAAATCTTTTAATAATTTTGAGAGAGATCACATCAACTAAAATCACAAAATTGTCATACCAAATATAAGACGTACAATGTGCAAAGTATCACTATTTTCTCTTCCTCTTTTATATTTAAAACTTTTTTTTTCATAAATTTGAAATAATATATGAATCTTAGTCTCTTTTTTCTTTATTGTAAAAAAGAGTTCATATTTTATTTAAAACCTCAGTATTTCAAAAATAATACTTTAAGTTCTTTTAAGTGATTTTTATTTAGATAAATATTATAATATAAACTTTTAAAGTACATATTATTAACCGGTAACTTCAACGTAAAATTTTAATTATATATGTGTGTGTGGCCTTTAAAAACTTGTGTTATATTCTTGTGGCATTATTTGTAGCATTTTGAGCTTGTGCCATGTTTAAATGGTTTTTTTTGTGACATTTGAGGTTGTGCTATATTTTCATGGTATTTTTATGACATTTTCTTATATTATCATAATTTTGTGGCAGTTTTATGTGACATTTTAAAAAGTGCTACAAAATTTGTGACACCTATTAGAAAGTGACATTAAAATATGACATTTTACAATAAATGTCACAAATTAATGACATATATAATAAGTGGCATAAGCTAAATGCCATTAAAGCCCAAAATTGCCATAGTGACTAACCGACGGAAGGACCTTTTTTTTTCCAGACCTTGATTGCCCACAGTAATAGAAAATAAATACAAATTTAATAATATAATTTGTACCGCCTCCATTTTATGTTTACTTGTCACATTTTATTTGTATTTTTACTTATCACGTCTTGAAAATAATGTAACATTTAATGAACGCTTTCTCATTATACCTTTATATAAAAAAATAAATTTTAATATCTTTTAATTCTTTTAACATATAACTTATAAAAGTAATAATGATGAGAGAAATTAATTTGAAGAATATTCTAATCCACACAAAAAAATATTTAAACTTCTTTATTTTTTTAAAGAGTATTATTCCAAATATAACAAAAAAAAAAAGACAAGTAATATAATAAGCACACATTTTAATTCTACTAGTAATATGTAGTGCATTCACACTTAATAAAATTTTAATAAAATTATTATTATTATCTACTTGATTTGGATTTCTTTTAATAGTATATTTTTCAAAATAGTTATATTTAACTTATTTTTAAAAATTTTTGTTTTCCCTTTAATATTTAAAATAGTTTATCCTAGTAACTCATTTATCTCTCGTGGGTAATGTGATCACAAGTCTGCAGCAACTAAGAACCAAAGTGAGCACATAAGTAGGAAAAATAATCTATTGGCTCAACTGCTTGCACAACATGCCTGCAGGATTGACTCATGTTTAGTTCGGATGGAGGAAACTCCAAATTTTGTATTGCTGGCCATCATGGTATTTATTATTTGAATGAAACTTCCTTTCTACCCCCCTAAAAAAATCTCTTTTTTTTTGCTCGGTTTAAAAAAAATTTCATTTCTCTTTAACATTTGAAATTCTCTTTTTATTTGTCTATTTAAAATTTAGAGTTGCCTCACTAATTATATTCGTTCAATTCTTATTCGTAAAAAGGATCCACGGGGAAGACTGGACTAGTATCTTTATTATTCGGAAGAAATTAGTCTCCTCTAGCGTCATTCGAAGAACGAATAAGAAAGAAAATGGTTGTAGGATAGATGGATGTGGCCCAATGGCTAAAAACCTCTGCCAGCTTCTTGTAGACTGAACTCTCTTCTCTTTAGGCTCCGAATTGTTTCTGGATGGGATGGTCTAATTTTTTCCGCCACTAGTGACAACAAAGTTCTTGGTAATTAGCAAGGGGGGAAGGAAGATCTCCACTCATTTCATTCATTCAGTGCCTTTGGTGAGGCGCGACCCACAACAAATGAAGATGGAAAGCTTGCTTTGCTTGCTGTAACCCTATTTTTTAGTAGATTAGGCTTGGTAAGCGTAAGCTATTTAAATAGGTTTGCAGCTTCAGCAGAAGCGACAAAGGGGGTTGGGGAAGGCCGACGACTACATGAGTGGGAAGCTATCGTAGAAGCTTTACCCCTTGCTTTACAAATATTGTTATACCACATGAGGGAGAAGCTATCGTAGAAGCTTTACCCCTTGCTTTACAAAGATTGTTATACACTATGTCAATTATAATGTATTCTGAAGTTCTTTTAGTGATTACTTCTATAGTTTAAATGATTTAAATAGTAACTATACGAGGAAACACGGCCAGGATCGTCTAGTACACTTTTTAGTACGCTCCCTAATACACTCTTTTTATAGTAGTTTTATTAATATAAATTTTATACAATAAAAGATAAACTTTTAGAGAGAAGCTACAACTTCTTTTTATTTTAAACTCTTGAGTTGTCTTATATTTTTCGAGAAATCAGCTATAAATATCATGAAACATTTTACGTTTTTTTCTTTATACCCTAAATATTTTATTTTAGCCCTTGATACCCTCAAATATTTTTTAAGCCCTTGAACATTTTTGAGCTATGTATTATTATAATTATGGTGAAGGACGACAAATCTGGTGTTGGTGAGTACACCCCACTTAGTGCACACTAAAAAAGTTCAAATT
The DNA here is from genome assembly GCA_028651295.1 of Catharanthus roseus. Lineage (NCBI taxonomy): Eukaryota > Viridiplantae > Streptophyta > Magnoliopsida > Gentianales > Apocynaceae > Catharanthus > Catharanthus roseus. The sequence goes on from JAPQWS010000087.1 coordinate 1,564,247, forward strand.
TTGACATTTGTTAGTGCGCACGGGAGTGGGGTGTGCTCATCGCCACGAGATTCCGCCGTCTTTCAACATAACTATAACAATATGCCACTCAAAAAATTTTTGAAGGCATAAAAAGTCAAAATAAAATATCAATTTGACATTTTTTGAGTGTGCATGTGAGGAGGCCATATTCACTGCCACCAGATTTTGCTGTTCTTCACTATAATTATAAGAATATACAAATCGAAAAATATGTGAGGGTATAAATAGGTAAAATAAAACATTTAGGGTAAAAAGAAAAAAGTATAAAATATTTTAGGGCATTTATAGCTAATTTCTCTTTTCTCTTTATTTTAAGGAACTTTCATACTTTCTTTACTTTTGGAATATTTTTCCCTAGTAACTCATTTATCTCTTTAATATTTGGACTCTCTTTCTAATTTATTTGCCTAGTGAATATTTGGAGTTGTTTTATAAGTTATATACTATGTCAATTATTCATTAAATAGCAATCAATTATCAAAGACCCTCTAACTCCTCCATTTATTAATCTCCTAATATTGTATTCTCAATTTAATTTTCAGAGTTAATTCCAAATAAGTATCCTTAAGTTTGAAGAGTTGTCAATTATAAGACCTTTCTTTTCTAATTATCGATTGAAGGACTATTTGGAGCAAAAGTATAATTTTTAAAACTCATGATTTAATTTTCATATCAAGTTCACCCCAAATTTCTCTAAATCTTTTTAAATCCCCTAATATACTTCACCCTTCAACTTTTTCATCTTTCTTCATTGTATTTCACACCAACTCAACGCATATTTTATATCATTTTAATTATTCCTATGGATATACTAGACTTGTGTTAAAGAATTATGATCGAACTGTCTCCTCTCCATTATCGTTTATCTCAATTGCCTCCTCTACTTTTTGTTGTCTTTCTACTATTCTTTCAAATCTTGATCAGCCCTTGTAGATAATGAAATATTCAATTAATTAATTTAACTAAAAGAGTAAATAAAATAAGTATTTTAGTCTTTATTATTTAAATTAAATTGATAAAGAAGCCATTAGGTCATTCAAATTGGGGTGGATTATTTAAATAATATCCAAATTTACTTTAAATAAAGCCTAATAAATATAAGAACTATATCTTCGGGCCCAATTAAATTGAGCCCAAAGCCTTTTTAAATTAAGTCTTAAATAATTAGTTAAACCAATTGGGCCGCCCCAAATAATGAATTGGGCTAACCCAAACTACCGATGGGTTGCTTGGCTACCAAGTAACCTAAAGCCCTATCTCTGCCTATAAATAAGGGTATTCCCAAAGGTTGAGAGATCATTCATAGTCATCCAGAATAAGGCATTTAGAAGGATCCAGAAGAACCATTCAGAATCATTTAAAAAATTCCCAAGAAGCATTCAAAAGGAGATTTATAAGAGACTCCAGCTTCAGGCAAAGCTCCCAAAAGCTCTCTCCAGATAGCTCTCCAACAAAAGTCTTCTTCGAATCATCAATTCTTCTTCGCTCTGAAGAAGTGAAGATTGATACAAAGACTCTACAGTTCGAGATCAAGCTCCCAAGCCCTCATTCATCATCAGAGTTCATTCGATTCGAGATAAAGCTCTCAAGTCCTCGATTCACAAAGTCCATCTGACTCGACATCAAGCTTCCAAGTCGCTGAGTTCAAAATCCAAGTTCATCCAATTACTCGACGTCAGGCTTTTAAACCACCGAGTTCAAATCAAAGTTCATGTGATCCGAGATCAAACTTTCAAGTCCTTGAATCAACGTTTTGCTGAAGAGAAGAAACAGAGGATTCTTCTAGGGATTAGGAACTTCTCCAGAGATTGTTGTAACTACTTCAAATATTAAATAAATCACATTGTTGCCAATTTTTCTTGTATTTTAATTTATAGCTTGAAATTTTGTTGCATTGAACATGTAGCATTGAAGACCAAATAGCAAATTTTATAAGATTAGTTGAAAATCTTGCAAAACAATCTGAAGAGCAATAATATACAATTGCTCAACTGATGAATCGTTTGGAAAAGAGTGGAAATACAAGTCAAGCTCCTTCAAAGAAGATAGGGATTCAAGACAAAGTTGTGAACTCAAAGAAAAATCACGACATCCAAGTATCATCTGATCGCTTGATTCCTGTTGATCAATTGAGAGACTTCATCGATGGTGCCATCAAAGAGAAATATTAAGAGGGGAGCAAATCCATCAACACTTATGCTAAACCCTATTTTCAAAGGATTGATAGCATGATGATGCATGCTAGTTATCAACCATCGAAGTTTCAATAGTTTGATAGGAAAGGAAACCTAAGCAAAATGTAGCTCACTTCATTGAGACATGTAACAATGTGCAACTATTGATAGTTGGGCGCAACTCGAACAAGAATTCATGAATCGATTCTGCAGCAGTCGTCGAGTGGTGAACATGGCAGAATTGATGAATGCTCGCTAATGGAAAGAAGAACATGTGATTAATTATATCATGATGTGTATAAATTTGAATCTCAATTGCAGAGATCGTTTAAGTGAATCACCTGCCATAGAGATGTGCATTCAAGTCATACATTGGGGACTTCAATATATCCTCAAATGAATCATGCCCAAAACATTTGAAGAACTTGCCACTCGTGTACATGACATGGAGTTGAGCATTATTGCAAATGGAGATGAAGCACCTTTGCAAGATCCAAATAAAGAAAAAGAGTATGAATATTTCAAGAAATGGGGTAAATCTTCCTCCACAAGTGGGATCGCCAAAGTCATTACAACAAATTTGAAGTGGTGAAATCGAAAGCTCCTTGACTGCACGAGCCTAAACTGCAAAGTCTTGCCAATAAATCCAAAATGATGAAAATGAAGCTCCTTGACTACACGAGCATAAACTGCAAAGTCTCGCCAATAAATTCAAAATGGTGAAAATGAATGTTCCTTGACTGCACGAGCTTAAACTGCAAAGTCATTCAAGTCCCAAAGGTCGAACACAAACTCGCCTTGGCTGTACGAGTGTAAACTGCAAAGTTATTGTAATTGATGAAAATCAATGCTCCTTGACTGCACGAGTTCAAACTGTAAAGCCATCTCAAGTCCAAATAATGAAATATACGCTCCTTGACTGCACGAGTTCAAACTGCAAAGTCATCTCAATTCTCAGAGGATGAAATATGCTCCTTGGCTACACGAGCCTAACTGCAAAGTTATTCCACCAAGTTTAAAGCTGGAAAGAAAAACACTCATTCACTGCAAGAGCATAAACTGCCAAGCCACTCTTGGCCCGCATGAGTATAAACTATATTAAGGCAACCACCGAAAGTGTAGCATGTAGTTAAAACTGCTAAAACACCCTAACAATTCTAAGTTGGTAAAAATGGATACTCCAGTCCTGCATAAGTAAAAAATCTGAACGAAAAACTTCCTTTCTTACATTAAGTTTTATGTCTTGAAAGTTTAAGGTGAAAGTTATCTACGTCCTTCTTAGCAAATCAAAGACACAAAGCCAGCTTGATAGAGAAGCTGCAAGAAAAGTTGGTGCTCTTACTGTTCAACATGAATAACAAAGTCTCTTCTTCCATCCTCCATTCTTCATGAAGTGGAATGATGTTGCAAGGATTTTGTTAAATTTGAGGTGTGATCTTCGTTCTTCTCTCGAATGAAGTGTTCCATACTTTACTTCTTGAACAAAACGTTGATCCATTTCTTGATGGTGGCGTCCAAGTTGATGTCGCTGCCCTTTTAGTTAAGTGGTATACGTGAAAGAGATTCTCATAGCTCCACGAACTATATCCATTGTTACCAAGGTCTACTCATGTTAGTTCTGCAGCATGGGAAACAACTTTGTCGATGTAATGTCCTAGTGCTAGAAAGCCTCCAAGATTGTGAAAATCTCGTAATGAGATGAACATCTCAACGGCAATCATCAAAAGTACGGTCATAAAAGGAGTCAAAACTTCATAAATGTCATCACGATTCAAAACTTCATAAGTGTCATCATGATGATGAAGTTGCTGTCGTGAATAAAGAGCAATACATATACATCATTGTAGATTTTGCTGTCGTCAAATCTTCGCAACAACTCAAGACATCTTGCACCCATTCTCAATACTTTGTTGTGGATCTTGTTGGGAAACTCGAGTTTTGAACTCCATGGAACTTCTCTGTTGATTGTTTTGTGATCAAGTGAAGAAGATGTATTGATGGAATCCAAAAAGTGAGCAGTACTTCTGAAGTTGATACTCGTTCGCAAATCCTCTATGGGATGTGTCATTGTTGTCTCTGGAGAATGAGTTCTTCTAAAGTCGATATTGGCGAATCCTTCATGGTACATGTTGTTATTGTCCTATCAGCGAATCCTTCCTGGGACGTGTTGTCGTTGTCTCTGGTGGCAAATCCTCCATGGGATGTATCGTCGTTGTCTTTGATGGAAAATTCTTCATGTGACATGTCGTCGTTGTCTCTAGAGAATGATTACTTTTGAAGTCGACAAGAGTTGACCAATCCTTCATGAGATGAGTCGTGGTCGTGTTCGGCAATGGGCCCACATATCTACTAGAACCGCCTTGTAAATCGTCAAAATTGTTGCCGCCTTCATTGGGTCATTGGCATTGTCGCGAATGACTAGCACATCTTGGCAAGATAAAGACTTGGAGTCTATGAAGGCACCATGGTTGGTCTAGAAAAAAAAGTTAGAATTTAAAAAATAAGAAGTAAAAAAAAATGTGAGTTAATGGTATGCAAAGAGAGAGGTCAAGGGCAGTTTGAAATAGAAGAAAGTTTGTGGAATGATCAAGTTCGATCGCATGCATGAAATCGGAATTTTACCAACCAAAAAAAACGAAAAGGACAAAAGAAATTGAAGTATGTCATATATAATCAAAGGCTGATGATGCTAAATTGAGTGAAGTGGCTACAGGTTGGAATCGTTGTTGGGACTTCTGCAACATTACTTCAAGATAGCCGTTGAAACAAGGAAAGATATGGAAAGGAGAATTGGCTTGCGAGAATTTTCGTTACATCCGCGAAAGACGATCTTCAATTTTGTGAGAAGAAAAGGAAGAAAAGAGTCTATTTATAGGGGTTTAAGAGGTAGAGATTGGTCCTATAATCCTATAAAGATTCGACTTAAAATCTTATGAGGATTCAAATTTCAATTTTAACAAGGGTTCAAGTCTCCAAAATCCTATGAAGATTCAAGTTCCAAATTATACAAGGATTCAACTCCAAATCCTATGAAAATTAAAATCCTTAGTTTAAGAAGGATTTAATTTCCTTATGGATTCAACTTCCCAATTCTTCAAGGACCTAATCTCTCTATTTCGATTAGAATTAAAGACTTCAAGTGAAAAAGTGAAAGAGCTTTGGAAATTTTGATCAAGGGTCGTGAACATCATCAAGCAATCCTAATCAATCTTCACATCACGAGCTCCAAAAAAAAAGGTTTCATAGAGCGTTGAAAATTTAGTCAAAGGTGCCAAAAAAAAAAGTATTGCATCTGGCTTGCCTGGCACGGCAGAGGGCTGGTTGGCATGGCAGATATGCATGTATGCATGCATGGCTGGCTTGCCTGGCACGGCAGAGGGCTGGTTGGCACGGCAAATATACATGTATGCATGCATGGCTGGCTAGCACGGTAGAGGGCTAGTTGGCACGGCAGATATGCATGTATGCATGCATGGCTGGCTGGCACAGTAGAGGGCTGGTTGGCACGGCAGATATGCATGTATGCATGCATGGCTGGCACGGTAGAGGGCTGGTTGGCGAATGCATGCGTGCATGCATCGATGCATGGCTCTTACGGCAGAGGGTTCTTTCTTCGATTTAATAATTAAGTATTTTTAAAGTCTTGTCTTCAACATTTTCATTTTTATAATTTTTATCCAAGTCTTGAAGTGGGGGCATTTGTAGACAATGAAATTTTGAATTAATTTATTTAATTAAAAACTAAATAAAACAAATATTTTAGTCTTTATTATTTAAATTAAATTGATAAACAAGCGGTTGAGCCATTCAAATTGGACTGGATTATTTAAATAATATTCAAATTCACTTTAAATAAAGCCCAATAAATACAAGAACCATGTCTTTGGGCCTAATTAAACTAAGACCAAATCCCTTTTAAATTAAGTCTTAAATAATTGGTTAAACCCATTGGGCTGTCCCAAATAAAAAAATTGGACTAACCCAAACCACTTATGGGTTGCTTGGCCACCAAGTAATCTAAAGCCCCATCTCCGCCTATAAATAAGGGTCAAAGATAATTCAGAGTCATCTAAAAGAAGCTATTCAGAAGGATCCAGAAAAAGCATTCAGAATCATTCAGAAGATTCCCAAGAAGCATTCAGAAGAGACTCCAGATAGGCTCTACCCAGAGGCTCTCCAATAAAAGTCTTCTTCGAATCATCAAGTGTTCTTCGCGCTCTTCGTCTGAAGGAGTGAAGAAGGATTCAAAGGCTCTGCAGTCCGAGATAAAACTCCTAAGCCCTCGTTCATCATCAAAGTTTATTTGATTTGAGATAAAGCTCTCAAGCCTTCAATTCACAAAGTACATCTGACTTGACATCAAGCTTCCAAGCCGCCGAGTCCAAAATCCAAATTCATCCAATTACAAGATGTCAAGCTTTCACGCTGCCGAGTTCAAATGAAAGTTCGTTCTATCCGAGATCAAGCTTTCAAGTCCTAGAATCAATGCTTTGCTGAAGAAAAGAATCATAGGATTCTCCAAGGAATTAGGAACTTCTCTAGAGATTGTTGTAACCACTTTAAATAATAAATAAATCACATTGTCGCTAAGTTTTCTTGTATTTTAATTTATAAACTTGAAATTTTGTTGCGTGCACCCCTCTCACTACAAAAAAAGAGCCATTTACCCATGGCAGTTATCAACGGCAAATGATTCGTCGGTATTTAACGACAGGTTACTAACGGAGATGAAAATGTCATCGGCATTTAGGAATTCCAGCAAAAAAGTGGAGGAAAATTTCGAGCCAAAAAATGACGAGTTGGTACCCACAGTGCCTGCCGTTGGTTGAGCACGGTACCGACTACTTTCCCACGCCTGCTCTGCCGTTTGTAATTAATGTTTATATTCCTTTATTAATGAGGGGACCATCGGTATTTTTTTTAATTGTGTTACTGACGGTTGGACCGTCGGTGTCTTGTCAGTAATAACTTCATAAATACACAAAATCGAGCATACCCCTTTTCCTTCCCCAATTTCTTCAGCCAAAAACTCTCTCGGTTCCCCTCCCACACCCGACTAACCAATGGCCATTCCCTCACTGAGTTCTCACCACCGACGCCCTTGTCTCACAGAATTTGCCCCGTCTCTCTCTCTCTCTCTCTCTCTCTCTCTCTCTCTCTCTCTCTTCTTCTTCTTCTTCTTCTTCTTCTTCTTCTTCTTTTTCTCTCCTATTCCTTTTCTTCATCTTCTTCTTCTTTTGTTGCAAGTGTTGCTAGTCGGAATAGTTGCTGCTGCCGCGCCAGAACTCGTGGCTGCTACTAGTCGGCTGGAGCTGCTACTGTTGAGTTTCAGGTAAGGGTTCTTTTTGTGGGGTTGATATTACTTGTTACTTGTTTTTCATCTATGAGCTAATTAATACAATTTTATTATTATTGAAATTCAGTTTTATTTATTTTGTGGGTGGCTATTGAGCAATTTTTGCTTATGAAAATCCAGAAAATGGGATATTTGTTTTGAGAAAGTGATCATGTTTTTAAACAATTTAGAAAATAGAATATTTATTATGGCTATTTTTTTTTCTATCAATGTTCTGTGCTGCTTTGTGGAAATACTTGAATTGGGAGTAATAGATAGTTAAATGGCTTATCTTCTAGTTTTTTGTGGAAATTATTGTTTGTTTCCACTTCTCCTTCAACTTTGATTTGCATCCTCTTCTGTTTGCTTTAAGTTTTTCTTTTCCTCCTCTCCCTCACAATGGCTTCCTTCTGCTCCCCTATTAATTTATATGTCGTTCTTTTGTTTCCCCAAGTAAGATTTCAATACAATAGAGTTGAAGAGTAAGAAATCTAAATTTCTACTTCCTCTTTCCATCCTTTTTTTCTTCCTCTTTTTTTCTGTTTAGGGAAATTTGATTTGTAGTAGTGTGGTAGAAAAGGATTCAAAAGTAGATGATATTTCAGTCCCCTTAAAGCAACGCATTTTATGGTGGTGGACTTGGGAATAAAGCCTATGTGATAATAAGGAAGTTCCCACTGCCACTAGGTAGGGTATGCATACAATCTGTATGTATTGATTGGTTTTCTTTTGTGGATTCTTGTTTTGAGAATTAGGGGGGAAAAAGGAGAAAGGGATATTAAAGAGGTCTCTCTCTGCCTTTAACGTTTGTTCTCTTTTAGTAGACAAATTATTTTATTTGATGGTAGATCTGCCAGCTTTCTCTTTTCATACACTATTTGATAGATTTTTTCTCAGTTTTTTTTACACTATTTCTCAGTTTGATTTGATGGATGATTTCTCAGTCATTAGATTAAACATTTTTTGAATAGAAAATAATTAATTATTCACCATTGGATGAATAATAGATGGGAGAAAATCAATACGGTGTGGGGGGAAACGTTTTAGTAGAAGAGTCGAATACATATAATTTGTATTTGAGTTTTAGTAGAAGGGGAGTTTTGGGTAAGTTTAGTGAAATTTATAACTTAAGTTTCTATAATGTTTTACAACTTACAAATTTAAATTTTATATAATATTTTATAACTTATTATCTAACTAATATTTCACATTATAGGCGAGATTTCACGAGGCCCGACAGAATGCCGAGGAGGAAACTGTAGCCACGGCTACTCCTTTGCCAGATGATTTCCAGTTGATCACTACTGTATTTGGTGGATTGGACAGTTGGAACTCCTTCAGAGACAGCTCATCTCAGAGCCGAGAGCAGTCGAGCCACAGCTGGATTGCCACCTCTGTTTAGAAGCGGAGCAGAGGATCATGAGACGGGTTGAGGCTATTATTTCCAGTGTTTGCGCCATCTTCGACGAGCACAGTTTGCCAATCAGAGCCCCTTGTCGTATACCCCGATGCCACGCATGATGGACATCATGAGAGTTGCTATGGTTTTCGTTCTATCAACATCTTCATCGACGACGGCAACTGCGGGGACTTCAGATGTGGCAAGGGTATCTTCCTCTACTCCTCCTCCCCCCTATTGATGTCCTGAGTACTATCACAATTGATCCTCCCCCTTTCTCCCGATCCTCTAGTGGGACTTGGTCAACCCCAAAAGTTCCTTATAAATCGGCCCAACAAAAGTCTCCACCTAGGGATTTCGTTCCTTCCATTTCCGTCAAATGACCCGACTTCTCCTGGCTCTTCCACCGTCCAGGCTCCCTTTCCCCCCTCATACACCAGTCATAAGAAACAAGCAACAAAGCTTACAACAAAGCAAAAGGGCATTTTGCGCCTTGCCTTGCCTGCACCCTCTATTTTAAAAGCCAACCTTCCTAGGCAGAAAGATAGCATCTGTTTTGTTAGGGATCCCGATGATCATTGATACTTGTACATTTTATGCTTTATAGATGTTTTAGTTTATAGATATGTTATTGATGTTTACGAATAGATATTGTTTATGGATGAGTTTAAGAGTATATACTGTTGTTGTTGGATTTTTTTGCATTTCAGGAAATTTTGGGTCAGTTTTATAAATTATATTTATAAAAAAAAAAAAAACTTACCGACGGCCCCGCCGTAGCAACCAGAATTTTCACAAAACTGGAAACCGACAGAAAGAGCCGTCGATAAGTGTCGTCGGTGTCACCAATGGACAAACGTCGTTGGTACTCTCGTCGATTAAACTTAGCGATGGCAAAGAAAACCCGTCAGAATCGCCATCGATATCAATTTCTGACAGAAAATGAGCATGGACTACTCACAAATTGTCGGGAAATAAAGAACCGTTGAATACGTCGTCGGTAAATACAATTACCCAATGGTTCACTGTTGGCACTTTTTGTTACCGACGAGAAGTGCCCGACGGACAATTTTTTGTTGATATACCGTCGGTAATAAGGTCGTATTGACAGTTGAGCAACGGGGTTGACCATCAGTAAAAGGCTCTTTTTTTTTAGTGTCTCCCTTCTATCCTACGTCCTCTCTTCTTATTATTTCAATTTGAACAAAAAGATGTTGGAGTGTGAAAGAAAATGGAAAAAATAGCAAAAAATTGGGAAAATGTTAATAGGCAAGCAGATATAACAAAAAAATGAAAATAAATGTAGAAAAAATAAATAAAGATTTTTAAGAAAAAATCAATAAAGGGTTAAAGTTGTTCTTGAGCAACAACATTAAATGGTGGCTTATAGAAATAAAATGATATAAAAACATATGGTTGATTTGTGTGAAATATAATGAAAAAAGATGAAAAAGTTATGGTGTGAAATAGATTAGGAAATTTAAAAAGATTTTAAAAAACGGGCGAGAACTTGATATGAAAATTAAATCATGAGTTTTAAAAATTATATATTTGCTCCAACTTCTCACTCAATTGACAATTAGAATTAACCATCTCTTAATTGACAATTTCTCGAATTTAGGGGTACTTATTTGGAATTAACCCTAATTCTTAATACTCTTAATTTAACTACTTTACTATTATTATCAATTTAGGTATACCAAAAACATCAAAATGACAATATTACATTACACTCTAAATTAATAATTCAATTAACTAAGGGTCATTTTGGTAGTCCAAAAAAGTAAAAAAATTAAAAAAGTATAAATTATTCATAACCCCCTTTCCTACACACACACATATATATACACATATATACACATACACATATATACATATATATTGAAGGTGCACACGGGAATAAGATATAACTATCGCAAGTCTCTACGAGATGCTTGAAAGGTGTAAAAATATTATGTGTTTTATAGAATTATTAGTATTTTTATTATTATTATTATTATTTCTATAAAACCCATAATATTTTGATGCCTTTCAAGCATCTCTTAACACTAGACAAGTAGAGACTTGTAGTAGTTATATCTTGCACCAAGGTGCACCTTACATGGGTGCAAAGACGATGTTGTCCAACTAAAAAAGTAAAAAGTCGAAAAAACTATCCCAATCGCAGCAAAAATAAGTCATGCACACATGCCTGAGTTTTGTGCGTTCGAGTTCCATGAAAATATTATGCATGTTCCATAGTTTTGTTATGAAGAGATTCTATGATTTTTGCATTAGTATTCCGAGGAAATATTGTAGAAGTTCCATGGAAATAGTATGCATGATCCATGGTTTTTTCCTATTTTTGTTCTTCCTGAATTCTAATGTTTTTTTGTGATTGGACCATTAGGTTCTATAGAAGAATAATGCATGTTCCATGTTCTTTGTTAGAGATCCAAGGAATTAGTATTGATATTCCATAATTTCTGGGTTAATATTTCATTGGAATATAATGAATGTTCCATGAGTTTGTGTTAGTGTTTTGTGAAAATAGTATTGATATTCTATGTGTTATGTATTAATGTTGCATGGGTTATATAATACATGTTCCATAGTTTTGTGCTAGGTTTGTTTTGTTGTAATGATGTTCCATGGATTATGTATTAAGGTTCAATCATGGAACTGAATTTTATCACCTATATATAATGAAAAGAAAATACACCACGACTTAATTATCATGGACAGTTAATTACGTAATCATGGAACTGCAGTTATAGAAATATGGAACTCAAGCAATTGAAATGTGAAATTATTGTAACATATAACTTTAACAACCAGAAAAACATCAATTACACAGGAAAAAATGATTCTTCCTCCTCATCTCCTCCCAATAACGATTTTTTCACAACCCCTCATAAATTTATCTTACACAATACTCTGAAGAATATAAAGAAATCATGTAAAAACACAAAAAAAAAAAAAACTAAAAAGTTCCTATCGTCGATGATACAAGATGAAAAGAGAATTGATACTGATATTAGAATATCCTGCCGCCATTAGAACTTTGTTGCTGATGTAAAAATCATTATTTTGTAAAGAGACAGAGACAACGAAGAAGAAGAGGAGGAAAGAAGGAGATGCAGCACGGGAGGATAGGAGAGGAAAAAGGAGTCGCATGAAGAAGAAATCCTATCCATCCTCTAATTAAATAGAATGACATCATTTTGCACAAAAGGTGCACCCGGGGTGCAAGATATAATTTACCGAAGAAGGCCTTGTTTGATACTGCAACTGAAGTATGAAGATTGAATTGTTTAAGTTCTAAATTCTAAATCATAGGCCTAAACACTGAATTTGAAAATTAAAGTCTAAATCTGAATGTAAAATGCAGGACCCATACTAATTATATGCAAAAAAATGTAATAATTTGATTATATATAGGGTTAATCACATTTTCCTTCTTGAGGTTTATCCAAATTATAATATATCCCTCTATTTTGTATAAATTACAAATACATTCTGATTATTTGTATATTTATAACTTATTAGTTCCTACTACTAATTTCAATGAAAAATTTGTGAGAAAACAATGATTATGCGGTAAGAAGTTTAAAATTTTTCTACAATATCATTTTACAAGTTTACTTCTTGTTTATTATTATATATATAATAAGAAGTAAAGTTGCAAACTAATATTTTAAGAAGATTTTAAACTTTTTACTAGATAATTATTATTTTCTTATAAAAAAAATTTCATTGAAATCAGTAGTAAGGACTAATAAGTTATAAAAATATAAACGATAAGGATGTATTTGTAATTTATACAAAATAGAAGGATGAAATTTTAATTTGGACAAACTTCAAGGAGGAAAATGTAATTTAACCGATATTATGCATATATATATATATATATATCAAACTTCAGAATTAAACAAAAAAATCATTTAAATTTTATAGCAGCAATTTAACACATCTTAAACAATTAAACGATTTGCAAAAACTCTTATCAAATGCAATTAAATATTATGCACTTAATATGTTACGTATGTTATCAAATACACTTAATATAATGGAAAATATTGTCATTGATCAGGTTTGTATCCCCACTCATGGACCATGTGGTCGGCATTGAATTACATTATCATTCTAGTTTTTTTTGTCTCCATAATAGAAGACCAAATCAACCTTAGGAAGTAATATGGTGATTTATTTCATGTTTGTTGTAGTGCACATGTTCTTAATTTGATTATGCAAGATGGTTTGGCTGTTTTGGGAGACTTAATTTTAAAGATTCGAAAAACGTACAAGTATTTGAAAAATCTACTTATGCTTCTCAAAAATTTGAGTGCACTTTACAACAATGCAAGTTAAAAAATAAGAAGAAAGTGGCTTTGGATGTCCAAACGAGATGGAATTCTACATGTTTGATGCTTGAGTTTGCATTACCTCTTAAGGAAGCATTTAACCGTCTTGCACATATTGATAGAAATTATAATTTTTGTCCAACTAAGGATGAATAGAAAGTTGCTGATCTAATTCATAGATATTTGAAGATATTTTATGATTGTACTAATCATTTTAGTGGTAGAAATTTTCTAACTTTAAATATCTTCTTCCCTGATGTGTGTAAAATCCAACTTACGTTGATGGAATGGAAAAATAGTCAAAATGATTTTCTTAAAGTTATGGTTGGTCCAATGAAGCAAAAGTTTGAAAAATATTAAGAGGAATCATTTTTGGTTTTAGGAATTGATCCTAGGTTTAAAATGAATTTGGTCGAGTTTTACTCTGATGGCTTTATGGTACTGATGCTTATCGTTATGTTGAAAGAGTTAACACTGCGTTTCGAGATTTGTACATTGAATATGGTGGTCAAGTAAGCTATGTAAGTAATCATTCCTATCCCACATCTGGTGGAGAAATATCGGAAGATGATTATTCTGCTTTTGATGAATTATATAAGACAAATAAGTCCACTTCTATTCATATGTATCAAAAAAGTGAAATAGAGCAATATTTAGAAGAGCATGTATTGTCTAGGAATGAGAAGTTTAATATTTTGAAGTGGTGGAGAGAAAACTCTCCAAAGTATCCTATCGTAGGAAAGATGGCATGTGATATTTTAGCTATTCCAGCTACTACTGTTGCATCGGAGTCTGCATTTAGCGTTGGGGGAAGAGTGGTTGATGAGACATGTGCGTCATTGCTTCCTGAAATGGTTGAGGCATTGGTAACTACAGTGGATTGGATTGAGTTTTCAACAAAAAAAAAAAAAGTAAGTATTTTATTTTGTTATTCTAATTTCGTTTTTCTCCCTCCTATATTAGTTTACTAATTTAATTTATTTCTAGAGTGTGATGATGATGATATTGTTGAGACTTCGTCAATCCCTTTAGTTGCACTTTCAGGGGAAAATTGATGTGAGTTTTTTATCATTAGCTACATATTCATAATTATCTCTAAAGTTACAAATTTTACATACATTTGTAATATATACTCACTCACTTCTATATTTTTTTGTAGGAAATAAATAGGAGCAAGCGGTCTCCAAATGCTCTAATTAATATATTGTATTGAATTAGGACTTTTGTTTTTATTGGATTAATATATGGGTGAGGATTTTGTATACTTGAACTTTTAATCATTTGAATTAGAGATGTTAAATGATTGTATTTGTTGAAAGAGATGTTAAGAAAATTATATTAATCATGTTATAATTTTTTATTTTAGGGTTATACATTGTTTTATATATATTTTTGTTTAACAGCGAAAAAAATTTTAAAAAAATGTCATACGGGTACGATTATACCCAGACCCTACCCTAGACCTTGGGGGGTCGGGTCTGAGTCCATAAATTTTATACCCAGAGGGTCTGGGTCTGAGTTTGGGTCTATTTTTCACTGTAAAGGTTTGGGTCTGGGTCTGGGAGTACCTAAAGGGTTTGGACTCGTCTACAACCCTACATGGAACCAAATTTTATCACATATATATATTGAAAAAAGATACACCACGGCTTAATATATTACGGACAGTTACTTATGTAATCATAGAACTATAGTTATAGAAACATGAAACTTAAGCAATTGAAATATGAAATTATGGTAACATATAACTTTAACAACTAGAAAAAAAAACCAATTACACAGGAAAAAATCATTCTTCCTCCTTATCTCCTTCCAATAACGATTTTTTTACAATCTTTTATAAATTTATCTTACACAATACCCTGAAGAATATAAAGAAATCAAGTAAAAACACAAAAAAGAAAAAAAAACTAAAAAGTTGCTATCGTCAATGATACAAGAAGAAAAGAGAATTGCTATTGATATTGGAATCTCCTGCCGCCATTAGAACGTTGTTGCTGTCGTAAAAATCATTATTTTGTAAACAGACAGAGACAATGAAAGAAGAGGAGGAAAGAAGGAGATGCAGCGCAGGAGGATAGGAGAGAAAAAGAGTAGCATAAAGAAGAAATCTTACCATCCTCTAATTAAATAGAACGACGTCGTTTTGCACAAAAAGTGCACCCCCGGGGGTGCAAGATATAATTTACCAAAGAAGGCCTTGTTTGATACTGAAACCGAAGTATAAAGATTGAATTGTTTATGATCTGAATTTTGAATCTTAGGTTGAACATTGAACTTGAAAATTAAAGCCTAAATCTGAATGTAAAATGTAGTATCCATACTAATTTTATGAAAAAAACGCGTAATACTTTGATTATATATATATATAGGGTTAATTTCATTTTCCTTCTTAAGGTTTGTCTAAATTACAATTTCATCCCTCTATTTTATATAAATTACAAATACATCCTTATCATTTATATATTTATAACTTGTTAGTCCTTACTACTAATTTCAATGAAAAAAATTTATGAGAAAATAATGATTATGCGGTAAAAAATTTAAGATCTTACAATATCATTTTGCAAGTTTATTTCTTGTTTATTACTATATATAATAAAATAAACTTGCAAACTAATATTTTTAAAGGATCTTAAACTTTTTACCAGATAATCATTATTTTCTTATAAAATTTTTCATTTAAATTAGCAGTAGAGACTACTAAGTTATAAAAATATAAATAATAAAGATGTATTTATAATTTATACAAAATAGAGGGACGAAATTTTAATTTGGACAAATGTCGAGGAAAATGTAACTAACCCATATTACATACATATATATATATATATTTCAAACTTCAAAATTAAACAAAAAAATCATTTAACATTTGTAACTACAATTTAACACATCTTAAGCAATTAAATGATTTGCAAAAAACTCTTCTCAAATGCAATTAAATATTAAGAACTTAATAATGTTATATATGTATCAAATACACTTAATATAATGAAAAATGCGGTTACTGATGAGGACTGTATCCCAACTTATGGACAATGTGATCAGTATGAAATCATTTCTGATTTGTTAGGTGACAAAAGAGGTCTCATCTTTTCTCATCTGGGCTAGATCCAACTCTAACAAAGAGACCAACAATCAATAAATAGAGAACAAATGCAGATAAGCAGACCATGTGATCAGTATGAAATCACATCATTTCTGATTTGTTGGGTGGCAAAAGAGGTCTCATCTTTTCTCATCTGGGCTAGATCCAACTCTTAAAAAGAGACCAACAATCAATAAATAGAGAACAAATGCAGATAAGCAGATGAAATACACGATAAAGGATCGATATTCCATTTTCATTTCAGAAAATCAGGAGACTCTTTCATTTAAATACATTTGTACAACCGAGATCTACTAAATTTGTTCTTTCCTTGCCAATTTGTCCGAGTTTTTTAGCTCATGCCACAGACAAAACAATGTGTCAAATGTATCATCCTCCAACTTAGTCTCTCCTGTTTTTGAGATAATCAAGAGGGTCTTGAACCACTCTTCGTGCAGCGTAGAGAAATTAGCCCTTTGTTCACTTGACTTGAAACTTTCTCCAATTAACTTTTTCATAAATAGTCCAGCCTTTGAAGCAACTTCAACTATCGGCTTTGGTATCCCAGCCATCGTGGCTACTTGCATACCATAGCTCTCTGGGCATGCTCCAGAGGCTAACTTGTAAAGGAAAATCAGCTCCTGCTCACCTGGAGAGGATGACTTCTCAGCCTTTAACTTGAAAGAACAGGCCATATGTTGCAATGTAACACGAGGATGAGAAGCAAACTCCTTTGTGAGCGGATGATAGTGTGTGGCAAATAATAGACGACAATTGACTGTCTCAACAAGATGGCGGAATACCTGCACACAATGCGAGAGATGCAATAAAATAAAAGCAAACATTTTCAACAATTGTGAATTAATTCAAAAATGACACCAACTAATTACACATTAATTGTTCATTAAAAATAATGATCCAATGGCCAATTTACCAACACCAGAAGCAACTAGTGATAAAAAAGTTTTTAATCTCATTATACACTCACACGAGATCCTATTTATGCAGTGTGGACCAAAGATATCCGATAAGATGAAAATATCAAGTAACTAATAAAGTGTGGACCAAAAAAAAAAAAGTTAACTTGACTACCCAAATACAACTTTTTTAGGATGCTTTGATAATTTTATAGAAGAACGTGTTTACTTTTGGACATGAGAATTAGTTTAAACTTTTCTGCATATTTTGCATAATCTTGTGAAGTTCATAGTTGTAATCATGACCCCTGTTGAAAAAAATTACTATGGAATTATGAGACAAAAGATGGAAAATATTCAATTATCAGATATGGAAATACTAACTTCCGTCTAGAAATTTTCAATGGCTTACAGAGGTGAAAAGCTGATTGAAGGTGAAGATGATAGACATAGACCCTTTTTCCATATTATAAGTATTAAAGTTATACTTATTGGGCCAAGAAAAATATATACAGTTACACTTAGAAGAGAACCATGTAGATACTGGTTGTAATAAAATCTCCAAATGAGGGACAGAAGGAAAAAGAAAGGAATATTTCACCAATGGATACACCTTGTTAAAGAAAGCTGCTTTGGTATCAGTTATTAATTATAAGAGAATTGACAGTCTGCTGGACAATACGCCCATGTACATATTTATGCCCGTGTATAAATGATATAAAAATCACATAACATTGATCTACTTTGCACATGACTATTTGGATTGATTTTTAACTCTACTATTTTACTATGGGTCCTACATCTTCTCTCACAAACATCAGCAAATAAAGCCTTAGATATCAGCAGTGAATATTGCACCTTTCTACGGCACTATGGGAAGGGAATCAAATCCTGAAAGTGCTTTAAATTAAGACTTTTGTTTTCAGTTTCAGTAGCTACGAAATGTGGAAGTTGAATTACCTTAGCAAGTTATCAAACTATATAACAAATTATAACCAAAAAAACTCACAGAATATGCTATTGCGTATCCATCAAAGGTGCTTGTTCCTCGACCCAGCTCATCAAGAAGAACCAGGGAATCCTGTGAAGCATTTTGCAGTACTGATGCCGTTTCTGTGCATTCAATAAGGAATGTACCTAGAACAAGATATTTGGAGAAAGAACCATTATCATGAGAAGCAACTAGCGAGTTCTGCACATTACATACAAGAATTTGCATTCCACTTAACAAAGCTGACAAAGACCAGATGAAGTCCATCTTAATAACGCAGGCAAAAAATAGAGTCAAAATATTTCTGCTTTAAAGGTCTTTTTGACATATAACAATGTGTTTGAAAAAATAGTAACCCTTCCATATTTCAGTTTTCAGTCAACCACTGCTAATTAAGGCCAAGATGCATTACCCACAGCTTCACAGCATGTCCTTCAAGCATTACCTTATTACATCAAAAGTCTCACTTATGAGGTTCACTATGTTGTGTTCCTCGGCTATCAAAAAGTTCTCTCTTTTGCTAGTATATTTGCTTTAGTTAGTTTTTTCTTTCTCCTTAGCACATTAAGTATTATAGTAACAAAGACAAACGGGTACCATATCATGTACTTATTGTCAACAAGAATGCGGCTTAAACTTTTCAAAACTTCAAAATACCTTGAACTAGACATCTCCTGAACGAAAGAAGGGAGGCTGAGGAGAAAAATATACTTAAAAGGGCAGTGCTTTATTGCACAAAAGTTCTCATAGCAAGAATTTAAGAAGCCTGTTTAAAAATCGAATAGCCCAAGAGGAACTTACTCTCGCCTGTCATAATTCGATCACTTGCTCCAAGTCGTGTGAATATGATGTCCACAAGTGAGAGAACACAAAGTTCAGAAGGCACATAACTACCCAACTGAAACATGTAAAAGTTTATTAAAGATGGAAGAAGAAGAAGGGCCAAGCAAAGTTGAATGAGATATCTATGCCAGAAAGTCAAGTAGCAATCAGATTAACCATTAGCATGTTTCAGATTATAATGTATGGAGTTGAACCTGAGCCAGGATAACAGCTAGACAAGTGGCTCGCAAAAGAGTTGACTTCCCACCCATATTTGGTCCAGTAAGAAGCAAAGTACATGGTTGATAACCATCTCTATTGCCTCCAACATGAATATCATTTGGAACAGGTTGCCCATTCTCACCAAGGGCAAATGGATGCCATAACCCTTTTATCGCAAGTATTGGTCCCCCAATCTCATGAGAAAAGCTTTGGGATCTTGTCTGAGGCAAAATAGTAGGTCTGCACATTGCTCCAGAAGAAAAACTTGCACGGACAGCAAAAGATCTTAGGACATCCATACAATTTAGGGCATGAATTACTTGAGACCATTGTATGGCCTTCTCCACAAATAATTCCATCAGAATTGATAATGTTTCAGCAGTTGAATCTGTTATTTCTTGGTTCTGGACCAAGTAATAAAGAGGATTCCATTGTTAGTCCGAAAGTAATTGTGGAAGAGGAAAAAAAATCAAATGGATATGGTTCATGTTCAAGTGTCAAACATTGACATATATCACCAAACAGAATTAAGGAACAATAAAAGAAAACAGCATGCTCGAATGGAATTATTCTTATCTTGGAATAAACAAAGAATCCCTCAAGAAATTCAAGAAGATTGAATAAACCAAAGATCAAGGGTAATGAAAGATGGGCTACGTATACAATAACATGCAGACCTGATAATTTGGGAAGTCACTATCAATAGCTGCTTCAAATTGTGCAAGGAACTTATCAAGTCCATGATCACCAACTAGCGTAGGGACGCAGAGAACTCTTGATAGTGAGGGGGAGATGTGTCCTTCCTTGTGTAGTAGCAATAACAGATCCACTCCAACTCGTAGTCCTTTTACAAGTGAACCAAACACTTTAACCTGTATCAGAATAAAAAAAAAATTTTAAAAAAAAAATTACATGTCTGCATGTATGAACCTAAATGATGACTTTGTCAACACAAACAAAGTTAGAAACTTTCTGTATATAGGCTCTTATATGGGAATAGTACAACATTTTTTGTCACGTCAGGTTGTAAACTGACTGTAAATAGTACAAACAAATGTACAAAGTATATACATAGTGATGCTTGAGGTCATTTCTGTTTCCAAGCCATTAATGATAATTATCCAACTGACGACATCTTCACCTATACATAAAGATGCAGTATGGCTTTCCACTGCACTCAAAATATAGTAGTATTAAAAAAGGGATTTTCAGTTTAAAATTATTTCCCAATTTCCAAAATATAGAATAGAAGGCACAGGATGAAATTGCAGTATAAGTATTTCTAGCAAGATACTTTCATCTGATTAACTTGGATCAGGAGTCCCATTATCATATTGCTCTTTCAGAAAATAATATTTAAATATTTATAAAGCATAAAAAATGAATCTTTATATAATCACAAGCTCTTTATGCAAACATATTGAAAGATTTTGTTTTGAGAAACGTACTCGCTGTTTCAACAGTTTGTGGCCAATCAGTGGGAGCAAAAGCAAAGCAGAAGAGTTAATGCTAGCCTTAACACGCCCGAGCAACCTTTCTAAGTCTGGAAGCTTGCGCAGATATTGCGCAATAATTAACATAATTTCTGAATTTCCTACCAGCTCCTCAACTACATCAAGCCTCTGATTGATTTTCTCAATGTCCCTCAATGGATGACAGATCCAGCTCCTCAAAAGCCGTTTACCAGATGATGTAATACAGTTGTCAAGATATTTGTACAATGTACCTGCAGCACAAGGTTAGTTAATACAGAAATATGGCATACATCCGAAAGCAGACAATTCAAATCTAATTATTTTGACACAGTGATAGCAGGTGTAACGTACCTGTTTGACCACCATCAGCATTATTATTGAAAATCTCAAGATTCACAAGAGTCTGCCCATCCATTCTGAGGCATCCCTTATAGACTTGATATGCTAAAACATCTCCATTACGCAAGACATCCTCTAACTGTTCAAACAAAGTTCATCTATCAAAACAAACATAAAAGAGGAATATGTTCTTGCACAAGACACATGAATAATTTGAAATGCTTACCATCAACCTAGACAGGTGATTGGCAAGTCCACCAAGAGCCTGCAGTGCAAGATCATGATGAGCAATTCCACCAAGTACATGATCGCACCAACCATGAGATCCTTGGAAGTATCCTTTCAGCTGAATGAAGTTTTTAACTTCTGAAGCATCAGAAAAGTCAGTGTCTGGCTGAGTTTGAATCAAGACCGATGCATTGGAACCTGAAAATAAAAATAAAGGTTGAACAGAATTCTCGTTTTCAGACAGTATTCTACTATAGTGCAATCGCTTTTTCTTGCCATTTCACAGATAGAAATCCAAGGTACAAAGGATAGCAGTAGATTTCTACTGGACAGAAATATGACCAGCACAAACTCCATGCCTGTATGATGAACTCAGATCACCTCAACAGAAGGTACAATTTCTTTGTATGATAAAAAAATAATATCAAATCAATAATTAAAAGAGAATAGTTAACTATCTTTACCTGTCAATGAGTATTTTTTCAGTGCTTTTTGTGCTCCTTTCGAAAGTCCTGTAATAGATCTTAAGCTGGTTAACATGGGACAAAGCCTCAGCCTTATTTTCAAATTAACATAATACTAAAACCTCGCATGGGATAAGGTATCTACCTTGCTTTCCAAAAATTACTTCCTTTGGTAATACCTAATTGAAAACAAGTCAGAGAAAGTCTATCACTTTCCTAAAGAGATAATAATGCAATAAACAAAAGAAACATACTTGCATTAATAAAGCCCCCAAAGCTGCACAGGAAGCGTCGTCACTAATGGAACCAAACCAAAATTTTAACGCAGCACAATCAACAAATGCAAACCCAAAGGCAGTTGAACCATTCTCTGACATGTTGTCCTATATACAAGACAAAAGGCTACCATATGTTAATACTAATCAAGTTATAACCCAAATTTGAGATCAGATGAATGACTTTCTACGCTATGAATAGTTAAACACTTGCAAGCACTATGGAAGACATTGTTGTGCAGAATTCAGAAAGGAAGAAGAAGAGGAAAGCTAAAAAACAATCAATTGAAATTTGAACTAACCTCCTTTATAGCAAGAAGATGAACAGCATCGGGCCCGATATTATCTTCAGTCATGGTTGAAGGTGTGAGTATGCTGACTAATTTTCTTTGAATGACCTGAAAATAAAATCAGGTTCAGTAGATGACCCTAACATCCTATAAAGTTGGTTAATTGGCTAAGAGATGTAAATTATAAACTATAACTAAAGGCAAAAACTCCTCTTCAAGAACCACTCTCACATAAGTGGATTACCTGCAGGCTACACCCTCGTGTCAATAAAATCTGTAACCATTTATGAGCTCGGCATACATCAATACCGAAGCACAATACATTCGGAAGCTTTTAAATAACTTGGTTAAGGCAAAACAAATTACAGATTTCCACTTCCTGACCCATCAATCCCAACTATTTGGCTATCTAAAGGAACTAGGCACACCAGAGGCTCATGCCAAACTTACAGAAGCAGCACCTCTGGATTTTGCATGTTCTGATGTCTCCAGTTGCTCAATCCGTCCAACTTTATACCTTTTAAGAAGAAATATAAGAGAAAAGATGTACTAGATGAGTATGGAATACATGTAGATGCCTATTAATTCCTTTCTGCAGAAGGCCATAGAGAAACAAGCCAATGGAAAGTAACTTTAAACAAGGATGTATTGAAAGAGAAAATCTATTCAGAAAATAAACTGTTCAGAATATTAGCAACAGAGATTTGATACTTAAAACTCACCCACGGGAAATCAACTTCTGAACAGCATCATCAATCCCACTCTCAGATATGCCAACCTGACCCAATGGTGCATTATCGTGTAAAGATACATCCATGAATGCTACTAATTTGTTAGTGCAGAGAAGTACAGATTTCAAGATGAAAGTTACCTGACGACATTTACCAACTCCACTTACTGTCATTTTCCAGTCAAGTTCATGGTGACCAATTTCAGCATCAATCTCGTATAGCTCATAAAATTTTCCCTATGAAATAAGAATACCTTTTGAATCAAGCAGAGGATTTCAATGACAAGAAAAGAGCAGTTATTTCTAGGACAGAAACCTTAATAGTTTTCTTCACAAGAGAAACATGGGTCTGAAGAAAATAAGTTGAAAAGGCATGAGAAACATATTGATGAAATACATGTAGGTGACCCTTGTTGTTTTACAAAAGATAATGGAATAGAATACACTGAGTATAGTGCTCCAAAGATGCGTAAAAGCATATTAGCTCAATGTTTAAATGGGCATACACTATTTGATAGACATCAGTTTTGTTAATCATGTCATATAATGGATGCCGTATAAAAGTGTCTGCTTCCATAAGAACTCTATAGAAACCTCAAGTGAGTCTTAAGTTATCATAAAGGGCCTCAAATATGAATTTGATTATTGAATTTTCGCATGTTTTCTTAGTCTCAATTAAGACCCCTGGTGAGAATTAAAGAGCACTAAACTTAGCACTAATTTGGATAGCAAAATAATTTTTTGTTATCATGATTACCAATTAAAAGATTTTACGAGGAACTGACCACTTTAAAGAAGATGACTACATCCATGTATCTACGTTTGACCTCCCAATATTGCTTCTGAGATGCTGACATTTTCTTGAAAACATCAGGTGGTATGTACAGTGTTGTTTTGTCATAAAGTGGATCGTCACGCTTTCTTCCATCAGCATCCCTGATTCGAGAAGGATGGAGCCATTCAAACTTACTAGTCATCTCAGAATCATCTCGGTAGTTCTTACTTTCAGGTTTAGAATCCTGAAGAAATTTTGCCCTTTTAACTGTATTTACAGAAGAGCTATTATCCTTATCTTCAACATTACAAATTTCTTCTTGTATTCTTTTTAACCGAGGGACTAAAGGTCGCATGCCTGGTGTTTCTGGTCCAAGAATATCATCAAGTTCGATGGTACACAGGCATCCTTGGGAATGATCAAGTGTCCCACTAGAACTGCAAATATTTCTCTTTCCACCTTGCTCAGAAGCCAAATATTTATTGTCCCACTGTTTTGGCTGTTCAGATTCATTAGGAAAAGAGTCAATACTGGCAGAACTACTATCTGTATGGTTCCTGAAATTTACAGCAAACAACCATTAGCTGATTATGATTCCTAGTGAAGATTCACAAAGTCCTCTGTGCTGAGGTACAACACCAAGTTTTACGCAGACAAGAAGAGTAAACCAAATACAGGGTAAATGCAAGAGAACGTGTTAAATTTCAATAAAATATACAATTCATTTCATATTATTATCACAATTTCCTTAGAGAAACTCTATGAAAAACTCAGTAACAATGGATAATCAATGAACATCTTTTTACTCAAAAGCAATTTTGCGCTTGATTGATTCATATGAAGAAGCCTCATTAATAATTGAAGACTAACTACTTCCCTCCAGTTAATTACATTGTGCATTCTGCCTCTGGTAGATGCTAAACTAAAAAAGCACTCAGAAATACAGAAAAACCTGCAAAAAGAAACTATATAAGGCATTCCTCTTGATAACCAAACAATAAACCCCAAAGTAAGTGTTTTTGTTATTCCACGAAATTAGAAAAGAACATGAGATGACATAGGCACACTCAGCGCACTAAAAATACAAATCAACCGGCAGGAATTTATCACTGAACGAGATTATGCCAACTGACTAGTTAAATGCTCGGTCTCTAACCCTAACAACAAAAAGAAATTACCAAAAAAAAATATCAGTTCCATATTTTGAAATAAAATATGGGAGGAGAAATACAGTACCTATCAGAACTAATTTTTCCGCTATCGAACTTCATAAACTTGTGCTTGATACTGGAGAAGACGGAAGTTTTGAGAGCGTTATCATCATCACGGACCGGGAAAATCTGACGCGGTACCTTTTCAGGCGGAGTATCGGTTCCTCTAATTTCTTCATTTGAGGAGTCTATAGTGTACGATGCAGTAGCTTTAATATCTTCAAAGGCACCTCCATTTTTATTCCGAGGTTTTTCTGGAAAATGAGAAGCTAACCGGCTGTTCTGCGTTTCTCCACTCACAGTGTTGTTCTTCTCCGATTGAGGTTTCTTGAGAAATGAGAGTATCGATGTTTGACGCTGCATCTCTCTGAGATTTCTCAGATTAGAGAGAAAGGGGAAGAAGGAAAGCGAAGAGAGAAGAATGGAGGGGGAAGATTTTAATTAAATAGGAAATTAGGGGAATTGGCGCCAAAGCTTTTGGCCTCGCGGGGGTAAAGGGATTTCACTATTTTCTTCCTCTGTTTTTTTCTGAATCAAATTTCATTATTGAAATTAGGGGTTTAAACAAGTTTATACCCTCTTGTTACTCTCAGACTCAAATTCATACCCTTATAGTAAAATATGGACCCAGACCTAGACTCTCTGGGTATAAAAATCTAATCTTCAAAAATCATGCATCTGTTATTAAGCACTGATATAAAATTTTGAATGAGAGAAATAAATCCACAAAACATAAGTACTGATGTCTCGAAGAAGAAGAAATCTTGAAGAAAATTTCTCTTCTCTAAACTATGAAGAAAATTTCTCTTCTTTTCTCTAAACTAAGAAAATAAACCACTCAATATCATAAATGTATAAATTATGTATTAATAAAAAATATAAAAATAATATAATATATAAATATATATTATTTTATTATAACGGGTATACGGGTATGGATATCATCGTACCCTACCCACATCTATTTAATAGAATCTATATGGGAATGGGTACAGGTACGAGCACTCGGCTATAAAATTTTAACCTTACCCGCTATAAATGAGTATAGACCCATCCCGTTTTGTAGCCCTAATTGAAATGTCAACTATTATAAATGGGGATAATAAATATAACTTGAGAATCTAAACGGGTAGTGCGAAAAATATTATTTTTTCCCACCAAGTTCTCTCTCTAACTTCTTTCTAACCTCAAACTCAAATCTTTCATATTCAACACAAAATTGAAGGTAGATACGGATGATTTTGAAGACTTTTTGCAAGAAAATATCGATTTTGAGATAAAAAAAATTCCCAAAATTTAATTTTACCCATATGTCCTGAGTTTCTCTCAGATGGGCGAAATTCACTAAGGAATTTTGCTCAACCTAGCGAAAATTTTGAAGCAATTTCGCCTAGGTTGGCAAAATTTCTTAGAGAATTTTGCCCACCTGGGAAAAATTCATGTCAGCGTGTCTTTTTAATTTTTTTAAATGTTATTTTTGTACTTTTTATAATTTTTTTAAATATATAAGATGTATTATTAATTTGTTTCATACTATATTTTAATGTAACAGACTAACGTAGATCCGAATACATTTCAAGAGTTTTTAACCGGAAGAATACGTGGATCACGGCATTTATTTGCAACTGATCGAATTTTTAATTTGGAAATAGAATTGGTAGACTGGGCAATAGAAACGGCGATTAAAGTGAATACATATTTGATTGTCACTCGATATTTGAGATCAAGAACTTCTGACCGTCGATCATATGTTATATTGGCTTGCGAGCGTGGAGGTGCAAAGAAATCAAGAACGAAGCCAAGAGTTGATGATAAAGAAGAAGATCCCATAAAAAGGTAGAGTTCTTATGGAACTAAAAAGTGTGGTTGCCTCTTTAAATTAAAAGGTGAGCAAATGGCCCGAGTGAAAACTGACAATTATTCGTACACGATGGGAGGCACAACCATGCAATAGGTGTCCATCACGGTCATACTTAGGCTGCAAAACTATATGGAGGAGCAACTGATACAAACCGAGCAATTTATGAAGAGTCATATGGCACTACGTAATATGTTACGATTTTTTTTAGAACAAAATGTGGATTGTGTTATGAGGTATGTCGCATTACATTTACTAGGCTATTATAATATTTTTTAAATTTGTGGTTAGGGTAATAGTATGATTTATATGATTTATTTAGTGCACAGAAATTATACAACGTTCTTGCCAAGATGAAGAAGAAAATGATGCAGGGGCGCAACACAGTAGAAGTTCTTTGTTTAAGTGCTCAATGGGGTTACACGTTTTTTCTACAAAAACTGTGACGGGAGCAATGTACTTAGTGATATTGTTGTTGCACAACCGACATCGATTCAAATAATGAGAACATGGCCATATGTACTGATAATGGATAAGACGTATAAAAACAAACAAGTAAGTTGCTTGTATATATCCTGTTAAGTGTATATGTGGATATTAAATGTATATTGATTGTTTAAGTTATAATATTAATAGGATTATGTTAAAGGAATCGTGATCGTTTAATTAATATTTATAATAAGCATTATAAATATATTGTTAATTAGTTAATTAACTAATTTTTTTTATTAATTTGTTAGTTTTTTTATTAATTTATATTGGGATAATTTTAATATCTTAGTATAAAGTATCTTAATTTATACTTTAATTTATGTTTAGTTTAGTATTTTATGGTTTAAGGTTTTTTCATTTATAAAACTATTTTATAAATTGTTATTATTTAATTAATATTTAAATGAATTAGTCCATATGTATTATTTTTCTTTAAGTTTAATACTTTATGGTTTAGGGTTTAAATTTAAATTTATGATGTATAGTTTGTAAATATCCTAGTCATCCATTGTATTTTATTACTTATGTACAATATGTCATTGTTGAAGGCCACGGGGATGACTCCAACCAGTAAGAACTTCACTATAGCAACTGCATTCATACGAAATGAGCAAGTTACAATGTATAGATGGGTTCTTGAATAGATTAAGCACTTATATTTTTCATCAGCTGCGTCAATAGGGAATGAGGAAGATGTTAATGCACATGAATCGGTTGTCATTATTACGGATAGGGAAAGTGGTTTAATGCCTGTGATCGATGAAGTGTTCAGTAGATCATACTATATGCTATGTCTTGGAAAAATTAACTGAGATTATTAAAGATAAAGAGGTGGCATCACGGTTCATAAATGGCACATGGCACAAATTGCTCAATAAAATCGATGAGCCGGAGTAATATAAAAGATTTGATAATTTGAAGACAAAGTGGCATAAAAGGCTGAATTTCTTGCATTATTTGTTTAATACTTAGTTGAATCCTCTTGCTCATAAATTCGTCAGAGTTTGGACAAAGTAAAGCTGCATTTCGGGGTAGAGACCACCAACCGAATTGAGAGTGAATATTCAGTTTTGAAGCTATGGCTTTCAACATGCCATGATGATTTGGGCAGAGTGCTCCTTAATATTAATTCGGTTATTGAAGGTCAAATTGCTAAGATTACGAGCTTATTAGAGTATTCAAGGCTAAAGATATAAGTAATAACATGAGCCATTTAGCATTGAAAAAGATTTGGATTGAGTTAAAGAGAGTTCCAAAGCTCATTAAACATCCAAAGAATAAGTGCGGATTCTATATGTGTACATCACATAGCCTCCTATGTTCATGCGAGTTGATTACACAGTATGAACACCTTCTTCATATTAATTTATTTGATATTTACTCTTTTTGGACGGCACTAGAAATTGGGGGTGTCCATCTTGTATCTCAAGAAAAGGACATGGACGTTGAGATGCGGGATCTTACCTTTCTCTTAGATCAGATAAGTACAGGACCTATATCTAAAGTTAGGAGATGCTTTGTCTTGCGAAAGGAGTTTTAAGTTCGATTTTGCCTTCACATCCTGGTATGGCATTGACATCTCCCCCTGAGGTTACAGTTACCAAAGGACGATACAAGGCTGACTCAACGAAAAGGGACAAGTCATATTGAGAGCATGTTTCCGATGCTCATAGAAAGATACAGAAGTCAAGCAGATTTGGTTTGGGATCTTGTTCGGGTTTATGTGGGAGAGACAGACAGTCATGGCCCTCTAGGAGTAGAGGTAGAGGGTGTAGTAGTGAACGAAGTAGTTTATCATTATCACGCTCCGTTATAAATCCATCTACTGGTTCTACACTCCCTTTCCCCAATGCTTTCCCATGTTTCGTTTATCCTTTTATTGAGAATTAGAAGAACGTGGAAGGGGAGGGAAATTGTAGATATAGAGTGGTAGTTACTTTGTGTATGGAGATGAACATCAATGGCCTGAGGTCCGTAGACAAATGTGTTTTGAGCTGGAACATAATCTGAACATGTACGTTTCACTATTTGGATCAGTTGAACGGTATTATGAACTCATACACAAATGTCAGTGGCGGGAAGGACATGCACTTTCATCACATTTGTTGGATACACCTGATTCTCTTTGTGTCATTGCAAATGCATTCAATTTGTGTGTGGTCTTAATTGCACGGATAGGGTCCACGACTGTATTGCCTTTACACTAGCAGATGGATCGGACTGAAGGTATGATAGTTATCAGTTACCTGGCAGAACACCAACATTTTATTGTTGTTAGTGAACTTTATTTTCTCAATTAATTTTTTAAGTTTAAAATCTATAATTAAATGAAAAATTAATATTATATTTTTATTGTGTTCTATAGCCACAAATGGGAGATAAATGCCCATTGCCACCTTTACACGTGCAATGGCAATATTATTGTAATGATCAAGTCAATGACTGGCCAGATCCTTATTTATATAGGATTGCAGATTAGAACACGAGATATGCTAGGGTATATCCAACGAGAGATCCCATTTACGTTAACCTTTAGTTGTTATTGTAATTAACTTTATTACTACCTTCCTCTAATTGTATTTTTCCACTTCATCATATTTATTGACTTTATTTGTAAGCGTTTATAAGTATATTTACATCAAAAAATAGCACCAAAGTAAATAAGTGCATGAAAACTCATAAGAAAGTAAATAACCGCACATAATAATACGAATTGAAAAAAAAAGTTAGATACAATTACGATTACATAATAAAAGAAAGGTCCAAATATCCGAATAAAAGTACAGAAAGTCATCATCATATGATATCTAATCGCTACGCAAGTAAAAGTCCTTCAAGATACTATATATCTGGTTGTACATCCCAACCGGATCAGTGGTATCGGGATCTATGAAAGGAGTAATCATATCGAGAACAACCGAGGGTGATGGCCTACCAGGTGTCGGGTATTGTACGTCACGTGGAAGTCTATCAAGATTCTGTATCCTGAGAGGAGTGCGATAGATAAACCATGACATGTAATTATGTGTGCATCGACTCGGGGGTATAGCAGGTATACTAGTCCAAGACTCCCTAAGTAGATGTGATGGTGCTTCTAGCCACAAAGGCTCTATAAAACATATTCTTGACGACGTACATCTTGTTATTTACTGGTCTGTGAGCCACCAATGGTTGAATAGGATGTGCTGGAATGCATTGCTGCCACCCAAACTGTTGGACAACTCTATTGCGCATGTATGGCTCAATATACTCACCGTACGCAAGCATCCCATGCCAAGTAGAAACACATACATCCTGTATCTCAAAAGACTTGTACGGAGTTCAACGTACCTCCTCCACAGTCATCACATCTAACCGTAGGCAAATATCTAATAACTTATGCTAAGATTTCGTATCCAACATTTCATAATGCTGGATATACGACGTATAAGGCTTCACTCTTGGTCTCACCGTTGGAGCAAACATAGGAAAATACATCTATATCAATGTCTAATAAACACATAAAGATCATATGAATAATTTTCAAGTGTAAATGAACACTGCCCTAAAGTGTAAATAAAAATAGCATAAAAAAGAAAGATTGAATAGTTATAATAAATTTAAACACATTTAAATATAATGAAAGTAAATAAACTCATAAGAAAGTAAATAATACCTCAAGCAACAACCAACTCCCAGCCAACTCCTTCGCATCCACATGCGAGGCTTGACCTAGATTTTGGTACAAGAATTTTTTGTTCGTGGCACCCTATGCCAACCTCCCACTGCCTCGAACATTCTTCACAAGTGACCAAAGCTTGGCATGGACGATGTTCCCACTCTTATCGTGAAGAGAGAACTCTCAAGTATATATATATATATATAATGTAACATGCAACCCTAAACTCCGGAGAAAGTCCACTATATCGAGATCCTCTTTAACGTATGCCAACTCCTGAGCATTTATACCACCTTCTGAGTAGGTAAAACCCAAATTACTCTGAACAATTTCGACCAGCTGCTCCCAAGAATACTGAACATCCACAACACCACTATAAGCAAGTATACCCAGTATTAACATCATGTAAATTAATCGTCATCTTTCCCCAGGGCATGTGGAACGTGTTAGTGTCTGGCTGCCACCTCTCAACAAAAGTAGATAATAGCGCTTAATGGGGGTGCTGGAACATGCAAGACCTCAAATGGATGAGTCCTGTCCCCTCTGCTAACTCTGTCACATCTTGTAAACTAGGGGTCCAGCCTATTAATGAGACAAAGCGCGACCGCGACTTCAATATACTTCGCTTTTGCATATTAAAAAAAATAATTGAATATAAATATTAAATAATAAAATTAAAAATAAATGCAAAATTAAACAATAATTAAGTCATAAATTTACCTGTCCACGCTATATAGAACTAGCAACATGCTCGTTGTATGAAAGAATAAGCTTTAGATCCTATGGACCTCCCTCAACTAGTCCTGTCTGCTCCCAACCTGCATGCTTCGCCTTTTTCTTCTGTGAAAGCATTATAGGAGGAATGGATTTCTATGGTCTTTTTTGTCGAGATCCAGTGAACTTACTCATCATAGATCTGAAACTACCGGTCAACCTTTTACCTTTTCCCGGTCCTGGCCTGACATCGGATGACGATGTAAGGGCCACAGATATAGGCTCGTCCTCATCACCATCACTATAACCCTCAGTGATGTCAACATCATCATCTTCTCCCCCAATATAAACATCCTCCCCGCTGATATGGAGGGATCCAACCTGGTCATGCTCCTTAGATCGGCCCATGTATCCCTCTAACCCTATATCACCATTATCCCTCCCTAAACAAGGTGAATATGAGAGAATACCGTAAGCAGTGTGTGTATAATCAGCCATGCTATAAGATGAGTCAGTCGAGACTGCTGAAACAAGCTGCTCGAAAAAAGAAGCACCCAACTGTGCCCATGGACCCCTAACATCGTTTAATGGTGCTTGAAGTTTAGTTCTAGACAATACAGGATCATGACTGGACATATGGGGAGGTACAGAAGAACCAGGTGCACGCATATCATATAATGTAGGTGGTGGCTGAGAAGATCCATATAACTAATAAGGTATCAGAGTGTATGGATTGTGTGATAGGAGAGGAGGACAAGTCCTAGTCAGTATATGAGGTGGTTGGGTAGAAGACCATGGTGCACCAGGGTCATAATATATCTAAGGTCCAAGTGGGGCAGGAGTACTAGGGATGTCGGAGGTACTATGACGACCCCTCACACCACGGGATGAAGCAGTGACTGCACACCCCTCAACTCGACCGGTCCTGTCTACCACAGGACTTAGATCATTATCTCCCCTACATTCTCCCGACCGAACTATCTAAACAAATTTCCAAACATAATAAAAAATAATTAACATATATTTGCCTAATTCATATTTTATATTATTAAATCTTTTTACATGGTACATGTAACTATTTGTCTATATTGTATTATTTAACTTCGTTCTTTATAATTTTTTATTATTTAAATTATATTTTTAATTATGTAATTTATATTATTTTATTATTTATTTTTAAAATAATTATATTATTTCATTTATATTATTTTATTATTTATTTTTTAAATAAGTTTATTATTTTATTATTTATTATTATTAATAATAGTTATTATCTTTTAGTATAATTATTTATTATTTAAATTACTATTTAAAAAGGGATAAACCTTATTCCTCAAAAGCCATTTTAAAGCAATTTAATGCTCTTTTCTAGGATTGGACATAAAACGGGTAAGAAGACTTATAGAGAAAGCAATGTCAGGTCATGTAGAAATCATTGAATATATGATCGACCTAATTGCCATTCTATAAGGAATATTAACTATTTCTTTCTTTTCAAAATTAGTTTCTGGACAACTTTTAGAAGATAACTGAAAATGACTAGCTAATTGGTTTGGAATTTTATTAAAAGAGTTTTAGAATTCTTTTTCAAACAAAATTGGAGGTTTACCCTTTAATTAACAAAGGTTTTTCGATAATTAGCCAAAAACCTTATTCAACCCCCCCCCCCCCCCCCCCCCCCCCTTTTAAGGTTTTTCATAATTGTTTGTATTATTGTGGAAATTCTGTTGATGATGTTGTATATCTTTTACTGTATGTTGATGATATGTTGATTGCTTGCAAAGAGAAAGACAAACTGACCAAACTAAAAACTCTTTTAAAAACATAATTTGATATGAAAGGTCTAGGTGTTGCATCTAGAATTTCGGGAATGAAAATTTTGAGAAATCGAGAAAATACTCTTTAACTATTTCTCAAGAACTTTTCTTAAAGAAAATTGTTTTAAAGTTTTCAATGGACTCTTGCAAACCTGTTTGCACACCCGGGTCCAGGGTCTAACAGCCGGATCGATTACGAGTCATCTCCTAGCCTGATTTTCGCTTTCAAGAAAAAAAGATCTTTCGGCAGTGGGAGAAATTTTGTTTAAACAAACAGCTACTAGAGCCTATTGAGACTTTCTACGATCTTAATGATGAAAATATATATCCTAGGGTGGTTAGTTTCCAACGAAGATGAATCAAGATGAACCAGAGGGTATTTAGAATAGGCGAAGAAAGATAGCAAGTCCCAACCTCTCTGTTCTGTAAAGATCTTTTCCTGTGTTTAGGTTAGCTCTCTAATTTCATCTCATCTCAATGGTACTATTGATAGAGGTTTGAATTTTAAAAAATGATCAAAATTTTTTGAGCTAATTGAATATGTAGATTCTGATTTTGCCGGCGACAAAGATTTTCGAAAATCCACAACTGCTCATTTCTTTACAATTGCGGGAAGCTGTGTTTCTTGGAAATATCAGTTGCAAACTGTGGTTGCTTTATCAACTGCAGAAGCTGAGAATATTGCTGCAACTGAAGCAATTAAAGAAGAAATTTGGATTCAATGATTTTTGTTTGAGTTAAATGCTTTAAAATAAAAAGCCACCATTTTTGCCGACAGTCAAAGATGTCTATATTTGTGCAAAAATCATGTTTTTCATGATCACACTAAACACATAGATGTTGAATATCACTTCATTAGAGAAAATGTTACAAATGGCATAATCGATATAAAAAAGATAAACACAAAAGAAAATCCTGCTGATTTTGGAACAAAAATTGTTACTGCTGACAATTTTGCTTTTTGGAGGTATTTACTTCATATTGATTTTGGTTAAGTATTTTCAATATTGTGTTCAAGTTGGAGTTTGTTGGATATATGCCCATAATATTGGGCTGTTATTATTTTTATGCCCAATGATAATTTTGGACTGGACCTCACACTTTTGGGCTGGGCTATTTTGGGATGCCGAGTTGGGTTAATTTTGACCCTACCCATGGTGACCCACTTGCTCCCAGCCACCACTTTATTGTTCTCTCTTGGTTCCCGTCCCCTTTTTTATTTCAACCATTTCTTTCTCCCCCTCTTTACATTATGGGACCACTATAAATACTCAATTTCTACCTAACCCTAAAATTAAACCTAACCTCTCCTCTCTTCTCTCAAGTCTTGGCCGCCTCTCTTTCTTCTTCTTCTTGAGAGCTTTTTGCCTCCATTACTGTAACTTCTTTGGTGTTCTATGTTACTGAATCTTGTCTGCTAAATTCTTACTTGACTGACTCCCGAGAACTATTGAAGCTATTAGTAATTTCTTTGAAGATTTTATTAGAGGGTTCTTCGGATTGTGAGGTCCGGTTCACTGAGGGATCTTTGTTCTTCATCTTGTGTTCTTCTCATTCCACTATTTTATTTACAGTTTGAAGATCTTGTAATTTGTTTCCTTTAATTTGTAATAGATAGATTATTCTTTTATTATCTTCGATTGGGTTGTAATTTAGAAGTAGTGGTTCGCGGTCGGGAGGGGGAGGGAGGAGTCGAC
This sequence comes from Catharanthus roseus, assembly GCA_028651295.1. Taxonomy (NCBI): domain Eukaryota; kingdom Viridiplantae; phylum Streptophyta; class Magnoliopsida; order Gentianales; family Apocynaceae; genus Catharanthus; species Catharanthus roseus. The sequence continues at coordinate 1,599,582 of JAPQWS010000087.1, forward strand.
TGAGCCTCCCCATGGGACAGACCACCTCTCATGGATGGAATGGTGAAAACCTAGTAGTTTGCGAGAGAAAATTATTTTAGCTCCTTTAGGAGCTTGTGATTACAATATGGATTTTTACTATTTTAAACAGAGAAGATTAGCATAGCCCCTATGCAAGGATGACATGCACAAATCGAGAAATGAGACCATTTTCGTCCTTTGGTGATGATACCAATGGCCCGTTGAAATTGCTGTATAAAGTACCCATAAATTGCTGTTATGACAATTAAGTATTTTTCTTTTCATATTGCCATTTGGGGCCATATTTTAGCTATTCTGCTCAGAATTTTTTTTGGGTAAGAATCGTAGAGATTGTATTAAGTCAAATCAGTTTGTATGTCAGAATAAATTACAGAAGGAACTGCCTCCATCTAAACATTGGAGGAGTGAGTTGAGGTAGCATACTATGCTAAAACATGTGTTGCTGTATTTCTAGAGCGCCTAACAAAATAAATAAAGTTATAAAGCTTAGAAAAAATGGACCTAATCTAACAGTAAAAATGTCCAAGTGTGCTAAGCTGCATCTCGTTAGACAAGATACCATCTACTTGTAATTTTACAAAGTGGATATTCAAGTAATTAAAATGATCAGTTAGACATAGAGTTTTAAGAATACCCAGAGTTTCGGCATGTTCAACTGAAGGGGAGCTAGAAAGTTGCTTGATAGGAATGATCTCTGAAAGAGTACAGAATTTCGAGGGGGATAGAGACACAATTCTATATAGCATGTTTTGCAAATTGAGAGTCGGGCCATCAAAATCTCAAATTATACGGTGAAAAGGAGAAATAGCTCGAACTTCAAAAGCAAAATGACAAGACATCAAGGCAATGCCTTACATCCTTGTCTCCAATGTGACAACGTTGGCAAGTGGGCGAAATTGGGATATTTCGGGAGAAGAGATTTTTACAAGTGGGCAATATGTACATACTAAAACGGTGGGCAAAATTGGGACATTTCGGGAGAAGAGATTTTTACAAGTGGACAATATGTCTATACTGAAGCGCCGTAGGAATTGTCGAATCTACAGAGGAACCTGTAAGCTCTATAAAAAATTTCAGAAATTTTTAACCGTTGAGCTTGAGAAAAAGTCAGACAGCATATCATGAATTTTATTTATCTGTGAGAGAAAATATATATCTAAAACTGAAATTTAATATTTGAGACCTTATCCAATCACAATATTAATTAAATCTCAAAATTGTTTTTGGCAAGCGAAAAAAAAGATAAAAAGAAGAAGAGCCCAAATGAGCAAATTTGTGGAGGCCCATCACGGTCCGTCCACGGTACATATACACGAAGTAGCCTTTAGCTGGGCCTCCTCAGTTGGGCTTGAGCCTTCAGGATATGGCGCACTTAAAAAAATCATAATGGGCCTATTGTCAGATTCAGATAGTTCTAACACAGTCGTCCTCGTCCTTGGACAACAAGTTTTGCAGGGTCCATAGGTTCCAACGTGTCCGTGATGAGCAACTCAGAATCTGCCAAGTCATCCCCTCCTTGGAGAACAAGTTCTTTTTTTCTTTAAAAAAAAAAATTACCCACTCCAGAACCTTCCTGAATCCACCGCCTTTTTCTACTTGATCGAACCTTCCAGATTCCCACCCCCTATAAATATCCTTACCATTGAATTGCCCCTCAAAAGTTCATCAATATACATTCTTATTCATTCTGAAAGGTCGCTCGAAATAGTTGAGATCAAATATGCCAAGCAGAAATCCAGGTGTGATTAAGCAAGAATGGGAGCCGGTGGTGCTGCAGAAGCCGAGAATCAAGGCACAGGATCTCAGAGACCCCAAGGTCGTGAATCAAGCCTTAAGAACAGGGGCACAGGTTCAAACAATCAAGAAATCTGATGCAGGGGCCAATAAAAAAATTGCTTCCACTGCAGTAAACCCGAGGAAGCTGGAGCAAGCAGAGGAGCCGGCGGCTCTGGATCGGGTTTCCACGGAAGTAAGGCAAGCAATACAGAAGGCGAGGATTGAGAAAAATATGAGCCAAGCTGAACTGGCTAAGCAAATCAATGAACGGCCTCAAGTTGTTCAAGAGTATGAGAATGGAAAAGCTGTGCCTAATCAGGCTATATTAGCTAAGATGGAGAAAGTCTTGGGTGTTAAACTTAGAGGTTTGAAACACAAATAAATGGATTCTATTGGAGAATCTTACAAAGTACAGTTGTTTGTTTTAATGCGTAGTTTTTGGGAATGCAAATTTGTCACTGATCTTTGAAATGTTGCAACGGTTCCTTCTCTCAAACTTGTAAAAATGATTCTGTCTAATGTCTTTTTGGTTGCAAATCATGTGTTTAAATGTCATTTTGCATACCCAATCATTGATATATTGATCTTGTTTGTGAATTTGAGAGTGCCACGCATGTTTTTGCTATTATAATGTCATATATTTTTCTGTAGTGTGAGATTTTAAATTTTATGTATTTACTATTTATCTATATAGTATAATGTATGAAATATATATTACAAATGTGAAGTATTTTCATAGATAAGTTATATAATACTTGTGAGAGTTGGATATTTAATTGTTTTGATTTTAATTATTTGAGGAGATATCTTAGATATATAGAAAGGGTGGACACTTTATAAGTATTTCTCAATTCAATAGAAGTTTAAAAAGATGAGTTTAGTCCTAAAACAACATAGATGTGTTGAAATTAGGATTGATTAGGAATCTATATGTAAATATATAGTATCTATTTAAATATGTTAACGAGAATGTGTAGAAGCTGAGATTAGCTTCGTGATCTTGATCGAGCAGGTATGGATGTTTAAGCTATATGAAAACCATAAGATTATTCATAACTAAATTTACAGGGAAAAAAAACAAAAGGTCATACTTAAGCTGATACATTAAGTATTTGTTCTTTCATTTGCATCCTCTAAGAGGAAGACGGAACCTATTTTATTCAAAGCCAAGGAGAATTGAAAATCGGAGTAGCAACAGATTTAACTTGAAGGTACTTTTTGAGGCCATCCATTCCCATATCTCTACCAAAACCACTCTGTTTGTATCCACCATAAGGACTATCTGAATCAAAAGCAAAATAGCAATTGATCCAAATAGCACCTGCTCTTATTGATCTTGAAACTGTGTTGGCAATGTTCAAGTTGTTAGTCATAATACCAGCAGCCAGACCATATTGTGTTGCATTTGCTCTTTTGATTACTTCTTCGACAGTCCTGTATGCGTTAATTATGAGGATTATAGATTGTTGTTTCTGAATAAAAACTGAAAAAAAAAGAAACGCGGAAAGATTATGTAATGGACTTACTTGAACTTAAATACTGACATAACTGGACCGAATATTTCTTCCTTGGCAATGGTCATGTCATCCTGCAACAACAAGAGTTGAGGTTAGATGCATGAAATGCAGATGAAGGATACAAGGCTGCTGTCCGTTTAGAATATGGCTTACCGTGACGTCTATGAATATTGTCGGCTCAATGTAATAGCCCTTGCCTTCACAAGCCTTGCCACCGGTTAATAAGGTGGCGCCTTCCTTCTTGGCAAGCTCGATGTATGAAAGTACTCGCTCGTGCTGTCTCTTGTCAACCTGCACCATTAAGGCATGCTAAGTGTTTGAATAATGAATTCGGAAATAAATCTAGCTTTGAGATGATTGTTTCAAGTTTATACTTGAGGTCCGTAATGAACATTTGGATCAAAAGGATCGCCAACCACAAAATTCTTCGCTTTCTCCTTCAACGTTTTCAGAAATTTATCATAAATCCCTTCTTGGACGAATACACGAGAGCCAGCTACACATATTTCCCCCTGCAATTAATAATATTCATAAATCTCCTTATGTTAACAAATTGATAATGAATTATACTTTAGACTATAACACAGAATTTGACATTACCTTGTTATAAAATGATCCTTGAAGAGCAAGATCTGAAATTTTGTCAACATCAACATCATCAAAAATTATAAATGGGGACTTTCCTCCAAGTTCCAAACACACAGGTTTCAAGTTGCTTAGTGCTGCAGCCTGCATTACTAGGCGTCCAACTTCTGTAGAACCCGTAAAACTCACCTGGAAAACATTCAAAACATTGAATCAGAGTTTCTTCTTTGATGTTCATATAAATCTTTAGCTTGAAAACTTACCATATCTATGTCCATATGCGCGCTAACAGCAGCACCAGCCGTATGCCCAAATCCCGGTACAACATTGATCACTCCATCAGGGACACCAGCCTGTTCCAAAATTTATGAACAGATTAGTTAATGGCAATTTGAAGAAGTAGTTATAGTTAATATATACACGTGAAAACACAAGATTAATTACCAGCTTAGCTAAATGAGCATAAAAAAGAGCCGAAAGGGGGGTTTGTTCAGCAGGCTTAACAACCATAGTACAGCCTGCGGCTAATGAAGGGGCAACTTTCATATTAAACATTTGACTTGGGAAATTCCAGGGAATGATGTGGCCGACAACGCCAATAGGCTCATGGAGTGTATATGCTTGAAGTTCCCTTGACATTTTAAGTGTTTCTCCATGAATTTTATCTGCTGCACCAGCGTAATAACGGTAGGTTTCTGCAGATGAAGGAATATCCTGGATCTTCCCAAGGAAGAACAATTTTCCAGCATCAAGTGCATCCAAGTATGCTAATTCTTCCACATTTTCATCAATCAAATCTGCCAATTTCAGCATTATCTTTCGCCTCGCCTGATAGCAAACCAAAAGAAATCAGGAATAAGATTGAATGAGCCATTGTAAATCAATTATCAGAAATTCTTCAGCCAAAAAAACTAATTTCATTAACTTGAGACTCTTAATATGATTGTTCATCACCTTAAAAAAAACAAATTTTTTTATGTCTTGTTTTCTGAATAGTACAACACATCCCTACTGCTACATACCGAATAGAATAATTGTCAAAAATAATCCTTCAACTAGTTTAATTGTCACAATCTTATTACAATAATTTTGGTCATGAATTTTGCCATGCGAAGATTATAATAATTAAAAAATAATATATATGTACAATTAAAATTATTGAAATAAGTTAGTCAACTGAAATTATTTTGTCTGATAAAGACAAAAGGGGCAAATAATAGTTGCTGATATGATATCCATCCATCTCTGAACATGAAGTTCCAGAACTGCTCTGCCCAAAGGAGATGATAGGAGGCCAGGGAATGGACCAATCTGGGGTTTGACTTGTCACAAACCCCATACTACATTACAATCTCAAAGCCAACCGCAATGAAATTTATGCATTTTTTCCAGGAAAAAAAAAAAAAAAGTTCATGCATTTCTGATTAAAAAAAAAGAAAATATTGTCTGGTCTTCCTGGCTTCTTGATTTTCATCTGTTTATCCTCTTCCCCACTTGTAGCTATAACCCCATAAATGTTTTTTTGCAGAAAAAAATTAAATATATAAAATCTTAGAAAATTAGAGTCACATAAATAGTTTAATACAAAACGGGACACTTCTAGCTATAACTCTATAAATGTTTTTTTGCAGAAAAAAATTAAATATATAAAATCTTAGAAAATTAGGATTCACATAAATAATTTAACACAAAACGGGACAAAATAAAAAAATTTTATTATGAAACTGATTATTAAATAAGATATAAACTTATTAGATTATATTAAATCGCATTATTCATTGTTTCTTCAATCACAATCAAGACCTGTATTATAAGAGAATTATTTGGGATGAGATTTCTTGAGAACATATTTAATTTTTTTAATATATTAAACATTGTGAAGTTTATTTATTTTATGCAAAGTCTAACAAGAAACCTATTGGTTATGTATGTCGTTAATATCGATAGACACATCCTTTGAATGATTTTCTTGATTTCTCCCCTTATTAATTTTAACTCCATGTGGAATCTTTAGCTCATATTCTGACGATTAGATCAACAGAAACATAAAATCAAAGAAGAAAAAGATAAAAATGAATCTTACAGGGCCGGGTAAACGGGGCCATGGTCCGTTGTCAAAAGCTTCTCGGGCAGCATTGACGGCCAAATCAATATCTTCTTTGTCTCCTTCTGCAATATTTGCAATGACTTCCCCTGTTCTTGGATCAATAGTCTCAAATGTTCGTCCTGTACACATAAAAATTTTTACTCTGTTAATTTTTCCAGAGTAGTTTTTAATGACCAATCTTGAAGAACAGTTCAAATCATATCATCTGTATCACTTTATTTACTATTTATTAATTTTTTTAGTATATTTGTTAATAAAATAAATAGTACAGACAGGAAATGGTACAGACCATTCTGGTCTCGAAGAACCAGAGTCCCATAAGCCTCTGCCGACCAAGATGTGGATGAAAACTAAGAAACGATACCCCTCTCGCCCCCTCCCCTGTTTGTCCAGATTCAGACAGAGTAACATAGGGTGGAAGTGGAACCCACGGATTTTTGTAGAAAATCACAATTCTCCTCCGTTCGGAAGAAGAAAGGTAGTAGTAATAAAAGTGTTTTTCCAACATAAAGAAAAGGCATGGTTTGATTGCAAAAGAGAAAATGTAAAGATGTAAATCCTGACTTTGAGTTATCTATGAGGCCTTATAAATTAAACAACGACTCTCCAATGACGAATTACAAAAGAGGTAACTCTTGAATAGTTTATCATGTTAAAAACGGGTCCAATTTTTGGTAAGAAACCAAATTAATGGACATGGGCTTCTACATGGCTTGTTTTTCTATGCACGAAATGATTGAACTCAAGAAAAATGGGGAGTTAGAAAAATGAACCTGAAAGGGAATCAACGAATTCGCCATTGATGAAGAGCTTGGTGAACTTAATTTTGGGAAATTTATTAATAGAAGCCTCCACTAAGGTCCCATTACTTTGTTTTGCTGCTGGAGCCATCTCAGATTATTTCGACCTCTTAATCAACACTTAAAGTTTATGTATAGAGAAGGCAAGGGAGAGCTTCCTTCTATGGTGAGTTGGAGAAATTTCTATCAAATAAATTGAAAGAAGCAGGAGAGGCCAAATTGTCCAGAATTTATAGACATAGAAGAAGCAAGAGTCAAGAGAGATAACGCAACGCAGGCAGTATTTTGGACAGACTTGACTTTACCGTGCCTCTCAATTTATTTATTTTTTCTTTTCTGCTTACCGCACACGACAAATAATTCTTCCTCTGTAATTTTTTACACCACTAAAAATTTAATTATGCAATAAATGATTTATGACATTATTAAAAACAGAACACAAAATATTCTATTTAGTAGTGAGGATTTGACTTTATGGTTATTAAAATTTATTTTCTGTTATTATACTTCTTAAATAATTTACAATGTCAGTTATGATTGAAGTTAAAAATTTTAAGTATAATGAAGTTTTCTTAAATAATTAACAAATAATCATATATTTCTCGCCTTGAGGGCAACAGTTATTAACTATTTATATTATAATAGATGTTATAACTATCCAAATGGTCATTCACCATGTAAACCTCCGGTCCATACTTAATAATAAATAGAAAATAGGAAGGGGCCACCCATTTTTATTCCACAAATAATAAAGGAAATTGCGAGTTTTGTGATTTTATGATTATATTTAGGGTCAATTGCAAACTACCCATCTAAAATTGTATCTTTAAATTTAACAAATACGTAGTTTAATTTTTTAAATTAATTAATTTATTTAAAATGCCCAAAATAATCTTAATGTAAGTTATAGTTTATAACAAAATAACTCCTAAAGTCCAATATAAAATTATTTTACTCCAAAACTTCATTTATATTTATAATTTATTACAAAAATATTTCTTCTTTTTAGTCTATATACTTTAAATATTGAGTATTTAACTTTAAAAAAATTTATTATTTAAGAAAAATATTATGGTAATTTTACATTTAATTCAATGAAAAAATAAAATATTCGGTTATAATAATAGAATATAATATTTTGTTAACTTCAACTATTCACCTAGAATTTTATAAAAATATTAACTTATTAGGATTTGTAATAATTTCTTGCAACAATGATTAAATAAAAACTTTAAGTAAAATACTACAATAATATACGAAAACATATTTTCTTTCTTTATAGTAAATACTATTAATTTATTATAATAATTCAGTGACAAATTTGTTAATAAATTAAAATTAGTGACAAATTCTTATAGTTTATTTATTTTTACAAAATAAATATTTATCTTTTAAATAATAATTTTAAATAATATAGACTAAATTATTACAAAATATTTCCATGAAGATTGTAACAATATCTTTGTAATTTATATTCTTTCAATATTGATTATTTAGTTCTAAAATACTTGATTATTTAAAGAAGAAAATCATGTATATTCTAAATTGAATTTAATGAAAAAATAAAATATTCCTTTATAAAAGGATATTTTTCAAATCAAATCTTGATCTTGAAAATCTTAATTAAAAAAATTAACATGTTAGGATTTGGAGTAATTTCTTGTAACAAGGATTAAATAATAGTTTTAAGCAAAATATTAAAATAATAGAAAAAAACCTATTTTTATTTAAAGAAAATAATATTAATTTTTAGTAGTTATGTATTACAATAAATTAATGAAAAATCCTAACAATTTTATTATTTTTAAAAGATAAAATATTTTTTTGAGTTAATTAATCAATTTTTTAATAATATAAACTAAAAAATATACTATTACTTATTTTTAAAAGATAAAATATTTTTTTGAGTTAATTAATCAATCTTTTAATAATATAAACTAAAAAATATACTATTACTAAGTATGTAAGAAGTATTTTGTAATAAATGATAAGTTAGATTTTTGGAGTAAAATGATTTATTGAACTGTAAGTGTTATTTTGCAACAAACCATAACTTATATTAAGGGTATTTTAGGTATTTTAAATAAATTGATTGATTTTGAAGAGTAAACTGCCTATTTATTGAGTTTGGAGCTAAAGTGTATTTAAACTCAACTTCAAGTGGGGCTAAAGTACTTGTTGGTTTTGTTTTTTGGGTCAAGGATTTATTATATATTTATTACTTGCTGCTAATTTCTTATTTAAGATGTAATTATAGTGGATGTCATTTGAGAATTTTAACTTATATTTGATTAAAAGATAATATTATTATTTGTAAACTTTGAAAATTAATTTAATAAGAGATGCGAATCAGACTGGGAAATTTAAAAAAATATTTTCAATTTTAAGTATCCCAAAATTTTTTTAAAAAAAGTTACTGAAAATCAGATCCTAACAGAAACAAAGTGGATTGGATCATCTAATATATCTTCCAATAGATTTTATAATACATTATTTTATAGTAATTTTGGTAATAAAATCCTATAAAATAAAAGATAAACTCTTAATTCTAAAAGATAAACCTCAAGGCAAAAGTTATTGCTAAAAGAAGTATACTAGAAAGTAGATTATGAGGTGTATTAGATGATTCCTGAGTGAAAAGTGGTGCCCCTCGAAATTTTGGTTTTAATTTTAGAACAACACAAAAGTGAAAGAGGGTAATGTAGTAGTTCAATAGTAGAAATATTTTTTACCAGGCTAAATGTCTGAATTCAGAAACGAAGCTAACTCCTGAAAAAGGAATATGCTTACTTTCCATTTTGTGTCACGTGGAGGATACAACATAAGACAACACTCTTAGGAAGGGCGTGGGGTACCATTGTACACGAAGGGCGTAGTTAAGTATCGTAGTACTAATTCTGCTGTGAGCCTAGTTTAAATTCTTTGATTGATTCCGTGGCGTTTTGCTTCGAAATAACAATCCACGATTGAAAACCTCTTTTATAGAGTTCTTTCTCGTCTTGACTCTCTAATATTACTATTGTGGTGCAGGCGAAGATGTCCAACCTGGAGCAAACGGCCAGAAGACAGATAGAGTGGATAAGAGTCGTATTCGATTTAGTAAATACGGATCCTCAGAGCAAGATTCGGTAAGGGAAAGATCACTCATTATAGACTTGATTTTGAATTGGAAGCGGTGCTCTTAAGGCTTGAAAAAAGAATTTGGTTTCAAATAGCTACAAAAACAATAAAAGCCATTTCCTTCCTATCAAATCCTTTTCATTTTTTTTCACTTTTTCATTTTATATAGCTGCGAAAAGTAATTTTCTATTGAAAAGAAGGGTGACAGAGTTTGTTTAAACAACAGAAAAGTTTGGCTTGAATACCCTGTTCCTTTACATTGAAACATCCGAAAGACACAGGAGATCTATATATGGAATTGAAGAAGTAAGAAAACCTTGTATCCACTATAAGCTCAAAATGTCAACTTAGAGAGAGAAAGGCCTAAAAAGCGAATGCTATCCTTCGAAGTGCAGAAAGCCCTAAAAAAGGCTAAACTCATTGAGAGGCGCCCATAGAAACTGAAGTTAGCATCTCCAAGAGAAGACCTCAAGGACCTAAAACTAGCAATTCTCTTAGCAGGATTTTAGGCATCTCAATAGGCGCTTCTCACAACCTTTCATTCAAACTGTTAAACTTATCCTTCGGAGCCACGAGGCCTCTTCTTTTTGTAATTTCAAGTCTAATTCTAGTTTGATTCTACTTGATTGAGTCCCCATCTCCACCTTCGACAAAAGCTCGATCGACAGAACCAGACAAAAATAGGGGATTTTTTACGATTTCTCCAACTGACAAGAAAGATCTAAACCAAGGCCCTATTATTATTATATAGTAGAAAAAAGCCTCAGACCAAGAGAAGTGATCTCTATCCTGAGATTCAAGCACCCATTGATCAAAGAAGTAGAAGTGAACCAAAAGTGGAACTCTACCCAAACAATAAAGGTTCCCATTCATGAACCTATTACTCTAGAAGTAAGAAGAGACTACAAACCGATGCCTACAAACAGAATAAGATTCGGGAAGGGTAGTGAAATCCACGGTCTCTGGCAGCAACTAGTCTCGAATGGAAGGACTTGTCTTGAAAGAGCTCAAAGGCACCAATCAAAGCGCCCCTTCCCATCATTCTTGAGCATGTTGGAATTCCTTGTGTCGGAAGAAAGAAAACGAAGCTGAGGTTTTGCATCTATAGTAGCATGCTAAACAGGAACTAAGCGGGAGACTAGAGCTCAAACCTAAATAGGAGTTCTTTCAGTTCATCTCCCTGGAGAAAGAAAAACTACTTGAGAAGGATTCACTATAAAGATACAAGATCTATCTATCCCACAACAGGTACTCTTTTACCATATTAGAACCCACCCATAGCCGTGAGAGAGGCACCACCACCGCTTAGCCTTGCCTTGCTATTTTGGATGCCAACGTGTCTCTTGTTTTTTAGCTGATTTTCCAGTTTGATCAATAGTGAGACCATTGACCGAGGCATTGTTCTTCCTAATGACATAACTCCGATTCATTCAGCTGTAATTCTGTAAGTAACTTCCTTCTGTAGCAACAGTAGCTGCCTCGGCTACCAGCTGAGCAATAGAATCAAAATTTCCTCTCGTAAGTGGAGCTCAACCTTCTTTTCTTAACCTACTACCCCTGGTGTTCAGCAGAAGAGAACAAGGTAATATTTAATATTCAAATTTAAGTAGAGCCGTTGACTCTGAATCTACAGGGGCCGTTCTGTAACTAGAATCCCTTTGAAGAGAAAAGTAACTCCTTTATCAAGTCGGGCACCAGGAAATTTTTTCGCATGTGTCGATAGACCGATTTGAAGATGGAAGAGATCTATAGAAGATATTTACTTTACGTAGTTGGAGAAAAGGCAAGTGTATTTCGTCAAGTTGACCGAAGCGCAGGTTGATCAAAAACTCATTCTTATGTTTTGCACCTCGAGGAAAAGCCCAGCCATCGATAAAGCCTACGTCAAACTAGTTGGATCTTTTCATTATTCAATTTATTAAGACTCCTAATTCCATAAAGCTTTTATCTCCACCCCCTTTCTCCTAGTTTTTGCTCCATTGATAACAAGAATACTCGCCTCTACTTAGCTTAGGACCCAATCCTTTGCACAAATAGGAATGGAGATTAGAAGAGAGTTCGGCAGGAAAGCGGAAATTTAAGTGAGCAACTATACACATGCCACACCAGGAGATTGAGACTCTTACCACTCTTCTTGATTTGGATTGGCTTGGCAGTAAAGCACCAGGACGAAGTCCTGCGGTTGGTGATTTGATCTCACTTCTAGATGTTAGCAAAAGAATAATTCCAGGACTAGCTATTTTGGGTAAATGTGATATATTTCTTCCTCTGAAATAGAACCGTGAGAAGGCCTATTTAATCTTCATGGCCTGGAGCCGGGGTCTGTTTCTCTTGAACCAAACAACTCTCTAAGGAAAACGACTAGCTAGATGATCTTTGAGTTATAATTCGAACTTGTTGACACGGAGAGCCATCAAAGGACAATGGCTGATTTGTGAGTTGAGAAATCCGCGAAAGAGGATGGGATAGCATAGAACCCTTTCTTTCCTTTCAAAATTTAGAAAGCCCCATATCTACATCTCATTCAAAAGAGCGCGACACAAGGAAAGGGAAAGCTCTTCAAGTGGATTAGCAATGACACCTCTACCGGCCTGCCTTCCCCCATTGCTTCCTTTGTCATAAGTTCTACGGAATCATCAAAACTTAGACACGAAATTCATATACTCTCACTAGGTGAGTCTGAGTTCCTTTGCTCTTTCTTTGGTTTTTGCCCCTTCCTACTTTCTTCGGATCGTTTTGACCATGCTTATTTTTTTCTTTTTGATATAACCTCGTCTCAAGGGCTACCTGCATAGCAATCAATCGTCGTTGGCGCTTACTACTCCTTTGGCTAACACGAATGCTTCATTCTCCTATAATATATTTTTCAAAAGATTTGGAGCCACGTACGTTCAAGTGAGAGTAATGACCCTACTTAAACAGGAAAAAGATTTTGTATGATATATATATATATATTAAATAAATAGTGTATCTACTTCTATTTTAACTGTGACTCTATATATATTTTAAATAGTCCTTCATCTTTATATATCAATTCCTAACTCTTAAGTAAATTGTGCAGTGAATTACCGCACTTCACTTTTAGTTTAATTTAACTAAGAATGTTCACTTTTCTTTTCCTTATTCCATAATTTTATATTTGATCCGTCTAATTTTCCTCATTCTAATCATTCACTGATCTTACTTTATAAGATTAAGACTTTTTTTTGGGTTAATTTATATTCTTGTTACATTCTAATTCTTCCCTACCTAAGCATATACTGACTCACTCCCAGGATTAAAGTTCTTTTGTTAGTTTATATTATTGAGACAACTTGATTTAATTCACTAATGACCAAAGCGAAAGCGGAAGTGCACCTAGTGTCATTGGGATCATACACTACAAGAAAACCTGCATTTATTGACGAACAGTGCCTACGGAAATCTTTGCTGTCAGTATATTACCGGCAGAACACCTATGGAAATCCGAATTCATTGGGAAATGCCCTTCATCAATCAAAAAATGAAGGGAAGAATCCCGCCAAAATAAGACGAATAGTACCGACATAAATTTTTGTTAGGAACGATATATTTTCTGTCAGTAATTAATTTTTAATACCGACGATTTTAGCAACGGAATTTCTATCGATACCTTTTATAATTACCATATCCACGATTTTCTCGTCTTTGTTCCGCCGGTAAGAAAAAGCCCTAAATTCAAAAAGAGGACGAACCTCGTCGTCCCCCCTCACTCACCATATCCCAGAAATTCAAAACCTCTCCCCTTCCTGTGAAATCTCCCTCTCCTCCTCCCTCCCTCCCCCTTCCCCTTCCCTCCCCTTTTCCCGACCGACGACCCCTCCGATATCTTCCCGAGCTGCTACTAAACTTCCACCGGACGCTGCATTTCTCCGGCACCCTCTGAGCTTGTTCCGGCCAGCTATGGCACGTCTCCTCCACCATCGGCGATATACATACTTGGAGTTTAATGTGGTTTTTTTTTTTTTTTTGTTTTTTCTTCTGTGAGTTTAATCTATTTCGTTTTTTAATATGTTGTTAATTTTTATTAAGATAGTTTTAATTTAAGTTGATTTGTGTGTGATTCTAATTTAGGTTTTTCTGCTGTGATTTTGTGCTGTGGTTTGAAGTTAAGAAGCATTGTGATGAAGCTTTGTGGTTAGGATTATTTCTTTATTGCGGAGAAAGCAGATGTTATTTATTGCAAAATAAGCTCTTGAATGACTATATATGATAATTATGTGAAGTATTATTCTTTTTCCAGATCTAATTTTTCTTATACAAAATAGATTCAATTGAGTTAATTTTTCTTGTGTTTGTCCTATGAGAATGGTTGCTGCTTTGGTTACTTTTGTTTACTCCAAATTCCCAGATATTGGTTATCTCTTATTACAAATGATCTTATTTCAAGCCAAAATTGCTTATAAATGTAATGATAAACTTCAATTACTGACTTCTACAAAGCTTTTGGCTCATTTAGTTAATCAATTCGTTGTTGATGAGATTGTGACATTTGATTTCTTTTTGTTCTATTACAAGATCCAATTCCCATCAAAGTAAGCCTAGAAATTATTATTTCTTTTATTAAAGAATGTGGATTTACTCTTTATTAAAGTAAATCAAAAGGGCTTTGTTCAATTAAGAGATTTCAAGAAATTGTTCAAGAAGTTAGAAATCTTGATTATCCTTCCAAGTGTTGGGAGATTGGGAGTTGGGGGAAGTGCATTAATGCAGTATTAGGCTATTAGGTCATATAAGAAAATTGGATAAATATGGTTAGAGTTTTATGTCATAAAAAAGGCTAATTTAGCATATAGTTCCATATTTAGTCGCTCGAATTTTTAGATTGTATTTTTTTCCCCGTGGGTTAGATAGCAGTTGAAATTTTGTTTCTAAAAATAGAAAATGACAAATGGCAAAGTTCACAAAAAACCATTCATTTTAGGATCTGTCTTTGTTCCAACTTCCCCATTTGTTTTTAGTATTTTATTTTACTTTTGCATGTGCCAATAGTATGCATTTTTATATTATATTTTGGGAGTTCTTTGCTTGTATAAGTTGTAATAGAAGAGTTTCTTCGAACTCATAAAAATTCCTCTCTCTTTCTCATAATCTTTTTTGTTCTTTTGACTTTTTTCCCAAACTTCCCTATCAAGGGATTTAATCTCTTTTTTACTTCTCTTAAGTAACAAAAGTTTCACTGTAAATTGTAAAAGCAACAGTAACCTTTAATTCTTATTCTCCTAATTCTTTAATTCTTATTCTCTCTAATTCTTAAGTTTCAAGATTTAGATTTAGAATTTCTCAATTGTTAGTTCTATTTCTTGTGAATATTTTTCAAAGAAAGGTCTATGTATCTTTCTCATTTTATTCGTAAGTTTAAAATGAGAAAGCTACATAACTTATCTCTACTTTAAAAGCTACATAAAGGTCTATGTATCAATTGTGAGTTCCATGGGTACCTTCACAACATAACTTTACACCAGATTAGTAAAAAGGGCCTTTGGAAATTTGTTTCTTGGAGTTTGATTTACTAAATAAAGGATGGTAGTCTAACATTATTTTCTCTTTTTTGTCTTATAGTTTCTGTTCAATATTAATTCTTGGCATTTTGTGTCATGTGTGTATGGTGTGTCATGTCATATGGAGTGCACACAATGACTCAACACAGGACACATGGAAAATCATTTTAAGATAACTGGCGTCGTTTTGAAGTCAAGAAAATTCGTAGTAAATTCTTGGAGATTATGTAAATCTAAGTTTTCTTACATTAATCTATACTTATAAAGATACCAATCATAGAGCATCTCATGTTTTCGAAAACTTAGCTGGATTAGGAAACCGAATTCTTGAGAAATCAAAGAATAATTTGAAGATGCAAAGGATTAGGATTCCTATCAAAGTTCAATACTAAGTATCTAAGAGATGCACTTCAGCATAATTAGGATTGGCTTAATAGAATATTCTGCTTAGGTTTTTGAAGTATTCTATCCATAGTACATTTATGCTTTATCAAACACGAAGTTCATGAAGTTTATCATTATTGCATAAATGATTTACTTTCAATGTTGGGCTGCTGTGTCATCAGTTCTCAATATTGGACCTTGTTCAAGATAATCTGCTTCTTGGAAAAGTAGTGTTGTTGAGTACAACATTGTTATAGGTTGAAAGGAGTTCAGTAAAGCAATGTTTTACCAAGGGGGATCCTTGAAGGGTTTGAAGAGAGTACAGTCGTGTTATGTACAAAGGGAGTTTGCAACATCCACTAGGAAAACATTATACATGTTAATGAGCTCAATGTTTTTCTTGTACTATTATTAGTTATAGTGGATATTCTTTCTAGGCATGGCCTTGCAGATGTAGGATTGTTGAGCCAAAATATGTTATCATTGGTTGTGTTATTTTGTTCAGGCTTGTTTACATAATGTCACACATCAAACTTAACACAACACATGGCTAAATTACATAAGTCAACACGACAAACATAAAACACAAACTTACAATTAGTATCAGAGTAAGACATCTTTCTGTTGTGTTATTTATTAGCAGGTGAGATCATGGGAAGTTGGTGTTTGGGCCATTACTATCAAGGAAAGAAGCTCTATTTCTCGTCCCCCACTGCTTGAGGGAGCCAATTATGCGTACTAGAAGGCAAGGAAAAAAATCTTCATTCAATCCATTGATGATTCTTCTTGGGATGTTGTTGAATGTGAATGGATTCAACCCACCAAGAAGGTAGAAGATGAGGTAACAAAGAAAAATAAAGATGTTTCCAAGGAACATAATGAATGGACTAATATTGAAATGAAGTTAGCACAGGCAAATGCAAAAGCACTTAACACAATCTTTGTTGCTACTGATGAGGAACAGTTTAAGTTGATATCCACCTATACATTAGCAAAGAAAGCGCGGGACATATTGCAAACCGTAATGGTTCGTATCTCTAAATATAGATGTTAACACAACACGGTTTGAAAAATTGAGGATGCAGCAAGATGACAACGTTGCTGTGTTCAGTAGTAAACAAAGCCTTTCAGTTAGGAGAAACATACTCTGAGAAGTAGGTAAGAAAGACATCGAGATCATTACCTATGAGGTTTGGTGCAAAAATTGCTACAGTTGAGGAGGCCAAGAATGTCATACCCCCAATCCTGCCACTAGGTCAATTGCGGCTGAGTAGGGCATCTGCGTGCCTCTCGGCACTAAACTATAAGTTCCACAATAAAACACAATAGGTATACACACAAAGTACGTAGAAAACTTAAGTAAATTAGATACTACTAGTGCACTCAGAACACAAGATTTTAAAAAAACTTCTCATGATCGTTTAAATATAAAAACAAAAGTATCGTGCTTCAACAACTTTACACAACAATATAAAAAGAAAAAAACTTTACAAACAGTTCGAGTCTAGGAAAGATAAAACATAAATATATGCCCTTCTGGGGAGATTTGATCCAAAAACTCCTGGCCTAAAACTTCAGTGGCTTGCTAGGCCCCTGACTGTCCTGAGCTAATCTGAGAAGAAAACATGATATTGAAAAACGTGAGCGCGAACGCTCAGTGAATCCACGTGTGTGTGCTGTAGTGATTTCTTTTAAAACAATGATGATGCAGTTTCACAAAGTAGTTCATGCAATGTTATAAGAAAACATTCTCTTTTATTATTTTAACAAAACTGATGCTTGAACCTACATGACAGTTTCGAGCGCAGCTGGGAAGTCTGAGCAAATCAAGACACATCAGTGCAACTTTTACGCCCCAAATTTAAAACAACATGTAATGCAAAAGTGGGGCTCTACGGACAAAGTTCGGATCCCCAAAACGAGGCCATCGGAACCAAGTTCCGGCATCTCGTAGTCGATACTAGCCAAACGCCGTACGAGCGCTCAATTACAAAACAACCGCACTCCTATATCACTGGTCAAAACAGGCTATAGACTCCTGGGGCACCTATCAGGTCTGCCCTGGGGCCAACATCAGTTTCGAGCCTCTCCTGACTTTCCACTAGGCAACCGTCCCACCATAGAGCATGATGTGATGTTCACGTAAATACCGATTGGGCCACGCCCTCAAGGTACTACACCCCTCTTCAAGTGGATCCACCCTTAGAGTAAAAAACCCGTCCACGTCATTGGAAGAGGCCCTAGTACGGGGGACTAGCCACGTACAGTGCAATCCTCTAACGCGTCCGGTCACTTGATTTTCACCAAACTTTAACCCTGGTTGGAATGAGATTTTCATATGTATTTACAAACCGAAGGGCCATTTGCCCGGCCGTTGGAACAGATTCAAGTTATAAGCATTACAGAGTAGTAAAAATCCTCATTCGCCAGTCATCACATGCTTATGCAAATTTATCAATTATGCCAATGCTAGATCTGTATTCATGCATGTCAAAACACGTAACTTTTCAAGCATATACACCTAAAAGATATTATTACAAAGTCTAAGAAAGTAGTTTATAATAAATTATAAATATAAATTAGGTTTTTCGGACTAAAATGATTTTATATTGAATTTTAGGGATCATTTTATAACAAATCATAACTTACATTAATAGCATTTTAAGCATTTTAAATAAATTGATTGGTTTTGGAAGGCAAACTGTCTATTTATTAAGTTTAGAGGTAAAGTGCATTTAGTCTCACTTCATGTGGATATTTTACAATTAATCCTATTTTTTGTTGTATTTTTCTTTGACAAACTTTTAACATATTTTTTAAAATAAATTATTTATAAAAGAATCTCAAGTGAGTTTTGAAATTATTTTTATATCAAGTTCCATCCAAATACATAGATAATTATTAACGAGAAATGCCTTATATGGTAAATTAAAATATTTGGAAAAAGTCATAAAACCTTACAAAATAATTTTGTTCAACAATATCCAATTCCTAAAATTTACTCATTATGTTAAATAAAGGTCAAAATAAAGAATAATATTCACAAACTTCGTTTATTTGACTTTAGCTGGAACTAATTTTTGCATAGTCATTGGTTATAATGGGGGCGAAAAATATATATATATATATATATATATTTAAAAAAACAATTCCATAGCGGCAACTAATTAATAATTTTGGCCCAAAAATGATGATAGTGGCTGCTTATGTTTTCTCATTGTTGACAAAAGGTGGCGAATTACATATACAAATACGTAAATATTTGCTGAGTTGCAAGTAGTTTGACTTAGGTATACAATTGCAATTTGCCACTTCCATTATTATTGAGTCATTTATAACAAAAATTTATTATCCGGCCATAAATCCAAACACCCCAAGAGAAAAGGATACAGAATTGTCAACCATTGGGTGGCATTTGATGCTCACACGATCCAGGGCATGACGCTTCATTTTTCTTAAAATAAAATTTACCAGTGGTAAATTTTTAAATTCAAATACATGTTATATTATGAATAACTTTTTAAATTAAAGATATCTAAGTGTTTTTTATGACTTAACAAATTTTGATAATTTTAAGTTTTTATATTTGTTCGATTCCTATATTATATGTGCATGAATGAACACGTCACATAAAGTGATAAACCCTTTTCAAAAAAGAGAAATCATTCTTAAATGTTCATTAGCAATTATATATATTTTTTAAATTATACATAAATTTTTATTTCATCTTTTTATATTTAGATTAGTTTTTTAATAACTAATAAATTTGGCAAAATATGTGTCATTTGAAGGAATTTGGCTAAAATAATTATTCTCAAGTCACGTTCATTATTTTAGCCAGATCCTCTACATGATACATAATTTATGAAAATTAAGTACTTAAAAATCATTTATAGATATAAAAATATGAAATAGTAGCTATAAAAGCCCTTGAAATATTTATGGAAAGGCACTCGTGCACTAAAAATTTTTTCACCTCTTTTACTTCTAAGTATTTACGGTGTGTACTTACTGTCCAAACTCTAAAATCCGATGATTTTTTGTCGGAAATTTGTCACGTAGTTGGTGCTTAGATTGGCAATGTGGCCAATTTCTGGCAAAAGTTCGCTGGATTTTAGAGTTAGGAATAGTAAAGGCACCCATAAATAATTGGAAGGTAAAAAAAGTTAACAAAAAAAGATTTATGGCATGAATGCCTTTCTGTAAATAATGCAGGGCATTTATAGCTATTATCTTTAAAAACATAAACCAAAAATTTATGAGTAAGATAAATTGGCTATACAACCTTAAAATAATTTTACTTTTATGTTTATAGTCATGAACTTTTATTTTATCTTTTCATAGGCATAAGCTATATCGACATTGCGAATATAGCAATTTAAAGATTTTCTTATGGAACTCGATGCATTTTAATAGATGGAGGCAATAGAATGGTAAAAAATTACTAAATCCTTTAAGTTATAAAAATGTGCAAAAAAAAAAAAAAATACACCGAATGTTAATATGAAATTATTAAATTGTTATAAACTTGCAATACTAAAAATAGTTCATGGCTAAAAAATAATAAAATTAAAACTTATAACTATAAATAACTAAAATAAAAGTTCATGACTACAAATAGAAAAATACAAATAGTTTAAGGTTATATATAACTAATTTCTCTTTGGGAAAAATATAAATTGTTGATAGATTAGTGCATTTGGATTGGAATTTAAATCCAAAATCCTTTTTTTTTTTTTTTTTAGACCCTGCATTCTCTCTCACAAATATTCACCTTTTACTAAGTAAAAAATACACATTTTTCATTCTTAAATCCAATCCAAGTAAGTCGGTCAAGATTGTTTAATACATATTTTACTATACTCTCTAATACACTCCTAGTATAATAGTTTTATTAATAAAAAATATATAGAATAAAAGATAAATCTTTAAATTCTAAAACATAAATTTTAATGAAAATTTACCTCTAAAAAAAGTATATTAGAGACTGTACTAGAAGATGTACTAGACGATATGAGTAATTTATAGTAATTTGCTTTTTACTAATATTAAGTCGATGGAGTAATATTTTGTTTTTGTTTTTTTTTTCTTGTTTCATGAAGAGCAATCTCGTATGTTGACTTCGAGAAATAAATTAATAATGACGATTTATAGTGTTCCGCTCCTTAGCATATAATTTTTATTATGAAACTACTTAATACAAAGTGAATGTCCAAAGAAATTTTCTAAGGAGAACTATAATTCTCAAAACTTAATTTTAATTGGGCTATAACTTCCTAATGATAAAACTTATTTCTTTTAGAATTCTATTACCTCTTGTACTTGGTGCCTATAAATATGATATTATAGAATACATAAATAAGATGATTGATTTCTGATTATTTGTGTCTACTCCCTCTTATTCTCCTTGTTCTTCTCCTCTTATTTTATATTTGTATTATTATTCCAATCAAATCATGTGTTGCGATAATCAAATTTATAACACGTTATCAGCACGATTGTATTGATGACACGAACGAGACTCGAAAGGTTATTTTCTAAAATTTGTTAAAAGTAACAAGATTCTTGAAGTTTCTTGAGGTAAGAGAAATTTAATCTTTTCTTTTTTTATGTTTTATTTTTAATATATGACTTGATATTATGGAAAGATTGAAATTTTTATCATAGATTCTTGTATAAATCTATTTAATTCCTGAAGACGCAGTTGAAAAATTACGATTATAAAGATTTCTTTCTTTATTAATTTATGAGGCCCAGAAGGCTCAATAATTTATTAAGAAAGATTTTTACAAAATTTAAAAGGAAGGCTCAATCACTAGAAGATGGTCATTTTTATGTCGATACAATACCCATATTATATGTGGCTATAATATTTTGATCAATCTATTAGTATGAAATATTATATTTGATCTAGATTTCTTTCTCAATTAAAATAATATAGAGATAATATTCCGTTTTACATATCTGAAATATACTCTTGTAGTAGCAACATTGAGAGAAAAAATATTGAACACCTTTTGAGATTGAATAAAAGATTGAATCATTGTTGATATAATATTATAATATTTTTCTAATAATTTTATGTCATTCCCCGGAGCGAATGCAATTAGAAATTTTATTTCTATAATATGTCATATTCGTAGTTATAATTATTTATAATAATTTGTATGATTATGACTCCTGAATCTAATATCTAAATTATCACCAGAAGTGATAATAATGAGAAAGGAAAAGGGAATATATAATATCAAATAAATATTGTTGATGTAATATAAAGGAGAGTTTATAACGTATCTGTGGTTCGTCAAACAAAATTTTAAATATCTAATATATTATGCTATTATTGATCTCATATACTAAATATATCCACTGATATGTAAACTTGTTAACGTAGCCAATTCCTTAAAATAATTAGAGGAAAGAAATTATTTTTTGTTTGTGATTTTATATGAGTTTTTATATGTTATATATATGCCCCTTGATTTATTATATATTCAAGAATAGCAAAAAGGATATATATTCGGAAAAAGAATGTTAGTATAAATTAAAACTCGAGGAGAGTTAATTAATAAAAAGCTCCAGAAGATATAATAGATTGAAATTAAAGCTCCCGAAGAGTAATCAATAAAAGGCTTCAGAAGAGCTAATATTTTAAAATCTCCAGAAGAGCTAAATATGTAGAAGATATTTAATTAAGAGATATCTATAATATCTATAAGTTATTAAATTAAAACTATAGAAGAGCCTATTTACTAAAGACTTAGAATGGTTAGTTAATAGAAGGTTATAAAATAACTAATTATTTAAGGACTCTGGAAGAGTAAATTGACCTAGGAGATCACATGATAATTATGCTATATTATCATGACTTATAGAATAAATGTGAATTATTTCTCATCATAATTTGTAATTAGCCAACGTTGATGTAATTTAATGCATCATTGAGTAAACCTGAAGTTTACTTATTCAAAAATATTAAATGTTGGCATGACCGGTTGGATTGCCACAGATTATTAAAATACGAATTGTCATAAAAATTTGTGACTATATTCTTATGGAACCAGAAGTTCCTAATTAGACAGTTTATTTGTACTACTAATTTTTAAGGCAAAATAATTTTATAAACCATCAATATTTATTTAGGTTTGAATGTGTTTTGGGAGAATATATAGTCGATGCATCGAACCATGGTCATATATATTGTTGACTTGCAAACTGAACATTGCAATTTTAATGATGAGCTCATATTTTAGATTCTCTCATGAACATAATTTGTCCTAATATTATTGATGATATTTCATTATTTGTATAAATAGTGAACGTTCCTGCAGAACATGTTCATAGACCTAGTAAATGGTTTTATAGAACCATAGGTGCCTTGAAAGTCATTTACGTATATTTTGTAGTAATACTTATTCGTATTTTGTTATTATATTATTTTTTTTCCTCATTGTAATTAGTTAATGGTGAGAACTCAAATATTTTAACATCTTATCATTAAATATGCGCTATAGAAATATATTACTCTACCACAATGTATTTAAGATGGGTATTAAAAGGAGGAGAAATTATATAATCGGATAAATACAAAGATATGTATCGCGTTTTAATCCTCGTAAAAAGATAATTTGAACAAGAAGTTCAAAGGATTAATAGCCAGACATATTTATTGATAAAATAAAATCCGATATGTAATGCTCCTATAATTTAATGTCCTCGAAGGACAATCTACCACTTCTTAAAATTTTGAGACACTTGCAAAAATATGGTAGAATAAATTGGTTCCAATAAAATCTCACATATATAAATAAGCAATAATTTAAGATGGTCCTCTATAGTTAAGTCGAGGAGATGAAAATTCTAGTATGATTTTCCATGACATGAGTTTATTATTATTTTCAGAAGAAATACAAGTACTTGAAGTCATAATAATTATGAGATCTAATTGTATCATTTCATGATATAAAATAGATGGAACCATTAAATAGCACAAAACATCGACGATATTCATGTGCATGTAATATATTAGAATTAGGATCTTAAATTAAAATCTGCAGACTCGAGATTCAAATATTATAGAGATATTTGACCAAAATAGAATATAAAGTTCGCATGAGAAAATATGGAAAGTTCGGACAATTATTAAGTACACTTGAAGCGTACATGTATTCCCTGAAGAAAATATATACCTGAAGTATACTCCCAGAAGAATAAGAATTAATAAATAAAGTGCGGATTTGTATAAATTATGATATAAGATTCTACGTAAAGTCTTGACAATATTGATACGAAGAAATAAAATATATGGTGGTGGATTGAGTTTAGATAATAGGGCACTAAACTCTAAGAATTTATTTAGATAATAGTCTGAAGAATTCTATAGGCATATTTTAAGCATGTAAGTAATTGTTCCTGAAAAACATGACATCATTATCTTAGTAATTTTTATTTAAAGAAATATATGAAATTAAGATCGAAGATATATCCATGAAAGTTTTTTGATAATTTATTATGCTTGGCGCTTATGATTCTTCATTTATTTTTAATATTCTCCACATTAGGAAGAGAAAATTAGAATCATAAAATGTCATGTTCAATTTGAAGCATCTTGATCTAAATGCAAGTACTCATAAACTAGAAGTTCTATAGATTATTTATTTGCTGAAGTTGCAAATTTACTTGATATTTTATTAACTCTAGAAGAGTTACAAAATTTAATTTGTGGATACTTCTGTAGATGTTCTATTAGGACATAAGTCTTATAAACTAGTTATGTTAAATAATGTTTGAGGCATGATCAACCTTTTTTTTATAAAGGTTCTTGAGACACATAATTAAAATTAAGGTAATCCTCCTGAAAAATTTATAATGGCAAGCAAATATTATAAGTATTGAAATCAAGTGTTTCAAGTTTTTTTTTTTTTTTTTTTTAATTTACAAATCGTACATCCTAAAGATGAATTTATTTATTAATTTATAAAATGGTTACATGGATATATTACGTGCAATGATATCGATCAAATATGATACATAATCCTGAAGATTTATTCAGTAAGACATACTAATGGATTAGTTTAATGATGTTTTAAATAGGGGGTATATAAAATATAAATAAATAATGTACTCTTTTTCCTTCACTAGATTTTTTCTCCCACAGAGTTTTTTCTCTAGTAAGGTTTTAATGAGACATATTCTTTATGTTATGGACATTAAAGTGGAAGTGTTATGAAACTAATGAATATATAGTGGATGTCCAAATATATTCCCTAAATAGAACTATAACTCCCAAAACCCAAATTGGGTGACTCCCTAATGATAAAACCCATTTCTTTTAGGGTTTACTACCTCTTGTACTTTGTGTCTATAAATAGGATATTATGAAAAACATAAATAAGATTATTGATCTCTGAATATCTGTGTCTATTCTCTATCTCCCTCTTATTCTCCTTGTTCTTCTACTCCTATTTTATATTTGTATTATTATTCCAAGTAAATCATGTGTCGCGATAATATAATTTATAACAATTTTACTAATATTAAGTACGAGAGTTGACTTTAAACAATAAAGAGAAAGAATATGTGTTATTATCTACATTTAGAAATATAAGTCCTTTTATACTAGTGTATATAAATGTCTAAATTACCCATTTTTCTTTTTTCTTACTCCTTTGCGAGAGTTCAAGACTTCATCTAATTTCAACACTTGAATTATGATAAATAAATTAGGGCATATTTAGAAGAAAAATGTTAAAATTTTATAGAAAAATACAAAATGATTTATATATTTGACTATCCTTAATCCCCACTAAAAGGACAGGAGGTATTATTTAGCTTTATTACAAAAATAAATAAATAAATAAAAAGAGTATTGTGTCCAAATATTATATTCTTCTCAAAGAAGTCTTATAGTAGTATAATCTACGTTAAGAAGACCTTTTCTCATTCACCTCTTTCAAGGCAATTATTTTACTAGTAAAAAATGCTTATTACTGGATAAATAGACTTATAATTTTGACCATCCAATTTATGCCTAAAAGGACTTATATACTTCCAACCGGAGGAAGTATATGGGATTGATCCTTCTTCCACATTTGAAGGAGGATATTACAAGTTCAGAAAAATCAATTATTTTACTAGTAAAAAATGCTTATTACTGGATAAATAGACTTATAATTTTGACCATCCAATTTATGCCTAAAAGGACTTATATACTTCCAACCGGAGGAAGTATATGGGATTGATCCTTCTTCCACATTTGAAGGAGGATATTACAAGTTCAGAAAAATCTTTAATAAAACATCTATAGAAATTTGTAAACTTCTCGATCTTGAGGTCAATAAATAGGAGGTGAAAGTGGTTTTTTGTTTTGACTTCATTCAATTTCTTAAAAATAACACACATTCTTATCCAATTTTAACCTTTATAATAAAAAGTTTATTTTTCTCATTCGGAACAAATGAAGGACTAATAGTATTTTTAGAAAAAAATATATGTTTATTACTTACCAATTGAATTTCTGAAAATAGAGGTACAATATTTTAATCGGAAAACTTCAAAATTTTCATTTTTGTCAAACGCTTTAAGTAATAGAAGAGAATCTATATAACAATTTGTTTCTTTCTCTTCATAAAAATATGACAAATTACCATTGGGAGTGGCTAGATTCATCCAAGTCCTTTGTACGTCCGCTTCTTGCTTTAGAGGAAAATTTATTCTTCTTCAAAAGTCTCTCATCCTAAGCCAAACTTAAGGCTTCTTCTTTTTTTCCTTTGTCCTTTGGATTTCAGGAATAAAAAATAATTTTCTTGTTCAAAAGACTTTGGCATAAATTGGTTACTGTAAAGAAATTAAAAACTTCCTTGATAACAGCGTAAAAATTTTGACAAGTGTCGAAATCACAAGATTTAAATTTTAAATTCAAAGATTTTGTAGTAGAGTGATAAACACTTGGTCGAATCAAAGGACGTGTAATCCCCTTAGAATAAACCAAAGTGAGCAAATGCTTGAAAGTGATTTCCTTAAAAAGGCGAATAAAAGTAAATTGTTGTTAAAGTATCTCAATTCCGAAGATCAAAACTCTATTCTTTGTCTTTCATAATTGTAATATCATTTTCTACTCTAATTCAAGAAAATAGACTCGACTACCTTCAAAATTGAAGGAATCGAAACACTCAAAGAATATTGAATTATTGGAAAAGCCAGATCATTCCAACTGTTAAAAAAACTCAAACTGTTCTCGTATGTTACACTAATTGAGAAATAATTATTATCTACTTAATAACTATCTCAAGAAAAGTGTCAATCTATTACAAGTAACCGTTGAAAAGCTCAAACATGTAAAGTTGATCTATTTCTTTCTAGCAAAAACACACACACACACACACTATATATATAAATGAAATAGAAGACAAACAGAAACCTTAAACTGAAGTAAAATGAATAGTTGAGACCTGTCTGTATAAATAGTTTTCTTAAGACAGATTCGTCCTCTACTTGATGTTTGAGAATTCGTGGAAGTCTATCTCCCAGGATACAACAATAAATGTTCAAACACAACAGCACAATTGTGATGAACAAAACGAATTTAACCGAGCATTTTTTTCTATTATCAGAATACATTAACTAGAGAGAATATTTTAGGAAGAGTTTATATTGTAATTTTTTTGAATTGTGTGTAAAACAAGACTATATTTATAGAGAGAAGAGAGGCGAGGTGAAATAAATAAAAAGAAACTTAAAAACTAGAATGATGAACTTTGATAAAACCAAAAAAAAAAAAAAAAAAAATAAAACAAGTAACATCCCTTCTCATCTTGTTAAATTAATCAAGTAACATTTCAATTAATACATTCATAACTTAATCTCATTCACATATACAGTAAACCAATCAAAAATTTAAAAAAATATTTAAGGATCAATTATCAATTCAAAATTGATTAACCATCTAATAATCGATATTAAATTAATCAATTGAGTATATGTTCCCTACAATTCCTACTTGAATCCTCTTTCTCCCCTCAATTTGAAAAATCTTTTCTCACAAAATTTAACACTCCATTCCCTTTCAAAACCAACTGTCTCCTTTCATTTTAAAAATATCCGTTGATTGGACTATTGGTGAAAAAGACAGAAATCGAGGTCGATAATGATATGTATCCATCATTCTCACAACAACACTATGTATCACGTTGCTTTTTTTCTTTTCAATTTTTCGGTAGATGTATCACATATTCACGCACTTTCACTTACATGTTTTAGTGCTAATTTGTTATTATTATTTTCTTTTTGTGTATTATGTTAATTTGTTAACAACATTAGTTATTGTTATTTGCATGAAGACACGTTAATATGAATTATTTCTTTTAAAGTTTAATAATTTTATATAAAAATTTAAATTATTATATTTTATTTGTATTAATTTATAACTCATAACATTCGTCAAAAATATATTCTTACCATCATAATAAAATTTTTACTAATTATATAACATTAATTTTTTAAATATATAATTTATAAATGTATAATAAAATTTAAATTATAAAAGTAATTTAAAATTAAAATTCTTTCATTATCTTTCAAAAATTTTATTTTATTTTTAAAAAATACTATTTGAGTTGGACTTGCCAAATGTAGCCCTTAGAATCATCCTTCCTAACTCTATTGTTCTTTCTCTCTCAATGCCCTCTCCTCTCCGAATCTCTCTAATAGAACTCAGAATTCATTTCCAGTCATCCTCTTTGGCCAGATCCGGTTGACTGGTTCAACCAGAGATAGGATCTTGGCCAATTTTTTTTTTTTTTATTATGCTTTTTTTTAATATTTTTTTGTTTACAGATCATGGTAAACTTCTTTCAAAGAGTTTTTCTTCCAGATTTAAGATACAGAGACGAGTTTTACCTTCAATTTTTTTAGATTTAGTGTTTGTTCTGCTATTTAGAGTAACTTTTCAACCCGAATTCTATCTGGGACCTTCAATAAGTTTCTACATATCTCTGAGACAATTTTTATATTTATTGATTCGCCCATGGGCTTGTAGTTGTTGTATATCAAGGAAGATGATGAGCTTATTTTTTTCCTCTGATGTCATTTGAAGATTGTGAGAAAGACTTTGCGAAGAAGATTACCGTATGTATGTTTAGTTTAATAATATAGTATATTTTGTTCACCATGTGTTATGTGGGTTTGTATTGTTACTTTATGTAACTATTTGTTTCTTTGTATTAGAAAAGAAGTTTGAGAATTATTTTAGTTGTATTAGCCTCGACCTATTTGAGATGGAGAAAGCTACTAGTAACTTTTGTTTGGCAAGAAGCCAAAAATGAATAAACTAGAAATTTTTGAATCCTTTATGCTTGTAATATTTCTTTTGTTTTTTTTTTTTTGGTCTCATCTCTTCTCCTATGCTTGTATAGTACAGTAAATCCGCCTAATGAGTCAAACTTGACTTGGCCAAGCTCGGCCGAGTAATTCGGACTTAAGAAAATGAGTCCAAGCTGGTTTGTTTGGATCGCATTCGGACCTGATCGACTCAAATAATATTTTTTTAAAAAAATAAATGAAAAATAATAAAAGAATTTTAATTTTAAACTATTTTTATAATTTAAAAATTTATTATACATTCATAAAAAGAATTAATATTATATATTTATATGTAATTTACATGTAATTTGTGACAAAACATAATAAGAAGTGTTTTCAAATGAATTAAAATTTTATTCTATTCTAACATTTATTAGATTATTTCTTAATTATTAATAGATAATTACAATATGATATATATAATTATAAAATATAATATAATAAAAAATTATAAATAGTAATGTCTTTAAGCAGGTTGGGCTTGAGCAGATCAAACCTGTCCAGATCCAAACTCATTCCAAATTACTTTCGAATCTATAAAATAGATCTAAATCTAAGAAAAAGAGTCGAGTGAATCGGATTTTGAGTTGGTTCGAATTTAGTAACAGTCCTGTACTAAAAGAAAGTCACATTTTTAAAAGTAATTCACATTTTATTTTTCGTTGAAAATTAAAAAGTGCTGAGGTGAAAATTAAGAAAAACAGATCCCAACATTTTGCCAAAATTAAGGTAACTGTGTTCATGTAACTTGGGTGATTATGCACACAAATTCCATTTCAGATAATTTGATGGTTTCATGTTTCCCTAAGATCGGCTGTAAAAGTAGTAGTATTAGTAGTTAATTGTAAATTCTTCTCCTGGTGGCTTTGAGGATTAGGAGGAGACAATGCCAATGTTTGTGCACTCCCATCCCATAGTGTTTGCATTTACGATAATTCAACGGTAGGATTTTGTTTTTGAGTAGAATTCAACAGTTGAACGAAAACAAAAAAGAGAGAATAGAATTCAACAGTTGTGCTGGAAATACATGAAGTGTGTATGGATGGGGAATGTCACAGATTGGAAAAAAGAATTGATTGATATATTAGTAGGACTATATAAAATGAAGACGACTCTGCCATTTAATTCTACGTCATTTTCTAAATTTAAATAGTATCTTCTTCAAATCCTCCAACTCCCCCCAACCAAAAATGTTCTTTCCAATTTATCTTTTTTGGAAAGAGGTCATGTTCTCAGGCGAGGGTCTTATTCATCAACACAATATTATGGCTCAACTCAACTCATCCCTGGTGCTGTTCTATAAAGACTTTCTTTCACATTCTTAATATAGATTATTTTATTAATAAAATTTATTAAACAAAAATAAATTCTAAAAAAAAGTACATTTTATAAAAAAAATGTTACAATAGATGTTAATTCAGTAGTACTTTATCTGAAGGATTTGTCAAATGTGTACACAAATATTTTATATTAATACAGATAAAATTTAAAAATTTAATAAAAATGATCCAACTTGAAGAAAATTTATATCAAATCCTCATTTGAATTGAATTTTAATTTTAAAATAAAAATATTTTGATTTTGTAGGGAAAAAAAAAGTTTTAGTGTGTAAAAGATTTAAATAAAACATATATCTTTTTTTAACTTTTAGATACAAATTGACAAATCATACAATTGTCCATATGCACTTATTATCATAACATGGACATACTGTCGTTTCCAGCGGGCTTGTCCTATTCCTCCCTCCCCGAGTACAGCATCACTTTATTTTCTCTAAGGAAAAAAAGTTTCTTTAAGTCCACAATTCCATGGAAAAATCAGCATATGGAGGCCCAGTATTTGCTCAAGTCAATCCCGAGAATTCGTGCTATTCTCATCCCCAACTGGATCAATATTAATGCCCTGTAGTGAGTTATCAAAAATAAATACTTGGCCCAAAGAAAAAATTATGACAATAAATTCTTAAAAGAAAAACTATATATATGAGATATTAAACCGGATAGGAATGTTAGTTACTACCTTGTAATACATTTTTTTCGTAATCTTCTTCTTTTTTATAAAAGTTTTATTAATAAATTAGATTTCTACTAAAAAATGTATTAAAAATATATTATACAATCATGAATCATACTAAACCTAGTTCTAGAAGGATGCAATAAATACTAACTGATTACTAGATGCAACTTGAAGAATTTAAATTTGATTTGACTATCTCTTATATATATATATATATATATATTCTTAGTTAGATCAATGAATTATGTAACCTTGAATATTAAAGACATTCAGCTCACAAGTAATTGAGGAAAAAATTAAGTGGAATTTAAACTCTTTAAACTTTAATCTAAACCTCCTCTTAAGAGTGCTCTAAATTCTCTTCTTACCTCAATCAATATTCCAGCCACATCGGGCTTCTTACTCCTAGTTCGGCAACCCCTTCACCTATGATATTTAATGAAGAAGAAGTAAATACTGGACCGCCGTTTCTGTTTCACCTTCCATATTTAAATTAATCTAGAAATTGACAGAGTAACAATATGAATAAAAGTAATATGAGATTTAAAGTTTAAACAATACCCCTATTTATTATTGTACATTTTCTTGAATGTTTGTGAATATTCGATGTGGGATAAATATGTATTGAATCGATTAGTCTTTTTGAACCTTTCCCAAGTTTTAAAGACCACATATGGTAAATGGGTTAAAATATTATGAGAAGTTAACTTTTATTTTTAGTACTTATTGGACCAAATAAACTGAGCCTAAAATAAAACTCCATGAGTTGTTCTCATCATCTCTCAAAACAATTAGAATATTTTTAAGTTAGATAAAGATTAAGTCCTTTAAAAAAAAAGATAAAAGATTAAGTCAAGATACATATATAGTAGACGTTAGTTGTAAAACCGAGAGATAAAGCTAGAAGTTAGTTTAAATTGAAAGGGTTTCTGCAAAATAACTGTAAGAAGGTATAAACACTTTATCTTTTAAAATATGTAAAAGATGCCCAAATTATCTTTTTATATAAGTTATGTTTGTTGCAAAAGAATTCCCTAATGTCAATATAAAAGTATTTTAGTCATAATTTAATTTTTTTTAAAGGAGAGTCCATAACTTAATTTATAATTATAGTTCATAACAAAATACTTTCATAAAATTTTTAGTAATGCCTTTGCAAAATATATTTTTTAAAGATTAATTATTTAACTTAACAAATTTGATTATTTAAGGAAAATTAGTATGACTATTTTAAATTTTTAATTCAATGAACAAGTAAAATATTTAGAAGTGTTGATATATCCATTTGTTGTTAGTATATTTTGTTATTATAATTAGACAGTTAGGATTTGTCAGATATGTATGTAAGAGGTTATAGTTTTAGTTCAGATTTTGTGGACAGATGTCATGTAACTACTTCCTGATTCATAGGAAGCTATTTGTTGTAAATATGAAATTTCAGAGAATAATGAAGAACAAGAAAATTGCAGAAAGTTTTCCTACTAAAAATTTCATGGTATCAGAGCAAGAATTTTGACAAAAAGGACACATAATATAGTCTGTTCAATCTTGAAAATATTTCCATTAAGTACATATCAAATAGCCTATAAAACAATCCCATTTCTTTCTATATACCCAAGCTATGAATGACAATGATCATATTCAAAATGAAGCTTATAATTTGGTATCCTCAGAGAATCCGCACTTAATTATCACACAAGTATAGTTTAAAGAAGACAATTACGATGAATGGGTTAAGGCAATGTGTTTGGCATTGCGAGCAAAGAAGAAACTTGATTTTGTGGAAGGATCAATTCCGAAACCAAAATCCAGTACCGTTAAAGAGGAAGAATGGTGAACTATCAATACAATGGTGGGTTCGTAGATTTTGAACATCATTGAACCGAATATAAGAGCCACTATATCCTATGCAGAAAAATGTAATGAGTTATGGACAGACTTAAAAGAGCGGATTATGTCAGGCAATGCACCTAGGAAACATGAACTCATGACGGCACTAGTAAATTGCAGGCAATCCGGTAAGTCCATTTCAGTTTATTTTGCTAATTTAAAGAAAAATATGGGATGAATTAATTAATTACCAGCAATTGTCTGATTGTACATGTGGAATGATTAATGAAACAACTAAGCAAAGAGAAGGAGAAAAAATTCATCAGTTTCTTATTGGATTGGATGATACTGTATTTGGTACTGTACAATCAAACATATTGCAAATGGAACCAATTCCAAATATTAAAAAAGTTTATGCTATGATTATTAAAGAAGAAGCTCATAGAAAAATGATAAGAACTGCAGAAATAGGAAATGAAGCAGTTGCGTTTGCAGCCCCAAAATCAAACTCAAGACAGTGCACTTACTATTTTAAGCAAGGTCATGAAGCCAAGAATTGTTACCTCTTGGTGGGTTTTCCGGCGGCAGAATGGCAGACAGAAAGGTGGAGCACAAATGCCGGCTTTGGAGGCAGAAGGGGAAGAGGACAGCTGAATAGAGAGAGAGGCCGCGACAAAACAGGTTATGGCTGTGGGATGTCCACCTCATTTCCATCGGCGCAGCAATGGTCTGTTCCTTCCCCGACGAGCTCAGGATGGGCTGCCGCTACAATAGCTCGGCGAGCAGAGGAGATGGCCGCCGCTACAATACTTCAAAAAGGTGCAGAGTTGTGTTCTCCCGGAAGAGGCGCGAGTCGCAGAGTAGCAGATCTGCACAATATTGCCGAACAAGAAGGGTTGGCCAGAGCTGTAGTGACATCGTCTGTCGGGACTCCTAGCTCAGTCGGCATTCCGTGTCTTTCGCCGGCTCAATGGACCTCATTCCTAAATTTGCTGAATAATCAGCAACAAAACACTCCTCCGTCATCTGAAGATACTTTGTCTGGTAAGATTGAAAAGGACTAGATTTTAGACAGTGGATGTTCACTTCACATGATAGGCATAAGGGATTACTTATAAAAAATTAGACCCTCTTCTTCTTATACAATTACTTTACCAAATGGGTTTAAAACTACAGGACAGACTATGGTTCCATTTATTTGAATTATAAATTAAATGTCGATAATGTCCTTTTTATACCAAAGCTTCAGTGTAATCTTCTATCCCTTTCACAACTTTCCAAAGTGAAAAACTGTGTAGTCATAATTGATGATGGTATGTTGATGTTACAGGACCGTATCTTGGAGATGCTGATTGGAGCGGGTGAAGAAAGAGATGGGATATACTATTTTAGACATCTGCCAAAACTGTCAAATTTTCTTTGTTCTGTTCAACATTCTGATTTGGGAGCTCTATGGCATAAACGACGGGGACACCCGTCAAAATATGTTATTAATAAATTTTTAGAATAAACTTTTAATCTTGATTTTCTAGATAATTGCTCAATTTTCTTACATGCCAAACAAACATGTGAACCTTTTCCTATTAGTTTGAATAATGCTTGCTGTTCTATTTGATTTGGTACATTAGGATCTCTGGGGGCCTTATAAACTTTCTTCGTCTTATTGTGCTAGTTATTTTTTTTATTGTGGTGGATGACTATTCAAGGTGTGTTTGGATTTTGTTGCTTAAAGGAAAAAGGGAGGTTGCACAAACACTTAAACATTTTTTTGTCATGGTTCAAACACAATTTGATAAACGTGTTAAAATTGTGCGTACAGATAATGGGACAGAATTTATGTGTTTGAGACCTTATTTTTTGGAAAATAGTATGATGCATCAAACTTCTATGGTAAATACACCCCAACAAAATAGATGTGTAGAGCGTAAGCACCATCATATTCTCAATGTGGTTCGTGCTTTACTTTTTCAAGCAAATATTCCAACTTAATTTTAGGGAGAAAGTGTACTCACTGCAGGTTATTTGATTAATCGTACTCCGTTGTCTGTTTTAAAAAGGAAAACACCATTCGAACTGTTATTTAATAAGGCTCTGTCCTATTCACATTTAAAGAATTTCGGTTGTTTAGCTTATGTACATGATCATGGAGCACCTAAGGACAAATTTAGATCACGAGGGAGGCAATGTGTTTTTCTAGGTTATCCTTTTTTGATTTGAAGTCACATGAATTTGTTACTTCTCGTGATGTAGCCTTTATTGAAGATAAATTCCCTTTTCTGTCAGAGTCTCGAGTTGGTTTGCCTCATGAAAACAAAATAAATTGTAATTTTGGTGAAATTTCTGGAACCCGTTCAGTAGTAAGGGGGAGCAGCCTAGCAGCACTTCAGGGAAATGGCCCAAACCTATAGCAGCCATCCTTTAGCCTTCCAGGAGCCCAAGAGTCTTCAATTAGGCCGGTCCAGCAGATGGCCCACGATTTTGCTTATTTACCAAAAGATAGGCCCGCGGACTTTGCTTCTTCACCAGCAGACAGGCCGCGTGGTGTTGTCTCCTCATAGCCCACTTCGCCAACAGACAGGGCCGCGGTTGACTCCCAGTGTGAGGCCTAGCAAGTGGATGAAGCTCAGCCATGTGGGCCGCATACAGAATCAGTGAGTGGGTCAGATCAGTCTTCTTCAGCCCATGGAGAAGGAATGGTGTGGGGAAATACTGGTCATGAAATTAACAGAGAGGAAATTATGGATTCCAGTGGTCATTCGAGAAACGGGTTTTCTGGTAACTCTAGTAGCGACAGCTCTAGTGGCTCGGGTTCTTCCCTTGGTTCGACCGACTCTTCCGGTGGTGAGCCACAAATAGCAAAAAATGTTGAATCATTGCATGTTCGTCGAAGCAACAGGCCACATAGACCTCCTGGAAAATTGAAAGACTATGTTTTTCATTCGGTTTGGTCTAATTCTAGTATGTCTCTCTCTTCTACTTCACCTTCTTCATCGGGTCCCACAGGTATATCTTTGTATCCTTTAACATATTATATTTCTTGTGACAACTTTTTGCTTTCACATCGAGATTTTGTAACCACAGTAAATGCAGGTGTAGAACCCACTAAGTATTCTGAAGCAGCTTCTGTACCAAAATGGTGCCTTGCTATGAAGAAAGAAATAGATGCACTTGAGAAGAATAATACGTGAACTATGACAACGCTGCCACCTGAAAAAAGAGCACTGGGCAGCAAGTAGGTGTACAGAATTAAGTATAAATCAGATGGCACCATTGAACCATACAAAGCACGATTGGTGGTATTTGGTAATACTCAATAAGAGGGGATTGATTATATTGAGACGTTTGCTCATGTGGCAAAAATAGTGACCGTGCGAACTACGTTGTCCGTAGCAGCTGTCCGAAATTGGGAAGCCCATCAAATGGATGTTCACAACGCTTTTCTGCATAGTGACTTAACTGAAGAAGTGTACATGAAAATACCACCTGGTTTCTGTGCTTCAAATCCACATCAGGTTTGTCGTCTCAATAAATCATTATATGGACTCCTTCAAGCGCCTGGATGCTGGTTTTCTAAACTTACTGATTCACTTCGCCAGTGTAGTTTTGTGCAGTCATATGCAGATTATGCACTCTTTACTTTTAAGAAAAATAAGGTTTTCCTGTGTATTCTTATTTATGTTGGTGACCTGTCAATTTCTGGAAATAATACAGTCTGTATGAATAGATTTAAGTCCTATCTGGGATCATGTTTCCGTATGAAAGACTTGGATCCTCTCAAGTATTTTCTGGGTATTGAAATTGCTCGTAGTCAAGCAGGATTTTATCTTAGTCAATGAAAATATGCGTTGGAAATTATATCTGAAGCAGGGATGTTAGGTTTTAAGCCTGTTTCTACTCCAATAGAGCCAAATCATCAATTGGCTAAAGCTGCAGGGGAATTATGTGATGATCTTGATCGATATCGTCATCTTGTTGGTAAATTATCTTGTTGGTAAGACTTGAATCCTCTCAAGTATTTTCTGGGCATTGAAATTGCTCGTAGTCAAGCAGGATTTTATCTTAGTCAACTCAAATATGCGTTGGAAATTATATCTGAAGCAGGGATGTTGGGTTCTAGCCTGTTTCTACTCTAATAGAGCCAAATCATCAATTGGCTAAAGGTGCAGGGGAATTATGTGATAATCCTTATTGATATCGTCATCTTGTTGGTAAATTAATTTATTTGTCTGTAACTCGCCCAGATCTTACCTATTCAGTACATGTTCTGGCTCAGTTTATGTAGAACCCTCGCAAGGAACACTAGGACGCTGCTCTACGCGACATTCGTTTTCTTAAAGGCACGCCAGGATAGGGAATTTTACTTCAGTCGACTGCACCTCTTCGTTTAGTAGCTTATTATGACTCCGACTGGGCAAGTTGCCCGATTACTCGTGTTCCATTATGGGCTATTTTATCTCGCTCGGTCATTCTCCTATCTCTTGGAAAACAAAGAAGCAGCACACAGTTTCATGGTCTTCCGCTAAAGCAGAATATCATCCGATGGCTATGACGTTATGTGAGTTAAAGTGGCTCCGCCAAATTCTTAGTGACCTTCATGTATCTGTGGATTACTCCACACCGCTCCATTGCGACAGTCAAGCAGCTATCTATATTGCCGCAAACCTACTTTTCACGAACGCACCAAACACATAGAGATAGACTGTCATTTTTTCCGTGATGCATTTCAAGCACATTTTATTGCACTTGTTTACATTCCAAGTGCTTCACAACCTGCTAATCTTCTTACAAAGGCTTTACATTTACCGTAATTCAACAAGCTGACTGGCAAGTTGGGCATTTATAATCCATGCTCCAACTTGAAGGGGAGTGTTCAAATATTCATTTGTTGTTAGTATATTTTGTTATTATAACTAGACAGTTAGGATTTGCCAGATTTGTAGGTAAGAGATTATAGTTTTAGTTCAGATTTTGTAGGCAGATATCCTGTAACTACTTCTTGATTCACAAGAAGCTATCTATTGTAAATGTGAAGTTTCAAAGAATTATGAAGAACAAGAAAATTGCCGAAAGTTTTCATACTGAAAACTTCAAGAAGAAAAGTATTAAAATAATATACAAAAATCTAATTTTTTTTCTTTACAGTAAATACTATTAATTTAAAGTTGCCTTATTTTTTTCTTATAGTCAAGTTTTTTAAAGGTAAACAATCAATCTTGAAAAAATATAGACTAAGGACATATTGTTACAAACTTTATGTACATAGTTTTTAATAATATTTTTTTAGTTTATGTTCTTTAAAATAATTATAAAAAAAAGTATTTTATTTTCTAAAAAAGTAAATAAACTGTTATAATTTGTAACTAATTTAGTATAATAAATTAATAGTGTTTACTAAAGGAAAAATTAGATTTTTGTCTATCATTTTAGTACTTTACTTTCAAATATTTTACTTTTCATTAAATTAAACTAAAATTACCTTTCTTATTTTCCTGGAAGAATCAAGTTTTTTAAGTTAAATAATCAATTTTTAAAGAATATAGACTACAAAGATATTATCACAAATTTTATGGAAGTATTATATAATAAATTATAACTATAAATTTGTCTATAGACTAAAAAAATTAGGATATGGACTAAAATGATTTTATATCGAACTTGAGAGGGTTATTTTGCAACAAATCGTAACCTAGATGAAAGGGCATTATGGGCATTTTACATATTTTCGGGGTAATTGCCTATTTGTTAACTTTATAGGCAAACCGATCTCTAAGTGTTGTTAAAAGCATACCGAATTGGCCGGTTCGACTGGTTGAATCAGGAACCAGACTAGAAGTTTGATTATATGAAACCGGAGGAGTACGAAACCAGACAAAACCAATGGTTCAATTGGGAACCAGACGAACCGTCTAAACCCA
The DNA here is from genome assembly GCA_028651295.1 of Catharanthus roseus. Lineage (NCBI taxonomy): Eukaryota > Viridiplantae > Streptophyta > Magnoliopsida > Gentianales > Apocynaceae > Catharanthus > Catharanthus roseus. The sequence continues at coordinate 1,638,531 of JAPQWS010000087.1, forward strand.
GTTTATTGTGATTTTATAATTTTCTATTGCTTTTTCCTTTTTTTTTTTAATTTCTTTTCTTTCTTTCCCATCCTTTCCAATGCCGGTGACAACACTTTCATCATTGCATATCCTTCTTGCACTTATTACCCACCCTCCTCTCACTTTCAACACCTTCTCAACATTTGTTATGCGATGACCTTTGACATACCAAATATTTAGAATATCGTCGGTAACAAAAAACTAGATTTTTTTTTAATTAAGCAATTAGGGGAAGACACGAGACTAGTGTGAGGAAGTAGAAAGAGAAGTAAGAGGAGAAAGAAGAGAAAGGAGAGGTGCAAGAGGCAGAGAAAGAAGAAAAAAAGAAATATATATGCATACATATATTTGTATATATATAGATACATATATATATGCATACATATATATATACACACACATATACATATATATACATTTATATGTATATATACATATATATGTAACATCCTACCCGGTAAGCAATTCGGGTGACCTTAAGAGTGCGGTCGTCATGAACGTAGAGGTTGGGGTCTAACGTAGTAAAACTTACGAATATGTAATTTTCACATTTTATCGATTTAAATACTCAGTAATCTCATATAAGTTTTAAAGTGGCGAATTTAATGGAATGATATTAGGATCCATATATAGTTATTTTTTTAGGGACAATATTAGTTATATTAGTCATTTTTTTGGGACTAAGTGAATGTTATTTTCTTTATTATTATTATTATTATTATTATTATTATTATTATTATTATTATTATTATTATTGTTGTTGTTGTTATTAGTACTATTATTATTATTATTATTATTATTATTATTATTATTATTATTATTATGGTTATTATGGTTTTTTTTTAAAAAGAAAGAATATGTGTGTGAAGTGGCCACTTATCAAGGACACCTTGACACTTGTAAGCTTACATGTTTAACAACTTATATATATATATATATATATATGAAGGAGGTGGAAAGTTGGAATTTTTTTCCTTCCTCTCCTCCTCATGGATCATCAGTAGCAAGGTAAGTATTTAGTTAGAAAACAAGTTCGTGAAATGATTACGGGTTGAGTTACAACGGGCTTTGGCTTCTTTACTACCGGTGGGATTCATGGCAACAATGGAAGCCGCCACACGGACGAAGATGGCTTATCAGATAGTTATACAAAGGAAAGTAGCCACTGGCCCAGCTGCACCCCCATACAAACGTCCTGGACAAGGACCATGGAAACTTGGAGATTTCAAGAGGCCCCGAGGCAAACAAAGGATAGGAAATGGATGCCGACAAATCCTAACACCTGGAGGTGTCCGCGGATTATGCATATACTGCGGACGAAGTGGACATGCGATAGAGACGTGTTATCGGAAATTAAGATTATACTACCAGTGTGGAAAGCTGGGACACGTTAGGGAATAGTGCCCTGAGATACAACGAGTACTTCTGAAGACGTCTTAAAGAGTTGGCCGACCCCCGGCTATGAGAGGAGCAGCAGAATAGAGGAATAAGAAGCCGCAAGTGAAGGAAAAAGTTTAAGTATTGGATGGATTGCCCGTAGACACCGAAGCTGAAGTAGTTGAAGGACGATTCAAATCTTTTCTCAACTAGTAAAGTACTTATTCATCTTGGAGCTACACATTCCTTCATGAGCATGCATTTCGTAAACCATATTCCTATACCTTCTGTTGTCATGCATTATCAGTTGATAGTTAGTAATCCAATGGGCATGAGTAATGAAATTGAGGTAAAGTACCCAGATTGTGACATCTATGTCGAAAGTGTGATTTTATCCAGTGACTTGATTGCCTTACCATTTGAGGGTTATGACGTGATACTAAGGATTACTGGTTGTCTAAACATTATGCTCAGGTAGACTGCCGACCGAAGTTGGTTAAGTTTAGCCGACTGAGTATGCCAATCCTTGAATTCCAAGGGAAGCAAACAAAATGGGAGAATCCCTTATTGTCTGCTATGAAAGTCAGAAAGTTGTTATGGAAAGGATGTTATGGGTACTTAGCATATTTACTCAACAAGCCTAAGGAAGAGGTAAAGTTAGAAATAGTACTCGTGATGAAGGAGTTTGTAGACATTTTCCCGAGAAGTTAACGACTTTTCCCCCAGAACAGGGAGTGGAGTTCAGCATAGAACTGGTTCCCGGTGCTGAAACAATATCTCGAACCCCATATCGGATGGCACAGGAAGAGTTGAGAGAGTTGAAAGAGTAACTACAAGAACTGTTGTAGCAAAGATACATCCGTCCGAGTACATCTCCTTGGGGTGCGCCAGTTTTGTTTGTAAAAAAGAAGGATGGGACCCTTAGGATGTGTATAGATTACAGAGGGTTGAATAGTGTGACAGTTAAGTATAAATACCTATTTCCACTTATTGATGAGTTAATTGATCAACTCTGAGGAGTAGGATACTATTCTAAATTGGACCTAAGACAAGGGTACTATCAAGTCAGGATAAGAGAAAAAGATATTCCGATGACGGCTTTCAACACACGATATAGCACTATGAGTTCATTGTTATGCCATTTAGATTGACCAATGCACCTACAACATTCATGGACTTGATGCATAGGGTCTTTTGTCGTTATCTGGATAAGTTTGTAGTGATTTTTATTGATGATATCCTTGTTTATTGATGAGTTTTGGATCAGTCAAGTAACTTTCTTGGGACATGTTATTACTCAAGAAGGGATCTCAGTAGATCTGGCGAAGGTAGAAGCAGTGACCCATTGGGCACAACCCAAAACGCCAACAAAAGTACGTAGTTTCTTGGGTATGGTAGGATATTATCAGAGATTCATAAAAGACTTTTCTAGGATTGCTAGACCTTTAACACAATTAACTAGAAAAGAAACCAAGTTTAGATGTATGGAGAAGTGTGAGAGAAGTTTCCAAGAATTAAAGAATTGACCGACTTCGGCACTAGTATTAACATTACCCAATCCGAACGAGGAGTTAATCCTGTACATAGATACTTCAAGGGAAGGCCTAGGAGCCGTGTTGATGCCGGACATGAAGGTTGTAGCTTATATTTCTAGGAAGTTGAAGGATCATGAATGAAATCATCTAACACACGATTTGGAGTTAGCAGCTATCGTATTTGCGCTTAAGAAATGGTGACACTACTTGTACAGGGCCAAGTATGAGATCTTTACCGATCATAAAAGCTTAAGGTACTTTTTTCCCAAAAGGACTTGAACATGAGGCAACGTCGATGGATGGAGCTACTGAAGAAATATCGATGCCTAATTAACTACCATCCGGGAAAGACGAATATAGTGGCAGATGCACTGAGTAGAAATGCAAACATATCATGTCTTATCTTAACATCTACCCTACAACAAGATATTAAAAGCGCCCAAAAGAATAACATGGGATTCTAGGACTTCAAAAACTATGTGGGAGCTAGAAAATTGGAGGATTTTTGGACATTAGAAGCCGATGGGCGCTTGTACTTTCGGAATCAGTTGTGTGTACCAGATGAAACCTAAACTTAAGCATAAAATACAAGAAGAAGCACACAGAAGTAAGTATACCATGCATCGTGGAGAGAATAAGATATATAAAGATCTAAAGCAAAACTTTTGGTGGAATGGAATGTAGAGAGAGATTGTGGAGTACGTGGCAGCTTGTCTTACATGTCAAAGAGTGGAGCATCAAAAGTCAGCAGGACTACTACAATCGCTACCTGTCCCTGAATGGAATGAGATCGTGTGACAATAGACTTTGTTACAAGATTGCCCCAAACCAAGGGATATAAGGATGCTATCTGGGTGATTGTTGACCGACTAATGAAATTGGTGCATTTTATTGACATTAATATGACATACCCCTTGGATAAGTTAGCGCATATCTATGTAGAAGAGATTGTACGACTTCATGAGGTGCCCGTTGATATTGTATTAGACAGAGACCTAAGGTTTACTTGAAGGTTTTGGCCTAAGTTCTAGTCAGCCATGGGGACCAATTTAACTTATAGTACCACGGCACACCCCCAGACCGATAGGCAGTCTGAAAGAACGATTCAAACCTTAGAAGACATGATGAGAGCTTGCGCCTTAGATTTTGGGAACAAGTGGGTTGACAATCTTGCTTGTGCTAAGTTTGCTTATAATAACAGCTATCACTTTTTGATAGGGATGATACCATTTGAAGCGTTGTACGGTAGAAAGTGCATAACCCCTGTATTGGTATGAGGTTGGAGTTCGATCTCATTGGAGATAAAGGAACTTGATGGCAGAGTTGGAAGAGATGTAGAAGCAAGTTAAGATAATTCAAGCTTGGCTACGGACAGCTAAGAGTAGACAGAAAAGCTATGCTAATAATCGGTGGAGGGATCTGGAGTTTACTGTTGGGGATCAAGTTTTCTTAAAACTTTCACCTCATAGCAGAAAGCTTAGATACCCGAGGGGAGGAAAGTTAAGCCCCAAATATATCGGAGCGTTTGGAGTTATTGATAAGGTTGGTAAAGTGGCATATCGGCTAGCTTTGCTGAGAGAGGTGATAGGTATACATGACGTGTTTCATGTATCCCAATTAAAAAAGTACGATCCTGCATCTGAGCATGTTCTCAACGATGACAAATTGGAGTTACGAGTCGTGTCATACGAAGAAAAACCAACTGAGATTGTGGAGCGAAGTATAAAAGAGTTACGCGGGAAGCAGATTCTAATGTGTAAGGTTGTCTAGAGATGTCATGGAATTGAAGAGACAACTTGGGAGACTGAGGAGTACATAAAGAAGAAGTATCTATAACTTATAGGTATGTGATTTTAAATTTCGAGGACGAAAGTTTTTTTTAGGAGAGTAGAATGTAAAGCCCTACCTGGTAAGTACCTTGGGCGACCTTAAGAGTATGGTCGTCATGTAGTGAAATTTACGAATATATATTATGCACATTTTAGCGATTTAAATATTCGGTAATCTCATAAAGTTTAAAGTGGTGAATTTAATGGAATAGTATTAGGATCCGTATACAATTATTTTTTTATGGGACAATATTAGTTATGTTAGATATTATTTTTGGGACTAAGTTAATGTTATTTTATTTATTAATAATATTATTATTGTTATTATTACTATTATTATTATTATTATTATTATTATTATTATGGTTTTCTTAAAAAAAAAAAAAAAGAAAGAAAATGTGTGTGAAGTGGTCACTTGTCAAGGATATCTTGACACTTGTAAGCTTGCATGCTTACCAACTTATACATATATATATATATATATATATGAAGGAGGAGGAAAGTTGGAATTCTTTGGGGGATCAATAAATGTAACTCGAGAATCTATATGAGTAACGCGAAAAAAATTCAAAAAATTTCATTTTTACCTTGAAATTTTCTCTCTCTAAAGAAAATCCTCTCAACTCTCTCTAGAATTCTTCACTTCAATCTCAGATTTTGGAAGATCCGATCGTTACAATTCAAAAAAAATTAGTACTTCGATCTATACTCATTTAATTATAATTTTATCAGTTTAGTTCAGGAAAATATGCATGGTATTGAAAGAAAATCGCAACTTTAATTTGTTCACTTTTCTGCCGAAAATCATGATTTTCGCCCAGACTAGCGAAAATTACTGGGATTTTCGCTCGGTCAAGCGAAAATGCATGAAAGTTTTCGCAACTTGCAGCAGTCAAGAATGGTTAGTTTCGCCAGGTTGGGTGAAACTTTATTGTTTTTTTGGCCAGCCTGGGCGAAAATATCATCAGACCATTTTTTTAAAAATATTTGTTTATATATTTTACTTTTTTGTTCATAAATATTTATAGAGTATTTCTTGAATTTAATTTCATGTTTATTTGAATTGTCATTTAATTTTGTATATGTAGAATGAATGTAATTAGTTGTTTAAAATATTTGATATTATAATTTTTATTATTTATATGATTATGAATTATGTTTTTTTGAACAATTTGATCCTTAATCTTCATGCATCATTTTGCTATGGTTTGGGGTTTAGGGTTTTAATAAGAATTAATAATAAATTAAGATAATAACTATTGTTGGACTGTCATTTTAGGGTTTAGGGTTTTAATAAGATGAAATAATATATAAATTACTAACTATTAGTAAGTAATATTTCTGATGAATAATAATAGTAGAAAAGAAAGAATAGATCCCGATAAGAATAAATAACTAAATAGTAAATGTTTCAAATATATGATAAACAACTATTAATGTGTTTGAATAAATAATAGATAGTTCGACCAGGCGGCCGTAGAGGGGAGATAATCTTGGTCCTGTCACAGATAGGATAGGTCGGGTTCAGGGTCGCATTGTTACAGCTTCGTTTAGAGGTTTGAGGGGGCGACATAGTACCTTCGACCTGCCGTCTACTCCTACTCCTTTAGTTGCTGGTTTTCATTATGATACAGGTTCACCCGGGTCTTCTACCCAACCACCACCTGTACCGATTAGATCTCGACCTCCTCACCCATCACACCTGCCTCACACTCCGGTACCATACGATATATATGGATCTTCACATCCATCATCACACCCCCTTCCTGCAGTGTATAGTCCATACTTACATGCTCCCACTGTTCGTCCTTATATACTATATAGATCTTTAACTCAGGAATCTTTAAATGAGTTTAGTGGTCCAGCGAGGAAATTAGGGGTAGATTTTTTCGACCAGATTGTGGGTGGAGTCCCTCCCGGTTCTTCGTACTGCACACATGGTTCACTGATTATGGTGTTTCATCTTTTGAGCCTTTTGTAGGGAGGGATTCTGGAGATATGGGATTGGAGGGTGATAGGGATTTAGGTGAAGAGCTTGACAAGGTTCGATCCCTACATATTGGAGGGGATGGCGATGAGAGAGTTCATGATGACAACGATGATGATGATGACGGTGATGACACCGGAGAGGAGGATCAGCCTGTGCAGTTGGCACCTGTATCTTCATCTGGTAGCAGGCCTCGTCACGGTAAAGGGAAAAGGTTGACCGGCTGTTTCATGTCGGTCATGAGCAAGATTTCAGGATCTCGCAACAAAAGACCCAACAAGGTGCGTGAGACTCTGATGCCTACTCAAAGAAAGAAAGTGAAGAGTTCAGATTGAGAGCAAACAGGACCAGCAGAGAGAGGTTCTATTGACCCGCAACTCATCCTATCATACGGTGGTCATGTGAAAGGTCTGAGTTGGCGTGGACAGGTACATAATTTTTTTAGTAACATGTAATTTCTCAATTGTGGCTACATTTATATTTTTTATGGTTTATCATGTAATGATAATAATTATGGTATTTGTTTCATGTACAGGACCGTGGTTTATTGAAGTCCCGATCGCGGTACATGGCACTTATAGGGTGGACCCTTACTGATGCAGAGGTTGTGTCCTTGGCGACCGAGACAGGACTTATGCATTTGCGTTCATTTATGTTCTAGGACCCCAATGCTCCGTTATTATTGGCATTTGTTGAGAGGTAGCAGCCTGACACCAATAGCTTCCACATGCCATGGGGTGAGATGACGGTGACATTACATGAGGTGGAGCTGATATCGGGGGTTCTTGCATATGGTAGGGCTGTGAACATTCATTATTCACGGGATCAGCTGATTGTTGTTGTCTAGAGTGACCTAGGTTTAGCATTCACTGGTGGAGGTATAAATGGGCAGGAGCTATTTAATGTGGCCACTGATCCCCGAGCAGACTATTCTCGAGTGACAGGGCTGCATGTTACATCCAGTATTTGTTGGGTAGTTCATTGTTCATTGATAAGAGTGGAACCATAGTCTCGTCGAAACTTTGGACACTGGTGAAAGATGTTCGATCTTCTGGGGGGTTTGCTTGGGGTGCTGTGACGCTGGCCTATCTGTACAGGAACCTGGGTCAGGCCACACACATTGATACTAAGGAGTTGGCTGGATGTTGGTCACTACTTGAGGTATTACTTGTTACATATTATATTTATTTCTTTTATTTATATGTTATATTCATATGTTTGTTATATGTTATATTTATTTCTTCTATTTATATATTATATTTATATTGTATATGTTATATTTATAAATTTTTTTAGGCATGGACATACATGTACTTTCCCATGTTTGCACCGGCAGTTAGACCAGGCGCTCTGTCTTACAAGCCTTACATCCAGCAGTTTCCCATGTTGGGTCATAAAACTGAGCATAAATTGTTGGACATTCGATTGCAATTGGATATGATGTCAGCTGATGAGGTTAGGTGGACGCCTTACAAGCTTCAGGAGATTCGAGATGTTTGGGTTTCCACATGGCACGACTTCATTGCATATTTCGAATGTGTTGAGGCGTACATACCTTATAGGGTTGTGAGATAGTTCGGGTTTACGAAATGCATTCCAGCACATCCAATTCGTCCTATGGAGGCTCGTCGGCCTGCAAATAACAGGATGTACGTAGTGAGGAACTTATTTGTTGAGGCACTATGACTTGAGGCCCCATCATATTTATTGACTTAGACTTAGACCAGCGTTCTAGCTATACTGCCCACTGCACGCCCAAAAGATTACCTGGACTGGTTCCTCCCTCGCACTACCCCAGGGTACAGAATCCCGTTAACGTCCGCTGTGGATTTCATGTACTATTTGATCCCCTTATGCTAGCATCAGCTCTCATTGACATGATTGCACGTGAGGTACACTGAGATGATACAGGAAAGGAAGAGAAATATGATAGGATTGTTGACTTGGTGAAGCGGCATTACCGTTTAGGACCGTAATAGTATTTTCTTAAGGGTTGCACTTTAGAAAATTTCTTTTCCATGATGTGTTTATGTACTTGCTTTCTTTTTATTTCTTCATGATCCCTATCTTTATTGAACTCTGTTTTCGACTTTTTAATATTTGCAGCGAGATTATATTAGATATAATAAAAATAAAACCGTAATAATATATTTAAAAAAATGCTTCGTATAATGCGATTTACAACATATTAAAAAAATAAATTATATATACAACAGTTATGACTAAGAAATATATACATCAATAGGATCTTGTGGTGGATATTCTGCACGTGCTCTCCTAACCCACTCTGCAATCTATTCCAAAATGAAACTGATGCATAGCATTCCAGTAGTGCAATCCAAATTCGAATAAAGAGGTAAGACGGTGGTCGACCCTAAACGTGCAATTAGTACCACACAGAAATTGAATGTGTTGGCAATGACATAAAGGCGATCAGGAGTATTCAACCAATTCTCCTGAGGTGCAGAACCTTCTTCCCAATACGTCTTCTTTATCAGCTTATACACACGTTCCACTAATCCGAACAATGACACATACATGTTCATATGATACTGCAAATCATAAGACATTCTTCTATGAACTTTAGGCTACTGGTTTTCATCCCCGAACAGAAAGTTTGCCACTACTCTAAGTCCAGAATTACCATCATATATCACATTATTCCAGTTTTGAATGAACTCATACACAAAACTGGAGAATGCATTGATGTACGGGAAAGGAGTTGAAGGGGTGTCCGGGTTTACATCAGAAGACAAACTGCTTCGTCCTCTTCCCCTACCCCTACTCGCACGTGGCAGTCTACCTCTTCCACGTGCACTAGAACCAGACCCAGAATCGGAACCGCTTCCCGATTCAGACCCTGAACCACTTGACTTTCCTATCTTCCTATGTGCGATGGACACGTGTTCCCAGTAAAATTTATCCCTTTTGATTGAATTCGTCTTCCGTCGTCCCTTCGTGACTGCAGTTTTTGGGGGTTGTCAATGGAGTACAAGGATCGTCAGGCAACACCGGACTTATAACACCTTTGATGAGATGATGCACTTCCCTGACTTTCGATATTGGACCCGTACTTATTTCCTCCAACATGGAGGTGAGATCACGCATCTCGAAATCCATGTCTGTCTCATGTACGGTCGGGATGTGAACACCAATTTCTAGTTTTCTCCAAATGGTATAAATATCTTTAGCCTGGAGCGGAAGTGCATGTACGTACCTACCAACCAGTTCACACGCACAGGGTAGACCGTGCGACTTCCTTAAATAAGGCCTGCACTTATTTAGCGGATCGTCAACTATCTTTCGTGCTGTCTTTATCTCAAGCCATATTTTCTTCAAAGCCAAATGACTGATGTTATTACTTATATTCTTCAATATGGTATTACTCTTCGCGCCATACTTTTCTTTAAGTTTTAGAAATCTCCAATGAGCTTTTTATCTTGGCAAATTGACCTTTGATGAGAGAGTCAATATTAAGAAATACGGTATCTAAATCACCATGACACGTTGAGAGCCATAGCTCCAATACCGAATGTTCGCTCTCAACACAATCCGTTGTCTCAACCCCAAAATGTAGCATTTTAGATGTCCAAACCCTGCAAAATTTATGCGCAAGTGGATTCAACTATGTGTTAAACAAGTAATGTATAAAGTCACGCCTTCGTTGCCACTTCGTCTTCAACCCATCCAATTTTCTACGGTATTCCGCCTCATCAATTTTATTTATTAATTTGTGCCAGGTGCCATTGACGAACCGAGTTGCGACATCTTCATCTTTAACCATTTATGCTAATTTTGCCAACACATTTTGATTGATATGCCGTCTACATAACATATGATATGATTTACTAAACACATCCTCAATCATAGGCATAAGTCTACTTTCCCTATCGGTAATAATCATAATTGGCTCACCATCATTAACAATTGATTCGCAGTCAATTGACATAGCCAATGAAACATATAAATGCTTGATTTGTTTAAGTACCCATCTGTATATTGTAGCCTGTTCATTACGCATGAAAGTAGTTGCCACGGTGAAGTTCTTCCGGTCGGAGTCACTCCTACGGCTTCCATTAGGGGCATATTGTACCTTAATTTTAAAATAAAGATGAAACTTTATGATTAAACTAGATATATAGTTTATAAACCCAAAACCCTATAAACTATTTTAAAACATAACTTAACAAGCAATATACATTTAAATTAATACAGATAATTAATAATACAATGCTCTGACAGAGAACTTACTTGTTTGTTTTATACGTGATATCCATTATGAGTATATATGGCCACATTTTGATTATTGAAATTGATGTTGGGTGTGCAACGACAATATCACAAAGTATGTTGCTGTCCTCAGTGTTTCTATAGAAGACGGTATAACCCCGTTGTGCACTTAAGTAGAGAACTTCCTCCATCATGTTTTGCCCCTGCATCCTGTTAATCTTGGCAACAACATTGTATATTTTCTGTGCACTACATACATCATAAAATTCATTTTATTAACGGAAGAAAAACAAATCTAAAATATTTTAATAAACTATTAAAAATAATTCTAACAAACCTAACTGCGCAACCAACATTTTGTTCTCGGAAAAATCTTAGGATATTACGTGGCGGCACATTACTCTTCCTAAACTGCTCAGTCTGTTTCAACTACTCTCCGTAAGTCTTGCAGCCTGAACATGAGCGTGATAGTAAACAACTATTTTATGGTTGTGCCTCCCATTGCATACGAACAATTGCCAATTCTTACTTGTTTCCATCTGCTCGCCTTTTAATTTAAATAGGCATCCACATTTTTTTGCCCCCTAAGGCCCCCCCTCCTTTTTTATTGGAACTTCTTCTTCTTCATCGTCAACTCATGGTTTCGTATTTTTTCTAAGTGCACCTCCATGCTCCAAGCCTATGTAACATACGATCGACGATCAGATGTTCTTGATTTTAGATACTGATTGATGATCAAATATGTGTTGGCTTTCATCGCAATTTCTTTTGCCCAGTCGATCAACTCCACTTTCAAATTGAAAATTCGGTCTTTTGTGAATAATTGTCCATGATCAATATATTCTTGCGGTTCTAAAAATTCTTCAAACATATTTGGATCTTCATCACCCTATTAATATAAAACAAAAATATTAGCGTTAAAAAAAACACTAAAACCCTAAAACCCTAACCCCATTAAAAAAAAAACCTAAACCCTAAAACCTTAATAAACCCTAAAAACCAAAAAAATAAATTTCTAAAGTACTTTCGCCCAGATGGGCCAAAAAATATACAACTTTCGTCAATTTGGGCAAAATTTTTAAAATTTTTTTGCCAAGATGTACGAAAGTTGTATGGTTTTTCGCCCATCTGGGTGAAAGTGCTTCAGATACTTAAAAAAAAAATTTGATCGATTTTCTTACGTGAAAAACATCATTTTCTTGCAAATAATCTTCAAAATGATCCATATGTTCTTCCAAATTAGGTTGAATGTTAAAAGTTGGTGTTTTTTTTTTAGAAGAGGTTAGAGAGAAAGTTGTAGAGAGAGAAACTGAAAGTTTTGAAATGAATTATTTTCGCGTTACTCATATAGATTTTCGAGTTATATTTATTGACCCCCATTTTTTTCCTTCCTCTAGAATAATCAGCAGCAAGGTAAGTATTCAATTGTTTTTCCTTTCTCTCATTTGGTCATTTTAATTGTTTCTAGTTGTAGTGTTGTGTATTTTTAGTTCTAGTAGGGATATATGCTAGTTGACCTATATATATACATATATATTTCTTGAAGCTAGAAGTTAGAATTAGCTTTTATTTATTTATCTTTTTTAGTTTTTATTAGCTAAGTTTTTAATTTATTTCTCCTCTTTATTGATGAGTCATAGGGTTTGATTATAGGTTCTTAAGATGAGATATTTAGGGTTTAAATTAGTTTAAGATTTAGTTAATTTTAGTCTCTTGGGTTCATTTTATTTAATTCTATTTATTTTTTTCCTTGGTATGATTCTCTATATCTAAATGATTTAAGGGGATTTTAGTATGTGGTATAATTGTGAGCTTAATTCCTAACTAGTGATTAATTGTTTTAGTATATATGGTTTTTTGTAAATGGTTTTGGTATATATGAATTTTGTATATGGTTTTAGTATATATAGTTTTTGTAAATGGTTTTAGTATATAGTTTTAGTATATATGGGTTTTGTTTATGGTTTTAATATATATGGTTTTTTGTAAATGGTTTTAGTATCCCTATTTGGTTTATACTATTTTAGTATATATGGTTTAAGAAGTTTAGGCGCTTTGGGGTTAGTATATGGGTAGATGTATCCTAGGTTCATAAAGAGATATTTATAATTATTTTCGATGGCAAATAGAAATGTTGGAATTCATAGTTAAGTGTTTTTGTTGGTACCCTATTTGTAGGATCATAGCACCAAGTATGCATTCAGGTGAGTCCACAAATCCCGTCTAATTATTTTTCAAATATTGCTAGCGATATATATATGATTTCTTAGCTTGTCGTAAAATATTTACTGCTTTTGGGACAATATAACTTGGCGTGCTTTTAAATTGGAGATGTTATCCACCAAGTGTTAATATGTTTCTTATAAATGCATAGGAGCGGTACTGCGTATAATGTAAGGATATTGTGATTCACACAATTTTCACGTGCACATAATGAAAATAAATTAACTGGAGGAAATGTATACCTCTTAGGTTTTTCAGTACAAATGTTAAAAAAAAAATATAAAAAATATATTTTTTGAAATACAAATATTATTATTAAAAGGAAAAGTAATTGTCTCAAAATATAAATTGTTTTGTAATAGTCATGTTCTCAATTACTTAAAGGTAACTGCTTACTTTAAAAGAAAAAATGGTTATGCGTTTTTATTTTCCAAAGAAAAGTTATTATTGCTACAAGTTGAGTATATTCGGAGGTCGTTTAACTGCATGGTTGAACCTGATTAGACTTTACATAATTCTAAAAAATGCATAAGCATGTCTTGACTAGCGGGATAGGATTTTTTATTATTATAAAATGGTTAAAATCTAAATTTATGTAAATGGCCGAGTGGGTGACCCTTTTGATTTTCAAATGGTTAAGAAAACCCCATCCGACTAGGGACGAAGTTTTTGAAAGGATTATATACATCCGGAAGCGTCAGAAGATTTCACTGTACGTTGCTAGTCTCCTGTACTAAGGCCTCTTCCGATGACGTGAATGGTTAGAAAACTCTAGAGGGTGCATCCACTTGAGAGAGGGCGTAGTACCGTGGAGGGTTTGGCTCGATCAGTATTATGTCAGACATCGCATCATGCTCTGCGATAAGACGGCCACCTTGTGGAGAGTAAGAAGGGACTTGAAATTAAGGTTGGTCTCAGGACGGACCTGGTAGGTGCCTAGGATCTGTAGCCTAGTTTTATATGAGTAGAGAGTGTGGTGGTTATGGAATCGAGCGCTCATAAAATGTTTGGCTGGTACTGACTACGAGATGCCGGAACTTGCTTCCGATGACCTTGTTATAATCCGATCCGAACTCTATCCGTGGAGCCCGACTTATGCATTACATGTTCTTTTGAATTCGAATGTAGAAGTCGTACTGATGTGTCTTGATTCGCTCAGACTTTCCAGTTGCGTTTGAACCCCTTACATAGGTTCAAGTGACGGTACTTTTTAAACAGCTAAGGAAAATGCTTTCTTATAACATTGCATGAACAGTTTCGGTAGAAAAAAAAGCCTACATCATTTTTTTAAGATTATCACTAAAGCACACAAACATGTGGACTCACTGAGCATTCGCGCTCACGTCTTTACATGTCATATTTTTTTCCAGTTGACTCAGGACGAACAAAGGCGCAGTAAGTCGTTAGAGTCTTATGGAGTTTTGGGATCAGGTCGTTTTCGGAAGGATATTTGTATTTGTTTTATCTTTCTTATACTCGAACCGTTTGTAACGTTTTTCTTCGTGTGTATTTCGTTTTGTAAAATATTTCTTTCTATATTAGAGATATTATAAGAAGTTTCCTTGAACCTTATGTAATGAACGCTCTTTCTATATTCAGTTTGTATGTATATACTTCTAAGTGTTGTCCCAGGTTCTGCTTTAGTTTTGGAACTTGTAGTTTAGTGCCGAGAGGTACACTAATACCCTACTCAACCTCAATTAACCTAATGGAGGAGTTGGGGGTATCATATATATGTACATATATATATATATACACTATTTACATTCAGATCATCTTATTCCAAAAAAATGGAGGAGGTCAACTAGTTCAAAAAAGATGGAGTAGGAAATAGGAATATGTTACTATTTGGTTTAAATCGAATAACGAACTAAATTAAACTGAATTTTTTTATTTCAGTTTGATTTTTTATTTTTCAATTTAATTCAATTTGTTCTTAAAAAGATATATAATATTGGGATTTGGATTTCAGTTTTTAGTTTTCAAAAATAAAAATTCGAAAAAATTGAAATATTTCAATTTCAATTATAATTCTACAAAATCCACTAGTTCCAATTCTACAAAATTTACCAATTCAAATTCCAAATAAAAAATTAAGAATTACAATTCTAATTTTACAAGATGTTCGAATTCGTCACTTTATTATTAACTATAAAATTTTATATTAATATACATATATATATATATATATATATTGGTAGGCAAGGGTTCTATTTCATTAATAACCAGGAAAGTGTACAAAAAGGCCTAGTATAACGGTTAGACTATACAATTTGGGGCAGTCCACTGCTGGGACTATCAAAAGAGCAGGCATCATGTTAAGTTCCTGATATTTACAAAAATATCTTGCACTGTGAAATTCACATCCGGATCAATCCACCCAAAAGTATGTGTATTGATTCCTCAATTTCCAGGGGTAGTTCATTGCATCCCTAAAGAGCATGCGATGATGTTTTCTCACACACACCTCTTCTTCTAAAACTCAAATATATTTATTTTTTTTAAAATTCACAACACTTTCTCCCTCTAAAACTCTTGACACTTTCTCTTTCAAATTTACGTTCATTTTCTCTCCCTAAAATTTATAATACATACTCTCTCTAAAATTTTCCCTCATTTTCTCTCTCTAAAATTCACCACATTCATATTGAAATGCCAATCAAACATTCCTATTGGAAGAAATTGGACCAAGAAAAGAAAAGGAACTAGACCCAGTTGAAGGTTTAATTTATTTCAAAATTTCGGTTGAAAACAAACCGAATTGAAAAAAATTACGTAGTAAAAAAAATTCAAAATTTCTGTTTATTTTGTTAAAACCAAACGGAATTGAATTAAATAAAAAATTAGTTTGGTCTATTTAGTTTTCAATTAAATATAGTTCAATTTAATTTCAATTAAAAAAATCAAATTTCCAAACTAAAAACTAAATACACATCTCTTAGGAAAGGGTATTGATAAAGGACGCGCAGAAAAATAAAAGAAACGTGAGAAAAAATTCAAAAAAAAATTTTCCCTCCAAACACTTTCTCTTTCTAACCTCCTTCTCTCTCTCTCTCTCTCTCTCTCTCTCTCTCTAAAAATTAAATCGAGTTTTTGAAGATTTTCAAGATTTTAAAGATAAAAATAGACATATTAAAATTAAATAATTTATAATTATTATAAGCATTAACAAATATGATTAATATATCAATTTAAACATAATATTAATATATGTATATATACTTTTGTATAAGTTAGCTTTTAATTTGTTTGGTTCAAAAACTGAGTTATGCGCGAACCAAAATATACTTAAATCAATTAATATAACAATATATATAATTAATAATTTAAAAAATACTTTACATGATTGTGGTTGATTTTGCATGAGAACAAAATAAATAAATAATAATTGGATGAAGATTTGAATTTGGAAAATTAAAAAAAAATTTGCATGAATTGTATGAAGTTTGAAGGGTTTGGATTGCATGAGGAGAAAAAAAAAGGTTTTGGTCGAAAGTTGGGCTAGATTCAGGAAGGGGTCCCGTGCCTAGCCCGAAAAATTGATTTTTTAATGATTTTTTTTTAATGTTGATGTCTTCTTATACAAAATCTTCATAATTGTTAAAATCATCATGTTTTTCTTTAAAATTTTTAAGATTATTCAAAAAGTTTAGAGAAATTGAGTGTAGAAAAAGAAAGTTTGGGAAGGAAAATCATTTTCATTTAAATGTTTTCGTATGTTTTTTATTTTTCTACACTTTTATTATTATACCTAAGTGAGAAATGCTTAGGTATCGGAGGGGATGCTAGGTCAAATAGCAGATAAAAATAGATTTGACTTGTTGAGTAATACTAGGCCCGAAGTAAAGAAAATGGGAAAGACCCATTTCATTCAAAGTTTGGGCCCATGTGCAGTTTTCCTCTAGTTTGTTTGTTTATTTCTCTTGGTACCAAAAGACGAAATTCCTCGTTTACAGGGCTATCATCAGACTGCACGACGCTCAAGTGGAAGATGTAAATCATGGTGACTCAGCGACAAGAGGTTGAAATTCCCAAACTGTCGCTGCCAGTTTTTTGTAAAAGAAGATGGGAAATTAAAAGTGAAAAAAGAAAAAAATTGAGTTGAAAATATATTATATCGTACAGCTACCAAGTTTTCTGTTTTTGTTGTTTTAGTTCCTTAACACTTTTCTTTTTTATGGTTTTTTATTGTTATGTCTCCAACAGTTTTTATATTGTTCGGATCATCTGTAATAGCTTCAAAGTAACATTTCTAATATAATACTTTATTAATAAAACTTATCAAATAAAAGATAAATCATAAAAAAAAAAAAATGTTATAAGAAAAAATGTCATAAGAGAAGTTACAGAGATTGTTACACACGATCTTGAGTGATTTTTATATTAGTGAACACTAAAGATAAAACATATTTAAAAATCAAAACAATCTCTCAAGGCCACAAGTTTTCCAGAACAAATATGGTATGCCTCAATCTCATCTCTAGGAGGACATAAATATGATCAATCTATGACATGTAAATGGAGATTGTACAATTACAAGATTAGATTTAGAGCCAAGGTGAATTGTATAGAGGAGTAACCACAGATTTAACTTGAAGATATTGATATAAGGCATTCATCCCAAAATCTCTGCCAAAACCGCTCATTTTATAACCACCATAAGGACAATCAATGTCGAATGCCATCACACAGTTTATCCAAATCACTCCAGCCCTGATTGATCTTGACATTGTATTGGCCGTGTTCAAGTCTTTGGTTATAATTTCTGCTGCTAGACCATATTTTGTGCTATTTGCCCTCTTAATCACCTCTTCAATGGTCCTACACAGTTCATCCCAAAGTCCACGTACATTCATTCTTAGATACAACTAAACTTTTAATTTTGAATGGTTCGAATTCAGAACTTTTGTTCTGATAAGAAAATGCTTCTAATACTAATATATTACTTTGCCACTAAACAAAGAAACGACTTAGAAAATGTCTAAAAATTTAAATAATTTGAAATCATTTACCCCAATCCCTGATTTCCATCTATGGTTAGCATTCACATTAATTCTCAGTGAGTAAGTGCCCAGAACCTCACTTAAATGAAAAAATTTCACATGATGTAATGTATTAAATAAAGTGTATATCAATTTCTATTTTATTTATGGCTCACTTGCGCTTCAACAATCTTTATTCAATATCAATATTTTATAATTCTTTGAAAAAATTTCTGTAAATTCGATAGTTATACTTCTTCATGCTCAACCTCTACCTTTCGTTCAACTTTAACTTTAGTTTAACTTATTATATTCACTTTTTCTTTCTCCTACGTATATTTTTATTTAATCCATCTAATTCTCTTAACTCTTAATATTGAATGTTTTTATTATCTGTTTATTATTCTTGACACCAAATGGTACAAGCCCTTAATGTTAAAAAGTGTTGAGTGCAGAACAAAATGCGGCCGCTGTCCATTGTGTCTTGACTTCTGCCACCGGCAGGCTCAATTAACCTCCACCCCCAACCCGTCCTCTCTGAGTCCATTCTAGAAGGCAAAGAGTTTTAGCTTATTACCTGAACTTCATGAGGGAAATAACAGGTCCAAATATTTCTTCTTTTGCAATGATCATATCATCCTGACAAGGGAAAGTAGTTAGAACAATCAAAGGACCAGAGGAAAAACAATATTTTTAATCAAACACATTGAGGATTTTCTAGTACATGTAAAACTAAACTAGAATTTTAATCACCTTAACATTGGAGAAGATTGTTGGTTCAATATAATACCCCTTTTCTCCACAAGGCTTGCCGCCACTTAACAATGTGGCACCTTCTCTCTTCCCATGTTCAATGTATGAAAGAATTTTATTGTACTGTGCCTTGTCAATCTGCATTTTTTTGTCATTAATTTCCTCATTTATGTTAATCATTGAACTAATAAAAGTTATTTACCAGAAAAAAAAAAAAAAGAACTAATAAAAGTTAGTGATCATGAGAAAGATTTACTTGGGGTCCCTGAAGAGTTTGAGGATCGAATGGATCACCAACAACCCATGTTTTTGCTTTCTCTACTAATTTGTTTGCAAGTTCATCATAAATCCCTTCCTGAACAAAAATTCGGGAACTCGCTACGCAAACTTCTCCCTGTCATATAGATAAAATCAGGCTTTTAACATAAATAAAAACTTTAAAACATTAAACGATGAACTTGAAAAAAATGTTTACAAAACTAAAAAATAACATTTATAAAAGGATTTTTACAAATATTAGATGACCTGTAACCCTTTAATTTGGTGCAAAAACATTTTGCTAAGTGATCATGCTTCCCATCAAAGACAGAACAGAAAGGGCAGGATGAGTAATCGCTCCTAATATTTGCAAAAATCTTTAAGAAGTGTTAATTTTTTCTTGAAGGTAGTTTATTATATTCTAAAAACTTTTTTATATAGATTTTCGTCCATAAAATTAAAGATCTAATTCCATCTGATATCAGTAAATAAACAATATTACTCTTGAATTACCCTTAAAGGTCTAATGTATGTTCACCTTGTTCCAAAGACTGCCTTGCAGAACAAGAGTAGCAGCCATATCAATATCTGCATCAGGAAAAACTATCATAGGATTTTTGCCTCCTAATTCCAATGAGACTTGCTTCAAATTGCTTGTTGCTGCTGCTTGCATTATTAAGCGCCCTACTTCAGTAGACCCTGTGAATGTAACCTGCAGAAGGAAAAACCCACATAAATTTATATATATATATTGTTGGAGCAATATTGCAAGTAAAATTTTGACCTTATCAATGTCCATGTGAGATGCAATAGCAGCACCAGCTGTTGATCCATATCCTGTTATGACATTGATAACTCCATCAGGAATGCCAGCCTAATTATGAAAAAGCACAAATTTGATCATTAGTTAGAAGATGGATGTTACATAAGCAACAATCAAATCAAATACAATTACAATGTACAGATCCCGTGAAAGGTACATAGCACAATTATAGTACAATTGACACAAGTACGTAAAATTAAAGGACAATAACACCTTGCAGGATACAAGAATTGAAGTCCAACATCTGGCACTATGTAGGATTAAACTTCAAACTTGTGGGTGTGAGGGTTAGGTTGTATTTGGACACCTATCTCAAACTAAAACTTTTTCTTTTTTCACTAAACTTTCTCTCACATCAAATTTAATTTTTACAAACTCCCAGAACAAAAGCTCACTCTTTTTTCCCCAACTTAGATCACAATCGAAATATACCCTAAATTCGTGCTCGAACAAGACCTCACCGGAGAAAATTAGAGTGAAGAAAAACTCCACACAATCTGCTGGATTAAGGAAATGCTGACTTGATGGTTGAAGAATACCCCATTAATAAAATTGAAAACAAGAATAAGGTAAGTATTGCCCTCATTAGTTAAAGTATTTTTTTACAATAAATGATATATTTTCTTTTTACTTCTGTTTAATTCCATTAATTGAATCAACTTTCATGCATATAGCATATTCACTCAATAAAATTTACCTTTTTGGCCAAGTGAGCATAGAACAGAGCTGTAAGTGGAGTTTGCTCTGCTGGTTTTACAATGACAGTGCAGCCAGAAGCTAAAGCAGGTGCAACTTTGATGAAGAACATATTACTAGGATAATTCCATGGGATTATAATTCCAACAACTCCAATGGGCTCATACAATGTGTACCCTTGAAGTTCTCTTGACATTTTCAAAGTTTCTCCATGAATTTTATCACCTGCTCCTGCATAATAACGTAATGTCTCTGCTCCAGCAGGAAGATCTATGTTCTTTAGAAAACTAACCAATTTCCCAGCATCAGCTGCTTCTAGAGCTGCCAATTCATCTATGTTTTCTTCTACTAAGTCTGCAAATTTCATCAGTATCTTCCGCCTCACCTAATTGTTTTCGTGTGCTGAAATGTTAGCTCATTCTTGTTTTTAAAGGGAAATTGACTCAAAACGCCATTAAAGAAAAGTAATAAAAAGTAATAGACTTTTGTCATTAAACAAATTTCGTACCTTTTTATGTCACCCCATCACATCTCGTCAGGGGTAGACGAAGAATATTAAGAGGGGACATAATGTAATATTCGAATAATTTATAGGAAAAGTCTATGATGGTGAAGAATTTTTATGATTATTTGTGAATATATATTATAATATGTTTACAAGTAATAACTATAAAAAAAAAAATATTAAATATACAAAAAAGGGAGTACCGAAATAAAATAAGTAAATTATAAATATGATGGGTCTAAAATTAATCTAACAACACACATTTAATTTCTCCACCGTAGAGAAGAAAATTGTGCTGCAACTATAAAATTATCCATCATTTATAAATAATAACAAAACTATAATAAATAATTAAAATAAACATCATATTAAGTCTCACAAAAAAAAATTATCTATAAGTGAATCTATATTAAAATTTTTAATAATTTTATTCTCAATGTCTACTAGAAATCCATTAGAGTTATGGATGTATAATATGGAGTTGGGGTTTTGTGAGACCAAAAAGTTAAAAATTCAGTATTTGATGGATTAGAGGCTTTAGTTAGGACAAAATATTTGAATTGGGCCTCCTTGAATTAAATTGTTACAAAATGTAAAAGAAATACTTGAATTGGAGAGGGATCCATTATATATACTTACAAAATTAGTAATTGAGAAAATAATTAAAATGCCTCTCATATTTTTATATTTTGTCAATTTAGAGTCTATTCTTTTTCTGTTGTCACTTGTGCCACTCAACTTAATACCCTATGCGGAGGTTTTTAGTGCCTTTGTACGTATATTATCATGTAAACACCTATGATTTGTTTATAAAAGTGTAAAATAGACATAATATTACCTTTATAGATTGGAAAAAAAAATGATACAAGCAAAATGTGTAGAATAACTATATATATTTTAAAGCCTGACGGGATTATTGATTAGCAAATAAGGATACTTTATGCCTATTTACCATTTTAGGAACAAACCTTGTGTAATTCACATAATTATCTCCACCTAAAATACCATAAATGAATGTACTTAGACATTTTTTGTCATTCAAAAAAGGTTTAATGGTATGTTAGCCAATCGAAAAACGTTGAGTGGTATAATTGGTGACAAAAAGAGAATATGTCCTAGATTGGCGTAACGTAAAAATGAATGTGAAGGGTATTTTTTGATATATTCTCTTATTAATTATATTACTAATATATTTATTATATTAATTATATTAGTAATAAAGGAAAATTTTCAAAAAATTGGGTGGACACAAGTACTTTCATATTATAATCTGATTAGGTTTGGCAGGTTTGGCATGCTAATATGCCAAAAAAGCTTGTAGGTACTTCTTATCTTTCTTTCATGTTCAAATGTCATTGTATTCAATTATATAAGTAACAGAATAATATAAGAAAAGATAAAAAATTATTTAGTAAATAAAAGATAAAAAAACAAAATTCAGTGACAAGAAAAAAAAAGTAAAATCTTTCTTTGGTGGTATTTGAACCAATTTTCACAAAAAATAAAAATCGATTTTTATAGTTTGCCAAGTAATTAAATTATGAGAAGAAAAGTGTAAAGGTGAGTATTACATCAAAGTAGTGGTGCCTAATTCTTCCAAATTAGAGAGGGTAGAATGTCGGTTCAATGTATTTTTAAATCTCATATAGTACATGATAGATAATATAAATATATCTAAAAAGTAGAACAAGGAAAAAACATGCACGGCCAATTGAATTTGTCTTCACATACTGATTAGTATTAGGGAATCTTGAAGATGATCCAAGCCAGATATTCTTTATAGGTTAAAAAACAAAAAGGGATAATCATAACCTTCAAGCTTTCTCAGCAATATGCATATTTTCCACAACCTTCCACCAAACCTTCAAGATCAGAAGAAACCTTCAAATTTGCAAATTAACCGTACTTCCTTTGTTTGGTTTTCACTAATTCACATTTTACATTATAAAAATAATCTGGTTATATAAACAAATTTTGATCTTTTTTAAACCCTAATTTAGTTGTGGGGGGAAAGAGGAGAGGAAAGGAAAAGGAGGGTGGCACCATTTAATTATATTCATTTACTTGGTATATAATTATTGATAGATCGTTTACGTTTGGGCGTACTGCTTTTAATTAGTTTCTTTGTTGGAGTTTCTAAAATGAAAATTCATTTCTGAAACTGAGGTTGAACAATTAATTAACAAGAAAGTCCGGTTTCGGATAAGAAAAAAGGGAAGAGAAAGTACTAACGAGGCCGGGGAAGCGAGGCCAGGAGCCATGGTCAAAAGCATCTCTAGCGGCCTTCACGGCTAGATCAACATCTTCCTTATCTCCTTCTGCAATTGTTGCCAGCACTTGTTCACTTCTTGGATCAATTGTTTCAAATGTCTTCCCTATTCATTCATAATCCCACTATGCTTAGTAAAATAGCAACTATTAATTTGTTCTGTATTTGCAAAGAAAATAACAGTAATAGATTGATGAAGTTCTGAGTTATTAATTTAATTACCTGAAACAGAATCAACGAAATCTCCATTGATAAAGAGCTTGGTGAACTTAATCTGGGGGATATTGTTGATGGTCGCCTTTGCATTTCCATTGGTTTCCGCTGCCATGGTTGGCGCTATGCTGCTGTGAATGTTAGGCCCAAAGTGAGGGGTTTCTGTTTAAGTATTTTTAAGTGACAGTATTTCTCCAATAAGGTACCGTACATACATTATTTATATAAGCCATCAACCTAATATCTAGTAAAAAATAGATAAATTATCTTACCCCTCCGATACCTTGAGAATATGGAGAAGCGTCGGGTTGGGATAGCTCCTAACATCTCTATAATATATATATATATATATTTTAAATATTTCTAATATATTATATTTTATTAATAAAACATATCAAATAAAATATAATACATAAGATAAGAAAAAAAGATGAATCTTAAAAATAATATTATAAAAATAAATATTATAAGAAATATCACAAGAATATTATAAATAGTGATGCCTTTTGGTTTGAAAAATGCCCCTTCTGAATTTCAGAAGATTATGAATGATATATTCATACCCTACAGTGACTTTATATTAGTCTATATAGACGATATCTTAGTATTTTCTAAGAATGTTCAACAACATTTTGAACACTTAGACATTTTTAAAAAATTGGTTATACAAAATGGTTTAGTTCTATCAAAACCTAAAATGGTTTTATTTCAAACCACTATTAGATTTCTGGGTCATAACATTGAAAAGGGGAAAATAATTCCTATTAATAGAAGTATAGAGTTTGCTTCTAAATTTCCAGATGAAATTCTGGATAAAACGCAATTGCAAAGATTTTTAGGCAGTTTAAATTATATTTCGCCTTATTATAAAAATTTAGCTTCCGATACAGCTATTTTATATGATAGATTAAAAAAAAAGCCTAAACCATGGACTTCTCAGCATACTGAGACAGTCAAAAGGATTAAAGCAAGGGTTAAATCTTTGCCTTGTTTGGTTTTAGCCAACCCTACTTGGCAAAAAATTATATTGGCTATGGAAGTATTTTAACCCAAATTTGTCCTGTTAATAACACACCACATTTAGTCAGATATTATTCTGGCAAATGGACTGATAGTCAGAGAAATTATGCAACAGTTGCTAAAGAAATCTTAGCAATTGTTAAAAGTATCTTAAAATTTCAAGATGATTTATATAATCAGAAATTTACTGTTATAACAGATTGCCAAGCGGCAAAATTTATGTTTAATAAAGATTTTAAGCATGATGTTTCTAAACAGATGTTTGCTAGATGGCAAGCTCATTTAGCTCCCTTTGATTTTAATATTATTTATAAGAAAGGTGAAGATAATAATCTTCCTGATTTTCTAACGCGTGAATATTTACAACATGCAGGGCAGGGGCAATAATCCTCGCGGCCGCGGCCGAGGCAGAGGTCATACCTCTCAGCCTAAAGAAAAGAATGTCATCATTCAGTATGGCAACAAGAAGCTGATAGCACAAAGTCTGACTCATATTCCAGAGAATGAAGCTTCGTTATATGAAGAGTTCAAAAGGCAGTATCTTGCTACTCAACAACAGAAGGAAGGTGAAACCTCTTCCTCATCCTATGCACAGGTGTTATCCGAAGAGGATTCTAAACCCTCTTATTATACCCATCCACATAAAGAAATGATATTTCTTTTAGAACCAAAAGATTTACAATGGAAAGAGAATCCATGGCTGTTGATGAACAGATATCTTGATGTGGCCTCATTTACAGCTACATCATATAAACAAAGACAATATTATGAGCAAATTCTGAAAGAATGCTCTTGTGAGATAACACATTTTTATCCTGGAGGAATCAAAACAGGAAATATTTATAATTTTAGCAAAATCGTTATTAAAAAGATTTTAGCTATTGAAGAGTGGGGTATTTCTCCTCTCAGAGAAAGGAATTTATAATTCCTGGAACTAAAAATGTTCTTAAATATAATTATTGGGATTATATTGATGCATTTCATAAAAGCATTTCTATATGAAAATCCAACCAAGAAACATACTTGGTTGATCAAAATTTGTGGGAATGTTTATAACAATCCTTTACCTAGTTGGGTTTTGACATGGTGGAACACCTATGGAACATCAGCCCAAATTCTTCCTGAACAGTTTAAAACTCTATATGGAGAATGGATTAATATTTCCCCAAAAGTCTATGATTATATCAGTCTAGACTTAGCATCAGAAGAAATTGCTTCTTTGCTATTCTTTATAGAATTTTCTATACCCTGGGTCTGGAAATGGACTCCAGAATTGGGTTATACTCCACAAAATATACCATGTATGCGTAGAGCTACTCATAGTAGATTTTGGGATCGACTACTCAAATTTGATCCTGAAACAAAAGCCATTCATGGTCAAAATATTTTGGATGAAATCAAATACAAAGTTGCTATTTATAAACAAAAGCAAGCTTCTGGTGATGTGAAACAGACTAATCCGTTTAGTCAGTTAGCTTCAATGCTCAAGCTACAACAAGATGTGATACCTAAAGAAGATTTGATTAAATCTTATATGCAAGAACTCAAGAAGGAGCTTATTAAAAATCTGCTCCCTGCCGACAAGACTGATATATCTATGGTTGGATCTTCTAATGAAGACTGTTTAGCAGGGGAGTCACAAGACCCTGAGGATGATATGCTGGACGATGATCTTGATGAAGATAAGATTGATCATATGGTCACTGAAATTGAAGATGCAGCACGACAAGCACTAAAGTGACACCTGCCGACACCCATGTGCTGCAGTCCCATCAAATTTGTCACTAGTGTCCGAGTAGGACCATTTCATAGAATCATAGACCTCAATTATATGTAATAGTACTAGATACTATTCGGATTTGAAATCTATTTGTAATAGAATAGATAATTTGGTTGGCGTCCGTTCTCCTCCTTGTCTATAAAAGGAAGGGAAGTCTTCATAAGTAGGACACAACTAGATACCACTAGACGTTAGTAGTACTCTCCCTCTCCCTCTCTCCTTGTAAAATGTTATCAATAAGAAGTTTGCAGTTTTCTTCTTCATCCCTGGTAATCTCTTTTCTCTTTTCCTTATTCTTATTCTGCTTTTATTTTGATTATTTAATATTATTGCATTTAGGATTAGCCTTTAGGATTAGCCTAATGGAAGGCTAAATCCTTTCATGTTAAACTATGGTATCATATATATCATGATAATTAGATTGTGAAGATCCGTATTTTGTCCGGATGGCTAGAAGTCTAATTTAAGATTTCAGATGGGTTATGAACTTTGGAACTGGCCTTAATTAGTAAAAGAATAAGGGGTAGCCTGTTGAAAGCCGTTGTGTGAAGGCGTATTAAGGCGTTGATCCCGGTTTTATTCTTTGCTAATTAGGTTGACGGGTCCAGATTTCATGTAAAATTTCTACCTTAACTCTGTAATCTTACATAGATGACTAGTTGGCTACCCTTCGGACCTCATATGGTATCAGAGCCATAAAATTGTTATGATATATAGGATCCATAGTTTAACATGAATTTCATATAAATTCAAATGAATTTATTAAAAGAAAAGAGGAACATTAAAAATGTTTCAAAACAAGAAATGGATATTCCTGCAAACTTGGAAGCACTTAATAAGTGGACAATTCCAAGGGTTGATTTGAAAACTGTATATCAGTTAGGAACCTTTGAAAAATTGGGTTTGAAACAAGTAGTTAAAACTACTGAAGAATCAGTTTCTTTAGATAATGAAGAAACTGAGATAAAATTATTATCATTAAATGATATACATAGATATAAAGATCTATATAAATTTATTCATATTGGATTGGTGCAAATTGCATTTAAACCTCTCACTTTAGAGGGTTTACCTGAAAGTTTTATTGCATGCCTAAGGGATGCAAGAAATCTAAATTGGAAACAATCACTTATAGGTGTGATCCAATCTAGCCTGGCGCATGGACCAGTTTATTTCAATGTTTATCCTAATCTTTCACTTTCTCTAAGTGATGTCAATATACTTGACACTTTAACATTAAATGTTAAGACTCATGGTTATAAGTATATTGCTGGGTCAGAATTAATATGTATTTGTTATAGAATTTATTATAAACCATTATTTACATTAAATCCTAATTGTAAATTAATGGACAAAAAGATTAATGAAACTGTTTTAATAGAAACAAATTTCAATAGATCTAAGATCTCAACCAGAAGAATCATAAAATGGGATGAAATTCCTATGCCTCCCCAGTGGAAGTTAGAAAGAACTGGTTATACCCAGTCAAAGTCTGAACATAATATTGATCATATTGAACAAACCCCAGAAGGTATTGTTTATATTCAAATGGATAATACTCCATCTCGATTGGGTGCTATCCCAAGGACTTATTCTACCAGATCTGAGCGTTCTTATATCTCACCTCTCGTAGAAGATAAGGATTATCTTCCTTACAGGGTTTCTACTTCCCAAGTAAGTGAGCATGATGAGAATAATCATCGTGTGGATAAAGTTTTAAAAACAAAAGAAAATATTGTTAAAGGTGTTTATAATACTAAAGATCCGGAGATAACCGAATCAGAAATGAATTTTTCATTATGAATTATACATCCAAAATTGATTTTAGACCTGGATCGGAAGCCAGGCAAAAAATTAAAAAAGAATTTGACTTACCCAGATGGGAACCATTTCGGAAGTGGTTTTTCTCAAATTTTGATGATATGTTAAAATATTCTATTTCTGAAGAATTTTATAAATGTTTATCTTTTCATAATATTTTATTTCCTTTTGTCCCATGGTTCATGACTAAGTATATTGAACCTTATATTTCTGTTTTAGAACGAGATTATAAACTCTTGAATGGTAATATTCTGAAAGGCGTATGGCCTCCTCAACAACCTTTTCTTTTAGAAAAAGAAAATACTGTTGTTAGTTTTTCAGCATTTTCTAAATTATTTGAAAATGATACTTTACATATTACTGTTAAACAGATTAATAAACTTATAGAACAACAAAATTATACAACATTTGTTTAACTGTTTTAGGAGAACAAATTCTCTCTCTTCATAAGAGAATTGATTTAATATTACAGAAGATTGATACATCTTCTTCTGAATCTTCAGAACACAAGGTCGTCATATCTGCTCCTCCTGTGCAGCCTCCTCCTGAAATTTATAATTATAAATTAAAAAAGATGTCAGATTTAGAGGAGATGCTAGATCAGAAATTTAAGAAATTAAATATAAATACATTAGAAAATGAATTTTATGATAAATATATCACAAACAAAGGATTATAAGCCTGTTATTCAAGATGAACTTAATAAGTTACATCAGTTTGCTGATAGACCTACTCAAAGAATTAATTATTATAGACGTCCCTCTCCCGTAGATATTCTACATGAGGAACAAGAATATATTAATAATAATAGTTATAATGGTAAAAGTATTTATGAATGGAATTTAGATGGTTATACTGAAAAACAGATTTATAATCTAACTCATAGAATGCTTATGTATAGTACTGTCAGTAAGCTGATTGGTAATAGTGATAGTAATATTGCAAAAATGATAGTTGCAGGTTTTACTGGCCAACTTAAAGGTTGGTGGGATCATTATCTCTCTTTACAAGAAAAGGAAACCATTTATCATACTCTTAAACAGGAAGAGAATGGTAATACTAGTGAACAAGCAGTTTATACACTAATTGTTACTATATTAGAACATTTCACTGGAAGAATTTCGGATGATAATGAAACTAATAGGACGTTATTACAAAATACTAGGTGTAAAACACTTACAGATTGGAGATGGTATAAAGACCAATTCCTTAATAGGGTTATGGAATTACCAGAGAGTAATAGCTCTCATTGGAAATCCAAATTTATTGATGGATTACCTCCACTATTTGCTGAAAGAGTAAGAAAAGCTCTTAGGAAAGATGAAATCTCTATTCCTTATGAAAGTTATACTTATGGCAGTCTCATAGCGACTTGCAGAACAGAAGGCCTAGCCTTATGTAATGAAATTAAGTTAAATCAACAGCTTAAAAGACAAAGACTAACTGAGAGAACTCAGTTAGGGCAATTTTGTAGTCAATTTGGGTTGGATATTCAACCACAAAGAAAACAAGTTCATAACTCTCATAAAAATGAATATTATCAGAAAAAGAAAAAGAAAAGATATTCTCAAGCTCAGCTTGAGAAAAAAGCTAAAAGAAAGTCTGATAGACTTGAAAGAAAGAAAGACAAAAGTAATATTGTCTGTTATAAGTGTAAACGTATAGGTCACTACGCTAATAAGTGTAGGATGAAACAAAAGATTAATAATCTTAATATTAGTGAAGAATTGAAAGATTCTTTAGAAAAATTATTTTTAGATTCAGATGATTCGGAAGATATTACTTCTGCCTCAGAAATAGATCAAATCTCTGATTCTTCTGATGAAGAAAATATGTGTCCTTGTAAACAAGGAAGTAGTAATTCTGAAAAAGAAAATTCAGATGATGATTACTACAAATTAATATCTCAATTTAAAGATTCAGATATAAATGTTTTAACTCAGAATCATATTCTAGAATTTTTAAAATCCATTAAAGACCAAGAATTAAGGTCTAGAATTATAGAAAATCTGGATGATATTCCATCTACTAGTACTCATAGTACTAAAAAAGAAGAGGAATTTATACCTAATAATCATCCTTATTCTATGACCGAAGTTTATAAACTCATGAAGCAAAGATATGAGGATTCTCATAAATCTCCTACTACATTAAATGATTTGTATGGAGAAATAAATAATCTTAAAAATGAAATCAAGATGTTAAAACAAATAAATAAACATCTTGATGTTAGAGTTTCTAATTTAGAAACTAAAAAAGATTATACTTTGGTTACACCAAATCTTTTTGACAATCTTAATAAGATTGGTGAAGAGCATTTCCTAACTGCTCTAGACATGATTACCTCATTCAAGTTTTATGTAAAAATTACTTTGCTAATAGCTCAAGATGAAGTGCAAGAGTATACTGCATTAATTGATACAGGTGCAGATATCAGTGTTATACAAGAAGGGTTAATCCCTACAAAATATTTTAAAAAAACAACTCATAGTTTGCGTCATGCCGGTGGTGATAAATTACAATCAATTTTAAACTACCCCGTGCATATATTTGTAATAACAAAGTTTGCATTCCTGAAAGCTTTTTATTAGCTAAAAATATAACTAACCAAGTTATACTTGGTACTCCTTTTATAAAAAAGATTTTTCCCATTACTTATATAGGAACTGATCGCCTTATAGGTACTTTTGAAAATACACCTGTGTCGTTTCAATTCATAAATGAACCAAATACAAGATTTGTAAATGAAATTAAGGATTTCATAATACGAAAACAAAATCAAATCAATTTTATAAATTTTGAAATTAACTCTTCTACTATGGAAGAAGTTTTACCAAATTCTAAATTACAGGAGAAGATTAAAAAACTACAGCATCATATATCTATAGAAATTTGTAATGATCATCCAAATGCTTTTTGGAGTCGTAAAAAACATGAAGTTAAACTTCCCTATAATGATGACTTTGATGAAAGTCAGATACCTACTAAGGCAAGACCTTGCCAAATGAATTCTAAATATTTAGAATTATGTAAAGAAGAAATAGCTTCTTTGTTACATAAAAAATTAATAAAGGAGTCAAACTCGCCCTGGTCTTGTACAGGTTTCTATGTTAATAAAAATAGTGAAATAGAACGAGGGGTATATTATATTTTATTAATAAAACATATCAAATAAAATATAATACATAAGATAAGAAAAAAAGATGAATCTTAAAAATAATATTATAAAAATAAATATTATAAGAAATATCACAAGAATATTATAAATAGATGCAAGTATCTCGGATTTTCTAATACATATATATATTTTTTAAATGGTCTAATACATATTCAAAAAGTAACTTTTTGCAACATTTCCTTTAATAATAGTTTTAAGTAGTAATAAATTATTTCTAGAAAAAAAAAAGTAGTAGTAAATTATTAAAGGAAAAAAAAAAGTTTAGTAGAGTATATACTAAAAAATGTGTTAAGGAGATTTGAGTATACGAACAGGACCAAATGAACTAAAATATATACAATAAATAAATAAATAAAATAAAAAATAAATAAAATATACGCATGCAAATGATTATTCATATATAATGGAAGATTCTTTTTAGATCGTTTGTAACATCTTCTTCTGTAACATCCTCCAGGATATTTTTATTTTGGCATACATTAATAATAAAACTTACCAAATTAAATATAAACTTTGGAGAAAGGATAAATCTTAAGAGAGAATATATATTATAAAAGGAAATGTTACGGGAGATGTTATAAGAAATGCTACACATGATTTTGGGTATATGAAATTGGCTTTTTTTTTTTTTTTTTATATTATTATTAAATAAAAAGGTTATCCACTCATATGAGATAAGCCAACACCAATACAATTAAAATAATTCTCAACATTTTTCCTCTAATACATTGAAAGAGAAAAGTTGATAGATTGAGAGAATTATAAAACAACTACATAAAAGGAATTGATAAATTGATATTTTTACTAGGATTTATGCTTAATTTAATATTTATTTTAATTAATTTCTAGTGTAAATTGAGCTTATTTAGAACAAATAACTTCTTTTATACTTTATTTAAATTGTAGCGGCTCAAGTGAAGATAAGGAGAAATTAGAAGACTAATGTGCAAAAGAGAAATTTTGAATGAAAGACATAAGGCGCGCGATTTGTGTTTTCTGGTGCAGATCTTTTTTGTCATGTTTTTGGCTCCGGATTCATGGGGAACAGTCGCCGTATATATTTTAAACCCGATCCAGTAGGTTTCTGGGACAAAAATCTATGGCTCGGTGTTTGATTCTTAATACACGCGGTGCCGGATTTGTGTTCTCGGCGCCAGAATTCTCCCGACAGTAGCTTCTAATTTTTTATTTTATTTTCTTTTAGAAATTGTTCGTTTTAATATTTTTAGAGTTTTAGTAATTTTTTTTCCGATTTTAAAAATTTCTTTTTAAGTCTGTAACTTCCATTTAAATAGAGGAGCTTAAGGATCATCTAGTACATAATATTTTTGCATCTCTTTTTACCGAAGACTCAAAAGACGGATTCGGGCCGGCTCTTCAGGCTTCTTCTAAACCTTCTTTTTATTTATTTGTTTAGTATGAGTAGTTAAGTCTCTTTTGACTAAGGCCTTCTTTGAAGGTCGAAACTTTTATGCAATCTTTTATCTTGTGCATGGTTAGTTGTTATTACTTGTTCTTAATGCTTGCAATTTTTTGGGTAAGTGTTGCATGTTTTTAGATTGCATCTAGTGATCGAGAGGTATTAGGTTTAATTGAGGTAATAAAAACACATCGTAAAACTGACTAGAGATAGATTCGGTTTCGTTGTACGGTTTCTAATAAATAGGAAATGAAAGTTAGGGAAGGTCCACAGAGGTGTATGATTTTTTTCGATAATTAAATCATGTAAAGATACGATTGGTATATTAGCGAGGCTAGGAACTTTTCAACCAAGAGATGGATCTAACTTAATCTCAGGAATTCTACCGTTAACTAGATCAAGAGTTATTCATCAATAAATCAACCATAGACATAACAGAAGTAAAATGAATTAGGGTGCCTTAGTCCGTTTTTCATAAACTTTTTTTTTTCAAAAAGTTTCTTTTATCGTTAATTTTCATGATTAGTATTCATTAGTTTTTAATCATTATATACAAATCAATCAACTTTATTTTTGGTTTAGGTCTTGTTATAAGTGGACGACCAGTTAAATAGCAATTTTCGTGAGACGATCTTTATTCACTACTTTATTACTTACTAAAATATTTGTGCCGTTGCAAATTTTACATCCAAAAATATTTAAAACCCCACAGGCTACGCTGACAAAATATACTAGTACTATTAAAGTCAATAAACATATAATAATCTTGATCACAAGTTGTCATTCATTTGTTATGTTTTCCTCGCGTTAGGAAATATATGTCGCCTTTCCTAGTTGTATTCTAGAGGTGAAAATTATTCTACACACATATATTATAAATAGAAATAAATGAAAAATGAGACAAACACCCTTTAATTTTGTAATTATTTTTCCCGTATTTTTTATCATTCCCTCCGATTTTTAATAGTTATCATGTTTTAGACATCACACATATTAAGAACTTTAGATATTTTTTTCTTATATGGACTAGAATGTCCTTCAAATTAACCTTTCTCATTATTATTATTTTTACAAGTTCAAATGTTAGAAGAGTTAAAGGGGTTGAAATTTATATTTTATGGAAATTTATAATGGAAAAAATTAATTAAATTATTTTCACAATGTGACTAGTAAAAAAAATATAAGAATTGATACAATATGACCGGTAAAAAAAATTGGTAGAGTATTTCTCAAGGCCTTCAATAAAAGTCGCCCCTTGTAGAATAATACGATAGAACTAAAAGGGAGATTAAAACAAATAAATCCCAAGAATTACACCTTACTCAATAGATTATTTAAAATTAAGAATCGAAAAATTTACCTTGATCCATCGCGATTGAAATATTGAAGATCGGGTTTGAATCTTCTAATTGTTACGTACATAGCCGTTTTTCAAAGAGATGGAGACTTTTAGAGTAGACTAATGGTCTAAAGAATACGTGCAATCAGGGACTATAGCCTTAATATATAGGTGTATTTGCTAAACAGCCCATCATAGTTTTGCAATACAACTCCTAAGTTCTATACATTTATAAAGAGACCCCACACTTTTATTAAGATAACAGACTCACACATATAAATATAGATTACCTTAATTGAGTCTCGAAATATGTATAATAACAAACACATAATTAAATTAAGCAATACATATACATCTACATGTCCAAATGCTATATATAAATACGTGTGCATATGAATTAAGTACAAAGTTCTAACAATCTCCTACTTGGACTAATATTCATGTATGCACTTGTCCAAACAATTATGTGATTGTCACTATAGTAGCTACTACACTTTAATGTATCATCTTAAACAAACTCTATCCATTAATTTCATTAATACACGGATCAAAGGGACTTTCACTGAATTAAAAGAACCGTTAAACCCATCATTGGTCACATATATTAATTCAACAAAACGACCTGAGTTGAGTGTGGATGTGTAGCTTGGAAATTACATGTGAATGTAATCTATGCATGCCTATTTCCAATTGGTCCAACAAAATTGAGATCACTGCAACATATAAATAGGAAATAAACAACTCAATAACATGGTCTCAATGAGCAAATGATAGAAAAATTATTGTCATATTAATAATAATAAATAAATAAAGTATGACCATAAATACATATACAGACTCCTACTGAACTTAGACACCATCTAAAGATACAACACCCATATGGGTAGTATGTTCTGTAAAGACCTTCGATGTCAATACTTAAGTTAGCAGATCCGCAAGCATGGAGCCTGACCCAATAAGCTTAATACTAATTATACCATTCTGAACTCGCTCTTTTACAACTAGAAACTTGAGGTTTTTTTACTTAGATTTTGTTGAGCTCCTATTATTGTTATAATAGTAGACTGCAGCTTTTTTATTACAAAATAATTTAAGTGGTCTATCAATATTGTCAACCACATGCAGTCCTGTAATGATATTACGTAGCCAAATAGCTTGATTTGATGTCTCAAAACATGCTACAAATTCTGCCTCCATAGTTGAAGAAGCAATGATTGTCTATTTGACACTTTTTCATGATATCGCCCCTTTAGATAGTAGAAAGTATATCCTGATGTAGATCTCATGCTATCTTGATATCTACCTAAGTCGAAATCTGAATACCCAATGATCTCAAGTTTGCCCGACTTTCTATAAGTGAGCATGTAATGTTTTGTTTTATGCAAATACCTCATGACCCGCTTGGCTGCTATCCAATGTGCAGGACCCGGATTACTTAGATATCTGCCTAGCATACCAACTATGAATGCAAGGTCTGGACGACTACAGCCTTGTGCATACATAAGGCTTCCAAACACTGAAGCATAAGGAATACCTTCCATTTTCTTGGATTCAAAGTCATTATTAGGACACTGTTTGAAATGAAACTTATTTCCTTTTGCCACAGGAGTATCAAGCGGTTTACGATCTTGCATTACAAATTGCTGTAATATCTCCTCGATGTATCCCTTTTGTGACAATCCAAGAATTCCTCGAGAACGATCTCGATGAATTTGGATTCCTAATACAAAATATGCTTCACCAAGATCTTTCATCTCAAATTGTTTCAAGAGAAATTTATTAGTTTTATGCATTAAATCTACATCCTCACACACAAGCAAGATGTCATCCACATAAAGTACTAAAAAAATGTACTTATTTTTACAGAACTTGTGATACACACAATCATCTACAATGTTTGTCTCAAAATCAAAAGACAATATCGCATTGTGAAATTTATAGTACCACTGACGAGAGGCTTGTTTGAGCCCATGATGGATTTCTTAAGTTTACAAACCAATTGTTTAGAATTTTTGGATTTCAAACCTTCAGGTTGTACCATATAAATTGTCTCATCAATGTTTCCATTGAGAAAAACTGTTTTAACATCTATCTGATGTAACTCAAGATCAAAATGTACCACTAGTGCCATAATTATTCTAAAAGTCTTTCGAAGAAACAAAAGAGAAAGTCCCTTTGTAGTAAATGCCTTCCTTTTGAGTAAATCCTTTAGCGACTAGACGCGCTTTATATCTCTCCACATTGCCTTGGGAATCCCTTTTGGTGTTAAAAACACATTTACAACCAAATGGTTTCACACCTTCTGGAAAAGGAACGAGATCCCACACGTTATTGTCTTTCATGGATTGAATTTCTTCACCTATGGCATTTATCTATTTACGAGCATTCGAGCTTCCAATGGCTTGACAAAAGATGATTGGATCATCTTCTGCCGAGTCAATGTTTTTCATATGCTCATTAAGATACACAATATAGTCATTTGAAATTGCGTTTCTTCTTTCTCGAATGGATCTTCTTAAGGGTACTGGTTCTTGAGGTTGTTAAGGTTGCTCCACAGTAACAATAGGTTGAGGAGCAACTGGATGATCAATTTCTGGTAAAGCCTGTTGATCTATATTATTAGGAAGCATAACATTGTCATGTACAGAATTTTGTTCTTGAATGAGATCAAGTACGAGAACCTGCACATGTTCAAGAATAACACTAGGAACGAGAACTGAGTTCTCATCAAAGACAAAGTTTCTTGCCTTACCTTCCCTTCCAACCTCAATATCCTCAAAGAACTGGGCATTTCCCGTCTAAAAAAATGTTCTATTTTGGGAATTATAAAACTTGTAACCCCGTGACCGTTCAGAATATCCAACAAAATAGCAACTAACTGTTCTTTCATCTAATTTTTTCTCATTAGGCTTATAAGGCCTTGCCTCTGCTGGACATCCCCATATCATTAAATGTCTTAAGACAGGTTTCTTACCTGTCCACAACTAATATGGGGTTTTTGTAATTACTTTAGTTGAAACTCTATTTAGTATATAGACTGCAGTTTTAAGTGCATCCCCCTAGAGTGATTCTGGTAAATTAGTATGAGAAATCATACTTCTTACCATGTCCTTAAGGGTTCTATTTCGTCTCTTAGCAACTCCATCATGCTAGGTGACCCCATCATAGTATACTGAGGGACAATCCCACACTCTTCTAAGAATTTGGCGAATGGCCCTAGACATTGTTCACTTGAACCATCATTTCTGCCGTAATATTTACCTCCACGGTTAGATCTGATGCATTTAATCCTTTTGTCTAGTTGATTTTCAACTTCAGGTTTAAATGCTTTGAACTTATCCAAGGCTTGATTTATCATGTATCAAATATACGCAACCATAACGAGAGTAATCGTCTATGAACATTATAAGTACTGTTGACCATTCCAAGAAGTCAAAGAGAAATGTCCACATATATCCGTATATACTAGTTCTAAAACATCTTTAGCTCTCTTGGCACCTACCTTTTTCTTGTCTTTTAATTTACCGTTAATATACCTGATACATATTGTATTATCCGAAGTGTCAAGCGCGTCAAGAATTCCTTCAGACACAAGTCTATCAATTCTCCTTTTGGAGATATGACCAATCTTTTGTGCCATAATGAATAAGAGTTCTCATTAGTTAATTTTCGTTTAGTACCACGTGTACTTACATACAAGGATTCATTAGAAGAAGTGGTCTCAAGTTCATATAAATTATCATAAGGATATAAAAAACCAATTCCTAACAATTTAGAATTAAAATAGAGACGACACTGTTTATTACCAAATGAACATAAAAAACTTTCTTATCCAAAACAAGAATACAAACTAAATTGCGTCTAAATGATGGTATAATGAATGTCTCTTTTAATTCTAGAAATAAACCAGTATTTAATGATAATTTAAAAATGTCTATAGCTTGAACTTGTGTCGTACTGCCATCTCCCTTATAGATGAATCTTTCATCATCTCTTGGTTGGTGGCAACTCTGGCAACCCTGCATAGATATACTTATATGAGTAGTGGCAGCAGAATGTAACCACCAAGTATATCTTGGCACCGAAACTAAATTAACCTCTGAAGAGACAAAAGTTAGAGGCATACATTTTTTTCACGCGCCATGCGTAATACTTGGGGCATTCCTTCTTAACATAAGGGGATCTTTGTAGAAAAACACTTTATGTTTTTTGACTGATTCTTCTGTTTTTTCTTCACCGATGTATCCGCAGTTATTTTGCCCTTTCTTTTCTTGTTACCTTTTGAGAAAGAGATTAACACTCTCAACCTTACGTTGCTTTATTCTTTCTTCCTCCTGCACTAAATGTAAATGTAAGATGAGTTCATTGACTGTCCATTTGTCTTTTTTACAGTTGTAACTCACTTTAAACTGGCCAAATTGAGGAGGTAGAGAGACATCAAAACAAGGTACATAAGTAGATCATCAGGAAGATCCAACTTCAGCTTCTTAAGTTTTGATATAATATAAGATATCTCGAGAATGTATTCCCTAATGTGTCTCGAACCATTGTACCTCATGGCTGTGAGTTTACGTGGTTGCGTAATAATCTCTGCATGTTTGCTTTTTATAAAGCGTTGTTCCAACTGTTCGAGAAACTTAACTGTATTATTTTCATATGTCATGTTAGTAAGAAAAGTCTCTGGAATTGTACTCTTCATGATTATTATACTTAACCTATTTGACCGTTCCCACCGAACCATTCCCCTCTGTTGTTCAGAGATACTAGTATCCGTCAGCTCAACTGGTCATGGCTCCCTAATGGCTAAGTCCAGATCTAGACAACCCAGATGAACTGTAACCTTATCTTTCCAAGCTTTAAAGTTGGTACTGGTGGAATATTAATCAAATTAGCAGATAATTGAGCATAGAGATACCAGTAACTGTAACAGAAAACATAATATAACAAAAATAAATAAAGCTCACTCATAGATTAAAAAAAATATATATTCATAACAACATCCGATCACAAGAATATTGGTGCAACACTAAGTCTAGTCTTTGGATAAGAAGTTAGCTTGCAAGTGATTTTCTTGATGTAGTAATCGAATACTAATAGTAAAATACAGTCAAGTATCAAGTCTTCCTTTGGGCCGACCTAACACTTACTATGGATACTTAATAACTATTACATGTTTATCACCACATGTGTTTGTAACTCTCAGCCTGACAATAACAATCTTCCTTTGGGCCAATTGCTTCTCGCATAAGAAATACAAAACACGACATCTAGTAGTTCATTATCGAAAGATTTTAATGAGAGGGCCTACTTTGGTAGGATGCCACTTCCACCAATCAATATAAAGCTACTAGACATGCTCATTAGAGTAACCTAAGTTGTTATGATTAAAAAAACTTTAATTACATATATATATATATGTATATATTTATATATAGAGGTCACTTAAACGATTGAAAAACAAAATTGTCTCAACTCCACAACAATAACAATAATATTGCATAACAGAAGATCATGAATGCTTCAAATCATTCATATAAAAAAAGTAATAGTAATATAATAATATATAAAATTGATCCCAATACAAAATTGATCCCGTATGCATGCTGTGAGACTTAATAACCATAACTGCATGAAAACAAAAGCTTTCGGCTCTTTTTTTTAAATAAAAAAACCATCACCGAATACGCAAGCTGAAGACCCGAACAAGAAGAACAAAAACCTTGACCAATACCATTGTACAAAGACAACTACTATACAACGATAACCATTCTCCATTGGTGGTTTTAAAAAAAATGCCAAGCCCTTGATCCACATTAAATCCGAAGAACAGAGAACAAAGCGGCGGCAAAAAAAGTTTCATCAAATTAATCATCAAAAGAAATCAAATCTTGAACAGAAATATGATCCAGTCAGTTTTTTTTTTCTTCTTATAAAAAAACGATTTTTGAAAATCAAACTACAAATCAAGAATCCAAACAATCTTTGACGTAAGGAGGCTCTGATACTAATGATAAAACTAAAGAGGAGATTAAAACAAATAAATCTCAAGAATTAAACATTGCTCAATAGATTATTTAGAATTAAGAATTGAAACATGTACCTTGATCCATCGCAATTGAGAGATTAAAGATTGGATTACGCATGCAACCGTTTTTTTCATAGAGATGGGGACTTTTAGAGGAGGCTAATAGTGTAAAGCGTATGTGCAATCAGGGACCATAACCCAATATATAGGTGTATTTGCTAAACAGCTCATCATAGTTTTGCAATACAACCTCTAGGTTTGTACACATTTATAAAGAGACCCCACACTTTTATTAAGATGACAGATCCACCTATATAAACATAGATTACCTTAATTGGATCTCAAAATATATATAATAACAAACACATAATTAAATTAAGCAATATATGTATGTCTACATGTCCAAATGCTATACATAAATACGTATGTACATGAATTAAGTCCAAAGATCTAACATATAACCTATTTAAAAGCACTCAGGATAGTCTGTAACATTTCCTGTAATATCTTCTTTTATAATATGTTTTCCCCTTGGGGTTTACCTTTTTCTCTTAGGGTTTATCTTTTATTTGGTAAGTTTTACTAATAAAATATACTAAATTAGGAATGTTACAGAGAGTGTTACAGGAAATGTTACAAAGAATCTGAACCGATTTAAAAGGAAGTTAGAATTGAATCGAAGCTATTTCAAAAAGGAAGTTAAATTCCACACTGAACAATAAACATGAGTCAAGTATTACTACATCAATTTCGTATTGTAAAGAACTTTGATCATTTCGCACAAATTTAAAAAATTTAAATTATTATATTTTTAAAGATAAAATACCTCTAATACCCTTATCTTAAAAAATAATTAAATTGAGAAGAAAAAAATTTGGGTGAAAAAGTGAAATAGTGATAGAATATAAAAAATAATGCGAAAGATTTAAAAGTTGACCGGAAGATATTTTGAATAAGGTGATAAGTGGTAATTACTATGCATTGGGAGATTAAGTTAGTAAGGGTATTATTGAAAAAAAATTAAAATAGCGAGTTCCTTATATTATGAAAGGTTAATAGCAAAATACTCCTATCAAGTGTAGGATTACATGCACTTTATCCCCAAAGTTGAAAACTAGACAGTTTATCCCACAAAAATATATAAAATGTTCATAATATTCTTTCATGTAATTATGGTTTATTGCAAAATAACTCCTCAAATTCAATATAAAATCATTTTAGTCTATAACTTAAATTTATAGTTATAGTTCATTACAAAGTACTTCAATAAAATTTGTAATGATATCTTTTTGGTCTATATTT
Organism: Catharanthus roseus; assembly: GCA_028651295.1. Classification (NCBI taxonomy): domain Eukaryota; kingdom Viridiplantae; phylum Streptophyta; class Magnoliopsida; order Gentianales; family Apocynaceae; genus Catharanthus; species Catharanthus roseus. Next base: position 1,680,117 of record JAPQWS010000087.1, read on the forward strand.
GATTATTTAACTTGAAAATTTTGATTATTTGAAGAAAATTAGTAAGGTGATTTTAAATTTAATTCAATGAAAAATAAAATATTCGAAAGTAAAGTACTAAAATAATAGAGGAAAATCTAATTTTTTTTCCTTTCCAGTAAATACTATTAATTTATTACACATAATTAGTTACAAATTCTAACCATTTCTTTATTTTTATAAAATAAAATACTTTTATTTCAATTAAATAATCATTTTAAAGAATATATATAGACTAAAAAAATATTATTATTATTACAAAAGCACTTACATAAAGTTTGTAACAATCTTTTTTTAGTCTATATTCTTTCAAGATTGATTATTTAACTTTAAAAAACTTGATTATAAGGAAAAAAACAAGACAAATTTAAATTAATAGTATTTACTGTAAAGAAAAACAATTAGATTTTCACTTATTATTTTAGTACTTTACTTTCGAATACTTTATTTTTCATTGAATTAAATTTAAAATAACCATGCTAATTTTCCTTAAATAATTATATTTTTTAAATTAAATAATCAATCTGTAAAAATATAAAATACAAAGGTATCATTAGAAATTTTATGAAAGTATTTTTTAATAAACTATAATTATAAATTAAGGTATGGAACTTTAGGAGTTTTTTTGCAATAAAACATGAGTTACATAAAAAGTATTTTGGGCATTTTACATATTTTGAAGGGGTGTAATCTTGTAAACTCAAACAACAATTTCATCGACAATTTTTTTTGGTAACTTGATATTCAAGAACCATTCATTAATTCAAGAAGAATCTTAGACATGAGATAAAAAAATAATAGTACAAAATTGATATAATACATTAAACCACTCTTTAAATTACTTGAATTTAAATACCCTCACTTATATTAAGTAAAAAATTTTAAGTGAAAGAATTTGCACTATCGAAACACACTCTTCTTACCAACCTCATCGCAATTGCATGTGGATTGATACCTATAATCCACATATTTATACACTTTTCGACTTCTCGATTGATACGTATAATCTACATATTTGTGGGGGTGGGTGGGTATAATATCTGCCGAATAAGAGGCCCCATTTCGGTATGGAGCCCTGTTTCAGAAAATTGAGTTCAGTTGGTTCTGGGACTGCAGAGTTAGTCCCAAGAAAATTACGAAATTTTGAGGCTGCAAAGTCGTTTCTGGTCGTCCTTTTATTTTTGGTTTTGGAAATAAACAAGAAAAAGTACTGAAACCTCTTCAAAACGAGGAGAATGACATGAGTTCAGAAGGAGTCATCCCAAAAAAAACTCCCCCAACCCACGCATGGAGAAAAAATAGTATTAGTACTATGAAAGGTGTACATTGGCTTTCCCAATCAAAGAACAAACTGTTAAACTTTAGAAATTTGCCAAAATCCGGGGCAATGTGATATTGTGGCTGATGAAATCATAGTATTAGTTTTACCAAGGGCATCAAAATAATAAACTCCAAAGTGCGAACACTTGATTTGTGCTGCTGAAATAGAAGTGCATATTTAGTTTGATTTTTTTTTCAACATTATGTCAAATAGTGTGCTTGATCTCGCTCTACGGCTTTATATGTGAAAAAGAAAGGGAAAAAACACTTAATAATCGGGAAAAAAAAATACTCTCCCTTGGTCTAAAGCTGAATATCTACTTTTGTTCTATATTTACTCAAAAATCTGTAAAAGTAAAAATTAGTAAAAATAAATAGTTGGATGTGTTTACACAAAATCATTTGATAATGAAAAATTTAGAAAATAAATTGATTGTCTTACACAAAATAAGGTAAATTATGATATTAATATGGGTGTTCATTTTTATTACCTAATGGGGCACATTATAAAATTATTGTTAGGGTGTCTATTTATGTCAATTGTCCATTTAAGTCCATAAATTTAAAACTAAGTGTTTTGGATAAGAGTGGACAACTTATCCATTAATCATACTCCCCTCTAATATCCATCTAAAACCCACTAATCCACCCATTTGCCACCTCTAATTTAATACTACTATTTCATATTAATTATCGATTGAACATATTTTTTTTTGTTTCAAAATATCTATTACTTTCGTAGATTGAGAGAATATTAAATAATATTTTTTTATCCCCTATCTTATTAAAATTACACAGTTATTAAGAAATTTTTATTAGCATTATTAATAACAGTCAAATAGTAATTTAGTCTATTTCTTTTTTAAATCTAAGACAATCTAATTATTTTTTTAATTTTTGTACCATGTTTTAAAGTGATATTTAATACGAAATGAAATTTTATCTATATTTCAATATAAACAGAAATACTACTGCTACCTTTTGTTTAGGACATAATGTTATCGGGCTATCTCTAAAAGGGCCTGAAAGAAAATGCAGTTAGAAAAATTGAACTCTCGTGAATCAATCCTTTTCAACCCAAAATAGGAAAACAAAAGATAGAGGATTCGATAGTGATACTCGGCCTAGTCCAGCACCTGACCCATTAACTTCCAAATATAACGTCAATTGGGTCAGCACTTATTTTGTGGGTTGGATTCTGGAATCTTGATAATGACTAGATTTGGAAATCTTTTGTTATGGAAACATCAGATATTAATGGTATACAATCTGACTGACCACAGCAACCGCAGTAATTGGTCTAGGTTAATGCCTGATTCATAACTTTTTCAACATAACATTATATACAAAAATTGCTTTCGACAAGAAAAGGTGGCGGGATGAATTCCCACCCGAATGGCCGATCTATTGATAGTTTTATATGCATAATTTAATATTATTTGGATTTTTTTTTTTTCAATAGGTACCATATCAAATAAATTTTTTTTTCAATAGGTATTCTCCTCACCTATATGTATCATTCTTTATTTTTCTGTATGGTGTCTATTGTGGAAACTTGTAGAAACTTTATTTCTTTTGGTTCCTTTAGATTAATTCCAAGATCAAAATGCTTTATCTGTTCTTCAACCGTTTGATGTCCCTTTTTAGTTGGCATAGCAACAAGAGACTCTTTGCCAAGCTCACCAAGAACAACAGCTAGAAGACGGGCTACTAATGGAAACTCAAATTCAAGAAGTTTCTCACACTCTGCTCATTACAATTTGATTCCTCCATTGCTATTGGTTCTTTACAATTAAACTCAGTGTCTGGGTGTTTTATTACTTGCTCTTCATTAGTTTGATGTCCCTCATCAAATGGCATGGCAAAGTCAGGCTCTTTTTTAGCTTCACCAAGAATTATGGGTTCCACGAACTCATTATCAATTTATTTCTCCATCATTGTTGGCTCACGGGAACTTGCATTAAGATCAAGACACTTTACCTGCTGTCTGTCAGTTTGACTTTTCACAGATCCACTTCAAAGCCAGTCTCTATTTTAGCATCCCAAAGTGTCAAGGGTTCCAAAAAAAAAAAAAACTCATTATCAATTGATTTCCCGTCGTTGTTGGTCGGTGGTAAGTGTTTTGATGTCCTTCACCCGATGACAAGTCAAAGTCAGATCCCTTTCAACATCATCAAACATCTTTGACGATGATGGTTGGGAATGATTTTTATGGGAAGAAGACAATTTTCTTTTTTTATTATAAGTCCTACATTTATATTTTACAATTTTTTTTTTTAAAAATTACGTTTTATTTTTCTATTACAATCTAAATAAAACTTATCATGGACCTTACATAAATCGATTTATTAAAAAGAACCTAAACAAATTACTATCAAAAGATACTCCTATGCAAATTTCCTAAAAAGAGAAAAAAAGAAAAAAAAACCCTATGCAAAACTGATGAAGGTGTGAAATGATCCCTGCTCATGGCACATGATTTGCACAAACATATTTATTTACTTTTAACAAATACATTCATGCCATATATATAATTTAATGATTTGGAATCAAATCTTTGATTATTTTCTATAGCAATAGTATTCCTAACTATAAAGTACGATGATAGAATATAGTTGGTGAAACTAATGGTCCTATGATTACTAGAATTAAAATTATATTACTAGAATACGAAGTTGCAAATATATTACTAGAAACGGGTAATGGTCCTCTAGTTATTAATCCGCCAAAAAGGAAGATCAAGTCTCATGAGGTCGCAGGAATTTTTTCAGAATAATCCTCTAAGATGCCAAAAATCAAATTAGAAGAAGAAAGTAATTTTGATTCTACCTAAGCGACGTCCAAGATCTACTTCCTTAAGTGCTACATAATTCATGTTTGGGGTTTTGGAGTTTCCCTCTACTGTTGGTCTGGCTTTGATTCATTCACTGGAGGAAGCTGAAGAGAATAATGATTTGCATTTTCAGTGTAAGCATTATTCATGGAAGAATTGAAGATGAGTTACCTTCTTCGACTTTCAATAAAATCATGTACCATGTCAGATTAGATCCATGAGATGCCCTTGTAATTGAAGTTAACGTTTTTCTTCAAGATTTCATTTGGAGAGTATTGAGGATATTACCTTCTACTTCAATTCCATCTCCCAGGTTTGCTTTATGGAATCCATTGTTAATCTATACTCAATTGGATAAAATTTAGATATGGGTTTGTCCGGTCCTCCAGTCATCCTTAATGTCCTTATACTTATTCTAAGGCTTGGGACGTTAAAAGGGTAAATATAAATGAGTTTGTTAGGCGTTTTAGTTACTAGCAAAAAGAATCCCGAACCCTTATTTGGCAAATAGCCAGTCTCCTTCCTCCACAACTCTCGTTGTTATATGAAATTTTGTCTCAAGATAGGTTTAGATAATGAGAAATCTTAAAGGCATTATTCTGACATTCAACTAGAGGTGTAATGAAATTAGGGCTTATACAAATTGAAGACAGGTTGAGATATTCAATTATGGAACTTTCATTTTCATACAAAACTTGTAAATTAATTTTGTACCTTTCACTTCAAAAAATAAAAAATCTGTTTTGGTTTTAAGCTTTTTTAAATTGAAAAATTGAATACTCTTTAAACTAATATTTATTTATAGTTTAAAGCTAATAATTTCATTTGATTTAGAGTTTAATTGAGATTATTTTTAAATGTAAATACTTAATCTTGTATATTTTTTCAGGATAATTTGATTTTCAGATTTTTTTTTTTAGTACGGTAGATTGGACGTAAGATGAAAAGTAAGCTTTAAATTAAATTTTTGCAATGAGTTCAGAGTTTAAATGTACCCTTAATATGCACGGCACATGCACATGCACAAAATATGCAAAGATTAATTGAGAAGAAGAAACTAATTGCGAATCGATCGAAGCAACTTCCATGATCTTCTTCCACGTGTAACATCATTGTACCTTATCTATCCCTAGGTTCTACAGAATTATAGGTTTTTAATATTTTTCAAACAAGATGATGAGAAACGAAGAACGCAAAGTTGCGAATATCTTTCCTGAATGTGAAGTTGAGATTTATTCATTAGAGATCCATTAGCAAAATCAACTCCTTACTCTAAATAACTATCACATAATTCTTTCATTAATTGAAGCAGAGAAAAGTTGGGAGATAAATTTTTGTATGACCTCATCATTTATTCTCTCCAAATTTGAGATCTTTCTATGAATTTAGACCTTGAAAATTATTCTATCCATTGGCATGATTATACTTTAAACAAATCTTCACCTGGCCTCATTTGGATGAAACTAAGTCGAAAGTATATTGAAGATGGCCCTAAAGTTGCTTGGTAAACCAATAGGTTGGTTTAGCTCATCTTAGCCAATGGTTAACAAAGTCAAAGAAGGAAGGGAAAGATGATTAAGAGGTTGTTTCCTTTCTCGCTTAGTCATATTCACGTCATTAAAAATCTAATTGATTTTTCCCTTTACTTTTGAAGAAAACCAGGTTCATTAGGTTCTTGATCAATGACAATACTCAATCATTTGGTGTATTCAAGAAACTAAATTTTTTCCCCTAGTATTTACTGAAACCGAATTAGATGGCTCTGCCAATTTTGTGCATTTGAAGGTACTCATCTTCTTCGAGATATATTATTCTTCTGCAGTTATCCAATGTCGATGACTCTTGATCTTTAGGTGTATTTCCATACAGCTTCTTAATTGGAGGTTCTAATTCTTCGAAATCATTCTTCTCAACCACCTTGTCATTTCCAATTCAAATATAGCATCCGCGAGTATATGATAATTAAACTCCTCGATAAGCTTTCAATTCCAATTCTAAAAATTTTGCAGACGTTTGAGCACTGGTTTGACGATTTCTAGAACGATGCCTACTGTTGGTGGTAAGTGTTTTGATGCCCTTCATCTGATGACAAGTCAAAGCCAAGATCCCTTTCAATATCACCAAACATCTTTGGTGATGATTGTTGGGAATGATTTTGATGGGAAGTAGACAATTTTATTATTATATCCTATTTTATATCTTACAATATTTAAAAAAATTACTTTTTTAATATTCAATCACAATCAAACTAAAACCTATCATAGACCTTATTCAAATGGATTAATTAAGGAGAACTTGAAATAAATGACTATCAATATATACTCCTGTGCAAATTCCCTCAAAAAAGAAAAAAAACCTTGTGCGAATTAGACAAAGGTGTGAAATGATCCCTAGTCATGGCATATGATTTGCACAAACTTTTTTATTTAGTTTTTTAACAAACACATTCATGCCATGTATATTATCTAATGACTTGGAATCAAATCTTTGATTATTTTCCATAGCAACAGTATTCCTAACAACATACTCTAAAGTACGATGATAGAATACGGCTGGTTAAGTTAATGGTCCTCCAATTACTAGAACGAAAAATACATTACTAGAATACGAAGTTGAAAATATATTACTAGAAATAGCTAATGGTCCAATAAATTATTCATCCACAAAAAATGAATATTAAGTCTCATGACATCTTGGAAATTTATTTAGATCAATCTTCTAAGATGCCAAAATGAATGAGAAAAAGAAAGTAATTTTGATTCCACTGAAGATCCATAATTTACTTCTACAAGTAACATTGTCGTACCTAGTCAGTCCTCAGGTGTTACTAAATTTCTGTTTTGGGTTTTCAAGTTCCTTTCTAATGTTCGTTGGACTGCGATTCATCCACTGGAGAAAGCTGAGGAGAATAATGATTATAACAGAAATCATATTTTTTTTTCTTCAATGTAGGCATTATTAGTAGAAGCAATAGAATGAGTTACCTTCTTCGACTTTTGGTGAAATCATGTACCGTGTCAGATCAGATCCAAGAGATGCACTTTTAATGAAGATTAATGTTTGTCTTAAAGATTTGGTTAGGAGAGTTTTGAGGATATTTTCTCTACCTAGATTCCATCTTTCGGGTTCACTTTATTGAATCCATTGTTAATCTATACTCAATTGGTTTTCAGTCATCCTTCGCGTCCTTATACTTTTGGTTTTTTTTTGGGGCTGGGCCCATTTTAAAAAAGCCTAGACTGAAGTGGGCCGTTTTTTTTCCAATTCAGGCCGTAACGCACAATGGTTGTGCGTTATCTGTAATGATAACGCACAACCATTGTGTGTTATCAGTTCATTAAGCTAATCAGCCAACGTGGCTGGTAATGCACAATCAGTGTATGACTCGGCATAACGCATACTTGTTGTACGTTATCAGCCACGTAATTATTTTTTTAATTTTTTTACTTTATTTTTTCAAATATTTTTTAAATGTTTTTTTAAATATATATTTTTTACAATTGTGTTATTTAATTTATTTTATTTTTTTGAATGAACATTTTTTTTGCTTTTGATAAAAATTTCTTTTGGGAAAACTTATAATTGTATAAGTTTTTTCTTAGTAATTTGTTTAATAAATTGTTTTTTTTAATGAAAATTTGTTTTGGAAAAACTTATAATTGTATAATTTTTTTAAAAAGACTGAATTTATTATATTTACCTTATTTTGTGCTATTTATATCATTTGCTTGGAAAATATATTACATTTTGACCATTTCATTGCAAGTTATTTGAAGAAGTAATACTAAAGAAACCGTAAAAATTTAGAGCAATGATGTAGTAATTAGAAGAAATTGAAAGAAAAATTTCATTATTATAAACATGTTTTATTACAACTATTTCAAGAAAATGTTAAACTTATACATTGCTCGATCCGGGGTTATTACAATTTTTCCTATTATGTCTTGGCATGCGACATCTACCACATCTTGGGGGAGAATCTGGATTTCTATAATCCATTTTCCCCTGAAATCGCTTGCCTTTTTTCCTACCTCGTTCCTTTTTCATGTTTGGAGGATAGAATGTCAAATTAAAAGGGACATCCCTCCAAAAGTTCTCACTCAAGACCGGATAAAAATTCGCTTGGTAAGTTTTTATGTACGTTTGTCGCGAATATATCTCCGGTACATAAGCATCTGTTCTTGACCCATTTTCTCTACACACTGCAAGAACATGAGAATAAGGCAATGTATATGTTTGCCATTTTCCGCAACTACAAAATTTATTATTTAGCCGCAATGTATAGACGTTGTTGCCCGTACCCGAAACTCGGATTGGAGATTTGACCATGTATATTCCCTCTCGCGGATTGTAAGTTGTAACTTTGTGTTCTCTTGATTTCAGTTTAATCCGCAAGAACTTGTCAAAAATTCGAGTTGCAAATGGATGCACACAATTTTCTGCCTCTTCATGGTATTAGTGAAAGTACTTAACTAGTTTGTTAAATATTAGTTCAACTAGGGCTTCTAAAGGTAGAACCCTAGCTTTCTTCAACAGACTGTTAAGTGCCTCAGAAATGTTAGTTTTCATGATACCGTGTCTGTGACCGCCATCATGCAACAGTGTCCATTTCTCTGCGTCCAACTTCATCAAGTAAATGTATGCATCCACATTTCTTTCTTGAATCTCTTTCATTACACGGTCAAATTTCCATTCTTTCGTTTCTGTTCTGGCCTGCCACATCAAGCTTTTTAGGGTTGTATTTTCAAAGGTCTTGTTGAAATTTGCTCGAATGTGGCGTAAGCAAAACGGTGAACTGTAAATGGTGGTTGCCACAAAGGTTGACTTTGAATAGCTGAGAAAATACCTTTGTGGCGATCAGAAATGAGGCATACGTGGTGATCTTTGACTATGAATTCTCGCAAGTTTTTAACGAACCATTTCCAACTCTCAAAAGATTCCTTATCAACAATTGTAAAAACAAGTGGGAACAAGTGATTATTTGCATCCCACGTACTTGCAATTAACAGCACGCCCTTGTATGGTCCTCTTAAGTGTGTTCCATCCACAGAAATCACCGGCCGGCAATATGGAAATCCGTCTATGCACGGTGAGAAACACCAGAAAACAAATTTGAAAACATAATTAGGGGGACTGCTTGTTCTGTGATACAAAAATTCTTCGACAGTCCCCGGGTTTATATCCTGTACAGCTTGTAAGTATTTGAGTAGAATATTGAATGTTGTATCCTAGCTACCAAAAACACTCTCGATGGCAAATTTTCGAGCATACCATGCCCGCTTGTAAGTACAGCCAGTTTGATACAATACCTGCACCTCTTGAATGATGTTCGAAATAGGTATCTCAAGATCGTTGGCAACTATGTGTGATATGGACATTGATATAAATTTTGAAGACAGGTTTCTATGTTTGTTTTGTTCTATCTGTACAAGGTATGTGTGTTCTTTAACGAATCTGGTTATTTCCCACCGATTGTGCGTGGCTTTTTTTTTATACAAATGTACCATACACAGTAATTATCGTCATTGTGATGGTAACATCTTGTGGTCCATGTATCTATCTTACTCTTCATCACCCGGTACTCACGCCCCACAATGACAGAGTACTTACGAACTACACTTACTGCATGCACTTTGTCAATGAATCTCATGCCTAACTGTATGTCAGTCATGGAATCGTTCCGGTCGAGTAATCGGACGGTACCAGATTCTATAGTGTCATCTACAGGAGAACCCGAGCCAATATCTAGGAATGCTCCAGTTTGTGTGTAGTCATACCTAGCGTTGCTGAACCATTGGCTGCTCTCCCATTGTTGTACTGTGTTTTCAGTGACCGGGTTGACAGGGTTTACGGGATTGATTGGAGTTTGGAACTCTCCTTCTTCCAGTTTATTGTCATCATCCGATTCAGATTGACTAGAAACAGCATCATCTCCGTCTGACCTGTCAACCTCATCGTCATCATTGTTTACGGCACTGTACAACATAGACGGTTCATCAGAAACCATCTGTGTTATGGCCATAATATATTCAGGCAAAGATGTTGTGTTCATGTCGTGAGTAATTGGAATATTTTGTTGATCGATAGGCTCGAATTCAACAAGAATATGAATTCCTTCCTTCGATATGTCGGCCGGAATAGTCCATAAATACCGCGCCATTTTTTTTCTTATTTTATTTTATTTTTTTAATTTATTTTTTTTATAATTTTTTCTAACCGCGGCATTTTTTGCCTCTTTTCGTTTACTAAATAAATTTGAATTTTTTTTTACTTTTTATTTCTTGAGTGTTTATCCTTTTTTAGTTTATTCTTTGATACATAAACTCATTTTTTTCTTCTTTGAAAACCAATTAAAGCATTTCGTTTTGTTTGTCGTTTTTGCAAATCAAAGTAAAGAAGCTATTTTTATACCGAAGTATTCGAACGGCCGGATTTTTACCATATTGACAAAATAAGAATATAATAAAGATACATAAACCTAATAAGTAAGAAATAATAAAAAATGTACAATGAACACTGTAAAGTTTATTTTAAATTACATATAACCGTCAATGAAAAATACAAAATTATGTCTGTACAGCTAAGGCCAGTCGGATGGCGTGAATCGGACGGTTTTCTTCCCAACACGATGCCCGCGGCCGAGAGCATCCTGCCTCTCCTCTTCGTCAGACGAAGATGCCTGCGATATAGGCTGATGTGGCGTTGATCCACCGGCTGTGCTCGGAGGAAGTGGTGCCCTAAACCTCCCAAACCCGTAGGCTGAAGGATGCGGAGATTGGAAGGCTATAAATCCTAAACTGGGCGCCGGAGGCATTTGCAACGTCCCAGATCCACTAGGGTGAGATTGGGGATCTGGCCTCAACCCCAAACTATAGGACGGCATATCTAGGTGGGGGTTGTCGAATGGGTTAACATAATGTTGACCGCCACCAGATCCCTCACACCTCTCAACCACTGCTGGGCCAGGGTCGACATGTTCCTGCCTTTGTGGAGCAGGAGGTACAGGAGGGCGTCCAGCACCTACTCCCTGGCCAGGATGTCTCCGAGCACCCCTTTTAACTCTACGAGCCCCTCGTTTTGGAACGTGCTCTCGGGGACGGTGACGCGAGGGGGAACATCGCCTGTATATCATGCTGTGAATGAGCGCATCCCAAAGTACCCCCGATGGAGATCATGCACCGCCAGATGATCGTCTGCACTTTCTTCATAACCGCGGCAATCTTTGAAGGAGATGAAGGTGGCTCCCGAATCGCCACTGAAATCACATCATCCACCTCCTGCAACATAGAAGTCTAAAAAAAGAAAATAACTAAATAAATTAGAACATAACAAATGAAAATAAGTAAATAAATTAGAATTTAACAAATGAAAATAACTAAATAAATTAGAATTTAACAAATGAAACAAGTAAATAAATTAGAATTTAACAAATTAAAATAAATAAATAAATTAGAATTCAACATAAATAGCTGAAACGCATAAGAACTTACCATCATCCGTCTGTCCACGCCGGCAGGCTGATAACCATGCGCATGGGTATCACAGTTAGCTGGATTGCCGATGTAAACTCGTGTTATACCCCTGTACCATCTTATGTACTCATCACTAGGGATACAACAATGCCTCAACATATTCTACAGCAGGACTATCCCTAACACGAACTCGCCACTGGTTCCAGACATCGACATGGATAGTATACTGTGTAACTCAGGATGTGTTGTCATTCCCTCTTAACTGGATCCGGTGCAGCTCCAGACGAGTATCGACTGCATCTGGAACCATCTGAGCCCATGTGAACTGTCGCATCACACGTCCGGGATAGTGGTACTCCACTATCTCGTAACATATGAGGGGCACCTCTGTCCGCCACAAGTCAGATGGAACCAGAGGGCGGTCATAATACGGGAGCAACATAAACTGTCATGTCAAAACTCAAAGTCAATAAAAATGCAACAAGGAAAAGAAAACACAATTAATTACAAATAATACAAGCTATTGTAAAGCATACTTGGTCAGATGGCATAAAGTCCAACTGGTCTCTGCATGTAACCAGAGTGTGCGCAGACAGCTGGCTACAGTCAAATACTGTGCACCATATTGCGCCAAGAGGAGCAAGAGGGTCGGCCATAATCTCCGTCATCAGCTGAGGCCGCAATGTAGGTATACGTGACCACGCCTATATCTGAACTAACACCGAAGCCCCTCCAATCTATGGTGCACCCCCCAAACCTGCCGTGCACAGCTGGCTATACAGAAACCTAAGAACGCAACTACCTCTCCTATATGTCCTAATAGCATCAAAATCCTCCAACAAGCTGAGGTAGCGCACGTGAACTAAATTCCCGGAGAAGTCGGGAAGCATGTGTCCGCCAATAAGTAAGAAAATAAATCCACGAGCGCGCAGGATTAGATCGTCGTCGGTCTCTGAACCGGTGAACGCTCTCAGAATTTTGCTTCCAATGGTTCATTCTTCACTTTGTAACTGGAAAAGTGGTTGAGAGACAACCGCACAACAAGAAGTCTCTCGATAACGTCAATCATGTATTGTTTAGGGTGTAAACTCCAACTAGGCCCGGTAAGAACCGTGCCGTCTATCCCTAAACCCCACAGCGCCTGTACATCTTGGAGTGTAATCGAGACTTCACCGCACGTTAGATGAAATGTGTGGGTCTCTGGTCTCCACCGCTCGACTAATGCGATGATAAACGCGTGGTCCAATTCAATATAACCACACCTAAAGACTCCCCCAAACCGGTTCCATCAATAATCTCAACCAATCTACGGGGAGCCGCACTATAGCACTGGAACAGGTTGTGGACAAAACGCCTACACTGGAGATCAGTATAACACGTCTCCTGATCCCCACTCCAGATCAAACCCGATCTATGCTCGTGCTGTCTGGATAAGACGTCAGTGACAATGGGCCCCGGATGCACATGTGCTGGTACTTCTTCCATCTACATTAATTATATTTTCTAGATATTGTGAACATCTATATGTTAAAATTAAAAAGTTTTAAACATATTCTAATTCCTAGAATATTAAGATTTAATTGTTATTACATTTAATGGTTGTAAAGTTTATAGGTTTACGTTCTCATATTTCCAAATATCAGGCATATTGTAAACACAATTAATCAACGATTTAGGGATTTTTAAATAAATAAGATTTTAAAGTTTTTAAGGTTTACTGTTACGTAATAAATTTCACTTTTACTATTACTTTTTAAGGTTCACTGTTAAAAAATACCGGTTCCCATATTTTTAAATTAAATCCTAAAACCTAATATCAATTTTTACATGAAAAAAAAAAATTATATTCATAACATTAAAAAATTCGTACACTTTTATTAATAACTACAATTTTAAACATAAATCCAAACCATACTTTCACAAAAAAAAACATAACGTAAAATTTTGGATTTTAATAATAGATTTTTAAGTTTTATATTATTTAAATTTTACAATTTTTAGGTTGCAAAAAATAAAGTTTCAATAATTTCTACTGTTTAAAAAAATAAAAATTAGAAATATCGAATTACATAAGCCCATATTTTCTAACATACAAATTAATTACCTAAATAATTAAAAAAAATTCTATTAATCATAAAGTAAGAAATTAAACCTAACTATCCAAATAAATTCATGAAAAAAATCCTAAACCCGAATATCACTTTTTTAATGAAAACAAAAATTCGTACACATTTATTAATAACTACAATTATAACATAAATCCAAACCACACTTTCACAAAAAAAATAAAAAAAAAACATAATGTAAAATTTTGGATTTTAATAATAGATTTTTAAGTTTGTATTATTTAAATTTTACAATTTTTAAGTTGCTAAAATTTTTTTTTTCATAATTATCCGCTTGTAAATTAATGAAAAAACATTATCCCTAATATCACTTTTCAAATACAAAAAAACAATTACATAAATAAAATTATCAAATTTGTACAAATTTATTAATAACTACAATTTTAAACATAAATCCAAAAATTAAAAAAAGGTAAAATTTTTTATTTTAATAATACATTTTTAAGTTTTGTATTATTTAAAATTTTCAATTTTTAAGTTACAACAAAAAGACTTGTTTTCATATTTTCTACATTTAAAAAAAATGTTAAAAATATCGAATTACATATTCTCATATTTTCTACTCAATAATTTATACGAAATATGCAAAATAATAATCTAAATAATTTCTAATAATCATAAAGTAAGGTAATAAAGTAAACATAATTATCCACATAAATTAAAAAAAATAATACATCACCCTAATATCACTTTTTAAATTCAAAAATAATTATATACATAAAATTATCACATTTGTACAAATTCATTAATAACAAATATTTTAAATATAAATATAAAACCCATTTCCACAAAAAATAAATTAATTCAAGTTAATAAATAAAATTCATAAAAAACATAACAAACAACAGATACCGAAATAATCACACTTAATATGTAATAAACAAAAAAAATTCTAAATAACTAAAAACTTACTGAAAATTTAAAATACATCTTTAGTAGCTTTCATACTCCAAATCCTTAATAGCCTTCGTACTCCAAAGAACATCTCCAAGATTTACTAATTTAACTGTAATTTTCAAAATAAAATACACATTCATTAGATAAAAAGAAATCAACACATAATAATAATAAAAAAAATTACAGTAAAATTCCTAGCAGATGGCGGAGGCAGGAACAAAAAATTTTCTGAAGAAAGAAGGATGAAAAAAGGAAGAAGAATGAGATGAAGGTGGCTGAAAAAATGAAGAAAGAATAAAAGAGAAAGGGGTTGGAAAAACAGTAAGGGGGAAGGAGAGGAAATAGAGAAATAAGGAGGAAAGGAGGAAAGAAAGTAAAAAATGGGGTTGGGGAAATGAGGCTGAAATAGGCTGGGCAAAAATAAAAAGGGGGGAGGAAGGAGGGGGGGAGGGGGAGAGCCTCCTAAACTGCTGTAGAAAAAAAAATGGGAAGGAAGGGGAAGGGGCTAGGGTTTTTTTTTATTTTTTTTATAACATGATAACGCACAGTCACTGTCCGTTATCAGCTTAATAACGCATAATGGCTGTGCGTTATTAAGCTTGATAACGCACAGTCATTGTGCGTTATCTATAGCTTAGCGCCAGCTGGGATCCACGTCAGATTTTTACTCGATTAACGCGGTGCTTAAGGATAACGCACAGTCATTGTGTGTTATCTATAGCTCAGCGCCAGCTGGGATCCACGTCAGATTTTTACGCGATTAACGCGGTGATTAAGGATAACGCACAATCATTGTGCGTTATCATCTCTGATAACGCACAATGAATGTGCGTTATGGTCTTAACCGAAAAAAACAAAAAACTGGCCCATTTCAGTCTGGGCTTTTTTAAAATGGGCCCGGCTCAGAAAAAAACCTATACTTTTCATAAAGCTTGAGACGGTACAAGGGAAATCGTAGTAGTTTATTAGGTGTTTTAGAAACTAGCTAAAAGAATCCCGAACCCTTTTTTGGCAAATAGCTAGTCTCCCTCCTCTAACACTCTCATTGTTGCATGAAATTTTGACTCAAAATAAGTTTAGAGAAATGAGAAATCTTAAAGGCAGCATTCCGACATTCACCTAGAGCTATAATGAAGTTCAGGCTTATTTTCAGATTGAAGAAAGGTTGAGGTATTCAATTCTGGAACTTGCATTTCTATACACAACTCGTAAATTAATTTGTACTTTTTTATTCGCTAGAATAAAAAATCTCTTCAAGTTTTTAAGCTTTGTTTCAAATTAAAATTGTGAATATTCTTTACACTAATAATTAGTATAGTTAAAAGCTAATAGTTTCATTTCATTTTGAGTTTAATATAGATTATTTTTACATGTAAATACTTAATATTGTATATTTATTTGAGATAATTTGATTTTGATATTTTTTTAGTATGGTAAATTGATTGTAAGACGAAAATTAAATTTTTGCAAAGAGTTCAGAGTTTAAATGTACCTTTTATATGCATGGCACATGCACATGCACATGCACAAAATATGCAAATATCAAATAAGAAGAAGAAACTAATTGCGATTCCATCGAAGCAAAGTCCATGATCTTCTTTTACAAGTAACATCTTTATACCTGATCAGTCATCAGATTCTTCAGAATTATAGGGGTTTTATATTTTTTTAACGAAGATGATGAGTAATGAAGAACGTGAAGTTGCGAATATCTTACTCGAATATAAAGTGGAGATTTATTCATTAGAGATCCACTAGCATACTCAGCTCCCAGCTCTAAATAACTATCACATAATTATTTCATTAATTGAAGTAGAGAAAAGTTGGGAGAGAAAATTTTTTATGACCTCATACATTTATTCTCTGCAGATTTGAGATCTTCCTCTGAATTTGGACTTTGGAAAAATCATGCTATCCATTTGCATGATTATTCCTTAAAAAAATATACATCTGGCCACATCTAATGAAGCTAAGTCGAAAGAATATTGCAAGTTGGCTCTAGAGTTGTTTGGTAAACCAACAGGTTAGTTATGGTCATCTTCGCCAATGGTTAAAGAAGGAAAAGCTAGAAGGGGAAGATGATTAAGAGGTTGTTTCCTTTCTAGCTTTGTCATATTTTCGTCATCACGAATCTCATGGCTCTTTACTTGTGAAGAAAAAAAAGGTTCATTAGTTGCTTGATCAATAACAATACTCAAATCATTTGGTGTATTCTTAGAAACTAAATTTTCTACTATAGTATTTACTGGTACTCACTTAGATCATGTTGCCAATTTCTTTGCATTTGAAAGAAGTATTTCATCTTCTTCAAGATCTGTTATTCTGCCGTATTTATCCAATGTCGATGACTCTTGATCCTTATGTGTAGCTCCATGGGACTGCTTAACAGGAGGTTCTAGTTATTCTAAATCATTCTTCTCAACCACCTTGTCACTTTCCAATTCAAATATAGCATGAGCAAGGGTACAATATCCTCCTCTATAAGTTCCCAATTCTAGTCGTAAAACTTTTGCAGACTTTTGAGCACTACTTTGACGATTTCTGGAACAATGCATATGCTTCGCATTACACTGAAATCTTTTGTAATCTTGGATTTAGTAGTTACGTCAACAGAGACAGACAAATAACTCTTTTCTTGAATCTGATTCCTCAGGCAACTAATTTGTTGAATGCTTATTTCTTCTGGTTTCTCTAGATTAATTATGGGATAGGAATGCTTTATCTGTTCTTCAATCGTTCGATGCCATTTTTTAGTTGGCACGACAGTAGCAGACTCTTTGTCAAACTCACCTAGAATAACAGCATCTAGACAGGCTGCTAATGGGAACTCAAATTCAAGAAGTTTCTCCACACTCTGCTCATTATCATTTGTTTCTTCTATCGCTGCTGGTTCCTTACGGTTGATGTTTTATTACTTGTTCTCTATCAATTTGATGCCCCTCATCACATGGCATGTCAAAGCAAGGCTCCTTTTCAACTTTACCAAAGCATTATAGGTTCCATGAACTCATTCTCAATTGATTTCTCCATCGTTGTTGACTCATGGGAACTCACACTAAGATCTGGACACTTTATCCATTGTCTATCAATTTGACTTTTGCCTTATAGCACATCGAAGCAAGTCTCTCTTTCAGTATTACCAAGTGTCATGGATTCCACAAAAGGCTCATTATCAATTGATGTCTCCATACTTGCTGATTAGTGGTAAGAATTTTGATACCTTTCATGCGATGACAAGTCAAAGACAGGATCATTTTTAACATCACCAAATATCTTTGGTGATGATGGTTGGAAATGATTTTGATGGGAAGAAGACAATTTTTTTTTAATGTAAGTCCTACATTTATATCTAATTTGTTTAAAAAGATTACTTTTTAATTTTAAATTAAAATAAAAATGAAAACCTATCTGAAACAAATAACTATCAATAGATACTCTTGTGCAAATTCCCTCAAAAAAGAAAAAAAAACTGTGCAAGTTGGATGAAGGTGTGAAATGATCACCGCTCATGGCACATGATTTGCACAAAATTATTTATTTATTTTTTTAAGAAACACATTCATCCCATATATATATAATGTGTCAAAACTGTAGCAGTACTGTAGCAATACTGTAGCAGTCACTTTTACTGTAGCAAATTTGCCTATAAATAGGCATTCAAGGCTACCTTATTGGGTACTTTAGGTTTTTTCCAACTTTGTATACCAAAGCCTTAGAGAGAGAACTTTTCTAGCCTCCCTCTATCTCTGGTCTTAATTTTCCACTTAGATCCCTGTTCTATTATTGTAATTATATTTTCAATAATATTATTTGCATTTAAATAATTTCAGTTTAATTGCTTTAGTTTATATATTGCTAATGGTCGGCTCTGCAGCTTAATGTATTAGTTTATTGTTTAATTTCTTTGATTATATATTGCTAATGGTCGAGTTTCCTGTCTGATTTACTCGTTTATTTACTTGCTTTTATTTTAAAAGTTATTTATGTTTTTAATTAAGCTCTGCCATATGATTTAATTTAGTTGCAGTTTTATAAGCTCCTTACTTTCCCATTTAATTATCTTTCCCTCTATCTTTTCGGGCCACACTTCCCTAACCCCTTGATGAACATATAACTTCAAAACAAAGTACATTATGTCTTCCACAAAAACCAGAATCTAGTAATAGATTTGTATAATCCCTTTTCAAGCCTTATGAAATTCAATTCAAAAAGGAATTAGCAAGTAACAAAACTTCTAACAAAAATATGTTCACGCTCCAAAAAAGAATTGCTGAAATTGAGAAAATAATTGTTCCATACTCTCCTACTCATGTCCAAAGTTCTAAGCAATCTGTTGCTGTTCTAGGAGAAACAGATTCTGACGATGATAGTCAATCCGATCAAAACCTTGAATCCTTTGAACCTCATTTGGAAGCACTACCTCTTAAGATAAGAGGACCAAACAATTCGAAACGACCACAAAAGTTGTATTATTCTAGAGCTACTTATCAGATACATGCCTTGAAAAAAACTCTAATATCCTCCAGAATTCCTATAATGCAAACAATATTTATGAATGGAACATAGATGGCCAAATAGAATACAATATTATGCTAAACTCTAATAGATGACCATGGTAGCCACTGCTTATAGGACTACCCATAATTGTTCTGACCAACTTTTTACTCATATTTTGGTAGCTGGATTTATATATACATATATATTATCTAATGACTTGGATTCAAATATTTTATTATTTTCTACATCAATTGTATTCCTAACATCATACTATAAAGTATGGTGATAGAATGTGGCTGGGTAAGCTAATGGTCCTCCAATTACTAGAATGAAAAATATATTACTTGACGACGAAATTATTACTAGAAATGGCTATCAGTCCAATAAATTATTCATCCACAAAAAAAAAAAAAAAAAAAAAAAGATTAAGTCTCATGACGTAGTAGGAATTTCTTTGGATCAATCCTCTATTACTCCAAAATCAAATGAGAAGAAAGTAATTTTAATTCCATCGAAGCAACATCCATGATCTACTTCTACAAGTAACATCGTTGGACCTGGTCAGTCATGAAGTGCTACAAAATTTCTACTTGGGGTTTTCAAGTTCTTCTCTACTGTTCTTCTTGCTTTAATTCATCCACTGGAGGAAGTTGAGGAGAGTAATGATTATTACGGAAATCACCTTTCAGTGTGGGCATTATTGGTAGAAACAGTAAAAATGAGTTACCTTATTCGATATTTAATGAAATAATGTCCCGTGTCAGATCTGATCCAGGAGATGCTCTTGTAGTGGAGATTAACCTTTGTCTTCAAGATTTGGTTAGGATAATTTTGAGGATATTTGCTTCTACTTCAATTCCATCTCCCTAGGTTTGCTTTATAGATTCCATTTTTAATCTATACTCAATCGGCTAAAATTTAGATATGGGTTGGTTCGGTCCCTAGTCACCTTAGTGTCCTTATACTTCTCTTAAGGACGGATGTTAAAAGAGAAATTTCAATGGGTTTGTTAGGTGTTTTAGTGACTAGCTTAAAGAATTCTGAATCCTTCTTTGGCAAATAGCGAGTCTTCCTCATCCACAACTCTCGTTGTTGTATGAAATTTTGCCTAGATAGGTTTAGATAGATAAGGATCTAAAAAACATTATTCCGACATTCAACTATAGTTGTAATGAAGTTATGGCATATTTTCAAATTGAAGAAGGATTGAGATATTCAATTCTGCAACTTGCATTTGATACAAAATTCATAAATTAATTTGGTACCTTTTCCTTTTCTAAAATAAAAAATTTGTTTAGCTTTTAAAGCTTTTTCAAATTGAAAAATTGAATATTCTTTAAAGCAATAATTAATTATAGTTAAAAGGTAATAATTTCATTTCATTTAGAGTTTAATTGAGATTATTTTCAAATGTAAAACATAACCTTGTATATTTATTCAAGATAATTTGATATTCAGGTTTTTCTAGTAGGGTAAATTTGTCGTGAGATGAAAAGTAAATTTTAAATAAAAACAATGGAGTTCTAATTTCAAATGTACCCTTAGTACGCATGGCACAAGCACATGCAGAAAATATGCTAAAATCAAATGAGAAAAAGAAACTAATTGCAATTCCATCGCAAAGAACGTCCAGGATATTGTTCTATAAATAATATCATCATATCTAATCAATCCTTAGGTTCTACAGAATTATAGGTTTTTCATATTTTTCAAACGAAGATGATGAGAAACGAAGAACGCGAAGTTCATATCTTACTCGAACGCGAAGTTGAGATTTATTCAATAGAGATCCATTAATGGAATTAGCCCCCAACTTTAAATAGCTGCGACCAAGATCTACTTCTACAAGTAACATCTTCGTACATGATAAGTCCTTAGGTGCTACAGAATTGCCATTGGGGGTTTTTTGAGTTCCTCTTTACTATTTGTCTAGCTCTAATTCATCCACTAGAGGAAGTTGAGGAGACTAATAATTAGTACAAAAGTAGCCTTTTCTGTTTAGACATTATTGGTAGAAGCAATAAGATGAGTTACCTTCTTCGACTTTCAATGAAATAATGTATTGGGTGTCGGATCAGATCAAGGAGATGCTCTTGTAATGGAGATTAACATTTGTCTTCAAGATTTGGTTGGGAGACTTTCGAGGATATTTGCTTCTACTTTAATTCCATCTCTTGAGTTTATTTTATGGAATCCATTGTTAATATATACTCAATTGGCTAAAATTTAGATATGGGTCGGTTTGGTCACCAATCATCCTTAGCCCCTAGTTTGGTTCGCGGAAGGGGAAGGGCAGAGATGGGGAGGGGGAATAGTACCATTTACTTCCACTAAGGGAAGTATATTTATTTACTTTAAAATGATTTGATAGGGGTGGGACATTTACTTCCCTCCGTTTGGTTGGGGTGAAAAGTAGAAAGTAAAAAATTTTTATTACGTATAATTTACTATATATCAATTGTACAAAGTTTGGAATATTATACATATATATGGGGTAGGAGTTTAGTTTAGGATAAATTTATAATTAACTAATTTGGAAGAGGTTAAAATGGAATTTTTAACATCATTTACGTTTCAATCTGTCCATTTTGGGAAGGGATAATTTGCTATCGTGGAGTTCTTATTTACATCTCTTCCACTTTTACGTTGTAACCAAATGACGTAAATAACTATTTACGTCCTGATTTACATCCCCTCATACTCCCTCCCTGATTTTACCCCAACCAAACTAAGGCTTAGTGTCATTATACTTCTTCGAACGCTTGGGACGTTAAAAGGGTAAATATGAATGGGTTTGTTAGGCATTTTAGCGACTAGCGAAAAGAATTTTGAACTCTTCTTTGGCAAATAGCTAGTCTCTCCTCTACAACTCTCGTTGTTGTATGAAATTTTGCTTCATAGGTTTAGATAAATGAGGAATCTTAAAGGTATTATTCCTATATTAAACTAGAGTTGTAATGCAGTAAGGGCTTATTTTCAAATTGAAGAAGGGTTGAGATATTCAATTCCAGAACTTGCTTTTCGATACACAACTCGTATATTAATTTGGTACTTTTTCCTTCACTAAAATAATAAATCTGTTCAGGTTTTTAAGTTTTTTCATATTGAAAAATTGAATATTCTTTAAAATAATAATTAACTATAGCTAAAAGCTAATAATTTCATTTCATTTAGAGTTTAATTGAGATTATTTTCAAATGTCAAACCTAATCTTATATATTCATTCCAGATAACTTGATTTTAAGGTTTCTTTAGTATGATAAATTTGTCATGAGATGAAAAGTAAATTTTAAATTAAAATTTTGCAATGAGGAATGATCTCAATATGCACGACACATGCACATGCAAAATATATGCAAAAATCAAATGAGAAATAGAAACTAATTGCGATTCCGTCAAAGCAACGTCGAGGATCTTCTTCTATAATTAATAGTGCTGTACTTGATCACTCCTCAGGTTCTACAGAATTATAGGTTTTTTATATTTTTTCAAACAAAGATGATGAGAAACGAGGGACGCAAAGTTGAGAATATCTTACTTGAACACGATGTTGGGATTTATTTATTAGAGATCCCTTATTAGCTCCCAACTTTAAATAGCTATCACACAATTCTTTCATTAACTGAAGTAGAGCAAATTATGGAGAGGAAATTTTATATGATCTCATACATTTATTCTCTGTATCTGAATTATGCTATCCATTGGCATGATTATACCTTAAAAAAATATTCTCCTGGCCTCATTTAGATGAAGCTAAGTCGCAAGTATATTGCAAGCTGGCTCTAGAGTTGCTTGATAAACCAACAGGTTAGTTATGCTCATCTTGGTCGATGGTTGAAGAAGGAAAAGCAAGAAGGGAAAGATGATTAATATGCTATTTCCTTTCCAGTAGTCATATTTTCGTCATCACGAATCTGATGAAATTTTTCTCTTTGTATGCAAACAAAAACAAGTTTGATAGGTGCTTGATCAATAACAATACTCAAATCATTTGGTGTATGCCTAGAAACTAAACTTTCTCCTCTAGTATTTACTGAAACTGAATTCGATGAATCTGCAATTTTTGTGCGTTTGAATGAGATATTTCATTTTCTTTAAGATCTATTATTCTGCTGCAATTATCCAATGTCGATGACTCTTGATCTTTAGGTGTAGCTCCACGTGGCTTCTTAATCGGACGTTCTAATTCTTTGATATCATTCTTTCCAACTACCTTGTCACTTTTCAATTCAAATATAGCATCAGTAAGTGTACGATAATTATACTCCTCGATACGATAATTATACTCCTCGATAAGTTCCTAATTCGAATCAAAAAAACTTTTGTAGACTTTTGAGCACTGGTTTGACGATTTCTTGATGGATGCCTATACTTCGCATTACACTGAAATCTTTTGTAATCTTGATTCAGGAGTTGCATTAACATAGATGGACAAATAACTCTTGTTTTGAATCTGATTCATCAAGGAACTAATTTGCAGAACCCTTTTTTATTCTCGTTCCTCTAGATTAATATTTGAATGGGAATTCTTTATCTGTTCTTCAATCGTTTGATGCCCTTTTTTAGTTGGCACAACAGCCACAGACTCTTTGTCAACCTCACCAAGAACAACAACCTGCAGACGGGCTGCTAATAGGAACTCAAATTCAAGAACTTTTTCCACACTCTGCTCATTATCATTAGATTACTCCATTCCTGCTGGTTCCTTACAATGGGGCTAAGCATTTTGTTGCCCTTCATCTGATGACCAGTAAAAGACAGGATTCCTTTCAACATCACCAAACATCTTTGGTCATGATGGTTGGGAATGATGTTGATGGGAAAAAGATAATTTTTAAATTGTAAGTCCTAATTTATATCTTTTTTTTTTAAAAAAATTACTTTTTAAATTTTCAATTACAATCCAAATAAAACCTATCATGGACCTTATTCAAATGGATACATTAATGAGAACCTGAAAGAAATGACTATCAATAGATATTGTTGTGCAAATTCCCTTAAAAAAGAGAAAAATACCTTGTGCAAAAACACTATAAAGTATGGTGATAGAATATGGCTGGCTAAGCTTATGTTCATCCAATTACTAGAATATAAAATATATTACCAGAACACGAAGTTGCAAATATATTACTAGAAATGGCTTAGGTCCAATAAAATATTCATCTGCCCAAAAAGAAGATTAGGTCTCATGACGTTGTAGGAAATTCTTCTAATCAATCCTCTAAGACACCAAAATCAAATGAGAAGAAGAAAGTAATTATTATTCCACCGAAGCAACATCCAAGACCTACTTCTACAAGTAATATCATCGTACCTGATAAGTCCTTAGGTGTTACAGAATTCCCGTTGAGAGTTTTTGAGTTCCTCTATACTGTTTGTCTGGCTTTGATTCACCCACTAGAGGAAGCTGAGGAGAATAATGATTATTATAGAAATCGTATTTCTGTTTTGCATTATTGGTAGAAGCAATGAAGATGAGTTACCTTCATCGATTTTCAATGAAATAATGTACTATGTAAATCAGATCAAGGAGATGCTCTTGTAATAGAGATTAACTTTTGTCTTCAAGAATTGGTTAGGAGACTTTCAAGGATATTTACTTCTGCTTTAATTCCATCTCTCAAGTTTATTTTATGTAATCCATTGTTAATCTACACTTAATTAACTAAAATTTATACATGGGTCGGTCCGGTCCCTAGTCATGCTTAGTGTCCTTATACTTCTCCTAAGGATTGGGATACTAAAGGGTAAATATAAATGGGTTTATTAGGTGTTTTAGGGACAACAAAAAAGAATTTCGAATGCTTGTTTGGCAAATAGCCAGTCTCCCTTCTTCACAACTCTTGTTGTTTTATAAAATTTTGCCTCAAGATAGGTTTAGATAAATGAGGAATCTTAAAGGCATTATTTTGACATTCAACTAGAGCTTTAATGAAATTAGGGCTTATTCTGACATTCTGACACTCGTAAATTGATTTGCTACTTTTTCCTTCACTAAAATAAAAAATATGGTCGAGTTTTTAAGCCTTTTCAAAATGTAAAATTGATTATTCTTTAAACTAATAATTAATTATAATTAAAAGCTAATAATTTCATTTCATTTAGAGTTTAAGTGAGATTATTTTCAAATGTAAATACTTAATCTTGTATATTTATTCAAGATAATTTGATTTTGAGATTTTTTTTAGTATGGTAAATTGGTCTTAAGATAAAAAGTAAATTTTAAATTCAATTTTTGGCAATGAGTTCTGAGTTCAAATGTGCCCTTAATATGCACGACACATGCACAGGCACCGAATATGCTAAAATTAAATGAGAAGAAGAAACTATTTGTGATTCCATCGAAGCAATGTCAAGATCTTCTTTTACAATAACATCGTCATACCTGATCAATCTTCAGGTTCTACAGAATTATAGATTTTTATATTTTCCAAACAAAGATGATGAGAAAAGAGGAACGTGAAGTTGCAAAAATCTTACTTAGAGATTCATTAGTAGAACTAACTCCCAACTGTAAATAACTATCACATAATTCTTTCATTAACTAAAGTAGAGAAAAGTTGGGAGAGAAATTTTTGTACGACCTCATACATTTATTATTTGCAAATTTGATATCTTCCTCTAAAATAAGACAGATTACTTTTTTTGGGTACCCAAACTAAGTTGGGTCATCTCAGGTTAGTCCCAAAATTTCTATTGTAAATAAATTAGCTTGGGGGATTTTTAGAACTCATATTAGCTTCACAATTATTTTCTTCCTTTTTTTGAGGTAATTTCTTGCCAAAAGACTTGTCAAGTCATAGGAATAGCATATTTTCTCGAAGGATGATTTGGAAACACTTTTCACAATTTGATTTCTTGAAGATTTGAACTTTTTAAGTTCACAATGCCCAATCCATTTCTTTATTTTCAAAAAAATTGAAGATTAAAACAATGACTTTTCACAAAGCAAGTTAAACCATGTGAACAAAGTATTTTCTCAAATGATGATTTGAAAACACTTTTTAGAAAGTGATTTCTTGATGATTTAAAAACTTTTTATGTTCACAAAATTCAAACCATTTTTATTTCCAAATTTGACTCCCAAGAGGTTTTTCAAGAGTTTCTTTCACTATTGTAAATTTTTCAGGATCAGCAATTAGCCTTTCAACTGCAGTTTTGAGAAATTTAATTTCTTTCAAGGTTTTCTTTATATCTTCCAGTTCACAGTTAGCTTCAGACAGTTGACTCCCAAGAGGTTATACAAGAGTTTCTTTTCCTTTTGTAAAGTTTTTAGGATCATCAGTTAGCCTTTCATCCTCAATTTGAGAAATTTCATTTCTTTCAAAGTTTTCTTCATATTTTTCAGTTCATAGTTAGCTTCAGATAGTTTTTCAAAAGAACAAGAGGAAACATATGAACGATGAGACGGATCTTCTGCTCTTTGTTTTTCTAGAGAGTTAGCTTCAGTTTCAAACTTTTGAAATCATTTTGTATTTTTAATGTCTTTCCAAAGATGTCTAACATGTATCAAGGAGTTCATCATAGGCATCTTAAAAAAGCTTGAGCTATTGAAACAAGAGAACTGACCTCATTTGTTTCTTTTTCCACTTCTTCCTTGCCCTTTCCTTTGTTGCACTCACATTCCTCAATAGGTATTAATTTTTCCATAGGTTTTGGATTTTCATGTGTAAGCAAGAATCCTCTTAGCTTATTATAACCATACTTGGCGAGATCTTTAGCTTCACAAAGTACAGTCAATACAGCTTTCACATTAATTTGAAAGATTTTCTAGTAAGCGTTAGAATATTGGATTCTGGCTTCATTGTGCTAACATTATCAATTAGCTTCATAGGAACAGAAAGTCCATTTACAATAATCTTTCAAAACCTTTTGATAGTTGACTGAACAACGCTTCTAATGCTAGTCTTCCAGTAGTCACTAAAAAGTGGTGAACGAGTGATGGACTGTTCCTTAGGTAAACCTCACATCGTTGGACCAGACATACTAATCATAAGATCTCTCTCAGACAGTTAAGTATTTTCTGTAAAAGACTAGCTTTGATACCAATGGTAGGTCTCATTAGCAATCTAAGAGGGGGTGAATTGGATTAAAGACAAAATAAAACTTTTTCAGAAGTTTGCTTAACTAAAAACTTAAATAAGAATGATACTTAAGAAAATGCTTTTGTTGGACTGCACGATGTAGCTTGATTTGCAAAACACCATTAGAAAATGTTTGACAGAAATTAGCTTGATAATAATTAGCTCGACCAGGAAACTGCACTGTCCCGTAAAAACATTTTTGTTTCACAGATAAAATGTTGAGTTGCTTTAGATTCTCGTGATGAATTCATCCATGACTTGGGAAGATTCACAATAAGAGGAGATCTCATAAAAGAAAACTGAAAGCAAATAAAGTAAGATAACACCATGATTTTTATAGTGGTTCGGCTAAATGCCTACATCAACCCATTAGTTTTTAATAATCTAGTAAATTATCTCACCACTAGATTTTCAATAGAGTTAGCAAACCATCTCCACTTGTTTTCAATAGACCTAGCAAAGTATCTAATCACTAGATTCTCAAAGTTCTAGCAAACTCCGAACGTAACCCTCCAATGGTTTGTTTTGCCCACAAGATTTTGACAGTTCTTGCAAACCGAAACACGATAAAGATATGTGTTAGTACTCTCAAAAGAGAAAGCTAATCTAGCTCTCAACATACTTGATGAAAAATTACAGCAACGTAACGATATGCATTCAATGATCTTCAAAACTCTTCAAGACTTCTCTTTCATTTTAGCTCCCCATTCCTCTTTTTCTCTTCTTCATTCTTCTTGACTTCAAATTGTAGAGTACCTTCTCTTTGATATTGAAGACAAGATAGAGAGAGAAAGGTAAAATGGGTAAATGAAAATTATTGTGGAAATTAGCTTATACCCATGGCTGATTTGAATTTCTTGGCTGCATTCTTTGAAGAAAATTCGTGTAAATCAGCCTTTTTCTCCCTTCTTCAGCTTTCATTTAATGCTTATAAATGCTCCTTCAAGATTCTTTGGATAATAGAAGAAAGTAATCTATACACCTTTGCGTAAAACCCACTTTATTATTGAAAATAGTGTAAAGCATAGGAGATCACAATAGCAAACACAGATTGTCAGGCCCAAAGATGTCTATCAATCGGACTGATAGTGCAAAGTATGTTTCAGTCAAGCTGTTACTCCAGTGGGTTGTCATCTCAAGCCAACTAAGCCAGTCAACTCTTCAAAATTTATCTATTGATTAACTTTCAAATTGATTTATAGAGCATTTTATTTTTCTCCAAATATTTTCATTTTTCCAACCCAATTTATTTTTAACCCAATGATGAATCCATGGGCCTCAAACCAAGATAGGTGGCTGAAGTTTGAATGGGTCAGAGATGACAAGCCGGGCCGGGCCGGGCTGCCCATTGTGACTCTTGATCTATTTATGTTTCTCTCCCTCCATGGTTCCAGAGTCATTCCAGACTCTTCCTTTCTTCTCTCTTTTTCTGCTCATTCTCGACCTTCCCGAGAGTCGTCTCTGTCTCTTCTTCTTCTCCCTTTCTTTACCGTGGCTTACCGCGTCTGTTGCTCTCCTCTGGTCTGTGGTCTTCTGTTACACCGTCTCTGAAAGCGGTCGTTCTGCAGTGTTCTTGTTCGGTCATTTCTGATCTTTCTGTGAGGAGAGCCGTAAGGGTGA
Source organism: Catharanthus roseus (assembly GCA_028651295.1). Lineage (NCBI taxonomy): Eukaryota > Viridiplantae > Streptophyta > Magnoliopsida > Gentianales > Apocynaceae > Catharanthus > Catharanthus roseus. The sequence goes on from JAPQWS010000087.1 coordinate 1,708,984, forward strand.
GAGAGAGAGTAAGCACCAGTGATCTTTTCTGTTTGAGGTCCTGATCTAAGGGTGGTTTTTTACCGTTAAAGCTGATACCTTTTTCTTGTCGGCACATCGACGCGGTCGTCATTTTAACGTCACTGCTTGGTGCCGTCCAATCTCATTGTATGCCACTGGCGGTTCCGACACTGCAGCGACGGTAAGTACCTCTTACCGATTGGTGGTTCAGTTTTCTTTTCTTTCTTTTAATGGTTATTGTGTGCAATTTCGGTCTTGTCAATTGGTTTGAACCAGCCGTGAAACAGGAAGAGGAAGAAGGTTATTTTTTATTGTAATAGAATAGGTTTTCTCGTTGCCTTACTATTCTTTTACTAATTTGTAATAGTAATTAGAGTGTGTAATAGTAATTAGATCCTAACAAGTGGTATCATAGCCTGGTTTCGACAGCGCCGACAACCAAGAAAACCGGATCTAAGAGAACTGTTGAGTTCCTCAGAACCGGCCAGTGAAGTATAGCTAAACCCTCTGTTCTTTTTTTTTTAGCATCATTTTTCTTCTGCTTCTGTTTTTGTTTTTCTGTTTCCGCTTGCCGCAGTTTGTGTTGCTTCTGGTTTTTTGGTTTCTGTTTCGGCTTGCCGCCGTTTGTGGATTGGTTTACTGTTACTGTTCTGGTTTTTTTCTTTTGAACCGCGTTATAGTTCGGTTTCTCGGATTACTATTATTCTTGATCGTTTGTGTTTTATTCCCACTTTGTTGTTCTATTGTTTTTCCTGATGTTACACTGCCGATTACTGTTTCCAGTGATATAGCGTTATTGTTGGTTTCAGTTTTTTTTTTTGTTGCTATTTTTCTTCTGTTTTGAAAATTATACAAAACCCAAGCCTGGCTTGAACCCGTGAGATTTCAAGTAGCTGTGTCTTGGCTCGTTTTTCCTTTTTTCAAAACTTTTGCAACATTCTTTTATTTTTTCTTTTTCTGCTGATAAGCTGTAGTGCAACTCATACTTGTACGTTGCATTGTCTGGGTTTACTGTTGCGCTACTTGTTTTTTTTTGTGAGATTTGTACGATTCACAATTCTTTATTACATGTTGTTTTTCAACGTAAAAATTCGAGTATTTTATTTGAGTGATTGTTTTTTTAAAAAAAAAAAGGATAAAACTTTCATTTTTCTAGTCAATAAAATTACTCCTATTTGCCATTTTTGAACATATCGATTCCAAAAATTTAAACAGACAAGTTTGATGGCAAATCCGATTTTGTAATGTGGTGAAGATAAATGAAAGTAGTTTTAGTCCAAAATAAAACCGCACCCGCAATTGGTAGCCCCGAAGAGTATTCGGAATCTTGGATGGACAAAGTTCTTGCTGAAAAATGTTGGAATCCGTAGTCAAAAACAAAATAAAATAAAATAAAACTACGGAAATCCACCAACAGGATTTGAACATACTAGAAAAATCGATTGGATAGAAATTACCTCAATGTTTTGGTTGTTCGTTGTGGAGGCGCTGCTTTGTACGCTTCGCCCTCTACTGGTATCCACGCGACGAACTCCTTTGCAAGCGATTTGGATACTAGCCCCTTCTGTCTTCTGAAAACTGTTCAGAACTAATCCTGACTATCTGGTAATCGGTCGTATTTCGGCGAGAGGAGGCTAGATACTATATCGTCGTTCTAGAGTTTAGGGTTTTATTTTTCTTTAATCAGATAAAGGACGGCCACCAAGAAAAGGTTAACATAACCTTTTATAGCTGTCAATATCAAAACCCTAACTGTTATCAAATGACAGTTTAATCTCGTCCGTCTATTCCTGTAATCATCCAACAGTTGGATGAGTAATATTAAGTAATTAATTTCATTTATTCGATTAAATAAAATTAATTACTTATTAACTTACCAGAAAATACAATATGAAATCTGATTCCCCTTTTGTATACATTCAACGAATCTAGACACAATCTAGATTCATTGAACGTGGACATTATGCTCACAAGATCGTCTATGCGTGTGACCCTGTAGGTTCACTTAACGTTGGCAGTGAATGAAAAATGTCCTAGACATTTATTCACAAAACATAAGCGGCTTCTAGCAAGACATTATGCTTACCCAAGTTAAGTAAATGTAATAATAACCTAGCATCAGATTTAATATTTAGTCCTTTTGTCACACGATATCCTAATTAAGTATAAGGCATGGATCAAGTCATCCTTATAAAACTTAATTAACCATTTACTTGATCACCAGACAGACTGTTCCAACAAATAATATTAATAACACCTTATTAATACTTATTTGAGCATGGCCATGCATATTTTCCAGTCTTTCTTATCAAGGGGCCCATGGATATCTCTCTCTAAAAAGAGAGGGACAAATCCCTTTCACTATCTCCAATATTCAAGCCATGGCGATAAAATAAGCCAACCAATAGTCATAACGATCACCTAATTAAAAGTGATGTTTGACTATGTCAAAAAATATTTTCTCCCCATGCAAGAAACATTAGAAACATTAGGTCAAAGGACACCAAATATAAAACTGAGAAGAAATACTTATAACTTAAACCCATGCAATATTTCTTCTTCACTTTGGGTCATGTCCAATACAATATTCTCAATATGTATTTATGAATTGATTTTATATCTCATATTCATGATCAGTCACACTAGTTTACAAGATGTAATAAACTAGGGACAAATAAGAATAGTATTTTATTAGCTATAAGGGTTTTACTATCAAGTCACATACTTGATGACCAAGAGCATAAAATACAATTAAAAAAATACATGCTTCATAAATCATAAATGTGAGTCAATTGGTCTTAGGGCATATACTAACAAAAAACTGGGTAATGCACACAGCTGCTTCACCCTACACTTAATAGACAATGTTTTACGAGAAATTGATGAAAAAGACAACGCTTTTGTAACCAGGACCAAACTGGAAAAATTATTTTTAGGAAAATATTTGTCAAACAAGATCTATTTAAAAGAACAACTTTTTGGTTTCAAAATGAGCGGGTCGAAAATACTTTCAGAAAACCCGGATGATTTGAACAAAATTGTTTTGGAACTTCAAAACGTTGGAGGGAAAATCTCCGATGAAAACATTACTGTTATTTGATGCCTTGCCTGATTCTTATAATGATGTGAAATCTGCCATTAAATATGGCAGAGATGGTTTGTCTTTATCTGATGTTAAAAATGCTTTAAAGTCAAAAGATTTGGATTTGAGAAAAGAAAATAAACTAAGCGGAGAAAATCTTCACGTGCGAGGGAGAGATGACCGGAGGGAACCTCTTAGTCATAGGTCTAAAAGTAAAGGGAGGTCCAAATCACGAGACAAGAATATAGTGAAGTGTTTTTATTTTGGCAAGGAGGATCATGCGAAAAGTAAGTGTTTTAAAAGGATTAAAGATGAAAAACAACATAAATTTGGTAAAGGGAGTGATAAAAATAACAAAACCCATGATTTTGATACAGACGGTAATTCTATGTATTATGAGGTTTTATGCGTATCCCCCACCCCTACTAATGTTGTTAATTATTGGATCCTTGACTCTGGTTGCACTTTTCACATGACACCTCACAAACACTAGTTTTCAAATTTCAAACCCTTGATCAGGGAAAAGTTTTTATGGGTAACAACCAAGTTTGTGACATTAAAGGCATTAATAATGTTTTCATTAAATCTCATGATGGCATGACTAGGAAACTCACTGAGGTGAGATATGTCCGTCGGAACCTTATCTCCCTTGGTTATTTAGATTCAAATGATTTTTCTTACAAGTCAAAGAATGGTGTTTTAAGAGTTTGTAAAGGCAACCTGGTCATGCTAAAAGGTTTTAAAAGAGAGAGTTTATACACTCTCATTGGAAAAACTATTTGCAACTCATCTGCACTTATTTAAAAAACAGTTCTTGAAAAGACTTTGTTGTGGCATCGTCGGATTGGCCATATTAGTGAGAAAGGACTGCATCATTTACAAAATCAAAACCTTTTATATGGTGACAAGATTGACTAGTTGGATTTCTGTGACCACTGTGTTTTTGGTAAACAGCATAAAATCAGTTTTTCAATTAGCATATACAAGTCAACCACAATACTTGATTATGTGCATTGTGATCTGTGGGGATCTGAAAAGGTTCCAACCTATGGTGGTAATATTTATTTCCTATCTGTTATTGATGATTTTTCCAGGCATGTTTGGGTTTTTTTTTAAAAAACTAAGGATCAAACTTTTGAAAAGTTTTGTGAGTGGAAACGCCTTGCCGAAAATCAAACCGGAAACAAATTAAAAACAATTAGGACAGATAACGGTCTTGAGTTTTGCAACCGTAAGTTTTCTGATTTATGTGCATCTCATGGCATCTTGCATCATAGGACAGTTAGGCACAACCCCCAACAGAACGATATAGCTGAGAGGATGAACTGTACCATAATGGATAAAGTTAAGTGCCTTATGATTTCTTCTGGTGTCCCAAAACCTTTCTGGGGTGAAGCTGTTAGCACGGCTGTGTAACTCATTAATAGATCCTCTTCAACAGCCATAAACTTTAGAACTCCTGTAGAGTTGTGGTGTGGTAAACCTCCAAACCTTTCCAACCTTAGAATTTTTGGGTATGCCACTTTTGCACATCAGAAAGAAGGTAAGCTAGATCCTAGGTCTAGGAAAGATGTTTTCATAGGTTACCCTAATTGACTGAAGGGTTATAGAATTTGGCTCAAGGGTGAGCCAGGTGTGAGGATAGTGATAAGTAGGGATGTGGTTTTCAATGAGCAAGAGATGCCTTGTCTTAAGGATAAACCTAAGCCTGTTAGTACATCCTATATTCCCACAATAGATAGTATTCCAATGGAGGTGGAGTATAATCCTGAACCCCCTAAGGAACTACCTCCTGAGGCAGAAACCCAAGTAGAACCTGTTGTATCATCCAGTGTTCCTAATATCAACGAGCCTGAGTTAGAAGGTTCTGATGAGGAGGTAAAACACCCTAAGGCACAAGCACAAGCCCTTAGAGATTATCAACTATCTAGAGATAGGGTTAGAAGAGTGCCCAAGGAATACACTAGATATGGTTATTCATATATCGTCTCATATGCATTTGTTGTTGCATCGAATGTGGAAGAAAAAGAACCATCATGTTTTTTTGAAGTTTTAAAGAGCCCTAACCGCTCTTTATGGTTACGTGCTATGAATGAGGAAATGTCTTCTCTTGACAAAAACAAAACCTGGATTCTTGTTTCATAACCCTCAACTCAAAAATTAGTTGATTGCAAATGGATTTTTAAAATCAAAGAGCCTGAGTCTCCTAAAGAACCTCCAAGGTTCAAGGCCAGGCTGGTTGTGAAAGGTTTTTTACAAGTTGAGGGCATTGATTTTAACGAAATCTTTTCTCCTGTAGTTAAATACAAAACGATTAGGATTATGCTTACTCTTGTTGGTTTCTATGATTTACATCTTGAACAACTCGATGTGAAAATCGCTTTCTTGCATGGTGATCTCGAGGAGACCATATATATGCATCAACCTCCAGGTTTTGAGGTTAAGGGTAAGGAACATATGGCATGCCTATTGAAAAAGTCCTTATACGGACTTAAACAATCTCCGAGACAATAGTACAAGAGGTTTGATTATTTTATGTTAACAGTTGGTTTCTTGAAAAGCAATTATGATAGTTGCCTTTATTTTTCTGGAAGTAACGTTGATAGTGCTATTTATTTATTGCTCTATGTAGATGATATGTTAATTTCTTGCAAAAATAAAGCCAAAATTGATGATTTGAAATCCCAACTTAAGTCCGAATTCGACATGAAGGACTTTGGGTCTACATCCAAGATTCTCGGGATGAGTATTACCAAAGATAGAACTGATCATTCCTTTTTCTTATCTCAAAAGCCCTTTCTTCAGAAAATTGTTTCTAAATTTTCTATTCATTTTTGTAAACCCGTCATTACCCCACTTGCTAGCCATTTCAAACTTTCTGACAAGACTTGTCCTAAAACCGAGAGTGAGAAAAGTGATATGGCAAATATTTCTTATAGAATGGCCATAGGCTCGGTTATATATTCGATGATATCCACCCGACCAGAAATTGCTTTCTCCACAAGCCTTCTTAGTAGATTTATGTCTAATCTAGAGAGGGATCACTGGGCTGCTTTCAAGTGGTTACTGCGTTACCTTAATGGAACTACATATAAGGGTTTACACTATCGTAATTGGTCTGATGATTTTGATCTAATTGGTTATGTCGATTCTGACTTCGCTAATGACAAGCGTGGTGGAAAATCTACCTCGTCCTATTTCTTTACTCTTGCGGGTAACTGTGTCTCATGGAAATCTCAACTACAGCCAGTAGTTGCATTGTCAACTATGGAAGCAGAGTACATTGCCGCTACGGAAGCCATCAAGGAAACCATTTGGCTTCAAGGGTTATTGAATGAATTACATGCTTTACATTCTAATGCTATTATTTATACTGACAGTCAGAGTTATTTACATTTATGCAAAAATCCTGTCTATCACAAAAGGACAAAACATATAGATGTCAAATATCATTTCATTAGAGAAATGTCTCTAGTGGCTTAGTTGACATATATAAGATTAGTACTGATAATAATCCTGCAGATTTTAGTACTAAAATTGTAAACACTGACAAATTCATGTTTTGTAGGGATTTCTTTCATTTGGATGCAAGTTGACTCAAATTGAGTCATTCAAGGGATGTGAAAATATTGTTCGAGGTGAAGATTGTAGGCTTTCTAGGCCAGTTTTCTCCCAATATTTTCATTTTTCCAGCCCAATTTATTTTAACCCAATGATGAATCCATGGGCCTCAAACCAAGATAGGTGGCTGAAGTTTGAATGGGTCAGAGATGTTGGGCCAGCCCGGGCTGTCCTTTGTAACTCTTGATCTATTTATTATGTTTCTCTCCCTCCTCGATTCCAGAGCCATTCCAGACTCTTCCTTTCTTCTCTCTTTTTCTACTCCTTCTCGGCCTTCCCGAGAGCCGTCTCTGTCTCTTCTTCTTCTCCCCTTCTTTACCACGGCTTACCTCGTCTGTTGCTCTCCTCTGGTGACCTCTATGGCCTTCTGTTACACCGTCTCCGAAAGCAGTCGTCCTGTAGTGTTCTTGTTCGGTCCTTTATGATCTTTCTGTGAGGAGAGCCGTAAGGGTGAGAGAGAGGGTGAGCGCCGGTGATCTTTTTTGTTTTTTTACCTTTAAAGCTTATACCTTTTTCTTGCCAGCACCTCGACACGGTTGTCATTTCAACGCCGCTGCTCGGCGCCGTCCAATCTCATTGTATGCCGCTGGCGGTTCCGACACCGCAGCGACAGGTAAGTACCTCTTACCGATTGGTGGTTCAGTTTTCTCTTCTTTCTTTTAATGGTTATTGTGTGCAGTTTCGGTCTTGCCGATTGGCTTAAACCCGCTGTGAAACAGGAAGAAGAAGAAGGATATTTTTATTGTAATAGAATAGGTTTTTTTTCCTGCTGCCTTACTATTCTTTTACTAGTTTGTAATAGTAATTAGAGTGTGTAATAGTAATTAGATCCTAACACATTTCTGGTTCGAGAACATGCTGAAGAGTATTTTCTGAGCATATTTAGCTCAACAATTTGGTATTCCGATTTTAGCTTGAATTATCTACACAGTTGGACAAAATCATCAAATCTTATACACAAATAAAGTTTCTTTAATCGTCAAAACATGGAAACATTATACCCCTGAGTCAACATAAACAATCTTATGATGAAAATATAAAAAAATTATTTAATGTATTGGTGTCAGTTGTAATATTTGTACTATTTTTGGTGATGCCTTATTTATATTTATTTGAATCTTTTACTAGTATCATTATCAGATATGTATTTTTTAATTTATACATTTCTTATCTTATCATTTTTATTCTACCAAATTCCATCACTTTTATCTTTGTACATGTCACTAAATTAATTATCGTTTATTTGAAAATAGTACGTAAATAAATTAAAAAAGGAAATTTAAGTCATCCATATCCATATAATAGTTACTCTAAATATTTCTTACTAAAGATTTAGGTTATCCAATCCATATAATAGTTTTTCTAAAATATTTCTTATTAGGTCATCCAATGCATATAATATTTTTTCTGAAACATTTCTTATGAAATATTTCTGACTATATTTCCGCATTCTTCATTATTTTTATTTATAATTTTTTCTTTTTATATCATTTTCTATTTTCTAGATTCCTTGTCTCCTATGTTATTTCAATGATAAAACACTTAACTATTTTCATTTTTTATAAATATAAAAATATTTAGTAAATAATTATTTAGTTAAATATTTTTTCATACAGTTAAATATATATAGTTATATATATGTGTATATATACATAAAACATTATACAATGCCATTCAAAAAATAAATATTACACTGGTGATGTACTGGACACGCGGTATATGACTATTCACAACACATTAAACTTTCTTTGGCGAAAGAAGATTAATGAGTAATCGCAGGAATCTCCCAAATTTGAATTTCCACGTGCGAAATAGTAAAAACCAAATTTTTGATACAACTCTAATTCACGAAGCATAACAAGTGCAATTCGGTAATTTGTCACAGTGGTTAAGGGCATTACAAGTATTATAAATATATGCATATGATCAAACCTTGATCTTTGAATATAGGGTTAGTTATATTTTCTCTTTGAGATTTGTTCAAATTGTAATTTTATCATTATATCTATATAAATTACAAATACGTTTTTATTATTTATATTTTCATAATTTATTAATTCTTACTATTAATTTTGATGAAAAAAATTTTCATCAGAAAAAATTTGGGCAAGTTTGTAGAAGCCTCAACTCCATGACCGTCACAAAAATTTGATTTGGAAAGCAGTCACTGATTCTCTTCCAACTGTTGGTAACTAAAGATGATTTCAAAGCAATCCGTGGTTTGTCACTTTTGTGCAATGGAGAAAGAATCAACGGACCATGTTTTATTGAGGTGCGCTTGTGTGGTTGGTATCTGGTTCTCTTCTAGATTGCAACTTAAAACTGATTGATTTAATTGGAATGCAAGAAGATGGTTTCAAGAGCTTCTAGACCCATACAATTCATTCGTCTTACTGTTGAAGAAAATGAAGAAATTTTAGTCTATGGTGTGGTGGTTCTGGAGATAGTTTGAATGGAAAAAAGTCACGCATGGAGGAGATATGCCAAATTGGGAGGAGGTAGGTCGTCGTATTACTAATAAAGCAGAGGATCACTGTTCCAGTTGTCAGAAGAAGAAATCCAACTCTTATGGGTTTGTCAATCATTTGTAGGAGTCCCCTCCTCCAGGTTGGTTAAAATCTTTTACTTCTTTTTTTTTTTTTTTTCTGGAAAGTTTTTTTTATTCACTACAGGTAAATATTTCTTCCAGAGTCTTTCCTTCTTCTCCCATCGACGAACCAGAGACTGAAAAATTAGGGATTTTTCAACCTCAAATTAAGCTTGAAATCTCCACAGATTCTTTGTCCTTGTAGCCCATAGGTAACTCAAAGATATTTAAACTTTCTTCGTTGTCCTTCGAATGAGTCATGGAAAATGAGGATGAAGTCGTATTCAAGAAAAGATTTACAATCAAGAACAGGGCATTTACATGCAGTATGAACATTTTCCATCACTTTGATTTCGATGTATTTACTAATGCAATCGTTCCAGAAGAAACGTTTAAAGGTTTTCAGGGTGAATATATTTTATCATTTTCTTTTCTTTATACACAATTGGCCAATTTCGTTCCTGATAATTTCTGCTTCTTCTTGTGAACGGCCACTTTGAGCCACTGATGGGGCAAGATTGAAGCTTGGATTTGGAGAATTCTTGACCAAAGAAAACATTAGGCATTTCAGTTCTTTTACAAAAAATATGCCATGCACCACGGCTGAAATTTTTTACTGAACAAGAAAAAACGATTCTCAAAAGTAAGATTTGGGTCCCCTCATTCGAGAAGGAAGAGGAAGAAAATGCTTTGGGGGAAATGTTTACCCTTTACGTGAGGAAAAAAATCAAAATTAACTGATTGATGTGAATTTTTGTTTTTATTCTTATTATTTTAATATAAAATAATATGCGAAAAATCATTAATTATAGGTCGAGATTGTTGGAATTCATATAAAAGAATTTTTCAAAAATTAGTTAAGGACGAAAAAAAATAAAAATATTTATTAGAAAGAAACCTGAAAAAAATAAATATATAGGGAACGAAAAATAACATTTACTCCCACTGAAACACAACTAACTATTTTTATGGCAAGCAATTAAGATACTATTCTAAAATTTCTTGCAATTATTTTAGAGTTTACAAACATTTTAGTCGGAGCTGGTGAAGCCTTGTCTACTTCTGCTAGATACAGAAATTACGCTCCTGTTTAATAAAAGTTTCTATCAAATATGACACCTCATGTATAAAAAAATTAATCGCAATTATGTACCAACCACAAACAACATACTTTGTCGGTTTTTCTCTACAAAAGGCCTTTTTCTGAACAAGGTACTAAAGTGGCCAAAAATTTTTTTTTTACGTGTAATTTGGCCATAACGCACAATGGTTGTGCATTATTAATTAGGTAAACGCATAACTATTGTGCGTTATCACTTAATTCAAGTTTTTTCCCCTTAAACACATCCTAGGTGGCAGATAATCCATCTTCATGAGAAATAACATAGAACACATACTAATAAACCACCATTGGATCTTATTTAATAGGTGCATGATATTTTATTTAATAATAACTTACTTACGTATTCCAATATTTACCAACTTCAATCATTTGAATTTTTAATTAGAGTAAAAGGAAGACTGCTCCTATGTTTAATTTTTAAATTGATGCCGTAATTTTTTAGTTAACAAGAGATAAAGTATTAGAAAATTACAAAAACGTAAATTAAAACGAAAATAGAAGGTTTTTGTGGAAATGGTGGGTGGAAACTGCCTAAAGCTGTTTCCAACGCGTAGATCTCGAAAAAATACCCGAAATGCCCACAAGAATCGCCTCAATCGAACGTCCGAGCGCAAAGTTATGCCCCGTCAAAATTTTTGACTACGAGACAATTTTTTTGTCCCAAAACGTGTCTGGATCACTTTTTCGATGATGGCATTGCGTCATCTTTACGAGAACCATCAAAACGAGTGGTTATACACTTGAAACGAACATTCAATCGCAGAGTTATTCATGTTTAAAGTTTTCCAAAATTCAAATCAACATAAAAAAATAAAAAATAAAAAAACTGATGTGGCTGATAATGCACAATCATTATGCGTTATCCACCATATCGACGGATTAGGGGGAAAAACTTGAATTAAGTGATAACGCACAATAGTTGTGCGTTATCCTAATTAATAACGCACAACCATTGTGCGTTATGGCCAAGTTACGGATAAAAAAAAATTTGGGGCCACTTTAGTAGCTTGTCTAGGAAAAAAGGCTTTTTTAAGGAAAAAACCTACTTTGTCTAAATGATATTGTACTGATGTCACTTTGTATGCTCCATTAAAAACTATATTCGAAGAAGTAGGATAATAAAGATGACTCGAGAATCTAAAATGGCAGTGCAAAAAAATTCGAAAATTTCATTTCTCACCAATTATTCTCTCTTGAAGTTTTCTCTCTACCTTCTCTCTAAAACCCAAGGATTCAATCTCAGATTTAGGAAGATCCGACCGTTAAAAATAAAAAAAGATTAATACATCGATCTATACTCATTTGCTTACAATATTATCAGTGTAAAATTCAAAAATATTCGACGGATAAAAAAAAAATCTGCCCGAATTTGGACTACATTTCGCAAAAGCTGGCGAACTTTTCCAAAGAAGTTTACATGGTCAAGCAGAACTTCCTGGTTAACATCGCCAGGCTAGGCGAAACCTAGCCCAGATTTTCGCCAGCTTGGGCGTTTATCCAATTTTAATTTTTTGTTTATGTATATTTGTTTATGTTATTTAGTTTTGTGTTTACAAAAATTTAACATTATGTTAATTGTTTATGTTATTTAGTTTAATATTTACAAATGTTTAATTTTATGTTTATTTGACATGTTATTTCATTTTATTATAAATACATGAAATTAATTGTTTAAATGGTTTATTTTACAATTATTTGTTTAATATATTTATGAATTATGTTTACGTGAATAATTTGAGTTTAATTGTTCATTAATTATTTTGTTAACATAAGTGTTACAATTATTCATGTTATATTTTACATTGATTTATATATTTAGGTTGATTAAGTATATTTATGAAGTTTATGGTTTAGAAAAGAAATGGTGACAGTAAATTAATGTTTTGGTTAGTTAAGTACATTATGTAGTAAATAATAAATTGATATAATAATAGATATTATTTAGTATAAAAGTATGAAGTAATTCATTTTAAAAGATTAATGAATAATTTAAACTTAATAATGATTAAAATAATGATATTTAAATAATAATGTGAATAATAATAAATTAATAGTGATTTGAATTAATAATAATAATTAATAATACATAAATAATAATGATAATAATTTAAAGAATAGGATCCTCACCATTTTTAAATAATAATTTAAATGATAAATAATTAAAATATTCAAATAATAACTATTAATAATAATAATAATAAATAATAAAATAATATAAATGAAATAATAAACTTATTTAAAAATAAATAATAAAATAATATAAAATTAGAGAAGTAAATATTGTTTTAAATTTCATAATAATTAATAGTACATAAAGAATAATAATAATTTAAAAAGTAAGGTTCATCCGTTTTTAAATAGTATTTAAATTAAAATAATTACACTATTCACATAATAATAATTATTATTAATAAAAATAATAAAATAATATAAATAAAATAATAAACTTATTTAAAAAATAAATAATAAAATAATATAAATTACATAATTAAGAAATATAATTTAGATAATAAAAAATTATAAAGAACGAAGTTAAATAATACAATATTAAAAATTGCTACATGTAATAGTAAAAAGATTTAAATGATGTAAAACATGAATTAGACAAATATATGTTAATTATTCATGATTATGTTTGAAAATTTCTTTAGATGGTTCGGGAAAGAGCACGTAGGAGAGATGATGATCTAGGTTTTGTAGCAGACAGGACCGATCGAGTTCAAGGGCATACAGTCACTACTTCATCCCTTGGTGTGAGGGGTCACCATAATACCTCTGATCTTCCTAGTATTCCTGCTCCACTTGGACTTGTGATATATTATGACCAGGTGCACTGGGGTCTTCTACCCAGCCACCTTATACACCAACTAGGACTCGTCCTCCCTTCCATTACACGATCTATACACTCTGATACCTTACCATTTATATAGATCTTTTTAGCCACCACCTACATCATATAACCCGTATCCACCTGGTTCTTCTGTTGATCCCCATATGTCCGGCAGGATTTTGTATTATTTAGAAATAAATTTCAGGCACCATTAAATGAGGTTAGGGGTACGGGGGGCAGTTGGGGGCTTCTTTTTTCGAGCAGATTGTTTCAGGAGTCCTGGTCAGCTCATCTTATAGCATGACTGATTATACAACCACTGATTATATTATTCGATCATATTCATCTTATTTAGGGAGGAATACTGATAGTATAGGGTTAGAGGGAGACAAGGGTTGATCTGAGCAGCAAGACAAGTTCGGATCCCTCCAGACCGACGGGGAAGATGTTCAAGTTGGGGGAGAGGATGATAATATTGATATCACTGAGATATTGATGGTGATGAGGACGAGCTTATATCTATGGCCCCTGCGTCGTTATCCGTGTCAGGCCAGTACAGGAAAAAGTAAAGGGCTAACTGGTAGTTTCAGATCTATGATGAGTAATTTTAATGGGTCTTGACAAAAAAGACCCTAGACGTCCATTCCTCCTATGATGCCTTCACAAAGAAAAAGGTGAAGCATGCAGGTTAAGAGTAGACAAGACCAGCTGAGGGGGTCCACAAGATCCAGAGCTTATTCCTTCATACAGGGATATGTTGCTAGTTCTATATGCAGTGGACAGGTAAATTTTGCATTTACTACTGCTCAATTTCGCATTTATTTTTAATATTATTATTTAATATTTATATTCAATTGTTTTTTTAATATCCAGGAGCAAGGTATATTGAAGTCACGGTTGTGCTTTGATCAACTCACAGGGTGGACCCCTAGTTTACGAGATGTCACGAAGTTGGTAGAGGGTACAAGAATCGTCCATTTAAGGTCTTGCATGTTCTAGTACTCCCATTCAACACTATTATCCGTATTTTTTTAGAGGTAGCCAACATCTTCCACATGCCCTTTGGAGAGATGATGATTACTTTACATGATGTGGAGTTGATAATGGGCATACCCACTTATGGTGGTATGTGGATGTTGGGTATTCTTGGGAGCAGCTGATCGAGATTGTTCAAAGTGATTTGGATTTTACCTACTTGGGAGGTAGTATACATGCTCATGAGCTTGCGTATGTTGCTGAGGATCCCGATAGTGGACGTTCCTTGGAGTTAAGAGCTACGTTTTACATTGTCTATATACTTTGGAGTTCTCTCTTTACAGATAAAAATGGGAACATCATTCATGCAAAACTTTGGCCGCTTGTGAAGAATGTTCGAGAAAGTGGGAAGTTGGCATGGGGTGCAGCGACTATGGTGTTCTTGTACCGAAATCTAGGTCAGGCCTCACGTGTAGATGCGAAGAAGTAAGCTAGGTGTTGGTCATTGCTTGATGTATTATTTACTTTCTTATGTGTTTATTTACTTTTCAATATTTATGTTTCTTCATATTGTATTCGTTCAGTCTTGCTTTAAAAAATATTGTAGTTATTTATGTTTTATTTACCTTTTTCATGTGTTATTATTATTTACATATCTTTCTCCATTTTACTATTTATATTTAGCTTCAAAAAATATTCGTTTTGTATGTGTTTATTTATACTTTACGAGATGTTGTAATTTTTTTACATATTATAATTAACCATTAGCTTTATAATAATATATATTTGGGGCAGTGTTTATTTACACTTTAAAATAATACAAATGATTTTTATGTGTTTATTAGGCCTAGATATACATGTATTTTCCTATGTTTACCCTAGCAGTAAGACCAAGAGTGAAGTTGGGAAAGCCCTACATCCAGCATTACGAAATGTTGGGTACGAAATCAGAGCAGAAGTTGTTAGATATCCGCCTACAGTTAGATGTGATGACTACGGAGGAGGTACGTTGCACTCCATACAAGCAGTCTAAGATACAAGATGTATGGGTTTCTACTTGGCATGACATGCTTGTATACTACGAGTATGTTGAACTATATATGCCTGATAGAGTTGTCCGACAGTTTGGGTGGCAGTATTGCATTCCAGCACATCCTATTCGACCATTGGAGGCTCACAAGTCAATAAATAACAGGATGTACGTCGTGAAGAACATATTTATAGAGGATTTGTGGCTAGAGGCACGATCACATCTACTTATGGAGTCTTGAACCAGTGTGTCTACCGTACCCCCAAGTCAATGCACACCTGATTACATGCCGTAGTTTATCTGTAGCACTCATCCTAGAATACAAAATCCTTAGAGACTTCCCCGTGGCGTATACTACCCAACACCTGGTAGGCCATCACTATCGGTTGTCCTCTATGTGATAGTTCCTTTCATATCCCGAGACTGTCCGGGATGTACAGAGAGATATGTCGTATCATGTAAGAGTTTTATATTGGTAGTGGTTAGATGTCATATGACTTGTCCCTTTTATATTATGTATTTTTATTTGGGTGTCTGCACATTTCTTTTATTATGTACTCGTAGTTGTATCGTACTTTTTATGTATTCGTATTATTATGTATTTAAGTCTTGGCGTTTCTAAGATGCGCATTTCTTTTATTACGATTTTCATGTGGTGACTACGATTTAATATTTTTGGCACAATTTGTAAAAGTAAATATTCTTATAAACGCTTATCCAATAAAGTCTATACATACATGCAAATTAGGAAAAGTTAAAATCATCACTAAAAGCTAAAGTGAATGGGATCTCCTACTAGATATGTTCTAGCATATCTCATATTTCAATCTTCAATCCTATCCAAATAAGGATCAGGCCGGTCACTGAATCACGGAATCAATATTTTCTTTTACAGCTGCACACACGAGGTAGCTGCCTATTGCTTCCTCTACACATGCGATGGCAATATTACTGTGTCTAAATCACCATGGAATGTTGAAAGCTACTACTTCAAAACTGAATGTTCACTCTCAACTCGATTGGTGGTCTCTACCCCGAAATGCAAAGGACAAATAAGATATTTACAAATTGAACATCAGAAATTTAAATTTAAACCCTAAACCATAAATTATTAAACTTAAAGAAAAAAAATAAATATGGACTAATTCATTTAAATATTAATTAAATAATGGCAATTTTTTAAAATAGTTTTATACATAAAAAACCTTAAACCCTAAAAAAACTAAACTAAACATAAATTAAAGTATAAATTAAGATATTTTATACTAAGATATTAAAACTATCCTAATATAAATTAATAAAAAAATAACTAATTCAACATAAATGGTTATTATAAATATTATTAAATGATCACATTTCCTTTAAGATAATCTTATGAATATTATAACCTAAACAATCAATATACATTTAATATCAACATTTACACTTAACAGAATATATACAAACAACTTATTTGTTTGTTTTATATGTCGTATTCATTATTGGTACATATGACCACATTCTCATAATTTAGATTGATGTCGGGTGTGTAACAACAATATCACTAAGTACGTCGCTCCTGTCACAGTTTCTGTAGAAGACCGTAAAACACCGTTGAGTACTTAAACAAAGAAATTCTTCTACCATGTTGCGCCCCTGCATTCTTTTCTTCTTCATCTTGGCAAGGATGTTGTGTAATTTTTGTGCATTGCAATTAATCATATAAATCATATTATTAAACCTTAAACACTAATTTAAAATATTATAATAATCTAGTAAATGTAATGCGACATACCTCACAGTACAATCTACATTTTATTCTCGAAAAAATATAACACATTACATGGTGCCATATAACGTTTCCTAAATCGCTCGATCTGTATCAGTTAATCCTCCGTCAGTCTTGCAGCCTGAGCATGATCGTGATGATAGACATCTATTGCATGGTTGTACTTCCTATCGTATACGAATAATTGGCAATTTTCAGTCATGGCCATTTGCTCGTCTTTTAATTTAAAGGGACAACCACACTTCTTAGTTCCATAAGGACCCCGCCTTTTTATTAGAACTTCTTCTTCTTCTTCTTCATCAACTCTTGGCTTCATTCTTGATTTCTTTGCACCTCCACGCTCGTAAGCCAATGTAACATACGGTCTACGGTCAGAAGTTCTTAATCTCAAATATCGAGTGACAATCAAATACGTATTCACTTTCATTGCCATTTCTTTTGCCAAATCCACCAATTCTATTTTCGAAGTTAAATTTGATAAATAAATGCCCATGATCCATGTATCTTCCGGTTTTTAAAATTCTTCAAATGTATTCGGATCTACGTCAGTCTGTTACATTAAAATATAATACGAAACAAATTAATAATACATCTTATACAATTAAAAAAATTATAAAAAATTATAAAAATAGCATTTAAAAAAATTAAAAAAAAAAAAGCGCACTCACATTAATTTCTCCCAGGTGAGCGAAATTCTCTAAGAAATTTCACCAACTTGGGCGAAATTGCTTCAAAATTTTCACCAAGTTTGGTAAAATAGAATTTCGTCCATATGGGAGAAACTTGGGACAGTTGAGAAAAAATAAATTTTGAAATTTTTTTTATCTCAAAATTGATATTTTCTTGCAAAATATCTTCAAAATCATCCATATCTATCTTCAATTGTGTTGAATGTGAAAGATTTGAGTTTAGAGTTAGAAAGAAGTTAGAGAGAATTGGGTTAGAGAGAGAAAGTTGGTGGGAAAATAAATTTTTTCTCGTTGTCCTTTTAAATTTCCGAGTTATCTTTATTAAATCTTTAAAGAGGAATCAACAACACTGTTAATTCCACGTGTTTTAAATGAAATAGCTAGAACTTTATTAAAAAGTAAGAAGAAATTACACATAAATATAATAATACAAAAGCACAGTATCCATAGTAACAAAAAATAATTATATTTAAACAAATTAAGTGAATTTAATAATAATTTTTAATTTCTTCATCTTTATTTTTACCGCTCTTCTTAAACTTTATCAGCAAGACAAAATATCTCTTTTTCTTTCAAAAGAAAAAGTGGTAATATGAATAGAATAAGCAAGTGAAGTGAAAAACCAGTTTCTTGGTAGTTTCTTCATTATATCATATGCATATATTATAATGTCATTATTTATTTATTCCTTGGTCAAACAAAAGCCGCACTGCAAATTGAATTCTAATTCTTGAACAACTGACGGTCGTAGCACATCTTGGACTTTACTAATTTAGCAAAAAAAAAAAAAAGAGCATCTTGGACTTTACTAGCTAGTCAGCCAATGCCAGCCATGAGCGAACCAACCACTCTAAAAGAATCCTTATTATAAATTTCGCTTCATCAAATTACTCCTGATCAGCAATACTCAAAATTAGCAGAGAAGTCAAGAGAGAACTCAAGTACTATCTTGTGTGAAATTTGTTTAGTTAAACTAGCCATATCATATCATATATGGATATCAAGAACTGGAGAAGATTCGGGAGCACCAAAAATAGTCATAACATTATCTATCTAGGAAAACATTTTGATCAAGTTGTTGATCATGATCCTTCTTCAAAGAGAAATATTAAGTTTCAGCAGCCTTCTCCGCATGCACATTCAAATGATGGTAATAAGAAGATGAAGAAATTGAAAGGAATATGGAAAAAGATATTCTTGAAAGAGAAGAAGAAAGATATTGTGTTCTGGGCTTCAGCAAGAAGTGTCCATGTTCAGGACTCCCCTTATTATTATTATGATTCAGAAGAAACATATAATTCAGAGAATTTTGATGAAGAAGGAAAAACTTTAGATGAACCCAATTTCGTTCGCTCGTTTTCCACTCGACCTTCTTATCCCTCAAAGTCAAAGCTCTTCATCCCTCAGCACAAAGATCATTTAGTTAATCTTGTCATGCTTGTAGGTCATGATAATGAAGATAGAACTTAATTTTTCCCTAACACCTTTCAGTTTATCGTCTTCAAACTTTTTCATCTGTCTTCAACCAAGAATTCATCTGTCTTCAAACTTTTTCTATGAACATCATGTAAATTGTTGTAATATTCCAAACATGATCAATATATTATGAACATCTTGTCATATATATCATTTTTTACTTTTCAATACCGTGTCTATTGAAAAAATAACAGCTTGCTATATTTATCCAAAAATAATGTTTGGATTTGAAGCAAGTCGAATTTGGGCATTTTTTAGGTCCGGAATCATTAGAGTCAACCTCAAACTTAAGTAGGCTTGGCCCACTTAATCAGGAATTGCCTAAAAAAATCGAAATGTTTGATATCAATTGTTATTGCCGCAAGGAAAGCCCTTATATCTACAAGAAAATTTATTACTTGAAAGATAATGAGAAATAGAACAAGAACACGTACTTGAATATGATAAGTTATTGCACGAAGCAACGACCAGGGGTGTACCACTACTTACAATACTATAAACATAATCATCCAATTTAGTTTGTGAACGGCGAGTTTGTGAGCTTTGCCAGAGTTCAGTGTAGTCAGATGAAGAAGATGAGGTTCACCCTGTGGAAGACAGCTCAACCGCAAGTTACGGGGACGTGGATGAGGCTGCTGGGACTAAGCCTGCTTGATCTGGACTGTGGGAGGCCTGAGGCCCGTGCAGGTTGGAAAGCACACCCAATTGTGCCAAAACAAAATTGGGTGACGGCTAGTGGTTGAAAAGGGAACCTAGCCTAGAGGTGAAAAATTTGTGGGCTGCGCAAAACATAGAATATGAATTTCTGAAGGGGGTTCAATGATGTTCACAAGGTGATCCAAAAAAATTTTAGAGGAACTGGATTGAAAAATATTGCTAAAAGGAAAATTCCCTCTCCAAAAGTAATGTCTCTGAACACAAAAGAGTTTGTTAGTTTCTAAATGAAACACCTTTTACCCCTTTTTCCAATTAGGATAGCCCAGAAAAGAACCCTACAACTTGTAGAATGAAATTTGGTGCGCCTTCAGGGTATAAAAAAAACACTAGTTGTTCGGCATTGTCACTATTTGCTGGACCAAGAGGAGAAAATTTCCAAAGAATATAGAGAACTGATCAGATATGAACTATATTGGATGCAAAGATCCAAAGAAAGATGGCTTTTTGAAGGAGAAAGCAAACTAGGTATTTCTATGCCTCAGTAGTGGCCAAAAGGGTGAGATACAAAATAATTAAGCTTATAAATGACAATGAGGATTGGGAAAATGACTCAGACAGGTTACAGGGTATGGTCAATGGTTATTACAAGACGCTGTATACGTGGAAGACATTCGAGCTCTTACACCGGAAGTATGAAAGTTCCCAGAATTTTCAAGAACGGACCTAGGTTTGCTTCATAGGTATGTTCTGTACTTGAAGTAAAAAATGCTATATTCCAATTGGGGGCTATGAAAACTGTTATTTCGGATGGAATATTACCTATAATTTTTACCAAGAATTTTTGGGGCATTTTGGGAGAATCTGTTATACATTTTGTTCTAACAGCTTTTAGTATAAGAGAGTTTAGAGGAGCCTTAACCATTCACTTATTTCCCTCTTTCCCAAAGTGGAGAACCTGAAGAGTATTTCACAAATGAGACTAATTTATTTATGTAATGTTCTTGTAAAAGCAATCACCAAAATGGTAGCCAAAAAGATTAAAGAATCTCATGCATAAATTTATCCAACCGAATCAGGGTAGTTTCATAACTGCAAGACACGCTTCTGGCAATGTTATTATTATGCAAGAAGTGTTGCACACCATGAGGAGGAAGAAAGGTAAAGATGGTTGCCTTGCGGTTAAAATTGATTTAGAAAAAGCATATGGTACAATGAGTTGGAATTTCTTGATATTTGTACTTATCTCGGTTGGACTGGAGCCTGAGCTTGAGAAATTGATTATCTTTTGTGTGGAATCGGCATCTATGTCTATTCTGTGGAATGGGGAGGTTTTGGATACTTTTAAGCCAAGCTGGGGTATGAACAAAGGGACCCGTTTTCACCTTACCTCTTTGTGTTGTGCATGGAGGTCCGCAGTCAAAAAATTCAGGCAGCAGTTGATGCAGGAAAATAGAGAGGTTTCGTAGTGGCCAGGGGAGGGCTGAGCATCTCGCACATTTTCTTTGTGGATGACTTAGTACTCTTTTGTGAGGCATAAAAAAAATAGGTAGAGCTTATGACAAATATCCTTAGAGACTTCTCCGGTATTTCAGGCAAAAGATCAACACCTCCAAATCCAAGCTTTTTGTGTCCAAGAATGTTAGACGAGGTATAGCAAGTGCTCCTAGCAAGAATTTCGGTATACCACTCACAAGTGACTTAGGCACGTACTTTGGAATCCCTCTATTTTATCAGAGAGTGAAGATAGGACATTTGGCTATGTCGTTAAAAAGGTAAGGAAGAAACTCTCAGGTTGAAAAGCCAAAAATCCTATCAAAGGCGGCAAAATCAATCCTCATTTAGACAACCATTTCTACTATCCCTTTTTACACAATGCAAGCTGTGAAAATGCCTTTATCTGTTGTGGAGGAGATGGAACAAACTAAGAAATTTCTTATAGTGCCATGATAAAGAGACTCGAAAATTGCATATTCTTGCTTGGAAAATAATATGCCAACCAAGCTGTGTGGGGGACTAGGCATTAGGCGATTGAGGGAAACTAATCAGGCCTTTAGGAAAAAAAACAACATGGAGAATGCAGAAAGAGAAAGGAGCAATATGGGAGGAGGTTTTGGGGGAAAAAAATATGGAATATTAGTAGGACTCGGGACTGGGAGAAAAATGAAATAGCTACTTCATCTAGAAAGGTATTGTATCAAGCACAAGATGGCTGATAAGTTTGTTTGGACCATCTGTAGGGTTGATCAAATTGATTTCTGGTTTGATCGATGGACAACTCTAGAACCTCTGGTAAGATTGGCACTTTCACTGGATATTTTGGAAGCCTTGGAAATATATGTACTGGCCTGGGGATGAATAAAGATGACTTGTTGTAATGAGGTCCGAAATTGGAGAGGAAATTTCAACTTAGCATGGTCTATGAGGACCTCCATAAATTCAGTGATAAAGGATAATAGGAGAAGTGGAAGCCTATTTGGAAATTTAAAGGTCCTAAGAGGGGGTCCCTATTTCTTTGGTTTGTCAAACATAATGCACTCCCTACAAATCAGTTACCGGTCCAAAGAAACATTGGTGAAGATAATCAGTGCCCTTTACATTGTGTAGCTACTGAAACCATTTTGCATATCTTGAGAGATTGTGTGTGGGCTAGGACAATTTGTAACTTTTTTGTACAAACCAAATCTTGGGGTAATGTTTACTCCATACTTGATTGTTTTCGACGGCTAGACTTCAATTTGCGGAGCATGGAAGTAAGGAACAATCAGAAGTACTTACTTAGGGAAATTTTCTACTATCTTTAGTGGAGAAGGAATAGAGTAATTTTTTAGAGTAAATGTGCAGGAGAATCCACAAGTTTTTGTGCAGTAGTTTAGGCAAAAAGTGGAAGATCTTATGAGGATGCATAAGATCAGTGATGTAAAGTGTATGTAAAAGTTTTTATTTTTAGTAATATAACAGATCCCTTTCTTCGAAAAAAAGAAAAACCTTCTACAATAAAATTTATCACATGTATGTTGATGAGCAAAACCTAGGAAACTAAAAACGAAGAAGATGAGAATAGTGAGGAGTTAGTTAAAAAGAAGCTCAAAAAAGTTTTGCCATTGAAACTTGTGTAAGGTTTTGATTACTGAGTAGATTGCAGTTTTCACACACTTTGTCCCCAAAAATCTAATGGCAAAAAAACTTGAAAAAGAAGTGCACGAGAAAATATTAAGTATATGATGACGTTTCTATTCGACCTTACCATTTTGTCTCTATGTTTGATGAAAAATTCCATGGATAAGAAATAAACATATGATCAATTATATAGAAATTCGATCTTATTATCGAACTGAATACACTTAATGGACTTTTGGAATCAATTTTTAACTAGCATGTAGAGTGCTCAAAATAAATGCTCGGACTACTTTTCTCAGCCGATAAATAAACCCATATAACATGCAAATAGTCAAAACAATAGTAAGAAAATTTGAAGAACCATGAGATGAAGGTTTATGATAAAATCCACATAAGCCACAATGAATTAAATTTAAAAAAAATACTAGTTGAATTAGCTATTCCCTAATCGAAAAAGCATATCTAGATTGTTTAGCTCACAAACAAGTAATACAAGATGTAGAAAAAAGAAACATATTAAAAGAAACACAATTTATTTTCCCTACTAGAAAAGAAGGGATATCTGAGATACTAATCAACAACTTCGTAGTGATACTTGATGTGTAAAGTGCCTGCTCATGAAAGAAGTGATACCCTCATTGATCAACCTACCTGCTGCAAAATTAATCACCATACACTGAGTATGATAATGTATCACCAACAAATCTTTGAAAACTCATTTAGCAAAATAAAAAATAAATAAAAAAATCTTTGAGGAACTCACAAAATGTAGAATAACTTTGAAGCTAATGAGATATGGAAAAAAGGTTACATGTGAGATTAAAAACATTAATATAAAACAAAAAATCTCGACGTCCATCATATTCTAAGCTCTAGACCAAACATCCAAATACGTAAAGACATTTTGCCGGAAAAATAATTATTAGAATTATTCATCATATTAGACACACTTCCACGTTGCTGATTTGACAAAGTGGGAAAAGTTTGGCTACAACAAAATTTAATAGAGCTCTATTAGGTGCATGTATGGCACCAATCATGGATTGCTTTAGCTCACTTGATGTCTTTACTTCGCTAGCCCACAATTTTGTTGGATGTATGCCCAAAAAGTCTCGCTAATTTTGAGATATTTGGAATATTAATAAAGTTTATTATTTGTTACAGAAGACTTTGAGTTTTGAATGCACATTTATTTATGTAAGGTTAAACTATCTTAAGTAGATAATTTACGTTATGGGTCGTGCTTCAAAGTAAGATACGGACTATTGTTACTTAATATATAATGGAGGTGGCCATGCCATCAAATAAAAGATCATTGCATAAGCATTTCCTGAACTGATGACTTACCTTAGATCAATGTGTATCTTTCATATAACTAGCTGTGCAAGTTGACTTTAAGTACACAAGTTACAAAAACACTGATGTTTACTGAGGGGGTTACTGACTGATATGCCTGCCAACAATAATAAACCTACAGATTATTGACGGAACTACGAATTTCGAAAAAATTTTCACCAACTAAGCCAAAAATTAAGAGTGAATAGTCGCGCAAAAAAATAACGAAATTTACTGACAGAATTTGTTGTCAGTAATGTTTGTTACTGACAGATGTTAGACATGGAACAATTTCCGTAGATAATATATTTATATGATCGATGGGATTAGCAATGTATCATTGTCGCTAACTTTGCAATGAAACTCACATAGTGACAATATGTTGATATTCTGTCAGTAAGACTGGAGTAAAGAAAATAAAAGGACGAGCCTTTAGTCTGCCCCTCCCCCTATTTTCAATTTTTAAAAACCCTTCCCCAAATTTTCATCTCCCAAACCTGGGAACCACCGATAGTTGACCTCACCCTCCACCCCATCGACAAGCTCTCTCCAATGCTGGTCACCCTCTCCTGCCACCTCCAAGTCTCTCTCTCTCTCTCTCTCTCTCTCTCTCTCTCTCTATTTGGTTTTTGTCCTCTCTCACTCTCCCTTTGCAATGGTGAAGCCACCCTTGTTACTCGCTAGAAAACGTTGCCGCCACTGTTCTGCTCATTGAAATGTTAAAGTAGCTACACTAATTTTTTTTAGCTACAGTAATTGTTAGTTCGTCTTAGTTAAGGATTGTCTTTCAGATTAGTCTTGGATTGAGTTGATATTAATAATTGTCGTTGAAAAACCTTAGAGGCGGGGGGAGGGGGGGAGATGAATAAGGGTTTTGGCTAATTATCGAAAATCCTTTGTTAATTAAAAGGTAAACCTCCAATTTTGTTTGAAAGAGAATTCTAAAACTCTTTTAATAAAATTCCAAACCAAACAAAATTTTGTAGTTGAGACAAGTAAGTAAGCTTAAAGAAGAACACAAAGAGTTATAGTGGTTCACTTCCTCAAAGAGTTACATCCACTACCTTGAGTCAACACCCAAGGATTTTTCAAATCCACTATAAACACAAAGTTACACTAACTACAAATATGAGGATCACCCTACAAGGGTTTTGCACACAACCTCAATTCACAACACAATGTAAATCAAAGGATTACCCAAGGAGTTTTTCAACACAAACCTTTGATATCAATAAAAGAGAAAGATAGGTTTAAGAACAATGTTACCACTTTTGAGCTTGAGAAATAATAGGTACAACTCAATGAAATGTTCTACAAGCTCCTCCTTTCTTCTTCTTTGATGATGATCAATAATGAAGCTCAAGAAGATTTTTGTTTGGGATTGAAAGTGTTTGCAATAAATGTGCTTTTGAAGCTCTTAAAAGTTTTAAAGGTTCTTAATGAATATTTCACCAAACTTGTTTTATTTATGGCTGATCAAAAGTCTATATATACTTTCTTAAAAAAAGTGACCGTTGCACACTGTGTAACGGTAATAATTTTTTACAGTAAATGTGAAAATCGGACGACCGGTTCTTTAAACAGAAAGTTTCGGACTTGTCCAGCTAGAAAACGGACTGCCGATTTTTTGAAGTGTAGAAGAAAATCGGACGACCGGTTCCTAAAATCAGACGACCGGTTCTTGAACAGAAAGATTCGGACTTGTCCATCTAAAAAACGGACTGCCGATTTTTTGATTTAGAAAAAATCGGACGACCGGTTCTAAAAACGGATGACCGAATTTTTGTTTCTTCAGCCAAGTTTCTTTTTAAGACAAAAGCTTTCTTCATTGTTTCAAAAACATGTGTTCTTGACAATCATTTTAAAGAGAAGAAAAACCTTCCAAAAGCATCACAACTTCAGTCAAGAATACTTAGATTTTAACAAAAGTTTATATTTGAGAAAATCGTAAAAGGAGCTTCATATATGATCAATAATCAAAGAGTAAGACTAGGGAGTTTTACAAGGCAGTACCTAATTCCACTCTAACATAGACAATGCCTTCAATGTCTTCAATTTCTCCAATGATTTGATCTTGGAATGGCTTGGTCTCTTCTTCTCCATTTTGCCCTCATCAACAAGATCTTTTGCTTTTAGAGAGTGTAGGCTTTGAGACTTCACAGGTGCTTCTTTTGTTCTATGAAAGGTTAGCTAAAATGCTCACACAAACATATATTAATCATAATCAAAATCATAAGTATTAATGCCCTTAGGGCTAACAATCTCCCCCTTTTTTATTATGACAAACACATATGTAAGAAGAACAAAAGAGCAAGAGTAAAGTATGGTGATGCTTCAAAAGATCAATAGTAAGAGCAAAGCACAACAATCACCATAAAAGAGAGATAACTCCCCCTAAACACATGTTTTATGTCAAATATGGCTAAAGAATATTACAAGATCAAACTAAGCTAAAAAATCCCATAGCATCATAACATCACAAGGCATAAGCTGCAACATATAATATCAAACACCATAATATCAAACACCATCAATAATCAACATATTATCAAGATTTCTCCCCCTTACATCTTGCACTATTTTCTCCCCCTTTTGTCATAAATCAAAAAATTTTAGGAGAGAAGTTTCAAGGGATCATAGAAGAGGTAGCAATAGGACTTTCAACATTAAATTATCATCATGAAGTCCATAACAGGAGAGGCCAATCAACAAAGAAAAAGAGCAACAAAAGGATCACTTAGCATAACCAAAGCAAATTAAGATTAGAAATTAGCATGTTAAAAACCATATCATTAAGAGAATGAAAACAGGAGTTTGAAAGGAGTTATAAACAAAACAAGGGAAAAAGAGAATGTTTTATAAACGAAATCTCAATCATCTCTATCTCCTCCTCCTTGCTCGAGTCTCTTAACCCGTTCTTGTGTGTCGGTCATTTTTTGATCCAATGTATCAAGCCTTTCTTGAATGTTGGAGACTTTCCCATCCAAAACCTCAAAGCGACCGTCGAATGCATCAAACCGAGTGTTCATTGACGTTTGTAGAGAGGCTATCATATCCATTAGACAACTCATGCTCCTCGAAGATGAGCCTTCCTCTATTCTTTCTTGTCGCTTCTTTTACCTTGTTTCTCTTCGTTGGATTTCAACCTCCGTTTCTTCATCACTGTCCTCTTCTTCCATATCCATATCCTCTTCATCTTCATCATCATCTTCCTCATCATTGTCATCATCACCTTGTCCACCGCGGATGAATGTCCCATCTTCATCTTTTTCAAACCCCATTCTTTTGAAGGTTTGTTGAGTGTAGATCTTGCCATGCCCAATGTGATCACCAATGCCAACCAAATTGATCACAAAGTGTTGGAGGATTTTTGTGATAAAGCAACCATACGGCAAGCATTTCGCTGAGGAAGATCGTGTAGCTAGCATATGTTCTATAGCCATATATCCAAAATTCATTCTCCTATGTTCATGCAAGTCTAGCATCACAAATGCGTGCATGTTGGTGATAGATGATTTATGCCCAGCATTTGGAATAATGATGTTAGAGATCATGTGATGGAGCACTCTCCCATAAGCATCAAGTTTGTTAACATTCCTATCATCATGTCTTTTTAAAACTTCTCCCCTAGTGAAAATTTCCGCAAACCGTTTTTCACTGTATAAATTAGGATCAAAGCATTTTTTGTTCTTGGTGTAAAATCTTATACTATCTTGAGGAGTATCCAAAATTTCATTTAACAGTCTATCATCAAATGCAATATCCCTTCCCCCAATTCTAGTCACAATCCATTAGTGTGGGACATTATCCACTCTTTCAATTCTTCCCCTGTGAAGATTTGCATAAAACTCATATATCATATCCACATAATAGAGTTCATTTACAATTAGCAGAGGTCTCCAACCGATTATTTCGAAAAGATGAGGGATAGCCTCCATACCTTGCATATCATGTAAGTCCACCCGATGACCCGGAGCAATTTTCCGTCGATTTCTAGTCCATTCTTCAAACCTGGCAGCCTCCTTCACTGAAATAAACCTCTCTGCAACCCTAGCTGCAGAAGCCCCAGTTCCAGAAGGTACTCTCTTTCCCTTTTCTTTCCCTCTACTAGTGCCTCCTTCTTCAGGATTTTGCCCTTTACCGACTTGAGCATTCTTTGTTTTAACCATTTTGGAGAAATTCTTGAGGAGGGTTTTAGAGGAGATGAAGAGTTTGAGATTGGTAGATTGTAGCAACAGAGAGAAAAATAGCTTCTTTGCTGTGTTGAGAGATGAATTTGAAGAAAAAGAAGAAGAAAGTTGAAAATCGGAACAAGAAATCGGATGGGTCTTGTGAGGAGGGGGTTTTCAGTCGAGAGAGTGAGAGAGAGAGTTGAGAGAAAAGTGTGAAGTGTATGAGAAAACTCTGATTTTTAAAGCACAGACCCGACCCCGTTTTTTGAACTCGGTCGACCGTTTTTAAAACTCGGTCGTCCGGTATTCTGGTGATTTGAAGAACTCGGACGTCCGAGTTTTTGTGCAGGCATCCGGTTTTATCGTCCGAATATCTCTGGAATTTTTTGAAGGGAAAAGTCTGAGTCCGGTTTTAAAACCGGACGTCCTATTTTTAAAAAAGGCGTCCGAATTTTTGAAAAATGCAGCAAGACAGAAATAAAGGAAACACAAATAATACAAGCAACACACATTACTCATTAAATTTCCCGATACCAAGTAATTTTCTTAAATAGCAAAAGCGATCTTCCGAAAGAGGTTTTGTAAAAATATCGGCAATTTGATCTTCTGTGCAAATATATTCTAAAGATACATCACCTTTAGCAACATGATCTCTAATAAAGTGATGTTTGATTTCAATATGTTTTGTTTTTGAATGTTGCACAGGTTTTATGGAAATGTTTATGGCACTAGTGTTATCACACATAATAGGTATGCACTTAAAAGAAATACCAAAATCAATTAATGTATGTTTCATCCAAAGTACCTGAGCACAACAACAACCGGCTGCGATGTATTCCGCTTCGGCGGTTGATAGGGACACGCACGATTGTTTCTTGCTGTACCAAGATACTAAGCATTCTCCCAAGAATTGGCAATTTCCACTTGTACTCTTCCTTTCTACCTTACATCCGGCATAGTCCGCATCGGTGTAGGCAATAAGATCAAAACAAGATTGTTTAGAGTACCACAAGCCATAATCATATGATGAAATTAAGTATCTCAAAATACGTTTTACAGCTATTAAATGAGATTCCTTGGGGCAAGCTTGGAATTTAGCACACAAACATACGGCAAACATGATATCCGGCCTACTAGCCGTTAAATAAGTAAACTACCGATCATACCTCTATATGTCTTTTCATCAACAGTTTTACCTTTTTCATCTTTGTCCAGCTTCAATGACGAGCTCATAGGAGTGCCAATACCTTTTGCATTGCTCATCCCAAATCTTTTGAGAAGTTCTTTGGTGTACTTCTCTTGATTGATGAAGATTCCTTCTTTTGTTTGCTTGATTTGTAGGCCGAGAAAGTACGTCAATTCTCCCATCATGCTCATTTCAAATTCTTTTTGCATAAGTGAGGCAAATTCTTCACATAAAGAGACATTAGTAGCACCAAAAATGATGTCATCAACATATATTTGGACAAGAAGAAGATCATTTTTACAAGAGGTTTTTGTAAAAAGAGTAGTGTCCACTACACCCCTTGAAAAGTTATTTGAAAGATTAAAACCACTTAACTTTTCATACCAAGCCCTTGGAGCTTGTTTTAAACCATAGAGTGCTTTTGAGAGTTTGTAAACATAATTTGGAAATTTTTCATGTACAAAACTGGGAGGTTGTTCAACATAAACTTCCTCCTCAATATCACCATTTAGGAAAGCACTTTTAACATCCATTTGAAAAAGTTTGAATCCTTTAAAACAAGCAAAAGCTAAAAGCATCCTAATAGATTCAAGTCTAGCAACCGGAGCAAAGGTTTGGTCAAAATCTATGCCCTCTTCTTGATTGAATCCTTGGGCAACAAGTCTAGCTTTGTTTCTAATGACTTCTCCGGATTCATTTAGTTTATTTCGAAAAACCCATTTTGTGCCAATAGTGGGGTGATTACGTTGTCTAGGGACTAAAGTCCAAACTTTGTTTCTTTCAAATTGATTTAACTCCTCTTGCATAGCAATAATCCAAAACTCATCGCATAAAGCATCATCAATAAACTTAGGTTCAATTTGTGATAATAGGGCAAAGTTATCAATAAAATACCTTCTTGTTCTTACCCCTTGAGATACATCACCAATAATTTACTCTTTGAAGTGTCCCTTTGGATATATCACATCTTGAGGAAGATTTTGAGTTTCTTGATCGTTTCCTTGTTTTTCTTCAAACTCTTCTTCCTCCATAGCATGCTCTTCCATTGCTTGAGTGTACAATGGTTGGTTACTAAGAGTGTTGTCTATGTCATCATCATCAACTTTCTTGTCAAAAATGTTAGTTTCATCAAAATTAACATGAATGGACTCTTCAACACACAAGGTTCTTTTGTTGAAAATTCTAAAAGCCTTTTTGTTTGAAGAATAACCAAGAAAAATTCCCTCATCGGATTTTCGATCAAACTTCCCAAGATTGTCCTTGGTGTTTAAAATAAAGCATTTGCATCCAAAAACTTTAAAATAACCAATTGAGGGGGTTTTATTAAAAATGAGTTCAAAGGGAGTTTTCTTTAAAGAGGGTCTCAAGATAACACGATTCATAATGTAGCAAGCGGTGTTAACGGCCTCGGCCCAAAAGTATTTAGGAAGGGAGTTTTCACAAAGCATTGATCTTGCCATTTCTTGTAAAGTGCGATTTTTTCTCTCCACAACACCATTTTGTTGTGGGGCGTTAGCGGCCGAAAAATTGTGTGTTATGCCAAAATCATCACAAAGTTTAGTAAAATCTTGATTGTTAAATTCTCTCCCATTATCACTTCTCATAGAGATCAATTTACAATCAAGGGAAGTTTGGACCTTTTTGAAAAGTTTAACAAACTCATGAAAAGCTTCATCTTTTTTACTTAAAAAACAAAGTCCAAGTAAATCTAGAGAAATCATCCACAATAACAAAAGCATACCTCTTACCACCGAGACTAGTGGTCCTCATTGGTCCAAATAGTCCATGTGAACAAGTTCCAAAGGTTTTGAAGTTGAAATCATGTTCTTTGATTTAAAAGATGTCTTAATTTGTTTTCCAAATTGGCAAGCATCACAAAGTTTAGTTTTCTCAAAGTGAAATTTAGGTAGGCCTCTAACAAGTTCTTTTGAAGATAGTTGGTTTAATAAATCCATACTAACGTGACCAAGTCTTCTATGACACAAAAATGCATCATCATCATGAACCGAGAGACACTTCAAGTTTTGAGAAAGAAAATCTTCAAGATGAAAGACATAGACGTTTCCAACTCTTTTAGCAACAAAAAATAGTTTTGTTTTCATGCTTATCAATGATAGAGGAAGAATCACTTTAAAAAAAACAACCTTTTTTCCACTATCACATAATTGACTAATACTAAGCAAATTGAATTTTAAACCATCAATTAGAAGAACATCCTTAATGAGAGAGGAAGAATTGTTACCAATATTGCATATACCAATGATTTTTCCTTTGTTCTTATCTCCAAAAGTGACAAATCCACTTTCGGTTTTTTTGAGATTGCTCATAAGTGATGAGTCCCCGGTCATGTGCCTTGAACATCTGCTATCCAAGTACCACTTAGATGGCCTTGATTTGTGTTCCTACAAAATAAGAAGTAGAAATGATTTTTGGTACCCACATCTTTTTGGGTCCATGGATGTTAGTTTGATTTTCTTTAACCTTCCAAATGGTTTTCACTCCTCTTTCAATCTTTTTCTTTATAAAACACTTTGTGGCTTTATGACCACTCTTTTCACAATAGGTGCAACAAAGGTGTGAGTGAGATGATGAAGCCTTTACAAACCGTGTTTATTTTGAGAAAATATTGGAATGAGTATATCCAATACCATTTTTATCAAAAAGTGATCTTTGAGAGCCAAGAAGTTTTTCAAAGTTTTCTTTTCCTTTTGTGAAATTTTCAACACATAGAGTGAGATCACTCACCTTTTTCTTTAAGACATCATAATCAATCAAACATTTTTCAAGAAAGGAAATCTTTTCACAAAGGTTTTTGTTTTCTAAAACAAGTTTTTGAAAGTCATCATTTGAGCACTCTTTTTCTTTCTTCAAAACTTCCAAGGATTCAAGAATAGCTTTATTTTCACAAATGAGTCTTGAATTCTCATCTAACAAAAATTGAGTTTTGCTTTTTAAATCTTTGTTTCATTTAGTAACCTTTTTGCACTCATCATACATTTCAATAAGCATTATACTAGGATCAACATCACAATCATCATCAAGGATACTAGAAGAGTTAGGAGGTGAAGATTGTACCTCATTTTCTAGTGCCATGAAGCATATGTTGGCCTTATCTTTTTCTTCATTTTCACTTGAGTCTTGATCCCAAGTTCCTATTAGGCCTTTGCCTTTCTTCTTCTTCTTTAATGCCTCAAGCTTGGCTTCTAAAGCTCCATTTTCCTTTTCAATGGCCTTGGGACAATCGGCTACAAGATGATCGATGCTATTGCATTCAAAACACCTAGCTTTGAAGAGTGATGAGCTTTGTCCTCCTTTCTTGAGTGGAGGTTTCTTTCCTCTATTGTTGAAACCTTTCTTGTAGAATCTTTTAAATTTTCTCATTATCAATGCCATTTCCTCATCATCATCAACCTCATCTTCATTGTTTGATGAGTATGTTTGATCATCTTCATTTGCCTTGAGTGCAATGCCTTTTCTTCCTTTTTCTTCATCTTCCATTTCATTTAATCTTTTTATTTTCATTTCATAGGTGAGTAGTGATCCTATGAATTCTTCAATAGGAAGTAGTCTCAAATCCTTTGATTACTCAATAGCTAGTGTTTTTGGTTGCCAGGCTTTTGGAAGTGCATCAAGAATTTTTCTATTAACTTCTCCTCTTGAGTACTCTTTCCCATATGCCTTTAGGCCGTTTGTGATGTTGGTGAACCTTGTGAACATGTCACTAATGCTCTCATTTTGTTTCATCATGAATAGCTCATAGTCTCTCACCAACATAGCTAACTTTGACTCCTTTACTTGATTTGTCCCTTCGTGAGTTACTTCAAGTAATTTCCACATTTCATGAGCCGAATCACATCCGCTCACTCTATTATATTCGCTTGCATCCAAGGCACAAATAAGAATATTCATAGCTTGAAAGTTTAGAGTCATCTTCCTTGAGTCGAACTCATCAAATTCTTCAACCTTCTTGGCTACTCCATTAATTTTGAGAATGTAAGGACCTTTCTCTACAATGCTCCACAAGTCAAAGTTAATAGAACAAACATATATTTTAATTCGAGATTTCCAAAAAGTATAGTTTGTTCCATTAAAAAGAGGAGGTGTATTTGTAGAAGAGCCTTCCACATATGGTAAACTAGAATTATTAGCCATAGTAAAGTAAAGATCTTTTGTTTCAAGGGTGTTAGTCCTTTTTAAGAAGCCCTGCTCTGATACCAATTGAAAAACCTTAGGAGGGAAGGGGTGGGGGGGGTGAATAAGGTTTTTGGCTAATTATAAAAAATCCTTTGTTAATTAAAAGGTAAACCTCCAATTTTGTTTGAAAGAGAATTCTAAAACTCTTTTAATAAAGTTCCAAACCAAACAAAATTTTGTGGTTGAGACAAGTAAGTAAGCTTAAAGAAGAACACAAGGAGTTATAGTGGTTCACTCCCTCAAAGAGTTACATCCACTACCTTGAGTCAACACCCAAGGATTTATCAAATCCACTATAAACACAAAGTTACACCAACTACAAATATGAGGAACACCCTACAAGGGTTTTGCACACAACCTCAATTCACAACACAATGTAAATCAAAGGATTACCCAAGGGGTTTTTCAACACAAACCTTTGATATCAATAAAAGAGAAAGATAGGTTTAAGAACAATGTTACCACTTTTGAGCTTGAGAAATAATAGGTACAACTCAATGAAATGTTCTACAAGCTCCTCCTTTCTTCTTCTTTGATGATGATCAATAATGAAGCTCAAGAAGATTTTTGTTTGGGATTGAAAGTGTTTGCAATAAATGTGCTTTTGAAGCTCTTAAAAGTTTTAAATGTTCTCAATAAATATTTCACCAAACTTGTTTTATTTATGGCTGATCAAAAGTCTATATATACTTTCTTAAAAAAAGTGATCGTTGCACACTGTGTAACGGTAGTAATTTTTTACAGTAAATGTGAAAATCGGACGACCGGTTCTTTAAACAGAAAGTTTCGGACTTGTCCAGCTAGAAAACGGACTGCCGATTTTTTTAAGTGTAGAAGAAGATCAGACGACCGGTTCCTAAAATCGGACGACCGGTTCTTGAACAGAAAGATTCGGACTTGTCCATCTAAAAAACGGACTGCCGATTTTTTGATTTAGAAAAAATCGGAAGACCGGTTCTAAAACCGGATAACCGAATTTTTGTTTCTTCAGCCAAGTTTCTTTTTAAGACAAAAGCTTTCTTCATTGTTTCAAAAACATGTATTCTTGACAATCATTTTAAAGAGAAGAAAAACCTTCCAAAAGCATCACAACTTCAGTCAAGAAAACTTAGATTTTAACAAAAGTTTATATTTGAGAAAATCGTAAAAGGAGCTTCATATATGATCAATAATCAAAGAGTAATACTAGGGAGTTTTACAAGGGAGTACCTAATTCCACTCTAACATAGACAATGCCTTCAATATCTTCAATGTCTCCAATGATTTGATCTTGGAATGGCTTGGTCTCTTCTTCGCCATTTTGCCCTCATCAACAAGATCTTTTGCTTTTAGAGAGTGTAGACTTTGAGACTTCACAGGTACTTCTTTTGTTCTATGAAAGGTTAGCTAAAATACTCACACAAGTATATGTTAATCATAATCAAAATCATAAGTATTAATGCCCTTAGGGCTAACAGTTGTTATCAGTTTCAGTTAGTTGCTTGATAATTGTTTATAATTCTTGTTAATTGATTTTAGTTTAAATAGTTAGTAGTTGCTAGTAGTTTCTATAGTAAAATCATAACCTTTTAAGGCTATTAAGTCTGGTTCATTTCCTTTTGATATATAATGGGATATTATTCGAATTAAAATTTTTTATTTAATAAAAAAATATTAGAGTTTGGCTTGGATTCCTAATTGAAGTTGAAGATTGATAAGAGATTTAAATGGATTCCTAATTAATATTGGTTAGGATTAGGAAACTTCTTTAAAGGAGTATTGATGTTAATCCCACATTAATTTCCCATAAAAATTACTCTTGTATGAGTCCCTATATAAAGGGTCTTGGGTTAATCCGTTTAGAGTGTAAGAGATAATTGGGCTTTAGCCGTATATAACTTTTGGACTTTAGCCTAAGTTAGTTATTTTTGGGAGAGTAGCTCTAGTTGGGCCTTTTGGACTTTGTGGGTTTGAGAGAGTATTCTCTATTTTATATTCTCCATATTAAGTTAGTCGGTTTGCTTCTCCTCCGCTTGTGGACGTAGGTCAATTGACCAAACCACATAAATTCTCTGTCTTTTCTCTATTGCTTTCATTATTATATTTCTATGTTTTCTTGTTTATTTGTTTTAGGTCCAACAAACTAGTATCAGAGCTTGGTTGGTTCCAAACGAAATGGCCACAGTCAATATCAAGTACGACATCGAGAAACTTGATCGTGATTCAATATTTCTTCTTTGGCAAAGGAGGATGAAAGCAATCCTTACGTAGATGGATCTTGATGATCGCTGCTCGGAGTCAATAAAATTCCAGCAAGCATGTCCAAAGAGGAGAAAGAGAGGAAGAACAACAAAACAGTCAGCCAAATTCTACTACATCTCTGCAACGAGATTTTGCAAGATTTCCTCACAACAACGTCTGCAGCAACTTGATGGCAGCAGTTGGAAGAAAAGTGCCTGGAGAAGAATCTCACCAACAAACTACGCCTGAAGTAAATCTTTACTCCTTCAGACTAAAAGAAGGCAAATCTCTGCAATCACGTGTTGACGAGTTCAAGTCCATTGTTGAAGATTTGAAGAAGTTAGACGTGAAGCACGAAAAAGAAGACTTGGCTCTTTGTTATCTTCACAATATTAGCACTTCAAAGATACGTTGCTCTATAGTCGTGATACCATCAAGTTAGAAGATGTTCAAGAAGCATGTTGGCCAAAGAACCAATTGATGGTGACATCAGTGGCTCTACTTTAGAAAATCAAGGAGATCCTGATAGCTTACAGCAGAAATGCCAACAGAAACATTGACGAAAACAAGCAAAGATCGAGGTTAAAGTCAAGACATAGAGACGTGATCTGCTATTATTACAAGAAAAGAGGCCACATCAAGAGGTAATGCTAAAAGCTGAGACAAAGAAGTCAAAGCAAAGAAGTAACACACAAGTAGAAAAAAGACTATGTAGAAGCTGATGTTGCACATGAAGAAAGTGATGGAAGTGTCTTATCAGTGAGGTCTGATAAACCACGATCGTCTAACAAGTGGGTTCTTGACTCTGGCTGCTCTTTTCACATATGCCCCAATAGAGATTGGTTTTCAACTTATGAAGTTGTCAACAATAGTGTTGTAATGATAGGCAACAATGCCTCATACAAGGTTGTTGGAAGAGGAATAATCAAGATGAAGATGCATGACGGCATTATTAGAACTTTGACAGGCGTCAAACATGTTCCAAACTTAAAGAAAAACTTAATCGCTATAGGCGCACTTGATGCTAAAAGATATCACTTCAATGGTGTTGAAAGAGTCCTCAAAGTTAGAAAATGAGCTTTAGTAGCAATGAAAAAAAGAAATATTGGCGGCAATCTCTACACTTTGGAAGGCTCAATAGTAGTTGATGCAGTCGTAGTTTCTTCACTAGGTATAAACATCACCAAATTATGGCATATGCGAGTAGGGTATATGAGCTTGAAAGGTTTGACAATCTTAAGTAAAAGAGGTCTTCTCTACTATCAAACTACAACCGACATGGACTTCTGCGAATACTGTGTTTTTGGGAAGCAAAGAAGAGTTACCTGCAGCAAAGGTGTTTACAGAACTAAAAGAACATTAGACTATATTCATTTGGATCTTTGGGGTCCTTCAAGAGTTCCTTCAATAGGTGGAGCACAATACATGTTAATCTTCATCGATGATTTCTCAAGGAAGGTTTGGGTGTTCTTTCTAAAGCACAAGGATGATGTGTTTGAAACCTTCAAGCAATGGAAAATAATTATGGCGAAGCAAACTGGTAGTCACATTAAGCGGTTGCGAACTGACAACGGGTTAGAGTTTTGTTCTGGCTAATTTAATGTCTTTTGTAAGAAAGAAGGCATCGTGCAACATCTAATAGTTGTTGGTACACCTCTGCAGAATGGAATAGCTGAACGTATGAATTGCACTTTGATAGAGAAAGCAAGATACTTACTTTCAAATGCTGGATTGTCTTTCATATTTTGGGCATAAACAACTTCAACAGCAGCTTACTTGGAGAATCAATCTCCCTCTACATCGATTAAATTGAAGACTACAAAAGAAGTATGGTCCAGAAAACCCTCAAACTATTCAAAGTTGAAGATTTTCGGTTGTCCTGCGTATACTCATGTAAATAAAGGGAAATTAGAGCTTAGATCAAAGAAATACATCTCCTTGGGATATTATTCAGGAGTTAAGAGATTTAGGTTGTGGTGCCCCGAAAC
Organism: Catharanthus roseus; assembly: GCA_028651295.1. Classification (NCBI taxonomy): domain Eukaryota; kingdom Viridiplantae; phylum Streptophyta; class Magnoliopsida; order Gentianales; family Apocynaceae; genus Catharanthus; species Catharanthus roseus. The sequence goes on from JAPQWS010000087.1 coordinate 1,747,034, forward strand.
ATCCAAAGTAATCAACATATGGATGTTATATTTAATGATGAGTATGGGGAATCCACAGGATGAGAACTCAAGCCCAAAATATACAAATATTGAAGAGATATAGGGAATGGTGGAGATCGAGATTCAGAGCCAACCACAAGTGATCTCTTTGAATCAACAAAGTCCAATTTATGATGAAGACAATGGAGAAATGAAGAGCAATATTCTATTGCTAGATATTGTTCGAAGAGACAAACCAGACTTTCACGGAGATATACCAATCCAGAATTTGTTGCATACGCATTAAATGTTGCTGGAGATACTTACTTTGATGATGAACCTGCAACATTCGATGAAGCTGTGGAATCAACTCAAGCAGAAAAATAGATTGGCACCATGGCTGAAGAAATGAAGTCCTTGTATAAGAATAAGACTTAGGAGTTAGTGAAACCTCCAGTAGGTCAAAAGATTGTTGGTGGAAGTGGATTTTCAAGAAAAAGACTCAAGCTGCGGAAAATAAATTTGTATGATACAAAGAAAGACTTGTTGCAAAAGGCTACACTCAGAGATATGGAGTGGACTTCAATCAAGTGTTATCACCAGTTGTTAATCATAGCTCGATGCGAGTGTTATTGGCTTTATTTGCTAAGTGTGGTCGTGAAATTGAGCAAACGTGAAAACAGCCTTTCTTCTAAGAGAGCTTGAGGAGACCATCTACATGAAACAACCTGAAGGTTTTGAGGTTCGTGGAAAGGAAGACCATGTGTGCTCATTGAAGAATTCCCTTTATGGACTCAAACAGTCTCCAAGGCAGTGGTACAACCGTTTTGATGGCTTTATGACCAAGATCGATTTCAAAAGAAGTGATTAGGATGCTTGTGTCTATTATCAAAAATCTTCCAATGGTTCCTTTTTGCACTTGTTACTTATATTGATGATATGTTGATTGCTGGAAAAATCATTGATGAAGTGAACAAGTTGAAGGCTCAATTGAGCAGTGAATTTGAGATTAAGGATTTAGATGTCATCAAGAGAATCTTAGGCATGGAGATTAACAGAGATCAACAAGCAAGAAATCTATGCTTGTCGCAAAGTCAATACATCAAGAACTTCTTGAACATTTGGCATGGAGAAGGCAAAACTAGCAAGTACAACACTAGCAACACACTTCAAGTTGTTAGGAAAGTTATCACCAAAGACTGAGGAGGAAGAGGAATACATATCTCGTGTTCCATATGCTCAAGTTGTTGGAAGTTTGATGTATGCTTTGGTCTACACACATCCTGATATTGCACATTCAGTAAGTATTGTTAGCTAATACATGGCTAATCTTGGAAAGGAGCATTGACAAGTTGTTAAGTGGATTCTACGGTATCTCAAAGGAACTATAGACTTGTGTCTGACTTATGATGAAAATTAATCTACTCAAGATGGAATAATTGATTATGTGGATTTTGATTATGCTGGTGATTTAGATAAAAGACTATCTATTACTGTATATATCTTTACCTTGTTTGGAGGTATCGTTAGTTGGAGGGCTATGTTGCAGTCTACTGTTGATTTATCTACAATTGAAGCTAAGTATATGACACTATCAAAAGCTATGAAAGAAGCTTTATGGTTGAGAGGCTTGGTTAGAAGTTTCGGTTTGGAAGATCAAACTTCAATATTCTGTGATAGTCAAAGCGTTATTGACTTATTTGAGAAACAAATGTATCATGAAAAGACCAAGCACATTGATGTGAGATTTCACTTTGTGCCAGACTATGTTTCATGTGGCAACGTGGCTATTGAGAAAGTTGATACAAAAGACTATCCTGCTAATATGTTGATGAAGCCAGTTCCAATTTTCAAGTTCAAACATTGTTTGGATTTCGTCGGTGTTCTAAATGGTTGACACCATTTGGGTTTATTTGGAGGAGGTGGAGTAAGTCAGAACTTATTTGAAGTGTTCTTCGGAATACAAGTCAAGGTGGAGCTTTGTTAGAGTTTGACTTGGATTCCTAATTCGAGTTGAAGGTTCATTAGAGATTTATATGGATTCCTAAATTAATGGTGATTAGAATTTGGAAACTTCTTCTTTAAAGGAGTATTGATGTTAATCCCACATTATTTTCTCATAAAAATTACCCTTGTATGAGTCCCTATATAAAGGGTAGTCGGTTAAGCCTTTTAGAGTCTGAGAGATTCTTGGGCTTTAACCTAAGTTAGTTAGTTTTTGGAGAGTAGCTTTAGTTGGGCCTTTTGGACTTTATGGGTTTGAGAGAGTACTCTCTATTTTGTATTCTCCATATTGAGTTAGTAGATTTATTTCTCCTCCACCCATGGACATAGGTCAATCGACTGAACCACGTAAATTCAAAATTTTTTAAACTATAATTTTTGTTGGACCTAAAATAAATAAACGAGATAACACAGATCAATTGTCTTGCCAATGATAACATCTGTTCAAGACTGCTAACTTAGAAGTTAAGTATTTGATCTTTTAATATTTTGAAATTTTAACTAGTTTTTGAATTATTAATATAAAATTTTTTTTGAAGTGATTTACATGATATATGAGGGAATTGGCAATCTTATACTTTTCTCTAGAATAACTGATGCTCGAGGCTGAGAGATTCAGGAAAATACGTATTTTTTTTTAAATAATGGGAAAGAAGTGTCCTTACATACATTTTGGTGCATTTGAGAATTAGTCTCGTAAAATAGTATTAAAAAAAATTCTATGAGAAAGTGGAAATTGTCCTTCCCTGAAAGATCTAAAGTAGAGTGATTGAGCAATTAGTTGTATACTTAGAGTGAATAATAGGGATTGAATCAATTATACATTTTAAACATATTAGAAGATGTGGTTAAACAAATTCTTTGATTAATTTAAAAAGAGAGAAATTTTTTTTAATGACTTGATAAAAATTCTTTACATGATTTGTTTGTAGTTAAACAATTCTATATCAAGAAATATATTTGAAAAGTAATTTTAGAAAATATTGGTTCTTACAACATCTTTTGATGTGCAATCTATAAAACTTTTCTTTATAATAATTTTGGCAATTATTGTGCGAATCTACAGATCCGGTTACCTATTTGCTATTACATCTTGCCTATTTTACTATTACAAAACCAAAAAGGACAAAAAAGAACAAGAAACTAAAGAACCTATCTATTTCAAAAGGATTCTCCAGTCTTCGTCTTCGGTCTCTTAACTCCAAAAGGAAGCCAAAAAGATAGCAAAAACAGAACAAGCAGTTAGTAGTAAAAGAAAGGAAATAAAGCTTCAACCTTTTACCTTATACCGGGAAGATCCAAAGAGACACAGATTCAACAACCGAAGAAACCGGAGGAGCAGTAGTGAGCTCTGGTTTCTGTACAAAGTGATGGTAACGTCTCCTTCTAACTCTTCCGAGGAGGAGAGACGGAATCCCTCAGTCACACCAGTGGCCTCACTAGAATAACACTCTCTCTCTATATCTCTTGTATACAAGCCCTTTCTTCCTCAACCAAGAAGCACGCGCACGCAGTCAGGAATCGACTAGCGGCACCGGTCAAGCAAGGGTTGGAGTCCACAAGAGCAGAAGTCACGGAACTAAGAGACGGTTCGAAAGAAGAGAGAAAGATAAAGACTCTGAGAGAGAGAGAGAGAGAGAGAGAGAGAGAGAGAGAGAGAGAGAGAGAGAGAGAGTGAGAGGAGGTTGCAGCCGAAATCAGAAAACTGAGAAGATTAGGGCAGCCAAGTGAGAAAAAGAGATTATATAGCCAAGTCACCTGCGCGGGCGGGGTTGAATCCGACCCGCTGGCATCTTGGTCCAGGTCAAGCCCATTCTCTCATTAAATGAGGCCCAGCCCGGTTTTTCATCATAGGGATTTTATTGGGCTGGAGAAAAGAAAATAAAATGTGTGAAACATAAAAGTGGGCCTGTAAAGCCTACAAACTCCACCTTGAACGCATTTTATTGACTTCCCAGCCACGATAGACTCATGTGAGTCAACCTTCATCTATATGAAGGAGGTCCCTGCAGAAAGCAAACTTGTCAATTATCATAGTTTTAGTACCAAAATCAGCAGGATTGTCTTTAGTACTAATTTTCTCTACATTAACTAAGCCACTTGAAACCTTTTCCCTAATGAAATGATACTTCACATCTATATGCTTAGTCCTTTCGTAGTAAACAGGGTTTTTGCACAAGTGAAGACAACTCTAACTATCAGTATAAATAATTGCTTTGGAATGTAAAAGATGCAATTAATTTAAAAGCCTTTGAAGCCAAATACCTTCCTTAATTGCCTCCATGGCAGCGATGTATTCAGCCTCAGTAGTCGAAAGTGCGACTACAGGCTGCAGTTGCAATTTCCATGAAACACAATTACCTGCAACGTAACGAAATAAGATGTGGTAGATTTTCTACCATGTTTGTCACCTGCAAAGTCAGAATCCACATATCTAACAGTTCAAACTTATCAAACCAGTTATTTTAAAGCAAACCCCTACAACTACCCCATTAATGTACCTCAACAACCACTTGAGAGCAGCCCAATGGTCCCTACCCAGGTTAGACATGAATCGGCTCAGGAGGCTTATGAAATAAGCAATGTTAGGTCGGCTGGATATAATGGAATACATGACAGATCCTATAGCCATTCTATAGGCTATGTTTGCCATGTCTTTCTTCTCTTTTTCAGTTTTGGGACAGTATTTTTTGGAAAGCTGAAAATGGCTCGCAATAGGGGTACAAACTGGCTTGCACAAATGCATAGAAAATTTTGAGACAATTTTCTGCAAAAAGGATTTCTGAGATATAAACAAGGAGCGGTCGGCTCTATCTTTATCTATGTTCATCCTGAGGATCCTAGACGCAGATCCTAAATCCTTCATATCAAATTCTGACTTCAACAAAGATTTCAAATTGACAATCTTATCTTTATGCTTACAGGCAATCAGCATATCATCAACATAAACAAAAAGATAAACAGCATTGTCTTCATCATCACCACAAAAATACGGACAACTATTATAATTGCTTTTGATGAAACCAGCTTTAAGCATAAAAGAATTAAACCTTTTATACCATTGCTTCGGTGACTGTTTAAGCCCGTATAAGGACTTTTTCGGGAGACATGATATATGTTCCTTACCTTTTATCTCAAAACCGGGAGGTTGACGAATATAAATGGTCTCTTCAAGCTCACCATGCAGAAAGGCTGTTTTCAGATCTAGTTGTTCAAGCTCAAGAATATAAAAGGCAACAATAGCAAGTATTATCCTAATTGTTTTGTATTTAACGATGGGAGTAAAAATTTCATTAAAATCGATGCTCTCCACTTGAGAAAAACCTTTTGCAACTAATCTGGCCTTGAACCGTGGAGGTTCATTATTAGACTCCGGCTCTTTAATTTTAAAAATCCATTTGCAATCAATCAATTTTTGTTTTGGAGATTTTGGAATAAGAACCAAAGTTTTGTTTTTTTGTAAAGAAGGCATCTTCTCATCCATAGCATGCATCCACAAAGAGCGATTAGGACTCTTCAAAACATCAGAAAAACCAAAGGTTCCTTCTCTTCAACATACGATACAGCAGCAAAAGCATAGGAAACAATATATGAATAACCCTATCTAACGGGTTCTCTAGACACTCTTCTAGCCCTATCCCTAGACAGTTGATAATCCCTTAGGGCTTGGGCTTGTGCCTCAGGATGATCCTCATCATCATCTGAATTGTCTCATTCAGGCACATCGGTTTCGAGTACACCAGCCGGGATATCCGACTCTTCATTGGTTTCAGGTTCATGAGCGTGATCTTGTGAGGGTCCGGAAGTGTCCTGTACCTCCACAGGAATATTCCCAATCGTGGGAACGTTGGTAGAACTTTCAGGACGGTTTTAGCCTTGAGGTAGGGCATATCAAGCTCGTTGAAGACCACATTTCTACTCACAACTACCCTCACACCTGGCTCACCTTTGAGCCAAACTTTGTAACCCTTCATCCCACTAGGGTAACCTATGAATACTCCCTTCTTAGACCTAGGGTCTAACTTTCCTTCCTTTTGATGTGCAAATGCAGCACATCCAAACACTCTCATGTTTGACAGGTTTGGTGGTTCACCGGATAACAACTCTAAAGGAGTTTTGAAGTTTATAGTTGTGGAAGGGGACCTATTGATGAGATAAACTACTGTACTTACAGCTTCCCCCAAAAGGGTTTTGGAACACCAGATGACACCATAAGACACCTAACCTTATCCATAATGGTTCTGTTCATCCTCTCAGCAACACCATTTTGCTGAGTGTTATGCCTAACAGTTCTATGATGCAAAATGTCATGCATAGCACACGAATCAGCAAACTTTTTGTTGTAAAACTCCAAACCGTTATCTTCCTAATAGTCTTTAGTTATTCTAGTTTGATTTTCGGCAAAGTTTTTCTACTCATGAAACTTTTCAAAAGTTTGATCTTTGGTTTTCAAAAGAAACACCCAAACATGCCTAGAAAAATTATCAACAACAGAAAGGAAATAAACATTGCCACCATAAGTGGGTACCTTTTCAGGACCCCATAAATCACAGTACACATAGTCAAGAATAGAAGTGACTTGTGTGTGCCAGTAGAAAAACTAAGTTTATGTTATTTGCCAAGAACACAATGGTCACAAAAGTCCAAAGAATCAATTTTGTCACCATTCAAAAGATTTCACTTGTGTAAATAATGCAGGCCCTTTTCACTAATGTGAACAATCCAACGATGCAACAACATGTGCTTTCAGGGACAGTTTTCGAAACCAATGCAGATGATTCGCAAACAATTTTTCCAAGCAAAGTGTATAAACCATCTTTCTTGAAACCTTTAAGCATGACCAGCAATTTTTCACTAATGTGAACAATCCAACGATGCAACAACATGTGCTTTCAGGGACAGTTTTCGAAACTAATGCAGATGATTCGCAAATAATTTTTCCAAGCAAAGTGTATAAACCATCTTTCTTGAAATCTTTAAGAATGACCAGGGATCCTTTACGAACTCGTAAATTCCATTTTTAGATTTATAAGAATAACCGTTTGGATCAAAAACACCAAGGGAGATTAGATTCCGAGGAAGGTCGGGCACATATCTCACATCGGTCATTTTCCTAGTCACACCATCATGTGTTTTTATGAAAACATTTCCAATGCCCTTGATATTATAAACTTGATTGTTTCCCATAAAAACTTTTCCATGATCAAGGGTTTTAAAATCTGAAAACCAATGCTTGTTTGGTATCATGTGAAAAATACAACCAGAATCAGAAATCCAATCATCAGAAACTTTAGAAGAAGATGGGGAAGGGGACACACGCAAAACCTCATAATACATGGAATTACCATCTGATTCAAAATCGTGGGTTTTTTCAGTTTTATTGCTCCCATTACCTTGTTTACGTTGTTTCTCATCTTTGATCTTTTTAAAACACTTGTTTTTCATATGACCGTCTTTGCCACAGTAAAAATATTTCACATTTTTCTTATCTCGAGATTTGGACCTCCCTTTACTTTTAGAACGGTGACTAAAAGATTCTCTCCGGTCAACCCTCCCTTGCACGTAAAGATTCTCTCCGTTTGATTTGTTTTCCTTTCTCAAATCTAAATCCTTTGATTTCAAAGCATTTTTCACATCAGAAAGAGTCAAATCATCTCTGCCATACTTGATAGCAGATTTCATATCATTGAAAGACTCAGGCAAAGAATTTAATAAAATAACAGCAACGTTTTCATCAGAAATCTTCTCACCAACATTTTGAAGTTCTAAAACGATTTTGTTTAAATCATCAATGTTTTCATAAAGTGATTTCAACCCGCTCATTTTAAAACCAAAAAGTTATTCCTTCAAATAAATTTTGTTTTAACAGGACTTTCCCGAATACATTTTTTCGAGTTTTGTCGAGATTTCAAAAGCGTTGTCCTTCTCATCTATTTCTCTTAAAACTTTATCGGCTAAATGCAAAGCGAGACAGCTATGTGCATCACCAAGTTTTTCAACAAGTACTTCACCCTTCCAAAATTCCGGATATTTTTCAGGGCTACAAATAACAGGTGCGATTTTATTTTGGACTAAAACTGCTTTCATTTTTTTACGCCACATTTCGAAATCAGATTTGCCATCAAACTTGTCCGTTTCAATTTTTGAAACAGACATGATTAAATGGCAAACAAGAGTAATCAGAGGCTAGAAAAATAAAAGATTTTAAAAGAAGTTCGTCACACAAATAAAACGGCCCAGATTTTGCTTCGAAAAATAGCACAGCCAGAATAGGTGAATTGCAGATAGCAGCAGAATGAATCTCACAAAAGTTCAAAAACAGCGCAATAACAAACAGATAACTGAAACAGAGAAATAGCTAGGCACAGGTTGAATGACAGCCCCCAAACTCAGACAACAGTAGATGTCAACAGTCACGAATGAATAATAGTAAATTTGTATTCAGTTAAGAGAAAAATCACCAAGGCACACCTACTTGAAGTCCGGTTCGGATCCTCTGTAACATTTTCTGTAACACTCTCTGTAACATTCCTAGTTTGGTATATTTTATTAATAAAACCTACCAAATAAAAGGTAAACCCTAAGGGAAAAGGATAAACCCTAAGGGGGAAAACATATTATAAAAGGAAATGTTACAAGAGATGTTACAGGAAATGTTACAAAGGATCTTGAGTGCTTGAAGTCTCAGCTGGACTCAAGCCAGACTTGGGTTTTAGATTTTTCAAAAGAAACCAGATTCACAAAAAAAAATAAACAGATTCGTGACAGCAATAATCAATAGAACAAATATAACAGTAAAATCTAGACAGAAACAGTCGATCTAAGGAAAACAGACAAAAATAATAGATCTAACGAAAAACCGAAAGGAAATCAGAGAGACATTTGAGAAGGCTTCCCTGAGCCAGATCCAAACAGAACTCAACAGTTCCCATGAATCTAAAAAGACGAACCCGAGACGGCTCAAGTAGATACTGCCGACTCACTGGAAAGATCGAAGCTTTACCGGTGCTCTGATACCACTGTTATGCAAATCTACAGATCCACTTACTTATTTACTATTACAACTTGCCTATTTTACTATTACAGAACCAAAAAGGACAGAAGAAGAACAAGAAACTAAAGAACTTATCTATTACAAAAGGATTCTCCAGTCTTCATCTTCGGTCTCTTAGCTCCGAAAAGAAGCCGGAAAGATAGCAAAAACAGAAAAAACAGTTAGTAGTAAAAGGAAAGAAATAAAGCTTCAACCTTTTACCTTATATTGGGAAGATTCGAAGAGACACGGATTCAACAACTGAAGAAACCGGAGGAGTAGTAGTGATCTCTGGTTTCTATACAAAGTGACGGTAACATCACCGTCTAACTCTTCTGAGGAGGAGAGACGGAATCCCGTAGTCACAACGGTGGCCTCACTAGAATAACATTGTCTCTCTATCTCTCTTGTATACAAGCCCTTTCTTCCTCAACCGAGAACCATGTGCACGCAATCAAGAATCGACTAGCAGCACCGGTCAGGCAACGGTTAGAGTCCTTAAGAGCAGAAGTCAAGGAACTGAGAGATGGTTCGAAAGAAGAGAGAGAGAGAGAGAGAGAGAGAGAGAGAGAGAGAGAGAGAGAGAGAGAGAGAGAGAGAGGATGCTACGGCCGAAATCAGAAAAATGAGGAGATTATGGCAGCCAAGTGAGAAAGAGAGATTATATAGCCAAATCACCTGGGCGGGTTGGGTTGAATCTGACCCGCGGCATCTTGGTCCAGGTCAAGCCCAGCCTCTTATTAAATAAGGCCCAGTCTAGTTTTTCTTCATAGAAATTTTATTGGGATGGAGAAAAGAAAATAAAATGGGTGAAACATAAAATTGGATCTGTAAGGCCTACAGTATTTTACTAATTGTAATTTTATTTGTTAAGTCGCTAACTACTTCAATAGTTTAGTTATAGGATTCGACTCTTTTTTATGGTTACCCTTTACAAGAAAAAAAGAAAAAAAAACTTATTTATTACGTTAAGTTAACTAGTTTAAATAGTTTAAGATGAGGGGAAAAGAATTTTATAGAAAAAGAGAAAAATATCTCGTATTGATGATAAAAATGAGGGAATTTAAATTATAAAGACTACTTTGAAAAATAAAGTAATCCTTTATAAATGATATTTTGAAATCTTTGAACTTGTTTTTCGAGTTCGTCTCCTTGAATTTATTTTTCCTAACTGGTCTTAGTCAAACATGTTTATCATATATAAAGTTGTAATTTTACAATTTTATGCCCAAAAAACTACTCTTTAAGTGAAAAAGATGAATACTAGTGCTATGTCATATATGTGGTGTTTGCCTTTTATTTTCAATGTTTAAAATTTAATTTAGTTTTTATTTTTTATGAATAACTTTGTTTTGTAGAATTTTGGTGGCATATTCTTCATCGTAGGTATAAATGAAATATGTATTGATAGAGTTTAAATATTGTTTTATGGTAAACTTCTGACTTTTTAACTTATATTTATAGTTTTACAGGGGCTTTGACTATCAAATTAGAGAGAGAATATGTTATAGGGAGAGAATGTAAAGAAGGAGAGGCAAAAGAAAAATTAAATTTCAGTTGAGTGTAGGAGTAATTTTGCGGATTGTAGTATGCAAATAGCAATCCCTAATCTAGGCTAATCAAGGGAAAATAGAAATACAAATATACAAAATATACTCCACAAGAAAGTGCCTGATGAGTACCAACTATCAAAGACTAGAGGTGTAAACGAGTTCAGACCCTTTTGGTACTTTCAGATCCAAACTCATACCTTTATAGTGGAATATGGATCCATACCCAAACTCAGGCCTTCTAGGTATAAAATTTATGGACTCAGACCCGACCCTTTAGGGTCTAGGATAGGGTATAGGTATATTCGTAGCCGTATGACATTTTTCTATTTTTTTCCAAACAAAAATATATATATATATATAAAAAGATTTTAAGAAAATCTAACATTCAAAAATCATGCCTTTGTTATTCGCCTTTGGAACAAACAATCACTGATATAAATTTTTGAATAAGAGAAACAAGTCCACAAGAAACATCGAATGGAGAAAACAGTAATACTGATGTCTCGAAGAAGAAGAAATCTTGAAGAAAATTTCTCTTCTTTAAACTATGAAGAAAAATTTTTCCTCTTCTCTAAACTAAGAAAATAAACCTCTCAATATCATAAATATATAAATTATATATTAATAAAAAATATTAAAATAATATAATATATATAAATATATTATTATTTTATTATAACGGGTATATGGATTTGAGTATCATCGTACCCTACCTACCCCATTTAATATAATCTATTACAGATTCGTAAGTATAACATTTTAATTTTGCTCACTATAAATGAGTATAAATCTGCATGAATACAGATAAAACTCGTCCCACTTACAGTCCTACCAAAGACTAACAATCTTGGCGTCCTGTCAAAGTCAAGAGTCAGAAACAAGAACCACTCTTTTTTTTCCTTTTTCTTTTAGCAAATTTTTTTCTTTTCATTTGCTCCTCACAACCATTATTAGCCTATCTTATTCTAAAAAGAACCTATCTTAGATGGGTTCTCTGTTTTTATAGGATAGGCAAAATATTTTTTGCAATTATTTTATAATTTATACATAATTTAGTTGAAATTATGTACCTATAAACAACTACTTTTTGTCTAGATGTAATATTATATACTACCTTTGGAGGTGGACCCGCATGCTCCACTGAAAACAATATATTGCTTGTAGAATAATTCAACAAAACTTTATATTAATTTCATCACTCGAAATCACGTGTTTTTAATTGTAGGAATTGTGTTTCAAGGACAAAATTTGTAGGAATTGTATAAGTGTGAAAAACCAGTTTCTAGGGAGTTTCTTTTCTTTGGGCTGTTCTTGGGAGTTTCTTCGTTAGTATATTATATGATCATATGCATATTATATGTTACTATTTATTCATTCTTCGGTCAAACAAAAATACCTGAAGAACGCGAATTGAATTCTGATTCTTGACTAGCTAGTCATCCAATACTAGGTATGAGGCAACCAACCACTCTCAAATTAAAATCTTATAAATTTCTCTTCATCAAATTTCTCCTGATTAGCAGTACTCACAATTGTCAGAGATCGAAGAGAGAAGTCTCAAGTACTAATTAATCTTTGCTAGCTCTTGTGTGAAATTTGTTTAGTAAATTAGCCATATCATATCATATGGATATCAAGAACTGGAGAAGATTTGGGAGCACCAAAAATAGTCATAACACTATCTATCTAGGAAGACATTTTGATCAACTTGTAGATCATGAGCCTTCTTCAAAGAATAAGTTTCAGCAGCCTTCTTCATATGCAAATGATAGTAATAAGAAGATGAAGAAGTTGAAAGGAATATGGAAAAAAATATTCTTGAAAGAGAAGAAGAAAGATGTGTTTTGGGCTTCAAAAAGTGTTCATGTGAAGCCGTTCCCTTTTTATTATGATTCAGAAACTTATAATTCAGAGAATTTTGATGAAGAAGAAAAAGCTTTAGATGAACCCGATTTCCTATGTCGGTCATTATCCACTCGACCTTCTGATCCCTCAAAGTCAAAGCTCTTCGTCCCTCAGCACAAAGATCATTTTATTAATCTTGTCATGCTTGTAGGTCATGATAATGATGATATAAGTTAGGCTGCTCCGGGATAACATTTTTAATTAGTTTGATTTTTAAATAAAGTAAAATAATTTTTTTTATTTTTATCTCATTCTAAGTTAGATTTTTTAAGATAACTTGAATGTAATCCTGTTCAAATTAACTTAAATCTAAGTTTTAAATATGAAAAATGGATCTTAAACTTATTTCTTGCCAGTTTTGAAATGAAATTAAGATTTGAAATTTGAACTTCTATCCAATCTCACGGTGTGCTCTCTTTTGGATAGCATTTCTTACTAGTTTGCTATCTAAATGAAAAAAAGAAAAAAAGAGCCTTTTGAGCCTTTTGTTTCTCATCTCATTTCAAATCAAATTTTTTAACATGACCTATGTGAGGTTATCCAAACCATCTTACATTTGATTTTAAACGTGATAAATAGATCATAAACTTATTTTCTACGAGTACTGAAATGAAACTGAGATTTTATATTTGAACTTATATTCAATCCCACCCTTAATTTGTCCTTAACAACTTTCTACTTTTAGTGAAGTAAAAGTGCATCCAAGAATTAGCCAGAACTTCTCAAAATGTTCATCCACATAAGCTCCCAAACTAGCTGGATAGTTGGAACCAAAACAAATCTCAAAGCATTAGCTCCAAAATGCTAATACGTCCTAATCTCTTATATCACAACAAACCTGCATGAGAAGTCAAAGCTAAGTAGATAAAATTAGCTTCACCGAGTTTGTTAACACAAACATTATTTTCCAAACTTTTACTTTGGTAGTTCATGACCAACTGCTTCCATGATAGTTTCACTATAACACTGATACCTGCTTATCTCCGTTTTTTTGTCACAACCATTTTCATCTGAAACTGAAGCTAACCAAATTCTGCTAGCTCCACCCATCGTCCATTAGCATATATTTTTATTCTCTTTGAAAACATCACGTGATGATGCATTTTTATATCTCATGAGCAACTTTCATTCCTTCATCACAAAATTTGCTCACTCAAAAGATTATACTTAAGACACTTTTCAAGAGATACATTCTCATCTCTTTCGGATTAGTTCCAACAGTTCCTCTTCTAACTATTCTCCTCTTGCTATAATCTCCAAAATTCTCACCCTCACAATTTCATCTGTTAACTTGGTGAGCAGTTCTTGTCATTGGTCATATGCCTAGACAACTTCTTCCAATATGTATCACCATCTTTCCACTACCTTGCTCTCTAGGCACACTTGCAAAACAGATTAATTTCTTTTGGGTACCCAAACTAAGTTGTTCCTCGACGGTGAGTTCTCTAGTTATCCTGACTATAATTGAATCTTCTTTTAGCTCCACTACTTCAAAAAAAACTTTTTATTGAATGTGTCCAAAATGAGAATATGTATAGCATCTTTTCTGTGTCAAGGAATAAAAATCTCTTTTTCTAAAGTATGGCTTCCTAGAGTTTTGAAAGTGAGGACTTGAAAACTATTTGGCTGGATAGCCTCTTTAAACTAGGGTCTGTAGTACCCTTAATTGAAATGAGGTCTCATGTTTTTCTGAGTATTTTGATAAAAATTTTCTTTCCAGATTTTATAAAATGAGCCGAGGAACTTGAAAATCCCAATCTAGGTCGATGGTTATTTTGAAAAGTGCTCCGCAAGTTAGTTTTTATAAACTGAATAGTAGCTTTATCTTGATTAAAAATTTTCACAAACTGAACAATAGCTTTAGTTTGATTAGAATATGTTTTCCCAAACTGATTACTTGTCTTAGCTTTACCAAAAGATTTTTCAGAAACAATTTTTGTTTCCATTTTGAGCAAAAGAATCAATGAAGCCCAAACCAGCTTTATCATTAGCTTGATGCTAATTCTCAAGAAGTTGTCCACAGTTTCTTTTCCTTTTGTAAACTTTTCTCTACATCTTTTATAAGTTTTTCAATCTCATTTTTCAAACCCACTTTTCTTAATAAGATTTTAATGTGGTTTTCAAATCAAGAAGATCTCAAAGCTTCACTGAAATTTGAAAAATAAGAACATAACACACTAAGCTTCACTGGATTTTTGTGATTTCAAAACTCTAACTTCACAAATCATATTTTCAAGCTCCTTTTTCTTAACAGTCTATTTATTTGCAAAAGTTTTCTATTCCAAAAAAACTTCATAAAAAGCATCTTGTAATTTCTTATAATCAGAAGGATTTAGAGAGACTACCTCATTTGCCATCAAACACTTCATTGCCTTTTCAGTTGATTAATTAACCTTTCAATATTCTTCTTCTTTTTCTTCACTTGAGCTTGATTCACTATCGTTCCAGATCCCCTTTACATGAATCACCTCTTCTTCAATGCTTGATTTCTTGTTCTCAAAAATAGTCTCAAGTTGATCCCACATTTCTTTAATCGACTTGCAAGTTGATACCATATCATATTTAGTCGTCTGGTAAGGTTTAGGATATGAAAATGAGAGAAGGGGATGATTTTTTGTTGCCCTAGCAGAAGTGTTTAACAAAAGTAAAAAAATTTTGAAAGGAAATTATCTTTTATTTTCTTTGTTTTTCCTCTCATATATTTTAAAAATTTATTAAAATTATTAGACAAATATAATGGGGTTAAAACCGCCGCTAGTTACGATTTATTTACCAGCAGTTAGAAACGCCGCAAATTATAATATTTAGCGGGGTTATTAAATCGCTGCAAAAAAAATTACCGCTAAGTTTTTTTTGTAGTGATTCCACTAAAGAGTAATGGACACATTATACATATTCCTAAAGAAAAATCAATATCAATTGAGCTAGTAATGGATCCTCTCTTGAGCTGTTAAACTCTTTCCTTTAGGGAGACTATCCGGATACCAAAGATAAGTCTGCTTTAGGTCCAAGAGGGGGGTGAACTAGACCTATAAGAAATTTAGCTCTTTTAGAATAGGTTTTCTAAACTCGAAGGAAGAAAACTCTAAACAAAATAGCTTCACAGAATATAACTGATGTAAACCAACACAAAGGATATCACTTAAGTCATTACCTTGACTAAGTGATATAAAGCTAATCAGCACGATATAACAAAAATTAATCAACTCAGAAACTATCACTTAAATCATTAGCTCGACTCAGCGATATAAAGCTAATCTTCACGATAAATACTAACAACTCGGAAACTGTCACTTAAGTCATTGGTTTGACTCAGTGACGTAAAATTAATCAATACAGTACAATTAATCAACTCAAGGTCTATCACTTAAACCATTAGTTTGACTTAGTGATTTGACGTTGATTGCAAAATATACTTAAAAACTTTTCAAGATATTAGCAAGATCTCAAATTTGGCGCTGTTTAAGTAAAATGGCTTTTCAGAGAATAAAAACTACTGTATTACTTAAAACTAAAAAACAACTTAATATAGAAGAGACTAGCCATAACAAAATCTATATCTTTAAAAATATTAATTAGTTCGACATAATTATGCAAAACAAAAAATAGATTCAAGACAAAACAATTATGACCATTTTTGCAAATTAGAAACCAACAAAAAACAAAAAAATAAGCAAGGAAAAACATAACAAACAAAAATAATGGAAGCACAATGATTTTTATAGTGGTTAAGTAATACACCTACACCCACTTTTCTCAAGAACATCGTCTCAAGAATTCCACTAAAATGGATCTTGCTCAAGTTAAGATCAACCTTTACAACCACTAGTTTTAAACATAATTCTAGCAACTAACACTTCCTCTATTTCAAGAGAAATTAACTCATAAGTTTTGTCCTGGAACTTGCAAACTAACTATAAGATTTTCACACGGAACCTGTAAACTAAACATAAATTTTTCAACAGAAACTTTTAAACCAAAAGAAATAAAGAGGAAACAAATTTAGAATATAGACTCTTTGAGTCCTCTCGTTCTCTCAAATATTTTCCTAAAGTTTCTCTGAACTAGATAATGAAACTCTCTCTCACAAATTGGGATTTTTTGCTCAAACCAAGAAGGAAGAAGATTTCTCTCTCTTTTCAAGGACTCTCTCTCTCTCTCTCTCTCTCTCTCTCTCTCTCTCTCTCTCTCTCTCTCTCTCTCTTCTTTCTTTTCTTTAACTTTATCTTTACTTCTTATCATCTTGAGAGGTATGGTCTTCACCTATATATATATATATATATATATGCTTTTCATCTTTAATTGCTTATCCATTAAGAGATATGCCAACTCATATATGTCATATTTGATTTGGTGATGTTTATCCAAAAATAGCAACATTAGGCAAGGTGATATTCCAATTAATATTCTTCACCGTACTCCCCCATTTTCACATGGTAGAGGGGACCACTCATTGCACCACATTTTGACACATGGTTAAGGACCAATTCTTGTTATTCTTTGCATCAACAATAGAATCCTAACTCAGCTCTCTCTTTGTCTTGCTCATCAAGAATCTCTACACAAGAAAAAAGATATCATTAAATACACAAAAGTAACACAAGGACACCTAAGCAAAAGGACAACAAAAAAAATAAAGTAAAAAGTACTTTTTTGGTAACCTGGTACCCAAGAGTCATCGACTAATCCAAGAGGAATCAGAAGGCACAGCCCTAAACAGCATCATAAGGCTGGAATGCGACATAAACCGCTTCTTAGGTGACTCAAACTCAATACTTCTTACTTGGCATGCCATGTGGAGGATCCTAAGTGAAGGGGTCAAGCCATTGGACCACACACCTCTTATCACATGTAAAAAACACTTTATCAACAAGGAAACTTCCCTTTGTTTCGTTTATTTTCCAACTTTGATTTATCATGCCTTTTTCCATAGAATGCATTAAAGCTTTCATTGCTTCAATAAAAACTACTCCAAATTCGTAGTTTCTTGTTTTTGCCTACAATAGCTCGACATATTAGCTCAACCTGTTTGTTCAACTCTTTTTCCACTCACATTAGCTCCATTGTTGTCTTTCAACAGAACTACTTTGTTAAATTAACTTGATTTTGTTACTCATCAAAGTATGACTAATACTTGAGTCGACAATAGCATTAAACCATTTTTACTTTTCTATTTGTATTAATGAACTTTTATGTTAGTTGTTTATAACAAAGAACTTTTATTTTATTTTTTTTAGCCATGAACTGTTTTTAATATTGCAAGTAATTTATGACAATTTAATGATTTCATAGTAACATTCGGTGTATATTTTGCACATTTGTATAACCTAACTTAAAGGTTTTAGTTAATTTTATAAAATTATATTAAATCCATGTGTCAAAATGCGTCAAATTTCATTGTGAAATCTTTAAATTGATATATGTAGGCTTTAATAAGCCCATTCTCCCAATATTTTGTCTCTTTTTCCAGCCCAATTTTTCACCTCCCCTAACCCCATGATGATTGTGCCTCAACCCATTTGGAATAGGCTTCTTGGTTGTCTCCTTGACCGGGTCTTAGGGATGCCCGGGCGGTTGGGGTTGGCCACCCGGGCCGTCCATTGGCGATCCGCGGAAGATCCGCCCGCCTTCTCTTTTTATTGCTGCTGCTGCTTCGATTCTTGTACAGTCTCTTGCTCTCCTTCTCTGAACCGTCTCTTTATTCCCTCTGTCTTTTGGAGTCTTCGAGACTCTTGGTTTCTCCTCCTGATCCTTCGGCTCTGCCGCTGCTTTTCTCTCTCAGTTCCAGTGTTCTATGCTTTTTTGTTGTTCACCGGCCTTCTATGTCACCTTGTTTGTCTATTGGTGAGGTTAGAGAGTTAGCCGTAAGGAAAGAAGGGAGAGAGAGAGAGAGAGAGAGAGAGAGAGAGAGAGAGAGAGAGAGAGGAAGAAGATTGCCGGTGATTCCTTTCCGGCTGAGGCCCGTTTCTAAGGGTTATAACTCCCGATCATCATTTTCTTTACCGTCGACGCCTCGATGCGGCAGTGCCGCTGCTCGGCGTCTGTTTTCTGGCTTGGTAACCTTATGGTTTCAGCTCCTCAGTCATCTCTTTGATTTTCTGTTGGCCGCTTCACGGCGGCGGTAGTAAGCAAAAACCGTTCATTGTTGATTTGGGGTTATTTTATACTAATCGGGTGTTATTTTGCAGGTTGCCTTATCATTTGTTCTTGTTGGTTTTTTGTTCATAGAAAGATTGTATCTTTCTGTTTTCTTCCGCCGTGTTTTTTTTTTCTTTTGATAATTTGTAATAGTAATAGTGTTATGTAATAGTAATTAGGAGTTGTTTCTCCAACAATATATTTGTAATATCGAAAATAGTCCATACCTATAAAAAAAATAAAATAAAATTTTATAACTATAAAAAAAATAAAAATAATTTAAAGCTATATATATAGAGTTGATTTCTTTATATATAACGAGTTCTTTTTCTCAATATATTGAAAAGTAAAAAATGACATAGTATATGACAAGCTGTTAATAATATATCGATCACGTATGAAATATTATTACAGCAATTTACAAGAACATATTTATGTTCCTAGCTAGAAAAAGTTTGAGGACGAATGAATTCTTGGCCATACTTGGACTTCACCAAAGACAGAAAGTTGTTATGGACAAATTAACTTCTATCATCATTATCATGACCAACAAGCATGACAAGATTAGTAAAATGATCTTTCTGTTGAGGGATGAAGAGTTTTGACTTTGAGGGATCAGAAGGTCGAGTGGAAAACGACCGAAATGCGAAATCGGGTTCAGCTAAAGCTTGTTCTCCAGATTCTTCATCAAAATTCTCTGAATAAATTTCTGAATCAAAATAATAAGGAAACGGCTGCACATGAACACTTCTTGAAGCCCAGAACACATCTTTCTTATTCTTCTCTTTCAAGAATAGTTTTCTCCATATTCCTTTCAATTTCTTCATCTTCTTATTACTATCATTTGAATATGAAGAAGGCTGCTGAAACTTATTCTTTGAAGAAGGCTCATGATCAACAACTTGATCAAAATGTCTTCCCAGATAGATAGTATTTTGACCATTTTTGGTGCTCCCGAATCTTCTCCAGTTCTTGATATCCATATGAATATGGCTAATTTACTTAACGAATTTCACACGATAGCTAGCAACGATTGTTAAGTACTTGAGTTCTCTCTTGACTTCTGTGCTAATTGTGAGTAGTGGTGTGGAGAAATTTGATGTAGAGAAATTTATAAGGTTTTAATTTGAGAGTGATTGGTTGCCTCATAGCTGGCATTGGATGACTAGCTAGTAAAGTCCAAGATGGGTTTTTTTTTTTTTTTTCTTTCTTTTAATTTATTTACTTTAAATATTGGCTAAAAATTAGTAGAGTCCAAGATGTGGCACGGGCGGTCAGTTGTTCAACATTTAGAATTCAATTCGCGTAGCGGCTTTTGTCTGACCAAGAAATGAATAAAGATTACATTAGAATATTCATATGATATAATGAAGTAACTCCCAAGAAACTGATTTTTCACGGGTCTTATTTATAATATGAGTCTTTTATAAATTTGCACATATAAATTAAAAGCCTTAAAATAAAATATTACTTTTCGTAAAAAAAAATAAGTTCTTTAAAGGTGTTTGAGGATAATTAAAACTATAAATTTTTTTATATTTTTCAATGAGTATTTATTACATTTTCCTTTTTTAGTCATCTCTTTATCATTCATACCATTATTCTTATCTATCACTCTTATTATTTATGAAGGATGTAAATGGTATTTTGTTTCAAAACTTGTTTTATTTTTAATGTCCTAAATTCTTGTGCATAAATTTAAAAGGACTTATAATTCTAACCAGAGGTAATAACTTTTAAATTAAAGTACATTTTATATCTTTAATAAATAAAGAGAGAGACAATAACGATAGAATAAATGACCAGATGAAAAAAATATAAAAAATATTTATAAAAAAGTGTAAAATGACTTTTTTTTTACCATTCTCAAATATTCTAAAATAACTTATATTAGTGATCGTAGGTAGTATATCATGCGCGATAGTTTTATGAGTTATGTGTTATAGTTACATTAGAATAGAATGCATGTTCCATGGCAAAATGCTTGCATACCATGTTTATTGTTTTATTATTTTATGTTATGGTTACATGAAAATAAAATGAAGATTCTATAGCACAACGTAATATATATTCTATAGTTTCATGTCATGGTTCTATGTGAATAGAATAAAGTTTTCATTGCAGATTCTAAGATAGAGTGCATAATGCGAGGATTGAGGTGTACCTGGATGCATAATATAATTTGAGGTTTTTCACATTTTTTTATACAATTTTTATAATTAAAAATAAATGATTTCTTTATTTAATATTTGAAATTTTTCGACTAATTTATAAAGAGATTTATATGACACAAGGTCAACAACTTTAGGATCGGTCCCCTTTCATGATAACTCGAAATAAACCATACTCACTTAATAAATTTGATAAAAATATTTTAAAGTGTGCTTTACGATCAAACTTTCCCTATTCTAGAAAAACACGTGATTTACAGTTATGAAATGAACATCAATTTTGTTGATTATCCCATGAGTAATATATAATTTTGAATGGAGCGTGCGAAGTGACTTCAGAAGGTACAATATTATATAGACAAAGTTGTTTGTAGGTACATAACTGCGACTAAATTGTTTTTAAGCTCTCTAAAATAATTGAGAGAAATATTATATCTTAACCGCATGCCATAAATACAGAAAACCCATAAAAGATAAGCAACTCAGTTGTGTTTCTTGTTGAATATATGAAAAATTCTTTAGGAGGAGAGGTTCTTCCTTCTTGACCATTGACTAGGACAGAAGGTTGTTTGTATTGTACTCACCAGGTACCTTCCTAATTAAAATTTTGGCCAACTCTGTGTTAGGGTGGATTTTTCTTGAATTTAAGAATAAAAAAATTTAAACCTTTTGGTTCGAATCGTTAAAAAATAAATTTTGTATAAAAGAAATCGTAGAGTCTAAATTAAAAAAATAAAAAAAAAATTTCCTTAAATGCACCGGGAATGGACATCTAGTGCGTGTAATTTTGCAAGATTGGACATCTGCGCGGGTGGCCCAACTCGGGCAGCACAATAACTGGTTCTGATACTATGTTTGAATTTGGACTTGGGCCTAACTCACCCCAAAAGGTACCTCAAGAGGGGAGGACTGCCCAAGTCTTTATAAGTTGTAATTATTTTATTTAATTAAGCGATGTGGGATTCTCAACCATTGTCGATTTTCATAAAAAGTAATATGAGAATAGCTGCTAGGTTCAAATTATGTAAAATGATTTTATCTTTAAATCCAATTCAAATGCACCCTTATTCTTTTATGAGAAATATTGTAGTGATTTATTATTTGTTATTTTAGATTATAAAATTGTTAGATATTATTATCTTACTTTGTTATTGCATTATCATTGATATAGTAAAGCATTATGAAGAATATTTCTAGAAGAAAAAAGCATTATGAAGAATATGTATAGCCTGCATTGAATATGTTACTAAAGGACGCTTTTAGATCTATTCTTACTCAGAGATAATATAAGTACTTGATTCTAAATGTTTTATTATATTATAAATGCAATTCAAATTTTTAACTTCTCAAAGATTCGTAATGTAATTATTCACGGGCTAAATTATCAAATTGCATTAATTATCCTTCGTGAATTAGAGTTATGTTAAGAATTTGGTTTTTACACATTTGCACATGGAAACAGGTTCATTAAAACTTGAAAAGGAAACTCATTTCTTAGACAAGGATTTCTCTCCATGGACCATATGTGTGTGTTAGAGTTTTCGGAACATTTCTCCCTCAAGTCTGTTGTTAATATTTTTCAACCCGGCCATGCTTCGCTTCTTTTTTGTGATTTTCTTTTGGCATTCTATTATTCTTTTAAAATATTATCTATCTTTATGTGGAAATTTTTTAATGAGTTTTTGGTTGTGGATAGTGTTAGACAAAAGCTAGGTTTCAGCTAGCATCTCAATGTCATTATAGGAACGGGACAGACTCTACCAATCATATCTTTTAGTCTTGCGCTTTTGAGCAAGATTTATGGAGGGATGTAGCTATGCATATTGGTTTTTCTGAACATTCTTTGGGGTTCTTTTCGATCTGATAAGGATTGTGTTAATTTTTAGTGGCTCTGTCACTGGGATAAAAGATTTTTTATAAATAAGCTCTTTCATATTTTAATTTGTTGGTGTCTTTGGCTTGCTAAGGTGTTCATTTTTCTTTGATGGTAACACTTCCTCTATTGGTGCCTCTTTGTATGTTTTCTTTTTGTATGAATTGGGGCTAGCTAAGGATTTTCATGCTCTACAAGTTAGTTGCAATTCGCCTCATATTCATGACAGGTTTATTATCGTTCGATGGATAGATAATTGTCCATATAATTCTTTTATCCTTAATATTGATGGGGTATGTAGGGTAATCCAGGACCTGTGTGGCTGGTGGGTCCTTCACTCCTCTGTTGGAGAGTTTCATTCAGGTTTTGCCATTTTACTAGGTCCTCGTGATTCCAATAGTTTGGCTAAGCTAAAGGTATTCTCTGTAGTCAATTTCTAAGATATCCAAGTACAATGTGACTCTATGTTGATTGTCAACTTCTCAGTGGTAAAGCTAGAACTCTTTGGGCTATAGACCGTTTGATCCAGGAGATATCACATTTTGCTTCTTAATTTGTATGTCCGGATTATTCCTCTTTACAGGGAAGCTAATAAGGTTGCAAAGATGCATTGGCTAACTTTGACTTGTGATTCAGGTAGAGAGGTGATTTTTCACTCTCTCAATCAGTTGCCTCCTCATATTTGTGGCTCTTGTATTCTAGATGGTAAAGAAACACCTTATTTACGTAAGAGTTTTTAGCTTGGTTAGGTTTTGATTTGCTTGTTTGTTTTGCTTCTTTGGTCTAATGGTTTAACCATCTTCCTCGTTTATTTTGGGATAAATTTTATGTACTCCCTTTGTTTCTTTCTTCTTGTTTCTTAATAATATTGGGGGATGCCTGCCAAGTTTTCACACACACAACACACATATATATATATATATATGATCTCCCACTTTGCCCAGTTGCCTCTTGTACTTGTGTTCATCTTTCTTATAATATTCATGCTCACGTGTTACCATTAATTATTTCCAACACATTGTATGCTCAGAGCATACAATGTATTGGAAATAATTAATGGAATAAAGTAATTTGAATCAGAAAATAGTTTCTCAAAGGTTGGAATTTTGAAAATAGTAAGATTTGTATCCCATATAGGAGAGATAAGAAAATGAGTTTGGAGTATTCCTTACATCCATTAAGTGCGAACCCTAAGCCAAATAAGCTTGACTTGTACGTGGGCGAGACTTGCGCACAGCACTGTCAAACGGGACAGATCGGACCGGATCGTGCCTAGCCCACACCTAAACTGTTTGGTCTAGTTCAGGCTTATTTTTCACTAGCCGAAATTTAATTGAACCATATATGTCTCCAACTAGCCCGTGAATAAACAAGCCAGCCTAGGCTTTGCAGGTATTTTTTTATATATCTTATTTATTTATTTTAATAAACTTTCCCATTAGTTTTTTTTTGAACTGCAAATTCCCCAAAAAAAGAAAAGATATGAATTCCACCGAACACCAGACATTAATCTCAAATTTCTTTGCTGTCAATGGGTGGCCTCCATTTTATCATTTTCACTACCATTATCCCAAAATAACCTTAAAAAATCCACCGGAAACTCAAGTTTCCAAAAGAATCTGAGAATCTTGATCAAAATTCAAGAATTGGGTGTTATTATTGAAGCTCATTTTGGAGAGATAACCTTATAAAACCCAACTTTTCTCCACCAAAAACTTAGATTTCCAAAAGAGTATGAGAATCTCGATCAAAAGTTAAGAAATGGGTTGTTGTTGGAGCTGATTTTGAAAGGTAACATAAAAATAAATAAATAAATAAAAAACCTATTTTATTCCTCCAAAAACTCAAATTTCTATAGAGTAATCATAAAGAGATTAACATTGAGCCAATTCTAGTGACTCAATGAGGGCAGGATGGTTTTTTCCATATGGAAGACCTACCAACAAGGGGGACCAAATGTAATTTTTCTTGTTTTTTCAAATTTATCCCTCATTGAGCCACTATATTTTACTTATGTTGATCAGCTGAACATTTCCCATTTCTATAAGGGTTTGAGAATTTGACGAAAATCTTAATGTTCTTTACAAAATGACCACATGAACGGAGCTGGAGTATCAAATCATCTAGAGTATCAAATCATCTGATTCAAATGTAAGGTACACTCCTAGATGTTATAATAGTCGAGAGTTTCGTTCATCCTCGAGTTGTTTTTTTGGCAAAGAGGAGGCGCTACTAATTTGTGTGTCGTTCCCATCGTGGAATGGTGCAGCATGAGTGAGAGAAGAGAGAGCGAGAGGTGACTAAGACGAGTGAGTTGAGTGGTGAGAGTTGAGAGGAGAGAGTTAGGTTTAGGGTTTACTATTTTTTATTTAGTTCTAGAAGAAAATGATTAATTTTAATCAGATACTAAAATAAAACTAATATAAAATATGTATACATAACGTGCTAGCCAAAGGATTGGATCGAAACACAAAAACCTGCACTCAAAATGGGTCGGTCTGATCTGGGCTCAAACGGTTTGGGCTAACCCGTTGGTTTAGTCCCATTTTAATAATGCTACTTGCACACATGAATGTTGGACTGAAAATGGTGGGTCAAGATGGATTCAATTTTTTCAGTCTTAGAACACTCTAAGCATTTGGAATTCTCTTCCTTTATGAGATTTTGCATTATTTTCCAGCCATAGTTTTACTTCTGTTCATCAGATTTTTCTTGTCTCATCAGTTCAGTGGTGAAATTGTTTTAGGTGCAAAGAAAATCTTATGTTTTCGTTATATCTTGGGAGAGAGATATACACTAATTAAAATCTCTGGCATTTTTTTTAGAAGGGAACAAATATATATATATATATATATAAAGTGATCCAAGTTATTTTGACGTCAAAATAAAGGCGGGAATTTTGGCTCGGTTACTGGTTTTGGATAAGTACTGAGATTGTGTGCGTACGCATAATAGACTTATTTCTTACGCGTTCTATTAAGTTTCCTGAATTGTTCCATTAAGTACTTACTGAACTGAACTTATTTGGAGCTTCTTTTCTCAACACACAATATTGAAAAATAAAGAATGATAAAACAAGTTGTTCGTATATTGTCTATGATCATGTATGTGTGGAATATTAATTCCAGAAATTAACATGAACAGAATATAAGAAACAGTGAGAAAGCTAACAAATGAACAAATATTCTTGGCTCCTTAGTTAACTACTTCACCACGAATAATTTCTTATGGACAAAGCTACATGTACATATCTATTAAATCTTTATGAGGGAAGATCTTTGAGGGATCAGAAAATCGGGTGGAAAATGATCGAAAGACGAAATCGGGTTCATCTAAAACTTTTCCTTCATCGAAATTCTGTGAATAAGTTTCCGAATCATATGGGAACTGCACATGAACACTTCTTGATGAAGCCCAGAACACCATATCTTTCTTCGTCTTCTTCTCTTTCAAAAATATCTTTCTCCACATTCCTTTCAACTTGTTCATCTTCTTATTACTATTATTTGATGAATATGCAGCAGCAGGCTGCTGCAATTTCATTAAAGAAGGCTCATCAAGAACTTGACAGTGGGTTCCAAGACGGGTACTACCACTTCTCCTGCTGCCGGATCTCTTCCAATTCTTGATATCCATTTATAATGGCTAATTAACTAAATATACAATTTTCACACAAAAAGGTACTAAAAGATTAAGTAGTACTTTCAGTTCTCTACTGCTTGTGACTACCGAGGAGGGAGGAGAGCATTATATATAAATGTCAAGATTAATGATGAAGTAGAACTTTATTAGGTTTTTTTGAGAGTGGTTAGTTGGCGTTAGATGACTATAGTAGATTAGTCTAAGATGTGCAATGGGGGATAAGTTGGTCCAGGATATCAGAGTTCAATTCGCGTTGCGGCTTTTGTTTGACCAAAGACAAAATAAATAATGCCGTTAATTATATGCATATGATATAATGAAGATGGAGATATTAGGGTTGTTGTCAAAGTCGAATACCATTTTTCACACTTGAGCATTCGATTTCACACTAAAAGCACGAGATTTCAACTGATGAAATTATTATACTAAAAGTTTTGGCATTATATTCTATGACTGATATATATATATATATATATATTCAACTGATGGAGTAGTTTTCAAGAGAGCATGCAGGTCGAAGTTACAATTTGTGGGTACATAATTGCGACTAATTAAATTGTGTATAAATTACTACAAAATAATTGCAAGAGATATTGTTATATATCTTAACCGCATCTTATAAAAATAAAAAATTCATGGAAGACAATACATTTGGATTGAATTTAAAATTTTAAAAAACATGTTATTTTTTATTCAATTTTCATAAAAAGCATATAGTTTATAATTATGTGGTGTTTAAAATACAAAATTAAAAGACTTGGATTTTTAAATCCAATCTAAATGCAAGGGAGAAAATAGGGACTGAGTGTGGTACTTGGTTCTTGACCCTTGAGTAACCAGAAGGTTGCTGGTATTTGGGAGTTGATACTCGCCAGGTGCCTTCTTAAATCCTAATGATATTAATTCTTTGGAATTGTGTTAGTCGGGTGAACAGCGTGTTTATTTATTTGCGATTTTTTTTCTTTTTTAGAGTTTATAAAAAAAATTCACCTTGAAGTAAGGAGGTAGGAATGCTTTAAATCTTAAATTTAAAATATATGTATTTTACCCCCACAAAATTATTGGTCAAAGGCCAAATTAAATAAATGACTAAAATAACTTTTAATACGTAAATTATGATTTATTGTAAAATAACTCTATAAAATTTAATGTAAAATCAGTTTAGTTCATACTTAATTTATAATTATAGTATTTACAAAATACTTCTGTAGTATTTGAACTAATATTTTTTAGTATGTAACCTTTAAAAATTCATTATTTAAGGGAAAATAATATAGTGATGCTAAATATAACTAAATTAAATAAATAAATTATTCCGTTATAAATAGAGTATAAGATTTGTAAACCTCAAATCTTTATCTTGAAAATTTTAACATAATTTTTCGAATATTTAAAATAAAAATTTTAACATATTAGAATTTGTAGTAATTTCTTCTAATCTTTTTTCTTCTTTAAATAAAATACTGTTAATTTTTTTGGAATTATTATATTAAATTAGTAACAAATTCTAGCATTTTAATTTTTTAAATAAATATTTCACGTTTACATAAGTTCGTGTTATATTTATAATTGAATCTTTCATTTTCATTCAATTAAATTTAGACTCACATATGTTACTTTGTCTAAGATCAATCTTTCACTTTTTTTGAGTTAAACAATTAATTTTAAAAGAAATATACTATTTTGTAATAACCTACAAATATAAACTAAGGTGTGGGTAAACTAATTGATTTTACAATAAACTTTAGAGGGCTGTTTTATAATATAAAGTATAACTTACGTAAAAGGTGTTTTGGTCATTTTATTTAACTTGATATTTGACCAATGGTTTTGTGGGGTAAAATAAGGTTTTAGGGAAATTTCCTTTTCGGCTTCTAGTATTCGCCCAGGGTTCCATTAGTTTAGTTAGTGAGGTAAGTCAGTACAGCTAGTCCAGCGAGAGGCACCGTAGATCAAACCTTAAGCTTACGGTTGGTAATCGGTTCGGCTTCTAGCTATAGTTCAGGCGGTAAGCTAGTACAAAAGGCCCCGTAAGGGCTTAGTTGGGCGCAGATCACGGTACGGAAACAAAGAAAGATGCCAATAAGTGAATTTCCTCATTTTGTAGCCAGTATAAATGCAATTCAAAGCCTACGTTTGTCGGCTGTCAAAATGGCTGTCTCGGGAGAGAGAGCTTACTCAAGCAGTAGCAGTCAGGGGTACTAGAGGCGAGCTTGAACTACCACTAGAGTAAGTAAGCGCGAGTAGATTCATTGCTCACCCGAACCCCATTCCTCTTGCTCTACCTATTGAGGCTGCACAGATGACTCGCGTCAAACTATAGAGAGCGACCGAAGCTCGTTCAAAAGTACATCTATATGTGGCTTACTTTTGCCGTAGCGTGTGAGTAAGCGGCTTTTCCTTGAGTGATTTATCTGCTGACCCGAAGCAAGTAATCATTCCAAGCTAGTCTATTACGTCTGTCGGAGAAGGGGCCAGTGCCTTTCCACGATTCAATAATCAGGAATCTAATCTTTATTCTATGTTTGGGAGTAAGCCAGTCAATGTGCCCGCTGTGGTGCCTCTTATACAACTTACCAGTGCGATGTATCGGGCAGCTAGCTTTCTTAGACCCTACCCCTGGGTTGGGTGTAGTATTCGGCGGGTATTTCCCATATGTTCGGATTGTCCATATGTATGAGTACCACGGAAAACCTTCTTCTTCTGCCGTTAGATCCATCACACAATAGTAAGCTGGTCTTTCTCTCTTTTGCACTATTAATGCAAATCAACGTCCGACGGCATATCCACAGGCTAGGTCTATAGCATCGGCAAAACTTTTTTTCTCTCGTAGTATATATTTTAAATTTAGGGGGTAAAGTGCTCTTACTCCAAAACTTCAAGATGTTATTTTGGTATGAACTATTTTTTTACTTGGACTTCATGAAAGTTAGATTGTTTATGAGAAGGAATCTATATAGAATTTAAAATTAAAAAATAATTTTCTTCAAATTTATTTATGATGATAACAACCCATCTCTTTCTCTTACTTTAGGCTTACAGGGCCACACTCATATGCTTGATAAACAAGAGCTTGACTTGGTTAGCCCATTAACCATGTGACATAGCTGAATCAGGAAATATTTACTTGGATCAAAAGGTCAACTTACCTAAAATCCCACATCAATATACATAGAAACCATGAGAACCAGCTACTAAATAAATGAGGTAATTGTTCATCTTGTAATTCCATTTCATTATTTTATACCTTTACTATGTCCAAGAAAATATTGACTTAGGCATCGAAGTATCTTTGGGAATCATCCCCTCTCCTTTACTTATTCTCTGTTTCGCAGGCTAGCTATAAAGAACCAGTCAACCAGGATCTATCAATTTACTATTCAAATGGACTCTTAAACTCTAGGAATTAGGGGTTCTGCATTACGTTTGGTATACTAGAATAAAATGGAATCAAATATTTTTCCACCCTAAATAGATTGGAACACCTGCGAATTACCAAGAGAAAAAAAAAAGCATGAGAAAAGTGGGAAAAGCCCCTAGAGGCACTTTGGCATTTTTGGTATCAACCAGTAGGTGACTGCTGTGGCTTCCCCTTGTCAATTGAAGTCTTGATGGCCTATGAATTTGTATATAGTTTGGTTTAATGGGGCCTTTTTTCAGTTTTTCCAACCATAGACATTTGTTCTCTATAGTAGCGGCTGGCTCGCTGACCGTTCTGGATTTTTTCTATGTTTATGTGATGCTAATTCTGGCACTTCCGGTGGTGACTCCAGTAGTTGTGTTGGTACTGGATGTCGTGGTCTTATTTAGATGGTTGATGTGTTTCTCTTTCTTCATCTTTTTCATTCTTCTTAGGTGTTGAGGTAGCAACGACGACTACTTGTTACGGTAGTGAATTTTGGAATTGATTGGTTGGTGGCTGTTAGACATATAATTAAAATAGGATTACTATTAATCCTAAATTGTGTATAATTATGTTTCCTAGTTGTATTTAGTTAGGACTTCTACTTCTAATCTGCTTAGGATTTGTCACTTGGACAATCTATAAATTGTACACTATTCTCACATTAATAAAACAGAAAACATAAGATTGTTTTCCCCACTGGAAACTTTCATGGTATCAGAGCCAATTGTCTGAAATTTCTCACAATGAGTAACGACAATATTGGCAATGTTGATAATGACATGGTGGAAGAAAGCCATGCTCACAGAATAAAGAAATATGCTTATTATGTAGCATCCACCGATGGACTTGGATTGATTCTAACAATGGCCCAGTTAAAAGAGACAGAAACAGATAATAATTATGCAGAATGGGCAAGAGTCATGCGCATGGCCTTGAGATCGAAGAAGAAGTTGGGATTCATTGACGGAATATTTTCAATTCCTGAAGGTGATCCAGATAAAGAAGAAGAATGGTGGGAGATCAATAATCTTGTAAACTCTTGGATTCTCAACACTATCGAACCCTCTGTCCGATCCACCATATATCATTCTGAGAGAGCTGATGAATTATGGATAGACTTGAAGGAACGATTTCTAGTTGGCACCGGCCCGCGAATATATGAATTAAAAGCAGCAGTGGCAAATTGTAAACAAAGCGGTGATTCAGTACACGTGTATTTTTCACGTCTGAAAAAGGTTCGGGACGAACTAGAAAACTATACTCAACTTCCGCCCAGCACAGACATAGAACTGTTGACCTTTATCATAAAAGAAAGAGAAAACGAGAAGGTTTTCCAATTTTTAATGGGATTAAATAGTGCAATTTATGGCACTGTTCGTTCCCATATGATCCAACAAGAACCTATACCCAAGTTACGTACAGTTCTTGCTCAAATTTGCAAAGAAGAACAGCACAAAAATTCGACACGAAAAGAAGATTATTCTGGGGACGGCGCCACCTTCGCCACCACCGGAGCCACCGGAGCCGCCGCCTCTGAAAAAAATCGCAGAAATTTTTCTGCACAAAATTACTGCACCTACTGCAACCGAGCAGGCCACGATGTCACCGGATGCTTCCAGCTTGTGGGTTATCCGGATTAGTGGTCTCGGAACTCATCCCAGCTCGCCGGCCGCTGCGAATCACAGCAAAAGCTGGCGCGGCGGCAGATCTGGTCGAGGTGGCAGACAGCACCCACCGCGCCAAGACCGCGCGCCACAGATGGAGGAAGACCGTCGGAGGCGTTGGTGTATTCTGCCTCAGTCCGGCAAGCACGAACGGTGGCGGAGAATTTCAGCAGAAATCGGCGCGCTGGAGAAGAAGAGGGACGTGGGCCGGGCCGGCCGATCTACAGTGACGGGCCGGGCAGCGGGCCGAGCTCCAGCAGCAAAGGGCTGGGCAGTGCCGGGCCGGGCCCGGGCCCCTTCCCAGCTTTTTACAGTTGACCAGTGGTCAACACTGTTGACCGCACTCCAGACCTCAAGTAATACGCAATCTGAAAAATTATCTGGTATGGAAAATTTATGGATTTTAGATTTAGGGTGTTCTAACCATATGACTGGTAGGAAATTTTTTTTACAAAATATACATCCTATCTGTCCGCATATTATTGGATTACCTAACGGTGCCAAAACTTTTGCTGTGCAAGAAGGAATGGTCTCTTTAAGTCCTACATTAAAACTCCACCAAGTGTTGCTAATTCCTGAACTCACATGCAATTTAATTTCTTTGTGTCAATTGGCAAGAGACTTGCAATGTTTTATCACACTCTCTAACAAATTTTGTTTTATACAGGACCGTATCTCGATGAGGCCGATTGGAGTGGGTGAGCAGAGGAATGGGATTTTCTTCTACAAACCTATGGAATTGAAGGAATTATACACCTTTTCTAGCACGGTCCTTGACTCAAGCACATTATGGCATATACGGTTGGGACATCCTTCAGATTGTGTCGTCAATAATTTTTTGAGTAATTCTAAAGACTCTACAACGGGAAGATCGCCTTGTAATATTTATCTACGTGCCAAACAAACTCGTGATTGTTTTCCTCTTAGCATCAATAAAGCATCTACAATTTTTGACCTAATTCATTGCGATCTATGGGGCCCATATAAATCCAAATCCACTATAGGTGCTTCATATTTTCTTACCATCTTAGATGATTATTGTAAGGCTATTTGGATATATCTACTGTCAGAGAAAAGTGAAGTTGCATCTATTCTTCAAGATTACCTTAATATTATCAAAACACAATTTCACAAAACTGTCAAGACAATCCGTAGCGATAATGGGACAGAATTTGTACCTCTAAAGTCGTATCTTGCTAACCATGGCATAATCCACCAAACTACTATTGCTGGCACACCACAACAAAATGGAAGGGTTGAACGCAATCATAGACATATCTTAAATGTAGCTCGAGCATTACGATTTCAAGCAAATTTTTCATCTGATATAATTCACTTTCACTTCGAAAGTAAAGTTTTGGGGAGAATGCATTTTGACGGCTGGGTATCTCATTAATAGAACTCCCTCAAAATTGTTACAAGGTAAGACTCCTTATGAGTTGCTATACGAAAAGAAACCATCATACTCTCACATTAAGAGTTTTGGGTGCTTAGCTTATGTTCATAACCACGATACCCCAAAAGATAAATTTCGCGCCCGCAGCAGACCGTGTGTTTTCCTTGGCTACCCTCTTCATAAGAAAGGATGGAGATTTTATGACTTGGAAACAGAAAAATTCCTTATGTCCCGAGTTGTGATTTTTGATGAAACAAGATTTCCATTCCACGAAAAATCAGATACTTCAATTTCTACAGACTTCACACAATTTTACAACTTTGGAGAACAAGTTTTGGGCTCCAAGCAACATAGTATGCAAGATAGTGGGAGTTTAGCACACAACACACCCACTC
The DNA here is from genome assembly GCA_028651295.1 of Catharanthus roseus. Taxonomy (NCBI): domain Eukaryota; kingdom Viridiplantae; phylum Streptophyta; class Magnoliopsida; order Gentianales; family Apocynaceae; genus Catharanthus; species Catharanthus roseus. The sequence goes on from JAPQWS010000087.1 coordinate 1,780,193, forward strand.
CAGATCAAATAAATCCTACCCACAGCCCGCCTGAAAACCCAGATCCACCAACCCCTTCCCGGAGCCCACTAACCCACGGCCCAGCTCCACTATTCCCTCCTCACAGCCCACCTCCACTTTCCCACACTGACTCACACCTCTCTTCCAGCCCACCACCAACCTCTCCCGCAGCCCCACTCCACACTAGCCCAAGTAGCAATCCACATCAGCCTCCTTGCGACAAAACAAACATTGAGCCAAATTATAGCCCACTTCAGGATGATATTCCTGCCAGATTGACGCAAGATAATCCGCCAACTAATGCACCCAGACGAAGCACTCGAATTAAACACATTCCGACTCGGCTCCAAGATTATGATTGCAATGCCATATGGAAGTCCTCTATATCACATTCCTCCTCTGCTCTCTCACCCTCTTCGGACCTCTCAGGTACGTCCCTTTATCCTATAACAAAATTTGTAGACTATAGCAAATTTTCTAATTCACACAGGCAATTTTTAGCATCTGTAGCAACGGAATCCGAGCCTAACACTTATTCTGAAGCAGTTTCTAATCCTCTCTGGCGCACCGCTTTGCGCCAAGAGATTGATGCTCTTGAACAAAATGGTACATGGACTTTAACTTCCTTGCCTCCTGGAAAACGTTCACTGGGGAGTAAATGGGTCTACCGAATTAAGTACAAAGCAGATGACACCATCGAGCGATATAAAGCCCGTTTGGTAATTTTGGAAAATACACAAATGGCAGGTATTGATTTCACAGACACCTTTGCTCCCGCTGCTAAAATGGTCACCGTTCGTACTCTACTTTCCGTTGCCACTACTCGCAACTAGCCTATCCATCAAATGGATGTTCACAACGCATTTCTACATGGAGATTTACAAGAAGAAGTATATATGTGAGCACCTCCAGGATTTCGTACCTGTTACAAAGGACAAGTCTGTCGTTTAAAGAAATCTTTATACGGTCTTCGCCAAGCCCCTCGATGTTGGTGTTCAAAACTCACTACCGCTCTCCGTAGGTATGGTTTTTCTCAGTCTTATGCATATTACTCTCTCTTCACATATTTTCGAGGGAATATTTATCTATGTGTTCTTATTTATGTGGATGATTTACTCATTACTGGAAACTCCCTACCCACACTTGAAAAATTCAAAGCTTCATTACATAAGTGCTTTCACATGAAGGATTTGGGATTGCTCAAATATTTTTTGGGCATAGAAATTGTGAGAAACTCCACGGGATTATTTTTATGCCAAAGAAAATACACATTGGAAATTCTCTCTGAAATGGGTTTATTAGGTGCCAAGCCGGCATCTACTCCTGTGGAACCTAATCATCAGCTGGCAAAAGCATCTGGATCGTTGTTTGATAACCCAGATCGCTACCGCAGACTCATAGGCAAGCTCATATATCTCACACTCACTCGGCCTGAACTCGCATATGCTGTACATACACTTGCTCAATTTATGCACACCCCTCGTCATGCTCATTGGGATGCTGCTATCCAAGTTGTCCGTTATCTGAAAGGGAGTCCTGGACGTGGCATTTTTCTTTCCTCTAACTCTACTCTTTCGTTAACTGCATATTGTGACTCCGATTGGGCCACCTGCCCGATAACTCGACGATCTCTCACTGGTTATTTTATCTCTCTTGGTGGGTCTACTATTTCTTGGAAGACAAAGAAACAACATACTATTTCTCGTTCATCTGCCGAAGCTGAATATCGTTCTATGGCTATGACTTTATGTGAACTAAAATGGTTATCTATTCTCCTGCGGAATCTTCATGTCCCTGTCACTCACCCCATTCCATTACATTGTGATAACCATGCTGCTCTTCATATCGCCGAAAATCCTGTTTTCCATGAACGCACTAAACACATTGAAATAGATTGTCATTTTGTTCGTGATGCTTTCCAAGACGGTTTTATCTTTCCTGTATATATTCACAGTGAAGAACAACCTGCGGATATCCTCACTAAAGCTCTTCATCCGACACATTTTCATCAATTAACTTCCAAGTTGGGCATTTCTGACCTTCATGCTCCAACTTGAGGGGGAGTGTTAGACATATAATTAAAATAGGATTACTATTAATCCTAAACTGTGTATAATTATGTTTCTTAGTTGTATTTAGTTAGGACTTCTACTTCTAATCTGCTTAGGATTTGTCACTAGGACAATCTATAAATTGTACACTATTCTCACATTAATAAAACAGAAAACATAAGATTGTTTTCCCCACTGGAAACTTTCAGTGGCTCTTGGCAGAAGAAATTGAGGTAGCGCCAGTCTTGTACTTGCTGTCTTTGGCAACATACAATGCCCTAAAGATTTTTCTGTCTTTGCTATTTCAACCTCTGCTTTGTCGATGGTGTCACAAGCAATAGCTGGCGTTTGAGTTTCGTCACCCATTTGTCACGGGTTGATGTCTTGTTGGGTCAAGTGTTCTCTTTTTATGTTTGGGTTTGATTTGTTTCAATTTGTATTAAATTAGTAATTTGTTTGTTAATTTCAAGTGATTTTGTTTGGTGGTTGTTCGGTGGTGGCGCCTAATTGCATGTTCTTGTTTTGGGACTCGATGATCGGTGACTTGTGGTGGAAGCGTTGTGAGGTTTAAAGCAACCGTTCATGAGGGCCCCTCATTGGCAATGAGCCTCAGCCAAAAGTCTTTTCTATTTTGTTGATCTTACGCTCTGCCTGATGGTGTTGTCACGGGGGTGTTGCCATTGTCAGTTTCTTAAGCAATTTCTTTCAACGAGCCGCTAGCCTTTCGTGTATACATCTTTTTGGTGCACCGATAAAATACGCGTAGAAATATAAAAGATAAGTGCAAAAAATTTTAAAAATTAAATTTTCCCTCCTTCACTTTCTCTCTCTCTCTCTCTCTCTCTCTCTCTCTCTCTCTCTCTCTCTCTCTCTCTCTCTCTTCTCTACAATCTTGTTGAAAAAATTCAATGTTTTCATCAAATTTTTGAAGAATTCAAGTAAAACATGGATGATTTTGAAGATTTTATTGAAAAAAGATTAATTTAGAGGTAAAAGTCGATCAAATTATTAGAAAAATTAAAAATTCCTAATTTCAAAACTAAGAGCCCAACTGGCCAAAATTAGGGGGTTTCAAATTTTTTTTTTAATGTTTTTTGTAGTTTTAGTTAGAAATTGATCTTATAAAGAAATTAACTATACTATAATATACCATTTAATTATAATGAGATTCAATATGTGATTTGATTGATTACATACAAACATTACCAAAAATCAACATAAGGAAACCAATTATACTATACTATATCAATTAATTACAATGAAAATCAATATAAAATTTGAATATGAGAGAATATCGGCCACCTGGGCTGAAATTCCTCCAAAATTTTACAATTTCCTCACATTCGATCAGTTGTGTTTTTTTAATTTTTAAATCGATGAAATTGTAAATAAAAGAATATAGAACTATGTACTAACTTTTTTTTCAAGTTTTAACAGTCGAATTTGAGCATATATCTGAGTTGGAAGTTCTTGAATTTTGTAGAGATAAGAGAGAGAGAGAGAGAGAGAGAGAGAGAGAGATGGATAGAGAGAGAGAGAGAGAGAGAAAAAAAATTTGGAGGGAAAATTTTATTTTTTGAATTTTTCACGCCTTTCTTTTATATTTTTGAGCATATTTATTGGTATTTTTTTTATTACATATCTTGTCTTATGGTTTGTATAGGCCAATTGGCCTGTGTTCACACTTTTTTTCCTTTCTTTTTTTAGCCCATGTTCTTAATTCCCTGTGATGAGTTGGACTGAGTCTCACAACCCAAATAGGATGAATTTTTTTTTTTTCAAATCCAATATCCAGGGCAGGCCGGGCTGGTAAGCAGCCCAATCTTCTTGAGTCTTCCCCAGATGACTTGGTTGTTGTTCCGTTGAAAGAGTCTTCCAGGTATAAGGTTGTTCAGTTGTTGAACGATCCTTCCAGATTACTGTTCTATTTTGAATGAGTCTAACTTAGAAACTCTATAAATACTCTTATCTTTTCATATGCTGATAGATGAGGTGTAACCGATTATTCTGTGTGAAGCCTTCTTCTTTTCTTTTTTTTTTTCTGTGCAGTTTCCTTATTCTTGTTTGCTCTCTACAAATTCTTTTGTTGCTGCCACCGTGAGTCGCTATTCTTGGTTGACTGCGTGCTTGGATAGCTTGTGAAGGAGAGAACTGAAAGTGAGAGATTAGCTTGTTGTTGTGTAAGGCTCATCCATTGTTCTGAGGGTTTGATCGAGATTCTGACTCATACTGGTCGTCCAGTTTTGCTCCTTCTCATCCATTTTGGTCGTCCGAATATCTCTGTTCCCCTTATTTATATATAAACCGGTCGTCCGGTTTTCTATGCTTGGCGTCCAATTTTCGAAAATAGACGTCCAGTTTTTTGTTTTGGTCATCCGATTCTGTCTTATAGTAAAAATCGGACGTCCAATTTTTGCCAGTCTCATCTGATTTTGTTTATCTGTTTTGTAGGTATTTGAAGAAGAATCGGTAGTTCATTTTTCGGGCACCTCATCCAATTTTGAAGAGCTTTGTTTAAGAGTTGTTATCCGGTTCCATCATCTGATTTTTGTAATAGATTAGTATATTTTCTGTTCTTCCGCTGTTTTGATTTTGTAATAGTTTTCTGTAAAGGTTTTATTAATGTAACAGGGCTGATCACAAGTGTAACTCTTCTCAACATTAGTATCAGAGCCAGGTTGAAATTTAATCTTTCTGGTGTCTGGTGTCTGTTGCATTCCTCTTACAACGCAGACGTCATCCGAAACCTCCCAGGTTGATTTCTAGACTTACGGGAACTATTGAGTTCTGTGAATCTGGCACAGGTCACTATTACTGTTTTCGCTTTCCTTTCATTTAAAGTTTATTGTTTTGATATATATACATATTCTGCTACTTGTATCTCTGATTATGGACCAAATTTTCATGATTTCTATTTTTCTTGAAAAACCAAAACCCAAGCCTAGCTTGAGTTCAATTGAGACTCCAAGTATCTGTGCCTTGGTGTTTTTTCCTTGTTTGACTGTGAAAATTTTTCCTTTATTATCCATGATCTTCGAGATTGTTTTATTGTCTGTTTGTGGGTTATTGCTCAGCTTGTAATTATTCATATTGTTTCTTTATTGATCATCTGTTTTGTGGTTGTTACTCAGCCTTTGCTGTAAGATTGATCTATTGTGTTCATTATCTGTTTTACCTGTTTTTCTAGCTGTATTGTTTTTCCTAACTGTTTTTGTGACAAAAAATTTTCTTAAATCTTTTATTTTTCATACATTGCTCACATTTGCCACTGTTTAACATGTCTATTCCAAAACTTGAAATAGAAAAGTTCGATGGCAAAACTGATTTTGTAATATGGCGCATAAAAATGAAAGTTGTTTTAGTCCAAAGCAAAATTGCTCCTGCTATTTGCACTCCCGACAAGTATCCGGAATCTTGTACAGGAGAAATACTAGCTAAAAAACTTGGTGATGCACGTAGCTGTCTCACCTTGTATTTGAAAGATAATATTTTAAGAGAAATAAATGAAACACACAATGCTTATGAGATCTGGACAAAACTTGAAAAACTTTAGTTGAGAAAGTCTTTATCAAACAAAATCTACTTAAAGGAACAACTCTTTGGCTTCAAAATGTGCGGGTCAAAATCCCTTTCTGAAAACATGGAAGATTTAAACAAAATTGTTTTAGGACTCCAAAATGTTGGAGAAAACATTTCTGATGAAAGCATTGTTGTTATTTTGTTGAATGCTTTGCCTGAATCATTTAATGATGTAAAATCTACTATCAAGTATGGCGGAGATAACTTGACTCTTTCTGACGTGAAAAATGCTTTGAAATCAAAAGATTTAGATTTGCGAAAAGAAAATAAAACAAACGGGAGAGAATCTTTTCGTGAGAAGAAGGGTTGACCGGAGAGAACCTTCTAGTCACCGCTCTAAAAGTAAAGGGAGGTCTAAATCTCAAGATATGAATAGAGTGAAATGTTTCTATTGTGGCTAAATGGTCATATGAAAAACAACTGTTTCAAACGAATCAAAGATGAAAATTTACATAAACAAGGTAATGGGAAGGATAAAACTGACAAAAACACACGATTTTGAAATATATGGTAATTCTATACTTTCTGAAGTTTTATGTGTTTCCCCTTTCCCATCTACCTCTGATAAGTGGATTCTTGATTCTGGTTGCACTTTTCATGTGATACCCAACAAGCATTGGTTTTCTGATTTTAAATCCCTTGATCATGGAAAAGTTTTTATGGGAAACAATTAGGATTGTGATGTCAAGGGAATTGGAAATTTTTTTATAAAAATGCATGATAGTATGACTAGAAAACTGAGCGAAGTAAGGTATGTGCCTGATCTTAGGCGGAATTTAATCTCACTTGGTGTTTTTGACTCAAATAGATATTCTTATAAATTTGAAAACGGGATTTTACATGTTTGTAGAGGATCTCTAGTCATGCTTAAAGGTTTTAAGAAAGATGGCATGTACATCTTACTTGGAAAAACTGTTTGTGAATCATCTGCATTAGTTTCTAAAACTGTTTCTGAAAAAAACCATGTTGCGGCATCGTCGGATTGGCCACATTAGTGAAAAAGGTTTGCATTACTTATACAAACAAAATCTTTTAAACAGTGATTAAATCACTTCTTTAGATTTTTGTGATCATTGTGTTCTTGGCAAACAACATAAACTCAATTTTTTGGCGGGCACACACAAATCCACTACTGTTCTTGATTATGTGCGCTATGATCTTTAGGGTCCTGAAAAGGTACCTACTTTTGGTGGCAATGTTTATTTCCTTTCTATTGATTTTTCTCGGCATGTTTGAGTGTTTTTTTTGAAAAACAAATATCAAACTTTTCAAAAGTTTAATGAATGAAAACGTTTAGCCGAAAATCGAACCGGAAATAAACTAAAAGTTTTAATAACAGATAACGGTTTGGAGTTTTCTAACAAGAAGAAATTTCATGATTTGTGTGCTTTGCATGGTATTATTCATCATAGAACTGTTAGGCACAACCCACAACAAAACGGGGTAGCTGAAAGGATGAACTGAACCATTATGGATAAAGTTAGGTGTCTTTTGGTATCATCTAAACCTTTTTGGGGAGAGGCTATTAGTACAACAGTTAGGTCTCCTTCTACAGCCATAAACTTTAAGACTCCCATAGAATTATGGTCAGGCCAACCATTCCAACCGTAGTGTGTTTGGGTGTGCCGCTTTTCCATATCAAAGAAAAGGGAAGTTAGACCCTAGGTCTAAGAAATGAGTGTTTATAGGCTATCCTAGTGGGGTGAAGGGTTACAGAGTGTGACTTAGTAGTGAACCGAGTGTAAGGGTAGTCGTGAGTAGAGACGTAGTCTTTAACGAACTAGACATGCCCTGTCTTAGAACTGAAACCAAACCCCGAGATTTCTTCTGGTACACCTGTAGTTGAGAACATTCCTGTGGAGATAGAGGTCACCTCCGAACCTTCTCATGAGCACACACTAGAACCCGAGCTAGAACTTGAAACCAATGAGAAGTCTGGTAACCCAACTAGTGTTCCTAAACCCGATGAGCAAATTTTAGGTAATTATGATGATGATGAGGAGGATCATCCAAAAGCACAAGCACAAGCCCTTAGAGATTACCAACTATCGAGGGATAGGGTTAGAAGAGTGATAAGGGAACCTCCTAGGTATGGTTATTCATACATTGTTTCTTATGCTTTTGCTGCTGCATCTTTTGTTGAAGAGAAAGAACCTGTTTATTTTTCTAATGTTTTAAAGAGTCCTAATCGCTCTTTGTGGATTCATGCTATGGATGAAGAAATGTCTTCTTTGCATAAGAACAAAACTTGGGTGCTTGTGCCTAAACCACCTAAACAAAAATTGATTGATTGTAAATGGATTTTCAAAGTTAAAGAACCTGAATCTGTTGATAAACCCCAAGGTTCAAGGCTAGATTGGTTACAAAAGGTTTTTCTCAAATTGAAGGGATTTTAATGAGACCTTTTCTCCTGTTGTTAAGTATAAAAATATTAGAATTATACTTGCCATTGTTGCCTTCTTTGATCTTGAGCTTGAACAGTTGGATGTTAAAACTGTCTTTTTGCATGGTGAACTTGATGCAACTTTTTACATGAGCCAACCACCTAATTTTGAGTTGAAAGGTAAGGTGGCTTGTCTGTTGAAGAAGTCCTGAACATTAAGCAGTCACCTAGACAGTGGTATAAAAGGTTTTACTCTTTTATGCTTAAAACTGGTTTTGTTAAAAGTAATTATGATAGTTGCTTATATTTTTCTGGTGATATTGTTGATAATGTCATTTATCTGCTTCTTTATGTTGATGATATGCTTATAGCCTGCAAACATATAGATAAGATTTTGCACTTGAAATCTATGTTGAAATCAGAGTTTGAGATGAAAGATCTTGGAATTGCCTCTAGAATTTTAGGCATGAACATTGATAAGGTTAGAGCTGACTGTTCTTTGTTTATATCCCAGAAGTCCTTCTTGCAGAAAATTGTTTCAAAATTTTCTATACATTTGTGTAAACCTGTTTGTACCCCTGCTGCAAGTTATTTTTAGCTTTCTACTAAAACTTATCCCAAAATTGAAAATGAAAAAAAAGATACGGCCAACATCCCTTATAGAATGGCTATATGATCTGTCATGTATTCCATGATTTCCACCCGTCCTTATACTGCTTATTCCATAAGCCTTTTGAGCCGTTTTATATATAATCTAGGTATTGATCATTGGGCCACTCTTAAGTGGCTGTTAAGGTACATTAATGGGACTATTGATAGAGGCTTGCATTATCATAAATGGTTTGAACATTTTAAGTTGGTTGGTTATGTTTACTCTGATTTTGCAGGTGATAGAAAAGGTAGAAAGTCTACCACTTCTTATTTCTTTACCTTTGCAAGTAACTGTGTTTCTTGGAAATCACAGTTATAGCCTGTAATCACTCTTTTGACTATGAAGGCTGAATATATTGCTGCCACAGAGGCAATTAAAAAAGCCATTTGGCTTCAGGGACTTTTATCTTAACTACATCTATTACATTCTAAAGCAGTCATATTTACTGATAGTTAGAGTTGTCTTCATTTGTGTAAAAATCCTGTTTATCATGAAAAGACTAAACATATAGATGTTAAGTATCATTTCATTCGTAAAAAGGTTTCAAATGGTATTCTTAATATAGACAAAATTAGTAATAAAGATAATCCTACTGACTTTTGGTACTAAAATGTTGACAATTGACAAGTTTGTTATGTGCAGAGACCTTCTACATATTGATGCATGTTGATTGTCTTAGTTGGGAAGTTGACAAAAATATGTTCAAGGTGGAGCTTATAGGCCAATTGGGCCTGTGTTAACACATTTTTTTTCTTTTCCTTTTTCAGCCCATGTTCTTAATTCCCTATGATGAGTTGGACTGAGCCTTACAACCCAAATAGAATGAGTTTTTTTTTTTCAAATCCAAGATGCCGAGCGGGCCAGGCTAGTAAACAACCCAATCTTCTTGAGTCTTCCCCAGGTAACTTGGTTGTTACTCCTTTGAAAGAGTCTTCCAAGTATCAGACTGTTCTGTTGTTGAACGATCCTTCTAGATGACTGTTCTGTTTTGAATGAGTCTACCTTAGAAACTCTATAAATACTCTTATCCTTTTCTATTGCTGACAGATAAAGTGTGACCAATTATTCTGTGTGAAGCCTTCTTCTTTTCTCTTCTTCTTCTCTGTAGTTTTCTTACTCCTGCTTGTACTCTATGAATTCTTCTATTGCTGCTGCGTGAGTCTTTATTCTTGGTTGACTACGTGCTTGGGTAGCTTGTGAAGGAGAGAACTGAAAGTGTGAGATTAGATTATTATTGTGTGAGGCTCATCCATTGTTCTGAGGGTTTGATCGAGATTCTGACTCATACAGCAAAATCGGTCTCCTTCTCATTCATTTTTGTCGTCCGAATATCTCTGTTTTCCTTATTTACACATAAACCGATCGTCTGATTTTCTGTGTTTGGTGTCCGATTTTCGAAAACAGGCGTCCATTATTTTTTTTCGGTCGTCCGATTCTGTCTTGTGGCAAAAATCGGACATCTGATTTTTGCCAGTCTCATCCAGTTTTGTTTATCTGTTTTGCAGGTATTTGAAGAACAATAGTTAGTCCGTTTTTCAGGCACCTCATCCAATTTCAAAGAGCTTTGTTTAAGAGTTGTTAACCGGTTCCATCATCCGGTTTTTGTAATAGATTAGTATATTTTCTATTCTTCCGTTGTTTTGATTTTGTAATAGTTTTTTGTAGAGGTTTTGTTAATGTAACAGGGCTGATCACCCGTGTAACTCTTCTCAATAGTTTTTGTAGATCTTAGGAGATAGTTGATAGTATAGTAATAGGGTGGCTTCAAAGGCCATTGATATTTAGCTTGTGTTTTTTAGTATCTCTAGTTATTCGAGATTTTATAATCATTTAAGTTTCTTTGATGACTTGTACTCTATCAATAGTGGATCATCTTTAGCTTATTTTTATGAAATGAAAGTACACGTTCTTGGGGAAAAAAGATAATTAGAATATAAATATCAATCAATACATAAATATGTCATACAAATGAATAAATTAATAAAAGCGACAAAAAGAAAATCTATAAATTAACCAAAACTCCAGAATTATTGTCGAAGTTTTTTTCACGGATTAAATTCAAAACTAAATTATTGTTAGAAAAAATTAATCATTAGTATGTATTCGTAACAATAATAGAAGTAGCAATTAAAAACTGCAACAACAAAATAAATAACAGAGAGGATGTAGGAAAAAAAAATTTCGAGGCTAGTATTGCACATAATCTCCTTAAAACATATTCCCTCCCTCCTGTATAATTAAGTGCTAGATGATCGGTGAGCATTTGTCTCCCAAAATCAAAGGAAATGTGAACAATGCTTTGTACCAAAAACAATTTCACTATCGAACTTAAATTAGAATGTGTGATGAACACCAGAAAATATACGGAGAAGAAAAGAGACATCAATTTTTTTGGAAGAGAAGTATTTTTCTCCTAAGGGGTTGCATAAGGTTGGAAGACCCCATATATATAGCTACAAAACCTTCAATGTATTGAAGAATGAAATTAAAGACATACATCTGTTACGTCCGTTTTTGCGTTTATTGCTGAATTAATACGCCAGTTACATGAGTTACAAAAACTCATTTTAATTCACTAAATTAAAATAATGGTTGCGTCAAAAAGTCATTTTAATGAATTAGATCTGCAATTACTCCTTTAAATTCAACCTATTAAAATGGACTGTTTCGATAATTACAACATTTACACTCATTTAAAGTAAGAGTTTCAGCAATTACAACTGTTATACGAGTAATTATAACAGTTACATTTGTAATTATAATTTTTACAGGATTAATTAAAATCGTTACATGTATAGTATAATCTTTTCAAATCTGTGCACGTGCAAAGCTCTCTATTACTTAGTTAAAACTACACTTTAATATTTTCCGATTATTTATTTTCTCATTCACTCTTTTTTAATTCGTAAATTTTTACAACAATTATAATATTTTCTTTATCTAATGTTATGAAAAAGAGAGTGAGAGGACTACCGTCACATAATCTCTTCTCTTCTTGCATATTGCAGCACAGTGTACTATCCGTATTTGGAGCTTCTTCTTAGCAAACATTATATTTATTGAAAACATAAAGAATTGTATATACGACAAGATGTTTATAATATATCGATCGTGTGTCAAATATTCTAACTTAACATGATCATATTTCTACGAAAGATGTTTTTATTGAAAATCTCATATAGACTAATTAAAAAATAAATAAACTACTTATAAACTTAGACAATTCTCCTCCTCTTGAAGTACTTTTGAGGGAAAGTTAGCCAAATCTAAATTTCAACACAACTCTCCCTATACCGCAATCAAGAAACAGTGAGGGAGCTAATACATATTCTTGGCTACTTAGCTACTTAATTTACAAAGAAAACTATTATGGACATATTTAAGATACTGCTGAAGCTTTTGCAGGGAACAGGTGACCATAGGCTATATATCTGCATTATCATGCTCTACAAGCATGACAATATCAATTAAATCTTTCTGTGGGAAGATTTTTGAGGGATCAGAAAATCTTGTGGAAAAAGACCGAAAGACAAAATCGGGTTCATCTAAAACTTTTCCTTCATCAAAATTCTGGGAATAAGTTTCGGAATCATAAGGGAACTGCACATGAACACTTCTTGCTGAAGCCCAGAACACAATATCTTTCTTCTTATTAATCTTCTCTTTCAAGAAAATCTTTCTCCACATTCCTTTCAACTTGTTCATCTTCTTCTTATTACTATTATTTGAATATGCAGCAGCAGAATCATCAAGAACTTGATAGTGGGTTCCTAGACGGATACTACCACTTCTCCTGCTGCCGAATCTCTTCCAATTCTTGATATCCATTTATAATGGCTAATTAACTAAGAAAATTTCGCACAAAGAGGTAGGTACTGAACGATTAGTTAGTACTTTGAGCTTGCTGCTGCTTGTGACCACTGAGGAGGAGAGGATTATATATATAAATGTCAAGATTAATGATGAAGAGAAATGTATAAAGGTCTTTTAGGGTGCGGTTGGCTTGGCTGGCGTTGGATGACTATTGTCTATTGTATGCAGTAGAGTCAAAGATGTGCAACAAAAAATCAGAGTTCAATTCGCGTTGCGGCTTTTGTTTGACCAAGGTTATAGAATTAAAAAAAAAAAAGGATTTTTCTCGCTTATCCAATTCCTATAATTAAAGGCACATGTGATTTCAAGTGATGAAATTAATATCAAGTTTTGTTGGTCCATTCTCTGTTTTCGTTGGAGCTTGCCGATCCAATTCAAAAGTATAACACTATAGAGAAATGAGTTATAAATGTCTAAAAATATTTTATCTTTTTATCTTTACACTTTAAATCTTAATTTTAACTCATTATATCATTAAATATTTTTTTATTTATTTATTGTTAATTATAAGGAAAGATGGAAAATTTTAATGGCAATAAATATATCCTACTTATGCACACACTAAAAAATTAAATTAACATTTATTTTTGTTTTTAAAATCCCAAATATATTTTGAATTGTATATTGTAATAATTAGATAGTAAATGGCGATAGAATTTGATGATAGGGAACATGTTGACATTAAAGTTACGTTTGGGATCCAATTTTAATTCTTTTGTTTAGTTGTGCCATTAATTATAAAATTAGAATAATTATACAAAATTCATTCCTTCCGATTTCAAATCAAAACCTAAGAATTATACTTCGAGTTCTATAAGATTTTTTATATTCATTACTTTCATTGTTAATTATACAATTTTATATTCATATTTTTTTACACACTTTCTCGCACTAAAATTCATGACACTTTTTCTTTCTAAAATTCACGAAATTTTCTCACTAAAAATTCAGACACTTACTCTCTAAAAATCACGACACTTTCTCTCTCTAAAATTTACGACATTTTTTCTCTTTAAAAATTCGTGACACTTCTTTCTCTAAAAATTCGTCACTTTCTCTCTTTAAAATTCAATACACTTTCTCTCTCTAGAATTCACGCCACTTTCTCTCTATGATTTAGACTCACTTTCTCTCTCCAAAAATCATACACACATGCTCCACTCTTATACATATATACATTTTGAGTAAATATATATTTATATTTTGAATTCTAATTGTATAATTTTTTTGGACTTCCAAACAAAGTAATTAGAATTAGAAAATGAATTACACAACAATTCTATACTTTTACCAAACAAAAGAATTGGAATTACAATTCTTAGAATTTTATAAATTCTAATTCTATAGAATTCCAAATCTAATTCAAATCCAAGTCTATGGCCCCAAACGCAACCTAAAAGAAAGACAAATTTTGAATTTTTTTTTTTTTTTTTTTTTGCAGGTGACTAGAGTATGCTTAATGTCATCGGATTTCACTCGCATTTATCATAATTATAACAATACACAAATCGAAAAATGTTTCGGAATATAAAAAATTAAACATTTTATGTTTGAGGCATAAATATTTAGGGTATAAAAAGAAAAACTTAAAATGTTTCAAGGTATCTATAACTAATTTTTAATACTATACCGATAAATAGTTTATATATATATACACAAAGTAGTTGTTTATGGGTACATAGTGCGACTAAATTGTGTATTATTGACTATAAAATACTTACAAGAAAGTCTGTCTTATACTCTGCTCACCCCATCATGTGAAAACAGAAAATCATGTAAGATGATGCATTTGAATTGGATTTCAAAATGAGAAAAAGCAAAATGTTTTTACTCGAATTGTATAAAAGGTATATTGGTGGTGAAGGTAGAATACAAAATAAGAAAAATAAAAATATTTTGATTTTAAACTGTTGGCCTATTGGGCCATCTTTTTCACATTTTTCATTTTTCTCTTCAGCCCCATAATCCCTATGATGAACAACCTTGTGGGCCTCATTAGAGTGGAGTGGGCTGGCTGGCCTTGATGCCGGGCGGGCCGGGTTCAACACGACCCGACCCAGGCGACCTGGCTATATATTGTTCTTTTCTTTCTCCAGCCTGCCCTAATCCTCTCATTTGCTCTGTTGTGCCGCCGCTGCCTCCACACTCTCTCTAACCTTCTGTCTTCTCTCTCTCTTCTTTCGAACCATTTGTCTGTTCATTTCTTCTTGACCCTTCAGGACTCTATCACCGATAGTCTGTGCCAGTTGACCTTCTCGGCACCATGCGTGTGGCTTGGTTGAGAGAGGAAAGGGCTTTGCTGAGAGAGATAGAGAGCTGTTTTCTTGAGGCTCCTTGGCTACCTGAGGGATTCACCATTGTTCTTCTCCGGAAGAACTTTCTTTAACTGTCCGTCATCGTACACACGGAAACCGAACTTGCTGAGCTCGTTCGGTTCCCTCTACAGCTTTGACCGAGACCTGAAGGGTCTCGAGGTAAGGTTACGGCTTTCGTTCAATTCATTGTTACTAACCTATCTATCTTATATGTTTGTATCTGATACTCACTCGGGAAGACAGTAAGGAAGAAGGCCTATTGTAATAGATAGGATCTGTTAATTTCGTCTTTCTTTTGTTTATTTGAGATCTGTAACAGTAAGATAGTATCGGTTGTAATAGTAAATAGGTCTATTTGGTTGCCGGATCGGCGTAACAGTGGTATCAGAGCCACGGTTGTCTGCAACAACCGTCCGACGACCACTCGGGTTTTCAGATCCACGCGGGATCTGACTCAGGGAAGCCTCTTAACCTTCTCCTTTTTCTGTTTTGTTTTTGTTCTGGCTGTTATTAAATCTGCTGTGGTTATAACTGTTAGATCTATATTACTGCTATTGTCTTTTCTGTCAAATCTGCTCTTGGGTTTGCATCTGCCTCTGTTCTCTTGACGATTTCGTAGATCTGCTCTATTTTCGTTGTACCTGTTGTTTCTGATTATCTGTTCTGGTAATTTCTGGTTTATTGTCCTGTTTATTCGAATTACTATACTACTTCAGTTTCGAACGTGTTCTGTTATTCTGGTAATTTTTTTTCTTAAAATCTAAAACCCAAGCCTGGCTTGAGTCCAAGAGACTCCAAGTATCTGTACCTTGGAGATTTTCATTACCGATTTACAAACACTGCAATATTCATGACTGATTGTGTGATGTGTGGTTGTTTTTAGCATTTTTCGCCTTTTTCTGTCTCGGTTAATCTTGTGTACTTCTGCGCTGTTCTGGTTGTAAAACACTACTGCGTTTCACGTACTTTACTGTGCCGTTTTCTTTAAAGCTAAAATCCGGGTATTTTATTTGTGTGACAAACTTCCTTTTTCAAATCTTTTATTTTTCTAGCCATCGATTACTTTTATTTGCCATTCTAATCATGTCTGTTCAAAAGATTGAAACTGACAAATTTGATGGCAAATCTGATTTCGTAATGTGGCGTAAAAAAATGAAAGCAGTTTTAGTCCAAAATAAAATCGCACCCGCAATTTGTAGCCCTAAAAAGTATCCGGAATCTTGGAAGGGTGAAGTGCTTTCTGAAAAACTTGGTGATGCACACAGTTGCCTCACCTTGCACTTAGCCGATAACGTTTTACGAGAAATAGACGAAAAAGATAATGCCTTTGAGATTTGGACAAAACTTGAAAAACTGTATTTGGGAAAATCCTTATCAAATAAGATTTATTTAAAAGAATATCTTTTTGGTTTTAAAATGAGCGGGTCAAAATCTCTTTCAGAAAACATTGATGATTTAAACAAAATAGTTTTGGAATTACAAAACGTTGGTGAAAAGATTTCCGATGAAAACGTTGCTGTTATTTTATTAAATTCCTTGTATGAATCTTTTAATGACGTTAAGTCTGCTATCAAGTATGGTAGAGATGACTTCACTCTTGCTGATGTGAAAAACGCTTTAAAATCAAAATACCTTGATTTGAGAAAAGAAAACAAATCTAACGGAGAGAACCTTTACGTGAGAGAGAGGGTTGACCGGAGAGAATCTTTTAGTCATCGTTCTAAAAGTAAAGGGAGGTCGAAATCACGAGATAAGAAAGTGAAGTGTTTTTACTGTGGCAAGGAAGGTCATATGAAAAGTAAGTGTTTTAAAAGGATCAAAGAAGAAAAATAACGTAAACAAGGTAAGGTGAGCGATAAAAATGACAAAACTTACGATTTTGAATCAGATGGTAATTCAATGTATTCTGAAGTTTTGTGTGTATCCCCTTCCCTTTCTCCTGTTTCTGAACACTGGATCCTTGATTCAGGATGCACTTTTCATATGACACCAAACAAGCATTGTTTTTCAAATTTTAAACCCCTTGAGCATGGAAAAGTTTTTATGGGTAATAATCATGTTTGTGAAATTAAAGGAATTGGAAATGTTTTTATTAAAATGTATGATGGTGTGACCAGAAAATTGACTGATGTGAGATATGTGTCCGACCTTCGTCGGAATCTAATCTTCCTTGGTGTTTTTGACACAAATGGTTTTTCTTACAAATCTGAAAATGGTATTATGAAGGTTTGCAAAGGAGCACTGGTCATGCTCAAAGGTTTTAAAAAGGATGGTCTATACCATTTAATTGGAAAAACTGTTTACGAAACATCTGCATTGGTTTCCAAAACTGTTCCTAAAAAGATTTTGTTGTGGCACCGTCGAATTGGCCATATCAGTGAAAAAGGACTACATTGCCTTCAAAAACAAAATCTTTTGGGTGGTGACAAAATCGAATCTTTGGATTTTTGTGACCATTGTGTTCTTGGAAAACAACATAAAATTAGTTTTTCAGTTGGCACACACAAGTCCACTTCTGTCCTTGATTATGTGCAGTGTGATTTGTTGGGACCTTAAAAGGTTCCAACCTATGGTGGCAATGTTTATTTCTTATCTGTTGTTGATGTTTTTTCTATGCATGTATGGGTATTTCTTTTAAAATCAAAAGATCAAACTTTTGAAAAGTTTTCTGAATGCAAACGCCTTGCCGAAAATCAAACCGGAAATAAACTAAAGATAATTAGGACAGATAATGGCCTTGAGTTTTGTAACAAAAAGTTTACTGATTTATGTGCATTGCATGGCATTCTGCATCATAGGACTGTTAGGCACAATCCTCAGCAAAATGGTGTTGCTGAAAGGATGAACCGTACCATTATGGATAAGGTTAGGTGTCTTATGGTGTCCTCAGGAATCCCAAAACCTTTTTGGGGAGAAGCTGTAAGTACAGCTGTCTACCTCATTAATAGATCACCCTCAACAGCCATAAATTTCAAAACTCCCTTAGAGTTGTGGTCTAGAGAACCACCAAACCTGTCAAACCTTAGAGTGTTTGGTTGTGCTGCTTTTGCACATCAAAATGAGGGTAAGTTAGACCCAAGGTCAAGAAAGGGAGTGTTTTTAGGCTACCCTAGTGGGGTAAAGGGGTACAAAGTTTGGCTCAAAGGTGAGCTGGGGGTGAGGGTTATTGTGAGTAGGGATGTGGTCTTCAATGAACTTGATATGCCTTGCCTAAAAGCTAAAACCAATCCTGATAGCCCTATTGACATTCCCATAGATGGGAATATTCCAGTAGAGGTGGAGGACACCTCCGAACCTGCACAACCCCACGATCAACCCGAAACCAGTGAAGAGTCGGAAATACCGACTAGTCAACAACCTGAAACCAACACGCCTGAATCTGAAAATTCAGATGATGATGATGATGAGGATCATCCCGAGGCACAAGCTCAAGCTCTAAGAGACTACCAACTGTCTAGAGATAGGGTTAGGAGAGAGTTGAGAAAACCTGCTAGGTATGGTTATTCCTACATCGTCTCATGTACTTTTGCTGTTGCATCCTATATGGAAGAAAAAGAGCCTCTGCGTTTTTCTGATGTGTTAAAGAGCCCTAATCGCTCTTTGTGGTTGCATGCTATGGAAGAGGAAATATCATCGCTTCATAAAAACAAAACCTGGATTCTTGTTCAAAAACCCTCAAAGAAAAAATTAATTGATTGCAAATGGATTTTTAAAATCAAAGAGCCTGAATCTGCCAATGAACCCCCAAGGTTCAAGGCTAGGCTGGTTGCAAAAGGTTTTCTCAAGTTGAGGGCATCGATTTCAATGAAATATTTTCTCCCGTTGTTAAATATTAAACAATTAGGATAATGCTTGCAATTGTTGCCTTTTATGATCTTGATCTTGAGCAACTTGATGTAAAAACTGCATTCTTGCATGGGGAACTTGAAGAAACTATCTGTATGCGTCAACCCCCAGGTTTTGAAGAAAAGGGTAAGGAAAACATGGCATGTCTCTTGAAAAAGTCCCTGTACGGACTTAAACAATCACCAAGGCAATGGTATAAACGGTTTGACTCTTTCATGCTTAAAGCTGGTTTTATTAAAAGCAATTATGATAGCTGTTTATATTTCTGTGGTGATAATGTTGAAACTGCTGTTTATCTTTTGCTCTATGTGGATGATATGTTAATTGCTTGTAAGTATAGAGATAAGATTACTCGCTTGAAATCCTTGCTAAAGTCTTAATTTGATATGAAGGATTTAAGTTCTGCGTCTAGAATCCTTGGGATGAACATTAGTAGGGATAGAGCTGACCGATCCTTATTCATATCCCAGAAATCCTTTTTGCAGAAAATTGTTTTCAAATTTTCGATGCATTTATGCAAACCAGTTTGTACACCACTTGCGAGCCATTTTCAGCTTTCCGAAAAATCTTGCCCCAAATCTGATAAGGAAAAGAATGACATAGCAAACGTACCTTATAGAATGGCTATAGGATCCGTCATGTATTCTATGATATCCACCCGACCTGATATTGCTTATTCCATAAGCCTTCTTAGCTGATTCATGTCTAACCCGGGTAGGGATCATTGGGCAGCTCTCAAGTGGTTGTTGCGATATATTAATGGGACTATTGATAGGGGTCTTCTTTATCATAATTGGTCTGATAATTTTGAACTGGTTGGATACGTAGATTCTGACTTTGCAGGTGATAAAGATGGTAGGAAATCTACCACTTCTTATTTCTTTACCTTAGCAGGCAATTGCATATCTTGGAAGTCACAGTTGCAGCATGTAGTCGCTTTGTCGACTATGGAGGCTGAATACATTGCTGCCACCGAGGCGATCAAGGAAGCCATTTGGCTTCAAGGCCTTCTATTTGAATTGCACGTTTTAAATTCTAAAGCTGTGATTTATACTGATAGTCAAAGTTGTCTCCACTTGTGTAAAAATCCTATTTATCATGAGAGGACTAAACGCATAGATGTTAAGTATCATTTCATAAGGGAAAAGGTTTCAAGTGGCATAGTCAATATTGGGAAAATTAGTACTAAAGATAATCCTGCAGATTTTGGTACTAAAATTGTGACAATTGATAAGTTCTCTTTGTGCAGGGACCTCCTTCATGTAGATGAAGGTTGACTCTTTGAGTCAGTGTTGGCTGAAAAATTCAATGAAAATATGTTCAATGTGGAGTTTGTTGGCCTATTGGGCCATCTTTTTCACATTTTTCATTTTTCTCTTCAGCCCCTTAATCCCTATGATGAACAACCTTGTGGGCCTCATTAAAGTGGAGTGGGCTGGCTGGCCTTGATGCCGGGTGGGCTGGGTTCAACACGACCCGACCCAAGCGACCTGGCTATATAATGTTCTTTTCTTTCTCCAGCCTACCCTAATCCTCTCATTTGCTCTATTGTGCCGCCGCTGCCTCCACACTCTCTCTGACCTTCTGTCTTCTCTCTCTCTTCTTTCGAACTATCTGTCTGTTCGTTTCTTCTTGACCCTTCGGGACTCTATCACCGATAGTCTGTGCCGGTTGACCTTCTCGGCACCGTGCGTGTGGCTTGGTTGAGAGAGGAAAGGGCTTTGCTGAGAGAGATAGATAGCTGTTTTCTTGAGGCTCCTTGGCTACCTGAGGGATTCACCATTGTTCTTCTCTGGAAGAACTTTCTGTAACTGTCCGTCATCGTACACACAGAAATCGAACTCGCTGAGCTCGTTCGGTTCCCTCTGCGACTCTAACCGAGACCTGAAGGGTCTCGAGGTAAGGTTACGGCTTTCGTTCAATTCATTGTTACTAACCTATCTATCTTATCTGTTTGTATCTGATACTCACTCGGGAAGACAGCAAGGAAGAAGGCCTGTTGTAATAGATAGGATCTGTTAATTTCCGTCTTTCTTTTGTTTATTTGAGATCTGTAATAGTAAGATAGGATCGATTGTAATAGTAAATAGGTTTGTTTGGTTGCCGGATCGGCGTAACATAAACCCAATCAAAAAATAAAAGGATTAGTTTGTTTCTTGTGGAAGAAATGAAAAGATAAAAAAATTTGCAATTTGTTCCAAGAGTACCCATTTGAATTGAATTTTAATTTGAAAAAAAAAATTGATTGTTTTTCTTTAAATTTCGTAAATATGAAACTATTTATAGGAAAGTGTGTGGGTTCAAAGTAAAAACAATTAGACTATTTTTGTTTTTAAAATTAAAACAAATGGTCTTGAGATTTCGATTTTTTTTTTTTTGAAAGTTATTTTTAAATTTTTATTTTCTGAAATTCCTCATTTATTAGAATTATACATTTTACAAGACTTTTTTTTTAAAGTACATTTCATCAGACTTTGATAGACCTTTGATGTATAAAAAATGTATATAATTATATTATTTTATAATACAAACTCTCTATATATACTACATATATTAAGGAGAGGTTATTCGTACTTGACCACTGAGTAGTACCAGAAGTCTGTTTGACTTTGTAGTTAGTACTCACTAGGTGACTTCCTAATGAAATTATTTGCAATTCTGAGTAGGTCGTGTGAAGAATGTGTTGACTTATTTGTTATTAATTTTAGGCTCTAGGAATTGAAATTATAAGCAGAAAAATTTAACAACTACCTCGATTTCATATTCGAAGATAATTTGTTATTTCATACAAGTTTAAAAAATCTAAGATCAATATGTTTTTTAGAATAAAATGTCTCTAATGTTCTTTTATTAATTTTAATAAACTTCATATTATAAGGCTTTATCTTCTCTTCTCTCTTATCCTCCACATATTCCAAGGTTTTATCAAATGTGAATGAATATAAATTTTGGGAATAATTAAATAGTTATGTGTTACTTGAATAGTGTTATTGTTTGGAAAAAAAATTTATAAAAAAAAAATTTCTTATACTATAAAACTTAAATATGATAATATTACCTTATAATTTGAAACTAAGGAGATAAATTATCATTTTATGACTCTTATAATGCTGTCACTATTGATTACACAAATACAGATAAATGCTTTAATTAGATCATCCATTTGCCCATAATATTGACAACTTGCTTGAGATCATTGTCTCCAGTGAAGCTTGATACGTATAACTCCATCCGCTGAGGCCCCCTTCCCTTTAAGCCTAATCAATATTGTGACGCTGACATTTTGGTGGTTTAGAGTTTTGGAAGATTAGAGAGAAAATTGGAAATAATGGAATTAATGGTAGCCCAAAGAGTGGCTTGGTGCTCATGGCTCTGGGTTCTTTGGGCTAGATGGGATGATTTGGAGAAAAGAAGAGAGAGAGAGAGAGAGAGAGAGAGAGAGAGAGAGAGAGAGAGAGAGAGAGAGAGAGAGAGAGAGAGAGAGAGAGAGAGAGAGAGTTTAAACTTAATTGTTTGTGAGTTTTTAAGGGAAGAAATGGAAATGAAAGGGGAGGATGAAATCTTTCTTATTTCTCTCCAAGTTTTTTCATCCCACATGTAATTAAGATGAAAGGGATCGAAAGTTAGTGTTTGTAAGTAAAATTGTTGTGCGGATCTGAAGATCTAAAGCCCCTATTTACTATTATAATTTTCTATACTTACTATTACAAATCCGGAAGAAGAAACAAAAATAGAACTTAATCTATTACAGAAAATATTATTCTTCTTCAGTTAGAACAGATCTGAGTGCCGATCTCCTTCCGTCCAACACAGAAGGGAAGGCCGAAAAACCTGCAAGAAAGAAACTAGCTGCGAAAGCGGCTTACCAACACAGTTGATCAACTGTGAAACCAGATGAGCAGCTGCAAAAGTCGGAATATGCAGCAGAGTTCAAGCCGAGAAAATCAGACGACCAAACTGGACTAGGGGCCAAAAATCGAACGACCAATTTTCGCCAAAAACAAGGCTTCCGTAAAAAACGGATGCAGAAATCGGACGATCTCCTCAAAACCAGACGACCTGTTTTAGTACAAATTGGGTACTCCAAGAAAGCGGACGACCGAAATGGTTTATCACTCAGGAATCGGTTGTCCGGTTTCTAAATGTAACAAAGAGTTAACAGAGAGTCCCTCAGAACTTTGGACTAGCCTTTCACACACAAGAAGATCTAAACTCTCACTCTCGGTTCTCTCTTTCTCAAGCAAACTAAGTTCGCAGTCCTACAAAAGTAGCCAAGCGGTGGTCAAGCAAGAAGAGAAGTCACAGAGAACAAGCAGCAAGCAACAAGACAAGATGCTACAAAGAAGAAGAAGAGGTTGCCTCCAAAATTAGGGCAGCAAGTTGTGAGAAAGAGAGTTTATATTGGGTACCTCAAGATACATGGGCGGGTTGCACTCGGCCCGGCCCGCTCGGCATCTTGGGCAGAAAAATAAACTCAATCCAATTAAGTGTGGGGCCCAGTCCAATCATCACCATAGGGAATAAAATGGGCTGAAAAGAAAAATGTGTGAAAATGGTCCAAAAATGGCCTACAAACTCCACCTTGAACACATTTCCATGACTTCCTAGCCAGGATAGACTCAAATGAGTCAGCCTTCATCTATATGAAGGAGATCTCTACACAAAGCAAATTTGACAGATGTTACAATTTTAGTACCAAAATCAGCAGCATTATCTTTAGTACTAATTTTCTCTATATTAACTAAAACACTTGAAACCTTTTCCCCCCTGATGAAATGGTTTAGGGCTTATATGCTTAGTCCTTTCATGGTAAACTGGGTTTTTGCACAAGTGAAGATATCTCTGACTATCAGTATAAACAAATGCTTTGGAATGTAAAACATGTAATTCATTTAAAAGCTCTTGAAGCTAAATGGCTTCCTTAATTACCTCCGTGGCAACGATATATTCAGCCTCTATAGTCAAAAGAGTGACCATAGGCTACAGCTGTGACTTCCAAGATATACAATTACCCGTTAAGATAAAAAAAATAAGATGTAGTAGATTTCCTACCTTCTTCGTCACCTTCAAATTCAGAATCAACATAACCAACCAATTCAAAATTATCGGACCAGTTGTGATAATGCAAGCCCCTATCTACCATCCCATAAATGTATTGTAACAACTACTTGGGAGCTGTCCAATGATCCCTACTCAAGTTAGACATGAATCGCCTAAGAAGGCTTATGGAGAAAGCAATATCGGGTCGGGTAGATATCATGGAATACATAACTGAACCTATGGCCATCCTATAGGGTATGTTTGCCATGTCTTTTTTCTGATTTTCAGTTTTAGGACAGGATTTTTTAGAAAGCTGAAAATGGCTCGCAAATGGGGTACAAACTGACTTGCATAAATGCATTGAAAATTTGGAAACAATTTTCTGCATAAAGGATTTCTGGGATATGAATAGGGAACAGTCAACCCTATCTCTAGCTATGTTCATCCCAAATATTCTAGAAGCATAACCTAGATCCTTCATATCAAACTTAGACTTTAACAAGGATTTTAAACTAGCGATCTTATCTATATGCTTACATGCAATCAGCATAAAGCAAAAGATAAACAGAAGTTTCAACATCATCACAACGAAAATACAGACAACTATCATAATTACTTTTAATGAAACTAGCTTTAAGCAAAAACGAGTCAAACCTCTTATACCATTGTCTTGGTGACTGTTTAAGTCTGTACAAGGACTTTTTCAGGAGACACGCCATGTGTTCTGTTAGCCCTAAGGGCATTAATACTTATGATTTTGATTATGATTAACATATGCTTGTGTGAGTATTTTAGCTAACCTTTCATAGAACAAAAGAAGCACCTGTGAAGTCTCAAAGTCTACAAGCAAAAGATCTTGTTGATGAGGGCAAAATGGAGAAGAAGAGACCAAGCCATTCCAAGATCAAATCATTGGAGACATTAAAGACATTGAAGGCATTGTCTATGTTAGAATGGAATTAGGTACTACCTTGTAAAACCCCCTAGTCTTACTCTTTGATTATTGATCATATATGAAGCTCCTTTTACGATTTTCTTAGATATAAACTTTTGTTAAAATCTAAGTATTCTTGACTAAAGTTGTGATGTTTTTGGAAGGTTTTTCTTCTCTTTAAAATGATTGTCAAGAATACATGTTTTTGAAACAATGAAGAAAGTTTTTGTCTTAAAAAGCAACTTGGCTGAAGAAACAAAAATTCGATCATCCGATTTCAGAATCGGTCGTCCGATTTTTCCTAAATCAAAAATTCGGCAGTCCGTTTTTCAGATGAACAAGTCCGAATCTTTCTATCCAAAAATTCGGTCATCCGGTTTTAGAACCGGTCGTCCGATTTTTCTCTAAATCAAAAAACGGGCAGTCCGTTTTCTAGTTGGACAAGTCCGAAACTTTCTGTTTAAAGAACCGGTCGTCCGATTTTCACATTTACTGTATAAAATATTACCGTTGCACTAAATGCAACGGTCACTTTTTTAAGACGGTATATATAGACTTTATGATCAGCCATAAAGTAGACAAGTTTGGTGAAATATTCATTGTGAACATTTAAAACTTTCAAGAGCTTCAAAAGCACATTTATTGCAAACACTTTCCATCCCAAAAACAAAAATCTTCTTGAGCTTCATTATTGATCATCATCAAAGAAGAAGAAAGGAGGAGCTTGTAGAATATTTCATTGAGTTGTACCTATTATTTCTCAAGCTCAAAGGTGGTAACATTGTTCTTAAACCTATCTTTCTCTTTTAATGATATCAAATGTTTGTGTTGAAAAACCCCTTGGGTAATCCTTTGATTTACATTGTGTTGTGATTTGAGGTTGTGTGCAAAAACCTTGTAGGGTGATCCTCATATTTGTTGTTGGTATATCTTTGTGTTTATAGTGGATTTGAAAAATCCTTGGGTGTTGGCTCAAGGTAGTGGATGTAACTCTTTGAGAGAGTGAACCACTATAACTCCTTGTGTTCTTCTTTAAGCTTCTTACTTGTCTCAACCACAAAATTTTGTTTGGTTTGGAATTTTATTAAAAGAGTTTTAGAATTCTCTTTCAAACAAAATTGGAGGTTTATCTTTTAATTAACAAAGAATTTTCGATAATTATCCAAAAACCTTGTTCACCGCCCCCCCTCCCCCCTCCCTCCTCCTCCTCCTCCTCCTCCTCCTCCTAAGGTTTTTCAATTGGTATCAGAGCAGGGCTTCTTAAAAAATGACTAACACCCTTGAAGCAAAAGAACTTTACTTTACTATGGCTAATAATTCTAGTTTACCATATGTAGAAGACTCTTCTACAAATAGACCTCCTCTTTTTAATGGAAAAACTATACTTTTTTGAAGTCTCGAATTAAAATATATATTTGTTCTATTAACTTTGACTTGTGGAGCATTGTAGAGAAAGGTCCTTACATTCCCAAAATAAATGGAGTAGCCAAGAAGGTTGAAGAATTTGATGAGTTCGACTCAAGGAAGATGACTCTACACTTTCAAGCTATGAATATTCTTAGTTGTGCCTTGGATGCAAGCGAATATAATAGAGTGAGCGGATGTGATTCGGCTCATGAAATGTAGAAGTTACTTGAAGTAACTCACGAAGGAACAAATCAAGTAAAGGAGTCAAAGTAGGCTATGTTGGTGAGAGACTATGAGCTATTCATGATGAAACAAAATGAGAGCATTAGTGATATGTTCACAAGGTTCACCAACATCACAAACGGCCTAAAGGCATATGGGAAAGAGTACTCAAGAAGAGAAGCTAATAGAAAAATTCTTGATGCACTTCCAAAAGCTTGGCAACCAAAAACACTAGCTATTGAGGAATCAAAGGATTTGAGACTACTTCCTATTGAAGAACTCATAGGATCACTATTCACCTATGAAATGAAAATAAAAAGATTGAATGAAATGGAAGTTGAAGAAAATGGAAGAAAAGGCATTGCACTCAAGGCAAATGAAGATGATCAAACATACTCATCAAACAATGAAGATGAGGTTGATGATGATGAGGAAATGGCATTGATAATGAGAAAATTTAAAAGATTCTACAAGAAAGGTTTCAACAATGGAGGGAAGAAACCTCCACTCAAGAAAGGAGGACAAAGCTCATCACTCTTCAAAGCTAGGTGTTTTGAATGCAATAGCACCGACCATCTTGTAGCCGATTGTCCCAAGGCCCTTGAAAAGGAAAAGGGGGCTTTAGAAGCCAAGCTTGAGGCATTAAAGAAGAAGAAGAAAGGCAAAGGCCTAATAGGAACTTGGGATCAAGACTCAAGTGAAAATGAAGAAGAAGAAAAAGCCAACATATGCTTCATGGCACTAGAAAATGAGGTACAATCTTCACTTCCTAACTCTTCTAGTATCATTGATGATAATTGTGATGTTGATCCTAGTATAATGCTTATTGAAATGTATAATGAGTGCAAAAAGGTTACTAAAGGAAACAAAGATTTAAAAAGCAAAACTCAATTTTTGTTAGAAGAAAATTCAAGACTCATTTGTGAAAATAAAGCCATTCTTGAATTCTTGGAAGTTTTGAAGAAAGAAAAAGAGTGCTCAAATGATGACTTTCAAAAACTTGTTTTAGAAAACAAAAACCTTTGTCAAAAGATTTCCTTTCTTGAAAAATGTTTGATTGATTATGATGTCGTAAAGAAAAAGGTGAGTGATCTCGCTCTATTTAAAAATTCACAAAAGGAAAAGAAAACTTTGAAAAACTTCTTGGCTCTCAAAGATCACCTTTTGATAAAAATGGTATTGGATATACTCATTCCAATATTCTCTCAAAACAAACACGGTTTGTAAAGGCTTCATCATCTCACTCACACCTTTGTTGCACCTATTGTGAAAAAAGTGGTCATAAAGCCACAAAGTGTTTTATAAAGAAAAAGATTGAAAGAGGAGTGAAAACCATTTGGAAAGTTAAAGAAAATCAAACTAACATCCATGGACCTAAAAAGATGTGGGTACCAAAAATCATTTCTACTTCTTCTTTTGTAGGAACACAAATCAAGGCCATCTAAGTGGTACTTGGATAGCGGATGTTCAAGGCACATGACCGGGGACTCATCACTTATGAGCAATCTCAAAAAAGCCGAAAGTGGATTTGTCACTTTTGTAGATAAGAACAAAGGAAAAATCATTGGTATAGGCAATATTGGTAACGATTCTTCCTCTCTCATTAAGGATGTTCTTCTAATTGATGGTCTTAAATTCAATTTGCTTAGTATTAGTCAATTATGTGATAGTGGAAAAAAGGTTGTTTCTGAAAGTGATTCTTCCTCTATCATTGATAAGCATGAAAACAAAACTATTTTTGTTGCTAAAAGAGTTGGAAACGTCTATGTCTTTCATCTTGAAGATTTTCTTTCCCAAAACTTGAAGTGTCTCTCGGTTCATGATGATGATGCATTTTTGTGGCATAGAAGACTTGGTCACGTTAGTATAGATTTATTAAACCAACTATCTTCAAAAGAAATTGTTAGAGGCCTACGAAAACTTCACTTTGAGAAAACTAAACTTTGTGATGCTTGCCAATTTTGAAAACAAATTAAGACATCTTTTAAATCAAAGAACATGATTTCAACTTCAAAACCTTTGGAACTTGTTCACATGGATTTTTTTGGACCAATGAGGACCACTAGTCTCGGTGGTAAGAGGTAAGCTTTTGTTATTGTTGATGATTTCTCTAGATTTACTTGGACTTTGTTTTTGAGTCAAAAAGCTGAAGCTTTTCATGAGTTTGTTAAACTTTTTAAAAGAGTTCAAACCTCCCTTGATTGTAAATTGATCTCTATGAGAAGTGATAACGGGAGAGAATTTAACAATCAAGATTTTACAAAACTTTGTGATGATTTTGGCATAACACAATTTTTCGGCCGCTAAAACCCCACAACAAAATGGTGTTGTGGAGAGGAAAAATCGTACTTTACAAGAAATGGCAAGATCAATGCTTTGTGAAAACTCCCTTCCTAAATACTTTTGGGCCGAGGCCGTTAACACCGCATGCTACATTATGAATCGTGTTATCTTGAGACCTTCATTAAAGAAAACTCCCTTTGAACTCATTTTTAATAAAACCCCCTCAATTAGTTATTTTAAAGTTTTTGGATGCAAATGCTTTATTTTAAACACCAAGGACAATCTTGGAAAGTTTGATCGAAATTTCGATGAGGGAATTTTTCTTGGTTATTCTTCAAACAAAAAGGCTTTTAGAATTTTCAACAAAAGAACCTTGTGTGTTGAAGAGTCCATTCATGTTAATTTTGATGAAACTAACATTTTGGACAAGAAAGTTGATGATGATGACATAGATAACACTCTTAGTAACCAACCATTGTACACTCAAGCAATGGAAGAGCATGCTATGGAGGAAGAAGAGTATGAGGAAAAACAAGAAAATGATCAAGAAACTCAAAATCTTCCTCAACATGTGATATACCCAAAGGGACACTCCAAAGATGAAATTATTGGTGATGTATCTCAAGCGGTAAGAACAAGAAGGTATTTTATCGATAACTTTGCCCTATTATCACAAATTGAACCTAAGTTTATTGATGATGCTTTATGCGATGAGTTTTGGATTATTGCTATGCAAGAGGAGTTAAATCAATTTGAAAGAAACAAAGTTTGGACTTTAGTCCCTAGACCACATAATCACCCCACTATTGGCACAAAATGGGTTTTTCGAAATAAACTAATTGAATCTGGAGAAGTCATTAGAAACAAAGCTAGACTTGTTGCCCAAGGATTCAATCAAGAAGAGGGCATAGATTTTGATGAAACCTTTGCTCCGGTTGCTAGACTTGAATCTATTAGGATGCTTTTAGCTTTTGCTTGTTTTAAAGGATTCAAACTTTTTCAAATGGATGTTAAAAGTGCTTTCCTAAATGGTGATATTGAGGAGGAAGTTTATGTTGAACAACCTCCCGAATTATGTTTACAAACTCTCAAAAGCACTCTATGGTTTAAAACAAGCTCCAAGGGCTTGGTATGAAAAGTTAAGTGGTTTTCTTCTTTCAAATAACTTTTCAAGGGGTGTAGTGGACACTACTCTTTTTACAAAAACCTCTTGTAACAATGATCTTCTTCTTGTCCAAATATATGTTGATGACATCATTTTTGGTGCTACTAATGTCTCTTTATGTGAAGAATTTGCCTCACTTATGCAAAAAGAATTTGAAATGAGCATGATGGGAGAATTGACGTACTTTCTCGGCCTCCAAATCAAGCAAACAAAAGAAGGAATCTTCATCAATCAAGAGAAGTACACCAAAGAACTTCTCAAAAGGTTTGGGATGAGCAATGCAAAAGGTATTGGTACTCCTATGAGCTAGTCATTGAAGCTTGACAAAGATGAAAAAGGTAAAACTGTTGATGAAAAGACATATAGAGGTATGATCGGTAGTTTACTTTATTTAACGGCTAGTAGGCCGAATATCATGTTTGCCGTATGTCTATGTGCTAGATTCCAAGCTTGCCCCAAGGAATCTCATTTACTAGCTGTAAAACGTATTTTAAAATACTTAATTTCATCATATGATTATGGCTTGTGGTACTCTAAACAATCTTGTTTTGATCTTATTGCCTACACCGATACGGACTACGCCGCATGTAAGGTAGAAAGGAAGAGTACAAGTGGAAATTGCCAATTCTTGGGAGGATGCTTAGTATCTTGGTACAGCAAGAAACAATCGTGGGTGTCCCTATCAACCGCCCAAGCAGAATACATCGCAGCCGGTTGTTGCTGTGCTCAGGTACTTTGGATGAAACATACATTAATTGATTTTGGTGTTTCCTTTAAGTGCATACCTATCATGTGTGATAACACTAGTGCCATAAATATTTCCATAAATCCTGTGCAACATTCAAAAACAAAACATATTGAAATCAAACATCACTTTATTAGAGATCATGTTGCTAAAGGTGATGTATCTTTAGAATATATTTGCACAGAAGGTCAAATTGCCGATATTTTTACAAAACCTCTTTCAGAAGATCGCTTTTGCTATTTAAGAAAATTACTTGGTATCGGGAAATTTAATGAGTAATGTGCGTTGCTTGTATTATTTGTTTTTCCCTTATTTCTGTCTTGCTGATATTTTTCAAAAAATTCGGACGCCTTTTTTAAAAATAGGACATCCGGTTTTAAAACCGGACTCAGACTTTTCCTTTCAAAAAAATTCCAGAGATATTCGGACTATAAAACCGGACGCCTGCACAAAAACTCGGACGTCCGAGTTCTTCAAAAATCCAAAAATCGGAAGACCGATTTTAAAAAAACGGTCGACCGACTTCAAAAAAAAGGGGTCGGGTCTGCGGTTTAAAATCAGAATTTTCTCAAACTCCTCACATTTTTCTCTCAACTCTCTCTCACTCTCTCGACCGAAAACCCCCTCCTCACAAGACCCATCCGATTTCTTGTTCCGATTTTCAATTTTCTTCTTCTTTTTCTTCAAATTCATCTCTCATCACAGCAAAGAAGCTATTTTTCTCTCTGATTGCTACAATCTACCAATCTCAAACTCTTCATCTCCTCTCAAAACCCTACCCAAGAATTTCTCCAAAATGGTTAAAACAAAGAATACTCAAGTTGGTCAAGGGCAAAATCCTGAAGAAGGAGGCACTAGTAGAGGGAAAGGAAAGGGAAAAAGAGTACCTTCTGGAACTGGGGCTTTTGCAGCTAGGGTTTCTAGAGTTTCAGAGAGGTTTATTTCAGTGAAGGAGGCTGCCAGGTTTGAAGAATGGACTAGAAATCGACGGAAAATTGCTCCAGGTCATAGGGCGGACTTATATGATATGCAAGGTATGGAGGCTATCCCTCATCTTTTTGAAATGATCGGTTGGATACCTCTGCTGATTATAAATGAACTCTATTATGTGGATATGATATATGAATTTTATGCTAATCTCCACAAAGGAAGAATTGAAAAAGTGGATAATGTCCCACATCAATGGATTGTAACTAGAATTGGGGGAAGGGATATTGCATTTGATGATAGACTGATAAATAAAGTTTTGGATACTCCTCAAGATGGTATAAGATTTTACACCAAGAACGAAAAATTCTTTGATCCAAATTTATACAGTGGAAAACGGTTTGCAGAAATTTTCACTAAGGGAGAGGTTTTAAAAAGACATGATGATAGAAATGTTAACAAACTGGATGCTTATGGGAGAGTGCTCCATCACATGATCTCTAACATCATCATTCCAAATGTTGGGCATAAATCAGCTATCACCAACGTGCACGCATTTGTGATGCTAGCCTTGCATGAGCATAGGAGAATGAATTTTGGATTTATGGCTATAGAACATATGCTAGCTGCACAATCTTCCTCAATGAAATGCTTGCCGTATGGTTGCTTTATCACAAAAATCCTCCAACACTTTGTGATCAATTTGGTTGGCATGGGTAATCACATTGGACCTGGCAAGATCTACACTCAACAAACCTTCAAAAGAATGGGGTTTGAGAAAGATGAAGATGGGACATTCATCCGAGGTGGACAAGATGATGATGACAATGATGAAGAAGATGATGATGAAGATCAAGAGGACATGGATATAGAAGAAGAGGATAGTGATGAAGAAACAGAGGTTGAAATCCAAAGAAGAGAAACAAGGCAAAAGAAGCGACAAGAAAGAACAGAGGAAGGCTCATCTTCGGGGAGCATGAGTCATCTAATGGATATGATAGCCTCTCTACAAACGTCAATGAACACTCGGTTTGATGCATTCGACGGTCGCTTTGAGGCTTTGAATAGGAAAGTCTCCAACATTCAAGAAAGGCTTGATACATTGGATCAAAAAATGACCGACACACAAGAACGGGTTAAGAGACTCGAGCAAGGAGGAGGAGATAGACATGATTGAGCTTTCTTTTATAAAACCTTCCCTTTTTTCCCTTGTTTTGTCTATAACTCTTTTCAAACTACTGTTTTCATTCTCTTAATGATATGGTTTTTAACTTGCTTATTTCTAATCTTAATTTTCTTTTGTTATGCTAAGTGATCTGTTTGTTGCTCTTTTTCTTTGTTGATTGGCCTCTCTTGTTATGGACTTCATTATGATAATTTAATGTTGAAAGTCCTACTGCTACCTCTTCTATGATCCCTTGGAACCTCTCTCCTAAAATTTTTTGATTTATGACAACAGGGGAAGAAAATAGTGCAAGATGTAAGGGGGAGAAATCTTGATAATATGTTGATTATTGATGGTGTTTGACATTATATGTTGCAGCTTATGCCTTGTGATGTTATGATGCTATGGGCTTTTTGGCTTAGTTTGATCTTGTAATATTCTTTAGCCATATTTGACATAAAGCATGTGTTTAGGGGGAATTATCTCTTTTTTGGTGATTGTTGTGCTTTGCTCTTACTATTGATCTTTTGAAGCATCACCATACTTTACTCTTGCTCTTTTGTTCTTCTTGCATATGTGTTTGTCATAATCAAAAAGGGGGAGATTGTTAGCCCTAAGGGCATTAATACTTATGATTTTGATTATGATTAACATATGCTTGTGTGAGTATTTTAGCTAACCTTTCATAGAACAAAAGAAGCACCTGTGAAGTCTCAAAGTCTACAAGCAAAAGATCTTGTTGATGAGGGCAAAATGGAGAAGAAGAGACCAAGCCATTCCAAGATCAAATCATTGGAGACATTGAAGACATTGAAGGCATTGTCTATGTTAGAGTGGAATTAGGTACTACCTTGTAAAACTCCCTAGTCTTACTCTTTGATTATTGATCATATATGAAGCTCCTTTTACGATTTTCTCAGATATAAACTTTTGTTAAAATCTAAGTATTCTTGACTAAAGTTTTGATGTCTTTGGAAGGTTTTTCTTCTCTTTAAAATGATTGTCAAGAATACATGTTTCTGAAACAATGAAGAAAGTTTTTGTCTTAAAAAGAAACTTGGCTGAAGAAACAAAAATTCGGTCATCCGGTTTTAGAACCGGTCGTCCGATTTTTCTCTAAATCAAAAAATTGGCAGTCCGTTTTCTAGCTGGACGAGTCCGAAACTTTCTGTTTAAAGAACCGGTCGTCCGATTTTCACATTTACTGTATAAAATATTACCGTTGCACTGAATGCAACGGTCACTTTTTTAAGACAGTATATATAGACTTTATGATCAGCCATAAAGTAGACAAGTTTGGTGAAATATTCATTGTGAACATTTAAAACTTTCAAGAGCTTCAAAAGTACATTTATTGCAAACACTTTCCATCCCAAAAACAAAAATCTTCTTGAGCTTCATTATTGATCATCATCAAAGAAGAAGAAAGGAGGAGCTTGTAGAACATTTCATTGAGTTGTACCTATTATTTCTCAAGCTCAAAAGTGGTAACATTGTTCTTAAACCTATCTTTCTCTTTTATTGATATCAAAGGTTTGTGTTGAAAAACCCCTTGGGTAATCCTTTGATTTACATTGTGTTGTGATTTGAGGTTGTGTGCAAAACCCTTGTAGGGTGATCCTCATATTTGTAGTTGGTATATCTTTGTGTTTATAGTGGATTTGAAAAATCCTTGGGTGTTGGCTCAAGGTAGTGGATGTAACTCTTTGAGAGAGTGAACCACTATAACTCCTTGTGTTCTTCTTTAAGCTTCTTACTTGTCTCAACCACAAAATTTTGTTTGGTTTGGAATTTTATTAAAAGAGTTTTAGAATTCTCTTTCAAACAAAATTGGAGGTTTATCTTTTAATTAACAAAGAATTTTCGATAATTAGCCAAAAACCTTATTCACCCACCCCCCTCTCCCCCCCTCCCCTCCCCTCTCCCTCTAAGGTTTTTTCATGTTCCTTACCTTTTACCTCAAAACCTGGTAGTTGACACATATAAATGGTCTCTTTGAGTTCACCATGCAGGAATGCAGTTTTTACATCAAGTTGTTCAAGATCAAGATCATAAAATTAACAATACCAAGCATATCCTTATCATTTTGTCTTTTAACGACGGGAGAAAATATTTCGTTGACATCGATGCCCTCAACTTGAGAAAAACCTTTTGCGACCAGCCTGGCCTTGAACTTTGGAGGTTCATTGGCTGACTCAAGCTCTTTAATTTTAAAAATCCATTTGCAATCAATTAATTTTTTTTTTTTTTTGAGAGTTTTGGAACAATAATCCAGGTTTTGTTTTTGTGTAAAGAGGACATCTTCTCATCCATAGCACACAACCATAAAGAGCGATTAGGGCTCTTCAACACATCAGAAAAACACAACGGTTCTTTTTCTTCCACATAGGATGAGCAGCAAAAGCATATGAGACAATGTATGAATAATCGTATCTAACGAGTTCTCTCGACACTCTTCTAGCCCTATCCCTAGACAGCTGGTAGCCTCTAAAGGCTTGTGCTTGTGCCTCTGGATGATCCTCTGGAGCGATTAGGGCTCTTCAACACATCAGAAAAACATAAAGGTTCTTTTTCTTCCACATAGGATGTAGCAGCAAAAGTATATGAGACAATGTATGAATAATCGTATCTGACGAGTTCTCTCGACACTCTTCTAGCCCTATCCCTAGACAGCTGGTAGCCTCTAAGGGCTTGTGCTTGTGCCTCTGAATGATCCTTATCACCATCTGAATTTTCAGATTTAGGCACGTCAGTTTCGGGCTGACTAGCGGGTACATCCGACTCTCCACTGGTTTCAGGTTCATGTGTATGCACTTGTGAGGGTTCCGGTTGGACTCTGTAGGCAAAAACAAAATAAAATAAAACTACGGAAATCCACCAACAGGATTTGCACATACTAGAAAAACCGATTGGATAGAAATTACCTCAATGTTTTGAAAGTTCGTTGTGGAGGCGCTGCTTTGTACGCCTCGCCCTCTATTGGTATCCACGCGACGAACTTCTCTGCAAGCGATCGGGATGCCAGCCCCTTCTGTGTTCTGAAAACTGTTAAGAACTGATCCTGACTATCTGGTAATCGGTAGTATTTCGGAGAGAGGAGGCTAGATACTATATCGCCGTTCTAAGGTTTAGGGTTTTGTTTTTCTTTAATCAGATAAAGGAAGACCACCAAGAAAAGGTTAACATAACCTTTTATAGCTGTCAATATCAAAACCCTAACTGTCATCTAATGACAGTTTAATCTCGTCCGTCTATTCCTATAATCATCCAATGGTTGGATGAGTAATATTAAGTAATTAATTTCATTTATTCGATTAAATAAAATTAATTACTTATTAACTTACCGTAAAAATACAATATGGAATCTGATTCCCCTTTTGTATACGTTCAACGAATCTGGACACAATCTAGATTCATTGAACGTGGACATTATGCTCACAAGATCGTCTATACGTGTGACCCTGTAGGTTCACTTAACATTGGCAGTGAATGAAAAATCTCCTAGACATTTATTCACAAAACATAAGCGGCCTCTAGCAAGACATTATGCTTACCCAAGTTAAGTAAACGTAATAATAACCTAGCATCAGATTTAATATTTAGTCCTTTAGTCACACGATATCCTAATTAAGTATAAGGCATGGATCAAGTCATCCTTATAAAACTTAATTAACTATTTACTTGATCACCAGGCAGACTGTTCCAACAAATAATATTAATAACACCTTATTAATACTTATTTGAGCATGGCCATGCATATTTTCCAGTCTTCCTTATCAAGGGGCCCATGGATATCTCTCTCTAAAAAGAAAGGGACAAATCCCTTTCACTATCTCCAATATTCAAGCCATCAAGAGAAAATAAGCCAACCAATAGTCATAATGATCACCTAATTAAAAGTGATGTTTGACTATGTCAAAACATATTTTCTCCCCATGCAAGAAACATTAGAAACATTAGGTCAAAGGACACCAAATATAAAACTGAGAAGAAATACTTATAACTTAAACTCATGCAATATTTCTTCTTCACTTTGGGTCATGTCCAATACAATATTCTCAATATGTACTTATGAATTGATTTTATATCTCATATTCATGATCAGTAATACTTGACCACCAATCAACTTCACACTAGTTTACAAGATGTAATAAACTAGGGACAAATAAGAATAGTATTTTATTAGCTATAAGGGTTTTACTATCAAGTCACATACTTGATGACCAAGAGCATAAAATACAATTCAAAAAATACATTCTTCATAAATCATAAATGTGAGTCAATTGGTCTTAGGACATATACTAACAATCTCCCACTTGCCCTACCACCAATTTGACAAGACTCTCAAACCCATTGACCTAGTATGACTCTCATGCTTAAGTTGTGGGAGTGGCTTTGTCAATGGACCTGCGACATTGCCATTGGTGTCTACTTTGCAAATTTTAACATCTCCACGCTCAATAATTTCTCGAATGAAATGCAAAAGCCTGAGAATATGTTTGGATCGTTGATGAGATCTAGGTTCTTTAGCTTGTGCAATGGCTCCTGTATTATCACAATATAGGTCCACTGGGTTCACAATGCTAGGAATTACACATAGTTCTGTGATGAACTTTCTGATCCAAACTGCCTCCTTGGCTACATCAGAAGCAGCCACATACTCAGCCTCTGTAGTAGAATCGACCACGGTATCTTGCTTTGGACTCTTCCAGCTCACAGTACCTCCATTTAAACAAAACACAAATTCAGATTGCGATCTAAAATCATCTACATCAGTCTGAAAGCTAGCATCCGTATAACCATTTACAACAAGCTCTCCTTCCTGACCTCCGTAGATCAAAAACATCTCTTTAGTCCTTCTTAAGTACTTGAGAATGTTTTTTACTGCAGTCCAATGCGGTTCACCAGGATTTGACTGGAATCTGGTAGTCATGCTCAATGCATACGAGATATCTGGGCGAGTGCATAACATGGCGTACATGATAAATCCAACTGCGGAAGCGTAAGGAATCTTACTCATGCGTTCTATATCCTCCCTTGTGGTAGGACTTTGAGACTTACTGAGTTTAACGCCATGTGACATTGGCAAGAATCCTCTCTTAGAGTCTTGCATACTGAACCTTTTCAGTACCTTGTCAATATATCCACTCTGACTTAGGCTAATAAGGTTTTTAGATCTATCTCGATAGATCCTAATGCCTAGAATATAGGCTGCTTCGCCTAAATCTTTCATTGAAAAACACTTCCCCAGCCAAGTTTTTACACTTTGTGAAGTGGGGATGTCATTCCCAATTAACAAGATGTCATCAATATAGAGTACTAAGAAGACTACTGTATTTTCTGTAACCCTTTTGTAGACACAAGGTTCATCATCATTCTTGATGAAATTGAATTCTTTAATTGCTTCATCAAAACGAAGATTCCAACTTCGAGATGCTTGCTTCAAGCCATAAATGGATCTTTGAAGTTTACACACTTTACTAGAATTCGAAGGATGAATAAAACCTTCAGGTTGTGTCATATACACATCCTCTAGTAGATTTCTATTAAGAAAAGCTGTTTTAACATCCATTTTCCATATTTCATAATCATAATATGCTGCAATGGTAAGTAGAATTCTAATTGCCTTAAGCATTACAACTGGAGAAAAGGTTTCTCCATAGTCTATACCATGAGTTTTTCTATACCCTTTTGCGACAAATCGTGCTTTGTAAGTGTGCACATTGCCATCCATGTCAGTCTTCTTTTTGAAAACCCATTTACACCCTATGGTCTTGCAACCTTCAGGTGGATCAATCAAAGTCCAAACTTGATTATCATGCATGGATTGCATTTCTGATTTCATAGCCTCTAGCCATTTGCTAGATTCAGGACTATGAATAGTATCTTGGTAGGAATTAGGTTCACCTTAATCAATAAGATCAATATTAGGATCCTCAGTCACAAGAAATCCATATCTCTGTGGTATCTGAGAAATTCTACCAGACCTTCTTGGTTCTTGTGTCAAAGGTTCAGGCTCAGTATGAATACGTGAGTCCAACTGAGTATCCATACTCGATTCAGAAATGGTCTACTGTCCTTGAGCTTCTTCAAGATGGATTTTACTCCCACTAACTCTTTTGAAAACAAATTCCCTTTCAAGGAAAATTCCATTCCGAGCAACAAATACTTTGTTTTCAGATGGAAGATAAAAGTAGTATCCTTAGTTTCATTAGGA
The DNA here is from genome assembly GCA_028651295.1 of Catharanthus roseus. Taxonomy (NCBI): domain Eukaryota; kingdom Viridiplantae; phylum Streptophyta; class Magnoliopsida; order Gentianales; family Apocynaceae; genus Catharanthus; species Catharanthus roseus. The sequence continues at coordinate 1,818,997 of JAPQWS010000087.1, forward strand.
TATCCCACAAACAGACACTTATCAGATTTGGGTGCTAGTTTTTCAGATAATGATCGCTTCACATAAGCATCACATCACCAAATTTTGAGAAATGTTAAACTAGGTTGTTTCCCAGTCCATATCTCATATTGTGTCTTCTGAACAGCTTTAGATGGAACTCTATTTAATATGAATGCAGCAGTTTCCAGAGCATAACCCCAAAAAGAAATTAGAAGATCTGTTTGACTCATCATAGATCGAACCATATCCAATAGAGTTCGATTTCTGCATTCAGACACACCATTCCATTGTGGTGTTCCTGGTGGAGTTAATTGTGATAATATCCCACAATTTTTTAGATGTTCATCAAACTCTTGGCCTAAGTATTCACCACCTCGATCTGATCGAAGTAATTTGATACTCCTTCTAAGTTGATTCTGTACTTCATTTTGAAATTCCTTAAACTTTTGAAAGGAATCAGATTTATGTTTCATTAGATAGACATAACCATATCTACTGAAATCATCTGTGAATGTAATGAAATACTGAAAACCTCCTCTGGCTTGTGTGTTCATTGGCCCACATACATCAGTATGTATAAGTTCCTATAAATCGGTAGCCCTTTCACTTTGCCCTGTAAATGGACTTTTAGTCATTTTGCCCAATAAACAAGAATCACATTTTTCATAAGGCTCAAGGTCGAATGAAGATAAAAGTCCATCTTGATGGAGTTTGAATATGCGTTTCTCATTTATATGGCCCAAACGACAATGCCAGAAGTAAGTTTGATTTAAATCATTAGATTTAAATTTCTTTGTATTTATGTTATAGATGGGCTTACTAATGGAATCATGTAGGTTAAGAATATAAAGTCCATTACATAAAGAGGCATCCCCATAGAAAATACCATTTTATAAATAAAACTTTTACCATTCTTAGTATTAAACTCAAAACCATCAATATCCAAACAAGAAACTGAAATGATGTTCCTACTCATAGCAGGAACATAATAACAATCTTTAAGTTCAATTATAAGCCCAGTAGGCAAAAGTAAATCAAATGTCCCTACAGTTACAGCATCAACTTTTGCTCCATTTGCAACTCGTAGGTCCACCTCTCCCTTTGCCAAAGATCTACTCATTTTGAGTCCCTGCACATTTACACAAATGTGAGCTCCACATTAGGTATCTAATACCCATGAAGTAGGAGTAGATATATTAATTTCTATAACGAAAATACCTGAAGCGGCAGTCTCACTGGCCTTTTGTTTCTTCTTTTCTTCCAAGTAGAGCTTGCAATTCCTCTTCCAATGACCAGGTTCATTGCAGTGGAAGCAAGTCCCTTCCTTTGGTGGTTTAACCTTGAGCTTGGGCTTCTGCTTGCCTTTACCCTTTTTGGCCATATCCTTTCCCTTTCCCTTTCCCTTGTTCTTCTTGAACTGCCCCTTCTGAACCATCAGAACATTAGGAGTAGACTTACTAATATTTTGTTCAGCCTGCTTGAGCATCCCGTGCAATTCATTTATGGACTTTTCCATATTATGCATATTGAAGTTCATGACAAACTGATCATAGTCAGAGGTCAAAGAGGTCAAGATCATATCAGTAGTCAAGTCATGACTTATAGGTGCTCCAAGTTTTTCAAGCTGATCAAAATACCCTTTCATCTTAAGGACATGAGCACTAACTGAAGTGTCAAGGGTCATTTTGCTTCGACGCCTTAGTGGTAAGATAGCTCTCTTGACGTGCCTGCTCTTGGAACATTTCCTTGAGCTGTTTTATCATCTCATAAGCATCAACTTCCTTGAATTGCTTTCGCAACTCAGATTCCATTGTAGCCAACATGAGACATGTCACATCGTTAGAATCATCCTTGTGCTTACTATAAGCATTCTTTTCGACTCTGGGCATTGTTAGCTAGTTGATTAGGGATAGGGTTCTCAAGTACATATAGCTTTTTTCTTGTTTAAGGACAATCCTTAAATTTCGTGCCCAATCAAGAAAGTTAGTCCCACTAAGCTTATTCTTTTCAAGCACGGATCGCAACGAGGTGTTTGAATTGTGAAAACCCTTAGAGGGGGGGTAAATAAGGTTTTTTGCTAATTATCGAAAATTCTTTGTTAATTAAAAGGAAAAAAAATTTTGTTTGAAAGAGAATTCTAAAACTCTTTTAATAAAATTCCAAACCAAACAAAATTTTGTGGTTGAGACAAGTAAGAAGCTTAAAGAAGAACACAAGGAGTTATAGTGGTTCACTCCCTCAAAGAGTTACATCCACTACCTTGAGTCAACACCCAAGGATTTTTCAAATCTACTATAAACACAAAGTTACACCAACTACAAATATGAGGATCACCCTACAACGGTTTTGTACACAACCTCAATTCACAACACAATGTAAATCAAAGGATTACCCAAGGGGTTTTTCAACACAAACCTTTGATATCAATAAAAGAGAAAGATAGGTTTAAGAACAATGTTACCACTTTTGAGCTTGAGAATAATAGGTACAACTCAATGAAATGTTCTACAAGCTCCTCCTTTCTTCTTCTTTGATGATGATCAATAATGAAGCTCAAGAAGATTTTTGTTTGGGATTGAAAGTGTTTGCAATAAATGTGCTTTTGAACCTCCTAAAAGTTTCAAATGTTCTCAATGAATATTTCACCAAACTTATCTACTTTATGGCTGATCAAAAAGTCTATATACACTGTCTTAAAAAAAGTGACCGTTGCATTCAGTGTAACGGTAATATTTTTTACAGTAAATGTGAAAATCGGACGACCGGTTCCTGAAATCGGACGACCGGTTCTTAAACAGAAAGATTCGGACTTGTCCATCTGAAAAATGGACTGCCGATTTTTTGATTTAGAAAACAATCGGACAACCGGTTCTTGGACAGAAAGATTCGGACTTGTCCATCTGAAAAACGGACTGTCGATTTTTTTGATTTAGGAAAAATCAGACGACCGGTTCTAAAACCGGATGACCAAATTTTTGTTTCTTTAGCCAAGTTTCTTTTTAAGACAAAAGCTTTCTTCATTGTTTCAAAAACATGTATTCTTGGCAATCATTTTAAAGAGAAGAAAAACCTTCCAAAAAGCATCACAACTTCAGTCAAGAATACTTAGATTTTAAAAAAAGTTTATATTTGAGAAAATCGTAAAAGGAGCTTCATATAAGATCAATAATCAAAGAGTAAGACTAGGGAGTTTTACAAGGGAGTACCTAATTACACTCTCACATAGACAATGCATTCAATGTCTTTAATGTCTCCAATGATTTGATCTTGGAATGGCTTGGTCTCTTCTTCTCCATTTTGCCTCATCAACAAGATCTTTTGCTTTTAGAGAGTGTAGACTTTGAGACTTCACAGGTGCTTCTTTTGTTCTATGAAAGGTTAGCTAAAATACTCACACAAGCATATGTTAATCATAATCAAAATCATAAGTATTAATGCCCTTAGGGCTAACAAATTGTTTGAGGCCATTATCTACATAGAATTTGCAAAGTAAAATTAAATAAATGAAGCATTAAATTTTCCCTAAAATATTCAACACTTGATATAAATCATGGGTATAAAAAGTCATTTTATTCTAATCATAAGTAAGCTTTGGCTTAACACCCATAATTAGAGAAAAATGTATTAATGGGATTTACATCTATATGTACCGGCAAAATCCCATATGATGTCCTAGGCTCAAAGCCGTTTTGATAGCCTAGTTAACCAAACCATTCCAAGCATATGGAAATCACCATTTTCCATCTTCCACTACTTAGGTAACCATTTATCTCTTGCTTTGGTAATGAGACAAAATGATGATCCAAGCATGGAGAAGTGCTTATGATCATGGAAGGCATTTTACGACTTAATTTTTACATGGTTTCAAAAACCTTCTTCCTTTTATTTGTATATTATTTCACAAAACATATATCCAAAAATAAAAGGAAATAAACTAAACATCACATGCATAATATATACATCAAATAAAACGTGTCATAGTATGGCCCCAATCCTATATTGCACGAGCCTCGTGGAAGTCAAAGGCCAATCTAGGTAAGTCTTCATCTCCATGAGCTTGCCTCCAATGTCTTGGCTTTCTAATCTTGTTACATAAGACAGAAAACAACATAGGAATAGGAAATAGAATTAACCTATTCTAGTAAAGCTTGATCATATTACATCAATGAAAACAGCGACACGCAGGCCGTATTTAAAACATACAACCCATTAACAAAATAAGCCAATCAATCACAAGAGGTAAAGGGCCATGCTATGCACCATGCATCTAAAGATAGAAAGAAACATGCCAAAAACAACAAGGGGGTCTCAGGGGCAAAGCCCCGGAAGAAAATGACGGTCCCGTTAACAGTTAAACATTAAATTATGTGATTCTGCATATTAGTTTAACAATTAAATTGCACAAATTACAGACTGTACGCCAAACAATTTGGCAGTAACAACATTTTGTTTAATTAATCGTATTAATAAATAAAACAGAATATGACATATACGAATCCTATAATTCAATTTACTCTGATTAATACAATAATCAGAAACCTTACTATAAGGCCGATTGAAAACAACACATGTAATCAAAGCGGTAACAGATAAAATCAGTAAAACTAGTATGTACGAGGCTCTGATAACACAGTTGGACTCCGTAGGCAAAACAAAATAAAATAAAACTACGGAAATCCACCAACAGGATCGGCACATACTAGAAAAACCGATTGGATATAAATTACCTCAATGTTTTGATTGTTCGTTGTGGAGACGCTGCTTTGTACTCTTCGCCCTCTACTGGTATCCACACGACGAACTTCTCTGCAAGCGATCGGGATGCTAGCCCCTTCTAGGTTCTGAAAACTGTTCAGAACTGATCCTGACTATCTGGTAATCGGTCGTATTTCGTAGAGAGGAGGCTAGATACTATATTGCCGTTCTAAGGTTTAGGGTTTTGTTTTTCTTTAATCAGATAAAGGACGACCACCAAAAAAAGGTTAACATAACCTTTTATAGCTGTCAATATCAAAACCCTAACTGTCATCTAATGACAGTTTAATCTCGTCCGTCTATTCCTATAATCATCCAACGGTTGGATGAGTAATATTAAGTAATTAATTTCATTTATTCGATTAAATAAAATTACTTACTTATTAACTTACCAGAAAATGCAATATGGAATCTGATTCCCCTTTTGTATACGTTCAACGAATCTAGACATAATCTAGATTTATTGAACGTGGACATTATGCTCACAAGATCGTCTATGCGTGTGACCCTGTAGGTTCACTTAACATTGGCAGTGAATGAAAAATGTCCTAGACATTTATTCACAAAACATAAGCGGCCTCTAGCAATACATTATGCTTACCCAAGTTAAGTAAATGTAATAATAACCTAGCATCAGATTTAATATTTAGTCCTTTAGTCACACGATATCCTAATTAAGTATAAGGCATGGATCAAGTCATCCTTATGAAACTTAATTAACTATTTACTTGATCACCAGGCATACTGTTCCAACAAATAATATTAATAACACCTTATTAATACTTATTTGAGCATGGACATGCATATTTTCCAGTCTTCCTTATCAAGGGGCCTATGGATATCTCTCTCTAAAAAGAGAGGGACAAATCCCTTTCACTATCTCCAATATTCAAGCCATCAAGAGAAAATAAGTCAACCAATAGTCATAATGATCACCTAATTAAAAGTGATGTTTGACTATGTCAAAACATATTTTCTCCCATGCAAGAAACATTAGAAACATTAGGTCAAAGGACACCAAATATAAAACTGAGAAGAAATACTTATAACTTAAACCCATGTAATATTTCTTCTTTACTTTGGGTCATGTCCAATACAATATTCTCAATATATATTTATGAATTAATTTTATATCTCATATTCATGACCAGTAAAACTTGACCATCAATCAACTTCACACTAGTTTACAAGATGTAATAAATTAGGGACAAATAAGAATAGTATTTTATTACCTATAAGGGTTTTATTATCAAGTCACATACTTGATGACCAAGAGCATAAAATACAATTCAAAAAATACATGCTTCATAAATCATAAATGTGAGTCAATTGGTCTTAGGGCATATACTAACAGTTCGGCGGTGTCCTCCACCTCTACAAGAATATTCCCAATTGTGGGAACATCGGTAGAACTATCAGGAACATCTTTAGCCTTAAGACAAAGCATATCAAGCTCATTGAAGACAACATCCCTACTCACAACTACCCTTACTCCCGGCTCACCTTTGAGCCAAACTTTATAAGCCTTCACCCCACTAGGGTATCCAATGAACACTCCCTTTTTAGACCTAGGGTCTAACTTACCTTCTTTTTTATGTGCAAGAACAACACATCCAAATACTCTAAGGTTAGACAGGTTTGGTAGTTCTCCAGACCACAACTCTAAATGAGTGTTAAAGTTCATGGCTATAGAAGACGATCTATTGATGAGGTAGACAGCTGTACTTACAGCTTCTTCCCAGAAGGGTTTTGGATACCTGAAGACACCATAAGGCACCTAACCTTATCCATGATGGTACAGTTCATCCTCTCAGCAACACCATTCTGCTGAGGGTTATGTCTAACAGTCCTATGGTGCAGGATGCCATGCAATGCACACAAATCAACAAACTTTCGGTTACAAAACTCAAGACCGTTATCTGTCCTAATTGTCTTTAATTTATTTCTAGTTTGATTTTCGGCAAGGCGTTTTCACTCACGAAACTTTTCAAAAGTTTTATCTTTTATTTTCAAAAGAAATACTCACACATGCCTAGAAAAATCATCAACAACAGATAAGAAATAAACATTGCCGCCATAGGTTGGAACCTTTTCAGATCCTCACAAATCACAGTGTACATAGTCAAGGACAGAGGTGGACTTGTGTGTGCCAGCACAAAAACTGAGTTTATGCTGTTTTCCCAAAACACAATGGTCACAAAAATCCAAGGAATCGATTTTGTCACCACATAAAAGATTTTGCTTGTGTAAATAATGTAGTCCCTTTTCACCGATTTGGCCAATCCAACGATACCACAACATAGTCTTTCAGGGACAGTTTTCGAAATCAATACAAATGCTTCGCAAACAGTTTTTCCAATTAAATGGTATAAATCATCTCTTAAACCTTTAAGCATGACCATTGCTCTTTTGCAAACTTTCATAATTCCATTTTTAGATTTATAAGAATAACTGTTTGAATCAAAAACATCGAGGGAGATTAGATTCTGACGAAGGTCAGGCACATATCTCACCTCAGTCAGTTTTGCGGTCATGCTATCATGCATTTTAATGAAAATATTTCCAATGCCCTTGATGTCACAAAAATTGATTATTTCCCATGAAAACTTTTCCATGATCAAGGCTTTTAAAATCTAAAAACCAGTGTTTGTTTGGTGTCATGTGAAAAGTGTAGCCAGAATCAAGAATCCAAATATCAGAAACATTAGATGAAGGGGAAGGGGATACACACAAAACCTCAGAATACATAGAATTACCATCTTATTGAAAATCTGGGTTGTGTCAGTTTTATCAATCCCTTTACCTTGTTTACGTTGTTTTTCATCTTTGAGCCTCTTAAAACACTTGTTTTTTATATGACCTTCCTTGTCACAGTAAAAACATTTCACTTTCTTATCTCGTGATTTGGACCTCCCTTTACTTTTAGAGCGGTGAATAAAAGATTCTCTCTGGTCGACCCTCCCTCGCACGTAAAGGTTCTCTCCGTTAGATTTGTTTTCTTTTCTCAAATCCAAATCTTTTGATTTTAAAGCGTTTTTAATATCAGAAAGAGTCAAATCATCTCTGCAATATTTGATAGCAGATTTAACATCGTTAAAAGACTCAAGCAAAGAATTTAATAAAATAACAGTAATGTTTTCATCAGAGATCTTCTCTCCAACATTTTGAAGTTCCAAAACGATTTTGTTTAAATCATCTATATTTTCATAAAGTGATTTCGACCCGCTCATTTTAAAATTGAAAAGTTGTTCTTTTAAATAATTTTTTTTTGACAAGGATTTTTCCAAATACAGTTTTTCGAGTTTTGTCCGAATTTCAAACGCGTTGTCCTTCTCGTTGATTTCTCTTAAAACATTGTCAGTTAAATGCAAGGTAAGACAACTATCTGCATCACCAAGTTTTTCAGCAAGAACTTCACCCTTCCAAGATTCTGGATATTTTTCAAGGCTACAAACTATGGGTAAGATTTTATTTTGGACTAAAACTGCTTTCATTTTTCTCCGCCACATTACGAAATCAGATATGCCATCAAACTTGTCGGTTTCAATTTTTGGAACAGACATGATTAAATGGCAAATAAGAGTAATTAATAGCTAGAAAAGTAAAAGATTTAAAAAGAAGTTTGTCACACAAATAAAATAGTCTGAATTTTTCTTTGAAAAACGATGCGGTAAAAATAAGTAAAACGTAAGAATCTCACAACAAAATATTCAAACAGTGCAGTAACAAAATAATCGAAAAAAACAAAGAAACAGACAGGCACAAGCTGAGCAACAGCTCTCCAACACACATAACAAAAAAAAAAAAAAACCGACAGTCACGAATAATAATAACAATTTGTAATCAGTTATAGAAAAATCGCCAAGACACAGCTACTTGAAGTGTCTATAGACTCAAGCCAGGCTTGGGTTTTAGATTTTTCAAAAAATAAAATAGATTCACAAAAATAACAGATCCGTGACAGTAATAATTGGAAGAGTGAGTATAACAAAGAAATCTAAACAAAAACAGCAGATTTAATACAAGCAAACAGATCTAGTAGAAAGCAAGCAGATCTACCAAACAGACAAAAATAATAAAAATAGATCTACCAGAAAACCGAAAGAAAATAGAGGAGGTTTTGGAGAACACTTTCCTGAGCCAGATCCACGGACTCCGTGAATCTTGAATGCCAAACCCGAAAGGTCCAACAGTCGCCGCCGACGAGATCACCAGAAAATTGAAGTCTTTTCCGGCTCTTATACCACTGTTGTGTGGATCTGAAGATCCAAGACCCCTATTTACTATCACAACTTTCCCTACTTACTATTATAGATCCGGAAGAAGAAACAAAAATAGAACCTAATCTATTACAGAAAATATTTCTTCTTCTTCAGCTGGAACAGATCTGAGTGCCAATCTCCTTCTTCTGTCCAACACAAAAGGGAAGGCCGAAAAACCTAAAAGAAAAGGTTTGCAAAACAAGAAAGAAAATAGCTGCAAGAGCGGCTTACCAACACAGTTGATCAACTGTGAAACCGGATGAGCAGCTGCAGAAGTTGGACGACGCAGCAGAAGTCAAGTCGAGAAAATTGGACGACCAAACTGAACTAGGGTCAAAAATCGATCCGATTTTCGCCAGAAAAAAGGCTTTTGTAAAGACGAATGCAGAAATCGGACCATCTCCTCAAAACCGGACGACCAGTTTTAGTACAACTTGAGGTACTCCAAGAAAGTGGACGGCCGAAACGATTTATCACTCAGGAATCAGTCGTCCGATTTCTAAGTGTAACAATGAGTTAACAGAGAGTCCCTCAAAATTTTGGACTAGCCTTTCACATACAAGAAGATCTAAACTCTTACTCTCGGTTCTCTCCTTCTCAAGCAAACCAAGCTCGTAGTCATACAGAAGTAGACAAGTCGCGGTCAAGCAAGAAGAGAAGTCACAGAGAACAAGCAGCAAGCAACAGGAGAAGATGCTACAGAGAAGAAGAAGAGGCTACCTCCAAAATTAAGGCAGCAAGTTGTAAGAAAGAGAGTTTATATAGGGTACCTCTAGTCACCATAGACGAGTCGGGCTCGGCCCTGCCCACTCGGCATCTTAGGCCAAAAAAATAACTCGATCCAATTAAGTGTGAGGTCCAGTCCAATCATCATCATAAGGAATAAAATGGGATAAAAATAAAAATGTGTGAAAATGGCCCAAAAATGACCTACAAAAACTTTTAGAATATCGAAAATGTTTGTTGATTTCAAAGAAAAAAATATTTTAATGACATTCAAATCCTTATATATATAATATTTTTTTATCTTATCATCATATAAAAAGATTATTTATGTAAAAGATATTCATTATCCTATCATTTCATTCATTTTTCTTCTTACTCCCAAATAGAAACAGAATACTTTTGTTCTCTTTTATCTTGTGGCACCAGGATCTAACTAGACATCATTTAATAATCTAGGCAAGAAAGAGGTATGTTTAATGCATATTAAAAACTTTCACGAAACTAGTTAGATAAATTCTTAACAGAAGAAAGAAGAAACAATTTTAGGATCTCTATATCTAATAAAAGGTAAATGAAAATTGAAATGAAAGTTATAAAGAAAGTTGTATAAAGGGTATAAAACACAAAAATTTGAACATAACGGCTAAAAAAATATAATAGTAAATATAATTGTAATTTTTTTATAATATATTTTCTCCTTTAGGATTTATCTTTTATTTTATAGGTTTTATTAATAAAATATACCAAATTAAAAATTTTATAGAAGGTATTACAGGAAAATGTTACGGACGATCCCAATCGCTCATTGGTGCATGTATTTTTATTTTTAATTTTTTTCAACACATCTAAAACTCAAATAAATCACCTCACTACTCCTTTTTCTCCTCTCTCCTAATTAAAGTTGAAAAACTTTCAGCTGCTTTGGAGGTTCATACAAGATTGAAGCTTCAACTAAATTTGTTGTCATTATCGCCTCAAAAAAAAAAATTTTGATGTCATCATTAATGAAATTTGTAGCTATCCTTGGTATCAAAAAGCGAAAATTTTCACCCATATGATCCCCACTAGACTGCCCGAGAGAAATTTGTAGCTATCCTTTAAAAGAGATAGGTTACTTATCACACTTTTATTCTCCCATTTATCTTATTTATTTTCATTTTATTGATAAAAGAATTCTAACCGAATATCCCTTCAAAAAAAGAAAAAAAAACAAAAAAAAAGAATTATGACTAAATATGCTTAGACTTCATCAAATTGAAACTGAACCATAAAATCGAATCGCCGATTACGATTTTTGAGATTATGGTTATGAATATAGTTCCTACTTAAAATCGAAACAAACCATTTGTTAAATGAAAGAATCGGAACCATCGGTTCTAAAGGTTCTAATTATAAATAAATAAATAAAATCTTAATCTATATTTTAATGATAAGATTTATTTAGACATTAAAATTTAAACTCATGCCTCATATATATTAATTAAAACTTTTAACACGAGTTTTTACGGTTTTACGATTCTAATTATTCGAATTCATAGTTCATGTTTTGGCGGTTTACGGTTTTAATTTCATGATTTTGTAATTCTAGCTTTCATGTACGGTGTTTGTTTTCCGATTTTACTGTTTCGGTTGGCAGTTTTACAATTCTAATTTCATGAGTTTATAATTCCGGTTTTCACAATTTAGCGGTTTTAGTTTTACGATTTCACGGTTTCGGTTTGGTGGTTTCTTTATTCTATTTTTTCCGATTTCACAGTTCTAATTATACGATTTCACGGTTCCAATTTAGCAGTTTTACGATTTTAATTAACAATTTTATAATTATAGTTGTAACAGTTTGGCAGTTTTGATTTTTCAATTTTATGGTTTTTGTTTGAGAATTTCTTTTTCCCGATTTTTCAATTTCATGATTCTAGTTTAATGATTTTATAATTTCAGTTTCAAAGTTTTGCAATTTTGTTTTCCGATTTCACGGTTTCAATTTGGCGATTTTATGGTTCTAATTTCATAATTTATACTTCCGATTATCACGGTCTTGCAATTTTGGTTTTCGATTTCATGGCTTTAGTTTGCGGTTTCTTTATACCGATTTTTCCAATTTAACAGTTCTGATTATTCAATTTCATAGTTTCTTCAGCTTGGCAGTTTACAATTCCGATTTCACAATTGTGGAATTCTGATTTTTACGGTTTAGTGTTTCAGGTTTTTCGATTTTACGGTTCCAGTTTGCCGGTTTTGGTTTTTCAATTTGTCGGTTGCTTTATCCCAATTTCGCGGTTCTGATTATTTGATTTTTACGGTTCCGGTTTAGAGATTTTATGGTCTAATTTCATAATTTTGGTTTTCACGAGTTTGGAGGTTTTGGTTTCTCGATTTCGCGGTTTTGGTTTGGCGAATTCTTTATTACGGTTTTTTCGATTTCACAATTCTGATTATTTGATTTCATAGTTCAGTTTGGTGGTTTTACAGATATTTCTGGTTTTCACGGTTATGCCGTTTTGGTTTTCCGATTTCACAATTTTGATTTGGCATTTTTACGGTTCTAATTTCATAATTTTATAATTCAATTTTCACAGTTTTGCGGTTTCGTCTTGCGGTTTCTTTATTCGTATTTTTCCAATTTAACAGTTCAAATTATTCAATTTCACAGTTTCAGCTGGAGGGTTTATGATTCCAATTTCATACGTAGTGTTCTGATTTTCACGATTTAGTGTTTCAGGTTTTCCTATTTCACCATTCCGATTTATTTCATGTGGGCTTTGATTTCTCTATCTTCCGAGATGATACATTGGCAACTTATTTGAGCTCAAACCCTTTAATAAAAAGTTTTAATTCATTTTGTGATTTTTCGGATTTCGCAATTTCAATTGCTTGATTTAGCTATTCCAATTTCATGATTTTTTTTCAATTTCAAATTTGTAATTTACATGTCCGAGTTCACATTTTTTTTGTTTAATTTTAGAGTTTTGCAAAATGGGACAGAACCGTGAATCAAACTGAAAAAACCGTTAAATCAAAAAATTGAAATCATTTTAAATCCGTAATTTTTAAAGAATCATAAAAATTTTAACCATGAAAATGAGAATCATTAATAAATAGAATTGGAAGCGCAAAACCTAAACTGTGGTCAAGTCCAAATATGCTGTTCTGTACTTAGCAAATTACATGAGAAAATTAATGGCAGCAGGTAACACGCACTTAGTAAAAGAAAGAGGTATAAAACCATTTATGTGATCTTGATCATTTGCACCAAAATTTGTGTTAATGGAACAGAGGGACAACTTGATACTGGCAAAGCACTTTTTTTTTTTTTTTCTTTTAATTACTTTTACTTGGAGTCACCTTAAAATAACTTCTTTTTAATCTTGTGCTGCAATCAGTTTTATACCCACTGATCCTAGAGAATTTGACCTCAGAGCTGATAAGCGACTATTATTTGGATTTAATTGACTCATTTTATCGAACAATGTTTTTCAACACTTGATTTGTATGTTCATAAACAAATGTATTCTTTATTTCAGATCATCACCCAAATGAATATTTTTACAAGTATAGTACAGGGGAAGTACAAACTCTGATATTCTTCTCCATTCTATTAACTGAGGGAAAAAAATAAAACAAAGAATATATCTAATCTGAATCACTAAGTCAAAGAATTGGGGGCGAAAACTCCAAGCCATGAAAAAATCTCAATGGACCAAGTAGGTAATAGCCAACGCCACCAGTAGAAGAACATAAGCAATCCCTTGATCAATAGACGTTCCTGCATAAATTAATCCAAGCTATTGATCAGTAAAATCATTCGCAACCAAATTCCAATATCCCAAAATAGTTAAAAATTAAACAGAATCATTCGGAAGAAAAAGAAGAAATCAGCTAGTAGCATACAGAATTAGAATTACTCACCGTCACTGGAAGGACCTCCGGGCGAAGGTGCGGGAGCCATGCCCTGTCCGCTGCTGAGCTGAGCAAGTGTCAAAACGATGACGCTCAAAATTGGGAGGCTGAACAATCTGAGGGAGTTCATCTTCAAAAACTGTTGCTGGAGAGAAATATGAAAGTTCCTATGATTAAAGAAGAGATTGAGGCTGGAAATTGTTGGGGGGAAATGAAGAAGGTGAAGAATATATATATATTATGAGGGGGCTGGCTGCTGCCGCTTTCGGTTTTAGGTTTGTAATTGGGGATGAATCTTCCATGAAAATAAGCACGGGTAAGGTGCAAGGTACGCGTTTTTTTACCTTTCTTTTAATAGAAAAACACATGGCATATGGCCAATTAGGCATATCGGGTTATTTTTTACTTTTTTTTTATTTATCATATTTATCAATTTTTGTATCTTTTACCTAATGTATTATAATTTTTTATATATATTTAATAAACTTTTTAGATAACACTTTTATTAATAATAAATTTTAATATTTTTTATTATTTTAAATAAAAATTTAATAAAAATGATAATAAAAAATTAAAAATATTTTAATATACATAAAAATTATTTATAATTTTATATTTTTTAAATATTATAATATCTAAAATATAACCAATAAAAAATAATAAGAAAGCCTTTAGTTTTGACGCGGACTCGGCGGCTGACTGGAAGAATTGATGTACGGTACAGAATGCGACTCGTGGGGGGTTGAAAAGTCGTTTTAGACCAAAATTTCTAGAACTCAAATTGGTCCACCTCAATTTTTTATTTTTTATTTTTTTATTTTTATAAAGAAACTCTAGATTGGTCTCTAAAAAGAGCTGAAGCGCAGCAAGTTGTTCTCAAATTCATCAAAGATGGGAGTGGTGTTTTATCGGCCAGCATAGTCTAAAGTCTAGTACCGGTTTGGATCCTATAACATTCTCTGTGATTCCTTTTTTTTTTAGGGGCATTTCTAATTTTTTATTATTTTTATTTATTTTTGTTTTATAATATAAGAAAAACTTAAAGTTAAATTTTTAATACTTTTGTATTAATTTAATAAATTTTATATATTTCAAAACTTTGTCTTCTCTCTCCTCTTTTCTCTCTCTATATCTCAATTTTTTTAATAATACTAAGAGGATCAATGTTGTTCTAATTAATTGAGGATCAATAAATAAAACTTTTTGAAGATTACTAAAATACCCTCTTAGTAATTGGAGGGAAAATTTTAATTTCAATCCCTATTCTCTCAACTATGCATGAGGAAATGGAGAGCTTTTTATATGAGTCAACTCTCTCTTTCTATTCACACAAAAAAAAATTTTCTTTCTCTCTATATTAAATTATTCTCCCTCTTCAAAATTTCACCATATGAGATCCTTCTCGTTTCTCATTGTCATTTTGCTCTTTTTTTTCACTTCCTTTATTTTTATTAATTTATTTATTTCTATTTTATTGGACATGTAAAATTAATTCTAAGTTTTTAAATAAATACTTAATTATTTTTTAATAGTATGGATTGTTGTACCTAAATATAGAATTTCCTACCTTGTTGTTTTTTTTACATTCTAATCTTATTGTATGACTTAATATTTTTACTTGCAATCTTCTAAAATTTTGTTTAAATAAATTTTGAGTGAGTTATGAATAATATTATTTATTAAAGAATATATGATTTTAAGTCATTTCAATTGTCATATGAATATTATAGTAATAAGAAAATCACTTTTATTTTGTATATGAAATCAAAATTACGACTAATTTCTTTATTTGCACTTCTAGTACTATATTTTAAGAATTTCAATTATTTCTCAAATCAGTCAAATAACTTATTTATTGTTTTAAAGAATATATGATTTTAAGTCATTTCAATTATAATGTGATAATGGTAACAAGAAAATCAATTTTATTTTGTCTATGAAATCAAAATTACTATTAATTTCTCTATTTCCACTTTTAGCACTATATTTTCAAGAACTTCAATTTTCTCAAATTGAACAAATAACTTATTTATTTTTAAAGGACATATTATTTTAAATTATTTTCGATTGTAATATGAGCATAGTAACAAGAAAAAAACTTTTATTTTGTCTATGAAATCAAAATTGCTACTAGTTTCTCTATTTCCACTTCTAGCATTATATTTTCAAAAACTTCAATTCTTTTCTCAAATTGATCAGATAACTAACTTAGTTTTTGAAAAGCATATTATTTTAAGTCATTTTCAATTGCAATATGATTATAATAATAAGAAAATCACTTGTATTTTGTCTATGAAATAAAAATTACTACTAATTTCTCTATTTGCACTTCTAGCATTATATTTTAAAGAAATTTAATTATTTTTCAAATTAATCAAACAACATACTTAAAAAAAAGAACATATTATTTTAAGTCATTTTCAATAATAATATAATCATAGTAATAAAAAAAATTACTTTTATTTTATCTATGAAATCAAAATTGCTACTAGTTTATCTATTTGCATTTCTAGTAATATATTTAAAGAACTCAATTATTTCTCAAATTGATCCGATAACTTACTTTTCTTTAAAGAACATATTATTTTAAGTCATTTTCAATTGTAATATGATCATAGTAATAATAAAATTACTTTTATTTTGTCTATGAAATCAAATTGTTACTAATTTCGCTATTTGCACTTCTAATACTATATTCTCGAGAACTTCAATTATTCTCAAATTTTGATCAGATAACTTGCTTTTTCTTAAAGAACATATTATTTTAGGTCATTTTAATTGTAATATGATCATAGCTATAAGAAAACACTTTTATTTTCTCTACAAAATCAAAATTCTACTAATTTTTCTATTTACATTTCTAGCACTATACTTTCAAAAACTTCAATTATTTCTCAAATTGATCATATAACTTACTTTTTCTTAGAGGACATAATATTTTAAGTCATTTTCAATTGTAATATAATCATAGTTATAAGAAAATCACTTATATTTTGTCTGTAAAATCAAAATTCCTACTAATTTTTTTATTTGCACTTTTAGTACTATATTTTTAAGAACTTCAATTATTTCTCAAATTTTCATCAAGTAACTTATTTTTTCTTAAAGAACATATTATTTTAAGTCATTTTCAATTGTAATATGATCATATTTATAAGAAAATCCCTTTTATTTTGTACATGAAAGCAAAATTCTACTAATTTCTCTATTTGCATTCTAGCACTGTATTTTCAAGAACTTCAATTATTTCTCAAATTGATCATATAATTTACTTTTCTTAAAGAAAATATTATTTTAAGTTATTTTCAATTTAATAGGATCATAATAATAATAAAATCACTTTTATTTTGTCTATAAAATCAACATTGCTACTAGTTTCTCTATTTACACTTCAGTATTATATTTTCAAGAACTTCAATTATTTCTCAAATTTTGATCAGATAACTTACTTTTTCTTAAAGAACATATCATTTTAGGTCATTTTCAATTGTAATATGATCATAGTTACAAGAAAATCACCTTTATTTTATCTATAAAATCAAAATTCTACTAATTTCTCTATTTGCACCTCTAGCACTATATTTTCAAGAACTTCAATTATTTCTCAAATTGATCATATAATTTACTTATTCCTAAAGAACATATTGTTTTAAGTTATTTTCAATTGTAATATGATCATAGTTATAAGAAAATCACTTTTATTTTGACTATGAAATCAAAATTGCTATAATTTCTCTATTTGCACTTCTAGCATTATATTTTCAAGAACTTTGATAATTTCACAAATCGATCAAATAACTTAGTTTTTGAAGAACATATTATTTTAAGTCATTTTTTTCAATTATAATATGATCATAGTAATAAGAAAATCACTTTTATTTTGTCTATGAAATCAAAATTGCTACTAATTTCTCTATTTGCACTTCTAGCACTATATTTTCAAGAACTTCAATTATTTCTTAAGTTGATCAGATAACTTACTTTTTCTTAAAGAACATATTATTTTAAGTTATTTCCAATTGTAATATGATTATAGTAATACGAAAATCACATTTATTTTGTCTTTCAAGTTAAAATCGCTACTAATTTTTCTATTTATACTTCTAGCACTATATTTTTAAGAACTTCAATTATTTCTCAAATTGATATAACTTACTTTTTCTTAAGGAACACATTATTTTAAGTATTTTCAATTGTAATATAATCATAGTAATGAGAAAGTCATTTTTATTATGTCTATAAAATTAAAATTGCTATTAATTAACAATTAATACAATTTATGTTTTAATTTCATGTTTTTCCTTCTGTTTCTTTCTTCTTCTTCTTCCCACTACCCAAGCAATCAACTACTACCATCAATGGTGGCCGCAGTTGCGCTACCCTTGACTGCCTACTCATCGCATAAAATATCCACGAAAATGCTCCAAATAATTAAATGAACTAAAATCAACAATAAAATGGTTCAAATTAGCATAAAAAATAAAAGTCATATCTTTATGATCTTGTTCTTACACCAAACCCAACACCGTACATTTCCTCTTCCTGTAGTCTATTCTTTGTCTTCTTCATCTTTTCACTTTTTCTTTAGATCTATTCCTTGGCATAATTTAGTTTTTAGATTTTAATTGCTTTAAAAAGAGTAACTTGAAGCAATGCTAAAAAAAAATTAATTTTTTTTTAAAAAACATGAAGAACTCTTCTGGTTTACGAAGGAGAGAAGGGAGAGAGAAAAAAAAGTTAAAAAGTAGTATGAGATAATGGAGAGAAAATAGAGGTATGACATATATTGAAAAAGTAAAAAAATAATATTTTTTTAATTAAAAACCAGTATTGGAATGTGAAAAGCCAAACTTGGAATAATCAAAATCTTGAAAATTGAGAAACAAGCAACCTTTTTTTTAATAATAAATATTGAAAATGTATAAGGGTGTTTTGGTACTTGTAATTCAACCTTTTAGTAATATTTACCTAAATAACCCTATTGCTCTAATCAATTGAGTATCAACTTGATCCCTGCTCCAAATTTTTTGCAAATATGAATGAGTTTAAGTTTTAAGGGTTACTAAATAGTGATGTATTAATTGAATAATAATATTTTTAGAAAAAAAAAAGTTTATAAAGGAAAATACCTTATAATATGAAATTTCAAATATGGCAATTTAACTTTATATTATGAAACGGAAGTAGTAATATAGTATATTTTATTAATAAAATTTACCGAATCAAAAATAAATTATAAAGAAAAAATTCTAAGAAGAAAATATATTATAAAAGTAGATGTTATAAGAAATGTTATATACACCTAATACATTTCTTTTATTGTATTTCTTTTAAAAATATTTTTTTAATATATCTTATAGAGTAATAGATAAATCATAAACTCAAAAGGATAAGTATTAAAAAAAAAAATATTATATAAATAAATGTACCAAAGAGTGTATTACAATATCTTGGTTTATTTTAGAAGCAGGGGCTCAGCCATGCCCCCCTCCCCCTCCCCCACCCCCCTCAACTTCTTGAAATTACTATATATATCTATAAAAGAGTTTAGTAATTCTTTTTTGGCCCCTTAGATTCTTTTTAGAAGTCAAATTAGATCAATGGAGAGTAAATTTATTCAAAATAACAATTCAATATCAATAAATTACAATTACTTTAAAAAATATATTTTAACCGTGATACAAATATAATTATTCATAACAAAAAAGATTTCTTATTTTGTTGTTTGGAAACTCACATATTCTCTTATAAATAAGTGACATTGGCTATCTACAACCTTAAATTATTTTTATTTTTTTAATAGACATGAACTTTTAATATCTATTTATAGGCATGAACTATTTGAAACATTGCAACTATAGCTATTTAAAGATTTTAGTTCCAAAACATTTTGACACATGAATAAAATAAATTACTAATAACTAAATCCTTTAAGTTAGCTTATAAAAGATGCACAAAAAATGCACCAATTTTTACTATCATTAAATTATTATAAACTTGCAAGATTAACAATAGTTAATAGCTAAAAAAAGATAAATAAAGTTCTTGGTTATAACAAATTAAAATAAAAGTTTATGACTGCTAACCAAAAAATAAAAATAGTTTAAAACTATATATAACTAATTTTACGATAAATAATTTACTTTTCACAAATTCTAATATAAAAAATATATATTTAAATTAAAATTAATTTAGGTAGAGCCTATTTGAATTATATCTTTTTAATTTTTTTTAAAAAAAACTTATTTTCTTTTAGATTTATTTTTGTAATAGATTATTCTTATTTTATAGCATAATTTCTTATTTTTACCTGATGTAATATAATTATTTGACGTATTACATATTTTTTAAGTAAATTATACATTTTTATGAATTTTGGTCCCCTCAACCTATTTATCTAGCACTCTCAAGTATCATGCATATGTTGGCATGCAAAATTTAATTAGATTGGACCATGAGAAATAGTGTAACATGGTAAGAGGCACAAAATTAATTCACAAAAAAGAAAAAAGAAGAGGCAGAAAAATGATTAATAACACAAAATAACATTAATATTTAATTATGTAAACAAAGTAAGATGTGTTTATGATATTTTAGGCTAGCAGATTAGAAACCTACATCAATTAGGCCAAGTTAGAGATCTATGGTCTGTTCAATTTCTATGGCATTTGACAGCACGGGCCCAAATGTGGAGTGCTGAACTTCTGCTTAAGACCCTCTCAAGCTCTAGGAAATTTCTACATTTGGGCCCGTCCAATTCGTATACTTTTCATTAGGCAATTTCTGTAACATTTTCTTTTTAATATATTTTCCTCTTTAAAATATACTTTTCTTTAAGATTTATCTTTTATTTAATAGATTTTATAAATAAATAAAATATATCAAATTAAAAATTTTATTGAGAATGGTACAGAAAATGTTACACACGATTCGAACCGATAAATGCCTGCATGGATGTAACTTAGTTAGTTTTGTGGCTACAGAATTGGTAACCAGAACCAATGTTTAAATCCTGACGACAGACAGTGTAGTGAGGGCCTTGAGAATGACGGAATTCGCCTTTTGGTAACGAAGAACCCAATATAAATATTAAATAGTTCATGCATAAAAATTTGTATTAATTGCATAAAAGTACCCTCCCTCATGTTTAATGTCTTTTTCACTTTAGTAATTTAACATTATCTTTGTAACACTTTAGTACCCTTGAGTAACAATCAATTATAATAGTGTTAACTTTTAACACAAAAAGTCATGTTTACCCCTATTAAGAACTAAACATTTAAGAACCAGTTAAAATAGTTAATTTCTTTCTTTCCTTTTTGAGAAGAAAATGAAAGTTAGTTTTATTAAAAGTATTCATGTTCTTTTTTTAATAGATCAATATTGTTTTTCTATTAATTGATGCATTCTATATATTAATTCCTTCTGTTACCGCCCCAATACAAGATAGGAAAGGATATTTAATCAAAACCGGGCTATCGCCCTATTCTCTCTCCATTACCCATCCTTTATAGATGAGGGGAGTCCCTTAGCAGTAGCTTCCAACACTTAAGATTGATCTCCTCAAGTGCCAGATATGAATGTTTTATGAATTTAATTAATTGATGAATTCTATATATATACATGTGCATTAGTTTTTAAAATTTTTCCGAATAAAACTAAACTAATTTAATTTAAGATCGAGTTTTCTCACACATAGCTTATATATTTTTCTTTAAAAAAGCTCAAAATAAACAAAAAATAAATTTTAAATTTTAAAATAATTCTCACTATGACAACTTTAGATTTATTAACTTTTAAATCAAGTTTATGAAAAATATATAATCAATTATTTAAAATTTTAAAATAGCCTTAACTTATTAACTTTTAACTACGATTAATTATTAGTTCTTGATCATTTTTTAGATTAGAAAAGCTCAAACTGAAAATTAGTGAAGTTTAATATGGGGAAAAATTCATATTTTCTAAATGAAAATTTTAAAAATGTACTCGAATCCCAATTAAATTTTAATTCGATTTTCTAGGGATAATGGAACACACATTATTCTTAGTGAAGTTATCTTTTATAAGCATAAGATCATTTTTATAAAAAAATATTATTTTTTTCTATTTCAATAAACTAAACTCTGTAAACAAAAAGAGTATTTTGGTCATAATAGAAAAAGTGTCATATATCATAAGATACTAAACTGTAACAAAAATAATATTAAGGTATCAAAGTAAAAAGACATCAAACATGGAAATATTTTAATATAATTAAACCTAAAAATCTCCATAAACTATGAAAAATTAAATGATCGATCCAATTTCCAAAATGGTTCTTACATGAATCTAGTTTCACCTGACCTGAGCATCATAACTTCCCTTGCTTGGAAAGAACTGAATTTTTTATTTTGGAACGGTAATTTATATTAACTTTTTTTAGTGAATTTATATTAGTTTTTTCTTAAAGGAATTTATATAGTTTATAGGAAGAAAAATTTTAAAATTATCAGAGACAATTTCAAAAAAGAATAGTTAAAAATGTTAATAGTTTTTCTTTAATAGAAAATTGCAATAGTTAATAATAAGTATGATAAAATTTTAAATAGTGTTGGAAGGATACGGCGACTCCCGCAATTACCCTAAGGTGTGGAGATATGTTGGGACAGGAGGGTCATGGGCTCGCTCAAACTTTTTTATGCGATAATATAAAATTATTATTTTATGCGATAATATAAAATTATGTTAAATTTGTGTAAAAAATAATATATTTATCTATCATGAAAATTGTAAATAAATAAACATTAAGTCATTAGGTACAAAAATATTAATTTATAATTAAATAATACACTAAATTTTTATATTTGAATTTTGACACTAAATTTATAATTAATATTTTTTTTTTGTGAACTAAGGGGTATTTAAAAAATATCTCATTCCAAAGTTCTTTTTTTCTTCTTTGAATTTCACGAAAAAAAAATCTCACATAGTTTCTTATAAAAATGTATGTGAAATTAAAAAAAAGAAAAAAAACTTCTATTCAAACTAGAAGCTAATTTAAGTACACCTAGACTCGCAAAATATTTTTACTTTAAAAAAATCTCTCATTCCGAAGTTCTTTTTTTCTTCTTTGAATTTCACCAAAAAAAAAAAAAAAACAAATCTCACATAGTTTCTTATAAAAATGTTTATGAAATTAAAAAAAAAGAAAAAAAAACTTTCTATTCAAACTAAAAGCTAATTTAAGTACACCTAAACTCGCAAAATTTTTTTTTAAGTACACCTGGACTCGCAAAATATTTTTACGATATAGCGATGAAGTTCAAAGCTAGAGTGGGCTTCTTTCTCAATGAATATTATGAGGGTAGTATAATAGTTAAAAAAAACATGTTATATTTTTATATTTCTTACTTCTCTTGAACATTGTTCTTTAGTGAAGAAATGATCTATTTAACTTTTTTTCTGGATCAATTACTTTTTTAAAAAGATTTTCATACTTTTCTTTTATAATATCCGATTTTTATAATTTAATTTGAGTTTTTTACGCATGTAAATGTTGATACGGTTTCTTGGACAAAATATAGATCTCTTTACTCTAAAAATATTGAAATAAAAAGATATGTTCCAAAAGTCATAACATTCTATTCATTTTTATTTCTTTTCAGTAAAAAAAAAAAAAAAAAGTTAGGGAAGTGGATCAATATTAATTTGAACAGATTTGTAATTAAGTGATTAGAATATAAAATAATAAAAAGAAGCAGTAAGAATTCGAACATGGTCTTCAAGATCCAACTGCATCATATTATTTTATACTTTTAATTAATCATAAGGGGTCAATAAATATAATTCGAAAATATATAAGGGTAACTCGAAAAAAATTTAAAAATTTCATTTTGTCATGAAGATTTTCTCTCTCTAAAAAAAATTCTCTAAACTCTCTCTATGACTCTTCACTTCAATCTCAAATCTTGGAAGATCCGATTGTCCAAATTAAAAAAAAAAAAAGTTAGTTCTTCGATCTATACTGATTTATTTAAAATTTTATTGATTTAGATCATTAAATATGCATTGGATTCGAAAAAAATCGCAATTTTAGATTGAAATTTTTTCTGCAGAAAATAAGCCCTTTCGCGCAGGCCAGCAAAAGTCCTAGCGATTTTCGCCGGGTCAAGCGAAAGTCACTGGACATTTCCACCAACCGGAGCGGTCCTCCACGTGAACTTTCGTCCGCCAGCTTGGGCGAAAGTGACCTATAGTTTGTTTTTTTTAATATTTATTTATTTTACCTTTTTGTTCATAATTATTTAAGAAGTGTTTCTTGAATTTAATTTTATGTTTATTTGAATTGTTATTTCATTTTCTATATGTAGAATAAATGTTAGTTGTTGTTTAAAATATTTTATGTTATAATATTTATTATTAATGTGATTATAAATTAGGTTTTAGTGAACCTTAATCTTCATGCATCATTTTGATATGCTTTAGGGTTTAGGGTTTTAATAAGAATTAATAATAAATTAATAACTATTAATTAAATTATTAATACTAGAGAAAGGGTTTAAAAATAACGAATATGAAATAATAAATCTAATTAAGAATAAATAATAAACTAATAATAAATGTTATTTCAAATGTTACTAGTTTGAAATTGCTTTCTTATATTTATGTGTTTAATATGAAAATGTGTTACGTGATTGCTCAACAATTTTAAGGTTAATTTGAATTGATCATTATTCTTGGCCTTAGGTTTTAGGGTTTAGATAAGATGAAATAATATATAAATTAATAACTATTACTAAGTAATATTAGTGACGAAATAAATTAAACTAATAATAGTACGAAATAATAATAGTAGAAATAAAATATTAGTAAATAGTACAAAATAAAATAAAATAATAGAAATGAAATAACAGATCCCAATAAGAACAAATAATAAAATAATAATATAAGAAAAATTAAATGTTCTAAAGTTTAGAAATCTTTATTAATGTATTTGAATAAATAATAGATAGTTCGACCAAGCGGTCGTAGAAGAGATGATGATTTTGGTCCTGTCACTGACAGGACAGGTCGAGTTCAAGGGCGCACTGTCACAGCTTCATCTAGAGGTGTGAGGGGGCGACATAGTACATTCGACCTCTTGTCTACCCCTAACCTCTGCCTGTTGGTTTTCATCATGACACAGGTGCAACTGGGTCTTCTACCTAACAACCGTCTGTACCTTTTAAATCTTGACCTCCCCTCCCACCACACTTGTCTCACACTCCTGTACCGTATGAGGCATATGGATCTGCACATCCATCTTCACACCCCACCCGCAGTGTATGACCCCTACCTACATGCTCCTACTGTACGTCCTCATATATTTAGTTCAAGAGCCTTTAAATGAGTTTAGTGGTCCGACAAGGAAGTTAGAGGCAAATGTTTTTGAGCAAATGGCGAGCGCCGTCCCTCTCGATTCTTCACAAAACACATGATCATACAACTACAGATTATGGTGTTTCATTTTCTGAGCCTTTCATAAAGAGGCATTCTGTAGATATGTTTTTTAGGGTGATAGGGATTTACACGAGAAACATGACAAGGTCTGATCCCTGCAAATTGACAAAGAGGCACATGAGAGAGTAGATGATAATGGTGATGGTGATGATGATGATCATGATGACGGTGAAAATGTTGTAAATAAGGAGCAGCCTGTGCCTGTGGCACCTGCTAGTGGATCCGACGGGCGGTCTCGTCATGAAAAAGGGAAAGGGTTGACCCACAATTTTATGTCGGTTATGAGTAAGATTTCAGGGTCTCGTAACAAAAGACCTGATAAGGCTCGTGATGTTCCGGCTCCTACTCAGAGGAAGAAAGTGAAGGCTTCAGATTGGGAGCAGACAGGCCCAGCAGAGGGAGGTCCTGTTGACTCGAAGCTCATCCCATCATACAGTGGTCATGTGGCAAGTCCGATATGGCGTGGACATGTACATATCTTTATCATAATGTTACATGTTATTTTTTTTTTGTATGTAATTTCTCAATATTTATATTTTTATAAAGGGTTTATAATTTATTATGTAACGCTAATGCTAAATTTATTCTTAAATAATGCCGGCACTTATTTTGCGGATCGTCAACTATCTCGCGTGCTCTATTTATCACAAGCCATATCTTCTTCAAAGCCAAATGAATGATGTTATTACTTATATTTTTCAATATGAGATTACTCTTAACGCCTATTTTTCTTTAAGTTTAGAAATCTCCAATGAGGCTTTTATTTCGGCAGTTTGACCTTCAATGAGAGAGTCAAAAGTAAGAAACACAGTGTCCAAATCACCATGATACATTGAGAGCCATAGCTTCAATACCGAATGTTCGCCCTCTCAACCCTAAAATGCAACACTTCAGATCCCAAACCCTGCAAAATTTATGCGCTAACGGATTCAACCATGTGTTAAATAGGTAATGTAAAAAGTCTGACCTTCTTTGCCACTTCGTCTTCAATACTTCCAATTTTCTACGGTATTCCGTCTCATCAATTTTATTTATTAATTTGTGCCAGGAGCTATTCACGAACCTTTGTGCGACCTCTTCGTCTTTAACCATTTCTGTTAACTTTGCCAACACATTATGATCGATGTGTCTTCTACATAACATATGATATGAATTTCTGAACACATCATCAATCACATGCATAAGTCCGCTTTTCCTATCAGTAATAATCACAATTGGTTCACCATCATTAACAATTGAACAGTTCTCGGTTGACATAGCAAATGAAACATATAAGTGCTTGATTTGTTGAAAAACCCATCTGTATGTCGTAGCCTGTTCATGGCACATAAAAGCAATTGCCACTGTGAAGTTCTTTCCGGTCGGAGTCATCCCTATAGCTTGCAATAGTGGCATATTATACCTTAATTAGAAAATAAAAGGGAAAATTTAAGATTACCATGACAACTGTTTTAAACGAAGTTCAAAATATTTTTAACTTTTTTTTTAAAAAAAATGATTAAAATGCAATATACATTTAAATTAATAAAGAGATTTAATAATACAATGATCCACTAGAGAACTTACTTGTTCGTTTTATATGTGGTATTCATTATCAGTACATATGACCACGTTCTAATCATTGCAATTGATGTTGGGTATGCAATGACAATATCACTAAGTACGTTGCTTTTTTTACGGTCTCTATAGAAGACTGTATAACCCCGTTGTGCACTTAAGCAGAGAACTTCCTCTACTGTGTTTCTTCTCTACATTCTGTTCTTCTTAATCTTCGCAACAACATTGTATATTTTCTGTGCACTACATATATCATAAAATTCGTTTTATTAACGGAAGAAAATAAATCTAAAATATTTTAATAAACTATTAAAAATAATTCCCTTCTAACATACCTAACTGCACAACCAGGGTTTTGTTCTCGAAAAAATCATAGGATATTACGAGGCGGCACATGACTCTTCCTGAATTGCTCAGTCTGTTGCAACTGCTCCTTCGTAAGTCTTGTAGCTTGTAAACAACTGCAAGAATGATCGTGATTGTAAACAACTATTTTATGGTTGTGCCTCCCGTTGTGTATGAACAATTGTCAATTCTCACTTATTACCATTTGCTCTCCCTTTAATTTAAATAGACACCCAAATTTTTTTGTCTTGTAAGGTCTCCACCTTTTGATTGGAACTTCTTCTTCTTCATCGTCAACTATTGGTTTTGTATTTTTTCTAACTACACCTCCGCGCTCGCAAGCCAATGTAACATACAGTTGACGGTCAGATGTTCTTGATTTCTGATACCGATTGATGATCAAATATGTGTTGGCTTTCATCGCAGTTTGTTTTGCCCAGTTGACCAACTCATCTTTCGAATTAAAAATTCGGTTTGTTGTGAATAAATGTCCATGATCAATATATTCTTTCGGTTCTAAAAATTCTTCAAACGTATTTTGATCTTCATTACGCTGTTAATGTAAAACAAAAATGTTAGCAATACAAAAAGAAAAAAGGAAAATCCTAAACCCAAAAAAAAATTTTAAAAAATATCCAGAGCACTTTCGCCCAGAAGGACGAAAAAACAAAGAAACCTTCGCCAGTCTGGGCGAAAATGTTTCTGAAGTTTTGCCGAGATGGGCAAAAGTTGCCTGTTTTTTCACCCATCTTGGCGAAAATGTCCCTGAAACTAAAAAAAAAAAAAAATTTTATCGATTTTCTTACATCAAAACCAATATTTTTTTGCAAACAATCTTCCAAGGGATTCAAATGTTCCTCTAATTTAAGTTTAATATTCAAAGTTGGTGTTTTTTTTAGAGAGATGTTAGATAGAAAATTTATAGAGACAGAAAGTGAAATGTTTAAAATAAAATTTTTTCGAGTTATCCTTATAAATTTATGAGTTGCATTTATTGACCCCAACCATAATTGCTATTCTTCGCTAATCAAATAAGATAGTGTGAATGTATACAACTTTCTGGTTCAAATGGTTGAAACTTTGACAGTAATTTTTATTAAGGTTTATTTAATTTATGAACGGGTATATAGTAATTTAAAGTAATTTTTTATTGTAAGATGGTAAATATTGAGCTACCTTGTTTACAAGATTTATAAGACTAACACCCAACAATCAGGAATCAATTAGTATCTACTCCCCCAAATACATTTAATACTTAAATCATTATTGGGTTGAAGACCAAAACGTCAAAAGAAGGTAGAATGTAATAATTGCTCAATATTGCATAAGTAATAACTTAAAAGAGAGTGACTTTTATATGAAGTCATTAACTTAGATTTAACTACTTGTTTGCAATGTAAAATTTGCATTTATGATCCAGCTTTGTGGATGGATCCGGCCATATGCCCGATCCAACCCAAAGTGGGGCCGAGATCACTTTCGCAGGCTCCAAATTGGGCCGCAAAGAGCAACTCATTTTAGACCAGGTTTAGACTTCAAACTTCAAATTATAACATAACTAAGTTTATTAGGATTCAAAAATTTTTATTAAAAATTTTAGATATTATAATATTTATTAAATTTGAAAGACCAAAATATATAAATATGTTCTATTTATGTTAACACGTGTGGCAACCCTATTTATTAAGATATTAATAAACGTAACTCGAAAATTTATAAAGATCACGCGAAAAAATTGATTCTCTCTCTCTCTCTCTCTCTCTAAACAATTTATCTCTAACTTCTATATAACTTAAAACTTCAATCTTTCACATTTAACACATTTTGGAGGTAGATATAGATTATTTTGAAGATTTTTTGCAAGAAAATATCGATTTTGAGGTAAGAAAAGTTCCAAACATTTTTTCGTCACTCAAGTTAGTTTCGCCCAGATGGATGAAAATCATAGGTGAAAATCGGTTCCAGTATTTAAAAAAAAAAATGTAAATAAGTATAAAATCTCATGCACTCATTAATATGAAGCTTTCATGTTAGTCTATTAATAAGTTTTTAATCTTATTTTTATGAGGTCAAGGGTTCAAATACCATATAATACAAGTATAGACCAACATGAAGCTTCATGTTAATGAGTGCATGAGATTTTATACTTATTTATATATATATTTTTAAAAAACACTGGAATTGATTTTTGCCCATCTAGGCGAAACTAACTTTAGTGACGAAAAATTTTTTTTGGAACTTTTCTTACTTCAAAATCGATATTTTTTTGCAAAAAATCTTCAAAGTAATCCATATCTACTTCCAAAATGTGGTAAATGTGAAAGATTGAAGTTTTAGAGTAGAGAAAAGTTAGAGAGAAATTGTTTAAAGAAAGAAAGAGAAAAGAAAAAAATAAATTTTTTAATGTTATTTTTATAGATTTTCGAGTTACGTTTATTGATGTCATTGAACAAACCACTCGAATTCAACTCTCAAATCTATCACCGAATAAGGGTGGAAAAGAAAAAAGCACTCACAAATCAGAATGTACATGGCATTAGAACTTTTAGCATCAGCTCTCTTCCCAATTTGACAACCATCTCTGACTAGGAACCCCATTACCACCACCATTTATTTACACCTTCTCCTCAAACGACAAAACCCATTGCCCATAACAGTTCTAACATCTCGCTCATTCACAAAAAGGCAAACGGACTCCTTTAAAGATACCATAGGAAATTTTGATTATTGCAATATTTCCTTAGTTTGAAGCTAAGATTCAATGAAAGAGGAGCATTAATGAAAAAGTTTCAATTTCTATTAAATTCGTGCATCACCTTCCTTTGTGCTAAGATTCAATGAGTATACTTTCTTTTGCATAAAAAATGAAGTATACTTGTTTTTTTTTTTTTTAATATGATTATAAAGTAGTTATTGACAATCTCACATTGATTAATTAATTAATTAATTAATTAATAATCTTTTTATAAATTTAAATAATCTTTCTTTTTTTGAGATATCTTTTGGATAGAGTTAGATTTAAACTGAATTATAATGATATCAGAGTCACTTAATTCAATATTGGTCACACTCAAATATCTAATTTTAAGAAAACTTCACGTTTTTAATGTCTAATCCAAATATAAAGAGATGTATTAGGAATTTCTAAAAACAAAAAAATGAAATAAATCCCTTTTAAATTTAGACAATCATTCCTTGCTTGAGATATCCTTTTAGTAAGTTTAATTTTTCAAGATTAATGACATAAATGATCAATCCTTTTGTGGAATCCCGCAAGAGACCGGAAATATTCGTATGAAGTGAACAAACCTACAGCAAAAGTCAGTATAAAGCCCAGTTTTTCAATATTTATAGAATAAAATAATCATTTTTTTTAGAGTGATAACTTAATCTCTTTTGGAATCTCGTTCCATTCATGAAATAAAAAACCTATAGCAAAAGTCTGTACAAAATTCTGTTTTAGATAATATTTTAAATGACCTTCCGCTTCATGGTATATTTTTGCACATTTTATACTCTTAATAAGAATAAATACCTTCTTAACGAAAAAATGCGTATAAGATTTTTCACATACCACGTAGAAACTTTTCTAGCAATAAATAGTTGT
Source organism: Catharanthus roseus (assembly GCA_028651295.1). NCBI lineage: Eukaryota > Viridiplantae > Streptophyta > Magnoliopsida > Gentianales > Apocynaceae > Catharanthus > Catharanthus roseus. The sequence continues at coordinate 1,849,627 of JAPQWS010000087.1, forward strand.
GATCTCTTCTTTTACTATACTATAGTATCTTTAACATTACTTGTCACATTATAAATAATTTTGAAAAAATAAGTATCATTAGAAAAAATATTATAAAGTATTACACATGATTTTGAATCTTTTACATTAAAAAGTTGAATTAAATAAATACAAAAACTAATTACTTTAAAAGAAAAAACGAAAAGAATTAAAAAAAAAAAAAAAAAAGATGGTTCTCTTATTCCGTTCTCACTAGCAAGCATCTTTTCTTTTGGACATTCTTTTATAATGTGATGCCAAAAAGATTGGAAAAGGCTTAAAGCCAACTTCATGGCATTAATTTCTACGTTTGAAAGGAACAATATATGTATTGACATTATCAAGCAATTTCAGATAATTTTTACAGCTCAATTTGTTAACTTTATTAGGGAAATAGTCCTCCTATTAGTGATGAGTGATGCAAAGGTGAGTCAGAATTTCTTAAACAAGACAAATGAGCTTAAGAAGCAACTTCCTCCCTCCAATTACATCACTTCCCTTTCTGTTAAGGTAATTCTCTTCTTTAAAAGCTCATGAAGCACCCACGTGTCACTTCACCGAAGGTCTCTTTAATATACATTACAAAAAATGTAAGATAAGAAAATAAAATATATTTATGACTTTATCTAACATCTAACGTGTACTTTAATAGTATATGTAATAAAATATATTATATGTATGATAGTCAAATTTTATAAAATTTAAATATTTAACATAAATTACTAAATTCTAAAGAAACTTATATTTTAAATTAGAAAGTTAATTAAGAATTATATTTTATCATGTCATATATAATAATCATTATTCTCAAATAAATCTTATGAAATTTTAAATTATATAAAAATTTTAATTTTTACTGAAATTAAAATCTTACACATACTCAATATCATTTATAACATTCTACATAATATTTTTTACTGATATTTCTTTTCATAATAGTTTTCTTCTTACTATTTATCTTTTATTTGATAAATTTTGTTAAAAATAATATATTGAGAAAGTACTACTTTCGATTATAAATATAAGGAGTTTTATCATGTACACAAAAATTATTAAGGGCATTAAAAATAAAATAATTATCGAGTCAAAATATTCTTTATACCCTTAGTAAATAAAGAGAGAAATAGATAATACACATGTAATAAAATCGAAAAAATTGATATGGATAAAAAAATATAACAAATGCATATTAAAAAGTGTTAAAATATTATACTTTTTTACTATTCTGAACTCTCTAAAACCCCGTATATTTGTAACAGGAGTTCGTATCATTTTAAAATTTTTATTGTTAAAACAGAATTGCGTCAAAAGAATACTATACTAAAATTAGAATTTAAATGAAGGCCCGAGATGTATATCAAATTTCAGTCGTATTAAAAAAAAAAAATCTACATTGATGTGTGATGTATGTTCCATTCACATAAGAAAAAAAATCTATTAATTAATTAGTATATAAAATTTCCTTAGTTTGGCATGCAAGTGCAACGCAGCGCCGCTATATACATATCCATCTCAACTTTAGTTTGAATCAATTCGTAATATCAGGCTGAAAAAGAAATTAGAAGAAGGCGTGAGAAGAGAAAAGATGTGCTACACAGGAAGGAGATATTCCTTGGCGGTGGTTGGCGACGGAAGAGGAGCAAAAATGATCAGCAGTGGCGGCGGTGGCAAAAATACACAGAAGCAGTACTGCTTATGTTCACCCACAAAGCATATGGGCTCCTTCAGGTGCAGGCAACACCGTGCTAAGTATGTTTGGGGCGGCCGAATAAAATCAACGCCACCCATAATATCTTCTGCTTCCACCTCCAAAAAAATTGGGTCCTCTATCTGTATGTCACTGTAAAACACCACCCGGAGTAGCTAATATATATATATATATATATATATATATTACGCTTTCTCTGGAGTTTAAAAAATAATAAATTATTAGAAGCACTTACTTACATGAACATATATTAATTTCTCTTCTTGTTTCCTAGTGTCAATTTTGTTTTTTTTCCTTTGGGAAAATGGCTGGAAAATGAAAATCGGAGAAAACTATACCTTAATTGGAAGGGACAAGTTACAAGTGGTCCTCACGTGAGATATGTTCCGGCTTCACGTGCCCGGTGATGGCGGCGACGGAGAATATTGGCAAGGAAATCTGTCGTTTATGGTGATGGACAAAAGTCACAGAAATCTCTTATTTTGCCTCTCCTTTTATTATTATTTTAAATAAGTAATTTAATTATCTATTAATTGTAGGATTAATTCAAAAAAATAGTACCTTTTGTTTTAACTCTTAACAATTTAATGATCAATCTTATTAAATTGACAATTAGATGACAAATTTATATTTTCAATTAAAGAATTTGAACAAAAAGAAGTAAATGTCTGATTTATGCATTTAATTTGAATAGAAAATCAATTTCTCTTATATTTAAAAATACATTAAAAGATTTTTCTTTTGGTCTCTTTCCTCTTCCTGCATATCTTCTCAAGTTATCCCTCTACAAAATTCAACAAGCCTGCAAATGTAATGCTTCATCTAGCTCTTCTTTTCTCTCTCTCTCTCTCTCTCTCTCTCTCTCTCTCTCTCTCTCTCTCTCTCTCTCTCTCCTTTCTTCTTATTTTCCTTATCCCACAATCAACCTTGCAAAATCCAATACGTCCATCACATCTTTTTTCTTTTTCTTTTTCCCAATTTCGTCATCTTGGAATGGAGCAGTATTCCCTATACTCCGCCACCGAAAAACTCAATATCCACCCTTTTTTAAATCTCCCATTTAAAATCACCCAAAATCACAAAATTATTTTAAACTCTTGTAACAAAGGAAATCTCTTGATTGATTGCAGAGTTTCTGTAGAAGAGGCTGATTAACTATTGTGACGGAAAAGGAACAGTAGCTTTGTAGAAGGAAAGAGTTTCTTCTTTTGTAGGTTGCGCCTTCGGCGGACAAAGAAGAAAGGAAAAATTAAACAAGAAAATAAAGTAGAAATGAGAGAAAAAGAATAAATTTAAAAAAGATATATAATTCTTCTTAAAATAATTTTACATAAGAAAAAGACATTTTACCTATTTAAAATGTAAGTTTAAATTCTTTCTAGTTAAATTTGGTACTTATTGTCAATTGCATAAGAAATGTCACCAAGTTGACAAAAACTCAAACAAGGGAGTACTATTTTGAAATTAACCCTCAATTGTAATACCTCACATCAAAGAGACTTCATATATACATATTTTTTGAGTTAGAATAAAGTTATACACATTAATTATCGATTACTTAAGCAAGATTTTAAAATTTAATTTGTTAAAAGTGGTTATCGAGAAATAGATACAACGAGAAAGGTAAATAAAATTACTATCATATGGAGTGAATCCTGAGAGTACTTTTAAAAAAATTAGGAAGTATTTTCAGAGTAAATTAAGAGGATGAAGATTATTATTAAGGTTAAGCATGCTTAAATATTTATATGGGGACTAATGTAAACTTAATAAGTATTATTAAGTGATTAATTAATAGTGCGTTTGGCATTTTAGTGGCTAAATCCTAGCCGAACATCTATTTACCCTTTAAGTTAGGTGGCATGGATTTTTTTTACTACATAAGAGGTTATGCTTGGCACGAATCCACCAACTTAGGCATTTATATATAAATTACGAGATGAAGATTTGATCACATTTCTCTCATCTTATCTTTCTTCCTAGTGTCTTTTCCTTTCTTTGTCTTCTTAATCCAACTTTATTCATTTGTTCCTTGAATTTTTTTTTTTTTTTTTTTGATTTCTTAGAGGATCAAGTTCTTTTAAAGGTTTTAAGAAGATCTAAGGAAGTCTCAAATGTAGAAATTATTTTTAAGTCTAAACTCTAGTTTTAAGTGAGTTTATTTTTAATTTTAGAAAGTTAGTTGTTTGAAACTATATTTAGACTTTTATGATTCGATTCCATTTGTGTTAGAAATTTTATTTATGGTTTTTGGTTTATATCTAAGCTTTAGAATGGTATTTCACTTAGTAGTTTTTTTATTTGGTTTTTAGGAGACTTGACAACTGCCGAAAGTATAGTTTAGCTACTTCAACCAGGTAAATTCACAAATTGAAAACTTAAATTTGAATTTTGATGAATAATTATTTTAGAGATTTGATATCTGGGTAGAAAATAAATATAAATTTTAAAATGTATTATCTTGGTGAAAATTATTTGATTTCTTAGTTTGCAGTTCTTTTAAATTGGATGGGTTCTCCACTATATGTATTTAAATTTCATATTAGAAATGCATAGGAGCAGTGCTCCATGTAGGGAATTTTATAATTTTGTTGAAAATTACTTTTCTTGGAAATTATATGGAATTTCGAGAAATATATGCACTATCATGGCATATTTGTTAAACTTGTATTAGATTTGACATGAAAATATTTTAGTTCCTAAAAGCGTCAAAGGATTGCACTGTACGTGGCTTGTCCCTTGTACTAGGGCTTCTTCTAATAGCATGAATGGTATAGACTCTGGATTGTAGATCCACTTGAAAGGGAGTATGGTACTGGGGAGGTCTCAACTCAACCATTCTGCGTTTGTTTTAAGGAGGGACATCATCTTGTGGTGTTTCGATCGCCCTGTTGTGTGTCAAGAGGGGCTGAGAATTGGGGTTGGTCACCAGGTACGGGCGGATAGGTGTCCTAGAATCTCGTAACCCTATTTTTTATTTGGGACTGCATAAAATATATGTGATATCGAAAATTCGTATAGTTTTACGGCTAGTTTTGACCACGGGTTTCTAGATTTAGTTATGATGCAACGTATATATGTCATGATTTTGAAACCTGAGTTAGGAGATGCATTTGACTTTTTTTATTCACTCAAAGTTTCCAGCTATACTGAGACTCAGACATATATTTTGTACATATAATTCTGAATTTGGAAAAACAAAATTCATATTAAAATATATGTTTCTAAAGTTTGAATGTCTATTATTCTTTTTAATGATTTTTCTAACTCATAGCATGCATCTGAACTTACTGAGCTTTCTGGCTCACACACTATTTTATTACTTGTTTTCAGATGATCTGGAATATGGAGTGGAATATGGGTTTTGTCACTATCCTCTATCTGAAGAACTTTACTAGCATAAGCGATGTGTATGTTTTCTGAAACTTCTTCGTACCTCTTCCTTATAGGGAAAGTTTATGTACTTCTAACTTTTGATATAAGTTTTTAAGTAGATGTATTAGTATAGATTATGTTGGATCTAATTATATTAGTTGGATTTATCACTGCTACATATCTATGTTATTTTATTTATTCACTTTTCGGATGAGTTTGTCTTTGTACATCTTAGTGCAGAGAGGCATGTTTGTACCTTACTCAGCCGTAGTTGACCTAGTGGAGGGGTTGGAAGTATCACAATTGGTACCAAAGCTCTAGGTTTGGTACTAGGTTTGAATAAGTAGATCCTAGACGAGTAGTAGAATCCAATGACCTTGTTTTATATTGTTAAAAGAAATTTAATTTTCTTTTTCATTGTGGGATCTATCTAGTGGGATACAATGTCAAATCAAGGGTTGTAGGCACGCAATACGTACATGTTGATACATTAAGCCATTGGAATTGATGATAGTTCAAGTGAGTTAGCACCATGTATTGAGGAAGGGTTAGCACCATGACCGCCCTATTTATTGAGAAAGATCATCTTTGAAAGACTTGTAACTCCATTGTGGGACTTGTATCTAGAGCTCTTGGGATAGGAATTGTTTAGGAGAACCCCCCATATTACAACTAAGTAGCAAGGTGTAGTACACATAGAGCGAGAGCGAAACTCTTGCCAAGCACATGAAATATTTCATACTGATTTATGTCTTTCACTCTTTGATAATACTAGTGTGTCAGTATCACCACAGAGAGAGCATTCTCATACTCATTATGTACTCAATGTATACAATATAAGCAAAATCTTAATAGGCCAATTATTTCTGGTAGAATGGAGGTGAGTTTGATAGGATGGAACTCATATTGAATTAAACTTCATAAGGAAAAATGTCAAGATGCAACAGTGATAGATAGATTGGAAGGTTAATTACTTAGGATTCAAAATTTTAGAATTATTGGTGAATGGAGATCGACAATCTGATATAAGAGAAGGGAACAGTTGATACAACATTTATAGATTTTTATTATTATTATTATTATTATTATTATTTTTTGTGTTTGTTATGGACTTCTTCCATGATAATACGTTGAGCATGAATACCAAGATCTTCAGGGATCTGACATACTTACATTGAGAGTGGTATACTAGCATTATTTTAGAAGCCTCTCGTTTACACTAGAGATATATGCACGTGTGTAGGTATCAATCTAGTATTGTTAGTTCTTTATCTCTCGTATATAATCTGGAGGAGCTTGGGGTCTTGTTTGACCACAAATATGTACAATATATTTGAGACTTATTTGGTGTATACAGAGAGATGATATGATTTATCTATATTAGAGATTTGTACAGGCTCTGTCTCATATACTGAAAAACTATGTCAACTTTGTTTTCATAATGTTAGAATCGATGTGGTGCAATATCTAATATAGGAATTCCATATTATAAATAATTACCCACCTACCGATGAGTATGATATTTTGATTAAAGATATGGCGTTCTGTAAGGACTTAATTACCTTATCATTTGAAGGGTATGATGTGATAGTAAGAATGAACTAGACACGACATTCATATGGATTGTTGGTGAATGTTGGTGAAGTTTAGCCAGTTAATGTTTGTTGTTATTACAGAAAGATGTCTAACACAATTTCAAAATTAGTTTGATCACAAGTTAAAGTTGGAATCTATATCAACAGTAAGTGAGTATTTAGAGATGTCTTACTGAAGAAATTGACAACCTTGCCTTCAAAATAGGAACTAGTGCCTAGAATAGAATTAATATCAAGTGATGAACGCATATCTTGAACACTATAACATATGGCACAAGAACTAAGAGAATTGAAGGAACAATGGTAAGGTCGGATGCAACAAGAATATTTTTTTTCCTAATATTTTCTTGGAAAGCACCAGTTCTGTTCGTAATAGGAGCCATAGGATACATACAAAATAATACCAAGGAATAAATCATGTGACCATAGGGCAAAGAAGTAGCCACTTCTCCTTATCGATGAGCTAGCTAATCAATCTTTAGCAGTAGGTTATCATCTAAGCTGGACTTAAAAGCGAGTATTGCATGTATGAACCAAAGAGAAGAATATATTTATGACTTCTTTCAATACGCAATCCAATCACTATGAGTTTATGGTTTATTGTTCATATTAACCAATATACTCGCAACTTTTTTTGAATCTGATGCATAGAGTTTGATGCTCTTACTTAGATAAGTTTGTAGTAATTTTTATTGACATCATCCTTGTGTACTTACCCGACCTCAAGGCACAAGAGAAACATTTTCAAATTGTGTTACAAATCTTACAGTAAAATAAATTATATGCAAAGTTTAGCAAATGTGAATCCTAGATGAAACAAGTCACTTTTCTGGGACATATAGTTACTCAGGAAGGTATATCAATAAATCTAGCCAAGTAGAAGCAGTAACATGCTAGGAGCAGCACAAAAACCAACCAACCGGGATGAATCTTTCTGGTGTGGTAGGGTGCTATAGATAATTTACTAAGAATTTTTCCAAGATCTCGGCACTTTTAACCTAAGTAACGCAGAAAGAAACCGAATTTAGGTGTGCAGATATATGTGAGAAAAGTTTTCAGGACCTGATACAACACTTACAACAACACTAGTTATAGTATTCCGAGACACAAGCAAAGAATATTTTTGGTATATTGATGCATTAAACAACACTAGTTATGGTATATTTTTGGTACTAATGCAGGATGAAGAAGTGGTTGCTTACTTATATCTTTAGAAAACTGAAGGACCATGAACGAAACTATCCCACCTATGATTTAAAGCTTGCTACCATTGTTTTTGCATTAAAGAAGTTTAGACGTTACTTATACGAAGCCAAGTATAAGAGTTTCACAGATCACAAGAGTTTGAAATATTCATTCTCACAAAAATATTTAAAAAATGATGTTGTTGATACCTTGAATATAGAAAGGTAAAATAGCAAGTCTTACTTTATTACCCTCACTACAACAAGAAAATCAAGGATGACGAAGAAATAATGTCGAGTTTTAAGAGTTTAGGCGGCATGTACAATGAACTTGCATATAGATTTAAAGGTAAAGTGTGCCAGTGCCCTAAAATTTTCTATTTTTTGGTTTTTAACCTCAAATTAAAAAATGGCAAGTTCTAAACCATACCTTCAGCTTGAATATGCTCAAAGCCTCTGTTTTCTTCTTCAATACAAAGTCTAACAATAAGCTCTTCCAAGTTCATCTTCTTTCGATTATGTTTAAGCTAATTCTTGAAATCCTTCCAATCAGTAGGCAACTTCTCAATTGTAGCAGCCAATTTGAAGGTTTCACTTAGAATCATACTTTCAGTTTGAATCTCATGCAATATAACTTAAAGCTCTTGCACCTAACTAGTAACATTCGTAGAATCCACCATCATATAATCAAGTAATCTGCCAACCACAATTTTCTTTGCGCCAACATTATCTATTTTATATTTATGGTTATCCAAGGGTTTCCATAGTGCTTTTGTAATTTTATGAGCACTATAGATACTATACAAGGAGTCATGCAAGCCATTCATACGTAGATAATCAAAGTGTTTTCGAGCATCAACCGCATTGAAAACTTGCATATCTGTTTCACCCTCAGATGAATTTGGAGCATCATTGGTCAAGAATCTCTCAAGATTCATAGTTGTCAGATAGAACAACATCTTTTAGGGCCACCTTTTAAAGTTCGTACCGCCGAACCTTTCTGGTTTCTCACTTCTCACTATGGTTAGTAGAAACCATAGGAGGAGTAACCACTATATGCACTTGCAAAACGATAAGAGCTGTTAAGCCTATACCAATAAAACCATCATCCATAGGTACATGAAGAGCATCATCAGCTGCAATATTTGAATACTCAAAATAAATACGTTTTAAGAATGTAGGAAAAATTAATTCAAAAAGAGTATAAAAATAAATATTCAATATGGTGAAAAAACAATAATAATACCAAACAAAATTGAGGTTATAGAAGGAGAAGAAAACAAACAACTGAGGCTTGTGCGTAACACAATTTCCTTAAAATAGATTCGTCTCCTCCAGTATATATCCACAAAGTTGTACTGGACGTCTATATCCAAAGATACAATGGATACGATGAAGTAGTTACGCTTTTTTTCTTGCCTTTCCAATTTTGTCCTCAATTGAGTTGATTAATCAACTCAATGTTGATCCATATAACTTTATTGCTTTGTAAATTTCTAACTTATAAAGGAGATGATGATTCTAAGTTTATTTTGATGATATGGTCTAAGGATCACAAGGAAGGCTCTGTTCTGAATATTATTGTGTGTCTAACTTTATTATTAGTTTTATGTTTTGTCCACAACTTGAGGTATGGTTTGATTCTTTTTTTTTCCTAGAAAAGTATGATTTTATTCTTGTTACTTTATGTAACTGGTTCTATGGTTATCCCAATTTAACAACTTTTCTCTTTCAATATGTTAAGGAAAAAGTTTAGGAATCGTTTAGGTATAATGGTCTTAGCCCATTTCATATCAATTGATAACCTTCTTATGAATTCTCCGTGTCTTATGGAAAATTCTTATTATTGCAAACGAATCCATTTAGGACAACTCAAGATTTACAAAAGAAATGTCTAATATAAAAAAGGCTTCACGCTCACAAAGCTATCTTTAGACAAACCTTAAGGGAAAAAATGTAATTAATATATTAAATAAAATAAGAGAGATTGACTATAATTAACCAGAAACTATTTTAACTTTTCTCATTTAGCCATAAACATTTATTTTATCTTTTTACACCTATAAACTATTTTTTGGTTACCAAAAATATCAAATCTTCTCTTAGCCAAAACTCTTAAGGAAAAGCTCTAACTTTTTCTCTAGTCAGGCGATTATTCTTTGATTCTCACTGATCGTGTGTTATAAGAGGTTGAGAGAATACTCTTGAAGGTCTGAAAATATGTGCAGTGGAATGAGAAGGAGTGGAAGACTTGCTGGACTCCATTCATTCAGACATCAAGTGGAGAAGAATGTGCCAAGAATAATCGTTCAATTGATGCAAACTTTGCAAAAGACTTTTTCCGAACAACCTAGCAAGTTTATTGCACCAAATGGTATAAAGGTTCACTTTTTATCTTCCACTGCATCTCTGATATCCCTTCACTTTATTTATTGTGGTTTCTCTATAAAGGTCTAGCAATATCTGCCCTAAGGACAAATGCATTTAGATATCAGTTTAGACGTAAAAAATCTCATTCATTCTATATTATCTGATTTCAGCAAAGAGGATGCATCTATTTTGCTACTATTGCTTGACTGATCTAGTATGCAAGGTACATACTAGCTCATACACGAAAGAGAATGTTCAATGAAATTGCAATAGCCTTACAATCTTTGAACGTGACTGAAGAGTTCTTCACCTTCACCCTGAATTCTAGTTGTCCTTTCAATGCCCTTGCATCTATTGCACTGCACCAAAAATAGATCTCACCAGAATATGGAATTAAAGGTAAATGCTAATGTTGTCTTTTTTTGAAAGAAAGACAGGCATTGATATTTTGGTACGGAAAAATTGAGTATTTTTTGGGCCAACTTCCTCCAATATTTTCTTCCATTTTTCAGTCCAATTCTTTCTTTTTATAACCCAATGATGATGGGCCTCAGCTAGAGAGTAGGTTTCTTTGATCAGGTCAAGAGACGCCCGGACCGGTCTGGGCCGGCCACCCGGACTGCCCGTTAGTGACTCTCTTTTTAATACCTTGCCTCCTCGTTTCTTGTGCAGTATCTCCTCCTCCCTTCTCTTGACTGTCTCTTCATTTCTGTCTTTTTGAGTTCTGCTTGAACTCTTTCAATTTCTCTTGCTTTCTTCCTTGCTAGCGCTTCTCTCTCAGTCTGTCGGCGTTCTCTGTAACTCTGTCCCTTGCCGGTCTTCTTCTTTCACCATTGCATGTTCCTTGTTGTGTTTAGAGAGAGAGTGAGCCAAGAGAAAGAAAGAGAAATAGAGAAGGGATTTGCCGGTAACTCTTGTCACGGCTGAGGCCGATTCTGAGGGTGCCATTTTCGATCTACCCGTCCCTTACTCACAGCGCCTCGACGTGGCGCTGTCGCTGCTCGGCGACCGTTCATCTGCCTGGTGACCGTTCATCTGCTCTGCTTCGGTCATCTCTTTAGGTTTGATTCCCGCCGACGGTTTCTACCGTGGTAGTGGTAAGTGATATTCTATATTATTTACTTTTTGCATTTTTGGTATTAACCATTTATTAATTTTTGCAGGTTGTCTCTTTGATTCTTGGATCGGACTGTTTTGTGTGAAGAGAAATTCTTCTGTAATAGATTATTTTTTCCGCTGTGTTTTATTTTTTGGGCATGTAATAGTAATTAGATTATTGTAATAGTAATTAGTTTTCTTCTATAGTATTCCCCTTCTTGCAAAGGTTGTTCCTGTATCGGAAACTATACAGTTGTTTGTAGTGAGTTGTGAGGTATTAAGAAAGATACATTGTGGGCTCGTCTTACTCAAAAAAATTGTTGATTGAAAGTGATTCGCTAGGAGCGTCAAGGGTCCCAAGACTTGTTTTGATGACATCTATGAATTGGGAGTTCTAACTTCAAACTTCCTAAGAAAGGTAGATAAAACATCCATTGACTTCCTTCATGTAAAAAGAGATAGCAATGTTCACATCTACCTTTTAAGACGTAGAATTACCATGAACATCTAAAGGATAATGTAACTTTGGAATTGACCAAACACATTCTACAAAATATAATTCGTGCTATGTTATTTTATTTTACTTAATTATTTTTCATAAAAATTAAAAAAATATGAAATCAATATGTTTTTTATAGTAAAACACTTATAATATTTTTTTATTAATTTATAAACTTCCTATTGTAAGGGTCTATCTTCTCTCTCTTTTCTCTATATTTTAAAACTTTATCAAATATGAATAGATTTAAATTTTAATAATTACTGATACATTAGATGAATAGAGTATTTTTAAAAAGAGAATTTATAAAAAAAATTATCTTCTAATATAAAATTTAAATATAACAACTTAATTTTATATTATGAATCATAATAACGTTTATCATTCTTTCTCTTAAAAAAAAAAAAAAAAAGTCAGTTAATGAGGAGACACCGCATAATTATGGAGCAATTTAATTTTCCCCTGTGACATGAATGTTATAGGTAGGTTTGGTCCCAGGGGCTTATCATTTCTCATCTCAAGGAGACAACCTTCATTTATTAAGCGCACCTAAGCATTTTCTTATGAACAAAAGATCCACTTATCCATTAACCAACCTTAAGATTTAAGTGTAATCCTTTTCAAGACCAAAACTTGTTGGAGTCAAAATCACAGATCATGACTCCGAACAACCTCTATAATCGAAGAAATTATGAGTGTGCTGCAGCTACAGTATTACTTCCTCCTCCAATAAAAAATATAATGAGTTTTAAACCCAAGATGTTGAAGAACATAAACTTTTTATAATTTTTAATTACATTTATTAAATTTTCTTATCTTTACTTGTCTTTTGATTAATTTATTTTATTTTTTATTTATAAAGGATAAAAAAAGTATCATAATTAAAAAAATTTATCTTATTTTTAAAACTTTTAATCAATATGTAAAAATAAAAAATCCCTAATGATTAAAAGGGAAGTATTTAAAAAGGAAAAGAGGGAAAAACCATTATCCTCCTAGTTGGGGATTTCTTCTATCCCTCCAAAGTCATTATCATGCGCATCATCTATGCAGCTTTTGACTTTAATGGGATATTATGAGTCAAGGGATGGCCATCTGTATCCCTTAATGATTTTGATATCTATCTTTTTGTAGATCACAAACAATTCAAAACTTATAGGTATAAGAATAAGATGAAGAAGATAATAATGTTCGAATTTAAAAAACTAGGGATGACAATTCTTGGTTCATCTGCACCAAGTGATTTAGAACGAAATATATATATATATATATAGGATTTTGATAAATTATATGCATATATATATATATAGGATTTTGATAAATTATATGCATATATATATATAGGATTTTGATAAATTATATGCATATATATATATATAGGATTTTGATAAATTATATGCATATATATATATATATGGAATCCCAGCTTAACGAACTAGTTGATGATTTTATATTGTCTTATTATTTTAATGTAGAATTGAAGCTATGGATGTGGTAGCGTTGGTTGGGCATAATTGGTGCATACATATTCCCTGAAGCTACCAGTCTGCCCCACTCATCTTCCCCTTCCCTACTCTTTGCAAAATAGACACAAGGGATACCAAGACAAATAACTCTAGTGGATTATCCAATTTGTAAACAAAATTTTATTGATCCAAGAAACAAATGTATTTTCAAGTTCGAATCCAAGACTCCAGTGAGTATTTCTGACACTAAATTACTAGTTTGGCATATATGATTTGCAAATTGATAGTGTTTTTTACTTTAATTCTCGTTTTATTGAAATTCAAAAAGTATATTTAGATAAAATTTTATTATTATCATAAAATTAATATATACAAATATATAATGATGTTCAGATAGGTTCATTTATAAGATTTTTATTAATTAGTTACATCTTTTCAAAATTTTGTGAAGTTGATTTGTGAAATTGATTATTATATAAAACACCATTTGTGTTAATGGTTTAATTATATTTTTAGTTAAAAGCTTTATATTTATTAATACCATAATTTTATCTCATTTAAAATTTCTCTTAAAAAATATTATTAATATTGTCATAAATAAAATGTAGAAATTCAATATAACTTTTTTTATTTGAATAAATTTTTTTCTTTACTCTCACATTAAAATATACAAGTAAAAAAAATAATTAAATAGACTAAATTTTTTTCCTTATAAAAATATATGTATAAACAATTCATTTAATATTCTCTTGACGTATTAGAATAACATGAAACAAGTGGAATAATATTTTAAAATTTTAAAACAAAATTTACACACCCAAAACTACTTATAACAATTTTCTGTAAAATTTGCCAAATTCGAACCGAAATTATGTTCGTCATCCCATTTATAGGCATAAATTTTATTTATTGATTTATAGTGAATAAGTTTTATTTTATTTTTATTCAATAGCAGCATATGTAATTTATGTCTATCATATAGTGTCTACGGATATAAATATAAGGAAAGTAAAAATGGAACAGCCTCAGAAAACAACTAAATGAAAACCTTTGAAGAAAGGTAAATTGTAAAAATAGTTTCTCTCTGTTTTTTTTTTTTTTTTTAAGTCAAGCTGATACACAAGTTTGTTTTCTTAAATTGAGTTCATAGACAAATATCTTATTAGAATTAGAGAACTAATGCCCAAAAAAGAAAATTAGAGGACTATTTTTACAATTTACTCTGACAAAAATAACTCCAAAAAAAAAAAGAATATTTGAACTTTGAAGAATAAAAAAACCAGGGGCAAATGAAACCATGGGCTTTTTGCAAACTTAAATGTGCGTGAAAAAACAACCAAAAATCAGTGGTAGCGGAAAGTGCCAGAACAGCATAAACTAGAAGCCGTCAACAAAACAAGAACTACAAGTGTATTAATTTCTGGGTAAATGTGAAAAAATGGGCAAATCAATCAAAAGCAAAACAAGAACGAAACAACTCTTGAAACGATCCAATATATATACACAGGCGATATCAGAAGACGACTAATATTTGCTAGTCATCATATATATTAATCTCATCATATATTTGGGGATATACAAAATACAGAACATTTCACATGACCCATATTTTAAAAGCAGAAATTTCTTCCTATTAAACAATCCCTTCAAAGTTGAGAGATCAAAGAACAGGAAAAATTAGGAGAATCAACCAAAGGATCGCGCGATTAAAAAGAAAAAAAGCCCACGCCCCTTTTATGTAGATTCAACAGATTTTGGGGAAAGAGAAGGGATGTTATTATTGTTATTGTTGGCGGGCATTGATTTTGATCTCTTGAACCAAGCGGTGGAACCAGACCGATGAAATCTGCACCTGAAAGAGCCCTGATGCGTTGTTGGCGAACAGAGACACTGCTGCCCTCCTTTTGGTGAATTACCGGAATCTCCATTTGGGCTTTTTGGAGAAGTTGTTGTTGTGGTCACAGTAACCTTTGTACGGGAAGCCATTTTTCACTGTTTCTTATTTAATATCCGGAAGAGAGAGAGAGAGAGGGAGAGAGGAATTGGAATTGAAGAAGACAAGCAGAGGGCAAAGGCTTGTGTCCTTGTATTTATAGGAGGATTAAATAAATACTAGTGGTAAAATGGGGTTTATCTTGAACAAGTTTTTTTTTTATTTTTTGAAGTAGGAAAAAGGTTTGATTTTCCTTTTTGGCTTGTTCTGAGCAATCATGGAGCGCTCTCCCATCCCTGGGATATGGACTATACCTCACTCCTCTCTTTCCTCTTTCCTTTTTTTTTTAATTAAAAAAATAGAATAATGATAACGTGTGACGTGATTTAATAGAAAATAAAAATTTCATGAATAAGAATATAAATGTGATAATAAGATTTTCTTTTTCTTCTATTTGGTCATACAAATTATAGACATGACTCTAAATTTAAAATATTTTTTTTATTATTATAATTTTCAAATAATTTATAAGAAATTATTAAGGTTCGCTAATCTCTTCTCAATCCTCAAACTTGCCTGACTCTCTCCATCCGATTCTTTGCACGTCTCTTCTTGTCAAGAAGGAGATGAGATTTACATTGGAGTTTCTATATTGGTCGGAAAATTTTCCTTTAGCTTTTTTTTTTTTTTTATTCTAAGTCAATTTTTATCCAAAATCTTCTCTTTAGAGCCTTTTTTTGTTAGATCTACAACATATTTGGCATGGTTTCTTTATTTATTTATTTTTTTTTTCAAATCAAGTTTGTTTCTTCAAAGCTGGTCTTATTATCCCACCTAACTCCCAAAAGCCCTAATCTAGTCTTTCTTGTATCCTTTTACTCGAAGTAGATTTACGCTCCTCTTCAATGCTTCATCTCTATCCTAGGCAATCTTCAAAAAAACTTATTCACCTAGAGATTTTCGGATTGTCGCTTTATACTGATGGAGATACACGAGTTGAGTTTGTTCTATATCAGTTGATGGAATAGATTGAGATATAGTTATAAGGTGTTGAAAGAAGAGTTAGAATGTGTTTGTTTATTGTATTATACCTAATTAGGGTTATGAAATTTGGGTTTATATTTATTTTCTGTTACCGTAGGTAGTGAAGGACTTGTATGCTACTCCGTAGTGTGATTATTTTTGGTTGTTCTATCATAAACTATTTATTCAAAAAAAAAAGTCCAAATAATTGATTTTTCTAGCTTTCGTTAAAAAATAATTACATTTTTTTATGAATTTAAAAAATAATCACGTGCCACTTACATAATTTATTTTTATGATTCTATTTGATTTCCAAAATTATAAATACGACATATTTTTAGTTGTAAAACACTTTTTTTTTTCTTTTGTCATTGTAATCCTTAAATAACTTAGGAGGATTTTATAAAGTTTAGTTTCCCTCACCTCACCTGTCTTATCGTCATTAATAATAACACATACACTACTCAGTTACTTATTATAAAAAAATAAAATAGGCAACATGTACATTACTTAAAAAACTTTTCAGCATAACAAACATGTAAGGATTAAAAATAAATATTCAATCATTATGTGATATAAATGAACTAAAAGATTTACTTAACATTTAATTTAAATATGATTAAATAGCAAAAGTGCTACTTAGTAATAGAAACTCGAAGAGATAGATAGAAAGAAGTTTTATGAATTACTTCGACATAAAATAAAAAATGATCGAGGTAAGACGAAAAAAGTTGCATCTGGTCTTGTACTTAAATCAAGATCTCCTATTTTCTTTTATCTGATTAAAATAAGATTGTCAAAACTGAACAAAATAAAATTTTCATTTATTTATAAAAAAGCCGGCCTACGGTAAACTATTTCGCAGGAGAATTATTTCATTTTGTAGTATGCAGTTTGATTAATTTTTTATCTAGTTAAATTATGTGTCAATTTTTGTATGAAATGTTTGGGGAAAATAAATTTTGTACGAATGTTGGCTTTCAAACTTTTGCTTTTGGCCTCATTCTCGAAGTTAAAGTTTGCTTCTTCAATAAATTTTAAAATTTTTAAAATTATTAAGTTACTATAATTAATATATTTTATTTAATAATTGGACAATTTAATAGAATACTGTGCATGAAAAAATTCGGCCAAGAGTAATCCATTGTTTTTGTTTGAAAAGCCAATGGGAATGGAAAAAGGAGGGGAGGAGGAAATAGATAAAAGGGGTGGGGGTGGGGTTGGGTATGGGGGTGCGGGAGCACATGGCGTTGGAGAGAAGCTGACGCGAGTGGTGCATGAAAGAGATGAGGTTTCATGTGGTTCTACGTACACGTTTCTCATTCTCTGCTCTCATCTTCTCTCCATGTCATCAAAATCAACTCTTCATTTTTCTCTATTAACCCAACCCAACCAAACCACTGCTAATGACACCCGGAGAGCATGCAAAAGATTCTAACTCCCCAAATCTATGGCCGCGTGTCACAATTATTGATTGATGCCTGCCTGCCTGCCTATCTCTCTTAACTTAATCTGATTAGTTTTATTAATCAAAATTGAGGTCTGGAGCCTGCCTGCCTAGCTACCATAATATACAATTAACCAGCTATACTTATTGATCTATTGTGGTGTGTAGGCTTTGGCTTTGCCAACGCATAAGCCTTGGTTTGGATTGGGTTTCATTTCAAAATCTAATAAGATTTTTTTTTTTTTTAATTTTAAGATTCATTTTTTTCATAAATAATTACAATTTTACGAATTTTTAATAAACATCTTCATAACTAAATTTTGTCTAAATAAAACCTTATTACGTCATTTAACTAAATAAAAAACGATCAAAATATGTATTGCGGTTACGGTGATGATCATGGTGATTAAACTAAAAGTTTAAACTAACATATGCATGCTTGCCACGGGAAGAAAAGTTTAAACTTTTATTTATATTTTTATTTTATTTTATTTTAAAACCTCAATGGCAAACTTTTTGTTTTATTTTATTGATATTTTTATTATTATTTTTTAAATTTTTTGTTAGAGTTAGTTTTGGAAATAAATTATATGAAGTCTAAGTTTTCTAAGTTGTCTCTACTTTTTCCTTAGCCATGAACTAAATCCAAATGCTTTATGATTTCTAATTTGCCTAAATGTTCTATACTTTATATTATTCTATTCTTATTTTTTGCATTTTTAGAAACGATGTATATGGGATCCAGCCTACTTCATGACCAAGATAAAGATGGCATGGGAGTCAAAGACGAAAGACCAATTGAAGATTTGTTGGGCGACGCCATAGATTGATGAGAAGTACTGGACTGAGATGTGGAATCATGGGAATACCCCTGTGTATAAAGCCCAGTCCGAATAGAATAAGAGGACCCAGACTCAGGGACAGGGAGGATGGGGAGTTGGAAAGCACACAGGTGGTTCCATCTCATTCACAGAGACGATCACGAAGAATGTAGAAAGTTTATTTAATATTCAATGATTCTATTAAATTAAACTAACTTAGAAAAAATGATATTCCTTTTGTTGTTGTGTTACAGCAAAAAGATTTGACTGAGAGGTTCTCCCGAAGCAAGTACTTGGAGGAGTATCACAAACATCAAAACGAGAGAAGAAGAGGGAGTACGTAGATTATGTCTCGGCAGAGTTCTAGGTAAGCTTAGTGTTGATTATAACTTAAGTTTATATAATGTTTGATAACTTGTAACTTTTAAGTTTATATAGTGTTTAAAGAAAAGGACAAATTCGACTAATATTTTATATTATAGGCGAAATTTTACGAGATCCGAAGGAAGGCCGAGGAGGATGCTCTGATGGTCGAGTACTGCTATGCCCGATGATCTCCAGCTGATGGCCATCGCAGCTAGTGGGATCAGCCTTGGTTATTTGTATGCAGCTTCTTAGGAGGCCGCTCACCTCATAGCCAAGAGCAGTCAAGCTGCAGCTGGACTGGTGCCGTATTGTTTGGATCACAAGCAGAGACTTATGCAGAGGGTGGAGGATGTTGTTTCTAGAGTATCTGCTATCTTTGACGAGCATATGATGCGGCTATTCGAGCATAACCCTCTGGTGTACATTTCATTCCCGCAAATGATGCCCTTCATCAAAGCTTTGATGACTATTGATCCTTCCATATTTTTATTGATTGCAGCAGCAACGGGGACCTCCGAGGTGCCGCCGCAAGATTTTAGTACTCCCACCCCCCTCTCCCCTCTATCCATGCTCCAGGTCCCACCTCTCCTTTATCCGACCCACGGATGGTGCTCCCCTACACACACACATACACACACATATATATATATATGTATATTGGTGGATGTTTATGTTTAGTTTATTAATTCTATATTTAGTTTATGAGTTTTTTATGTTTGATGGATGTTTTACATTTAGTTTATGAATGGTTTATATTGCTGTTGTTGGTTTTTCTGCATTTCACAAAGTTTTGGTTCTGTTTTAAATTATATAAAAAAATTATTACCGACGAACCGACCACACTATATTTTTATTTTTTCTAGGCATTAAGTTACAGACCGAGTAATCGTTTGTAGAGGTCGTTGGTAAGTGGTACCGACGGGACCTGGATGTGACGGTAAGACCGTCTGTATTTGTTCCCGACGACTTCTGCCCCATCAGTGTGTGTTACCAACGATACCCATCCTTCGGAAAGAAAATTAAAATAGGTCCCAAAAATTCCGTCAGTAAACTGGTCGGAAATATGTCTTACCGATGACGCCTTGTTGGTAACGGTTGTTACTGATGGACAGGGCTGTAAACGGGTCCAAACCCTCTAGGTACTCTCAGACCTAGACCCATACTCTTATAGTGAAACTTGGATCCTGACCTATACCCAGACCCTCCAGGTATAAAATTTATAGACCCAGACCCAACCCTTCAGGGTCCAGGGTGTTAGTATATGCCCTAAGACCAATTGACTCACATTTATGATTTATGAAGCATGTAGTTTTTGAATTGTATTTTATGCTCTTGGTCATCAAGTATGTGGCTTGATAGTAAAACCCTTATTGCTAATAAAATACTATTCTTATTTGTCCCTAGTTTATTACATCTTGTAAACTAGTGTAAAGTTGATTGATGGTCAAGTTTTACTGATCATGAATATGAGATATAAAATCAATTCATAAATACATATTGAGAGTATTGTATTGGACATGACCCAAAGTGAAGAAGAAATATGGCATGGGTTTAAGTTATAAGTATTTCTTCTCATTTTTATATTTGGTGTCCTTTGACCTAATGTTTCTAATGTTTCTTGCATGGGGAGAAAATATGTTTTGACATAGTCAAACATCACTTTTAATTAAGTGATCATTATGACTATTGGTTGGCTTATTTTCTCATCATGGCTTGAATATTGGAGATAGTGAAAGGGATTTGTCCCTCTCTTTTTAGAGAGAGATATCCATGGGCCCCTTGATAAGGAAGACTGGAAAATATGCATGGCTATGCTCAAATAAGTATTAATAAGGTGTTATTAATATTATTTGTTGGAACAATCTGCCTGGTGATCAAGTAAATGGTTAATTAAGTTTTATAAGGATGACTTGATCCATGCCTTATACTTAATTAGGATATCGTGTGACAAAAGGACTAAATATTAAATCTGATGCTAGGTTATTATTACATTTACTTAACTTGAGTAAGCATAATGTCTTACTAGAGGCCGCTTATGTTTTGTGAATAAATGTCTAGGGCATTTTTCATTCACGGCCAACGTTAAGTGAACCTAAAGGGTCACACGCATAGACGATTTTGTGAGCATAATGTCCACGTTCAATGAATCTAGATTGTGTCCAGATTCATTGAACGTATAGAAAAGGGGAATCAGATTCCATATTGTATTTTCTGGTAAGTTAATAAGTAATTAATTTTATTTAATCGAATAAATGAAATTAATTACTTAATATTACTCATCCAACCGTTGGATGATTATAGGAATAGAATTTTCGGTCATTTTCTCTAAAACCTTTAAAACTATGTTAATAACATTGTCCTATTTCCCCTGTCCTTTGTACTAGATGATCAAGAAAGACGAGAATGTGAATCAAATCCAGAACGAACTACAAGATTGCATACTACCCAAAGTTTTAGAAGAAAGAGATATGATGTGGGATGAAGTGAAACAATATAGTGAGAAGAACACGCTGTTGAACATTGAAGAAGAAGATAGAAGCACTTGATGAAGATATACTTTTAAAAGAAGGTCAAAGCACTATATTGAAAGATGCTCTTGGTAATAAACCCTTTGATCTTCTTGCAAGTCCACATTCTGTTGATTATTTTCTAGTGAAATAATAATATATTGGGGATCAAAATTAATATTTAATTCAGAATGATTTTTTTTATTTTGCATTACTTCCCTCGTGGCTTGTATTAGTCACATCCCCCACTTTGTTGTTCTTCTTTTGTCTCCAAAAATGATGTCACTTAATACAGACCATATAGTTTATGATACTCCTTTCGGCTCCCATAAAATAATCATTTTACCCTCATTGAGTATATTAGATTTTATTTACATTGGACGAGATTAAACTGTCATTAGATAGCAGTTAGGGTTTTGATATTGACAGCTATAAAAGGTTATGTTAACCTTTTCTTGGTGGCTATCCTTTATCTTATTAAAGAAAAACAAAACCCTAAACCCTAGAACGACGATATAGTATCTAGCCTCCTCTCTCCGAAATACAACCGACTACCAAATAGTCAGGATCAGTTCTTAACAGTTTTCAGAACACAGAAGGGGCTAGCATCCCGATTGCTTGCAGAGGAGTTCGTCGCATGGATACCAGTAGAGGGCGAAACGTACAAAGCAACGCCTCCACAACGAACAATCAAAACATTAAGGTAATTTCTATCAAAATATGTATTGCTATTACGGTGATGATCATGGTGATTAAACTAAAAGTTTAAACTAACATATGCATGCTTGCCACGGGAAGAAAAGTTTAAACTTTTATTTATATTTTTATTTTATTTTATTTTAAAACCTCAATGGCAAACTTTTTGTTTTATTTTATTGATATTTTTATTATTATTTTTTAAATTTTTTGTTACAGTTAGTTTTGGAAATAAATTATATGAAGTCTAAGTTTTCTAAGTTGTCTCTACTTTTTCCTTAGCCATGAACTAAATCCAAATGCTTTATGATTTCTAATTTGCCTAAATGTTCTATACTTTATATTATTCTATTCTTATTTTTTGCATTTTTAGAAACGATGTATATGGGATCCAAATCTACTTCATGACCAAGATAAAGATGGCATGGGAGTCAAAGACGAAAGACCAATTGAAGATTTGTTGGGCGACGCCATAGATTGATGAGAAGTACTGGACTGAGATGTGGAATCATGGGAATACCCCTGTGTATAAAGCCCAGTCCGAATAGAATAAGAGGACCCAGACTCAGGGACAAGGAGGATGGGGAGTTGGAAAGCACACAGGTGGTTCCATCTCATTCACAGAGACGATCACGAAGAATGTAGAAAGTTTATTTAATATTCAATGATTCTATTAAATTAAACTAACTTAGAAAAAATGATATTCCTTTTGTTGTTGTGTTACAGCAAAAATATTTGACTGAGAGGTTCTCCCGAAGCAAGTACTTGGAGGAGTATCACAAACATCAAAACGAGAGAAGAAGAGGGAGTACGTAGATTATGTCTCGGCAGAGTTCTAGGTAAGCTTAGTGTTGATTATAACTTAAGTTTATATAATGTTTGATAACTTGTAACTTTTAAGTTTATATAGTGTTTAAAGAAAAGGACAAATTCGACTAATATTTTATATTATAGGCGAAATTTTACGAGATCCGAAGGAAGGCCGAGGAGGATGCTCTGATGGTCGAGTACTGCTATGCCCGATGATCTCCAGCTGATGGCCATCGTAGCTAGTGGGATCAGCCTTGGTTATTTGTATGGAGCTTCTTAGGAGGCCGCTCACCTCATAGCCAAGAGCAGTCAAGCTGCAGCTGGACTGGTGCCGTATTGCTTGGATCACAAGCAGAGACTTATGCAGAGGGTGGAGGATGTTGTTTCTAGAGTATCTGCTACCTTTGACGAGCATATGATGCGGCTATTCGAGCATAACCCTCTGGTGTACATTTCATTCCCGCAGATGATGCCCTTCATCAAAGCTTTGATGACTATTGATCCTTCCACATTTTTATTGATTGCAGCAGCAACGGGGACCTCTGAGGTGCCATCAAAAGATTTTAGTACTCCCACCCCCTCCCCCCTCTATTCGTGCTCCTGGTCCCACCTCTCCTTTATCCGACCCCACGGATGGTGCTCCCCTACACACATACACACACACACAGATATATTGGTAGATGTTTATGTTTAGTTTATGGATTCTATATTTAGTTTCTGAGTTTATGTTTGATGGATGTTTTACATTTAGTTTATGAATGGTTTATATTGCTGTTGTTGGTTTTTCTGCATTTCCCAAAGTTTTGGTTCCGTTTTAAATTATATAAAAAAATTATTACCGACGAACCGACCACACTATATTTTTATTTTTTCTAGGCATTAAGTTACAGACCGAATAATCGTTAGTAGAGGTCGTTAGTAAGTGGTACCGACGGGACCTGGATGTGATGGTAAGGCCGTCTGTATTTGTTCCCAACGACTTCTGCCCCATCAGTGTGTGTTACCAATGACACCCATCCTTCGGAAAGAAAATTAAAATAGGTCCCAAAAATTCCGTCAGTAAACTGGTCGAAAATATATCTTACCGATGACGCCTTGTTGGTAATGGTTGTTACTGATGGACAGGGCTGTAAACGGGTCCAGACCTTCTGGGTACTCTCAGACCTAGACCCATACCCTTATAGTGAAACTTGGATCCGGACCTATACCCAGACCCTCCAGATATAAA
Organism: Catharanthus roseus; assembly: GCA_028651295.1. Classification (NCBI taxonomy): domain Eukaryota; kingdom Viridiplantae; phylum Streptophyta; class Magnoliopsida; order Gentianales; family Apocynaceae; genus Catharanthus; species Catharanthus roseus. The sequence goes on from JAPQWS010000087.1 coordinate 1,873,771, forward strand.
ATTTATAGACCCAGACCCAACCCTTCAGAGTCCAGGGTAGGGTTTGGGTATACCTGTACCCCGTATGACATTTTTATATTTTTGCCTGTTAAACAAAAGTATATAAAACGATGTACAATCCTAAAATAAAAATTTTAACATGATTAATAGAATTTCGTCAACAGTTCTTTCAACAAGTACAATCATTTAACATCTCTAATTCAAATGATTAAAAGTTCAAATACACACAAAATCTTCACTATACATTAATCCAATAAAAATAAAAGTTCTAATTCAGTACAATATATTAATCAGAGCATTTGGAGACCGCTTGCTCCTATTTGTCTCCTACAAAAGAAACATAGAAGTATGTATATATTACAAGTGTATGTAGAGATAATTATGAATATGTACCTAAAGATAAAAAAAACTCACATCTATTTTCCTCTGCAAGTGCAACTGAAGTGATTGAAGAACTCTCAACAATATCATCATCATCATACTCTAGAAATAAAATAGATTAGTTAACTAATATAGGAGGGAGAAAAAAGAAATTAGAATTACAAAACAAAATACTTACTTTTATTTGTTGAAAGCTCAATCCAATCCGTTGTAGTTACCAATGCCTCAATCATTTTGGGAAGCAATGATGCACGTGTCTCATTAATCACTCTTCTCCCAACCCTAAATGCAGACTCTGATGCAACAGTAGTAGCTGGAATAGCTAAAATATCACGTGCCATCTTCTACTTTGGAGAGTTTGCTCTCCACCAATTCAAAATATTAAACTTCTTATTCCTAGGAAATACATGCTCTTCTAAATATTGCTCTATTTTTACTCTTTTGGTACACACGAATAGTAGTGGACTTATTTTTCTTATACCATTCATCAAAAGCAGAATAATCATCTTCCGATGTTCCTCCACTAGATGTGGGATTGGCCTACTGTCTTAATTACAATCTCAGTCTCAAATCAAAGTATCAAATCCAGAAACAGCACAAGTCAAACATTCCAGCTGAAATTAAACATAAACAAAACTGGGCAGCTCAAATCAGAAGAAACGGACTGCAAAAAATTGAACATGAACAAAATTGGGCAACTAAATATACAAAGAAAGAAACAATATTACTTGTCGAGACTTGGGAAGAAGATGGAAGAACAAAGTTCAGGAGAGAGCAGACGGTGACAGCTGGACCGATGGTACAGACAGACGGTGGTGGCGGAGGCGGGTATGGCTTCAGCTTTAGAGACATCCTGAACAGGTGAAGAAAAAGAGTGAGGTAAGAGACTGAGAGTGAGGTGAGAGGGTGAAATAGCAGGAAATGGTGGTGACTACCTCTGGTGTTGCAGACATACGACGACGGCGGGAATGGCTTCAGCTTTAGAGAGATCCTGAGCAGGTGAAGAAGAAGAGTGAGGTGAGAGGGAGAAGCAGCAGGAAACGGTGGTGACTGCCTCTGGTGTTGTAGATAGACGGTAGTGGCGGCGGTAAGGCTTAAGCTTCAGTAGGTGAGGTAAAGAAGAAGAGTCATGTGTGAGAGTCTGAGAGTGAGGTGTGAGTGAAACTGAAGAATAGAAGAGGTGAGATTTGAGAGAAATAATATGGTATAAAATTTATAATTTATGTATTCATATAATATAATATATAAATATATATTATTATTTTATTAATACGAGTATACGGATCTGGGTATCATCATACCTTTCCCAGACCCATTTAACAGAATATATAAGGGTATGGGTACGAATACGAGTCCGCAGGTATAAAATTTGAATCTTACCCGCAATAAACGCGTATAGACCCGTGCGGGTACGGGTAAGACCCACCCTGTTTACAGCCTTATCGACAAAAGACGGCCAATGACTTGGTTTTCATCGGTGTGCTGTCAGTAACAGGCCTTCACCGACGACTTGCCGACGGGGTATTCTGACGGTAAAAGGCCCTATTTTTGTAGTGAAATTTATTGATATTGAATTATTGTTTTATATAATTAATAACTTACTCTTGATTGATTAGGGTTAAATAACAAAAATGTTAAATTTGAATAAAATAAAGAAAAATTGGTGATTTTTCTCCCTAAAGTTAGATCAATTTCATTACATGCTCTCATAAATTTTTTTCCAGGTTCCTAAAGAACACATGTTGCAACCAAACTAGTCCCTTTAAACCAATGAAATAAGGACTACTTTGGTTGCATTTGTATTCTTCAAGAACTATAGTGGTTAGAAAAAATATACTTTAGCACCTTGTAGTAGAAATCTCGTAATAAAAATTAGTCTAACTTTAAAGATAAAATTACCATTTTCTTTTACTAGCCCTCTGCCCCTTTGTATAGGAATGATAGTGACTAGTAAGCCGGTATTCGACCTATTAAGAATACTGGAATTTGATACAGATTATTTATGTTTTATTTTAATAGCTTTTAGGTTTACTTTTTTTTATATTGTATCCTCTATTCTCTTGCATACCGGATTGGGAAGGGGGGAGGGAAAGGAGAGGGAAAAGGGGAAAGGAAAGCCTGGAAGTATGGTGGGGAGAGGAAGGTGGTTACGCTGAAGCAAAATGTGAGGAGAGGAGGGGATGTAGGCCAAGAAGAGAGGGACGAAAAGAGTGTTGAGGATATCACTAATGTGGTTGTTTCTGATGATGAACCAAGGAATAATATGGCTAGAGTCGATGTGCAGGGTGGCAACAATGCGGAGACCAAGTGGGATGCTATGGTGTCTGGAGTGGAGCACTTTGTTTCTTCTCAAGTAATGGTGAAAGCTGCTTAGCAGCCCTGCCAGGATCAATAAGTTCCATGTTCTGGAACTGTCAGGGGCTGGGATCAGTCTCGGGCAGTTCGAGCTTTGAGGGATCTTTTACGATCCTATTCTTATCGTCTTCTTTTTCTGTCTGAAACAAAAATGTCTAGTAAATGTTTGTCTACTTTACGAGTTTCCTGGAGTTTTGATAATTGTTTAGCTGTTGATAGAGTTGGGTTAGGGCGAGCCTTAGTCTCTTTTGGAAAGTTGATATTGATGTGTCTATTTGTCTTACTCAGCTGGTCATATTGATGTGTGTGTTAAAAATTTTGATGTTTGATGTGTGGTATTTTATGGGTTTCTATAGGAATCCGTTTGTAAAATTGAGAGGGGAGTCGTGGAAATTACTGGAGAGGTAAGGTGAGTAGCGTACAGAATTGTGATTTTGTATGGGGGATTTTAACGAGGTTTTAAATAATGAGGAGAGTGTGGGGCCCATGAGAGGAGGTAGGGGACAGACTAGATATTTCAAAGAAATGTTGGGGAAGCTAGGGTTGGCAAATTAAGCTTTTAGAAGGGGAAATTTTACTTGGAGTAATAGACGGGCAGGGAGAGGTGTACGTGGGTCTGTTTGGATAGGGGTTGGGGAACGTTACGTGGAAACAGTTGTTTCCTACAACTTTTGTTTCAATGCTACAGGCGGCTCACTCTGATCATACTCCGTTGCTGTTAACTTTACAGGAGGTAGGGGAGGAAGGGACGAAGGAGGAGACTATTCTGATTTGAGCCCTTTTTGATACAAGAAGCAGAGTGTGAAGGTAAAATTTAAGAAGCTTGGAGTGGGGTGGTCTCAAGGGGGAGGAGTTCTGGTTTTGAAACTTTGTCGTGAGTGGGTTCGGGGGTCCCTATGCCAGTGGAATAAGGAGAGGTTTAGGAGTTAGAGAGGAAAGTTATGGAGACAAGGTATAGGTTAGAGAGGGATGAGGGGGAGGCTAAGAATGGAGTGGTAGTGAGGGAGGCACAAAGAGAGTTGGACCGAGCTTTTGACAAGCATGAAGAATTCTGGAGGGTTCGATCTCGATCGAAATGGATGATCAAAGGAGATAGAAATACAAAGTACTTTCATCATCATACCAGTCAGAGGAAATCTAAGAATTTTATTGATTCTTTAATTGACGATGCTGGTATAGTTTTGCAGGAGGATGCAGAGTTGAGGGATCATATTGTTACTTTTTACAATAATTTATCTATTATAGAGTAGCAGATGGTAGAGTATGATAATATTATGGAAGTTAGGGCTATGAATAAGCTATTTGCAGAGTGAGTCTAGTAGCTGGATACAGATTTTCTGAGGCAAAGATATTGTTTTCTCTTAAAGGTTTATTTCCTATAGAGGCCCCAAGGCCGGATGGTTTTCATGCTCTTTTTTATCAGAAGTATTGGGATATTGTGGGTCGTAAGATGCTTAAGGTGGTTCTGGGTATTTTGAATGGGAATATGAGTGTAAGGGAGTTGAATGAAACTTTTGTTTTGTGCTTATTTCTAAGGTGAAGGATCGTAAGAGGATTACGGGATTCTGGTCGATCAGCTTTTGTAATACAGTTTATAAGTTCATTTCCAAAACTTTGACGATTAGGTTGCAGAAACATTTATCATGCCTTATTGATCCGGCTCAAAGTGCTTTTCTCAGAGACCGACTGATAAAGGATAATGCTCTTTTAGCAATGTAGCTTTCCACTCTATGTAGGTTAGTCGTCGTTGCTCACAGATGAGTATATGGTAGTGAAGTTGGATCTATGAAGGCCTATGACAGAGTGGAGTGGGGCTTTCTGCAATGGGTTTTGGGGAAGATGGGTTTCTCGACCTGATGGATTCAGCTACTTATGAGGTGTGTGAACTTTGTCTCCTTTAGAGTTCTGATTAATGATCAGATGTCGAGATCTTTTATGCTAACTAGAGGAATTAGAAAGGGGGATCCCCTTAGTCTATATTTATTCCTGATTATGTCTGAGGGTTTTTTTGCCGTTATTAGACAGGTGTTGTGGATCAGCTTTGGCATGGTATTCCTTCTGGTGGAGGTATTTAAAGCTAACCCGCTTATTTTTTGCAGATGATAGTTTGTTGTTCCAAAGTGCAGATGATGGTGGTATTCAGGTGTTTAAGGAGGTGAATAAGAAATATGAGATGTTTTCTAGACAGAAGGTGAATTGTCAGAAATCCTCGGTGTTTTTCTCAAAAACTGTAGGTCAGAATTGTAGAATTAAGCTGGCAGAACAATTGGGAATGCTGATCTCTGATGGAAAAGGTAAATATTTGGGTTTACCTTACATGATTGGTCGTTCAAAGCAATAGGGAGTGAGCGAGTTGCTAAGAAGTGTCTGGTTAGAAAGAAAAATTCTTATCCCAAGCAGGTAAGGAGGTTCTTATAAAATCAATTTTCAAGCAATGCGGAGTTATGTGATGTCTTTATATTTATAGCCGATGTCCTTGATTAATGATATTACCTCAATTATCCAACAGTTTTGTTGGAGTCAAAATGATAGGAGAGAGGAAGGTGTTGGGTGAGGTTGGACGTGTTGTGCAGAGGGAAGGATAAGAGGGGGATGGGTTTCTGTGATATTGAGAATTTTAATTTTCTCTAATTGCTGAGCAAAGGTGGAGAATTATTCAAAGACCTGAATCTGTTTTTGCTAGAGTTTTACAGGTAAAGTATTTTAATGGGGGAGTCTTTTATGAATGCTCGTCTTGGTAGTCGACCTTCTTATGTCTGGTGGTCGATATGGGAGGCGAGGGGACTGCTGGATGATTGAAATGGAAAGTTGGGGATGAGAAGGGTATTAGAGTGTGGCATGATCGATGGATTCATGTTCCACACAGCTTCTGCCCTACTTCTCGAAATTGGTTTTTACATAATGATTTACAAGTGGCTGAACTTCTTGATGAACAAGGAGGTAGGTGGAAGGAGGAAGTGATAAGTCATATTTTTAATGCTCGTGATAGTGAAGCTATTCTAGTATTCCAATTGCATCTTCATTTCCAAGGGATCATATGGTGTTGCATTACACAAGTAATAGGCGTTTCGCGGTCCCGTCTTGTTACCATTTGGGGATGGAATTTCTGAAGAAAGTAAGGCATTTTAAGGCAAAGCAAAGTAAGGTACGTTGATTCTGTGCAATTTTAAGGCATGGAGAAGGATTTGGGAGCTAAATGTATCCCCCAAAGTAAGAGTATTCTTACAGAGAATTTCCTCTTCCTCTTTGGCTATTGGCAGTCTTGTTAGGAAATAGTTGGGGATTGGTGTTGTGCACGACACTGTTGTTGATGTAAGGTTGTGGAGGAAAATGATCGTCATGTGATTCTTTATTGTCTGTTTGCTTCCCAAGCATGGAGGTGGTTGCTTTAAAAATGATGCAGGTAGGGAAGGGGTTCAGTCTTGGCTAGAATTTTAGGATGTAGTGGAGGGGTTGGGGGAGGAGTGCTTGGAGAAGGTGGCAATGGGTGGGTGGGGCTTGTGGAAAGCTCGTTGCTCTTTGTTGTTTGAAGGGAATGAGCAATCGTCTGTTAGTGTGGTGGAAGGGATGATGGGTATATGGTAACAGTGAGGGGTGCTATGGCAGGTGGTGGAGAGGTAGGGGGAGGGGGAGAGAGAGGGTGAGGATTGCAGTTTAGCAGAGACCAAGGATGGGGAGTTTTAAGATAAATGTGGATGGTGCTTCCCTGCATGGGAGGAGAGATGCTATGGTAGTGATCCAGGATGGGATTGGGAGTATAGTTGCTCTACTCGGCATTCTTGGAGTATAAATGGTTGAGTTTGCTACTGCTTTGTTTGGGGTTGAGGTTGGGAGCAGTTTGTGGAGTGGGGAGTTTTGTGATTGAGAGTGATTGTATAAATGTGGTGAACAAAGTATGTTCGGATAAAGTTGATTTATTTGTTCTTGATATTTTTACAGGGATGTTTAAGTGTCTTATTTCTCCTCTTCATTTTCAAGGAATTTTCTACATTAGTAGAGAGATCAGAATAGCATAGCAGATATTTTAGCACCCGATGCACTCTGTCTAAGATAGACAATTTTTTGGTTTGAATAGATACCTAATTTTATTCTGTCTGCCGTTAATGCAGAATTGGTTCCTTAATATAGTAAGTTTCACTTTTTCTTCAAAAATTTTTTTTAAAGTAATTAAAGCAGAACTTTATCCTCTTGCTAATACTTATACAATTAAATATCCGTTTAATTTTTTTCATCAATATCGAAAATCGGACGATCAAATTAATTATCGGGTGACTGATTAAAAATTAATTTCTAATTACTTTTTTAAATATTTTTGAAATAATTTTAAAAATTTATCAAACTACATTAATATTTCTTAATTATTTAAATCATACAAATTCAATTTAGAATCTTCAAATTTAAAAAGTTAAAACATATCAACTTTCATACAATTTTTATCCCTCTACAAATATAAAAGTTAAAAAATATATAATATAATAAAATTATTATTTTTATATAAAAAATTTGTGTATTTTTTATTGTTAATTCTAACTATAGTAATCTTATTTGCTTATCTGTATTACTGTCATTTTATATTTTATATAATCAGTATCTAATTTTTTAATTTCATAAGAATCACTTGATGTGGAGGCCTAACTTCTATCCAGCGGTAGCCCTTATCATTTCCACATTGGTTTGGGTACGCTTCCTTGAAGTTCTTATTGAATTCTTCAATCAAAAATTCCTCTTACGTATGGGGAATCAATTGGGAAAGGCGACTAAGGTAGATCGTACCACGACAACTGTGTTAAGGGGCCAATTCGCTAGAGTATGTGTTGAGGTTGATTTTAATAAACCGTTAATTCCATGTTCGATTGATGGGTCATTTCGATGGGTAGAGTATGCAGGACTTCATATTATTTGCTTCCAATGTGGAAGATATGGGCATCGTCAAGACTTCACCTGATTCATGAGAAAAAAGAAAAGGATGGCAATATGGGAGAAAGTATGATTATGAAGGAATTAGTTAGACCTGTGGAGAGCCATAATCTTATTCCGAAAGTAATGGATGAGGTGGTTAGATTTTTACTTTGGACGATGTTGAAACAGTGTCGTCGCAGTAAGCTAGGTTGGCAAACTCAGGGACAGGAAATTAGAGGAAATAAAGAGAGAAACATGCATATAGGCAGTCAGCCAATATCGGAAAGAATCAAGGAGTTGGGAAAAAAGAAGAATGAGGGAATTAGTGTGAATAAAACTGTTCTAGCAGGCAAGCGGACCACTATGACTCCAATGACCTTTCAGATGACCCATTCAGGGTCCAGGTTTGCCATTCTCAATCAGGAGGAGAATGAGATAGCAACTGGAGATATTAAGGAGTCGGCGACGAAGATTACAGAGAAGATTCAGGCTATTCCCAAACCGAAGGAGCGAGTGAACTTTACAGGGACGATCTATACCATTGGGGAGACTAGTGGGGTCCAGAAGAAGCCTGTTACAAGAACTAAGAAGAAGGTCCATGTATATTTACCAGTGAACTGGGGAAAGAATGCTAAGTCTGGCCCCTCTGACCCAAGTGGGCTAGCCTTGCATCCCATAGTAGAGATGAATGATCAGGCATCAACACATAGCCTAGCCCAACTATGGGACAAGTGCTCCAAGACACAGGCCTAGCAGTAGTAGAAGATATTAGGAAACAGGATTTGGAGATGGGTAAAGCAGACAATATAAACCTCCCTTAAGTATCAAGCAGATTAATATGAGAAGATCCATCCTCCTAATGGTATGATAGAGGTATCAGATTCACCGGCAACATCATCAACGGCCTTGGATCTTAGAATTGGTAGTGGCGGATAGAATGTCGAAGTACAAGCAAATGTTGTTGATAGCAACATAGAAAATGTCCTTGAGGATGGTATGAATACTCATTGTTGATAGCATTATGAAGATTCTATATTGGAATTATCGGGGGTTAGGATCAGATTTCATAGAACACTTCTTGCCATGCTCAATTAACATAATCTGGTTGTATTGATCTTAGCAAAGACAAAAGTACCCAGTTCCAAGGCACAATAGTTTTTGTGATTTTTGCAATTTGACAGAATAATTGTTTCGGAAGCATTCAGTTTCATGGGTGGTTTATGGATATTTTGGCAGGAGTAGGAGGTCCCCTATCTCAGTCCATAGTCAAGTTATAACTATGCATATTCGAATAAAGAACAAGTTATCATGGGTCATGTCGGTGATATATGCATCCCCTCATACTCTGTTGAGGAATGGATTGTGGCAATATGTAGAGGATATTAGGAAGAAAATAGGACTGTCGTGGATGTTTTTAGGGGATGTAAACCAAACTATCAACATGGAGGATAAATCGGGTGGCAGAAGCCATAATTAGAAAGAGATGGAGCAGTTGGTGGATATGTCAGATGCTTGTCAATTTATTGACCTGGATTTTCGAGACCCAGATATACGTGGTCAAACAACTGTGATGCTCCAACATTACTTCAAGAGAAGATTGATCGGGTATGGAGAAACAGGAAATGGACACATATGTTTCCAAATGCGGTGGTACACTACTTGTCTCATGTTTATTCTGACCAACATCCTATTTTTGTTCAATGTTTGCAGGAATCAACTTTGCCAAGAAAATTGAGATCATTTCATGTGGAAATTGCCTAGTTTGCATATCCAGGGTTCATGAAATTGATCAAAAAATGCTAGGCAGACCATGCCCAAGAATTTTGGGTAGCAACCAAGGATTTTTGCCTAAGAGCAGTGTGGTGGGGAAAATGTGTTTGATAATATCAAAGTATAGAAGAGAAGGTGTTATGTTCGACTATTGGGCATTCAACGTTGCTTGGTGGAAAGACCAAATACCTTATGCAGAAACTTAGAAGCTCACTTGCAGACGAAATATGAAGCTCTACTTCAGCACGAGGAAGCATTTTTGTTCCAATGCTCAAGATCGAATTGGCTTTCAAACAGGGAGTGGAACATAAAATTCTTTCATACCTCAATTCTTATCTGACAAGCTAGGAGCAAGGTGTTGAAGTTGCAAAACAGTAATGGGGACTTGATAGAGGATGAAAAAACATTCAAGCAGATGGCAGTCCAGAGATATCAATGTAGGAGATTTCCCAACACTCACCCATGCGAATAAGCAACTCTTGAATAGCCTGGTATTAATCTTGGAAGTTCGAGCAGCCGTTTTTCAAATAGGGGCACATAAGGCTCTTGATCCTAAGGGGCTCCTTCCAATGTTCTTTCAAAAGTATTGGGAACTTCTCCATCATGTAGTGTGAAAGTTTGTATAACAGACTTTTACTACATAAACATTTCCAGAGGATATGAAAAATACTCTAATTGCATTAATTCCTAAACAAGAGGTACCAGAGCTAATATCCGAATTCTGACCCATCTCCCTATGCAATGTGCTAGTGAAGATTTTGACAAAGATAATTGCGAATGCCTTAAACCTCTAATGAAAGAATTAGTAAAAGCGAACCAATTGAGCTTTATCCCGGGCAAGCATGCAGTTAACAATATTGTGATAGCACAGGAAGTCTTGTATTCTATCCAGAAAAATAGGGGAATAAAAAGATTTATTGCTTTAAAGATTGACTTGGAGAAGGCATACGATAGAATTAGTTGGCCTTTCTTTAATAAAGTATTCGAGAAAGTAGGGTTCGACTATTAAATTAATTTTGCATTGTGTATCCTCTGCAACCCTATCCGTGCTATGGAAGGGGGAATAATTGGAGGGCTTCAAACCATCTAGAGGTTTAAGACAAGGAGACCTGTTATCTCCATACCTATTTGTATTGTGTATGGAGGTACTGGGCCATATGATTCAAAAGACTATTGATGAGGGACGACGAAAACCCATCAAACCAACTAGAGGAGGTCTTGGTACTTCCCACATCTTCTTTGCTGATGATTTGATTCTATTTGCTGAGGCTTCAATTGAAAAAGCATAGGGTATTGAGGAGTTGTTAAACCACTTTTTTACCATATTCGGGCAGCGAGTGAATCTCTAAATCCAAGCTATATACATCCCGTAACCTTGAGGACTTGACTAGTACGCTATTGAGCAATAGGTTTGGAATTCCGATTACAAGTGATTTGGGGATCTACCTCAACACACCATTAGTATATGGGATAATGAATAAGCAAACATATAGGTTTGTGGTTGAGAAGGTAAGTGATGTGGAATGATCTTCAAGAGTATAAACTTTCGTCCAAGAAGGGATGGAGAGAACAAACAAAACAAGTGTAATAAGTAGAAGAGAGAAAGTGCCTTTGAAAGGACTTGAAAATGTTAAACTTCAAGCAACCTTGGATATATTAAATCCAAGACCTCAAGAAGGTTTAAACAAAATCTTTTCTTCAAAGTTCAAGCAACCTAAGGTATTTTGAACCTTAGACCTCAATGAAACAAGAAGAAGACCTCAAGACTAGTTTTCTACAAGAGTGTAGTAACTAGTATGAAGGAATTTTGATGATCAACCTTGAAGCTCTTAGAACTTTCAAAAAGTCTTCAAAGTGATTTTTCTTTCAAGGAAGTTCACCGTTGAAGAAGATAGAAAAACTAAGCTAAGAACTAAGAATACTAAGAGAAAAACCTTTGTCTTGAAAAATTTCTTGATTAGCTTCTTCAAAATGGAAGACTACATATTTATAGAGACTTAAGGGAGAAAATATGAATTTTTCCCTCTCATATTTTCAGCCCAAAGGATAGATATAACCTATACATACACTTGATAAGATAATAGAGGTGTTTTAATTGCATTTGGACTATTCTAGAGTACTAGTCAACACATTGCCAAAAATAGGAGGCAATTTTTCAGATTGGACCAAAGGGATTCCAACCATCTACCAAGGTGAATTTTCAATTTCTAACTCATTCAAAAATTTAGGATATTGCCCCATAAAGTCTTATCAAAATTGACATCAAAATTTAAGGCTTGAAACTTCTCTTGCTCAATTTGATCCTTGTGACTCTTTAGTTGGTTTACCTTGGCTCTTGTCACTACTCCTTGATATTCTTGCATGTCTAACCGGTTCACATCATCCTCCCCCTCTTGAAAAGGATTCGTCCTTGAATCTCCATCACCTACACCAAATAAAGAGAGATTGGAAACATTAAAAGTAGCACTAACATTATAATGTCCTGGAAGATTAACTTTATAGGCATTGTCATTAATTTTCTCAAGGATTTGAAATGGCCCATCTCCTTATATCAAGCTTAGACTTTCTTTGTTGGGGAAATCTTTCCTTTCTAAAATTCACCCAAACCCAATCACCGGATTTGAATACCACTTTTTTTCTTCCCACATTTCTTTTCTCTACAAGCTTTTTGTTGGAGTTGACAGTGGCTTCATGGACCTTTGCATGAATTGCTTTCATAAAATCAGCCTTCTTGCTTGCATCCTTGCTTAATGCTTGAACTATAGGCAAAGGAACCAAATCAAAGGGAGTTAGAGGGTTAAAACCATAAACAACTTGATATGGAGAATGAGAAGTAGTAGAGTGAGGTGCCATATTATAAGCAAATTCAATGTGTGGCAAACACTCCTCCCATTGCCTTAATTTCTTCTTCAAAATAGCCCTTAGAAGTTGGCCAATTGTTCTATTTACCACTTCGGTTTGTCCATCCGTTTGTGAATGGAAAGCTGTAGAATAAAGCAAGTTAGTACCAAACTTCTTCCAAAGAACTCTCCAAAAATGGCACACGAATTTGGTATTCCTATCCGACACAATAGACCTTGGAATTCCATGGAATCTAACTATCCAAGTAAAGAACAAGCTAGCTACATGACTAGCATTATCGGATTTCCTACAAGGAATAAAGTGTGCCATTTTAGAGAACCTATCCACAACAACAAAAATAGAATTCATACCTCTAGAGGTCCTAGGTAAACCAAGAATAAAATCCATAGAAATACCAACCCAAGGTTCTTTAGGAACTTCTAATAGTGTGTAAAGTCCATGTGGAAGAGTTCTAGATTTAGCTTTCTTGCATTCAATACAACTTTCTACAAATCTTTCTACATCTCTTTTTAAATGTAGCAAAAAAAAAATGTTCATGAAGAATTTCTTAGGTTTTAGTGACACCAAAATATCCCATTAAACCCCCACAATGTGCTTAAAAGATCGAGTATGTCCATATATACTCCTCTGGTTAATTATACTTGCCATATGTATTTTTTTTTAATGAGATATTTTTATTGTGTAATTTTCTATTAACCCTTGATGAACTAGTGTACCTCATATTGGGGGGGAGAGGGAGGAGAAAATCACAATAAAAGAATTATATTATATGAGAATATCATCTACTCACAAGAATAATTAAATTAGAAGTTCACAAGATTTGACAGTTGGCAAATAATTGTGAATCAAGTGTTTTATATACGTTTATCAAATTATGAGAGTTTGAAATAGATATTCTTATTTGGGTAAATATCCTAGAATGACAATATATCTCGTAAGTTTGAATAATGCTCAAAAGCGTGCTTTATCAATTGACTATAAGGATAATTATTCTATAAAAGAGGAGGATCATATGAGCAAATGTTATTCCTAAATAATAAACAAAAGCAAGTATTATGTTTAAGAGTTTTAAATCAAGCTTTTGTCTTGATTCATAAATTGAATATTGTGATAATGTTGTACATGGACATGGCACATTATTACTATTCCGAATCCTTATCTTTTATAAAAGAATATTGAAGAACCATTTGGTCCTGAAGTATCATGATCTTGTACCTCTAATGCATGAATATACTTGTTTTATGCGAGTAAATTGTTATTATGGTTCTTCCCTAACTAATGACTTTGGAATATATATTAAACTTATTGTTTAATATCTTTTTAAAATGATTATCTCGAATTTTGAGAAACAATCCAACTCTTGCAAAGATGGATATATAAGATGCTGATTATTTACATGACACATATTATGTCATGCATTGACATACACTATGACATTGTATAGACATATATAGCTGCATTTCTTTAATATTTGGGTTTTTAAATTAAAGTATGATTGCTGACTAAGATGTGTTGTGATCAAGATTAATAATTTGTTATAGGGAGTGATAAACCCAACTCAAGAATCTATATGTATAGCGCGAAAAAATTCAAAAACTTTCATTTTTGAATGCAACATTTCTCCAACTTCAACGAACCCTCTAATCTCTCTCTAAAACCTCAACTTTCAACTTCAGATTTAGGAAAATTCGACCGTTGTAATTTGAAAAAAAAGGTTTGTACTTAAATCTATACTCATTTATTTACATTTTTACTAGTTTAAAATTTGAAAACATCTGTTGGATTGAAAAAAAATGACTATTTTTTTATGCTTGAAAAACTACCCGAAATGGCTCAAATCGCTCGAACCAGCGATTAGGCCCTGTTCGAATCGCTCGGTCCTGCGATGTATTTTATAGCGCTAACGCTCGGTCCGGCGATAATGGTGTTGTTCGACCGCTCGTTTCGGCAATGGGGTTCGTTGTTGACCGCCTATTGCTGGGCGATGGAGATGGTTTTTTTTATTTAATTTTTTTAGATTTGTTTATGATTATGATTAATGATTATGTTATTATTTTAAAATTATGATTACGTTTATGTTTATTTGTTTATATTATGTTATTTAATTTAGAGTTTACATAACATAGAGTGTATGTTTATTTGACATGGTGTTTAATTTTGTTTATTTAGAGTTTATGTACGGTTTATATGAATAATACTTTAAATGGGTATTTGTTAGTATTTTCATGTTATATTTTGAATGATTTTATATGTTTAGTGTTGACATTAATTAGTAGAAAAGTAAGAAGTGCTTAAAGGGGATAATAAATAAAACTCCATAATATTAAGCTTAATGCATGGCTTTAACTAAATTATAAAAAGATAAATACAAATGCATTACTTGTGCCGTGTAAAAAGATTTAAATAATATAAGACATAAATTAGACAAATATGAAGTAATGTGATTGATAAAAATGTTTGGTAATTTGTTTAGATGGTTTGGCCTGGAGCACGTAGGGGTGATGATGATTTAGGTCCTGTGACAGATAGGACCGATCGGGGTCGTGTAGTCACTGAGTCATCCCGTGGTGCGAGGGGACGCTAGAGTACTTCAGACATACCGTCGACTCCTGCGCCATTTGGACCGCGTATATATTATGACCCTGGTGTACCGAAGTCTTTCATCCAGCCACCTCCTATACTGTTTGGGACCCATCCTCCTACCCCATCACACCGTCCGTACATGCCCATATCCTATGACCCTTATGGATTTTCTCAGCCACCACGTTCATCATATAATCCATATACACATGCTCCTTCTCTGCCTCTCTGTATGCCCGGTCAGGATCGGCCACTGTATCTTTCTAAAACTCAGGTGCCATTAAATGAGGTAAGTGGTCTAGGGTTGCAGTTAGGTGCCCAATACTTCGAGCAGCTTATTTCAGGAGTTCCGGTGGACTCATCCTATAGCAATGGTAACTATGGAGCCATTGATTGTGGCAATCCCTCATCTGATGCTGGATTGGGTAGGGATTCTGGTATATCAGGGATGGTGACAGGACCGGGTCTGAGGAGCCTGACATGGTTGGTTTCCTCCGTATTCATGGCAGTGAGGACGATGAGGATCAGCCCAAGGATGATGGTGGAGATGATGATGAGGATGGCGATGGTCACGGTGATGAGGACGAGCCTGCTCATGTGGGCTATGCATCATCGTCCAGTGGTAGGCCTGCTCCGGGAAAGAGGGGAAAGGGTTGACTGGCAGTTTCATATTAGTTATGAGTAAGATTGCTAGGTCTCGACAAAAAAGACCCAAGAAGTTGCGTTCTCCTACAAATCCTACGCAAAGAAAGAAAGCAAAGAATGACGGTTGGGAGCAAATAGGTCCAGCTGATGGAGGTCCACTGGGTCTAGTCTTTATCCCTTCATACAGTGGGCATATTGCCAGTAGTATATTGCGTGAACAGGTAATTTGAATATTTCTTTAATTTTTTATTTCTAAGGAACTATTTTCAGTATTCATGGATCTATTTGATTTTTTTTTTTTAATACAGGAGAGGAGCATATTAAAGACACGGTCCCGCTTCGTGTCTCTGACCGGTTGGACCCCTAGTGATCCTGCAGTTGCAGAGTTAGCCCGGAGACGAGATTATCACATTTCAGGTCTTGCATGTTCCAGCATCCGAACTCATCATTATTATCTGCTTTTGTGGAGAGGTGGCAGCCAGACACCAACAGTTTCCACATACCCTGGGAGGAGATGACAGTCACCTTACATGATGTGGAGTTGATTTTGGGCGTACCTACTTACGGTAATGTTGTTGATCATCATTATTCTCGGGAGCAGTTGTTGCAGTTATTCATAGCGACTTGCGTATTACCGACTCCAGTGTTGGTATAAATGGTCAAGACTTGGCACAAGTTGCAGAATCCCCTGGTAGTCGACTTTCTACGAAGCTTAGGGAAGAGATGACAGTCACCTTGCATGATGTGGAGTTGATTTTGGGCGTACCTACTTACGGTAATGTTGTTGATCATCATTATTCTCGGGAGCAGTTGATTGCAGTTATTCATAGCGACTTGCGTATTACCGACTCCAGTGTTGGTATAAATGGTCAAGACTTGGCACAAGTTGCAAAATCCCCTGGTAGTCAACTTTCTACAGAGCTTAGGGCCACCTGTTACGTTCCAGTATTACTTGGCAGTTCACTCTTCACCGACAAGAGTGGTAATAATGTCCCTGGGAAGCTATGGCCGCTCGTGAAGGATGTTAGTTCTGTTGGTAGATTTGCATGGGGTGCTGCGACATTGGCGTACTTGTACCGAAACTTAAGGCAGGCCTTGCGGGTTGATGCAAAGGAGTTGTCTGGTTGCTGGTCACTGCTTGAGGTAATATCACTATAATCTACATTTGTTTATCTAGTGTTTACAATTACGAACGTTTATTTTAGTAAAAATCATATGAATATTCTTGAAGTTTTTTTATATCTTTTTTAGGTTTGGATATACTTGTATTTTCCTATGTTTGCCCCAGTGGTGAGACCGGGAGCAAAGTTGTGCAAGCCGTATATCCAGAGATTTGTGATGTTGGGACACAAAAAGGAGCACAAATTAATCGACATCTGCATTTATTTAGACTTGATGATCTCCGACGAGGTCAGGTGGACTGCGCACAGGCTAGAGGAGATAACTGATGTTTGGGTTTCTACATGGTATGAGATGCTTACATACTTTGATTGTATTGAGCTGTATATGCCCGATAGGATTGTAAGACAGTTTGGGTGGGTTCAATTCATTCCAGTCCATCCTATTCACCCTCTAAAACACTACAGGCTAGCAAATAATAGGTAGTACGTGGTCAAGGATGCGTTTATCGAGGCTTTGTGGCTGGAAGCACCTTCTTATCTGCTGGCGAAGATATGGACCAGTGTCCCTGCTTTACCACTCTCTCGGTGCATAGACGATTACATGCCTTGGTTTCTCCCCAGCACTCATCCAAGGATGCAAAATCATGAAAGGCTCCTGCGCAGCGTTCAATTGCTGACTGCAACTCCTGTTTCCTTGCAGGTTCTCATGGATATGATATCTCGTGAGGTGGATCCTGACGACATTGATTCAGATACGAAGATTGGACGGCTATCTGACATGCTGAAGAAGTATAATCAGTATCATCGTTGAATTGTTGTGTTTTGGTACTTGATTGCTTGCACTTATGTTTGTTTGTAGTTTAACATTTTATTGGGTTGATTGATGTTACCGTAGGCTTTTTAGTACATTTGCAATTGTTATGGAGAGAATATAATGCATGTGCTAAGGAAAAATTTGGGAACAAAAGGAAAATTCGGATTGTCCGGTTTTAAAATCGGTCGACCGGTTTTGAAAACGGACGACCGATTTTAAGATTCGAATGACCAGTTTTACTTGTGACAAGAAAATACATGACAAATGTTGTGGGAATCAAAACCGAGATATTCGGACGTCCAAAATGGTCGACCGATATAAAAATTAGATGTCCAGTTTTTAAAATTAGACGATCGATTTTACTTGGGAAATAAAAATACATTACAAATGCTGTGGAACTGAGAACTGAGATATTCGAACGTCCAAATCGGACGTCCGACTTTCATATCATACAATCCTGCCTTTTTAACACATTATATATGGCATTTGTTGGGTAACTTCCTGCTATACAAATCGGAGCACAAATAAAAAAACAACCAATTTTACTACAAATATAAATCTATAACAGATTTATTAGCACACATGAAGGATTTAAATTTCTTAATTAGAATTTCTAGCAACCCTGGCGTTCCAATCTGCAATACTGTCATAATAGGCATCTGTCCACCTACTGACTCGATCACTACAGTGATGAATCCATTTCACGTGTAATGGGGTATCGGGCGTCTGTAACACATTTGTAGCATTTGTAGCTGTATAAAATAAAGTAAATTATGTTACATAATTAAACCCTATGAGCCAAAGAATATAACATACAAAACAATGTAAAACATACTTTGACTGATTTTATACACTTACTTGAATAAAGTGTTGTTCTGTCAAGAGACGAATAACTAATATACCTCCTGGACGATCTGAATACGATTACAAATGCAACACAGTCGTAGATCCAAGTAGTGCAGTTAATATCACACACAGATTGAATCATTTGCTATGACGTAAAACGAGTCAAGTGTTTCCAACCAATGCTCTAAAGGCGCAGGTCCATTCTGCCACTCTGCCCTATATACGAGCTCATAAACACGTTCTAATGATCCGAGTAATGAAAGAGACATGTTCGTCGTATGCTCTAACTCAAAAAACATTCGTCTACGTACCTCCGGCTATTGACGTTCATCACCGAACACAAAATTTGCCACAACCCGATAACCACAATTTCCATCACCGATCACGTTCTTCAAATTCTCAATGAAAGGATAAATGAAACTAGGGAAAGCGTCAATATAAGGGAATGTGGAACATGGAGTGGGATCTATAACAGAAGTAAACTACTTCGTCCACGGCTACGCCCTCTAACCCTACCCCTACCCCTACCCCCTAGGAGCTAGTGGCAGTCTTCCACTCCCACAGAAACCCGAACCAAAACTCGAACCCGACCCAAATCCAGAGCTAAAACCAGAACCAGAACTGCTTGACTTTTGTATCTTTCTATGAGCAACTGACACGTGCTCCCAATACAACTTGTCTCTTTTTGTTGAGTTCATCTTCTTTCGCCCTTTTGTGACGCATACCTCAAGAGGAGATGTCAATGGCATACCCGGATCTTCGAGCAAAATCGGATTCAAAACCCCTTTCACTAGACGATGCATCTCTCTAACTTTGGATATGGGTCTTGAACTTATCTGATGCAAGAGGTCAATGAGAGAACGCATTTTAGAATACATATACATGTCCTTCTCTTGCAATGGAATATGAAAATTGTCAATTTCTAGTGTCCTCCATAAAGCCTCAATATCAACCAACTGGATAGGGAGTATGTGGTCGAACCATGTAATCAACTCGCAAGAACAGGAAAGGCCGTGTGATGTCCTCATATAGTGGCCGCACTTATTTTTTGGATCATCAATTATCGTTGTAGCTCTTGTAATCTCAATCCATATCTTCTTCAAGGCCAAGTGACTAATTTTATTACTTATATTCCTCAATATCGTATTACTCTTCGCATTAAACTTTTCTTTAGTCCTAGAATTATCCAATGAGCCCTTAATGTTAGCTATTTGACTTTGAATGAGTGAGTCAATATTGAGGAACACAGTGTCTAAATCACTAGGCATGTTGAAAGCCATAACCTCAGGACTGAATGTTCACTTTCAGCACGGTTGGTGGTCTCCACACCAAAATGCATTACTCTCTTTGTCCAACTTCTCACGAATTTATGAGGGAGGGGATTGAACCAAGTGGTGAAAAAATAATGTAAGAAGTCCGGCCTGTTCTGCCACTTCGTCTTCAGAACCTCCAATTTCCTTAAGTATTCCTGCTCATCGATTTCATTCAACAATTTCTTTTATGAGCCATTTATAAACCGTGATGCCACCTCTTAATCTTTTATCAACTCTGTTAATTTAACCAATACGTTCTGATCGGTACGTCTTCTACATAGCATATGGTATGCTGTACTAAACACCTAGTTGATCACAGGCATTAAACCGCTTTCCCTGTCTGTAATAATTGCCATCGACTCATGGGCATTAACATCTTGTTCATTCTCTGTTGACATAGCATTTGAAAAGTATAAATGTTTAATTTTTTGAAAAACCCATCTATAAGTCGTTGCCTGCTCATTCCGCATAAAAGCAGTGGCCACGGTGAAATTCTTACCAGTCGGTCATCCCTACGACTTCCAACAATGGCATATTGTACCTTTTTAAAAAACACAAAGGACACATAACATATTTAGAAAATCAAGTCATAATCCTATTAATAACATTAATGTCACTTAAACAATCAATTTGCAAATAACACCCAAATCTATGCTTAGTATGAAAAATAGAGACAACTTACTTGTTTCTTTTTTATATGTTGTATCTGTTATAAGTACATATGGCCATGTTCTCATCTTTTGAATTGATGTCAGGTGAGCAACAACAATATCACTAAGTAAGTTGTTGTCCTCGCAGTTTCTATAGAAGACTGTGTAACCCCGTTGAGCACTTAGGCAAAAAACTTCTTCAACTGTTTTTCGCCCCTGCATCCTATCTTTTTTAATCTTTGCAACGATGTAGTATATTTTTTGGCACTACAAAAATTATGAAAATCATATTATTAAACTGCCAAATTCAAATTTAAACTATAACCAGGAGGCATTAAAAGTAATACGACATATCTGACGGCACAATCGACATTTTTTTCTCGAAAAAACTGTAAGATATTACGTGGTGGATTATGACTCTTCCTAAATTGCTCAATATGTATCAACTGCTCCTCTATTAGTTTTGCAGCCTGCGAGTGACCGTGATTATATAAACCTATTACATGGTTGTGTCTCCCAACATGTATGAATAATTGCCAATTTTCACACATGGCCATTTGCTCGCCTTTTACTTTGAAGGGACAGCCACATTTTTTAGTTCTGTAAGGACCTCGCCTTTTCACTTGAACTTCTTCTTCTTCATCGTCAACTCTGGGCTTCGTTCTCTGTTTATTTGCACCTCCACGCTCGCAACCCAATATAACGTACAGTCGGCGGTTGGATGTTCCTGAACTCAAATAGCGAGTGACAATTAAATACGTGTTCACTTTCATAGTTGTTTCTTTTGTCTAGTTCACCAACTCCACTTTCGAATTAAAGATTCGATTGTTTACAAATAAATGTCCGTGATCCACATATCCGTCCTGTTCCAAAAATTCTTCAAATGTATTTGGATCTACATCATTTTGTTAAGATATAGTACGAAACAATTAAAATGAAAATACATTTCATATCAAAAATAAAATTATAAAATAGTGTAATAAACAAAAATTTCATATACTAATACAAATATATAAATCAATAAATAAAATTGAAAAAAAATTCACCCAAATTCGCCTAGACTGGCGATTTGAAGGGAAGCGAGTTGCCCATCTGGGCGAAAGATCCTGAGAAAGGGTCGCCTGAATGAACGATCCACTTCACTTCGGATTGCCGGTATGGTCGATTGGAGCCTCAGTGCCGGGAAAAAAAAATTTTAACTTTTCTTACCTCAAATACGACATTTTCTTCTACAAAATCTTCACAATGATCCATATCTATCTCTAATACAAGTCAAATGTTAAATATTACAGTTTTAGAATAGAGAGAGTAGAGAGAAGTAAGAGAGAGAGTGTGTAGAGAGAGAAAGAGGAGGGAAGATGAGGGAAAATAATGAATTTTTTTGCGCTGTACATATAGATTATCGAGTTGGGTTTGTCGACCCCCTTGTTATATTCGAGATATTTATATTTTATCCTCTTAAATGAATTCCAATTATATTATTAGATGATTATAAAGTTTTAGGATATAAAAAAGAGATAAGACATAGATATCTATTCATGAGCTTTTGAAGAGACACAATAATAATATGTAAACAAGTTGGATAACTGAAATCTGGAAGATTCCAGTAAGACATTAGTGATAGTAACATTTAGATAGTTTTGAATGCATAAGTTTATAAATCTCAAGGGATTCTCTTATCAAGGGGAGTAATATTTAATATGGAGATATTCTGCAGAAATACATGTTGTGAAGAGATAGGTGACAGAATTTTAATTGTGTCTTAGTTATAATAGAATCTATCTCTATAATTCACCTTTATCTGGTATATTTTTATCTTTTAATTGTAAATACTCCTCAGAAAAAAATAAATAAAATTTTTTTACTTATCTCTACTCTTTTCTGTTTTTTTTTTATATATTCTTTTAATTATTATTTATTTTTATATCTTTATATTTTAGTCAATTATTTTATTGTACCGATAATTTTTGCGCGAATACATTTCATGCTATTTTTAAAAATTTTCGCTCCTATATTTTTTAGATTTATTGATATTTTATCAGAAAAAAACCGCGGAGGACGAGTGCCTCGGAGGACGGGAGTTCTGTAAAGGTTGGGTTTCCCATACGTGCCCGGTCTCCGAGTAGATGGATGTATAGATCAGGTAGAGTGGTATAAAAGGACAAAAAGGAGGGCCACACACACACACACACAACTGCTGACTACTGACTACTGAGGGTAGGGGAGGGGAGGGAGGCTCAACTGTTGTAATGGATAAATGGACAAACCCCACTCTGTCTCTCTCTCTCGCTTCCATCACCACAGGGGGCTGGGGCTGGGTAATCTCAACTTATGATTGCATAAATTTTATTTTTCAGATTTTTGTTTCTTTTAAAAAAAGATTTTTTAATAATGATTTCGGTAGTTTAAAATTTTTAATCTTTAAAATTCAAAAAAAATTATTTAATATCTTTTATAATAAAAAATTAAAAAATATATCATATAGGTATATTTTTAATATATCATATTGATATATCTTTTTATGAGAAAATAATTATAAATTATAAAACATATAAGTATATCATATTAATATATTTTATTTGTATATTTGTGTACTTAAATGTATATATTAGATAAATTTAAAAAAAGTGATATGTTAGACAAATTTAAAAGAAGTTATCACCTAATAAATTAATAATAATGAATGACAAATTTCTTTAAAATAATAACAATAATAATGGATGACAAAGTAGTGGTAACCCTACCTAGCCCAAAAAAACAAAAAAAGCAATTAGCAGGGGAATAATGTGTGGGCCAGAAAAGAATGAAAATAAATTGGGCTCTTAAAGATGAGTCTGTTAAATATTACAAGCATTAAAGTCCAAATATACTGAACCTGGACCTGAACAGCTTAGCTAGTTCTCCGCCCGTAACCAATTTTCCATTCTATTCAGTTGATGGCTCCCAACTCTCGTTACTTTCTGACGTGGCAATTTTTCGAATTACTCTCTTTTTCTTTTTTTTTAATTTGATATACATGAGTCGTGAATTAATCCGTAAAAAGATCAAATGTCACTGGACTCAAACTAATAATTGGCGATAGAAGGTAACTCCAGAATTTATAAAGATAACTCAAAAAATTTTAAAAAATTTATTTTCCTTCCTTTCACTTTCTCTCTCTATACACTTTCTCTCTAACATTTCTCTAGGATTACAAACTTCAATCTCAGATATTATAAGACTCGACCGTCCAAATTAAAAAAAAAAAAGGTTAGTTCTGTAATCTATTCTATTTTATTTACAATGCTATCGTTGAAATATCTGTTAAAAAAAGAAAAAAACGAATTTTTTTTATAAAAAATTCTACCCGAAAATAGGTGCTTTCGTCCGTCGCCAGTGAAAGTGCCAGAGTTCTTTCGGCGCCGGCGCCTGGAAGTACTCTGGCACTTTTGCCGGCGACAGACGAGAGTGCAATTTTTTTTTTTAATGTTTTCGTCCGTTACCAGCGAAAGTGCCAGAATTCTTTCGGCGCCGGTGACCAGAGGTTCTCTGGCACTTTCGCCGGCGATGTGCGGAAGTGCATTTTTTTTTTTAATAATTTTTAATTCTTTTTACTTTTTTTAATTTTTTTAAAATTTTTAATTTTTTTTTACATTTTTAAATTTTTTTAAATTTTTAAAATCTTTTTTTTAAATATTTAAATATTTTATTTTTTTTTCATAGTATATTTGATTATTTAATTAATTTTGTATATGTAATTTTGTATATATAGAATGTGTGTGACTAGTTGTTTAACATATTTTATGTGATAATTCTTAATTGTTAATGTGATTATGGATTTGTGAACATTATGAAATAAAAAAAAATAACGGAAATGAAATAGGATAAAAATCGATAAAGTGAACAATACTAAAGTAATAATAAATACCCCTGATAATGTTATATAATTTTATCCACTTAGAGTAATGTAACTAAATTTTGCTTTATGATTATGGGTTTAATAAGAAAATGTGTAATGTAATTGCTAAATGTTCGTATTTTAATTTAAAATAATTATTATGTTATTCTTGGCCTTAGTTTTATGATATAATTCTAAGATTGTATAATTTACAAATTAATAACTATTACTAAAGAAGAATATTAGTGATGAATAATAATTGAACGAAAGAAATAGTAACCCGTAAAATAATAGATACAGATAATTCTTAAGATAAAATAAAAATCGATAAAGTGAATATATGATTATTTAATTTATAATTTTTTGTTCACAATAGTATATTTAATTATTTAAGTAATTTTGTATATGTAGAATGGATCTTTTTGAAAAATATCTGCAAGAAAATATTGGTTTTGATGTAAGAAATCGGGATTTTTTTTTTCACATTTTCGGGTACACTTTCACCCAGATTGAGCAAAAGTCACTGCGAGGACAGGCTCAATCTGGGCGAAAGTGTGCCCCGATAATGTGATTTTTTTTTTTGTGTTTTAGGTTTTTCTTTTTGTAATATTAACTTTTCATTATACATTAATAGAGTGATGAAGATCCAAGCACCTTTGAAGAATTTCTAGATTCGGAAGAATATATCAATCTTGGACATTTATTTACAACGGACCGAATATTTAGTTCGAAAGATGAGTTGGTGGAGTGGGCAAAACAGATTGCAATGAATGCGAAGACATTTTTAATCATAACTCCGTATCAGAGAGCTAGAACATTTGACCGTCGACCGTATGTCACATTGGCTTGCGAACGCAGAGGTTCAGTAAGAAAATATAAAAACCAATAGTCGACGATGAGGTAGAAGAAATACCCGAAAAAAAAGCATAGACCGTATGGGATGAAAAAATGTGGTTGTCCATTTAAGCTAAAGGGAGAGCAAATGGCAATAAGTGAAAATTGGCAATTGTTCGTACACAACGGGAGGCACAACCACAAAACAACTGTTTACAGTCACGGTCATGCTCAAGCTGCGAGACTTACGGAGGAGCAGTTGCAAAGACCGAGTAGTTCAGGAAGAGTCATGTTCCACCGCACAACATCTGTGCTCACAATTTCTCGGAAAAATTGAACTATATTGCGCAGTAGAACATGACTTTTACTGAATTGCTCGGTCTGTTGCAACTGCTTCTCCCTAAGTTTTGCAACTTGAGCATGACCATGACTGTAAACAGTTATTTTGTGGTTGTGCCTCCTATTGTGTACGAACAATTGTTAATTTTCACTTGTTGCCATTTGCTCTCCCTTCAGCTTAAGTGGACAACCACATTTTTTCATCCCAAACGGTCCACGCTTTTTTTTTGGGTATTTCTTCTACCTCATCGTCGACTATTGGTTTTTTATATTTTCTTACTGAACCTCTGCGTTCGCAAGCCAATGTGACATCCGGTCGACGGTCAAATGTTCTGGCTCTCTGATACGGAGTTATGATTAAAAATGTCTTCGCATTCATTGCAATCTGTTTTGCCCACTCCACCAACTCATCTTTCGAACTAAATATTCGGTCCGTTGTAAATAAATGTCCAAGATTGATATATTCTTCCGAATCTAGAAATTCTTCAAAGGTACTTGAATCTTCATCACCCTATTAATGTATAATGAAAAGTTAATATTACAAAAAGAAAAACCTAAAACATAAAAAAAAAAAAAATACATTATCGGGCACACTTTCGCCCAGATTGAGCCTGTCCTCGCAGTGACTTTTGCTCAATCTGGGTGAAAGTGTACCCAAAAATGTGAAAAAAAAAAAATCCCGATTTCTTACATCAAAACCAATATTTTCTTGCAGATATTTTTCAAAAAGATCCATTCTACATATACAAAATTACTTAAATAATTAAATATACTACTGTGAACAAAAAATTATAAATTAAATAATCATATATTCACTTTATCGATTTTTATTTTATCTTAAGAATCATCTGTATCTATTATTTTACGGGCTACTATTTCTTTCGTTCAATTATTATTCATCACTAATATTCTTCTTTAGTAATAGTTATTAATTTGTAAATTATACAATCTTCGAATTATATCCTAAAACTAAGGCCAAGAATAACATAATAATGATTTTAAATTAAAATACAAACATTTAGCAATTACATTACACATTTTCTTATTAAACCCATAATCATAAAGCAAAATTTAGTTACATTACTCTAAGTGGACAAAATTATATAACATTATCAGGGATATTTATTATTACTTTAGTATTGTTCACTTTATCGATTTTTATCCTATTTCATTTCCGTTATTTTTTTTTATTTCATAATGTTCACAAATCCATAATCACATTAACAATTAAGAATTATCACATAAAATATGTTAAACAACTAGTCACACACATTCTATATATACAAAATTACATATACAAAATTAATTAAATAATCAAATATATTATGAACAAAAAATTAAAACATTTAAATATTTTAAAAAAAATTTTAAAAATTAAAAAAATTAAAAAAATAAAAAATTTAAATAAAAATATTAAAAAAATAAAAAAAAGAATTAAAAATTTAAAAAATTTTTTAAAAAATGCCCTTTCGCACGTTGCCGGCGAAAGTGCTGGAGAACTTCTAGTCACCGGCGCCGAAAGAATTCTGGCACCTTGGCCGGTAACGGACGAAAACGTTAAAAAAAAAAAATTGCACTTTCGTCCGTTGCCGGCGAAAGTGCTGGAGTACTTTCGGTAGTCGAAAGTGCCCATTTTCGGACAGAATTTTTTAAAAAAAAAAATCGATTTTTGCCTTTTTTAACAGATATTTCAATGATCTAAAACGGTAACATTGTAAATAAAAAAGAATAGATTGAAGAACTAACCTTTTTTTTTCAATTTGGACGATCAAATCTTCTTAGATCTGAGATTAAAGTTTGTAATTGTAGAGAGATGTTAGAGAGAAAATATGTAAAGAGAGAAAATGAGAAAAAATAAAATTTTTTTTTTAATTTTTCGAATTACCCCTATAAATTTTCAAATTGTCTGGGATACTGACATAGAACATTAATGTCGGCTTTACTTGAGAGAATCAGGCATCAAACAACACCCTCTCGGCGACCCTCCTTTCTCCAGCTCAGCAAATCTACCGGTCAACAAGTCAAGTCAATTGTTTTTCCACAAAAGAAAAAATCAAAAAACGGTACGTATTTCAGAAGTCTGAAACTTGAAAAGAGAGTTGAAAGTCGGATAGGGGAAATGCTTGGGAAAATCCATCTTTCTTGTTCCCATTTCAGACCGCAGTGGGCTTCCTTCCCTTCTCGTGATACCTTGTCGCTGCTGCTTTGTTACTACTGTACGGTTGATCGACAATTTCTGGGTTAGTAAGAATCAAGAATGGCAAGGCCTCGCAACTCCAAGAATACAGTTCAAGCCAAGCTGGTGAATACTTGTTTCTTTATTTCCCGTGTTTTTTCTTTTTCTTTTTCTTTTTTTGTGTTTTAAGTTTTTATCTCGTTAGAATCATGCACATATTGCTCCAATTTCATGTGTTTCTTTTGATTTTCTATAATGGGACAAAAAATTGATCAAGGGTTAGTTAATATATGCATTGTTTTAGCTATTTGCTGCTTCTGCTTGGTTATTTATGTGCCCTTTTGGGTGATTGTTTTAGAAACCTTTGTGGCTTTGAGTTTCTATGGCTTAGTCTTTTATCAGTAATGATCTGTTACTAAAGAATGTTTTCTCTCTTCTTCAAATTAAATAAGGACAATAACGGGATATACGGGATGCACTTTAAATTAATATGGAAAATACGGGCTGCACTTTTTCTCTCTCTTCTTCAAATTAAATAAGGACAATAACATCCTGATCAAGAAAAGAGGAATTTTTCTTTTTTTTTTTTTTGGGAGAGATCCCTGGACGCTTTAGTGACTCTTCAATTAGGTTTTAGTCTGAAATATGGGAACAGAATTATTAGACTACTATGATTGGATGGTAAAGTTTGTTGCAGTTTAATTTTATTGATCAGTTATGTTATTGAAGTACTCATATTAATGAACTTGAGACCTTAGGTATTTCTTGGCGACATGGGGACTGGGAAAACTAGCTTGGTACAGAGATTTATAAAAGGCCAGTTTCATGAATATGAGGTACAATTTATTTCTATTTCTTTATTTCCTTTTACATTTTTTAGCAGAATACCTCCTCTTCCACAGGAGAAAACAGCTGGTGTGTGACTTCTGTTTTTTGCCCCATGTTACAGTATATTAGTCCTTTTTTTAAACTTTGAATTTCAGGAATCAACTATTGGAGCAGCATTCTTTACTCAAATTTTGTCATTAAATGAGGGTACTGTAAAGTTTGATATATGGGATACAGCGGGACAGGAACGGTATCATAGCTTAGCTCCAATGTATTATCGCGGTGCAGCTGCTGCTGTTGTAACGTATGATATAACAAACATGGTATGCATTCTCCTCCCTGTTACATGT
This sequence comes from Catharanthus roseus, assembly GCA_028651295.1. Classification (NCBI taxonomy): domain Eukaryota; kingdom Viridiplantae; phylum Streptophyta; class Magnoliopsida; order Gentianales; family Apocynaceae; genus Catharanthus; species Catharanthus roseus. Next base: position 1,902,411 of record JAPQWS010000087.1, read on the forward strand.
TATAATCTATTGAACATGTGAAAAAAATTGATGGTATCAAAGATGAAGAGCAATTCTTCTCTTAGAAAGGATTTTCAGCTGTTGGGTTGGTTCTCATTTATCAAGTCAAGCTTGTTAAGCTCTCAGTTAGTGTATGAAAAAGTGTTACGGCCTCGAGTATTAAAAGGTTGTTTAACAAATGCAGCATGTCATCAGAGTTGAAAAAGATGGGAAATCACAGAGCATTTATAGCTAGAAAGATGTTGATAGAGGAAGTGCTCATGATGCCTATACTATACTCATTACCACATTACTGAAATGTCTTTAGTTATGCTACCACAAAACAGAAATGTACCATGATTATGAAATGTGTAATTTTCTATGCTTGTCTTGGTCTTTAGCATATAGAAATGAAGATTGGCCAAACAAATATTTGATGGCCTGTGATATAATATGTTCCATTTTGTTATCTGTGTCTAACTTCTATCTTGTGTTGGTTCCTTCAGGATACTTCCTCTCTTCATTTACTTATTAATCTTTCATAGCGACAGATTGCAACATTCTATGCATGTTATAGCTAGGAAACAGTGAGTGACATGTATACTCTTATATTGGCTTTAGGATTCATTCAAACGAGCCAAAAGTTGGGTTCAAGAACTGCAAACGCGAGGTGACTTCACTGTGAACTACTCTTGAACTTGCTCTTTCTTGTTAAAATAAAGAACAAAATAAACACGAAAGGAAACTTGACAGAAAACATGAGTCTTTCCTTCTGCTTGTTTTACATGATAAATCTATACTTAATAACTAGTAGAAATATAAAAAAGGAAGCAAGATTGCCTGGTAAGGTGCTTGAAAGGAAAAGGTATTCTTGTGATGATTATATAAAGCATTCTCACTATCCCTGTAACCTCTATTAACCTGCAATCTTAGAACCCAGCATCAGATTAAATTAATTATCTGCTGTATTGTTTCCTTGACAAAGTTCCATTTGACACCTAATTTCAATCTTTTATTGTTAACATATGATATATGTAATCCGCAATCCTGCTATTGTATCAGAACTTGCTTGATATTATCTGCGATTCCATGTGATCAAGAGGTTTCTTTGTGTAGCAGATAGAAGTCAGATTTTGTGTTGAAGATGTTGTTGGAACTTTGATGGTATCTTAATGTATGTCATATTGCATCATGCAGGAAATCCCAGTATGGTTGTGTTTTTGGTTGGAAACAAGGCTGACTTAGATTCAGAGAGAAAAGTAGAGATTGAGGTAACAGTTTATTGATGTTCTTTCCTCTGATTGTTTGTTAGCAATTTTTCATGATTCACTTTTACACGATGCCACTGAGTCGAAGTCTATTTTATTCTTTGTCCATCCTTGGCACACAAGTGAGCCAAGTAATACTACTTCTGCATTCTGCTTATTTTGATGTAATTGCTTATGACATTACCCATTTCAGCTTATCAATCATAACTCAGTCCACCCTCACTCCTACCTGAAAATTCACTTCTACCAGACTCTAGCAAGAACACCTTCCATCAGTTTAAAATTGACTACAAGTTTTGTCCTGTCATACTGCAGGAAGGAGAAAATTATGCCAAGGATAATGGCCTGCTATTCCTTGAAACTTCTGCAAAAACAGCACAGAACGTAAATGAGCTCTTCTATGACATAGGTAACTGCTTCAACTTATTTTTGTGGGAAGAAGAAAATCTATCGATAGAGTTCTCCTTTCCAATTGCCATTTATTTTCCTGAATCACTTCTGCACTGCAGAATGCAGCAGGTTATATTATGGTGAAAATTGTCCTAAACTAAGGGTTATTTACCTCACAAAAAGGGTTACAAGTATACATATACCAGTGAACCACCTTGGAGATTAATTTTAAGTGCTAAATAAAATGTTTTTCCATGCTTCCTAGCCAGTGAGCCAAAGACAAATCTCTGTAATCACAGTAAAATAGTTGCTTAAATCTTGCTAGTAATGAAATAAGGCTCTTAACGCGTGCTCGGGACACACATTAATATGGATCAAGGTTCCAAATTAAGATTTACGTTTTTGTAAGGTTCCACAAATGTTTATTAAGTTTTAAATTTTAAAAAAAAAATTATCAAACTTAAACTATTGTGTTTGCTACATTTTATATGTATTAATGTGTGCCGGACACTTGAGACAAACCCATAAATAAATCTTGTGACATGATAATCAGAATATGCCTCTTTCAAATTCTGGGATTTTCCAATTAGGATGATGTATCTGCTTCTAGTATTCTTTGACAAGTAGAGAAAATATGATCTAATATAGAAGGGAAAGCTGGTTTTTTTTTTTTTTGGGTTTCAATAATTGAAATGTCATAAAAAACTAGTGCTTGCTTATTTTGGGGTGAATCTTTCTTAATTTGCTTATTGGTACTTAAACTTTTACAGCAAAAAGATTGGCAAAAGCAGAACCTACACAACAAGCTGGAATAAAACTACAAAACCGATCAGAAGAGCAAACTTGGAGACGGTATTGTTGTTCTGGATGAGAACATACACTTGCTTTTCAAAAACAAATTTGGATTTTCTTGTCTGTAAAAGCTTCATTTCTTGTATTCTCAAGTTATATTTATCCAGGAAAAGAAAAAAAAAAAAGCTTCATTTCTTGAATTACATTAATCAATTGAAACAAACTGCTTCATAATGAAACTATGCTATCATTCAAGTTTGTGAAGTTCCTTGCATCCATCTTTGTAGTATTATATTCATGTCTCAATGGAACTAGCATATTGAAAATGGAATCCTATGCCTAGTACTGCTGTCCCCTTGCTTTATTTGAAAATCAATGTAAAGGGTCAGATGGTGAAGCTTCTTTGTGTTCGTGGGATGGGGCCTGATGTTTTTGCCTTGAAATTAACGGTCTCATCTTCTACCAATTCGACAAAAAGCCCTTCCTTAGAAGACAACTTTGGCACAAACGTATAGGAATCACAAGCATCCACATACAAAAGAGCATCAAAAACAGAGATTTTTCTTGCCTCTCCTTTGCTCCATCAACCCTTTCACGTGCCATTCTTACAATCCCAACACACAACACTTCCAAAACCTCTGTTTTCCTCTTCCAAAAGAGTACAATGAAAGAGAAAAAAATACTACTCTCTAAGATCATTAAATATACCATGTTTCAAACCTAACTACAAGAATTAAGGGCATTGAAAATAAAATAATTGTTGAATTAAGTATTTTTATAGCTATAGTAAATAAAGAGAAAGATAAATAATAAAATAAATGAACAAATAAATTAATATAAATAGAAAAATGTAACAAATATATCATTGAAAAATGTAAAACTAATTATATTTTTTGCAATCTTCCACCCTCTTAAAATCCCTTATATTTTTTAATAGAGATAGTATTATCTTCAATGAAAAATATAAAAAGTTTTAAAACCATTGAAGATGGTACAAAATATAATAATTTTTATAATTTTTAATAAGCATTTATTGAACTCTTAATTCTTTATTCATCTTTCTATTAATTTATTTCGCTATCTATCTATTTCCTCATTTATAAAGGGTAAAAATGGTATTGTGATTAAAAAATTATTTTGTTTTCAAAACCATTAATCTGTATATAAAAATTTAAAACCCTTTATATTTATAATAAGAGGGAGTAGTACTACTTCCAGCAAAAAATATAAAGGATTTTAAAGAGACTAATGATGATAAAAATATAAGAAATTTTATACTTTTTAATAACTATTTGTTATATTTTTTTTATTTATACTCTGTTTATTTATTACATTTTTATTATCTATTTCTCTTCTTATTTTCAAGGTATAAAGAGTACTTTGACTTATCGATTGTCATATTTTTAATGTTCTTAATTTTTATATACAAATTTAAAATTACTTATATTTATGACATAATATATAGTATATATATGAGATGAAGAAAACACTAGACAAACACTTGAGAAAGAAAATTCTAAAAAATTAGATTAGCATTGGCGTGGCCTTGATTGAAGAGCTATCCATGGTCACGCCTCAAAGGAAAAAGAAACTAGAAAAAGCTCGAAAGAGTCTAACATTAATCTTTCATCAGCTACTTTTTGGCATCCGATTACAAAATATGGACAAAATTATCCTCTTCTCTAACGTTCAGAAAAAAGACAAGGATCCCAGCGTTGTTTCCTCCGGGAAAACCAGTTATTGATTTTGATGTTTCACCATGAAGGAGAAGTACAAGGTGAACCTGATGATGACGAAGATGAAATCCCATAATTATTACTATTACTATCTTCACTTCCTGAGGTTGCAAGTGAACCAGCATCTCTTAATGAAACTGAACATCCCTCCGCCGGTAGCTTTTTCATCGGAGTTAACGGAGTCGACGACGGAGAACTACTACTACTACTACTTATAACTTCATCATCATCATCAGAAGAAGAATTACCCTCGGCGCCTTCTAAACGAGAAGGAGAGGAATCAGGCGTCTGAAATGGCGTTTCTACCCTATTATTACCACCATCTTCAACGTCATCGTCGTATATTGGATTGCAAATGTATATGTAATTACTGTCTGGGGGAGATGCAGATGCTGCTTGTAAGCGAGAGCTTGATGAGGAAGGCTTTTGAGTTTGGGATTCAAGAAATTGAGAATGGTTTTGAGTTTGCTTTTCCAGGTCAAGTTCTTCTGAAGGGAAGAGGAAGCTTCTTGGAGCATGAAGAACCCCCTGTGAATAGAAGCCACTTAGAGATGGAGTTGTTGTTGTTGAATGTTCATGGTGATGCAGACGGGAAGGGGGACAAGAGGTGGTGGTCGTGGTGGTGGTACGTCTCCGTCTCCGATGAAGTAAGAGAGAACAGTAGAGTTGAACTAAGAGGACAAAGACGAGGCCTAGTATTAATGCAAGGCTTACAACCATGATCAGTGTTGTTCCCATTATTACTTTAGAAGAGCCCTTCATTCTATGAGATTTTTGTGACTGATAATAGATAGTTTAAAGCAAGAATGAGAAGAAAAGATTAGTAGTACTAGTAGTAAATAGGGGCAGTTATAAATAAGGTGGTAAAAAAATGGGTTTGGCGGGAAAAAGTTAACTTCTGTCTCTGACCCTGACCTGCTAAGGAAATGGGAATCTACACTACTTTACTGTAGAAGTACTAACTAGTTTTAGCTTTATTTAATTTGGCCTGGTCAAACAAGGACCTTCTGACATTCTAAGCTCAAAGTTATTTCAGGTACTTCCAAGTTTTAAACGGATACTGGTCACTTTAAAAAATCCCTTCTTGCATAAGGCCTCTTTAATAATCGGTATCAGAGAATGAAATTCTCTCTTAAGATTCTCATCATTAAGACTTTCGAATAAAAAATGTTAATTATAATAATTGAATGACTCTAAATACTTAAGGCTTCTTTAATAGTTCAATCAACATCTTTTGGATCCAAAGAGTTAAAATTTCTAATGAGTTAAATAATTATTCAAAACATGAAAAATTTCCATTGTTAAATTAAAAAAAAGATAATCTGAGTTCGAACTACCATCCTCAACTGTAAACCGACCACCCACCCACCCGATCTTGGTCAAATAAATGTATCATGCCACTAAAGGGGCGAGGAACCTATAAGTCTCCATCACGAAATCTTTCAACACGCATAAACAAATGGGGGACTAAGGGCGTTCATGGTGATAGTAAAATCAAAACAAGCGCTATCCAATTAACCAATTGGGAAATGAATAACAAACAGCTCATTAAAATCTCAAGTAACAGCCATCACTAAATGGAACCCAGTAACAGTATTGAATATGGTCGAATGGCCAATGTTTTACAACAATCTTGTGTAGAGAGAGGAGGGAGGACCTATATACTGCATATAAAGCAAGAATATGAGAGAGGGAAGAACCAGCTCCTCTAACAACAACATTCTAAGAATATATTGCAAATGTTTTTCCCTACTAAAGAACAAATGCAATTAGAAGACTTGAACATTTCAAGATCACTCCGTAAGCAAAGAAGAGGAAGTATGATACCTCCAACTCCTGCCTGCTGAACAGCCGTATAGATGCAAGCCATGGATGGAGATCCACGTGGCACGGAAGGTAGAGATGCAAATAAAATACTAAACTTTCAGTAATTTCACTCTTTATCGTCCCTTGAGGGCAGCAAAGCGGGCAGCCAAATCGTCATAATCAGGCAACTTTGGATGCACATGGCGGGCTTGACTATCTGGCTGAAAAGAATTGGCACGGGTAAATACCTTTTTGGCTTCTGATGAGGCAGACTGTTCATGAGGCAAAGAAACAGATCTGGAAGGAGGAGTAAGGATATTTGTCTTTGCATCATAACCATCTCCATTTAGAGAAGATTCAAAAGTATCATGAGCTCCCTGATGTGAAGGCTTTGCATTTTTCCTTGAATTCCCAACATCCCCATGGTTCGATGGCTTCTTGCTATAATGTAACAAAAGTTTATCAATTATCTTTTCTTCTTCATCTTTCCGGTAATGTTCATAGTCCACTAAGATCTGCAAGCCCTTTTGCGAGTGGTCCCTTCTCCTACTACTGGAACTTCTTTTTGCAGACCCAGCATCTTCAATGTGGTTCACATCATTGTGATTGGATGACGATTTATGGTGCCTCCTCCTCATTGATCTTGGTTTTGGCAAGGGTATCTTATCATCCTCATAACACTTTTCTTTCTCATGACTTCTTACTCTGGTTGATCCATTTATTCTTCCTTCGTGGACAGGATTAGCAAGTTCCCTTCGGATTCCATCTGAGCTCTTGACTTCATCGGCCCTGTTGTGTAGCAGAGGGTCCAAATAATGTCCAACATCGCTAGAAGAACCTGCATGCTCGGAATTCCTGGCAGTTTTCTGCTTGCCGTCTTTTGGTTTAACATATGGAGGAGGGATGGCATTGCTTGTTGATTTAACATATGGGGGAGGACGTGGAGTGCATTGGTAGGACTTCAAACCATCTATCTCATCCTCCTGCACTTTGTGTGGCAAGTTCAGCTTATTCTGTGAACTACCATCCTCAAAAGGTAAAAGGATGTTGTCTTTCTTTCCTGGAATGCCTCTATTCTTACCAGCAAAAAGGACATGTTCATTCTTTCCTGAAATTCCTTCAAAAGTTGGGGAAACACTTGTTTTTTCTTGTGACAATGCTCTCCAGGTCTCCCTTTTGTACATATCATTTTTAACATCATCTTGGTCTGTATAGGCAATGCCAGAACTGTCCAGTCGTTTCCTGTTGGATGAACGGCTTGATTTCTCAACCTTCGATAAACTAGAGTCCTTCTTAACCCACCTTTCATGCTTGCCTACTCTATCTTCTTCTCTTTCATTAAATAAAATGTCATCTTGATTTCTTGCAATACTCTCTCCCTTAGAGCTTAGTTGCTCGCATCCATTAGCACTTCTTTCCTTCCTTCCATAGAAATGGAGGTCCAATTCTTCTCTTCTCACATCATTTTTAACATCATCTTGGTTTGTATAGGCAATGCCAGAACTGTCCAGTTGTTTCCTGATGGATGAATGGGTTGATTTCTCAACCTTTGATAAACTAGAATTCTTCTCAACCCATCTTTCATGCTTGCCTACTCTATCTTCTCTTTCATGGAATAGAATGTCATCCTGATTTCTTGCAATACTCTCTCCCTTATAGCTTAGTTGCTCATGTCCATTAGCATTTCTATCCTTCCTTCCATAGAAATGGACGCCCAATTCTTCTCTTCTCGCATCATTACCCTCTCTGCCATGATTTATTCTGTGGCCAATATAACTAACTCTAGGTGTTTCTTTAGGTAAAATATCATCCGTATCAGATTTTGCAACATTCCCATTGCCATTAAGCAAATTGCACTCAATAGCTACATTAGAATGTCCATATATTTTCGCCTGGGCCTGCCAAACCATCACAAGGATTACATCAAATTGTTATGATTATAGATTGTTCTTTTTCTGTACCCACACACACTTTTTGATCAAAGTCAAAAGGAAATTGATATTCATTAGAGCTAAAATAAAGGTGATCTATTTTTTCTTCTAGCCAGTGCCGGGAGCTGGGGGGAGAGGCGAGGTGAACCAAAATCTTCCTAGGTTATGCTTTTCACTTTCTTTTTTATCTGGCTGATTATATTATCCGGAAGCACATACCTGTGCAGGTGTAGATGAGGCAGTCATCCTCCGCTCAAAGCCTCTAGAGTCCCACTTCATTGAATATTCTGAAGCTATATCTTGCAGTAACTGAATTCTCTTTTCCATTATGGGAGGCCTCGACGATAGTTTCTCAACAAACTGTCCATGAACAAACAATCTGTCAAGTATAAGAAATATCTGCAAAGTTAAAATTGTCTGTCGATAAATTAGAAGTGTTACCTTCTGACTAACAAAGCATTCAAAGGAACTTCCATATCTCTCCTGAAATAAATCCCTTATATCTCGTAACTCGGGCAAATCAGAAAATCTAGCTGCAGCAAACATCAAGGACGCCACAGCCTCCCTGCATTCTTCTGGGCATTCCCTGGGAAGGAACCAATTTATAAATAAAAGAGGGCACTAAAGATAGTATAAGTTCAGAGCATCGACAATAAAAAATCTCATTCAGATGGCCATTGAAGACAGTTGACTAACATGAGAAAAGTAGCGTCATACTGTTTGCAATTCCATTCTCATCTCTTTAGATTATAGTATTCAAGTTGGTGTATGTTCAAACATCATATCTAGAAATCCTTAAATTTACTCTACTTGTAAATTTTCACTGACCTTTTTCTTTTATAGGGCAAAAGAAAGTGTAGAAATATTCATGGGGTCAGTTTTGTCTTTGAGATTGACAGTCAGTATAGAAATGGTTCAACACAGTAATTCACTTCTTCCAACTTTTTAATGTTACATCTGTTGAATGTTAATTTGTCTTACTTTCCATTTGATACAGTTATATCCATCGTTATCAATAACAGATGGTGATTCTTCGTAAACTGCACAAATAATGGCAAGAAACCATATCCTACTTGACCGTACAACACCTCAAATGAAACAAACTGATTGAAAGAGCATCAGCAAGAACCTTATTTTATAATATTAAGGAAAGAAAACACAACCTTCTATCCACTTGTATGAACAGTATAATCTTAGGAAAAGAGAAACAACAAGATATGTTTAGACAAGTTTTAACAAGAAAGATATTGGAAAGTTCATAAACATGTGTACTCTAATCAAACACAGACTTTACATGTACATTTTCAAAATTCCAATCACAGAAATATCTTCAAATTTTGGTTCATCTGAATTGAATAAATTCAACTCTTGAAAATTTCAAGACATACCTTTGCTTTTGCATGCTTGCAAGATTCTTCACAACATAATCACATGATTGCTCAATGAAATCATAACAGGACAAAAGGTTCAGCCCGGCCAGAAACTCTTCCGTCTATATCACCTCATTAAACACCAAAGCACTTGTATCAGAGCATTTAAAATTTTTGTAGTACTTTTAAATGCTACACCACATTTGTGGCAGCCCTCAAAGTGAGTGGTTATGTGTCGTGCCTCACTACTTTATATTTCAAAAGGTTAAACAAAGCCCAAGAAGAGAATGATACTCAACTACCATATGTTACATGCATCCTAAGGCTACACTTGATCAAATAACCTAAAGTTGATGGGTAGGACATTCAAAGTCACCAAAGCTGTGCATTAAAATCTAAATAAGACCAAGTTTACACCATGAATACTTCCTGTAGGATAGTTAATTAGTTGACAGATGGATCTAAATTGATAAAATTACCATACAACTTTTAAGTTATTTTTTCATAATTCTGTGTCCACCCATGTTCCTAAGATTCACAGCATACAGTTAGAGGATTTCAGCAAACATGTTAGCAAGAACTCCAGGTAAGTCCAAAGTGTTCCCCCTAGAACTATCTTTAGACATGCGGGTGTTACATGCTGTTCAAGTTAGTTTCTTGGCAGGATGAAAGAAATAGCACTAAGAAGAGAGCATTTAGCTTCAGGCTTAATGTTGAATTACTACTTGACAATGCGAAGAATCCTGTCGCCATCGATAAATAGCTTTACCTCTCAAACCTTCTTATTGTCCTGTAGGATACAATTCATAGATTCCAAAGGGAAATAGGCACTATGCTATCTGAATATAAGAGAACTCTGCCAAGTCATTTTTCATTCCTTTCCTGTGATGCATATAGATTGATTCCTTCAATAACATGACAACTTTATTTAATTTGTATATAAGTGAACTTAACTGATCAAGAAATGTAGCATATATACATGCTCTGGTAATGCCCATTTAAGGTGTAAGTCATGAAAAACTAAGAAATAACAAATTTGCACATGTTTAGCCAAAAGGTTTAAGCCTATACTTATATAGGACATGATCAACCGTTGTTTTAAAAATTCACTCAAGCTCCTCACTTCAGCACAAAACTCATATTACACTTTAGAGCTTCTTATAAAGAAGTATTCGAATTTCCTAGTTTGGTCCTTCCTTACCACCCGAGTGCAGCATTTCTAGAAGTGTTCAAGGAAAGCACACAATGTACATGATGACATTTGTCCAACGACAGTACCAACCCTTAAGCTACTGGCAGAGCAGTTACCCATACCATATTTAAACTCCTATGTCTAATTCATCCGAAGAAGCATTCTCTATTTTCTGTAATAGAATGGTACCGTAGTTTAGTCAAGAGAAAGTTCATGAACTAATTGCAGAATAAAAGAGAAATTACCAATTGGAGCAATAGTCTTAGTTAAAAACCCAAATTACTCAGAAGAAATATTGAAAAAAGCAAAATCTATTCTCTGGGATGCCAGATTCTATATAAAACCGACCCTTCATCAAAACAACAAAATACTAGTAGTAAAAGAAACTCAAAAAAGGAGCAGAGAAAGTAAAATTACCCTTCCAAAGGCATTGATATCGAGTCCATTAGCGAGCAATTTTGCAAGATCCTCCTTCAGAAATCTCTGCTTCGCCTCGGCTCTTCGCCGCAAAACCTCGATTCTCGTCCTAGTTGCCTTTATTAACGATTTACTTGGCAACAAATAAATAAAATTTCCATCAGTAAAAAGCCAAAAGTTGTTCCTACCTACGAAATATTGAAACGCATAAATTATGCAACATAAATTAGGCATATACTCCATAGTCTCAAATTTTGAAAGCAAATGCATATTTTCAAACAGAGATCGAAAAGTAGGTGAAAGAACATACCATTTGGAACTGAAGCCACGGTTTAATAAACCGTCAAGCATCTTCAAATCGATCTGCGAATTTGATTTATGTTCTTATAATCGAACAACTGATAGTACAGAAAATAGGAATTGATCTGCTTAACTGAAGAGCTCAAATTTGAGGTTTTAAATGGAAGGAAATTGAGTAAAGAGATCCGCCATTATTACTCCTGAGTGGAGATTAGAGTAGTGAGCTTGCTTTCTACCGTCAATGGGGTATAATATGGAGTCTATTCTACACGACAACGGCGTCCGTCAAAAGTCAAACACATTCAAAACTGCGCCACTGAGGTTTTTAAAGTTTTAAACCGGATTTATATTTTTCTTTTTCGGCAACTTTTGCTGCTTAATTTCGAAAAAAAAAAAAAAAACTTTTGCTGTTTAATTAAGGGTTAATACCAAATAAGTATCGTTCTTTTTTAATTAAAGATTCGTTCCTTATAGTTGTCAATGGAAGGACAATTTAGAATAAAATTATAACTTTTATAATTCGTGATTTAATTTTTAATTCAAGATCATTCTTAATTTTTTTAAATTTTTTTAAATTTCTTAATACATTACACTTTTCAAAATTTTTTTAATCTTTTTTCATTATATTTCATACTAACTTGTCACACATATTTTTTTATCATTTTATTTCTATAAATGTACTAAATTTATGTTAAAAAATTATGATCGAACTGTCTTCTCTTTATAATCGTTCATTGTAGTTGTCTCATTTCTTTTTTGTCGTATTTCTATTATTTTCACAAACCTTGATCTTTTGTCCCCTAACTTCCATCATACGTCCTCTCTTCTTATTATTTCAATCTGAGCAAAAAGAGACTGGAGTGTGAAAGAAGAGAAAAAATAATGTCAAATTGGGAAAAGTTATTAGGTAATTTTAATTATTTTATTTGCATATTTTTAATTTATTTTACATGATTTTATTTTTCTTGATTTATCATCTAAAATTTTATAAATAATTTATTCTATTTTTAATTACAAATTTTGAAATTTATCAACGCATACGGGGATAACAGGCTGATGACTCCCAAGAGCCGCCTCGCGAGCCGGGCTTTTAGAGATGATGCTATTTCTAATTTTATATTATAGATATTTCTTGTTTAATATTATACTTATTTATGACATTTTTGTACACGTTTTTATTTTATTTCACATTATTTTATATTATTATTTCATATTTTAATCACTTAATTTATATTATTTACTATTTCTTATTGTTATTTTATATTATTTTATGTTTTGTTTCACATATTTTTATTTTATGTTTCATAATTTATTTCAATTTTATTTAATATTCTTTAATATTCTACTTAAATGTTATCTAATTTATGTTGTATTTTTTATTTAATATTGTTATTATTTTAATTATTTTATATGTATATTTTTAATTGTATTTTAGAATATTTTATTTACTTTTATTTATCATTTCATAAATTTTTTATTTATTTTATGTTCAATTTATTTTATTTTTAATTAAATCTTTTTCATTTTAAGCTCATCACTATTTCCAATTTTATAGTATGATTATTTCTTATCTATTATTATAATTATTTATATTATTTAATTTACAGTTTTTAATTTCATTTTATATATTTTATTTATTCTTATTTCATGTTCAAATCATTTAATTTATATTATTTGCTATTTTTTATAATACTATTCAATTTTTTATTTTTATTTTAGAATATTTCTTATTTTATTTTCTTAAATTTTATTTAAATTTAGTTTGAAATTTTTGTAATTTTCTAGTTAATATTTTAATTAAATATGCTGCATGTTTTAATTTAGTATTTTTATTATTTTATATGCATATTTCTTGTTTATTTGCAATATTTTATTTAACCCATAAGTAATTATGAGAGCCGATTGCCACATACTAACTAGGAATGAGGGTCAATAAAGCAATAATGACCACTAAGATACTAATAAGAATCAATTAGATTGGAGTAAAATTTTTTTCAATCTTGCCTCTTGAGAATTGTTTTGGGATCTTAGGGAACAGTAGTTTTTCAGACTAAAATTTAGTCAACTAACATTACAATTAGTATACGAATTCAGACTTTATTAGGGCAAGTTTGAAAAAAAGAACTCCATCAATCTAATTAGTTAAACATTAGTGCCTTGTTGACCATTATTTGAGGTAATTGATATACGTCAATTGTCGTTGTTACTCATCCGCTAATGGACGCCAACTCTCTCGAATTCTGATTAACAAGACATTAACGGACACCAATATACTAATAGAATGAGATTGATGGGATTGATTTTTCTAACTTACTCGTACAAAATCAAAATTTGTGCAGACCATCATATTGATTGACCAAATTTTTTTCAAAAAAATTATCGTGGCAAATACCAAAAAAATTACATGTCTGAATGATTGAGGTAAAGGTTTATAGGTGATTGATTCTTCGTCTATCTAAAATTATTATCTTTGAGAGAATATGTGAGTTCAAACTTAGAAATTTTTAATCAATTTTTAAACAGAGGCTCTATCCAATTACACCCTACTTGAAAGTTCAAACTTGAGAATGCCACAAATGGGAAAAGAAAAAGAGAAAGGCAAATGGAAAATATGCCTGTGGGAATAAATCCCTTTTATATTCCTTAGTCCTACAACATTGCTAAATACACTCGGTTTAGATCCCCTCATACATTTTTAATACAATATTTCATTATTTAAACTTATCAAATAAAAGATAAATCCCAAGAGAAAGCAATCTCGGAGTGTTGAATACATCATTCTCTATCATGCATACATATTTTCAAGCTCCCTAAGTGATGCAACCATTTGCCTTTTAAAACATCAATCAAAGAATATCATGCTTAGTCTTTCCCAGCTATTATAATCACAACTTTCCCAATCAAATCCTCATAAAGAATGACTCTTTGCAAAAGGGGAAAAGATATAATTAGTAAGCAAGAATATATGCATGATTCATTCTCTATAGAAGAAATATTGACAAACCTTCTTGGCAAAATCTGTACGAAACTGATGTCCAGAACAAGGCTATACATAATGCATGCTAAAATGTTAGTTTTTACCAAATGTACAGTTACCTGTTAAGCCAGATCTTCCAGGTCTGGACTTGTTTAAGATGTCCACAGGCCATTATCTAGGTTGTAAGACATCTATATGAGCATGTATGTCTTGCATTTTCAATGTGACTAAAACTATGACTAATCGGTAACCACTACTTCTTCCCTCTTTTTTCTTCTTGCTGTTGCTACTACTGCTACCGCCACCAACACTCTTGGAGGTGCTTCCGGACCCTGCAGGCTGGTTTTCGGATGGATTGCCAGAAAAGTTATTGAACATGCCAGATTGAACTGCATTCTGTAACCATGCAAAGAATTCTTCTTTCGTTATGTTACATGTCTGGTGCAGGCATCCCGCCTCCTCTTTGTCCAGAGCTGCTCCTCGTCCACTGGTATGTTTTGAGGTTATACTTATATTAACATGGAAGCTTGGCTTATGAGCATTGGCAGGACATCTCATTCCCTACAATAAAATCAAGAATTAAAGCAAGAACAAGTGATATGAAAACTTGTTATGCCCATAGAAAGCTGAAATTTTCAGTGGGAAAATTTCATTCCTGGCCATTCTGTCTTTTCATTCATTTCCCAACAATATAGTTTATAGCATTTTACAGGAACAACTTCTTACTAAATAGGAAGAGAGTTATGATATGATTTACAAATGAGTTATGATATCTAATATCTAAAAAACATTATCCTAACTGTATTTTCATTTCAACACTCCCCCTCAAGTTGGAGAATGAAGATTATGAATTCCCAACTTGCTAGACAACCTGTGGAACTGCATTGGGTGTAATGCTTTGGTAAGAAGATCTGCAGGTTACGAGACACTTGGAATGTAGGCAGGAGTAACCGCTCGGGCTTGAAACGCGTCTCGTACAAAGTGACGATCGATCTCAATGTGCTTAGTGCGTTCGTGAAAAACAGGATTAGCTGCAATGTAAATAGCTGCTTGACTATCGCAATGAAGTGGAATAGAGTGATTTACCAGGACTTGAAAATCAATAAGAAGTTGTCGTAGCCATTTCAACTTACACAAAGTCATCGCCATGGATCTGTACTCAACTTCAACAGAAGAACGAGAAATTGTATGTTGTTTATTCGTCTTCCAAGAAAGGGGAGAATGTCTCAAAGAAGTAAAGCAACCAGTAAGTGACCGACAGGTAATTGGGCAGCTAGCCCAATCCGAATCACAATAAGCCAGCAAACGAAGTGGTACATTAGCGCGGAGAAGAATTCCCTGTCCCGAGGCATTTTTGAGAAAATAGACGTCGCGTAGAGCTACTTCCTAATGTTCCTTATGAGAGGATTTTGCATAAATTGAGCTAGTACATGTACAACATAAGCAAGATCTGGGCGAGTTATGGTCAAATTGTTGTGCGGATCTATAGATCCACAAACTTATTTACTATTACAACCCACAAAAATGAGAAATAACAGAAAGACCCTAAACTATTACAAATTGCAATATGGTCCTTTTTCTTCTTCTTCCTCCGAAACTGGTCCAGATCTTTTTCTCCCTAAAAAAGGGGGCCTTCTTTCTTCTTCTTCTTCGGCAGCAGCGCATCGAAGGTTGCCGGAATCTGCAGAGAACCGTGAGCAAAAAGAAAAAAAAGGCAAGGCTTGAAGAAACTTACCTGAGCTGTGGCAGCGAGATCAGCAGCAGGGATTCACAACAGAAGCAGCAACGGCAACAGCAGCAAAGGAGGAGGAGACGAGCTGCGGCTCCAACCAGCAGTAGTGGCACGGACGCCGGTGAAACAGTGAACAGTCCAGTAGTAGAGGACGGGCAGCACGACGAGCTGCGGTGAAGTTGGCGACGAGTTACGGGAGCTGCGGCGAGCTCAAGGCAGAGAGCAGCCAGCAGTGGGAGGAGGTCCCTCAGTCGGACCGAGCTCATCGGAATGATTCTTTCTCTCTCTCTCTCTCTCTCTCTTTCTCTCTCTCTCTCGTTCTCACTCTCTCTTACACACACACACACACACACACTCTCTCTCTCTCCCATAGCTCACTCACTCACTCTCTCTCTCTCTTCAACACAGCCTCCGGACGGCAGCCAGGCAGTGACGCTGACTCGCTGCGTTGACGACGAAGAGATCATGGAGGTGGGGCAGCAGCGGCCAAGTAGTGAAGGAGGAAGAGAAAAGCAGAAAATGGAGAAGAGAAAAATGGAAAGGGGAGGCTGCCTTTTAATTGGGGCAGCCTCCAAAATAGAAAGAGGATATATATAGTAGCCCTAAGTCACCATAGGCAGGCCGGGTTGGCCGGCCCGCCCTGGCATCTTGGCCTAATAAATTTCAACCCATTCCTTTTAGTGAGCCCAGTCCATAATCATCATAGGGAACATTGGGCAGAGAAAAAAATGAAAAATGTGGGCAAATAAGGCCCAAATGGCCAAGACAAATAAATCAACTTCCCAACAAGAAGACGATATTGATTTGGAAAAGCATAGACATCCCTAGCAGCTTTAGCCAATTAGTGATTTGGTTCTAATGGAGTGGAAACAGGTTTAAAACGAAGCATTGCAACTTCAGAGATAATTTCCAACGCATATTTACTTTGACTAAGATAAAACCCTGTTCGACTACGAGCAATTTCAATTCCTAGAAAATATTTGAGATGACCCAGATCCTTCATATGGAAACATGAACCCAAATCATACTTAAATTTAGAAATAAAATCACCGTTATTACCATGATTCAATAAGTCATCAACATAAATAAGAATGCAGAGAAAAACGTAATTTTTCCTAAATGTAAAGAGATAATAGTCTGAATATAATTGCACAAATCTACATTGTTGGAGAGAAGTCGCTAGTTTAGAGAACCAACATCGAGGGGCCTGACGAAGCCCATATAAGGATTTATTAAGTCGATACACTTAATCTGGTCTCGAAGCATTAAAACCCGGAGGTATTTTCATGTAAACTTCTTCAATCAAGTTCCCATGCAAGAAGGCGTTATGAACATCCATTTGATGTACTTCTCGATTCCGGACAGCAGCTACTGATAATAGGGGTTCGAACAGTTACCATATTTTCCACCGGTGCGAATGTTTCAGTAAAATCAATTCCCTCCTGTTTTGTATTCCCAAGCACTACCAAACGAGCTTTGTATCGTTCAATCGAACTATTTGATTTATATTTTATTCAGTAAACACATTTGCTGCCAAGTGCATGCTTACCAAGAGGCAATGTTGTCATCATCCATGTATTATTTTTTTCAAGAGCATTTATCTCTTGTTTCATAGCAAGACGCCATTCAGGAATAGAAGCCGCTTTGGAGTATTTTGTTGGTGATGTGCCTGCATCAACAACTGCTACAAAACTCCGATGTGAAGGTGAAAACTTGTCACAAGAAAGATAATAAGTTAATGGATACAAGGAAGTTCCTGAGGGAGCCGAAGAAGTAAGTGAATTAGAAGAGAGAGATATACTAGGAGAAGACCAAACCGTATGACAGATATAATCCTTCAATTTACTTGGAGCTCGATGGGATCTATTGCTTCGACAAACGGGGCCTGGTTCAACGACATTCGCTGCCTGAGGCTCACTGTCTGAAGACCCATTAATATCTGCATCAGAATTTGTGCTGGAAATTCTGCTTGAGCTTTCACTAGAATGTGTCCTCCCTGGTTCCTCCATGTGACTTGTACTGGGCCTGCCAAAATTATCTAAAGAAACTCCACATTTGTCCAACATATTTGGACTTTCATGTAAATAGCCGCCTACATGGCTTGCATGGCCTGGCGCATCTCCTTCCAAGCGGTCCGTCACTGGATGAGACAAGGCTTCTGGCCTATCATCATTTCTTCTTGGGCCAGCCCACCTTGCTGCTATTCTTACATCTAAATTGATATTTTCTTCTAAAAATTCTTCGTAATGATCTATATCTACCTCCAATACGAGTTTAATGTTAAAGATTTTAGCTTTAGAGTGGAGAAGGAGTAGAGAGAAGTTAGAGAGAAATTGTGTAGAGAGAGAAAGAGTAGGGAAAATAATGATTTTTTTCGCGCTATACATTTATATTCCCGAGTTAGATTTATTATGCCCCTATTTTTTTTTTTTGCCTATTTATATTGTAGTTCATAATTGACACTGAATGAAAACTTGAGTTCGACAAATGGTGTAGTTAAATAAGGAGCTGAGTGGAGTTTTCTATAAATTTATTCTTATATTTTTTAATATATGTATATATATATATTTATTCGTTATAATTGTAAAATTTTCCGGTTTGATCAATTTATTTCTCACATTGATTTTTACGTTCTTGATCAGTTTTTTCACATAGTTATTCTCAAACTTCAATTGCAAGGTCTTGGAACAATGAATATGCTGATTGAAACCAATGATGAATTACTGTCAATATGCTAAGGTGCTAAGGAACATGCTTATAAATTGTACATATTCATCTTTAATTTTCATGTATTTTTAAGGGTTAATATTATTATTATTTCTTTGTTTTATTACTGTTAAATTGATGAATTATGGTCTTACATGTTTTATTTTACAATCATTTTCAACTTTAACTGTACAATCATTTGTTTACGTTTTAATATTTATTTTTTAGAAAATTGTCATTATTTTTTTGGAAAAAAAAAGACACATCCTCTTATAGATTAAATTAATTAATTAAGAATATTTTTACTTCTTTAAATTAAGTTAAACAATCCAATCTTTATTTTGAATTGTAAAAGTTTTGTTTTAAAATATAAGAATTAAAACTTTCCATATCATACTCATCTTATCATACTTATCTGGATATCCGTTTACCTTCTTTTAATTGTTTTAATAGATTTGTCTAATTTAAATAATGACGATAATTTAATTAGTTTTTGGAGATTTTATATCTTTTGAATAAAGAATTTGTAAGCAAATTGATTTGCCAATAAAGATGATACTAGGGGAGAATTGCTAAAACTTTTGGTATTTATCATAATAAATTTGAATTAGAAAATCTGGAGAATATTTCTTATAGACGATCCTTTATTTTTTTTTTTCTTTTCAAAATCATGTATTAAATCATTATTTCAGATCATATATTGTATCTCAAGAAAAAAAATCATATATTGATTCTTGCTATTGATGGAAACTATTGCTATTGCACTTTTATTCAAATATGATACTGAGAAAAGAAGAAATGGCATTAGGAATATAGTGCCATCAGTAAAAATATTGGTATTGAAAAACATTTGAAGGGTATAGTATATTTGTTTTAAAGATTAAAGAGTGAATCACTGATTAAAATGGGTATAATTTATAACGTTTTTGTTTCTATTCTTCCTATCCTACTTATTATGACTACAAGTGTACTTTGAGGGGAAAAAAAAAGACCACAAGTGCGTAGTTATTTTTTCTTGCCTAATAAGGGTATTCAAAGGTGTATTTAACTTTTTTATTAAAAATTTGGCGTTATATTAATATCATTATATTTATTTATGTTTAATAATCTTTATAAATTTATATCATGGATGAGATGTGGTTTGAAGTATGTTTTAAAATATAGAATTTTAAGTACTCCAAAAAAAATAAAACATAAAATATATATGAAGTACCTATTTAGTTACTTTTTTAAAAAATACTTTAAGTGCAATTGGAGGGGGATTTTTGGGTGGGGAGAACGAGAGAGTGCGTTTTGTGTGGGAGAAGGATTATGGGTGTTGGGGAAAGAGTAATTTTTTTTCTTTTGGGTGGGTAAAGAAGGAGGGAGTATGAAGTAGTTGTGTACTGGACAAGTGCCTCCGTATTTTGGAGTGTATATATTAAGGTAAATTCTATACTTAACTCCAAACTATCTATACTAAAAAATAATGATAATTCTTTATTACAAAAATTTATCACTTGCATATATCATGGGTCATTTGAAAAACAAAGAAGAAAGCATGGGAATATAGGATGACCATGACACTTGAAAAAGTTGATTGAAGACTTTCCTATTGGTGTATTAATCAATCCGACACAGTAAAATAGGAGCCAATATCCTTGCTTCAACAAGAAATTCTAAATATAATTCTATAGATCAAGAAAGGACTCCTCAACTCACCGTATTTTTTAAAACTTAATAAATATTCTATATATTTGATATGTGTGTGTGCATGGGGAGGGGGGCAAGGGGGGAGAGGCTTGCTTTTTTTTTTGGGCTGGGTGAGGGGACGATGGGGGGTTGGACGAGATATGAGGGAAGAGGGTTTTTTATTTTTTGGGAAGAGGTGTGGGGCTGGTGGGGGAGAGGGTTTTTTTTTGGGGTGGGGAAAGAGGGGTGGTTTTTTTTTATGGAAAGAGATGTGTTAAGAAATTTAGGGCGCAGAGAAGAATAATATTGAATGTTTCACTTGATTGTCTTCTTATTCGTTATGATTCTACCATTTATAAGCTACAATGTTTTCTAATTCTAATCAATATAGGATTCTAACTAACCACTAATAAAGAATACTGCTATAATAATAATATAATACAAAGTATCCTAATTATAATCAATATAGGATTCTAACCAAGTAATCTCTTATAGAATAAGAGATAATCTAGAAGAATCACATACTGATGTGATATCTCCAACACCCTCCCTCAAGTTGGAACGTGCAAAATTGCATGTCCAACTTGCCATAATTTTCAATTTTTTTTTTCGTAACGTGCAAATAGCACATCTGGTAGTCTTCCACCATCTGTCACTGTGATCTTTACCATCACTCGCTGTCACTATGGTTTTTCTCATCAATCGCTGTCGCTGTGGTTTTTTTTGTCATCAATCACTGTCGCTGTGGTTCTTCCATCAGTCGCAGTCGTTGTGATCTTATTCCATTAGTCGCAGTCATTGTGGTTTTCTTCCATCAGTCGCAGTGGCTTCCGTAATCCATCATCGAAAATTCTTTTGATGTCACTTTAGAGTTTTTTTTCGATAAAACAACCATCAATGTCCAATTTCAATTTCTAAATCTAGGCGCTTTAAATATTTGTCGATGAAGCTACCTGACTTGAATATGATTCACAAAAAAAAAATATAATCTCCAGCCTTTTTTCTGAGCTTGAACGTCATTGGACACATGATCATAGCATGCATGTAATGGTAATATATTGTTCTCACCTTCATCAAATCAAAAGTGATACCAACAATCAAGTGAAGCATTTAATATTATTCTTCTCTGCACCCTAAACTTCTTAACATGGTATCAGAGTTAGTTGTTGGGCTGTCCGAGTTGGGCCACCTCCACAGATGTCCAATCCTGCAAAATTCTACGCACCACATGTCCATTCCTGTGCGTGAGGGGTGTGTTGAGAATCCCACATCGGCTAATTAAAGAAAATAATTACAACTTATAAAGACTTTGACAGTCCTCCTCTCTTGAGCTACCTTTTGGGATGAGTTAGGCTCAAGCCCAAAAATTCTAACAAGATACGTATTTTTTTAAATGGGGAATGATTCAAGGATAAAATAAGAGAGAAAATGACCAGTGAGAAATAGTAGGGAGTAGTCGATAATCGGTAAAATAAGAAAAAAGAGCGAGTAGATTAACCATAGCAGTGGAAGGGAGAGAGAGAGAGAGAGAGAGAGAGAGAGAGAGAGAGAGAGAGAGAGAGAGAGAGAGAGAGAGAGAGAGAGAGAGAGAGAGGGGGAGGGGGGGAGATGAAGAGGAGAAAATTTTCATTTTTTTTCCTTTTTGTGCGGGAAGTTTTATATTAGTTTATAGTCGATAATTGGTAAAATAAGAAAAAAAGCGAGCAGATTGATCATAACAGTAGGATGGGGAGAGAAGGTAGAGAGGGAGAGAGGAGAGAATTTTTATATTTTATTTCCTTTTTGGGGTGGAAATTTTATATTAGTTTTCCTTTCACATAAAATGTCACTCTCTGGTTAATGCAATTTTATTTATGTTTTAATAGATTTTGTAAAAGAGTTTATGCCCTTGTAACAGGTGAGTTCATATGTTCTCCGACCAAATTAATTTTGTTGACATGTAAAATCAAGAGAATTTTGTTTACAACCAAATTCATTTCTTAATTGTCAATTCGAAAAGAATCAGTATCTAAGTAACAAATTTCAATAAATTATCAAATATTAACAAACTGTGTTAAGAAATTTAGGGTACAGAGAAGAATAATATTGAACGCTTCAATTGATTGTCTTGATTGATTTCCTAATCAATATAGGATTCTAACCAACCACTAATAAAGAATGCTGCTATAATAATAGCATAATACCAAGTATCCTAGTTATAATCAATATAGGATTCTAAACAAATAATCTCTTATAGAATCCAAGATAATCTAGGAGAATCACATACTGATGTGATATCTCCAACACCCTCCCTCAAGTTGGAACGTGTAAAATTGCATGTCCAACTTGCCATAATTTTCAATTTTTTTTTTTCATAACGTGCAAATTGCATATCTGGTAGTCTTCCACCATCTGTCGCTGTGGTCTTTACCACCACTCGCTGTCGCTATGGTTTTTGTCATCAATCGCTGTCGCTGTGGTTTTTTTTTGTCATCAATCGCTGTCGCTGTGGTTCTTCCATCAGTCGCAGCCGTTGTGATCTTCTTCCATCAGTCGCAGTCGTTGTGATCTTCTTCCATTAGTCGCAATGGCTTCCTTAATCCATCATCGAAAATTCCTTTGATGTCGCTTTAGAGTTTTTTTCGATAAAGCAACCATCAATGTCCAATTTCAATTTCTAAATCTAGGTGCTTCAAATATTTGTCGATGAAGCTACCTGACTTGAATGTGATTTATAAAAAAAAATATAATTTCCTAAATTTTTATTGAAGCAAAATTAGAAGAAATATTAGAAACCTAAAAAAGAACTTGTCCAAATTGAACGAAAAGAATTGTTCAAACTGAATGAAAAGAGAATAAAGTCATAGATGTGAAAGATTTTTTTTTTCTTTTTCTTCTTCTTTTTCAAACCTGGCTCTGGCTCTGATACCATGTTAAGAAATTTAGGGTACAGAGAAGAATAATATTGAATGCTTCAATTGATTGTCTTGATTGATTTCTTATTCATTATGATCTACTATTTATAGGCTACAAAGTATCTTAATCCTAATCAATATAGGATTCTAACCAACCACTAATAAGGAATACTGCTATAATAATAGCATAATACCAAGTATCCTAGTTATAATCAATATAGGATTCTAACTAAATAATCTCTTATAGAATCCAAGATAATCTAGGAGAATCACATACTGATGTGATATCTCCAACGGTAACAAGTTAAGGATTTCATGTTTTACATTGTAATAAGTATGGAGTATTTTATTGTACAAATATTTATATGAAATTTTAATTTTAATTTTTAAATAATAACTATTCAAACAATTAAAACCCCAACCCGTGCATAGTACAAGTTTTTAGACTAAGTGTATATATATATATATAGAGGGTTCTTTCAGTTCTAAAACTCTCTTAATCTCTCAAAACTCCAATCCAAATTTTTTGAGTTTTGTAGCTTTTAATTCATTTTAAAATATTTGATTGGTCAATAAACTTTTATAAGGATTAAATTATTTTAAAAATCTATCGTTTTCCATTTGAATTTAAAGTAGTTACAATCTAATCTAATTAGGACTTTAAACATGTTTTTTTTAAGCAAAAAATTTTGCTTCTAATTTTAAAATTAAAAAAAACGTAACCAAACTCCCATAAAAAGTTTTTAATTCTTTATAAAATCTATCATTTTCCATTTCAATTTAAAGTAGTTACAAATTAATCTAATTAGAACTTTAAACATGTTGGTCTTTTTTTATATTTGAAAGAAAAAAAAAAATTTGCTTCTACTTTTAGTACATATTAAAGAAAGTCTTTCTGATTTTGAGTCCTCTCCAATCATGATACTTCAAACTAACCTTCTAGAGTTTTTTTTTATTAATTAATTTTTAAAACTTTGATTTTCTTTCTCCTAAAAAACTTGGGGTCGATAAATCTAACTCGTAAATATGAATGTATAGCGAAAAAATTATTATTTTTCCTCCTCTTCCCTACTCTTTCTCTCTCTACACAATTTCTCTCTAACTTCTCTCTACTCCTTCTCCACTCTAAAACTAAAATCTTTAACATTAAACTTGTATTGGAGGTAGATATAGATCATTATGAAGAATTTGTAGAAGAAAATATCAATTTACATGTAAGAAAAGTTGAAATAATTTTTTTTTCAAAACTGGGCTCGGATCGCCTGGACGGGCGACCGGCTCACGTCCGGGTCGCAGGTCCGAGCAACTCGAGCCCCTTTTTCTTCTTCTTTTTTTTTTAGGAAGAAAGAATTTTTGTAGGTGTTTGGAAAACTTAAAACATGAATAACTCTGCGATCGGAGTTCCGTTTCACGCATATGACCACTCATTTTGATAGTTTTCGTAAAGATAAACGCAATGGCATCGTCAAAAAAGTGATCCGGATGTGTTTCAGGGCAAAAAATTTGCGTGATGCAAAAAGAATTCCAATATTTACCAACTTCAATCATTTGAATTTTTAATTAGAGCAAAAAGAAGACTTCTCCTCTGTTTAATTTTCAAATTGGTGCCGTAATTTTTTAGTTAATAAGAGAGAAAGTATTAGAAAATTACAAAAATGTAAATCAAAACGAAAATAGGAGGTTTTTGTTGGAACGGTTGGTGAAAAGTTTCCGACACGTAGATCTCGAAAAAATACACGAAATGCCCACAAGAATCGCCTCAATCGGACGTCCGAGCGCAAAGTTATGCCCCTCAAAGTTTTTGACTATACGGGACAATTTTTTTGCCCCGAAACACGTCCAGATCACTTTTTCGATGATGCCGTTGCGTGTATCTTTATGAGAACCATCAAAACGAGTGGTCATATGCGTGAAATGGACCTCCGATCGCAGAGTTATTCATGTTTCAAGTTTTCCAAGTACCTACAAAAATTCTTTCTTCCTAAAAACAAAAAGAAAAAAAAAAAGGAAGGAGCTCGGGTCGCCCGGACCGACGACCCGGATGTGAGCCGGTCGCCCAGGCCGGCGACCCGAACATGTGCTGGTCGCCCATCAGGGCGATTCGCTCATGTCCGGATTATCCGTTCGGGCGATCCGAGCCCAGTTTTGATAAAAAAATTTATTTCAACTTTTCTTATATCTAAATTGATATTTTCTTCTACAAATTCTTCATAATGATCTATATCTAGTTAGACAGAAATTGTGTAGAGAGAGAAAGAGTAAATAAGAGAAGGGAAAATAATGATTTTTTTTTGCGATACATTCGTATTTCCGAGACTTTGATTTGGTTTAAAAGATTTATAGTTTAGTAAATTATTTGGAAATTAAATGTTCTTTGTTTTGGATAGTACTGTCGAGTTTCAAAATTTAAACACCCTACGTTCTACGTCCATGTTATTCCCATCTATCTGATACCACTTAAATGTCCTACTTAAATAAACTATCATTATCTTCACCACATCTATTCTACATCCATTTTGTTTTCGATTAAATATTATTCCATGCACAATTAAAATAATTTTTCCTTTCTATCATGTGAAGCAGTTATTGCTATATGAAATCCAGTATGTTGCTGCAACAATTGATGAGGTAATGTTTTTTAGTGTAATTTTACATTAAATTTGGCAACAATCAATTATTACTGTAAATTTATTTAATTTTGATGCAGTTTGGGTACGATTGGCTCCTCCATCATCGGGAGTAATTGTCTTTCAATCTTTTATGCTTTCATGCTGAGGAGAGGCTTGGTCTATTACATTAATTAACAAACTTAATCTCATTTTTTATAAATTTTAAACAATTAATTCTACATGATAATAATTATTTCACTAATTCATAAGATCATGATCCAAAATCAGACATATATATCCCTTCATTCGTTTTTAAGGTAAATAAATTGTAATTCTTTAATTATTTATCTCGAATATTAAGGAAAACCATAATGTCAATCTTTTTTTAACTGATAATTTGGATCTCTAAAATTATATTGTTTGAATATCTTCTTTCATTCTTTTTTTTCTAGCTCCATGCTAATTTTCTTCTCCGAGAACCAAGAGAACCAAAAACACTTCGTACTAATTTTCTTATTTCATAATTCAAATTTTAATTTTCTCACTTCCTTCTTTTTATTAATCCAAAACTGGTAATTTATTTGTAAGATTTTAATTGTTTCTTTCAAAGTGGGTCTTTAGTTATTTTTTATTTTATAAATAATAAATTAATTTAATTGATAATAATTTTAAAGTAAAAATTTAAACAACTTGATATACTTAGCCACTCCCCAACTACATAAGACTTCTAATTCCTAACTAATCTCCTTGGATTTTGGCCTTTGGTTAAATTTAAATTCTCTTCTAAGATATTGTTTTTTCCTAGTTCATAATTCACACTGAATAAAAACTTGAGTTCTAGGTGCAGTTAAGTAGAGTTTGTGGAGTTCTCTATAAATTTGTTCTTCCATTGTCTGGTTTTGTACTAATATCTTTATGAAGATTTTGAATGTAGACATTTCATGTTGAAGAAAAAGTCCATATGATCATGTGTTAGATTATTATTTCAGATCATATATTGATTCTTGCTATTGATGGAAACTATTGCTATTGCACTTTGATTCAAATATGAGACCCAAAAAAGAAAAAATGACATTAGGAATATGTTGCCATTATAATATTACCATAAGTAATTATTTTATTTTAAAGGTTAAAGAGTGAATCACTAACTAAAATGTGTATAATTTATAACTTTTTTGTTTCTATTCTTCCTATTGTATTTATTATGATCACAAGTGTACTTCCCAAAAAAAAAACATGACCACAAGTGTGCATTTATTTTTTCCTGCCAATATAAATGTGTATTTAACTTTTTTGTTATAGATTTGGCATGATATTAATATCATTATATTTATTTATGTTTAATAATCTTTATAAATTTTATATCATGGATGAGATGTGGTTTGAAGTATATTTAAAAATATGGAATTTTAAGTACTCCACAAAAAAAATAAAACATAAAATATATATATATATATATTACGTACCTAAATTAGTACGTTTTTAAAAAATACTTTAAGTACAATTGGAGGGGGAGGGTCTTTGAGGGGGAATTTCGGGTGGGGAGACAAGAGAGTGTGTTTTAAGTGGGGGAAGGGTTATGGGTGTTGGGGAAAGAGTTTTGGGGGTGGGTGGGAAGAGGGAGGGGTATAAAGTAGTGGTATACTGAACATGTATCTCCGTAGTTTAGAGTGTGTATATTAAGGTAAATTTTATACTAAACTCCAAACTATCTATACTAAAAAATAATAATTCTTCATTTGAAAAGTACAAGAAGAAAGAGTGAGAGTATAGGATGACCATGACACTTGAAAAGGTTGAGTGAAGACTTTATAATTGGTATATTAATCGATGCAACGCAAAGAAAATTAGCCAATATCCATGCTTCAATAAGAAATTCTAAATACAATTCTATCGATCGGGAAAGGACTCCTCAACTCACTGTAATTTTGAAAACTTAAACAATATTCTATATATTTAAATAAGTTGAAGACTTTTTTTTGTGGGGGAGGCGAGAGGGGAAGGGGGAGAGGCTTGCTTTTTTTAGGACTGGGGGAGGGGACGAGAAGGGTTGGAGGGTTGGGCGGGATATGAGAGAACAGGGTTTTGTTTTTTTTTTTGGAAGAGGTGTAAGGGTGGTGGGGGAAGAGGGTTTTTTTTTTTTTTGAAGGAAAAAGAAGAGAGAAAATGATCACAGTCAATGGTAATTGGATGTGGAGAAGAAAAATAAAATGAGCGAGAAATGATAGAGAGTGGTCGGTAATTGGGAAAATAAGAAAAGAGCGAGCAGATTAACCAGAGCGAGCAGAGAGAGAGAGAAGATGGAGAGAGTGAGAGAGATGAAGAGGAGAAAATTTTGAGAATTCTTTTTCCTTTTTGGGTGGAAGTTTTATATTTGTTTTCCTTTCACATCAAATTTCCTTTTTTTTTTTTTTTATATTTGTTTTGACTTTTTTTTTTTCTTTCTTTTTTATGAGGGATGTGAGAAGAAGAGAGGATTTTTCTTTCTAGGTGGGAAAGAGGGGTATTTTTTTAGAATGGGAAGTTAGGAGAAGAGAGGGATGGTGGGAGTGGGGTAGAAAGGTTTTTTCCTTTTGGTGGGGGAGAGGGATGGTGTATGCGGGGGTTGGGGTGGTGGGAGAGGTTTATTTTGGAGGAGATTGGGGGGGGTGGGGGGGGAGGCGGGAGAGAGGGGGGAGAAAGAGAAGAGGGACGGATGGTCGGCAACGATGATAGGGAGTGGTCGGTAATTGGGAAAAATAAGAAAAAGAGCGAGCAGATTGACCATATCGGTGGGAGGGAGATAAAAGATGGAGAGAGTGAGAGAGGTGAAGAGGAGAATTTTGAGAATTCCTTTTTCTTTTTGGGTGGAAGTTTTATATTTGTTTTCCTTTCACATCAAATTTCACTAAATACAACTTTGTCTTTTTTTTTTTTTTTTTATAGATTTTGTAAAAGAGTTTACACCCTTATAACAAGTGAATTCATGTGTTTTTCGACCGAATTAATTTTGTTGACGGGTAAAATCAAAGGAATTTTGTTTACGATCAAATTTATTCATTAGTTGTCAATTCGAAAAGAATCAGTATTTAACTAACAAATTTCAATAAATGATCAAATATTAACAAATTGTAACAAGTTAAGGATTTCATGTTTTACATTTTAATGAGTATTGAGTACTTCATTGAACAAATACGTATATGAAATTTTAATTTTAATTTTTAAATAATAACTATTTAAAAAATTAAAACCCCACACGTGCATAGCACGGGTTTTTACACTAGTATATATATAACAAATAAAGAGGGAGAGAGAGAGAGAGAGAGAGAGAGAGAGAGAGAGAGAGAGAGAGAGAGAGAGAGAGAGAGAGAGAGAGGACCTTTTAATTTTTTTTACAATAAACTGCAAAATTTTAAAGTTTCCTCCCAACCTATCTCTCTCCGGTTGGATCCAATTCAAAGTCTTCTTTAAAAGTCTCTCTAAAATATTTATAATATTATAAACTCTTAATATATAATATTATATACACTTTTAATATAGAATTTTATTAGTAAAACCTACTTAAATTAAAAAAAAATCCTTAAAAGACCTACTAAATAAAAAATAATTCTAAATTCTAAAAGGCAAACCTTAAAAGAAAAAAATATTATAGAATGTTACATAAGATGTTTCTATGATCTTAAGTGTCCAACTTGAGGGTCACTATAGTCTATAGAGACAAAAAGGTATAGAAATGTTTAAGGAAAATAATGATTTTTTTTTTATATTTCATTCTTGTTCTATAATCTATATATATATATATATATATATATATACATGAAATCAAAGTCATAATTAAATGTCACTTGATGCTGAGTCATCTGATATTAATTCGTAAATCATAGAATTTTACATGGAATTAGATATATTTGACGATTCAGAAGATAATTAATAAAGTTATGATCATTTTTGTTTTGGAAGGGAACAAGGGTATGATAATTAACTTTTTTTTTTTTTTGCTAAAAGATAATTAACATAACTTTTTTTTGAAGGAAAAAGAAAACTTTTTATACTAAATCTGCTTAAATAGCAGTGGAAATACAAGAAGGCATCCCCTCCATCCATACATTGGAGGAATAAGTTGAAATTGCCTTAGCGGCCAAAGAATGCGTCGGCACATTGCCCTTGCGCCATACAAAAGATAAAGAAAGCATCAGCCAATCAACTAAAGAGAAAATCTGCCCATGTATATACCCTAAAAAACTAAGGACGCTAGATCGAGACTTGAGCTTATCAATTCTTTCAATAATAAAATCAGCATAACCAAATCTCTCCGCCAATCTAAGACCCTCTCGAATAGCCACAGTCTCCGCATGCTTCGGCAAAGGCGAGTGCACTATTTGTCTCGTAAAAGAGAGCTGGACTTGCCCCTGATGGTCTCGAATAAGTCCTCCAATACCAGCACTATCTTCATTCCAAGTAGTATCCACATTAAGCTTGAATTTCCCCAAATCCGGGGGCCTCCAGTGATATCCATCAGAAGAATGTATACCTCCAACCCTAGTTGACTGCCTGCGAGTCCCAGCAGGCTCCAAACTTACTAGATGCGCATTTAAAATGGCCTTCCCTTTACCATTTTGTGGGATAACCGAAGCACTGACCGAAGGTGGACTAGCAATCCGACTATCCCTTGTTGGTTGTTGCAGTCACAGATATTCATCCGAGAGCCCTGAAGCTCACAGAACAATACAAGAAAGAACTGCAAGAATTCGCTGGAATATCAAGTTATTTATTCCATTCCAGATGCACCACAGCAAGTAGGCAAACCAAGAACTATCAAGAGTCGGCCATTCCATCAGTTGCTCAAGGATAGTCGTGGCAGAATCATGCATCATGCCGAACAGATGTGAAAATGACGAAAGTAACCACGTTTCCTTCCGCTAACCGAAACTGAAAGAAGGCATGCTCAACGTCCTCCACACAATCCAAACATATAGGGCAGGCAAGCTAAACAAAAAGCATCCTTCGGTGAATATTCTTGCGAGTGGAGAGTATATTATTATACAACCTCCAAAGAAAAATCCTCACTTTTGGGGCAATACACAGCCCCCACAGATTGCTCCAAAACTATGTCAATGCCGACGAAGAAGAACAACTCCCACATTCAGAACTAGTTCTAGCCTAAGAAACAAGTTTATAGGCCGAACGTACAGTGAACTAACCAAACCAATTATAGTCCCAGATTTGCTCATCTTGCCTCTGCCTCATATGAACTAAAATGCTGCTGAACAGCTTCATGTTTCCACACTCCTCCCTCGAAATCTATTAGCTGGGAAACTGTCAAGATACGGTCAAAAGCGGACGGGTTAGGTAGGAGAGATAGCTTAAAGCCATGGAGGGTAGTAAGCCACTTGTCCTCCCAAACTCTAACCTTGCGCTCATTTCCAATCCACCATCACATTCCTTGCAAAATGTGAGGACGGCCAGCAAGAATACTTTTCCAAACATTGGAGGTTCGCTGACCAAGTGATGCGGTGGAAAAATCATCCAACGGATAGTACTTGGACTGCATTACGCCAGATAACAAAGAGAAAGGGTTCTTCATAATTCTCCATCCTTGTTTACAAAGTAGGGCTAGATTAAAAGACTCCAGGTCTCGGAACTCTAACCCCCTCTGGTCTTTGCTCGGCAATGACCCCCCCCCCAAGATTTCCAACAGGTCTTCTTGAGCTTTTCATCACCCCCACCAAAAATTGCGAATAAGGCATGTAATAGAACATTTGATAGATGATGGGAGGAGAAAGACGGACATGGCATATGTTGGATTAGCCTGGACAACCGACTTAATCAATACTTTTTTCGTAGCTTGAGACAAGGTCTTCTCTTTCCAACTATTCAGTTTTTTCCAAACTCTATCATGAAGGTAACTAAAGATCTGAAGGGAAGGCCCAAGTACTTTTTATTTCCCTGTCCTTCTGGGATCTAAAGAAAAGAACAGATTTCCTGCCGCAAACATCTGGGGCCCCTTACTGAAAAATAAGTTTGATTTGTCATAGTTGATGGTTTGGCCAGAGCAGTCCTCATAAATGGCAAAAATTTCCTTGAGCTTTGCCGCTTGTGATATATGTGCCCAGCGAAACTTAATAATTAACGCTGAAACATAATAATTAATGCAACTTATATTTGATATCTCCTGTGTTCAAACGAAAAAAATGAAACAATTAAATAAAAATAAGTGATAAAAAATAATGTGTGTATTTATCTCTATTTGTTAGGGAGATGCATCTTATTTCTCTCGTTATCTCCATATAAATATGAGAGATTTATAAATTCCACAATAAAATTACGAAAATTTCAGGAAAAAACCTCATTCCTCTCTCTCACATATCTCTCTACTCTCTTCCTCTCTAACTTCTCTCTACATTCTGTAACGCCCAACTCGGTAAGCACCTCGGGCCATTGACATAAACGTAGCAGTCGGGGTCTAACGTAGTAAAACCTGAGAATTTATGGTATGCACTTTGTAGCAGTTTAAAATACCCGATAATCTCGTATAAGGTTTAAAGTGGTATTTTTTTTATAGAAGGATTTTTATCTTTTATTAATAATATTATTATTATCATTTTTATTAGTATTTTTTAATACATTATTAGATTATTATGGCTGTAAAAAAAACAAAAAAAGTTGCCACATGTCTAGAGCCTCACGCCACTTGGTGACTTTCATGTGTGTGTAGTGTGTATATATATATATATATATATATATGTTTGTGTGTGTGTGTGTGTATTTGAGGAGGAGAAATGGTTGTTGCCTTTTTCCTTCTTCTCGACACTAGCATCCAGGTGAGCTGCCTTTTCTTCTTTTTTATTTATTTGCTTTATTATTTCTGCTCCTCCTTTCTGTCTTTTGATTTTGCTGCTGCCGGTGGGTTCTTTTTTTTTTTTTTTTTTGTCTGCTCCCGTGTTTCTTTTTTTGTCTTCTCCCGCGTTGTTTTTTTTATTTTATTTTATTTTTTTGTTTCCTTTCTTTTTCTCTTGTTTTTTCCCCTCTCTTTTTCTTTTTATTAAATATTTCAGTAATGGAATAATTTTGTTAAGATTTATTTAATTTTTGTGTTGATTTCTCTTATTTAATCTTATATAAATTTATTTATTTAATTTGTCTTGGTATAATTCTTTTATCTAAAATGGTTTTTGTATACCTAATTTTTTATAAACAATTTTAATGTATTTTCTTTTATATATATATATTTAGTAGACGTAATGATTTATATTCTCAAATATATATTTAGTATATATTTTTGCATGTCTAGTTTTAGTATTTGTATACCTTAAATATATGTTTACATGTACAATTTTAATATATATAATCTTAGTGCATATATATATTTACATGCATATGATTTTTGCAAATATCATGCAAACCGAGAGAGCATGCATATATATTTAGATGCATATTCTTAGTGTGCATAGTTATAGATATATATTACAAATATTGATATGTATATAATTTTTTGTTTTATCCACGTACAACTTGTATGTATATATATATATTTGAGGTGTTCATAATTGTTGTGTATGGTGTTAGTATATACATATATATATATACATATATATATTTTTGCATGCATCGGGTTTTTATAAATAATTGTAGGATATGAAGTCTTGTATATGTTTTAATATATATATATATAGTTGTTGTAAATGAATGCTAGTATATAACTTTGCATATGTATACATATATATATATATATGCATGTTTGTGGTATGTATAATTATTGTGAATAATATTAGTATATATATAGTTGGTAAATATATATATATATATCTTTAGTATATATGGGATTTTCTTTTTTATATAAATAATTTTAGTAAATAAAATCTTGTATATCTATATATTTTAGTACATAACTTTGTATATATTTTTATATATAACTTTTGTAACTAAATTTTGGCATTCATAAATTTGATACGTATTTTTATAAATGACCCTTGAAAATGATTTTAACACTTATGGTTTTATATGTATAATTTTGATACACTTAACTTGCGTGACTAACCTTGATATATATATATATATACACCTAATTTTTGTATATGGCATTAGCATATATATAATTTTAGTATCACTAGTGGGTTTATATGATTTTAGTATGGATGGGTTAAGAAGTGTAGGCTCTTTAGATTAGTATATGTGTAGTTATATCCTAGATTCATAAGAAGTTGTCATCTTTTATTTTTGGAGACAAATAGAAATGTTTGGATTTATACTTAAGTGCTTATTGGTATCATGTTTGTAGGATTATAGCACCAGAGCCACATCCAGGTGAGTCCACAAAATCCTGTTTTCTAATATTTGCAAATACTAAGGGTCTTTTAAGGCGTGTTTCCTGAATCTGTTATAAAATATTTACTACGTTCAACATGTTACAATTTAGCATGTTTTTCAGAGATGTTCTCCACAATGTGTTACCTGTTTTCTTAGGCAATGCATAAGAGCCGTGCTCCATATAGGTGTAATTTTTTTTAAATGGTTTATAATTGCTGTGAAGCAGGATTTGATTGTATATAGGTTTTCTAGGAAAATTTATATATGTTGGAAAAATGTTCTAGTTTTGAAAAGCTACACTGTTTTGACATTCGTGAGTATACATCTGGCATAATTATGTAAATTTTGTATAAACATGTGGTGAACTGGTGGATGGGGATTTTTTTATTAAATATTCATGATCTGATTCTGTCGTGACGGCCGGTCAAGCAGCCTTTCTTTTTGTAAACTCATGAGAAAGCCCCATTCCGAAAAGAATTACAGTTTTGGTTATGTTTTTGTGTTCAGAAACATCAGAGGATTGCACTGTACGTGGCTAGTCCTCCGTACGAGGGCCTCTTCTGATGGCTTGAACGATTCAGACTCGGGAGAGTGGATCCACTTGAAGAGGGGCGTAGACCACGGAGGATGTGGCCCAATCAGCCTACGTGGACACTGCATCATGCTCTGCGGTGGGGTTCGACCGCCTAGTGGAGAGTCAGGAAGGGCTCGAAACCAACGTTGGTCTCAGGGTAGACCTGGTAGGTGCCCCAAGAGTCCTTAGCATGATGTTTTGACCTGTGATATGGAGTGTGGTTGCTTGGTAATTGAGCGCTCGTATGGTATTTGGCTAGTATTGACTACGAGATGCCGGAACTTAATTCCACTTACCTCGTTTTGGGATCCGAAGCTTGTCCATTGAGCCCGATTTTAGTATTACATATTTCTTTGCATTCGGGTATAGAAGCTGCGCTGATGTGTCTTGATTCGCTCAGACTTCCCAGCTGCGCTCGAAACTCTTATGTCAGTTCAAGTATCGGTTTTATTAACATAATAAAAGAAAAGGGTTTCTTATAATATTACATAAACTATTTTCACAAAATCACATCATCATTGTTTCAAAGAAGTCACCAAGACGCACACACGTGGACTCACTGAGCGTTCGTGCTCACGTTTTCCATTTCATGTTTTCTCCTCAGATCAACTCAGGTTAGACAAAGGAGCGATAAGCCGTTGAAGTTTTGGGCATGGAGTCTTGGACCATATTTCTCTAGAAGGACATGTTTTATTCTTTGTTTGTCACGTATTATGTTTTGTATTTCTTAGACTTGGGCCAGTTGTAAAGTTCATCTTTTTATGTTGTTATAAGGTTTGTTGGAGTAAGATACCTTTATAGATTTATTGAAACAGTATTAAGAAATTTTCTTAAATCTTGTGTTTGGAACGAACTAGTGGTAATAAGTTTATTTAGTCTTTTTCTGCTTTGTACTTTGTGTATATCCTTCTAAGTGTGACCCCCGGGTTGGGCTCGTGTTTTGGAGTTGTAGTTTAGTGCCAAGAGGCACACAGATACCCTACTCAGCCGCAGTTGACCTAGTGGCAGGGTTGGAGGTGTCACAGGTGGTATCAGAGCATCTAGGTTCATTCCTAGGTTTGAACTGTTGGATTTTAGACAAGCTATAGGAGTTAACTGTTTAAACTTTAATAACAGTCATTCAATTTGTTGGTTAGTACTGACCTTAAGACTCTGTTTTGGAGGTATTACATGTCACATCACACTCGTCGATGGATATATCAGGAGGGTGTACTCGTGAGCGGGTCCAGCGAGACGACCCCCTCATCATCATACTCCCTTAGGGAGATTGTTCCAGAGAGAGAGCCGATCCCCATTATTAACATCTCAGATAGCGAGACCGTAAAGAGATCGACAGTATAGGGAGTGGAGCTTGGGGTGTCGATCGAGGAAAACCCTAGCGAGACTGAGTCCGATGAAAGGATGCTACCTAAGCCGGAGGGAGTGGCACCGACTGGTGTTGATGGTATAGACACCCTCGCAGTGGGTGGATCCCCGGTACCGTTATCACTCATTTGTGGCTATTGTTTATGGAGCGGGCAGCAGGTGGAGGCCGCTGGACAAAAGATCGCGGAGCTAAGAGAGGAGATTTCTAGGGTGGATGTCCTATTCTATACAGCCGGCCAGGCACATCGACAGGTGGCAGCGAGGACCGCTATGCTGGAGGCAGAGCTAGTTCAGGTGCGGGAGGCGTACGCAGCCAGGGAGAGGGAGATTCAGGAACTGATTGGCGAGCGGGACTGGCTTAGGTGGTTTATCACCCAGTTCCTTGGTACTATTGGGGATTCAGTGGAAAGAGCCCACGCCGAGCTAGAGTCTGGGCCAGGAGGTTCTGGTAACCGACACCCTTAGGTGGAGTAGGCTTCGGATAGGGTGTAGGGATTTTTTGTGTATATAGTTATTTGGATGGTTATAAGTAGTGTTTGATTGAGGCTTGATATAGTAGCCTTGAGATAGTGGATAGGAGGTTCCCAGGTTTTTGGATATGTAGTAACCCGATCACATATTTTTGGACTGATAGGATCAAGATGATTTGTCTGTGACACTACTTGTACTAAAAATCTTGATTTTGAGATCTATATATATATATATATATATGTTTATGTTCATAAGAACATGTTGATGTTGGTACCTATGTTCAGTTTATACTTATTATGGAGTAGTTGCAAACTTATAAGTTTATTAGTAATGAAACTTTCTGGTTGTTTAGGAACATGTCAGATTCACGACCTTCATATCATGCGGATAAGGCTGTGTCCAAAAATTCTCAAAGCAGACAGCCTGAACCCACTGGGGAAAACACACCTTGTCTAGAGCAAGCTATGCATACGGTAATGGAAAATTTCATGATTCGAATGACGGAGTTTTTATAAACTTCAATGGCTACAAGGAGAAACGGGCGGGTATTGGCCGCTAGGACAGATGAAGCAGTAGAACGATTTTTGAGGTTTCGACCACCGGAGTTCTATGGAGAAACTGAGCAAGAAGCCAAAGTTTAATTATTTCTCGAACAATTAAATGACATTTATCATACCCTTAGGTATAAGAATGCCCTGAGGGCAACGTTCGCAACTTTTAGACTCCGTGAAATGGCAAAGGATTGGTGGCTTAGAGCTTCCGAAGCTCAGGCACTCAAGATCAACCATGGACCTGGACTGATTTTCAAGAAGAATTCAAAAAAGAATACATACCTCGATGGATTCGTGAACAGCGAGATGATGAGTTTCAACAATTGAGACAGGGTAACCTTATAGTTGCCCAATATACGGCAAAGTTCAATAGGCTGGCCAAATACTGCTTAAGATTGATAGATACGGATGAGAACAAGACACGGCAATTTGTGTAAGGATTAAGGGTGGAACTACAGTGAGAATCGGGCACCCTTACCAGCAATGGGATTCACGGCAGCAGTTGAAGCCACTACAAGGACGGAGATGGCGGATCAAGCGGTTACACATAGGAAAGCAGCTATTGGCTCAGCTGCAACCCCCTATAAATGTCCTGGACAAGGACAGTAGAAATCTAGAGATTTCAAGAGACCCCGTGGTAAACAAAGGATCGGGAATGGAGGCCGGCGAACCCTAACCCCTGGAGGAGTCCATAGAGTATGTACATACTATGGACGAAGTGGACATATGGAATATACGTGTTATCGAAAGCTGAGGTTATGTTTCCAGTGTGGGAAACCAGGACATACCAAGGACCAGTACCCTGGGATACAATAAGTACCTCCGGAGACGTCCAAAAGACCAGGCCGACCCCCGATTATAAGAGGAGCCACAGAAGGAAGAAGCGATAAGCCACAAGTGAAAGCGAAAGTTTATGCGCTGGATGGACTGCCCGTGAACACCGAAGTGAATGTAGTTGAAGGTATGATACCAATCTTTTCTCAACCAGCAAGAACACTCATTGATCCTAGAGCTACTCATTCTTTTGTAAGTTTGCATTTTATAACACACATTCCTATTCCCTCTATTGATATGCATTATCAGTTGTTAGTTAGCCCTCCTATGGGCGTAAGTAGGATGGCTGAGGTAAAGTACCCAGGTTGTGACATCTGGGTCGAAAGTGTGGTTTTAGCCGGTGATTTAGTTGCCTTACCCTTTAAGGGTTATGGCGTGATACTTGGGATGGACTGGTTGGCTAAGCATTACGCTCAAGTAGACTATTGACGGAAGTTTGTTAAGTTTAATAGACCGGACATGCCAATCCTAGTGTTCCAAGGGAAGCAGGCGAAACGAGAGAATCCCTTTTTATCAGGCATGAAAACAAGGAGGTTACTGTGGAAAGGATGTCAAGAGTACTTAGCATATCTACTCAACGAGCCTAAGGGAGAGGTGAGATTAGACATAGTACCTATAGTAAGGGAGTTTAGGGATGTAATTTCAGAAGAGTTAACGACGCTACCCCAGAACGAGAAGTGAAGTTCAGCATAGAATTGGTACCTGCTGTTAAACCAATATCTCGAACTCCATACCGGATGGCGCAAGAAGAGTTGAAAGAATTGAAAAAGAAATTACAAGAATTGTTATAGCAAGGATACATCCGTCCAAGTACATCTCCTTGGGGTGCGCCAGACAGTTTTGTTTGAAAAGAAGAAGGATGGAACCCTCAAGATGTGTATTGATTATAGAGGATTGAATAGTGTGACCGTCAAGAACAAATACCCACTACCCTTTATTGATGAGTTATTTGATCAACTCCGAGGAGCGGGATGTTTTTCTAAATTAGACCTAAGACAGGGGTATTATCAAGTCAAGATAAGAGAGAAGAATATCCTGATAACGGCTTTCAACACACGATATGGGTATTATGAGTTTGTGGTTATGCCGTTTGGATTGACTGATGCACCTGCGACTTTCATGAACTAGATGCATAGAGTCTTTAGTGCTTACTTGGATAAGTTTGTGGTGATTTTCATAGACAACATCCTTGTTTATTCACCCAACCCTGAAGCTCATGAACAACATCTTCGAAAAGTATTGCAAACCCTGTGAGAGCATAAGTTATATGCCAAGTTAAGTAAATGCGAATTTTGGATGAGCCAAGTAACTTTCTTAGGATATTTTATCACCCAGGAAGGGATTTCGGTGGATCCGGCGAAAGTAGAAGTGGTAACTCATTGGGCGCAACCCAAAACACTAACCGAAGTACGTAGTTTCTTGGGCATGGCAGGATACTATTGGAGATTCATAAAGGACTTTTCTAGGATTGCTGGACCTTTAACACAATTAACCAGAAAAGCAACCAAGTTTGAATGGACGGAGAAGTGTGAGAGGAGTTTTCAAGAATTGAATAATCGACTGACTTCAGCACCAGTGTTAACCTTGCTCGATCCGAACAAGGAATTTTCATTGTACACCGAGAAGGTCTAGGAGTTGTGTTGATGTAAGACAGAAAGGTTGTCGCTTATATTTCGAGGAAGTTAAAGGATCATGAACGAAATTATCCCACACATGATTTAGAGTTAGCAGCCATCGTGTTTGCGCTTAAGAAGTAGCGACACTACCTATATATAGCCAAGTATGAGATCTTCACTAATTATAAAAGCTTAAAATACCTGTTTTCTCAGAAGGACTTGAATATGAGACAACATCGATGGATGGGACTACTGGAGGAATATCGATGCCCGATTAACTATCATCCAGGAAAGGCGAATGTGGTGGCGGATGCATTGAGTAGAAAAGTAAAGATATCAAGTCTTAGCTTAACATCTACCCTACAGCAAGATATTAGAAGCGCCAAAAAGAATAATAAGGAGTTCCAGGAGTTTAAAGGCCGTGTGAAAGCTAAGAAATTGGAAGATTTTCGAATATTAGAAGCTGATGGGAGCTTGTACTTTCGGAATCAGTTGTGTGTACCCAATGACACTGAAGTTCGGAATCAGTTCTGGAGGAAGCCCATAGAAGTAAGTATTCAATGCATCCTGGAGAAAATAAGATGTACAAAGACTTAAAACAAAAGTTTTGGTGGAATGGAATGAAGAGAGAGATTGCGGAGCATGTAGCAGCCTGTCTTACATATCAAAGAGTTAAGGCGGAGCATCAAAAGTCAACAGGACTACTACAACCGCTACCTGTTCCCAA
Organism: Catharanthus roseus; assembly: GCA_028651295.1. Lineage (NCBI taxonomy): Eukaryota > Viridiplantae > Streptophyta > Magnoliopsida > Gentianales > Apocynaceae > Catharanthus > Catharanthus roseus. The sequence goes on from JAPQWS010000087.1 coordinate 1,942,605, forward strand.
ATGGAAATGGGATCATGTAACAATGGATTTTGTCACAGGATTGCCCCGAATCAGGGGATATAAGGATGCTATCTGAGTAATTGTTGATCGTTTAACGAAAGTGGCTCATTTTATCGCCATCAATATGACCTACCCTCTGGACAAGTTGACGCAGATTTATGTAGATGAGATTGTGCAACTCCATGGTGTACCCATCGATATTATGTTAGATAGAGACCGAAGGTTTACCTTAAGGTTTTGGCCCAAATTCCAGGCAACTATAGGGACTAACCTTAGTTTCTGTACCATAGCACACCCTCAAACCGATGAACAAACCGAGAGAATAATTCAAACCCTAGAGGATATGTTGAGAGCTTCCGCCTTAGATTTTGGGAACAGATGGATTAACAATCTTGTTTGTGCTGGGTTTGCTTATAATAACCGCTTGCACTCTTCAATAGGAATGGCACAGTTTGAAGCATTGTATGGTAAGAAATGCAGAACACCCTTTACTGGGATGAGGTTGGAGTTAGATCTCATTGGAAACAAAAGAACCCGATGCCAGAGATGGAGGAAATGTAGAAACAAGTTAGGATAATACAAGATCGGCTTCGGGCAGCCAAAAGTAGACAGAAGAGCTATGCCGATAATCGAAGAAGGGACCTAGAGTTTAGTGTGGGAGACCGAGTTTTCTTGAAGCTTACGCCACATTGCGGAAAGCCTAGAGTCCAAGGGGAGGAAAGTTAAGCCCCGATATGCCAGACCGTTTAAAATTATTAACAGGGTTGGTAAAGTGGCATATCGATTAGCCTTACCGAGTGAACTGATGGGTATACATGATGTGTTTCATATATCACAATTGAAGAAATATCATCCTGAATCGGATCATGTGCTCAATGATGAGCAACTGGAGTCACGTGCCGATCTGTCATACAAAGAAAAACCAGCAGAGATTATAGAACGAAGCGTAAAAAAGTTATGTGGGAAACAGATTTCAATGTATAAAGTTGTATGGAGGCATCATGGAATTGAGGAAACAACCTGGGAGACTGAGGAATATCTTAAGAAGAGGTACAAAGAACTTCTAGGTGTATGACTATTAAATTTCGAGGACGAAATTTTTCTTAGGAGAGAAGAATGTAACGCCCTACTCATTAAGCACCTCGGGCGATTTTGAGAGGGCGATTGACTTAAACGTAGTAGTCGGGGTCTAACGTAGTAAAACCTAAGAATTTATGGTGTACACTTTGTAGCGGTTTAAAATACTCGATAATCTCGTATAAGGTTTAAAGTAGTTTTTTTTATGGAAGGATTTTCATCTTTTATTAATAATAATATTATTATTAGTATTTTTTTTAGTACATTATTAGATTATTTTGGCTGTAAAAAATAAAAACAATAAAAAAATAAAAGCTGCCACATGTCTAGAGCCTCACGCCACTTGGCGACTTGCATGTGTATGTGTAGTGTGTATATATGTGTTTGAGGAGGAGAAATGGTTGATGCCTTTTTCCTTCTTCCCGGTGCCAGCATCCAGGTGAGCAGCCTTTTCTTTTTTTTTTTTTTAATTTTATTTATTTTCTTTATTATTTCTGCTCCTCCTTTCTGTCTTTTGATTTTGCTGCCGCTACTAGGTTCTTTGTCTTTTCCCGTGTTGTTTATTTTATTTTATTTTTTGTTTCCTTTCTTTTTCACTTTTTTTTCCCTCTCTTTTTCTTTTTATTAAATATTTCAGTAATGGTATAATTTTCTTAAGATTTATTTAATTTTTGTGTTGATTTCTCTTATTTAATCTTATATAAATTTATTTATTTAATTTCTTGGTATAATTCTTTTATATAAAATGATTTTTGTAAACCTAATTTTTGATAAATGATTTTAATGTATTTTCTTATATATATTTTTTTAGTACACGCAATTATTTATATTCTCAAATAATATTTAGTATATATTTTTGCATGTCTCGTTTACTATTTATATACCTTAAATATATGTTTACATGTACAATTTTAATATATATAATCTTAGTATATATATATTTACATGCATATGATTTTTGCAAGTATTATGCAAACCGAGAGAACATGCATATATATTTACATGCATATTCTTAGTGTACATATTTATAGATATATATTTCAAATGTTTATACATATGTATATATTTTTTGTTTTATCCACGTATAACTTGTATGTATATATATATATATTTGAGGTGTTCATAATTGTTGTGTATGGTGTTAGTATATATATTTATATATATTTACATGCATGGGGTTTTTATAAATAATTATAGGATATGAAGTCTTGTATATGTTTTAATATACATATATATATAGAGTTGTTGTAAATAAATGCTAGTATATAACTTTACATATATATATATATACATGTTTGTGGTACGTATAATTATTGCGAATAATTTTAGTATATATATAGTTGGTAAATATATCTTTAGTATATATGGGATTTTCTTTTTATATAAATAATTTTAGTAAATAAAATCTTGTATACCTATATATTTTAGTACATAACATTGTATATATTTTTATATATAACTTTTGTAACTAATTTTGGCATTCATAAATTTGATACGCATTTTTATAAATGACCCTTGAAAATGATTTTAATACTTATGGTTTTATATGTATAATTTTGATACACTTAACTTGCGTGACTAATCTTGATATATATATATATACACCTAATTTTTGTATATGGCATTAGCATATATATAATTTTAGTATCAGTAGTGGGTTTATATGATTTTAGTGTAGATGGGTTACGAATTGTAGCTCTTTAGATTAGTATATGTGTAGTTATATCCTAGATTCATAAGAAGTTATCATCTTTTATTTTCGGAGACGAATAGAAATGTTTGGATTTATACTTAAGTATTTATTGGTATCATATTTGTAGGATTATAGCACCAGAGAAACATCCACGTGAGTCCACAAAATCCTGTTTTCTAATATTTGCAACTAGGTCAACTGCGGCTGAATAAGGTATCTGCGTGCCTCTCGGCACTAAACTATAAGCTCCAAAACACGAGCCCAACCCTGGGGTTACACTAAGAAGGATATAGACAAAGTACGCAGCAGAAAAAGACTAAATAAACTAGTTCGTTCCAAACACAAGATTTAAGAAAACTTCTTAATACTGTTTCAATACATCTATAAAGGTATCTTACACCAATAAACCTTATGACAACATAAAAAGATGAACTTTACAACTAGCCCAAGTGTAAGAAATACAAAACATAATATGTGACAAACAAAGCATACAACATGTCCTTCTAGAGAAATATGGTCCAAGACTCCATGCCCAAAACTTCAGCAGCTTATCGCGCCTTTGTCTAACCTAAGTTGATCTGAGGAGAAAACATGAAATGGAAAACGTGAGCGCGAATGCTCAGTGAGTCCACGTGTGTGTGCGTCTTGGTAACTTCTTTGAAACAATGATGATGTGATTTTACGAAAATAGTTTATGCAATGTTATAAGAAACCCTTTTCTTTTATTATGTTAACAAAACCGATATTTGAACAGACATAAGGGTTTCGAGCGCAACTGGAAAATCTGAGCGAATCAAGACACACCAGCGCAGCTTCTACACCTGAATGCAAAGAAATATGTAATGCTACAATCGGGCTCAACGGACAAGGTCCGGATTCCAAAACAAGGTCATTGGAATCAAGTTTCGGCATCTCGTAGTCAATACCAACCAAACACCATACTAGCGCTCGATTATCAAGCAACCACACTCCAATATCATAGGTTAAAACATCAGGCTACAGACTCCTGGGGCACCTACCAGGTCTGCCCTGGGACCAACCTCGGTTTCGAGCCCCTCTTGACTCTCTACTAGGCGGTCGAACCCCACCGCAGAGTATGATGAAGTGTCCACGTAGACCGATTGGGCCACACCCTCCGGAGTTTATGCCCCTCTTCAAGTGGATCCACTCTTCCGAGTCTGAATCGTTCATGCCATCAGAAGAGGCCCTCGTACGGGGGACTGGCCATATACAGTACAATCCTCTGAGGCTTCCAAACACAAAAACATAACAGAATTGTAATTCTACTCGGAATGGGGTTTTCTCATGAGTTTACAAAAAGAAAGGCCGCTTGACCGGCCGTCAAGACAGAATCAGATCTTGAATATTTAATAAAAAAATTCCCATTCGCCAGTTCACCACATATTTATGCAAAATTTCCATAATTATGCCAGATGTATACTCATGCATATCAAAATAATGTAGCTTTTCAAAACTAGAATATTTTTCTAACATATATAAATTTTCCTAGAAAACCTGTATATAATCAAATCCTGCTTCACAACAATTATAAACCATTTAAAAAATAAACCACACCTATATGGAGCACGGCTCCTATGCATTGCCTAAGAAAACAAGTAACACATTGTGGAGAACATCTTCGAAAAATATGCTAAATTGTAACATGATGAACGTAGTAGATATTTTGTAACAGATTCAGGAAACACGCCTTACAAGGCCCGTAATGTTTGCAAATATTAGAAGATAGGGTTTTGTGGACTCACCTGGATGTGGCTCTGGTACTATAATCCTACAAACATGATACCAATAAACACTTAAGTATAAATTCAAACATTTCTATTCATCTCCGAAAATAAAAGATGATAACTTCTTATGAATCTAGGATATAACTATGCATATACTAATCTAAAGAGCCTACACTTCTTAACTCATCCACACTAAAATCATATAAACCCACTAGTGATACTAAAATTCTGTATATATGCTAAAGTCATATACAAAATTTAGGTGTATATATATATATATATCAAGATTAGTCACCCAAGTTAAGTGTATCAAAATTATACATATAAAAACATAAGTGTTAAATTCATTTTCAAGGGTCATTTATAAAAATACGTATCAAATTATGAATGCCAAAATTAGTTACAAAAGTTATATATAAAAATATATAAAAAGTTATGTACTAAAATATATAGATATACAAGATTTTATTTATTAAAATTATTTATATAAAAAAATCCTATATATACTAAAGATATATATTTACCAACTATATATATACCAAAATTATTCGCAATAATTATACATACCACAAACATGTATATATATACATATGTAAAGTTATATACTAGCATTCATTTACAACAGCTATATATATATTAAAACATATACAAGACTTCATATCCTACAATTATTTATAAAAACCCCATGCATGCAAAATATATATATATATATACTAACACCATACACAACAATTATGAATACCTCAAATATATATATACATACAAGTTATACGTGGATAAAACAAAAAATATATACATATGTATCAACATTTGAAATATATATCTATAAATATGCACACTAAGAATATGCATGTAAATATATATATATATATATATGCATGTTCTCTCGGTTTGCATGATACCTGCAAAAATCATATGCATGTAAATATATATATTAAGATTATATATATTAAAATTGTACATGTAAATATATATTTAAGGTATATAAATACTAAAACTAGATATGCAAAAATATATACTAAATATATATATTTGAGAATATAAATAATTACATGTATTAAATATGTATATATATATATAAGAAAATACATTAAAATCATTTATCAAAACTTAGGTATACAAAAATCATTTTAGATAAAAGAATTATACCAAGAAAAATTAAATAAATAAATTTATATAAGATTAAATAAGAGAAATCAACATAAAAATTAAATAAATCTTAACAAAATTATACCATTACTGAAATATTTAATAAAAAGAAACAGAGAGGGAAAAAACAAGAGAAAAAGAAAGGAAACAAAAAAATAAAATAAAATTTAAAAAACAACACGGGAGAAGACAAAAAAAAAAAAGAAACACGGGAGAAGACAAACAAAACAAAAAAAGAACCCAGCGGGGCAGCAAAATCAAAAGACAGAAAGGAGGAGCAGAAATAATAAAGTAAATAAATAAAATTAAAAAAAAAAAAAAAAAAAGGCAGCTCACCTGGATGCTAGCGCGGCGAAGAAGAAAAAAGGAGGAAGAAAAAGGCAGCAGCCATTTCTCCTCCTCTAACACATATATACATACTACACACACATGCAAGTCGCCAAGTGGCGTGAGACTCTAGACATGTGGCAGCTTTTTCTGTTTTTTTTTTTTTACAACCATAATAATCTAATAATGTATTAAAAAAATACTAATAAAAATAATAATGATAATATTAATAAAAGATAAAAATCCTTCCATAAAAAAAATACCACTTTAAACCTTATACGAGATTGTCGAGTATTTTAAACCGCTACAAAGTGCATACCATAAATTCTTAGGTTTTACTACCTTAGAACCCGACTACTACGTTTACGTCAATCGCCCTCTCAAAATCACCCGGGGTGCGTACTGAGTGGGGTGTTACATGATTCCCTTGATACTTTAATGTATTTTAAATATAAACCATGATAAACAAAACATAATATATATGATAAAAAACTCCATCATGAAAAATAATCCATCATGAAAAATAAGTACAACGTACTACAATAAAACAGAATAGTCAAATATGGAAACCTAATCACTAGACAAATGTCATCTATGTACAAGACGACAGATCTCTCTGTAGCACGTAGCCTAAGTCTGTAAATCATCCGGATCCTCATCACCAACATACGGACCTAAGTAGTCAACTAATGCAATAGCTGGCGCTGAGCTCGTGGTGGCAACTCAACTCCGGTAGGAAGTAACCCCGAATTATGTAGCCGTGCTGATACAGTGGAGAATCTCCCGTAACTCCCACAAAAAAAGTCATCTAAAACCAACGCGGGATACTGCGCACCCGGTGAACAAGAATATGACACCGATGAATGTCGTGAATGTAACTACCATCAGAGTGGTGTACCAAAGAAGATGATGCACCAAGGTGAGACTTATATAGTGGTACAGCTGAATACTAGAAGGGTACGGGAATATGCGGGGTCTTGGGGCATCCGAACCCTAGTGGGAATAGGGGGTGGCGGAACCGATGACTCGGGTGCATTCGACCTATGAAACATCTCGTGGAGAGGTGTGGTACGTGCATCAAATGTGCCGTGCCTACCCCTAAGCCCCCTAGAAGAGGCTGTCATCGTACGACAGTGAGTCCGACCGCTCCTGTTTGCAACCAGACTTAATCTTGTATCTGTGCGTCTAGGCTGCTTTGAATCCATCTAAATGAATTTCGAAATTTTTTCTTTAAATTATTTTGTGCATAGAAGTCTGAATATTAATTTACTAAAAGATGATTATTCAATTGTATTTTTAATTATTATTTTTATTAATAAGAATATTATATTATTACACTAATTAATTATTATTTAATTATGGTATTAATTTTAATTATAATATAATTATTTCATTCTTATTCCTTTATTTTTAATGAACTAAAGTATTGTCCTTAAATCATTATTTATCTAATTTATTATTCAAATATTTAAATTACACTATGATTAAGTGAGAAAAATAGTAATTAGTAAACTAACTTAATTCACATTACTAACGCTAAAAACCTTAGTTTAATTATAATTATTTAATCTCTTTACTTCCCTTTTGGAGGTAGAAGTCAAAGTATTTATTTCTTAACTAATGATTATTCAATTATGAAATTAATTCTAATTTTATTAATAAAAATATTGTATTATTACGCTAATTAATTATTATTTAATTAAGGCACTAATTTTAATTATGATGTAATTATTTAATTCTTATTCCTTTATTTTTAATGAAATAAATTATTTTCATTAAATCATTATGAAATACTTGATTATTCAAAAATTTTATTTACACTATGATTAAATTATGAAGATAATAATTATTAAACAACTAACTTAATTCAAATTACTAATTAAAAAGGGGCCCGATAAACCTAACTCGGAAAAATGAATGTATAGCCTGAAATAAATAATTATTCCCCTTCCTCTTCCCTACTTTTTCTCTCCATAAAAAAATTCTGGTACTTTTATTTACTCTCTATTTACTCTAAACCTATAAACTTTAACATTCAACTTGTATTGGAGGTACATATAGATCATTATGAAGAATTTATAGAAGAAAATATCGGTTTAGAGGTAAGAAAAAAGAATTTTTTTCGCAATTTTTGGTCGGAACACTGGGGGTGGCGACCCAGACGCGCTCCGAATGCCCGGCCGAGCGACCAGTGTGAAGGGAATCACCCAGCGGCACGACTCGGACACGTCCAGACCGCCGACCTGGGCGACCCGAGTAGTTTTTTTTTTTCAATATTAATTTTTTTTCAATATTAATTTTTTTTGTTAATATTACTACTTTTTTTTTAGAGTATTTGTTTAGAATATTCCTTTTTTCTTTTTTTTCATTTTAGAATATTATTATTCTTTTTTTTTTAGAATGTTCCTTTTTTTTAGAATATTCGTTTTTTATTTAAATTTTAGAATGTTATTATTTTTTTTTTTAATTTTAGATGTTATGTTTTTTTAAAAAAAATTTATTTTTTTCAATATTATTATTATTTTTTTTTAATATTACTACTGATTTTTATAGTATTTTTTTAGAATGTTCCTTTTTTCTTTTTTTTTTTTTTAATTTTAGAATATTACTATTCTTTTTTTTTCGAGAATGTTCCTTTTTTTTTTTTTTTTAGAATATTACTATTGTTGTTTTTAGAATGTTCATTTTTTTAGAATATTAATAATTTTTTTAGAATATTCTTTTTTAATTAAATTTTAGAATGTTATTATTATTTTTTTAATTTTACATGTTATGTTTTTTTTAAATTTTAGAATGTTACTAATTTTTTTTGTTTTTGTTAGAATGTTACTTTTTTTTTTTTAAATTTAAGAATGTTACTATTTTTTTTAATAATGTTACTAAATTTTGTTTTCAGAATGTTATTAATTTTTTTTTATTTTTGTTAGAATGTTACTAATTTTTTTTAGGATGTTATTAATTTTTTTTTTTGTTAGAATGTTACGTTTGTTTTTTTTTTAAATTTAAGAATGTTACTTTTTTTTTTTAATTTTAGAATGTTACTAAAATTTTTTCTTAGAATTTTATTAACTTTTTTTTGTTTTTTAATTTTAGATGTTGCTTTTTTTAAAAAAAAATTTAGAATTTACTATTTTTTGTAGAATGTTACTAATTTTTTTGTGTTTTTTAGAATGATAATTTTTTGTTTTCCTTAGAATGTTAATTTTTTGTTTTCTTTAGAATATTTTTTATTTTTTATTTTTGGAATGTTACTATATGATTTTTGTGTTTTTTTCTGTTTTTTTTCCTTAAATGTTAATATATGAATTTTTTTTTTTTGGTTTTTTTTCTAAATGTTATTGTATGAAATTTTTGTTCACTACAATGTTTTGACAACTTTTTTTTCAATACATAATGTGTTCATATTTTAATTTTTTCGTACTATATCGTAACAGAACGGCGTAGATCCAAGTACATTTGAAGAATTCTTGGAACCGGAAGAATACGTGGATCACGGACATTTATTTGCAACTGATCGAATCTTTAATTCGAAACCAGAGTTGGTTAACTGGGCAAAAGAAACAGCTATAAAAGTGAACACGTATTTGATTGTCACTTGGTATTTAAAGTCCAGAACATCCGACCGCCGACCGTATGTTACACTGGGTTGCGAGCGTGGAGGTGCAAATAAACCGAAAAAGAAGCCCGTAGTCAACGATGAAGAAGAAGAAGTTCAAGTAAAAAGGTGGGGTCCTTACGGGACAAAAAAGTGTGGTTGTCCCTTCAAATTAAAAGGCGAACAAATGGCAATGCGTGAAAATTGGCAATTATTCGTGTTAGCCCTTAAGGGCATTATTACTTATGATTTTGACTATGATTAACATATGCTTGTGTGAGTATTTTAGCTAACCTTTCATAGAACAAAAGAAGCACTTTTGAAGTCTCAAGTCTACATTCTCTAAAAGCAAAATATCTTGTTAATGAGGGCAAAATGAAGGAGAAAAGACCAAGTCATTCCAAGATCAAATCATTGAAGATATTGAAGACCTTGTCTATGTCAGAGTGTGATAAGGTATTTCTTTCTAAACTCCCTAACCTTACTCTTTGGTTATTGATCATATATGAAGCTCCTTTTACGATTTTCTCAACATAAACTTTTCTTAAAATCTAAGTATTCTTGATTGAGGTTTTGATGCTTTTGAAAGGTTCTTCTTATCTCTAAAATGATTATCAAGAATACATGTTTTTGAAACAATGAGGAAAGCTTTTGTCTTAAAGAAAAAAACTAGCTGTAAAAACAAAAAATTCGGTCATACGGTTTTAGAACCAGTCGTCCGATTTTTTTCTAAACTTAGAAAAAATCGGTAGTCCGATTTCGAGCAGGACAAGTCCGAATCTTTCTGCTTAAGAACCGGTTTTTCGATTTTCACATTTACTGTAAAAAATTATTACCGTTGCACAAAGTGCAACGGTCATTTTTTTTTAGAAAATATATATAGACTTTTTTTATCAGCCAAAAAGTAAGAGGTTTGGTGAAATATTCATTGAGATCATTTAAGACTTTTAAAGAGCTTTAAAGTACATTTATTACAAACACTTTCAATCCCAAACAAAAATCTTCTTAAGCTTCATTATTGATCATCATCAAAGAAGAAGAAATGAGGAGCTTGTAGAAACATTCCATTGAGTTGTACCTACTATTTCTCAAGCTCAATTTGGTAACATTGTTCTTAAACCTATCTTTCCCTCTTATTGATATCAAAGGTTTGTGTTGAAAAACTCCTTGGGTAATCCTTTGATTTACATTGTGTTGTGAATTGAGATTGTGTGCAAAACCCTTGTAGGGTGATCCTCATATTTGTAGTTGGTGTAATTGTGTTTATAGTGGATTTGGAAAATCCTTGGGTGTTGACTCAAGGTAGTGGATGTAACTCTTTGAGAGAGTGAACCACTATAAATCTTTGTGCTTTTCTTTCTAAGCTTATTTCTTATTTGTCTTAACCACAAGATTTTGTTTGGTTTGGAATTTTATTAAAAAGAGTTTTAGAATTCTCTTTCAAACAAAATTGGAGGTTTATCCTTTAATTAACAAAGGTTTTTTCAAATTAGCCAAAAACCTTATTCACCCCCCCCCCCCCCTACCCTAAGGTTTTTCAATTCGTACACGATGGGAGGCATAACCATGCAATAGGTGCATATAGTCACGGTCACGCTCAGGCAGCAAAACTGATGGAGGAACAACTGATACAAATTGAGCAATTCAGGAAGAGTCATGTGCCACCTCGTAATATTTTACGATTTTTCTGGGAACAAATATGAGTTGTGCTGTCAGGTATGTTGCATCAACTATAATGCATCCTGGTTTTATGTTTAGGGTTTAAATTAAGGTTCTAATAATATGATTTGCATGACTTTTTGTAGTTCCCAGAAAACATATAACGTCGTTGCAAAAATTAAAAAGAATAGGATGCAGAGGCGAAACACGGTTGAAGAAGTTCTCTGCCTAACTGCTATACGGGATTACACGGTCTTCTACAGAAACCGTGAGGACAGCAACATGCTCAGTAACATTGTCGTTGCACATCCGACATCAATTGAAATTTTGAGAACGTGGTCATACGTACTTATAATGGATACGGCATATAAAACAAACAAGTAAGTTGTATTAAATTTGTTATATTAATTGTACATTTACTTGTTATTTGCAAATTGACTGTTTAGGAGTAACACTTGAATGAATAGTAGAATGAAATATGTCATAATTAATCGATTTTGTGTTAAGTTTGCTGGGTTTTATGTTTATTTTCTAAACAATTTATCTGCTTTATGTGTTTCTTAAAAATAGGTACAACATGCCACTATTGGAAGTGGTAGGGATGACCCCGACTGGTAAGAATTTCACTGTGGCCAGTGCTTTTATGCGAAATGAGCAGGCTACAACGTATAGATGGGTTCCTCAACAGATTAAGTATCTATACTTTTCAAATACAATGTCAACAGAGAATCAAAAAGATGTTTGTGAGACTATGCCTAAGGTAATTATTACAGACAAAGATTGCAGTTTAATGCCCGTGATCGGCAAAGTGTTTAGTACAACGTACCATATGCTATGTAGAAGGAACATCAATCAGAACGTGTTGGCCAAATTAACCGAGTTGATAAAAAATGAAGAGGTTGCATCACGGTTTATAAATGGGTCATGGAAGAAATTGTTGGACGAAATCGATGAGCAGGAATACTTAATGAAATTGGATGCTCTGAAGACGAAGTGGAAGAGCAGACCGGACTTCCTACACTATTTGTTCAACAATTGATTGAATCCCTTTGCTCATAAATTCGTGAGATGTTGGACTAAGAGTCATATGCATTTTGGGATGGAGACCACCAATCGGGCTGAGAGTGAACACTCAGTGCTGAAGCTATGGCTTTCAACATGCCATGGTGATTTGGATACCATGTTCCTTAATATTGACTAGCTTATTGAAGGTCAAATAGTAGACATTAAGGCATCATTAGAGTTTTCCAGGACTAAAGAGAAGCATAATGCGAAGAGTAATCACATATTTTATATTGTAAGTAATAAAATCAGTCACTTGGCATTCAAAAAGATATGGTCGGAGATAACGAGAGCATCCGGGATATATAATGATCCAAAAAATAAGTGCGACCACTATTTGAGGACGTCACACGGCCTCCCTTGTGCTTGCGAGCTGATTACACGGTTCGATCACGTTCTTCCTATACAGTTACATGATATTGATGTCTTTTGGCAGAAACTAGAAATTGGCTGTCCTCATCCTTCAACTCGGCAACAGGACATGGATTCTGAGATGCGCTCTCGCACTGACCTCTTGCATCAGATAAGTACAGGACCCATATCCAAAGTTAGAGAGATGCGTCGTCTTGTGAAAGGGGTACTGAATCCTGTTTTGCCTGAAGATCCGGGTGTGACATTGACATCACCTCCCGAGGTAGCAGTCACTAAAGGGCGGAAGAAGACGGACTCAACAAAAAGAGACAAGTCACATTGGGAGTACGTGTCAATTGCTCATCGAAAGATACAGAAGTCAAGCGGATCTGTTTCTGGTTCTGGCACTGGATCAGGGTCATTGCCCGGTTTGGGTTCTGGGTCGGGATCCCATGGGAGAGGGAGACCGCCACGAGCTCCTAGGGAAAGGGGCAGAGGACGCGACCGTGGCTGAAGTAATTTATCTGCTGTGAAACATGCATCCCCATGTTCCACATTCCCTTACACAAACGCTTTCCCTGCTTTCATTTATCCTTTCATCGGCAATTGGAAGAACGTGATTGGTGATGGAAATTGTAGTTATCGGGTTGTGGCAGATTTTGTGTTCAGTGATGAACATCAATGGCCAAAGGTTCATAGAGGAATGCTTTATGAATTGGAGCTTTCGAAAAATTTGTACGTTAATTTAATGGGTTCAGAGGAACGTGTTAATGAACTCGTTCATAGGATAAATTGGCTAGTGATGGACCTGCGCCGTATGCGCATTGGTTCGAAACACCTGATTCTCTTTACATGGTAATGCATTCAATCTGTGCGTGATACTAATTGCACAGCTTGGTTCTACGACTGTGTTACCTTTGTATTCATATTCGGATCGTCCAGAAGTTACATTGATTATTGGTTTCTTGACAGAAGAACGACACTTTATTCAGGTAAGTGTCGAATATGATTTTTTACGTTGTTCTGTATTATATGATGTTTGGTTTTATAGTTTTTCTGACAGTTACATATTTATGTTTGTTTTACACAGCTACAGTTGAATGATATGTGTCTGATACCTCCTTCACACGTTCAATGGATTCATCATCGTTCCGAATGGGTCAGCAATTGGGCAGATTCGTATCAGCATAGGATTGCAGATTGGAACGCGAGGGTTTCTCGAAATAGAAAATAAATAGGACTTTATTTTTTATTAAGAAAATTATATGTACAAAATTTTTTAACTTAGTTTTAAATCATATACATGTTGAATTTTTTTGGTATATTTTTTACTTTTGATAAATGTAAACTCGTTTTATGGTTCAATATCTTATATTTAATGTGTTTCGGGGTTTATGGTGCTTTATATTTTTTCTATTACAATTGTAAAAAAACTGAATGCATAAAAAAATTCCCATCAACCAAGTAACAACAATACAAAAAAAGTCATACACTACAAAATAAGTCAGAAACAACAACCATAAAAGTACATAAAACAACACACTAACGCCGAGTCTGATGATACCTCTTGATCATGTCGGAAGCCCTACTAACCTTCGTAGCATCATCAATATCGCCACGGTCCAACTCATGAGCTACCATATCCAATAGAACCTGTGGTGTAATAAGAGCAATGGTCGGCATTTGCACGCCGCGTGGGAGCCTGTACGGATTCTGAATCCGTGGATGAGTGCGGGGGAGAAACCAAGGCATGTAATCATCTGTGCACCGAGATGGTGGTATAGCAGGGATACTGGTCCATGTAGACGTAAGTAGATGAGATGGTGCCTCCAGCCAAAGTGCCTCTATGAACACATTATTCACCATGTACACCCTGTTATTTGCTGGCTTGCGATGCTCCTGAGGACGAATAGGATGAGCTGGAATGCATTGAACCCACCCAAACTGTCTAACAACCCTATCGGGCATATAGGGATCTACACAATCAAAGTATGCAATCATCCCATGGTACGTAGAAACTCATACATCAGGAATCTCATCGGATCTGTACGGAGTCCAGCTGACCTCGTCAGCAGTCATCGTATCTAAACGAATGCATAAGTCGATTAATTTGTTCTCCGTTTTGTGACCCAACGTCGCAAATCTCTGGATGTAAGGTTTGCACAACCTCGCTCCCGCTCTCACCAAAGGTGCAAACATAGGAAAATACAAGTATATCCAAGCCTTTATAAAAAAAAATCAGCAACCCCATCATTAGACAAAAATAAACCCTAAAACGTAAAACATAATTAAACAGGATGAAGATTATAATAATATTACCTCAAGCAGCGACCAGCAACCAGACAACTCCTTTGCATCAGTACGAGAGGCCTACCCTAAACTCCTGTACAAGTAGGCTAGTGTAGCAGCACCCCATGGAAAATCACCAACAGAACTAACATTCTTCACGAGCTGCTACAGCTTACCAGGGATATTATTTCCACTCTTGTTAGTGAAGAGCGAACTACCAAGTAAATACAAGACGTAACAGGGGGCCCTCTGCTCCATAGACAGTCCACTACGAGGTGAGTTAGCAACTCCCGCCAAGTCCTGAGCATTTATGCCTATACTAGAGTCGGAGATATGAAGATCGCTCTGGATAACTGCAATTATCTGCTCCTGTGAATAATAATGGTCGGCAACATTACATAAGAAGGTACGCCCAGAATCAACTCAACATCATGCAATGTAACAGTCATCTCCTCCCAAGGCATATGAAAACTATTGGTGTCTAGCTGCCACCTCTCCACAAAAGTAGATAGCAAGGAGGAGTTCGGATGCTGGAACATGCAGGACCTCAAATGTGACAGTCGTGTCTCCCCTGCCAACTGTACCACTGCAGGATCACTAAGGGTCTAACCGGTCAGGGACATATAACGGGACCTCGACTTCAGAATGCCTCTATCCTGCAAAAATAATGTAAACATCATAATAAAAAATAAACAAAATATTCAAATCTATAATCATAAATAAACAATATACAAAATATTCAAATTACCTGACCACGCCATATACAACCAGTGACATGACCGCTATACGAAGGGACAATGACTGGATCCTGTGGACCGCCATCAGCTGGATTTGTCTGCCCCAACCGTCATTCTTTGATTTCTTCCTCTGCGTAGGGTTGGTAGGAGGACGCGACTTCTCGGGTCTTTTTTGTCGCGACTCAGCAATCTTACTCATCACTGACATTAAACAGCCAGTGAATCCTTTCCCCTTACCCGGAGCAGGTCTATGGCCGGAAGATGAGGCCTCAACCACAGGAACAAGTTTGTGATCATCACCGTCATCGTCACTGTCATCATTATCATCATCCTCACGCTCATCCTCATGACCCTCATTGCTATGAATGCGGAGGGAACCAACTCTGCCAGCCTCCTCAGATCGGGATGTACCAGAATCCCTACCCAACCCAACATCAGATGAGGAAATGCCACGAGCAGTGGCTCCATACTCAGCACCGCTGTAAGATGAGTCTACTAGGACGGGCCCAGCAAGCTGCTCGAAGAACTTAGCACCTAACTGCAACCCTGGACCACTAACATCATTTAATAGAATATGAGTTCTAGAGAAATGTTGTGTCGGATCCAAGCCAGGCATACAAATAGGTAGAGAAGAAGCATGTGCATATGGATCATATGATGTCTGTGGTGGCTGAGAATATCCGTAAGGGTCATAGGGTACGGGGGTGTACGGATGGTATGATGTGGTAGGAGGAGGATGGGTTGTAAACGGTATAGGGGGGCTGAGTGGGAGATCCCGGTGCACCAGGGTCATAATACATACCCGGTGCAATAGGTGCAGAAGTGGACGGTATGTCGGATGTACTGTGGCGTCCCCTCACACCACAGGATGATGCAGTCACTGCACGACGTTCAACCCGACCGGTCCTGTCTGTCACAGCACCTAAATCATCATCACTACGTGCTCCGGGCCGAACCATCTAAACAAATTAGCAAACATTTTCCTCAATGACATTATGTAATATCTGTCTAATTCATCATATTTTTATACGATACAAGTAATGCATTTTTCTTCATCTTTATATGATTAAGTTAAAACCGTGCATTAAGCTAAATTTATTATTGTTATATTTATTATTCCATTTCCACACTTCACACCTTTTTATTACATTGTGTTAGCCCTAAACACAAAATCTTTCAATATAACAAACCTAATTCCAAATTTCATAAAGGCTTATTTATTCAATTTGTTTAGGACATTACTTTATAAAGCCGTATTATTCATATAAACCCTACACCCTAAACTCTAAATAAACAAAATTATACAATCAATCAAGTCCACAGGCACCCTAATAAACATAAACAAATTATGCTGAACATAATATAACCTATAAATTAAACAAATAAACATAAACGTAATAATTACTTTTAAAAAATCACATAATCATTAATTTAACATAATCATAAGCAAATCCTAAAAACAAATTAAACAAATTAAATAACATAACATAAACTAAAAATTAAACAAATAAACATAAATGTAGTCATACTTTAAAAACAATTAACATCATCATCAATTATAACAACATAAGCATAAACAAATGTAATAAAAAAATTACAAAATTAAATAACATAATATAAACTCTAAATTAAACAAATGGACAAACGAAATCATAACTTTAAAAAAAATAACATAAGCATAGACAAATTAAATAAAAAAATATTTAAAAAAATTAATATATATAAAAACTTAAAAAAATAATACGAATAAAACGTACAAAAATTAAAAAATAATAAAACATAAAAATAATAAAAATTAAAAAATAAATAAAAATAAAACATAACAAAAAAAAAGTAAAAAATAATACATTAATAAAATAATTTAAAAAGATTTAAAAATTTTTTAAAAAAATTTTTAAAAAAATTAAAAAATTAAAAAAAATTTTTAAATTTTTAAAAAAAAAATTAAAAATTAAAAAACCGGACGGCCGGTTGAACCGATCGCTGGACCAGGCGACCGGTACAGCACAGCGATCGTGCGGTTCAGCGGTCACCAATAGCCGTGGTCGCTGAACCGGGCAACCCGGTGAGGTTCCGGTCGCCGGTCCAAGCGATCCAGCGTATTTTCCGTCGCCGGTACCCGCGATCCGACGACTTTCCGGCCAAAATTTCAGTTTGAAAAAATGTAATTTTTTTCAATCCAACGGTTATTTTCAAATTTTGAAACGATAAAAATGTAAATAAATGAGTATAGATCGAAGTACTAACCTTTTTTCGAGTTTTAACGGTCGGATCTTCCTAAATCTGAAGTTGAAATTGTAAGGTTTAGAGAGAAGTGAGAGGATTTTCTAAAGAGAGAAAAAGTTTCTAATTAAAAATGAATTATTATGATTTTTTTGTGCTATACATATATATTTCCGAGTTAGGTTTATCTACCCCCATTAAAAACTCTTAAAATAATTATAATTATTTAATCTTTTTACGTCCCTATAAATGACTTTAAATTAATATATATATATCATAATGCATAAATTAACACATAATTAGGCATTAATTATTTCACAAATAATTATAATATTTAACTACATCATAAATTAAATATACTACATAAAAATTCACAATTCATAATTATGACATGAAAAAACATACTAGTACATGAAGTTAACTAAAAAAACTAACATAACAGACCAATAATAATAACAATTTATACACAATTTATTAATTAAAAAACATGAAATTTGGAAATGGGAGGGTGTAGCGCACAACCCCTATGCATAAGTCAGGAGGTAGCGCACCTCCTATGCCATGAACCAGGGGGTCGCGCACATCCCTCTGCAATGCCATAACGGCTTCCACACACCCCCATTTCAAATCCGACTTTTTTTTTTGGCTCAAAATATAAATAAACGGGTGTAGAATAATTTACTAACATTTTTTTATTGCTTTAACTGTTGGATGTTCCTAAATCTTGCTGGGAAGTTAGAGAGTCTTAGAGAGAAAAAGATAGTAGAGTAAGGAAATGTTTAGAGGTGAGAGAAAGAAATGAGATTTTTTGGTGGACTTTCCGTAATTTTATCGTAGAAATTATAAACACCCTAAATACATATAACGGTTATGAATTTGATGATCGCGACACGACGAATTATTCGGAATAATAATATAATATAAAGATGAGGAATATAGAGAAATAAAAGTACAAGAAAGAAAACGTAAAACTCAAGAATCAAGTATAAATCATTTTATTAATGTATGCTTATATGACTTATTTATAGCCTCAAGATACAAGAGATTACAGAATCCTAAAAATGATCTAATTAAATCAATGGGTTTCTCATGAATCCAAAAAAGATTAGTATTGGGAGTTTAGTTCTCTTCAAGAAACGTATTTGGACATCCACTATGTATTTATATTTTCATAATACTCCCCCCTTGGATTTCCATCACATAAAGAATATGTCTCGTTAAAACCTTACTAAAGAAAAAGAACTATGGGAGAAAAACGTCCAGCGATGGAAAAAAAGTACATTATTCATTTATGTTTTATATGCTCCCCCTGTTTGAAACATCATTAAACCAATAAATTGGTATATCTAGTAAATAAATTTTCAAGATTATATATCATATTTGATCAAAAGTATTGCACATTAATTTCACCTTTCTTATAAATAAATTTTGGTGAAATTCCCATCTCTCCAAACATGTCTTCAAATTTCACAACCCAACAATATAGTTATAGTTTCAATCTTCTAGGATACTATATACATATCTCGAAATTAATTATCAATAATGATCATACAACATTCTCAACAATCCACATAAAAAGTTAACTAGAACTTAAATATAGTTAAAGGTGTGCTTGCTATATAAATGATAATTTCATATCACATATGCGTAACTTGTTTTTTTGAGAATGAATTTTAAATGGATCATATAAGTAAGCAACTTGTTGCTTTATCTAACTCATCAAGAGTTGTTTTTCTCCTTAATTTGAGATTAATTATCCTTAAAATAATATTATCTCATAAGTCATATAAAGAAAGATTAGACTGATTGTGTAACGTTATAGTACTCCAGGACCAAAAGGCATTCATTACATTCTCATATATAGAGTGTGATATTTACCAATATTTGATGATTAAATAACGGTTGGATAATGATGTGCAATATACTATATCTATGTACAACTTTTCATGATCAAATTTCTTCTCCAGGATGTTTCCATTTGTAAATCAAAACAAAAATTTTGAAATACTTACTTCAAGTATTTGCTTGCCAAAACTCTTCAGGTGGATACTTCAAGTATTTAATTATTTCGTTAAAGGACATTTATAAATAAAAGGTCGATCATGTTTTATGCATGATTTAACATTGCTATTTATAAGAATTATGTCCTACTGGGACATCTATAGAAGTATCCACAAATCTAATTTTGTAACTCTTTAGAGTTAACAAAATATCAAATAAATTTGCAACTTTGGCAAATAAATAACCTATAGAACTTTTAGTTCATGAATACTTTGCATATAGATCAAGATGCTTCCATATTAAACCTGACATTTTATGATTCTAATTTTCTCCTCCTAATGTGGAGAACATTAAAAATAGATAAAGAATCAAGTATAAAAAAATTTAAGAGAACTTTCATAGATATATATTCGATCTTATTTCATATATTTCTTTAAATAAAAATCATTAAGACCATTTTGTTATGTTCTTCATAACAATTCACTTGTATGCTTCAAGCATGCCTATCGAGTCCTTCAAGAACTTCACATAATAAATTATTAGAGTTTAGTGCTATTATCTAAATTCAATCACCACCATGAATTTTATTTATTCGTGTCAATATTGTTAGGACTTTACTAAGAATCTTATTTCATAATTTATACAAATTCGAACTTTATTTATTAATTCTTATCCTTTTGAGATTACATTTCAGGTGTGTAATTCCTTCATGCAATATATGTACACTTCAAGTGTACTTAATAATTGTCCGAACTTTACATATTTTTCCATGCGAACTTTATATTCTATTTTGATCAACTATCTCTAATATACTAGAATTTTGAGTCTGCAGACTTTAAGTCAAGATTCTCATTCTAATCATACACTTCAAGTGTACTTAATAATTGTCCGAACTTTAGATAATGCGAACTTAATATTCTATTTTGATTAAATATCACTAATATACTAAAATTTTGTGTCTGCAGACTTTAATTCAGGATCCTCATTCTAATCATAATATGCATAGAATTATTATCGACGTTTTGTACTGTTATATGGTTCCATCTATTTTATATCATGATATAATGAGATCTCACAATTATTATGACTTCAGGTACTAGTATTTCTTCTAGAAATAATAATAAAGTCATGCCATGGAAAATTCTGCTAGAATTTTCATCCTTGACTTAACCACATAGGACCATCTTAAATTATTGCTCCTTTACATATGCAAGGATTTTGTTGGACCAATTTATTCTATCATATTTTTGTATATGTCTCAAAATCATAAGTAATTGTAGATTGTCCTTCTGGACATTAAATACTAGGAGCATTGTACGTCGAATTTTCTTTTAATAATGAGGAAAGAAATATTTATAATCGTGATTTCTCAATTGCGTATTCAGAACTTAAATATATTTATACAAGAATATATAATAAAATATTTGATCTTTCCATGACTTCAAGTCATATTTTAAAAATAAAACATAAAACAAAGAAAATATTCTATTTTTCTTACTCAAGAACCTTCAAGAATCTTTTTACCTTTAGCGAAATTTGGAAAATCACCTTCAAAGTCTCCTTCTTCAAACAATCATGTCGTCCATGCAATCATGCTAATTACATGTTATGAATTTGATGATTGCGACACGACGAATTGGTCGGAATAATAATACAATATAAAGATGAAGAATATAGAGAAAGAAAAGTTCAGGAAAGAAAACGTAAAACTCAAAATCCAAATATATCATCTTATTAATGTCTTTTTATACAAAAGCTAAGAAGAGATGCATTGCTTTTAAGTTTTATTAACTAAGATGACAAGATGTATGTTGTCCGATGGTGTGACTCTCTCCCTTATAGACCTAGCATGCCCTTGTGTTGCTCTTCGAGATTTTATACCTTCCGATCCTTTTCAGATTAGTCGATGACTCTCAAATATTGGATTGCCAAATTTTATTCACAAAGATACTTTACCAATTTAAAAAAAAAAAAAAAAAAGCTCCTTTTTTGTGGAAATCTTCTATACTTTTTTTTATTACTTTGTGTACCACTGTCTCTTTTATAATTTTTTTATTTTTAGGATTTAACTTTTATTTATTAAATTTTATTTAATAAAATAGACCAAATAATAGACCAAATTAAAAACTAATATAAAAAGTGATATACAAAATTGTACAGGAAATTCGAGTTCCTTTAGCCCGGCTACACTTACACCTAAGCTATTTGCTAATCTTTAAAAAACGCCAAGAACCAAACAACTAAAAACCAATAAACTAAACTAAAAAACAAACGGACACGTGACAATAACCCAACATCAAACACACAAATGCAGAGGAGTCAAACATGGGCTTTTTTCTTAAAAAAGCTCTTCATTGTGCGTTATCTGCCACATCATCTTTTTTTTTTTTTTAAAGTCTTGTAATCTTTTTTTTTTAGAAAAAAAATCTTATAACAAAATTTGAACCCTTAACCTCATGAGAAATAACATAGAAGACTTACCAATAAACCACCATTGAATCTTATTCAACAAATGCATGAGATTTTATTTAATAATTTTTTACTTACGCATTCCAATATTTAACAACTTTAATCATTTGAATTTTTAATTAGAGCAAAAAGCTCCTCTATTTAATTTTCAAATTGGTGGCGTAATTTTTTAGTTAACAAGAGAGAAAGTATTAGAAATTTACAAAAACGTAAATTAAAACGAAAATCGGAGGTTTTTGTGGAAACAGTCGGTGGGAAACCATTAAAACGTTTCCAACGCGTAGGTCTCGAAAAAATACCCGTAATGCCCACAAGAATCGCCTCAATCGGACGTCCGAGCGCAAAGTTATGCCCCGTCAAAGTTTTCGACTATACGAAACGATTTTTTTGCCCCAAAACGCGTCCGGATCACTTTTTCGACGATGTCGTTGCGTTCCTCTTTACGAGAACCATTAAAACGAGTGGTCATACGCGTGAAACAGACATCCGATCGCAGAGTTATTTATGTTTAAAGTCTTCCAAATACCTACAAAAATTATTTATTTCTAATCAACATAAACAAGATAACGCACAATCATTGTACGTTATCTTTGTGCGTTATCATCCACCTCAGCACTTAACACGGATTAAGCCCGTGATTAGCTATAACGCACAACCATTGTGCATTATCTCATGCGTTATGGCCTCTTCAGAATTTAAAAAAAAAAATTAAGCCTATTTAGTACTCATTTTTTTAAAATGGGCTAAATAAAGAAAAAAAAACCGTCAAACATGTGGATAAACAAGGACTGTAGTGGACAACACATGGCTACCAGAAAACCAATGCCGTCAAAGACACTGCCAACACTATGCTGACAAAAGAAAGGCTGAACGGCAAAGACAACAAAGAACATTTGGGCACAGTCGCGGGAAGCCTCCCACCACAAAGGCATCAAAAGCTGGAGTTCCACAGCCACCATAATCCACTGGCAGCGTCCGCCCAACCACCGGAGCATCGCAAACAGAGGCATACAAAGGAGGTCAAAGCAACATCACCAATAAAAAATTTGTTATCCCCAAACCAGAGACCATCCCAAGTCGGCCCCATCCAATCAGCCATTGCAAGATGAAAACCCATTTGGAAACACCAACCACTGGCATGATCAAACAAACTGCAACTGCCACACACAACAAACTTGCACACACCACCAAGGCAAACGAAGCGGCCCCTAAGATTGATCAATCATATGAGGACTCTCAAATAATCTCTTCAAATTTCAACGATAAAAATAACTTTGTCTCAATAACTAACAGCTCTATATGCTGGAGTAGTTCTTCAGCTTCATAAAGATCAACATGAAGTTAAAAACATCCTCCTCCAGTATCATCCTTCTTTTTTCTTTTTTCTTTTTTTCTTCTGAATAGTATCATCATTCTTTCACCGTGAGATGAGAGTCAGAAAAAGGAAAATCACACATGAGGGAGTGATAATCCATTTTATTGTATACTAACACTTTTTTTGGTCGAAAAAAGAAATGAATTAAGTTAAATATTATCCACACAGACAAGCCTAGGAGTAACTGCCCATTGGGCATCAAAAGCCAACATCTTCTTGCTTACATAAACAGGCGGAGAATTAAAAACAAAAAAGAAATCATTGTTCACATTTCCACCATCGACCAAAAAATCTAATGAACCTCCCATCTTGGCCATCAAGTCTGTACAAAAATTAGCCTCTACAGGGGTGATCCAGCCTAATCCCAGCAAATGTAATCAACATTGACCGGCATTCGTTAATCAAGGAAGAGTAAAGGTGAGAAGTATAAACATGTTCCTTGAGCAAGTTAACATGCATACTAGCACTTATTTAGAAAGAGTTGTGGTTTTTATAAATTCTTTTTTTAAGAGACAATTGATGGATTCATGTTGGAGATTGATGGAAGTGCCGAGCTGCAGGCAATGAGGAACACTGTTGCCTTGGTTGTCACACAAGTAGAGATGCAATAACACTGTAAGTGTACTTCTCCATGATCTCTGTTGCATGAAATGGCAATCAGATTTCGAACAACTCTAGGGCACCTTCCGCAGCAATCATCACTGCACTCCCCAATATGCACCACGCATTGCTTACCTGCTCCATCCAGAGCAATATCCTCCCTTAGTCCTCTGCCATCTGCACCAGCTATGAGAATGATCATGAAAGGCAAGAAAAATGCTGGGGACATTGAGGAAGACGCCATTTTTCTGTGCTCAAAGAAGAAGAGTGAGGCTCTCAGAACATATACGAAGGGGAATCTTGTCTTTATAGGCCCTTGAAATGGTTGGATAAGCATTTCAAACCCCTTCATATAAATTCTTCATTCCCAATTCTTTTTCAGAAGATGTGCTTTAATGAGTTACAATTGACTAAATTTTCTAAACCAAGATTACTTGAATCCTTAAAAAGTAATATTCTATATGTTTATTGCACGAGATAAACATAGTTGTCAGAGAACTTGATAGATCATGTAATTGTACACGTTCAATTTGTCACAAACATCTCAAGAAGTTGAGACAAAACTAAGCTGTTTGCACAACATCAAAGGTGCAAGAAACTGCAACCAATAGAATGAGATTTAGAGCAGGCAGGAAAAGCAAGCATACCATGGTATGGCACAGATACTGAAGAAGATGTGAGCCTCTACAAAAATAATCAGGAACAGTTTTCAAAAATCAAGACGGTTTCCCTGAGTTTTTAAGGTTTATGTCCTAGGATTTCCTCTTCCCTTGCAAGCATCTCCGTGCAAGTGACAGTTTAGACCTTGTAGGCTGCTCCTCCTCACTATCTTCACTATCCAAAACAATGACAGCATCGGCTGATGGAGATGCTTCTCCCTGTTTCTCTAACCCAGCAACATACCTTTCACCATCACCTTTAGGCTTCTGCTTCTTATCGTAGTAGATATCTTTTTGCATATTTCGAGGCGATGATAGACATTCAGATTGCCTGGCCAACTGAACTTCATTAGTTTTCATATCATTGCATTCCACAAGAGAGCTTGATGTCTTCTTCTGCTCAGTCCCAGATAAACTATGAGAAGAATTAGTAGCTATCTGCACTCTGTTGCAAAAGACACGAGCTTCAGACCCTACTGGAGATGATTTAGGATTCTTCTGAATGTGTGAAAGAGGGAGTCCTAAATTTGGAGCTAAGTTCTCCTTGTTATCATTTTGTGGACAATGATTCCAACCTATATGATCCCGAGTCAATCTCCTTCCAGATAAACCAAGCTTCTTATGTATAATCCTGGAGAAGTTACTTCCACGTTCATCAATGACATCTTTATGATATTCTCTTTCATTCTGATGTCTAATGTGTGGGGCCAGTGGGGGACTTTGATACGAACCAGAAGAAGAAAACTGGAGGGCAGACTCTTGAGGAGCAAAGCTTGGTTTCTTATCATTCTCCCCAAATCCTTGTCTCGAGGCAAGAGATTGTGACTCATCTTCTAACCTTGTCTCAGTGCTATTACATGTTGGCTGGTTATCTTTATTCACTTCAGGATTTGGTTGAGAGCTAGAACCAGGCTGCACCAAGGGTGACGGCTTTGAAGGATCCATCAACAGGATTTGGGGTTGTGAAAGTGATGAAGTTGGCATTACATCAATCTTGTTATCATCATTTTTCTTCGGGACTGGAACCAGAAGTCCCAAGGACAGTTTCTTCCTAGTCTCCTCAAGGCCCTTGTGAGTTTTGTTATGCTCAAATTTAATTGCCTTTGACTCTTGTTCCAACACCATAACTTTCCCTTGTCTATCATACAGATGACTAGTCGGCACCTTATGCATTACCTGCGCATCATTTCTCTCGTGATCAGGTTCTGAAGACTCCGGTGGCAATGTCCTAGTGACTCCACATAATCTCTTTTGGCTTACAAAATGATCCTGGACTGATGGAATTGACGTATCTGATCGCTTAGCTACAGCCTGTAGCAAGCATATTGTGAACATTGAAGCCCGTATAAATTCTAAGATTTAGACATTATCAAGCAAAAAACTTACTGATCCAATACTGGCAGTTGGGAGAGCCTCACTGCTTTGTGCACCATTATTGATTTCACTGGCTCCAACCCCAGCATACTTTTCAGTCATTGATCTTGCCTTCTGGTCAAAAACTTGCCTATTATATTTGTATTCTCTGCTCTGCACATTAATAGAACAAGTTTTCAACTAAGAAGGCATGCTAGCAGCAGGGAAATCAGAGATGATTACAACAATATTACTCACAGCTTCATGCATTAGACCATCATCAGGATTTGGTTCATTTAGTAACAGCCCAATGCTTGTTAATACAGTTGAAATATTCAAGGATGGCTGCCATGCACCCTGCCAAATCACAAAGCAAGCAATTCCGTGAATCAAGTGAAACTAGTTCTATGAGTTGGTTAGAATTCTTAATCTGGGCCTATAAGATATCAGATTAGGTTGTCTCCTGTGAAGAAAAAGAATCTTCAATGATCAAAAGGACAACTCCAATTAGATAAAATTAGTAAAAGACTTGAATTTGAGATTCTTGCAAGACAAATGCCATGAGAAACTCAAGATATAATTAAATTTTCTTTTTGTAATAAAAAAACCCCACCTTGGGAGGAAGATTAAGAATATCCAAGCAAATGCGACCCCCAGTGTCTATGTTGGGATGATATACAGGAGTGACAAAGGTGACAATTGGAGGCTGAAATGGATACCTGCAAGGAAGAATTAATCTACAAACAATACCTAATTTCTGCCAAAAGTACATTTAAAAAAAACAAAAAACAAAAAATTAGCGCAAAGAATCCTGAAATGTTGAAAGAGAAAAATACCTCTCAGGTATTTGAATCTTTAACTTAAATACCCCTTTCTCATAAACAGATCCCTCAGGACCTTCAATTTCTGTTAATTCACCAGAAATATCAATCGCAAGTAAACACATCTGAATGAAACAGTACACAAAATAAGAGAACAGAAAAAATGGGGAA
The DNA here is from genome assembly GCA_028651295.1 of Catharanthus roseus. Lineage (NCBI taxonomy): Eukaryota > Viridiplantae > Streptophyta > Magnoliopsida > Gentianales > Apocynaceae > Catharanthus > Catharanthus roseus. The sequence continues at coordinate 1,969,961 of JAPQWS010000087.1, forward strand.
ACTTACGGGCATCGATGTAAGAAAGAGAAATGGCGGAGGAAGAGGAAGCTTGGGAAGAGAGAGAAGGGAAAGAAGCGCCGGGAGGTGGATCGGTGATGAGTAGCTTTAGCTCCTTCTGCATTCGGAGATTGAGTCTCGCTGCTTGCGCCATTGCAATTCAATACGTACCACTGCTCGATTTTATCTTCCTTCTGATAATAATTTTATAAGAACATAGTTTGATTTTGGCAGTTAAAGAAATCGAGGGTTTTCGTCCTACATTGATAAGCAGAAGAAATTTGAGAGAGGGAAGAAGGAGACTTGAGGGAAAATATTGGCGGGTTGACGGAAATTTGAAGAGTCAGTGAAAATAGTGTTTAAAAAAATTGAATACTAGTCCAAACCCAACGAAACCAAAGGCCCAGCCCAATAAATTGAAGTCAAGCTGGACTGAAAGTAAAATATTGTTGAGAGTGGGATTTGAACCCACGCCCTTTCGGACCAGAACCTTAATCTGGCGCCTTAGACCAACTCGGCCATCTCAACTTGTTTTTCGAATGTTGACGATTTAACAATTTGTTAGAAAAACTTTGGAAAAAGAGAGAATAATAACAAGGGATATTGGCTCAAATTATGCGTAAATATCATCTTTAGCTCCAAACATATTTTCGTTAGGTGAATATGGTCCTAGCTTTTAGTTTTAACTTTTTTCATCCCCAATATATATTTATTGATTGGGTTTGCTCTATAATTTTTTTCGTTCATAACATATTTTTATCTGTTTGATTTGGTCCCCACTCTCCAACTATTAGTTTTAACTTTTTTCATCATCAACTAATTTACATGTAATATTTTTGTCTTCTACAATTTCCTGTAATTTTGAACCGTTCTTAAGATTTTGACTTCGACAATTTTAAATCCTTTAGGGTAAAACTAAAGTTTTTTTTTAAAAAGTTTTTCTGACAATGTCACTCACCCTATATGCATATTTTCTCTAAATCTAACGTTGTTTACCTCTCCGGGGTTAGGGTTCGGCAAAAACTCAACAATCTCTATTGATTCTTCATCTTTGCTACAATTAGAGAACGATAAAATGCTTAAAATATATGCCTTGTAACTCGATTGATTAACGGAGAGTGAGGATGATATTCATTACTCCTGATGAAAAGTTGGAGACACTTTCGAGTTCTGCAGCGATTCAAACTATTTGAAGACAACGAAGGAGATCGCATAGTGTCTACGTGATTTTGTTGTCTAAAAATGATTTTTTTTTAAAAAAGAAACTCATTTTATTGAATTTTTAATTTTACCCTTTAAACTCTAAAATTCTCAAAAAGTCAAAATCTTCGAAACTGGTCAAAATTACAGGAAATCGTCCAAAAGGATAAAGAATATTACATGTAAATTAGTTGAGAATGAAAAAAGTTAAAACTAATAGTTGGAGACCAAATCCAATAGACAAAAATATATTGGGGACGAATAAAGTTAAAATTAATGGTTATAACTAAATTCAACCAACGAAAAATGTTGGAGGCGAAAAAAGTTAAAATTAATAATTATGAATCAAATTCAACCAACGAAAATATGTTAATGGCGAAAAAAGTTAAAATTAATAGTTATGAACCAAATGCAACCAATAAAAATATGTTGAGACTAAAAGTGACATTTACTCCTCAAATTATTATTAAAAAATGTCATATCTGATACTAATCTTTTACTCATTTTATTCTTGAACATTCTTCGTGTCTCGCATCATGACAACAATTCTGATGTTGTAATTTAATTAAATTTAACACAACTAATACATGTGCAAAGAGTTTATAGGAATTATTTTACCAATGTTTCATATACTCAAATTTTGCCCTATGAAGTGATAGAATAATATGAGAAATAGCTAAAAATTTACTCAACATCAATTTAGTGATAGAAAGTATAATAAAATCTTTTTTATATGGCATTTCAATCCAATTTTCTTGATCAGTATTGTTGTAAAATAAAATAAGAATATTCTGCGAAGAGGATTAGTTATCTGAATGAATTGGTAATAAAATAATACACAATAAATATCCACCAATTGACGAAGCAAACTAGCTCTCAATCCATTAAAAAATGATTAGAGAATGAATGGTAAGTCAAGTTGTTTACATGTCAATTATGATGGTCTAAGCATGGTTTAATTCGTCTACTATGGTCTGTTCTTTATTACTTTTGTTTTTTAAGTAGATAAAAAAAATATTTTAAAAAAATTTATTTTTAAAAGAAAATAGGAGGTCGATAAACTTAACTCGTAAATCTAATATGTATAGCGCAAAAAAAATCATTATTTCTTATCTTTCTCTTTCTACACAATTTCTCTGTTGCTTTTCTCTACTCTAAAACTGTAATCTTTAATATTGAACTTGTATTGGAGGTAGATATGAATTATTTTGAAGATTTTGTGCAAGAAAATTTTGATTTTAAGGTAAGAAAAGTAGAATTTTTTTCAGCACTGAGTATACGTTCGCCCAGAATGGTGAAATGAAGCCAACAGTTTCGCTCATTCAAGCAAAAGTTTTCAGGAACTTTCGCCCAGATGGCAAAACTGTTGGCTGCATTTCGTCTTTCTGGATGAAATTCGGTTAAGAGGGTTTTTTTTTTTTTTTTGAATTAGTATATTAAATTGTTATTTATCACACTGATTTTACAATTTTATTTTTAATATGAAATGTGTTCATATTTTAATTGTTTCGTACTATATCATAACAGGACGACGTAGATCCAAATACATTTTAAGAATTTTTAGAACCGGAAGAATACGTAGATCACGGACATTTATTCACAACCGACTGAATCTTTAATTCGAAAGTAGAGTTGATGAATTGGGCAAAAGAAACGGCTATGAAAGTAAACACATATTTAATTGTTACTCGGTATTTGAGTTCAAGAACATCCGATCGCCGACCGTATGTTACATTGAGTTGCGAGCGTGGAGGTGCAAATAAACCGAGAACGAAGCCCAAAGTTGACGATGAAGAAGAAGAAGTTCAAGTAAAAAAGGCAGGGTCCTTACGGAACTAAAAACTGTGGTTATCCCTTCAAATTAAAAGGCAAGTAAATAGCCATGTGTGAAAATTGGCAATTGTTCGTACACATTGGGAGGCACAACTATGCAATCGATGTCTATAATTACGGTCACGCTCAGGCTGCAAAACTAATGGAGGAGCAGCTGATACAAACTAAGCAATTTAGAAAGAGTTACGTAACACCACATAATATATTATAATTTTTTTCGAAAACAAAACATGGGTTATACTGTAAGGTATGTCGCATTTTTCAAGTGCAATGTCAACAGAGAATCGATAAGATCTTAATGCTCATGAGCTGAAAGTAATTATTATAGATAAGGAAAGTGATTTAATGCCTGTGATCGACGAGGTGTTTTGTACAGCATACCATATGCTATGTAGAAGGTACATCGATCAGAACGTATTGGCCAAATTAACCGAGTTGATAAAAGATGAAGAGGTGGCATCACGGTTTATAAATGGTTCATGGCATAAATTGTTGAATGAAATCGATGAGCAAGAATACCTAAGGAAATTGGATGTTCTGAAGACAAAGTGGCAGAAAAGGCCGGACTTCTTACATTATTTGTTCACTACTTGGTTGGATCCCCTTGCTCATAAATTCGTGAGAGTTTGGAAAAGTCAAGTAATGCATTTTGGGGTGGACATCACCAATCAGTCCTGAAACTATGTCTTTCAACATGCCATGATGATTTGGACAATGTGTTCCTGAATATTGACTCACTCATTCAAAGTCAAGTAGCTGACATTAAGAACTCATTGGAGAATTCTAGGACTAAAGAGAAGTTTAATACGAAGAGTAATTCGATATTGAGGAATATAAGTAATAAAATCAGTCACTTGAAGAAGATATGAGTTGAGATAAAGAGAGTTGTAGAGATAATTGATGATCCCAAAAATAAGTGCGACCACTATATGAGGACATCACACGGCCTCCCCTGTTCTTGCTACTTGATTACACGATTCGACCACATGCTCCCTATTCAGTTGGTTGATATTGAGGCTTTTTAGAGGACACTAGAAATTGGCAATTTTCATCATTCATCGTAGGAGAAGGACATGGATATGGATTCTGAAATACGTCCTCTTACTGACCTCTTGCATCAGATAAGTATAGGACTCATATCCAAAGTTAGAGAGATGCCTTGCCTTATGAAAAGGGTATTAAGTCCGGTTTTTCCAGAAGATTCGGGTATGACATTGACATCCCCTCCCGAGTTTACAGTCACGAAAGGGAGAAAGAAGACGAACTCAACAAAAAGAGACAAGTCGTATTGAGAGCACGTATCAATTGTTCATAGAAATATACAAAAGTCAAGCGGTTCTGGTTCGGGTTCTAGCTCTGAATCCGGATCAGGTTCGGGTTTTCGTGGGAGATGGAGACCTCCACAAGCTCCTAGGGCTAGGGGTAGAGGGCGTAGCCGTGGACGAAGTAATTTATCTTTTGTTATAAATCTATCTCCATGTTCCACATTTCCTTATACAGACGCTTTCCCTACTTTCATTTATCCTTTCATTGAGAATTGGAAGAACGTGATCAGTGATGGAAATTGTGGTTATTGGGTTGTGACAGATTTTGTGTTTGGTGATGAACATCAATAGCCAGAGGTATGTAGACGAATGTTTTTTGAATTGGAACATACAACGAACATGTATATTTCACTCTTCGGATCAGCGGAACGTGTTTATGAGCTCATAAGTAAGATAGAGTGGCAGAATAGACCTGCGCCTTTAGATCATCTTGGAAACACCTGATTCGCTTTATGTCATAGCAAATGCATTCAATCTATGTGATATTAATTACACGACTTGGTTCTACGACTGTGTTGCCTTTGTATTCGTATTCGGATCGTCCATAAGGTACATTGGTTCTTGGTCTCCTGACAAAGCAACAACACTTTATTCAAGTAAGTGTAAATTAATATAGGAAAGTACGTGCTTTTCTGGAATAATACTTTGTTCACTTTCATCTGATGCTAATAACATATTTTAATTATCTTATGCAGTTACAAATGCATGACGGATGCCCAATTCCCCCTTTACACGTGCAATAGGTTCATCACCGTAATGATCGAGTCAGCAGATGGGCAGAGGGTTATTATGAAAGAATTGCCGATTGGAATGCGATGTTTGCTAGTCATTTGTAATTTTCTACCTTATATCGGCAATTATAGCGGCAATTACCATACCAATATGTGATGAACATTTTTGAAAAAAATCGGTCCACCGATTCTTAAATTCGAACATCCGATTTTACAAATCGTTCGTCCGGTTTGATCGTTTGATTATCTCAGGTTTGTATGGTTATCAATGAAAAATCTGTAATATTAATTCAAAGTATTTTTGGGACCGTTTCTTAAAATCAGACCCCGGTGCACCAAGGTCATAATATATACCCGATCCAAATGACGCGGGAGTTGACGGTATATCAGAAGTACTGTGGCGTCCCCTCACACCACAGGATGACGCAATCACTACACGACCTTCGATCAGACTGGTCCTGTTTGTCACAGGACCTAAATCATCATCACTCCTACGTACTCCGGGCCGAACCATCTAAATAAATTACCAAATATTTTCATCAATCACATTACTTCATTTTTGTCTAATTCATGTCTTATATTATTTAAATCTTTTTACAAGGCACAAGTAATGCATTTGTCTTTATATTTTTATTATTTAGTTAAAGTCATGCATTATGCTTAATAGATTAGAGTTATATTTATTATCTCCTTTAAGTACTTCATACATTTTACTAACTAATATCAACCCTAAACATATAAAATCATTCAAAATATAACATAAAAAATTGTAACACTTATACTAAAAAATACCCATTTATAGTCGTATTATTCATATAAATTGTACATAAACTCTAAATAAACGAAATTAAACAACATGTCAAATAAACATGCACCTTAATTTATGTAAACTCTAAATTAAATAACATAACATACACAAATAAACATAAACATAATCATAATATTAAAAAAATAACATAATCATAAACAAATGAAAAAAAATAAAAAATTGTCCTTTCGCCCATTGCGGCAAATCCGTTCAGAAAATTTTGCCCAAAAATGGGCGGTCAACGACGATCCCAATCGCCAGAATCAACGTGAGACTACGTCTCGTATCGCCGAACTGAGCGAATCAGAAAGGCAAGATTCGCTGGTCCTGGCGAATCGACGATTTTCGGGTAGATTTTCAAGCATATAAAAAAACAATTATTTTTTTTCAATTCAATGGATATTTTGAAATTTTAAACGATAAAATTGTAAATAAATGAGTATAGATCGAGGTACTAACTTTTTTTTCAAATTATAATGGTAACTTTTTTTTCAAATTATAATGGTCGGATCTTTCTAAATTTGAAGTTGAAATTTGAGGTTTTAGAGAGATATTAGAGGATTTGTTGAAGTTGAAGAAATTTTATATTTAAAAATGAAAATTTTTGAATTTTTTTGCACTATACATATAAATTATCGAATTAGGTTTATCGACTCCTAAAAAAATATTATAAGATGTTTAATTTTAATAGTATCAATAAGTAGAATAGTTTAAAAAAATATTGAAAACATTTTAAAAATAATTTATAATTTAAATTAAAAATAATTTATTTTAAGTAATGAAAAAGAGGAGCCAATATCTAACCCGCTAATCCACTTGACTTTTTGTCGGTGTATTTTCAAAATGTCACGGATTATGCATGTTTGCTAGCTATAATTCCTACCTTCATATGTTATGTGTGTATTTAAATATGTTTTGTTTTCTTTTATCTGTCTAAATTAATGAGAGAAGGTCAGTTAGTGGGTGTGATACTTTATATATTGTTGGCAAATATCTTAATGCCCAACCGTGACTTTTTGGTTTCTTACACTTTTTTGTCCCAAAAAAATTAAAAAAAAAAAAAAAACAAAAGAACATTCTATGTTGATGTTTTATCATTTAAATCTTGAAAATAATAATATAATTATAAGATGTTGAATAAAAGGTTAAGTTGTAAATACATTTTTTATCATATTAGTTTTAGTTCGAATTACGTTTTTTTTTTAATGTATTTAAAAAGAAATTGCTAATAAACATTACGAGGGATTTGAACAAAGTGGCTAATCATGCATTTTCAAGAAGTAATAGTAAATGCTTTGATGATGACGATTTTAATGCATGCTTCACAATTTTTTTAAACAAAATCACCTTGAAGAAGTAGTAGTATTATTTATTACGACAATTAAATTAGATGGGCATAACAAAATTTATTATAGAACTTCAAAGTTAAAATCAAGAGGCAATGTTTAATATAGAAATTTCAATTTTTCTATTATATAAGTGATTCTTTTATGCATATCAAGTCTTGATCTGTTGAATCATAATAATTTATATTTTATTTAGCGTCAAATATTATGGTGAAAATTCTAAAAAAAATTTGATTTTTATTACTAAATTAAAAGTAAAAAAGTAGATATGCACGAGCCCGATCAAAGGTGATTGCAGGGCGTTAGAAAAGAAAAGGCGTACGTGGGTGGGGTGGGGTGGGGTGGGCTGGGGGGGGCATTGACAAGGGAGGACCGAGTTGCGGGTTATTTTTATTATGGAACTCAGCAGCATCAAATTCTCTCACTTGTTTGTTTAATGCAAAATGGAACTCTCCCTCCAAACCACGCTTTATCAGTTTGAATCTTTGTTGTTAGCATATCATCCATCATTACTGTGTTAAGCCTTGTCCTTTTAAGGGAACTTGTAGGCCATACTTGAATTAAAATCTCATGACCTTTTTATAGCTCTCAAAAGCTAAAATTATTTGGGTTCCAAATAGGTCACTCATCAAGTTGCATTTGCAATTTAAATGTACGCTGATACCACAAAACGTGTTTTACAAAACGTGTTTTTTTTTTATTTGACTCAAATTTTAGAAATGGGTACTGAAGAGGTCTATTTCTTTTTAATACTGAAACTAGCCATAACGCACAATAGTTGTGCGTTATCTATAATGATAACGCAGATAATTAGGAATTCTTCACTAATCAGCCGATGTGGCTGATAACGCACAACGACTGTGCGTTATGATGAGTAATAACGCACACTCGTTGTGCGTTATCAGCCACGTAAATTTTTTATTTTTTTAAATTTTTTTAATTATTTAATTTTTTTATTTTTTTATTTTTAATGATTTTTTTTAATGAATATTTCTTTTGAGAAAACTTATAATTGTATACTTTTTTTAATGAAAATTTATGTTGGAAAAACTTATAATTGTATATTTTTTTTAAAAAGACTGTATTTATTATATTTAACTTATTTTAAGTGCATTTATCATGATAATATTTATATCGTTTTCTTGAAAATATATTTAACTTTTAACCATTTCATCTCAAGTTATTTGAAGAAGTAATACTAAAAATATTGTAAAAATTTAGAGCAATGATGTAGTAATTAGAAGAAATTGAAAGAAAATTTTCATTAATAAAAACATGTTTTATTACAACTATTTCAAGAAAATGTCAAACTTATACATTGCTCGGTCCGGGGTTATTACAATTTTTTCTATTATGTCCCGGCATGCGACATCTGCCACATCTTGAGGGAGAATCCGGATTTCTATAATTTATTTCCCCCTGAAATCGCTTGCCCTGTTTCCTACCCCGTTCCTTTTTCATGTTAGGAGGATAAAATGTTAAAGTAAAAGGAACATCCTTCCAAACGTTCTCACTCGAGAACGGATGAAAATTCGCTTGGTAAGTTCTTCTGTACGTTTGTCGTGGATATATCTCCGGCACATAAGTATCTGTCCTTGACCCATTTTTTCTACACACTGCAAGAATATGAGAACAAGACAATTTTCCGCAAGGAATCAGCTGCTTTCGCCTTGGAAGGGGTAGGCGTCGTTGGAGTCAGGCCATTAGCTTCAACCATGTCTTGAAGGATAGCCAGTCCATGCTAGAACTCTAGTTAGGTTTTTCGGGGTTTTAACCAGCCAATATGCCATGATTAGAAGTAATATTTTCCCAGATTAGAGTTATAGCTAGTTTTTATAGTCAAATCAGATTCCCATTCCCAAGACCAAGTAGGTGTGGATGTTTATTATTTTGCCGCAATACATAGACGTTGTTGCCTGTACCAGAAACACGGATTGGAGATTTGACCGTATATATTCCCTCTCGCGGATTGTAAGTTGTAACTTTGTGTTCTCTTGATTTCATTTCAATCCGCAAGAACTTTTTAAAAATTTGAGTTGGAAATGGATGCACACAATTTTCAGCCTCTTCACGGTGTTGGTGAAAGTACTTTACTAGTTTGTTGAATATTAGTTCAACCAGGGCTTTTAAAGGTAGAACCCTAGCTTTCTTCAACACACTGTTAAGTGCTTCAAAAATGTTGGTTGTCATGATACTGTGTCTGTGACCGCCATCGTGCAACAATGTCCATTTCTCTGGGTCCAACTTCATCAAGTAAATGTAATGATCAACATTTCTTTCTTGAATCTCTTCATTACACGGTCAAATTTCTATTGTTTTGTTTCTGTTCCGGACTACCACATCAAAATTTTTAGGTTTGTGTTTTTAAAAATCTTGTTGAAATTTGCTCGAATGTGGCGTAAACAAAACCGGTGAACTGCAAATGGTGGTTGCCACAAAGGTTGACTTTGAATAGCAAAGAAAATACCTTTGTGGCGATCAGAAATGAGGCATACGTGGCGATCTTTGACAATGTATTCTCGCAAGTTTTTAAGGAACCAATTCCAACTCTCGGAGGATTCCTTATCAACAATTGCAAAAGCAGGTGGGAACAAGTGATTATTTGCATCCCACGTACTTGCAATTAACAGCACGCCCTTGTATGATCCCCTTAAGTGTGTTCCATCCACAGAAATCACCGGCCGGCAATACGGAAATCCGTCTACACATGGTGAGAAATACCAGAAAATAAATTTGAAAATATAATTAGGGGGACTGTTTGTTTTGTGATGCAAAAATTCGTATACAGTCCCCGAGTTTAAATCTTGTACAATTTGTAAGTATTAGGTAAAATACTGAAGGTTGTATCCCAGCTACCAAAAACCCTCTCGATAGCAAATTTATGAGCATACTATGCCCGTTTGTAAGTACAGCCCATTTGAAACAATACCTGCACTTCTTGAATTATGTTTGAAACAAGTATCTCAGGATCGTTGGCAACTAGGTGTGATATAGACATTGATATAAATTTTGAAGACAAGTTTTTGTGCTTGTTTTGTTCAATCTGTACAAGGCATGTGTGTTCTTTGACGAATCTGGTTATTTCCCACCGATTGTGCGTGGCTTTCTTTAATTATACGGATGTACCATGAACAGTAATTATCGTCACTGTGATGGTAACATCTTGCGGTCCATGTATCAATCTTACTTTTCAAAACTCGATATTCACGTCTCACACTGATAGAATACTTATGAACTGCACTTATTGCCTGCACTTTGTCAACGAATCTCATGCCTAACTGCATGTCAGTCATCGAGTCGTTCCAATCGAGTAATCGGACGGTACCAGATTCTACAAAGTCATCTATAGGAGAACCCGAGCCAATATCTAGGAATGCTCTAGAATGTGTAGTCATACCTAGTACTGCTGAACTATTGGCTGCTCTCCCATTGTTGCACTATGTTTTCGGTTACCGGGTTGACAGGATTTACAGGGTTCAGGGGAGTTTGGAACTCTCCTTCTTCCGGGTCATTGTCATCATCCGATTCAGATTGACTAGAAACGGCATCATCTCCGTCCGATCCATCAACCTCATCGTCATCGTTATTGACGGTACTGTACAACATAGACGGTTCATTAGAAACCATCTGTGTTACCACCGTAATATGTTCTGGCAAAGTTGTTGTATTTCTGTCGTGTGTGTTTGGAATATTTTGTTGCTGGATATGCTCGAATTCAACAAGAACATGAATCCCTTCCTTCGCTAGGTGGGGTGGAATAGTCCATAGATAACGCATTTCCTCATCGTTGCTCATGCTATATAAATTAAAGTCAAACATACGATTCACTTTGTAGTATGAAGGCACCCTCATTATCAATAACGCACAATTGTTGTGCGTCATCTTCAAGGATAACGCACAACAGCCATGCGTTATCCTTGAAGATAACGCGTCTTCAAGATAATGCACAACAATTGTTGTGCGTTATCTTCAGTCTTTATATATATATATATTTTTGCAGTAAAATTTTTTTCCGTTATCTTCTGAAATTTATTTTTCTTCAGTAATTTTTTTTCTTTTTACACATTTTCTCGGTTTTTATTTTTTCCTTTTTCAAACCAATTAAAAAATTTGTTAAAATGTAAAATATTAATTAAAATGTAAAATATTAATTTTTTCCGCTTTTTGTAATTTTTTTTTTTCAAACCAAATTAAGCTTTTAGTTTAGGGTTTTTCAAAGCAAATTAAAAATGTTATTGTTAAAATGGACAATTTGAAATTTTCGGTTTTTTCCTAAAACAAAATAAGAATATAATTAAGATACGTAAAACAAATAAATCAATAATATAAACATGAACTGAATACTTTATATAGAAATTTAATTTACATATAATTGGCAATGAAAACTAGAAAATACTAATTATAACTAAGGCTAGTCGGATGGCTTGAACCTCGTAGTCTTCTTACCAACACGATGCCCGAATTCGTAATGCTGTACACCATCTATGTCATCCGCCTGCTCCTCTTCATCAGACGAAGATGCCTGCGATATAAGCTGATGCAGTGTAGATGAACCGGCTGTGCCCGGACGAGGGGGTGCACGAAAACCCGAAAGATGTAGAATGTGGTGCTTGAAATAAGGCAAATCCTAAACCGAGATGGGGAGGCGTCTGCGATGTCCCGATCCACTAGGAAGTGACTAGGAAGCAGGTGTCAAACCCAAACTAAAAGAAGGTATATCCAAGTTTGGGCTGTCAAATGGGTCAACAGTCGGTTGTCCACCTCCAGATCCCTCACCCCTCACCACATCTACATGCCTGGGGTCGACATGTTCGTGCCTGTGTGGAACTGACGGTACAGGAGGGCGTCCACTGCCTGCTCTACAACCAGGCTGTCTGAGAGCGCCCCTTTTAACTCCACGAGCACCCCGTTCCGGCACGTGCTCTCGGGGACGGCAATGCGACGGTTGAACAGGGAACGTCTGCTGGATATCGTGCTGTGATGGAGTGCAGCCCAATGTACCGCCGATAGAGACCATGTATCTACGAATAATCGTCTGCACTTTCTTCGTGAACACGGCCATCTGTGAAGGATCAGTAGGTGGTTGTTGTATCACCACTGAAGTCATATCATCCACCTCCTGCAACATGGAAGTCTAAAAAAAATTAAAATAAATAAAACCCTACATAAATAAATTAACTAATTAAACCGTCCATATTAAACATAAATAACTGGAATGCATAAGAATATTTAAAAAAAATAATATTTACTTGGAGAACTTACCATCATCCGTTTGTCCACACTGGCAGGCTGATATCCATGCGAAAGGGTATCACGGTTAGCTGGATTGCCGATGTAAGCCCGTGTGATATCCCTATACCATCTGATGTACTCGTCACTGGGTATGACAACACCTCAGCAGCTACAACAGGGCCATCCCTAACGCGAAGTCGCCACTGGTACCAGACCTCGATGTGACTAGCCTTCTGTGTCCCCCAGTATGTGTGATCATTCCCCCTAAGCTGTATCCGGTGCAGGTCCAGACGAGTATCACATGATCTGAAACCAACTGAGCCCGTGCAAACTGACGCATCACACGCCCAGGATAGGTACTCCACTATCTCATAACAGATGAGCGGGACTTCTACCCGCCACAGGTCAAATGGAACCAGAAAACAGTCAAGATAAGGAAGTCATATAAACTGTCAAGTCAAATCCAAAATCAATAAAAATTTAATTGCATAAAAAAATCTCCATTAATTACAAATAATAAAAAATATTGTAAAGCGAACCTGATCAGATGGCATGAAATCTAACTGGTCCCTCTAGGTCACGAGAGTGTGCGTGGCAATTGGCTACAGTCAAAGGATGTGCACCATATAGCCAAGAGGAGCAAGAGGGTCGGCCTGAATATCTGTAATCAGTTGAGCCGCAATGCAGGTATACGCGACCGCACCAAAATCTGTAGTAAGACTAAGGCCCCACCAATTGTCGTGCACCCTCCCAAAGCTGCCGTGCACAACTTCCTATACAAAAATCCAAGTATGCAACTACCCCAGCTATATGTCCTGACAACATCAATATCCTCTAATAAACTGAGACAACTCACATGAACCAAATTTCCGGAGAAGTCGGAAAGCATATGTCTGCCAATGAGTAAAAAAAAATAAATCCACGAGCGCGCAGGATTAGATCATCATCAGTCTCCGAACTAGTAAACGCTCTCAGGATCCATGCTTCCAAATGTTCCTTCTGCACCTTGTATCCGGAAAAGTGGCTGAGAGACAACCACACATCAAAAAGTCTCTCGATAAGCTCAATCCAGTACTGTTTGGGGTGTACACTCCAGTTAGGGCCGTAACGGCCATACCGTCTATCCCTAAACCCCACAGTGCCTGTACATCCTGCAGTGTTATTGAGATTTCACTACACGTCAGGTGAAATGTGTGAGTCTTCGGTCTCCACCGCTCTACCAATGCAGTAATAAGTGCGTGGTCCAATACAATGTAACAACATCTAAAGACTCCCCCCAACCCAGTTCCGTCAATAAGCTCCACCAACTTACGGGGAGTTGTACTGTAGCACTGGCATAAGTTCCGCCCAAAATGCTTACACTGAAGATCAGTATAACACGTCTCGTGGTCCCTACTCCAGATCAAACCAGATCGGTGCTCGTGCTGTCTCGATAAAACATCAGGGACAATGGGCCCGGGATGCACGTGCGCTGGCACTTCTTCCATCTACATTAATTATAGTTTGAATTATTGTAAATATCTATAGTTAAAAGTAAAAATTTTTAAATAAATTCTAATTCCAAACTCTTTAAGGTGTGTTCTTTATGGTACACTTCATTTTAGGGTTTTAGGTTTGAATGATTTTTAGCATATCAAATTTAGTGTTTTTAGGATTTTCAGGTTTTTTAATGTTTTATAATTTATAGTTAATTATCAAGAATATTAAAATTTAAGTGTTATTACGGTTCACAGTTATAAAGTTTATAGTTTTACGGTTTAATGTTTACAAATATCATTTTTAGGGTTTACTGTAGCAAAATTTAGAGTTTTACGGTTTACTGTTTAAAAAATTAAGATTTTCGTTTTTTAAGGGTTTACTGTTACAAAGTTTACAGTTTTATGGTTTAGTGTTTAAAATATTAACATTTTAAGGCAAGAGGGATTACCGTTACAACGTTGACAATTTCACGGTTTAATGTTGAAAATATCAATTTTAAGGTTTTTGCGGTTTATTAGGGTTTACTGTTACAGAGTTTATAGTTTTATTTTTTAATGTTTCAAAAATCAATTTTAAGGGTTTTTAAAGTTTTTATAATATACTTTGTAGAATTTTAATATTACGATTTTGGCTTTTTCAGGTTTACTGTTAAAAAGTTTATAGTTTTACGGTTTAATATTTGACGAAAAATTTTGGATTTTAATAATATATTTTTAAGTTTTCTATTATTTAAAGTTTAGAATTTTTAAGTTTCTTAAGGTTACTTATAGTATATTTTATAAGTAAGTATTTTACTACTTCGTAAATTCACTATTACGGTTTTAAAGTTTAAATAAAAGTATTAATTACTAAACTATAAATTTTCAAGTATCGGTTCTACTATTTACCAAAAAAAAAAAAAAAAAACCTAACATATGAGAAAAATACCAAATGAAAGGTTCTCATATTTTCTACTCAAAAATTTATACGAAATATGCAAAATGATTATCTAAATAATTAAAAAAAATTCAAATAATCATAAAGTAAGGTAAAATATTAAACCCTAATTATCCAAATAAATTCATGAAAATAATACATCACCCTAAGATCACCTTTTAAATTCAAAAAATAATTATATACATAAAATTATTAAATTTGTACAAATTTATTAATAACACCAATTTTAAACATAAATCCAAACCTCACATTCATAAAAAATGAATTAATTCAAATTAACAAATAAAATTCATAAAAATGATTAACAAACAACAAATAACAAACTCAAACACACAATAATTAAACTTAATAAATAATACACCAAAAAATTTAAATAACTAAAAACTTACCGAAAATTAAAAATGCAGCTCTAGTCTACCGTTTTCTACTCTAAATCTTTAATAACCTTTATACTCCAAAGAAAGTCTCGCAGATTCAAACTTGAACTTCAAATATTAACTAATTTTTAACTGTAAATTTCGAAATAAAATACAAAAGTATTAGAAGAAGAGAAGTCAAAGTATAATAAGAAGAAAGAAAATAAAAGGAAGAGGAAAACAACTTACCGAGCGGCGGCGGCGACGGATGAGGCTACAAATTTTTGCAGGCGGCAATAAAAAAGAAAGAAGTAAGGCGAAAGAAAGGAAGAAGGAGAGAAAGCAGAAAAATTTGGGGCAAAGGTTGCTGAAAAAATAGAGGAAGAAGAATGAGGCGGAGGAGGCTGAAAAAATAGAGGAAAAAGAATGAGGCGGAGAAAAAAGAGAGAAAATTTGAGGCTGAAAAAATAGAGGAAGAAGAAATAGAGGAGCAAAAATGGGAAAAAAGAAGAAAAAGGAAAGCAGGAACATGATAACACATAGTCACTGTACGTTAATGCATAATGGACGTGCGCTATCATGGATGATAACACACAAGGTTGTGCGTTATCACCACATCAGTGCCAGATCGGAGTCACATCAGTTTTAAACGCAATTAGCGCGGCTTAACGCACTACCATTGTGCGTTATCACTTGAGATAATGCCCAATGGTCGTGCATTATAGCCTGTTCCAAAATTAAAAAAAAAAAAAAATGGACCTCTTTAGTATCCATTTCTAAAATATTGGCCCAACCAAGAAAAAAACCCCACAAAACACTCATAGAAACAGACACTAAAACGAGAAAATGAGGAATAATTATATATGTAGTTGGTAGAAGCTCATCGCCACTGTGATTGCCATTTCTTCCAATTGATTCTTGCATTTTTCTTCCCTGTTTTTGCTAAATTAATCATTTATCTCTCATTTTGGTTTTAAAAAAAAAATGCCCATTTCAATACAAAAGGTTATTAGAAAATATTAATTTTTTATAAAAAATCCTTTATAAAATATTCTTTTACACGTATAATTTCTGTAATGAGGAATATTATTATCTTAGTATATAATGTTAAACAAAAATTAGACTCAAAAAATAATATATTAGAAAGATTTTAAAATTTTAATATATAATTATTATTTTTATTAATTTTTTGTACTAAACAGTAAAGATTAATTAGTATTAAATATATAAACGATAATAATGGATTAACAATTCATACAAACATACATGGATGAAATTGTAATTACACAAACTTCAAAAAAAAGAATGCAATTAGCCCTAAATATATATTAATAATTGTTAATATGCAATTAGCCCTAAAAAAAATTTCACATCGACTAATTAAATAATTAATGAACCCTTAATAAGTTTAGATAATTTTCCTCCTTTTTGATATTTTTTACAGGTGAGTTAAACCAATCTTAAATTTTACCATGATATATGAATCCCTTATTAGTCTAAATTCAAATTTTAACAACTTATCTTTTTTGATGCAACTTCTATCCGTAAATTTTACTTTCATTATATACCTAATTTTTTTTACAAGAAACCATTTCTATCTTATAGCACTCTCCGGTGTACATACTTCGATTCATCAAGATGCAAATTTATGTAGCATATTTCTTGTAAGAATACCTTTTTAATACATTAGAAAAATATATTTGGAAAGATGATGTGTTCGAACCATAACATTTTACTTGATAAGGGGTGATTTCATCATTATAATATATTATATACTTTCTTACGTCCTTCCTTCTGTATAATTCTATTATAATATTTTTATTAATAAATGTAAAAAAATCATTTCCTAGGTGATTTAAATTCAGGATCTCACACTTTATATGTCAAATAGATGTGCCTAAATGAGGGGTCATACCATCAAAATATACACATCTTGTCATTTATGCTTTTCTCATTATACCTAAAATGTTTTATTTTATCTTTTTACGCCCTCAAATAATTTTGAATAGCTTATTGTGACGATTAATGTCTTTGATAACAGAATCCGACTAAGGAATGCACGTCCTACCCACGTGCAACCATAAAACAAAAAATGTAATTTAGTACTTTATAACTGTCAGTTTATATATATATAAATAGGTCAAAATTGCCTTTCACATAACCATTCATTTAATTGGTCATTTGAATTATGTAAACAGACTAAATTATTCTTTTACAGTGTACATGAGAGTGGGCTGCGTTCTCTAATCGTACTATGCAAATTTAATATTAGTTATCATAATAAGTTGCTCAAAAATTGTTTAAATAACATCAAAAAATGAAATAAAATATTTTTGGTATAATAGAAAAACATAATTGTTTTGAAAGTAAAATAGCAAAAATCTAAAAACTTTATAAAAAAACAAAAAGTTAGGTTATGGATCAAGTGCATGTCTCTAATTATAAATTATGTGACCTATTAAGTCACACAACACTATCTTTATATTAATAGTATTTTGTGGAAAATTCTATAATAATTCTGGTCTCTGTATTTATTTATGGATCATGTGATTTGTATTAAATCACATAACCCTTGTAGTTCATGATTCGTAACATAATTTTTGTAAAAATATTACCATGTAAGAAAAATTTTATAACATACTTAATTCATATCTCGATTCATAAATTAAGTAAATTATATATGACTTAAAACATATCAAGTAGTCCATAAATAGGAAGACATATTACATAGATAGGAATATAAATGGAATCCATAACTAAATTTGTCCTCCCCTCTTCACAAAAAAACCATGTTTAGAAGGGAATGGATGCTAGAGTTCCATGATGCATGCGGTGGGGAGGTTCCTCCAATCCAAGATCAGACACCAACTGCACTGTGAGACCCTGAGGCTGAGGCTGAGGCTGAGGGGACACACACAGACACGCGAACCTTGAAAGCAGCCAGGAGAAGAAAGGGAAAAAGAAAAAAAAGCCCGGTCTTTCTTTTCGAAAAGTTTCAAAACTACTCAATTTCTTTCCTTTCATTTCAAAAAGACCGACGACCCTCCAACAACAACAAAAACAATCCAACAATTATCTCAACAACCACCATTTTCTGGTTTTCTCCGGCATTGACGCTTCTTTCTTTTCCTTTTCCTACG
Organism: Catharanthus roseus; assembly: GCA_028651295.1. Lineage (NCBI taxonomy): Eukaryota > Viridiplantae > Streptophyta > Magnoliopsida > Gentianales > Apocynaceae > Catharanthus > Catharanthus roseus. The sequence goes on from JAPQWS010000087.1 coordinate 1,988,344, forward strand.
GTTCAACTTTTTCATGAGAGTAGCATACATAAGGATATATTATAATCCGAATCAAACGGTGATCCGAGAAGGGAAACTAATAAACACCAAAATTCCAGAGGTTGGAAGGAGGAGGGATGAATTCGGTTGGTAGGCAAATGCAGAGATCTAGTTCAACAGGGCACCATCATCGGCAGTACTCAGATAATTTCATTGATACTGCCTTCAATAATAAATGGCTTCAGTCTGCTGGTCTTCATCATCTTCAGTCTTCCAAAACCTCCATTCCTCCTCTTCAGGTTCATCTCTTTTCTTCATCATTTCATTTCTCCTTTTTCCTTATTTCCTTTGCATGCAGTTTTCAACCATGTGAAATAATGGGTTAACCCACTATTGGGACCATTTTAGTATTGATCACTGTTTTAATTATTATGATTTTTAAGCAGAAATAGACCGCGATTATTCATTACTGTTGAAACCTATTTCCTCCGTTATGGAATTCGTTTGCAGGATTTTGGATTCTTTGGTAATAATGGGGGAGGCCAGGGTTCAAAAAGGGGAAGAAACGGGGAGAAAGGTGTTAAGGGAGGAGGCCGTGAAGACCCTTCAACTCCTCTTGCTTCTTCGAGGTCATCCAGTATGAGGAAGAGTGGACCAGGAGAGGATATGTCTGTGGGTGAATTCAGCCCAGGATTGCTTGATTTGTACTCTTTTGATACGGACCTTATACCTGAGGTTTTGATTGTTCCTTTTGGTTGTTTTCTTTATATAGATTTCTAGTTGTTTCCTTGTCTCCTGACTGTTCATCTTTGCTGTCAGTGCTGAATTACATTAGTGTAAATATATATCAGTTAAGCACTTTGACTAGATATTTCTGTTGTTGAAAGGAAAATAATTGTTTGGAGTAGCTTTCTGGAACTGTAATTGTTCATTGTTGAAGGTCTGAAGTGAAAGTTTTGCTTAGAGTTAACAACATTTAATTTTGATTCCCAGAGTGCTTAAAGTGCTACCATCCTGTTAATTGATCTGAGTATTTTGGTTATTAGATAGACTTGAAGTTTCCTTCTGATCTAGGCATCGGATACCAATCCCTTTTTATCATCTCCTAAGTTATTTGAGACCATGATGCTGTGATTGAAAGATTGATTGTATACGATACATTCAATTGAATAGCAACTTAGACATGATCACTCTTTATCTTGAAATCTCTGACAGTGTCGCTCATAACTGGATTAAGATGTCGACATCTTTTATTTTGCAGTTCCCTTCTCAGAGTGATAGATCTTTTGGTAGCCAACACACTCGTGGCAGAAGTTTTGATGGTTCACCCTCTATCTCGGCAAACAAACTTATTAATAATGCTCGAGGCTCGTCCGATAATAAGCTTCTCAAGAGCTTCTCTGTTGACAGCGATAAAGCTAATAATGTTGCAAAGATTAAAGTTGTGGTATGTTCTGTCTTTGTCCATTTTAAAAGAAAACTAGAAGTTCGTTTATTTCATGAGCTAGAAATTAAGAACTACTTTAGAAGTCTAATAAAGTTGCAACTCCGATAAAAAATCTGCTTGTTTCTGTATCTTCATGTGATTTATAGTACCTACCAACTATTGCATTGTAGGTGCGAAAGAGACCGCTAAACAAAAAGGAAATCACGAAGAAGGAGGAAGACATCATAACTATCAATCCCATAACTAATTCACTCACCGTTCATGAAACAAAGCTCAAGGTAAGTTTCTACTTAGTTTATGCTAAGTTATTTTTTGTGGCGAAGTATACTTATCAAATATTGTTCAGGTGATGGTCTTTTTTTAGGATCAAATATTCCTCTTTTAAGGTATTTTTCTGCTACCATTAGAAGAATATTTATATTTGTAGGACCATTAAGTGTACTTCCAAGAGAACTAACAAAGAATTGAAGGATGACTTCCAACTGTCATGGTCATGACTGCCCTCCTTAGCCTCTCTTGGTCTGCCTCACTCTTGGGATTCTTTGAGCTTAGGACAAAATTTCATTTCTCTAATATCTTTTGGCTCTCCCCTTCCTACCTTGCTAATTTCTTCCTGGTTTCCAGTAGTCTTTGTCGCTGGCCATATAAACTAGCTGTTTCACTTAACAAGTTTTCAATGTTTACGTACATGTACTTTTTACTTAAAATCTGGTTTTGGTCATTTGCAGGTTGACTTGACTGAGTATGTCGAGAGACATGAGTTTGTGTTTGATGCTATCTTGAATGAGAATGTCTCTAATGATGATGTGAGTATGTCATAGTCCTCATCTTATTCTACAAGGAATATTATGATATCTGTGGATCTCTTACTTTATTAATGTAATAGGTATATGCTGAGACAGTGGAGCCAGTAGTCCCAATTATTTTTCAACGAACAAAAGCAACTTGCTTTGCTTATGGGCAAACAGGCAAGTGGATGATTTTCTCTTCTATTTTCTTTTATGTGTATGGTTGTCTCACTGCTTCCATATTTGGATTACTGTAAATTTATACCCATGATTGCCAAGAATCTGGACTAACTCACTAAACGATCTCACAAATTCTAAACAAATAATTTATATATCCCCTAGGGCCTAATCATGGAATAATTATTACATTATCTAGGAGAATGAAGCAATGAGCTACAAGATATGAAACTGGAACCCCTGGTTTTAAGCTATCAAAGCAGTTTGGTAACGCTGTTGTCTCTTTTAGTGTTTTCCCATTCTTGGCCTTTTTATTTCTTTTCCTAGGGTGGAGAATTTTATGATTTTTCTGTGTGCTATAAAACAAGATGATGCGGAGATGAACTTAAAACTTCCCATTGATTTCAATCCTTGTGTTTATTTAACCAGTTAACCAAGAAGAAAAGTGAATCCACTCTTTTAAAAATTGGTTTAATGAGGCATTATGTTGTTGAGCAATTCTACCTTTTGATATGATAATTTAACATTAACTGTCTTTCTCATTTAGCAGCAAAATGACCTTTCGGAATTACAACATAATCATGGATCTAGAATACTCTTTGACTTTTTTACTTGTTTAAATTATAAACTTTACTAGTATATCATTTATATGTTGCTGTATAAACTAATGCCAGGTTTCATAAGTTTTTGTATGACAGCTCTTTGTCTGCTTAAAATTGCTTTAGATGGATTTCTTAATAAGTACCCTGGATTCCCTTCATATACTTTTCCTGTTAAAGTTTGTATTGCTTGAGTTTTGAATCTGTATTGAATTTTCTTCAGGAAGTGGGAAGACCTACACGATGCAGCCTTTGCCCCTAAAAGCATCTCGGGATATATTTACATTAATGGACCACAGATATCGAAACCAAGGATTTCAGTTACATGTCAGTTTTTTTGAGATATATGGAGGCAAAGTTTTCGACCTTCTAAATGACAGAAAGTGAGATACTCATTTCTCAACTTTTCACAGATAGGACAAGCATTTTAAAAACATCACTCTTAGGTAGGTAATTTCTTTTTGCAGAAAACTGTGCATGAGGGAGGATGGGAAACAGCAGGTCTGCATCGTTGGCTTGCAAGAATACAGGGTATCTGATGTAGAGACTGTCAAGGAGTTGATTGAAAAAGGGAATGCCACAAGGAGTACTGGGACCACTGGTGCAAATGAAGAATCCTCACGATCACATGCCATACTTCAGCTTGCCGTCAAAAGAAAGGTTGATGGCAATGAGTCAAAGCCTGCTAGAATGGTTGGCAAACTTTCTTTTATTGATCTTGCTGGAAGTGAACGGGGTGCTGATACAACTGATAATGATAAGCAAACAAGGTAAGTCTGATCTCCTCTACTCGCAATCCATTGTTGCAACATCATAATAAAATGCTCATATTTGGATGGTCAAAATACATGGTAGTTTGGTTTCTGTCTTCTTTGCAGAATGGAAGGTGCTGAAATTAATAAAAGCTTACTTGCTCTGAAAGAATGCATTCGAGCTCTAGACAATGATCAGGGTCACATTCCATTCAGAGGGAGTAAGCTGACTGAAGTTCTCAGAGATTCGTTTGTTGGTGATTCCCGTACAGTTATGATATCTTGCATCTCACCAAATTCAGGATCATGTGAACATACTCTGAATACATTGAGATATGCTGACAGGTAAGGCATATATGGTGACTGATCTATATCTTGAACCGAACATTTTATAATTTATTTTTCTCTTGCTACAAGTAAATGAAAATTACATACTCATTCATCAGGGTCAAGAGTCTGTCAAAAGGTAACAACTCAAAGAGGGAACCGTTGTCTGCATTAAGCCTTAGAAATTCAATTGCAGTGTCTTCGGGATTGCAGTCTGTATCAGGCTCTGATGAAAAAGCAATTGACGTTCCCCAGTACCCTGAAACTAGGAAATTTGGATGGGCTAAACAAATTGAAAAAGAGTCCTCCCAGTCTCCTAAGATTGAGCGCGTTCCAAGTGGACGATCGCTGAACAATATGACCTCAGCTGTAGGTTCAGATTATCACAAACAATTTGGCTTCAATTTAGAGCGTGTTCCTAGTGGACGAGTCCAAAGTAGTCAAGTTCACCTAAATGAAGATGATTTTGCTTACTCCGAAGGTCTCAGTGAACAAGACAAATCATCATGGTTAACAGCAAATTTGGGCGATGAACGGACAAAACGTGTGGAGGATAAGATGCACACTCGCATAAAAGATGGAGATCCATCTGATCCTGAGGCTAACAATTTGCACTTGGATGATGATCTTACTGTCCTGCTTAAGGTAACAACTATGTCAATTGCTATATTTTGGTTGACAAACATAATAAAAGAATTACTGATAGAAAACATGCTTTTTTTGGTACTTAGGAAGAGGAAGATCTTATAAATGCTCATCGGAAACAAGTGGAGGAGACGATGGATATTGTTAAACTGGTTAGTGTTTCTGCATCCAGAGGAATCAATGCACATCTTAAAATCGACGTTTTAACTTCAGTACTAAAGATTTTATATATGCAATCTTTGTCTATGCAGGAAATGAACCTGTTGGTTGAAGTTGATCAACCAGGTAACCAACTGGATGATTATATTTCTAGACTGAATGGTATTTTATCACAGAAGGCTGCAGGAATTCTGCAATTGCAAAGCCGGTTGGTGGAATTCCAAAAAAACCTCAAAAATCATCAGGTTTTAGTCTTTACTTCTGGTCATTAAATGCCTTTTTGAGAGTGGTCTGATTTTGCTTGATTCCATAGGAGGATTGGCAATTTGTTGGCTCTGTGAAAATACACTCTTGGTATTGTTGTAAAGTTGGAGTTTTATACTACTATTTCACTGGTGAATGTGTGGACCTTGGCCATGTACTTGAGTTCAACTTAAGAGTTGGTTTCTGGAATGTATATTCTCTTTTGTTATTAAGATCCCATAAGTCCTTTGTGTCTAAAGTGACAGATAAATTCAAACCGAGGGAGTACTAAGTTCAACATAAAAAGATTGAGAAGAAAATTATACTAATCCTTTTCATTCGCTGTGTAAGTATTAAAAAAAAAAAAAATTGCCATTTAAGACTGTAAGTTCAGGACAAAAATGTATCTTAGTATTTAGTTTATTTTCAATACATGAGATAAAGGGTCTGAATCGAATCTAGAATTTACACTGAATTACTTTCTTGTGACCCCAAGTTAACCTTTCCCCTTGAGTAGCTTTATATTGGTAATTAGAAATATCTCAAAAGTTTCTCATTCACTAAACCCATAAAATAAATATACACAAAATAATTAAATCAATATAAGAGTAGTTTTATCGTTAACTTTATTTATTGGTAAGTAAATAATTATTACAATGTGAATAATTTATTTCTTATAAATAAATTAATTCGAATTTCGTGAAACATCCAAATATGATTAAAAAAAAACACTAGTAATATTGTTTTCCCCCTTATTATTGGTCGTTATCTTTGGTCGTTTTCCCTGTTGTCTGCTTGTGCTTCTTTGTCAAGTGACTCTCCACGACAGACAATGCCTCAAGTGAAAAACGATGGTTTGATGAGTGTGAAATTGAGGGCAGCCAAATGGTATGGAGGAGACACATTCTGGTTTTAATTTGGCAAATTTGAACACCTTCAACGAATTACATCCAAATACCAAATCAAGAAAGATTTGATTTGATTTGACGATGAGTGAGACACTACCCTACCGCTGAACTACTGAAGAAGACCTCACTCTCTCTCTCTCTCTCTCTCTCTCCATATAATTTAGACAGCTTCACCAATGCTTCTATAACACAACGCATCCCTACAACACAACATTGTGACTGACCAATCCGTGGGTTTCTACTCTCTAGTTTTATTATGATGTGTTACTTAATTTGCACAGTTGAATAACACCAAAATAATAATTCAAGTGGGACGAGTTCATACATCATATAGAATGTCAATAAATCGAATTCGATTAAATTAAAGTAATTGTATTTAATTTATTGTATGAGTATATTTTAATTCTCTGTATGTACAAAATGATGCAAAATATCTGAATCTAAAAAGAATATTGGTCCTGTTGGTATATTAGTGGGATTATAGTGACCAGATTGGATTTTAGTCCCTATGAGTTTTGGCAAAGGGAACATTCCATTCCATGACGGTGAGGTATAGTCCCTTAGTTAAGGTTGCCATTCGATTCTATCGTCCCTTAACTTTTACTGATCAAAAAAATAAAAATTTGCATAGTTGTACGGAGCTAGTAATCCAACTAATTTAGTTTTGGATCTTTTGACTATAAATCTCTTATAACATTATTGGCTCAATTAATTTAGTTTGGGATCTTTTGACAATAAATTTCTACCATTCTCATTAAAGAGTAAACATGTACAAAAAAAATACGAAGGCTCTACACAATAAACCTCTTTTAACCGCATTGAATAGACATTTATCGTATAGAAGTTTCGAATATGAGATCTCTCAATAGTAAGAAGATCTAGACAAAAAAAGTATCACGATTTAACAAGGTTTAAATATTTTTATAGGTGTTATGTTAATAAATATTAATCAAATTGGAATAAGTGAATTAACATGGTATACTTTTTACTATGAAACGTACTTTTGAGAGTTAAAAGGAAAATTGAATAAAAAGTCCAATTATGGAAACATTAATCCTGAGACATAATAAATTTTGAGGCATTGCCTGCCACCTACTACAAAGAAAGTAGTGCTGCTGCTGCTGCCGCTGCCGCTGCCACCTGTGGAGTGGGAGTGAGCTCTGTGATCTTCTGTTATCTCAACCTCCAATGGCGAAATCACACATATATCTCTCCTTTCTTTCTTGTTTTTTCCTTAAGGAGGAAATGCTGTTTTTGTTGTTGGAGACCATTCATTGGTTGGTCAGTGAACTCCAAGAACACTCACTACCTCTTTCTTTCTTGGCATTAATCATAAATAACCCTCTTCTTCCCCCACTCCACTCCACATCTCATTTGCCTTTCATTTCAAATAATCTATATATAGTAATTTTGTTAAAAATAATTCATTACTATTTCAAATTAAAAAATTAGGAGGGATGCGGACAAGATATTTAGTGAAAAAAGACGACTATGTTGAGATAGAAGTCGGTATGATTAATAATAAAGCTAGTAGTGTTTTGTGACATGTAATGTGGGGAGGGGCAAATGCTAGAATTAATTAATTAGCTAATCAGTTTGGTTTATCAAACTTAGACCTTAACTAATAATTACCACCACTACTAATACTAATACACCAACCGCGGCAAAACTATTCCCAGACCCCCGCCATTTTTTTTATCCTAATCTTGACAAATGAGGAAATGCCTAGATTTAATATGACATCACAATCTCTCATCTCATCTCATATCAACCGCCATTCTTACCCAAATACTCCTCTGCGTCTCTTTATCGCACTTGCTCTCTCACTCATCTTTATTACTTTTTCACCTATTTTAAATTATAAATTATTTTTGAAATGTTTTCAATTATTTATGATGTCTATTTTAATTTAAAATAAACTAAAAATATTATTTTGGAGAAGGTATGTTAGGGAGTAAAAACCACTAACACTTACTAATACAATTAAATTGAAGATAAAAAGAATAAATTAATCTATCTATTACAAAAATCTGAATAGATCCGAAAAAATAAATAAATAATCTAAAATCTACAAATAGAAGTAAATATTAGTATAAGGAAAAAACTCAAGAAGAAGACAAGAATAGTGCCTTAGAGAATTGGACTTCACAATCAAAATAACTCTTCAAAAAATCTCTCAAAAGAAATCACTAAAACTTCATTCGTTCTTATAAGAATCAGTCAAGCAAGAGAAGTCGACAAGATTCTAACATAGAGAAGAACACTAGAGAAGGCAAAAGAGCTCTAAAAAAGAGAGGCAGCCGAAAGTATGAGAGGAGAGGAAGAGGTGGTCTATTAGGGTTAGAGGGAATAAAATGTATTTATAGCAATCGGGATCGTCTAGTGCATCCTCTAATTCACTCTTAGTACACACTTTTTATATTAGTTTTATTAATATAAATCTTATAAAATAAAATATAAACTCTAAACTCTAAAAGATAAATTCTAATAGAAAATTACTACTACATGAAGTATACTAAAAAGTGTATTAGAAGATTCATTAAACGATCCTGGTATTTATAGTGATCCCAAGAGGAGAGAATGAAAGGCTGGTCAACAAGGGGGAGAACCAAAGAGGTTGGTCAATTAATGAGGGTGAGTGACCGAGAAGGAGATTGAGGGAACCGAGAGAGATTAGTTGGGAGGGGAATAAATGGGAGCTAAATGGGTCATTAAGGGTGGATCAATTTTGACCCGACTTGGCATTTCAAATAACCAAGTCTCGACCCGATAGAAAGTGAGGTCTAAGTCCATTGTCATCATATTGAACAAACAAGCCCAAATATTGTAGGCAATATCCAACAAGATACCGTATAAGCTTATTTTTAAACTATTTTTATTCATTGACACTATTAAAATATCAGTAGTAAATGTTAATATAATGTTTTTTAAATAAATTTTTAAAAGTATTTTTTTCTGTTACTTAAAGAAAGCACAAGTAATGAAAAACAAACTCTATAAATGTAACAACATGACATAACTATTAAAGAACAATTAAATTATCTTAATTAAAATTTGAATAGATTAAAATATTTTTATTTAAAAATATTAATTTATTTAATTTATATTTGGATATTTACTCGATAAATCTAACTCGAGAATATGAATGTATAGTGCAAAAAAAAAAAATTTATTATTTTCCCTACTCTTTCTCTCTCTACACAATTTTTCTTTAACTTCTCTCTACTCCTTCTTCACTCTAAAACTAAAATATTTAACATTAAACTTGAATTTGAGGTAGATATAGATCATTATGAATAATTTGTAGAAGAAAATATCAATTTAAATGTAAGAAAAGTTGAAATAATTTTTTTTTTCAAAACTGGACTCGGATCGCCCGAACGGACGACCCAGACATGAGCGGATCGTCCAGATGGGCGACCAGCACATGTCCGGGTCGCCAGTCCGGGCGATCGACTCACGTCCGGGTCGCCGGTCCAGGCGACCCGAGCCCCTTTTTTTTTTAATTTTTTAAGAAGAAAGAATTTTTGTAAGTATTTGAAAAACTTGAAACATAAATAACTCTGCGATCGGAGGTCTGTTTCACGCGTATGATCACTCGTTTTGATGGTTCTCGTAAAGATAAACACAACGGCATCGTCAAAAAAGTGATCCGGATGCATTTTAGAGCAAAAAAATTGTCCCGTATAGTCGAAAATTTTGACAGGGTATAACTTCGCGCTTGAACGTCCGATTGAGGCGATTCTTGTGGGCATTTTGTGTATTTTTTCGAGATCACGCATCACCAACCGTTCTCACAAAAATGTCCTATTTTTCTTTTAATTTACGTTTTTGTAATTTTCTAATACTTTCTCTCTTGTTAACTAAAAATTTAAGGCACCAATTTGAAAATTAAACAGATGAGCAGTATTCTTTTTTCTCTAATTAAAAATACAAATGATTGAAGTTGGTAAATATTGGAATTCTTTTTGCACGCAAATTTTTTGCCCCAAAACGCATTCGGATCACTTTTTCGACGATGCCATTGCGTTTATCTTTACGAGAACCATTAAAACGAGTGGTCATACGTATGAAACGGACTTCCGGTCACGGATTCATGTTTCAAGTTTTCCAAATACCTACAAAAATTCTTTCTTCCTAAAAAAAAAGGGGCTCGGGTCGCCCGGACCGACGACTCAGACGATAGCCGGTCGCTCGGGCCAAGCGACCAGGACATGTGCTGGTCGCCCATGTCCGGATCGCCCGTTCGAGCGATCCGAGCCAGTTTTAAAAAAAAATTTATTTAAACTTTTCTTACATCTAAATTGATATTTTCTTCTACAAATTCTTCATATGATCTATATCTACCTCCAATACAAGTTTAATGTTAAAGATTTTAGTTTTAGAGCGAAGAACGAGGAGAGAGAAGTTAGAAAAAAATTGTAGAGAGAGAAAGAGTAAAGAAGAAGAGAAAAAATAATTATCTTTTTCGCGCTATACATTTATATTTCCGAATTTATCGACCTCCATTTACTATCTGAATAAATATTTTTTCAAGGGAACTATCTATCTCAATAACTGTAAATCGAAATATATATAAAACTTTTCATTATGATAAATATCTTAAAATAAAAAAATATTTCCAAACAAAAAGAGAGAACTATTGAGTACTACTATTCCCCATCAGGTAATTTCTAGAGAGAGAGAGAGAGAGAGAGAGAGAGAGAGAGGCGTATCTTGTTTCCTTTGTTCATAATTTGGATTTGATTTCCACTTTAGGTGTCATTAATTAAGTGGCCAATTGATTGTCATGTTTCCGGGGCACAGAAATGTAAACGAAAACGACACTCCCCATTTTCATTTTCATCCCTCTCTCTTGTTCACACCCAACCTCATCAATACGTACCAATGCTCAAATATTTTTGTCCATATAACTCCAACCATTATATAATCTCCCGTTTTTTTATTTATCGCATTACAAAATTTTTGTATTTTTTAATTGTAATATTATTAACAATAATATAATTTTAATAAAATTTTTTTATTACGCTCTTTTAATATATTAATCTATCTCAATTATTCTATAGTGAAAAAATATAATTACTCCTTATAATCTTTACCATCTTTCAATATCCATTTCGCCAATCATTTACCATTCCACATAAATTTTCAAGTTAAATTTTGTATTTTTTCAATATCAATAAATTAGATAAGAGATTGATATTAAAGGTAGTTTAGTCTATACATAAAAATTTTTTTATAACTCCGTATTTCCTTAATATATGTGTTGTACAAAACTTGACAAGTGAAAAAACCGGAAGGAGTATATAGTATCACTATTGAAATCTGCTATTTAATTTAATTTTTCTTAAAAAGTTAAATTATTTATGAAAAAGAACATCAACTTTTAAATAAATAAAAAAAACTCTTTTTCTCTAAGTAATAAAAAAATAAACCTTTTTTTTTTTTAAGTTATGGTGTATTTGGATTGAACTTTAATTTGAAAAAGAGTTTTTTAGTTTAATTTTAATAGGATGTAGATTGTCTATATGAAAATATTTGAGATCCAAAGTAAAAAAATTAAGTTGTATCTCATTTTTAAGTCTTTATTTCACACGACTTTTTTAATTATTGACAAACCATATATTTCTTTCATTTTAATTTATATGTTGCTTGACATACATTTTTTTGATTTTTTTAAATATTTATTATTTTAAATGTTCACACTTAAATAAGAGAGTCAAAAAAGTTCTTAACTGATTTTTTCATTAAAACTTAATTTGCACGTTCAGGGCATCTTTAAGTTTACACCGTTATAATTAAGATTGTGAAACTAAGGTCTAGTTAAAATTCATCTGCATTGTTAGCAAATCAAGAAAATCTTAAATAGAAACTTTATATATTATTTTTTTTTAAAGGAAAACAAAGATCTTAGGACTGTACAATTTATTGGTACATTTTAATATTCAATATTTATGTACAAAGTTTGATAAATGTATATGAATTTATTGATTATATCTATACAATAAACTTAATAACAAATAGAAGATAATTAAAGAATTGTGTATTTTCTAAAACATTTTGTTATGCACACAAAATATATATATATATATAACTAGTATTTGGGACACATTGCTTAGCATATTTTACAACATCATTATGCTATATGCGCTAAGCAATTTCATCGGTTTTCTAAAAAAGTTGAAATTTCTTTTTTTTTTTTTTGCTAAATTAAAAAAGTTGAATTAAGCAATCATTTAGTGATCAACAAATCTCTGTTTTGTTCCCTAAAAAGAAAAAGAAAAAAGAAATTGTAGCCTCTCCGTTGTGTGTCATGATGTGTAGTGAACAGTAACGTAATAGCATAATTAATTAATACTACCAGTAATGGTCTAGTATATCTCTCTTTCTTCTTATAGTAACTAGCATTATTGAACTGGATTATCATACTTTATTGCATACAAATACTATTCTTTTAAATTGACTCAAAATATTTATAAAAAAAAAAAAGTATCCGAGAGTACCCCAAATACCCACTAACAAATTACCATATTAAAAAAACTTGGGAGCTTCAACAAATGTCCGATGTAGGATGAGCCACGTCGTAATATGTCGATATGTCAACTTTATGCGCCAACGCACGAGCGAAAACCCGGGTTTGGCCCAAAAGAAAAGCCCCAATAATAAAAAAGAAGCATATAATCGGATCCATAGCAACCGAATCTATCTAAGCCGAAGATGGGGCCCCATTTTATTAGTATTTTTTTGGTTTTGGTTTTGGTTTTCTTAAGAGGAAAGTCTCAACGGCCCTTTCTGTCTCCGTTTGTCAACGCGCGTGTGTACTGTATTCTTTACTTCCGACTACCGGTTTTCTCTTTATGGAATGGGAATTTTTTTTTAATCACACTCACTTTGGTAGGAAATATATGAGTTTTTTTTTTTTTTTTCTTTCCGAGAGAAAGAATAATTGTAATATAAGTATGATAAATTGTTATAATTACTTTTAAATAATTTATATTTTTTATTATCGTCAAAATATTTCATTTTATCTTTTTATATACTTACCAATCTTCGAATAATTTATTATGATAATTAATGTTGAAAATATTAAAATTCAACTAGAAAATCCATTCATATATTTCTTAAAAAAAAAAGTAATTTAGTAACTTAATATAATTTTAATAGTTAATTCATATGAAAATGGATCATTTACCCTTCACATAATTCTTCACATAGGTTGTACGTAAAATTATATGAAAGGATTAATTTTTTTTTTAATTCAAAAATATAAAAAAAACACATTTTTCTAAAAGTAAAGATAGTAAACAATTTTAAAATCTCCAAATAGTTGAGAATTATTTATCCCTGTTTTCTTCCGAAATAAATTAGGCCAAAAAAAAAGAGAGAGGTTGGGGGGGGTGGTCCTGGTTTTCATGGTCTACAGTACACAGTCCAATAAAATACCCCATTTGTTTAGGGGATGAGATATAGTGTCATGCTTCCAACAAAACTGGGCTCAACCCATTGGCCAACTTAAATCTAATGGCGCTTCATGATTCGCATAGCTCTTCTTTCCAGGTTAGCAATTTTTGGCATCATTCCATGTGCTCTCGCCACGTTTCTTATTATCGTAGGGAACCCTTCCCGTCCTTTTCATTTTTTACTCACACCTCCCACACTCGTTTCTCTGCGCGTGTTCCTACCGCAAATTATACATACTACTACTACACACTTTGTACACCTTGCATTGTGCACCCTATTATTAAACATGCAGAGTATTTTTTGATACCTAAATGCAAAATTCCTTGCTCACAGGGTTCTTACAAGACTGTCCGAAACTTAGATAGAATATATAAATCATAATGACTTAGTAGCTCTGCAGACTGAAAGCCAAGCACTAGTGCGTACAAGAAACCACTCCCCACATCCATCGTATTTCTATGTAATTTTAAAACTACTCAGCATTTTATTCCCATTTCACTCCATGAATCATCATAGCCTATATCTTGTATCATGTTATGAAGTGGGTGAAAGTTTAATTTTGAAATTTTTGTATCGCATTTCGAAAAAATAAAACAATTCATTGAAGGAGATATAGTTCTAAACAGAAATTTGATATTTGAAATGTTATACATTCTATTCTTGTAGACCACAATATAGAACTTGTGGAGTCATAACATTGTAACTCGCACTTACATTCTATTATTATAGAATCATATCATAAATTTATGATTGTGCTATTGAAACTGCATTATATTTTTATACCTTACATTGTGCACCAAAGGGAATAGCACTCAGGACCGTTTAATAGATATTCTAATACATTCTCTAATACACTTAGTTTAATAGTAATTTTTTTTTTAAATTTATCTTTTAGAGTTTACTTTTATTCGACATAATGTTATATTAATAAACAATTACAAATAGGGTCAGAACTTGTACAGGACAAAAGGGGTCAACCGACCCTCCATCTGTAAAAAAATCACCTGAATAGTAATACTTACGCGAGAACAGTAACTATTGAGGGAGGAGAAGGGGGGGAGAGGGTTTGGAGGGAAGATTTAGGCTGCATTTAGATTGGATTTAACGATACAAATTCTTTTATTTTTTATTAGACGTCACACATTCTCTTACATAAAATTTACTTTTTACTAAAAATGAAAAAATATTACCTGTTTTCGTTCTTCTTTCAAATTCAAATGGATCTTCAAATTTTTACTTCATGACTTTTCTTATTAAAAATCTGTTTAATGAAAGTTTTTTTTTTCCAATAAACCTCTTTACTTTTTTCCCAAAGTTAAAAGAGTTTTAAAGGAAAAACAAAGGCTCAACTCTTATTTTAAATCCAAATCTCTGATCCCAATCCTAAAATTTTACTCCCTCCTACCCCACCAGTTGCCGCAGGCGATAAATCCTTTTTTTTTTTTTTAATTTGTAATTATTATTTTGATTTCAAGTTATATATTATACATTTATTTTTAGCCGTCCTTATGTTTAGAGAAGTGTCCATTGTACAAATGAAATTTTAGCAAAAATTTTAGTATTCGGCTCTCATTTTTTTTAATTCTAATTTCGTCCCCAATTATAAAAGAGAGATATTAAAATATGTGTTAGAAAATGTATTAGATAATTTTATCTAATGAATAATATAAGAATTTTACCACGTTACCCATCCATATTAATGCATATTATATGGTAAACCACATATATATACTATGTTAGGTACACCTCATGATAAAATTATGCCGTTCTATTTATATGGTTAAAGATATAAAAATTAGTATGGTTTTCCAATTCACTCCTCTCTTGTCCTCTGATGTCTACAGCATCGCATCTTCTCTTTCTTTCTTCCTTTCTTTATCCATCCTCTTTTTTTTATTAGAATTTTTCAGAGATCCATAATAAAATCACCATGGCCTCTATTTTTTTTTCTTTTAAAGAACAATTTTCACAGTTGTATTAACGACATTCTAACGCACCGCAACGAGTTCCAATGGAGTAGCAATTGCAATTTCCATCTTGTTTGATCGTCGGCAATATCTTTCTAGTTATTATTTATATTTTTATATGTTATTTGTTGAATTGTATGAAGTAAATCTATGGAGGAATGTAGATAACTCATTATTAGAGGAGATGAGGAGGTAGAATCGATTTTTTTCCTATGTAATTAATTTTTTTCTAGTTGTTAAAGTTATATATTATCAGAGTTCTATATTTTAATTGTTTAAATTTCATGGTTCTATAACTGTAATTCTTTGATTATATACGTAACAGTTTATCAAATATTAAGTTGTATATTTTATGTATTTAGTATATGTGGGTGAAAAAATTTCGTGTTATAGAGAAGAGATGGAGGAAGAATCATGTTTTTTATATGAATTTGATGTTTTTCATGTTTGTTAAAGTGATATGTTATCAAACTTCTATGAAATATTTTTATTTTTTACATGGAACATGCATTTTATTTACATGGAACATTACCACTAGCTATCCGAAAATTACATTTTATTGACCAAAATAACCGATCAATTTCCAACCGAAAAAACTCGATCGATAATTTTTAAAAGTTATCGATTGATTTTAATATCAATAGATAATTACTAACCCATTTTAGTGGGTCAATAATTATATATATTTTTTATATTTTTAAATTTAATATATAATATTACACAAAATACATAATAATTTCGATAAAACAAGTATTTAGAACTAAATTTGTCCTAAAAATTATTGATCTATTTTAATCGGTCGACAATCAATTTATTTCCATATTATCTTTATGAAATATATAATTAATGAAACACCTTACCTTCACTGTAATTAAAATAAATATTTTATTTTTTAATATTTTAAAAAGACGAGGGCGTTTAATCTTGAGGTATACCATTCAAAATATACCTGGAATCCATTGTAGGAGTTCATATTAGTACTATTGCTAACTTGGAAAATATCTAAACGTCCCAACCCCCTGACGTGTACCGAAAGATGATAAAAGCATAGCCAAATGGGGTCCACTTTCTCGTGAGCCCAAGAAAATATCATCCCTTCACCGATGCCCTCCACGTTATCACATTATACTTTTGTACTGCTACTGTTACTGTAGCTCACTTCCCCCACTTATATAGACCGATTCCTTCCATCCTTCTTCTTCCTCCCCCTGCTCCTCTCACAAAATTTTCCCCGCCGTAGCTCGCCGCCTCCTCCCCCACCGCCTTTACCATTTCAATTAAAAAAAAAAGGTTTTTGAAAATCATATCATATACATAGGGGCATATGCAGGATGGAGGAAACCAGCGTTGTTGCGCCGTTCGTTATGAAGACTTATCAAATGGTGAATGATCCCTCTACCGATGGATTAATCGCTTGGGGAAAAGAAAATAACAATTTCGTTGTTATTGACCCTTTAGATTTCTCCCAAAGAATTTTGCCTGCCTATTTCAAACACAACAATTTCTCAAGCTTTGTTCGTCAGCTCAATACTTATGTGAGTATAGTATTTGAATTTTGATTTTCAATAAATAGATTTCCGTATATGTTAATTGCTAATTTGAGTTAATGGACTTGTTGAATTAATTAGGGTTTTAGAAAGGTGGATCCGGATAGATGGGCATTTGCTAATGAATGGTTTTTAAGAGGGCAAACGCATTTATTGAAGAACATTGTTAGGAGGAAACACAATAGTAGGAATAATTACGCATATCATAAATACGAAGATGAGGAAGATGATCAGGAATTATTAATGGAGCTTGACAAATTGAAGCAAGAACAGAGGGATTTAGATCAACAACTTGCGAAGATGAATAAAAGACTTGAAGCAACAGAAAGAAGGCCTCAACAAATGATGGCTTTCTTATGTAAAGTTGTTGAAGATCCCGAAATTTTACCGCGTATGATGATGGAAAAAGAGAGAACCAAAAGGTTGAATTTCGGTACTGAAGAAAAAAGAAGAAGGCTAATGATATCTTCAGTTTCATCGCCTCCTTCTTCATCGGGCATGGCGATGACGAGTTCCTCCGTCAAGAGTGAAGAAGAAGAGGACGCTGCGACTCTAGGGGCAATTTCGTCTTCTTCGGAGATAAATTTCGATGTTGATAATTTTTGTCAGTCTTCGCCGTCGCCGGAGACAAGGTCAGGAGCTTGGTTCAGTCAAAGACAAAAATCCATCAGTCGGCCGGCGATTTCTCAAGAACAACCATACGGTACAGCTACTGCTACTGCTAATTTCTATAATAATATATCTAGTTCTTTGTCGCCGGTTTCATCCATTGGGAGTGGTTCCTTTGCGGTGGCGCCGCGAGGAGGTAATTTTGCAGTCTATGATAATACATACAGTGGGGAGTCCGGCTACCTAGGAGGAGGAGGAGGAGGGATGGTGGTTGGGGAGGGTGCGGCAAGTCCACCGCCTTATCCGTTCTCACTGTTAGGTGGCGGTTTTTAGTGTCTTGTGATGAATGGAATTTATAATTAGTAATATATTTGTAGCAAATTATTTTTGCATTTACTGTATAAAAAAGAAGGATTAATCCACCTAGTTTGTTAAAAATAGCAAATTTTCAGTTTAGCAGCTGAAAAGCAATATTTGTAATAGGATAAGAACATTTAAGAGGAAAAGAGATGCAAATGAAAAGATATTTGTAGGAATAGGGGAAAAAAAAAAAACTATTCATTTCATTTGAGTACGTAATTAATCATTCCTATATGTATTGTTAATTAATTTACCCAACTCAATTCAACCAAAAAAAAAAAAAAAAAACCTAATTCAATGTTATCAAACTTTACTTTTAAACGTTTTACAAAATTTACTAAATAAACCATGAGAATATATCATTTATTATGTAGAGTAAATTTCACATAGCATACTAAGTAAGAGTTGTTGAGTTTTGTTGTTTGAGACTTCATATTTTTTATTCTTTTAGATTAGTTGATAATTTTCGTATATTGAGTTATCAAAACAAAAAAGAATGTTTATCTGTTGAACTATTATCTTTTTATACTCTAGAAGTATAATTAATGAGACTATTCTAAATTCTACTACTAGTACATATATGTATGATTTAGAAGGAAGAGAAATTGCTGATCACTTAAACATATTAGAGATGGTCAAGAGCAAGCATCCTGAAAAGCTTTGAAAGAATGTTGAAGCAATCACTAAGAGTGTTTAGTAGTTCAATTTAGAAAAAAAATTCAGTTTAGTGAGTAATCTTATTAATTTTTAAAAAATGCTTAAAAAGAATAAATGTCCTCCAAGTAGTGAAATTATTATTTTTTTTTCTAAAAATAGAACCGATAAACAAGTATTCTAGCTAGCAATCACCCGCCTGTATAACAAAATTTGGAAGTCCGCTCATAAAACTGCTACATATATATAACAAGAAGGGCTGTATTTGGAATTGAACATGACCTACATCCCTCATTCAAAGCATGCCGCCATCACCAAAACTGCTCGATCCCTCTCCAAACAAAATGTAAAGAAAGAAGGAAAAAAAGAGTTTATTTTTATTAATTAAAATGATTTGGAAGTCAGTTTTGAAGAATGCAACGTTGAAGTGAGTTTTGAAATGAAGAAAAGGAGGATTTTGGTATAGAGTATAATATAATTACAAGGCAGAGGGCAAGTGAAGGATTATGGTGGTGTGGTGAGGGTGCTCTCTCTGGTCATTCATTCAAATGAGCTGAGCTCTGCAAAATGCCGGTGACGATGCTCTTTGTGATTGGCCGTTCTGATACGTTCAGAAGAAGTTTAGCTGCAGGCAGGCAGGAAGTCCCCATCCTTACCCCCACGTGACCATGTTCCTTTCTGCACTTATCTTATATATATATATATATATAATATAATTGACTTTTACTAGTTATAACAGCTTAATTTCACTACCCCTCAACTCAACTCAACTCAACTCAACTATAGAGATAAGTAAATTTGTATAGTAACACCCTTTTCTTATGCTTTACACCCTTTTCCTATGCTTATAGACTATCCATCGTTCGCAAAGCAATGATTATTCCTAATAAAATAGATTATTGATGGATAATAAAATCAAATAATAGTCAAAACTATTATATACAACCAAAATAATTTTTAAACTCCATTCTATAAAGTTGTGGGTTAAAAACAAATATATAATAATATTTTTGACAACAACTTTACTATTACTTTCGATTGGAAATATAAGTCCTTTTAAAAGTATTGAAGATGGTCAAATATATAATTCTTTTTGTGTTTTTTATGAACTTTTAACACCTTTTCTTTTCCCCTCAAATATACCTTCATTTATTTCATTAGAATTGGATAGTCTTTGAATCCTGAGAGGTGGTGAGGAAAAAGAGAAAATGGTAATTTGAATATTTGAGATTAAAAAATATCTTGATTTTAGAATTATTAATCTGTGTGTATACGTCCAAAATGATTTATATTTCCGACGGAGGTAGTGCCAATCTTCAAAATCAAAGACAAGAGCAAGAGCACCTCGTTGAGAATGATTATTGACTATTGATTGATGCTCTATTCATTTTAATTTTTTATCTATTACTTTGGGACATCACATAGTTATTAAAAAATGATTATATAGTCTTAACTAGGATTGAATAGATTAAATTGTCTTTACTTAGTTGTTCTAATACTCGCTTGTGATATCCCTCACTACAAGAAAAACAATAAATAGCAACAGAATTTTGCGACCAATTTTTTCGGTCGCATAATTTGTGACAAAATTGCTACCACCCAGTTTGACCAAAAATATTGTGACTACATTGGCGATCGAAAATCGGATCAGTTGCTATTTTAAAAATAATTGCAACCGATCAATAACAAGAAAGGAGCGGTGGCAAAATGATTCAAATTTAGCGATCAAGCCAGTCGTAGTTTGGTCACTCAGTTAACTAAATTAGGACAAAAAAATCAAACCCCCCTCATTTCTCACTTCTTCTCTTCCTTCTCCCTCTTCACTCCGCGACTCCCCCCGCTAAACCCTAGCCACCACTTCCCCCTCCCCACCCCCCTCGACGCCGTCCTCACCAATTTTCTCTTCCCTCCTCTCTTCTCTCCCGCTCCATCTCTTTCCTCTTCCGTCCTCTCTTCTCTCCTCTCTTCTCCTCCTTCTTCTCTATTGCCTCGGCTGTCGGACCGACGAGGACAGACCACAACACAATCAACATCATAGAGACATGAACGACAATAAAGAACGCGATTACAATTCTCCTATTGAAGAATAGACCACTCACAAGGTGAAATATTTCACTACAAAAAAATTTGTATTTTTGCGAAGGTCATTTCATTGAGGTTTGCTAAAAGCATTATTTTTGTAAGAGTTTATGAAACATCCAAATATAGAACGTATCTAGTATATTTACCGATGGGTTGTTGAAATTTATAGATTTGTTTATAAATCTAATACATTTACCAGGGTGTTTATAGATCTATTTCACGTTTTAGCATTTTTTTTCATTCATTATGTCTCTATGCTTATATTTGCTTGGAATTATCTTGAAATTTTTTGACATAGTCTTAGGTTTATACAGTTATGGGTAGCGTGGCACCTCTTATGCTTTCTGTTGATGTCACTCAATCAAAGAACGAGAAGGTTTGTTGCCTCTATAGTACTTATCAATGTTTTTTTAATTTTTATTATTATTTTTTTTGTGTTCATTGCTATTGAGATGCTTGAAATTTGCCTGTTTCTACCATTCAGAAGCATGAAATTAAGTCTCTTTTAACTCATGTGTTTTATGTGCTGCATATAATTGTGTTTCTGCTTAGATATATTGATTATGTGAGAAGAGCTTCAGAAAGTCTCTTGTTTTACTATTTTATATGCATTGGTATATTACTCATGTTTTATTTCAAACTTCTTGTAGCGATCTACTGAACCTTTTAGATTGCATGCTAGAACCAGCTACTGTAAGTCCCTCTTCCTTATCATAAAAGTTATCTTGGATTTTATGTTTCCATTTAAAAGAAGACATCGTTTAACTCTGGAGTTGAAAAAAAAATCAATGTTTGTATCTACTTTTTGGGTCTAACAGAGTAGCTGATAATGAGAAATTATTCGTTCCTAATATTTCAGTCATTCTAAAAGAAAATCTTTCATTCTCCTTTTCAGAGAAGATTTCCCTTTCTTGAACTTATAAATTGCTATTCCTTTCCTAATGAACTTGGAAAATTTGAGGGCTTAGAAAATTTTCTTTTTTGGTTTTACTTTGAGTGGATGTATTTTGCTTAAGTTAAATGATCTTATCCTTGAAAACTTGTATTGAAAAGCCAAAATTATTCTGAGAATATTTCACTATAGATATTCAAATTAGATTGGTACCTTAAATATGTGGTCAATGAAGGTAAGATATTTAGCCAACATAAAAGGGGAAACAAATAGAAAAAGTAGAAAATTAAATATTACTAACTGGAAAAGAGGAGATATGTGTTTTTCATAGATAGATAGTGGCTTAAAATATAGATACAAATTAGATAGAGCTATTGATGCTTTATAATTAGATTACTTCTTCCTTTTTAAGGGAGGTCTTGCCTCAAAAAGGGGACTCTCAAGGTTATCCTCTATGGTATCGATGGGAGATTGAGGCCACCTATTTAGCCTCGCGACAAAATTTTTACTGAGGTATCTTTCTTTGACTTTTGCAGATGAGTGTGGCTATTTTGTGTTGCAAAATATTTCTTATTAATGTCCCTCTACCAATAGTGAAGCATTAGTAAAAGGGCACCCAATGAATAGTGTAGGCCAATTGGGCCAGTGTTCATGCATTTTCTCTTCTCAACCCGTGTTTTTTAATCCCTGTGATGAGTTGGACTGAGTCTCACAACTCAAATAGGATGAGTTTATTTTAACTCAAAATGCCGGGCAGGCCGGGCTGGTAAACAGCGAAATCTTCTTGAGTCTTCCCAGGTGACTTGGCTGTTGCTTCTTTGAAAAGGTCTTCCAGGTAACAGAATGTTATGTTATTGAACGATCCTTCCAGATGACTGTTCTGTTGTTTAAATAAATCTTCCATAGAAACTCTATAAATACTCTTATCCTTTCTTGTTACTAACAGATGAGATGTGACTGTTTATTCTGTGTGAAGTCTTCTTCTTTTCTCTCTTTTTCTTCTCTACAGATTCTTGTTTCTGTTTGTTATCTGTGAATTCTTTTATTACTGCCACCGTTAGTCACCATTTCTGGTCGACCACGTGCTTGGGTAGTTTGTAAAGGAGAGAACCGAAAGTGAGAGATTAGATTGTTGTTGTGTGAGGCTCATCCATTGTTGAGGGTTTGATCGAGATTCTGACATACAGAGAAAACCGATCGTCCGATTTTTCTCTTTCTCATCCGTTTTGATCGTCCGAATATCTCTGTTCCCTTCTTTCACAAAAATCGGTCTTCCATTTTCTTCTGTGTTGGCATCCGTTTTTCATAACCGGACGTCCAGTATTGGTTTTGGTCGTCCGGTTTTGTCTTGTGGCAAAAATTGGACGTTCAATTTTTGCCAGGCTCATTTTGTTTTGTTTATCTGTTTTGCAGGTATTTAAAGAAGAAACGGAAGACTGTTTTTCAGACTTCTCATCCAATTTTGAAGTGCTTTGATTAAGAGTTGTTATCTAGTTCCATCATTCGATTTTTGTAAAAGAATAGTAATTTCTTGTTCTTCGCTCTTTTGCTGTTCTAATAATTTTCTCTAGAGGTTTTATGTTAATATAACAGGGCTGATCACCAGAGTAACTATTCTTAACAGTGGTATCAGAGCTTAGGTTCTTCCCAATAAATAGCAAATTATTATTGTACATGTGAAGTAAAATAGCTTAACCTTATTGCTTATCTTGATGCCTTTTTCTTAACATGGGGAGTTGGTGAAGTAGGTTTTATTTGTTCACTTTGATTTTTCAGGCCTTCAGAAAAGTATGATAATTGATTTATATTGTTTTAGTTGTTTGTTCATAGTTCTTACAGCTAGTAAATCAGAAAAAACCTACTAGTGAAATATTATTTTAGTTGTTTGTTCGTGTCTTTGCTTTTCTGTTGAATTAAAAACTGAGATCCTTGGTTTTTTGATAAATTTTTTGGGCTTAGTTTTGAGTGGTAAAGTTAACAACCTATCTAAAAAACCTTGGGGAGGAGGGGGGGAGATAAGGTTTTTGGCTAATTTTAAATAATCTTTTATGGGATTAAAAGCTAAACCTCCGATTCTGTTTGAAAAAGAATTCTAAAACTCTTTTTAATAAAATTCCAAACTAAACAAAATCTTATAGTTTGTAACAATCAAGCAATAAACATAAAAACAAACTCTAAGGAATAAATAGGCACACCAAATTTATAGTGGTTCACTCTCTCAAAGAGCTACATCTGCTACCTTGAGTCAACACCCAAGGATTTTCCAAAACCACTATAATTAAAATTTTACAACAAACACAAATATGAGGATCACCCACCAAGGGTTTTGCAATCAATCTCAATCCACAAAACAATTACAATCAAAGAATAACCCAAAGGGTTTTCCAACACAAACCTTTGATATCAATAGAGAAAGAAATGAGTAAGGAACAAAGTTATCAAATGAGCTTGAGAAGGGAAAGATACGACTCAATTGAATACTTCTACAAGCTCCTCGTTTCTCTTCTTTGATGAAGGATTCCTCTTTTTTCTTTGTGATTTTGTGAGATAAAGAAGTTTTGAAGAACATAATTTAAAGCTCTTTAAATGTTCTTAAATGATCTCAACTTAATTTTCAACAACATCTAATTTACTGCTGATCAAGAGTTCTATATATATATAGGAAGGAAAAAAGTAACCATTACTGTCTGTGTAACGGTAATATTTTTAACAGTAAAAAGGAACACTGGACAACTAGTTTCTGAAAAACGGACGTCCGATTTCCTTGTAAAAAGAAAATCGGATGAGCTCTTTCAAAAATAGGAAGATCGGTTTTGATACAGTAAGAATCAGATGACCCCTATAAAAATCGGACGACCGGTTTTAAAATAGGACGTCCGATTTTTCTTTTCCTTTGGAAAAATCGAATGACCGGTTTTAAATCGGATGACCCTTTTTGAGAAAGATTTTACAACCAATTTTCCTTAACAACAAAAGAGCCTTCCTTCATTTTTCAAAAGCATGTATTCTTGATACTCTTTTAGAGATAAGAAAACTTTCAAATGCATCAAAAACTCCATCAAGAATACTTGGGTATTTCAAGAATAGTTTATAAAAAGAAATTCATCCAAGGAGCTTCACACTTGATCAACAATCAAAGATAAGAGTTAGGGAGTTTTACAAAATACTTTAGCATATCCCAAACTAAGATACAAGTCTTCAAGATCTTCAATGATCACCAAGATCTTTTGCTTCTAAGAGTGTAGCTTTGAAACTTCAAAGATACTTCTTTTGTTCGATAAAACTAAGCTTAATAATCATTACACAAACATATGTTAATCATAATCAAAATCATATGTAATAATGCCCTTAGGGCTAACAATTTCCCCTTTTTTGATTATGACAAATACTTATGCAAGAAGAACAATAGAGCAAGTATAAAAACATGGTGATGCTTCAAGGAAATCATCAATAAGAGCAAAGCATATCAAACACCATAAGAGAGATAACTCCCCCTATGAATTTGAAAATATGCCAAGGGTTTGAAATATGGTTTAAAAAGAAAAGCTTCCCCTAAAAACATGCTTCACAACAAATATGGCATCAAAAAATCACCAAGGCAACTTCAAGCCATATAGCCAAAAAGACATGATGCATAAAGCCTTATGCAACTCTAAAACTCAAGTTTTCAAAACATCAAAAACATATGGATCATAAGGCAATGATAAGTTATTATCAACCATTGTTAAACAATGCAAACAATGTAAGGCATATTCAACAATATACCAACAATACCAACATTGATATCAATAAACTAAAACATAAGCATTAACATAAGCATCAACAAGCATAGGCATCAACAATATCTTTGCATCTATCATTTTCTCCCCCCTACTTGTTGCATATATTTCTCCCATTTTTGTCATTAATCAAAAAGACACTTTGGAGAGTTTTTAAAGGATAATAGAAACAAAGATAACAAAAACTCTCATTATTAAGATTTCATCATAGAGTTTCAAACTAATCAAAAGAGGTCATAGAAACAAAGATAATTGAGACTAGTCAAAAAAGCATAAACTTCATAAGCACCAAAGTTATAAGAGAAAGTAGTTCAAAACAAAATAGATAAAATAGGCTCAAAGAGTAAAGAGTTTGAAACTAAACAAAAGAAATAAACACCAATAGCAAGTCACTCCCTTTTCATCATTTCTTCAATGGCCTTCATCTCTATCTCTTGCCTCGAATCTCATAACCCTTTGTTGAATGTCGGATATCTTGCCATCTAAAGCTCAAACCGAGTGTTCATTGATGTTTGTAGGGAAGCTATCATTTCCATTAGTTAAGTCATGCTACCTGAAGATGAACCTTCCTCCGTTCTTTCTTGTCTCTTCTTTTTTCTTGTTTCTCTTCTAAATCTTTCTTCCTCTATCTCTGAGTCACTTTCTTCTTCACTCATATTCATTTCCTCTTGTTCATCATCATCATAATCATCATCATCATCATCATCCTCTTCATCACTATCATCTTGACCACCTCTTACTAATTGCCCTTCATTATTTTTCTCAAAACCCATCCTCATGAATGTATGCTGGTTATAGAGCTTTCCGGGTCCAATGTGGTCACCAACTCCAACCAAGTTGAGCACAAAATATTGAAATATCTTTATTAGGGAGCAACCATATAGTAAACACTTGGTGAATAAGGATTGTGTAGCTAGCATATGCTCTATGGCCATAAAACTAAAATTCATTCTCCTATGCTCATGAAGTGCTAGCATGACAAATGAATGCATATTTGTGATTGATGATTTATGTCCAACATTAGGAATGATGATGTTTGAGATCATGTGATGAACTAATCTCCCATAGGCATCAAGTTTGCTCACATTCCTATCATCATGTCTTTTTAGAACTAATCCTTTGTTAAATGTCTCTTCAAGTCTTTGTTAGCCCTAAGGGCATTATTACTTATGATTTTGATTATGATTAATATATGTTTATGTGAGTATTTAGCTAACCCTTCATAGAACAAAAGAAGCACTTTTGAAGTCTCAAGTATACATTCTCAAAAAGCAAAAGATCTTGGTGATGAAGGCAAAAGGAAGGAGAAAAGACCAAGCCATTCCAAGATCAAGTCATTAAAAATATTGAAGACTTATAAGACATTGAAGACTTATGTCTAAGTTAGGGTGTGCTAAGGTATTTCTTTGTAAAACTCCCTAACCTTAATCCTTGATTATTGATCATATGTGAAGCTCTTTTAATGATTTTCTCAATATAAACTTTTTTTAAAATCTAAGTATTCTTGATGGAATTTTTTATGCTTTTGAAAGCTTTTCTATCTCTAAAAAGAGTATCAAGAATACATGTCTTTGAAATAGAAAGGAAAGCTCTTGTCTTAAAAAAACTGGCTGTAAAAACTCTCAAAATCGGCCATCCGGTTTTAAAACCGGTCATCCGATTTTTTCTAACTTTAGAAAAAATTGTTCGTCCGATTTTTTGCAAGACAAGTCCGAATCTTTCTGTTTCAAAATCGGTTGTCCGATTTTCTTGTTTACTGTAAAAAAATATTACCATTACACATAGTGCAACAGTCATTTTTTTGAGAAAGTATATATAGACTTTTTTGATCAGCCAAAAACAAAGAAGTTTGGTGAAATATTTATTGAAATCATTTAAGACTTTTAAAGAGCTTTAAAACACATTTATTTCAAACACTTTCAATCTAAAAAAAAAACATCTTCTTGAGCTTCATTGTTGATCTTCATCAAAGAAAAAGAAAAGAGGAGCTTGTAGAAACATTCCATTGAGTTGTATCTTCTATCTCTCAAGCTCAAATTGGTAACATTGTTCTTAAACTTATCTCTTTCTCTTATTGATATCAAAGGTTTGTGTTGAAAAACCCATTGGGTAATCCTTTGATTTATATTGTGTTGTGAATTGAGGTTGTGTGCAAAACCCTTGTAGGGTGATCCTCAAATTTGTACTTGGTGTATATTGTATTTATAGTGGATTTGGAAAATCCTTGGGTGTTGGCTCAAAGTAATGGATGTAACTCTTTGAGATAGTGAACGACTATAAATCTTTGTGCTTTTCTTTCTAAGCTTCTTACTTAATTGTCTTAACTACAAGATTTTGTTTGGTTTGAAATTTTATTAAAAAGATTTTTAGAATTCTTTCTCAAACAAAATTGGAGGTTTATCTTTTAAATTTACAAAAGATTTCAAAAATTAGCCAAAAAAACCTTAAAGAAAAAGAAGAAAGGCAAGGGACTTATTGGTGCATGGGATCAAGATACAAGTGAAAGTGAAGGTGATGAAAGTGCAAACATATGCTTCATGGCAATAGAGAATGAGGTACAATCTTCACCCTCTAACTCTTCTAGTCTCATTGATGATATTTGTGATGATGATGCTCCTTGTACTATGCTTATTGAAATGTATAGTGAATGCGAAAAGGTTTCTAAAAGAAACAAAGAATTGGAAAACAAAAATCAATTTTTGCTTGATGAAAACTTAAAACTTATTTGTGAAAAAAAATCTCTCCTTGAGTCTTTAGAAATCTTGAAAAATGAAAAAGAGTGTTCAAATAATGATTTTCAAAAACTTGTTTTAGAAAACAAGAAACTTTGTGAAAAAGTTCATTCACTTGAAAAATACATGGTTGATTATGATGTTCTGAAGAAAAAGGTGAGCAATCTCACTATATGTGTTGAAAAGTTCACAAAAGGTAAAGAAAACTTTGAAAAACTTCTTGGTTCTCAAAGATCACCTTTTGATAAAAATGGTATTGGATATAAACATTCCAATATTTTTTCTAAACAAAGACGGTTTGTAAATGCTTCATCATCTCACTCACAACTTTGTTGCACCTATTGTGAAAAAGCCACAATGTTTTATAAAGAAAAAGATCGAAAGGGGAGTGAAAACCATTTGGAAGGTAAAAGAAAATCCAACTAACATCCATAGACCCAAAAAGATGTGGGTACCAAAAGTCATCTCTACTTCTTCTTTTGTAGGAACACAAATCAAGGTCATCTAAGTGGTAATTGGATACTGGTTGTTCAAGGCACATGACCGGGAACTCATCGCTTATGAGTGAACTCAAAGAAATTGAAAGTGGATTTGTCACCTTTGGAGATAAGAACAAAGGAAAAATCATTGGTATAGGCAATATTGGTATCAATTCTTCTTCTCTTATTAAGGATGTTCTTCTAATTGATGGTTTAAAATTCAATTTGCTTAGTATTAGTCAATTATGTGATAGTGGGAAAAATGTTGTTTTTGAAAGTGATTCTTCCTCTATCATTGATAAGCATGAAAACAAAACTATTTTTGTTGCTAAAAGAGTTGGAAATGTCTATGTCTTTCATCTTGAAGATCTTCTTTCTCAAAACTTAAAGTGTCTCTCGGTTCATGATGATGATGCATTTTTGTGGCATAGAAGACTTGGTCATGTTAGTATGGATTTATTGAACCAACTCTTCAAAACAACTTGTTAGAGGCTTACCAAAACTTACTTTGAGAAAACTAAACTTTGTGATGCTTGCCAATTTGAAAAACAAATTAAGACCTCTTTTAAATCAAAGAACATGATTTCAACTTCAAAACATTTGGAACTTATTCACATGGACTTATTTGGACCAATGAGGACCACTAGTCTTGGTGGTACGAGGTATGCTTTTGTCATAGTGGATGCACTACTCTAGATTTACTTGGACTTTGTTTTTTAGCCAAAAGGATGAGACATTTCTAGAATTTGTAAAACTTTTCAAAAATGTTCAAAACTCCCTTGATTGCAAATTGATTTCTATAAGAAGTGATAATTGGAGAGAATTCAACAACCAAGATTTTACAAAACTTTGTGATGATTTTGGTATTTCACACAACTTTTTGGCCGCTAAAACCCCACAACAAAATGGTGCTGTGGAAAGAAAAAACCGCACTTTACAAGAAATGGCAAGATCAATGCTTTGTGAAAACTCTCTTCCTAAATACTTTTGGGCCGAGACCGTTAACACCGCATGCTACGTTATGAATCGGGTTATCTTGAAACCTTCTTTAAAGAAAACTCCTTTTGAACTCATTTTTAACAAACCCCTCTCAATTGGCTATTTTAAAATTTTTGGATGCAAATGCTTTCTTTTAAACACCAAGGACAATCTTGGGAAGTTTGATCGAAAATCCGACGAGGGAATTTTTCTTGGTTATTCTTCAAACAAAAAGGCTTTTAGAATTTTCAACAAAAGAACCTTATGTGTTGAAGAGTCTATTCATGTTAATTTTGATGAAACTAACATTTTTGACAAGAAAGTTGATGATGATGACATAGATAACACTCTAAGTAACCAACCATTGTACACTCAAGCAATGGAAGAACATGGTATGGAGGAAGAAGAGATTGAGGAAAAACAAGGAAATGATCAAGAAGCTCAAAATCTTCCTCAAGATGTGATATATCCAAAGGGACACTCCAAGGATGAAATTATTAGTGATGTATCACAAGGGTAAGAACAAGAAGGTATTTTGTTGACAACTTTGCCCTATTATCTCAAATTGAACCTAAGTTTATTGATGATGCTTTATGTGATGAGTTTTGGATTATTGCTATGCAAGAGGAGTTAAATCAATTTGAAAGAAACAAAGTTTGGACTTTAGTCCCTAGACCATGTAATCACTCTGCTATTGGCACAAAATGGGTTTTTTGAAATAAACTAAATGAATCCGGAGAAGTCATTAGAAACAAAGCTAGACTTGTTGCCCAAGGATTCAATCAAGAAGAGGGTATAGATTTTGATGAAACCTTTGCTCCGGTTGCTAGACTTGAATCTATTAGGATGCTTTTAGCTTTTGCTTGTTTTAAGGGATTCAAGCTTTTTCAAATGGATGTTAAGAGTGCCTTTCTAAATGGTGATATATTGAGGAGGAAGTTCATGTTGAACAACCTCCCGGTTTTGTGCATGATTGAATCCTTGGGCAACAAGTCTAACTTTGTTTCTAATGACTTCTCCGGATTCATTTAGTTTATTTCGAAAAACCCACTTTGTGCCAATAGTGGGGTGATTACGTGGTCTAGGGACTAAAGTCCAAACTTTGTTTCTTTCAAATTGATTTAACTCCTCTTGCATAACAATAATCCAAAACTCATCACATAAAGCATCATCAATAAACTTAGGTTCAATTTGAGTTAATAGGGCAAAGTTGTCAACAAAATACCTTCTTGTTCTTACTCCTTGTGATACATCACTAATAATTTCATCCTTGGAGTGTCCCTTTGGATATATTACATCTTGAGGAAAATTTTGAGCTTCTTGATCGTTTCCTTGTTTTTCCTCAACCTCTTATTCCTCCATAGAATGTTCTTCCATTGCTTGAGTGTACAATGGTTGGTTACTTAGAGTGTTATCTATGTCATCATCATCAACTTTCTTGTCAAAAATGTTAGTTTCTCAAAATTAACATGAATAGACTCTTCAACACATAAGGTTCTTTTGTTGAAAATTCTAAAAGCCTTTTTGTTTGAAGAATAACCAAGAAAAATTCCCTCGTCGGATTTTCGATCAAACTTCCCAAGATTGTCCTTGGTGTTTAAAAGAAAATATTTGCATCCAAAAAATTTAAAATAGCCAATTGAGGGGGTTTTGTTAAAAATGAGTTCAAAAGGAGTTTTCTTTAAAGAAGGTTTCAAGATAACACGATTCATAACGCCTCGGCCCAAAAGTATTTAGGAAGGGAGTTTTCACAAAGCATTGATCTTGCCATTTCTTGTAAAGTGAGGTTTTTTCTTTCCACAGAACCATTTTGTTGTGGGGTTTTAGCGGCCGCAAAGTTGTGTGAAATACCAAAATCATCACAAAGTTTTGTAAAATCTTGGTTGTTGAATTCTCTCCCATTATCACTTCTTATAGAAATCAATTTGCAATCAAGGGAGATTTGAACTCTTTTGAATAATTTAACAAATTCATAAAATGCTTCATCCTTTTGGCGTAAAAACAAAGTCCAAGTAAATCTAGAAAAATCAACCACAATAACAAAAGCATAACTCTTACCACCAAGACTAGTGGTCCTCATTGGTCCAAACAAATCCATGTGAATGAGTTCTAAGGGTTTTGAAGTTGAAATAATTTTCTTTGGTTTAAAAGAAGATTTTACTTGTTTTTTGAATTGGCAAGCATCACAAAGTTTGGTTTTCTCAAAAGGAAGTTTTGGCAAGCCTCTAACAAGTTCTTAAGAAGAGAGTTGATTTAACAAATCCATACTAACATGGCCAAGTCTTCTATGACATAAGAATGTATATCATCATGAACCGAGAGACATGTTAGTTTTTGTGAGATAAGATCTTCAAGGTAAAAAAACATAGACATTACCAACTCTTTCTGCAACAAAAATGTTTTTGTTCTCAAGCTTGTTAATGATAGTAGAAGAGTCACTTTCAAAAACAACTTTGCACCCATTATCACACAATTGACTAATACTAAGTAAATTAAACTTCAAACCATCAATTAAAAGCACTTCCTTAATTAAAGAAGATGAACCATATCTAATGTTACCTATACGATGATCTTTCCTTTCTTCTTATCACCAAATTAGCAAAGCCACATTCGGTTTCTCTTAGCTCATTCATGAGGGATGCATTTCCCGCCATGTGTCTGAGTATCCACTATCTAAGTACCACTTGGAGCTTGATTTATGTTCCTAAAATAGGAGAAGAAGAGATGACTTTTGGTACCCATATTCTTTTGGGTCCATAAATATTAGTAGTTTTTACTCTCCAAATAGTTTTAACTCCCATTTCAACTTTTATTTTTATAAAACACCTAGTGGCCTTATGATCACTCTTACCACAATAAGTACAACAAAGATGGGAGAAGGATGAAGAAGCTTTGACAAAATATGTTTAATTTGAAGAAGCATTAGAGTGGTTGTATCCAATGCCATTTTTATCATAAGGAGATCTTTGTGAACCAAGAAGTTTTTCAAAATTTTATTTTCCTTGAGTAAAATTTTCAATGCACAAAGTGAGATCATTTACCTTTTTCTTTAAAATTTCATAATCAATCAAACATTTTTCAACAGAGGAAACCTTTTCACAAATCTTCTTGTTTTCTAAAACAAGTATTTGAAAATTATTCTTTGAACACTCTTTTCATTTTTCAAGACTTCTAAAGACTCGAGAAGAGATTTATTTTCACAAATAAGTTTTGAATTTTCATCTAGCAAAACTTGAGTCTTGTTTTACAAAACTTTGTTCCTTTTAGAAATCTTTTTAGGAATCGATTTTCCTAAACCTTTTTAGAAAACTTGAGTCTTTGTTTTACAAATTGATTTTAGGAACTGGTTGTCCGATTTTCCTGTTTATTGTAAAAAAATGTTACCGTTACACAGAGTGCAACGGTCATTTTTCTGAGAAAGTATATATAGACTTTTTTATCAGCCAAAAAGCAAGAAGTTTGGTGAAATATTTATTGATATCATTTAAGACTTTTAAAGAGCTTTAAAGCACAATTATTTCAAACACTTTCAATCTCAAAAACATCTTCTTGAGCTTCATTGTTGATCTTCATCAAAGAAGAAGTAAAGAGGAGCTTGTAGAAACATTCCATTGAGTTGTATCTTCTATTTCTCAAGCTCACATTGGTAACATTGTTCTTAAACTCATCTCTTTCTCTTCTTGATATCAAATGTTTATATTGAAGAACCCCTTGGGCAATCCTTTGATTTATATTTTGTTGTGAATTGAGGTTGTGTGCAAAACTCTTGTAGGGTGATCCCCAAATTTGTACTTGGTGTATATTGTGTTTATAGTGGATTTGGAAAATCCTTGGGTGTTGGCTCAAGGTAGTGGATGTAACTCTTTGAGAGAGTAAACGACTATAAATCTTTGTGCATTTCTTTCTAAGCTTTTTATTTAATTGGCTTAACCACAAGATTTTGTTTGATTTGGGATTAAAAAGAGTTTTAGAATTCTTTCTCAAACAAAATTGGAGGTTTATCTTTTAAATTTACAAAATATTTTCAAAAATTAGCCAAAAACCTTATTCACCCCCCCCTCTAAGGTTTTTCACTTTTAACTATTTAAATTGTGCTTAATTGTTTGTCCTGCTCCCTCTTTTGCTTTCTCTTTTGCAGTCAGTGCAAGGTAGCTTAATGTCTGATTTTGATTTCCTCTCTTACAAAGTTGTTACTTTACTGTTACTGCCTAATACATGACAGGATCAGATGAAGTAATAGAAAAGCTCAAGAAATTTGGTGCTTATGACATGTATATTGAGAGCTAGATGGAAGTGAAAAATGTTAAAGGTCTTCTAGCATGTCAACTCAGTGTAGGTTATATTTTTCTAAGGAGGTGTTTATTCCATTTCTAAAGTTATTTGTCTATTTATAACTTTACTATTGTTGTATTTTTCTAGTCTACTGTGGATTTAGATATTGGATATTTAATCTTGTAATAGTGTTATCGAAATAAAAATTTTGTATGTTCTCTAAGTTTAGTTCATGAATATATTTTCTTTATTTCGTTTTTTTATATGTTTTTCTTTAGTTTATGAACTGACTTTGTCGTTATTGTTGAAATATTTAGTTCATGAGATAAAACTTAAGTTGAGAAAATATTTTAACTTTTGAGTGTATAGCTAGAAACATATATTTTAAGCTAATTCTTGTGGATAGTTACAAACATATGTTTTAAGTTAATTCTGGTGAATATGTTTACAAACCTTGTTTCAAACTTGAGCCTCATATTTTTCCTATCAAACTTATTAGTAAATATCTATAAATATATAACATTCTACGAAGTTTGGATTATTAGTTTTCAAGCATTCTTACATTCTTAAAAAATATGCAATCAATTTAATATTGTATATTCTTGTGCTTTCTTTCTTTATATCAAAGAGAGATTGTCATTCTAAATCCTATTTTATAATATAGTAGGAGCAAATATTATCTTAAGCACAATGTTAAATACGCGTACAAATAACATTACGCGTACAAACACTTTATTGTTCTATTATAATATCTCCTTTGTTATTTTTACAAAATTATTTAATAAAAATTTATCTTAATTCTTATTCTTTTATTTTGTGTTGTTTCTAAAAATTTCTTTAATTTCGTTCGGTCACCTCCCTTTAGAATATCCTAATCTGATCCTGGCTTAATTTGGAGCGATTACTCTTTGGCCACCATATCTTTCTCTTCCTCTTGTTGTTCATACTCGGAAATGCAAACACTCAACACTATTAGGAACTATATAACACTTCTGCCTCTTTGGATGCTCTCTTCTTCCCCCTTTCCCTATTGTTTTCCAGTTATTCTAACACACCAAAAAAAAAAAAAAAAAAAAAGCCTCCTTCAAGGTATTTAGCAGTAAAACGTGCTCATTTGACCTACCTTTTCACTTTATCTCCTGCAAACGATGCAGATTTTTTTATCACAGTAGTTTTCGTTTCCTTTTTTTTTTTTTTGGTTTTGTACATATCTAAAAAGTCACAAACGGCACGTGAGAGAACAAAAGCCAAAAGACGTTCAAGGGCAAAAAAAAAAAAAACCAAGAAGATTAAAAAAAGAGTCAACTTTAGCAAAAAAGAAAAATTTTAGTAGAAAAAAACTAAAAAAGAAAAGTGAGCTAGGCGAATCCGGGAAAACCGTCATATAGCGCCGGGGGCCGGGATTGGATAATGGGAGGATGTCGTAATCAAAGGTGCACGTGGTCCCAGTTCACATGGACATGTGTCAGGTGGCAAATGGTATGGGACCCATTCACTTGATAAATAATGTGTAGAGCTGATACCGGAGCTACGTGGGTCCGCTTTCGAAAAAAGCATCTCGGTTTTTTGCGCTTTTAGGGGCTAAAAAAAAATGCTGGGTACATCCTTGTGGGGACTATCCCACCCGAGACACGTGTCACTATTACGGTGCCTTTAGATTTTATCTTTTCCTTTCCTTAGGGATATATTTGTTTTCTAGATTTCGTGTTTAGCGCTTTTTTTTTTCAACAAACATAACTCAAAAATCTATATGTATAGCGCAAAAAATTCATTTTTTCTTGTCAAAATGAATTTTTCTAATCCAATTATCTTTAACTCAAAATTTAAATCTTTCACAGTCAACACAAATCAAGATAAATAAGAAAATTATGAATACTTTTTGCAATAAAATATCGATTTTAAGGTAAAGAAAACTCCAAAAATAATTTTTTTCAACTTTGTTGAGCTTCTCACAATTTCTCCCATCTGTGAGAAACTCGTATCAGTTGCTTTTTTTTTTAAAAAAAAACCAATAAAATGAAATTCTCTAAGAAATTTTGCCAACTTAGGCGAAATTCCTTCAAAAATTTCGCCAAGTTAGGCGAAAAAGTAAATTTTTGCAGTTTTTTTAACCTTAAAACCGATAGTTTCTTGCAAACATATTCAAAATTATCCATATCTGTCTTGAATGTGTTAAATGTGAAAGATTTGAGTTGTGAGTTAGAGAGTTTCATTTTGGCGGGAAAATGAACTTTTTTTGCACTGTATATATAAATTCCTGAGTTATGTTTATTGACATCTCTTTTTTGGTCAAGATACCTCATCTTTATTCCTTTCTACCAAAGACGAAATCTTACGTCTTCAAAGTTCCCATCAGACTGTCCGATGCTCAGGTGAAATATGTAAATCATGATGACTTATCAGTCCTGCAGACTAGAAGTCAGACCCTAGTATGCACAAGGAACCATCCTACATTGGAGAAGTTGAATTCTCACAATGCTATTACCAGGATTTGAACCTTGGTGTTTATTACCAACTTGCAACCCCAAATCAACTTAGATTCACCCATGCAGACACCTCATCCTCATTCGTGATTCCTCTACTAAGGGATTTTTTCGTTTCTTTTTTTTTGTAATATCTACGTAGATTTTAAAACCCTTTATATTATACTTATTTTATAATTTTTTATAATTTTAAATTTATTTTTATAAAATATAATTTATTTATAAAATTAATTAAAACATTATTGTAAAAAAAAAATATATATATATTAAACATTTTTGTGGTGCTCTCATAACAAGAGTAGTCATTTAAGTATCTTTCTATATATATACTTTGATTAGTGATAAACGGATCAACGTTGAATCAATTCCTTGAATCCATAAAGATAGAATAGAAGAAATTTTTTTTTGCGCAAAAGATCTATCAATAAGGGGGCCAGGTATACATCTTTTTTTTTTGTTTTTTTAATTTTATCCTTCATTGAGTCACCATTTTTTATTCATTGTTAATTCTCTAACATTTTCCATATATTTTTTTTTGTAAGACGAGCTTAACTTTATTCATTTTTTTTAAAAAAAAAAGGCGACCTTAGCTTTATTTTTTAAAAAAATTCATAGGGCATTTATATCAATTTTTAACATTGAATTTTGTTATAAAAATTAATGCATGAATGTGCACACTATCACTAGGTAAAATACGAATCAAATTAAAGGATCAAGCACTGATACCTTAATTTCACATGCTATATGTGTAAAATATTTTTTGAATAATATATAAACATCAATCTAAATATATATGTCATGATTAGAATACATTTTAACATAATAAGAACTATTATCAGATAAACACATTAAATATTATCGTGGACAATTGCCAAAGGACGGGGGCGTGACACAAGCAAATAGTACTTGTGATCAATTTAACTACAAACTTGTCACCTCTATTCTTGATTTTGGGTTGCATTTTACTTTGCTCAAGATTGTTTGTAAAATTAATGATAAATTTTAAATTGGTCTCGTTGGGACTTGTCTTAATTGAGGATCTCAAATTTTAAAAATTTTTAAAAAGAGTCTTTAAAATTGTCAAATTTGTTTCAATTAGATACTTTGAATTCTGTCAGACAATTCACAGTTAAAACTAAGAAATTGTCAACTTGTGAGTTTAAATCGATAAAAGAAAAAATTGGGACTTCCACAGTTCTCTGCGATCCCCCTTCCTTCTTTCCCTTCTTTCTGTCCAGCCTACCGTGTCAACAATGCTCGCACCTTTGTGCCTTTTCCCTTCTTCATTCCCTTCTCGCCTATGTTCCTCCCCCTTCTTCTTTCTGCCTCTCATATTCTTCTCCCCTCCTCTCTCAACCACCCCCCCCCCTCTCAAAACATATTTCATATTTTGAGGGTCTCATTAGAGAACTTTGTAATTTGAAATCCTCAATTGACAACAAGGTATATTTTAATAGACCAATTTGAAATTTACCCTAAAATTAAATAAAACGTTATGCAACTAATGAATACATAGTGAATATCCAAATACTTTCCCTAAAGATAACTAAACACGCATAATACTAATCCTAGTTTGATTCTTGATATCCCATTGATTTAATTAGATCCTTTTAGGATTCTGTAATCTCTTATATCTCGAGCCTATAAATAAGCCATATGTGAAGACATTAATAAGATAATTTATACTTATTATTGAATTTTACGTTTTCTCTCTTTTTTTCTTCATCTTTATATTATATTATTATTTCGAGCAATTCGTTGTGTCGCAATCATCAAACTCATAACATGTTATCAATATGATTGCATGGACGACAAGTTATTTAAAGAACTAAATTCTGAAGGTGATTTTCTAAAATTCACTGAAAATAAAAAGATTCTTGAAGCTTCTTGAGGTAAGAAAAATCGAATCTTTTTTTGTTTTATGTTTTATTTTTAATATATGACTTGATGTTATGGAAAGATTAAATCTTTTATCATAGATTCTTATATAAATCTATTTAAGTCCTGAAGACACAATTTAAAAATCACGATTATAAATATTTATTTCCTCATTAATTTATGAGACCTGAAGGCTCAATAATTCATTAACAAAGATTTTGACAAAATCTAAAAGGAAGGTACAATCACCAGAAGATGTCATTATGCCAATACAATACCCATATTATCTATAGCTACAATATTTTGATTAATCTATCAGTATGCAATACTATATTTAATCTAGATTCTTTCTCAATTAAAATAATATAGAGATAGTATTCTGTTTTGCATATCTCAAATATGCTGTTGTAGTAGCAACATTGAGAGAAAAATCTCAAGGTTATGATGACCTTTTGAGACTGAATAAAGAATTGAGTCATTGTTGATGGACTATTATAATATTCCTAATAATTTTATGTTTTCTACTAAAGCGAATGCAATTGGAAATTTTATTTCTATAATATGTTATATTCGTGATTATAATTATTTATAATAATTTGTATATTATGACTCATGAACCCAACATCTAAATTATCACCAGAAGTAATAATAATGAGGAAGGAAAATGGAATATATAATCCCAAATAAATATTGTTGATGCAATATAAAAGAGAATTTGTAACGTACTTGTAGTACATTTAACGATATTTTAAATTTATGGTATATTATGCTATTATTGATCTCATATTAATAATATCTATTGATATGTAGACTTGTTAATGTAACTAATTCCTTGAAATAATTAAAGGAAAGGAAGTACTTTTTGCTTGTGATTTTATATGAGTTTTTGCATATTATATATATGCCCTTTGATTTATTATATATTCAAGAATAGTGAAAATAATATATATTGTAAGGATTAATGGTAGTATAAATCAAAACTCTAAAAGAGTTAATTAATAGAAAGCACTAAAAGAGTTAAAAGATTGAAATTAAAGCTCCCAAGAGCTAATTAATAAAAGACTTCAGAAGAGCTATCTAGAAATATTTAATTAAAGCTCTAGAAAAATCTATTTACTTAAGACTCAGAAGAGTTAGTTGATAGAAAGTTCCAGAATAACTAATTATTTAAAGTCGCAGAATTGACCTAAGTGGTCACATGACAATTATACTATACTATCAAGATTTATATAATAAACGTGAATAACATAAATTACTCTTTTCTTCCCATAGAGTTTTGTAATTTGCCTAAATTGATGCAATTGTAATGCATCATTAAGTAAACTTCAGGTGTTTACTTATTCCAAAATATTAAATGTTCACATGAGCAGTGAAACCATACCAGATCATTAAAATACGAATTATCATAAAGAATTTGTGACAATAATTTTATGGAACCAGAAGTTTCCAATAATACAAATTTTATTTGTACTACTATTTTAATGCCAAAATAAATTTATGAACATCGTCAATATATTAGGGTTGAATGTGTTTTGGGATGCACCGACCTAAGGTCCCATATGCATTATTGACTTGCAAGCTTAACTTTGCAATTTAATGAGCTCATATTTAGATTCTCCCATTAAAACAATTTATTCTAATAATATTGTTGATGATTCTCTATTTATGTATATATATATATTGAATATTTCTACAGAACATATTTATAGACCTTGTAATTTATTTTATAAAACTATAAGTGCCTTGAATTCATTCATGTGTATTTTGTCGTATTTATTCGTATTTTGCCAACATATTATTTTGAGTTCTCCTCATTATAATTGGTTTATGGTGAGGAACCAAATCACATCTAATAATTATACATGCGCTACATAAATATATCATTCCACCATAATATTTTTAAGATGGGTATTGAAAGAGGAGAAAATTATATAGTCGGATAAAGATAAGTTATGTGTTTCATTTTGATTCAAGGAATTAATTGCCAGACATATTTATTGATATAAGAAAATCCGACATGAAATGCTCCTATAATTTAATGTCCCCAAAGGACAATCTACCACTACTTATGATTGTGAGACACATGCAAAATGTGGTAGAATAAATTGGTTCCAACAAAATTCTTGCATATGTAAAGGAGCAAAATTTTAAGACGGTCCTATGTGGTTAAATCGAGAAGATAAAAATTCTAGCAGAATTTTCCATGATATGACTTTATTATTATTTCTAGAAGAAATACAGTTACCTGAAGTCATAATAATTATGAGATCTCATTGTATCATGTCATAATATAAAATAGATGGAACCATATAATAGCACAAAGCGTCGATAATAATTCTGTGCATATTATGGTTAGAATGAGGATCTTGAATTAAAGTATGTAGATTCAAGATTCTAGTATATTAGAGATATTTGATCAAAATAGAATATAAAGTTCGCATGAGAAAATATGTAAAGTCCGGACAACTATTACGTACACTTGAAGTATACATGTATTCCCTACACGAATTATACATCTGAAGTGTAATCTCAGAAGGATAAAAATTAATAAATAAAGTACGAATTTTTATAAATTATGAAATAAGATTCTTCGTAAAGTCCTGATAATATTGATACGAAGAAATAAAATTCATGGTCGCGGGTGAATTTAGATAATATTGCACTGTACTCTAATAATTTATTATGTGAAGTCATTGAAGGGCTCGATAGGCATGCTTGAAGCATATAAGTAAATTGTTCCTGAAGAACATAATATCGTTGTCTTAATGATTTTTATTTAAAGAAATATATGAAATAAGATTGAATATATATATATATATCCATGAAAGTTATCTAAAAATTCATTATGCTTGCCTCTTATGATTCTTTATCTATTTTTAATATTCTCCACATTAGAGGGAGAAATTAGAATCATAAAATGTCATGTTCAATTTTAATTATCTTGATTTATATACAAGTATTCATGAACTAGAAGTTCTATAAATTATTTATTTGCTAAAGTTGCAAATTTACTTGATATTTTGTTAAATTTATAAGAGTTACAAAATTGGATTTGTGGATTCTTCAACAGAGTCTCAGTAGGATATAATTCTTATAATTAACAATGTTAAGTCATGCCTGAAGAATGATCGACTCTTTATTATAAAGGTCCTTTAACGAAATAATTAAATACTTGAAGTATTCCTCTTGAAGAGTTTATGATTGGCAAACAAATACTTGAAGTAAGTATTTCAAGATTTTTATTTTGATTTACAAATGGAACATCCTTAAGATGAAATTTGATGATAAAATGTTGTATATGGATATAGTATATTGCACATCATTATCCAATTGTCATTTAATCATCAAATATTTGTAAATAACACTTCTATATATGAGAAGGTAATGGATACCTTTTGGTCCTGAAGTACTATAACGTTACA
This sequence comes from Catharanthus roseus, assembly GCA_028651295.1. Taxonomy (NCBI): domain Eukaryota; kingdom Viridiplantae; phylum Streptophyta; class Magnoliopsida; order Gentianales; family Apocynaceae; genus Catharanthus; species Catharanthus roseus. The sequence goes on from JAPQWS010000087.1 coordinate 2,029,963, forward strand.
CAATAAGTGTACTAATATTTTATATGACTTCGAGATAATATTATTTTAAAGATAATTAATCTCGAATTATGGAAAAAATCACTCCTAATGAGTTAGATAAACAAACAAGTTATGCATATGTAATATGAAATTATTATTTATATAGCAATCACACCTTCAACTATATTGAAATTCTAGTTAACTTTTTATGTGGATTGTTGAGAATGTGTATGATCATTGTTGATAATTAATTCCAAGATATATATGGTATCCTAGAAAGAATGAAACTACATTTGAAGACATTTTTGGAGAGATGTGACAATAAATTTCATCAAAATTTCTTTATAAAAAAAGTAAAACTAATGGGTAATACTTTCGATCAAACATAATATATAATCTTGAAGATTTATTCACTAAGATATACCAATGTATTAGCGATGTTTTAAATAGGGAGGGTATATAAAATATAAATGAATTGTGTAATTTTTTTCTTTTACTAGACGTTTTTCTCCCACATAATTTTTTCGCTAGTAAGGTTTTAATGAGACATATTCTTTATTTTATGAACATCCAAGGGGGAGTATTATGAATGAATACATACTGGATATCCAAATATATTTCTGGAAGAGAATTAAACACCCAAAATACTAATCCTAGTTGGATTCACGATATCCCCAATGATTTAGTTAGATTCTTTTAAGATTCTGTAATCTCTTATATCTCGAGCTTATAAACAATATTAATAAGATAATTTATACTTGATTCTTGAGTTTTATTTTTTCTTTCTTGTACCTTTTTTTTTTTTATATTCTTTATCTTTATATTATATTATTATTTCGAATAATTTATCGTGTTACAATCACTAAATTTATAACATAAAACTTTTTATACTATTTGTTTATTTTTATTTAATAAATCTTATTAATAAAATATTAAAAATAAAGTGTTACAATAAAATATTAGTAGAAATAAAAAAAAGAGATTTTACATAGACAGATTGATCACAAGTTTTATGAGTATTCTCATATGAGTTGTGCGGTGCGTTGAGGTGCTGCCTTGCCCGCATTCCTCTCCTGATGTGCAGTACATTGTCCAAGAAAGTTGTGATGCTTTTCTTTTTTGATTTATTTATTTTTTTATGGTAAGTAAAGTTTGTGCCAATTAATTTATCAGCAAAAAGATGAATGCTTTGGCATATTATCCACATAATCCACTTTCCTATTTTGCAAGTTAATCAGATTCCAAGCTTTTACAGATTTCCATCCACTCCAAAATCTTTTACTTTGAATGAATTAGAAGAAAGCAACATAGAAGAGAAAAATAACTAAAATAACAGCCAGTTTTAGAATTATCTAACGTTTTTTTCCTAAATATTAGAATTAGTTAACTAATGTGTATGTGGTTTCCAAAAGCTTTGTTTGGTGGATGGAAAAAGAAATTTAGAATAGGAATATGATTACCTAAAATCATAATTCGTAGGATGAGAATCTATTTATATTCCTTTAACTTATTTGAGATATCCAAGAATATTAAGTAAAAAAATAATAAGAATTATTTTAAATTGTTTCGTTTGATAAAATATAATTAGATAAGTAATTTATCATTCATTAAATTGTTCAAAATAATCTTCTAATATATTTATTTGAACCAAAAGTTATCAGAGTTAATGTTAGGTTAATAAATTTATAATTTATTTTTAATGAAATGAATTAAAGTTTTGATTAACTCAAATCATAAGAGAGCACAAGTCATTAAATAGGAATAGAAAAATTGTGTTTGATTAGTTAGGTGATGCTACTAATATTTTTCTTTTTTTGTCTTTTCTTTTCCGATCACAAAACTATAACACCTGTTGATTTAACTAAATCAATCAAAATTAAACATTCTACCTAATTTTTTATCCTCACTTTTTAAACTAAAACTTCTTATTTTCAAACTTGAAAAAACTTATAAGTCTCTTAGCATCACAATCTTCGTATATTAATAACTTAAAATCCCTTCCGCCACTCACATACACACACAACACCCACTCTTTGACGATTTTTTCCTTTTTTTTCTTTTGGGGGGGTTTAATTTCTCATTTGGACTGCAAGGGGAACTAGGTCATGAGCTAAATCCCAGAAACACAAACAAGATAGTGCTGCGGTTCTACTGACCCCCATGGACCTGGAGCTATCCTCTAAAGAACAGGCCGATTTTTTTTATGATGCACTGACAATGATATTGTTCATTGGAATAAAAATTAATTTGATAAAAAGAGCCAACGAATCCCATCACTATAAAAGAAAGTTGATCGTTTTTCGCGTCACCACTTTCGTAAATTTTTTGCAATCGGATTTGCTATTGTGAAATAATAAGTTTACGAGAAGACAAAAATATAGGGTAAGATTAATTTTTTTTATACCTAATCGCAGGGAAGAAAGAATGGAGAATTTCTCGTCGTAGTGATTCAGATTATTTGAAGGAATTTCTAGAGTATAAATTTTTACAAAGGCAGGAAGTGGAGGAAGAGATAGATAGGAATTTCTTTTTATGATAGTATGTTCTTTCTTAATTTTAAAATTCCGAAAAAGATAAATAAAATATTATATTTATCCAGATATTCTTTCTCCCAAAATTTAGCATTTAAGAATTAGATTACTTTCTGAAGTCTACAATCCTAATCAATCAAACGAGTCATAAGATGTATACGAATTGAATTAAGTAATGAATTATTAGAGATTTTATGTGTGATTTTTTTTTTTGTATTTTAAAAAAGAAAAGTAATAAGTTTTAAATATAAAAAAAAAAAAAAAAGTAGAATATGTATCGTTTTACGTTTAGAAGTCCCAATTCAAATGAATTCTAGTATATAAATATTTCAAATCTTTTGGAATATGACTTATTTATTTTTGAAAAGTTAAAAAAAACTCTATTTTTCTTCCAAAAGATTGTGTGTTTAATTTTGAACCAAAAAAGGATCCTTAATTAATCGTATTTTTCATCTCATTTCAATGGCAGAGATGGGATGGCATGGCAGCCGTGTATGGTGATGAGATGGTGGAAAGCCAACCACTAAAACTAATAACATCAAACTTACTTATACATAATTTGTAATGTGTGGTTTTGTTTATGTTTTAGTTATTAGATAGAGAGTGAGTAGTCTATATAGTAATAGTAGAAGAGTACAATTTGGTACCAATTTCAATTTGTGGTTACTTAAAATCCCACGTGTAAGTTGCTCAATGCATTACTCAACAAACAAAGTTTGCCCACCTAAGCTAGACATATTTTTTCTTCTCAATTTGTGATCGCAACTTTTCTTCCAATTGTTGAGAAACGTTCCAGCATCAACTCAAGTGTATTCATTTTTTAACCATCAACTCAAGTGAATTTCTTTTTAACCGGATCTTAAATAATAGCACAAACTTAATTGTAATATTAAATTAATATTTAGGTAATTCGAATTTACGATTTTTCATTTAATATATCATTATATAAAAATAGTTAAATAAACAGATCACGTTATCAAACCATACACATTTTATCAGCATATAAATGTTTTCATTTTAAGTTGTGAATAAGGTTATTGTGTTTCCCCCAAAAAAAAGTTATTATTTGGGCCAAACAAATGCAGCAGGTTGCTTTGCCCTCTTGGCTACAAAACTGGTTTATGTTTTAGGGTTACTATTTTTTTGGGTAAGATCTTCTTCTTCTTCTTTTTTTTTTTTTAAATATATATTTTTTCTATATCATTTATATTGTAATATTTTATGAATAAAAACTATCAGATGATAGATAAATCATACGAAAAAAATAAATATTAAAAACTATTATAAAGAGAAATATTACGGAAGATATTATATAGTATATTACAGATGATATTAAGTGTAGTAACGATTTTGAATGTAATATTCGTGTTTATGTAATTTAATTTTTGTTCACTGTATGTCTTAAGATATATATATATATATTGTATATTCATTTTAATACTCTTTTTGTGGGGTAAATCATTCATTTTAATACTCAGTCATGTTAAAAGTTTATTAACTTCTCATATCCTTGAATTATCCCTTGTATTCTTTTTTTTTTTTTTTTTTCTGGATAATTTATGGCTTGTTCTCCTACATTGTTATTTTTCACCAATACCAATTTCACCGCAAAAAGCACAAGGGTAAATTAGACAAATCAAGTTTTGTTGTTTGCCCCAGGAAGAGATAGTCTCCTCTTCTGTCGTTAGGTTGGGTTGGGCTTCTTATGTTAATTGCCAATAAAAATCTGGTAAAATAATGGCAGAAAGGTTTAGCCCAAATAGCAAAGAAGCCCAATTAAGTCACATATATATCGCAAACTTCAAACGAAAATTATTTTGGATTCAGTGTATATATCCTCACCTCTCCTATGCCTATGGCCCATCTTAAAAGCTCCCAATAGGGAAAAAAAGAGGGGGGGGTGTTCTGGGGGGCGGGGAGTTTAATATATTGTTTTTTTGGAAAGGTGGTCCAATATATTGTTGTATATAATATATAATGTATTCAATATATTAGATGTATTTAAACATTTAAAATAGTCTTCTCTTAAAAAAAAACATTTAAAATGATCAAATTATTTGGTAATTAACCAGGAGGGCCACATTAAATTAAAAAGGTTGGGGAAGAACACTAGGGTGGGTGTGTCTGTTATTGATTAGGCGGGGTACTCGGTCTTCTCTATCATCTTTCTTTCCAACCTCCAACCCAAATTCTCTTCTTTGCTTCCATTTCATTTCCAAAGGAGCATCTTTTTTATTTATTTATTTGAAACATTTTTCCAAATACAAAAAACAGGGCTCGGTCAGTGCCATTCTTTAGCATTTCTGGAAACCGTCCAATCAGGCATCAATCAGCCCTTTGGCACTGAAGAAAAAAACAAACTCTCGAAATACAATACGAAACAAAAGATGAAACCTAAAAAAATAAGGGGACAAAAATTACTTAGTTTACCAAAGAAAGGACCCTCTTGCCCGCTTAATTATAATAATATAACTTCCAATCATCACTCATGGTTAATTTCCCTCCAAAATCTCATAAACAATTTCATACCATTTGAATGGTATTCAAAATATTTTCTCTTATACATTTTCTTTTACATTTTTTAATATTATTATTTTAAAGTTTATTTTTTTAGAATTTAAAATTTATCTTTAATTCATAATATTTATTAATAGAAATATTATAAAGGAATATTGCAAAGAGAACGTGTTAGATGATCTGACCATTTACATAAAATTTATTTTTAAATTTTTGTTTATTACTATTTTGTAAGAATTAAATTGTTTGTGAAAAGAGAATTAGATTTTAAAGTGAAAAATTGTACTGACTTTCATTCCAAAATCTTGTTCAAATATTCATCTTAGGGAATAGCTAGTTTATTATTGGTGTAAATTAATATCCCGCCGTGGAGGACCAAGTCACAATTGATGCCGTGGGTACTTGTGTTCTCTAACATTAATTGGTTTTAGGGCAAATGATAATGCATGAAATCCTACAAGTGGTATTAGAGTCAAGATTACGGGGTTTGATTCTCAGCCGGAATAGTTACTAAGGGAGAAATTGTCAATATACATCTCTTGTGGATGCTAAGGGACTCGAGTATTTGTGTTGAATACACTATAAAGTTACCTATGCTACCTATGCTGCTGCGTTTCTAATATCAATTGGTTTTAGAATAGCTACTTTGTACCTCTTTTAATTTGTAGACATTCATCTAACGAAAACACAAGAACAAAACATAGAGAGGGACTAACAATTTTCATGGCAACTGACGATACGCAATAATGTTCAAAATTCTTGCATTAGGCAATTTTAATGCAAGGAGACTTCAAGAACTTGCGAATGCAAAAGCAACATATTCTTTGCACAGGTGAGAAAATTGAAGTTCAAACCCCAAATTCAAGTACAGGCTCTGGAGAAAGTTTATATGATTATGTTGGAGTCATGAGTTCTTTGAGGGTTCATGTTTTTAAGGAAAAACATTAAGAGATGTTTAGTAGAGCAATATTTCCCTTTTCAAACATAATTCTCATAGATTGATGAAACAATATGATTCTGTCTCCATCATCCCAACTCAGCTCCTAAATGTCCCATCCCCTAATTCACATCAAAGTAGATAACTCCACCACTCATTTTAAATATTAATCTACAAATATGTCCTGTTATCACGCATTTAAATAGTAAAACTTATAAAATTGACATTATTCGCAACTATTTAAATAATAATCATTTTCGTTGTACCAAAATGGATATATTTTAAGACAATTTTAAATATATATTTAGTTTAATCTATTTTTATTATACCAAAATTATTATATTTTAAAACGACTGTAAATATATATATATATTTAGTTTTGTACTTAAATACCATTCAATCATATCACAAGATAAGAATTACTTTACTGATATTCGGAGGATTTGATGCGGGAAGACGCTCACAATCATCTTTTTAGCAAGTCCAAAAAGTGTTTATATGATCTTAGAGGGGCCTAAGAGATTCTTATACGTGACAATGCTACAATAGCTTTGCATTTTGAACTCAAATAACTAATTAAAGAATTAAATAAAATAACCAGGCAAATCACACTAATGTTATTCAAGTACTTGAAAAGGCTAGTGTTTTACAATTAGTGATATTCTCTTAATTAGGTTATATGAAGAACCTCGGGATAGTCAAAAACCATATCCAAACTATGACTGCTGCCATGGTAAATAAATACGCAACCAGAATTTTAATTTTTTAAATAAAAATTTTATATCAAATAATATATAGAAACGTTTAAAAATATTAAAATCGAACTAAAGGAGAAAACTTAATATGTTCAATAACAATCGTTTTAAAAAAAAAAGTAACAAAACGCTGTCACTCCCTGCTACCCTCTAAATCTGTTCTGGTTGCATGATGGGATGAAACAAGATAGCCACGGGTATTAAAATCGTGATTCTAAAGTTTAATTTTTTCCTTAGTTAAGATTATGTAATATTTTTATCAATAGCGTGACATCTGTTGACACTATCAGTTGTTTTAAAATCAATTGAGGTTAAAAAAAAAGTATATCTTAAATTTATAGTACATTCAACACACACAAACGCCCACGATATTGAATTGTGATTTGATCATACTTGTCTACGCTACGCGCCACAAGACAATTGTCACAAAATTGTACTGAAATATCAATATTCTACAAAACTCCCTTTTACCACAATCAGCAGTATTAAGCAATCCGGCGTTAATCCTTAGACTCAATAGGATTGTTGTACTAATTTGTATTAGCTGGGAAGTCTCTAGGCGACTAAGACAGTAGAAGAGGTTCAACTCACATTATGCACTTCATTTTCATGAACATTTATTCCTAGCTCATTGTAGTTCCCGTATGGACCATTAGGATTTTCTGCATTATGTCACTTATAAATGTGCCACATTTGGATACAATAAAAGATGTATAATATTTAGTGATATATCATTTTAATTAATTCATATTCGACTTACGAAATATGAATACTCACAATGTTTCACTTTTATTCGGGAATATAAGACTCTCACAACATCTCATTTTTTTAATGAATCATACTTGAGAAGAGTTGAGGTCTCATTCTTTTAAATATATTTATTTTCTTTCATTTTAATAGGGTTTATGTAGGGAATAATTACCTTTTTTCTCTTGAAGTCTATTTATATTACAATTCTATCCATCTATTTTATTAAATTATATGTATATCTTTAGATATTCATAACAAATTAATCCGTATTATTAATTTTAGTAAAAACTTTATTGGAGAATAATGATTACATATTTACAATTTTAAAATCTTCCTTTTTTGTTATTGAATAATGATCCCCAACCTCCCCCCTCTTAATTTAAAATCTTTTTAAAAATCTTTTTATGGGAATAGTTCTTATTTATAGGTACGTATTAACAACACATTTGGTACACTAGAATGATATAAAATGGAATCCTTTACCATCCGTAATCTTTCTCATTCGGAATGGAATGGAGTTCTCTTGTCATTCTAGTATCTCGAAGGAAAAGGTAAAATGGAATGATGATTCATGTTCTTTGTTTGGAAAAATTATTATTTTATGTGGAAATAGAATGAAATTATACATAATATAACCTAAACCAGGGTGGATGGGCTTGGAAGCATCATGGTCTTTGCCCAGTAGTCCATAAGAGGACAATCTCGACAGAGCTCGTTGTTTCACTCATAAAAGATGGGGAACTGCCACTCTCAAACTAGATGCACTTACCGCAGCTGCTCAACCTATTTTTTTGAAGCGAGGGAACGAATCAGCTTGTTTCGCGGCAGGTCGTAAAGGGAGGCTGCAAAGAGAAATAAGATTCTCAGGGGCTCTTCATTTGAAACTAATGAGTGTCGGGCTGCGCCCGGTCCACGATTGGGCCATGTCTGTGTTGAAAATGTCTTTCCAGCATATAAAGTATACTTTTTTTTTTATAGAAATATTATTCATACTTCTAATTTGAATACCAAACACTGGAATGTAAAGAAAAGTAGAAAAAGTCATTCAATTGCATCCTATTCCCGTGTACTAAACATGGCGTAAGATCATAAATGTCCTTAAATATTTTTGATATGTATAGTTTCCATAGTACATAATATTATTATCTTATTATATATAATTTATAAAGAATTATTGCCTACAAAATAATTAAAGCAAATAAAAAAAATAGTAACAAATAATAATTTATAAAAGTTTAAGGAGCGGTAGCAATCTTTCAAAAATTCTTGTCATAAGAATAAAGTCTGCTGATTCTTCTTTTTTGATTTGTTCCGAGGGCTTCACATATTACTCCTGGAATTGTCGATAAATTTCTTCTTTACTTGTTGAAGAAGAACTTGAAAAACATTTACCCTTAAAATTGAAGGCTAGTCTTGAATTGATTTTGAAAATAGAGAATGCTTCAAAGTTTCAATGCTTATGGTTGATAGAATTCTTCTCTTTCATTCTCTATGCCTTGACCTTCTATTTATAGGTACAGTATGAGAGAGAGAAGATTTGATTTTGAAATTTGAATATCTATTTATAATATTAAGAAATAAATATTTATGAATTGAAGTTTCTTGATTGGTCAAGTCCTTAATTTGTTATGAATGACGTGGCATGATTTGATTTGTTAATTAGACCACTTCTTGAATTTTTATTGGCGGAGTTTCAAATATTGCCACTTGTCCAATTTTGATTGGTCAAAAAACATTTGAATTAAAATGTAATTCAAATAAAACTTGGGGATTTAATTTACAAATTTTATATTCTTATATATACTTCTATTGAATAAGAATTAGGCACATAAAATGATATTTTAAAATTTTAAACTGCAAAATTATCATTTTGTAAGAAACTTTTAACTGAAATTAATAGTAAGGGTCCATTGATTTCTAATATAACCAAGAAAAAAATTAATTATGAATATATAAATAATAAAATATATTTTTAATTTACACAAAATAAATAAATGATTATAATTTGATGAACTTCAAGACAAGGAGGAAAATATAATTGCCATTTAATTTGTAATTTAAAATGAAAAAAATTTTGCTTTTTTTTTTCTTTTACCTTTGACTCTATAGTTTTCTTTAAAAAATTTATTAGAGACGAAAATCAAGTAAAAATTGATTTTTTTTTTTTTTTAAAACTCTAAATCCAAAAGCAGCTCTATTTGTTGAGAAATAGTAGAAGAATGAGAAAGGCGGATTTGGTAGCAATCAAACTCAACCGTCCATTAGCTGGTCCAAAACTTTCCGTACTTTGATAACTACTCACATATGGAGGAGAAGAGAGGGGAGGGGAGGGGAGGGGGCCATAAATATGACCATCTATGAGCTTCAATGGCGACCCTCTCCCTCTCCCTCTCCCTCTCCCAGTAGTAACTAATAACTCATTTTCATTCAAATGACACACACAAATCCCTCCTACTTTTGTTGACTGCTCTTCAATCATCCATTTTATGAAATCCGACCACGTTACAATATTTATTGGACTCCACAACTATTCAATTATGTTACACTCTTTTTTATATATATATATATACATATATATTATTTCATTATCGGCTGTTTTTATACAGAAAAAATAATTTTTTTGGTTAATATTACATTTTTTTTCTTAAATATGTCGAAACTATAATTTTATCATTTTATTTTATATACATTACAAATACATTCTTATAATTTATATATTTATAAATTATTAATTCCTACCATATTGATTAAGATTAAATACCATTGAGTTGTATTGATTAAGATTAAATACCATTGAGTTGTCTAAGTTTAATTTAGTAAAGACAATAATACTTTAGAGTATTAAAATTCCTAACAAAAGGTATAAAATGTTGTACTTCTAGTATAAGTATATTTTCTATTCCTAGTGTCATGTAATTATTAATATGGTTACTCAAATTTCTTGGCTATCCACAAATTAAGTATTATTACATTAATAACAAGGAAAATTTACATAAATCTTTTATTTATGTATTTTCTTTTTAAATTATCAGAAAATAATTTCTTGTAGCGAAAAATTTAGATTCATTATAAAATATAATTTTGTATGCCTAATTCTTAGCATTACCATATTTTTAAAACCATAAACAATCTTAAAATATTTGTTGTGAGTTTAATTTTCATAATGAATTATATTATTTATATTATTGTCTTCATATATAGTATTAAAAACATAAGACCCACAAAATGATATTTTATGAAGATTATAAACTTTTTATTACAAATTATTATTTTTTGATAAAAATATTTTACTAAAATTAGTAGTAGAGATTCATTATTTATGAATATATAAATGATAAAGAGTTATTTATAATTCATATAAAATACGGAAGGATGAAATTGTAATTGAATAACCTCAAAGGGGTAAAATATAATTACCTTTTTTTTAAAAAAAATTATTCAAGAAAGAACATTTTGAGCTAGTTTATGCATAGAGAATAGCGTACAGAGAAAGGTATAAATGAGATTCGATGTTCAAATATTATTAATGCCGTAATGAACAATATTTTATATCTCAAATAATAGTCAAATTCTACTGACGTTTTGTAAATCGTCTGTATATTCTTAAATATTAAATATTAAAGATGTGTCTAAGTATTAAAAAAATTATGAATGGTAAAACTATGACGAGGGTGTTAGAAGTGTTATTAATTAATGAAAGATTAAGAAGGTGAAGGATGTGATGATATCAATAAGTCAAAATTGGGGAGAATTGGGTACAAAAATGTTGTTGAAGTCGGCCGGGGACTGAGATGATAATTTTTGTGCAGGAAGGAAGTTCAGCGACAGAAATAAATTAATTGCTTAATCATTGCCGATCTCCAAGAAACTAAATTGCCTCCCTTCCTTCCCCAATCATAAATATTTCTCCCCCCAAAGTGGACCTTCCTACCTATTATTCCTTGCTTCTTTTCCACATTCATTATGTTCATGGGCTTTCTCGGCTATTATAGCATGATTTTTAGATTCGGTTTTAGTTCATTAATCATCTCCATGCCAATCTTCATTTTTGTTTCCCAACATTATGTGATTCAAACTTTCTTATTCATTTTGAATATATAAAAACTAATAAAATGTTCCGTGATATGCACGGATGAGATTATAATTTTTTTAAATAGTTATTATTTAAAAATTAAAATAAAAAAATTTCATATAAATACTTGTATAATAAAATACTAATTAAAGAGTAAAACATAAAATCGTTAACTTGTTACAATTTGTTAGTATTTTATAATTTATTGAAATCTGTTAATTAGATATCGATGCTTTTCGAATTGACAATCAAGTAATGAATTTGGTCATGGATAAAATTATTTTGATTTTGCATGTCGGCAAAATAATTTGGCCAGAAAACATATGGACTCACCTATTAAAAAGATATACACTCTTTTACAAACTATACAATAACATAAATAAAGTTGTATTTGCGGTAAGATTTAAAATTTATGTGAAAGGAAAAGTAATAAAAAATTTGCGCTCAAAAAGGCCCAAAAAGTGTTCTCCATTTCATCTCCCTTATTTTCTCTCCATCTTCTCTACCCCTCCCAATGCTATGACCTATTTGTCCGCGGCCCACACCTTTTCTCCTTTGCTTACTCCCTTACTGTTTCTCACTCATTTTCTTTTTCTTCTTCCCGTCCAATTGCCATTGTTGAATATAATTATTTTCTCTCCTTCCCAACACTCCCTCCCTCTCCCCACCCCCCCAAAAAAAAAAAAACCCCTCTTCCCTTATCTACTCCAAATAATAATTAAAAAACCCATCTTCTCACACCCCAACCCCCCTCTAGGGGAAAAAAAACCCTCTTCTCCCACCCTGACCCCCCACTCCCGCACCCACCAAACACCCAACCCCCCCGCCCCTCCCTTTCCAGGGGAAAAAAAACCAAAATAACCCTCTTTCTCCCACCTCATTAAAAAAAAAAAAAAAAAACCTCTTTCCCCATATCTAACCCAATCACCCACCGCCTTCCCATCCCCCTCCCCTTGCCCCAGCCCCAAAAAAGTGGGCCTCTTCCGCCCCTTAAAAAAAATCAACCTCAACTTGTTCATATATTTTTTAAGTTTTCAAAAGCTTCATATAGTAGTTTAATGTAAATTTTATGGCTGGTATGTATGTGATCTTTCTCACAAAGCAATTTCATAACTTGTCTTTTCTTTACAGTATGAATTTTCCTTCCCTCTTTTGAGCAAAGTAACTAAATTACATCCATGATAAAGGAAAAAAATTGTTATTATATATTTTAGGTAAAAAACAAAGTGTGCCTATGTTTTACATGACTTGTTTTTTAGGAAATTTTTAATTTTTTCAAAAAAATATGAAAATTATGTTAAATTAATCTAAACTATAGAAGAATTACATTTGATATATGACTTCCAGTTAACTTAAATGTTGGAGTGTTAAATTGGTATCATACTTGGTACATGGAATAATTGACTTATTATTTTCTTAATTTGAAGTTTGAACTTTTGAATTATTACCTATCATTTCAATCCTTTACTAATTTTATTTGGAAAATAAAAGAACATATTGCATTAGAAATTTTATTTAATATAAAAGAATCATGAACTCAAATCTTTAACCTAGCTAAAAGAAGTCTTATTGTCTTCCAAAAAGGAATAAAGTCTTATATTTGATTTGATTCATATAAAATAATTGATTAATTACGGTCAATTGACCTTTACAAAACTCAATTAAAAAGATAATTTTTGTGAGAGAAGATTTTGATGAACAAATAGATATAGGGTGGCGTGGCCATCCTATTATCCCACCCTTTCTTCCTGTGTTTTTCTAAGAAGGATTAAAAGATTCTTCTATTCGATTTAGGATTTTCAGTTTAATTTAGATTCGTCCTTTTGTCATTTTATGGCGAATTTATCCCATTAAAAAAATTCATTTTTCTCAAAATAGTATGGGTAATTTTATAATTTTTACATATTATGAAGGTTCTTTTATTTAGTCCCTAAATAAATTAATTTTGTTATTTTGGTCTCACAATTTTAATTTGAACTTTTTTACGTTCAAATAATTTATGTTCTAGGCCAATTTACCCCTATATAAAGTTGCCTGAAAGAATATGAGATAATTTTGATATTTCACACACATAAAATGTTAGAGAAAAAAAAAACCCCAAATGCCACTGCTCACCTCCCTTCTTCCTTGCACAGGAGTGATGAGTTCCAAAAAAAAAGTGTAGGAGTGATGAGAGAACCGATTAATGATCCATTTAAGCCTCTATTTTACCTTGAGTATGAACCTTTTGTTACAAAGATTTGGTGACCAAATAGCTATTTACTATTACAGATTTCCTATTGACTATTAGAAAGCGGTGGAAAAGCAATAAACCGTAGACCTATTCTATTACATAAAGCCGGACAACAAAAAGAAAACCTCAGAGAAAATCGGACCACCGAAGCGGATGCTGATAAAGGCTTCTCTAGAAAACCGTATGGCAGAGGAAAAAATCGGATGATTGGTTTTAGTATAAAATGAGGATCTCCAAGAAATCGGACGATCGAAACGGTTGAACACTCAAGAATTGGTCGTCCGATTTCTATATTTAACCAGAAGTCCCTCAGAATTTTGGACGAGCCACTCATACACAAGAAAAGGATTAAACTCTCACACTTGATTCTCTCATTCTCAGACAAACCAAGCATGCAGTCAAACAAGTATCGACAAGCGGCAGTAAACAAGCCACAAAGTGGTTGCAAGAGAATTCACAGAGAACCGCAGTAACAAGAAAGAGGCTATAGAGAAAGAAGGGAGAAGAGGAGGTTGCTCCAAAAATTAGGGCAGCAAATAAGAGAAAGAGAGTTTATATAGAGGCCAACAAGTCACCTGGGGCAGGCCGGGCTGATTGGCCCACCCAGCATCTTGGGCCAAGAAAATAAGACCCAGTCTATTTTAGTGTGAGGCCTAGTCCATTATCATCATAGGGGGAAAAATAAGCTGAAAAAAAAATAAAAATGTGTGAAAATTGGGCCAAAATAACCTACAAACTCCACCTTGAATGCATTTTTAGTTAATTTCCCAGCCAAGACAGACTCAAATGAGTCAACCTTCATCAATATGAAGGAGATCCTTGACAAAGCAAATTTGTCAGTTGTCACAACCTTAGTATTAAAATCAGCATGATTATTTTTAGTACTAATTTTAACTACATTAACTAAACCATTTGTAACCTTTCTTTTTTTAATGAAATGATACTTAACATTTATGTGTTTAGTTCTTCATGATAGACAAGATTTTTACATAAATGAAGACAACTTTGACTAACAGTAAAGATGGTTGCTTTGGAATGCAAAAGACACAATTCGGATAAAAGTCCTTGAAGCCAAATAGCTTCTTTGATTGCCTCAGTGGCAACAATATATTCAGCCTCCTAGTCGAAAGAGCAACTACAGGCTGCAGCTGTAATTTCTATGAAATACAATTACTAGCAAGAGTAAAGAGATAAGTAGTACACTTTCTAAAATCTTTATCGCCAGCAAAATCAGAACCCATATAACCAACCAAATAAAAATTTTTAGTCCAGTTATGATCATGCAAGCCTCTATCAATTATCCCACTAATGTACCTCAACAACTATTTAAGGATGGTCCAATGATCCCTATTCGGGTTATACGTAAAACAGCTCAAAAGGCTTATGAAATAAGCAATGTCAGGATGTGTGGAAATCATGGAATACGTGACTGATCTTATATCCATTCTATAAGGGATGCTGGACATATCTTTCTTCTCATTTTCAGTTTTGGGACAAGTTTTCGAAGAAAGCTGCAAATGGCTCGCAAGAGGAGTACAAACAGGCTTACACAAATGCATAGAAAATTTCGAAACAATTTTCTTCAAGAAGGATTTCTGGGATATAAACAAAGAGTGGTCAGCTCTATCCCTATCAATGTTCATGCTGAGGATTCTAGAGGCAAATCCTAAATACTTCATTTCAAACTCTGATTTCACAAAGAATTCAGTTTCACAATCTTTTCTTTATGTTCGCAGACAATCATCATGTTATTAACATAAAGCAAGAAATAAATGGCATTATCAACATCATCACTACAAAAAATAAAGGTAACTATCATAATTGCTATTAACAAAACCTGCTTTAAGTATAAAAGAATCAAACTTTTTATACTGTTGTCTAGGTAATTGCTTAAGTCCAGACAAGGAGTTTTTCAAAAGACAAGCCATCTTCTCCTTTCCTTTCACCTCAAAACCGAGAGGTTGGCACATGTAAATGGTTTCATACAGTTCTCTATGCAAAAAGGCAGTTTTTACATCTAACTGTTCAAACTCAGGATCAAAGAAGACAACAATAGCAAGCACAATCCTAATAGTTTTGTACTTAATGGCGGGAGAAAAGATTTCATTAAAATCGATACCTTCAACTTGAGAAAAACCTTTTGCAACCAATCTAGTCTTGAACCATGGAGGTTCATTATCAGATTTAGGTTCTTTGATTTTGAAAATGCATTTACAGTCAATTAACTTTTGTTTAGGTAGTCTAGGAACAAGCCCAAGTTTCATTCTTATGCAATGAAGGCATCTCTTCTTCCATAGCATGCATCCATAAAGAGTAATGAGCACTCTTTAAAGCATTAGAAAAACACATAGGTTCTTTTTCTTCCACGAAAGATGCAGGAGCAAATGCAAAAGGTATAATAATGTATGAATAACCATACCTAACAAGTTCCATAGACACTCTCCTAGCCCTATCCCTAGTTAATTGGTAGTTACTAAAGGCTTGTGCTTGTGTCTCGGGATGATCCTTATCATATTAGAATTTTCTGATTCGGGCCCATCGGTTTTAGGTACACTACCCAGGTTATCCAACTCTTCATTGGTTTCGGGTTCTAGTGTGTGCTCTTGTGAGGGTCCGGAGATGTCCTTCACTTCGACAAAAATGTTCCCAACTGTGGGAATATTGCTATTACTAACGGGATCAGCTTTAAGATTAGCCATGTTAAGCTCATTAAAGACCACGTCCCTACTCACGAGTACCCTTACACCCGACTCACTTTTGAGCCAAATTTCGTAACCCTACCCACTAGGATAACTTATAAACACTCCCTTCTTAGACCTAGGGTCAAGCTTCCCTTTCTTTTGATATGCAAAAGCAGCACACCCAAATACTTTTATGTTGGACAGGTTTGGTGGTTCACTGGACCACAACTCGATAGGAGTTTTGAAATTAATGGCAGTGAATAGAGACCAATTAATTAGGTATACTGCTGTACTTATAGCTTCTCCCCAAAATAGTTTAGGAATACTGAATGACACTATGAGACACCTAACCTTGTCCATTATGGTCCTATTCATCCTCTCAGCAACACTGTTTTGCTGAGGGTTATGCCTAACGGTCTTATGATGCACAATGCCATACAAAGCACACAAGTCATTGAATTTCTTATTACAAAATTCCAAACCGTTGTCTATTCTTATAGCCTTTAGTTTATTTCCGGTTTGATTTTTGGAAAAAAGTTTCTATTCATTAAACTTTTCAAAAGTTTGGTCTTTAGTTCTCAAAAACTCAAACATGCCGAGAAAAATCATCCACAACTAAAGGAAATAAACATTACCAACATAAGTGGGTACCTTTTCAGGAGCCCATAAATCACAATGCATATAATCAAGTGCCACTAGAAAAACTGAGTTTGTGTTGTTTGCCAAGAATACAATGATCACAAAAATATAAAGAATCAATTTTATCACCATTCAAAAGATTTTATTTGTGCAAATAATGCAAACCATTTCACTAATGTGGCCAATCCTCCAACGCCACGACATGGACTTTTCGAAAATAATTTTTTGAAAATAATGCAGATGATTCACAAACGATTTGTCCAAGCAAAGTATACAAGCCATTTTTCTTAAAACCTTTAAGTATGACTAGAGATCCTTTGCAAAACTTAAAGTCTCATTTTTAGATTTATAAGAATAACCATTTGTATAAAAAATCACCAAGTGAGATTAAGTTCCGCCTAAGATCAGGCACATATCTCACCTCAGTTAATTTTTTAGTCACACCATCATGCATTTTTATAAAAAAACATTTTCAATTCCCTTGATATCACAAACCTCATTGTTTCCCATAAAAATTTTTCCATGATAAAGTGTTTCAAAATCATAAAACCAATGCTTGTTTGGAGTCATATGAAACTTGCAACCAGAATCAAGAATTTATTCATCAGAAACATTAGAGGAAGAAGGGGAAGGGGACACACACAAAACCTCAGAATACATAGAATTATCATCTGGTTCAAAATCGTGGGTTTTGTCAGTATTATCACTCCTATTACCTCGTTTACGTTATTTCTCATCTTTGGTCCGTTTAAAACACTTATTTTTCATATGACCATTTTTGCCACATTAAAAACACTTTACTTTGTTCTTATCTCGAGATTTGAACCTCTCTTTACTTTTAGATCGATGACTAAAAGATCCTCTCTTGTCAACCCTCTCTTGCACATAATGGTTCTCTCTGTTTGATTTCTTTTCGCAAATCCAAATCTTTTGATTTCAAAGAGTTTTTCACATCAGAAAGAGTCAAGTCATCTCTACCATATTTGATAGCAGATTCCACATCATTAAAAGACTCAGGCAAGAGTTTAAGAAAATCACAACAATGTTTTCATCGAAAATCTTTTCACCAACATTTAGGAGTTCCAAAACGATTTTGTTCAAATCATCAATATTTTCAGAAAGATATTTTGATCCATCCATTTTAAAACCAAAAAGTTGTTCCTTCAAATAAATTTTGTCTGATAAAGACTTTCCCAAATAAAGTTTTTCAAGTTTTGTCCAGATTTCAAAAGCATTGTCTTTTTCATCTATTTCTTTCAAAACGTTATCATTAAATGCAATGTGAGACATCTTTGTGTATCACCAAGTTTTTCAGCAAGTATTTCATCCTTCCAAGATTCTGGATACTTATTAGGGCCACCAATGGTGGGTGCAATTTTGTTTTGGACTAAAACTGCTTTCATTTTTCTATGCCATATTACAAATTCATATTTGCTATCAAACTTATCCGTTTCAAGTTTTAGAGTGGACATGATGTGCACGTACAAATAAGAATAATCAGAAGGCACAAAAATAAAAGATAAAAAGTTTGTCATGCAAAAAAAGTATTGATATTTTTCTCGAAAATGAGAAAGCTAGAAAAACAAGTAATATGCAGATAAGAAAATAAAGTCTCACAACAGATAGCACCGGCTGAGCAACAAGCACTAAACAGATAAACAAACCGAGAAATAAATAAGCACACGCTGAGCAACAATACCCCAAATAGACAATAAACAGATCTCAACAGTCACGAACAGTACAAAAAGAAATATATTTTACAATCAAAAAGAAAAACACCAAGACACAGATACTTAGAGTCTCAGTAGGACTCAAGCTAGGCTTGGGTTTTAGTTTTTCAAGAAAAAAAAAATTCACAAATTTTTTTTAGATCCATGACCAGAGATACCAGCAGCAACAATAGCAATAATAGATCTGAACAGAAACTTAAAAAAATATATATGAAAACGAGAAAACAATAATAAAGACTTCCTTAAGTCACTTTTACAAAACTCAACAGTTCTCGTAAAAGTGAAATGAAACCCGAGAGGTTCCAGATCTAGAAAGAACATGCCGACTGCCGTCTCCGGAGCAACAAATCTTTCTACAAAGATACCATTACAAATGGAAACCGAAAAAGTCACTAGAAAGATCAATCTTTTGGGCTCTGATACCATTACAAAGATCTGGTGACCAAATAGCTATTTACTATTACATATTTCCTATTTACTATTACAAACCAGCGGAAAAGCACTTAAATCGTAGACCTATTCTATTGCATAAAGCTTGACGACAACAAGAAAACCTCAGAGAAAATCGGATCACAGAAATGGACGCCGATGAAGGCTTCTCTAGAAAACTGGACATACAAACCGGACAGCAAAGGGAAAAACTAGAAGACCGGTTTTAGTATAAAATGAGGGTCTCTAAGAAAGCGGATGATCAAAACAGTTGAACACTTAAGAATTGATTGTCCGATTTTTATGTTTAACTAGAAGTCC
Source organism: Catharanthus roseus (assembly GCA_028651295.1). Classification (NCBI taxonomy): domain Eukaryota; kingdom Viridiplantae; phylum Streptophyta; class Magnoliopsida; order Gentianales; family Apocynaceae; genus Catharanthus; species Catharanthus roseus. Next base: position 2,049,537 of record JAPQWS010000087.1, read on the forward strand.
CTCAGAATTTTGGACGAGCCACTCATACACAAGAAAAGAATTAAATTCTCACTCTCGGTTCTCTCTTTTTCAAACGAACCAAGCACGCAGTCAAACAAGTGTCGACAAGCGGCGATAAACAAGCCACAAGGTGTGGCACAAGAGAAGTCCCAGAGAACAGTAGCAATAGGAAAGTGGCTATAGAGAAAGAAGAGAGAAGAGGAGGCTGCTCCAAAAATTAGGGTAGCAAATGAGATAAAGAGAGTTTATATAGAGGCTAGCAAGTCACCGGGGACAGGCCGGCCTGAACTGGCCCGCCCGGCATCTTGGGCCAAGAAAATAAATCCCAGTCCATTTTAGTGTGAGGCCTATTCTATTTTCATCATAGGGGGAAAAATGGGCTGAAAAGAAAAATAAAAATGTGTGAAAATTGGGCAAAATGGCCTACACCTTTCTTTAGATTGGAGTAACCTACCAAATAGACATTTTTCGCATTTCTTTCATTACCCATATCTCATATTACTGAAGATTATAACATTTTCATAAAGATATTTTTTTGGTCTAAACTTTTCAAGCTTTTTTTTTATTTAAAATTTTAAGAAAAGGAATATGAGAAAAATGAAAATTGAGAAAAACTTAGGAAAATAAATCATGAAAAAAACTTAGTAAAAGTCTTAGAAAATTGGTTAAGATAGTCAAAATTTAAAATATAAAAATAACTCACTTCTATATTGGAGAAGTGGGTTTTCCTATATAAAAAAATAATAATAAAAAGAAAAAATGGGTTAAGTGGCAATTAAATCTTGAAAAAATATATTGAATTAGCCACATAATAGGGGTAGTTGGCTGAGTGAATAATGATTAAGTTTTTTTTTTACTTCAAAATATATCAGAAACCCTTATGAGTCAATCAAATGGGATTGAAATAGAGATTTTCTTAGTTAAACAAAAAAAAAAAAGAATGAGGAAAGGAAAAAAGTCTCCATTTATAAATACCTTATGGTGAACTGAAGATGAAGACACCAGTATTAGAATATTATAAATAAAAAAATTTAGTGCTTAAATTCTCTATAGTAAGATCAATTCTTTGAAGAAGCTGCAAAATAAAGGAGGATGTATATTTTCGTTTCAATAATCCATCCAAACCACTTGTTCTCCTCCTCCCATATGTAAGATTTAGAGGAAAAAGTTCTACATCATCGTACCATTAAATAAAGATAAAATGTCAGTGTGAAAAAAAGATAATGAAAACATTACATACCTATTAAAAAGTAATATATGAAAAAAAAAAACTTTGTAGTTAACAGAAAAGAATCTGGTCAGAATGATTGTGGTATAGTAAGAAAAAAAAAGAAGTTGCTTTGATGAAAATGGAGAAAAATAATTGAAATGGGAAGAGAAATTTGGCCATTTATTTATGATCTACATTAGTCCTTGCAACACAAGGCTGCATAGGGCATCCTATATCCTAGTTACAAAGGAAACTTCCATACAAGACTTCCTAGGAGAAAAGGAAACTTAGTCAAATAGTAAATAGGTTTATTAATTATAATCAATCACTTATACATATGATAATGCTGACAGAATGGATACATAGTTTTTTAAGTTTCAAATTCCTTATGGATGGTTATAAGTAGTTTATATTTACATAAATTTAGTTTATCATAATATTTATTTAATCCTATAAAAAATCTATTCAACAAATCAGTAATTTATAAAATAATTAAAAGTTTTAAAAATCCAAAAAACAGGATTGAAGTTTCAAGAGCCTAAGGAGAGCTATCACCTAAAAAGACTGTCTTCAATATATATATATATATATATATATATATATATATATAGAGAGAGAGAGAGAGAGAGAGAGAGAGAGAGAGAGAGAGAGAGAGAGAGAGAGAGAGAGAGAGAGAGAGAGAGAGAGAGAGAGATGGACATTCAATTCTACATATATCTAATGAATAAGATATATATGCTAGGATAGGAAATAGAGAAAAATAGAAGATTTGTTTAGATTCTATTTATCAAGTTTTATTGTATTAGAATTTTCTTATTATTCCATTAGAAGTAGGATTTCTCAATCCTGCATTGAAATGATTGAGAATAATTGAGAGAAGAGATGCTTATAAATAGGTTATCCTAGTTTAGGTCTCTTGTGCCAGTTGGGGGTGCATAACTCAGATAGTGGGTTGTATCTTGGTATGATTTGTAATTTTCTTCGTGCAAAAATTACATAGTGGGAGGGTTTATAAATTTTCTCCGTGCAAAAATTACAATATGGAAGTTTACTCTTTCGGGTCGTGAATGTCGGTCTATGTTGAGACCGAACCACATTAAAGTTTGTGTGTTGTTTTATGTTTTCTCTACATATATTTTGTATATGTTTCCGCTATCCGCTCCCAACAAGTGGTATGAAAGCTAATTTGAAGGTTAATTCCAGCAATACAGTGCTCATCCAAAAGCTTAATACATGTGAGTTTCATAAATTAAGCTCTAGCTTGATTCGCAGAAGGGGATGAGGAAAGAAGGTGCAAGGGGAATAAGGCCATTTATTTACTCCACTAGAGGAAGTATATTCATTTACTTTTGTTTGGTAGGGGTGTGAGCTTATTAAATTAGATTTACTTCACTTTTGTTTGGTTCCAGTCAAAGTTGGAGATAAATATTTTTTATTATATTTAATTTACTATTATATTCGGTGTACGAAGTTAGGATTGTTGTAAATATTATAGAAGTTTTGTTTAGGATAGACCTGTAATAAATAATTTGTAAGAGAATAAAATGATCTTTAACATTTACATTTCAATCCGTATGCTTGTGCACTTGAGAAGGGCTATTTTGCTGAAGTGGAGAAGCTCCCTTTCATATTTACATCCCACCCACTTTTACATTACAATCAAACGATGCAAGTATATATGTCATTTACGTCATGATTTACATCCCCTCTCTGATTTTACCTAACCAAACTAGGGGTAACTCACACGGGATAGGGTTAAAACCATGGAAAGAAGAGGTAATTGGTTGGTAATATTTTTAATTATCGGTACAGTTATCGATCGAAATACAAATCGGTCGGGAAGTTTAAATTTTTCTAAACTATTTGTTTTCTGTTTTATATTTTAAAATTTAATATATTTATATATATGTATGTATTTTGTTGGAATGGAACATATATTTTTCATATAAGTATATTGCCATACATTATTTTTACTAAGTGTGAATATCCTGTAAGATTGATTAGTTTAATTATGATAGCTTGGATTATATAGATTAGCTTTATTCATGGTAGTCTTTTATTGCTTATGTATTCATATGGTAAGTCAGAATATTGTAACTTGTACATATTATGAAGGGTTAATATCAGGAAAGTCCTTTGAACTTTACCTATTATATTAATTAAGTATGCAAATTTTTTAAAATGGCAATTATGGGACAATTTTACTTTTTCGGTAAAATAAATTGAACAGAAATTGATGGAAAATGAGTGATGTTTGTGACGCTCTAATAAAATTTGGAAAACCAATTTTACTCTTCCATAGAAGGGAAGCTAGTCATCAAAATGGAGGGAAAAAATCAGAAGAAAAAAATGGTAAGAGTCTCTTTCTCTTCTTTCCCAAACTCTAAAAAACCATATACTAAAGCTTCATCAAACTATTATTGTGGCTTAAAAAAACCATTCTTTTGCTTGCAATCAACTGTAAGGGGTAAGGGGTATTGTAGGGATTAAAAAGTTCCAACCTTCAAAATTTGTGACATTGTCAAAAAAAAAATTCTTTGGCAAGGGGTTAATATAAAAAAAGTACCTTGAACTTTGCCCATTGCTAGAGTATCTTTTTGGTAATTTCATAAATTTTTATTTTCATATTTCTTTCCTCCATTTTGATGACCAGCTTCCCTCCTACGGAAGGTTATAATTGGTTTCCCCAATTTTATTAGGGCATAACAGACATTACTCATTTCTGATCAGTTTATATTCAATTCATTTTACTAGAAAAATGAAATTATCCTCTAATTGTCATTTTCAAAGATTGGGTACTTCATTGATATAGTAGCAAAGTTCAGGGTACTTTTTTGGAATTAACCCTATTATGAATATCAATATAAAGAAAATGTATGCTTTGTTGCTTACTCTTGATATCTATTTTCTTAACATGGCATGAGAGCCAACTTTATGGAAAAAACCCCACATTAGCAAGATGAAAGACAATTCTAGTGTCAAAATGGTGGAACAAACAGACGCGGGCAAGGATGAGAAATTGCCACCCTTTCCTTGACCTTCTCCGTTTCATAGTGTCTCCGATCTACAACCATATATAATCATGTCCTGTGAAACTCCAAGACTTCTTCTTTCTCATATCAAACTAAAATCGGATAACCATGAACAATGGGCGACATCAATACTCACACGCATGAGAGGAACAATGGGCGACATCAATCCTCACAACCGACTATTGATGGGTCGATGAACCGACTATCACGCCATTCCCTTGAATTGACTAATTAGGTTACGATGAATTCTCTTATTGTGTAGTGGTTCTTTAACACATTTATGCTTCAATTATCAGTTTCATCCCCTACGTAGATGATGTAAAGGATTTCTGGGACCATCTGAAAAAGCGTTTCTTTACTTGTGATGGGCCGAAGCTTTATGAACTAAAGGAGGCAGTTGAAAATTGCAAACAAAGTGATGCTTTCGTATTTGATTACTTCAGACAACTCACTCGCCTGTGAGAAGAATTTAAAATTATGCTCTTAAACAGATTGTTGATGTGAAGGTGTGACTTGCAATTAGATGACAGAATCGACACGCCATCGCGAGGATTAGTCAATTCTATTTTTCGTACTATTTTATCTCAAATTCTCAATATGAACCCCCTTCCTTCTGTCAATAGTGCATATTCTATGGTTATTCTTAAAGAGCCACATAGTTTGATTATTAGAGGAAGAGATGAACGTGCCTGCGCTTTAGTTTTTGCTGCATGTTCAAACGAAAGATCCTCTATGTTTTGTTCTGTTTGTGCAAAAATAGGGAATAATGCCTCAGAATGTTTTAAGATTATTGGCTTCCCTGAACAATGGGGAGAACAAGGTAATACTAGTATTGGGAAGAATTTCAATGCCGAGTCAAAATTAGCATCGGCAGGCATAGACGAGGTTGGCAAATGAGAGGTGATGGTCGCGCTGGAACTCACACTGTAGCTCATGTAGGGACTGTTGCTTCGTACCAAGCTACTCAATGTTTTCCTTCAACTAGGCCGCAATAATTATCTCGGGTCGTTTTAGAGCCAGCTACAACTTAGGCCGCACCAACCCTTCCTCCAGGACCAGGTCCACTTATACCCAATCCTAGCGACACTTCAACAGCATGGAATAATTCTGGGCAACTGCAGCCTGTGTGGTCTCATCCGCCTATTCAACTGCTAAGAACCTCTTTTGGTCTAGTTAGCATGCCATGTGGTGGTGAGGCCCACTGGATAGGTGCCACGTTGACTCAACCATCTGCTGCAACTACAGACTCAATTGCAAATTCGTTCCGCGACAATTTTTTAGTTGTGGTGTCTTGAATTTCGATTCTGGAGCTTCAAGATATACGGCAAGTTGCCAAAATATTTATTTGAGATTATATTTATTGATTATGTGTTTAAAACTTTGCCAAATGGATGTGAATTGTGGCTCATTGTGAAGCCATTATTTTTTTGAGTTCAAAATTATTGCTTTGGAATGTACTTTATATTCCGAATTTGATGTCATCTGATTTCCATTCCACAATTGCTCCACCAACATCCTACATATTTTGTGACTACTGATGATGATGTTTGTGTGATACAAGATCGTACTATAAGGATAGAGATTGGAGCAGGTAGATTAACCAATGATGTTTTTCGTTTTTCACATGCGCAGACATTTCATATTTCTATTCTTTCTTTTGAGTTCACAAACATTTAGGACACCCCTCTTTTTCTATTTTGAACAATATTAAGGGTGTTTCTTTTGATTCAATTACTACTTTGGATAATTGTTCTATTTGCTTTCAAGCAAAACATACACGTGATAATTTTCATTCTAGCAATACTTCTACAATTAATCCTTTTGATTTACTCCATTGTAATGTGTGGGGTCCGTAACGTGAGAAAGCTTCTTGTGGATCCTCTTACTTTCTGACTATTGTTGATGATTTTTCTTAGGCAGTTTGGGTTTTTATTTGATTCTTGATAAAATGGAAGTTCGTACCTACTTTAAGCAATTCTTTGCATTTATCAAAAATCAGTTTGATAAATTCATTAAGTGCGTTCGAATTGATAATAGAACGGAATTTGTTTGTTTTAAACCTTTCTCTCTTTAGAATAATATTTTTCAACAAACTTCTGTCCCTTATACCCCTTAATAGAATGGCTGTGTCAAAAGGAAACACCAATATATTCTAAATATGGTTAGGGGACTTATTCTTCAATCTTCTCTACCAAACAATTTTTAGGGTGAAAATATAAAAACAATAGTTTACCTTATTAATCGTACCCCTACACCCCTCTTGCATGGTAAAACCCCTTTCAAACTTCTTTTCTAAAAATCTCCGGATTATTTCTTTTCTCATGGTTTTCAGTTATCTATGTTATGTCCATTATTGTTACACATAAATTTACTTCAAGAAGTCGTCATTGTGTATTCGTAGGGTATCCTTTTGGTGAAAAGGGTGGCCCATCTATGATTTAGACTCCAATAAATTTTTCGTTTCCAGAGATATTATTTTTTGTGAGACCATATTTCTTTATCAACATTTTACCCACTCTTCTAAAAAACCAACCCAATTCTATTTTTGATACCCCGAGCTTCATGAATTATCCCATGTGCATGGGCTTCTTTCAACCTAAAGACCATTCTCGTTATTCTAGCCAAACCTCCAGCAAGCTCAGCGGCCCATCCAAAACTTCTCGGGACCTATGACCCTCCTTCTTCCGCTAACCCTCTTCTTCTTCCTAGCCCAGTCCATGCCGAACTCTTTTCTCCTCAAAACAAATCATCACACAGTCTAAATCCTTTCGTTGACCCCATTTCTTCTGTATGCCTTGTTGGACTACCCAATGGCCTTGACCACACCATGGTCCCAGCAGCTGTCCCCCTGAGCCTCATAGTTCCACCACTCGGGAGGGAGGGGGGAGGGGGGTTCTCCTTCTTCCCCCTCCTCTTCACCTCCTATAGAAAATCCCAATCTTTGTTGTAGTTAATATCCTCATCGTCGTCTTCTCAAACTTCATGATTAAGTTTGAAACATTGTGAACATGAAATTCTCCTGTCGGTCTCTGCCTCTAGTCCTCAATCTTCAGACTCAGATACGTGTTCATACCTTATATCACAATATGTTCTTGTCATAAATTCTCCAACGACTACAAAACTTTTCTTGCAGCTATTACTGTGGATATTGAGCCTTCTCAATTTTCTGAGGCTGTACCTTATTCTTATTGGCGGGAGGACATGTAAATTGAAAATACGTGTTAGAGCGATATCATACTTAGAGTTTGACCACTTTATCCCGAGGGAAGAAGGCCTTGGGCTGTAAGTGAGTCTACAAGATTAAACAGAATTCTGATGGGAGTATTGAGTGGTATAAAGCTCACTTGGTTATTATGGGGAATACGTTGAAGGTGTAGATTATCATGAGACTTTTGCTCTAGTCACCAAGATGGTAACTGTCTATACCTTGTTAATTGTTGCTGCCTCTCAGAACTGGGATATTCATCAAATGAACGTTCATAATGCATTTGTGCATGGTGATCTTTTTGAAGAAGTCTATATGAAATTAACCCCCGAATTCTCCAATGGGCGAGCAGGGCAGGTGTCCTAATTGCACTAATCCTTGTATGATCTTAAATATGCTCCTCGTTGTTGGTTTGCTAAATTATCTGAAGGCCTTACGCAAAGTTTTTTCGGCAATATCTCTTTCATTATTCCTTGTTCACTTATCAAACTTCTATTGTTTTTCTTTGCGTCCTTGTCTATATTGACGACCTCATTATTACTAGTAATATCTTGCTGCTATTTTGAGTTTAAGAAACATTTGACTCCTTATTTCATATGAATGACTTAGATCCTTTGAAATACTTTTTTGGGGATCGAAGTAGCTTGGAACTCTAAGGGAATATATCTTTGTCAACGGAAATATGCTTTAGATATCTTGAATAAAGCTGGTTTCTTTGGTGCCAAACCAGTGGACTTTCTTATGGAGCAGCATCATACTTTGGAAAAGGCCAAGCGCCCGTTTTTATCTTCTCCAAATCTCTATTATCGTCTCATTAGTCGACTTATCTATCTCACTATTACTCACCCAATTTGACGTATTTTCGTGCATATTTTGGCTCACTTTATGCACAAACCGCGTCAGGACCATTGGGATGCTGCTATGCGAGTTCTTTGATATGTGAAAGGCTCTCATGGATAGAGTCTTCTCCTTCGTTTTAACACAGACTTACAACTCCGGGTTTATTGTGGTTCTGACTGGGCGAGTTGCCCTATCACTCGTCGCTCCCTAACTGGATTTTTTTATCTCTCGGGCATTCCCCTATCTCCTAGAAGACTAAGAAGCTATACACCGATTCTCCATCTTTTGGTGAGGCAAAATATTGCTCTATGGCTGTTACTTATTGTGAACTCAAGCGGTTGCAATCTCTTCTCCACCATCTTCAAGTTCCATAGCTTGCTCCCTTTTTTTTCTTTTTTTTTTTTTTTTGTAATAATTAAGCAGCTTTGTACCTTTCTTCAAATCCGATTTTTCACTGAACGTACGGAACATATTCAAATCGACTATCCCTGTATTCGAGTTGAGTTTCAAGATGAGTTCTTCTCAATTGCATTCTCTACTAGATAAGTTGGGTATCTGCAATGTCCACGTACCAACTTGAATAAGGCGTTGAATGGAATATATACTTTCCATATATATGTTTAGTACACTGCCATATATTATTTTTACCATGTGTGTATATCCTGTTTGATTAGCTTAATTACGGTACCTGGGATCATGCGGATTAGCTTTATTCATAGGATTGCATGTCTTTTATTGCTTATGTATTTATATGTTAAGTTAGGATATTTTAACTGTATATATTATGAATATTAATATAAAGAAGGTAATTTTTGTTGGTAATTCGGTATTTAAGAGTCATCGACTTATCTGAGAAGGATCAGAAGGCATAAGACTCCCAAACAGCAGTACTAGGGTCATATGCGGTATTAAACCGCTCCTTAAGTGACTTGAATTTAGAATCTCTTACTTAACATGTCATATATAAAGTACTAAGTGAGGGGGTCAAGCTATTAGACCACACACCTCTTGTCAAAGAAAGGCAAGCTTGGCTACTTATTCTTGATATCTATTTTCTTGGCATATATTATTACAAAAGTTTGACAACTTTATTAGAGTAACTTATTAGTAGCATGACATCTAATTTGGAGGTTATATGCTCAAACCTTCCTCAAAACAAATCTCAACATTTAAAAATTTAATAAGGTTGTGGGATTGGTTTTGAATTGGAGTCGGATTAGGTACACCTAACCTTAATATACCTTAAGACTTACATTGTTTGTCAACAAAAATAAAATTATAAACTAGCCTAAATAAAGAGGAACTTGTACGGTCATTTCGCAGACTTGTAATCTTCCTGTGATAGATTCCTTTAGTTTTTCTTCGGAACAGCTCATGATTGAGTTGGAACTTCGGAAGAAAGAGATCATCCTCGTCACAGGACTGTCTATTTTAATTAAAGGCTGTGTGAATTGCAGGCTTAATATATCTATATCCCGGAATCTTGGGAAAATATATACTATATGTATTTGGTGGGTGCATTTTAAGATGACAATTTTTTAACCTAGGAATATTAATGGTGTCCTTAACTTTGTCATTTATCCATCCCACTCAATGACCATAAGATTTTTGGCTAGTACGATCCCCAGGTGATTGGAGAATCCAATCTGGTAAACCTCGAAAGCAACCATTAATTAACTTTTTGTACAATGCTCACTAATAGTATTATAAAATAAAATAACCCGACCAGAAACGACATGGATTCTCAGTTGGCTTCTAAAGTATTTATGTTTTTGAGCTGTTTTTAGTTGTTTAATAAACAAGAGATGGTTTACTTTTGTATACCAGAATAAATTAACCTTAACTTTTTTTTGACATTAATATGCAAGGACTCGGGACACATATATATAGTGCTGTTGATATACAAACAAGGAAAACTTGTTAAAGTTTTGGTTTTGGGTCTAACTCACTCTAAAAAGAAGTATCTCAAAAGGAGAAGAATTGTCTAAATTTATTAAAAATTCATTAATTATTTAATTAGTCGATATAAAATTCTCCTGTAAGATATTCTTTTGTAGCCTTTGGTCAAGGGCTCAGAAATAGTATGTCAACTCTTTCATCCTTTTACTCCATGAAGATAAATAATAAAAAGAGAACAAGAGCCTTTCGGGTTAGCTCTGAGTAAATGTCATACATATAATTCATTACCAAAGGGGAAATAAAATTTCATGCTTCATGGACAAAGCATATATAGTGCCTCAATGTACTTTTTTTTGTAAAACTTAGCTAAACTTTGGGGATTTTCTAAAGTTCTTTTGTTGAAGAATCTGCAAAAAAAACAAAAAAGTAATTTAGGTAGTTAATTTGGTCAATAATATTATTGTAGTCTTCCTTATAGTATTTTTAAAAGGGTAAATATATATATATATATCAAACACGTAATATGATTCTGATTTGGAATTAGAATCCACGCAGGATCTTCTAATACGGACGCATTAAAAGATATATACACTCACTAAAAATGTATTAAAGATATATTAGATGATCTCATTTATAGATACAGAATTCTCTATATATTTTTTAAATTACAAAATTTAAAACAACTTAACATAGGCCTAGTAAATAATGTTTAAAGAGAAGGCAAAGTGAGATCGAGTTTCAAGCTAAATACACTATGTATCGATCAACATTAATGATGAGATGATGACAATGAATCCAACAGAGGTAGTTAGATAAAAAGAGGATGATGTGAGGTTGTAATGGGATGGATGGTGGTAGAATACATTGTTCATATGGACATCTAATTAAGTTAGGTTTTTAACCTATACTATAATTACTCATGAATATCAGACCTAAAATACTACTATATAGGTCCACTTCTTCACAGTGAAAATATAGTCCCTACTCTCCCTATTACTACAGCATGTTCTGGTAAAAAGCAAGAAAAACCACCTTGTACCTAGCTTCAAAATTGTGTTCCCAATATTATTATGTTAAAAGTCTTTAGTTATATGTGACTTGATTAAGAATTAATTTCAATTTCTCTCTAACATACCCTCGAAACTTCAAAGTTATATATCTCTAAATATTTACCTACCATGTGTCAGTAACAACATAACAATTCATCGGCATCCTGCCTCTTACTACAGAGCATTCCCTCAGCATATTGGGTCATTTTTAGGGGAAAATCTTCCCCTCATTTTGTTTTTTTTTGTTTTTTTTTTTTGACTAAGCTGGTAAAATTGCGTATACAGTAAAAAATTCATAAATGATCCAGCATTTACCGGTAATTATTATCATTAAAAGATTATTTTATTATAGTGTATTATTTACCTTTCAGAACGACATAATAAAAAAGTCAAAAAATTTAAATAACTTAATTTTGATTGAAATAAAAAACCATGGTAAAAAAGAAGTATCATAAAGGTCATACAAGCCCTCACATCGATCAATGGTCTTGAATTGCCATATTGTAATATTACTACTAGCTAAATCAGTACACTAAAAGCTCTCATTTCTACCCATCTGTATCATCAGTTCTGAGGACCATAAACTGGCCTGCATGGACCAATCTTCTGGTTTGCATTGATGGAGAAGGTTTGAATAATTCCATTCTATTTGAATATGGCTTCTTGTTCTTGTTCTTCTTATCTTATGAAATCAAACTGTCAAAATTAAACATCAAGAAAAGTCATTTTTTTCGTTACATGTGAATTATTTGATATTTTTGTTGAAAAATAATTAATTTCTAGATAAATGTCGTCCTTGTTGAGTTAATTACTATTCGTCAACAATTCATGAATTCCATCCTTTCCATTCGCCCAACAATATGCATGCTTTAAAAAGTTCAAACTAGACTACCCTATTAGTCCAAAACCTACCTATATATAGTTCATCATGTATGAATATCACGGCACATAGCACGTTGACTATATGTCAAATCCCATGAACAATTTTTCCTATTCTGAGTTATATATGTAACACGTATTAATGTAATAATAATAATAATCAAAGAGAATGTTTTTTACAATAAAACCATCATCTCCTTGTCCTACTCGTGACCAAAAAGAAAAAACCCATATAAAAAGAGAAGTACTAGTAAAAGGTTTATTGTTGGTTAGTGGTCGTTGTTTACAAAAAATTATAAAGCAAAGTGTCCCAATATTTTTCTGAGTGGTTTTCTTTCTTTCCGAGCCTGACTCAGACACCAAATTTCAAATTTTAGATTTCAGAGTTGAGCAGATTTCGTCTGAGCTGATCTTCATCATATATATGAAGAGCAGAGAAGAGAAATAAAGATTAATGATCCTGCAGTTCAGTTAGTATGGTTGGGTAGGCGTATCTCCCGGTAGTCATCATTGAACAAATTTAGCCAAGAAAAGATCAGAAGTTCATTCCTCAACCTTCGGGATAAGTCCTTCAAAATCCCATTCCAATAATCCTGGATCTATCTATCCATCCTCTTCCCTCTCTCTCTCTCTCTCTCTCTCTCTCTCTCTCTCTCTCTCTCTCTCTCTCTCTCTCTCTCTCTCTCTCTCTCTCTCTCTCTCTCTCTCTCTCTCTCTCTCTCTCTCTCTCAATTCCCTCTCTACCCTTCATTTTGGATAAAAAAACATGTCTAAAATCAAATCCGAATCTTTAGACTGATTCGTAGAAGACTTCTATATAAATTAGGTTGTCTCTTTACTCTCTTCAATCACTTGTATTTTACATGAACCCTATTACTTCATCAATATTCCAATCTTAGTACTATTACAACTTTAATTACTACTCTTTTTAACTTTTTTTTTTTTTTTTAAATTTTTTGGAGTTATTGAATTGTTAATGGACTTAAATAGAGAAGTAGAGGGCAAAAGAGTACATGATATTTTCCGAGCAAAGATGATGTCATCATCAGGAGTAGGAGGAGGAGGAGGATCAGCTAGAAGAAGACTACTATGGGTACCTGGACCGGTCATAGTAGGTGCAGGTCCATCTGGATTAGCCACTGCCGCTTGTCTGAAAGAAAGAGGTGTACCAAGTTTAATTCTGGAAAGAGCAAATTGTATAGGTTCGTTATGGCAAAACAAGACTTATGATCGTCTTCATCTTCATCTTCCTAAACATTATTGTGAATTACCCTTAATGCCATTTCCATCAGATTTCCCATCTTACCCTTCTAAAGACCAGTTCATTTCTTACTTAGAAAACTATGCTAAATTCTTTAATTTGGAGCCAGTTTTTAATAATACTGTTGTTAGTGCTGATTTTGATGGTGGGTTTTGGAGGATTATTACTACTAATCTGAAGGATAAAATGGAGAATTGTACTGAGTATGTTAGTAGGTGGTTAATTGTTGCCACGGGTGAAAATGCAGAAGAATTTAAACCGAAATTTGAAGGTATGGATAAGTTTAAAGGTGAAATTGTTCATACGAGTTCATATAGAAGTGGTGATTGTTTTAGAGGGAAATCAGTATTGGTAGTTGGTTGTGGTAATTCTGGAATGGAAGTTTGTTTGGATCTCTGCAATCATAATGCTAGCCCATCTCTTGTTGTCAGAGACACTGTAAGTATATATATACAAATTTATATATTTTCAACTTTTCACTTTCTTGATCTCTTAATTAGATTTCATTAAGATTTCTTCACAATTTTAATTAACCCTTCATAGACAAGAGGTGCATGGTTGATGGCTCGACCACTCACCTAGGTTCCTCCTGATATGATGTCAAGTAAGAGGTCCTGAGTTGGAGATGGGTCGTGCCCCCATCCATCCCGGATTAGTCATGAAGATCTAATAGAGTAGTTGTTTGATGATCAAGAAATTAATATAGCTAAAAGTGGCATTAACAGATAAAATGTTACGTTTAATTAGTAAGGAAATGAGAATCTTTTGTTGGGAATAAAATTTAATGGAATTCTTTTGTACCTTCTTGAATTTCCATTGCATGCGTTGTACTTGGGAAAGTAGGATATGTGATCATTTCCATTCCATGTTAGTCTCTAAAGGAAACAACCCCAACCCCCCCGCTCTCAAATACCAATTGTACCAGCAAAAGATTCCTAGGTACCAAAATTTGGTTCATGTGACGAGCATTTTAGGATAGGAAGTAAACAAACTGTATTAATAGTTAATTTCAACCTTTCCTTAATGTCATTTAGTAAAAGTACCAAGATAATCTAAGGAAAATTGTTCATCATTACAAAGCTATGCCAAAGTTGGTTTTTTTTCTTCTTTGAGGGCTTCTAATTGGAAAACCCTTTTGGTTTTTGTGGTGTGTTGTGTAGGTGCACGTTTTGCCTCAGGAGATGCTGGGAATATCAACTTTTGGGGTGTCAATGAAATTGCTCAAGTGGTTGCCCGTGCAGATAGTGGATCAAATATTGCTTCTAATGTCTTGGTTTATTCTTGGTAACACAGCTCAACTAGGTCTCCACAGACCAAAACTTGGTCCCCTTCAACTCAAAAGTGTTACTGGAAAGACTCCTGTCTTAGATGTTGGTACTCTCTCCAATATCAGAGCTGGTAAAATCAAGGTAATTAAACCCTTAACCCTTCCAGAAAATCCATTTTGATCATTATTGTTGATTGCTTCTCAAGTTATCAAATAAAAATTACTTTGTAACCGGACCGGAAAATTATACTGGCTGGCGCTCCAGTATTTGTTCATTTTTTGAGGTTTTTAGAAATTGTTTGTTCAAGTTTAACTTTTTAACATTTTGAAAGTTTTCTTTATAACATAAATTTTTAGTCACTTAAAATTCTGGTTGAGTCTATGTTATAATACCGAATTTGTAGAGGCAGAATGGAAATCATGTAACTTTATGGTAGTGATCACAATCTTCCTCTCTTATGGAGAACATGCAGGTGGTCCGGGGATCCATAAAGAGATTTATGCGTAATGCAGTCGAATTTCTTGATGGAAAGGTCGAAAATTTTGATGCCATCATCCTTGCCACCGGTTACAAAAGTAATGTGCCCAACTGGTTGAAGGTACGTACTTCTAATTTCCTCATTTAACAATTTGCATATCTATTTTCGCCCTTTTAGGCGAGTAAATTTTACATTTTAATATAAACTTAATTGTTACATGTGCGTTTTAAAATTGAAATTTGTACAATTGTTCAGGAAAATAACTTTTTCTCGAAGATAGATGGATTCCCTTGTGAACCATTCCCTAATGGATGGAAAGGTGAAAATGGTTTATATGCAGTGGGATTTAACAAACGTGGTCTTCTTGGTACATCTATTGAAGCAAGGAAGATTGCCGAAGATATTGAGGGGCTTTGGAAACTTAAGTCTGTACAATATCGGGCATTTGGAAACTCCACTCAAACGTTACAAGCATGAACTACTATGAATAGTGAGTGATGTTATTTGATGAAGATATTCGGTGATGGTGAAAAATATTTGTAGCTATTTCTTTGTGATAGCAACCGTATTTGTTTTGTATATAGTTCTTCTAGTTAGTAAGAGGAATTTATTTGTAATTATTTGACTTTTTTCAGTCTTGGTCTTGTAGGCATCATTATTTAAGTAGTAACTCAAAAAAAAAAATGTTGCTTTTTCCCCCTTTTTGATTGTAGACAGAGGCATATTTGCCTAGAGATCATCAAAGACACAAGTCTTTTAGAAATAAAATGATGATCAAGATTATTGGAACATTTTGTTTTTAATTTTGTTTCTCTTATATGAAAGTCTTATTATTCCTTAAACATTATTCATTTATAAATACTGTTTAGGTGTTACAGGAAGGAAATGATAAAGAGGATATTATAAAGATTAGCTTATAAATTGATATTTTATAACGTTTTTAATATAGAAGGTGTACAAACTAATTTATAATTTATAATATGATAGAGGATAGTTGTATTTCTAAATAAGGTGTTATGGACGCAGATGTAGGCAACCTTGGATACTAAGAAATATGCCAAAATCGAGTATGAGCAATTTTAACGGTCCTTAGAACATTTCACCTGATCTCTATAATAATGCCTCAGTGACGATTTTATTTCTATTAATAGAGTATCAATAAAATAGACAGTTTCTGCCGTAATTGCCAATCAACCAAACCAGAGGCCAAAAACCGCCGGGGAAGCAAAAAAAGGTTGGCCTTTGCTTTCTTTCTGGAAAATAAGGCAGCTGCCTGCCTGCCTGCCTGCCCATTAATTTGCACTTCAATAATATTGTGTATCATTTTCTTGCATCTTTGATTTTATGACTACGATCACTATCCCATGCACTATATATGATGAATCTATTATCCAGATATTCTTTTTACTATATTTTCTTTTCTATTGGAGAGTATTTTCAATATATAAAAAAGGTATAACTAAAAGCTTAAAATCATAATTTAATATATTTTATAATCAGATACATTCACATAATTCATGGTTGTACACTTCTCCAAAGTCATATCATTTTACAAGCACATATATGTTTGTGGAATGTTATAACTTATATTATAACACTACCTCCTAAAATCTATAAATTAGATTATTTGATATTTTTTGATATAAGAAAAAGTACAAAGTAGTTAGATAAGTTTATGCTCTTTTTATTTTTGTCAAAGGAGTTAGATTTCATAGTGCAATATTTTTCAGCTAGATATTCATAATATCCCTAAAGGTATTAGTCTTATTACACTTTTTATAGAGGACAAATATAGTATTAAGGAGAGAAATTTTATTTACGATTTGAGGACTTCTTTCTTTTTAAACTTTGTAGTCTTTCTATATTTACTATCAATTAAAAGCAGTCATTCTTGTTTCCTTTTCTTGCTCTTAATACAAATTACACCAACATTTTCAATTAGTAGCGGAGTCAGAATTTTAAGGACAATATAAATAAACAAAACTCTATATTTTCGGTACTTTCGCTTTCACTTTGGTTGTAAGCGACTTGAACCACTTGGTCTCAAGTTAGAATATAAATTGACAAAGAGTCTTAACCTTGCAGAGTTGGCTTTGCGGATACTTGGATAGAAAAGAATTAAAAGAGTTAAATATAAAAATAATATTTAAAAGAAAGAAAAAATAAAGGTTATTAGTTAAATTAAAGTCAAAATTAAATTAAAAGTGACGACTAAAAATGAGGTAGCGTAAATAAGGAAAAAAAAAAAAAAAAAGGCGAAAGCTATTGTTTAAACTAAAGACAATACTACACAAAAAGTGAAAACTAAGAATGTGTGATATTGAAACAACAACTCAGCTTAGGATTTAAGGATTGACATAAAAAAGATTTTAAAGAGTATAAAATATTGATGTTAAATTCTCAAGATTTTTTAAGTAAAAGGTCACTGTTAAAATTGAAGTGAATGTAGACTTACTTAATACACTACATTATATTGAATTCTTCCATTTTAATGAATTTCTGTGCCCCACTTGCTCTATGTGGCTTCGCCATTGCTTTTAACTTTGGTTGGGTCTAAGGGCATATTAAGAGTGTATTTGGATTGAGTTTTTTAATTCGAAGATAATTAAGATTTTTTTTTAGATTTGATAGAAGTAAATTTTTATTTTTATTTTTTGAGAAAATATATAAGACGTGAGAGAAGAAAGTGGCAAAAAGTTTGATTAAAAACCAAATACACCCTAAGTTGTCAACACAATGAGTTCAAGAAATTAAACTTGGGCCGGACCGAACAAGAAACGGTTGAGATTCACATATAAACTAATTAAAAATTAATGAATCTTTTATAAATTTAAATAATTTTTTTATTAAAATATATTTTTTTAAAAATAAATTATGTTCAAACTTATATTTTAATAGAAACCAAAGGGAGTAAGAAGGAGCATTCTTCAAATGCCCCCTCTCTTAATTTTTTTAAATATAAATAATCACCTTTGAAAAATAAAGATTTGATTTTATGTATGAGATAATTAAGGTGATCACATTCTTATGCTAAAACAAAAATTTGGTTAGTTTTGGCAGTTTTCTGGAGAAGGGATCTTATAGCTTAGTACACTGAAGACTTGTTAGATGGTAGGATTTATTCCGACCGACTAGAACTTGATACGGTGACCCACGTTACAAAGTAGCGAATCTTAGCCCAGTTAAATGTAGATACTAAATTCTGAGAGAGAGAGAGAGAGAGAGAGAGAGAGAGAGAGAGAGAGAGAGAGAGAGAGAGAGAGAGGAAAGAGATTGGGGATGTATATGCATCAACATCAGAAAGAGTTTGTATTGAAAAAAACCCCTATAGGAAGAGGACCATTATAAGTTGAATATATATGGCCTACAAATAATTGATTTGGACCATCAAAATCTGATCATCATCATGGAATGCATGGTTATTTCCAAAACCTTTCCCTAGCTTGGCCTCGTAAGACTTTTCATTCATGGTTCTTGGAGGGTTTTTCTTGAATTGACCTGGTCCGAAAATAAGCTCCAGTATTATTTTCTACTTTTTTTTTGGGATGAATTTGCTGAGACTGAATCACATTAATTTTGTGTTGTTTTATTTCTTTTTTTATATTTTCAATATTCGTGACTACCTAATATTAGAGTTATCAAAGTTGTTTTAAATCATAACAATTAGTATCAGAACTAAAAGTATAGCATCTCAAAAGTTGAAGCTTCTAAATTAGGTGAAAATTTATTAGAGCTAACGACTCAAGAAAAAAAAAGGGAGAAACCTGAAGGTCCCAATCTAAAGAGAAAAAGAGGGCTAAGATCAAAGGTACCACCTTCTATACATCCTCTATATTATTTTTTTTAATTTGATATATTTTATTAATAAAATTTATTAAATAAAAAATATATTATAAAAAAATATGTGGTAGAAATAATAATAATAATATAACAGATAAATTATGTGCCAAAAATGAATCGTAACTTAAAATTCGGACCTAAAAAGAAAGAAAAGAAGCATTAAGTATGATATGAGCAGCAGTTTGCGTGACAAAGCTCACGAATCAAAGTGCAGTACAGAGGTGAGAAGAAAGGGTGCAAGTTGCAAAGGGTGCAAAAGGGAGAGAGGAGTGGTCCAGATATGCATGTGAGAGCCACAAGGGGATTACATGTCACGACTTCGGGCGCAGCTTTCTGAAGCTTAAGGTAATACACATGGTGCACATGCCTCTTAGTCATGGTTTCTGGTCCATATTCTTCTTCTTCGATTCATACAGATTATTACCTTATTTTCGTGGTCCTATAGTTAATGTATTTATTATGTTAAACTCTTTTTTCTTCTGCATCCCATTACGTACTACTATCACATTAGAAGATGGAATACTGATGCTGAACCGTCTAATTATTTCATTTGTCAACTTCACCATATATATATATATATATATACACTAACCTAAAGATCCGTGTAATGTACAGAAAAATTTTTATTAAAATAAAAAAAGGTAATTATATTTTTAAAAAAATTCGCATGTAATAATCTAAAAATTTTACTGTAGGAGAAACAACTCCAAATTACTATTACATAACACTATTACTATTACAAATTATCAAAAGGAAAAACACAATGAAAGAAAATAGAAAGGTACAATCTTTCTAAGAACAGAATACCAACAAGAATAAATGATAAGGCAATCTGCAAAAATAACACCCGATTAGTATAAAATAACCCCAAATCAACAATGAACGGTTTGCTTACCACCACCGCCGTGAAGCGGCCAACAGAAAATCAAAGAGATGACTGAGGAGCTGAAACCGCAAGGTTACCAAACCAGAAAACAGACGCCGAGCAGCGACATTGTCGCTTCGAGGCGTTGACGGTAAAGAAAATGATGATCGGGAGTTATAACCCTCAGAAACGGGCCTCAGCCGGGAAGGAATCACAGGCAATCTTCTTCCTCTCTCTCTCTCTCTCTCTCTCTCTCTCTCTCTCTCTCTCTCTCTCTCTTTCCTTACGGCTAACTCTCTAACCTCACCAACAGACAATCAAAGGTGACAAAGAAGGCCGATGAACAACAGAGAAACATAGAACACCGGAACCGAGAGAAGAAAAGCAGCAGCAGAGCCGAAGGATTAGGAGGAAAACCAAGAGTCTCGAAGACTCCAAAAGACAGAGAGTGGAGAGACAGTTCAGAGGAGGAGAGCAAGAGACTGCATAGAAAACGAAACAGCAGCAATAAAAAGAGAAGGCGGGCGTATCTTCCACGGGTCGCCAACGGACGGCCCGGGTGGCCAACCCCAACCGCGCGGGCATCCCTAAGACCCGGTCAAGAAGACAGCCAAAGAAACCTATTCCAAATGGGGCTGAGGCCCAATCATCATGGGGTTTAAAGAAGAAAGGAAGGTGAAATTGAGCAGGAAAAATAAGACAAAAATATTGGGAGAATGGGCTTATAAAGCCTACAATCTCCACCTCGAACAATATTTTTCCATCCCTGAAGGATGACTCACTTTGAGTCAAACTGCTTCCACATGAAGAAAGTCCCTGCAAAACATAAATTTGTCAGTGTTTACAATTTTAGTACCAAAATCAGCAGGATTATTATCAGTACTAATCTTATCTATGTCAACAATACCACTAGAGACCTTTTCTCTAATAAAGTGGTACTTGACATCAATATGTTTCGTCCATTCGTGATAGACCAGATTTTTACACAAATATAAACAAATTTGACTATTAGTGTAAATAATAACTTTGGAATTTAAAATACTTAATTCACTCAATATCCCTTGAAGCCACGCTTCTTTGATTGCTTCTGTTGCTGCGATATACTCAGCCTCAGTAGTTGACAAGGCAACTACAAGTTGCAGTTGGGATTTCTACGAAATGTAATTCCTGCAAGGGGAAAGAAATAAGAAGTAGTACATTTTCTACCATCCTTGTCACCTGCAAAATCAGAATCAACAAATCCAATGAATTCAAAATCAAACCAATTATGGTAGTGTAAACCCCGATCTACAGTTCCGTTTAGGTAACATAATAGCCACTTGAGAGCAGCCAATGATCTCTTCCAGGATTCGACATAAATCTGCTAAGAAGGCTTATAGAAAAAGCAATATCAGGACGGGTAGATATCATTGAGTACATGACTGAGCCTATGGCCATTCTGTATGGGATATTGGCCATATCTTTCTTTTCACTTTCAGTTTTAGGACCGGTTTTGTCGGAAAGTTTAAAGTGGCTAGCAAGAGGAGTTTTAACGGGTTTACAAAGTTGCATTAAAAATTTGGATAAGATTTTCTGAAGGAAAGACTTTTGAGATAAGAAAAGAGAATGATCAGGTCTATCTCTTGAAATAGTCAACCCAAGAATTTTGGATGCAACTCCTAAGTCCTTCATATCGAACTAAGATTTCAACAACGATTTCAGGACATCGATCTTAGCTTTATGACGACAAGCTATCAATATATCATCCACATACAACAATAGATAAATAGCAGAATCCACATCATTACCAGAAAAATAAAGATAAATATCGTAGTTGCTTTTTGAAAAATCAATTTTAGACATGAAAGAATCAAACCTCTTGTACCATTGCCTTGGCGACTGTTTAAGTCCATATAAAGACTTTTTCAAAAGACACGCCATATGTTCCTTACCCTTTACTTTAAAACCAGGTGGTTGACGCATATAAATGGTTTATTCAAGATCACCATGTAAAAAGGCAATTTTCACATCAAGTTGTTCAAGATTAAGATCATAGAAAGCAACAAGAGCAAGAACAATCCTAATTGTTTTGTATTTAACAACAGGAGAAAAAATTTCATTAAAATCAATGCCCTCAACTTGTGAAAAACCTTTTGCAACAAGTCTAGCCTTGAACCTAGGAGGTTCATTAGAAGACTCAGATTCCTTTATTTTGAAAATCCATTTACAATCAACAAGTTTTTGTTTTGAAGGTTTTAGAACAAGAATCCAAGTTTTGTTTTTGTTCAAAGAAAACATTTCTTCTTCCATTGCACGTAACCATAAAAAGCGATTGGGACTTTCAAAACCTAAAAAAAACATAAAGGTTCTTTTTCTTCAACATAAGAAGCAACAGCAAAGGCATATGATACAATGCAGGAGTAACCATACCGAGGATGATCCTTAGGTACTCTACAGACTCGATCTCTAGCGAGCTGAGAATCCCTAAGAACTTGGGTTTGAGCCTCAGGATGTTCCTCTTCCTCATCAGAACCATCTAGAATAGGGTTAGAAGTTTCAGGAACAAGAGTACTACTAGAAGGAGCAGAAGACTCAGAACTTGTTTCAGGTTCCTGAGGTGGCTCTAGAGGAGGTTCGGAGATAGTCTTCACCTTCACCGGAATGCTACTAAGAGAAGGAACACTCAAAAGAGTATCGGTGATAGTTTTATCCTTAAGACAAGGCATCTCTAACTCGTTGAAGATGATATCCCTATTGATGATAACCCTCACCCCTGGTTTACCCTTCAACCATACTCTATAACCCTTTACCCCACTAGGATATCCTATGAACACCCCCTTTCTAGACCTTGGATCTAGTTTTCCCTCTTTCTGATGAGCGAAAGATGCACAGCCGAAAATCCTTAAATCGGAAAGATTAAGAGGTTTACCATACCAGAGTTCTATAGGAGTCCTAAAGTTTATAGCTGTGGATGGAGATCTATTGATGAGGTATACAACTGTACTAAAGCTTCACCCCAGAACGGTTTTGGAATACCAGAAGACACTAACAGACACCGGACCTTATCTATAATAGTACGGTTCATCCTTTCGGCAACTCCGTTTTGTTGTGGGTTATGTCTAACCGTTCTATGGTGTAAAATGCCATGTGATGCACATAAGTCAGAAAACTTTCGGTTACAAAATTCAAGACCGTTATCGGTCCTGATGGTTTTTAGTTTATTTCGAGAATGATTTTCAGAAAAACGTTTCCATTCACAAAATTTTTCAAACGTTTGATCTTTGGTTTTTAAAAGGAAAAACCATACATGCCTCGAAAAATCATCAACAATAGAAAGGAAATAAACATTACCACCGTAAGTTGGAACCTTTTCAGGCCCCCACAGATCACAATACACATAATCAAGAGGTGCAGATGACTTATGTGTGCTGGTTGAAAAACGAATTTTATGTTGTTTTCCCAAAACACAGTGATCACAAAAATCCAAGAAATCGATTTTATCACCACATAAAAGTTTTTGTTTTTGTAAATGGTAAAGCCTTTTTTCACTAATGTGGCCAATCCTCTGATGCCACAACATAGTTTTCTCAAGGACAGTTTTTGAAACAAAAGCAGTGGAGTTGCAAACCGTTTTACCAAGAAAGATGTATAAAGTTTCCTTTTTAAAACCTTTTAGCATGACTAGGTTTCCTTTGCAAACATGCAAAATTCTGTTTTTGGATTTAAAAGAGAGACCTAGAGAGTCTAAATAACTGAGGGAGATAAGATTCCTACGTAGGTCAAGTAAGTATCTCACCTCAGTGAGTTTTCTAGTTACGTCATCATGCATTTTTATGAAAATATTGCCAATGCCTTTTATATCACAAACCTGATTATTACCCATTAAAACTTTTCCTTGGTTTAAAGGTTTGAATTCAGAAAACCAGTGTTTATTAAGTGTCATGTGGAATGAGCAACCAGAATCAAGCACCCAATGATTAACAGCATCAGAACATGAAGGAGAAAGAGAAACATACAAAACTTCAGAGAACATAGAGTTACCATCTGATTCAAAACCGTGAGTTTTTATCGACTTTATTTCCTCCTTTACCATGTTTACGTTGTTTCTCATCTTGGATTCGTTTAAAACACTTATTTTTCATATGCCCTTCTTTCCCACAATAAAAACATTTTACCTTGCTTTTCTCTCGTGATTTGGAACGACTTTTAAAATGATGACTTGGAGGTTCTCTCCGGTCAATCCTTCCTCTTACAAAAAGATTTTCACCATGAGATTTATTCTCTTTTTGCAAATCCAAATCTTTTAATTTTAAAGAATTTTTGACATCAGAAAGGGAAAGGTCATCTCTGCCATATTTGATAGCAGATTTGACATCAAAAGAATCAGGTAAGGCATTTAGTAAAATGACTGCATCATTTTCATCAGAGATTTTCTCTCCGACGTTTTGAAGTTCCAAAATAATTTTATTTAAATCATCTATATTTTCATAAAGTGATTTTGTCCCACTCATTTTGACATCAAAAAGCTGTTCTTTTAAATAGATTTTATTAGAAAGAGATTTTCCCAAATATAATTTTTCCAGTTTTGTCCAGATTTCAAAAGCATTGTCTTTTTCGTCAATTTCCCATAAAACATTATCAGTCAAATGCAAGGTGAGACAGCTATGGGCATCACCTAGTTTTTCTTTAAGAATTTCACCCTTCCAATACTCCAGATACTCTTCAGGGCTGCAAATAGCGGGAGCAATTTTATTTTGTACCAAAACTGCTTTTATTTTCCTCCGCCACCTTACAAAATTAGATTTGCCATCAAACCTATCAGTTTCAATTTTTGGAACTGACATGTTTTAAGGGCAAATAGGTGTAATTCAGTGGTTTCAGAAAGATGAAGGATTTGAAAAAGTTTTGAAGAAAAAAATTGTCCGAATTTTCCTTAAAACAGAGGAAAGATTTCAAAAGAAAAAAAAACAGCGTTGTTTGTTTTTAGTTCGTTTGATTAGGTTTGGTTTTGATTATTCAAAACAGAATAGCATACACAGAAATACCTAACCAGAAAATAGGAAATAAACAGAATAGCAAATAGGTAAGCTGAAACAGACAGATTCAGCAGTCAAAAGAAAAAGACAGAAAGAAAAAAAACTTTTGAAATCAGAAAGAAACCCACCAAGTCACAGATGCTTGAAATCTCTTGGACTCAAGCCAGGCTTGGGTTTTTATTTTTTAAAAAACAAGAAAAAAAAAAAAGAAAGACTGGAATACACCAAAGGGAAAAAGAACCAGAAACAGAAAAGCAATAGTAATCGTAGTAATAGCAACAGAATCGGCAGCAAGCCGTCACAACCGACAACCAAAAATATAGAACCGATGGCAAGCCGAAAGAAAAAAAATCCAGAAACAAGAAACAATAACTGGCTACAAGCCGAAACATACAAACAAAATAAAACCGGCCGCAAACCGAAAAGCAGTAAACAGAAACCCGGTGGCAAGCCGGATAAACTGAGAATAATAATAAAAACTGTAAAACAGAGAGAGTAGGAGGCACTTCATTGGCCGGATCTGCGAAACTTCTCAGATCTGAAAGGTTGCTATCGAACGCCGAAGCAAATGATCCGGAACCTCGGCTCTGATACCAGTTGTAGGAGAAACAACTCCTAATTACTATTACATAACACTATTACTATTACAAATTATCAAAAGGAAAAACACAGCGGAAGAAAACAGAAAGGTACAATCTTTCTAAGAACAGAATACCAACAAGAATAAATGATAAGGCAATCTGCAAAAATAATACCCGATTAGTATAAAATAACCCAAATCAACAATGAACGGTTTGCTTACCACCGCCGCTGTGAAGCGGCCAACAGAAAATCAAAGAGATGACTGAGGAACTGAAACCGTAAGGTTACCAAACCAAAAAACAGACGCCGAGCAGTAACACTGTCCCGTTGAGGCATCGACGGTACAGAAAATGATGATCGGGAGTTATAACCCTTAGAAACGGGCCTCAGCCGGGAAGGAATCACCGGCAATCTTCTTCCTCTATCTCTCTCTTTCCTCACGGCTAACTCTCTAACCTCACCAACAGATAATCAAAGGTGACAAAGAAGGCCGGTGAACAACAGAGAAGCATAGAACATCGGAACCGAGAGAAGAAAAGCAGCGGCAGAGCCGAAGGATTCGGAGGAAAACCAAGAGTCCCGAAGACTCCAAAAGATAGAGAGTGGAGAGACGGTTCAGAGGAGGCGAGCAAGAAACTGCACAGAAAACGAAGCAGCAACAGCAATAAAAAGAGAAGGCGGGCGGATCTTCCGCGGGTCGCCAATGGACGGCCCGAGTGACCAACCCGAACTGCCCGGGCATCACTAAGACCCGATCAAGGAGACAACCAAAGAAGTCTATTCCAAATGGGGCTGAGGCCCAATCATCATGGAGTTTAAAGAAGAAAGGGAGGTGAAATCGGGCTGGAAAAATGAGACAAAAATATTGGGAGAATGGGCTTATAAAGCCTACATTTACTAACTTAAAAATTAATATAGAAAAAATCTACATTAAATGTCTTGCTTTTTGATAAAAAGAAAAATATTATTTATTAAAATGATAAATATTTATTTAATAATAGACACAAACTTTTCCCATTTATAAAAGTTTTCACAAAAAATGAGAAAATAAAAGAATTTAAAAAATATATAAAGATTCATAATACTTTCGATTTTTTACCATAAAAATTTATAAATAATATCCCTTCTACTTGAACTTCACCTAATAAAAAAAAAAAACTCTTCTTTAGTAACTAATTCATTTTATTTTAAACGGGAATAAAATGAATTAGTCACTAAATATTTCCAACTATCAACACCTCCATTTTTATTAAAAGGAGATTGAAGAGTTATGATTGGTTAGTAAGAATAATTTGAGGATGAGAAAAACTTTCATATTCAATTCACAAGTAATTTACTTTAGTATTTATCGTGCTGAATGAAAATATCATCTCCCTTAAAACCAACCTTAAAACCAATGAAGTCTTTTACAAAATTCAGCCAAATTTTTTGGTATGCTATAATTGTTATATTGAACCTCTAAAAAAATTTATTCCATACTAAGGAATAAGAACACCTCAACTCTCCTACTCCTAATTTCTTTCCCAACCCCTTCCTCCACCCTCACCCCCTCCCCCTCCCCTTCAAAAAGAAAAGAAAAGGTCTTAAAATTCCATTTTAATTTCAATACAGTATTTGGAAAAGAATTAAAGTAAATATACAAATTTCTTACTTAAAAAAATCATGTGTTTTTTATGAGATAAAAAAATATACGTTATTGTCTTTAAAAATTGCTAAATTAACACAAAATTTTGTTTCATATTAAGAAATGATGCACTCCTAACCTCCTCACATCTCTTTGTTCCAGCCCTTCTTTCCCCCTCCAATCCAGCCCCCCCCCCTCCCCCCTCCCCCCTCCCCCGCCCCCCTCCCCCCCAATGCCCTTCTCTTCAGAAAGAAAATTAAAAAAAAAAAAAAACTTAAAGTTTCTTATTAAGTTCAAAGAAAAATTTTCAAAGAAAAGAACTAAAATAACTTTTTATATAAATATTTTATTAAAGAAATCTATTATTATCTTTAAAAAAACTAATTTGATCCAAGGAGGCTTTTTTCATGTTAAGTAATACACTTGGCAGACTAAATCACTTTTTTTTTTTTAATGTACCATGGAATAAAATAAGACTAGAACTTTATCCTTAAAATAACAAATACAGGTTTCTTCTTTAAATTCAAAAAACTTAATGTACAATGGAATAAAATAAGACTCTATTCTTAAAAATAAAAAAAAAATAAAAGAAACAGGTTTCTTCTTTAAATTCAAAAAACTTAATGTACAATGGAATAAAATAAGACTAAAACTCTATCCTAAATTTAAAAAAAAAAAAAAACTTAAACTTCTTTTGTAATTTTTCATTCAAAGAAAAATTTTCACGAAAAAAATAAAAATAAGGGTTCATACAGATATGTTCAAGAAAAACATGTGTTATTATCCTTAAAAAATGTTGAATTGATCCCCCTTCAAATAAAAAAAAAGTTAAGTTTTTTTTAAAAAAAAAATACACCCAAAACTCAAAATACTCTCACGACCTATGAGAGAAACTATTGTAGAATCAACTTATCCAAATTGACCCTAATTATAGTCTTCTACTCATCCTACTCCTTACTTCCTCCCCTTCTCCCCTCCCCCCTCCCTAAATGAAAAACCAAACACAAAGTTATTTATTATCTCAAAGAAATCAATGTACTATGAAAAAATAATAAGACTAAATTTATACACATTTGTTGAAAAAGGAAAAAAGAAAATTCATAAGTAATTATCTTCATAAAAAATAAAATTGTTCCATTGACACCCCCCCCCCAAATACATAAATAAATAAATAAATCCTGTACCCCTAACTTAGTTGAGGCTATTTAACATATCACATATCAAATAAAATTACAAAAGAAATTATCAATGCACATATCTAAACATGAGATTCATTAAAAAAATTTCGAAATTAAATACACTATTTATCTTAAAAACTAAAAATATGAATACTACATAGCCTCCTGAAGCTTTCAAACGAATAATTCTTCAATTCTTTTTGGAAGGAAAAATTAATTCTTCAATTTGTATCATATATAGATTAATTATGGGGGTCGATAAATCTAACTCGGGAATATGAATGTATAGCGCGAAAAAAATCATTTTTTCCCTCCTCTTTCCTACACTTTCTCTACACAATTTCTCTCTAACTTCTCTCTACTCCTTCTCCACTCTAAAACTGAAATCTTTAACATTGAACTTGTATTGGAGGTAGATATAGATCATTATAAAGAATTTATAGAAGAAAATATCAATTTAGATGTAAGAAAAGTTTAAAATTTTTTTTTTTTTCAAAACTAGTCTCGGATCGCCCGGACGGCGACCCGGACATGAGCGGATCGCCCAGATGGGAGACCAGCACATGTCCGAGTCGCTAGTCCGGGCGACCCGCTCATGTCCGGGACATCGGTCCCGGCTACCCGAGCCTTTTTTTTTTTTTTTAGGAAGAAAGAATTTTTGTAGGTATTTAGAAAACTTGAAACATGAATAACTTTGCGATCGGAGGTCCGTTTCACGCGTATGACCACTTGTTTTGATGGTTCTCGTAAAGATAAACGCAACGACATGGTCGAAAAAGTGATCTGGATGCGTTTCTGGGCAAAAAAATTGTCACATAAAGTCGAAAACTTTGACTGGGCATAACTTTATGCTCGGACATCCAATTAAGGCGATTCTTGTGGGCATAATTTTTCGAGATCTACGCATCAGAAACAGCTGAAGGCGGTTTCCACCAACCGTTCCCACAAAAACCTCTTATTTTCGTTTTAATTTACGCTTTTGTAATTTTCTAATACTTTCTCTCTTATTAACTAAAAAATTACGGTACTAATTTGAAAATTAAACAAAAGAACAGTCTTCTTTTTGCTCTAATAAAAAATATAAATGATTGAAGTTGGTAAGTATTGGAATTCTTTTTGCATGCAAATTTTTTACTTCGAAACGCGTCTGGATCACTTTTTCGACGATACTTTTACGTTTATCTTTACGAGAACTATCAAAACAAGTGGTCATATGCGTGAAACGGATCTCCGATCGCAGAGTTATTCATGTTTCAAGTTTTCCAAATACCTACAAAAAATTCTTTCTTCCTAAAAAGAAAAGGCTCAGGTCGCCCGGATCAGTGATCCGGACATATGCTGGTCGCCCATCTAGGCGATCCGCTCATGTCTGAGTCGCCCGTCTAGGCGATTCGAGCGCAGTTTTGAAAAAAAAAATAATCTCAACTTTTTTTACATCTAAATTGATATTTTCTTCTACAAATTCTTCACAATGATCTATATCTACCTACAATACAAGTTCAGTGTTAAAGATTTTAGTTTTAGAGTAGAGAAGGAGTAGAGAGAAGTTAGAGAGAAATTGTGTAGAGAGAGAAAGAGTAGGAAATATGAGGGAAAATAATGATTTTTTTTCGCGTTATACATTCATATTCTCAAGTTGAGTTTATCAACCTCTTAATTATATCTTTACATCTCTTTATTCCAAAAAATAAATAAATAAAAGAGTTCTTTCTTTTAAAGCATTTTAACTTAGCCTTTGTAGTCATCCTCAAATTTGTCTTTTTGTTTTTTATTGCTATGGCATTTAATTATCTTCTCATAAGAGTTGATTTTAAGGTTTCTTCTTCTGAAGTACTTGCGCTATATTCCTTAATTGGGGACACAAAAATTCATGCTCTTAAAAAACACCACTTTTTAAAAAAACAGAAAAAAAAAAAGGATGCCTATTTTGTACTTGTCGATCAATTTAAACTGCTTTAGTTGGGAAATTTTGCAAGAAAAAAAAATTACCTTACAAATTGATCTTTGGCTACTTATTTCTTATAGGTTCTTTAGAGAAATTTGTGTAAGACAGCTGCAAGATGACGAAGAAAAAGAAAATTCATTTTGGTTTGAATCACCAATTTTTTAGCTATTTGAAAAACTTGAAACATGAATAAGTCTGCGATCGGAGGTCCGTTTCACAAGTATGACTACTCGTTTTTTATGTTGCTCGTAAAGATAAACGTAACGGTATTGTCGAAAAAGTGTTCCGGACCAAAAAATTATCTCGTATAGTCGAAAACTTTGACGGGACATAACTTTCTGCTCATGTCTGGGTCGCCCGTCTGAGCAATCCGCTCATGTCCGAGTCACCCGTCCGGGCGGCGAGCCCCAGTTTTGAAAAAAAATAATTTCAACTTTTTTTACATCTAAATCGATATTTTCTTTTACAAATTTTTCATAATGATCCATATCTACCTTCAATGCAAGTTCAATGTTAAAGATTTTAGTTTTAGAGTGGAGAAGGAGTAGAGAGAAGTTAGAGAGAAAGAGTAGAGAAAATGAGGAAAAATAATGATTTTTTTTGCATTATACATTCATATTCCCGAGTTAGATTTATCGACCCCTTATAATATATATATATACACTAGTAAAAAATCTATACTATGCACAAGGATAGAATTTTTTTAATAACAAAATTTACTTATATAATATTTTTTTAAAAATACTATATATTATTAATAACAAAAGACTAACAATTCTTCTTTTCCATTTTTCAATTCCTTAAAAATGATCGAGGTTTTCTAAAAAAAAGTTTATTATCCAAGGAGAATAAAAGAATATGTAGTCTATGTTTTTTTTCCTCTTATACAATTCATAATTAATATACTTATACTCTTTTTTTTTTATTTTTTATATAGGTACGTTTAGGTAAAAGAAGTTGCTTGAACCTAAAATTTCTTACAAGAGTTCTTTCTACCCATTTACCACCTATATAAGGTGTTTAAAAATAGAAATATAAGAATAAAATGAAAAGTTGAATACTAAAGGAAAAATGTATAAGAATTCTTAATACTTCTTTTTTCTATATACTAATAAAAAATTAATCTAAAATTTGAAACTAATATCCTTCCACTCCAAGAAAACCCTTCTCCTTCCTCCCCTCCTAAAAAAAAACCCCTCTTTAAAATAAATAAATATAAGAGTACTATATGAATATAATTCATTAAAAAATAAATATGGAGGAGATAGATTTCTTTAATAAAAATATATTCTACGTGTATAATATTTTTATTTTTTAAAAAATAAATATTATTTAATTAAAAATACTATATATCATTTAACAATAATTCCACCTTTTTAAATTCTTCAAAAATCGATCAAGATTTTGAGAAAATAAAATAAGTTCACACCCTTCGCCCCTCTGCTACCCTTCCCTAAAATAAAATTAAAAACCTCATCTTTCTCCATACCCGCACCACCCTCTTCCCCATATTTTCCAAAAAAAGCCCTTCCCATACCCACACCGCTTCAAAATATATATATATATATATATATTAAAAAACCCAAAAGCCAAAAAAGAAGGCATGCAATTAGGAAAAATAATAAAATAAAGAAAATATAGCCCAAAAAAACTGATGGCATCTTATCGAAATAAAAGAGAGAAAGATAATTCCACTATGAGTTCTAAAAGGCAATTATCTATTGTAGATTGTATTAGTATCATAATACTATGATTCTAAGATGATAAAGAACTTGAGTTGCTAATAGACTATTTTTCATTGTATTGTCTTTGACTTGAATTTCCTGCAAAATAAAATCTTGGAAAACATAAATATAAAATCATGAATTTTAAAAATTTTAAAGGAAAATAAATGGTCTAATGAAGATATAAAGGAAAAATATTACATATGCTGGATAAAGAAAAATTACTAATACATAATGAATGCCTGAAAAAATAAATTAATATTCAATTCAAGAAGATTTCAATTAAAAAAAAATAAAATAAAATATAAATGATAGATTGACCTTTGATCATTTCCATCCTTATAATAACCTGTTTAAGGTAAACAAATAGCATAATTAGTACATAAATTAAACCTTCTAAAAACAAGTACCTAAACTAAACAAAAGAAATAGCATAAACATTGTACTGATCAAGCATTACCACTTATATATGTATGAGATAGTTTATATAGAGATAAAACTAATGTATAATTAGGTTGTTTGGGAAAAATCAAACCATCTGATGCTTGGGGTAGTTGTCTATCTAAATAACCACGAATATTGTTGTAGTTTATCTAATATTTTAAATTTTAAATAAAAGACTTAAATTTTTAAATAATTTAATTGATATAAAAGCTTCTAGACCAATTAACACTTTTATAATTAATTAAAAAACATAAAAATTCAGAAATTTTGATTTAGAGTATTTAGAGAATGAGAGAGTGTTGTAGAAACTAATTACTATTACAGAAGCTATTTACTATTACAAGCCAAAAACAGAGAAAAATAACAGCAGAAGAAATAAGAAAAATTATACAGCATTCTTTGCTCATGGCAAACAAAAAGAATAAAACTCCAGAGCTGCAAAATAATAAACGATTAATAGTAAAATAAAGGTAAAGAAATTGGAAGAAAAACTTACTACTGGCGCGGACAATGGCCGTCGGCGGGAGCAGTGACGGGCCGAGTGAGAGACAAGACATCGAGCAGCGGCTGTGAGGGATGAGCTGCATCGAGGCGTCGCCAGTGAGTGAAGGAGTGATCGGACCCTCAGATCTAGACCTCAACCGGAAATTGTCACCGATGCACCCTCTCTCTCTCTCTCTCTCTCTCTCTCTCTCTCTCTCTCTCTCTCAAATATACACAGAAAAAGGATCAGACAAAGATACAGGAAAGTCGACGGTCGCAGGAAGCCAATAGGCGGAGGAGAGCAGCGGCTGAAACCGCATAGAAGAAGAGAAGGAAAAGTCGGGAAAAACCAACAGTCGAAAAGAGAGAAGAATGAATCCCAAGAGAAGAAAGAAAAACAACTGCACCAGAACTGAGGGGGAGAGAGAGGGATTAAATGGGGAGACACCAACGGGTAGCCCGGGTGGCCAGGCCCAGGTCTGACCCGGTCTTTCTTGACCCAGTCAAAGGGCACCTCTTCTCCAGCTGAGGTCCAATTTCATCATAGGGAAAAATGGACTGGAAAATGAAAATATTTGGAAGACTTCAAGGCCCAATAGGCCTACAATCTCCATCTCGAACAATATTTTACAACTGTTGTTTGAACTTACCGTGAATCAAATTGAATCCAAGTGAAGGAAATCCCTGCAAAACATAAACTTGTCAGTGTTTACAATTTTAGTACCAAAGTCTGGAGGATTATATTAGTACTAATCTTGTCTATGTCAATTAAACTACTAGAAACCTTTTCTCTAATAAAATGGTATTGATATCTATATGTTTGGTTCGTTCATGATAAACCAGATTTTTAAATAAATGTAAACCACTTTGACTGTCAGTATAAATAATAGCTGTTGAATGTAAAACGTGTAATTCATTTAATAACCCTTGAAGGCAGATGGCTTCTTTGATCGCTTCCGTCGCGGCGATATACTCAGCCTCAGTAGTTGATAAGGCAACTACTGGCTGTAGTTGGGATGTCCACGAGATGCAATTACCCGCTAGGGTAAAGAAGTAGGATGAGGTAGATTTCCTACCATCCTTATCACCTGCAAAATCCGAATCAACAAATCCAATTAATTCAAAATCAAACCAATTGTGATAATGTAAACCCCGATCTAAAGTTTCGTTAAGATAACGCAATAGCCACTTGAGAGCAGCCCAATAATCTCTTCCAGGATTAGACATGAATCTGCTGAGAATGCTTATAGAAAAAGCAATATCAGGACAGGTAGATATCATTGAGTTCATAACTGAGCCTATGACCATTATGAAAGGAATATTAGCCAATCTCTTTTCTCACTTTCGGTTTTAGGACAGGTTTTGTCAGAAAGTTTGAAGTGGCTTGCTAGAGGAGTTATAACAGGTTTACACAGGTGCATTGAAAATTTGGATACAATTTTCTGAAGGAAAGACTTTTGAGACAGAAACAAAGAACGATCAGATCTATCTCTCGAAATACTCATCCCAAGAATTTTGGATACAATACTCAAATCCTTCATATCGAATTTAGATTTCAACAAGGATTTCAGATAATTAATTTTATCTTTATGTCTACAAGAAATTAGCATATCATCCACCTAAAGCAATAAATAGATAGCAGAATCAATATTATAACCAGAAAAATAAAGACAACTATCATAGTTGCTTTTAGAAAACTAATTTTCAACATAAAAGAGTCAAACCTCTTGTACCATTACCTGGGTGATCGTTTAAGTCCATATAAGGACTTTTTCAAAAGACACGCCATGTATTCTTTACCTTTAACCTCTAAAACCTGGTGGTTGACGCATATATATGGTTTCTTCAAGATCACCATGTAAGAAAGTGATTTTAACATCAAGTTGTTCTAGATTTAGATCATAAAAAGCAACAAGAGCAAGAATAATCCTGATCATTTTGTATTTAACGACAGGAGAAAAAATTTCATTAAAATCAATGCCCTCAACTTGTGAAAAGCCTTTTGCAACCAACCTGGCCTTGAATCTAGGTGATTCCTTAGAAGACTCAGGTTCTTTTATTTTGAAAATCCATTTGCAATCAACTAACTTTTGTTTTGAGAATTTTGGAACAAGAATCCAAGTTTTATTTTTGTTTAAAGATGTCATTTCCTCATTCATAGCACGTAACCATAAAACATGATTAGGGCTTTTCAAAACCTCAGAAAAACATAATTGTTCTTTTTCTTCCACATAAGATACAACAGCAAATGCATATGAAACAATGTAGGAGTAACTATATCGAGGATGTTCCTTAGGTACCCTACAGACTCTATCCCTTGCAAGTTGGTAATCTCTAAGGGCTTAAGCCTTAACCACAAGATGTTCTGCCTCCTCATCAGAACCTTCTAAAACAGGATCAGAGGTTTCAGGAATACTAGAAGGAACAGGTGTGCTACTGGATTGAGTAAGAATCACAAGATTGGTTTCAGGTTCTAAGGGTGATTCTAAAGGAGGTTCAGAAGCGACCTCCACAGGAATACTACAGGAGTGGGAACACTCGGTGGATTATTGGAGATGACTTTATCCTTAAGACAAGGCATTTCTAGCTCATTGAAGATAATATCCCTACTGATAACAACCCTCACCCCCGGTTCACCTTTTAACCACACTCTATATCCCTTCACCCCACTAGGATATGCTATGAACACTCCCTTTCTAGACCTTGGATCTAGTTTACACTCTTTCTGATGGGCAAAGGCCACACACCCAAAAAATCTCAAGTTGGAAAGATTAGGAGGTTTACCACACCAGAGTTCTATAGGAGTCCTAAAGTTTATGGTTGTAGATGGGGATCTATTGATGAGGTATACAGCTGTACTAACGGCTCCTCCCCCCCTCCCCCCCCCCAAAAAAAAAGGTTTTGGAACACTAGAAGAAACAAGAAGGCATCTAACTTTGTCCATAATGGTACATTTCATCCTTTCGGCAACTCCATTTTGCTATGGGTTATGTCTAACCGTTCTATGGTGTAGAATGCCATGTGATGCACACAAATCAGAAAACTTACGGTTACAAAATTCAAGACCGTTATCGGTCTTGATAGTTTTTAGTTTATTTCTAGAATGATTTTTGGCAAAATGTTTCCCATCACAAAACTTTTCAAAAGTTTGATCATTGGTTTTTAAAAGAAAAACCCAAACATGCCTTGAAAAATCATCAACAATAGACAAGAAATAAACATTACCACCATAAGTTGGAACCTTTTCAGGTCCCCACAAATCACAATGCACATAATCAAGTATTGCAGAAGACTTGTGAGTGCAGGTTGAAAAACTAATTTTGTATTGTTTTCCCAAAACACGGTGGTCACAAAAATCCAAGGAATCAATTTTGTCACCACACAAAAGATTTTGTTTTTGTAAATAATAAAGTCATTTTTCACTAATGTGGCCGATCCTCCGATGCCACAACATAATTTTTTCAGGAACAGTTTTTGAAATTAATGCAGCGCAGTTACAAACCGTTTTACCAAGAAGAATGTATAAAACTTCTCTTTTAAAACCTTTCAGCATGACTAGGTTTCCTTTACAAACATGTAAAATACTGTTTTTAGATTTAAAAGAAAAACCCAAAGAGTGTAAATGACTAAGAGATATAAGATTCCGACGTAGGTCGGGCACGTATCTCACCTAAGTGAGTTTCCTAGTCACACCATCATGCATTTTGATGGAAACATTACCAATATCTTTAATATCACAAACTTAATTATTTCCCATAAAAACCTTTCCTTGACTTAATGGTTTGAAATCAGAAAACCAGTGTTTGTTAGGTGTAATATGAAAAGAACAACCAGAGTCGAGAACCCAATGATCAACAACTTCAGAACATGAAGGAGAAAGAGACACACACAAAACCTCTGAAAACATAGAATTACCATCTGAATCAAAATCATGGGTTTTATTACTCCCTTTACCATGTTTACATTGTTTTTCATCTTTAATCCGTTTAAAACACTTGTTTTTCATGGCCCTCTTTGCCACAATAAAAACATTTTACTTTATTTTTCTCTCGTGATTTGGATTGCCCTTCACTTTTAAAACGGTGACTAAGAGGTTCCCTCCGGTCAACTCTTCCTCGCACAAAAAGATTTTCGCCTTGAGATTTATTTTCTTTTTGTAAATCCAAATCCTTAGATTTCAAAGCATTTTTAACATCGGAAAGAGATAAACCATCTCTGCAATATTTTAATAGCAGATTTAACATCGTTAAAAGATTCCGATAAGGCATTTAATAAAATGACTGCAATATTTTCATCAGAGATGTTTTCTCCAACGTTTTGAAGTTCCAAAATGATTTTATTTAAATCATCCATATTTTCTGAAAGTGTTTTTGACCTGCTCATTTTAAAACCGAAAAGCTGCTCTTTTAAATAAATTTTATTTGAAAATGATTTTCCCAAATATAGTTTTTCCAATTTAGTCTAAATTTCAAAAGCATTGTCTTTTTCATCAATTTTTCGTAAAACATTATCAGTTAATTGCAAGGTGAGGCAGAATCACCTAGTTTTTCTGAAAGAATTTCACCCTTCCAAGATTCTGGATACTCTTCAAGGCTACAAATAGCGGGTGCAATTTTTTTTGTACCAAAACTGCTTTCATTTTCCTCCGCCACATTACAAAGTCAGATTTGCCATCAAACTTGTCAGTTTTAATTTTTGGAACTGACACGTTTCGAAGGCAAATAAGTGTAATTAAATGACTAAGAAAACTGAAAGATTTATAAAAAAAAAAAAGTTTTGAAAGAAAAGAATAAAACTACCTGGTATTTTCAAAAAATAAAAATACAGTTTCAAGAAAAATGGCGTTGGTTTGTTTTAGTTTGCTTGATTTGTTCTGCGTGTGTGTTTTTTTTTTATAAAAAAAACGGCGCAACAACGTGAAGCACAAAAACCAAGAAACAACAAATATAACTGAAATAATGAGAGTCACGGTAGCAACAAAAACTGCCTTACCACCAATCAGAAAAAGACAAAACAGAGGAAATAATAATAAAAACATAAAACATAAAAACACACCAAGACACAAATACTTGAAATCTCACGGATTCAAGCCAGGCTTGGGTATTGTAATTTTTAAAAAAAAAAGAACAAAAATAGAACAGGAAGAACACCAGCAGTAGAACAGTAATAGGAGGAAAACAAAAAATAATAATAGTAAACAGCACAACTGAATAGAAACACAATTCAGCAAGAAGAGTAGCAATAGTCATCGGCGACAAGCCAAGTAACAGAAAAGAACAAAAAAGCAGACGAAACGGCGGCACGTCGGAAGCAGAACAGATAACTGGCGGCAAGCCAAAAACACCAAAAACAACAGCAGTAATCGGCGGCAAGCCAAGAAAAGAAACAAAAAACATAAAAAGTAAAAATAACTGAAATAAAAGAAGAGTGAAGGAGAAACTTTTTTGGCCAGATTTGAGGAACTCAACAGTTCCCTCAGATCTGGTATCGTCGATGGTTGCCTGCGCCGATGAGCCGAACTGCGGCTCTGATACCACTTATTGTAGAAACTAATTATTAGTACAGAAGCTATTTACTATTACAAGCCAAAAATAGAGAAAAATAATAGCGGAAGAAACAAGAAAAATTATACAGCCTTCTTTGCTCACGGAAAACAAAAAGAATAAAACTCCAGAGCTGCAAAATAATAAACGATTAATAGTAAAATAAAGGTAAAGAAATTGAAAGAAAAAATTACCACCGCCGAGGACAATGGCTGCCGGCAGAAGCAATGACGAGCAGAGTGAGAGACAAGACGCCGAGCAGCGGCTGTGAGGGATGAGCCGTGTCGAGGCGTCGTCGGTGAGTGGAGGAGATCCGACCCTCAGATCTGGACATCAACTGGAAACCGTCACCAGTGCACCCTCTCTCTCTCTCTCTCTCTCTCTCTCTCTCTCTCTCTCTCTCTCTCTCTCTCTCTCAAACATACACAGAAAAAGGATCAAACAAAGATCCAAGAAAGCCAATGGTCGCAGAAAGCCGACAGGCAGAGGAGAACAGTGACTGAAACCACAGAGAAGAAGAGAAGGAAAAGTCGGGAAAAACCAACAGTCGAAAAGAGAGAAGAATGAATCCCAAGAGAAGAAAGAAAAACGACTGCACCAGAAACGAAGGGGAGAGAGAGGGATTAAATGGGGAGACACCAACAGGCAGGCCGGGTGGCCAGGCCCGGGTCTGACCCAGTCTTTCTTGACCCAGTCAAAGGGCACCTCTTCTCCAGCTGAGGTCCAATTTCATCATAGGGAAAAATGGGTTGGAAAATGAAAATAGTTAGAAGACTTCAAGGCCAAAAAGGCCTAGAGAGAACTCTAAATCCAAAAGCATCTTCTATATTATATATATATATATATATGTGCTAGCTTTACATATATATTCCTATGTAATTATACAATTTCAAACAACTCTCTTCTAAAGTTTGTTCTGATCATAGTCGAAATCGTTTAATACACTCACGTTATAGTAATTTTATTAATAAAAATCTTACAGATAATGCATAGTATATTAGAATATGTATAACAATTCTAAATGCTCTGCTTATGTTTAAGTGCAAAAATTTACGGATGTTTATTTAATTTAATTTAATTTAGGAAAAATGGTCAAAATAGTCTCAAAATTAGGACTCGGCATAATTTCATCCAATAAGTTTATTTATAACAATTATATGGCCCCTAAAGATTTAGGGTGCTTCTGAAAACAATATCCAATCACTTTTTAATATGAATTCCCACAAATATCATTCATGTGGACTTCATATGAGCTCCTTTGAAGATAAAATAGCCATTATAGAAAAATTCTAGTTTAAAATCGTAAGAGATTTTATTGGCTAAAACTAACTCTAGATATCAATTTGTTCATTTTTTTCTAAACATAATTAAAACATCCAAGATATTCGAAGAGCACATATTTTTCCGTTCAAATTTTAACATCAATTCCAAAACTTATGAAGTAAAATTATTTTTTAGTTGTTTTAGAATAGAAAAAATTAGTAAACTAAATAAATTAAAATAAAATTAGAAAATAAAATAAAAATAGGTAAAAAGCTAAAATATAAAGTAAAATAAAATAAATATTGATATCCTTCTCGAGGCTCATTGTTTTGCTACGAGCACCACCTCTCGTGGTCAAATTCCATCATTTTTTAAGCTTTTTGCCGTTTCTAAATTTATTTACTTTATGTTTACTTTCTTGGACCAAAATGGCGAAATCTCTCGCCCTCAGGGCTCCCACCAGACTGCCTTACGCTCAGGTGGAGGATGTAAATCATGGTAACTCAGCAGTCCTGCAGACTGGAGGCCAGGACCTGGTGCGCACAAGGAACCACCTCCCACATTGGAAAGATTGAAATTCCTACACTGCCGCTGCTAGGATTCGAATCTTGGCTCTTGGACCAACTCTACAGCCCCAGAACCAACTGAGCTACACCCATGCGGGCTATTTATGTTTACTTTCTATTTTTATTAGTTTTATTTTTATTAACATTCTTCTGATTTTGTTCTACTTTATTTATTTTATTTTTCTTTTTATTGTTTTCTTGCCCTTCTTTTTTTATTTTATAATATAATACATGTATTTTTTTATGCTTAAAACCATATTTTCTGATATAATTTTTTTAAGAAAAATCCCTTTTCCTTTCCCTTCCTAGTTCTTTGATCCCAGAAACAAAAAGGAATGTCTTATAACAAAATAGAAAAGATCATGTTAATAATATCTTATTCATTAAAATTTCTTCACTTATAAAAATAAAATATCAAAATATTAATCACAAAGACGATTTGGAGTAATATGGTACAAAAGGCTCATTAATTTTTTTACTCATAAATTGAAAATTTTTATTATGAATCGAGTTTATGAGTGAAGATATGAATTTTTTGAACAGTATCAGTTAAGTCACATCAGAAACATGATTAATAATTTGAATCTTTTGTTTAAATAATTACTTTTATTCAAAACACATGTTAATACGAATAAAATATATTAATATGCTTATCAGTTTAAATATAATAAATTTATAGAAAATTTAAAGGATTAGAATTAAAAAATTAAATCATAGTCTTAACGTGTGCTCTCGTGACGGGGGTTAAAAAAACCCAAACAAAAATATGACGGTTCATATATACAACAAGTTAATTCAAAAGATTGGGTGGTCCTTAATGCGGAAGGAACCAAAGCGTTAATGGGAATTACTAGAGTTGGGTGTACTTGGTAGAGAATTATGGTTGGAATATGCTCGGATTCTTATACTATGATTGGTGGTAGGAATCGGGTGGAAAGGAATCGTTTTTCTAACTCTTTTTTTCATTTTAATATTTAGTATTGAAATTATAATTAGGAATAGTTTTTTTACAGAAAAATCTATTTCAGGGATAAATTGGAAAAGTCTTTCCACATCAAAACTTATTAAAATGTCTTTCTAAGGAAAGTGAAAAATGAATTTTTTAAAAAAATATTGAACTATCAAACCCTCAATATATTCATATAGTGTACCCAATTAAGAAATATGACATAAACTAAATCTTGTCATAGAAAAAAGTTTATCTACCATCTCTTATAAATAAACTAGAGGAAAAGGGGCACAAAGCAACTATAATCATCGGTCTTAATCCTTAACTCAAATTTGTTCTTCACTATTGATAACAATGAGAAAATTGAATGGGTGAAAATGATAATTTTATAGTTGTTTAATTTCTATATATCATACTTTCTTTTATTTG
This sequence comes from Catharanthus roseus, assembly GCA_028651295.1. NCBI lineage: Eukaryota > Viridiplantae > Streptophyta > Magnoliopsida > Gentianales > Apocynaceae > Catharanthus > Catharanthus roseus. Next base: position 2,091,108 of record JAPQWS010000087.1, read on the forward strand.
ATCTTAAAAAGGGTTTTTGTATTACCGTTTTTAATTTTATATATGAATATTTATATTTCAACAAAATATTTGGTCTTCTTTTAGTTTTAATGTGTTAAAATAGGAAAAATATTTTATGCTGAAGAGTATTTAGGTTATATTATATATAATTTTATTCTAATTTCACATAAAATAATAATTTTTTTAAATAAAGAAAAGAAATTATTCTTCTATTTTTACATTTTTCTTCCAAATATTAAAATGAAAAGAAGATTCCATTTTATTCAAAATGAAAAAAGATTTGAGATAATAAAATATTTTATTTCATATCATTTTACTGTATCGAAAGTGCTTTTAGGAGCCTCATGAGCCGGCAACCCAAAGGGTTTATATTTGGCAAAAGTGTCGAATGGAGTAGTGAGATAGGGTGGTGCTTTAATTTATAAGGAGGATATGAAAGGGGCAAGACATGCAGGCGCAACGCAAGAACCTGACGACTCATTACAATTTAGAATCAGATAGCTTTGGTTTTGTGGGAAAGGAGAAACAAAAAAGTCGAGAGTACCTTAATGGAAGTTGGAAGATACAACATCTCTTCAACTGGATAGTTCGCCAGGTGTAAATGACATGAGTCGAGTTCGAGTTTACATTGACGCGAACTTAACCTGATACTTTTTTAATCTGTTCGAATTCAATTGAGTCTACATTCGAGTTCGAGTTCGAGCTCGAATTTGTATTTAATGTTTTTAAAGGTATATTGTATTTAACAATTAATAATAAACAAAAAAAAAATTATATATATTAATTTGACGGACTTGACGAATTACTAAGCTAGTGTTAATGAGACTCAAACTCGAGTTTAGCTTGAATTCGAATCGATCTTTGACCAAACAGTTTACTAACTTGACTTATTTACACCCTTAGTTCGGCCAGTTTGAATACTTTGAATAGTATGAGTTATTTTAGTTATTTTGATAAAAGATGAATATATCACTTGATTACTATCTTGTAATTGTTACATACGATTTTAAATGTAAAAATTATGAGTCAAACTATTCCTCAAAGATTGAATCTAAATTAATTAAACCGGTAAAAAAAATGTTAATAAATTAAGATGGTATATGTTTAGATATTTTTTTTTCTCTTCCCTTAGGGGGAAATGGATTATGGGGACCGCCATTCCTCACTTGTGCAATGTGCACTAGTTACATTGTCCCATGGAGATGGAGTGGAGGGGTTCCACTTGAACATTCCTGGACTCAGACCTGCATCATGTTGATGTTGTTGTTGTTGTTGTTGAGGAATGATCCCAAAAGCAAGAGTCTCTGCTGGCCGGATACCCTTGAGCCATTGACTCCAGTAGTCTTCACCTTTTTAATGAGTGCACTTACATTTTTTGGAGATTCATCTAGATATTTCGATTTCATGGTGAAATATAGAAATATTTACGATCATGGTCTCGGAACATTAGTCTTGTAACATTCATCATCAATCATTTTATAATTATTCCCGTTATTATAAAATGAATGTGTCAAAATCACAATAAATCCTTAGATTTATATTTGGCAAAAAATAACTATTGTGGTTTCAAAATCTCAATTTGCGTATTTTATTAATTACACAAATTTTTCTCAGTTATTATAAACTTAATTCTTCTTATACGTTTACAATTTAATCGTAATACAGATTTTAATTAAATCTTTGGTAAAAAAAAAAAAAAAAATCGTGTCCCCCATATATCATTATTTTAAAGGCAAATAAAAAACTTATTCAATGCTTCATTCAATTTCTTAATTAAGATCTTCAAATTTATTATATTGAAATTTGTGATATTATTTTAGATAGATAGAGTGTGAAATATTTTATTGTTGATTTTAAATTTTTTTTAATATTGTGTTATAAAATTCTGCTTGTTTTATTTGATTTTGTCTTTAGAATTATAATGGTATGTAAGGTTGCACGATTATTTTTTGCAAGAGATTGAATATGGATGTAATGATGGGACTAAATTCTATGCACATAGAAATATGGAGGCTATAATGACTAAAAAACTTGTAAGTCAACAAAATAAATATGAGACATAAGTTTTGATAGTATAATATAGCTATTGTTGCACTAAGATTTCTATTTAGACCTCAGTTCATAATCTAGGCAAGATAAAAGTATGTTTAGTGTACCCTAAAAAATGTCCAAAAATTAGCTATATATATAGTTTAATCCTTGACCAAAGAAGCAACTTAAGAACCTTTGAAATTCTCTTAATTTGAAGACAGAAATTGCTCTGTGAGCTAATTCAAGAAAGGTTAAAAGAAATCTAAAGCTGTAATAATTATAAGAAAGCCATTTAAAAAACTGGAATTAAAAAAAAATTGAAATTTGTATTTTTGAATTTAAGAACATAACGGCAAAAAGTAACTAAAAACTAAGGAAAAGTAAAATATATATATATATATTTCTCTCTATGATTTTATGTGTGTCATGTTTTTAAGTGGTTAATTCTTGACTCTCAACTTGCTTGATTGAACATATATCACAGTCTCGTGTCCAGCTCTTAGATCCTTTGACCTAACTAACTTGAGACTTTTCTTTACTAACCGATCAATTTTTTAACTCGTTAAAATACGCATTTTTTTAATTGTCAATAACTATTTTTCGTTATTTTCTTTTTACTTTTATATCATTTAAAACCCATTACACTTATCTCATGCAAAATGAATTATTTGAACTTCTCTCTCCTGATCCTGATTGATAAAGGGTTACCACTTCTTAGTCTTGGTCGTTTTGGTAGGTTATAATAACTCATGGTTTCCTATGTATCTCCTAATATGCAATACAGAAACAGGAAAAATAAGAACGAAAGACGAAACCACTGAGTTCCAAAATGGTGCTTTGATTTACCAATAAGCTCAGAAATGGACAGAATTACAAGGTTAAACCTTAAATTTTTAGTACGTAAAATAATAAAAAAAAACCACGTGTTGATATAAAAATGACAAAGAATCTTTAATTCCCCGGCCGGCCCTAATATAAGTTAGTCGAGACAAGAAACCATGGTGGTATGGAAATAACAAGTGAGCCACTATCAAAGATTCAAAATGTATCCCGGTTTTCACTTGATCACCAGGTGGAGAAGGAGGCACAAAACAAATTGCTATGACATTTTATGTAATAATAATAATTGGAGAAATTGGTAAATAATTATTAGAAAAATTAAATAATTATCTCTATGAAGTATTTATGCTTTTAAATTTGTAATTATGAAGTTATTTTAGTATTTTATGATTATAAAATTTTTACAAGTTGCACAAAATGACAATGAATATGATCACAAATTCAGCGACTTTTTACACATGACTATCATGTGTTGCTACTATAAGCGTAATTTTGTCCTTTTAGAAAACTAAACGAGATGTGTTTTACTCAACATATGTTGTCAGGTGGGTTGAGTTTAACCTGTATTTGACCAAAACAAAATAGATTATCATTTGAAACTAACGGGGGCCTTCTGAAAGGTCAAAATTGTCTTACAATAGCAGCATATGCTAGTCACATGTGAGAAGTTGCCACATTCCGCCATGATATTCATTAATTGATATTTTCTATAACTCGTAAAAATTTTATGGGCATAAACTACTAAAAGAATTTATGATTACAGACTAAAAACATAAATACTAAATACTTTATGGGTATAATTTACTAATTTCTCTAATTATTATTAAAATTCATCAGTAATATTTAAGATTCTTTTTCATGATTTAAAAGTTAAATACAAATACATTATTAATATAAATATTTTTTAAAAAAAGTGTTAAAAGACATTATATTTTCTCAGCCTGTTAACCCAAGTACAATTCAAAAACCTAGACAACACCTACAGCTCCTACTTGATAGCCATCTATTATGCCAAAATAGATAGTCCAATAGTGACATGAACAATTGAGCTCATACTTATATAACATACAAACACTCCATACATATTCCATGCGGATAGGAGTTTTAAACTAACCTCATTAAGACCTTAGATAACGGCCTAACTAGCGGCAAGGACGTAGTCCAGGACCAGACCAAGGGTGTGTAATTCTAAAGGTGGCTCCCATCACACACAGTATAGTACTTAGGTTCCATATGTACGATTCGTAACCATACTCTAATCGATACGATAATATCACGCCCCGCGCCTTTGGATTCGAGACCGCGACTCATAAGTTTAGCAGCACCCATAGCTCCAACTTAACAACCATTTTTGCTATACTAAAATAGATATCCACAAAGATTTCATGAATACTTATACAACATGCAAATACTTCATATATATCTCATTTGTGACAAGTTTTACACGACCAACCAGCAAAGCCACAACCACTTCAACATGGGCGTAAGACTCCACTGAAGTGGAAAAAACTATATGTGAGGTAATATATTAACTAAGATGTGTATTTGTTCATATTTTAATTGTGATTCTATTTGCTTCTAGTAGTTGGTTATTACCGATGGAAAATCGATAGAAAAATGACCATCAGCCTTTGTTGTTGGTAACAAAAATTTTCGACGGGCTTTCGTCAGTAATACTTATACCTGACAGTGTTCCTGACGGAGATATTTTGTTTCGTAGGATTTCACCAGCCGACGCTCCTGTGCTATCGGTAATAAATTCCGATGGAAGCAAAAATCGTTGGTAACTAGTACCAAGGGCAGTTTCTGACGAATTAGACCGTCAGTAAAGGATTAAATAAAAATTTATTTCTCACGACCCGACCGTCAGTATTTTGTCAGTAATTATTTTTAATATAATTTATACACAGACACGAAACTCCCTGAAATACAATAAACCCAACAGCATCCATAAATATTGATGAACTAAAGTTCATACATAAAACATGAAACTCATAAATCATCCATAAATTAAAATTCATACATAAAACATCAAATAAATATAAAATGTACAAGTATCAAACATCCTCATGACCCCTAACATTACTAGAGGGTGGGAGGAGTGGGGGAGGGGGATTAGCGGTGCTAGTCCCATAGCATCAATAGTTGGGGGGGAGGGGGAGAGGGGGAACTAGAGAAAGATGGAACTGGCACCTCGGAGGTCCCGCTGCTGCTGCAATCAATGAAATGTTGTCGGTGGAAATGGTAGCCATAGCATCTCTGACGAGATCCATTATTGGTGACATAAGGGTGTATGCCAAGTAGTTTTGTTTAGTAAACCGCCTCATGTACTCGTCGATAGTAGCAGAGACGCTTGAAATATCAGCCTCCACCATTCTCATCAGCCCTCTGCTCCGCATCTAAACAATTAGGTGGCAATTTTAGTTGCGGTCTGACTGCTCTCGGCTTTGAGATGAGCTACCCCAGAACCATCTCTATATAAATGACCGCGGTTCAAGTCACTAGCTACAATGGTCTTCAGGTGAAGCTCATCGGGCATAACAGTGCCCGTGGCTGCAGCTTCCTCCTCGGCCTTCTCTTGTAGCTCGTGAAATTTTGACTACAATATGAAATGTTAGTTGGATAATAATATGTTATGAAATATTTTATAAACTTTAGAGTTATAAGTTACAAATTTCATTGAACTCACCCAGAACACTACTGACTGAAAATCTACATACTACCCTTCTTATCCCATTTTTAATGCTTGTGGAGCTCTTCCAAGTGCTTGCTCTTGGAGAACCTCTCTGATAAATCAGCTTGTTGCAAAACAAAAACACAGTTATTACCTTATAATGAAGTAATGAAATCAAAAAGTTCTTACCTTCTTCAACACCTGCTCCGTGGAGGCACCTGTGTGAATCCCGACTCCTCTCCCTCCCCATCCCGTCCCTCATTCCCGTTCCTTTTATTCGGTTTGCAAAAAACTTTGTTCTCAAGGTTATTCCAATACTTCATTATCTGCTCTCAGAACATTTTTGGAACCCTACGGCTCAAGCATTGCCAAGCAAATCCCTCCTCCGGTCGCTGACCTTGTCTTTCCATGCATGGCTCATCTTGGCGATGGGTAATGTCAGGTCTTATACATATCTTTTTTGAAAATTTAATGAAAATTCGAAAGAATAGAATATAATATGATAGTATAAGTGTAAATAATAGAATATAACAAGTATAAGTATAAAGATTATAATAGTATAAGATTCAAAACATTACAAGTATAAAGACTAGTAAAAAAAAACTTAAGACAAGTAAAAAAATTACAATATTGGATTAATTCACCTGAAACTCTCCCCACCACATATCTCGGACATCTAGGGGGACCTCAGTCCAACTGTGGTGAAGCCCGATAAACTGCTCCTGCATGACAGCTGAGATGTGGACGACGGCTCTCAAAGACGGATGTAGTTTGTACAGTTACACAGAATTAATGTTAGTATATATTATATTTTATTTATTATATGTAGGTTTTTCAGCCTACTTCTTCTCAATATTTTTCATTTTTCCAGCCCATTTTCTTTTTTCTCCCTATGAAGATCCAATGGGCCACAACAGAAAGATAAGGTTGTTTGAATTGGTTAGAGATGCTGGGTCGGGCTAACCCGGACTGCCCGTTGTGACTTGACCTATTTTAATCTCTCCTCTCCTGGGTTCTCACACAGCCGACTCTTGGTTTGCTTATTCTTTTTCTTCTTCTTCCTCTGTTGCCTCGACTGCATATCTGTCTCTTCTTCTTCCTTTCTTTGTCGTGGCTTACCGTGACCGTTACTCTTCTCTGCCTCTTTATTTTCTGTGTACTGCCTCGGTCATTTCGATCGTCGACTTCTTGCGATCATTGCTTGATTGTTGTTCTGATATTTTGAGAGAGAAAGCCTAAAGGTTAGAGAGAGGGAAACCGGTGACTCTTTTCTTGTTTTGTGGCCCATGACTGAGGGATTATTCCGACCTTACCATTATCCTTTACCGACAGCACCTCGATGCGGCTCGCTGCCTCTCACCACTGCTCGGTGCCGTCTCGATTTCAGTGACATCTTCTTCTACCGGCAGAACAGACACGCGGTGGTAGGTAAGTATATTTCAGTCCCTTTTTGGTTTATTTCCTTTGTTTTGCTAACGGGTATTTTACAGCTTTCTTTTGGCATTTCCGATCAGTGAGACCGACGGAGGAGGAGGAGGAGGAGAAAAGAGATATTTTTGTAATAGAGTTAGGCTTATTATTTTTCCGCTGTGTTATTCTGATTATTTGTAGTAGTAAATAGTCGTTATAATAGTAAATAGATCCAACAAGTGGTATCAGAGCCCGAAAATCTACTATTTTTTTGTGATCACGACGGCGCCGACAACCTTGGAAAAATCCATATCTGAGGAAACTGTTGAGTTCCTCAGAAATAGCTAGTGAGGTATTGCTTAAGTCCTTCTATTTTTTTTCCAGATTATTATTTTCTGTTTCTGTTTTTTTCTTTGTTGTTTCGGCTTGCCGCCGTTTGTGGGTTGATTGCTATCTCTGTTCTGCTTCTGAATCGCATTACAGTTCAGATTTCTGTTTACTGTTTTTGTTCAGTTTGTGTTATACCTGCTTCTGTTGTTCTTCTGTTTTTCCGACGATATACCGTTATATCTGTTACTGTTGTTTTTTTGGTGGTATATATATTTATCTACTGCTAATTGTTGGTTTTTCTGGATTTCATCCTGTTGCAATTCTGTTTTTCTTGTTTTTTTTAGAAAAAATATATACAAAACCCAAGCCTGGCTTGAGTCCATGAGACTTCAAGTAGCTGTGCCTTGGCGTGTTTTTCTAATTTCAAATATTTTTTGCAGTTATTCTGTTTTTCAACATTCTCTCTGTTTGTCTTTTTCTGTCTTGTGGGTGACTGTTTCTATCTTTATTTCTCGTTTCGGTTACATATATTGCTGCTGCATTTTTTTATTTGGATTCGTGCCCTAACACCTATTTGCACCTTTTTTTTTCATTGAAAAAAAGGAAACAAATCCTGGTATTTTATTGTTAAAATCAAACCTTTTCAAACCTTTCATTTTTCTAGCCATTAAATTACTCCTTTTTACCATTAAAATATGTCAGTTCCAAAAATTGAAACCGACAAGTTTGATGGCAAATCTGACTTTTTAATGTGGCGGAGGAAAATGAAAGAAGTTTTGGTACAAAATAAAATTGCATCGCTATTTGTAGCCCCGAAGAGTATCTGGAATCTTAGAGGGGCGAAATTCTTACGAAAAACTTGGTGATGCGTATAGTTGCCTCACCTTGCATTTAATCGACAATGTTTTACGAGAAATTGACGAAAAAGATAATGCTTTTGAAATTTGGACTAAACTAGAAAAATTATATTTGGGAAAATCTCTTTGAAACAAAATTTATTTAAAAGAACAGCTTTTTAGTTTTAAAATGAGCTGGTCAAAAACACTTTCAGAAAATATGGATGATTTAAATAAAATCGTTTTGGAACTTCAAAACATTGGAGAGAAAATCTCTGATGAATATATTGCTGTTATTTTACTAAATGCTTTATCCGATTCTTACAACGATGTAAACTCTGCCATTAAATATGGTAGAGATGATTTATCCCTTTCCGATGTTAAAAACACTTTGAAATCAAAATATTTGGATTTACAAAAAGAAAATAAATCAAACGGAGAAAAACTTTATGTGCGAGGGAGAGTTGACCGTATGGAACCTCTTAGTCACAGGTCTAAAAGTAAAGGGAGGTTCAAATCTCGAGAAAAGAACAAAGTGAAATGTTTTTATTGTGACAAGGAGGGTCATATGAAAAATAATTGTTTTAAAAGGATTAACGATGAAAAACAACGTAAAATGGTAAAGGGAGTAATAAAAGTGACAAAACCCCTGATTTTGATTCAGATGGTAATTCTATATTTTCAGAGGTTTTCTGTGTTTCCCTTTCCCCATCTTGTTCTAAAGTTGTTGATCATTGGGTTCTTGATTTTGGTTGTACATTTCACATGACATCCAACAAACACTGGTTTTCACATTTTAAACCCTTAAATCAAGGAAAGGTTTATATGGGAAACAATCAAGTTTGTGATGTTAAAGGCATTGGAAATATTTTCATCAAAATGCATGATGGTGTGACTAGGAAACTCACTGAGGTGAGATACGTGCCCGACCTTCGTCGGAATCTTATCTCTCTTGGTTATTTGGATTCACTTGGTCTTTCTTTCAAATATAAAAATTGTATTTTACGAATTTGCAAAGGAAACCTAGTCATGCTAAAAGGTTTTAAAAGAGAAAGTTTATACATTCTTATTGGAAAAACAGTTTGTAATTTAACTGCTTTGATTTCAAAAACTGTTCCTGAGAAAACTATGTTGTGGCATCGACGGATTGGCCACATTAGTGAGAAGGGACTGTATTACATGCAAAAACAAAATCTTCTGTGTGGTGACAAAATAGATTCCTTAGATTTTTCCGACCATTGTGTTTTGGGAAAAGAACACAAAATTAGTTTTTCAACTAGCACACACAAGTCTTCTGCTATACTTGATTATGTGCATTGTGATCTATGGGGACCTGAAAAGGTTCCAACTTATGATGGTAATGTTTATTTCTTGTCTATTGTTGATGATTTTTCGAGGCATGTTTGGGTTTTTCTTTTAAAAACAAAAGATCAAACTTTTGAAAAGTTTTGTGAGTGGAAATACCTTGCCGAAAATCAATCTAGAAATAAAGTAAAAACAATCAAGACTGATAACGGTCTTGAGTTTTGTAACCAGAAGTTTTCTGATTTGTGTGCATTGCATGGCATCTTACATCATAGGACGATTAGGTATAACCCCCAGTAGAACAGAGTAGCTGAGAGGATGACCCGTACCATAATGGATAAGGTTAGATGTCCTATGGGGTCTTCAGGTGTCCCAAAACCTTTTTGGGGAGAAGTTGTAAGTACTACTGTCTACCTCATTAATAGATCCCCTTCTACAGCCATAAACTTTAGGACTCCTTTAGAACTTTGGTGTGTTAAACCCCTTAACCTGTCAAACCTTAGAGTTTTTGGGTGTGCGGCTTTTGCACGTCAGAAAGAGGGTAAGCTAGACCCTAGGTCTAGAAAGGGAGTGTTCATAGGATATCCTCGTGGGGTGAAGGGTTATAGAGTGTGGCTAAAGGGTGAACCGGGAGTAAGGATAGTTATCAGTAGGGATGTCATCTTCAATGAGTTAGATATGCCCTGTCTTAAGGATAAACCTATCTCCGATAGTCAACCTAGTGTTCCCACATCTGGTAGTATTCCTGTGGAGGTGGAGGTCACTTTTGAACCCCCTCTAGAGCCCTCTCAAGAGCTTGAAACCAACAAGGAGTTAGTTACACCATCCAGTAGTAGACCTGATCCTCCTAGTGTTCCTAAAACCCTTGATCCTGTGTTAGAAGGTTATGATGAGGAGGAAGAGCATCCTGAGGCTCAAGCTCAAGCCCTTAGGGATTACCAGCTCGCAAGAGATAAGGTTAGAAGAGTATCTAAGGAACACTCTAGATATGATTATTCTTACATAGTTTCATATGAATTTGCTATGGCATCTTATGTGGAAGAAAATGAACCATTATGTTTTTATGATGTTTTGAAAATCCCTAATCGTTCTTTATGGTTACAAGCTATGGATGAGAAAATGTCTTCTTTAAATAAAAATAAAGCCTGGATTCTTGTTCCAAACCCCGCAAAACAAAAATTAATTGATTGCAAATGGATTTTTAAAATTAAAGAGCCTGAGTCTGCTAATAAACCTCCAAGGTTCAAGGCCAGGCTGGTTACAAAAGGGTTTTCACAAGTTGAGGGCATTGATTTTAATGAAATTTTTTCTCCCGTCATTAAATACAAAACGATTAGGATTACTTCTTGCTATTGTTGCCTTTTATGAGCTCAATCTTGAACAACTTGATGTTAAAACCATTTTTTTTTGCATGGTGATTTCGATGAGAATATATATATGCGTCAGCCACCAGGTTTTGAGGTTAAAGGTAAAGAATACATGGCGTGTCTTTTGAAAAAGTCCTTATACGGACTTAAACAATCGCCCAGGCAATGGTACAAGAGGTTTGATTCTTTTATGTTGAAAGTTGGTTTCTCCAAAAGCAACTATGATAGTTGTCTTTATTTCTCAGGTAATAATGTTATAATGTTATTTATTTCTTGCTTTATGTAGATGATATATTAATTGCTTGCAAACATAAAGCTAAGATTGATGATCTGAAATTCTTGATAAAATCTGAATTCGACATGAAGGATTTAGGGGTTGCATCCAGGATTCTTGGGATGAGCATTATTAGAGATAGGTCTAATCGTTCACTTTTCCTATCCCAGAAGCCTTTTCTTTAGAAAATTGTCTCTAAATTTTCAATGCATCTGTGTAAGCCTGTTATAACCCCATTTGCGAGCCATTTCAAACTTTCAGACAAAACTAGTCCTAAAACTGAGAGTGAGAAAAGAGATATGGCAAATATCCCCTATAGAATGGCCATAGGCTCGGTTATGTACTCGATGATATCCACCCGACCACACATTACTTTTTCTATAAGCCTTCTCAGCAGATTCATGTCTAACCGGGAGAGGGATCACTGGATTGCTCTCAAGTGGTTGCTGCATTACCTTAACGGAACTTTAGATAGGGACTTAAACTATCATAATTGGTCTGATCTCTTTGAACTAATTGGTTATGTTGATTCCGATTTTACAGGTGATAAGGATGGTAAAAAATCTACCTCATCCTATTTCTTTACCCTAACGCGTAGTTGCATCTCGTGGAAATCTCAACTGCAGCCAGTATTTGCCTTTTCAACTACCGAAGCTGAGTACATCGGGGCTACGGAAGCTATTAAAGAAGCCATTTGGCTTCAAGGGTTATTGAATAATCACACGTTTTACATTCAAAAGCTATTATTTATAATGACAGCCAGAGTTGTTTACATTTATGCAAAAATCTGGTCTATCACGAACGGACAAAGTATATAGATGTCAAATACCATTTTATTAGGGAAAAAGTCTCTAGTGGTTTAGTTGACATAGATAAAATTAGTACTGATAGTAATCTTGCAGATTTTGATACTAAAATTGTGAGCTCTGACAAGTTTATGTTTTGTAGGGATTTCCTTCACTTGGACGCAGTCTGACTCTCATGGAGTCATTTTGACGGTTGCAAAAATATTGTTCGAAGTGGAGATTATAGATTTTTGGGCCTACTTCTTCCCAATCTTTTTCAATTTTCTAGCCCATTTTTCCTTTTTGTCCCTATAATGATTCAATGGGCCACAACAGAAAGATAAGGTTGTTTGAATTGGTCAGAGATGCCGAGCTGGGCCAACCCAGGCTGCCCGTTGTGACTAGACCTATTTTAATCTCTCCTCTCCTCGGTTCTCACACAGCCGACTCTTGGTTTGTTTATTCTTTTTCTTCTTCTTTCTCTGTTGCCTCGACTGCATCTCTGTCTCTTCTTCTTCCTGTTTTTGCCGCGACTTGCCATGACCGTTGCTCTTCTCCGCCTCTTTAGGTTCTGTGCCACTGCCTCGGTCATTTCAATCGCTGACTTCTTGCAATCATTGTTCGATTGCTGTTTTGATATTTTGAGAGAGAAAGTCAAAAGGTTAGAGAGAGAGAGAGAGAGGGAAACTGGTGACTCTTTTCTTGTTTTGTGGCCCGTGACTGAGGGATTATTCCAACCTTACCATTTTCTTTTACCGACGGCACCTCGACATAGCTTGCTGCCTATCGCTGCTACTCGACGCCGCCTCAGTTTCGGTGACATCTTTCTCCGCCAGCGGAACAGACCCGCGGCGGTAGGTAAGTATATTTTAGTCTCTTTTTGGTTTATTTTCTTTGTTTTGCTAACGGGTATTTTGCAGCTTTCTTTTGGCTTTTCTGATCAGTGAGACCGATGGACAAGGAGGAGAAAAGAGATATTTTTATAATAGAGTTAGGCTTATTATTTTTTCGTTGTGTTATTCTGATTATTTGTAATAGTAAATAGTCGTTGCAATAGTAAATAGATCCAACATTATATTTATTAATGACAAGCATATATTTGTTATATTTAGTAAACTTACCGAACTACATTCAGCATCATAACTGTAGGGAATTACTGAGATTCGGCTTCCAAGCTGCAGGATCCGTCATTGGATCTGTAGAGGATGACGACTGTGTAGTAGGCGCAGTAAATGAAGCGAGAGCATCGGAACATGCCTAAAAGTTCTAAATTCAAATTAGATTTAACTCTAACCTTGTACAAAAAAGTCACGGTGATATAGACTGAGAATGTTTTATCTTTGGAGATTATGAAATGCAAAAAAAACCCTTCAAAAGAAATTCCATTCACTTAAAAACTTCCATCAAACAAAAAAAGGTCATTTTATCACATGTTAACTATGTAATTCTCTTGAAACAACACTCTCTCTAGAAAAAAATCAAGAAAAGGCCAAGAAAAATATCACATATAATTTAACCGTTCATGAATTAAGTACACCGCCACTAATTTAAAGTGATTCAAGGTGGAAAATCCTACCTTGAGAGATGATAGCAGTACATTCCTTCACTCTTTAGAGTATTATCCCAAAGATTTGGAACTTGGAAACAGCAGCAGCAAAGCGAGAGTAAACAAACAATGAGAAATTGACAACCTTTAACCTTTTATATATTGCATTATATACTACAAAACAATGGCTTTTCCCAATGCTTTGATTGTAACAGTCACTAAAACGGTGGGGCAAAACTCATTTTTACCCACACTTTAGTCAGCCTTGGTCAATAATATGTTTCCTCAACGAATGTTTTTCCCACGGTATATATTTTGTGGGAAAAAATATTTTTGCCAACAATGTTATTAGGGATGTGAGGAAAAATATAAATTTGCCATAGTTATTTTAAAGTGTAGAAATATTTCAGCTAAACTATTGGCGGGATTAATAGCGCCATTTTTTTCCTTGGGAAGAAAAGCCAAAACAGCGTCGTTTCACTCCTCCTCTTTCTCATTTTGCCTATCTTTCCTCTTAGTAAAAGATTGACAATATAGGTTTTAAAGAAAAAAATTTGAGAGCAGAGTTCCTCACTCGGGGAGTTCCTTTCACTATTGGAGCTCATCGACTGCTGCCTTCTCCTATTCCGTCATCGTTGCTGTTCCAGTGACGTAGTAGTTCCGCCGCTGCCGCCGGTAAGTCTTCTTTACTTCTTAACCTTTATTTTCCTCATAAGATTTCTTCTTCTTGATTCTTTTTCTTTCTCTACGGAGACCTAGGGCTGAAGATTGAATCTTCTTCATTCTTTTCTGCCATAAAAAACTTTGAGGGATATTACGCTGTTAGATTGTGTTCGGCGCCGTCTGTGTTTTTCCAGCAACGAAAAGGCACCAGAAGGTTTAGGGAGCTCTAGGGAACTCATTTCTAGCAACTGTTTTATGTTCTTGTCACTGCTCAGAGTGGGTTCATTGTTTCTCGGTGCTCGATTTTTGAAGTCACAAAATGAAGATTGAAGGTTATTTGTCTTCTTCGGCAACGGAATTTCTTTCAAGTGATTCCCGAGACCTCTGTTCACTCTTCAGGTTATATTCAAACACAGCTCTAATTCCCTCCTATGCGTTTATTTTCCATTTTGGTTTTGGTGATCATAATAGGCTATGACCCTCTGTTTTGAGTTTTCTTAGGCCGTGTTTGCTCTACTGTGTTTTCTTTGAAGGATGCAGGTTGATAAATTGATTAGCATACAGTAGCTAATTTAGAAGTTCTTATAGCTAATCCGGATCTTGATCGTTTTGAATGGTTTCTCATCCTAGTTCTAGGAATTTTATGAGATAAAGAAGCATTTGAAGGGGACAGAAGAGAAAGTATCAGTAATTATTGATTCCAAAATTTACATTGCTCTGTATGAATTGGGCTTTCATAAGGCATGTAAGGATTTTCTTTTTGTTTTCGGCAGAAATTAGCAAATGGGATTTTTTTTCAAAGGGAAGCGCAAGAATACTATAATTTGTGCATCCGATCATGCTCTATCCTCTGTTAGATGTAAAGTTCTTGAATGACATTATATATAACATATTTAAATAGAAAATAAACAAATCCTATTTGGCAAAATTATAATCAAGAAATAGGATTTTTGAGATAAAGATAAGGAATAGATGCTCCTGCAGCTAATGTAGCTCAATCTCCCCCCGAGGGGGATTAAAGGGGGAAACGTTCATTTACTGTAGCTACTGTAGCTATTGAGTTATTGAGTTAAACCCGTTTCGAGGATTCCATCCGATGGAATCCGATTATCTCCTTGGTAATTTGAGAGCAAATTGTTGTTTGGAACCCTTCTATGCTAATCGTCCATGATTTTTGTTATATGGGATCTACAAGGCCTTAATGACCCAAACAAACTACTTGCACTCTGACTATTTTTTATATGCTTCTGGCGCTACTATTGACAAATTTAGAATCCATGACTGTTTATATATGCTTCTTTTTGTGAGAGGATCTAATGGAATAAGACAGGAATTTGGTAATCAAATGATTCCCGAAGAACATTTGCTGAATTTTAAAGTTTTATTTTTGGTGATCAATTCTTTTCTTGGTTTCTTCCTTTGGGTTGACAAGAAAAAATTGATCATTGTTTTGAATTGCGGATGGGGGAAGAAAATTTAAATTCTTAAAAAGTAGTCAATTATTTATTTTCCATAGCTGAGAACGTAAAGCAGAAGAAACCTAAATGGAACGGGGGATCGAGAAAGCTATTAAAAGTTTATGCTTGTTAATTCTTTCATTGACTTGTGTTCTTTATTCTTTCAAATTTTGAATGAGACTGTGGTTTTGAATTCAATGTTACTTTTCTATTAAATGCTACACGGAGCTTCTAATTTGTTTATTTATTGATGGAATTGTTGTTGTTGATCAAACTGAACAACTTCATTATTATGAATATTTAGCTACTGAATTTGTGCAATTGTGCCCCAAAGAGATAGGGAATATTCTATATTTAGCTTTTATTTTATTTTATTTTTTTATTTTTTTACTGATTAGTGCTAGGTTGTATTTTGGTGTTTAAGATGAATTTTATATTATTTTAATTGTTCAAGGTAAAATTTATTGTTTCAGATTTCACATTTTTCTGAGACAAAAGGTTGATCATATCTTTGCATCTTTATTGTTTTTTTTTTTTTTTGCTTACTTCACTGGAAGTGCATTCTTTGCAAAGGATTACAAGGTTCTTATCTAGTTTTGTTGATTTAATTGAATCATACTTTTGGCAGAAGAGTTTTCCTAGTAACGAATAACTATAATTGATTCAAAGAAATATTCAGGATAAAATATTTCAAGAAAGTTTATTCTGTTTCTTAATATTTGTTGGTCTTTTCTAATAAACTATATAAAGACTTCTAAATTACAGACTAAGATATTGAAAAATTATAGTCTTCCTTCCCGTCCCTCCATGTATTGGTATTCATTGCATCCTTCTGTCCTCTTTTTATATAAAACATGGTTGCTTCACTCCTTGGAAATCATTCCCTACTTTGGCGAATTTTCTAAAAATTTGGTGGTGCTTTCTATCACGTATATTAGAGGACTTCGAGCTGTCACAAGTCATCATGACCCTCTCTTTTTTACATTTCTCAAATGTGTATTATAACCTACATGTCTATCTGGTTGGCGGCATTCGAATTACAGTAAAAGTGTGGTGTTTCTGGATTGCACAAATGCTTTCTTGATGCAATATAGACCTTAAACAAATTACATATCCCTTTTGCATTAGTCTTTTGTTCTGTGTCTCACTGTATTGGTAACGTACTACTGTTAAACTGTAAACTCCAGATGTTTTCTGGATTTAGAATAAATTGTTCACAGCCGCAGCATATGCATCCTCATAAATGCGAGATTTAGTTGTATGCTACCATTTACTCATAAAATAGCTTCCTCTTTTAGTTTCTTGGTTGGATCCGAGTGATGCTTTTTACTTGTCTGATTATGTAGTTCTATTAGTTTTGTTAAGCATCTTTCTACATGATATGCTTATTTAGGTGATTTGGGGCTCTTATTAAATCCTTTCTGAGGCATATACCTTTCTAGAAAGAAACAAAAAAAAAAGTTTTGGAACCAGGAATTGTATCTCTTAGTCGATTTTGAGGAATAATACTTATAAGAATTAAATTCTTTTATTGTAAGCTTACTTAAAGTTCTTAATATGACAACGTAGACCCTCCCTTGATTTTGATTTCTTGAAATAAGTTTTAGGAAACAGGAAACAAACTATTTGGTTTCATAATCCAAGGAAAGTATTTGTAAGCCCTAAGGCATATTTGTAATGTTTTTATTATGATTAACTTGTGTTTTATGATAATTAGAAATAGTTTTGTACAGAAGAACAAAAGATGCACAAAAGGAGTCTCAAGTGTAATCTACAAAGAAGCAAAATATCACTCAAGACTACAAAACTTTACAAAGAAGAAGTGATCAAGTTAAAGACCTTGAAGAAAAGAAGAATGGTTAGGGATGGCTTTATAAGATATTTATGTAAAACTCCCTAACTTGTTTCTTTCATTTTTGATCAATTATGTTAGCTCCTTAGAAGAAACATTTTTGAGAAATTATCCTTGAAAAACTTAGTGCTCTTTGTAAAGCTTTGATGCTTTAAAAGTGTTACATGTTTTAAAGTTGTTACTTCAAAAATACATGTTTTGAAAGTGAAGGAAAACCGGTTGTCTGAAATTTTTTTTAAGTATAAAAATCGGTCATCTGATTTTTTGTTCAAGAAAATCAGTCGTCCGATCGGACGACCAAATTTTATAAATTCACATAAAAATCGGTCATTTGATTTTTAAATCAGATGTCCGAAAATTTCTTAAGCATGCAAAAATCAGTCTTCCTATTTTTACTCTTTAAGAAAATCGGTCATCTGATTTTCTTCCTCAAGAAAATTGTACGTCCACTTTTTAAAACCGGTCGTCCGATTTTTGTTTTTACTGTCAAAAAATGACCGTTGCTGCTGACAGTAACGACTAGTTTTTTACTTATACATATAAACGGGTTATTGATCAACCATAAATGAGCAACATTTAAAGGAGCTTTTAGAACACATTTAAGAGCATTAAAAGACATTTTCAATCATCATTAAATTATTCAAAAGAAAACTTCTTGGAACTATATTGTTTGATCATATCTCAAAGAGGAAGAAGGGAAGCTTGAAGAAGCACTTCAAAAGTTGTATTAAATATTTTCTCAAGCTCTTTTGGTAATATTGTTCCAACTCTTCTTACACATCTAATTTGTGATTAAAGGTTTTGTGAAAACCCCTTGGGTGATCCTTTGATATTTTGATTATCTTGTATTGTTCTGTGAACTTTGAGGTTTGTGTGCAAAACCCTTGAAGGATGATCCTCATTGTGGTATTTTATAAAAACTTGTGACTAGTGAATTTATGTGAAATCCTTGAGTTAAGTCTCAAGATAGTGGATGTATCTCTATTAAGAGAGTGAACCACTATAAATTCTTTGTCTCTTTCTTTTGTGTTTTGCTTATTATCTCTATGATTATTAGTTTATCATTCTTTATAAAAGAGATTTTGTTTGGATAGGAATTTTATTAAAAAGAGTTATTAAATTCTTCTTCAAACAAAATTGGAGGCTCTATATTTTAAATTGTGCAAAAGTTTTTAATTAGCCAAAAACCTTATTCACTCCCCTCTAAGGTTTTTCAATACTTCTTTTATAAGAATCTTGGTATCTAAAGTTTCTTACATAGTTTTCCATAGACAGAGAAGTGTGGTGCTAGTTTTTCTAAGCAACCGTAGTTTTCCTTTGGTAATGGATTAGCATGGTTTTAGTATATTGTACATAAATTTCGTTCTGTACATTGTAATAATATCACTTGATCTCAAAATTTCTTGTAGACTTCACCAAGAGTAGAGAAATGAGGAGTATCACAGGGGAGATTAAAGGTTCTAATAAGTGCATGGTTTGTCTCTTGAGAGTCCATTTTCAGCTGTACTTTTCCTTCTTTCTTCTTTCTATTTTTCACTTCATACCCTTTTTTTTCTGAAGAAACTTTATAATTCAGGAAAAATGCAGATCCCTTGGTAGTGAAGCATTGCTAGAAGGAATTGGTTTTAAAACTTCTAACTTGGAAATGCGCCCATTATAGTGACCTGTTGCATAAGATATAAGTAAAATTACTACTATGGTTCAGTGAGTTTCTTAAGAGCAGTTTCTGATGACAAAATATTTTACCTAAGTGTAGAAACAACATAAGATATGACTATATATATTGGCAGCTCATGAAAGCATAACTTGCTTTAGGAATTTATACCATTCTCCATGAGGTTACTTACGATGTCATTATTTCGTTGTTAATTCAAGATTTTATATAGAGTACTACTAGTTTCACGTAAATTTGTCATGATTATGATTTAATATGCAATTCAGACACCGGTACTTAATGCATATCTCAAGATTGATCTTGTAATGCTCCAAACGTGCAATCTATTAAGAAAAACTCTGGTTATATACTTCCGGCACTCTATTAATGAAAAATTTAGAATCCACGACTGTTGGATGTCATGGTTAATCTCATTTGAGGCTTATGTACTCAAGGTTTATTTCTATCAATAAATTTCTTTCCCCTGATTACTTAAGTCAATCATCTAGTAGATAAAGCATTTGATAAATTTAGAAAGGTTGAATTGAGTTAGATCCAAGGCGAAAAGCATGCCAAATTGTATTCTGAAAAGCATATTTTTTATATCCAAACTTCCAAAAGCAGCAGTACCTGTTTGGACGTGTGTCTTGTAACAAATCTTGATAAATTCAAACTTTCTCCTTAATTTGAACATTTCTTAGGCTATAGCATGATGGAGTTTAATGGGTCATCTGTCATATGTGTTGTATTTGTGGTTTTGATGATATCCTCTCTTGAAGAGTTTGGAGCAGCATAATATCATCTTAGTTTCTTTTTTAACAAATAAAATTCAATTAAATTTTCATTATTTTCTAAATGAATATTCGGTATAAGGTAATGTTTCTTTTCCATTAGGTTAGTAAATAATTGATTAGTAGATGTAAGAGCATATGTTTGTTTTACTATTTTTGTTTGGGTTTGCCCTAGTTTCCACTGGTCCCTCTTCTTTTAGTTTTGCCTAGACCTTGTGTTCTCTGAGACGGAGTTTTGCCTTTTCTGCTCAGAAACCTATTGCTCAATGGCACATATCCAAGGTTCAATCGATAACATTGCTTTCTCAACAGATGGAGCCTGTATTGCCATTGTGGGAAGGGATGGTACTATCCAACCCTGATGGCTTTTGTATCTTTTTCAATTGCTCGAGTATCTTATGGATGCAACTAATGCCACTAGTCCACACAGTTCTTGTTGTGTCTAAAGTCTATGAGTCCACACAGATCATGTTAAGTGTCTGAAGTTTGGATTGTTGTGGAATGTTACGATACTAAATGAATATGAGTATTTTGTTTGTGGTATCTAATAGGTACTTGTTCTTATTTTCGAACTATATGTATTGTCAATTCTCCTAAATTATGTATTTTCGGATCTTGAGATTTTTTGAAAGAGTTTGATTGTTCAAGCTATTTACGGATTTTGAAATTAATGCTATTTGAAAATTTCTATATTAGGGACAGTTCAGGTTATGTCAAATATATATATATATATATATATATATGTTGCATGGACAGGGATAATAAAATAAAATATTTTAGTTATACCAATGGCACCAATACTGTTGCTAAAAGTTTTTTAAACAACGGAACATTCTCCATGGTTCCAAAACTGTTTCATCAAGAAAAACGCATATTATTTTCACAACCAAATAGCTATATATATATATATATATAAAACGACGGTTAAAATATAATAGCCCCATAAATTATAAAATGTTGTAAATGAGTTTTCTCCACATCTCCAATCTATTGGGATAAGCATAGGGAAAAGTGTTGTGCATTTTTCACGATTTATCACCCATGGTTTAAAATCTGTGGCAAATCTGTAGCTAATACTTTTGCCCACGGTCAAAACACTGTGGTAAAGTATTCCCAGCGCTTGCATCGCTAATGCCCCAAAAATGTGGCTAAACCGTGGGGAATGACTATTGCCCACGGTTTTGGTACAATTAACCACAGTTTTACTAATGTTCGGAAAAGTCATTTTTTTATAGTGATAGTATCTCACTGATGTCCCATATTGATAAGTTTAACATTTTTTGTCCAACACTCTTTACACAATCACACAATCATCATTCATACAAAATTCAAACACCAATACTTTTTAAAACTAAAATACAAAAAAGAAAAAAAAACACAATAGAAAAGTTGAAAAAACTATTTAAAAAAAAAAAAAAAACAGGCCAGCTCATCTCTGCGATTCTGGAAATCAGCGTCGACGGCAGCAAAGAGTACAATTTCTTGAGACAAGAAAGAAGAAAAATTACAAAAGAAGAAGACCGAACTTACCTAATCAGAAATGACAGCGGTAGCAGTGGGGGTGCATAAGAGTCGTCGTCACTGGTGGTCGCAAGCCGTCGGTGAGTGGCAGGTGCGGGAGGGTTGGGAGGGTTTTGAGAGATGGAGGGAATGATTTGGGGAAGGGAAGAAAATATTTGTCCGATTTTGAATGTCTCTGAATTTATTACCGACGGCCAGGCTGTCAGTAACATCATATAAAAAGGAACTGAGGACAAATCCGTCGGTAATAATGTAGATAAAGAAAATTAAGTACCGATGAATTGGCATAACCGTAGTTAAGGTTGTGGGAAACAATACTTATTTACCGATGACATCCATGTCGTATCAAACATCTGTCAGTAAAATGCTCCACTGACGGTCATTTCCATCAGTAACAAGCCGTCACTTTTTGGCATGCAGTTTCTCTCTATTTTTTTGGTTGGAATTGTTAAATTTCAACGACATACACTACAAGAATTCAATAGATTACTGACCGATATTTTGGTCAATAATCGTCGCTAAAAGCCCGTTACCGAAAGATTAATGGCCAATTTTATCAATCACTGTATTTTTGTCGATAACTGGTCGTGACGGAATAAAACGTCGGTCGGCGAGTATTTGGAGTTACTGACCAGTTGCACTCTACACTGAGAGGTGAATGAGGTCATGAAGCCGGCAAACTTGTCCTGTGCTTGCTACATGTATCCCCACAACCTCCTCTCCCTCTCGATACAAGACTTGTGGGTTGCCGCGGAAGATACCGAAGGAACCGATGACGAGCTGCTGCTACCTCTTCGGTGCTCCATGGTGACGGTTGCAGGTTGTGAGCCGAAACCATAGACATGGCCCTTGTTACTGCCATCGATAGCCTCGAACATCAACTGCTCGTCAATCGGAATGGGCGAGCCGGTCTCAATATGGAGGCATTCTGCACTCGCCTCAGCTCCTAATATTTGGCCTACAAAAAGGACATTAATAAGTTATTGTTAAGCAATATACACTAAGCATAGAGTAATAAACGATAACATGAGAATTTGTTTAAAACTATTAAAAAACTTAACCCCAAACTCGTCGGATCGTGTATCAACCCATTGTCCCTTCAACTTATGCAGTAGGACATACAGGTCCGACTGTGCAAAGGTCTGACCCATTTTCTCCCACTGCATACATAAATGAGATTTCACATATAAAGGTAATTAAAAAAAACTATAAGTTCTAAGAAAATATAGTTTCAAGTTTAAAAAAAACTACTAATAATTAAATATGGAAACAAAATTAACTTACCCACTCAATGAAAGACCTAGACCCGTCGGTATGCTTGCCGGGCCCCTAGCCACCATGGCCCTGCAGCTGGTTCTGCTGTGCTACCTCCCACTTCTTCTTGTATGCCTCTGAGCCACATACATCAAAAAGACTCGTGTATTGTGCGATAGTCATCCAGTCGGGCTAATACTCGTCCACTTGCACCTCGTACATCAGTCCTTGTATTGTAATAAGACTCGTTTCTGCCAAGCATCCCGAAGGGCATGCTCATGCATCGGGTCCATTGATGCTTCTACTGCAACACATAATTTGTTAATCAATATAAGCTTATATATTTAAAAGTTCATGTAGGTACCGTTATATAAACACTTACCCCGAACTCTGTGTACCACATGTTCTTTATTCTATCTTAGACCTTCCCAAAACTTGAATGTGCCTCAACAAAATGTACCTTCATAATTTCAGTAATCAACTTTGCATAGTCCGATTGCTTGTTGAAGTTTTGTAAATGTTAAAATACAAGTACATTTAATTAACTAAATCTAATTAATGTTACTTAAACAAAAATAAAGAGTTTAAGAAACAAATAGTGATGTTTAAGTTTTAAAAAAAATAATAATAGAGTTTCCCCTATATATTTAACAATTTCAGGCACAGAAAACAACAAGCACACAACAATTCCAGTAAAATAAATTATATAACAATATATAAGAACTTCTACATATCCAAGTCTAACTATCATCCAAATATTCCAATGTAGTCTTAACACTCGTTCCATATCTAAGTTTAACAAACAATAATTCTATATATAACAAACATATATTCCAAGTTTAAGAAACAACAATTCTATATCTAACAAATATATATTCCAAGTCTAACAAACAACATTAATTCCAACATATTCATAACACTCATTCCATATCCAAGTTTAACAAACAACAATTCCATATCTAACAAATATATATTCCGAGCTTAACAAACAACAATTCCATATCTAACAAATATATTTTCTAATTTAACAAACAACAATTCCACAATTCAATTTTGGCTAAATATGTACCTGTCAGTAGTCGGTAAGATAAGGATGCTAGAGGCAACAACACCTAGGATGAAGGGGCAGATAAAGGGGCTGGTGAATGGGCGGATGAATAGACAAGTGCCGGTGCACATCATGATGATGAAGGGGAATACCTCGATGACATCCCCGCAGCAGATGAAGCCAAAAGAGTAGAGCTAGGTGCCAGACTCGAGTATGGCAACTACAAAATGGAGCCAAGGTCGCCAGAGGTGAAGGCGTCTCAACCGAAGAAGTCACCGCCAGAGAAGGAGACGTCCCCGGAGAAATAGAAGCAGCTGCCGAAGGTGTAGACGTCTCAACTGGAGAAGCCGTTGCCGGAGAAGGAGACATCCCAAGAGGAATAGAAGCCGCTACCGGAGGAGTAGACATCTCTGGGTGAGCCCTCTTCTTCTTACTCCCACATACCATCTGTAATATAAAAGATTAAACAATTTTAGAAAGTTATTTAAAGTTCCATAACCACAAAAAGAAACAAACAAGTTATTTAGAAACAAAGTTAATTAAACATGAATTAAGAGAAAAGAAACAAACAAGTTATTTAGAAATAAAGTTACTTAATCATAAATTAAGAGAAAAGGAAACAAACAAGTTACTTAAACAAATTACCAAGTAAACATTCTATGTTTCGGAATTGGACTCCGATTGAAACTTTTCCTCTTCCTCTTCTTTATCAGACTCCCGTTCGACCTCTTCTTCGTCTTCATTATTTTCATCTCCCATTCGAATGTCTACTGATTCTAACTCGCCCAACTCGTGAACGAGAGTTCCAATGTCTTGAACATTAACGTTTATCCTTGAAGTCTCGTCAGTATCAACATCTTCTTGAAATGGAACATCTACTAGAGATACATCTAAAATACGAGGTTTTGATTTCATTACAGCCCACTATTCACTTTTTTGTCATTTAGGTGTAGGGTATAGGACATAAGTCACTTGTTCGGCTTGTTGGGATAAAATGAAAGGATCATATCCCCCTGCATATTTCTTTTTAATGTGCGCTCCACAAGTTTATATTTATCATGAATCTTGAGACCTCGATTTAAATGTGAATCAAACCAATCACACTTAAAAAGAACGACCGATTGTCTTGGTATTTCCAAATATCGAACCTCAATTATCTCATTTAAAGTCCCATGATAATCACCTTTAACTCATACATCACAAGTATATGTAAGACTACCGGAACCTCTTTCCTGTGTATGAAACCTAAATCCGTTAACAAAATATCTATGACACAATTTTACACGTTTAGACAAACCCTATGATAAGCACTTAAGGCATTCGCTGTTGTTTTGATTCATGGGTTTTTCCATTTGAATAAAAGAATTAATATTTGTTTAATTTATACATTAATAAACTTACAATATAAAAATTAATCAAACTTTTGACTCACTTCTTCCCTAAACCACATTGAAAACTCATCACTGATTCTCGTCTGTATATCACTTTCCCTTAAACTTCGAAAATCCGTCATCAATTCCATTATGTACTTCCTACAAGTAATTAGTGTATTTAATTTATAATTAATCAGTAAAAATATTGTTATACAGTAAGTAATGAGATTAACTTACGAGATGTACAGTTCAACTTCATCACAGTTCAATAAGATATAGTTCATTGCTGCTTTATATTCTTTTTCATCCAAATATTTTGTCGCCGTCTTATCGTACGCCCTTCCTTGTCCATTGCAAATTGAAAGACCCGATTCTCCATCCCTTGGTTGATCATCCTTATCATTTTTTGGTAGATCTCTGGCCTTGGTTGATACATGAGGTTCAAAGTAGTAGCTATGAAATGTGCCAGCCTCTTCAACCAAATAAGCATTGCACATCGAACCCTCAATCTTAGCTTTATTCTTAATTTTCTTCTTCAAATGGTTTAAATGCCTCTTGAATGGGTACATCTATCTATACTGAACCGTATCACATATCCTAGCCTTATATGGCAAGTGAACCACTACATGCTCCATGACATTGAAGAACAAAGGAGGAAAAATCCTTTCTAACTTGCATAACAAACAATATTATTCTCCAATTCACGCATGTGTGCCACACTTAATTTAGGAGAGCATAAGTCTCTATAAAACAAACTCAATTCTGCCAAGGCACTCCATACCTTGTTCGAAAATACCTCTTTGAGAGTAATAAGAATCAATGGTTCCATAAACACGTGGCAATCATGACTTTTCATTCCGGACATTCTCAACTCCTTCAAATCAACACATCTCCTCAAGTTAGATGCATATCCATTCGGTATTTTCAAGTCCTTCACCCACTCAAGTACGACCTTCCTTTGTTCTTTTAGCAAGTGTAATACACCTTCGGTTTTCCAGAACCTTTGATATTTAGTTCGGGCTAATTACAATATCTTTGAATATCTTCCCTAGACTTCACATTGTCCTTCGTGTTTCCTTTCACATCCATAATTGTGTTAAAAACATTATCAAAGACATTCTTCTCATTATGCATGACCTCAAGATTGTGGCAAACTAGAAGAGTACGCCAATATGGAAGATCTCAAAAGATACTATGCCTTGTTTAATTGTGATATTCTCCTCTGCCATCATTCTTTCCCATCTCAATTTTGGTTTCTATAATATTTACAATGTCTTGAACCCTTTCTCACAACTACTCACCTGTAAGACGAGGTGGCAGCTCAAAACAATCTTCTCCTCCCTTCTTAAAACACCTCGAATCCCTTTGAAATGGATGATTGGAAGGCAGAAAGCAGTGGTGAAAATCAAACGAAGATTGTTTTCCCCCAGTTTGTAGTCTAAATAACTTTGTTTCTTCCATGCAATAAGGACAAGGCAATGCTCCAGCAGTACTCCAAACGGATAATATCTCGTACATAGGAAATTCACTAACAGTCAATAAAAGGGCAGCCCTCGTATTAAAGTTCTGTTTCTTTGAAATATCATACATGTTAACCCTACGCAAACACAATTGGTTCAATTCTTCTATCAACGGTTGCAAGTAAACATCTAACTTATGTTTGGGATTCTAAGGGCCCGAAATAATATATGTTAAGAACATTACAGGAGTTTTTAAGAACATCCAAGAAGGTGAGTTGTATGGCATAACAATCACTGGCCAAGAAGAATATTGCTTTCCAGACATCCCAAAAGGTGAGAAATCGTCAGTGCACAGTCCAAAAGTCTTACATTTCTTGCTTCGGAAGCAAACTCAGGATGAGTACTATTAAAATGCTTCTAAGCTTCTCCATCCCTTGGATGACTCATCGTATCCAGCTCAAGAACGCTTTTGAGTGCCATCTCATATGTCCAGCCGTCCTTTGAGAAGCATACAACCTCTGCAATCTAGGTGTTAGCGGAAAATAATACATCGTCTTGTACGAATGTCTTTGTACTTCTTCGTCTTATTTTTCTTTCTTCACATGTAACGATCGTGGCCACAAAACTTGCACTGACGTGTTTGGGCATCCTCTTTCCAATACAACATACATCCATTTACACATACATCAATCTTTTGCACCAGTATATTCAAACCATACGTTAATTTTTTGGTCCGGTACCAATCATCCAACGCCTTATTTCCTTCGGGGAGTACATCCTTCAAGAATTGTGCTATTTGATCAAAGCACTTTTCAGACTTGTTATTCTATGACTTTATGCTCAATAACCTTGCCATCGTTGACAACTGTGAATACTTTGTAGACTCTTTATACAACAGTGTATCAACAAATTTCAGTATGTCATAAAACCGTTGAGCTTCAGGATTAGGTGCCTCCTCATAAGTGTAGTATGCTGCATCGGGTTCAAAATCCGGACCACCAGCATCAAAAATACCCTCACGGTAAGTGTTGCTTTCAACATTTCTTGTAACACTACCTTCCCCAACAATCGGTCGGTAACTCACCGACAATTCTCCATGTGTAGTCCAATTATGATAATTAGGTAAAGACCCTGATTTCTAAATATGCAACTTCACATCATCCTGTTTAAAATATTTTAAGTTCTTTCACTTTGCACACGAACACTATAACTCGTTAGCTGTACCTAGACCGTAATTCAGACACCAATTACCAAACCGCTTCACACCTAGTTGAAACTCACTACAAATCTCCATAACTCTAGGCACAATTCTTCTATACATCCAAATACGATCCTCCTCCATAACTTCACAAAATAAAATACACATTTTAATATAAGACTTTATAAATACGACACCTACAGATGAAGAGTCCATAATTAGAACTCATTCTTCATTAAGTCTTACATTTAAGGCGTTTTCATGTGTTTTGTAAAATATTTATAAGAATTTTATGTTTAAGAGTTTAACGACTTCTCTAATGATTTGAGTATTACAAATCATTAGAGATTAACATTTTAAGAGTTTTATGTTTAAACTTATAGATTAAGAGGTTAACGAATTCTATAATCATTTCTCTATTAGAAATAAATCCAAATATTTTAGAGATTAAGAATTTAAGAGTTTTATTAAGAATTTTACGTTTAAACTTATAGATTAAGAGGTTAAAGAATTCTATAATTATTTGAGTATTATACAAACATACATCAAATATATTTCCCAAAACTTTCCAAAATTAATTAACCAAACTTAATAGTTTAAGAACAAAGACTTTAAAATTTAAATGTTACAAAAATTTTGAAAGAGTTTCCCCTATAACATGAAAAATTCCTAGGCACAATGGCCACACCAGAAAATAACCATAGAACAAAAGGAAATCTAACAAAGTTTAAGAGTCCGAGCTCCCCCATAAAGACAAATAATCAATATTTTAAGAGTCTGGGCTCCCCTATAAGTACACCAACAACACAAACAGACAACAAATCTAACAAAGTTTTAAGAGTTCAGGATACCCCATAATAAAACGAAAATTATATATTTAAAATTCCGGACTTCCCTATATTAACGAAAAATGTTCAAAATGTTGCATAATACATACCTCTATATATCGATCGATAAGTGACGATAGTCTAAGTCTTGAAAAATATACCTAAAACAAACATTGAAATATCAAATATAATTTTTTTTTGTTATTATTTTTTGAAATTAGATTCTTATAACACTTATTTTTCGCATAATTGCATTTAGATTGAGTGATATATTCATACAAATCTACCTTTATAAAAAAAAAAAGGTCATAAGTGTTAAAATATAATGCATGCATATGCTTTATTTCACATAGAAACTATTGTTATTAGTGGTGATAAATTATTTAAGAGAAATGAAAGGAAGAACATTTAAGTCTAATACTTTAAATGTTTTATCCCACACCCGCGAGCCAGTGAGGACGACTCATGTGTGTGATTGTACTACTCTAATACTATTTGGTACTCATTCGTGCTATGTCAAAATTAATATCTAAAAAGTGATATGAATATTTAAGTTCATGTTATAAAAACATATCATATTTATTATATAAGGAATGGAGCATCATAATTTATAAGGAATAGTTCATAAATATTAACACTAGTAACAAGGACAAATCTGCTATGCTACAACAATACTACAACTACAACGTCTTTTTCAACATACGTTGAATGACTTTTTAACTATTGAATTAGCCATTATTCAATGTAATATAGAAGTTTCTCGTAAGTAAATAATTATTCAACATGTATAACAAAACATCTTATAATTTAGGAATGCATTAAATTGTAATCAATTAAGGCCTTGCATATATATTTATATATTTGTATTTCAACTGGTGATAAATAATAGGAGTATTAATAATAATAATAATCAATTAAGAAGATATAGAATTTTGAAGAAGAATTTTTCCATGGAATTGAAAATATTGAAAATGAAAATTAATGAATGTAGATATAAGAGAAGGTTGGCAGTTGACCGAGCACAGAGAAAACAAATTTTTAAATACCATGGAAATGGGAATGGAAGTAAGTAATTTAGGGACTATACAAAATAAAAATATTCACTAACCATAAACATGAATTTCAAAACACATTACAAATACCTAAAACAGCAAAAACTCTCTAGAAAAAAAATTAAAATTAGCCAAAAATTCCAGAACAAATTACAAAAAACAAAACAAAATTCATGAAATCTATTCCTATAAAATAATTCCACAACATTACAACTACCTAAAATAGAAAAAAATTAAAAACACTCCAAAATTAAAATTACAGAACAAACAAAATTCATAAAATCTATTCCTATAAAATAATTCCACAACATTATAAATACCTAAAATAGAAAAAAAAAACTCCAAAAAAAATTAAAAACAACCCAAAACTAAAATTCCAGAAAAAATTACAAAAAAGAAAAACTAAATAATACCTCAGTTTTCGGTGAGCAGCGACGGAGCAATTTCTGAGCAAGATTTCAGTGACGACAAAAATCCATATGTAGCTGAGAGTGAGAACAAGAAAAAAAAAAGAGAAAGAGAAAAGAAGAAGAGAAAGAGAACGGAGGAGAGAGAGAGAGAGAGAGAGAGAGAGAGAGAGAGAGAGAGAGAGAGAGAGAGAGAGAGAGAGAGAGAGAGAGAGAGAGAGAGAGAGAGAGAGAGAGAAATACCTGGCGATCGACTGACAACGGCAGCGTCTCCTGGAGGTTGTCGGAGGAGGTAAGGTAAGGTAAAGGGTGTGGGTCGCCGTTGTGAGGGGGGAATTGGTGAGGGAAGGGATTTGGGAAGAAGGAAAGAATGAATGGGGAAAGGGTTCGTTATCCCAGAAAATCCCATTTTTACAACTGAGTTACCGACCAATGATTCAATCTATAACTCTATAATCATTTCCTTTAAAATAAAAATGAAGTTAGCGACTGATGGGCAACTGAAACTATCGGTCGGTAGCTGAGTCAATTTTTTTTAAAAAAATTAATTAAAGTCAAAGACTGATTATCGGTCGAATTTTCGTCGCTAAATTACTTCGGTTGGTAGATAAAAAATTGGCCGGTAATCCGTCACTGTTATGTATAGACGTGCGTCAGTCGCCAGTTGGTCGGTATCTTTTAAAGTTACCGACCAATTTGAATCGGTCGGTAAAATCCTATTTTCTGATAGTAATATATACATGCCTTAGGTATTTACCAATAGTACTGAAAATCATTGATAAATTCCGTTGGTAATAATTTGTTTTTCTTGAGTACAATTTTAGAAATTTGATATCAATATTTTATAATATTTTCTTTTTGAAAAAATTGTGTCCATCCCTAACTCTTAAGTCCTAAGTCAATTGCAAAGTCACATGTATTTTCACTTTTAGTTTTAGAGATATTAAATATTTATAAACATAAACTATTTTTAATTTTCTCTTTATAAACATAAACGTTAATTTTATTTTTTTCTAACCATAACCTATTTTGCTTTTATCTTTATAGTTAAAAATTTTGATTTTATCTTTTTTCTATACATGAACTATTTTTACTTTTCTCTTTATAGTCATGAACTATTTTTAACCTCTCAGATATAGCCATAAACTATTGCTAATAAATTGTTATATCTAAGAGGTCAAAATAGTCCATGGTTATGATTAGAAAAATATAAAATGAAACTTTTTTACTATGAAGAGAAAAATAAAAATAATTTCTAACTAGAAAAAGATCAAATCAAAATTTATGTCTATTAAAAGAAGCAAAATAGTTTATGGCTATAAATAGCTAATATCTCTTAGTTTTAACTTTGATTTTAACCAATAGTCTTCACTTTTTCTTTTTCTTCACATAATTTTTTTATATTTGACCTACCGAATTCTCCTTTGTTTATACATCTACCAACTCAGCCCTCAAAATTAGACCATTCCACAGTTTGGGTTATCCGGTTCCAGAACTATCAAATCGGAACCGGTGAAATTGAATAATCAGAACTGTGAAATCGGAAAAACTGGAATAAAGAAACCACTTAACCGGAATCGTGAAATCGAAAAATCAAAATCGTCAAATTGTGAAAAGTCTAATTATAAAATCATAAAATGAAAACCGTAAAACTGCCAAAATTGAATAACCAGAACCGTGAAATTGAAAAAAAATGAAAAAAATAAACTAACAAATCGAAACTGTGAAATAGAAAAATCAAAACCGTCAAACTATGAAAATCGGAATTATAAAATGATGAAATTAGAATCGTAAAATCATTAAATCGAATCGTGAAATTAGAAAAACCAAAACTGCGAAACAGTGAAGTTGAAATTACAAAATAATGAAATTAGAACCGTAAACCGCTAGGCAGGAACCATGAATCAAATAATTGGAATCGTAAAACAACTAAAAACTTGTATAAAAAGTTTTAATTAACATACATTAGACATAAGCTTAAATTTTAATATCTAAATAAATTTGACAATTAAAAATATAGATTTAGATTTTACTTATTTACTTTTAAACTGAACCTTTAGAACTGAAGATTTCAGTTCTTTCATTTAACAAACGGTTTCAGTTCCAATTACTGTTTCAAGTAAGAACTTTATCAAGAATCGAAACCTTGAAAATCATAACTGTCAATTCAATTTGATGATTTCGATTCTAATTTGGTCAGATATATCCAAAATATCCCGTAATCTAAATCATCAACATTAAACAGAAGTATCGAACATAGTGTATCCATTATTCTTAGGGTTCTGACTCCACAACCGATTCTAATGCCATCCCACAAGTTTTCTAGTGCGCCTGTCTTCTTCAACCCCATGGAGGAATCTAGAAAAATATACTGGAGGAATCTTCTCCAAATTCAAGGGAGATCATATCTTAATCTATCAGCAAAATCTTCTGTGTTCTTTATTCATATCTTTTGCACTTTATTTTGTGCTTTTTCCAGTGGGTAGGGAAGCCTACAGGATGGGATCCACAGTAGTATATATATCTCCATGTTATCATCAGAGAATTGAAAATATCCCCAGCCAATAACTCTGGTAATTTCACTTTCTTGGATTTGTTTTCCCTACAAGTCTCTTCTTTTGCTCACGATATATATATATATATATATATATATCTAAAGGAGACAGAAATTTGATGGTCTAATAAGTTGCTTTTTTTTCTTACTAGAATTGATGGTCTATGTTGTCCTGTAACTTAATTTGATGCTTCTTTTTTCATCCAAGTGGACAATGTTATTGGGCTTAAATGGACTCAAGATTTGTGGTTTAAATATAAGAGTAAAATGGTAATTTAATATGAAAAGTGAAATGACAAATATAGATTAAAGCTTTTTTTATTTATGTGGAGGATAAGTTTACTCTTATTTTAATTTATGATTCTTATCTCAATGGTTTTATCTGGTAACTTAACAGTAACTTGTTTAGATTGAAATATTGTTTTGTATTTAACTTATCATTATCAAAATGGATCGGAGCTCAGGAACTAACCGCACCATTCACATAATATGCGGATATAAATTCAAATAGGACCATTTAAAATAGGGAATTTTTAACTTGTTTCATTTGGTCCTAAATTTTTACAGTCTGGACTAGACAAGTCACAGACTGATCCACCTTATTTTATAATATTTTTATATTAAAATATTTAGATATTTGTATATTTATTTTTTGTTATTTAGATGTTAGTATAATTTTATGATTAGTTAAATATTTTTTTAAAAATTATTTTTGATATTAGAGTTTTAAAAATATAGGTTAAAAAAATAAAAGAGCTAGCGATGTGAGTACCAGCCAATTCTTTTATTCGCGAATCTAGTACGAAGCAATATGAATTTGAAATAAATCAATTAAAAATTATATTTAGATGTAAGTTAAATAAATAAATGTTTATAAATAATTGTTCAAAATTTTTTTATGAATAAAAAAATGGAAACATAAATTGAATGTGGATAATTATGACAATTTCTCAACTCACATTTTATCCTATAAATGATTTCAACTTTTTCCTTTTGTTTGGTCTGAAAAGATGTTGATACCATATTGTTTTATTTTAATTTTTTTCTGGGTTTTCTTTTGGAATTTAACATTTATACAATTGTGGCGACTCAACTATACAGATTTTGAAAACATTGGGCTGCTTGAGAAAAAGGTCTGCCGAAAACTGGGCTAAAACATGGGTATGACCAGCGCTCTATTACATGGTTAGTAGATTGGAGCCCATTTATATGATTTTTTTTTTATCACAGCCCATATATGGTGCAGATCCTCCGTGTACCACTTTACATATCATATTTCTTTTATAATATATTTTTTCTTTTAAAATTTATCACTTTTCTTAAGATTTATCTTTTATTTATTAGATTTTATTATTAAAATATGCTAAATTAGATAGTAGTACAAGGATATTCGAACCCTATTATATGATATGTGAGCAATAACATACTTTCATTTTTTTCCTGGAACATACCTAGGTCATTAGCACTACAAAAAGAGTACAAAAGTATGAAATAAGCTATATAATTTTTGCTAATATTTATTTTTCAGTTAGTAAATTTTATTAATAAAATATATTAAACTAAGAAGGCTAAAGTGTTACGGAGATGTTACAATGTGGATGGGTAAAATTTTTTTTGTGGGAGAAAATAGAAGTTGAAATCACTCAGAAGAAACTGCAAGAAATGCAGAAATTACAAACAGTGGGGGCGTGTTTCCCCCAGAAGGATTAATTCAATCAATGTGCATCAGACACACAACAGTTTTACACTTTAAAAAGCGTTAATTAAAAGCTCATATAAACAATGAAGAACTAAGGAAGACAAATAAATTGAATCTACAGATTCTTGAAATCATCAATTTCCTCTTCAACAAGACTTGAAGAATTCTTGAGAAAAAAAACCCTTTTCAAGAATCCATGTTCATCGGATCAGATCACCTTTACAACAACGTTAAATAATCCTTTAGGGTCAAGAAGGATAACTAATTAAAAGCAAATCACATTCCCCTCCTCGTCCAGTGTATCAGAAAAATTAAAAGCGAACAGTTTGGAGCTTCGGCCATGAACCATACACTCTTTCGGGTGTTTTCCCACTCAGTAATTCTGAATACATTTCCATGAAAAAGCTGTCAACAATGTCAAGATAAGCAGGACAAGTTAAGCGAGAATAATAATGAAGAATCTCTTCTATGTCCAATACATGTTCCACATTAGTCTTATCTAACATTTCCAATTCCTTCAATTTCTTGGCAACCAAAAATCCCTTTTCTTCTCTTACCCCTTTGGAAATTGATAAATCTTGGAATTTTTTGCCTTCATAAACCATTTTTCTTCTCTTTGATTCCTCTGTTTTTGCCTTTGAACGCTTGATTAAGTTATTCGAAACGCCGCGATCTTCATCTTTGGAAACTACTGCTGCTGAATTCATGTCGTACTTCTTGATCCCATTTTTGGTATTTTTTTCATCATTGTCCCATTGAATATTGGCTGTGTAGACTTTGTCCAACTCTTTGTAACTTGTGCTGTACTTGAGTTCCATGCTCCTGCCACCAACACAGGGGAAGGAATTACATGGAGGACTCTTGGGAAGTCTTTGATATCCTCCAGAAAGAAAGGACTTAACACTGTCTATGGTTTTCTGAAAGAATTTCTTTAGGAGCATTTTTGCACACCAACTGTTTGATGAAATCAAAATATGAACGTTTCTTGATTCTTGAGTATCTCCACACGCTCCATATAATTATACTATCTCTTGTTTGATTTCTTGGAAAATGAAAAAAAAAAAAAAAAGAATGAAAAAAATGGGACCGATTGATGGTAATTGTTTAAGTAGAAAAAAATGGAATGGTCACTTTTGCTTTTGAAGGTGGAGTTGGTGTGTAGCCTCTTTAGGAGAACCAAAAGGAGCCACCCTGACCCTGTGGTTGTTGAAATGAATCCCTCTCTCTTTCTCTCTACCCAAACTATTGCAAGTTTGATAACAAGTAGATATCAATTGATGTGGAATTTGGAGACTTATTGAACCAGCAAATCAACCAGCAGCCTAACCATTTATATGTTAGATTTAAGCCTAAAGGGATATATATATATATATATATATAAACCTAGCATTTGTTGGTGCTTAGCACATTAAGGGATTTTATAGACTTCTCATCATGGTTAATTCATCAAGGAAAAGGGTTGCTTAAAAAGTATGCAAAAAAATTTTGTTATTTAGACATGCGTATAAATAATACATATGAAGACAAAATCTTTTATGGTGTAAAGTTAAGCAATGATTATCGGGCAGATTAGATGAGGCCAAACAAACTATAACTAATAGATTTTTTACTGATTTAAGAGGAGATCGTATACAGCATAATACTGGAAATTTAACATAAAAATGTCTAAATTAATTTGAACTCATGACTAGTTGGAGGTATTTAAGGACTGAAAGGAAATATCGCCATCAAACTAACACCTTATTATCAATTAGTACAAATAGATTATAGATGGACAAGGATGGAACTAAAGGGGGCAAGTTATAACAAATAACAACCTTGACATTTTGTTAGAAGAGTCACTCAATCCTATATTATACCGGACTAATGATATAATCATCTCATGTTATACCAAAATAAATATCTTACAATAATTTGAAATGCTTTAACACATCATCTTATACCGTTTAACACATCACAATTGATTATCGCATATAAAATAAGATTATTACATTTGCAAAATGTATCAAATTATTGGACTGACTTTTCCCAATTCATACTTACACAAAGTTAAGTACATTATGTTTTTTTCAACTATTTGTTTTATGTTCAATCCATTCGTATGAAATGCTACCTGTTCTCCACTACATGCTCAAGGAAAATATATATATATATTTCACTAATTCAATGGCCCTTCAACTAACCCTTGGAAGTGAGGCTCTTATACACGTATTAATGTACTACTACTTATTAGAACTAATCATTGTAGATTCATTGATAATTTTCCTGGATCTCTTCTTTCTTGGTTATTATATCTTGATTTTCCAGATATCAAGCATCATTTTATGGGGTGTAGCTGTTGAAAGTGTCTTCAACTGAAGTAAAGATAGCCAAAGGGATACCCAGAGAAGTTCCTCCTAATCCTATAATTCCTGCAGTTTCTTCCGGATTGAATACAA
Organism: Catharanthus roseus; assembly: GCA_028651295.1. Lineage (NCBI taxonomy): Eukaryota > Viridiplantae > Streptophyta > Magnoliopsida > Gentianales > Apocynaceae > Catharanthus > Catharanthus roseus. Next base: position 2,127,754 of record JAPQWS010000087.1, read on the forward strand.
TGATGCGCTTCTTCTTTTACCAATGCCTATACACATTTTTTAATTATATATATCAGTTGAGAATTCTATATCTTGTTAATTAAAGAATTAATAAATTCTTTATAAGACTTGACAATCCTCTCTTTTGAAGTATCCTTTGAGATGAGTTAGTGCAAGATCACATGTAACATGATATCAGAGCCAATTGTTATGGCACGTGAAAAATTTTGAATAATATCAAAAATCTTATAACACATTTGTTATACTAGAATGATATGAAATGAAATTCTCTATCACCCGAAAACTTCTCTGATCTGTAATGGAATAGAATCCTCTTCCTATTTCAATGTTTGGAAGGAAAACGTAAAATGGAATGATGATTCATTTTCTTTGTTCGGAAAAATTATTAGTTTATGTTAGAATGCAATGAAATTATATATAATGAGTTATAAAATGTATTTTTCGTATTCTAACACATATTAAAACTCCAAAAAGAATCAAAATTTTATTGAAGTATAAAGATTCATATATTCCTTTTCAATTTCAAATAAAAGAAAGTACGATACAGAAATTGAGCTTAATATTGTAATATAGTGAGGGTATAATAGTACAATATTTTTCAATATATTCCCTCTTCTCTTAGAGAGGCCTTTCCATAAGGTTCAGTATGGAAAGGTCTTTCAACTGCTTCCTATAATAGGTTTTGCTGTGGAAAAATTATTTATATTTCTAATTCAAATATCAAACATTGGAAGAAAAAGATAAATTGAAAAGATCATTTATTCTACCTCATTCTCGCATACCAAACATAGCGTAAATATATTAAAGGGTTTATATTCATCCACACTAATGGGGTATGATTTTTCTCCCTTTAAGAAAATTTGTTGGGTCTCACATGAAAACTTCACAACTTCTCTTAGAATTTCTCTGAATTTTTCTATTTTCTATTTTCTCTGATTTTGGAACTTAATCACTAAGTTTTTACCCTAGTTTCCTTGATAACGAATGTTTTGATTACTTTATTATTATTTAAGGTCTAGATACTAGCAAGAATCTATTGCACACCAAAAAGATATATATATATATATATTTCCATTTAAAAAAAAACAAAAATTGCTATAAGATTTTTTTTTTAATATAAGTTGGCCTATTTTAAATTGTTACCAATTATTATTTTTTTAATTTTAAATATGGCCTACTTAAGTATCTTATAACACATTAAATATCAAATGATATTGTACTCCAATTATTTTTTTCTTTTTTAATGATTAGAAAAATAGTCATATATTCCATAAATTAAAAAAGTCATATATATTATACAATCAGTGGAGTATAAGTATATATTTATGTATTACATGAAAAATAGATAGTGATAAGGGTCAAATTCTCAACATATTTATGGAATACCTCCATCATTTTAATATACATTAATTAAAATGAGTTTTTCTACAAATATGGAGAAGGATGTGAATATAGACTTTTTTTTTTTTTTTTTCAAAATAGAAGTTCTTGAGTTAATGCCTAGTCCAAATGGCAAATACATCCGAGACTGGTTTTCATTTTGATAGTTACATATTCTTATTAAATGAAAAATAATGCTAGAAGAAGCCAAAAAAATAAGGGCATGTTTCTTTAAACCAATAAGAACATGTTTTAGGTGAAAAATTCATTAGCACTATAATATATTTTAAGTTCTATTCATATTTTGTTATTTAATAAAAAAAAAATCTTAAATTTGACATGTTTTAGCCCGCGAAATTTTGTACAAGTTGATAATAATTGAGACTTGGCTGTTTCAATTTAGTTGCAGGATTAGGGCTAAAGATAGATACAAAGCTAGAAAGGGCTAAAGCTACAAGTTTCGGACCATTAGAAAAGGCCCACGTATACATTGGATTTGGAAACTGTCTTCATCTGAGAGAGACCCACTTATAACTACAGCCCTCTTGTCCGCGTCAAGCCGTCAACGTGTCCTCAATCAGCTTCAAATCACAATTCAGCCCACTTTTTTCTTTCTTTTCTTTTGAGAAGTTTGAAATGAAGGTTTGAGTGCGTCAGGGCGACCAATGGGCGATTCCATTCATTATTGATCGAGGTCAAACTGATTCATTAAACAAACAAGTCAAATCGATTCTCATTAACAAATTGATTTAATGGCCCGTCGAATTTATCGAGCAAGAATATATAATTTATTTTATTTTATCTTAATTATTATGTATAATATATCTTTAAAAAAATGAATTTGAACTCGACCTTCAAAATTAATAGATTCGATTGAGTTTGAGCCGAACTCGAGTTCATTAAAAAGTATCCAATCGAGCTCGAGCTCAACTTAACTCGTTTATACTCCTAAACTCAATTTGGATTAAGTTTTTTTCTAAAAAATACAGATATGGCAAGCTCAAACTAAAATGAGTTTATTTGAAATTTGGTGGTGAGTTTATTTGAAGTTTTAGTTTCATTTAGACAAGAAAATTCTGAAGTGCCATATCAAATTAAGCCAAATTGTGCAATTACATTATTGATTTGCTATGTCTCGCTTGAATTTACTAGGTGTATGATAGTTTACTATTCGAAATCGTAGTAGACTATTACATATTATAGTTGGCTTGAAAATTATTGGGTATCGCATAATCATTAATGAAAAAACACAAACAAAGGGTGTAGGATATGAAATGTTGTATGGACGAAACAAAAAAGTACTTTTCATATTCAGAAACAACAATTGAAGCCAAATTGTAAAGTTATGACATTGAGTTTGTTGTGTCTCGATTGGATTTACTGGAAGTATGATAGTCGACTATTCAAAATCATAATCGATTATTACATGTTATAATCGGCTTGTAAATTATTGGATACTGCATAGTTATTAATGAAAATGCATAAACCAAAGGTTTATAATATGAAATGTTGTATGGACGAAACAAAAGAGTACATTTTATACTCGAAACAATAATCAATGTTAAGCATACTGTAACACGAGCAACCCTTACAAATCCATAAAAGATAATATGCAGACCAAGCCAAGCTAAAAGAAAATCTTGCACATTACACTATGGGATAAGACACTGCTATGTGGAGTTTTATCCTTTTGTTCCCAAAGATTGGGAATTGACATATGGGTTGAATGGGAAGTTTATTTTGAGTTCAAATTTATTTTGTTTTGGGGATAATAAATATAACTCGAGAATCTATAAGGATAGCGCGAAAAAATTCATTTCTTACTATTAACTTTCTCTCTCTAACCAACTTCTCTCTAATCTCAAACTCAAATATTTCATATTCAACACAATTTGAAGGTAGACGTGGATCATTTTGAAGTTTTTTGCAAGAAAATATCGATTTTGAGATAAGAAAACTCCCAATTTTTTTTTCGCTACTGGACCGAGTATCGCCCAGATGGAAGAAATTCTCCAATGAGCTTCGTCTAATCTGGCAAAATTCTTGACAAAAAATTTCGTTCAGGTTGACAAAATTCATTTTAGATTTTGCCCATCTAGGTGAAACTCAGTCCAATCGCTTTTTTTAAAATGTCAAATGTTATTTTTATACTTTTTATAGTTTTTTTATTAATATAAGATGTATTATTAATTTGTTTCGTATTATGTTTTGACATAACAGGCTGATGTAGATCCGAACACATTTGAAGAATTTTTTAAACCGAAAAAATACATGGATCACGGACATTTATTCATAACAGATCAAATTTTTAGTTCGAAAAAAGAGTTGGTGGATTGGGCAAAAGAAATGGCAATGAAAGTGAACACATATTTGATTGTCACTTGGTATTTGAGATCAAGAACATCCGACCGTCGACCGTACTTTACATTGGCTTGCGAGCATGGAGGTGCAAATAAATTAAGAATGAAGCCGAGAGTTGATGATGAAGAAGAAGAAGAAGAAGAAGTTCTCATAAAAAGGCGGGGTCTTTATGGGACTAAAAAGTGTGGTTGCCCCTTTAAATTAAAAGGCAAGCAAATTGCCACGAGTGAAAATCGACAATTATTCGTACATGATGGGAGGCACAACCATGCAATAGGTTTCTATAATCACGGTCAGGCTCAGGCTGGAAGACTAACAGAGGAGCAGCTGATATAGACCGAGCAATTTAGGAAGAGTCATTGGTACAACGTAATATGTTACGATTTTTTCGGGAACAAAATGTGGGCTGTGCCGTGAGGTATGTCGCATTACTTTTAATAGGTTATTATAATATTTTAAATTTGTGTTTTGGATCTAATAATATGATTTTTATGATTTATGTAGTGCACAGAAAATATACAACGTCTTTGCCCAGATAAAGAAGAATAGGATGCAAGAGCGAAACACGGTAGAAGAAGTTCTTTGCTTAAGTGATCAACAGGGTTACACGGCCTTTTACAAAAACTGTTACGACAGCAACGTACTTAGTGATATTGTTGTTGCACACCCGACATCAATTTAAATGGTGAGAACATGGTCATATGTACTAATAATGGATACTACGTATAAACAAACAAGTTGTCTGTACACATTCTAGTAAGTGTAGATTTGGATATTAAAGGTATATTGATTGTTTAAGTTATCATATTAATAGGATTAGGTTGAAAGAATTGTGATCGTTTAATTAATTGACAGTGTATTAATGATGAGTCAGTGACACAAAGTTAATTTTTTATTTATTAATTAACTTTGGGGTAGTTTTAATATGTTAGTATAAAGTATCTAAATTTATACTTAATTTAAGTTCAGATTATTTTTTAGGGAAGAATTTGTTTTTTCATATATATATATATATATATATAACTATTTTAAAAATACATATAACTATTTCAAAAATTGTTATTGACTGAGATATATTTAAATGAATTAGTCCATATACATTTGTTTTTCTTTAACTTTAATCATTTATGGTTTAGGGTTTTGAAAAACCTTAGAGGGGGGATGAATAAGGTTTTTGGCTAATTTTAAAAAATCTTTTGTGTGATTAGAAAGATAAACCTCCAATTTGTTTGTGAAAGAATTCTAAAACACTTTTTGATAAGAATCCACACAAAACAAAATCTTATAGTTTTGGCAATCAAGCAATGAGCATAGAATTAAACTTAAAAAGAACATGCACAACAATTTATAGTGGTTCACTCTCTCAAAGAGCTACATTCACTACCTTGAGACTCAACCCAAGGATTTCAAAAATCAACTATCTTCAAAGTTGGTTACACAACAACACAATGAGAATCACCCTTCAAGGGTTTTACACAAAAACCTCAAAATTTACAAAACACAACAATACAACAAATTTATTAAAGGATTACCCAAAGGGTTTTCCACAAACCTTTGATCACAATAAAAGAATAAGAAGAGTAAGGAACAACGTTACTAAATGAGCTTGAGAAGAGGAAGATACAACTCAATTGAATGCTTCTACAAGCTCCTCTTTACTTCTTCTTTGATGGATGATCACAAATGAAGCTCCAAGAAGATTTTTTCTATTTATTTTTATGAGATGAAGATATTTTAAAGAATGTATTTTTAAACCTCTTTAAATTTTCTAAAATGATCTTAATAAATTTTCAACCAACCTCTTTTTTTTTTCAGCTGATCAAAAATCAATATATATAGGGAAGAAAAAAAGTAGCTGTTACTCTATGTGACAGTAATACTTTTCATAGTAAAAAGGAAAACCGGACGACCGGTTTCTAAAAACGGACGTCCGATTTCCTTATACAAGAAAATCGGATGAGCCTTTTTCTAAAATAGGACGACCAATATTGAAACAGAAAGATTCGGACGCATCCTACAAAACTCGGATGATCCCTCTTAAAAATCGAACGACCGATTTTTCTAGCTTTAGAAAAATCAGACGATCGATTTTAAAATAGGACGTCCGATTTTTCTCTCTTGGAAAAAATCGGATGACCCTTTTTTTAGAAGGATTTAAAAGTCAGTTTTCCTTAAACAAAAAGAACTTTCCTTCACATTTCAAAAACACTTCAAAACATTTATTCTTGATACTCTTTTAGAGATAAGAAAACTTTCGAAGGCATCAAAAACTCTATCAAGAATACTTGGATTTTTTAATAATAGTTTATAGAAAGAAATTCATCTAAGGAGCTTTACACTTGATCAACAATAAAAAATAAAAAAAAATAAAAAAAAGAGAGTTAGGGAGTTTTAAAAAATACCTTAGCATATCTCTAACTAAGACAAAAGTGTTCAAGGTCTTCAATGGCTTGATCTTTTCTCCTTCATTTTGCCTTGATCACAAACATCTTTTGCTTCTAAGAGTGTATCCTTGAGACTTCAAATATGCTTCTTTTGTTCTATAGAGACTAAGCTTACTCATCACACAAACATATGTTAATCATAATAAAAAACATATACAATAATGCCCTTAGGGCTAACAGGTTTAAATTTAAATTTATGATGTAAAGTTTGTAAATATCCGAAAATAATAAGATTATCTTAAATGAATCGTGATCGTTTAATTAATAATTATAATTAATTAACATTGATGATGCATGCGCATAATTTTTTATTAATTAATATTCGAGTAATTTTAATATCTTAGTATAAAGTATCTGAATATATACTTTAGTTTATGTTTAGTTTAGTTTTTTTTAGGATTGAGTGTATTTTTTCATATATAAAACTATTTGGTTAATATTTGATGAATATCTAAATGAATTAGGTCACATGTATTTGTTTTTCTTTAAGTTTAATTATTTTATTACGTATGGAGTTTAGGGTTTACGGTTTAAGGATATTGTTGTACAGTTTCTAAATATCTTATTTGTCCTCTGTATTTTAAAAAAGGTATATATACCATTATTGGAGGTCGTAGGGATGACTACAACTGGTAAGAACTTCACTGTAGCAACTGTATTCATGCGGAATGAGCAAACTATGACATATAGATGGGTTCTTCAACAGATTAAGCACCTATATTTTTCATCAGCTGTCTCAACATGGAATGAGCAAGATGTTAATGCACATGAACCATACGTGATTACTAGGGACAGGGAAAGCGATTTAATGCATGTGATCGATGAGGTGTTCAGTAGATCAAATACGCTATGTAGAAGGCACATCAATCAATATCAATGGCCTGAAGTCCGTAGGCGTATATGTTTTGAGTTGGAACATATGACGAATATCTACGTTTCACTATTTGGATCAATGGAACAGTATTATGAACTCATACACAGGACACAGTGGCAGGAAGGACTTGAGCCTCCAGCACATTAGTTGGATACACCTGATTCTCTTTATGTTATAGCAAATACATTCAATTTGTGTGTGGTCTTAGTCGCATGGACAGGGTCCACGAATATATTGCCTTTATACTCGCAGATGGATCGGACTGAAGGTACAATAGTTATCGATCACTTGGCTGAAAATTAGTATTTTATTGTGGTGAGTGTATCTTTATTTTCTCATGTCCATTTTTATTGTTTCAAGTATACACCTGAATGGAGATTAATATTAATTTTTTATTGCGTTATGCAGCTACACATGCTAGATGGATGTTCATTGCCCCCTTCACACATGCAATGGTAATATCATTGTAATGATCAAGTTAGTGGTTGGCAAGAGCCTTACTTTGACAGGACTGCAGATTGGAACACGAGATATGCTAAAATATATCCACCAGGAGATCCCATTCACATCAACATTTAGTTGTTTTTGTGATTAAATTTATTATTTATTTGTACATTATTTGTTTTTTTTTCCACTTTATTTTTACTATATTTTATTGATAGTGAGTTTTCCACTTTATTACTACCTTCTTTCATTTGTATTTATTCTACTTCATCATATATATTTACTTTATTTCGGTAAGCGTTTATAATTATATTGACTTAAAAATTAATAATAAATATAGATAATCGCATGAAATGTCATAGGAAAGTAAACATACTAAAGAAGCCGTACATAAAGATCACATACTAAAAGAAATGTCCAAATCATAGTATAAAAAAATATCAATCTAAGCGCGATGCAGATAATAGTCCTTCATGATACTATATATCCTTCCATAGGGAGAGCCATCAGTGTTATCGCGGTCTATCTCCAGAGCAATCATGTCGAGGATAACTAAGGTGATAGTAGAGCTCCAGTCAGGTATTGTACACCACGTGGAAGTTTGTCAGGATTCTATATCTTGGGATTGGTGCTAGGGATAAACCACGACATGTAATCGTCTGTGTACCGACCCGGGGGTACAACAGGTACACTGGTCCATGTCTCCGTAAGCAGATGTGATGTACTTCTAGCCACAACGCCTCTATAAATTTGTTCTTCACGATGTACATCCTGTTATTTACTAGTCTATGAGCCTCTAAAGGTCGAATAGGATGTGTTGGAATGCATTGCTGCCACCCAGACTATCGGACAACTCTATCGGGCATGTACTGCTCTTTACACTCGAAGTATACAAGCATCCCCTGCCAAGTAGAAACCCAAACGTCCTATATATCAAAACGCTTGTACGGAGTCTACCGTACCTTATCCGCAGTTATCACATCTAAATATAGGCAAATGTCTAATAATTTATTCTCGGTTTTCTACCCCAACATTGCATACCGCAAGATATACGGCTTACAAGACTTCACTCCTTGTCTCACTGCTGGGGCAAACATAGGAAAATACATGTATATTCATGCTTAATAAACATGTTAGCCCTAAGGGCATTAATACTTATGATTTTGATTATGATTAACATATGTTTGTGTGAGTATTTTAGCTAACCTTTCATAGAACAAAAGAAGCACCTTTGAAGTCTCAAGTCTACACTATCTAAAAGCAAAAGATCTTGTTGATGAGGGCAAAATGAAGAAGAAAAGACCAAGCCATTCCAAGATCAAATCATTGGAGACATTGAAGACATTGAAGGCCTTGTCTATGTTAGAGTGTAATAAGGTACTCCTTTGTAAAACTCCCTAATCTTACTATTTGTTTATTGATCATATATGAAGCTCCTTTTACGATTTTCTCAAATATAAACTTTTGTTAAAATCTAAGTATTCTTGACTGAAGTTGTGATGCTTTTGAAAGGTTCTTCTTCTCTCTAAAATGATTGTCAAGAATGCATGTTTTTCAAACAATGAAGAAAGCTTTTGTCTTAAAAAAACTTGGCTGAAAAAATAAAAAAATTCGGTCATCCGGTTTTAGAACCGGTCGTCCGATCTTTTTCTAAATCAAAAAAATCGGCAGTCCATTTTTTAGATGGACAAGTCCGAATCTTTCTATCCAAGGACCGGTCGTCCGATTTTCACATTTACTGTAAAAAATTATTACCGTTACACTGAATGCAACGGTCACTTTTTTAAGACAGTATATATAGACTTTTTGATCAACCATAAAGAAAACAAGTTTGGTGAAATATTCATTGAGAACATTTAAAACTTTTAAGAGCTTCAAAAATACATTTATTGCAAACACTTTCAATCCCAAACAAAAATCTTCTTGAGCGTCATTATTGATCATCATCAAAGAAGAAGAAAGGAGGAGCTTGTAGAAACATTTCATTGAGTTGTACCGATTATTTCTCAAGCTCAAAAGTGGTAACATTGTTCTTAAACCTATCTTTCTCTCTTATTGATATCAAAGGTTTGTGTTGAAAAACCCCTTGGGTAATCCTTTGATTTACATTGTGTTGTAGATTGAGGTTGTGTGCAAAACCCTTGTAGGGTGATTCTCATATTTGTAGTTGGTGTAATTTTGTGTTTATAGTGGATTTGGAAAATCCATGGGTGTTAACTCAAGGTAGTGGATGTAACTCTTTGAGGGAGTGAACCACTATAAATCCTTGTGCCTTTTTCTTTTCTTTCTAAGCTTATTACTTATTTGTCTCAACCACAAAATTTTGTTTGGTTTGGAATTTTATTAAAAGGGTTTTAGAATTCTCTTTCAAACAAAATTGGAGGTTTACCCTTTAATTAACAAAGGTTTTTCGATAATTAGCCAAAAACCTTATTCACCCCCCGGCCCTCCCCTCTACGGTTTTTCAAAACATATATAGAGCATACGAATTATGTTAAAATATAAGTAAACCCTAAAACATATTAGATCAATAAAAAACAAGCGATGGAAATAATGAGTAGTTATGGTAAATGTAAACATAATCAAAGTAAATAAACAAATGAAGACAGTAATTAATAATACCTCAAGCAGTGACCAACACCCAGCCAACTCCTACGCATCAACCTGCAAGGCCTGACCTAGATTTCGGTACAAGTACGCAAGCGTCGCAGCAGCCCCATGCAAACCCCCCCCCCACTACCTCGAACATTCTTCACGAGCGGCACAGCTTGGCGTGGACGATGTTACCACTCTTATCAGTGAAGAATGAATTTCTAAGTAAATAAGCGATGTAGCATGCAACCCTATGCTCCGATGAAAGTCCACTATTGGGATCCTTTGCAACCTGTGCCAACTCCTGAGCATTTATATCATCTCTGGAATAGGTAATACCCAAGTTGCTCAGAACAATCCCAACTAGCTGGTCCCAAGAATACTATAGATCCACAATGTTACCATAAGCAGGTACGCCCAAAATCAACTCGACATCATGTAACGTAATTGTTATCTCTCCTTAGGGCATATGGGAAGGTGCTTGTGTCTGGCTGCCACTTCTCTACAAAATCAGATAATAATGATGCGTTGGGGTGCTAGAACATGCAAGACCTCAAATGAATGAGTCCTGTCCCCTTGGCCAAATCTGCTACCTCAGGTTCACTAGGGGTCCAGCCCCTTAGTGACATAAAGCGCAACCGCAACTTCAATATACCTCGCTCCTGCATATTAGTAGAATAATTAATATAAATATTCAATCATATGATACTAAAAATAAAAGCAGAATGGAGCAATAAATAATTCATAAATTTACCTATCTATGCCATATAGAACCAGCAATATATCTTTTGTATGAAGGGATAAGCTCTGGATCGTGTAGACCTCTCTTAGTTAGTCATGTCTACTCCCAACCTGCATGCTTTGCTTTATTCCTCTGCATAGGCGCCGTAGGAGAATGGACTTCTCAAGTCTTTTTTGTCGAGACCCAACAATCTTACTTATCATTGACTTGAAACTGTTAATCAACCCCCTTTACTTTTTTCCGGACCTGGCCTAACACCGAATGATGATGTAGGGCTCATAGATACAGGCTCGTTCTCATCACCGTCATTGTCATCATCATCATCATCATCATCATCATCATCATCATCATCATCATCCTCAGGCTCAACTTGAACATCTTCCCTGCCGATGTGGAGGGATCAAACCATGTCATGCTCCTCAAACCGACCCCTGTCACCCTCTAACCCTATATCACCAGAATCCCTACCTAAACAAGGCTCAGATGAGGGAATTCCATAATCAGTGGTTGTATAATTATCCGTGTTGTAAGATGAATTAACTGGGACTTCACAAGTTACTCTAAAAAAAGAAGCACATAATTGCACTGCTGAACCAATAACCTCATTTAATGGTTCCTGATGTTTAGTTCTATACAGTACATTATCCTGACCGGACATACAGGGAGGCACAGAAGAACCATGTGCATACGGGTCATATAATGTAGGTGGGGGTTGAGATGGTGGCTGAGAAGATACATATATCCCATAGGGTAACGGAGTGTATGGATGGTGTGATGGGAGAGAAGGACGAGTCTTAATCGGTATATGGGGTGGTTGGGCAGAAGACCACGGTGCATCAAAATCATAATATATCCCAGGAACAAGTGGGGCAGGAGTACACGGGATGTCAGATGTAATGTAACAACCCCTCACACTATGGGATGAAGCAGTGACTGTACGACCGTGAACTCGACCGGTCTTGTCTATCACAAGACCTAGGTCATCATCTCCCCTACACACTCCGAGCTAAACCATCTAAACAAATTTCCAAACATATTCATAAATAATTAATATATATTTGCCTAATTTATGTCTTATAATATTTAAATCTTTTACACGGTACATGTAACAATTTATCTTTATTGTATTATTTAACTTCCTTCTTTATAATTTTTTATTATTTGAATTATATTTTTTAATTACGTTGTTTATATTATTTTATTATTTCGTTTTTAAATAGTTGTATTATTTATTTTGTATTATTATATTATTTTATTATTTTTTAAGCCCGTTATTATTTCATTCACAGTACTTTATCATTTATTATAATTAATAAAGCATAAACTGCTCTATATATTTTCATAATTTGAATCAATATTAACTTCGTTCTTCATAATGTTTTATTATTTTTAATTATGTAATTTATATTACTTTATTATTTATTGTATTATTTCTTTTGTATTATTATATTATTTTATTATTTTTTAATAAATTTATTATTTCATTTATATTACTTTATTATTTATTATTAATAAGGGATAAACTGCTCTATATATTTTTATATTTGGAATCAATATTTACTTCTCAAATCGCTCTGTATTTTATTATTTTATTATTTTTATTATTTATTTGTAAATATGTTTATTATTTTATTTATATGATTTTATTACTTTTCATTATTAATAATGGAAATAATAGTTATTACGTCAATAGTGTAATTATTTATTATTAAAATTACTATTTAAAAGGAGTTGGATCCTATTCTTTAAATTATTATCATTATTCTTTATGTATTATTAATTATTATTAATTCAAATAATTATTTTAAATTATTATTATTCACAATATTATTTAAATATCAATATTTAAATTATTATTTGGTTAAAGTCATTCATTAATCTTTTAAAAGTAAGCACTTCATACTTTTTTTATTAAATAATGTCTATTATTATATCAATTTATTATTTATAACATAATGCACTAAATTAAGCAAAACAATAATCTACCATCACCATTTATTTTCTAAACTATGAACTTAATAAATAAATTTAATCAACATAAACATATAAATTGATTCAAAATATAACATGAATAATTGTAACAATCATACTGACGCTTATACTAACAAAATAATTAATATACATTTAAAGTCAAATTATTCATGTAAACATAATTCATAATCATATAAAACAAATAATTATAAATAAACCATTTAAACAACTAATTACATGTATTCTAAATAAACAAAATTAAATAACATGTCAAATAAACATGAAATTAAGCATTTATAAACACTAAATTAAATAACATAACATAAACAGATAAACATAATCATAATGTTAAACATTTGTAAACATAAAGCTAATTAACATAAAAAAATATTTTAAAGGAAAAGACGGTTCAAAGAAATTTGCCCAGGCTAGCAAAAATCAGGCCAAAATTCGTCCAGTTGGGCAAAAATATCAAAGAGATTTCGCTAGACCAAGCGGTCAGTAGAGTACATTTTCTCTGGACCAGGCGGTCAGCACCTCAAACCTTCGCCAGACCGAGCGAAACGTGCCAAACAATTTCACCAGTTTGGGCGAAATTCATACGAAAACGACAAAATTTCAATAAAAAAAGCGGATTTTTTTTTCAATCTGATACATATGTTTAAATTTTAAATCGATAACATTGTAAATAAATAAGTATAGATTAAAGTACTAACTTTTTTTTTTAATTTTTAAAGGTCGGATCTTCCTAGATATGAGATTGAAATTTAAACTTTTAAAGAGAAGGGAGAGGATTTGTTGGTAGAGAGAGAAAGTTGATAGTGAAAAATGAAATTTTTTGAATTCTTTTGTACTATCCTCATAGATTCTCGATTTATATTTCTTATTTTCTTTCACATCCTACTGATTTCATGCTTTTTTTACTTGTTACATTATAGTTCCAAAACAATATTTAATAAATTTAATATTATAGTTTTTCATTAATAATAAATTCTTATCTCTTTTTATTTTTCTAACATGGAAACTAGTAGAAATAATATTGAAAAAAGAGAAAAGTTTGAAACGCATTCTAGTCCACACAAGAAAAAATATTTAAAATTTGTATTTTTGTTAAATAATGTGATGTCCAAAATGTGATAAGTAAAAAAAAACATATGGAGTAATTACTATCTAAAAAGGATAATAACCTATCTTATAAATTTTATCTTATGACTTTCATTATACTTAATTACATAACACTTGCTAAATTATTTTATTGGTCTAATTTCCGTAATGAATAACATTATTATCTTCATTTATAATAATAAACCATAAGTGAACTTGTAAAATGAAATTTTAGAAGGATTTTAAATTTTTTATTATATAATTATTATTTTATTAAAAAATTATTAAAATTAGTAATAAGAATTAATTAATTATAAAAAAAATATAAACCATAAAGATATGTGTATAATTTATACAAAATCTTAAAAAAAAATATAACCAAAGATATAAGAACTAGATAAACTTAAATATGTATAGATAATTATAAGACCAAATTCTCCAATTACTCCTCCAAATATACCGCAAATTGTTTGAATAAATATCGATGTTAAGATTTGTTCATTGAGAAGTTTCAAATGTCCATTGAAGCTTCATCCGATTATTATTTTTCTTTTTTGGGTAAAAGCCTTCGACCTATTTTAAAGATGAAACTCATCAGAATAAAAACATTGCAGCCCAACTGTTCGACAAAAGGCCTAGCCTACACTCCCATCCATCCTCTGAAGCGAGCAATGTACATACAGTACATCATCGACTGTCACAGTAGCAACAGAGGAACAGCGAGGCTCGACGACCCAAAAAATGCGACAATAAATGAGTAGTAAGGCTAAAAACATCGTCCTGTGGCTTCACCACCAGACATTCTTTAATTTGCATTCCATTTGTTCATTTCTATTCGAAAATAATAAATTCTCCTTTCTACTAAAACCAATTCCCCCTTCATTAAAATCGAATAGAGCTTGGATTTGAAACCCCTTTTTCCGAATATGAAATATGCATCTCACGTGTTCGATTATTTGCTCAGCCCATGTGGTAGCTTTCTGTGTCAGATACATAATATAACAAATGCAGGAAAATCTCGAATTCCCTCCCAAACCAACACCAGCTACTTAGCCATTTTCTTGTTTCTTGCTCTGTTCTTTTTCAATTCTTACCGGTAAATACCCAAAATTCACTGCTCTGCGCTGCCCAACTATGTTGACATATATCTGTATTTTCTCATGTAATCTTGGTATATGAGTCGTCCCTTTCATGTCTTTCTCATTTCTCTGCTAATGGAAACTGGCACACACCAATAACCTTTCTATCTTGTCTCGTCCTTCTGTTTTTCTTGTCCTCTCTTTCCTTTTCTGCTTCAAGAATATTGATCGGAACTTTTTTTTAAAAAAAAATTGATGAATGTGTCTAACTCATAAGTTTTCCTTGCTCCGGCCTTCCAAATAATAGTTGGCACATGAACCCAACAATTTCCTTGGCTGGAAAAACAAATGCGCCATAAATCATAAATACAACATTTTATACAATAATTTTAGACAATAAGAATTAAGAACATTGAAAACAAGCCAATTTGTTGAGTTAAAGTATTCTTTATATCTTTATTGGATAAGAAATAGATAGAGAATAAAGATATAATAAATGAACAAAGAGATAGATATTAATAAAAAAAATATAATAAATGTCCTATTAAAAAATATAAATTCTCGCATATTTTTTACCATTGGCAATCCTTAAATTTCTTATATTTCGGACTGAGATAGTAAAATCAGGTTTAGAGTTCAAATTTTGAAAATATAATTATCTTTTAGAAGAGCTAATTTAACATTCCTATTGGTCTTACCCTATTCGAAATGGTCTTGAGTTTGGCCAAAAAACCTATTCGAAATGGGATTAGTCTGGATTAGGTGTGATTTAAAGACATTTATAGTTAGTTTGCTGATAATATTTTTATGGTCAAACTAAAAAAATAAAAGATAAAAAAACAAAGAAAATGATATTTTTATGATCACACTAAAAAAATAATAGATAAAAAAACAAAGAAAATGAGATTTAGTGTGGGTGTGTGTGAGATATAATATTGTAGTAATTTGGTTTTGAAATTTCTATTTTTAAATTTTACAAAAATTGTATTTTGTAATTAAATTTGCATTAATAAAAAATATAAACTCATTAAAAATTTACATTAAATTTTTAAAAATAATTTGGAAATGAAACTCTATAAAAAAAAAAATGAGAGTAAATTATTAGAGAAGTTTGTAGAATGGTAGGTTGGATTTTGCTAATGATCTTGAAATCGTTCAAAGGATAAAAGACAAGTCATGTACTGCATCATCTTGTGAAATCCTTTTCCCCAAGCATAAGCATAAGAAACCAAAGGCATATTTGTAGTATTATGAAGTAGAAATTAATTTGAGTTTTGTTAATGTAATAAGAAAAAAAAATTATTTTTGAAGTAATAAACAAAATAAAGAAGAAGATGAAGCTAACACTAACATTGCCACATATTTCTTTTCTTGGTTAAACAACACACACAAGTAATGAGATACTAACAATTTTGTCCCTTTTATTCACCAATAATGCCATGCCATGCCATGCTCATTATCTTTTTTTTGATGGGTTTGTCCTTAGGAATGAAGCCAATCATGGGAGAGAAGCAAAATGAATCATTTATATTTGTTTTTGGCCTCCATACTTAGAGCCGCTTCTACATTTGACTCTTTGTGGTTCCTATTCCAATTAAATATTGCAAATGAAAATTTATTCTTTTGTTCAAGGGTAGGAGGAGATGATATCCAACCACCTTCACCAAAAAAATTAATTAATAAAAATATTTGATGGTGGTTTTGATTGAATTTATATTAGAAAAATGTACATTTCTTTAAAGTTTTATAAAAAGTAGATACAATAGAAATATAGAGTAGAGAAGAGAGACAAGAGAAGTAGAGAAAACTATAGGGATTTTATTACTTTATTTAAGATGTGATTAAAATTGAGATTCTATCATATATATATATATATAAAAGATAAGATTAAAACTCCATAATTATCTTTTCATTATATTCTATTTTTATAGTAGATTCTATCTTCTTAAGACATAAACTTTATTATATCTAAGATATCCAATTATTTCTTATAGATATCAGATTTTGATAAACTCTATAACAAAATTACAAAAATTTCACGACAAAACTTCATTTTCTTTAATCTCCTATCTCTCTAAACTTGTCTCCCTCACTTCTCTCTATCTTCCAAGGATTTCAAAAAAAAAAAACACAGTCAAATGTTGGTGCACAACTCATTAGCACACCAGAAGAGTTGGTGGGTGCTAGGAGGACTTGCTGCGCCAAGAATTTTTATTTTTGATTTTTTGTATTTTTATGGTGTTTTTATTTCAAAATCGATATTTTTTTATAAGATATCTTTAAAATTATCTATTTTTAATTTCAAAATCTTCAAGATTTTCTAAAGAGAAGTGAAAAAGAAAGCGTTGAGAGAGAGAAAGAGTTGGAAAGAGAATAAAAATTTGCCCTAGAATTTTTATAATTTGATCGGGATAGGTTTGAACAATTGATTTTTGTACAATAAAAGAAGGGGAATTTGTTGAGGGAGGGAGGGAGGGGGAAGGAAGAAAGGTGCTTTGTTTTGAAAGCTCTAAATATGGTGGATTTAGTGTTTCCCAAACTAATCTTGTGACTTGTGAGAAAAGGTGACTTTTTTTCCATTCTTTTTGTGCAAAATTCAGAAAAGGAGTTCATGAGAATCCAATCTATCTATTTTTTTCTCAAAAGATAATTCATGTTTATATTGAAACTTTTGACCTATTCAAGACCCTCATTTGCAATAACAAACAAAAAGCCTCATTCTGTAGTTGTTTCAATCACCATCATCAAATATAAAAATAAAAATAAAAAAATTCTAAAGTCATATATGGTGATTTTTATTTGGATTGAACAAGGAAACTCAATGCTTCACTTTAGTTCCACTTTACCACTAAGATTGATCGGTGGTCAAGTAATTTTAAGTTTATATTCGTATAAGTAATTATTTCTTAAATAATTTTTATTCTTTTATATGATATTTTAACAAGATTAATGTGCATATTGATAAGTTAGTATGATATGTTTACTTGCTATAATAATTCAAAATACAATCTTTTCTTTTCACTTTAGAAAATACTTTTTTTTTTTAAAAATTACTTTATATTTTTTTTAAAAGAAGTTCACCTTTTATAGTCTTAAATTATTACTTATTTTTTATTTATTGTCAAAAACTTTTAATTTATCTCTTTTTAAATGTAAATTATCTTTAACATTATATGTATAGAAATTTAATAATCAAACGCCAGAATTTAATGTATTTCTTGCACATGGATCTCAATGTTCCACTAATTGAATGAAAAAAACAACTAAATTCTTCAAATTAATTTGTAAAAGTATTAAAAAAATGCTTTATCTCGATATTAGTAAATCGTTATACATGCTATAAATGTTGAAAATAATTATATCTAGAAAATGATAAAACAAAACTTCTTCACTATAAATATAAAAGAAAAAACAATTTAAGATTATGAATAGTCAAACTCTTTTCTTTTAATAATAATTTAAAATTTTACGAATCTAGTAACAAAAATTTTATAAAAATAAGAAAAATCTCAAAATAAAATTCTAAAATTTTTTAAATCTTCTCTTTCGTGCCGCTTCTTTCCTTCTTGTGATTTTTTGCCCTTCCCCCATATTTTCAAACTCTCTTCTTCTAATTCATTCTTTCTTTCCACACTTACATTTCTGGTCAAAATTCAAAAAGAATGCTTAAAAGACAAACAAATAAAAAAGAAAATTTAAAGAAGCCCTTTTTAGCACCAAAATTGATACTACTAATAAATACACAAACACACCCTTAAATTCATGAAAAACAAAATAGAAATTGAACAACCTAATAATAAAGATAATCTTAAATAGAAAAAGATTTCTAATTCCATTAATTAAAACACATTTTCATAATAGCATGAGTCAGCAGAAGACTAACTACTTTGTCATATTACATAGCTGGATTGAAAATTAAGGAAAATAATAATAAAAGGGGTTAAAATTAAAATTAAAACAAAGTAATCTTCTCTTCTACGACAATGTCTCGGGGAGGGGAGGGGAGGGGAGAGCAGTGAGCAGAGTTGTTAAATATTAGAGACGGAACAAAGTTTCCCAGATCTCAGTAAACACTTGAATTATAACCTTATGATGATTATACGAATTCAAACACAAGAAACAGTGCAACAAATTCTCAAGTCCTTTATCCGAAAATATCTGCTTTTCAATTATCATTTCCACCATTGATCTTCTAAAATCACTGTACGGATCTCTTGAACTCTTTACCACCGCTAAACTATCCTTCATTTTTCCTTCTTCTTCTTCTTCTTCTTCTATTTTTGGATCCCCTAACAACTCCTTATTATTCTTTCTTCTTCTTCTTCTTCGAGTTTTAATAAATTTGCTGCTGTTTGTCCTTCGAAATGATTCGGAAGAATCAGAAGAAAGTGATCTCGAAGAAAAAAGAGTTGTTCTATCATCTTCTTCTTCTTCTTCTTGGAGGACGGCGTGGTTTTCGTCGTCGTCGCTGCTGCTGTATAATCCGTTGTAACTGAAAGCCACGGGAAATTCATGATGAGATCGAGCTCTGATTCTCTTGTGAATTGTCTTTCTACTCCTTCTGGATGGTTTGGTGTTTGACTGAAGATGAGAAGAATCTAGAGACTTATGAAGAGGGTAAATATGGAAATTAGGAGAAGCGGGTGAAGCAGGAGGGCATTTCTGTCCATCCATAAAATCAGCTTCTGAAAGAAGGGATCTCTTCTCTATAATTACCTTAGTTTGATGGGATGATCTTGGACGGCACATGGAAGGAAAAGGGCGAGGCGGTTTTGGAGAGAAGAGATCGATGAGTTGGTGTTTTTTGTGATTAATATTATTCTGATTCTGAGGAGGAGGAGGAGGAGGAGGAGAAGAAGGAGGTTTGGGAATGACGTCCAGAGTGATGTTTTTGGGTTTGCATGAGATAAATGAAGATCTGAAAATGCGACAGATTTTGAGTTTGAATTGATGATTTTCATTTTCCATTATTATGGAAGTAAGATGATGAGAAGAAGAAGAGGAAGGAGGTGGTGGCTCAGCAGATATAGGAGGAGGGAAAGGGAGTGGACTAGTTGTATGATAAGTTAGTAGAAAATACAAAGGGTGGTGTAGTACCAGTAATATATAAAATCACACCATTTTTCTAATCCACATAATAATAATAATAAAGTTTATAATGCAACTTTTTGCTGTTTTCGTCCTCTTTCTTGTCTCTATCCACTCCACATATTTTCAACTTTGAAACTAAGCTTTAATATTCTCTAATAATATATTTTTTATACATCATTAAATGTGTGCTCTTAAAACATAATTTTCTATATGAATTAATTTTTCAGACATTTTCTTAAGATTTAAATATTTTTATTCAATTTTATAAGAATATCATGCTATTAATGTGGTAGATACAAATTAGACAAATAGTAAATTTTTTTAAGGTAGTAATTTTCAATATATTGCTTCTTTTTATAATATTTTTGTTTTATAAAATTTATTAGTAAAATTAATATAAAAAATAAAAAAAAGCATTAAATAATCTGAATGTCAAAAGTCTAAGTTAGAATTTAACAATTTACACTTGCTAATGATCAATCATAAGAGTAATCGTAGTTTTAATTGATATCTAATTAATTAAACAATAGCATATTGTATAATGTTGAAATTATTAGCACAAATATATAAAAGTGTTTTAAGCTAATATATAGTTCAGTGATATCTTAAATATTACTCTTCTAAGCAGAATAATTATTTAGTCCAAAAAAATTAATTACAATACCGTCTACGGTATAAGTATCAATATACATCATAAGGAAAAAAAAAAACTCTCTTTCAACACATTATTACTAGATGAAGAAATATAAATCAAAATTCGAAACACATAGCAAATTAAAAGTATAAATATTTATAACTAATTGAACTATCAACTTATCATTGGATGACAAATGTTAATATTTTGAAGAAGCTAATTAGGAGTGTGTTGATTGGGCAGTGCTAATTAATAGTTAAGTTTTCCTATTATGCATGAATAGCCAAAGACCAAACACCTATACACCCTATGAACAACTATACACCCTATCACTAAATTCAAATTCAAACTGTAAAAACAATTAATGGAATAATAGAATCTGATTTAATCGAAGCTAGGGGGAGAGAGAGAGAGAGAGAGAGAGAGAGAGAGAGAGAGAGAGAGAGAGAGAGAGAGAGAGAGAGGCAGTAGGGGAGGGGCTGCTGTATTGTTAATAATGAGACAATGATTAACAAATTTGGGCAGAATATATGGATGGATGGATCAGTATATCTATGTATAAAGGTAACTGAAGACGACATTCTTCATAAATAAATTGGTATTAATGGTGGTGCTATATTTATATATTACAATGCTCGAAGCAGAAGTGTAGATTTCAAATTCTAGGCTTAAATAAATAATTCATTATTAGTAATAATAGTATATAGTTTTGACCATAAACTAAATAGAAAAGCTTATACTAATTGTCAATAAAGTGTTCTCATTCATCAATCCCTTATATATTTAAATTGACTAGGTTTTTCTTCTCCCTCTACCATGTTTTCGTTTTGATAATGTAATACTTTTATTTCTTACATTTTAGATATTATATTATTTATAAAAATATAAAATTTTAAATATTTTTTATTATGTAGACTAGAATATTCTTTAAACATTTTTCTATCCTCATTATTATATTTACTGATTTTTATGTTAGAAAAATAAAAAGGAGGTTGGAATTTATTATTAATCGAAGGGTGTAATAGAAAAAAAATTTATTAAATATTACATTGGAACCACAAGATGATAAGTAAAAAAACATACAAAATTCTTTCTACAAGTAAAAAAAAAATAAAGAGAGTATGTTTTTAGCCCCTTTCGGACTTCCAAAGTACAAAAAAATTTATCTACCATACAATTCTTTTCGGATAATAAGATAAATAATGGATCAAATTATATCACTGTGGCAAAAACAAATGATAACATTTAACAAGTGTAGAAAATGATGTTCAAATGGTACTCAAACATTTCACTATTCGTATTTATTTTATAATCCATTATTGATTATCACACTTATTAAGAGATAGAGAAAGAGAATTGATTTAAAGAACACTAAACTCCTTTCGCTTAAACTAACTCATCCACGTATATTAGTTACTACTATCTATACTTAGTTAGTTGGAGTATACAAAATTGATCTTTAATTCAGTTTATCATATGGACATTGTAATTGTTACCAAAACTCGTATAAATAGTGAATTGAAGCAGGACAGGACCCCAGCCCCAACCCCAAGCCATGCATGACTGGACCAAGTAAGAAGAATTCCAACAAATATGATCATCTCTCAACAAAGTAAGCCAATGCTCTCTAATTAACTCTAATTTGTCCTTACTTCTCCTCAGAATCTTGAGTTGTCAACTGTGTATACATATATATATAACTAATTTAATCAATTTTACCGATGCCTTTTCATATACAAATTTTTATGTACATTTCTTGTCTCATTCCTAATGTCTTCTTCGAATTATATCAGCAGCTGCCCTCACAACCATATCTTGATTCAAGTAACAAACTTGAAAAATTAAACCAATCCCAGAAGCTCTATATATAATTTCAATTCAATATTTTTACAATTTGAAGAGAATCTTTAAAAAATTTAAAAGCTCCCAAGAACAAAAAAACACACAGGGACTGTCGGTAGTAGAAATTGGACTTTAAAATCTCTACCAACATACATATATATATATATAGAGAGAGAGAGAGAGAGAGAGAGAGAGAGAGAGAGAGTATAGTAAATAACAAGAGCAAAGGGACAGTTTTGTTAAGACAATTTCAGCTTTTTAAAGTTGAATTTAGCTCCGAGACAACCACAAACCTTTGTCCTTAGACATATAGATTTTCCTTCCTGACTTCCACAGACTTCCACTTTTTCTTGCTCTGTTTGTTTTCATGGTTTTTGCACGTCACTATAAATCCATCGCCTCTCAGATTTTCACAACTTTTTCTCCTGCAAATTGTTATCTCTTCACCTTTCCATGCATCGATGAGGAGGGTTTGGAAATATTTTGGCAAATTTATTGTCTTTTATCCCTCAATATTTTGCAGCACAAAAACTAGGTCCCTAAATATTAATTTTCATTTTTTTATCCTTTGTCTTTCTACCAGAAAAAAAATTTATCATTTCGTCCACTTTACTGTTTACTTAACTTATTAATATTTTTAATCCAAGATAAATTGTCGTCTTTTATCTAAAAACATTTTAAAGTTGGTAAACTAGAACCATAACCATTAGCTTTTATTGTTTATGTTCTTTTTCCTTTTACGATATCAAAAATAGGTTCTTTCATGGGGATATTAGATTGTGTGTCTCAAGTTCAACACACAACATTATTGGTCCCGCTAGCAGACTTGTATTGGTTGCTAAAGTTGGGGTTGTTCACTACATAGAATTATACTACTATTATCCTTTGTATTTTTTCTGATGTAGTGGAATTGAGTCAATAACCATGGCTTTGCAGATGTAGGCAATATTTGTCGAACTACGTTAAGTATTCTGTGTGTTAGTGTTAAGTCTATTTTTGTATTGTATTAACATATCTCCATCATTTGATACAACTTGAGCCAAAAATATAAGAAGTTTAAGAATTGTAACACTGAATGAGGTCGTGTTAAGCTTATTTCAATTTCTACACAGTAACCACACACCTCCTCCTTGCATTCTCATACTAGACACCCTCACTCTACCATTTATGTCGCTTATTATTTACATCAAGATTTACATCTCTCATATCTACTTTTCCCTCTTCACTCCAACCAAACCAAACCAAGGATTGGAGTTAAGTACCATAATTTGTCCAAGCAATTATAGTAATCATATAATTGTCCATAGTGTGTCTCAATTTTCAAACTAGTTTTGTCTTAAACAATGTGTCCTTAGCTATTTTGAATTTGTTCATCAACTCCAAATTCAAATCCTCACAATTTCTGTCTTGTTACTGCAGTCAAAATTTCTAAATCCAAAAACGGACAATGGGATTGCATGCAGCAAGCATCATCATCCAGACTATAATCCAAAATATTGCAGGTTACTTATCTACCACTCTCCTCATTTTCATGCATTTTTATTTGAGATCACCAAAAAAATAAAAAAATTATAATTAAATTAGGCAAAGGTTAGTAGAATTTTGGAATCGCACGTAGGTCCGATTTCTTTTTCAGTGGCAAACAGAAACCAAAAGCATGAAGAGTCCCGAACTGTCATAGACTTTGACCCTTCTACATTTTCTTTTATCAATTTTGCGCTCGAGTTTTCATTGTATTTCACTATGCTTGAAAACATATTTAAATGCCTTCAGAATAAGGTGTTTTATATGCTACAATAATATATTTAGTTATGCTTGTTTTGAACAAGTCTAAACTACGACGAAATGCATTGATTGTGTATTAGAAAAGGTGTTAAAAAATTTCAGTCACGAAATTAACATCTAAATACTAACTAAGATGTTGGAGATATCACATCAGTATGTGATTCTTCGAGATTATCTTGGATTCTATAAGAGATTATTTGGTTAGAATCCTATATTGATTATAATTAGGATACTTTGTATTATGCTATTATTATAGCAGTATTCCTTATTAGTGGTTGGTTAGAATCCTATATTGATTATGATTAGGATACTTTGTATTATGCTATTATTATAGCAGTATTCCTTATTAGTGGTTGGTTAGAATCCTATATTGATTATGATTAGGATACTTTGTAGTCTATAAATAGTAAATCATAATGAATAAGAAATAAATCAAGACAATCAAAGTGAAGTCTCTGTACCATAAATTTCTTAACATGGTATCAGAGCCAGAGCCAGGTTTGAAAAAGAAGAAGAAAAAGAAAAAAAAAAATCTTTCACATCTATGACTTTATTCTCTTTTCATTCAGCTTGAACAAAATCTTTTCGTTTAGTTTGAACACGTTTTTTTTAGGTTTCTAATATTTCTAATTTGCTTCAATAAAAATTTAGGAGATTATATATATATTTTTTATAAATCATATTCAAGTCAGGTAGCTTCATCGACAAATATTTGAAGCACCTAAATTTAGAAATTGAAATTGGAAATTGATGGTTGCTTTATTGAAAAAAAACTCTAAAGCGACATCAAAAGAATTTTCGATGATGGATTACGTAAGCTCACCGCGATCGATGGAAGAAAACCACAACGATCGCGACTAATGGAAGAAGATCACAACGATCGCGATCGATGGAAGAAGATCACAACGATCGCGATCGATGGAAGAACCACAAATGACAGACGATTGATGACAAAAAAAACCACAACGACAAAGCGATTGATGACAAAAACCATAGCGACAATGAGTGATGGTAAAGACCACAGATGACGGATGATGGAAGACTACCGGATGTGCAATTTGCACGTTATGAAAAAAAAATTGAAAATTATGGCAAGTTGGACATGCAATTTTGCACGTTCCAACTTGAGGGAGGGTGTTGGAGATATCACATCAGTATGTGATTCTCCTAGATTATCTTGGATTCTATAAGAGATTATTTGGTTAGAATCCTATATTGATTATAATTAGGATACTTTGTATTATGCTATTATTATAGCAGTATTCCTTATTATAGCAGTATTCCTTATTAGTGGTTGGTTAGAATTCTATATTGATTATGATTAGGATACTTTGTAGTCTATAAATAGTAGATCATAATGAATAAGAAATAAATCAAGACAATCAAAGTGAAGTCTCTGTACCATAAATTTCTTAACATGGTATCAGAGCCAGAGCTGTGTTTGAAAAAAGAAGAAGAAAAAGAAAAAAAAAAATCTTTCACATCTATGACTTTATTCTCTTTTCATTCAGCTTGAACAAAATCTTTTCGTTTAGTTTGAACACGTTTTTTTTAGGTTTCTAATATTTCTAATTTGCTTCAATAAAAATTTAGGAGATTATATATATATTTTTTATAAATCATATTCAAGTCAGGTAGCTTCATCGACAAATATTTGAAGCACCTAAATTTAGAAATTGAAATTGGAAATTGATGGTTGCTTTATTGAAAAAAAACTCTAAAGCGACATCAAAAGAATTTTCGATGATGGATTACGTAAGCCACTCGCGATCGATGGAAGAAAACCACAACGATCGCGACTAATGGAAGAAGATCACAACGATCGCGATCGATGGAAGAAGATCACAACGATCGCGATCGATGGAAGAACCACAGCGACAGCGATTGATGACAAAAAAACCACAAACTGACGGACGATTGATGACAAAAAACCATAGCGACAATGAGTGATGGTAAAGACCACAGCGACAGATGGTGGAAGACTACCAGATGTGCAATTTGCACGTTATGAAAAAAAAATTGAAAATTATGGCAAGTTGGACATGCAATTTTGCACGTTCCAACTTGAGGGAGGGTGTTGGAGATATCACATCAGTATGTGATTCTCCTAGATTATCTTGGATTCTATAAGAGATTATTTGGTTAGAATCCTATATTGATTATAATTAGGATACTTTGTATTATGCTATTATTATAGCAGTATTCCTTATTAGTGGTTGGTTAGAATCCTATATTGATTATGATTAGGATACTTTGTATTATGCTATTATTATAGCAGTATTCCTTATTAGTGGTTGGTTAGAATCCTATATTGATTATGATTAGGATACTTTGTATTATGCTATTATTATAGCAGTATTCCTTAGTAGTGGTTGGTTAGAATCCTATATTGATTATGATTAGGATACTTTGTAGTCTATAAATAGTAAATCATAATGAATAAGAAATAAATCAAGACAATCAAAGTGAAGTCTCTGTACCATAAATTTCTTAACATGGTATCAGAGCCAGAGCCAGGTTTGAAAAAGAAGAAGAAAAAGAAAAAAAAAAAAATCTTTCACATCTATGACTTTATTCTCTTTTCATTCAGCTTGAACAAAATCTTTTCGTTTAGTTTGAACACGTTTTTTTTAGGTTTCTAATATTTCTAATTTGCTTCAATAAAAATTTAGGAGATTATATATATTTTTTATAAATCATATTCAAGTCAGGTAGCTTCATCGACAAATATTTGAAGCACCTAAATTTAGAAATTGAAATTGGAAATTGATGGTTGCTTTATTGAAAAAAAACTCTAAAGCGACATCAAAAGAATTTTCGATGATGGATTACAGAAGCCACTGCGACTGATGGAAGAAAACCACAACGACTGCGACTAATGGAAGAAGATCACAATGACTGCGACTGATGGAAGAAGATCACAACGACTGCGACTGATGGAAGAACCACAGCGACAGCGATTGATGATAAAAAAAACCACAGCGACAGCGATTGATGACAAAAACCATAGCGACAGCGAGTGATGGTAAAGACTACCAGATGTGCAATTTGCACGTTATGAAAAAAAAATTGAAAATTATGGCAAGTTGGACATGCAATTTTGCATGTTCCAACTTGAGGAAGGGTGTTGGAGATATGAGATTATTTGGTTAGAATCCTATAGGATACTTTGTATTATGCTATTATTATAGCAGTATTCCTTATTAGTGGTTGGTTGGTTAGAATCCTATATTGATTATGATTAGGATACTTTGTAGTCTATAAATAGTAGATCATAATGAATAAGAAATAAATCAAGACAATCAAAGTGAAGCATTCAATATTATTCTTCTCTGCGCCCTAAATTTCTTAACATAAGAGATATAAAATTAAACAAATTTATATACTTCATTAGTATTATAATAGAAATTATGCCAATTTTTATATCTTAATAAAATAACTCCAAAACAATTTAGATTGATTGTTTATGTTTATTTTGTTCGGTTGCAATGGATATATAGCGTGAACCTGAATCTGGGTAAGCCCAGACCATTTTGAGGCCTAGATTGTACAAAATAATTAAGAAAAAATATTTTAAAGTTGTCAGGATAAAAGAAACTAACTTTAAACCATCATATCTAGACGAGAAGAGTGTTTTTTTTTTTTTTTTTGGGGGAAACTGGAATCGTGTATCTATATATAATAGGGGAAAGAGTGAATTAACATTCTTGCGATACAAAAACTATCTAATTTGAGTAATCTCAGTAGTAGTAGTAGTAGGTTTATTATTTTGGTTAGGTTTATCCTGAAATATCTCCCCTATCTCCTCAAGTGTCTTCCCTTTCGTTTCAGGCAATAAGAAATAGAAGAAAATTGTTGCCACAACCATAATCCCCGACAGTAGAAAAAACATTCCCCCAAACGTTATTTTCTTGGAAATGCTAAGAAACGTCATAGACACGACTCCGCTGACAACCCTGTTCACGGACACTGCTAAACTGGATCCTTGGGCCCTTAATCTCAAAGGAAATATCTCGCAAGAGTAGACCCAAGTAATAGGCCCAAGCCCAATTGAAAAGAAAGAAACATCCGTACAAACCGCAAGCACACATAAGGCTATGGCCCATGTTGGCTTTTTATTTGAACTTTCTAAGTACTTTGATCCGAGCCCAAGCGCA
Organism: Catharanthus roseus; assembly: GCA_028651295.1. Classification (NCBI taxonomy): domain Eukaryota; kingdom Viridiplantae; phylum Streptophyta; class Magnoliopsida; order Gentianales; family Apocynaceae; genus Catharanthus; species Catharanthus roseus. The sequence goes on from JAPQWS010000087.1 coordinate 2,156,254, forward strand.
GCTAACGAAATAGCCATCCCAATTGTTCCCAATAACAATAAAGGCCTTCTTCCGTACTTATCCAAAAAAAGGGCCGAAACCAATACAAACGAAGTCTTTGCCACCCCCATTATAATCGTAACCCCAACTAGACTTTTCCGGTTACGAATTCCGGCCGATTTAAACACCTCCGGCGTGTAATACACCACCGCGTCGTTCCCGGATGCTTGCATGAAGAAATTGATTCCGATCGCCGCTATTAGAATCCGCCGGATTGGCCGAGTAGGCCTCAGAATTTCCTTCCAAACCCCTTGTCCGCTCCAATTCTTCGAATTAGTGTTTTCGGTACCCGACCCGACTTCATCAGTCGGGCTCTCGACCACCATTGAAGCGGCTTTGGTTATTTCTTCAAGTCTCGCATTGGCTTCTTCTTCGTTATCGGAAGTTTTCATCAACACTTTTTTAGCTTCGGCGATTTTTCCCTTCATAACGAGCCACCGGGGAGATTCCGGCATACTCATGACTCCGAGCGCGATTCCGATGGCCGGAATAGCAGCGAATCCGAGCATTAGTCTCCAGTTAATGTGTGGTGGGAGACCGGATAATGCGTAATTGAAAATGTAACCGAGGAGGATACCTATATTGATAAATACTTCCGGGAGTGACGTCAGGAAGCCACGTGTCATTGACGGAGATACCTCTGCGGTGTAGACCGGAGCAATCATGAGTGAATATCCAACGCCGATTCCGGCAATCACTCTTCCGGCCATGAGAAAAGGGTAAGACGGCGCGAGTCCCATTAATAGGGCACCGATTAAGAATGTTGCTGCTGCTAAGACAATGGTATAACGCCTCCCAATCCAATCAGATGTCTTCCCAGAGGCAAATGATCCAATTAAAGAACAGACATTCAATGAACCCACCAGTATTTCTTCTTGCACTGATGAAATCTTGAGATTATCCTTTATATATAGCACTGCACCACTCATTACTCCGATATCTGTTCATCATCAGGAAACAACAGAGAAATTGGGAATTAGAAGGAAAAGAAGGCCAACAAAAAGAAGTGCAAAAATGATGATATTACCATAACCCAAGAGAATGGAATTGGTGGAGGCAATAACGGCACATCCCAGAGCATACTTGTTGATACGGCTGGATCTTTCGAGAGAAGACGGAGGGGTTTGAGATTCGGTGGTTTCCATGGCCATAGCCGATGGTCAGATGAAGATAATAATCGATATTACTAATGGAGTAGATAGATATGAAACAGGGTTATGAGTCCAGAAAGGGGCAGGGGAAGAATTCAAGTGAAGAAAGGAAGTGGTAAGGAGGCATATTTCAAGGGAAGAAGGACACGTCATTGCAAAAGAAATCTCTCATTCTGTAGAGAAATTCGATCTCAGCAAAAATGTCTTATCCGAATGGATTCAGTAAACAGATATCCGAATTAAAGGATATGATTCAACAACAGGAGTTGCGGGATATGGCAACGATGGGTTTATCCAGTTTTGAATCTGATAAAAAAAAAAGTTTTATCTTTTTAGGTGCTTTTTGGAAATGACTAGTCTAGATTGGGGAAATCTGCTTAATTACTAGTGTTTGATGCATTTTTAAGTATTGAAGAGAAAGGGTATTGGGCAATGGCATTATTTAGGGAGCGGAAAGATCATGATGTATGGGATGGGGGTGAGAAAGATCATTAAGCTTGTGTGCTGACTGACTCTGACTCACCTGGTTTTGAGTTCACAGAAAATGTGATGTTTACCAAACGTACAAAATTCTATGTTTCTTGGTTTGGCTTTTAATGACAATGAGGGGCATCATTAATACAACATGTGTAGCAAAGGGATAGGAACCAATAAATTTGTAACCCACATATTTTATAATAACATTTTCTTTTCTTTTATAGTGCTATTAACATTTACTCTTTTAATTTTTATTAATAAGATTTATCTTTTATATTTTCATAAAATTTATTATAAAATAGGATATTAAAAATGATGTAATGAATCTAAAAGAAATAATATTATAAAAAATAAAGGATTCGAAATGGCATTTTTCTATTGCCAAAAAAAAAAAAAAAAAAAAGGAACCACATATCATTTCGTTGATTATTAGACATAAATATGTAGTCTGGGTTTGGAAAAAAAGCAAATTTTTATTCACATATTTGTTGAATTATACATATTATCTATAAGAGAGTGGTTTTTATTTTTCTGTAATTTTCTATTAACCACATCAAGATTGTCTGATTCTAGCGTAAATTCTGATATGCCGATCTGAGTGGTAAGGGCATATCATTGAATAATGGCTTGGGCTTCCAGGTTTAGGGACTTGTTGGATTGGCTGCGACATCAACACCATGACTTCAGTGTTGTGGTTTCTCACAACTATAGCTTTTCCATGTTTTCTTGTTGCATCAACATTGACTTTGAGACAATAAATATTGGGGGGACCAATGCTCATTTGCTTGACTTATCGAGTTCACTTGTCTATTTGGCATTCTTTGGGGGGTTTTAAGGCAATACTCTTACATGTAAGCTCTAAGCCTATGTAATTATGTCATATAGCTAGGTTGCATATTTTGTTTTCAAAAAACGGTAGCATTTCTTGCCCTCCAAATTTACCAAGATAAAGTTCCAATTAGCTCAACATTGTAACACTTATGATGGATGTTTGTCCAAAACTCTTCAAGTGTTATATTAACACTTCGGTTTAAGACTCTCTTGAATATGAATGTGAGCGCATTTTCAAATCTTCCTAACTTTAGAGCAATGTAGTAGAAGATGTTTGTTAGTTTTGATTTCTTTTGAGCATCAGTAGCTGAGAGCTTCTCTAGGACCTTTTATGATTTTCCTATGTCGGAGAGCTACTTTTGTAGGTTGAGATTTTTAAATCCATCTCCACATAGTCATTTTGATTCTCGATTGAGTGTTTAGGTTCGAAAGATTTCTCTAGAGAAGGTTTGTTTCCTAGTGGGAGTTGATATATTGGAGTAGTTTTGTTCACTCTGTTGGTGTTCCATTGTTACCCGGTAAGCTAATGAAACTGTCAAGTCACATGAGAGGTGCAATGCCACATGTATTCCTTAGGTGACCTATTTGGCAGAAAGGGATGTCTTTGACTGCCTATATATCTCATAGGTCAAGTATTTGTTGCATGAGCATGACATTCTGTCTTCTTAGCATATTTAATAACAAAGCAACTACTCTTAAGTTTTAGATGGCAGTTACATGGTAGAGGAAGGGTTTAAAACTATAAGGTCTTGGTAGCCAAGGATTTGACCACACATTAATACTCATCATCTACCTTTTATATTACTCGCATTTTCAGCATATAAAGTCTTTTGTAAATATTTTTCCAAGGAAAAGAGGCATCGGTCCTAGGATAACCATTTTAAGTTGGAGCAAAGTGGTATTCAAAAAGTACCTGTGATGTGAACCGGATGAGTCAATCACCTATGGAATTGAAGCATGGACAACACTAGTGTAAGGTCGAAGGAGATTAAAGCTAATAATGGAAACGTGGACAATGGCATAGTTGTTTACATAGAAAATGCATTGAAGATCAAGTTTGAAGATTTTGAAGATCAAGAACAAGTCTCCAAGTTGCTCATAATTTATATCATAAACAAGGATTATTCAAGGGAGCAACTTGGATGTGGAAAATGACTAAGCTGTGAGAATTCTTGGACCTACCGCCAACGGTAGGCCCTACCCCTACCGTCACCGGTAGGCCTCTGCCAGCACCACTCAAGAAGCATGACACCTACAGTGCACGGTAGGTCTTACCATAACGTTGCCGGTAGGGTTCAGGAGGAAAATTGCTTATGCGTCCTTTTAGGCAGGATTTTGTAATTCAAGTTATTTTTTCCAGTTTTTAATCAAGGAGTTTATGGGTAATTCAAGTCATTAATCACTTGTTTAGCTAGGGTTAAAGCTTGGCCGATAAATACCCCATTATAGGCTCAATGTAAAACTATTGGATGAATTTTGCTAAAATTGTTGACAGAGAATTCTCTTTGTCTCTAGGGTTCTTCACTCTTCTTAGTTAGCTTGCTAAGGGTTCATGTCTTTAGTTATGAACAATTAATTGCTTTAAGTTGATGAATCTGTGGAATTCAATTGATCATTTAATTCTTTTGTTTAATTGAATCTTAGAATTCTTATTCTTTGATTCAATTAATCCTAGGTCTTCTAGATTATGTAGTTGGGGTTTTGAGGTCTTAGTTCCCTCAAGGTTCTTTCTATCAATTTAGGAAAGTGTTTTACCTCTTAATTTTAGGTTTATGAGGCTTGATCCTCATAGGTTTTCCATTAGAGTGTTGAAGATACAAAATCCTCAATAGAGGTTCTTTATCAAAGGAAGTGAAAAGAGTGAATCAAATTCTACAATCAATTGAATATTCACATCAAAGTGGTATCAGAGCAACCTCCAATTGAAGGTTAATTTGTGATGTAAGTGTTCAAAATTCGTTGAAAATAAAGAATAAAAAAAAAGGACTTATTTGATGATCTATAAAAAAATTACATAAAGGTCATGCAATAGTAGTACAGAAAAATTGTTCCAAAAATCAATTAAAAAATCAGTTGAATTATGTGAGAATTTGTTGTTGATTGTGATGGCGATGTTCTCCTTTGAGTTAGGTTTCATTTAAAATAAATTTTTCTCAATTTGGAGTTCAATTGATTGCTCAATTTGATTGAATTGTGAAATGCGTTTCGAATTTGTGACTGTAGAACAAGTGTTGATTAATCCGAGTATATCTTGCATTATACTAATTCAATTCGAACGAAATTTGTGCTTAAATTCATCCTCTTCGAGTGAGGACTTCGTTGTTGGTTTTATCTGATTTGGATTCATAGTTTTTGAGTTATCGTCATTTTAATGATAGGGTGTCATTATCGCCTGTTTCTTGAAAAATTTGTTTTAGTACTCTTATGTTCTTTGTTTAAGCCTAATTGTTTTGAATTGCTTTGTTTTTTACTTCTCATTGTTTCCTTGTGTGCTTCTAATCCTTTGATGATGATTAATCATGTTTGTTGGTTCTTTTCCATAGATTACTTTCATTGAAACTCTTACACCTCAAGTGTTCGAAACTTTGCCTCTTTGAACACTTATCCAACTAAGTGCATTGATTGTTTCCTTGCTTGGGATTAATGCTCCTTGTTTAAGTTGGCTAAGAATTTTGAAGGAACTTATAGAGACTTGAGTGTTGAGTGTTTGGAAAAGGCAAGAGGGTGAGCTTATTTTGATAAAGCCAATAAAGAGTGTTAAACACGAGTGGTATTAACTTGGAGCGTAAATACTTAGGGAGTGGTTGGGAGGTCTTTTTATTGTTTTCTAACATTTTTGTACAGGTTTAAATAAGAAATAGATGGAGTACAATTGTTCTAATCTATCATGGAAAAGGATGGAAGCAAAGAGCAAACAAGAGGATTATCAATCTAAGCTTGCAAGAGATGTACATAATTTCCATCATGGTGGTGGCAATGGACTCGATGCTTATGGTGGGAACAACCATGGAAATGGAAACTTCACTTCTAAAAGACATAATGGAGTTGTTAACTTCTCTTCTTATGCTAAATCTTTTGAGCATATTTCTTATGATGATTATGGGGGTTATGAAAGAGTTAATGCTAAATATGACTATTATGAGCATGGTCCTTATGATTGATATGGAAAGTATCAATATAGTTATGGTGGAGAAGTTTACTTTGAGAGCTTATATGATGAACATGTCTATGGGAGGAAGAATGAAAATAAGCATGTAGTAAAAAACTAGATCGGGATTTTTTATGACAAAGTTTTAAACCCAATACTTTCAAGTGTACAAGATCAATGTAATATGGAAGTATCAAGGTATCAAACCACAGAGAAAGGCTTAACTACTTAAATTGCTATCTTCCTAAATTAATTCTAACTAATGAATAAAATAAATAAATTAAAAATAACAAGAGTTTTAACCAAAGAAGATGATTTAGAACCCTGAATCAACCACTAAACTATATAACAGTGATTTAATTTTATTTAGGAGAAAAAAAATTAAACATTTATGTGTTGATCTAGGCTACAAGCTTCGATTCACTAAAGAAATATATTTTGCTTAAATGCATGACATAATCCATCTAACCATTAGCATGACTTATTTATTCCTATGACATAAATCATCTAAAATTAGCATGAACTATTCAATTCTAAAACCCACAATATACTTGCAAAAATCACATATCTCTCATACTCAAGACTACAAGAATTAAGCATGGATAAAAATATCAATTAATCCAAATAATTATTCTACAAGAACAATCACAAAGAATTAATTGCATCAAACCAAGAACATCCCAAGATATGCAATCACATAAATAAAATAATGATCTCCCAAAATAAAATAAATCAAAGTCACATGGCTAGGGTTTTCATCAAAATTCTAAAAATAAATTTAGTTCATAGCTAAAAGAAAAGAAGGAACCAATTTATTGGAAGAAATCATAGCTTTTTTCCTTCAACTGAAGCTGAAATTCTGCAGCTTCTGCTTGCTGGAATTTTTCGGCTGCAGATTTTTCTACTGCTGCCTGCTTCAGCTGCTGTTGTGAATTTCTACTGTTGTCCAGATTCTTCTGCTCAGTTGCAGTTGCTGGAATTTTCTGCTCAGATTGCTGCATGCCAACAACTGCTTCTAATGTCTGCAGCTGCTCTCCTCTTTTTAAAGCAGCTCACGGTTCTTCAATTTTTCTTGAGGCCGCCACCTCTTCCTTTCCTTCTTCAATTATAACTCTCTTTTCCTTTTTCTATTATAACTCTCTAGCTTCCTTTTTCTCTTTAATTTGGACTCCTTGTAGCAGCCCATATTTTCCTATGAGCCTCTCTTTTTCTTTCTTTCTTTTTGGTTTTCTTGCTGTGGGCCTTTATCTCCTTGTTATTTGTGGGCTGCCTCGTTAATTGGGCTTCTTTTCCTTTATTGCAAAATAAAATAAATTAAATATAATAATTATGTTTAGTAACTAAATAAAATATTTTTGAAAGCTATTAATTTAAAACTTAAGGCGTTTATTTGTATTAAAAATCGACTCTATCAACTCCCCCACACCTAAGTTTTGCTAGTCCTCAAGCACAAATAAAGAATAAAAAGAAAAACTAACTAGCCACTTTCGTAGGAGTCACAATTGCACTTAGCATGTGCAACAAGCCATTTAAACCCTTAAGTTCCCCCTAATGGACGAGTATGGTCTCGTGAGGGTTTTGCAGACGACGTACCCACAAAGTCAAATAAGAAAAAAAGTTTTAGAAAAGATATAGAATAATCCCAAATTAAGTGCCTTTCATCGATATCTCAAACTTATCAAGACAAATAATCTTCCTCTTACTTTCAAACTCAAGTAACAAACAAATATTCAATTATCTCCCATAATTAATGCAAGACTTGTGTGAGGTGTGATCGTGGTCATAAGAGAGTGTAAAATAAATACTAAATAAGATTTCCAAATTACACATAGAAGACAAATCTCAACAATAGTTCATTCCATAGACTCACTCTTTGTACCTTCTCTCCACTAATCAAGGATTCTCAAATTCAACTCAGATCAGGTAGGACTTTAGAGCTTGTAATGTAAGGTTAGGGGCGTTAGTTATCAAACAAAGGTAAGGAATTCAAATTCAAAGAAAAGAGAGCTTGTAAAGAATATGGATACTTTAAAATTTTGACAAACTTTCTAACTTTGTTTTTGCTTCCATTTTGTTTTCAATTAATACATTCACCAACTATCATCTTCTTTCAAAAAAATTTCTCCTTTCAAGCCGTTCTTTTTCTTACATTCACAAATTCAAGCCTCTTGAATTTTTTTCTTCTTTGCACCTTATGACTCGTAACAATGATGTATCAACTTTTCTTTCTTTTTCTTTTTTTTTCCAGCTCAATACATTTATTATTTTTTCTTCAGTACAACAAGTCATATATACATATTTACTCTTCTCTCCTTTTTCACATAACTTATTCTCTTTCCATAACAGCCACAAAACAATAACCCACCAAGGAAGCACGGTTAGAAGTTTGCATTAAACTCTCTACAAGATTATGGTTTAATATTTAAGTGGTTTAAAGAAAGAAAATAACATTTAGGCTCAAAGGGTACTAAGGGAAAAATTATAAAATTTGGTAAGCTTGAAAGACACAAACGATTCAAAGAAGGCCTATGACCATCGTCTCTAAGTCAAATAAGGAAAACCTTTCTATTTCGCCTCAAGAGTTACTCAAGTAAGTTCTAGAATGTACAGAAGAGATTTATCAATTTTATATAGTTCAAAAATAATGTAAAGGATTTATTTAATACTAACAATTACCCATGTGCTCAAGTATAAGTCATGTAAAAGTTATAACAAATATAGAACATAAGCCCTTCACCCTAATTAAAAACAAGACAACAAGTACTTTTCTCAACTCATTCAAGACATTTTTAAAGGAACTAAAAAAGAATCATCCTTTAAGTGAAATCATATTTTTGGTTTTTTTTCAAAATAATGTAGAAAAATAAATAAAATAAAAAAATTTAGAAAAAAAATTGAACAAGAAATACCAGAAAAAAAGAAAATACTAAAAAAATAGTAGACATCAGAATAAAAGCATCTTCTCCGCCACACCTAGACCCTACATTGTACACAATGTGATAAAAGAATACCAAGAGTAGAGAAGAGACAAAGAAAAGAACAATACAACCTGATAGGAAAGGCAATATTAATGCATGTCTGCAAGAGTGGTAAACAATCTCTGTAATCTCCATGGTAATGATAAGTTATTTGATTACCCTACAAAGCAAACACTTCATACCTTTCTACCAATCAAGTGAAATAAAAAAAATAATAAAATAATAAAGTAAATAAATAAAATAAAATTTGGGTTGCCTCCCAAAAGCGCTAATTTTAAAGTCTTCAGCCAGACTCCCTAATTATTTTGCATTCAGCCAGGATCTATTTCTCTCATATTAAGCTCATGATTCACAATCTAAGAAGAATTTTTTAATGGAGTAATGCAAGCAATATTAGAATTAACGTCCTCAGTGCAAATTAAGTTCTCTTTCTCAATAGAGGTGTAATCTTTTGAACACATTAGAGGTAGAGTTTCTTCAATTAATTCATATTTACATCTGCCAAATAGCAATCAGAATTATCTTCTATAGAAGGTTGTGAAGAAGTTTTAAAGATATTTAATCTAACCCTCATATTCATCACAGAGACATCCATAACCCCAGTTCTAGTAGCATCAGCAGTAGCTAAGAAAGGACGACCTAGAATAATGGGGATATGATTATAAGAAGATCTACCAGGTACTATATCTAGGACCACAAAGTCTTAGAGAAGACACCTTTATCAATTTAAACTAGAACATCATCTATCCTCCCCCTAGGTACCTTGATTGATCTATCGGCTAACTGTAAAGTTATATCAGCTGGTTGTGATTCCCCCAATCCTAACTCTTCATAAATAGAGTATGGGAGCAAGTTAACACTAGAACCTAAATCTAGGAGCGCCCTGTCTATTTTATATTACCAATAAGACATGAGATAGTAGGGACACCAGGATCTTTATATTTAGGTGGTGTTATATTGTAGAACGGAGCTCACCTGTTCAGTTAGAAAGATTTTCTTAGAAACATTGCTTTTAGATTTTCTTTTAAAAGTACATATGTCTTTAAGAAATTTTGCATAGGATAGGACTTGCTTAATAACCTCTAAAAGTGGAAGATAATTTTAACTTGTTTGAGAGTTTCTAAAATATCTTCCTTTTTATTATCCTTTCTAAGATGTAGGGGTGGCAATAAAGCTTGTGGATAAGGAACCTTTGGTTTATATGAAGCCATAGGAGATGATTCTAGAGTTTTAGGATTAGAGGAAGAAGCTAGTTCCTTCTCTATTTTTCTTTCAATTTTAGTCCCTATATCAATTCTCTCGGTTTCGTTTTCATTAAACTTACTATCTTCAATATGTTCCCCTACGTTATTATCTACCAACTTCCCATTTCTAAGAGTGATTACAACTTTAACTTGCTAATGATGATTAGCTCTAGGGTTTTCTATTGGATGACTAGGAAGCTTACCCTCATCTCTTCTATTTATTGCATTAGCTAGCTGTCCTATTTGAGTTTCTAACTTAGTAATAGATTGAGTGTATGAGTCTAGAATTTGTGTCATAGATTCTATACCTTTCAAAGCAGATAAGACTTTTTTCTTCAAACATAGAGTTTCCACTTTGAGAAGGGTGAGAGGGTACATACCTTTGAGATTGAAAACCAGGGGGAGCAGTCATACCAGATTGTTTGTTCTGTTGATATTGTTGTTGGCCTAATTGACCTTCCCCTCCTTGTTGCCTCCAGGAGAAATTAGGATGATTTCTCCAGCCTGGATTGTACGTGTTTGAATATTTGTCGCTCTGTCTGTGAAATCCTTGGGCTGAATTGACTTGTTCCTGCACAAATTCTGGGAATAGTGAAGCACGAGGGCAGTCATAAATAATATTAGAAGGACTAGAGCAAATTGCACAAACACTTTGCACATTAGGAAAATTAGTAGGCAATGTACTCAAAGCTAATAATTGATCAAATTTTTTAGATAAAGCATCAACTTTTGAAGAAAATCAACATTTTGAGTAACTTCATACATTACTCTATTTCCTATTTGCCTAGATTTGCCTACACGTGAGGAGGTGACGTGTTGTTGTGAATTATCACTCAAATTTTCAAATAAATCCCACGCCTCATCTTCGGTTTTATGAAGAAAGGCACCACCACAAGAGGAATCAACCATTTGGCGATTTCTTTCATCTAGTCCTGAATAAAAACTTTGGATTTGCTGTCATTTAGGAACTTAATGGTGAGGGAAACTACGAAGAAGTTCTTTAAATATCTCCAACTCTCATGAAATTGTTCACTATTTTGTTGGGAAAAAGTAGTGATTTCTCTCCTTAACCTTGTAAGTTTACCCATAGGAGAATATTTTTTTAGAAATTCCCTAGACATCTCAGCCCAAGTAGCTATTCTCTCATGTGTGTGCAACTAATGTTTAGCCTTATCCTTCAGAGAAAAAGGAAAAAGGCGCAATCTAATAGCATCATCAGTAACATTAGGTAGTTTAAAAGTAAAGCAAATTTCTAAAAACACATCAATATGCTTATGAGGATTTTCATAATCAAGGTCATAAAAAGATGGTAGTATTTGAATAGTAGAAGCTTTGATTTCAAAGTGATTAGCCTCAATTTCAAGTAATCTATTACTTATTGGTGAGTTATAAGTGTTGAGTGTAAAATACTCCCTTAATACTCGTAGATTTTCAGCCATTTTAACCTCACAAGTGTTAGTGATTTCTCTTTGTGCTCTAAGTGCCTTAAGTATATGATTTATCTCAGGATCAAATTCTTTTAAATCAACAGAGAGCGAACGACGACCCTGCATTAACAATCAAATAAAAGAAAGAAAATAAAATTACTGCAAATAATAACGAAGATTAAAGAATATATATAATAAAAAAATGAAGACAACTAAGAGAACAAACAAACTTTTTTTTTCTTTTTTTTTTTTTAAGAATAATAAAAGTGAAATAAAATTTTAAAAAATACTATCAAATTTAGGAGACAATAGCAGAAGCAATTAAGTTAACCTCTCCCAAACAACGACGCCAAAAACTTGATCGGGATTTTTTATGACAAAGTTTTAAACACAATACTTGCAAGTGCACAAGATCAATATAGTATGGAAGTATCAAGGTATCGAATCACAGAGAAAGACTTAACTACTTAAATTACTATCTTCCTAAATTAATTCTAACTAATGAATAAAATAAATAAATTAAAATAACAAGAGTTTTAACCAAAGAAGATAATTTAGAACCTTGAATCCACCACTAACCTATATAACAGTGATTTAATTTTATTTAGGAGAAAAAAATTAAACATTTATGTGGTGATCTAGGCTACAAGCTTCGATTCACTAAAATATATATTGTGCTTAAATGCATGACATAATCCATCTAACCATTAGCATGACTTATTCATTCCTATGACATAAATCATCTAAAATTACCATGAAATATTCAATTCTAAAACCCACAATATACTTGCAAAAATCACATATCTCTCATACTCAAGACTACAAGAATTAAGCATGGATAAAAATATCAATTAATCCAAATAATTATTCTACAAGAACAATCACAAAGAATTAATTGCATCAAACCAAGAACATCCCAAGATATGCGATCACATAAATAAAATAATGATCTCCCAAAATAAAATAAATCAAAATCACATGGCTAGGGTTTAATCAAAATTCTAAAAATAAATTTAGTTCATAGCTAAAGGAAAAGAAGGAACCAATTTATTGGAAGAAATCATGGCTTTTTTCCTTCAACTGAAGTTGAAATTCTGTAGATTCTGCTTGCTGGAATTTTTCGACTGCAGATTTTTCTGCTGCTTCTGTGAATTTTTGCTGCTGTCCAGATTCTTCTGCTTAGCTGCATTTGCTAGAATTTTCTGCTCAAATTGCTGCGTGCCAGCAACTGCTTCTAATGTCTGCAGCTTCTACTTATTTTGATTTCTCTCACAGCTCTGCCAGCAGCTGCTTTGAAAGTTACGGCTCTGTTTTTTTTTTTTTTTTACCATGACCCTCTCTTTTTTTCTCTCTTTTTTTCTTGTCTCTTTATATTTTTCTCTCCTTTTCTCCCCTTCTGTCCACAGCTGCTCTCCTCTTTTTAAAGCAGCTCACGGTTCTTCAATTTTTCTTGAGGCCGCCGCCTCTTCCTTTCCTTCTTCAATTATAACTCTCTTTTTCTTTTTCTATTATAACTCTAGCTTCCTTTTTCTCTTCAATTTGGATTCCTTGCAGCAGCCCATATTTTCCTATGGGCCTCTCCTTTTCTTTCTTTCTTTTTGGTCTTCTTGCTGTGGGCCTTTATCTCCTTGTTATTTGTGGGCTGCCTCGTTAATTGGGCTTCTTTTCCTTTATCACAAAATAAAATAAATTAAATATAATAATTATGTTTAGTAACTGAATAAAATATTTTTGAAAGCTAATTAATTACAACTTAAGCCGTTCATCTGTATTAAAAATCAACTCTATCAAGTACATCTCAAATGCCATGTTGAAGACAAAGTTGCTAATCTTGTTGTTGATGGTAGTAGTTGTGCTAATGTGGCTGGTACTTACCTAGTGGAAAAGTTGAATTTGCCCCTTCTTGAACATCCTAAGCCTTATATACGCTATTGGTCAAATGATAATGATGAGATTAAGTCACTAAACAAGTGTGGGTGTCTATTTCTAAAGGAATATATAAAGATGATGTGTTATGTGATGTAGTACCCATGCAAGCGGGTCATTTATTGCTTGGAAGCCCTTGGATAAATGATAGGAAAGCTATATACAATGGGGACAAGAATTCTTACAAACTTCACCAAAGAAGGCAAGAGATTTATTCTAAATTCTTTGATGCCTCACGAAATATATGAAGAGCAAAAGAAGTTGAAAGAAACGGCAAGAATATTTTATCAAGAAAAAAAGGTAAAGAGTATTATAAAGGCCAAAAGATGTGGAGAAAAACAACTTTCCATGTCATCTCAAAGAGTTGCAAAGGTTGAAACCATGAAACCATCAATGGTAAAAGAATTTTCAAAAGTGAATGAGCTTTCAAAAGCTACAATTGAAGTTGAAGAAAGTGTTTACTACATGTTAAGGAAGAGATATCTAATGAGGACCATTGTAATCTCATAAGAGATAAGCAAAATGAAAAAGAAGAATGCAATAAGATTAAGGAAAAAGAAAGAGTGGAACAAAGAAAGATTAGTTTAGAGATTATGTATCTTTTATTCCATCTCTATCATTTCAAAAGAGAGTGAACATTTTGAGTGTTCAAAAGAGAAAGAAAGTGAGCTTGAGAAAAGTGAGAGATTAAAAAAATATGAGTGCTTCATTGAAAAACAAGAGAGTGAAAAAGAAGAGCAAAGAGAAAAAGAGATAGTTGTACTCGAAAACAGTGAGGAAGTAAATTTCTATACTAATGAAACTAACTCTGTCTTTGCTAGTGAATTCTTATGCGTGCAGAATTTTAAAGATTCAAGCAAGGATGAAGGAGAAAAACTTGCCTACAAGTCTATCAAGACCATAAATTTCTTTCCCTATAATTCCTACTTGTCTTTTGAGATTTATTTTAAGGAAATTAAGTTGTTTTCACTTGTTTTCATGGAAAATGGATATCAATTACACTTTCTCAACTCTCTTGGAACTTTAATTGAAAAGAAACAATTTATAGAGTTTAATTCTATTTCTTGTGCAATTCCTAGAGTTGGATGAATGCCATTTCAATAGTGCTAATTATATTTCTTATGTGCTAGGAATTGAAGACAAAGGAAGGAACATGGAGAAAGTGCTTGGCAATCTTCTTAAAGATTTACCAATAAGTCTATCTCATAATCCTTCTCTCATGTGTTATGAAATTTCTCTTGTGGAATTATAATTGTTTTTAGAGTCTTATCTTTCTCATGTGAGCATGTATGGAGATCTTTGTGCTATTTCTTTTGATGGTGGTCTCTTTCTTGTTGAGTCTTATGCTTCTACATATCTTTCTTCTCATGTTTCTCTTGAGGATCCATTGATGAGTAGTGGTGTTAAATTTGATCCTTATTGCCATGGTTTTGATATTTTAGATGATACTTCCATTGTTGGTCCAAACATTGCTGGCTTTAAGCTTGATTGTGATTTATTTGATGTTCTTCCTGATAAGTTGTAGGAAAGGATGTTGAGCAGTGTTACTATGTTTTACCTTTCCTTGGTGTTTTTATGAGGAATATCAATGGTTTTATTCTTTTAAACCAACATGAGGTCTTTTTGAGTGAGCAAATAGCATTTGTTAGTGGTAAACATGAGCTTTCAATAGTGGTGACAACTTTTTAAATTTTATTTGAAACACATTTGGTTTCCAATTTTATCATTTATATTTCAAGGAACTCCTATTGAGAGATTTTGAAAACCAAATGGGAGTTAATCTTGAGTTGTTCAAACTTAATCCTCTAGCATTTGGAAATTCTAATTTGAGAAAGGAGACCTTTGAACAAGTTAGCAAATATTTTGTTGTTGAGCATCTTTATTACCACAAACCTTTCAAGGATTGGGTTTCAAAATTTTTCATTTTATGTGCTAGCTTTCAAAAGAACTCTTGTGCATTCATTTTGAAACATAAATTTGAAGAATACATTGTTTATTTATCTAATTTTTAAACAATTCTTTGATAGAGTGGTTTCCAAAGAGAAATGTATACCATCTTAGAATGTCGGAAATTTCATGTTTATATTTTCTCACCTTATTTTGTGTAATACTATTGGAGAAAAGAGATGTTTCTATGCAAAAGAGAGTGAGTTCTTAGAAGCTATTAATAAAAAGACGAGTTGGTCTCACTTCTCTATTGTAAAGAGGTACTCGGTGGATTCTCTCCATTGAAGGAAATGGAACATCAAATTGAATGGGTGACCGGAGTGACATTGAGATATACTATTCATAATGAGGAGCTCTATGCATTGTTTCTCAATAGACAACAAAAGCTCAACAAGTGGTATGCAAGAGGAATGAAATTCATAAAGACATTTCTATATGTCAATTGGCACGAGAGAGGTAAAGAAAATGTTGTAGCCAATGCTTTGTCAAAAAGGTACATTCTATTCTTTACTTTACAAGCTCAATTACTTGGTTATGCGATGTTTAAGGAATTACATGTTAGTGATAAAGAATTCAATGACATATTTGATGCTTGTTTGGTTATGCATAATCATGAGTACCTTATACATAATGGGGTTCTTTATCATGTTGGTAAATTGTGTCTTCCTTCTTATTTCTCTAGAATGTTATTAGCTAAAGAAGCTTATTGTGGTGGTTTGATGGATTATTTGGTATTTCCAAAACTTAATGTGATTTTACATGAGCATTTCTTTTGGGTTTGCATAAAAGAAGATGTAGGAAGGTTTATTGTTAATTGTTTAGAGTATACAAGAGCTAACTCTACATCTTTGCTAATGGATATTATTATTCTTTGAATGTGCCTATAGAACCTTGTGTAGACATATCTTTGGATTTTAATGTTGAATTCCTTTGGTTGTCTAAAGGCATAGATTCTACCTTTGTTGTGACTTATGTTGATAAGATTTTGAATGATAGCAAAACCTTTGAAGATCATTGGTCGCATTTTCAACAAGTTTTGTTTGTTTTGAGAAATGAGAAATCACATGCTAACCTTGGAACATATGAGTTTTGTTTGGAAAATGATACTTTCCTAGGTTATGTAATGAGTCTCTAACTCTCCAAATGGATGGATATCAAGTGAAAAATAATCAAGGTTTGGTCAACTTCCAAAAGTGCATTCGAAGTAGGAAACTTCTATGGTTTTACAAGGTTTTAAAAGAGCTTAGTCTTTGATGGATGTAACCAAGACGATGGCCGAATTTATATGGGAAACTTGTTTACTTCATCTTGAGTTTGCTCATAAGTCTTCTATTCTCTACTCTTCTTTTGAAGTTGACTATGGTGTCAATTTGCTAATGACTTTGATTTTATTCCTTTATTCATAGACTATGCTTTGAGATTTGGGGAAGTGCAAAAGTTGGAGTATTTCAAGTATACCCATTTCAAGTACCATGATGCTCTTGCAACCAACAACAAGAAATTTGGAATAAAACGTTTGGTCTTTGATCCCGAAGGTTTGGGTTGGGGTTTTCTTGGATTCGAATGATGTTCTTCCCAACATAACTTTAAGCTTGATGCCATGCTAGAGCGTCTTTGCACATTCTCGGATGCTTTGGTGCTTCTATAATTACTTTTTCGGTTGAATTCCAACTAGTGCTTCATTCATTGTTTTGATATGTCTTTGTTTGATGTAGGTGAAGATTCAATGACGAATCTTTTCAAAGGAGGGGCGGATGATGTGAACCAGATGAGTCAATCACTTATAGAATTGAAGTATAGACAATTCACTAGGGTAAGGCCGAAGGAAATTAAAGCTAATGATGGAAATGTTGACAATGGCATGGTTGGTTACATGGAAAATGCTTTGAAGTTCAAGTTTGAAGGTTTTAAAGATCAAGAACAAGTCTCCAAGTTGTTTGTAATCTATATCATAAACAAGGATTATTCAAGGAGGCAACTTGGATGTGGAAAACAACTAAGTTGTGGGAATTCTTGGACCTACCTCCGACAGTAGACCCTGCTCCTACCGTCGCCGGTAGGCCTCTGCCAGCACCACTTAGGAAGCATGACACCTACCATGCACGGTAGGTCTTACCCTATCGTCGCACGTTAAAGTTTGGGAAGGAAATTGTTTATGTGTCCTTTTGGGCGGGATTTTATAATTCAAGTTGTTTTTTCCAGCTTTTAATCAAGGAGTTTATGGGTAATTCAAGTCATTAATTACTTGTTTAGCTAGGGTTAAGGCTTGGCCTATGAATACCCCATTATAGGCTCATTGTAAAACTATTGGATGAATTTTGCTGAAATTATTGAGAGAGAATTTTCTTTATCTCTAGGGTTCTTCACCCTTCATAGTTAGCTTGCCAAGGGTTCATGTCCTTAGTTGTGGGCAATTGATTGCCTTAGGTTGATGAATCTATAGAATTCAATTGTTCTTATTCTTTGATTCAATTAATCCTAGGTCTTCTAGATTGTGTGGTTGGGGTTTTTGAGGTCTTAGTTCCCTCAAGGTTCTTTATATCAATTTAGGAAAGAGTTTTGCCTCTCAATGTTATGTGTACGAGGCTTGATCCTCACAGGTTTTCTATTAGAGTGGTGTAGCTACAAAATCCTCAATAGAGGTTCTTCATTAAAGGAGGTGATCTTGGGAAAGGAGTGAATCAAATTCTACAATCAATTAAAGATTCACATCAACCTGGCCTTAGAAACTCTTGCCGCTAGGAAGTTAGGTTCAATTAACATATACTAATTGTTTGGAAAGTAATGAAAGTTTAAAAACTTTAAGATCTTTGAAACTCATACCTCCTATTGCTTTTAGTATTCAGAGGTTATCCCATTTGAGCCAAGATAAAAGTCGCTCATTTTTTTATACCCTTCTAGAATTTCCTAATGGCAACTGTGATAGAGTCAATGATAGAACCAGAGAGCATTTAAACGGGCATTGTGTAGACTATAATAGCTTGTATAACAACTTTGGTTAACACTTCCCTTCCTGCTTGCGATAGAAATTTTTATTAGATCATTGGACTTAATTCATGTGCACACATATTTATATAGTATTTGGACATGTAGACGTACATGTATTACTTAATTTAATTATGTGTTTGTCATTATATATATATATATTAAGACCCAATTAAGGCAATCTATATTTACATAGGTGGGTCTTTCATTTTAATAAAAGTGTGAGGTCTCTTTATACATGTGTAGAAACCTAGGAGTTGTATTGCAAAACTATGATGGGTTGTTTAGCAAATACATCTATATATTAGAGTTATGGTCCCTGATTGCACGTATGCTTAGATCATTAGCCACCTCTAAAAGTTCCCATCTCTTTGAGAAAATCAGGCTGCATACGTAACAAGCAGAAGATTCAAACCCGATCTTCAAATCAATCAACTGCCCTGGATCAAGATACACGTTTCGATTGGCTATTCTAAATAATCTATTGAGTTAGATTAATTCTTGGGTTTTATTTTTTTAGTTCCATCAATGGTATCAGAGCCTCCTTACATCAAAGATTGTTAGACTCTTGATTTAGGGTTGATTTTCGAAAATCGATTTCAAGAATAAATAAATAAATTTCCGATCGAATTTCCTTCCGATCTGTCTTCTTAATATTAATGGATGAAGATTGGATTTTGCCGGTGCTTTGTTGATGTTCCTCGGTTTTTTAAAAAAAAACGCGCCTTTAGGTTGCAGTTTTGGATATGGAATTGGTTCTTGAACTTTTCCCTGTTTTCTTTCGAAAGCCGCATGCATACATCAAGGAAGAAAAAAAAAAATTCTTGTACCGCGTTTGAGTTTCGTCTTTGTCTTCATCTTTGCACCTTTAGATTCCGCCGCCTGTTTCTTTCTGTTCTCAAGTTTCCGAAAAAAAAAAACGCGGCTTGCATTGGATTGGTTCTTGAATCTTAAAGAACTGGTTTTTATTCTCAGATTTTTTGAAAAAAAAACACAGCTGGTAGATGAGCATCAATTTTTTTTATTTTTTTCCTTTGAGTTGCATGTTGCCATGTGATGCTCAAGTTTGATGATTATTATATTATTGCAATGGTTGTGGATTGAGAATATCGTTTTGGGCTTTAAGGAAAAAAATTTGCGTTGTTTTACCTTAAATTTAATTAGATTCAAGACAATTTAAAAATTTTTTTTTTTGTACTTGGATAATTTCTTTGAAGGTTTATTTATTCAGGTTTTTTTTTAATGTCACCATTTATATGTCATATATATATATATATGATTATTTACATGTTATATGTGTTTTTGTATGTATTATAATTTATTTGTTAATCTTGAATTCTGATACATGCATAATGTGAAATAGTATGTTATTTAAAGTTTTTTTTTTTTTTTATATTCATAACAACTTAAGTTGATCTAACGAGCATGTCTAATAGATTTATATTGATTGGTGGAAGTGGCATCCTACAAAAGTAGGCTCTCCCATGAAAATCTTTCGATAATAAATATTTAGATGTCGTGTTTTGTATTTCTTATACGGGTAGCAATCGGCCCAAAGAAAGATTGTTATTGTCAGGTTGAGAATTACAAACACATGTGTTAATGAATATGTAATATTTATTAAGTATCCATAGTAAGTATTAAGTCAGCCCAAAGGAAGGTTTGATACTTGACTGGATTTTATTATTAGTGCTCGATTACTACATCAAGAAAATCACTTGCAAGCTAACTCTTTGTCCAAAGACTAAACTTGGTGTTGCACTGATATTCTTGTAATTGGATTTGTTATGAATATAGCCATGAATTGTTAAATTTTGTACATATGTGAGTGAGCTTTATTTATTTTTGTTATATTATGTTTTCTGTTACAGTTACTGGAATCTCTGTTGCTCAATTATCTGCTAATTTGATTAATATTCCGCCATTAAATGGTACCAATTTTAAAGTTTGGAAAGATAAGGTTGCAATTCATTTGGGTTGTCTGGATTTGGACTTGGGCATTAGGGAGCCACAACCAGCTGAGCTAACGGATACTAGTACCTCTGAACAATGGAGGGAAATGGCTCAGATGGAACGGTCAAATAGGTTAAGTCTAATGATCATGAAGAGTACAATTCCAAAGACTTTTCTTGCTAACATGACAGATGAGAATAATGCAGTTAAGTTTCTCGAACAGTTGGAACAATGCTTTTTATAAAAAGCGAAAAGGTAGAGATCATTACGCAATTGTGTAAACTCACTGCCATGAGGTATAATAGTTTGGGAAATATTAGGGAATACATTCTCGAGATGTCTCATATTATATCAAAACTTAAGACACTGAAGTTGGATCTTCCTGATGATCTACTGGTGTACCTTGTTTTGATGTCTCTTCCTCCTCAATTTGGCCAGTTTGAGGTGAGTTACAACTGTCAAAAGGACAAATGGACGTCAATGAATTCATCTCACATTTAGTGAAAGAGGAAGAAAGAATGAGGCAACATAAGGTCGAGAGTATTAATCTCACTTTCTCAAAAGGTAACAAGAAAAGAAAGGGCAAAATGACTGCGGATACATCGGCGAAGAAAAAACAGAAGGAACAGTCGAAAGACATAAAGTGTTTTTTCTACAAAGATCCCTCTCATGTTAAGAAGGAATGCCCTAAGTATCATTCATGGCAAGTGAAGAAAGGTATGCCTCTAACTTTTGTCTGTTCAGAGGTTAATTTAGTTTCGGTGCCAAGATATACTTGGTGGTTAGATTCAGCTGCCACTACTCACATAAGTATATCTATACAGGGTTGCCAGAGTTATTGCTAACCAGGGGATTATGAAATATTCATCTATAAGGGAGATGGCAGTACAGCAGAAGTTCAAGCTATATGCACTTTTTAAATTATCATTAAAGACTGGTTTTTTTAAGAATTAAAAGAGACATTCGTTGTACCGTCATTTAGACAAATTTTAATTTCTACTCATGTTTTGGACAAAGAAGGGTTTTTTTTGTTCATTTGGTAATAGACAGTGTCGTCTCTACTCTGATTCTAAATTGTTGAGAACTAGTTCTTTATATCCTCATGATAATTTAAATGAGCTTGAGATTACTTCTAAAGAATCCTTGCATTTAAGTACACGTGTTACCAAACGAAAATTAACTAATGAGAACTCCTATTCATTATGGCACAAAAGATTAGGTCATATCTCCAAAAGGAGAATTGACAGACTTGTGTCTAAAGGAATTCTTGAAACGCTTGACACTTCGGATAATACAATATGTGTTAAGTGTATTAAAAGTAAATTAACAGACAAGAAAAGAGTAGGTATCGAGAGAGCTAAAGACGTTTTAGAACTAGTACATACAAATATATGTGGACCATTTTCTGTGGCTTCTTGGAATGGTCAACAGTACTTTATAACGTTCATAGACGATTACTCTCGTTATGGTTACCTACATTTGATACATAAAAAGTCAGAGGCCTTGGATAAGTTCAAAGTATTTAAAACTGAAGTTGAAAATCAACTAGGCAAAAGGATTAAATGCATCAGATCTGACCGTGGAGGTGAATATTACGGCAGAAATAATGGTTCAGGTGAACAACGTCCAGGGCCATTCGCCAAATTCTTAGAAGAGTGTGGGATCGTCCCTCAATATACTATGCCGGGGTCACCTAGCATGAATGGAGTTGCTGAGAGACGAAATAGAACCCTTAAGGACATAGTAAGAAGTATGATTTGTCATACTAATTTACCAGAATCACTTTGGGGGGATGCACTTAAAACTGCAATCTATATACTTAATAGAGTTCCAACTAAAGCAACAATAAAAACCTCATATGAGTTGTGGACAGGTAAGAAACCTATCTTAAGACATATAAGGGTATGGGGATGTCCAGCTGAGGCAAGGCCTTATAGGCCTAATGAGAAGAAATTAGATGAAAGAACAGTTAGTTGCTATTTTGTTGGATACTCTGAACGGTCACGGGATTACAAGTTTTATAATTCCCAAAACAGAATATTCTTTTAGACGGGAAATGCCCGGTTCTTTGAGGATATTGAGGTTGGGAGGGAAGATAAGGCAAGAAACTTTGTCTTTGATGAGAACTTAGTTCTCGTTTCTAGTGTTGTTCTTGAACATGTGTAGGTTCTCGTACATAATCTTGTTCAAGAACAAAATTCAGTACAAGACAATGTTGTGCTTCCTCATAATATAGATCAACAAGCTTTGCCTGAAATTGATCATCCGGTCACTCCTTAACCTTTTGTTCCTATGGAGCAACCTCAACAATTTCAAGGACCAGTGCCCTTAAGAAGATCCATGCGAGAAAGAAGAAGCGCAATTTCAGATGATTATGTTGTGTCTCTTAATGAGCATATGGAAAACATTGACTCGGCAGAAGATGATCCAACCACCTTTTGTCAAGCTATTGAAAGCTCAAATGCTCATAAATGGATAGATGCCATGGGTGAAGAAATTCAATCCATGAAAGACAATGACGTATGGGATCTCGTTCCTTTTCCAAAAGGTGTGAAAACAATTGGTTGTAAATGGGTTTTTAAAACCAAAAGGGATTCACAAGGCAATGTGAAAAGATATAAAGCGCGTCTAATCGCTAAGGGATTCACTCAAAAGGAAGGCATTGACTACAAAGAGACTTTCTCTCCTATTTCTTCAAAAAACTCTTTTAGAATAATTATGGCACTAGTGACACATTTTGATCTTGAGTTACATCAGATGGGTGTCAAAACAGCTTTTCTCAATGGGAACATTGATGAGACAATTTATATGGTACAACTTGAAGGTTTAGAATCCAAAAATTCTGAACAATTAGTTTGAAACTTAAAAAATCCATCTATGGGCTCAAACAAGCCTCTCGTCAGTGGTACTATAAATTTCACAATGTGATATTATCTTTTGGTTTTGATGTAAATGTTGTGGATGATTGTGTGTATCACAAGTTTTGTAAAAATAAGTACATTTTTCTAGTACTTTATGTGGATGACATCTTGCTTGCCAGTAACGATGTAGGTTTAATGCATGAAACTAAGAAATTTCTCTCAAAGCAATTTGAGATGAAAGATCTTGGTGAAGTATCTTTTATATTAGGAATCCAAATTCATCGAGATCGTTCTCGAGGAATTCTTGGATTATCACAAGTGAGATACATCGAGAAGGTATTACAGTGATTTGGAATGCAAGATTGTAAATCGTTTGATACTCCGGTGGCCAAAGGAGATAAGTTTAATCTCAAACAGTGTCCTAATAATGACTTTGAATCCAAGCAAATGGAAGGTATTCCTTATGCTTCAGTATTTGGAAGCCTTACGTATGCACAAGTCTGCGCTCTTCCAGACCTTGCATTCATAGTTCGTATGCTGGGTAGATATTTGAGTAATCCGGGTCCTGCACATTGGATAGCAGGCAAGCGAGTCATGAGATATTTACAGAAAATAAAACATTATATGCTTACTTATAGAAAGTCGGATAAACTTGAGATCGTTGGGTATTCAGATTCCGACTTAGGTGGATGTCAAGATAGCATGAGATCTACATCAGGATATATTTTTCTGCTATCTAAAGGGGCAGTATCATGGAAAAGTGTCAAACAGACACTCATTGCCTCTTCAACTATGGAGGCAGAATTTGTAGCATGTTTTGAGGCATCAAATCAAGCTATTTAGCTGCGTAATTTCATTACAGGACTGCGTGTGGTTGAAAATATTGAGAAACTACTTAAATTATTTTGTGATAATAAAGCTACAGTCTACTTTTATAACAATAATAGGATCTCAACAAAATCTAAGTATATAGACCTCAAGTTTCTAGTTGTAAAAGAGCGAGTTCATAATGGTATAATTAGTATTGAGCTTATTGGGTCAGGCTCATGCTTGCGGATCCGCTAACTAAAGCATTGACACCGAAGGTCTTTAAGAACATACTACCCATATGTGTGTTGTATCTTTAGATAATGTCTAAATTAAGTAGGAGTCTGTATATATATATATATATATTTATGCTCATACTTTATTTATTTATTATTATTAATGTGATAATAATTTTCTACCATTTGTTCATTAAGACTAAGTTGTTGAGTTGTTCATTTCCTATTTATATGTTAAAGTAATCCCAATTTTGTTGGACCAGTTGGAAATAGGCATGCATAGATTACATTCACATGTAATTTCCATGCTACACATCAACGCTCAACTCAGGTCATTTAGTTGAATTAGTGCATGTGACCAATGATGGGTTCAACTGTTCTTTTAATGCAATGAAAGTCCCTTTGATCCGTGTATTAATGAAATTAATGGACAGAGTTGGTTTAAGATGACAAATTAAAATGTGCTAGCTACTACAGTGACAATCACATAATTGTTTGTACAAGTGTATAGATGAATATTAGTCTAAGTGGGAGATTATTAGATCTTTGAACTTAATTAATGTGCACACGTATTTATATAGCATTTGGACATGTAGATGTACATGTATTGCTTAATTTAATTATGTGTTTGTTATTATATATATATATATATATATTTTGAGACCCAATTAAGGTAATCTATATTTATATAGGTGGGTCTGTCATCTTAATAAAATTTTGGGGTCTCTTTATAAATATGTAAAAACCTAAGGTTGTATTGTAAAACTATGATGGGCTGTTTAGCAAATACATCTATATATATTAGGGTTATAATGTCTGATTGCATGTATCCTTAGATCATTAGCCACCGCTAAAAGTCCACATCTCTTTGAGGAAATCAGGCTGCCTAAGTAACAATCAGAAGATTCAAACCCGATTTTCAAATCAATCAATTGCTATGGATCAACGTACACGTTTCGATTCGTTATTATAAATAATCTACTGAGTAAGGTTAATTCTTGGATTTTATTTTTTTAGTTCCATCAATTTTTCCTTTCAACCTTCGACCTTTTTTGCTATTAGGTCTTTTATAGACACAAAGACTCTTCTTTGACTTGTCTATCAAACAAGGGATTCTCAAATACTAACCATTCATAGCTTCCACATTTTGTATGTTAAGAATTTGGCTGATATTGGATCAAGTGGATTGTGGAATGATTTTTGTGTATGATATAATAGATTACTTACAGTTAACCATTGGCTAGAGAGGTTCTGGTATCTGTCATGTGCTTTAAAGATGTATATTCTTGTGTTAAGGCTTCCATAAAGAGCAGGTTGTCATCTGCAATGAAAAGATGTGATATTTCTAGGACATTATTTCTTCCTATGCAAATCCACTCCCATGCGATCTATAGCGTGGTCTGCTTGATAAGTCCTTAGAAACCTTCAGCACAAATACAAAATAAGAAAAGTGAGACAGGGTTGGTCACCTTGTCTTATTCCCCTAGAAGATAGAAAATAGGTTGACTGTTGATCAGTATCTGAAAAAATGCCATGATCATTTTTGTAAAGTTTGCAAGAAATCCCATTTTCCATCATTTGTTTCAATAAATCCAATTCGACCCTGTCGAAGGCTCTGTTCTGATTCAATTTGAGAGACATGGGTTCTATTACCTACCTGTTCTACGATGATTGAACCATTGAAAAATCCTAGTGCCTGACAAAATGTTTATCTGTGATGGCTCTATTGAAGAGAGATTAGACACCTTGCTCTTTTCCAATTGCTTCAAGAGGTACCCTCTCTAAAAACCTCAACTTGGAATTTTGAAATAATCTTATAGAAACTGTTGCAGAAACTAATGAGTTTGCGATCAGCTGGGTTTGTTACTTTGGGGCCTAAGCAATATGAGTTTGGTTTAGGAAAGAGATGTTGTCCTAGTTTCCCCAGAAAGCTACCCAATATTGTTGGTACAATAAGGCAAAGCAACCATCGGGTTCGGTTGAGTTTAAGGGACTCATTGCAAAGACATGTCTTATTTCTTGTTCTTCAAAGAAAGAGTCCAGTCAAATTTTGTTTTCCATTGATATTTTATGAGTGTGGATATCATGGGGATGGTGATTTTGTAAACACCTCTGGCCATTACCTTGTTGAGAGGTAAAAATAGCTTGGATAAAAATCCTCCCCTTCCTCTCTCCAGTCGTCTTCTCCCTTCCCCCTTCCCCTGTTGCTTTCTTCCTTTCTTTGAGGTTCTCTTCTTCGGCCAGATCCGTCACCGGCTTCGGCACAAGTTCAGATTTTAGTCGGATCTTTCTTTTGTTTTTCTTTTATTATGTTTGATTCTTATGTTTTGTTCTCCGCAGATCATAATAAACTTCTTTCAAAGAGACTTTCTTTGTAATTCAAGACACAAGAGTCAGATCTTTCTTCAATCTTTTTAAATCCTTTTATAGTTCCACTTCTCAACCCGCATTCAATTTGGGTCCCTTCTCAGATTTTTACATCTCTTCAAGGTGATTTTTAAAGTCATAGATTTGCCCATGAGTTTGTAAATTGATGACTAAAGAAGATGATGATTTTGTGCCTCTTGCCAATGTGATTAGATGATTGCAAGGGAAACTTTGAGTAGAAGTTTATTGTGGGTCTATTTTCCTTACTAGTTTTAGCATGTCTTTATCTCAAACAGGTCGGGTCGTTTAAAAGACTTGAAAATAATTTGGTTCGACACTTACATTTATGAACGAACAAAAATACTTCTATGATGGTGGCAAATGCGTTAAATGTGCAGTCTTCCATCATATATTCACTAATTTGATAATATTAGTCAATTGAAAATTGTATTTGAGTAAATTAAATGTGTATGGGTAAAAAAAGAGTATAAATTATTTGTGATAATGATATAATTCTTATTTTTTAGGTTCTTTTTTGTCTATTGTGGTGGAAAAGAAAACGGATTTAGAGGGAAGCTAGTTAGTTGTTTCTTGATCTTGCTATCATCCAGTATTGCTTTTGGATTGACAATAAATTTTGTAAGTTTGGATGGGGCACAGCACAGGAGTTGGGCTTAGACTGTTGGTTGTAATTTGTAAATGGGAAAAAAATTGCGTCGCCTGAGAGATTCGAACTCTCGAGGGTATAACCCATGCACTTAGCAGGCACACGCCTTAACCACTCGGCCAAAGCGACCTCCTTGTATTGTTTCTCAAATCCAAATATGTTATCAAATATGAACTCTCTCCGACCCTTGCTCTTTTTTATTTTTTTAAACCATCAATCATTTCATTAATAAATCCGTTAATAAACCCATAAAGTCTGCTCATATAGACGTAACTCAATTGATTTTGGAACTTAACCTGTAGGCGAAAGATTTTAATAAATACATTAAGTCTTCTATTACAATTGAGTTGGTACAAAATGAGGAAGTACACTTGAAACAAAATATAATCTTGCTAGCAGATACATCTAAAGAAAAATTAAAAAGTTTCATTCATCACCATCCTAAATTTGGAGGAAGCGCAGTCAGAAAATGTTAAAAACAAAGTCTAAAAAACTTAGTAGCGAAAAGATATGTAATAGAGATCCATGCTATTTTTATCAAAAAATCTCCATCTAAACTTGTTTAATGAACAAATATAGCATTATACTACTGCCAAACCAAATTTGAGCAGAAATAAAAGAACAGAAACATAGAAAAATGGGATGTCCACCTGACAGACAGAGAGGGTACCGAGAAAAACAAACCAAAAAACACCACCAAAAAATTACTGCCTGAAACTTTTTTACTGTCTTATACCACCATCTTTATATCCATACTTTTAATCTAACCAAGATTGTCAAAGAGAGAAAATATAACCAAAAAAAAAAACATACAAATAAAGAGAGACAACCTGGCGAGGCTTTTGAGTGCTAGAGAGAAGGCAGAGAGAGAGAGAGAGAGAGAGAGAAAAGAGAATTAGTACATTGATGAGATCATATTAAATATCAACTCATGCTCTTGGATGATTCTTTGGTGGAAGAAAACTACTTGAATTGGATTTTTTTTTTTCCTTACTTTGGGATCCTATGTATCTTTAGGGATTGGGTATATTGTTTTCAAAATTAGACTAATTCCATCTTTTAGTCGACGATTTTTTTTTTTTTTCCGTTTTTGGTGAAGGCTTAACGAATTTGTTTTATTCGTTATAATATCTCAAATTCGTCTTTTTTTTCGTTTTTGGTCAAGACTTAACGAATTTGTTTTATTCGTTATAATATCTCAAGCACTAACGTGATTCTCTTGTACTTACGATAAAAGGACTATTTTAATTTGTTAAAAATTCCACATAATTAGTGTTTAAAAAATAATTAATTACTTTTTAAAAAGATTAAGTTAATTCCAAGCTCAAATTCTACCATAATGAATTTGTATTTTTCAGCACTATTAGTAATTAAAGAAAAAATAACAAGATAATATCGCAAGTGAAAGAAAAACAGGTTAGAGATTTTGGGTTTGTACCTCCCTCCCCCAATGTATCAAACAACCAAGTAACTAAAAAAAAATGGTGCAACCAAATGATAAATTTAATTCAACTTTAATAATAAAAATGGCTATTCACCCTATGCTGGTCTTTTCAATTCTTTTTGTTCACTTCTCAAACGATCCGGTCCACTACCTAGTTAATAGCTCATACTAGATTAGTCCCATTCATCCCAGAAAAGGAAATGATAAATTTACACTACTGGCTCAGAAATTGAAGGGGAAAAAAAAAAAAGTGATAAGTTATGTTGGTAAGTAGTTCCTTTGGTAGGTGACAGACAAGTAGGAGAAGAAGAGAATAGTCTACTATATTTACAAGGGATGCAGAATGTCAGCATCCCTTTAATCACATATGAATGAACATAATCACATAATTTTTGCACTATCAACATATTGAAAAGCATCTGAAGCAAAATGGGCAACCCAATTTGCAGTAGTGCCGAAGAAAAGTTCCCAAAACCAGAGATCTAATGCCAAGACAGACGAAAAAATGAGCAGTGCTAGAGTTTGATACCGGTTCAACGGCCAGCCCAAGACTTTTGCCATTGTCTTCAAGAAAGGAAGAGAATTGCTTGTCAGATTTCGGTTTCTGATTGACCATGCTGTTATCCATTGAACCTGTGACGGTACAAGATCGAATTCCTCCCGCAGTCTACGTCCCAGGTCCGGCATGTGCCCTCCTCCATAGAGTATGGCTATCTTATTATGCCCTTCATCGATTGCTCTTCTAAGTGCTTCAGTTGCAGCTTTGTTTCTCTCACCAATAATAACAGATCTTTCCTCTACATCAGCTGTCACTTGTGTGAATCTACATGAGATTAGCAGTTATTTGGATCAGTACTTCCAAAGAAATGAGAATTTTCCCAGGACTAGACAGTCAATAACTAATTAGAGAGACTTTAGGTAAAATATATGGTAAGAATCACTGTTCTACAGCTTCAGAGAAAATAGACTAGATACTGTTCGCGTGGGTATCTAAAGCAATATAAAGAACGAAGAACAATCTCTACTTGAACATATTTTATATGTATAGCTCTTTTTTTTCTCATACATCTATCTCTTTAGATATCTATAGGATTTTGCCATTCCGTAGCTGCTGTTTTAAATTTGTTCTTCATTTAAGTTATACATATTAGTCATAAAGGATGTATGTTCTGTTGGAAATGGGAAGAAATGGAAAATGGTATTGCAAATTATATAGAGATTCTATACACGCTCAATTTTTTATGTATATTATAGTCCTTTTGACCATAGTTCTTGTTCAGCACTCACTTTTCAGTCTTAACTGTATCTTACTAAAACAAGACCCACATGTTCTTCTATAAATTCGCCTTAATGCATATCTCCAGGTCTCCAACTTCTGTTAGCTATTTTCTGATTCAATGACTACATGCAAAATGTTATTTTGACAAAGATGTACTGAAAGTCACAAGAAATCCATCAGCTTCATTACTTTTGGAACTGCAGAAACCTACAATCTGAAAAAGCTCATGTTGAACCACCCTTCTCCTTCACCAGCACCAACACCCCCCCCAAAAACCTCAATTGATTAAGGCCTTCAATACTCATGTTTGGATCCCAAGTTGGGTATTAATACATATGAAACTATAGAAATGCTTTTTCCTCAAAAACAATCTGCAGTGCTTCACTAGCAAGAATTTTACTTCAATAATTTTCAATCCTTTTACTTACCTACACATATAAAGCACTTAAAGAACGAAGAGATTATATTGTCCTTTAGAATGTGTAATATGATGAACTAAAGTCAATAGCTGAAAAGGACAAAGAGATATACGATCAGATGGAAAATTAGGGGTTGGACAGTTCCAGTGGTCCTAGACCCATTCCCCGCTCAGGAATTTTTTTCTGGTTGCCCACTTTTACATATAGGATCACCGCATAATGTGAGGGAGTTCTGGGACCAGTACCGGCGGAACTTTCCTTGCACCAAGCCCAATCAGATGGTAGGTTCCAACAAATGAGAGGGGATGGAGGTAGTTAGAAGCATGACTAGCTTCAAGTTAAACATATATTTGCATAAATAATAAACGGAGAAGACAGAGTACTGGAAGTCAAAAACTATTCATTCATTCCAGCCACAGGATTTATCTGGCAAGTGCAAATTGCAAATCAAATGACTTACTCAGATGTTAGCCTCTTTGCAAGGAAGACCTTCATTGCAGCACCAAAGTCAAGCCTGGACAAGGCTTCTACTTCAGGATATTCTGATGCTGGGTTTCCCACATCAGCACAAACACTTCCAATTATTACAAGCCCGACAAGAGGCATAGGCAGCACACGAGATACCCACAAAAGTTTGGATCTCCAAGGACCAAGATCTTCTGGAAATGATGCAGGTTGCACCATGGCTTTTGTTGATCTAAGTGTCATATCTCTAGCAAAGGTGAAAAAACTCTCACCTTTTTCAAGCTGGAAATCAATGTAACAGTGTTAGTTTTCAAGACAAGAATGACGGACAAACAACTGCTTCCAACACTGCGACCAAGAAAACAGGGAGGAAATTAAAATGCAAAAGAAGGGGGGAAAGATGTAATCTCTATTCTACGATTCAAGCTTGCTTGTATTTTATAAGGCGCATCTAAACATCCTCATTGTGACTCAAAATAAATTGATACTGGAA
Source organism: Catharanthus roseus (assembly GCA_028651295.1). Taxonomy (NCBI): domain Eukaryota; kingdom Viridiplantae; phylum Streptophyta; class Magnoliopsida; order Gentianales; family Apocynaceae; genus Catharanthus; species Catharanthus roseus. Next base: position 2,187,398 of record JAPQWS010000087.1, read on the forward strand.
AATGACAATATATAAGTTCTCTGGGAAGGAAGATAATCCTACCTGAAGTAACTTAAATGTTTCAAAGTCGAGATCAGCATGGTACCAATTATCAGCTTGATAATCAAGACAATCTAACTGGAAATCAAGCATGAGAACCCTAGCCATTTGCCTCTGAATGCATCCTAGAATATTGAATCCACGTGAACGTGAGCCTTTAAGTTTCTTTTTAGCAGCTGGATTCCTTCTGCTTTCTAAACTTTCTCTGCTAGCAACCATTTCATAAAGAACACAATCACACAACTCGAGTTCTTTTTGTAAAGTTGCAAAGTACCTGTAATGAAACATCAATCAACCACATATTTTGACCAAAATATGCAAAATGTTTAGAACAAGAATACCTAAGATGACAACACACTAAGTCCATTGATAAATTTACAGTACAGAATCCACTTGCTAATAAACAAGGATTGAAAATGAAAGTTGCATATGAAAGGTAGCAATTTGTAACACCAAAACCATACAATTTTTTTCTTGAATCCTTGATAACCAAAACTTACTCTTTGTCGGCAATGTGTATCGTGGAAACTAAATCAACCTGCAAACCGAGAAAGAAATATGAAATTAAACCTCAATTGAAGGTGAACTCTGTGCTTTCCGAAAATCCAGACAGATAAAAAAGCAAATAACGATATTCCCAAAATGTTAATTCCTCAAAAAAAAAAAAAAAAAGTTAATTCACCTGAAGAAAGGGACGAAGAAGAGACCAAGGAAACTTCTTTCTGTACCTAACAACAGCAGTCTGCAACTCAGAACTGGCAACCCCATCTCCCTCATCTGTTTTCGAGTCGGACACTCTTTTGATGAACCTCATGAAATCCGCAATCGAATTGTTCCCCAAAAACTGCTCCGGGGAGCCATTATCGGCAATTAATACCTGCTGCTTGGACAATACTCTGGATTTGAGTTTCGGATACCCAAAATTTCGGTCGAAGACGGGAAATAACCGCGGTGTTGAGGAGGGCCAATCCGAAGCGGTGGTGGAACAATTTGTGGGGAAAGAAGAAGATGAAGGTGGGATTGAAGAGAGAAGGGAAAGAGAACTATGTACCATAGCTCTCTGCAATCCAGCGAAGCCTGCGAAATTGAGGATATTGGAAAAAATCTGAAGTAGGAGAAAAATTTATGTTAAAATGGACTGGTTATAGTTATTTCTGTTTGGAGTGAGTGAGAGAGAGTAGTTCTTCTTGTGGCAATTTTTTTTATATATTTTTTCCTTTTCCTTAGTTTTTGTCACTATTGACAGAGTTGGCAGAGTGACATTAACCTTCAAATTATATAGCAAAGAAATGAGTTTCTAAACATTCTCTCTCAAATTGACAAAAGAGATATGATCTCACGGTGTAACCTTTCATTTATATATCTTTATATGATATCTTAAGTAAGAGATTTTAATTTAATATGGAATATCAAGTTATTGTTTGAATATGTTACTCCTTCGTATTAAGTCATACCTCTCAAATATTAAGTTTAAAAAAAATTCTTTCAAATTGTTTATCCAAGTTCTTTGTAAAGGAATTGTTTCTCCAAGTGTAGCTTCTAAAATAAGAAAGAATTATAAGATATTTCGTGTAACTTCATTACCATGGCTTGCACGCAAAGGTTGGTGACTTGGTGTTAATTTTGTGATGCTCCTCCGCCCTAAGCTATATCCCCATCATTAAATTTCTACCATTATATAAGTAATGATTTCTACTATTATATGGGTCTATAAAGAGGGTCATGGATAATTTACATATTTTAGTTCCTTATTTTTTTAAGTTTCTTAATTTATTCTTTAGTTAATTAATTGAAATTTTATATAATCGAGAAGTTGAGACTCTTTAGCATACAAGATAGTAAAGTAACATTAATGTTTAATAAATGGAAAAGTTAAAATTTTTTTTTTTTGTAAATTTAGACCGTAATTGAAGAGTTGCATAGAAAAATAAAAATCAAGATTTAATAATTGGAGGAGTTTAAAAGTCTTTAACAACTTTAGATAGCTATTGAAGAATTATACAGGTCTCTAGTAATTAGATACTACTTAAGAGTCATATAGAAGATAGAAAAAATAAAAATTACATTAAATTTTTAGATTAAATTTTTAGAGTAAAAAGAATAATGAAGTTTGGAGATTTAAAAAATATTTTGTGTGCAAAACATATATTGTGAAATATTATACAAGTTCTCCTAAAGAAAAAAAGAAATATTATACAAGTTAAAATTAATTATAATAAATAAATAATATAAATATAAGAATAACAAAGGTTTAATTATGATAACAAAAATTACATAAAAAATAAAAAGTTGTAAGAATTACATGAAAAAATACATTTAACACACGAGAAAATAGAATATTTTATTTTAGATTTGCATATAAAATATTACATAAATAAATAATTATTTTGAAAGTATATTTTAACATATAGGAGGGAAAAAATTATGTATAACTACTCATCAAAGACAAGTCCAAATATTAAATAGGCAAATGAATTAGTATAAAGTTCCAAATTTTATTTAAAAAGTTCCAAATATTAAAGAGATAAATGAGTTAATAGGAGAAAAACTCCAAAATATTAAAGAAAAAAATTCAAATTCTTCTAAATAAAGAGACTTGAAGAGTACTTGACAATATGAATGTAAAAGGATTTCTAATAATATTCTAATGATATATTAATGATTAATAGTTTTCAATTACTTTTCCTCATATAATTTTACCATTCATATATTCTAAATTATAAAAGTTACCAGTAAACAACCTCATAAATACATCATAATTGACATAATGTATAATTAATGAGACAACTCCCCGTATTGAATCAACAAAGAATTTAGTAAAGAGTGAATCTCAAACATGACATAAAGAAATGAGTTAATAGAAAAAAAAATATTTGAAATATTAAAGAAAAAGATAAAAATGATAAAAAATAAATTAAATATAATTATGTTGAAAAAAGTTACCATTAAAAATTAAAAAACGAAGTTTATAATATATGGAGGATTTAGAGCATCTTTGGTGATTACATAACTATTTAAGAGTTACATAAAAGTTAATTAAAATACAAATTATATTAAGTAACTAAAATTGGGAGTTTCATACCTAGAGAATTTGGAGGGTCTTGGGTTAATAGATAACTATTTAAGAGTTATATAAATTATATAAATGATAGTTAAATAGAATTAACGTAAAGTTTGTAAATAAAAGAAAATAATAAAAATTATTGACAATAAACTAATATAACTATGTTAAAAAATATACCAAATAAAAAAATTAAATAAGATAAATAACAATTTTAATTTTATAAAAGGTTTATTATATACGAATGCACATACATAATACCAGTGTTATAAAATATTGGGACCAATTTTATGATTCTTCTATTTCAATTTATCAATTATTTAGACATTTTTTTCTATTTTTTATTTAAAAAAAACGGAGTAATGGCCATTGAATTGTTCAACTAATAAAAAAAGTTTGTTTGATTTAAAGGAACGGTGGGAATTAACCTAAGAGATAATTCCACTATTTTTTGATAAATTTTTTCTGATTATATTATTTTACAAAACAACTTCTTAACATTGTAACTTGCAGTACTAATGAAGAGAAGTGATTGTGAAAGGATTTTCTAAGGTGTATTTGGATTGAATTTAAAAACGAAAACAGTTTTATGTTTTTTTTCTTTGGATCTAACATTCTTTTCTTATTTTTTAAACTCGATATGCGAGAGGGGAAGGATCAAAGGACACAAGACCCCAAGTACTTAAAAGTAAGGAGGATTGCGCTATCAAACCAAACCTCTCTCGCAACTAATTTACTCCCTCCGGTCAGAAATATAAGAAATTTTTTAGACTTGAATTTTGAAATAAAATACACTCTACACCTTTAATAGTGTAAGAGGATTTATAGTATTGATTATCCCCAAAAACTCCATAATACTTTTTAATTGGAAGGGATATCTTTTACAAATCTCAAAAACATGTTAATGTAACAAGTAAAAAACGTGCCAATAAATTAGATCGGCTCATTGGGTTCACTTTTCTTATGACTTTGTGTTCTTTTGTTGATCTCCATAGGAACATTGGCCCTCCAAATTATTTTCTTGATAAAGCAAAAAGATCATCATCTGGCTAATGATCTTCTGGATTTGGTAAAATTGTGTATCCTGACTTGAGTGAAATAATGGTAATATAGGATGAGGAAAATCAGATGTAAACAGTACTGAAAGATCAAAGAATCTAAAACAGTGCTCACTGCTGCTGTAATAAGGCAAAATTTGCCAAAAAAACATTTCCAGTTCTTCCCAACTCCGGCAAGATTCTTGCAACAAAAAATATATATATATATATATATATCTATAGACTGCTTTCTTCTTCTATAAACATACAAAGAATGAATGTCCCAAAGTATAAGGCAAAACAAAATATCAAATGAATATAATTTGACAGAATTTAATTTCTGTTTGTTGTGGATTCTTCAAAAATACAAGAAAGAATATTGTACATGTTAATACAAAGAATATTGAGACATCATCATCCATCAATTTAATCACCGCTATCAACCCTATAGAACAAACTTAATAAAAGAATCACAAACTATGCCAATTCTTGATCCCCCCATGGGGAAACGAAAAAGACGAGATTTGTGGAAAATACCTTAATACTAACCGAAGAAGAAGACGTGTTGCTGAAAGAACCATTCTTTCTGCTTTCTACTTTACTAGTTGTCTTCATTGAGATAACACTCTTAATCCAGCCTCTAAATCCTCCAAGGTGATTGTAAGTAATTCATCGGTGTCTATACAGTCAAAATTGAGCCTCAAATCCAAATACTCTCTAGCGTTCACTAGCATTGGATCTATCAAACCTCCATTCATTTCCTTCCGCTGCTTATCAGTGGTTTCTCTCTCTATAAGTTCTGCAACAGCATCAACAGTGCAGGAAGGATGCAACTTAAATCCATATAGTAAGCTACTTTCGGCTTGATTAGTCATTTTAAGATGAAGAATCTTGGCAAGGTCCTCTGGACTGAAGTCCTCAAAATGAAAAAACTTAGTCACCCTTCTGCAAAAGCCTTCATTTGAAGAAATCACACGCTTCATTGGTTCACTATAGCCGGCAAAAATGACAACAATTCTCCCACTATCCATGACAGACATGATTTCTTCTAAAGCTTCCAAACCATAGTCCTTATCATCTGATTTCTGCATAGGTATCAGTCTATAGGCTTCATCCACAAATAGAATTCCTCCCTCGGCTTCTTGAATCTGCAAACATTTTCAAAAAACATGTTCATCAACAGAACTGCCACTCTATATTGGTTTGTATGTCTGACATCCGTGTAGCAGAAATAAGAGATGTGTTCCCATGAAGAGCGGAAATTTTAGAATCTGGTAAGCCTACCTTTAAACCCTGCTTACCCATTCCCCAATATAAAATCAAAACAAACTTTAGAAACACACACACACATACAGAACGATCTTGTGATCCTGGCTCATTCTACAAAATCAAGAAGTTTCACAATTTGAGCTATACCTTTCTCCTTGTTCGAGGTCCTGTATGGCCTACAAATTCCCCAACCAAATCCGTCCTCTGCACCTCTGTTACCTTGTCAGTAGGAAGAATCCCAACCATGTGAAGTAATTTTCCAAGGACTCGAGCTACCATTGTCTTGCCTAGAAAAGTTATAAAAGCAACAGAAATAAGAAAACTATCACAATATTTTAAAAAGTTAGCAGTTTTATTAAGTTGAAATATTATCCTTTGGAATCAGACGATTGGCTCGAGCACAATGTTTCTCTTAGGAGATTGTTAACAATTACCGTATATCATATTAACTTCAAGAACAAGCCACGTGATAAGGTGTAGAACATACATGCCTTCAAAATTAAATAATTGAAACATGGGAAACATGCATAATACCTGTTCCAGGGTTTCCTAAGAAGGCCATGTGAGGTGGTCTTCTAGCACCAACTTTTAGTCCAAGGGCCCGGCGCCGCTCGTCCAAGAGCATCCCCTTTGCCCATTTCCTAAGTTGTATTTTGAGCTCATCCAGTCCCACTATATTAGATAACTCTTTTTCAAGTTCATCCATTTTTGCTTTTGTCTCACTGCATGCTTGTATAGCTTTACGTCTTCTCTGCTCTTCAAGATGCTGTTGGAGAAGTTTCCTCAATTTTTCATTTCCAGGACTTTGTGAGAGATGATTCAAAGGAGTCAGTCCCTCCTGCATTTATGAGGGTCACAGTTACAACCAACAGAAAAATACAAAAAGACAGCTTCAAAATGTTAACAACAAATGTACACTACATTGTCTTCAGCACTGCAATCTGCACCATACTCTAGTAATGTCTGAACTGTTGAGTAGTCTTCAGCTCGAAGAGAGTGCCAAACAGCAAGGTGGAGGGGAGTCATCCCATTCTGCTTGGAAGCACAACAAAAAAGGGGGAAAAAAAGAGATCAGGTCATAGTTCCTCTCTTCAGATTCTAAACATTAACTCCTACAAAAGAAAGCAAACATAAGCAAAATACACACATTTGCTTTGGCTTCAATAGATGCACCACGGGCAAGAAGCAGTTTTGCAGCTTCATTACATCCATTCTTAGCAGCCATGTGTAAAGGAGTCTCTCCATACTGCACAATTAAGAAAGTCATGCCACACAACATAAGAATATAGGATTAGCACGCTTAGACTGAGCTATCTAACTAGAAGAAAGAAAAACAAAAAGGTGTCAGGCTGTCTCTATTTACCATATTTTTTGCCTCCAACTCAACCTTTTCTGGTCCAGGCGAATCAAGCAGATACTTAACTATTTCGGCATTATTGTAACCAGAAGAGACATGAAGTGGTGTTTGTACCATCTGCATTCACAAAGACATAGATCATAAACATATAAAAATGTTACAGAGTTCATACAAGGATTCACAACAACATGCTCACTTGCAGTAAGCATGTCATTGTTATATGCTATCCCCCAATTAGTCCAGTAAGGGGATGCAAAAGATAAGTATATACATTTCTCAAATTACATAAAAATACTAGTAGTAGACAATCAAAACTTCTAGAGATTGCCTCCACTAATAAGGAGCATGCTGCTGGGGAACAAAGAGGGGAAGAAGTAGACAATCAAAGGTGTATTCAAATATTTTCACAGGGAAAATAGAGTTCAAACTCAAAGACTCCAACAATCTCAACAGTGAGCAGGCTAATGATGGTCATAAAAACTCAAATGAAAGCAACAAAGCACTTTTGGGATGCTAAAGATGGTTATACAATGACAAACAGAAGGCCACAGATATGCTGATTCAGGAAAAAACTCTTAACTCGTGATACAATTCTTATTCACTGACAATCATGAAATGAACAAACCATCGACTCAGCAGTAAGCTTCTGTATATGGTACTATTAGAAACATTAACTTACCGTTCATCAATAAACATCACTAGACTAAAGAAAAAGTCGCCACTGGTTCTTTTCCAAGGCCAAGAAACCATCTTTATTATGAATGCAGTTCAGTTAGACCTACCACCGTACGTATGATAGGACGTTGAAAGCAACACTCGTATCGGCAAACACACACCACAATACAAGCCCCCACCCACCCAACTCCCCCCCCCAAAAAAAAAAGGAAAGAAAAATGAAAAAACAACTGAGGGTTTCTGATTTGGGATTAGTCATCATTACAAGAGAATTTCTTGCCTAGAAGTTTCCAAAATGTTCCGAGTAGGTCAAACTTAACTACTAAAGCGAAATTCTCAAAGCAGAAAGTTTACTTCCTTCATTTTGTAGATGAATTGGCTTGGAAATGCAACAGGGGTCAAACAAATCCAACATTTCAGAAAAGGAATCAAACAACGCATGATCATCACCATCCATTAAAAAACCCGGGAATCGAAATTAACAACTTGAAACAATCATCTTAACAGACAGCAAATGGAACCAAATTAACAGAATAAAACAAATGAATTCTGCTCTAATCAAACAGAATAGAAGATCTTACAACAGGGTTTCGATCGTTGAGAAGAGAAGGGTTGTCACGAATTAATTTCTGCAGGGCAATGAGATCCCCAGACTGAGCAAAGCCATGAATGGTTGTAGGCCTGGAAGATCTTGAACGCTGATCCTTGTGCCTCTGCATCCTGATTCCTGTTGATTATTTCTTTGACAGAAATCAGTGGTTTGTTCTTTTCTCCTCTGTCCTCTCCTCTTCCTAGAGAACAGAAGTAGAATTTAGAAATGGGATGGACAGCAAAGGTCCGGGAGAGGCAGAGAGAGAGAGAGAAATGTAAGAAAGAATTTGTGAGGCGTTCTGTTTTGGGCAATGGAGTTCAATGGGATTTCTTGAAATGAGTCATTAATGGTCATGATTAGTATACTATAATTATGGTTATGGAAATTAATATAGTACTAATAGTAACAACCCGTTTCTAGGAAGCCGAGTGGCGCGTAGTTTCCAAATACAGGAGCAGTGGCTGGCCAGCTGGCTTAATTCCTTTGCCAGCTTGGACACTGTTTAAGCCACCTTTGCTAGCAATCTTTTTTTTAATTCTCTTTAGTACTTCATTATATTTTTTTTTTATTAGCTACGTTTTGAACATCGTACAAATTAAGGAAATATGAAATTTTAAATTTTTTTCATAAATTATAATATCTTTCATAATTTTCTCTCTCTTTATTATCATTTCTACTAATTTTCATATGTTAGGAGGATAAAAGTATGTTAGAATTTGTTATTAAGATGAGCGTATTATAAAAAAACCATTAAATATAGTTTTGGAACCACAATGTGACAAGTAAAAAATACAATAATTCCCACAGTACGATAAGTAAAAAAATACAAGAATACACGCAATGTGACAAATAAAAAAAGAAGTGAATAATTATTTGGAATCAATTCTGCAGCACCAAAACCAACAGAGGAATAGGACAAAAAGAAAGTAGAGGAAAAGTGACATCAACTTTTGTGGCAGTAGCAAAACCAGGAAAGAAAACTTGGAGGGGCTAAACTACATTAAAATTTTTTCCAAAATTTCGTTTATAAAATATATGCATTCCAAGTACAAAAACATTTAAACAATTCCAAATTTACAAATAAAATAACAAAAAAATAGGTAATCGCCCATTAACAATGAGGAGTGATCACCCATCACTCACGAATGATTATCCATCACTCACGGGATAAGCATTTTATGCAATCCTGGATCACCAATAATCTCACAATCCGAAAACTCTACCCTACTCGAGGCTTTTTAGATGATGTTTCTTCAACCGATTTAGAACACTTCTTCCACTTTTAAAAATATTTGTCCATATTAAAACCCTATATAATAAATATTCTAACATTTTAAATTAAGTTCAACACATTTCACTATTGACATTGATCATTAATTAGAAGTTAGAACATAAATTAAATGAGCAATCATAATTTAAAAAAAAAAAAAAACCCTAGAAACAACCAAACGGCTAGAATATCACAAGCTATACAATTATAGCAGTCAATATATGCAAGAATTTCATTTCAAGATTAATTTCAAAGCTTAGGGTGCAGCTGGTGCTTACCTTTTCTTCAAATAGAAGAGAAGCAGAAAGCAGTGCAGGCAGTGGCGCAGAGAAGCAGAGGAGAGGAACAGAGCAGCAGTAAAGAAGCAGAGGAGCAGAGAAGCAGCAAAGGAGCACCGAGTCGTGCGGCCACTGGTCGCCGAGAAGCAGTGTGGCCAGGAAACGCGCACAGCAACAGCAGGCAGCAAGAAGGAGCAACAGCAGATGCAGAGCAGTAAGAAGGAGCAGCAAACGCGCAGAGCAAAGGAGCACTGGTCGCCCTCGTGCTGAGAAGAGAAGAGGAAGCCCGCGCCGTCGCTGTCACCGAGAAGAGAAGAAGAGGAAGGGAGAGCTGAAGAGGGAGGGTAGTTCAAGAGAGTGAGTGTTGGGAAGAAGGAAGGAAGAAGGAGAGGGTAATTTTCTTTCTGGTGCACGGCACCACGCGAGAGAACGGCTATAATTTTTCTTTTTAACCCTAAACCCAGTCCAGAAGTTGTGGAGCTGTATTGAAAAAATTAAAATTGGAGGGACTTGAATGTAAAAATATCAAAAATGGTAAAGTTTTTTTTTTTTTTTTTTCCGGAGGGGCTCCTGCCCGAGCCCCTGAATAGTTTTGCCCATGTCCACAAGTGTAATGCACATCTTTAGCAAAAATGAGTAGCAATTTTACCTTTTCCAAGTTTGCAGGATGATTTTGACGAAGCCATGGAAATAGCTAGTTCTGGATAAAAGGAAGATGAAGATCATCGGAGAAGAAAGAGAGACTTTTCGACTAAGCAAAGAAAGCGCAAAATGTGAAAGGGGAGGTTCTCATGTATTATTCATTTCATGACATCCTCTGTGACACTTCAGTATCATGATGAAAGATTAATCATAACCTCAAGTATGGTTAGTGTGCAAAGCAAATGGCGAATACAAACTAATTGTGCAAGAGTCAGATGCATGCAGATAACTGTTATTCACAAACAGCTCCTTTGAAGGGAGCTGATGATGGGAACCAAGTTGCGCTTAGATCCAAAAAAAGGTAGTGGAACAGGCTCTAACCAGATCGAGGAGCACAGTGCTCTGAGTTGGAGACCCAGAAGGGCCATCGTAAGCTTGAGCCCATTAGGGCAGTACGACTACAATAATAGGGACAATAACCTTCCTAACTGAGCCTTATACATATGAGATATTCTTATATCTTCTGATTCTAAGTGAATATTGTGCAACCTTTACTATATTCTTAATCTTTATTCCTATACTGACTTAAGGATTGGAGTGTAATCGGAAACTTGTCCCTTTTCTTCTGATTATTTTTGGGTCTTTCCCTGCATGCAGTATTTGTCACTCGAGTTTGTTTTCTAAAGGAAAAAAAAAGCTCTATACAAGTTCATTTTAACTAATGAGCCCAAACCCATTCACATTTCTTTCTTAAATCTATTCAAATGGACCTTACCTATTTCTTTTATTTCTTCCTAATTGTTTACTAATGGAGTTTGGAAATTCGATTTTTTCTCTTACAACTTAAAAAGTATTTCCGTAAACAAAATCCTCAATATACCAAGTTGCTAAGCTACAATTAGAAACCCTCACCTGAATAGAATCGAATATTTCCATATTCAAAAGTATATTAGCTAAAGAATATGCAACTATATTACAAATTTTTGAAGCTTATAGACATTTACCTGCCATTAATTCATTCAAATCTATTTATGTGGAGGTAAATATATGGAGTTTAAGGACATTTAGAATTGAACATAAATCTAATTTAGTCAATTTTAATGACTTGTAATCACTTTCAACGAGGTAAAAAATCATCTCACTTCCCCACTGTTCTCTCTCCTCTATCTCTTTTGTAACAGTAGCGCTTGAAGGGTTTGGTCTCTCCCTTCTGGTTGGCAAACAGTGAGCCCTTCCTGGTTCTTCCTTTCACTAGTTGAGTGAGGTGGTATTTTAACTTTTAAGTTTTTAGATATAGTTTTTTCTTTAGGGTGGTGTTTTAACTTTGAAGTTTTTAGATACGTTTTTTCTTTATTTTTTATTTTTTCTGTTTTCTTTATATAAGTTGGGAACAACCAGATATAACGATCTTGGGCGATGATGGTTGTAGTGGAGTCCTTTATTTTGGTCATTTGGAGGAACAATTTGCAGGTTCATAAGCTTTGAGTCTTGGCTTTTTACGGGACTTTCTTCTTCAATGTTGCATATTTGGTTCTCCTCTGTTTTAGTTAACTTGTTTGTTTGTTTCTTGGCCGGAGATGACAGAGGTGTGTGGAAGTAGGCATACTGGTGATATTTTAGTGTTGGTGGATTATCGGTGGTATGGCTTCTATACTTTCTCACCTTTGTTGTTATTTTTTTTCGTTTTGGGGCTAGAGATTTTTATCTCTGACTGTAGAAGTGGCTTCTTCTTATGGCTTCAATCACACAATTGATTTTTGTCTTCACGGTTCCCTATGTAACACCCTCCCCATAAGTAACTAACATGACTTTAAAATTACGTACGTAATAAACTTAAGGTTTTGATCTATATTGGTGGGATATAGTGTTGTTATTATATTGATGTTTTATTATTAAGGTTTATAAGTGCCTTTAAGTGAATTTTATTTTTAATAATAACGTATTTATTTTAGAAAATTTAAGTACTTGACATTAAAAATAAAAAAATAAAAAAAAAACTTATCCCTTAAGGAAAGGACGGCCACCTCATGGGCCACCCGTCCGTTTGCTGTCTTTTCTTTCTTTCTTCTTTTTCCCCCACTTAGCTGCCTTGTTCTCTATATATATGCATGCATATGTATCATTTTTTTGAATTAAAAAGGGCAGCCATATTAGCTTCCTTAAAAGGTTAGTTTGCATGTTTTTTTTCTTCCCTTTGTAATTTCATTATAATATCTATATATATAGTTTAAGTGTATTGTTTGTTTGTTTTCTTTAATATATAGTGAGATTTATTTCTAGTTAGATTATATATATATTTTAAGTTAGTTATTTATTTTAGGATTAAATGTTTTAAATGGATTTTTAGTATATAGTATATAGTTAACTATGGGTTCTTGGAAGAGTATATATCTTTTTTTAAGAGTATAGGATTTTCAATCTTTTTAAAAAATTATTATGTGTAAATATATAAGTATATATATATATATATATCTCCTAAGCTCATTTCGTAGGATCTCGATATTATTTAAGGAATATGGCTATTTAATCGATACCTAGGTATTAAGTATTTTGTATTATTATTTTGTAGGATCTTAGCATCAGATCTACACCCAGGTGAGTCAACAAACTCCATTTTATTTCAAATATTACAAGACATATAAATATGTTTTTTTTAACCATTACAAAATATTGCTATTTTTAGAACGATATCTCTCGGCGTGTTTTTTGAGATGTTCTCCACAATGTGTTATGTGTTTCCTAGAAAAATGCATAGGAGCGGTGCTCCATATAAGTGTTTTTTTTTAAAACAGACTATTACGGTGGTGCATAAGAAGTTTGTTGTACGCAGGTTTTTTGAAAATATTTATATATTTTGCAAAGTGTTTTAGCTTGAAAAGTTACTTATTTTGACATGCATGAATATAGATCTGGCATTGGCATAATTGTGAAATTTGCATAAGCATATGATGACTGGCGGATGAGGATTTTTACTACTCTGTAATGTTTATAACTTGAATCTATTCCGGCGGCCGGGCAAATGGCTCTTCGGTTTGTAAATACATATGAAAACCTCATTCCGACCAGGGTTAAATTTTGTTGAAAATCAAGTGAACAGACGCGTTAGCGGATTACACTGTACGTGGCTAGTCCCCCGTACTAGGGCCTCTTCCGATGACGTGGACGAGTTTTTTACTCTGAGGATGGATCCACTTGAAGAGGGGCGTAGAACCTTGAGGGCATGGCCCAACCGATATTTACGTGGACATCGCGTCATGCTCTGCGGTGGGACGGTCGCCTAGTGGAGAGTCAGGAGGGGCTCGAAACTGAGGTTGGCCCCAGGGCAGACCTAGTAAGTGCCCCAGGAGTTTGTAGTCTGTTTTGACCAGTGATATGGGAGTGCAGTTGTTTGTAATCGAGCGCTCGTATGGTGTTTGGCTGGTATTGACTACGATATGCCGAAACTTGGTTCTGATGGCCTCGTTTTGGGGATCGTACTTTGTCCGTGGAGTCCCACTGTTGCATTTCATGTTCTTTTAAATTTGGGGCATAGAAGCTCCGTTGATGTGTCTTGATTCGCTCAGACTTCCCAGCTGCGCTCGAAACCTTCATGTAGGTTCAAGCATCAGTTTTGTTAAAATAATAAAAGAGAATGTTTTCTTATAACATTGCGTGAACTGCTTTGTGTAATTGCATCATCATTATCTTAAAAGAAATCACTACACCACACACGTGGACTCACTGTGCGTTCGCGCTCACGTTTTCCATATCATGTCTTCTTCTCAGATTAGCTTGAGATGGTCAGGGGCCCAGCAAGCCAATGAAGTTTAGGCCAGGAGTTTTTTGATCAAATCTCCTAGAGGGGCATATGTCTATGTTTTATCTTTTTTTAAACTCGAACCGTCTGTAAAATTTCTTTTTATGTTGTCATGTAAAGTTGTTGATGTAAGATACTTTTGTTTTTATAATATAACGGTCATAAGAAGTTTTTTTTTAAGATCTGTATTCTGAGCGCACTAGTAGGGTCTAATTTACTTAAGTATTCCGCGTACTTTGTGTGTATATCCGTTAGTGTTGTTCTAGGGTTGTGTTTTATTGTGAAACTTATAATTTAGTGCCGAGAGGCACGCAGATGCCCTACTCAGCCGCAGTTAATCTAGTGGCAAGGCTGGACATCACACTCTATCTGCTTAATGGAATAACTAGCAGTGGATGGATTATGGATTTTATGTTTTTGCTTTGCTGCTGTTATTATTATGTTCCGGACAGAAACATTTTTACTGACGCGATGCAAACAGTACTGATGGAAGTACCAATTGAAGGGTTTGGAAAACGACTTTCGTGATTTTTTGTTTGTTGCCACGTGTTGCTGCATGTCAATATTTTAGGTTTTTAATAAATACACCTCAAGGATATGTGTCTTTGTTCAGAGTTAACCAAAGTTGTTGTCATAGTTTTGTTTAGCTTTAGATTTTATATTTTAATGTGGTATCTTTGTTTTTGAAGTAGTCCCCTTGCAGTAGGAATTATGTTGAATTTCTCGAACTCACTTATAATCATTAGATTATCTAATTGGTAGTTTGGGTAAATTCTCTTTAACTATGTCAAACTTGTAAGCTTTGATGAAAATATATCCTATCATTTGTAATCTATATTTATATTATAAAACTTTATGACTTATATAATAAAAGTTGGCTGGTTCATTAAAAAAAAAAGGAACGTAAATCCGCTTCTTATGCTGGGATTCATGTATAATGAGTTATTGCTAAAATTAGATTCAATCAACGCAGGGAGTCGATTAGACAGGGAGATTCTCATTAGATTACTTCATTCGAATCCAATGGAATTGATCTTTTGATTTTCATTTGAAATAGTTCAAAACGCGCATAAACCATCTTCGTCAACCAAGTTTGTTCAGTGGGATTCATGTATAAGAGTAGAATTTTTTGTTCTAAATAAGTTAAAAGAGAGCTAGTTTAACTCGAATAAGAGTTTTTTTTTTTTTTTTTGAATTTTATGGAAGGAAATATAGTTTTGAAATCAAAATTCTCAAATTTAATCTCTATTCAAATAGAGATTAGAAATTAGTTATAATTAACCATGAGCTTTTTAAATTTTGTTTGTTTATAATCATATACTTTTATTTATTTTTTTAATTATAAATTATTTTTACTTTTTTTATTTATAATCACAGAGTTTAATTTTATTTTTTTTCTAATTATAAACTATTTTTGTTCCTAGAAATAATAGTTATAAATTATTTTTGACATTTTAAATATAGTAACTCAAATTTAACTTATCAAAAATAATTCATAACTATATTTGAAATGTAAAAAATAATTCATAAATATTTTTAAAAAATTAATTTATAGTTAAAAAGAGATAAAATAAAAATTTGTGTTATGAATAAAAAAATAAATGTTTATATTCATAAAAAAATAATTCATAACTCTTTACAGATAATTTCTCAACACATATAAAGGTAGAATTATTTTAAAAATGTGCTTTCCTTTCATTTTGAAACAACATCCTCTCTCTGGATTCCTGAAACAAAAGAGAGAATGTGGTTGGGGGGGGTGTACTTTGATAATCAGCTGTAATCCTCTAGAGTAATGTAGCGATTTGCTGTGTAATCCAAGGCATTATAAGAGTGTTAAAGTATAGTTGCGTGGATGATCAGTGTTTTCTTACATCTGATGGAACGTTGTAAGAGATCGGTGGTGCCACGTCCCCACTCCAAAGCGTAGAGATGAGGATTGCTTTAACGTGTGGTCATCACACTTCTCTATACCCGTCAATTTTTTTGCTTTGATTCCCCAAATCTATTTCAGTCCCTCAGATATTTTCAATTTTCCAACTCAAAATTTTCGGAGCAAAAATCCAAATCCCCCCGCCAACTTTCTTTCAAGGATTTGCGAGAAAATCTTTCATGTGCTTTTCACAATCTTCGCAACCTAATCAACAACGAAACACGATAGTTATCCACAATGGCTACCATGCCGAACTTACACGTGTCACTGTACCAGCACCAAACTGGCCAAATTCAGCCGGTCCGGCAGGGTTTCCGGCATAGTGTTTTGGTCTGGGATCCCATCAGAGTAAAGGGTTCTCGTGGGATACGTGTGAAACCGTGCAGGTCTTTCAGATCCGAGGAAGGAGAGGAAATGAAGGGAAACAGAGTTGGGATTGAGTGCAAGAAAGGGGTAAATCCACTGTTGCATGCTATTAGGTCTACTGTGTGGAGTTTATCGAAGCCCAGATCAAAATCAGATGCTAGGTTTCGTGAAGCTTTGGAGAAATTAGAGGAAAAATTGTCCAAGGTAAAATCCCACATGTACTATTTAAGAAAAAAAAAAAAAATAATCAGTTCGTGATTCTTTGAAATTATCCGTTTTGTGGTAGAATGGGGAATGTGAAAATGTTTCACAAAGCTTTGATCTTTATCAAATTGACAGGTAGCCGTTCAGATAGCAAGATACATTGTGACTATGACGAGTACTGGTGCTGTACTGTTAACTGGATTTCAGCTCTCAGGTTTGCCGCCATTATCTGCTTTCTGTTCTCCAGTTGAAGGATTTATTGGTATTGGCTTAAGTGATGAACCTTTAATTTTGGTGCTTATTTTGTGAAGGTGGGGATGGGCAGATGAATGCTTTGATATGGTACAGTTGGCTTGGAGGGATCGTCATTGGTACTATGATTGGTTCGAATATGGTCTTGGAGGAAGCAAGTAGAGCTGGTCCGCGCAACGTTGTCATTACTGGAAGGTAGAGATCCTGACTTCAGCTGTTCCTTTTAAACTGATAACACTCTAAATATACTTTTTTTTTTTTTTTTTTCTCTTCAAAGTACTAGTAATAACATCTGTTGACAAGATTGGAATACTATTTAGACAGGCCTTGCTTACTTTGATTTTAGCTTGCCATGTGTTGAAACTTCAGAAGCTTGCTTTAATTCGAACCATGCTAATTAATTATCATACTTGAACTTATCCTAGGTTCCTTGTGCTGCTAGCACAGCATGAATATGATTGTTGGAGTTTATTTCCTCTAAGGTTTATTATCAGATGTAATATGTATGGTTTCCTTGTTAGCTACTCGAAGTTTGAAACTGTAAAATTTGAGGTATTCTGTTTCCTACTCGAAGTTTGAAGCTGTAAAATTTGAGTTATTCTGTTTAGCTAAAGAATGATTACATTGATCACAATATGAATTGATTTTTTTCTTTTTTGGAGAAGAATACAAATTGATTATTACTTTTCCTTGTGAATAAAGTACAAGAGGACTGGGGAAAGCACTTGCACGTGAATTTTTACTATCTGGGGACCGTGTTGTTGTTACTTCTCGCAGGTGAATCAAATTAGTGGAGCTTTATTTTTCCATTACCTATTTTAACTTGAAGCTCCTTATTTATAGTTGATTCTTTTGAAGGCAGCCCTGAATCTGTGGATGCAACTATCAAAGAGCTGGAAGAGAATTTGGAGCAACTGTTAATTACTTCATGTGGCTCAGCAAGAAGAAAGTTGGCTCAAGCAAAAGTGGTTGGCACCGCATGTGACGTTTCTGTACCTGCTGATGTGCAGAAGTTGGCAGATTATGCTGCCAAGGAACTTGGAACTGTCGACATTTGGGTGAGGAAATGTAGCCTTTAACAATTTCTTCTGGTTCTTTCCTGCCAACTTCTGGTGATTTTATTCTTCAACAGCCATGGATGCCAATATTCCTACTGTTTTTTTTTTCTTTTTTGCTGAATATTCCTACCGTCAATCATTCTTTATTTTGGTAGACAATCCATACTTAGAGGTCCAGGCAGGGGGGATTTTATCAGAAAGCACATACTGAATTAATCAACTACAAGAAGATTTAAATGAACTCCACTTGAGAATCTACTCAAGCAGAAAACGAATGCTTCCTATAATTCTCTCTGGCCTTGATTTTCATGTAATTTCTCTCTGGCACTAAACTCTTTAATTGTGTTTCCTGTCTTATGCACACAAACCTAAAGGTTTGACATCCTTTCCTTTTTGTGTTTGATAACTTCCCTTGGAAGTTTCAGAAAGTGAACATTGCTCTGACATCTGTTATAATGAATCTCTTCTGGCTTGAAGTGTTACTAAGTTTATTAGGAAAATTGCTCTCTGCTGGTCAGGGCAACCATCTTACATGAATATAGAATTCTGTCGTAAAGATGAATGTAGAATTTCTGCATTTCAAATATCAGAAATGTGTCTCTTATGTTCTGTTTTCGTTGAGGCATTTAGATATCTTCTCCTCTGGTTAGTATTGGAGATGGCTAAATGAACTGAGGAAGGTAGAAGTACCACAGTGATGAACTATGTTTATACTCATTCTTGTAGCCATCAGATTCTCTACCAATAAGCTTAATAAAACATTGATATCTTCTTTACAATGAAAGGATGGTAATAAAATCCAATGCATCTCTGTCTTGGCAACTAAGTCCACACATACAGATTAGATTCTTTAAACAAACTTAAAAAAAAAAAATGGTTCAATGCCGTAAAAGCTCTACGAGAGTCTTCAACAATGAAATCATATACTAAAGTTTTGTAGCTTTGGATGTTCTTAAATTCTTCATTTCAATGTTAAACAGGTCAACAATGCTGGTACAAACAAAGGTTTCAGGCCACTACTGGAATTCAGTGATGATGATATCCAACAGGTATGCATTTGATTATGCACATTGTGAATAACTTCTCCTGTATTATCGAAGCTCCATGAATCCACGGATGTTAAAGAAATCTAACACCTTTCCTCATCGTGCAGCCAATTCCAGAAAAGAACTATAGAATATTCTATTAAGTTCACCTTTATTAATGGACGTTCTGTATTTTGTACCATCTTATTCCACATTCTTATAATTTTCTCTGAAGCTGGCGATTGAACAAAATGCACACATAATTTCTTCTTTCTTCCTCTTCTACTGGCTTCTTGCTCCACCACCTGTACATTTTTATACGACAAACTTCTGTAATTATTACTGTTCCAACCACGTGTTCTATGATACTGAGTGTAGATTGTCTCCACAAATTTGATTGGTTCTATGATATGCACTCGCGAAGCCATGAGGATTATGCAAAGACAAAACAAAGGAGGTCATATATTCAACATGGATGGGGCAGGTTCTGGAGGATCAAGTACCCCTCTCACAGCTGTGTAAGTTCTTCATGAGGGTTTGCTTGAAACATGCAGAGGAGTTCTCATAGATTCTGTCTGTTTATTCAACCACCACTTGTATCCCTAGCATTTCTTATTGATGATTCATTATTGGATCTTCTCTGACATGCAGTTATGGGTCTACGAAATGTGGCCTTAGGCAACTCCAATCATCGCTTCTGAAGGAGTGTAGAAAATCAAATGTTGGAGTGCATACTGCCTCTCCCGGCATGGTCCTGACAGACTTATTATTGAGGTATCTTTTGGACTTCAACTGCAATGTTCTATGCATTGCTTTTCTCATTTTGTTAGTTTGGTACTTACAAAATGTTTCTGAGGCCTTATTATGTTTATATACAAGCATTTTTTTTGGGAATAAATTTTCTTTGTTACTCAGACGTAATATATAGAAATTTGTTTGCAGTGGCTCGAGCATAAAAAACAAGCAGATGTTTAACATCATTTGTGAGCTTCCGGAGACAGTTGCAAGAACCTTAGTTCCAAGGATGCGGGTGGTAAAGGGTAGCGGCAAAGCTATCAATTATTTGACTCCACCTAGAATCTTAATAGCTTTAGTCACTGCATGGGTTAGACGGGGTCGTTGGTTTGATAACCAGGTAATCCTTTTTCCTTTAATGGATCTTATCCATGTCCAGTATTGAAATATTTCAGTTGAGTTAGGTACAGAAGAAATCTTACATTCCATGTGTTGATGGACTAGTTGGCAATATTACTCTTCTGGTTTCATGAGGCATTGTGATTGATTTAAGTTAATATTTACATAATGCTTGTTTCTATTTTCAAGTCATGGGTAGACACACGTTCGTCTTTCTCGTTCTTCAAGTGCAATCACTATTGTTAGCTAATTGAACCAGAGCTTGGATGAGAGAATTCTCCATGTTTGGAGCATTATTAGCTAGTAGAAAATTAGCAGATTCTGCTGGGAAGTGAAACCAAAAAGAAAAAAAAGAAGATTTTCCTGTTTAGTTCTCTCAAATCTTGGTCTCTTGGTAGTGTTCGTAACTCGTAAAGAAATGCTCTCTTACTTGGAATTAACTTTTGATTAATTTTACAAAATGGGACCTTAGATCAGGGATTATTCTCATTTATAACTAGTCTTGGTTTTGCTGTGTGTTTCAGGGTAGGGCACTATATGCTGCAGAAGCAGATCGTCTCAGAAACTGGGCAGAGAACCGCACACGTTTTTCCATTACAGATGCAATGGAGATGTACACCGAAAACACATGGGTTTCTGTCTTCTCTCTTTCTGTGGTTTGTGCATTCATAATATTATCTAGTACATCCAGCACATTTCCAGGCACCTGAAAAACGTCTATTTCTGACATGCTTTAGTTACCAAAAGCCGAAAGAAAGCCAGTGCAGAAATTACAAGAGAGGATGAATGGGTTTTTCTGTCCCTGAATCCTTTGTTTATCCTTTTGTACAGAGAAATGTAATGTTTATGAATTGTAATACCCCTGTAAAACTGTAGATGAAGATTCAAGACCTTAGCAGCCATCATCAGGTTCTATTTCTATAGGGCAAAGAGATCAAGCTGCAGTATATATACTTTTTAATCAATGAAGAAAATATTCTTTATTTTTTTGAACTGATGATCTTCATTTCTTTTCCCTAGAGTCGTCTCTTTTTTCCAGTCTTCACCATTTTTCTTAATGTTTGTTTTGTGTATGTAGAAATTTACCATAGGACCAAATCTCTCTCTCTCCCTCTCTCTCCAATCAAAGTAAAATAAGCAACTGGACACCAATACTTGGTTAGCCCTGACATTCGGGTTTAGTTAGTCGGCTAACTTCGACCTGAGCTTGTCTGGTTCAAACTGGACACAGGCAATACCAGTAGTCTTTTTCTTCATTATACAAAAGTAGTACAGATGATTGATGGGGTATGTGATTTTTTTTTTTAATTTATTTTGTTTTACATGTGAGAGGTTTTTAGTATTTAGGGTAATTTAGATTCAATTCATGGTATGATTCTTTTTGTTTTTCTTTTTATACATTTGAGATTTAGTGTATGGAACATTTGTAAAATTTGACTCTAAAGAGGTTATGACATGATTTTTTTACAAGTTTCATAATAACATCATGAGGAGAATTGAATATTTGATTAAAAAATTATTTATTCACCACATTAAGTTATCGGATAATTTCGAATTCTTTTTTTAGTACCAAAAGTTAAATTTTGATTTTTTTTTACTACCAAAAGTTAAATTTCTTACTACGTTCAGAATACGGATGAACTTGATATGTACAAGAAACTACTTCTACATTAAAAAGTTAAATTTTTCATACAAGCCGAGCTGCCACTAATTGAAGGTGCGAGACCAGCTGCAAAAAAGGGAGATTTGGACAACCAACGACGCGTAGAGTCTTGCCTTCAAGCCAAGGGAAGAGGTTATTAGACAACTTAGCTACAAGTCCGAAAGCCAGGAAGTCCCCTTCAGAAAGGAATCAGAAGCGTAGAAATCAAACTCCTCGGGTGCGTCTGCGCTCAGTCTCTGTCTGAAGGTAGAGGTAAAATTTATTTGAACTCTTAATAATAACTTTGTAATTTCAGAACTATTCGAAATGTAAGAATACTTTTTCTTCGACTCAACAATTGAGCTCTAATCACATCAACTTTCCAATTTTTCCATATGATTTAGCAGTGATACATAGAATCTAATGCACCTCCAGAAATAATAATCAAACTCGGGACTACGAGAAATAAGATTTTATATGTTTAATTTCACAAATCTTTTCTAACAATTTGACTAGACATATGTAACTAACTGGAATACTGGATCATGAAATTTTTAAGTGATAGGTAGAAATAAAAATAAAAATAAGGTGAGATATTTTGTGCCAAAAAACAAGGGGTGTATAGTGACAAGGTTATCTTATTTAGATTAAAAAAAAAAAAAATGGGACCAAATGAAATGCGTTGTTTTTATTTATGCATTTTCCGGTGGTGGGTGGGGGGAGTAGGGCTCTGCTGGGTCAAAACCAAGGGACGAGTAATGACTGAGAGCAACAAAAGCGGATGTTTTTTTTTTCTTTTTCTATTTTTTATATCCGAGATTAAAGAAGAACAGAAAGGTACAAAATTTTCAAATATCCGTACAAATTGATATACGATGATAAAAAGTAATTTAATTTCAAAACTTCTCACTTAACATATCAAATAGAGATATTCAAATTAAGAAAGTGCTCTACCAAACCACACACCCTTTGTTATGTTATCTTTTAGAAGCAAAGGCGAATGTTGTGCCACCAATTATGACAAAAGACTCATTATATATACAATACAACCAAAGACATGTGATGGTCTTATCATTTGGTCCCTTCCCTTCCGCCGTCTAACCTTTTTGTTCAGACAAACCCCAACAACTCTCTTCTTCTCTTCTCTTCAAAAACTCCACAAAATACATATGTTTCTGCTCCCCTCTAGGGCGGTAAACGGGGCGGGTCTTACCCGTACCCGCACGAGTCTGGATCCATTTTTAACGGGTAAGGTTTAAATTTTATACCCGCGGACTCGTACCTGTACCCGTACCCGTATTTATATTGTTATATGGGTCCGGGTAAGGTATGGTAATACCCAGACCCGTATACCCGTATTAATAAAATAATAATATATTTTATATATTATATTATATTAATATATAATTTATAATTTTTTTAACATATTATTTTATTTTCAATTATCTTTAACTCTACCTAACCTACTACCTCTACCTACCAAACAACTACACTCAAATCAAATCACATCACTACTACTACTGTACTGTACTGTACTACAGTAACAGTACTACTTACTCAGCCCTACTCACTCACTCCTCCTCGCCTCTCCTCTCATTTCATTTAAGCTATTTGTTTCTCTCTCTCTCTCTCTCTCTCTCTCTCTCTCTCTCTCTCTCTCTCTCTCTCCTCACAGAGTCACACTCACAGACTGTTCACACACACAGTCACAATTTCTGCTTCAAGTTCATCTACTGGCGACGCCATTGTTGCCGCCGTTCACTCAGCTTCATCACTTTCCCAGTCCCGCGCACAGTCATCTTCGACTCGGACTCTCTCCCCTCACTCATCATCTTCTTCATCTCATCTTCTACCGCCACTGCCTGGGTCCATTTGCTGCTGCCGTCATGCATTTGAAAGTAAGTCCTTTGCTTTAAGTAGTTGTTGATGAGATTTTTGTGTCATTTTCTTGTTGTTTTGTTTGTTTATAGTTTTCTTGTTGTGGAATTTGAAATGAGATCTAGGGAAATTTGTTAGCACTGTTTATGTATCAGCAGCAACAATGTTGTAATTTCTACTTTGTTTCTGTTGCTGTGTTTCATAGTCTGGGCAGGGGATAATGTTTACAATAATGAAATGATATTTTGTTGTACTAAAATCTCTTTGTTTTGAGTTCTACTTTTGGTTGATTATTATTGTCTAGTTTGTGAAAGTAGTAAGAATAAGGATGGATATGAGGCTTATGGTTCTTGGTTATGCGACCAAGGCGACTGATTCTTCTCTTGTTTGGTGGTGAAACTCTTGTTGTTTACTTCGTTCTGTGTGAATATGCATCATGACTGCTTAGCTTATGGAGGTTGAAAGCAAAACCATGTTGTGATTAATGTTCTAGTGGCATCTGATCTGTTGCATTGTGATTTGTTGGGTGTAGTCCTTTGAATTGTTTCAAGCAGCTGGTTTTTGAAGTTTATGGTGCGTCTAGTCACTGAGGTATGTGTTCCATTTGAGCTGCAGCAGTATAAGAGCAGGATTAGACAATTGTTTAAGTACCAGTTATAATATTATCTTTTATGAAAAGGGTACTCACATTTGTTATCTTTTACAATATCAAGTGAAGTTTGGTGATTTGGATATCAGTTTGTGTTATACTAGTCCAAGTACTGTTCCTTTTTCTTTTTTTTTTTTTTTTTACATTTGGAAAATACATATTCTATTTCATTCCAATAATTCAAAAAAATGAGAACATAATCACTTAAGTAATGAAAGGATACAATGATACTTCTAAAAGCATAACGAAGCCTATGAATTAGAATCTAAAGTGAGTTTTGCTTTATCATTTAGGAATCAGGATGTCCGGTACAATACCCACTCAAAGTTCCAAGGCATCTACTGCTGCAACTGATGATATGGAAATAACTAATTACAATGAGTTGAATGTCGAAGAAAACCTAGAAGACTAAGCGGCTGCGGATCCCACAAAGTTAAAAAAAAAATTAACTTCAGATGTATGGAAAG
This sequence comes from Catharanthus roseus, assembly GCA_028651295.1. NCBI lineage: Eukaryota > Viridiplantae > Streptophyta > Magnoliopsida > Gentianales > Apocynaceae > Catharanthus > Catharanthus roseus. The sequence goes on from JAPQWS010000087.1 coordinate 2,212,022, forward strand.
AAATGTCAAGGCTGACGGATCCTGATGGAAGTACTAAAGCTCAGTGTATTTAGTGCAAGAAAAAACTTTGTTAGCGGCGGTAAAGCGGGGACTACTCATTTGACAAAATATTTGAAAGTTTGTGTTGCTAGAAAACTTCGGTACAAAGGGCAGCAACAAATCCAACATTCAATAAGTAACTTGACAGGTAACATTGAACTTAGTAATTTCAAATTTGATCAAGAAAAGAGTAGGAGGGCTTTGGCAAAAATGATAATCAAGCACAATTATCCTTTCAATATGTGTGAGTATGAGTTGTTTGAGAAGTTTTGCAACAGTTTGAATCCTAACTTTAAGCTTGTTTCTAGAAATACAATTAGGACGGAAGTGATGTTAGTGCATAAGGAAGAGAAGATGAGATTGTATGAATTCTTGGATGGTCTTGATTGTAGAATCACATTAACAACTGATATTTGGACTTCAGAACATGCTAATATTGCATATACTTGTCTTACTGCTCATTTTGTTGATGACAATTGGGAATTGAAAAAGAAAATTCTTGCATATAGACATATTCCTTATCCTCATGACGGTGAAACATTATTTCGATTCATCAATGATCTCATATTAGAATGGAATTTGGACAAAAAATTGTTTTGTATGGTTGTGGATAATGCATCATCAAATGATTCAATGGTTAGACATTTGAAATCTTGGTTGGTTGAGAAAGCATGGCTTCCCCTTGGTGGTGATTTATTTCATGTTAGTTGTAGTGCACATATTCTTAATTTGATTGTGCAAGATGGTTTGACTGTTTTGGGAGATGTGATTTTGAAGATTCGAAAAACATTCAAGTATTTGAAAAAATCTACTTATGCTTCTCAAAAATTTGAGTGTGCTTTACAACAATGCAAATTAAAAAGCAAGAAGAAAGTTGCTTTGGATGTACAAACTAGATGGAATTCTACATATTTGATGCTTGAATCTGCATTACCTGTTAAGGCTGTTAAGGAAGCATTTAACCGTCTTGCACAAATTGATAGAAATTATAAGTTTTGTCCAAGTGATGATGAATGGAAAGTAGCTGATGTGATTCATGGATGTTTGAAGATATTTTATGATTGTACTAATCATTTTAGCGGTAGAAATTTTCCAACTTCAAATGTCTTCTTCCCTGATGTGTGTAAAATCCAACTTAAGTTGAGGGAATGGGAAAATAGTCAACATGAATTTCTTAAAGTTATGGTTGGTCCTATGAAGCAAAAGTTTGAAAAATATTGGGAGGAATCATGTTTGGTTTTAGGAATTGCTGTTGTGCTTGATCCCAGGTTTAAAATGAATTTGGTGGAGTTTTATTATGATGCCATTTATGGTAGTGATGCTTATCGTTATGTTGAAAGAATTAAGAATGTGTTTCAAGATTTGTACATTGAATATGGTGGGCAAGTAAGTTATGTTAGCAATAATTCCTATCCCATATCTGGTGGAGGAACATCGGAAGATGATTATTCTGCTTTTGATGAATGGTATAAGACGAATAAGTCCACTACTATTCGTATGTACCAAAAGAGTGAAATAGAGCATTATTTAGAAGAGCCTGTGTTTCCTAGAAATGAGAAGTTTAATATTTTGAATTGGTGGAAAGAAAACTCTCCAAAGTATCCTATCATAGGAAAGATGGCACGTGATATTTTAGCTGTTCCGGCTACTACTGTTGCATCGGAGTCTGCATTTAGTGTTGGGGTACGGGTCCGGGTCCGAGTCCAAGTTTCACTATAAGGGTACGGGTCCGAGTCTGGGGGTACCCTGAGGGTCTGGACCCGTTTACAGCCCTACTCCCCTCCCCTACCTCCCCAATTCTAGACTCTCTCTAAACAAATTATCATTCCGTAACTCTACTGGAAGGTAAGTCGAAGTTGAGAATCCCACGTCGGCTAATTAAAAAATTAATGAACCTTTAATAAATTTAAATAATCCTCTTCTTGAGGTATTTTTTAGAGTGAGTTAGGTTCAAACTCAAATTTTAACATGATATTAAAGTGATGATGTTGAAGCTGGGGATGAACTCGATACTTAGATCATCAGATTAACCAAAGAGAAAGGGACGAATCATCAACTTTGTGAACTATGCTTTTGATCCTAATAATATGTTTGTGACTTGGACCACTTTCATTATGGACCAAAACATCTAATTTGATAGGCTGAGCCTGAGTCCCATTAAATTACACACCCTTAAAATTATAGGTTTTTTTTTTTTCATTGATTATATACTTTTAACATTATAAAGGTAAAACGAAAAATTAGCAGTGCAACATTTCCATCTGAGTCCCATTTTTTTCCCTGTTTAGGATACTCAGGAATGCACATAGAGAAGTTGAGGGGCAGATCTTTGGTAAAAGTGTAGCATTTTTTATATATTCAAGTCAAAGGTAATTACAACTTGCATTGCATGCAATCTATACGGTACCTTCTAGATCTGGAATCATAATAAGACGGCATCTTTGACACAAAACTGCCGCCGGCCGGCCCGTCTCCAACCGCTCCGCTGCCTCCTTCTTCTTCCGCGTGGAAACTTTCAATTTATCTGTCTTTCCTTTTTTTTTTTTTTTTGAGCTAATTTCTTTCTTCCTTATTATTATTATTATTATTATTATTATTATTATTATTATTATTATTATTATTATTATTATTATTATTATTATTATTATTTGTCCCGGATGGAGGAGATAAGGGAGCTGGGGGGCAGGGCCTCATTTCATTTCATGCACGGATAAAGGCCACTCTGTCACAGACCAAGCTAAATAGTCGGCCTCTCAATTTGTTTAATCCTATTAGAAAACAATACCAATCACTTAACTAATTAAACGGAGAATCTATGTTATTGATGGTCAATTATTGATCATTAGTAGGTCGTAGCCATAATTGTCAGAGAAACACACTCCTAATTACTAACAAATACTATTACTATTACAAAATCAACAAATAATAAATTACAGCGGAAGAAATAAACAGAAAGATCTTTCTAAGAACAGAAATCACCCAAAGAACAATAAACAGGTAATCTGCAAAATAACACCCGATGAGTACCAATAATAACCCAAATAGAAACAATGAATGGTTTGCTCATCAAAGAGATGACTGAGGAGTACAAACCGAGGGCTTACCAAACTAGAATTGGACGCCGAGCAGCGGCGCTGCAGCGTCGAGGCGACGATGATAAAGAAATGTGATGATCAGGTTATAACCCTCAGAAACGAGCCTCAACCGGGAAGAAATCACCGACAATAAACAACCTCTATCTCTCTCTCTCTCTTTTCTTTCCTCACGGCTATCTCTCTAACCTCACCAACAGATAAATAATGGTGACAGAGAAGAAAGCTGGTTAACAGCATAAAAGCACCAGAAACAGAGAGATCAGCAATGGCAGAGCCGAAGGAAAAGGAGAAGAAAAGCAGGAGCCTTGAAGACTCCAGTAGACACAGGGAGAGAGAATAAGAAATGGCTGAGAGAGGAATTCGAGAGGGGCTGCTGCAGAAACGAGGAGACGCCATCAATTAAAGGGAAGCCGAGCGGTCGAGCCACGGGTCACCAACGGACGACTTGGGTGGCCAGCCCAGGTCGTGAGCATCCCGCAAGACTCGGTCAATAGGTGGCCCAGAAGCAGCAAGTCAAGCAGACGGCCAAAGGCAGGCCAAGAAACAAAACAGCCTATTCAACATAGGTTGAGGCCTAGAACATCATTGGGTTTGGGGAGTGAAAATTGGGCTGGAAAGGAAAAAAAAATATTGGGAGAAAATAAGCTATAAAGCCTACAATAATATTTGCATACATTTTTCTTTATCCTCCAATGAAATTGAGTGTCTATATATATATATATATACTATTTCTCTATTTTTCATATTTAAGTTTTAACTTATTTTAAACTTTATACTTTTTTTAACTATTCTTGATTGCTTATTAAATTCACTTTTAATTTAAAATAAATTGAAGAAAGACATTTTGAAAAGCTATCCTCAAGGATGCTTTTTGAAATTATTTATACTTTTTTTTTTTGACAATCTGAAATTACTTGTGCTTACTGAGCATTTTTTTGAGCTGCTACTTAAGAAAAGCACGGGCAATTGAAAATAAGCTCAATAATATTATTTTTAATAACTTAAAATAAGTGTTTTTAATTTATTTCAAGAATATAATGGTTTAGTAAAAATAACACAAACCATGAATAATATACATATTGAACTTGAGGCTTTCACCAATTAAGATCGAACTCATATTTGGTTCAACTCGAATCTTCTTTCTACAAGGATTGCATGCAAAGAATTTAAAAAGAATTAGAATCAAATACAACACTTCATATCATTTGTAATATTTTTTATTATATTTTTCATTAGGTTATTGTCTTTTATTTGTTTGAATAGTTTTATTAATAAATTTTAAAATAATTTTTAATTTAAATAAATTTATTAATAAAATATATCAATAAAAATGTTAAACTAGTATTACATAAATGTTATCAACTATCCAAAATCAAATCAAATAAAGACATTACCGTTTTACATTTTACTAGTGTGAGAGAAAGAATAAAGAAGGGGAATAGACTTCATATCCTCTCTCATATTCTTATGACCACCGGCTTTGTTTTTTTTCTTGTTAGCCAAATCTCAAGCGGAAATAATCTACCATCCAGCTGTTCTGTTTGTTGCCTCCCTTGTGTGTGTATATATATATATATATATATATTTCAACCACTCTCTTTCCCCTCAAAATGAAACCCCCACAAAAAAAAAAAAAAAAGAACAAATCCAAACTATACCCAATAAAAGTAACAACAATTTACATTCAAATACTTGACTCGTAACAATTTCTTAAGATTAAATAAAGTGAAAAAAATAAGCGAAAAAAAAAAAAAGAGTGATGATAGAAAAAAGAAAAAGTCAATAAGAAAAAAAGAAAAGGAGTATGGGGGTTGAATTTCCAGTTTAGAAAATTCAGAAGTTGATTTGTGTTGGTTTCCAGCTGGTTTGGGTTTAGGATTTGCTGAACATGGAAATGGAAAATCTTCAACAACAGCGAAAGCACCAATAAATAAATTAAGAACCGCCGAATACCTAATTCTTAATTAAGTAGCTCCTTTCCTCTAACATCATTTTTCTACTATTTTTTTACCAAGGGATAATACCGTTTCGCAAGTTGTTAAATTACTACTTAGTGTCAGTATCACAATTTTGTCTTTATATATATATATATATATATAATACTTTGCTTTGAACACATATTAATACAAATAATACATGATATATATTAATTTAAATTTAATAAATTTTATAAAAGCTAACCTTTACAGTTTGGATCGTCTTTAAAATCTCTAGTAATAATTTTTGTAATATTTTTAATTTAGTATATCTCATTAATAAAAAAGAGTTAATTAAATTTCCCCCTTGAAATTTGTCTAAACTACAATTTTATCATTTTATTTTTTTTAAATTACAAATACATCCTTATCAATTATATTTTCAAACTTATTAATCCCTACTACTAATTTCAATGCAAATTTTTTATTAAAAATAATAATTATGTGATAAAAAGTTTAAGATATTCATACAATATCATTTTGCAAGTTTACTTCTTGTTTATATATTATCATATATAAAGACAATAATATCCTTGCTAAATTTTTTTTTAAATTAGTCTAATTTTTGTAATAAAAGATATTATTGTCTTAATATATGATAGTAAATAAGAAGTAAAATTCTAAACTAATATTTTAAGAAGATTTTAAACTTTATACCACATAATTATTATTTTATGATAAATTATTTTCATTAAAATTAGTAATCAAGACTAATAAATTATAAAACTATAAATAATAAGGATATATTTATAATTTATATAAAATTAAAGGATAAAATTATAATCTAGATAAATCTAATAAAATATAATTAATCTTAAATTAAAAAGTTAATTCACACCCACATATGTACCAACAACATATGTTTATTGCTAGGAGCCATGCATTAAAGAATCCCTAATATTATATAATATATATATATATATATATTTGAGGAATTCAAAGGATATAAAAATATGCTTGCTTATGCTCATTCATTTGACATTTTCCTTTCTTGCGTAGGTGTGTCTGCCATCATTAGCACCTGTATTGCATTAACCAAATCTTCTCCAAATATTTAAAAAATGGAACTAAATTTTTTGTTTTAAAAGAATTCTACTGTGTACTTTTTTTCCAATTAAAGTTTTTTCTTAAGCATTTCCAATTATAATTTGCTTGAAAATAAAAATTAGAAATTCGTGATAGAAATATATTTGTGGTGGTAAAATAATAGTAAGTTAAAGAAAGGTTTAACGTCTCCTACAATAACATCGTTAATATAAATAAAATTTAAAGTATATATAATAGTTTAAATTTAATAAATTTTAAGATTAATTATATTTTTCTCTTCAAATTTTGTCTAAATCATAATTTCATATTCTATTTTGTACAAAATACAAATACATTCTTATCGTTTATATTTTTATAACTTATTAGTCCCTACTACTAATTTTAATGAAAATATTTTATCAGAAAACAATATGTAATAAAAAGTTTTAAATCTTTCTTAAAATATTAGTTTTCAAGTTCACTTCTTATCTGTTATCGTATAATTCTTCATTACGGAAATTAGACTAATTAAAAAAATTTTAGTAAAAGTATTATTGTCTTTATATATTATAATAAATAAGAAATAAACTTGGCAATATTATATTGTTGGAAGACCTTAAATTTTTTACCTCATAATGATTATTTTTTGATAAAAATTTTTCATTGAAATTAGTAGTATGGATTAATAAGTTATGAAAATATAAATAATGATGATGTTTTTGTAAGAGGGATAAAATTATAGTTTGGAAAAACCTCAAAAAAGAAAAATGTAATTAACCTGTCTAATTATCCAATATGTACATTTAAGATAGGTTAATATAGATAAAACATTTTAAATTATAAATTTTTAAGTGAAATAAAATTTATAAAATTTACTATTTAATAGAAATTGAATCTTAAAAAAATAAACATATATATAAATAATAATGTACATTAACGTGTGGCCAAGCTAATTCATAATTAGAAAAATACACAAGTTAATTAGTTAAAGATATTCTTAAACTGAGATCTTCAGCTTTTGGTATCGTGTATTGGAAAAGGAAAAAAAGAATGATTTGTGTTAGAGGAATTATAGGCATCAATCAAGGCATTTAAATTCTAATAACTAGATAATTATCTCCTCTTTAGACTGTTGAATTTGCATGTAAAAAGAAAAAAATTTCCATAGAAAAAGTTATGGAATGGAATGATGGGGACGTCAGTATTTGTTTTAGGGAGATGAGATGTCATTTTTGGTTAAGAGGGGAGAATACCAGTAGAGTACCAGCCACCACCACCACAAAAAGAAGAAGAAGAAGATGGTCTGTCCGTATCCATCCATAGGGGCACCTTTCATGCAATGCCTTTTTCCTTATAATATATACTCACTACTTCAACTATACAATATTTATCCCCCCCTCCTAACTCCTAATAAAGATTCTGCATATTATAGATCAAAATACATTTTCCTTTCCTAATCAATTTAAAAATAAAAAATAAAAAGTTTGTCTAATGCCATATATATACATATAATATATTATATGTGATATTCAAATTTTATAAATTTTTAAAATTTAATAAAAATTATTGAATGCTAAAAAAATTTATATTTTAAATTAAAAAGTCAACACTACACGTTTAGATAAATCTTTAAAGGAATCAAAATTGTACAATTCAAATATTGCTTCCTTAATATACTACGTACCAAGTTTATTTTTGTAATAGTTTGTCTGGAATTTAGTATGAATATGAAGCGAGCTTGAACCTTACTTAATAATCTCAAGTTCATTCGCCATAAAACATGGGTTTATTTTATGTGTGCATCTCTAAGGTATACATTAATATGAACTAATTTAGAAAGTTATGATATAAATTTTCTTATGGTTCAACAATTTTTATAAAATTTTTAAATTTTTCTAAAATTTAACTATCATGATATATAGCGTGACACATTTTGTATACACTATGTTTGGTACGTGTGGTGAAATGGAATAGTTTTTCTAACTTCTATTTATATTTCAGTGTTTGATATTCAGATTATAAGTAGGAATAACCTTTTTACAGAAAATCTCATTCCATAAAGAGGTTGGAAGATCTTTCTATGGAAAGTCCTTTATAGAAGAAGTATGAATCATTTAAAAAAAATATTAGATTATTATACCCTCAATATATTACATATATTACGCTCAATTAATTTTTATATATCGTACTTTCTTTTATTTTGATTTTTAAAAGAGTTGTTTTATAACTATTTTCGATATTATATATGAATATTTACATTTTAATAAAATATTTAACTTTTTTTAAAATTTCAATGTGTTAGAGTATGAAAAATACATTTTAGGCTAGAAGGGTATTTAGATCATTTTGTATATAATTTCATTTTAACAAAAAATAATGATTTAATTTTCCAAACAAAACAAAAGAATTATTATTCCATTCTATCTTTTCATTACAAACAATGACATGGAAACAAGATTTCATAGTCCACTGAGAATGATAAAGAATTTGAAATAATAAAATATTTATTTTATATTATTACAACATAATAAATATGCTGTAAAAAACAGCATCATATATAATATCTTTTATTTATATATAATATTTTTTTATTCATATCAACATCTACCATGTCTACCATACGGCACACGTTTAACTCTTATATAATAAATATGTAATGATTTTTGTTATTAGTTATTTAAATATCACTAAGAGACAGAGGAGTATATAAAGATAACTAATGAAAAAATAAAAGACAAATAGAAATGATTAAATGTAGTTCTAATATGAGTAAAGACTTTGAAAAGAAAATGTTTATAATGTGAATTCGGTAATTAAATTTCTTTACCTTTTGTATATTTCTTTTGTTAGTTGGAGCCCCTTTCAAAAAAAAAAAAAAATTAGACCCCCAATTTTTTTCTATACTTATATATATATTTCATTTACCAAAATTTTTTTATTAAATTATTTATTCCCAAAAAGAAATGAATTTATTATATGTATATACTTGGGCCCCGAAATTTGAAGCTTCTTCACGAAGCGATTCTCTAGCTACTGACCTTATGATAGCTATTTGAGACCAAAGAATCAAGTTGGGATCGTGTGTATTTACTAAGTAACAATTCATTATAAAATATTTTCAATCTTAAATTCGAAAGGTTTAGATTGGAATTTAAACAATATTTAAAATGATAATTCTCACACTTCAACACTATCAAAATAAATATAGATACTATTTCAAAATAAATACATATGTTACTTTTTCTCAAAATAAAATAGGAATTGGAGTTATAGAACTCCCTAGGTACTCGCTGGCCAAACTCAATCTCAAAGTATGAATATTTTTCAATTAACTACGGTGACATGTTGGAAATCATTGAAGGATATAATGAAATTAAGAGTTTGGGTTCAATTGTATATTACAAGTTATAGGCAGTCTACGTTCCCCTGAAACAGAACATTTAGAATCAGATTGTTTGATTTTTTTTTTATTTTTTTATATCACTTTTGTTTCTTTTTCTCATAGTTATCTATTAAGGGGTAACTATTTTCATTTTCTTGACCTAGATAAGAAAGCTCTGTCTTTAGAAGTTTCATAGGATTAGATTCAAACATTTAATCGGATGTATCTTCAAATATTAGAGCTGACTTTAATTAATGAATTTATTTATTTATTTATGAGAGAGAGAGAGAGAGAGGGGGAGAGAGAGAGAGAGAGAGAGAGAGAGAGAGAGAGAGAGAGAGAGAGAGAGACAGAGAGCTAATTCATATTCAAAATAGGAATTAATAGTTTACTTCCTAATTGGATATTGATAGATAGAATGTTTATTGGAAGATTGTCCTAAATAATAAAGATTTCTCTATTTTGATTCTTTAATTTTACTTTAAACCGTTTTGATTTATAAATAATAATTTTTTTTTATTTTTTTAATAATTTGGACAAATTTATTCTTGTCAAATTTCAAATTTTTTCTTTAAAATGTCACAAGGATAATTTTATAATTCCAAATACATAATATTAAAAAGAACCCTAAAAGATCCAGCACTTTCTTTTCCCTTTCTTATTATGTATGTGAAATTACAGAGTTGTCCTGTAATCTTTTGAGGGAAAAATGTAAATTTTTTGACAAGGTTAAATTTGTCTAAAAGGACAAAAAAGACGAAAATAAATTATTTATAAATCATAACGAATGAAATTAAAACTGAAAGACCAAATTAGGAAAACTTAATTTGTTTAAGCATTAAATATGACAATCTTCCATGTTTGTATTTCGGTTTGAATGCTTTCCTATCTCGTAAAGAAAATTCACAAAGTATCAATACTTATAGCCAATTATAAAGTTATTATTGCTAGAACGGGCGGCAAAAAAAACACAAATATAAAAAAAATTAATAAAAATAACACAAGAAATATTTTACGTGATTCGATTTTTATCTACACTTACATTCATGATCCAAAAAGTAAATATTCACTAATGTAATTTTTGGATTTTGTTATTTGAAGCCCATTTTTACAGTAAAACCCATTTTCCCTACTCTCTTTCTTCCTCTATAATTTTCTTATAAAATCTTTTATCTTAGAAAATCTCCTTCTAATCTTCAAATTCAAACAAATGAATAACAAATCTACATGAAACAAAATTAATATATCAATCATTTAGTGTATTTTTTTTTAATTTGATCGATTAAAATCTTAAAAAACAACCTAAAATCATTCAAATTTTCCTAACAAAATCTACATATTCTAATCGATTCGGACGATTTATGTGAGGGAAAAACTCATCGACCCCGAGTAACCAACCAGAACCGTCTTCGAAACGATCAATCTAAATACTTAGAAGTAAATTGAATGATTCGTAATTGGATCTTGATGGATAGATTGTTTGTATTTCAGTTTGAATGCTTTCCTATTTGCTAAGAAAATTCACAAAGGATCAATTCTTACAGGAAATTCTAAGGTTATTACATTATTTATTTTTTTTAAAAATTTTTATTTTGTTTCGTAATAAATATTTTATTTTATTTTTTTTTCATAATAAGTCTTTTACACAAAATGATAAACAAGGCAAACAATAGATAAATTATGACCCTATTTTTCATTACTTATATTTTTTAAGTAATTAAAAATAAATGTTTATAAAAAAATTATTTTAAATAAATTATGTAATAATTTTATTTTTAACAGTATCAATAAGCAAAAATAATTTTAAAAAATATTCCACAATAACTTTTAAATAATAACTTGATTTTAAATAATGGGGGTTTGTAAATTATAATTCCCTAGAGATTATCTGGCATTAAACTCGAAACAAACTTCTCAAGTATACAAATCAAATAACAAGTTGCTTGATTACAATTTTACAAGGAATCTTCTGGGGTCGAATATATAGGCTTTATTTGGCTAGGATTTCTTCCGAGATCAATATAAAAATAAAGTTTCAAATTGAAGATCTATCTATTTTTCATAAATAATTTAATTTTTATAAATTTAAAAAAATTCAAAATCAAATCCATCTTTTTTAAAAAAAAAATAATAAATTCTATCTAAAATAGAAGGAGATGTCTATACACTATTTATCAACTAGTTTAAGGAATGTTTAAATTATATTTACGTCTGAATAACAAAATCCTAACTATTTGGGACTATTTTATCTTAAACACTACAAACACTCATCAAGTGTGAGGAGAACTACAAACTTACAACAAATAAAAACTGTGAGAAGTAGTAAATTCTTAACTAATTATATTATCATATATGTATTTAGATATGGGATTTCTGTTCTATTTTGTATACCGCTTTATGTATTGTACTATATTTTTTATAATATATTTTTTAAAGTTTATATATATTTTTTAAATTATTAAATTTTATTAATAAAATATATCAAATTAAAAAGTGATAAAAAAATAATATACAAAGTGATATAGGAATCCGAACCATCTATCTATATCCCTTTAGGAAAAGAACTCAAACAAATTTCGTTCAAGTCTACTCATATTTGATCATTTCATATTTTAGTCAAACTCTAACAACATATATTTAAAAAAAAAAAAAAACCTCCAACATTATTATCCATTCATTATTCAAACAAATGCAAACACATATAAATTTATATAATTATATTCTATAAGATCTGCTATTTATTTCATAAATTTCGTTAACTATTTTCTTTAAAAATTCGAATTCAATCATTGTATAAGTTGTTCAAGTAACTTGTTAAAATAAAACGAGTTGAACACCGAATTTTAGTTCAAATTCGAACACAATTAAGGAAAACATAATCAAATATATGAATAGCCTTTAAATAATAAACAAATCAAGCTAAAAAAGTAATAAATGGATTAAAGATATTTGTTTAGTGGTGAAAGTATTCTAGATTAGGATAAATGTTGAGTTTTGAATCATATTCCTTTTTTGATGCACTTAGGATTATTAGAAAATATATTAGTGCTCTTAAATGTATAAACACTTAAAAAGTAAGAAATAGAATTTGTTTAACTACAGTAATGCATATTATATTTTTAATTATGAAATTAATTATAAAATTAAATCTATCAATGTATGAAAAAACAGTTTGAATAATCTGTAATATTTTTAATTTGATATATCTTTAAATGTTATAAAAAATATTATACACAATTTACATATATTAAACAAATTTTACAACATAATGGTCTAAATATTCTGTATTACTTTATGTATCTCTCTAAATATTATTTTTTAATAATATATTATTTTTAAAATTTATTTTTTCTGTTTTATTAATAAAATATATTAAATTAGAGAGTGATATAACCTAAATATAATACTTTATTATTGTTTTCTCTTTCTGCTGAGCTTTTAAAATATAAAATTCAAAAAATGGTACTCGGTTGGTTCGTGACAAAATACAGCTCCAATAAGGATTAGAATTCCAGTAAACTTGTCGTTCCTTAAACAATTATTATTATTACTATTTTTTATGAACAAGTTAAACAATTAATAAAGAAAATATAAAAAAATAAGACAACAGGGAGAAAAAGGAAAGAAAAAACGCTACCAAACGAAAGAAAAATTATCCACAACAAATCAGAACGAGTAAAAGGAGTGAGAGCCGGAGAAATGCGCGGGCCAGTCGTGTGGGTCCCACTTCCAACCTGTGTCCCATCCTATAATTCCAATTTTACCACACAGGGCCCCACACCCCCCATGTGAGAATGTGAAAACACACACTGATCTCCTTCTCTCTCACACACATACATATATACACAGACAGACACAAGATAGAGAGAGAGGGACATACCCGTTAAGCTTCGTAAAGCAGAAAAGGGCAATTAAAAAAAAAAAAAAAGAAAAAGAAAATTAATTCCAGTAAACAAAAGCCAGCAAGAAAACGCTATATTTCCTTTTCTTCTTCTTCTCTCTTTATACGATTTTCCAAACAACTTTTTTCAATTCCAAATTCTCTCTCTAGTTTTCATCAGTTGGAGAGAGAGAGAGAGAGAAAAGGAGGAAGTAACAGTGAAAAAGGGTTTCAAGGATCAGTTGATTTTGGGTGGAATTAAGCATTTTTGTAGTTCATACATTGAGTTGATTTGATTATTTAACTTTTCCTGATATATATATTTGTATAGAGGAATCCGATTATGTCTTCTCCGACGCCCGGAGCGGCGCCAGTTCCGACTTCGCCTCCTGGGCCGCCAGTCACTCCGGCTACCCCACCGGCGCCGGCGGCTGCGTCTCCCCCTTCACCTCCTGCGGTAACTCCTCCACCAGCTAGTCAACCGCCTCCGTCGACTAGTCCTCCACCGGCTTCTCAACCGCCGCCGGCTACAACTCCTCCACCAGCTTCATCCCCTCCTGCAACGCCGTCGACGCCGCCGCCTTCTACTTCTCCAGCACCACCTTCGACTACGCCTTCGCCTCCTTCGCCAACTACTCCGTCCCCTCCTTCAACAACTCCTTCGCCGCCTTCTCCGACTACTCCGTCGCCACCGTCGACTGGGAGTTCACCGCCGTCAAGGGGATCTCCACCTCCGCCCAGAGGGGCTTTGTCTCCACCTTCGTCGTCCACGCCATCTTCTTCGTCTGGTGGTGGCGGAGGAGGAATATCAACTGGGGTTGTTGTAGGTATTGCCATTGCTGGTGTTGCAATTCTTGCTATATTAAGTATAATCTTTATCTGCTGTAAGAAAAAGAAGAAAAGGCACCATGGACCTGTGGATTACTATGGTCCTCCTCCACCCGGGCCCAAAGGTGAGGCATTTTTTAATTGTCAAGAACTTTCATTTATTCGAATTTGGGCTAGCCTTTTATTTGTGCAAATTTACGGCTATGATATGGGAAGATTTATATGTTCAACATTGGTTGTCTAGCGATTGGGTCCTATAATTTGGAGGATCGATCTAGTTTGGGTGGAAATATATAGTGAACGATAAATCTACATTGCCTTTGTGGTTTAATGTTTGAATTTTCTGTAAAACCTGATGACCTTTTTGTTCTTATCTTTGGAGGATTCAAGAACTTTTTGGTATTAATACAATCATCAAATTCGGGTGTTTGCATGATAATAATTTGTCATGTTTGCTGTAATATAAGTTGTCCAGAAAATAAATTTGGCTTCTTTTTGTAGAGCAGAATAGGAGTGTTTATGGGGAATTACTGAATTTTCTTAGTTTCCCCTATAGTACTGCTTAAGGATAAGAAAACTATACATTCCTTGGGCCTTTTCATAATTTCTTCCTTCATCTGTTGCTTTGCTCCACTTAATGTTTTGGAGTGGTCAATGGGACAAATTTATGAATTTTCAAATTAAAGTTGTCCCCTCTAAATGCTGTACGCTGAGTTCTAATATATACCCCTCTTGATATCCATGTTCTTCGAGGAACTCAAGGAAGTTATGACAATAAAACAAGTTTGAGTGCGTTTAGAATGGTTGGATTGTAGTGCATGGAACAGCTCTGTACAATTTTGAATATCTTCTCTTTATCAGGAAGGCCTTTTGGTCAAGCATTTCATGATTACCTTCTATTTGTGTTGATTTTTCATGGCTACTCTTTCTCCTTCATTTGGATTAGTTATGTTCACTTCAATTTGCTAACTGGACTATGATCAATGATTGCCAGCCCCTTATGGGGCTCCAGTGTACCAATGGAACCAAAATACTCCTCCACCTTCAGATCATGTTGTCACAATCCCGCCAAAAATTTCTCCACCACCTGCTGGGGCATCTCGTCCGCCACCTTCTCCTGTACGTGCACCTTCTCCGCAACCACCTCCACCACCGCCGAATTACATGAGTAGTAGTGGAGGCTCTGGGTCCAATTATTCAGGTTCTGAAAATCCACTTCCACCACCCTCTCCCGGTATGGCGTTTGCATTCTCAAAGAGCACATTCACGTATGAAGAATTGTCAATGGCAACAGATGGATTCTCAGATGCCAACCTTCTTGGACAAGGTGGTTTTGGTTATGTGCATAGGGGAGTCCTTCCAAATGGGAAAGAGGTTGCTGTTAAACAGCTAAAAGCAGGAAGTGGACAGGGTGAACGTGAATTTCAAGCTGAGGTTGAGATTATTAGTAGAGTGCATCACAAACATCTTGTTTCACTGGTTGGTTATTGCATCACTGGGTCGCAGCGAATGCTCGTTTATGAGTTTGTGCCAAATAACACCTTGGAATTCCACTTACATGGTGAGTGCATGCGAGATTTTCTATCATTTAACATAGCATTTTGGTTATTGGTTAGAAATCATAAAAACTCATGCATCACAACTCCAATATTTTTTCTGGTTTTAGTTTTTACCCCTTTGGGTTGACTGGATTTTGAGAAAGTTCATGTCTTTTAACTGTAGATCTTGTTCTAGCGGGAGCATTGCATTTTCCTGTCATATGGGTTCCAAATATTTAACAGTGCTGCAGAATCATTTATTATATTCTTACTGCAGTTATGGCTCAAAAACAATTGAATTCTACATATGAAATTTTGTAATGAATTATCTGACAAGAGCTAATAATTCAGGTAGGGGAAGACCTCCGATTGATTGGTCCACAAGATTGAAGATTGCTTTAGGGTCTGCAAAAGGATTGGCATACCTACATGAGGATTGTAAGTTCTTCATATTCTTTAATCTGTAGTAGAGGAAGTAGTAACAGTAAAAGCAGTACCTCTTTTCATGCATTAAACTGAAATATAATTTTGTAATGCAGGTCATCCCAAAATCATTCATCGTGATATCAAGGCTGCTAATATACTTCTGGATTTTAATTTTGAGGCAAAGGTAACTCTTCCATGTGGCCCATGAATTTTCATTTAAAACCTTGTGCTAATAGTTCTATTCTTGGATTTTTGTGCAATATGAAATTCCTTGAAAAAAGGAATGCTTAGATCAATTTCAATCTCTGCTGATTTTAATAGACACCAGTTCTGCATTGAGTCACCTCCTATATGTGGCGTATTGTTATATTATCTTTGTTTCTTTTCTCAGGTTGCTGATTTCGGACTTGCAAAGATTTCTTCTGATGTAAATACTCATGTCTCCACTCGTGTCATGGGAACTTTTGGGTAAGCCCAACTTTTCCCTATAGCCATTCTGGTCCTCCTTTGGTTTTACTACTCTGTATGTGTTGTTGATGAATAAGGTTTTATCATAAGTCAATGTTAGTTGAACTTTGCTTTGGAGATTTGGAGGTCTACTCATTTGATTTTATTGTGAATGCCTCACTATATTTAGGTACCTGGCTCCTGAATATGCTTCTTCTGGAAAACTGACCGATAAGTCAGATGTCTTTTCTTTCGGGGTAGTGCTTCTTGAATTGATTACCGGGCGCCGGCCTGTTGATTCAAATAATACCTTCATGGACGATAGTTTGGTTGATTGGGTGAGTGTTTAGTTGCTCTCATCTCATCTAGAAACTTATTCTTTCCTCTAGAGCTAGAAAGGTTTTGGGTGTAAGCTTGAATTGATAACGAAAGAACTTATTTGTGCAGGCAAGACCCTTGTTGACACGGGCTTTAGACGAAGGAAACTATGATTCTTTGTTTGATCGCCGAATAGCAGATGACTACAACCAGAATGAGATGGCTCGCATGGTTGCTTGCGCTGCTGCTTGTGTGCGTCATTCAGCAAGGCGTCGACCAAGAATGAGCCAGGTACTATTTTGTGTTTTAGTTTGCAAGGCTTATTTGCATCACTAACTTTAACATCTAAGTTAAATGACTTGTTAATCAATCTCTCTGGACCCCACCATATTACCTGTTAGTTAGTTTGGTGACCTTCACATTTGGAATGCTGGTTAAACGTCAAGATTCTCGCGTACATTTTTATCTCGGGCTTGATTCTGTAGCCTCACACAATGTATTCATGAACAATCAAGAAGTCAGAAAAGTTAAAATTGGGCTTATTATCTTCCTGAATCTTGCATCATATTGAATAAGTTAGGCCAAAAGTCTTCAGCAGTGCAAAAATCCAGTTTTATTTGTGGGTTGAGATGTAACTCCTTTTCTTTAACCGGGATTGAACAGGTTGTGAGGGCATTGGAAGGTGATGTCTCCTTGTCTGACCTCAATGAAGGTATTAGACCTGGACACAGCACCGTGTACAGTTCCTATGGAAGCTCAGACTATGACACTGCCCAGTACAACGAAGACATGAAAAAGTTCAGGAAGATGGCTCTGCAAAGTAGGGAGTATGGAAGCAGCGAGTACAGCGGACCAACCAGTGAATACGGTTTAAATCCATCAGGCTCAAGTAGTGAAGGCGGCCAAACAACTAGGGAAATGGAAATGGGAAAAATGAAGAAAGACAGTAGAGGGTTCAATGACAGCAGAGGATTCAGCGGAGGATCTTGACAAAAGATAATTCGAGTACAGAGAGAGTATTCACGGGAAAGACGCCTGTTCCCTTGTAAAAATTCATTGGCTAATTTTTTTAATCTCACTTGGATGCTGATGATTGCTGCAGAGCAAAATTGCATAAAACAAAGATGGTTTGCTTGAATTAGCACATACATATTATATGTCTGTTACTAGCTTTTTCTTCTTTTTTTTGTTTAATTTGGGAAAATATTTGTTTTTTTGGGTCCAAATTGTATTTATTTATAGTGGGCTTCCACCAGAAAAAAAGAATGAGGTACTCTGTCAATTCTTTGATTTATATATGCAAGATTGGTTTCATTTGTTTTTTTTGTTGAGATCTAATGAGAATATCTTGCTTCAGAACAGAACATGTTGTTGTTTTCTTCCATTGAAAGGTGAATTTGACAGTTGGATGTGGGAATCTGTTGAGGGATTAGGTGAGAATGAAGAAGAGTATCCAAGGTGTCTGAACTTGTAATCTAATTTTGACCAAGATTTGAAGTTTGCAGAGAGAGAGAGAGAGAGAGAGAGCAATGAATTTTATAAATGCTGGAATGGAATTCAAAGTTGTAAAGAGCAAAAGTGAGGCAGGCGAAATGATCCAATGATGAAGCAGTGGAGGATGTCACGTTAGTTTTGCAGTGGTCTTTTGATCGTCACGTTCCAGCAAATCCACTTAAAACTGATGGTGGGACAATTGTTGGACTCCGCAGAGCAGAGGCATCTTCCATTCCACTCTCTCTGGGGCGCCCACGCCAACCCCAACACCAAAAAGCATCATGCCACCCAATTCTATTATCTGTGTTTGTTTGTCTGCAGCCCAGCCCCCATCCCATCTGCCAAGAATTATACTATACAATACCACCACCCCTCCTACATCTTACATTGTACAACCTCTCTCATATAATATAAGTATTCTATTTTCATGAAACTTTTATTATATTTTCATGAAATCGTAACACATGGTATATTTTGTGTTGCGTTACAGAATTAGTATTCATTTAAAACAGCTAAATAGGGATTCATTTAATACAATTTACCATCCTATGTATTATATTTTTATATTTTTAAAAGTAAAATAGTAAGAATACTACACTTTTCTACAATCAAGAGTGATATAGACACACCTACCCTTCAACAAAAGTTATTTAAAGTAGTTTCTAGGAGAAATTAGTTTTACACACTCAATAAATATTGTGATTTTTTTATATATGGTCAAAAAAATTTAAATCTAGAAATTACTTTCAAATTTTCAGGCATAATAAATTATGTCATATTTGGCAATTTTTGACCAAATTTCAATACGTCACATACACATGACTATTTAATAAAAGGTATTATTGTTTTTTCTAAATTGTTAGGTAAGAATTTTTATCAAATCATAAAAGAACTTGAAAACATAACTATGAGAACCCATTTAAAAAACCCACTCTCAATAAAAAGACCCACATGTGCAATCTATTTTCTTTGTTAAATAGTCACGTAAATAGAATGTGTTAAAATTTGATCGGAGATCATCAAAATAAGTTTTTAGCTGTACACAAGAAAAAGTAACAATAGTTATAGATATGTAAAGCCAATTTCTCTAGTTCTTAATTGTAAAAAATTTTCGTATTTTATATATTTTTGTCATACAAAATTGACTATAATGTGATAAACGTATTTAACTTGACTAAAAAAACTACTACGAAATTAGTAAGGAAAATTAAATAATTTGAATAAAAATTTATTAGAGACCACAAACTTAAAATATTTAATAAAAACTAAAGTATTTAAAGATAAATACATTAATACGAAATAATAGAATCATCCTTTTTTAGAAAAAAAATTGAAAGCATAGCTGATGTCATCCCACGGGGAACTGAGGGAAGTGCTGCATGCTACAAAGTGTACAAACGACTTAAATTTTACACAAATAAGTATTTCATATTTAATAGCGAAAAGAAAAAAGTAAAAAAATCTTCCTCCTGCAGATCGATCGGCTGCAAATTCCGGTACCTCCTTCTCTAACTGAATTTGTCGGACACTTGAAATTTGGGGGACAATGGCGTCTCGCCGGCGTATGCTTCTCAAAGTTATCATTCTCGGTGACAGCGGGTAATTCATTAGTTATGCATGTACCATATGTATGTATGCATATATATATATATACGTAACTATTTACAAATCCATACAGCGATGTATAGAAATCATATGAATATTTGCTGAATTCATCCAAGCATCTCCAGAATTCCGCTGATCGCCTAACGGAATTTTCAATATAATATAGTATCTCTTTCAATTTCTTCTTTTATTTAAATTGTCAATTGGGATTTCGTGATTGAATTTGATTGTTGAATTGTCCTTTTTCTACAGGGTTGGAAAAACATCATTGATGAATCAGTATCCCCCTTTTTTTTTTCTCTTTTTAATGAAATTCACTTGTATGCATGATTAAAGAGTACATGAAAATTAGACAGGTCTTAGGAAATCTGCAAAAATAATTTAGTTTATTCTAGATAAGCAGAGGAAGGAGTCTCATCTCATATGTTGTCTTTATTTTGTGCCTAAAGCAACTCTACAATTTTGTTGGCATTGAAATTTTGTGGTAAATTAGATATGTGAATCGCAAGTTCAGCAATCAGTACAAAGCAACAATTGGGGCTGATTTCTTGACTAAAGAGGTTCAATTTGAGGACAGAGTTTTCACTTTGCAGGTCTGCCTCTCCATTCTACTAACTATTACTGTTTCTCTGATCCTTGTATGATTTGGTTATGTTATGTTTAGTTAATGTACTATTCTCTTTAGTAGAAACAAGCCAGTTAATATCCAATGAGCACCCATATGCATGCTCTATTATATTCTTCCTTGCCCACTCAGGTGTGATTGAATATAGTTTGTTCTGAGATTTATGTCTTGCATTTTATAAATTGTGAATGGTATCTAAGAGAAGATGTGAGAAGCAAAGTGAAAAATTTGCATTCGATTTTAATATGAAACATTGTACGAGGAATCACAAGTACCTAATAAGCTCCGTAAAGTTATTCCCAGTTGATGATTGATTGAGTTACAGAAATGGGAATGTCATTTCTTGCTCAGTAGTAATTGTATTCATCATAAGATAAAAAAAAGAGCTGAGAGTGGTTTTTAACCATGCTATGCTTGTAACTGATTTGGTACTTATTAAATTTATAATTCCAGATATGGGATACGGCTGGACAGGAGAGGTTTCAAAGCCTTGGGGTGGCTTTTTACCGTGGTGCAGATTGTTGTGTTCTTGTTTATGATGTGAATGTGATGAAGTCATTTGAAAACCTTAATAACTGGAGGGAAGAATTTCTGATTCAGGTTGTTGTTGAATCTACTGCCTAATAGAGTTCTGGAAATATGATCCTCATAAGTTTACTTTTAACCTGGTCATTTTCTTGATATTCAGGCAAGCCCTCCTGACCCAGAAAATTTTCCATTTGTTGTCTTGGGAAATAAGATCGATTTGGATGGTGGCAATAGCCGAGTGGTAAATAGTCTTTCATCTTTTTTTCATTTATCAAGTTATTCCTGTCATTCTTAAAGAAAGAAGGTGCAAAAGCAGCTAAATGCTTGTGAATTTTTCTTACTACTGTGTTCTTCTTTGTTTTACTTGGGCCTGATCCTCTCTATGTTAGATATTTGTGGTATGAGAAATCTTACATATTTTCTCTTCTTTGTTATCGCAATATCCTCCTCGTGGTTAAGCTGTAGTTTTGTTCTTTAGAAGCATCTACTTATTATAGGTCCTCAGCTCGAACTTAAACCTCTCTAGATGGTTTATTGAAAAGAGAAGAGAAAAAAGAGGAAAATAATTTCCAGCAGAGGGAGTTCAGCTATTGCAAATTTGTATATTTGCTGGTGTTTTTATTATTTGTTTTATGCTGGTGTAACAATGGGTTATGCATTGTATTCTTTGATGTTTAGGTTTCTGAGAAGAAGGCAAGGGCTTGGTGTGCCTCTAAAGGAGATATTCCCTACTTTGAGACCTCTGCAAAAGAAGGTTTCAATGTGGAAGATGCTTTTGAGTGCATAGCTGGAAGTGCTCTAAAAAATGAACCTGAAGAAATGTTAGTATTTATTTCTTCACCCATTTTGTCTTTTTTCTCACGAATAATTTGATTTTCACCAAACTCAATACAAGAAATCTCAAAACTAAAACATTATCCAAATATATATATATATATATATATATATATTCTTAAGTTGCTGAGTTGATGAACTGTGTGCTAATATTGAAGGTATTTTCCTGAAATGGGAGACCTGGCTGGTGGACAGCAGCAAAGATCAGGTTGCGAATGCTAATTCATTTTAATCTATTGTATATTCAGAGAAGAGAGGAAATGAAATGATTGCAACAGTTTTCTGTTTTGATCAATTTTTCGAGAATTGTCCAATTTGTTTAGTGTAGTTGTTTTACAGCACAAGAGAAGAAAGGATTGATTATTATTCTAATTAAACCATTCTTTAATTTGTTTGTTATATTTGTTCTACTCTTTGAGAGTTTTCTGGCAATAATAAATAGCTGAATATTTTTTAATCAAGTTACGAAAGGTAATCTTCTTGATCATCTCAAGAGTAAAAATTCACAATAAATCTCCAATTAGCCATTTACGCTTTCTTCAAATTATCCACAAATTTCTATTTCATATTTTTATACCCTTCAAAAAAATTTGGACGGACAAAAATATGTATTATTTGGCAAGATCAGGCTAAAATTTATCATGCCCAAGTGACGTACGTGATCGCCAAAACATTAAATTTGAACATCGCTTACACATACACAGAACCTTAGAAAGAAACTTTAGGCCTCAAAGTAGAAAAATTTTCAGATGAACTAATTTCTATTATATTTTTTTCGGCTAAAAGGAGCTCAATGGGATATGTTTTTTAATAACTACATGACTATACTACAAACAAAAACCATTTTGCTAATGATGATGCTGCTGCTGCTACCAAAATTCTTTCTTCTACAAAACCAAGATCAGTCAGTGTGTGTATAGATGTGCAAAAATGCAAGCTAAGGAGTGGGAAACCGACCAGAACCAGAACCCTTCCTCCTCCTCCCACTCCCACGCTTCTGCCGAATTCTCCAAAAACTATACAGCAACACAAGGCCTGCAAAAATAATACACAGACAGTTAGTTGGTCTTTTAAGTATTGTTTTCTGTTGGAAAAAAGAAAAACTGAAATTCTTGCGTGAAATTGCTCACCAAAAATGAAAATCATTGCTGGCAGGAGCCAATGGCTTGAAATGAGCACAGGCAAATCAAGCTGCAACAGAGGACATTCTTTTAGCGACAGGAAAGAATCAGTAAACATCACGAGTTAATGTGAATTTGGTTCTTACATCATCTCCATAAAATAAGCCGAAGTATCTACTTCCTGCAGAATCATCATGATTATTCTCAGTTGACTTGGAAACCCTCGAGGTAGAAGACTCCCTGGTAGAATTCAAGCCTGTACCCAGATCAATAACAGTATGCCCTGGTAGTCTGCGGTTTCTACCTCTAACCTCTAAATAACCCTTAGTCCCCCAAATTTCAAACCTCGAATCTTTCCCACAGATCAATTCCTTCCCAACAACTGAAGAATAAGTTGAGAAATTGACATCAGTTCTACGAGAAGGCAATTGGCTGTTGTCTAGGTGCAAAGGCGTATGCTGTCTGTTGGAATCTGAGAAAAGTACGGGATCCTTAATTCTTGAGCTGGTGAAGTTCAATATTTTCTTTAAAAGCCAAAAACAATTTGTAACCATATGGCTGCTATCCAAACAGTTGGAGTCTCCGTACACTGCAATTCCTCCCTCACCATATTCCAGCAGACCAAGTATCGGAGAATCTGCCTGGAGTTACAAGAATAACTACACATCATTGAAACAATCTGACATTTCAAAAACGAACTCGATTCTTCATGCTAGTGCACAGGAATCATAATTCTACCCCAGCCTGCCTACCACCCCGAGAAAAAAAAGATAACTCTCGGAGATAGATGAGAACCCAGAGCTGGTAGACACAGCTCAAACAGTTACAAAAAAATTGGTTTATTAGTTTATACTATTTATTAGTTAAATTAGGCAAGAAGGAACCCCTTTTTTCATACTTTCGCCCGATACATGAAAAGCCAAGAGTTTAGAAGGAAAAATAAACAAGGAACGTATCTCAACCTTGAAAAAATAAAATATATTTTCGTGACTAAGATAAGTCTATGATAGTATTTGAAATAGATTAATCTTCCTTCTGTTGTTAACCAGAAAAGTACGTGACAAGAAACAGTCAATGACTAAAGAAGAGGTCTCTCATCTCACCTTCATCACGCCAGATAACAGACAATTGCCTTGTACATAATGCAATTAAGATTGCTAATTAGTTCCTTATATGTGAAAGATTAATTTTGCTTTGTTGACCTGAAAAGTGGGAGAATGGACAACAAACAATAAATTATTAAAGAAGGAAGCTCATCATCTCACCTTTATCATGCCAGATAGTAAAACATTCTGAGTTGCACCACTCTCTGAGCTATCCAAGAATGGGAAGCTATGCAAATATCCACCGCCTGGAAATTTAACGATATTGGTTCCAGATGCATAGCGGCTCTCCTCTCCATTCATGATAAAATCACCATTCAGAATCTTGTCTCCAAAAGCAATTCCAAATGGGGCCAAAAGATCATTCAGAGCAGGCAAATTTGCACCTCCAGTAACTGGGGTCCACCAGCTTCTTGTATTATCATCAAAGAATCTCATTTTCACCATAGTTTCAACATTATACCAATCAGCAAATACAACCAAACCAAGCCCTGTACTAATGACATCATCCCTTAGTTTTCTGATCTCTTCAGGGAAGAACTCATCCTCAAGATCCACCAGCATTAGTGTTCCATATTGGCGAGCATCAAAGCACGTAAGAGGGGACCCAAGGGTTTCAACAAAGTAACCTGCATCTCTTAACATGTTGAACATAACATGGAAATTTGTATGAAGGTGATCTCCATGCCAGTCAAGGATGTCATTCCGAACATCCAAAGAGTCTTTCGGAATATAACCAGGTGGGTACTTGATACTGTGGAATTGATCCCATAGGATTCGGGTTGATCTTGGAGGAGTCGGTATCACTTTAAGTTTCAAGTGTAGGATGCACGTACTTGATCGTGGAATTGTCTCTCCCCGTGCTGGAGGGCTGTAAATTCTAACAGTTATGTTACCTTCAATTACTCCAGAAAAGTGAGCTCCTTCTTCCTTGATTTGCATATGAAGTGCAAGATAGCCAGTCCACGGCCAGATGACATCCGAATAAGTAAAATGAATACCTAGAAGATTACCTTCCTCACTTGAAGGATGCCAAGTCGGGGGACGTTCAACATAACCAATTACACCCATCCCATTCAAAATAGTGGCATTAAAGATAACTGGCATAGCACCTGCATAGAGCGGTTGGCGGCAAAAGGGCCAAGAATAAGGGCAATCCATAAAATCTAGAACACTGGGGAATATGCTTGCTCGAGGTTCATAGCTCTTCAAAATTTCATACGATTCTAATCTGAAAATCAAATCCAAAAGTGAAGGTTCATTAAACAATAACAATAACATTTAATATAAACACAGTTGGAGTACTCACAGGTTAACTCTGCCGGCACCCTGCTCGTACATGTTTGGACCAGAAAGCTTTGTGGCACCTTCAACCAAAGCTTGTTTCATACTAGCAGGATTTAAAAGATCCTTCCGCTTGTCTTCAGGTACAACACTGACAAGGAGACATACTATTCCGGCGACAACTGGGCTTGCAACACTAGTGCCTGACAAGCTTTTACAACCTGTGCTAATCTTGGATCCCATAATCTCCCGTCCATAAGCAACAATATCTGGCTTTATGCGACCATAACTGTTCATGTAAAGTTTCAGAATTTACAAGGTTGTACTTATTAGCATAATGAAGCAATAACTGTTTTCTACTTTAAGACAATGTCCTTTCTATTTTGTGGTTCACTTCCTTTTCCAGAACTGCATTCTTGTATTGGATTAAGGAACTAGAGGAAAAAACACATACATATCTACTCTGAAGCAATAGAGGATATCCAATAAGAACCAGCTACATTTCAAGTGAGCATAACATCTAGAAGAGTAAAATTTATATTGCATCATTCCAGTAACCAATTCACCACAATTGCTAATGTCCACAAGTCAATATCCATTCACTTGTTAGCATTATAAAGAGAAGCTTTTCCAGTCTTCAAGAATGCAATTCCTTTTCTTTGTGGAGCATGAGGATATCAAATATGAGTCAGAATCATTCAGGATAATTCAAATAGTGGTACTCCTATTATTCATTGAGAATTATAAGGATGCCGAATACAAAGCAGAAAAATTCACAGTTTCTGCAACAACTCAATAAATTAAGAGATGCTACTGAGATGGAAAATCAGTATAATAATGATGAGGGTAGCAATGTTTGATAAAATCACCTCTATATGCTTGTCTTAGTGCCACAAATATGTAACTGAAACTATGAACATTATTTCTCAAGTTCTCAAAAAAAGGAGTCAATAACCAGAGTACGTAATAACCTAAATTTTGTTTAGAATTAGGACATCCATCCCATTATGAAGAATTTTACTGCAAAAAGGAAAAATATTATGGACTGCAATGTTCTTACAACATTTCTCAATTTTTCTCTCTATGTCGTAAACTTTAACCCAAAGATGCTCCATTATGCCAAGTCCAAGAATTGTATTGATGTTGATATTAAAAAATTCTAACAAATATATTAGTATAGGACTTCACCAAAACAGAACAGATCAGTACATCATGCAATAATAGCTAATCACTTATTTCAAATGTTTCCCCACACATTCATTCAAAAGGGAAATAAAATATATCCTCTAAGAGAACCCAACAATGTGGTGCTAACTCATATGAATACACTGGTAAAAGAGGATGAGAAATTCATAAATACCCATGAGGAATTTCCCAAGTACTCATGCCACGTGATGAAAATGAAGCAATATGATCACTGTAATCAATCCCACCAACACCAATGACATCACTTTGATCGGCCGGGTTGTTCAGAGTTCCATAAAGTGGTCCATCATTTCCAATTGCAGAAACCATGATGATATTATTAGCGGTAAGTTCCCAAACCTGGAAAGAAAAATAAAGCAAATGATTGGAAGGTGAAGTATACATTTCATATTGAAATATAACTTTCAATCTTAAGCAAAAGGAAATTCATATCAAAGAGAATAATAATCCTGACCTATTATTCTTGATTGTTTACCTAAAACATAAACAATTAGTTCAGTTCCTCTTTCTTTAATTTTTTTTTAAAGGGGTGGGGGGTAAAATATATACACATAATGCAGTAAGTTCTATCAAATCAAACCTAGCATTTCTAGGAAACTACAAATATATTTAAGATTTACCAGAGACCAGAAAACATTAATCTTTTAACTTTATTCTGCAGATTGTTCCCCCTCCCCCCAAACAACCAAAAAGAATAATAATAATCAAAAGGAAAAGAAACAACGCCGAACTGAGTCTCACCTTCTCAACAAATGGGAGATCCAGGTAATCTGGTCCACCTATGCTCAGATTCAGCACATCCATATTGGTGGCAATCGCATAGTTGAACGCATCAAGGAACCATGATGTGTAGGATACCTGCAATAAGCTGAATACAAGATTCTCATACCCTTGCCAAAACTGCATATTCTTTTCGAAAGGAAACCCAGAGAAGAACTTAAAGGAAACCAAAACCCAAAAGAATGTTTCACTCAATCTTTGCAGACAAGTACTGGCATCACGTTAGCATTCTATCTATGCAACTTCTATATGTTTGGCCTGTCATGATGCTGTTGTTTCAAATGAATCATGATTTGTCACATCAAAGATGTAGCCAAAGAAGGATAACTACCAAAAAGTACAAATCCACTACAGATATTGTTATCTCACCAAATACCAACTAATGGTTCAACCTCACAAGATAATTCTCTTAAGCTTGACGTACTCTTTCTCCATACAGCTTTTCGACTCTATATTTATGACTAATGCACCAATTAAGACTTCAACTGGCTCAATATTCTTAAATTTGTTGTATCCTAAAATTCTCAACACCATAACTACTATTTTCCTAAACGTGGCATCTATGATCGGTAAAAAAGCAGCCAGTTTATGGTAGTAAACAGACAGGAGTGACACTTCTTTCATCAAAATCGTAAGCTTAACAGCAGCAACTGAAGAACCTATGTTCACAAACAACTATATTGTGACCAAAGAAGAAAATTAACTAGTCCAGGAACCCAGAAAAGGGAAAAACAAAATTGGTAATAAGCAGATTAAGAATAAGGTTGCAGAAACCAGAAAAGAAAGTATTGTAGTGCCAATATAAGGTGCAGTATGCATTACCTGTGCATCAGTAAAGACACGAAAAGCATATATTTCAGTGTCTGGAGCAAAACCAAGACACTCAGCATCTTCACCAGCAATGACTCCAGCCACAAATGTCCCATGTCCTAGATTGTCATTTAGTGTATCCTCATTGGTCCAATTAGTACGCTCCTGAAAGTAACAAATCAAGAAATCAAAAGGTATTCCAAATTTCGATTCTAGGACAGTTAGAAACAAACCCAGGAAAGAACAAGCTCTTGCTTGCTGATAAAGTACCTTTATATTACGAAAATGAGGATGATCTGCTCGAATACCAGTATCAAATATAGCCATTTTCACTTTTGTACCTGTATATCCCTTTGACCATAGTGTATCTGCTCCAAAAAAGGATGTGACTTGAGACTTCTGCAACAATAAATGCACATGGGTAAACATCAAGAAAAGAGATAAAAATGGGCAGAATATTTTAGAGGCAATGAAATTTTAAGGTGCCAGTATCATTTGCCTTTGTAATAAAGCTTTTTTAGATACCATTTCTTTCAACATTGTTTCCAATTACCTAAAGAATAGTTTAGTTATCACTCCACCAACTATAGCACACACCATACCCAAGAAGGCACACTTAAGAAATTGATTATTTCAAGAAAAAGCTACTACAAAGGGGAAACCGGTTCCTAATAACAATGATTAATTTCACAACAGAATTCAAGGTA
Source organism: Catharanthus roseus (assembly GCA_028651295.1). Lineage (NCBI taxonomy): Eukaryota > Viridiplantae > Streptophyta > Magnoliopsida > Gentianales > Apocynaceae > Catharanthus > Catharanthus roseus. The sequence goes on from JAPQWS010000087.1 coordinate 2,241,074, forward strand.
CTAATTGGTCTTGGCAGTATAACATGCTAAGGCATCAAAGGATACAAACAACTTCCTTGCCTACCATCTAGCCAGAGCTTGAACGTTTGGGCTTTAACCAATGTTTTTTTTCCCAGGAAATGAAAAAGTCTTGAGTCACTTGAGTATTTGGAGATCTCCAGAGACCATTTGAAAAGGAAATTATAATCAGCTCCATCTGTAGCTTTGCTACACCGCAAGAATCAACCTAGATGTAAATCTCCAAACTTTCTCAGAGTAATAAGCTTCTTGAAGACTAGTTTAAAACATTTTGAGTGTTTCTTTTGTCAGTGAACTCTTAACGGCATTAGCTACCTGTTCCATAAATATGCTCATTTGCTATTTAGTCTCAACTATCTTTGATTTCTTGCACTAAGAAACTTGCATTTGAAAGTTACAAACAATCCCTATTTCTACAACTACAAATGCATCATAGTCGATATTATCCCACATGACAATAAAGAATCAATAACCTCACCTGCATGAGAAGATTCCTGCTCCAATTAATCGTCATATTACTGGTACTCGCCACGGCATGATGATTCTCTTCCAACTCACTAAATGACATTGACGTGAAAATCTTCCCAGGCCGTTTCTTCCCATCAACAAAAGCCCCAGCTCTTCCCCCAATCTTGTCCCGTTTCTCCTCAAGAAGGCCTATTTGATAGCTAAAATCCAATGATACATCCTTTACAAGCTCCAACCCTTCAAATTCCCCAATTAAAACTTCCCTCTTCGAATCCTCAATGGACACTAATCCAAAATCCGTAGGAAATTTAGCGGCCGCATTTCTCCTCTCAATCCATTCCCAGCCCTCAAACTTCACACTTTCTTGGAGATATTTCTTGTGATCCACGGCTTTCTTGTAACTGGAAAACCGAATTATATGGTTTCTTCGAGCGGATGAGAGTCCCTGGTGGTGATTTCGCTGCAGCACAGAAGCAGCAGTGGGTGAAGTTGGGATATGGGTCTGGTTCTGACGTGAAGGAGGAGGAAGAAATGAATGGCGGAGGGAAAAAGAGAGGAGGAAGACGAGAAGGGACAGAAGTAGAATACAAAGATTGGAAGTGAAGAGAGTCATGGTAACGATAGTATCATCCTCATCAATGGAGAAAGTTGAAGGAAGAATGAGAATTGGTTTTTTTCACTCTGAAACAGTTTTGGTTTGGTGGATTTATTTTATTGCGAAAGGGTTTCTTTCTTCTCAACGGAGAGGAAGTCTGCCAGTCTGCTGTCCTCCGCAATCCGCAGAGCAATAACCAAAAAAGCCAACCCAACAGAAGAGCCAAAGATTCATTTCTTCAAGGTAAAGGTTGACCCTTCCTCCCATCCCCCTTCCCCTTCGTCCCCCTTCTTTTTTCTTTTTTCTTTTTTAAATTCCAATCATGAGAGAGATATGCTACTATTTCCCGGTGGAAAACATCAAATTTTTTTTAAAAACATAAAATTAGATGGTCAAAATTATGAGCCATTTTATACATTTTAATGTGTATTTTTTAATTTATTTATTACTTCTCCTTTATTTCTTTCTCTCTTCTTATTTATTAGAGTAAAATAGATATCTTATATAAAAATTATATAATTTTTTTAATTCTTAATTTATGTGTAAAATTTAAAATTACTTATATTATTGACCGGAAGTAATAAATAATGTTCTTGATAACATTTAAATAAACTTTAATGTTATATTTTATTAATAAATTTTATTAAATAAAAAATAAACTCTAAAATAACATAATATTATAAAAAATTATGATAAATGTTAAATAAGATGGTACAATTATATGTGATGTCTTTTTAGCAAGTTCAATCATTTTATTAAATTTGAGAGTTTAAAAATAAGCGGAATGAAAGATATATTTTGATAATAATAAAAAATAAAATGTTTAATAATATAATTTATTATTTTCTAAAATAATATAATTTAAATATTTAAGGACAAAATAAGTATTTTTATGATCTATTTAAACACTTCTCTTCCATTATTTCTATTTCTTTCCATTTTAAGAGAGAAATAATTTAAGGAAAATAAGGGATATTTTCTCTTTGCACTTTTCTTCTTTTATTTCCTTTCCTTCCTAGTAAAAATTTCAAAATTTTACAATTTTTATCAATTTCTTTCGTATAAATTATAAATACATCATTATCGTATATACACTCATAAATAATTAATACATACAATTAAGTTTAATACAAAAAATTATAAAAAAATAATGATTTTCTAGTAAAAGTTTTAAATTATTCATAAAATATAATTTCGTACTTTCATTTCTTATCACTACTATATATTAAGTTCATAATATCATGTGTGTCTAATTTTCCGAATGAATGTTATTGTTATCTTAATATATAATATTAAATAGGAACTTGAATTACAAAATAATATTTTAAGACATTTTAAATTTTTACTAAAACATTATTATTTCTTTATAAATTATTTTACTTAAGTTAATGGTATGGATTGATTATTTATGTATATATAAACATAAAAATATATTTATAATCTATATAAAATAGAAGAATGATGTTATAATTGGAACAAATTTTAAGAGAAAAATGTAATGAGAATAAATGTCCTTCACCTTTTTATATTTTGCCAATTTAGAGCATATTATTTTTTTGTCGCTACTTATGTTACTAATTTTTTTTAATGGTAAAAAATGTCCAATGTAGAGGTTTTTGATATATTTGTAGGTAAATTATCAGGTAAACACTCATGAGTTATTTATAAAAGTGTAAAATATGTATTAATATTATCCTTATAGACTGACAAAATAATTATACAAGCAAAAAGTGAAGGAAAATTATACACGTGAAAGATATATGTTTCAAAGCACAACGAGACTATTAATTAGTAAATAATGACATTTTAATGTTTATTTACTCTTTATTGAATAAATTATGTGTAATTTATATAATAATGTCTATCCAAAATATTAAAAATTAAAGTATTTGACATTTTTTACCATTTAAAAAATTGAGTGATTTAACTAATAAAAAATTGAGTGATTTGGCATAGTTAGCGTAAAAAAAAAAGGAATAGACCCTAAAGATATATTCTCAAATGTAATTAAGCAAAAAAAGGAACTCCCAAACCAGGCCTAAATGGGTGCTTTCATTGGGCCTGGGATGGGATAAACACATCAACCGCAATGCGTTAAAGCCGTTCTGGAGACATCTTCCAGAAACAGGCCGATTTGTAGAGCTGTGTCTAGAAGACTACTAGAAACACAGTCAAACACCATACATGTATGTATCTATCTTCTCCTTCTTTGCGCTGGCAGCACCAAACCCGTTGTATGATTCCAATGGCGTTAGGCCTCAGAGCTTCTCCACACACAAAATTTACTCCAATCACAATATTGGCCACCTCCATTTCGGGTTTTGGTCCATTGATAAAGTTCCCGAAACTGCTTCATTCTTTGTCTTCTCTTCAGCTGCGGTTCCGCATCACTACTTCCAATCGTTTTCTCTGCAGCTGCGCCAATCAACATGCGGCCATTGACGTGTCAAAGTACAAGGAAGCATTTGCCAACAGAATGGCCATGGCTGGTCTTAAGCCCCATCATCGCCTTGGTAACTCACTTTTCTATCGTTCGTCTCGATTTTGTATGAGTTTACTACGTACTTGGTGGTATATGCTTATCTATAGTTCATATTCTTATGTTACATCTCTGCTTTGGTTTATTCGAGTAAAGTCTATTCAGAATTATTTGGGTCGCTGAAAAGATAGAGAAAGAGGGTATCTTTAAGGCTTCTAAAATTCTCTAATGTTTTCGTGATTCCCTCCGATTAATTATAGCCAAAGATATATGATTTTGACTCAGATTCATCTAATTTTGCATATATATACATATATATATATATATAGATATATAGAAACGACTGACAGAAATTGAGGTTTGTTGTTTAGAAGAGCTATATAAATATGTTCTTGAAATATTTAAGCAACTTGATTTGAACATATTTGCAGCTGTTGCCGTGTCTGGAGGCGCTGATAGCACGGCCCTCTGTATCTTAGCCTCTTTATGGAAGAGGGATGACAAGAACATTGCTAGCCGTTCAAGCACTGAGTTTGTTGATGGGCTTTTAGCAATAGTGGTTGATCATGGTCTTCGTCCTGAGAGTAAAGACGAGGCAAAGCTTGTCCACGATCGAGTAACTAATATGGGTATGGATAAGTTTTCTTCTATTGGAGGTTTTGGGCTGGAAACCTCATTAATGGATAGAACATATATAATGTAGACTACCTGTAGGAGTAAAATGTGAGATAGTTCGTTGTGAATGGTCTGATGGCAGGCCTAAGCAGGGTCATCTGCAGGAAGCTGCACGTGATAAAAGGTGATGTTTTTGCAAGTAAACTATCGTTTGCTTAATCTCTGACTCTGCTTTGCCACTTACTTTGCATCATACGGTTGCTCCTTAAGACTGTTTTGTATGGATGTCAATAAAAATCAAATGCTGTTCCTTCTTCATCATTCTCCAGGTATGAAATTCTTCAAGATGTTTGTATCCGAAGACAAATTGGTGTGCTATTGATTGCACATCACGCAGACGACCAGGTTCATGTCATATGCAGTTTCAAGACTTTACCTTTCAATCAACTGATTTAAAGTTACTAATTTATGTTGTAAACGTTTCCTAATAAAAAATGGCTCAATATCTTTTTTATTCCCTCAATCAAGGAGTTTAGTTTCTCTGATAAGAGGTCGCATTATGCAGGCTGAGTTGTTTATTCTCAGATTATCGCGTGGTAGTGGTGTGCTTGGACTTGCTGGAATGGCATTTACTTCGCAGTTGTTCCCAAAATATCCAGACGATTCTAATGAAGCATTAAGTGCTTATGGAGTTTTATTGGTTCGACCACTCCTGAAGTTCTCAAAAGAAGACATGTACCAGGTTCTTTTTTGTCCCTCGCTTTTCAATTTAGCTGTTACATTAAATACTTCGTTGAACAGGGTGATTGCTTTAGCTCAAAGAATAACTTTAAATGCTCTCCCTTTAAACCTGAACCTTCTAATAAAGAAGTAATGTTTGCATATGCATACATTTTGGAGGTTTGGGTGAGATCTTTGTTGTTTTATAATGCACTTCAATAGTTGATCATTAGTTGATTATGGTTTTTTTTAATTTTTTTTTTTTATGGAATTAGTTTTTTATAGTTCATTAGTTGATTATTGCATACTTACTTTTTGATACTTCTGAAGATATGCCGAGGAAGCCAGCAAGAATGGGTAGAAGATCCAACAAATAGTAGCCCATCATTTGCTCGTAACAGGATCAGAATGTCATTAAATAGTCTGTCATCGTGTGAGTAAATGCTTCAGAACATGGCTGTAGAGGTTAATGTTATTTTGGGTTAAATAAATACTTTATAAGACCATATTATTGGCATGTTTTTCTACTGTTAATGCAGTCTTGACTTTCATTAGGTTTTTCTATGTTTTGCAGCTCTCTTGAAAACTGAACTTCTAGCGGTTATGTCTGCTTGTCGAAGAACACGGATTTATGTTGACAAAATTTCTTCCAGTTTGCTAAATCGGGCTGTTACTCTCATGCCTGTATGTATCTTGTTGTTTAGGTTAAATATTCAAGTATATATTTGTGAAGCATATCTTATAGTTTTTGCCTTTTTTAAGTATGCCTTATGCATGAAAATCTCTGGAGCCAAATTTGGTAAAAGTAATTTAAAATCTCAAGTGAGTCTATTAAGAGTTACCTCAACGTGGAATTCATTGTTTATTTAACTTGGTTTAAAGTTAACTCCTTATTACCCCATGGCACCGGGACTAAACTCACCCATAACACTGAACCTGCCCAAAAAAGTGGAAAAAGAAAAGTTTATTGTCAATTTAGCATTATTATGAAGTCGAATAACTCTAGGTTACATGGATCTTGAGCTGTTTAAGTTTTTTTCTCATATCTTCTGGAGCATTATATACAAGCAATGAAAATTTGAAAAGAAAAGGAAGCTACAAAAGATAAAAGGTATATAATGCACATCATATATCTTCTAACTTTTTTGCTTGCTTGTGTGCAGCAAGGTTATGCTGTAATTGATCTGGAAATTCTGAATCCATCTGAGGTTAATGATATATGCTTGTCAAAGTTTATCACCTCAGTCTTGCAGGTAAGCATGCAAACCTGGTGTAAGTGTTGGGTGTATTTGGATTGGGTTTCATTGAGTTTTTTTCTTGGATTTCGTGAAAGTATTTTTTTTTTTTTTTTTTTTTGGGGTGAGAATAGGTGTGGGACCTTGAGAGAAAAAAAGAGATTTTTTTTTTGTTTGAATGGAAAACCAAATACATCCTTAGTATCTGAAACTTTCCATACCTCCATTGATACATTGGATAATCTGATCATGCTTTTTGGTTCTCTATATTTCAGTTCATCTCACAAAAACATAGGCCTATTCGTGGTAGTGCATCCAAGTTGCTGCTGGACTACATTCGTACTTTTCCTTGCAAGGTAAAACTAGTATTACCACTCTGTTTTTTTCACATTTATGCCTTCTCAAATTCCTGCACTCTCTGAAACATTTTCACAGAGCTTTCTTGTAGAGTTAGTTGTGGCTCCGCCATTTCATGGATTTGTTTTTGGTGTTCTTGTAGACTTGTGTTACTGCAGCCGGTTGCTATCTTTGTCCAGCTCCTGGGTCTAAAGGCTCCAAAATGCTGGTATGCTGCACTATAGATTCTTCTTTGCCTTTGAGTATGGAAGTGATACAACCTTACGCTCCTGAAGGATTTATTTCCTCTATAGCAAATGAAGTGGAGGAAATTGTTGAGAGTGGAAAATCAACTTTAAATAAATTGACAGCCTACATTTCAGATATTCCCTTTTTGGAATTACAATCTTCAGAATCTGTTCTACTAGAAGCTAAAAGACTAGGCATTCTCAGTGAATCTACTTATGAGACTATTATTGCTTTAGAGAAATATGAAAGTGAAAGCTTTAGGTCTAAACCTCAAACCAAGTTCGACTCTAATTTAGAAGTTGAAGTAAAATCAGTCAACACAGCACTTTATACCGGTAAAGTTGGTTATTTCATGAGTAGATTCCTGTTGAAGTGGAGTATTAGCAAGAAGGTTTCATGCAATTTATCTTCCACAAACGGAGCTGAACAGAAAAATTGTTGTTGCTGTGTAGTCGATCATGATAATGTAGTTGAGGTGCGCCGGATGGTTGATACAGACTGGCTTTATCTTGGGGAATTGACTAAGTGTCAGAACTTACAAAGATTTTCGCTGGAAGCAGCTTGTACTAGAGAAGAAACAGAGAATAAGAGGTGGAAAATAAATTCATGTGCAGAATTTTCAAAGTTATCAGCATTAAGAGCCCTTCAGTCGTTGAAGTCTATTCCGGCTGGTGCAAGAAGAGGTTTACCGGTCCTAATTGATTCTCAAGGGCTCCTATTGAGCATTCCGGTAATACTTTTATCCTTTACTCCGCATTACTCTGAAAAGTCATTTTTTAGTCGTGAGTTCCCTCTTGGAAGGCTGTTTGTTACCTGCATTTTCCTTTTTTGCGTAAAAATTCCCTTGTTATTTCATCTCTCCTATAATGGCAACTCAAAAGAGCTAACATGCTTAATGTTGTTCTGTAATGTTTCAGTCTGTTGGATTCAAGCATTGTCCCCGGTTGGATGTATCTGCAGTATTCAAGCCAAGGGTGCCCCTTGGTGGAGGCCATAACTTGTTTATCTAGTCTTTATTGCCTGCACATTTGCTCTTCTTACTGCTTAGGTCTGCAAAGACTTTGTTGTCCTGCTATTTTCAAAATCTAGAAATTAATTTGCTTTGTATAAGGAATTGGAGAACTGTTAATTTTCTATTTCTTCAGAATGAAAGCAAGTCATTTTGCCAATTGACGACCCTTGATAAGCAAGTCATTAGGTCTAGTTTGGGTGTTTTAGGAGGGAAGAGAAAAAGAAGGGAAAGGAAAGAAAAGAAAAGGTGGTGTGATTTATTCTAAATGTGGTTTTGGGTAGAATAAGAGAGAAGCCAGATTTTTTTTATTTGGGAGTTTGGAGAGTTTTAGAGAAAAATATTTAATGATTATGTAATTTATTATTATACCTAAAGATAAAATAGACCTTTCACAATCTTATAAAATTTTCTCTCCATTTCTTTCCTTTTCATATCCCAAAGTAGGAGAGAGAGAATTTGGAAAGAAAACGCCATTTTTCATCCTCTCACTCTTTTCTTTTCCTTCCCCTTTCTTCCCATTAATTAAAAACTTCCTGGAATTCCTTTTCTCTCCAGTTCTTTTCTCTTCTCTCCTCTCCAAATCCCAATTCCAAAAGGCTAAAGATATGTGTAGCATCAAATAAGTCTCAGTGGATCAATGTTGGTGTTTACATTGATGACTGACTGTCTTAACCCCAACGGTTCTTAAAACCACATTTCCAAGCCCAGATGTATCCCAAAAAAACCTAATAATAATAATAATAATAATAATAATAATAATAATAATAATATAATAATAATAATAACCCTTTAATGTGGTATTGAAAAAATTCTCACTAGTAAGAATTAGAACTTTGCTCGGTACCAAGACAATCAAAGATCGAGTGTCTAGTTTGATAAGATTGAAAACAAAAGTTTAAAATATGAATCATTTAAATTTTGAATGCTAAATATTACATAATAAATTTATAATTATAATTAAACACATCTTAAACAATTAAATGATTTATAAAAATTGTTATCAAATGAACTTAAAATATTAAGTGTATCTGTTATTATTTAAGAGGTAAATTAATTTGTTTATCAAACATGATGATAGTCTTTGTTGAAAGTTCATTGACCAAAGTTTTTTCTTAGGTAAGAGTTGCAAAGTCTCTTCTTTCTGCCAACAAAGAAAGAGCTTGCTTTGCTAGCATGGTGAGTTCTTCAAAACCACATGTTTTTGAAAAAAAAAAACCTCAGAATGAATGAATGAATGAATCCAGTTCCAGTGTAAGATATAATGGATTGAACATGCTAAAACAAAAAGGGAATATTGGCCTATCATCTTATTATACTTGAAGAAAACAACAACGGGGGGAAATGATTGTTCATGTCATTCCCCCAAGAAAAGGATCCTCACTAGCAAATATTAATGAGAATTCCATGAATCATCATCATCATCATCTTATCAAAAGATCAATATAGGGAACACAGAGGAGGAGTAAGGAAGGAAAAAGAAAGAAGGTACAACACGGCAGCACGCTGCGAATTGACAAACAAAGCATCATCATCTTCCTTCATTCATTCAACTTCCCTCACCTTCTTTATTCTTTAAAGAGGTAATAAATGACGTGAACCACTGCTTCCAAGGTGCATCTTCCTGCTGTTCCAACCAAGACAAGAAAGCACTATCCAACAAGCAAAACGCATTTACGTATAGAAGTTGATACCTAACAGGAAGATATCTGAAATTTACTATCTGCATTACGGGCCAGGCGCCACCTTCCAGAACTAAGGCAGGTATGAAATCCCTCTTCAAATCTTCCTTCACTTGACTAGCACTCTTACCATTTGAAAATCCCATGTAACTGAAAAACACAAGCAAATCCACAGGGCCAAATATCAGTCCATCCATTGCTACTTTAGTGGCAACAAATCTCACTGAATTAGGCTGCATCCGAAGTTTGAGCCTAATAAGTTTGTCCAAATTCTCATACCTGCAATATTCAAGAATACAATGTTCATACTGTGATATAACTTATGAGACAGACACGCATGTTAAGTATATTAATCTAGTAATGGATAAAATAACGAAAGTTGTTATTATTATTATTTGACACGATTAAGGTCATACAGTGAAGTATCAGAACCAATAAAGATTTTCCATTTTAGCAACCGTAGAAATTTCTAGAGTACAATTAGAGTTTTCATACTCAAATTTTATGCAAGACACATTACTCACGATAACCTGAATATTAATCATTACAAAGTTTGTCCTCATGATCTTCAGTAGTAAACTGACATACTTCTACGAAAATAATAAAGATCATGCATGACACAAGTATTTTCGACATGATTCACTAGGATACTTGAAGGTTTGCCTCGACAATCATTAGAGTTATTTCAATTTGATATTGTGGATAATAGAGTCCGTAAAATAGGTTACAGTAGAGCAGAGGACATTTATATAGAATATCGTCTGATCATCTTAGCGAGCTTACGAGAATAGTTGTAAACTGGGTATGCAAACAGAAATATTCTTTAGACTAGATCATTCTGGTTTATTAGGTAACAGACTACTGAAAGAAACCCTAAATTTTGATCCTGCTAAATATGGCTACCTAGTTGCAGTTGAATCAGATGAAAAGGGCATGACAAGGGCAACCAAATCAAGAACTAGTTTGTGAGGACACCAGAACATTGTTATGAAACAAAGAAGCCAAAACTCATGCTTCTCTGTGCAGATGGTAAAAGAACTTCAGATCCCCACAATTGTGAAAAAAGAAGTCATGCATGTATGAGATCCATGTATCAACCAGTTAGCTCAACCTTAATGTTGGTTTGAGCTGCTCCAATTAATCAAGGACAGGTTTTCGATGCATTATGTTCCAAATTACTTATTGATTTAAAACAGGGTACACAGATTAAGAATTTGTTAAAATTCATAAAAGACAATGCAGAATGACCTAAGTATTCCTAATCAATAAGTGTGATGCTCAAAAGAAATACATATGTTATTTAAGATGATTGAGGTTAGCATTGGAATGAGAGAAATACATGCTATTGTTTTACGAGAGTCAACAACACTGGAAAATAACAAAAGAGGAAACTTTTGACAAGCAATTTGAAACAGATGGAGTAAAGGAAATCATTTTGTGTAACAATGTCTACAGAATCAGGAAAAATATACAAACCAGAAATGGCCCAATGGTCCAACAAATCCAAACCCGAACATACTAGTTATGGCAACCCGTTTCCAGTTAACTTTAAATTCTTTATCTGCATCCTGAAACATGAAAAATAAAAAAGCTTTAGCATATAGAGCATGGAAACATTAACCGAGAAGACTATTAGAGCTGGAACTTGTGAATTAATTATCCTCAAAGAAATTTGACAATTGCATGTGAATTCCGTGACCTCACTCCAATATTAAACAAAGAAGATAAGCTTGTTTTCAAATCAATAAAGAACTTCCATTGCATAGCAAGCTTCAGTATTCCTCTATATCCTAAATTTATAAAATTCATACTTTCCAAGAAGGAATGCATAATCACAAACATTAACCTCTCTTGGAAAATGAGATAACTCAAATCCTGGTAAGTATAAAATATCATGTGAAATTAGCAGTTGCTTGCATCCTACACTGGAAAATACAAAAAGGTGTACCTCTATCAGGAAGATTAAACCTTGATATAATTTCCACAGGTATTTTGATATCTAGCAAATTCATACCATGACTATAAGGCCATTTAAATATCATCCAACAGCATGCCAAGAGATGGTCAATTTTGTTGAGGCAGAGAAGGACTTTTGCTTCACCTAATGGATGTGCCAATTTCATTAAGCATATTATTTCAGGAATATCATTCATGACTGTTTTTAACAGCATGCATTATCTGCCTACCATGCCACAGCAGAGCTATGTGCACACATACTGATAGCTCCAACAGTAAAGCCAGTATTCTAGTTGGATGCCATTGTAACATGGCACCCTACTATCTACTATAAACAATTGAAGCATAAAGCCCAAAGATACTCATCAGTATTTGGAATCTGAAGAAACAGAACTTGCATCATTATTCCTCACAAATTTGAATTGGTAAAGAACATAATGTAGACATTCAAGGACAAATGCACATTTGGATATTGGAATTATGAAGGTGCGGATAGGAAAGAGCTATGCTAGATCCCATTCAAAGTGATTATATCAATTCATGACTAGCTGCCATACAATGTCATCACATTAGCACAATTTTACCTCTTCAGAGAATAAGGAAAAGCAAAACTCTTCAGAGAACTGGTGACGAGGCATATTTCAGATATATCTATTTATTCTAGCATATGCAATTGTTCTCTAGTTTATATCAAATGCAATAGATATCTCTAATGTTTTGAAGAGAATGCTGATATAAGAAAAAAACGCCACCTAGCACCAAAAAATCAAAGAACTTGAATTCAATCTCTCGTTGTACCTCAAAGCAAATAAAATAGGGCACGAAAAAGATATGATTACTTGTTTATATCATAGGCTTTTCCTAGTCATCTACCAGGACATAGCACCAAAAAGCAGATACTTTTACTTGTTTACACTCGTGTGCTTTCTCCGATTGATGGAGGGAGAAGTAGTCTATGTTTTATGCAACACAAAAATGTGTATTTTCCAGATCAGAAAGCCTAAACCTTGCATCCTTATTCTGAAGGATGAAAGTTGGAAACTCTCATTTAGCCGGAGTTCCAGAAATACAATTAAGCAAACCCTCCACCCATTGTGCCCTATCACCACTACCAAGAAAACCTTCAACAACAACAACAGAACGACAGCTATATAAATAAGGAAGAGATTCTAGATAATGCAGAAAACGTTCTAACTCTAAACTTTCTAAGCTCCAAAATAACAATATGAACAGCATAAATCAAAAACAAATATCCCGGTCAAGATAAGATTTTTATCACAAACCCACCAACATTCACACGGAATACCCATTAACATAGCACATCTGTCACCTGAAAAATAAATCTTGAAATTGAAAATAAGCTACAAATTGCTTACGGAGATATGAAGTCGATGTTTGGCTGTGGAGTGACTAATGGATTGAGCAGCAATATCTCCAAGGCCCCAAAGAATCCCTGAGCTTATAACTTGGGTCTTAACTGGATGAACTGCCAGACAATTCTGGTACCATTTCCAAAGCTTCAACATCATACAAAAACACAAATAGATTACCTATATTATTGTTAATTTTTCCTTTCGGGGTTCTTATTCAAAGCTCAAAACGCATTGATTGAGTATACTATCCCAAAAAAAAAAAAAAAAAGAAAAAAGAAAAAAAACTGAAGGTGCGTTAATGAACAGTTAGAATCGAAGTTAGAGACAAAGAAAGAGGGATTTTGATTAAAGTTTTGAACCCATCCCGCATTTAGGACCACCTTGTGGGGTGGTTTTGAGTCTTGACGATCGATTTTGGCTGGGCGGCTCCAACATTTTAGAGATAGAAGAAAGTCAGAAACGATGAAAAGGGGAGACGAGGTCAGGAACCGGACCGGAAGTTGAGTTGGGGAAGGGTAAACGTATTGAAGTCGTGTTCTTAAGGTTGTCTTGGAAAGAAAATAGACTTAAGCCGTGCTGCTATCCACGTTTATCTTTGAACTCTCGAGGTGCTTGTATGGTAGTCGCTGTTAGAAACATGCGCTTTCTGTGCCTTCAAGAGATGTAGATATTCTCCATAATATCTTCTCTCACACTTTACCCCAAAAAAAAAAAATAATAAAAATAAAGTCTTCTATCACTCTCCTTTTATAACATTTACTATTTTCGTTTTATAATATAAGGTTAAGTGAATCCTATTTGGAGTTTTATAATTATAAATGAGAGAAGAGAGAAGATGAAGTCTCGGTTGAAATCATCTAGTATATATTCTAATGCACTCTCTAAACTCTAAAATATAAACCTTTCCTAAAAGAAAAAAGTTACTATTACAGGAAGTGGACTAGAGAATATAGTAGAGGATGTACAAGACAATCGTGAGTGATGAAATCTTGAAAGATGGAGTTTACTAACACTAATAAGAGGTATTATAGGTATTTTACTATAAAAAATATATTAATTTCATGTTTTCTTAATCTGTATGAAAAAATAATTTAGATCTTATATTATGAAATGGAGGTAGTATAAAATAATATAATATTTTGTTAATAAAATATATTAGATAAAAGATAATTTTGATTTTAAAAAATAATTTTTAAAAATATTATTTAATAAAAAATATTACAGAAGTTATTGTAAATAATGTTAGATGATATTTTTGAGGGAGGGAGTGAGAAAAAATATTTCACCTCTATTTTTCTCCATTTACACTTTCTTTTAAGAGAAATTGGCTAAAAATGCTCCGTATAATTTACGTTTTTTCACTTAAAGATATTATTTATTTTATTAGTCACTTATGCCAAATAACTTTTTATTATGGTCGAAAATGCACATATATATGGCGGCAATAGGTAATTTTCGGTTAATTTTTGTCACATGGGTCTCATATGTAATCCTTAGTAAGGGTAAAATTATTCAGTTACTAATTTAAGAGCCAAACAACGGCTGGAATGGGTATAAATAATCCGACCTATGAACTGACACGGATGCACTATTGGGATGTTTTGAACCATTCAAGTCGTATGTTGGTATTTAAATTAATAGTTGACAATTTTACTCTTACTAAAGATGATATGTGAGTGTCACGTGACACAAATTGACCATAAATCATTTATCGCCGTCGTAGATAGGTATTTCGGCCATTGTAAAAAGTTATTGGTCGGAAGTAGCAAATGAAATAAAGGGTTAAAAAGTCCTAGTTCTCCCTAAACTTTTTCGTAGTTTTAGATCTTGAACTTCAAAATGGCAAATTTTGAATCTCGAACTAGAAAAACGTACTAAAACTGATCCTTCAGTCAAATTTGACCATTAACTCATTAACGGTCAAATAACTCAGAGGGTATAATTGAAACTTCACATATAAAAATTTTCTTTTAATCATTTAAAATCTAACAACATTTAATTAGGCCTCTATTTTTAATTGTTAACTCTTTCAAGGATCTAATATTAATTTATGAAAAGCCTAATCTATATTTTATCTTCTTCTTCAACCTACAACATACCTTCACACACTATCACCACCACCACTGCCCCAGAGCTACTGCCGTCGATGATTTCTCCTTCTCCTCCTCCTCCTTTTTCAGAAGAAGGAGGAGGAGGAAGAGGATGAGGAAGAAGGGGGAGGAGAAATCGACAACAGAGGCAACGATTGTTCGGCAGCGGCTCTGGGGTAGGTTGAAGAAGAAAATAGTGTGTGAAGGTGTGGAGTAGGTTGAAGAAAAAGATAAAATATAGATTAGGATTTTCATAAATTAATATTAGATCCTTGAAAGAGTTAATAATTAAAAATAGGAATCTAATTGAATTTTATTAGATTTTAAATGATTAAAAGAAAAATTTTATACATGAAGTTCCAATGATACCCTTTGACGTATTTGACTGTTAAAGAGTTTATGGTCAAATTTGATGAAATGGTCAATTTTAGTAAGTTTTTTTAGTTTGAGGTTCAAAATTTTTTATTTTAAAGTTTAGGGTCCAAAACTAGAATTTAGAAAAATTTAGAGGGTACCGGGACTTTTTACTCTAAAATAAATACTGTACTCAAATAGCAAAACATAAATTGTGAAAAGATATTTTTGGCCAATTTCTTTTTTTTTTTTTTTATTTAATAAACATACTTTGAGATTTCACCTAAAGAAAGAAGAATACTTTGAGAAACCTTGGTTCAATTTTTTTCTTTTTTTCTAATCAGTAGAATCCTTGGTTCAAATTCAATGCATATATCTTCTTGTTTTTTGAATGTAGATAAAATAAATTATGACTAATCCACCTATATCCAATCCCATGGAGGTATTTTTATATTGATTTAAGAAAAGAAACTAACCATTTACCTTTTGAAAAAGTTTTTCTGTAAGAAAATAAATACAAATCTAATCAATTTGCATTATTCTTTAAATTTTTCAAACTCTTTTCAAATTTCTAATTTTATACATATTCGTTACATTTTATTTATATATATATCCAAGTTTGTTGGGATGCTAATTTTTTTTATGTAAAAAGTTCACCATAATCCTTGTTTCCCAATTGACTCTAATCCAACGCATAAAAAGTCTCTAAACAGTAACACAAAATCAGCATGCTACATTAAACCACTCTTTAGGTGACTCGAATTTGAGACATCTCATTTAACATGTCAGGTGATGATATCTAAGTGAGCAAGGTTGCACTATCGGACCACACGCCTCTTGTCAATATAATCTTTTTCTTGTAAGATTAAGTGTAAGATTTTATTTTATTTTATTTTTTAAGGGAGAAGGATTAGATTAAGCAATATTTGCCTGGACAGCAAAGACAATTACAAAAGGGACCACTTCCATATAGATATTAGAAGGATAGTTTGAAGTAACTTGATAAGTTAAGAAGTGCGTTGGGAATTCCCTGAGAGCCTAGCAAAATTAATAGAGTTATGAAGCCGATCAAGCAAAAGGCTAATCTATCAAAAGATACCACCTAAAGTAGCAAATAACAAATCGTTGCCTAAGGAAGAGATATCATCCACCAAGGGTTTGCAATCACTCTAAAAAACCATCCTTGAACCCCAAAGCGATTCAAGGATTGCACATGCTTCCACATACTCTGAAGAAAGTGAGTGAAGCAATTTCTTAGTAAAAGCTAGGCGTACCATTTTTCTTGAGTCTCTCAACAAACCGCTAACTCCCGCTATTTGAGAAGTCCATGATGCATCTATGTTAAACTTGAGTCTCCCATTATCAAGTGTTTTCTACTTCATGAGATCTCCAGATCCTACGGCTGTAGAATTTACTTGTCTCCCTTGTTTTCAACTTTCTTGGGCTTTCACCATCCACCTCCTTTCCTTTTTTTGGTTGCTTATAAATATAAGCTATCTCTGAAATGCTTCTTACTCTTGCAGAACTCATATCTAAAAAGGGCAAAGACCAACTCATACTCTTTAGCTAAAGTGGTAGCAGCATTAATAGCGAGCTGTGTTGGCTGCTAAATATGTGGGTTACGCGAGTTCCACATATGCCAAAGAATAACATGAACTAGAAGTTTTCCTGAGGAGGAAAATTTAGAACTTTCTACATAGTATCCATAATATACTATAAGATGGACATATAAGATCGCACATAAATGCACAAAAGGAGATATAGCCCAGATTGGTGCAACTTCAGGCTAGGAAAGAGCATGTAGAAGATCTTCCTACCCATTTTGACACTGCTAAATTGATTATGTTAACTTGTTTACTTCTCAAATAAGTTTCGTATGGAAATGACACAAGTCAATCTGCTTAAATTCACTATAAAGATAGGTACTAGTAGGAGGAAAAATAGCATTCCGAATAAAATTGATGTATATAAATAATAAAGAGAAATTAGCTATATATGCCAATAAACTATCATTACTTTCTATTTACACCCAACAACTTTTTTTTCAAACTTTTATATCCACGAGTTATTTACAAACTTATTGGTGTGACAAATTATACATAACGTGGTAGTTCTCGGTACATTTTAGCCTTTTAGGCATGCGCTCATGAGCCATTTATTAAAGTCAATTTTGTTTTTAAATTAGTGAATAATAAAAATAAAAAAAATAAAAGAACTTTTAGGCATGACTCAATAAAGGACCTCACGTGCATGGCGCATGCCTTGTGTCGAAAACTACCCCATTGAGTATTAATTTGTCATATATGCAATGTTATAAATAGTTTATAGGTACAAAAGTTCAAAAAAAAAAAAAGTTTTTAGGTATGAATAGAAAAGCGATAATAATTTATGGTTATATATAGTTTCTCAATAGTAAAAGTAAATATTATGTATAAATATAGCAATAGTAAAATAGTTTCTTGATATTAATAGTTATTTCCCCTTTATTTATCTATACATATAATATTTTTTTGAGATTATAGTTCTCCCTAACACTATTCTTCGCAGCCGATTGACTCATGCTCTTTTTATGTGGGATCGACTTCTGAACTAAAAATTTCACTACAATCCTGAATTGTCGTCTTGAATTGGGATTGGTAAGAAGTTAGCAAAATCATATTTCTTATACAATAATGTTGGGAATATTCCCACATGTTTGGCATGATTAGAAATATTCCTAAAAAGTCTTTGATTGTAAATATTGTATACATGGTAGGAATCTTTTAGATAGGGTAGTATATTATATTGATATATCTTTAGCAGATTAGGCTCCATATATTAAGAAATTGTAAGTGTATATAATATTATTCTTTGAATGGAATAGGCAAGCATTGCAGATTCTTTCTATACCATATTCTTTTGACATGGTATCAGAGCCAATAAAAAAAAATTAAAAGGAAATTTAGAAAGCTTACTGCTGCAAATTTTTTTCCTCTACTCTAATGAAGAACCAAACTTTGTTCTTCTTCCTGACTATTCTTCCTCTCGTTTTTTTCTTCCATCATTCACCACTCACCACCATCTTGCTATGGCAACTGAGAAAGCAATAGTTGACATCAAAATCACCGCTCTAGCAGCACTGCCGAACAAGATGTAAGACCAACCAAAAGTTTCCCGCTAATGAGCAATCTTAACCCTTATACGCTCTTGTCAAGTGACACTCACGGGTTTCTTCTAATTCATATCAAGTTAAAGGCGGACAACTATGACCAGTGGTTATTCACTTTTCTTGGCTCTTTAAAAGCTAAGAGGAAAGAGTGGTTTGTTGACGGTACCATGGCTCCTCCAGATCATGACTCTCCTTATTATGCGGATTGGGTAACTATGAACAGTCTCATAGTTTCGTGGACCTTTGCCACGCTAGATTTGTCTCTTCTTTCGTATGTTCCATACGAGGATAATGCTAAGGCTATTTAGGATATGCTCAAAAAAAGGTTATTTGCTGGAAATGGCCTTAGAGTGTATGAACTAGAGGGTGCCTTGATGAATCGCAAACAACAAGAACATTTGGCGGTGGATTATATTAGTAAGCTTACCAAAATGTGGAACGAATTGGTGAACTATGAGAAGTCTCCGGATTGCTGTTGTGGTAGTCTGACCTACAAATCGATCATCGATGGAGAAAGGCAACGTGAAGAAAAATAGTTATATAAGTTTTTACTTAGCTTAGATCCTTCTTTCGCACCATTATTAGTCAAATTTTGAATATGCATCCTCTTCCGTATATTGATAATGTATATAATATGATCATTCGTGAAGAGAGACATAGCTAAATTACACAAGACCAAGACTCCCGGGCAGAGGTAGTCGCCTTTGCTGCCAGGTAAAGGATGATAAAAATGGCATTATCTGTACTATTTATCATAAATATGGACATGCCGCCTTAGATTGTTTTCAGGTAGTCGGGTTTCCCTATTGGTGGCAAGACAAAAGTAAACTGTCTTTTGGGCAGTCTGCTCTTATTTCTCGAAATGGTGGCTGCGGAAGCCTTCCAAGCCCAGTGAAAATCGGCGTGGTCGAGGAGGAGGGTGTGGGACAACTACCGCTAATGTCGCCTTTGCTCCAGCAACTCTAACCTGGTCGCATTGGTCACCAACAGCAACAAAAATACTTGGTCTTCTGCCTCCTCCATGGACTACGACTGTTGTTGGTGCAGGGACTGGACAACAACAAAGAACTCCTACGAATAGGCTGCAACTATGTCAAGTGGTCTCTCTAAATAGGCCTCCACAGTTCAATAGATAGACTTCTAATTTAGGCCAGAATATTCCTTCAACTCGGCCTTGTCATTAGGCTGGGACAGTGGCAGTGAGCCCTATGACTTCTGCATTTGTTGCTTATAAAGGTGCATAACCATCCTCTCAACAATCAATTCTATGGTCTGAAATCTTTCATTTGGTTGTTAGATTTTGAAGCATCACGCTATATAACTGGTAGAATTGATTTTTTAACTGTATTTTATTTCGACTTGTTTTATTGGCTCACATACTATTGCTAATTGTGAAGGAACTGTGAAATTAGGACTTGAACTAGTCATTCATTATGTTTTCTATATCCTTAATTTGATGTGTAATCTCATTTCTATCTCACAATTGCTGCGATTTAATCTTGAGTATGGAGTTTATTTTTCTAAAAATATGTGTGTTATATAGGACCATATGCTGAAGAAGATGATTGGACTAGGTAGACTGGCACATGGCATGTACAACCTTTCACAAGCTCATGCCAATTACTCCGCTGTCATTTCTTTAAATTTATTGAACAATCGTTTGGGACATCCGTCCATTTCTGTGATGAAACAAATTCCTAATTTTTCTAATAATTTGAATTCTTCTTTACATGATTGCATTATCTGTTTCAAAGTTAAACAATCCCATCACACTTTCTCTTTGAGCAATACAAATTCTAGTAATATTTTTTATTTGGTACATGGCGATGGTTGGGGTCCGTATAAACACAAATCTAATTTTGGGTCTTCTTATTATCTTACTTTGGTAGATGATTTTTTCTCGCACTACTTAAGTTTATGTACTCGTTGATAAAGTAACGTTCATACCTATTTTGAACATTTTTTTTATCCTTGTCCAAACTCAATATCATAAAACCATAAAAAATGTTTAGACTGTTAATGAGACAGAATTTAAGGTCTAAAATACCTTTTTCTCTCCAAAGGTATTATACATCAAACGAGTGTTGTTTACTCTCTACAACAAAATGGGTAGGTAGAATGAAAACATAGGCATATTCTCAAATTGCTCGTGCTTTGAGCCTTCACGCCTGTTTGACATCTCAATTTTGGGAGAGTGTGTTAAAACATCTGCTTACCTTATAAATAGAACTCCCTCCTCCATTCATCAACGCAAAACCTTAATGGAAATTCTTCTTTCCAAAACTTCTGATATTTCTCTCTTACGTGTTTTTGGGTGTTTATGTTGTGCCCATGCTCGTACTACTGATAAATTTCAATTCGTAGTAGACATTGTGTATTTTTGGGTTATCCTTATGGAAAAAGGGGTGGTATCTTTATGATCTTGATACACAATAATTTTTTGTCTTTCGGGATGTTCATTTTTTTGAAACCCAATTTCCATTTGCGTCCTCACAATCTGACAACTCTTCTTCTAGAGTAAATACAACTCCAATTTCTCTTGATATTTCCTCTAGGCTAGTCCATTCTCTATTTGAGGATTTCCTTGGACCCCCATCACCTAAATTACCTCTGGGCCTACACCAAGTCCATCAAACAATCCCCTTTCTTTGGGCTCACCAATCGGCCCATCTGTCCTAACTCTTCCTCGGACCGGCTGCCCTTGGGTAACAACCAGCCTCAGCCCAGACACTTCCTTCCAGACCATCCTTCATCTAATTTTAGTTTGGACTCTCATGAGATTTCCTCCAAAGTCCATCATCCAATTCCTCTTCGCCCTCTAATATAATCGATCCAGCTCCTTTTCTTGTTAACATTCATCAAAGTCAACGATCTCGTTAACTTTCGCAAAAACTTCGTGATTTTGTCAGTAATACTGCGAAAGATTCTACTTCCTTATGCCCTCTAGGCGTTTTGTCTTCTTCTTCAGGTAACTATTCCTATCTTATCACACATTATATTTCTGATGAAAAATTTTCTTCATGCTGTAAAGCCTTTATTGCAGTAGTTACCATCTCCCGATTTTCTAAGGCCCTCTCTAGTCCCACTGGTGCGATACCATACGCAGTGAAATTGATGCTCTAATTCGAAATCATACTTGGCATATCACCACTCTCCTTCCAAGGAAAAAGGCATTAGGATGCAAATGGGTTCACAAAATCAAACACAAATCTGATGGGAGTATCGAGCGTTATAAGGCTCAATTGGCCATTTTAGGCAATACTCAAGTAGAGGGGTTGAATTATAATGAGACATTTGCCCCAGTTACGAAAATGGTCACCATTCGCACCCTATTATCAATTGCTGCAGCTTGGAGATAGGAAATTCATCAGATGGATGATTGCTTTCCTCCACGGTGACTTACATGAAGATGTATATATGAAACTCACACTTGGTTTTTCTAAGGGCCACGAATGAAACATTTGCAGACTCCAGAAATCCTTGTATGGTCTTAAACAAGCTCCCTGATACTGGTTTACGAATAGACAGGTGCACTTATTTAGTGCGGATTTCGCTAGTCCTACTCTAAATTTACTTTACTTCAAAAGTTCAAAGCTCACTTGAGTACTTACTTTCATATGAAAGATTTGGATTCTCTAAAATACTTTCTTGGAATTGAAGTTACTTGAACCAAACAAGGCATTTACCTTTGTCAACGAAAATATGTCTTAGATATTCTATCTGATGACGGTTTCTTAGCGGCCAAGCCCCTCAATTTTCCATAGAACAAATTCATAAACTCAACAAGGCCAAGGGTCCTTTCTTGCCTGAACCTGATTCTTATTGCCGCCTAGCGGGCTGACTTATCTATCTTACTTTTCATTCACCTCGACCTGGCTTATTTTGTGCAGGTTTTATCTCAATTTATGCATCAATCCTGTCAGGACCACTAGGATGCTACTCTTTGTGTTCTTCGATAGATTAAGAACACTCTTGGTCAAGGACTTCTCCTACGAGCGAACTTAGATTTACAACTCCAGCATATTGTGATTCCGATTAGGCCAACTACCCCATTACTCGAAGATCTTTGATAGGTTTATTTCTTTTTTTTCTTAGGACACTCGATTTATTGGAAGTCAAATAAGTAATACATGGTGTCGTGCTCTTCAGCTAAAGTAGAATATCTCTCCATGACAATTACTTGGTGTGAACTAAAATGGTTGCGCTATCTTCTCCATAATCTCCATGTTCCTCAAACACATCCTACTCCGTTGTACTGTGATAATCAAGTGGCTCTCCATATATCCTCCAATCTAGTATTTCACGAATGGACCAAATACATTGACTGTCATTTCGTCCGTGATGAAATTCAAGCACAACTGATTGCCCCTCCTATACTCTTACTGATGCTCAACCTGCTAATATATTTACCTAGGCCAGTCACAATTCTACTCCCTTTTATGCAAGTTGGACATTCGAAATTTGCACGCTCTACCTTGAAGGGGGTGTTAGGAACATTACCATATTGGGAATATTCCCACATGTTTGGCATGATTAGAAATATTCTTGGAAATTCTTTGATTGTAAATATTATATACATGATAGGAATCTTTTAGATAAAGTAGTATATTATTGATTGATATATCTTAGACAGATTAGACTCTATACATTAAGTAATTGTAACTTTATATAATATTATTCTTTGAATGGAATAGGCAATCAATGCTTTTCTATACCATGTCTATTGACAAATAACAATTCTTCAATTAAATTTGCTACAAAGATCCGTGACCCAAAATAGCTATTTACTATTACAAATTTCCTATTTACTATTACAAACTAGCGGAAAAGTAATAAACCGTAGATCTATTCTATTACAAAACAACCAAACGAACAAGAAGATGCCTCAGAGAAATCGAATGACAGAAGAAGGCTTCTCCAGAAACTGGACGTGCAAATTGGATGGCTAGGGTGAAAACCGGACGACCAGTTTTAGTATAAGACGAAGGTCTCTGAGAAAAGCGGACGAGCAAAATGGCCTACAAACTCCACCTTGAACACATTTTTAGTTAATTTCCCAGCCAGCACAAACTCGAATGAGTCAACCTTTATCAATATGACGGAGATCCCTTTTGTACCACTGCCTAGGTGATTGCTTAAGCCCATACAAGGACTTTTTCAAAAGGCAAGCCATATTCTCCTTTCCATTCATCTCAAAACCAGGAAGTTGACACATGTAAATGGTTTCCTTAAGTTCACTATGCAAAAAGGCAATTTTTACATCTAACTATTCAAGCTCAAGATCAAAGAAGGCAACAATTACAAGCATAATCCTAATCATTTTATAATAACGACGGGAGAAAAAACTTCATTAAAATTGATACCTTCAACTTGAGAAAAATCTTTTGCAACTAATCTAGCCTTGAACCGTGGAGGTTCATTATCAAATTCAGGTTATTTGATTTTGAAAATCCATTTACAGTGAATTAACTTTTGTTTAGGTGGTCTAGGAACAAGCACCTAAATTTTATTCTTATACAAGGAAGACATCTCTTCTTTCATAGCATGCATCCACAAAGAGTAATTAGGACTCTTCACAACTTCAGAAAAACACATAGGTTCCTTTTCTTCCACAAAAGATGCAGCAGGAAAAGCATACGATAAATGTATGAATAATCATGCCTAACAGGTTCCCTAGACACGGTCCTAGCCATATCCCTAGTTAATTGGTAGTCACTAAGGGCTTGTATTTGTGCCTCGGGATGATTCCTCATCATCATAAGAATTTTCTAACTCGGGCACATCGGTTTCAGGTACACTACCCGAATTATCTGACTCTTCATCGGTTTTAGGGTCTAGTGTGTGCTCTAGTGAGGTCCGGAGGTGTCCTTCACCTCGATAGGAATGTTCCCAACTGTGGAAATTTTGTTAGAAATCACGGGATCGGTTTCAGCTTTAAGACAAGGCATGTCAAGCTCATTAAAGACCACGTCCCTACTAATGACTACCCTCACATTTGACTCACTTTTGAGCCATACTTTGTAACCCTTAGCCCCGCTAGGATAACTTGTAAATACTTCCTTCTTAGACCTAGGGTCAAGCTTCCTTTCCCTTTGATGTGCAAAGGAAGCACACCCAAACACTCTTAGGTTGGACAGGTTTGGTAGTTCACCAGACCACAACTCGATAGGAGTTTTGAAATTAGTAGCAGTGGATGGAGACCTATTAATTAGGTATATTGTTGTACTTACAACTTCTCCCCAAAAAGGCTTAGGAGCACCGGATGACACCATGAGATACCTAACCTTGGCCATTATGGTCCTATTCATCCTCTCAGCAACACCATTTTGCTAAGGATTATGCCTAACGGTCTTATGATGCACAATATGGGCAAAGCACATTTCTATTACAAAATTCTAAATTGTTGTATGTTCTTATAACCTTTAGTTTATTTCTAGATTGATTTTCGGCAAAACGTTTCCATTCATTAAACTTTTCAAAAGTTTGGTCTTTAGTTTTCAACAGAAAAACCCAAACATGCCGAGAAAAATCATCCACAATAGAAAGGAAATAAACATTGCCACTATAAATGGGTACCTTTTCAGGACCCCATAAATTACAATACATAATCAAGAACAGCGGTGGACTTATGTGTGCCAATAGAAAAACTAAGTTTGTGTTGTTTGCCAAGAACACAATGATCACAAAAATCTAAATAATTCAATTTTATCACCATTCAAAAGATTTTATTTATTCAAATAATGCAAACCCTTTTCACTGATGTGGCATATCCTCCTGTGCCACAACATGGTTTTTTCGGAAACAATTTTTGAAAATAATGATGATTCACAAACGGTTTTTCCAAGCAAAGTATACAATCCATTTTTCTTAAAACCTTTAAGTATGACTAGAGATCCTTTGCAAACACACAAAACTCCATTTTCAAATTTGTGAGAGTAACCATTTGTATCAAAAATACCAAGGGTGATTAAGTTCCTCCTAAGATCAAGCACATATCTCACTTTAGTTAATTTTCTAGTCACACCATCATGCATTTTTATAAAAACATTTCCAATTCCTTTGATATCATAAACTTCATTGTTTCTCATAAAAACTTTTCCATGATCAAGTGTTTTAAGATAAAAAAACCAATGCTTGTTGGAGTCATATGAAAAGTGCAGCCAGAATAAAAAAATTCCATTCATTAGAAACATTAGAGGAAGAAGGGATGGGGTACACACACAAAACCTCAAAATACATAAAATTTCCATCTGGTTCAAAATAATTGGTTTTGTCAGTTTTATCACTCTCATTATCTCATTTACGTTGTTTCTCATCTTTAATCTATTTAAAACACTTATTTTTCATATGACCATCTTTGCCACAGTAAAAACATTTCATTTTATTCTTATCTCGAGATTCAGACCTCCATTTACTTTTAGATCGGTGATTGAAAGATTCTCTCCTATCAACTCTCCTTCGCACGTAAAGGTTCTCTCCGTTTGATTTATTTATTTTTCGGAAATCCAATTCCTTTGATTTTAAAGCATTTTTCACATCAGACAAAGTCAAGTCATCTATATCATATTTGATAGCAAATAACATCATTAAAAGACTCAAGAAAAGAGTTCAACAAAATCACAATAATGTTTTCATCGAAAATCTTTTCACCAATATTTTGAAGTTCTAAAATGATTTTGTCCAAATCATCAATATTTTTAGAAAGAGATTTCGATCCACTCATTTTAAAACAAAAAAGTTGTTCTTTCAAATAAATCTTGTTTGATAAAACTTTCCCAGATAAAGTTTTTCCAGTTTTGTCCAGATTTCACCAGCATTGTCTTTTTCATCTATTTCTCTCAAAATGTTATCATTCAAATGCAAGGTGAGGCAGCTATGTGCATCACCAAGTTTTTCAGCAAGTATTCCTCCCCTCCCCCAACAGGATTTTGGATATTTATCAGAGCTACAAATAACGGGTGCAATTTTATTTTGGACTAAAACGTCTTTCATTTTTCTACGCCACATTGCAAAATCAAATTTACCGTCAAATTTATACGTTTCAAGTTTTGGAGTGGACATGATGTACACAGACAAATAAGAGTAACCAATAGGCTCAAAAATAAAAATAAAAGGTTTGTCACGCAAAAATAGCACCGATATTTTCTAAAAATGAGACAATACAAAAAACAAGTAATATTCAGATAGTGAAAAATATAGTCTCACAATAGATAGCACCGGCAGAGAAACATCCACCAAACAGATAATCAAGTAGAGAAATAAATAAATATAAGCTGAACAACAGCCCCCAAACAGATCTCAACAGTCACGGACAGTAAAAAAAATTTTACAATCAACAAGAAAAACACCAAGATACAAATACTTGGAGTCTCAATAGGACTCAAGCCAGGCTTGGGTTTTGGTTTTTTTAGAAAAAAAAATCACAAAAATATTTTAGATCCCTGACCAGAGATACCAACAGCAATAATTGCAGTAGTAGAATACTTGGAGTCTTAATAGGAAAAACACCAAGACACACATACTTGGAGTCTCAATAAGACTCAAGCCAGACTTGGGTTTTGGTTTTTCAAGAAAATATTTTACATCTATGACCAGAGATACCAACAACAATAATAGCAGTAATAGATCTGAACAGAAACTTAAAAAAAAAATACATAAAACGAGAAAGAAATAGTAAAACTTCCCTGAGTCACTTTCACAAAACTCAACAGTTCTCGTAAAAGTGAAATGAAACCCGAGAGGTTTTGGATATGAAAAGTTGCGCCGACCACCGTCTCTAGAGCAACAACGCCACCACTTCTACGGGCTGGAATTCAAGAGGGTCACCAGAAAGATCGAATCTTTCTAGCTCTGTTATCACTGTTACAAAGATCCGTGACCCAAAATAGCTATTTACATTTACAAATTTCCTATTTACTATTACAAACCAGCGGAAAAGCAATAAACCGTAGATCTATTCTATTACATAACAATCGGACGAATAAAAAGATGCCTTAGAGAAATCGAACAACCGAAGAAGGCTTCTCCTGCAAATTGGACGGCTAGGGCAAAAACCGGATGACCGGTTTTAGTATAAGACGAAGGTCTCCGATAAAAACGGACGAGCAAATCGGATGATCACTCAGAAATAGATCGTCCGATTTCTATGTAAACAAGGAGTCCCTCAGAATTTCATACAAGCCTCTCACACAAGAAAATGATTAAAACTCTCACTCTTGGTTCCTCTCCTTCTTAGATGAACCAAGCACGCCACCAGACCAGCGTCGACAAGCGGTGGTAAACAAACTATAAAATGGTGCGAGAGAAGTTCAAGAGAACAGTAGCAACGCAGGAAGCGGCTGCAGAGAGAAGTGAGAAAAGGAGGCTGCTCCAAAATTAGGGCAGCAAATGTGGAGAAAGAGAGCTTATATGGAGGCCTCAAGTCACCTGGGGCAGGTCAGGTTCAACCGAACCCGCTTGGCATTTTTGGCCAAGAAAAATAAACCCAATCCGCTCTAGTGTGAGGCCTAATTCAATATCATCGTAGAATAAGAATGGGCTGAAAGGAAATAAGAAAAAATGTGTGAAAATGGGCCAAAATGGCCAACAAATTTTTTTGCTGATAATCTTAATGAACTCGATGATGACCTCTTAATCGTGTCTTCTTCAAGTTCATTGATATTTGTTGAACCCATGTCTTTTATAGTGAGTAAATACAAGACATTACATGGGGTGAGAGTTTCATGTGAAAAAGAGTGGAAAATAATGTTATCATGTCACTCAATTTGGTCTGAAATAGAGGGAAGGGATTATTGTGACATTTTTACTACTAAAAACAACTTTACGTAAGAAGACCGTGAATTGATTTGTCAAAATTCTCCTCTAAGACTGGTGGCAAGCTAGACATAGCGCCTCGAAAAAAAAAAACTATGTATATAATAAATTAAAGTAAACATTACGTATAAAAACAATAATATGAAATTATTATGAAAAAGTATCTAAAAATGTCCATATACTATTTGCTTCAATTGTATTCTATTTTGTGAACTCATTTTTTTTCCTGAACTTAAATTATATGACAAAACGTGGCTCATCATTACAAAATATAGTGGAGCTATCCTAAACAACTCATGTACCGATCACAAGGGATGATTTGAAAGGTAAAAATATCAATTCACGATTTTCAATTTTTTTAAAATACTCATATGCTAACTTTTTTTTAATATTTTTTTCCTTAAATTAAAATCGTATGTCTTTAAAGTTTCCTATGTAGTCAGCACGTGAACTCTTTAAGGTAGCACTGCTGTATTTTGTGGCGACGATCTACTTTTTGACATACGATTTTTATTTTGAGGTAAAAAATTTTAAAAATGAGTCCATTTAAGTAGATAGTATATGAATTTTTTTAATAATTATTGCATGTTAGTAGTCATTTCTTTTTTTTTTTTTTTAAGTGGTTAGTTGTCATTTCTCTAAATTAAAATTAATCAACGACTGAAAATGTTTTTTTTTTTTTTTCTGGGAAATGTTTGTGATCATAGTAAAATTGATCATTTAAAACGTAACAGGGCTAAATTGTTGAATTATCGAGAAAAAAATTTCAATTGTGTGTAAGAGCTAGGAAGAAGAAGGGAAAAACAAAAACAAACAAGAAATTGTATAAAAACAGACGTGGCAAAAGCTGCTCCTATAGTTGGTTTTAAAGTATTTTGGAGTTGCTTTCCCTTTTTCACTTGAGCCTCAGGAAAAAAGAGCTCTCTCAGGCTCTGATTTCAGATTTCTGATAATATTTGTGGATAAGATTGCTCCACAGAACTCCAACACTACACAACAATACAATGTCTTATTCTTCTTACATGCAGCACATTCTCAACTCTGCATTTCTTCTTCAGCCATGCAAATTTTCTAGTCTTTCAAATGGATTTGACTCTCAAATCCCTATAATCAAGAGGTACCCACTTCACTTTCTTCATCAGAATCATCTTTTTCTTGTTTAATTATTACTTTTAACGTTAAAATTTACTTGAAAGAGTAGCAATTTCGTCTGGGTTCTTTGATTCTTGATTGTTCAGGTTGTCAACATGGTTTCTTTCTGCTCCTGTGCTGTGTTGCCTTGTTGAAATTGGGTCATACTGGTTGTCCGTCGTGATCACTGTATTGCTCATATTGAAAGTTCCATTTTTAAGAAATTGACAATATTTTTCGAAATTTTTTTTGAGTCCCGTTATTTATTGCTTAAGAAAGGGCGTAATCTTGCTATTAGAAGAAAAAGAGATTTAGAAAGATCTACTACAAGTCTACAACTTTTGTTAAGTTAAAGTTCTCTAGGACTAGGACCCTGACTAGAAATTGGTCGCAAATTATTGATTTGTTATACTTTTTTAACTAAACAAGAAATTAATTAAGCTCGAAGTATTTGTGGAAAGAGCCGGAAGCAAAATAGACTGCAGTGGAGATCTCATTCTGAAGTAATAATAGTTAGATGAGATTTCCTCATTTAAACAAGTTTAAATATTCCCCTCTCTGTATGCAAGTTGTTCTTTTTTAACCTGGTGTCTGAAATTTATTGACTAATCCGGTGGTAGAGGTATTAAGGGAGGAGTGCTTTGCTAGACCTCTGTATGCAAGTTGATATTCATCATCTTTAAAACATAGTCTGAGTTGTTCATAATTTACATAATTAGCAATGCTAATGACATCGGGCACCCATCCATTGGATTTCTAATTTCTATAGGATTAGCGGATGCATATATTCTTAATCGAAGTAATGAAACATATCTGTAAGAAAAGGGGGCTATTGTTCTATTTCTTGTTTTATGGGAAGGAGAAAGTGCAAGACCATGTTTAGATTTCTTTTTAGCTGTAGGGAGCATAAAAAGTTTTAAGTGTTGAATAGATCCTCTGCTTTCTGTGTCCTTCCTTTCAACCTTTAACACCAGCATCATCTTAAGTTTATATTACCTTCACTTGAGTATTACTAAATCAATTAGAAACTAATATGTTGTGTTTGATTTTCTGTAGAACCATGTGTGAGATGAACTGTATATGTTGATAGAACTTCTTCGGTTAATCAAAGTCCAGATATCTTGTCTAATCCATGTTGATTATTTGCAGGGAATACCTGAAGCATAATAGGCGATTGTCCAACAACATGCTATTAGGACTTGTGAAATAGTTTTTTAAACTCTTGAAGTTCGGTAGCATAACAAAGTCCTGAAAGAGTATATGGGAGAGTCTGATGAGCATACCCAGTCTGTCATTAGAGGAAAGCGGCAGCATGGAGCATCCAAAAGCAAGTCCCGGGTTCGAGCATCATCCACCATGGTAATTTTTGAAGTTATTCTATGATGAATTTGCTAGATTCTCGATGTATCTCCGTATAGCATCAAAATTAAATAGGCATTTACTGCATAAAACAAGGAGATAATTAAACTCTATAATAAAGAATGGCCCTCGAAACTGCAATATAGCAATGATCCATTCTCATGTATGTATGATGCAAGGTGAAACCTGCATATGGGAAAATAGCAGAGCATTGAGGGTTTGTGACTTTTTTTTTTCCCGGAATAGAGTATTTGTGACTTCTCTTCTTCTTCATAGGGTTGAAGTTTGCACTTGCAATCAATAAATATAGCTCAAATTTTGAAAGTCTTGCTGTTTGTGCCTGTGATGTTGCAAAACATTCAATAGCAACAACAACGTTGCACTTACCCTTTTATTACTGCACCAGGTTGTATTAAAGTTTCAACTTAATTATACGTTCAAAGGTGGCTTAATTTGAGTAGGTATTGAGTTCTTTGACCTTAAGGGCTTCTGTTTTAATTGCTGATGCATGACATGACTGGTAGGCTCAGTCACCTAGCTGGACTCTCAATCATATGGTCAAAAATCATCAAGGAATCCCTGCTGCTAAAAGCTATCCTCAATGACTAGTTTCGGTATGGAGACATAATAAAGTTGTGGATATATCTTCTAATCTCATAGTCTATGAACTTTTTGCAGGAATCCCTTTCAAACAAAAACAAAATCCATCCAATCCAAGCTTCTGTAAGTTCTCAAGTTCAGTTTCATTGCCATGCATGCTCAGTGAACAACAGTTGCCAAACAGTTCTTTCGAGAACAAAGTTGATGAATATTTTGATTGAGAGGAGAAAACTGCATGAAGTGCACTCCATTTTCAGAGGATTAAGAGAGGAGGGACACAGGCCAACACTTGTAACATACACTACTCTTTTAACTGCTTTAACTGTCCAGAAACGCTTCAAGTCAATTCCTTCCCTTCTTTCCAAGATTGAAGAAAATGGATTAAAACCTGACTCAATATTCTTCAATGCCATGATCAATGCTTTCTCTGAATCTGGTAATGTCAAGGAAGCAATGAAAGTCTTCCGGAAAATGAGGGAGAAAGGATTGAAGCCAACAACTAGAACGTTTAATACATTAATTAAAGGATTTGGGATCATTGGTAAGCCTGAAGAATGCTTGCAATTGATAGAAATAATGTCTGTTGAAGAAAATGTCAAACCTAATGATAGGACATACAACATTCTTATTCGAGCATGGTGTAACAAGAACAAAATTAAAGAAGCATGGGATGTGGTTTACAAGATGGTTGCTGCTGGTATGAGGCCTGACGTAGTTTCATATAATACAATCGCGAGGGCATATGCTCTGACTGGAGAGACAAGTAAGGCTGAAGCAATGATCTTTCAAATGCAAAATAACAGAGTGGAACCAAATCAGAGGACCTGTGGTATCATTGTGAACGGGTACTGCAAAGAAGGAAATATGACAGATGCACTCAGATTTGTTTACAGAATGAAGGATTTTGGGGTTCAGCCGAATCTTGTCATCTTCAACTCTCTCATAAAGGGGTTTCTGGATGTCACGGACAGTGATGGAGTTGATGAGGTATGCTTTTCACTTTGATATATGTATTAATTCAAACCTGATAAAGATGTAAACAAAATTTTGCTTTGTTATCGAGATTATAAAGCCATAAATTTTGGTTACACGTTTTTGTTTAATCCCAAATAATATATTCTTCTACTTGAGGATTTACTGTCTTGTCGGTGATTAGGCTTTTAGTTGTGTGGCTTTTCTTGGTATGAATGTATTCCTTGAATATCATCTGTGTATCTCTCTCTCTAAAATGTTTGTGTGGAGAGGAATGTGTAGATTAAAAATGGTTTTTATTTTGGAGTTGAACGTATTCCTCAACTATGCTGGTTATAATTTGTTCAGATACTGACCCTCATGGAAGAATTTGGGGTGGAACCAGACGTTATAACATTTAGCACCATAATGAATGCATGGAGTTCAGCTGGACTTATGGATAAATGCCAGGAAATATTTGATGACATGGTACGGGCTGGCATTGAACCTGATACTCATGTATTTAGCATTCTCGCTAAAGGTTATATACGTGCCGGAGAACCTGAAAAAGCAGAGGCACTCCTGGAAGTTATGAATCACACAAAAGTGCATCCTAATGTTGTAATCTTCACTACAATCATCAGTGGATGGTGTAGTGCAGGCAAAATGGAGAATGCCTTGCGATTGTATGAGATGATGGCCGAGCTGGATATTTCCCCCAATTTAAAAACATTTGAGACACTGATATGGGGATATGGAGAAGCAAAGCAACCTTGGAAAGCTGAGGAGTTTCTTGAAATCATGAAAAGCAAGGGGGTTCTTCCCAGGAGGAATACCATTCAGCTCGTGGCAGATGCTTGGCGTGCTATTGGTTTTCTTAGCGAGGCCAAAAGAATCATGAATGATGAAGAGGATGATCAGAGGTCGATGACCAATGCTGACAGTACTGAGAAGCCACATGAGAAACTAGAAGATACGCTTCAGAAACAAGAAGAATCATCTGCTGATTCTCATTCAAATCTTTGGCAAATTCCCGGAAAAATCATAACCAGTCAAAATGGATCAGATGTTTTGAACTTAAAAAGCCAGACGATGCTAAAAAGAACGAAACTGTCATCAGAGAACCTGAGTATGGCAACAAAATCCATGTTAGTTACACAGAGATGTGGACTTAAGGTAAAATCTTCAATGGTGCATGTAAAGCAGTTTCAAATGCAAGTAAGAATCTTTGAGCATATAAATTCATGTAGATTGGTCTTCTGAAAATGTCAAATTTCACATCTGTATATTTAGTAAGTCTCTTGAACTTTGGAGGTCTCTTGCTGATTGAGATTCATATCTCCCAACTCTACAGGAAGATAATGTATTCTTTTCAACAGACTGCTTTATTATTTGCTGTCAGCTGTTCCTGGCAGTCACCGATGCTGTCAAATTTTCTTGTAATGTATAGCTCTTTTTTAGTAACCCGGTATCCCTCCATGAGGGATCGGAGGGCACATGCTCACGCCATTAGACTACACACTTCTTGTCTGGTAATTTATACTTCACAGTGATATGAATATCCATTTTATTCTCTTATTTGCATCAAATTTTGGGTCAGATGAGACTATGGAAATGTCATATTCTTGCTTCTGGAAGATGATCAAGATAATACATGCATTTGGACAGGTTTTATTGCTGAATTTAATGCAAATTCTTCATTTTATGTTCTACTTTTCTTATCATAAATAATATATTTTTTAAAGAAATTCAAGATATAAATCTTAAAACTAAATTCTATACAATTAATATATACCTTTGTGACAAAGGTTGGTAATGTCAACAGAGGAAACATCCATGAATTATTGTACAAGTATTGGGGAAGAGAAATTCATATCATACCATTTCCAAATAGCATCAAAAGGAGAAGAAATGTAAAACTGTGGTCTTTGACATAAGAATGTCTGATGGAGACAGGAGGCAAGAAATATTTTTTGGTGAAATAATTTTAATGAAAGATTATACTAATTTATACTATCTTAAATGGTAAAGTTAATTCACATATTAACATCTGTGTTAAACAATTCATATAAATATACAGATATACTAGTGGCTATATTTGTATACTCGAATATTCAAACTTTTTTATAATTTTTTTTCTTTTGTTGAGAAAATAAGTATTTTTTTTTTTCAGAAAAAGAAATATTTGTTACTATAATAGGTCTTACGAAGTTCGGAACATCTTCAGTCCAAAGTTTGGAAAGACTATCCCACAAGCAAAATAACCATGTGATTGATTACTACTTTCTTTCTATCTCATTTTAGAGCATCATGTAAATGTTTCCAAAGAGCAATTCATATGGCTTAAAATAAAGCTACTTCAAAATATAAATTAACAAAAGCAATTCAGTCTTTAGTTTTAAGTATCTTTATCATGAATTTGGGATATGATTCTGAAATACTTATTAGAAAATAAGTATATTTAATTTTATAAATTAAATTTATATATAACTTCTATAATTTACCTCTATTTTATTCAATTAATATGACTTTTATTAACAAATGCATCTCATTCTTTGAATGTTTGTGCATTCTATCAATAAAATGATAGATTGGAGCTTTCTTTTTTCACTTTTGGTTGCAATTCTATTAATAAAGGAAAATTAATTTTGAAAAGAATATACTTCAAAAAAATGTAGGGTTAAAGAGAGAAAATGTTTTGAGGATATTTTCCTTGAATTAGGTAAAACAAGAAAATTTGAGATAAAAAACTTATCCAAATTTAGTTTTAATTAATAAAAACAAGATGAAAACGAAAACTTATATTGATCAAAGAAATATGTAATAAAATATTAACTCGTAACTTTTGAAAAAAATAATTATATTTATATATAATAAAAATTAATATAAAAATGAGTTGCAAATTCCTTTTAAAATAAATAAATAAATAAAAGCTGCAGCTTGTGTATGCGGCTCCATTGTAGCTTAACAGCCAATTCAGTTGACAGATATAATTGGAGGGAACCTTTGCGAGACAACAAAGAAGATGATGACTTTACAGTTCCTTCCTCCATTTCCTTCCCTTCAAAGCCCTAATTCCACCTGTATCCATTGCCTTTCAACTCCAAAAGACCCGAACTTTGTCTCTTTGACCTCTTTCTCTTTATCCAAAACCCTTCAAACCCACCTCACTTCTTTCTTGAATAGCCCCAAATTCTTAACTACTAAGACCACAACCTCGAGGAATACTCATCGTTCGAGTCTCAAGTGTAAAGGGTTCAAAGAGACCAATGAAGAGAGCAAGGCGGTCTTGGACAGTAAAGAAGGTGGTGGTGGTGGAGACGGTAACGGCGGAGACGGCAGAGATGGTGATGGGGATGATGGGCAGGTGGAAAAGGATTCTGGGTTTTTGCCCGAGTGGTTGAATTTCACTTCCGATGATGCGAAAACTGTTTTTGCAGCATTGGCAATATCACTTGCTTTTAGATCATTTGTGGCTGAGCCTAGATATATTCCCTCACTGTCCATGTATCCTACATTTGATATTGGGGACAGAATAGTAGCAGAGAAGGTAATAGTTCTAAACCTTTTCTTTTAATTGATTTGAATGTTTTCGAAATTTTAATGTTTCTAAAGTTCCAAGCTTTGCTGCGAATTTGATTAGGATCGAGATTGAAGCTTTTGATATTCTTAAACGTCAAAATTATGAACATAAAATTAATCCGATTTTACTTGGGATTCTAATGTCTTTGGATCAATATTCTAGTTATTGAAATACTTTAATGCATGCAAATGCAGAAAAAGCATGTCGTTTGCAAGTTTGTTCTTTGTGTTTGCATGTTTAGCATGTCTAGTTACAAGAAATGGGAATAAACATAAAGAAGAAGGCTCCATCTAATGTCCTTCTTTTATTATTGCTTAGGACCCTCAGATTTTACTGATAGTTTGACCTGATTGTTTCCATAATGTTCTAGCATTTTGCATCCAATATTTTGAAGTGATAAACCTGATACCGCATCATAAGAAGAGAAATGGTGCATTTGAACTCAAACTGCGACCTGAGTTCAATGATTTAGAACACTTTGTTTATGCATTCTTGTTTGATACCCTAGACTGATGTTTTTGTGAGAAAAGGGGATAAGTTAGCATTGCGTTCTATAGTTTGTGGTTTAGAAGTGTAAGGCTTTTTTCTCTTGAAAGTATCTGAAACATTTTTTTTGAGGTAATGATTGTTGAAGATTCTGGCATTATAGTTTTAACATTCAGTTTACGATGAAGTTAGAGCTGATAAGTTTAGTGAAAGGAATTTGGGCAACAAATGCTGTAAAATGTTGGTGCCTAAAGAGAAAATAGGCCATCAGGGAAAGTTATTTTGTCATTTAGCAAGTTGAGTTTTTTTCTTTTAACTATCTGAAACCTGGATGGGAAGCCCTTTTCATATTCAATTTGTAGCATGCATAAGAATGCATCAAATGAAGGAAGGCTATAAGTGCAGATTGGAAACTGAAAGCAATCATCTGTTCTGCAGCAGTTTCTGAATAATTTTGCCTTAACTGTGTGCGTTAATAAGCGTGTATTGGTTGCTAATACTAACCAATCTTCAAGTTTGTGTCAAATACTGGTATTTCCTGGGTTTTAGGCACTGCTTAGGTTCTTTGTTTCTAAGTTAGACTAACTAATCATTTAAAGCTTTTGAATTTGCATGGAGAAATCTACATTTATCTGTTCTACACATTCTGGCTTGTGAACCATGTAAACCATTAAATATTTTGGTACTAAAGTTATGTAAATGACTTATGCTTAGTTAACGCAGGTCAGTTTCTATTTCAGAAAGCCATGCCCGAATGATATAGTAATTTTCAAGAGCCCTCCAGTTCTCCAGGAAGTTGGATACACAGATGATGATGTTTTTATCAAAAGAGTCGTAGCAAAAGGAGGAGATATTGTGGAGGTGAGCCTAGAACTTCTTATCCTCTTATTTTCTGCTCATACAGATATAGCATGTTTCATTGAAAGCACTGCCCTAAAGCTCTGATCCTTTAAACTGTTGGTATTAATCATCTATTCTGTTTCATTACACCTAAAACCGGCAGTTACATTTCTATCATTGATCTTGATGTTCTATTGTGTAAAAGAAAAACATACTAACTGGTGGATCTAGATATTGAAGTATTTATGATTAAGCTTGATATAAGACTTGAAGATCTAAAGTTGGGAGCAAAAAGTTTCTTCTAGTTGTATTGTGCCACATTCAGACTTCCGTCAAAGGATTAGCATCATTTGTATCTTCCCTGTAAAGACTTCACATGAGTTTTCATTCTGGATTTGGACCAAGCTACTGTTCAAGTGAGTGAACTGTGATTACTGCATTTTGCTTTCCTCTGTGTGAGAAGTTATTCATCCTTTCTCAAAGATGTTTGTAATAGATTCACTTCAGAGGCTATTAAACTGCACTAGTAGGAGTCACCAAATTTTATTCGGGTTGCTCTGAATTTCGGTGTTATGTTGATTATGCCATATGCTTTAGAAGGAAAACAACTTATTTGAAATGAGGTTGCAAGCTTTCCATGGCAAAGTCAAATATATCATGATAAATTGTCTTCACATTCTCCTAATAATTGATATGATCATCCAGTTTTGTTATCCTTCTGGCTTTTTGGGACATCTTCTATAGAGTGAAGATGACTTAAAAGTATCATAGGCCATGGGGCACGGTGAAGAAAAATGGGAAAAGATATTTCAAGGAATATCAGATGTTTTACTGGTATTTTCCATTTGGATATGGAACTTCCTCGGATCATTATTCTGTTTTTAAGAGTTAATTGGATAAGGATCTTAAGGTTCATGTATTTTACTTATTCTAGATAAGTGTTGAGAATGTTTAAATTTCCAAATTTTTATCATCTACTCTTTCTGGAACTTGTATTAGTTTTTGTTAAACAGTGATCTAACTTTTACTTGGGGAATCGTTCCTACTGCAGGTTCGGGAAGGGAAGCTCATTGTAAATGGGGTTGTCAGAGATGAAGATTTCATTTACGAATCACCTAATTATGAAATGACACCAATTGTAAGTTTAGTTAGAGTCATTTAATTTCTTCATTCTCTGCTTTATTATAATCATTTAAAACTTATCATTCAAGAGTTATCAGAATCTAACCTTGACTATACAATGCCTCCCCCATCTATTTGTACTGCTGAACCAATGACATTTGGAGTAAAAGAGAGCACATTGTAACTGAAGTTAAAGCATTCTTCTCTAAAGCTTATGTTTTAATACTCTTTGGGTGCAGCGTGTTCCAGAAAACTTTGTTTTTGTGATGGGTGATAATCGCAATAACAGCTATGACTCGCATGTTTGGTAAGTAATATGCTCTTCTTCTCTAATTGGAGTTGTATATCTTGTTAATCTATCTTATTTTGTAAACTGATATTGAAACCTGTGCTGTTATATTCCTAGGGGTCCTCTTCCTTCAAAGAATATTATAGGGAGATCTGTATTTCGATATTGGCCTCCATCTAGGATTGGTGGCACCGTTTCCCCCACTGGCTGTGTGATTGACAAGGAGGAGACTGGTTTTGTAACGAATAACAGTCTACCAGAAACATCTAAAACTTGAAGGCAGGCTCATCTCATCTTCTCCCCCTTTCCTTTTGACATCGAGATCATTTGACAATGCGTTTTCAATTAATTAATTGGCTGTGCATATTCTTTCTTTGCTTCTTCTTTGTAGCTTTATATCAATTCATAAAGAAAGACCCCTTATGGCCCTCTAAATGAATCCTGATAGCAAGAAAGAAACTCAGTTTTGTTGAGCTTTGTGTTGTTGCTTGGAGAATGCAGGTTTAGTTGGAAATTTTATGTACTCTAAATGATTCAGAACACAGAAATATCATCTCTTATCAATAGGTAGGACCCCTCACTTTGTCAAGTGAGAGGTTTTGAGTTCGAGTCACTCAGGGAGTAGAATAATGTCACATGTTAGCTTTGTGTCTTCCGATAACTCTCAGATGCTGAGCTGTTAAAAAGAAAAAGATAAATGCATACAATTGCACAATTGCAGTTAGCTCGCTAGATCGACCTAATTTTGTATAATAAAAACGAAAGATTTCGGAATGATTATCACAAAATTAAGCTGGCATTATAGTCATTGGGGCTTGGCGCCTGAACTGCAACCAACTAAAAAAAGATTAGTTAGTTAATCAGTGATACAA
Organism: Catharanthus roseus; assembly: GCA_028651295.1. Lineage (NCBI taxonomy): Eukaryota > Viridiplantae > Streptophyta > Magnoliopsida > Gentianales > Apocynaceae > Catharanthus > Catharanthus roseus. Next base: position 2,280,447 of record JAPQWS010000087.1, read on the forward strand.
GCAAGAATTGTGGTGAAACTTGATTTCCCTTCTTGTGTTCCAAGAATTGACTAATAATGAACAAGAAATCTGCCTTCGATGCTTTGTCTTCACCAACCTTCCCACTAAATATCCTCTTGATTGTACCTCAATGTCCAACTTCAATGGAATTCCTCTGCTATCATCTCCGGCAACTAAGGTTGCTCCGGCACCGTACAGAGGAATGTTACGGCCGCCCAGGTTCACAGACATGAGACGGGAGCTTCCTCTCGGCTGAAAATATTTCTTCAGCTGAAAAAATATGGCAAAATAACTCTAAATCAACTAACAAAAGCAATATCAAGTTCTGAGTAAGATTCTAATTCAAAAATATATCATGTGTAAGTCCTCATTATTTTTGGAGAATACAACTAAAAATGCATTTTATAATTCAAAAATATATCATGTGTGGTCATTATTTTTAGAGAATACAACTAAAATGTTTTTCATGTAAACGTCACAACAGACAGGCAGGAGGATTCAAAAGCTGCATTTTGATATCTTTAGTTATAAGTTAATGACAATACAAGAAAATAAAAAATAAATAAAGAATAAGTATGGAATTGACATATGTAAAAATATGTATGACATTTTTACTATATATTTTCATATTTTTAACATGCCATAAATGTGAATATTCATATCACTATACAAATGGAGATTCAAATCCATTTTTCCATGGAGATTATGAATTATAATTACCTCGCCACTAGCAACCCTGATTTGTGAGTACATAAGATCAAGTTGCTTGGAACTGACGTAAATTCCGAAGAATTTAGCAGGGTTATAAATGGACATCCTGGCCGTACAATTCAACGTCATCAATTTGGTGGGAACGCCGGTATGATCAGCGCCTTGTCCGAAATAAAAATCATGAACTCTCAAGCTCTGTTATGACGGCAAGAAAAATGCATTACAGAAATTCAAAAATTTTACAGAAAATATTAAAAATCTGAGCTTCTTCTAAATCATAAATATATACCATCATTCTAATATGAGCTTTATAAGGTTTGCTAGCTCCCCAAATAATCAAACAAAAGGCAGTGAAAACGAGGGAAAATCCAAGGAAAATAATCAAGAAATAAGGTCTTCCCCTACTCTCTTCCCTTTCATCTTCGTAAATTTCATCATTATCGTCGTCATCATCATAAAAAACGGCGCCATTTTCAACGCCGACGACTCTGCATTCTCGCCACCATTGCTTACTGTTTCTTTTCCTATTCACCTTTGACCATCGCCAGTGACCCGAAACCCTACTGGCGGATGAAGATCTGTAATTGGAAGTCGTCCTTCCATAAGTCGAAGGATATGAAGGGGAATAATCCATTGGGCTACTACTACTATTGTAAGCCGGAGTGGTTTGAATTGATTGAGATGCAGAGGATTTATCTCCATCTTCATGTGAATCACGAGAAGGAGATTGTACATAATACACGGGACGCTTTGGGGACGATGATGGGGTTATACTCGTAGAATCGCATTCGGATTTTACCTGAATCATCTCTTCTTAATTAAACAGATTTGAAAAAAGGAATGGCCAATTTTCTCCAGCTGCGACAATTTGGGGGAAAATTTAAAAAGGTATCGGATTGATCAGGTTTGATGAATTGTTGGGTTTGTTTTGGGGGTGTCATTATGCATGAAATGAAATGAAAGAAAATGAAAAAAAACGGAAAAAGGGAGTAAGAATAGTTCAAGTGTTTGAAACGCCTTCTTCTTCTCCCTCGCTTGCTGCGTAACGGAGACCACTTCTTGCTCCCTTTTGTCTTGAATCTTGACTGAGGCCATCCATCGTCGTCCGTTTTCTTCTTTTTCTTTTATGATTCTTTTATGGCAATGGCTTGGGAACATATATATATATATATATATATATAAATATATATTAATATGAAAGCTCTTCATTATTATATCATTATGAATAGTTATCTAGTTCGTTACAGATTAAAGATAGATAGAGATATGGAATAATGATTCTGAAATATAGCATTATCAAATTCAAATTCTAAAGTTTTCTCAAACAATTTATAGGAAGATATAGAAATGCTATTTCTAGAATCAATTCCAACTCGCCTCGAGTTCCGTCAAATTTTAAAATTTTGTTTCGAGTACCAGTTTGAGTTCGACTAATTGTGTTGAGTTCGAGTTCAATTTTTTTTTAAAAATATATTATATAATAATTAAAACAAAGTTAATATATATATATATTTAGGCTCGACATATTATCGAATAAGTGTTAATGGACTTGAACTCGGCTCGTTTGCTTAATGAACTGGTTCGAGCTCGGCTCAAGATTAATCAATAGTAAACTCGAACCGAGGTTTGACCGAACAACTTACAAACGACTTGGCTCATTTACACCCATATTCCAAAATGAGGGGGAATCATATAAAATATATGGACTATTGTATCCTTACTATTCTTATATTGAGATTGTGACTTAATTTATTTTGTACAAATCGTTGACAATGAAAAAGTTGAAGTGAAAAACAATAATTTTATAACTATTTAATTTCCATGTAATATACTTCCATTAATTTGATTCTAAAAGAGTTGTTTATGACTATTATTAATGGGTCTCGGGAGACTGATTTTCACCAATTGACTTACACCAAGAGAAAAGGATGACCGGAGAGGGGCTTTACCCTCATTTCGCCTCTGATGCTTAACAAGGAATTCAAGTGAGAATTCTTAAATTGAAAACAAAAGGTCTTTAATTGAATGAAAATATAATCCCCCTCAACAATGAAAATGTGGCTATTTATAGTTTAGCCAAAGTCCTAATGACACAAATAAATAAAAGACAAAAATGCCCACAACTAATAAAATAAATAAATAGTTAAAAGCTAAAAAAATTAAATAAAAACGCCCGAAACAAAAGAGAATATGATCAGTGACACATTCAGCAATGACCGTGTTACTGATCATGTTGCTGCCCATATTTCTCACTGTTTCTTCATTCTTCTTTTCTTCTTCTCCCAATTGGTCATAAATTCTTCCACAACAACTTCTATATCAGTCTCTCCCACCTGAGAAAAACTCGTCCTTGAGTTTTCTGGATATAGAGACTCATCCTCGGGATAAAATGAAAAAAATATCTGGCACATTAAATGTCTTGGATATCCCCATAATATCTGGCAAACTAACAACATATGCATTATCATTAATCTTCTTTATAATCGAATATGGTCCATATTTCTTGGATTGCAACTTGCTATACAGGCCAACTGGAAATCTCTCCCTTCGTAAGAACACCATAACCTGATCACCAACAGTAAAAAGCTTCTCCTTGCGATGCTTGTCAGCTGCTTGATTGTACTTTGCATTGGACTCTTCAATTTTCTTACGAACGGCTTCTATAGTAGATTGTCGATTCTCTGTCATATGCTTAGTTGCTACACTATTATCTTGCACCTTATGCAGCTTAAGCAAATCCAAAGCATGTGCAAGTTCCTTCCGATACAATACAGAAAAAGGCGTCATACCGGTAGTACGATGGATGGAACTATTGTAAGCAAACTCAGCCTGCACCAAAGCATCATCCCACTTCTTTGGTTGATCACCAACAATGCTGCGAATCAAATTGTCTAATGATCTGTTGATAACCTCTGTCTGTCCATCAGTCTGTGGATGAGCTGTACTGCTGTAATTCATAGAAGAATCAAACCTGTGCCGAAGTGATCTCCAGAAGTGACTGAGAAACTTGCTATCACGATATGATGTAATAGACTTTGGCACCTCATGCAAACGAACCACCTGTTCAAAATACAGCTTGGCAATACTTCGTGCATCATGAACTTTCCTGCAAGGAAAAAAATGGACCATTTTTGAAAAACGGTCAATAACAACAAAAACAGAATCCGAACCACACTGAGTACGAGGTAAGCCAAGAACAAAATCCATCGACACATCCTCCCAAATGTCCTGTGGCACTGGTAAAGGTATGTATAGACTAGTATTCTGCAAATGTCCTTTAGCTGTCTGACAGACGAACATCTCTGCACAATCTTGTTCATATCCCTATGTAAATGTGGCCAATAAAAACGCTCCATCACAGCAGCAATAGTTTTATCTCTGCCTAAATGACCCGCTAATCCTCCGCCATGCAAATCCTCAAAGAAGAAACAGGAATATTAAGTTGATTATCCTTCATAAAAAATTCATCATGAATATGAAAATCATCACAAGGCTGCCTTTCATTACACTTCTCCCAAATCTGTCCAAACTCTTCATCGCCAGAGTACAATTCTTTTAAACACTCGAAACCCACAATGTCATTACTCAAAGTAACCAGTAAAGTAACCCTTCTACTCAAAGCATCGGCTACTTTATTCTGAACTCCCGTCTTATGCTTCAACTTAAAAGGAAACTTCTGCAAAAATTGAATCCACCTATCATGCATATCTTTACTAATTCGACTCTGACTATTCAGATCTCTTAGTGCATCACAATCAGAATACAGAACAAATTCCTACCCAACCAGATAATGTTCCCAAGTACGTAAAGCACGCACAACAAAATAGAATTCTTTATCATAAGTACTCCACTTAAGTCTATCATCACTAAGCTTCTCACTAAAGAATGCTACTAGTCATTTTTCCTGCGACAAAACTTCACCAATTCCAACTTCACTCCCATCACAATCCACCTTAAACAGCCTAGTAAAATCTGGCAAAGCTAAAACAGGGGTTGTACATAACTTCTCTTTCAACAGAGCAAATGCTGACTCAGTTTTGTCACTCCACTCAAACTTGTCCTTCTTCAGGCACTCAGTTAAAGGGGCTGCAACACTACTAAAGTGCTTAATAAAATGCCTATAAAACTAGCCAAACCCAAGAAACTCTTCAACTCAGATACTGTTCTTGGGGCTGACCAGTCTCTAATTGCCCGAACTTTCTCATCATCTACCTGAATACCATCTGTACTAACAACAAATCCAAGAAACAACAACTTCCTAGCCATAAAACTACATTTCTTCAGGTTCACATACAGTTTATTTTCATGCAGGACAGTCAACACACTCCTCAAATGATCTAAATGCTCCTCCTCTGAACTACTATAAATTAGGATATCATCAAAATAAACAACCACAAATTTACCATTGAATGGCTTAAGTACCTGGTTCATAAGTCGCATAAAAGTGCTAGGGGCATTAGATAATCCGAAAGGCATTACCAGCCACTCATAAAGACCATCCTTTGTCTTGAAAGCTGTCTTTAATTCATCTCCCATCCTAATACAAATTTGGTGGTATCCACTCCGCAAATCGATCTTTGTGAATACTTTAGCTCCACTCAGTCTATCCAGCATATCTTCCAAACGAGGAATGAGAAATTTGTACCTAATTGTAATCCTGTTGATTGCTCTACTATCAACACACATCCTGTAGCTTCCATCCTTCTTAGGCGTCAATAAAGTAGGAACAACACATGGACTTATGCTCTCCCTAATATGCCCTTTCTCCAGCAACTCCTGCACCTTCTCTTGCAAAATCTTACCCTCTTTCGGACTCATCCTGTAATGTGGAAGGTTCGGCAAGCTAGTTCCAGGGATGATCAATATGATGTTGAATGTCTCTCATGGGAAGTAATTCAGCAGGAAGCTCCTCTGGCGTAATCTCAGCAAATTCCTCCAGTAATGGTTTTACTTGTTCTAGTACTTCATCAATCTGCTTCTTTTCATCAGCTGCAAAGACTTGTCTTACCACCAAAGCATGCACCACCTGTGACTCCTTAACAGCCTCCTCCATTTCACGCCCAGATTGTGTAATTGTTAGGAAAGACCGTTTCTCCACTTTAGATACTTTGGCATAGTGACTCACCTTCATGGGAAGTAGATTAATCTTCAGCCCCATCCTTTTCTAGCCCGTATACATTATCTCTACTTGCATGTTGTGCATTAACATCAAACTGCCAAGGTCACCCAAACAACAGATGACACGTATCCATATCCCCAACATCACAATACATTTCATTTTTGTAAGTACCTATAGAGAATGGAACCTTACATCGTTCTGTCACCTGAACCTTCTCTGTTTCCTTAATCCAGCATATAGAGTATGGACTGGGATGCTTCTCCATCTTCATTTTCAATGACTCACCCGCATCTCTGCCAATGATGTTTTCACAGCTCCCACTATCTATGATCAACTCAAACACCCGACCATTGATAGTACACCTAGTCCGAAATAGCTTCTGTCTCTGGCTTCCATCTTCTACTTTAGGAGTTAACATCAACTTGCGTATCACACAATTCTGCTCTTCTTTTCTGCATATGCCTCATAGTCATCATCTTCTCCATCAGGACTACAAAACACCTCTTCTTCGTCCCGTTCAACTACATTAACAGGTTTTCTAGTAGGACATTCATTTGATCTGCGACCGGGTTGTCCACAATGATAACACTTGCCTAAAATAGGTTTTGCATAAGGATTAGTGGCTGCCTTTTGCCCCTCCTTTAATTCGGCAACCTTCTTCCCAAACCCCTTATCTTCCTTCCGTTCAGTATCCTGATTCCATCCTTATGCAGCTTTACTCCTGTCTGCAAAACTCCTCGATGTCTCTTCACCACTACTCCTCTGAAAATTATCATTGTCATAGGTTCGCCTATTACCTTCAATCCTACTTCTACCTCTATCTCGGATCATTAACTCGGCTTTAATCGCTAAGTTTTTCGCCTCCGTCACACTCTTTACAACCTGTACCCCAATTCTATCTCGAATCTGCAGTTTCAGACCATCCAAGTAACGACTGACCTGATGCACCTCACTCTCCCGCAAATCATTCCTCTTTGCCAACCTCATAAAGTCTGCTGTATATTCCTGTACAGATCTCTGATTTTGTTGACAGCGTTGATACTGTTGAAACAGGATATGTTCATAGTCTGGAGGCAGAAATTCACTCTGCAGTAACTGTTTCATTCTGAAACACATCCGAACAGGCTGTTTACCCTCTCTCTGTCGTCTATGTAGCAGCCTCTCCCACAGGCAGATGCTCCACCCTTCAATCTACATGCCACTCTCTTCTCTTGTGGAATATCTATATATTCAAAAAAATGATCAATTTCGGCAATCCAGTCAACAAAGTCCTCTATGCCTAGATTACCATAAAAACTAGGAATATCCATCTTCAATCTAAAATCACCACCATGATAGTCATTATTATTCTGAATGTTATAATTATTATTATACCTGCCACCGCCTCTCCTAGTAGGTCTGTTTTGATCTTCAGCCAAAATTAGATCCTCCTTCTCGTCACTAGAATTATAACCAGCAACCTAGTTTTAGATATTAGCAGCTACAGGTACGTTGGCAACACCGCCTCGAGCGAGCTGATCTCTTGGTCGTTGTCCTCCATCATTCCTGTTTATGTTGGCATTCACCTCAAGAGCGTCAAATCTGTTAATCATCTCATCAAAGCGTTGATCTAAATGCCAGAATCATTAATCTAGATTTACTTCTAAGGTTCTGACTGCCGCCTCTTGAGCATCCATCCTATCTCGCAAGGCTTTAATATCCTGAACGACGTTTTGGATATCACTGTTTCCACCGGACATCGTTAGTACGAACGGGATTCAACTCTGATACCAACTGACGCAGCGTAAAACGTTCAATAAGGAATTCAAGTGAGAATTCTTAAATTGGAAACAAAAGGTCTGTAATTAAATGAAAATATACTCCCCCCTCAACAATGAAAAGGTGGCTATTTATAGTTTAGCCAAAGCCCTAATGACCCAAATAAGTAAAAGACAAAAATGCCCGCAACTAATAAAATAAATAAATAGTTAAAAGCTAAAAAAATTAAATAAAAACACCTAAAATAGAAGAGAATACGATCAGTGACACGTTCAGCAGTGACCGTGTTACTGTTAATGTTGTTGCCTGTGTTCCTCACTGTTTCTTCATTCTTCTTTTCTTCTTCTCCCACTTAGTCATAAACTCTTCTGCAACAACTTCTACATCATTAAGTTAGATCAATCCTCACAAAGATAGCAATGGAAAAATAAAGAGAGAGAGAGAGAGAGAGAGAGAGAGAGAGAGAGAGAGAGAGAGAGAGAAAGAGAGAGAGCAATGAGGGAATAATAGTTTGTTATGAATTGTACCTTTTATACGTAAGGTGAACATCCTTGTGGTTCAAGGAAAGTTCACCTAATATCATCATGGAGACCTTGTGATAATAACTCTAGGGGCAAATAAAAAATTGTGCCCAAATAGATTGAGAGAATGTGAGCCTCAGCATGTGAGCCAAGATATTCTCTTAAGATACAAGAGTATTGGCCCAAGTGAGTTGAGTCAAGATGGAATAGCCTAATGGGCTGCCCCAATCATAAGCCCCTCGAAAAGAATCCATAAATGTATTATAGTTCTTCGATTTTAAATCGTCATTTTCATTTGGCCGAAACATTGTCTATTGCTTCCCGAGAAGGAATTTTGTTGGCACTAGTTCATGTACTATCATTTCAATCAATACATAAAGCTTCTAGTCTTCCAATTTGACTCATAATTTTCATTTTCCTTTGCAGATCTATCTTTGTTTACCATAGCTTTGCATTATGTTTATCGTGGTGGCAACTTCCACAGCAACCACCTTTAAAGCAACTTCAAAGAAGGGGTCGAAGGATAACACCTCCAATCAAGGTAGTTCTTTGCGTTTTGAAGTTAGAATTATCCATCCCAATGATAATCTTGATTTGGGTGGCTGGGTGTACTCCGTCAGGGATTGCTCTATTTTGTTTCCTGATATGAATGAGGTTGAATATGTGGATCATATGAGAAAACATTATCTAGCTGCAGAAATTCTCCATTCTTATGACTCTAAGGATGAAGAACATATTTGTGAACCGGCGGTTGTCAAACATCCTTCTGAAGTTCGCTATAATCAACTTGGATAAGGAGGGAGTTTGTGATCCCTAATAATTTCAAGATTAGAGCACCGGGTGCCGAGGAGAGGGCCTATATACCCCAGAGAGGATGGATGGCAATCTACCTGGACCAATTAAAAGCTGAATTGAGGTTTTCCTTACATAACATGTTTTTAGATGCAACGAGTTACTGGGGAGTTGATATAGGTTAAATAGCCCGTAACGGGATAAGGATTATTGTGGCCTTTATTTTTATATGTAAGTGTTTTGGGGTGCCTACCAGTTTAGAATTATTCTCAAGATTTTTTTGACATAAAACTTGTTAGAGATGGTTCTGGATGACACACATTCCAAATAAGCCTATGTATTTTCCAAACGGCCGGGATCGTTTACAAGATACTTTCTGGTACAGATATTTTATAGTAATTTTATTAATATAAATTTTATATAATTAAAAAATATTAAAAAAGTATATTAACGGATGTATCAGAAGATCTGGATTGTTCCCAAACCAAATCCTCGTAACTTTGAAATGCTTAAAATTCCAGAGGAACTATACAATTGTATTTCCCATCTTCGGAACTCAAATCAACAAACCTGAATGAATGAATAGCCACAAAGATGTTATTCCTGAGCGAGTTATATTGTTGGGTTTGGGCTCCATCTCATTTGTCATTAAAAGCTCAAATGTTAAACCCATAATTTGGCCCATTAAAGAATAGAAACCTTATTTACCAAATAAATAAATAAATAAAAAACCTTCTACTTTAATATTTTTGGAAGTGGAAAATGATAGGGAGAGAACCCAGACGATCTGGTGGTATTTCTTCTTCTATTGAGCTGAAATTTAGACTGGTGGTAGGGAAGAGGATGTTCTTCAATATGAATGGCAGAGATTATCTTTAGACTGTTGAATTGGAAGATATCAGATACGGACAGAAGCTTCTGTTTTGGTTCATTCAACTCCTTCTCTCAATTTCATTTGTACTTTTGGTGTGAATCTTGTGAGTTCGTGCTTTCATTTTCTGCCTTGGGTGATTATTTTTTGGTTTCCAAAAAGTATCATTGGGTACTTGTTGTTTCTTCAATATCTTGGTCTGGTTATTGTTTTTCTGCCACAATTTCCCTTTGTATACTTGTTGAGAAATGGCAAACTTAGGTTTATCAAACCAAAAGGGCAAGAATATCTCTAGTCAAGATGATGATTTAAGTGTTGATAGGATCTGTGATTTGCCTGACTCATTCTCTGTTTCATTCTTTTATTTCTTCCAACAAAGCAATCTATTCAAACAAGTCTTTTATCAGCAAGGTGGAAATGTCTTTGGACTCAGGTCCCTACTTTTAGTTTTAATGGTTGTGATTGTTTATATTGTGATAAATCCCTTTGTGAAGCCGTCCTCAAGGGTTAGATTCTTGAACAATTTTTTAACAGGTTTTTTATTCTTCATAATACTCCTTGTCCAGACAAGTTGCATCTCTATTTGAGTGGTAATTACTGTCAATTCTATTTTCATTCATGGATCAGTGCAGAAATTGCTAAAAATCTTTGCCATCTTTTACTTGATGGTGAAATGATGATCCATTTGCCTCATAACCTTTTCACTTGCAAAACATTAGAATTTATGAAATTGTCCAACGCACAACTCAACATCAATAGACGGGTTTGTCTCCCAAGACTTGATACCCTTATTCTTGTAGATTTTTCCTTTGGAGATGATAAATCATTTCTTAAGGTTGTAGATGGTTGTCCAATACTTCAAACTTTGTGTCTTGTAAGGCATATATATGGGACAATGTCTACACTTTTAGTATCTTCCCCTTCACTAAAATGGCTTGATGTATCACTTGAAGATGATTACGGCTACTATGAGTTAGAGAAGCTTGAAATAAATGCTCTTTCACTTGAGTTTCTCAATATATCATATTGCATTATAAGGGAAATCATATTAAACAGCTTACCTTGCTACTTGGAGCCTATATTGATATAGATGAAGGTGGTGGCACTGATGATTATTACAACCCAATTGTTAAACTAGTTCAAGGTCTTCAACATGCAGAGTATCTTACTATGGGGTGGTATACCATGAAGGTAATTTACTGTCTTATCTTCAAGTTAACAGCTATATAAGTATTTTTGGAGTTCTTTTTACTCATCTCAATGAGCTGTTAAATTTTCATATATTCATCTCCTTATTCCAATGTTTTTCTATTTCTCTCATTTTTCTCTTTTGCATATTCTTCTAAGGGTATAAATATAAGTTCAAAAGTTATCTTGTTTTTAAAGTTCTTGTGACATAAGTACTTATATTTCTGACTGAAACTAATAGGATTGAAGATTTTAGAAAAATTCTATTTCTGCTTTATTTATAAAAGTTTGTGCATTCAACACTTTGTTTTCTACAGTATTTATTTGGCTACTACAAGTTCGTCTTTTTCATTACCCAAGTTGCCAAGATTATCCATATTGGCGGTCAAAGCTGAATGCTGCCAGTGGAATAGTCTCTTTTATTTGCTTGAATATTCAGTAAATTTAGAAGTTCTTATCTTGGAAAACGTTAGTTAAACTAATTATTGCCAATTATCAAAAGAAGAAACAGAACTCTTAAATTGTCTATTAGCTGTTTTGTTGCTTTTTAGGATTACCATTTTGATGGAGATTGTAGTCATCATCCAAGCTGGAGAAATCCTACAACTACAAGAGTTCCTCAGTGCCTGTTGTCAAGCCTTAAAGAAGTTACTATTATAAATTGGCATGAGAGTGATGATGATCTTTTATTCGTGAAGTATTTTTTAGAACATGGTGAAGTTCTTGAAAAGATTGAATATGTTACATACTGTTACAAATATTTAGTGACCAAAAGCCTTATTTACTATTACAAAAATTCCCTATTTACTATTACAAACCAGCAGAAAAATAGAATAAAAAGGAGATCTAATCTATTATAGAAAAACAGACAGCGAGGAATGAACATCGAGAAAATCGGACCACAAAGTTGGACGAGCACCGATTTTCGCCTGCTCGTCCGACTTGGTGGTCCAATTTTCTCTTTGTTCACTCCTCGCCGTCCATTTTTCTGTAATAGATTGGATCTTCTTTTTATTCTATTTTTCCGCTGGTTTGTAATAGTAAATAGAGGATTGTAATAGTAAATAGGTTTTTGGTCACCAAATCTTTGTAACAGTGGTATCAGAGCTAGAAAGATTTGATCTTTCTGGTGACTGTTGCGATTTCCAGCCCGTGGAAACGGCGATTTGCAGTGTTGTTGCTCCGGAGACGGCCATTGGCGTTTCATTTCCATAACTGAAACCTCTCGGTTTCGTTTCACTTTTACTAGCATTGTTGAGCTATGTAAAAGTGACTCAGGGAAGTTTTCGCTATTTTCCTTCTCGTTTTATTTTGTTTTAAAGTTTTTGTTCAGATCTATTACTGCTATTATTGTTGTTAGTATCTTTGATCACAGATCTAAAATATATTTGTGATTTTTTCCTTAAAAAATCAAAACCCAAGCCTGGCTTGAGCTCTACTGAGACCCCAAGTATCAGTGTTTTGGTATTTTTCTTATTAATTGCAAAATATTTTCTCTTTACTGTTCGTAACCGTTGAGATATATTTATTGTCTGTTTGAGGTGCTGTTGCTCAGCCTGTGTTTATTTATTCCTCTGCTTAGTTATCTATTTTTTGCTGTTGCTCAGCCGGTACTATCTGTTGTGAATTTTAATTTTTCTCTATTTGCATATTACCTGTTTTTCTAGATGTATTGTTTTAAAAAATATCGGTGTTTTTTTTTTTTTTTTTTTGCGTGACAAAATTTTTATCTTTTATTTTCGCGCCTCTGGTTACTCTTATTTGTCCGTGCATATCATGTCCGCTCCAAAACTTGAAACGGATGAGTTTGATGGTAAATCTGATTTTGTAATGTGGCGTAGAAAAATGAAAGTCGTTTTAGTCCAAATCAAAATTGCACCCGCTATTTGTAGCCCTGACAAGTATCCGGAATCTTGGAAGGGTGAAATACTGCTGAAAAACTTGGTGATGCACATAGCTATCTCACCTTGCATTTGAATGATATTGTTTTGAGAGAAATATATGAAAAAAATAATGCTTTTGAAATGTGGACAAAACTTGAAAAACTTTATTTAAGAAAGTCTTTATCAAATAAAATTTATTTGAAGGAACAACTTTTTGGTTTTAAAATGAGCGGGTCAAAATCTCTTTCTGAAAATATTGATGATTTGAACAATATCATTTTAGAACTCCAAAATATTGGTAAAAAGATTTCCGACAAAAATATTGCTGTGATTTTGTTGAATTCTTTGCCTGAGTCTTTTAATGATGTGAAATTTGCTATCAAGTATGGCAGATATGACTTGACTATTTCTGATGTGAAAAATGCTTTGAGATCAAAGGATTTGGATTTGCGAAAAGAAAAAAATCAAACGGAAAGAACCTTTACGTACGAGAGAGAGTTGACCGGAGAGAATCTTTTAGTCACGTTCTAAAAGTAAAAGGAGGTCCAAATCTCAAGATAAGAACAAAGTGAAATGTTTTTTATTGCGGCAAAGATGGTCATATGAAAAATATGTGTTTTAAACGGATCAAAGATGAGAAACAACGTAAACGAGGAAATGGGAGTAATAAAACCGATAAAACCCACGATTTTGAACAAGATAGTAATTCTATGTATTCTAAGGTTTTGTGTGTGTCCCTTTCCCTTTCTTCCTCTAATGTTTCTGATGAGTTGATTTTTTATTCTGTTTGTACTTTTCATATGACACTAAACAAGCATTAGTTTTCTTATTTTGAAATCCTTGATCATGGAAAAGTTTTTATGGAAAATAATAAGGTTTGTGATATCAAGGGGATTGGAAATATTTTTATAAAAATGCATGATGGCGTGACTAGAAATTGACTGAGGTGAGATATGTGCCTGATCTTAGGCGAAATCCAATCTCCCTTGGTGTTTTTTATACAAATGGTTATTCGTAGAAATCTAAAAATAGGATTTTACGTGTTTGCACTGAGGGAGATTAAGTTCCACCTAAGATCAGACACATATCTCACCTCGGTCAATTTTCTAGTCACATCATCATTCATTTTTATAAAAACATTTCCAATTCCCTTGATATCATAAACCTCATTATTTCTCATAAAAAAATTTCCATGATCAAGGGTTTCAAAATCAGAAAACCAATGTTTGTTTGGAGTTGTATGAAAAGTACAGCTAGAATCAAGAATCCATTCATCAGAAACATTAGAGGAAGAAAGGGAAGGAGACACACATAAAACCTCAGAAAATACATAGAATTACCATCTGGTTCAAAATCATGGGTTTTGTCAGTTTTATCACTCCTATTACCTCGTTTACGTTATTTCTCATCTTTGATCCGTTTAAAATACTTATTTTTTATATGACCATTTTTGCCGCGGTAAAAACATTTCACTTTGTTCTTATCTCGAGATTTGGAGCTTCCTATATTTTTAGAACGGTGACTAAAAGATTCTCTCCAGTCAACCCTTCCTCGCACATAAAGATTCTCTCCATTTGATTTATTTTCTTTTCGCAAATCGAAATCCTTTGATTTTAAAACATTTTTCACATCAGAAAGAGTCAAGTCATCTCTAACATACTTGATAGCATATTTCACATCATTAAAAGACTCAAGCAAAGAGTTCAACATAATCACAGTAATGTTTTCGTCGAAAATCTTTTCACCAACATGTTGGAGTTCTAAAACGATTTTGTTCAAATCATCAATATTTTTATAAAGAGATATTGACCCACTCATTTTAAAATCAAAAAATTGTTCCTTCAAATAAATTGTTTGATAAAGACTTTCCCAAATAAAATTTTTCAAGTTTTCTCCAGATTTCAAAAACATTGTCTTTTTCATCTATTTCTCTCAAAACGTTATCATTCAAATGCAAGGTGAGACAGCTATGTGCATCACCAAGTTTTTCAGCAAGTATTTTACCCTTCCAAGATTCCTGATACTTGTCAGGGCTACAAATAGCCGGTGCAATTTTGACATAATATACACAGACAAATAAGAGTAACCAGAGGCGCGAAAATAAAAGATAAAAAGTTTGTCACGCAAAAAAAAAACATCGATATTTTTCAAAACAATACAGCTAGAAAAACAGGTAATATGCACATAGAGATAAAATAAAATCTCATAACATATAGCACCGGCTGAGCAACAGCCAAAAATAGATAAATAAGCAGAGAAATAAATAAACACAGGCTGAGCAACAGCACCCCAAACAGAAAATAAACAAATCTCAACGGTCACGAACAGTAAAAAGAAAATATTTTGCAATAAAAAAGAAACCAATACACAGATACATGGAGTCTCAGTAGGACTCAAGCCAGGCTTGGGTTTTGGTTTTTCAAGAAAAACAAAAATTACAAAAATATTTTAGATCTGTGACCAAGATACCAACAACAATAATAGCAGTAATAGATCTAAACAAAATCTTTAAAATAAAATAAAACGAGAAGGAAAATAGTGAAAACTTCCCTGAATTACTTTCATAGAGCTTAACAGCCTGCGTAAAAGTGAAATGAAACTGAGAGATTTCAGATCTTGAAATGAAACATCAACGGCCGTCTCCGGAGCAACAACACTGCAAGTCGCCGTTTCCACAAGCTGGAAATCGCAACCGTCACCAGAAAGATCAAATCTTTCTAGCTCTGATACCACTGTTACAAAGATCTGGTGACCAAAAGCCCAATTTACTATTACAATCTCCTATTTACTATTACAAACCAGCGGAAAGATAGAATAAAAAGGATATCTAATCTATTATAGAAAAACAGACAACGAGGAGTGAACACCGAGAAAATCGGACCACCAAGTCAGACGAGCGACCGATTTTTGCCAGAATAAAGGCTCTGCAGAAACTGGACAAACAAATCAGACGACTGGTTTTAGTTATAAAATGGGGTTCTCCAAGAAAGCGGACGACCGAAATAGTTTATCACTCAGGAATCGATCGTCCGGTTTCTAAGTTAAACCGTGAGTTAACAAAGAGTCCCTCAGAACTTTGGACGAGCATTTCACATACAAGAAAATCTAAACTCTCACTCTCTGTTCTCTCCTTCTTAAGCAAACCAAGCTCACAGTCATACAAAGTAGACAACGGCAGTTAAGCAAAAATGAGAAGTCATAGAGAACAAGCAGCAACAGGAAGAAGAAGAGAGAAAAAAAAGAGAGGCTGCTCCAAAATTAGGACAGCAGCTGGAGAAAAAGAGTATTTGGAGCTTCCAAGTCCTTAGAGTGGTGCATCTGGGGCCAAAAATTAAAACTAAATCCACTTAAGTGTGAGGTCCAATCCATATCATCATAAGGTAAAAAAATTGACTGAAAAGAAAAATAAAAATGTGTGAAAATTAGGCCAAAATAACTTTCACATATGATGTTAACATCAAGTCCAAGTATGAAATGTTTAAGAAGGGACTTTGTTTTGCCAACTTTCTCTGACATGCAAGGTTCACTTTCTTGAGAGAAACAGTAGATTTTCCGATGAACTCCTGACTAGGCCTCTTGAAATGGGATTTGCCGGAATGAGCTCAATTTCTTCATGTTACTTGAATCAATTTTATTTTTGTGTAATGAGTCTTTGGATTTCTTTGTTTCTTTATGTCGACTTTACTTGCTTCAATTTTGATTTCTTGAGTAGTTTTTGGCATTGGAAGATGAGGAATGCACAATTGATTACGAATTCTATTAGGAATAGAGCAGGCAACGCGAAAGGCCCCCTGCCTCAACCATTTATATTCCTTCCTTTTTTTTCTTTTTAGGTTCTCGTTAATCTCACAATTATTTATGTTTTTTATTTTTTACAAAAAAAAAATAATATAATATTTAATGAATTTTTCTAATTATTATATCATTCCATTAGAAAAATAAAATTTGACTCGTTTAAATTTTATTTTATAAAAATTTGTGAATGTATTTATGAAATTCCCTCCATTTCATATTGTAGATATTGTTACTTTTAAATATTTCATGATAAAAAAATTATTTTTCTTTTTCAAATGCTTTTAGTCTTCGTTCAAATTTCACTTGACTTAATGGGAAAGAACAAAAGTCATCTTTGTGGGCAGACATAGCCTTCCTCACTCACAAGAGAATATCTTTTCTTTACCTCACTCAAAAAAAAAGGAAGAAAAAGGAAATTTTTTATATAGGAAGAGAAAAGTATGGGACACAGAATAAGACTACTTAGATCAGAATAGCATTCACAGAAATGTTTTAATATAGAGCAGAATCGAACATTGAAGAGATTAAGCGACAACTGTAAAAAGATGACCGTGAGGACATTTTACTTTACTTACTTAGCACACACATCACTCTATTAAATAAAACCATGATATCTAATTGAAAAAAGAAATGCTTGATTTTATTTGAAATTTTTTCTAAATTTGAGGGAAAAACAAATTTAAAAAAAACTCCAAGAATATTTCAAGTATTCAATAAATTTGTAGGGAATTTTTTTTTTTCAGGTATTTAGAGAAAGATTCACATAAATCTCAAAAATATTTCAAATATTTGATTAGAACTTATTATTTTGTTTAATAAAGTAATGGTGAGTGAAGCAAGTGAAATATTTTTTTTCATCTTATTTATGAGTTATGTGAGACTCACATTTTTTTATTATTGAATTCTGCTGTAAAATTTGAGAATTAAAAGAAATAAAAATAAAGATTAAAAAATAATTCTATGCAAATTACTAAAAAAATTACTAAAAGAATACTAAACATTAGTTCATGCAAATTACCAAAAAAAATAGTTCATGCAAAATTAAGATTAGAAAATACCAAATTACCAATATCTCTTTCTTTTCCTAATAGTATCACCCTTTATTTAAACTCTGGTTACATAATAATCATGACTTTTTTTTGTTTTTTTTTGTTTTGGAAACATAACAATCATGACTTATCACCCTATTCAAGATTCTAGCTAATTCCTTATTCTATAATTAAGCTAGTCACCTTTTAACTCATTTCCCAAAAGTTTCTTCAATTTTATATATTAAAAAAAAAAAAGTTTTCAAAGTTTGGGACAGTTTCAATTACCTACCTGGTTTCTTAATTTTCAAAAAAACATTGAAAATTATTGGACCTTACTTGTTAGCTTTAAAATTTTGTATGCTTTTAGTTATTTTTTTTTATGTCTGACTCAAAATTTTTAAAATATATTATTAATTTTTGTAGAACCAAACCATTTTATTTAGACAAAAATTTAATTTAAAGTATTTAACTGTCTAAAATAAAATGACAGAATACGACCACTCAAACCTTAAGAAAATTTTTTAAAAATTAATCCATCTTGATTTCGACGGAAGTTAGGAGAGTTGTCTGTGATTGGACTTTTAAGAGATAATTCATAAATTCATTGGAAACCTTATTGGCATGAAAAATACTTCTAAGTTTTGCTACCAAACAAAAGATTTTCTCTTTATTCGTGTTGCGGCGGGCCCGCCTTATATATTTATTTTGTCTATGTTTATTTATAACACATATTAATATAGATAAAATATATTATCTATAAATAAAAATATTTATATATAATTATTAGATTTTATGAAATTTAAAAACTTAATAAAAATTGTTGAACTTTAAAAAAATTTAGAAAAATTAATCCATATTAACATGAGCCTCAAATGTATGCATTTGACAAATTCTTCTTATAATATTAAGAGGTTCAAATTGTTGAATTTTTTTTAAAAGGAGAAAATTCAAATAGTTGCAAGTCAAAAGAATAATTTTATACTAATGGTAGACGTTCATGATCGTATAATACATTTTTTAATATACTTTATAATATATTACTTTCTTCAGTACTAAATTTTCCTTTAAAATTTTATCTTTTATTTTATAAAATTTTTATTAATAAATTAGCATAAAAAAGTATGGGTGGACCTTTAAAGAAAAAGTGTATGGACGACCGGTAGGGCAAACTTTTCTAGCATCAGGAAGTAAAATGGCATGATCCCATATTTAGGTGTATTTTGTAATAAATTTTTTTTGGAATATTTATAGAATTATTATCAAAGCTTTCTCAGAGTGCATTTCTATACGAAGCTAGACTTGATAGAAAGTTCCTTGTCGAGGAAGGAATCTACACGAATAAGTCTTGCTCCATTTTTTAAGTAACAAGAATCTTAGAAATAGTGGCGGCTATGGAGAAAGAAAACTTCAACAATACCAGTTTTCCATGTTTTCAAATCTTGGCCAGTTAAATATTTTAACTCTTTTAATATCCGGAAGAATATGAATATGATTTAGGTCAATTAGTTAAGATTATTTGTAATTTAATTGAGAGATTTTTTAAACAATTCAAATTCAAATATTTATTTTTGAGGTAATAGTATTTATGTAGTAGTTTGTAAGTAAATATGGATAATGTAATATGACAAGGTATCAAGCATGTATTCGTAACTTAAACAATCTTAAGAGCAGAGAAATATAGGCACCCTTAAAAAATCACCAAAACAAAATGTTAACGAGGGTATATTATATATAGATCTGCTTAATGTGTGTTGGGGTTGTGGCACACGTTAATATGGATAAAGTATACCATATAATAATAAAGTATACTTCCTCCATTTTATTTAGTTGTCACATTTTAGATATTATACTGTTTAAGAAATTATATAATTTTAGGTGTTTTTTCTTGTGTGGACTAGATTGCCCTCAAATTTTCTCTCATTATTATTTCTACAAGTTTCCATGTGAGAAGAGTTAAAAAAGGTCAGAATTTGTTTTAATGGAAGGATATCATGCAAAAAAGTTCATTAAAAATTGTATTATTTTCACGATGTGACAAGTAAAAACGGAGGGAGTATTATATATGATATTTAAGTATAATAAATCTTATAAATTCATAAACCTAATAAAAATTGTTGAACACTAAGGAAATCTAAGGAAAGTTATATACTCCTTCCATTTTATTTTACCTTCACATTTTGGACATCACATTGTTTAAGAAAATGTGATATTTTAGATTTTTTTTATTGTATAGACTAGAATGTCCTTTATAGTTTTCTCTCTCCTCATTATTATTTCTACTAGTTTTCACATTAGAAGAATAAAATGAAATTGGGATTTGTTATTAATGAGAGGGTATTATAGGATAAAAGTTCACTGAATGTTGCCTTGAAACCACAATGTGACAAGTAAAAAAAACATGAGAATTCCCACAACGTGACAAGTAAAATAGTGAAGGGAATATTAAATTGAAAAGTTAATCTACATTAATGTGTGTCCCTGAGGCACATGTTAGACAAATATATATTAGAGGATCAGAATAATATTTATTTCTCTCAATTAATAAATATGTGATACATTTAGGAATATCATTGATACGAAAAATTTTGTTATAAACCCAGTCCATATCTCTACTTATGGAGCATGTGGTTCGTATTAAGCCACATCACTTTTCTTAGATTTTTATCTCTATAATTAGAGACATAACAGGAATGATATGGATGTGGTTAATGCAGGCCACATCGTTCATGAGTGGGAATATGGACTGAGTTCATAACAACATTTTTCCTTTGATACACCATTACATTCTTATACTCAACTACTCATATTTTGTTATGGATCAAGTCTATATTCCTACTTCGAAAATTTATGTTATGGACTAGCTTCATGGACCTCTTGGCCTATATTAAACACATCAGCTCTAGAGGTCAATGAGTGGAGACATTGATATAGTCCATAAAAAAAATTTCCTCCATCTAAACTAATATACTTTACTGTGGGGAATGTTATGAATTTCTAAAGAAGATTCGAAGAGTGAAATATTCAAATTTTCTAATGTGAAGTGAAATTTATTACCGGTACCTAGTGAATCTCCTCTAGTTTTATTTCAGAAATCAAATCCTAACTATAAAACACTTCAATAAGTGAAGACATGAATGTCGTCCATAAAAAAATTTTCCTCATCTAAACTAATATACTTTACCATGATGGATGTTCTAAATTTCTAAAGAAGATTTAGAGTGAAATATCCAAATTTTCTAACTTGAAATGAAATTTATTACTAATACTTAGTGAGTCTCCCCTAGTCTTATTTCCCAAATCAAACAATAACTGTGAAATGCTTCAAATTCCAATCTTCAGAACTTAATTCAGCATACCTGAATGGATATAACAAAGATAATTTTTTGTTGATTCTCGACTGAAATTAGCTACCCTTCTATACTTTTTGAGAAATGGCACCCTCAAGTTCATCAAGGAAAAAGCGCAACAAAAAAGTCTCTATTGAATCGGATGTTATCACTGAAGATAGGATCAGTAATTTGCCAAACTTAATCCTCTGTTCCATTCTTTCTTTTCTTCCAACACTACATTCTGTTCGAACAAATCTTTCATAAAAGAACATGGAAACTTCTTTGGACTTAAGTCCCTACTATTAGTTTGAATTCTTTATGTGAAAATGAGATTTGTTACATAACAATAGACACATGGGTAAGCGTATTGAAAAATTGTTAACAAGATTTTTATTCATCATAATGCTCCTTTACTTGACAATTTTTATCTCTTTTTAGGAGAAAAATTTTATTGCATTCTATTTTGATTCATGGATCAGTGTTGCTTTTGTTAAAAATCTTAGGCATCTTGAACTTGGTACTTTATGTCTTAAATTTACAATTAAAGTGCCTGAAAACCTCTTTGTCTGGCAAACCTTGGAGTTTCTATTATTGTTCATCTTACAAGTCAAGATCCGTGGACAAGTTTGTCTTCCAAAACTTAGTACCCTTATTCTTGATTTAGTGTCTTTTGAAAATAATGATAAATATTTTATTAAGCTCGTAGATGGTTCCCCAAAGCTTAAAACCTTGTCTCTTGGAAGTTTTTGTGATGAGTTGGATTCATTTTTAGTATCTTCTCCTTCATTAAAAAAGTTTGACATAACGTTTGATAAGTATTGTGATTTAGTGGAGTTAGAAATAAATGTTCCTTCACTTGAGTAACTCAATATATCAAATCGCTTCAGACATTAACTCATATAAACAACCTACCCTTACTACAAGAATTCAACAGATCACCGACTGACATTTTGATTGGTAATTGGTCGCTAAAAGCCATTTACCGTTCGATTTGGCCAGTCGCTATATTTTGGTTGGTAACTAGCTGTGACAGAATAAAACGTAGGTCGATAACTGTTTCTGACCGAATATTTGGAGTTACCGACTAAAGTTTCAGTCGATAACTTTATTTTTCTTAATTAAAAAATGTAAATTAAATATTAAGTTATCTACTGATTATTCGTAGTTATCAATCCAAAAATTCAGTCAGTATGGCTACTTACCAATTGATAATTTAACTGATTCTTTTTTAAAAAACTAATTATTTTCCGACCAAAGAGGGGTCCGTGTCAGTCGGTAACTTTGTATTTTTTTTAAAAAAAAATATTTTATTTATAATTATAAATATCCACATGAAATTAAAAACCAACAACAGCCATAAACAAACAATATAAAATTAACAAAAATGTTGATAATACAATCAACTAAAACGTCTAGAATACATATGTAAGTATATATCAAAAAGTCTAAAATACATAATATAATATCAAATATATTAAAAATACATAACAAATATATCATAAAATCTAGGTAAGTGGAGGTGGGCTAATCGGTCAGTGGCTAAGATATGGTATCGTCATCCGGCGGTAGGAAAGGAGGGAAGAGAGCAGGTACTGAATCCAGCTGCACTCCACACTGAGAGGCAAATGAGGTCATGAAGCTAGCGAACTTGTCATATGCCTACTGCATGTATATCCATAACCTCCTCTCCCTCTCAATACAAAACTCGTGGACTGCAGCAAAAGATACCAAAGGAACCGATGATGAGTTGTTGCTGCCTCCCCGGCACTCTGCAGTGATGGCTGCAAACTGTGAGTCGAAGTAGATATGGCCCTTGTTGCTGCCACCAGAAGCCTCAAACATCAACTACTTGTCAGTCAAAATGGGCGAGCAGGTCTCAATATGAAGCCGTTTCGCGTTCGCCTTCAGCTCCTGATATTTGGCCTACAAAAAAGATATTAATAAGTTAGTGTTAAGCAATATACAATAAGCATAGAGTTATATAAACGATAATATGAGAATTGGTTTAAAACTATTAAAGAACCTCATCTAAAACTTGTTAGATCTTATATCAACCACTGTCCCTTCTGTTGATGTATCAGGACATACAGGTCTGATACTGCAAAGGCCTCTCCCCTTTTTTCTGGCTGCAAACATAAATGAGATTTCAAATATAAAGGTAATTAAAAAAACTTACAAGCTATAAGAAAATATGGTTTTAAGTTAAAAAAAAAAAAAAAAAAAAGCTGCTAATAATTAAATATGGAAACGAAATTAACTTATCCACTTAATGAAAGACCTAGCAATGCCGGTGTTCTTGCCACGGCCCTGTAGACGGTTCTATCGTGCCACCTCCCACTTCTCCTTGTATGTCTCCGAGCCCCATATATCATAGAGACTCGTGTAGTGTGCGGTAGTCATCCAGTCGGGTTGATACCCGTGAACTTGCACCTCGAACATCAAGTTTTTGTATCGTGATGAAGCCCATTTCTTCAAGTATCCCGAATGCCCTACAAGAAAAACTGCATGTAGAGGCGTTTATAAACACCCTAATAGACAGTTTTATGGCGTTTAGCTATTAGCGGCATTTATTTTAAACATCGCATGTGTCGATGCCTTAATAGTTCTTTGGCGTTTATAAACGCCTCAATAGATATGCCTTTAAAAATTTTATATTAAGGCATTTGTTAATGACGACTTAAACTTCTTTAATGACGTTTAGATATGCCTCTATGCTTTTATTCAATTTATGAATTTTTGAATACTTTTATTCAATTTATGAATTTTTGAAGTATATTGACGCATAAAAACGCCTTTAAAAGTGTTTTTCAATTTTTTTTTCCTTAATAAATGTCCTTAAAAGTCTATGTAAATGCTTTTGTAAGAAAAAAACAGAGAAGAAATCAATCATTATCGAGTCCTCTGCATATTTGTTGATATTTATTGATGATAATTGTTAGCACGGAATGGGAGGGTCCCTAGTTTGAAGATTTTCTAATATGAACGATGGGGTCGTCCTTCCCGCCCTCACCTTCATGATACGATATTATTACCAAAGGGCAAAGTTTTCATTTTTTTTAAACTTTAGCATCCGTTTGACGTTCAAATAGAGAGATTATAAACTATGATAATTCAACGATTTTACAGACTGAAAATCAAGTCTCAATGCACACAAAGAGCCACTCACATTGGAAAATTTGAATAAATATAATATTATGATGTGAAGATTGAAGTCCAACGCCTAGTTTAAATCTATCTTTCTAATGATGTGAAGAAACGCTCGTGGTTAAATTCTATTTCTCAAACAATTCAGTCCAAATCAGTAAAGATCTCTTTAATTCTCAATTCTCGAATCCCATCCTCAAATATTCAAAAAGAAAAGTAAGAAAAGATGAACTGAATGAACAATTTTATTTTATGCAGAATTGTCTCCCTCAAATTGTCCAAATAGAAAACTACATAAGAAACATCTCAACTTTATTGATCGATCAAGAAAGGAACTTGCAATAATATCTTTCCTTCCTTCCTTTTTCTTCCTATACCCAAAAAGGATAAACATTTCTTTCTTCCTGTCCCTCAATATCTTCTATCATCATCCTCTCTATACTCTCACCCTAAGCTTTCAAACATAGTAAACACAACCACAACTTGGTAAAACAAATAAGCGCACCGCCAATATGTTATGTGGGAGGTAATCATACAAAACCATTAGTATAAAAAACATGTTAAACACAACAAAAACGGAATTAACTTTTGCATCTCGTTTTCTCAGTGGAAACCTCCAAAACATAAACAAATTCAATCACCAATGCAAACAAATCTGAGGAGGAACATAAATTTACCAAGAAAATGTTATATTTGGTTCTTTTACAACATGAAGGCTCATATATTTTTTCATCCCCATTCCAAAACAGGGGAGGAATCTTTCTTTAGATGCAAATTCTCTACCTAAAAGGAATAAGGAATCATCCATCATCTAATCATGTAACTAACCAGAAGTGTAACCCCACCAGGCACAATATTCCCATTCACTGCCACTGCCAGCCTATTATGGGTGGCAATGCTCAATGCAAGTTTATAGTACTAAGAGTCCCTAGTATCAACAATCTTGCTGGAAACAAAAGTACCACAAGCAAATGCATGTGCTGAGAAGCAACTAGAGTACTAAACCTCTTTAAGGATTGCTTCCCAGTCTGGAAGATGCCAGAGAAATTGAACTGGACTTGTCTAATATTTTGGAATGCCACGGGCCTTCCCACCGTGATACTAGCATTCACCCCTTTGGAAGCAGCCACGAGTGGCCACCACACTTTACGTCTGTGTTGTCTCCTTGCTTTCCTCAAGCTGTGGAGCTCTTTGCGAATCACATTTCGTACAGATTTCATGTAAGAGTTCATGTCATGATCCCTTTGAATGGTTCCTCCAGTACCATATGCACCGCGATCACTCAAGATTTCGAGTGGGTGTGGCGAGTTTAAGAACACAGCTTGTGCAGCATGAAATTGCTTTTTTGCCTCTTTGACATCTGATACTGGACAGCTCAAAAGATACAGACCACTTCCTGAAGGAAGAAGGTCGTGCTTTGGCGAAAATTTTTCATCTGGTTGAAGAATTAGGAAATCCCCCATTGGGGCATATAGCAAATTCTGTTGACAAGAGAAAACATGAAAGCTCAGAAAAATGTCATAAAAATAACATCCCAAATCAAAGGAACTCTAGAAAAGATGCAAAGATGTTACCTGGTTATTGAGACATGGAAGAGATCGGAAGTTCCCATTCACAGCCTTTAAAAATTCTGCTACGTGATTGGGATAGTGGCAAGAGAAAGCCCGAGGCACAATGTCACGGTGCATGGTAATTGATTTGACATGACTTTGTGGTAATCCAAGCTTGAGAAGGAGTCGATCCCCCCCACACATAACAGCGGGTGCTCCAAAAGTAATAACAGGAAGTAAAGATGACGAGGGGACTTCTCCCCTTATCAGCAACATAAGATTTATAAGCAAAGATAAGCTGCCACCAAGAGAGTGGCCAGTGAAGCGAAAAGTAGCACGCTTGCCATAAGATTTCATATGTGCACGAACTTCAGGCAACATCTGTTCGAACATACCCTTGGCAGCCTCGTATATACCTCGATGCACAAGTACATCTAGTCCCTGAACAGAAGCATTGTATCAGAATTTATCCTGCTTGCTAATGAACTTAACAAATAAAGAGGTCACAAAATAATTCCCTGAAAACGCCAGAATTGAACACCAAGACAAGCTCAAATCTTAGCTCTAAAAAGCAGGAACACAGAAGACCTTCACACATTTCCCCCCACCAAAATAAATCGCACAAAAAACTAATAAGTACGTGTATTACCTCAAACTCAATGGGCTCAAAGAGTAGATTGGCTTGCCATGATGCTAATGACTCAGACCCCTGCAGGTGACAAATAAAATGTAGTTTAAAAACCAAACTAACCACTTACTACAGCTGATAGATAATCGGACATACTTTCCAACGAAAGAGCATAAAAAACATAACATTTCATACACAGACGAGCAGTATTACTCCAGATGGGGAAATTATGTATTAGAAAGGGCTACAGATATTTGATGTAAGGAAGTTAAGTAAGTACCTGAATGACAAAGAATCTTGTTCCGCTCTGATCATCATCACAGACAAACCATTCACATGGAGATGAATGTTTTGAGTTTAGATCATCTGCAACAGCTTGTTTCACTTCTTCTTTAGCAGCAACTACGGCAGTGACTGAGTCAGTGGTTGCCATTAATGAAGCCACATCTTCATTCGTCATCTTTTCGGTTTCCATACTTCCATAGCTAAGAGGTAAATCTTCGTCCACAGTTGATTTTGAGAATACAAACGGAAGGATACTTTTCGTGTGAGAATGCAAATAAGAAGCAGCCGAGGCAGCAATTTGATAAGCAGCAGCTGCACTTATTCTGTTCCCCTTGTTGATCTCTTCACATTGTACTTGCTCCCCTTGTTGATCTCCAGATTCTTGAGCTTCTAATGATGAGGTCTCTTTAGTTTCTTCAGCTGATTCTCTTTTCTTTTCTTCTTGCTGTTTTTTAGATGATGCATTCTCTTCTTTTTGTTGATTCTCAGCTGATAATGCTCTCTCTTTATCAGCCTTTAGTGCCTGTTCTTTATTTTCAAATGACGAAGTCACGAAGCGCAGTCCATGATACCTTAGAAGGTTTGCTGGCTACACAGAGAGGAATATAAAGAAATGACATTAGGTAAAGGAACCAACTTTCTCCGGACCAAAGTAGTTATCACAATCCACAGAAACAATTAATTAGTTGAAACGTATACAAAAAGGAAGCAAATAGGCAAAATACACAAGATTAATTAAGAATTCCTTTAGCTGCTGAAGAGTTAAAAAGTGCAAAATTATGAACCTCTTGTTCTTCACCTCTCCTTCACAAATGAAATTATCCACTTGGCACTATTTAATCCAGAAAATAAGAAACATGCCAATTGAGACTCTCAACTCTGTCCCACTAACAATAAAAAACAGATTTTGAGTGGATAGAAGATAATTGTAGCAGAAGGGTCTGAAGAATTTAAGCTGATTTCAGGGCAAAAGACATCTACCTTAATATGAAAACTCCAAAAACAGATCCAAATATTTTTCAGCATGAAAGAGATGATCTTTGAAAATTATCCAAACAGCAAAAAAAGTAAAGTTCTAGCTGGGAATTACCTTGATCTGAGGTATCGAATAAGCTAAATTTCCCAAAAATGACATCCGAGCATATAATCTAGCTTCCGTCAATGACACCTTTTGAAGCAGCTTTGAAAATGAATCTCTATCAAACTCCAAACTTTCGTCATTACCATCATCAATCTTGCAAACATCACAATCTTCATCACCATTATTATTACATTCTTCCCTACTCTGCTGTTGATGATTGGAAATCTCCTCTTTTTCTTCAACGGCGGCCGCTTTGATCTGTTCTTCTTGCTTCCATAGGGACTTAACGTGCAAAATCTTCAATACCCAACTCCCATCCTGTTCTCGATTTTCATCATACATTCTTTCTTCCTCCTTATCCTCTTTTTCGTCCACCAGAACGGCGGCGTCTTCAACAGCTATTGCTGCATCGTACCTGTTTTTCCCTCCTCTTGGCCAAAGAGATCTAAGCGGGTACCTAAAAGAGAAACCCCAGGGAGAATTCTTCTGCGGCGAAGAAACCGATGGCTTCTCCACCGAAATCGGCGTCGACGAACGACCTACTGCGGCAGCATTAATTTGAGAAGGATGACTTGTACGGACCTCTAAGCTTCCAACTCCAGCCACCGTGATCGGCGGCGCAATCCCATTAATCCCCGCCTTAAAAAATAAACTATCCATGGGGGGTTCTCTTTGTTTTTCACAAAAATTTCTCCTTTTGATTTCTTCTTTGCAGCAGCTGCTACCAGAATAAGGTGAAATCCAAGATTGTGGGAAGAAGGAGGCTAACGTGCCCCGAAATGTTTGAAATTTGAGTAGTTTTTGTCGTCGATTGTTGCTAAAAGATTGCCAAATTATAGAGAAGAGGAAAACTAAATAATGAAGAAAGCCTTCTTCTTTCTTGTTGGTTGAATTGAATTGAATTGATATTTTTTGGAAAAGTTGAGAGACGGGGGAGACGATGAAGGTTTCTTCCTTGTTGGGCTTTATGAATTATGAACCCAAATAATTAGGTGGCCAACCTTCTTTTTCCTTCTCCTATTTATACTAACTTCTTCCCACATTTTTATGAAATTAGGTCTTTTTTTCTTTTTAGCTTCTCATCATTTTTTCTAATTTTCTATTATATTTTTCATATTTTTAATCAAATTTCTAGTATTTTTGGTTCATATTTGTCTTATTTTCTTGAATTTCTTTAACTATTATTTCTTCCCTTTCAATTTAACTATCATCCTAAAATATAAATTATATCTAAATATTTAGTCAAATTTACTATTCTAATAATATTAAATTAATACTTTCTTAATTTATTAATATAAATTTAATTCACGAATAAAATATTAATAACTAGAATTTTTAACGGATCTTAAAACTCTAAAAATTTAATTTTAAAGAATCTCTTAAGATAGTTATTCAAAAATAATTTTCTTACCTTTCAAAATAAAAATATATTCAATAAACAATCAGATTTGAAAATAATATAAACTAAAAGTTTTTTATTTTAAATCTTGGAAATGAGAACATTCATAAACAATTAATCACACAATTAGTTATAATCGGAATAGAAAATTGAAAGTCAAAATATTTATCTAATAGAAATGTAGCTTCATGAAATTGGTGTTGAAGAGGACAAAACTATCTTGAAAGTTAAGATTAGGGTGTAATCAGCAGTATTTTGTGTTCTTCAACTATTTAATATTCACATGTATTCTCGGAATATTACAGCTAATAAAGAAATTCCTTTTATCATAATTTTGTTTTTCTTTTTTCTATATTTTGCATTTTTTGTAAATAAGGAAATTACATATGTGCCATTGAGAAAAGCGTGTGGAAAGAGGAGAGGGTCCCACCAGAATGCAGATGTTTCAAAAACTACTCAACTGGGATATCATATCAGCATGAGCGCCACGTCAATTTGGGCACGGATCAACTACACAGAGTAACATGACGTGTTCTTAAAAGGCCTCAGCCTTGTCATCCTTCTGCCCAAATCTATTACACACCCGTCCATATCAATCCACGTGTCCGTTGATATAGCCAATTAGCTTACTTGTAAATATCCAAATTAAAGTTTCTTGGATAAAATAATCTCTTAATTAAACAAGAAGAGAAAAGGAAATAATATACGTTTTTTTACTAAATTTTTTAAAGGTGGAGATGGCATCCAAATTTGTAGTACAGAGGAAATAAACTGAAGAAAAACGTTATAGTTATTTATGTAATGGCATCCTTTGTTGTTTTTACCAGTGAAAGGTGCCCTCAAACATGGAAATCGTGCCCTTATCCTACTTCGGAATCACAAGTTTTCCCTCTCAATGCACATCACATCACAAATTTTATTTAAACAAACTTGGTTGGGGGTGGCTGCTACCTTCTAATTAGAAGTTGTTTGAAAATGAAAATATCAGTTTAGCTAATACTTAGCTCTACAAATGACAGACCGACCTAATACAAATGGTGATTAATATTAATGAGATACTTCATACAAAAGAAAAAATATATATAATTTCTTCATCTATTATCATGTCTAAAGTCTTATATAAATTACAAAAGTTGAAAACTGTCAATTAAGATTAAAACTTCCACTCTTCTTTTTTAAAATGTATTCTCCTACATGTAGTAAAAGCAAAAGATATTTATGGTGACAAATCCTGACTTACTTCGCTTACGTTAGTATAGGCCAGGGCATGGCCTCGCTGAGGGTTTACATTAGTAAGGCATGGCCTTGCAGAGAGTAGTAGTACGATTCTAATCATCTGTAATATTTCCGGGCAAAACCAACGTTGGTCTTTCCATTAACTCAGATCGTACCAAGCCAAGAAAGAAAGACAAACACAGTTTGGTACTTGCAGTAGAATACCGAAATAACTGAGACACAGAAACAGAAACTATAAACCCAATTAAATGTCATAACTATATATCGTTTCAATTAGTCCGAGAGAGTACAATACAATTCTATCAGAATGAAGCTGTGTGAGCATCAGTGCTGCATTTTCATATTTTTCTCCAGCACAACAGCTCTCTAGCTCTAATACTCTTGCCTGAAAATCCAATATAACCTAATCATACCTCACGATAGCCCCGACAAAAAGAGGCCCCCCCAGCACACAAGGTTGGAGAGAAGTTAACAGGAAGAAATATTTTCCATACAACGTAATACTCCTCTACTTAAAGGGCCAAAGAATGCCATTATCTACTTGTGAAAACCTTATGTTACATTTAAAGGATTGCAACGAGGAATAACTTCAGATTATGAACTCGAATATCTCAACCCAGGATTGCCTTGATCTTGGTCTTTTGGTCCTCTGTTAGTGAAGTTGGGAATAATACCTCAAATGTGACATACAAATCACCCTTCTTGTTGCTAAAGTGAAGAGGCATTCCTTCTCCTTTAAACTTCCTCACTTCCTTGGGCCTTGTGATTCCCTGAGTGGTAAGAAGAACATCACAAAACACATTACTCTTTAGCTACCGGAAACAAGAAGGAACAGCAGTAGCTAGTAGTTCATCCACAACTGACTGACACCTTATACTCACCTTTGAACCAATATCAACCAAATGGTCATCAAGGTGTTTAATGGTTTTCTCAAAGCCAACAAGAGCTTGCACCTGAAAATTCAAGAAAACAGATCAATAAGGATCTCTACAAGAGAGGAAAGAGCATAATAAAACAAAGAAGATTAGATGGGAGTAGCACACGGATAATCAGTGAAGTACACGAAGTTACAAGTGAGATTATCATCCTACATCAGAAAAAGTAAATGGGATCCATAGTTTACATTGACATGCCCCCCATTACTTGTTGGACATGAAACGACAATTGCAACCAAGACAACGGAAAAAAGGAAAGAAAAACAACTTCAATACAGCAAGTTGCAACTAAGAATTACCAGGGTTATAGTGATAGTTGTATGGAGATCATTGCCTTCCCTCCTGAATCGATCATGAGGTGCTGTATGGATGCGGAACTGTCCAAAAGTAAGATTCATGAGAATGATCAACAGATATAATGTATTAGCAATAGAAGGTGAAGGTGGCAGCATCTAACCCTAAGATCTCCAGCTTCCCCGTCAATTATAGGTTCCCCGTCTTCATAAAAGACCACTTCCTGCAAAAGAGAAAAACAGTAAATATTTGTCTGAATTTATAATAAAAACTTTTAAAGTTTGGAAAACAATAATTTACGTTTTTAACTGAGTAATTTTTGCAGTACTACTAAGATGCATATATTAAGCTAGTTTTGGGCAACCAAACATAGTACTATCCTGATTTATGTTCAGAAATTCATCACTGGACCTACGATACACAATTCTCCTGATCAGAAATAAAACTTCAGCTATACAACATGAGTAATTTTTCTAGAGGACCCTTTATCTGTAGAAGAAAAAAAGTGCCGGTAGAGATTTATAATGATAACCATGTGATTAAGTTTGGAACTTGCTAATACAACTTGGTTCACACCCAAAAGTCAAATTCCAATTCATAAGTTTCCTATGCAAATTCAATGGAAGACCAATCCCAGAAACTCATTAGGACTTGACAACAAAGTTCAGCAGACCTGAAAAATAGCAAAAAAGCTGGAAAGATAAGAGAATCCCTTAAGAAGGAATTGATATAGGCTACCACATGGAGAAAATATCCCTATTTTCCCTTCCCTCAATTTCATGGTTTCTTTCACCATTTTCAGAACTGGATATAATTTCAAGACCTCTTAATATCTACATATTTATAACTAAATATATATATATATAGAAAATTACTTTACATTGGCTAATTCAAAGCACTTCCGAATGGTATAGCTTTTAAACATCAAAGTGCGGACATCCTTTGTAAATTGGTTACCAAGGTTGGGCAGGATATGCAAGCATCTTGAAAAACCAGGAGATAAGAGCAGGGAACTTCCAATTTTATTACATTATCTTGTCATTACGAACACTTTTAAAATGAAGAAGATTACCTGCCCGTCTTGCATTCCCTTCTCAATATCCACGGTAACAAAATAGCCCTCCCTTTCATACTTTACATTGGGGCATTGTTCACAGACCTGAAAATATTAGGAAGACTAGCATTACATTCATACACTAGATAGATTGATAATTACTAATTAAAACAGGCTAGGAGAGACTATTTCCACAGGTTTTTATGGTTCAACAGTTAGCATACCTGCTCAGTCATCTGCTGAAACATTCCAGGACCAATTTGCTTGTGATAGACTTCATTCCGGCAGTTACAACGTCTCTTACCAGGGGCTGGTTTTATAACATTTTTCTCCCTCCAGACCTAAAATTTCAATTAGAACTCAATAAGCAGAAGGCAACACAAGGCAAGCACTGCGATACGATTTTTATTACTGGCAGGTTACCACAGAGAACAAAGATTTAAGCGAAGCTTACAAAAGCCTTTGAAGGCAGTCATAGGAAAGCCTACAAGAAGAAATTACCTTCAAGGAACCGCCCATGTAGAGATCTTCTAGTGATGCATCCAATTCAACAATCACATCATCTCCTTTGACTATTTTCTCCTCTTCTTCCATGGGGCCACCACCAAAGAACCTAGAAAACATCCAAAGTTCTCATGAAATACTGGGTGCATATCTAAGAACTGAAATAAAGATGTCATGCTCAGCAGAGTTCTTTACTGAATGAAAATAATAAGAAACCATGTTATGCATATAAAAGGAATATTTGCAAATGTCTTAACTGTTGAGAAGTCTAATGCAAAATGCTTTGATTGAAGGACAACAAAGGGAACCAATAAGTCAAAGGAAAGGAAATAAAACACGGATATGAATTTTCATCTCAGACATAAAACTCATATTTCTGAAGAAGCTGCACGTGTTCATTTTACAAGCCAAGGGGGAATACTACATCGTACAACGATTTGACAGCATTAGTAAGCAAAAGTCCAAGAAATAAATGCAATCTATCTACCATTCGTAGCAGATTAGTTGTTTGATTTCTTAACAGGCAAAGACATCAATTAGTAGAATTGAGGGGCTAATACAACCTTCATTTCTTTGTCTCAGTCAACCTGGAAATGTTTATGCCTAAATAACTCATCAATCTGACATACATAAGTAACTGATCCTGTAAGTTTCTTATCTAACTCAAATCTCCAAGCTTATTCTTTGAGAAGCTTTCAACACCCTAAAACAAAAACTCACTTCCTTTATAAAACAAATTCTTAGCACTATACTTGAATGTATTAGTTATTTGTTGCAACACTGGCTAAAGTGACTAACATATCAGAAGGAGCTAGTTTATTTTAATAAACAATTGCAAAATAACAGTCATCCAATGGGACTTAGTCCACACAGAACAATGCCTAACGTAATTTCCATATCATTGTAGACTTCTAGTTACACACACCCACATATGTGAATTACTCCATAGCCATGGATTTGAATCCGTAAAGAGAAACTAAAGCAATAAACACCAAGGGAAGGAATATGAAACTAACTGGCTAAATATATCTTGAATGTTCATTCCAGCTCCTCTACCACCACTAGCAGCATGCTGCTTCAGACCTTCTTCACCATATCTATCGTAAATATTCCTCTTCTCACTATCCGATAGCACTTCATAAGCTGAGGATCCAACAAAGTAAAAGTGAATAACCAAATAAAAAATATAAAACAAACGATTGAAATCCGTTTTGCTGGTTTCTTATTTTCTTTTTCATCGAATAAAATCACACGCAGGAAAATATTGAACAAACCATTATTAATTTCAGCAAATTTCTTGTTAGCCTCTTCATTCCCTTGGTTTTTATCAGGATGATACTTCAAAGCAAGCTTCCGGTAGGCTCTCTTTATCTGTTCGTCGGAAGCACTTTTCGGAACTTGCAGAATATCATAATAACTCTTCCTGAAAACATTAAAAAAAAGAAAATGAATCAGAAACAGCACATGCATCAAATCCTACTCATCTACAGATTCATCAGAAAGAACAATGAAGCTGTGTTACGTACGCTGCAATGGAGATTATCAAACAACATAAAAAGCATATTATGAACAAAAGTTTCCCTCTCCGTTGCGCCATTTTTTGACTGGCACAGCTATTGAATTCCGAAACAAAATCTCAAATGAGTACCGGTTTACTCTTTCCCTCGAAATCAAAATCAGAATCGAGGGTTTCGATATCTGACCTAACGATTCAGGGAGGAGATCAATCTTAGATTTTGCCGGTAATCAGAAAATTGGCTGTATGGTTTCCCTCTCACTCTGAAATCTAAGAGCCTCTTCTAATTTTTTTTTTTTTTTTCGAACGAGGAAGTATTCTACGAATGACTTCGGCAACGTGTTCTTGCAGGTACCGACCAATCAGAGAACGCTCTCAGTTGTTCTGGCCAATGATTGCTCGCCACGTCTGCAGACACTATGCATTTTTCCCTTTGTGCGGGTTTTCGAGTCATTTTCCCTTAAACCTAAAAAAGAAAAAAAAAAAGAAAAGAAGTAATTTTTCCAACAAATTTTAGTGCCCCGTCAGGCCCAAATGAAACTCCAATGGCCCAAGCTATGGAGAAATGAGAATAGTAAGGAAATGCCCATCTAGTTTGGGCTTACTACAACCTCCCAGACATTTATGAAAGAGTAGAGCCCAGAATAGAAGACGAGTAGCCCAATTAAATTTGCTGTGGGCTCATATGGGCCGAAATACCTAGAGAATACATTCCCGGGAATGTAATCTTATCAAAAAATTTTAAATTTAATTATTTGGATGGAAAAGTTATAAATAAATAGATGTTTTTATTTAGTAAAAATACTATTTTTTTAAAGGAAAAGGAGAATATATCAAGAACAGAATAGTAGTATGTCCGACTGACAATAATAATTACTGAAAATTAAAAATATCATTTACTGTCATAATAAAATAAAATATCATAATATATAACAGGAAGAGATATTAACTATTATTCATATATTATTTTCACTTTTCTCTTTATAATCATAAATTTTTATTTTATCCTTTTTAGTGACGAACTATGATTTTATATTATTTTAGTCATGAACTATTTTTACTTTTTTCTTTATAACCATAAATTATTTTTGACATCTCATATTGATCATATTTGAGGGTAAAAAATAGTTTATGGCTGTAAAGAAAAAAGTAAACATTTTAATGTCTAAAAAAGATAAAAATAAAAGTTTGTAGCTATAAATAAAAAAACAAAATAGTTAATAACTAGAAAAGATAAAATTATATTTATTGTTATAAAAAAATAAGTTTTTTTTAAAGGTTTATAGTCAATATCTTATTACGTTGATCGGAAATATAAGTTTTTTTACTCAAAATTAAATTGTTAAAATTATAAATATTTTTTCATATTCCAACCTCTTTAATTCATTTATAATATCATCTTCATCATCTCCTTGTCTTTACTTATTTATTAAAAGATAAAATAAATATCTTGTATTTATATAAAAGATTGTATTATTTTTTAATCTTTAATTTACATGCAAAATCGAAATTATAATAGGGGAGGGTAATAGATAGGGGAACAATCTGAAATTAATACCTAAGCACGAGCATCAGTACTGTCTAGGGTCCAATGTCCCAACTATAGTTGTGGCTCAATTACTACCATTAGAACACTCCAAAATAGGTATTAAGAAAAAAAAGCAAAAGAAAAGAAAATACATACCCCTTAAAATAGGTATATTTGGAATGCATCTTTTGTTGATAGATTTTTCTTTTCTTTCGAGAAAAAAATGCAAGATTTTATTTTTGCAACGATCTTAAAATAAGAGGGGTTTTTTTGGAAAAAACAATTCAAGTACGTAAAAATAATAAGAATCTTATATAAAAAATATGATAAGTTAGAATTTCATGTTTTTTATTATATTATATTATTTATTATGATTTAATAAGTTTATTACTTCTTAACGATTATTACTAATGAAGTATTAAACAATTTTTAATGATTTATTCATTTATATGTATGATTTTCAAGATTCCCGAGCGATTAGTAATTATGTCGTTATAAGAAATTTGTCCTAACAAAAACTTGTGTGTTGTTATAATGGTACAATGGCATTGCACAGGCAATGGCAAATTATACGGTTCATATCATCTGTATTATTTTTTATTTTATATATTACTTTATATTTTAATATATTTTATTAATAAATTTTATTAAAAATAAATTATAAATGGAAAAATATAAATTTTAAAAATAAAATATATTATAAAAAAAATGAGTGAGTAATACAAAAAATAACACATATGATCTTGAGGATGCTAATAAAACGGATGTAACGGAATACTCAACCCATTGCCTTTGCCACCCCTAATCGCAACCAGGCGCCAATACCCGGGATCGTTGATACGTCCCAATCATGCACAGTTCATATAATTCCATGATTTTCCCTTAGAAATAAACGATTTCTTTATTTATTAATGCTTTTGACAAATTAAAAGAAAATATCCCCCACGTAAAAAAAATCTTTGGATGAATTATCTCTCCATACACTAGTCCAAATGTGATTGGATAATTCATGTATTTCTTCCATGCGTAAATATAACTCTTTAGAGTTATATGAATTATGATTACAACTGCAACTTAAATTATTCCTGTTTCTTTTTCTTTTCCTGAATAACATTTATTTATTTTCATACTTTATAGGGAAAGCTCAGGTTTCAGCCCAAGGACCAGCCAGTCTAACTCACCCTACTCAACCATTTCCCCCATCTCAACTTTTAATATTCTTTTTACGAGGAATTAACATTGTCCCATTATAATAGTTTAATAAAGAAAAATAAAAGATACATATATATATATATATCTATGTTTGTCCACTTGTTGATACAAGTATTTCTATGCAAAAATGATATTTCTATTCTCATTGCATCAATATAATTGGTTTAGTATTGATATCTTTTATCACTATTTTTTTTAAAACACTCCTTATAGTACGTTTATAATATTTTTTTTTAATTTAAATTTCATCTTCCATCAACCTTAAATTATTTTTATTTTTCTGTTTATATTATAAATTCTTATTTTAATTGTTTAAAATGAAAAAAATTATTTTATCTTTTTTAATTATGAATTTTTGTTAATAATTTAATGATTTCATAGTAACATTCAGTGTATTTTTTTCTACGCTTTTATAACTAAATTTACAGGATTTAATTATTTTTACCATTCTATTGGAGTGAAAATACGTTGAATTTCATTGTGAAATATTTAAATTGCTATATATGCAATGCGAAAATAGTTCATATCCATATAAAGATAAATTAAAAATTTATTCATATATATAAACAGAAAAATAAGGAAATAATTTAAGGATATGTATAACTAATTTTTATTTTTATAATTTAAAATTCATATTAATTTATGTAGAATTTATCAGCAAAAATGTTAGAAAATAGAGTATGTCATAAAATAGATGTAATAAAGGAAGTTGAACGGTTTTTTAGTCTATATGATTCTAGATTTTCTTTGTTTCGTAGGAACAACACGGGCCAACTGCTACCAATAATATATATATTATGGGCAGCCCTGTAATTTAAGAGACCTCCTAAAATATAAATTCCTGCCTAAATAGAACTAATTAGAGCCTTCAAGTTTTATTATACCTATGAGAGCCTTCAATTAAGCATTTTATCGTGTTTTAAAGGGAACTTCATAACTAAACTTCAACATGTATAATTATTGGTTAGGTATTGGTTGAAAATTTGTTCTTCAATATGACACTGACCAAACAAAACATTTTCAATTACGTATTAAATTGTTGCGTTAAGTAACACTTTAGTGATAAAAACATCACTTATTAGTCGGAAGTTTTTAAATTTCAATAACATTTTATCTAACAATATATAGAAAAATTTTGTCTTTAGTCGTTAAAACTCTTTACGAGTTTAAGTTATACTGCATTTTATTTTTTGAGCAATTAAGGTGCACTACTTGAAATTGAAATAAAAGTAGTAACATTGCAAACTCGTGTCTCCATCAAATTCGACTTTACATTTTTTTTAATAAAAAAATCAATTTTATTTATGTTATATCTTTCTTTTTTGGCTTGAATCATTTAAATTATTTTCATATACATATTGGCGGAAGGTGGTCAACCACCATCTCTTTCACCGCCGGAAAATTGTCATAGAGTTATTATAATAGGGGTCGAATTTTGATTGGAGGGGAGAGAGGGAAATCGGCGAATTCTGTTTGCAAGTACTTATGATTAGTTAGAAAATTATGAAAAATAATTAATGTATACTTTTTTTTTTGCTAAATTTAAAATTGTTTAGACAATCTTTATGCTTGAAAAGTGTCCATTATATAGATTGATTTATAGTGTAATTTCACCTCCCATCATTCTAATCATAGTTTCGCCCAAGTGTATACGAAAGTAATACGGATAATTTTATTGTCAATTTTTTATGCAGAGTTCATTCAAGATCTTCAATAGCCACTGGCATATGGAGATATAAGTATTCAATAAGAGCTCGCATGAGTGTAGCTCAATTGGTTTTGGCTATAAAGTTGGTAACAAAGAGCAAGATTCAAATATTGACAGCAACAATATAAGAATTTCAACATTTCTAATGAATGATTTCTTGTGTGTACTAGGATTTGACCTCTAATTTGCAGGACTGTTGAATCTCTCTAATTTATATATTTTATCTAAGCGTTGTGCAATCTAATAAGGATCATGAAGACAATAAATTTTACTATTTGGTAAGAAGAAGAAAAAGAAGGATGCAATGCAACGGTGACTCAACACTATCCGACACAAATATGCAAGGACTATTTGAATTATTTTATTTCCTTTTCTTAAGGAACACAAGTACTATTTTTTCTTAATTTTTGTGGATTTCTCGCGAAAGAAACATAGTACTTGGATAATTTAGGACACATATAAAGTTAAAAGGAAAAAAACAAAAAAGAGAGGTAATAAGGCCAAAAAAAAAAATTAATATGTGATCGAATTCCACTATCTTAGGTGCTCGAAGAACTTAATAATTCGACAAAATTATTATAATTAAAAAATTAGAATTTTCAAATATAAATACATTAAGGACTAAATCGATAATTTATCCGTCTAGTAATACGTAAAAGAGTGAAGGGCTTGATGTGTTGGGGAAGACGGGTGCATTAATCCTCATGCAAAAGCTAGTGTTGCCCCATTTGAAAGCAATTAGTACATTGTGCTTTTATCATTTCAAAATTCTATTATGAATGAGATTAATATCGTTATTTATGAATTTCTTTATATATATTAAGTTATTCCGTTTGTTGTCGTTGATTGGTTTTTAATTATAGAGAAAGGACATAATTAGAAATATGATATAATTTAATGAAGATGAATAAAGATATGCATGAATGAGAACATAGACTTGAAAATTTTTTATTTAATAACATTAGAAAATTTTCGACTAATTTAAAAAAAATCAAAAATACAAAATTCACGATTACAATAAAATATGTTAAAAATTTGACATAAAATTATATTTAATATATCAAACTTAAAATTTTTTATTTAAAATATTATATACAAATTCGTAAGAGAAGAAAATTTCGCCATCAAGTATCTATGTAAAGGTTGAAGTTTCCATTGTTTTGACATGTTGGAAGGACAAAAAAGAAAAGAAAGGAAAGGAAAGACAAGAGAGAGAAAAGTAGGAGAGTTGGATGGAAATAATAAAAGCGAGCGAACAGCGGAGGGAGAGTTTTGTGGGCTATTAAGTATTAAGGAAGGGACCGAAAGGAAACAAGTGTGGTGGTACGAGGGATAATCAACGTGGTAGATCTAAGCCCCGTCACGAGCCTCTCGACGGTGGATACGCCACGACAAGTGTCCTTCTTTCTAGCCCTCGTGGCATCATATATCACCGCACAACTCCCTTCCTCCTCCTACGTCACTCCCTCAATCCCCAACCCCCCACTCCTCGCAATCCACTTCACTTCTCTTTATAAATTATTTCGTCCTCTTCTATGAGAAACGAGATTACATGTCATGCATGCAATAGTATCACCAACCAATAAAGTCAAACTACAGCTAATCTAAGTGAAGTGTAGAGAGAGAGAGAGAGAGAGAGAGAGAGACACCACCGCCGCGCGGCTGCCGGAAAATATGGGAAGAGCACCTTGTTGTGAGAAGGTAGGTTTGAAGAGAGGGCGTTGGACAGCGGAGGAAGATCAAATCTTGATTAATTACATTCAAGCTAATGGTGAAGGTTCTTGGAGATCCTTACCAAAGAATGCAGGTAACTAACTAGTTACAGATTTCCTTCTCATACTGATAAATTTATTTCAACAAAATTTGGTGATTTTGAAAAATATGTCTTTTCCTTATTGTAGGTTTATTAAGATGTGGGAAGAGTTGTAGATTAAGATGGATTAATTACTTGAGGTCTGATTTGAAGAGAGGCAATATTTCTTCAGAAGAAGAAGAAATAATTATCAAATTACATGCCACTCTTGGTAACAGGTATTTACTCTTAACTTGCTTACACATTGTCGGTGTACTTTGCCCTTCTTGTGCTTCTAACCGAGTCTGAATGAGTCCAACGCTGATTAATCTAAACATAATATAAAATGAAAGCAGTAGCGTTGCCTGAAATTAATTATTTGAGAGTTAAATATATATATTAAATTTTTTTGAACTAATAAAAGAGGGATATTATAATTTTCTGTCCCATTAAATTCCATCTGTTTAAAAGTACTTTTTGTTTTTGTATGTTAGTATAATTAATTTAAAGATATCACGTGTGTATGCAAACCTTATTATCTCTGTATTCAAATGAAAATTAATTCCAAAGTAATATCATTTAAAATTTAAAATACCTTCATATGTATATATATATCAATTAATTATTTATGTTCATGTTTAATTTAATTTAAAAATACTTATACTACTAAATTATTACAATGTCTTTATCACAAGTTTACATCTAACAAAAACACCAAAATTAAAATTCTTTAATTAATCCATAGAGACTACAATACTAAACTTTGATTAACAATTATGAATTAATTAAATAATGACGAAATTACTGTTATTGTCTTATTATTTAGGTGGTCATTGATTGCGGGACACTTACCAGGTAGAACAGACAATGAGATCAAGAACTATTGGAACTCTCATTTGAGCAGAAAGCTTCACAGCTATCGTAGACCGCCGCCGCCGCCGCCTCCTAACGAAACTTCACCGGCGGCAACGGATTTACCAAAGACGACCGTAAAAAAGCGACGTGGCGGTCGTACTAGTCGCGCCGCCATGAAAAAGAACAAATCCTACAACATTTTGAAAAGATCAGTTATATCATCAATTCCAGGACCACCGGCGAATGTGACGACAAAAGAGACATTGTCTACCGGATTCTTACAGGCGGCGGAAGCGCCGGCGATAGCTGCGGAAGTAATCGGAGATACCGTCACGAGCGGCGCCGGTAATTCGTACGAATTAGGTTTGGATAACGGAATTTTGAATTTTGACGATATTATGGACGTCGACGGCGATCTGGCTACGATGATATTCGACGCCGACAGAGATGCCGGGTGTGGAATAATGAGTAGTGGCGACGAGAGGACAACGTCAAGTGAAGGCGGCGGCGAGCAAGGACAAAATTGTAATTCTCCCGGTAGTAATGAGTGGGAGAATTGGCAACTGTGGGATGATTTTGATAACGGAATTGGGGAGGAATCGGGACTTTTTTCATGGCTATGGGATACGACGTCGTCCCCCGGCAACAACAACGGAGAAGGAAAATTTGAGAGTATTGATGATAAACGTGATGAAAACTCAGTTGAAAATGAAATGGACAGTGAAAAGCAAAATGCAATGCTTGCTTGGCTTCTTTCTTGAATTTCTTTTTTTTTTTTTTTTCCGTTTTTTAGTTAAAAAAAAAAAAAAAAATCCTGTAAAACGTGAGGGGGGTTTGTTGGTAAATTACATATATTTTAGTATGTTTTTGTTTGGGTTATTATGGGGCGGTTTAATTAGGAGTAGAAGGTGGGGGCCAAGCCATGAATGCTGTAATTTTGTGTTGTGTTTTGTGTATGAATTCAGCAAATTTAACGGAGACTGATGAAGTGATCTGAACAATAATAGAACATGGAGAAAGAGGAGATGGATGACAACCTGAGAAAGAAATAGACTCACGGGTTTGCCTCACCCTTGTCTTTCTTTCTTTAGCAGATGACCTTTCCGGATATTTTAGGGAGGAGATTATGTAAATATCAAATAATAATTAAAATTAACTTTAATTAGAAGATAAATTAATTCTCATATAAGGTAAACATTGAATTTTTAATTTTTCTGTTAGAAGGTCTCAAATAAGCCTTATGACTAAATATGCTCTCAATCAATTGAGTTTTATATTTGCAATCACTTCCTATATGAGATTGTTAGTCTTTTTACTCATGGACATAGTCAATCGGGCCAATTAAATATTCTATCACTACCTCATGTTCCGTCACCTATTATCTCCTTTAAAA
The DNA here is from genome assembly GCA_028651295.1 of Catharanthus roseus. Lineage (NCBI taxonomy): Eukaryota > Viridiplantae > Streptophyta > Magnoliopsida > Gentianales > Apocynaceae > Catharanthus > Catharanthus roseus. The sequence goes on from JAPQWS010000087.1 coordinate 2,323,559, forward strand.
ATTTTATTACAGAAACTTAATAAGTAATTTTGAAATTTTTATATTTAAGAGTTCAATAATTATTTGTGAAAGAAAATATGAATCTTAAAATTTAATATTTTATTTAATTCTATTTTAACAGTTTCTTATTGAGCTCGCTTTGATAATGCATGTTCATCACGGATCCATTTTCCCGACTAAACAATGCCTAAGAGTTTTTTTTTTTTTTTATCTGATATTGAAGAGTTATCAATTAATTTAAAAGAGCATTGAATCTTTAAACTACAACACTAAATAACTCGAACAGTAAAAAATTTTAAGCAAAAAATACTAGCCATTGGATCATACACCTTTACTCAACTGTGGCTAAAAGCTAGAGCCAACTTTTTCTCATTTTTGTCTGAAATGCGTTGCTTTCACTAATCGTGTTATGCTTTTGTTTCTGCCCTTCTATGGCCGTGTCCTCTCAATCTAATACCAATACTACAAGTAGGGTTATTCATTAAAAAAAAAAAATAATACTAATAAGAGTAGTTGACAAATTTATTCCTATAATTATTTATTCCGTCTAAACTTTATCTTATATATTTTATTATACTTATTTTTATTCAATAACTATTTATTCTACATGCATTTGATTCTATATATTTTATTTATTCATTTTTTGTCCAGTACCTATTTATCTTTGATATTTTTTGTTCAAAATATTTTTAGATAAATTTTAAATTGGTTGCTCAAAATATGAAAATGTTTTAATTGTGGACCTCGAGTTGTTAAATTACATAAAACATCCTTCAAAATATAAAAAACGTATCAGTCAAGTTTCTTATTTCATTTCAGTAAAGTAATAGGTAACTGTTTTATTTCTGTTGAAGGATTTTTTACAATTCCTTACGATTGAGATGGTCAATTTACACAAGTAAATTTATCAAAAAGTAATTAATTTTTATTTTGCATTGGACAACGTGTCGATAATTGGTTACCGGTTGACAGAGAATTTCAATATCGGTAGAAAAAAGTTTATATGTCGATAATTATCAATTCGAAATCGATAATAGTCTGTATCCAATTCAATAATAACTAATCGGTCAGGTATCTGTACTGTTGCTATTCATAATTTCAGAAGTTGAAGACAATAAATTTGTAAGTTTTTTATTCAAATTTTATATTTTGGCTCAAAGTGATCCAAATGAGATTGATTATTTAGAGAGTGATTATTTAAATTCTCACAAAAGTGAGGTAAGACAATTGAATTTTAATATTCGAAGTCTAAAATTAACATTTTTTTAATATTTTGAGGGCCGATTGAAATTTATCAAAAAATATTTTGGATCAAAAATATAAAAAATAAATAGTTACTAGATAAAATGAGTAAATAAAAGATATAAGAACTAAATGTGCACAGAATAATAATTATTAAATAAAAATGAGTAAAATAAAAGATATAAGATAAAATAAAGATAAAATAAATAGTTATAGAAATTAAATTGGCGAATTTCTCCACTAATAATAAATATACCCGATGCCTTCATCAGGAAGCAGATCGGGAGTATGGGGTATAATGCATATTCTTCCATTTATTCGTCTCGTGCATAAATGTACGAAAACGAAAGCCCAACAATAGTACTATTTGTCATTTTTCATTAAATATTATAATTTCTTTTTGGTATTTAAATCAAATCAAAATGACATATTTGTATAGATAATAATTTAATATCATTTCTTTACTTTTTACACACTAATTATTCAACAAATAATTAAATATTTTCTTGAGATTAATTTCTTTGGTCTCTCTCCCCATCCTTCATAATCTTCGATTTCTCTCTCTCATAATCCCCCATTTGTTTTAAAAGTAAAAGGTGATCCGTGAAAACAAAAGTGAGATTTAGAGTGAAATTCTTTTTTAAAAAAAATTAATTAAATTACTATTCAAATAGAACTTCCGGACAATAGTGTATTTGGCAAAATAAAAAAAATTTTAATTTCTTTTTAGTTTGGTATAAAAATAAAAATAAATGAAATTCTTTTAGTAGGGTATCCATCAATACATCGGTGTTCATTATGGGCCTACGGTCTGCAGATTTAGTGGGCTCCACGAAAATATTTACAAAGCCCACGTTATGCATGGAGCCCTACAAAAAAAGTTACACTTAACGGGCTTTTCATGCATTATTTTATTATTATTTTTGAATGTTGTGGATTTTTTTTAAATGATACTCTAGAGTTATCGTACATAATAGAAAGAATGGTAGAATACAAATTTTTTAAATTATAATATTATATTGATATGTGACATTAAATCATTCTCATATTCAAATTTAAAATCTCTCACTTAACATGGGAGATAATAATTCTTATGGGAGCATGGAATCACATTCCTCTGGTTTCTTTTTTGTCTGTGTTTATAGGCCTGGAAATCGATGGAACGAGAAAATTAATATTGCATTTAGTGATATGTTGTCAAATTGATTTGAAAGAACATCTATCGGTCATTTTAGAAGAAACGTTGCTCTGGGGATGGATGGAGCTACCTCTCTTCTCTACTGCCTGCTTTTATTACTTACTGGTTGGTAGCCTAGCCACCTCTCTCTAGGATCCAATAGCTTAATATAATGATAAAATATAATGTGTTTTGAGAATATTATCATAGTTGTTTTGCATAGAATGTGCTCCTTGGACTTCAACTCCAACAAATAATAGGAGAGTATTTATTGATTGACAAGAAAATAACTTCTGGAAATATGTGTTTGTTTTGATTAGCATTATAAATTTCATAAATTAAATCTCTTTATGAGTTTTTCAGATCTGTTTTTTCTTTTTGTTTATTTTATTGGTAGCTCAGTATCAAAGAGTCATCGATAGGATTAAGAATTAAAAGGTATAAGACTATCAAATAACAGTTCAAAGGCACATCATTAAACCGTCCATTAAATTACTTAAATTTAGAAACTTTCACTTAAAATGGCAAGTGAAGATATCTAAGTGTGCGATTATCCCATCAAATAAATCTGAGTAAAAAATATTCAGGTTTAAGGCAAAGTTGCAGCAGAGCCAACTTGGATGAACATATATATATATATATATATATATAGTAGCTCAGCTTCACCATCAACTTTGAAGTTGGCATTGAAAGGCATGTCTGTGAAGATGGAAAGGCATAGGACCAGCCCCAGCCCCAGCCCCAGCCCAGCTCCCTTCCCCTATTTAACGGAGGATGGCGCACTGGAATCAAACACCTCATTAACTGCTGGTTGGCATCCTACACCGCTCAAGTTAGACGTTGTTCCATTGTCAAAATTAAAATAATATAAAAATTTAATGTATTATTTAAACTTATAAATTAATATTTTTATATTTCATAATTTTAATTTTTATTCATTTAAAAATATCTTAATTTTTTACTCCCAATAAACATTTTATATTTCTTAACCCCAACATGGCTGTGCTAAAGATTAGTGGTCCCATTGCCCGCACTTAAGCTTCCGAATCTTATGCATGTTTTTGAATATCTCTTTAAATAATTTTTATTATAATTTTAAATTTTAATTATCATATATGATACATCTAACATTATTATTATATTTGATTTTTTACATTTTTATTAATGTAAAATATTTTATATGTATTACTCTATATCCACATCTATATTCCTATAACACAAGTTAGATTGGCCCTAATTTAATTAGAGTCGGAATAATACACAAGAATCTGATAAAATTGCCCAAAAAGAGATAAAATTGCTATCGAATGCGTCATTATTATTTTTCTTTTTCAAAAACGAATGCGTCATGTTACTTGGAAAAGAAGACGCATAGCCTACGCGGGAAAGGGTGTTTGCGAAGGTTCCATCAAAACGACATAGACCTCCCTTGAGCTCCATCGCGACTGTAATGACTCTCCACCTCGGTTTCTGGTTAGGCGGATGAGAATTTACAGACTTGAACCCTACAATTGATCCATTTTCCCATTAATAATGTTTCCTCATAACTGTAAATCTCGCATTTTAGTTTTCCTAGTATGTCAGAGAAGAGTTTCTTCTGAAGCAGTTTCGGTTTCTTCATCAAATACGACCTTGCTTAACGGCGAAAACCGAAGCTTCTGCCGGTAAAAATTTCGATTTTCATTTAATTGCGCGTTTGGATTATGCAATATATTTATATTTGAATATATTTTGGGAGCTAGAATCATTTCTTTTTGAATTGTTAGGATTCATTTCAGTTCTAATTGAGATATTTGGTACACTTTGAAGCCTGACGGATAAGAGGAAAATCGCAATTCAGTTAAATTAAAATAATGCTTGTAGCATATTTTAGGTTTTTTAGTTATGATATTTGATTGTTTGAGTTGATTTCACAGTTGAGCTTCAGCTATGATTTGAGAGAGAGTCAGAGTTGAACTGCCTTTAGGCTGGAGCCTGGTCATTATGTAATGAGAGAATGAGAGACTATAACTTTCTACAACTTTCACTGCTAAGGCTTCATACTGTATAATAACATGTTATGTCAAGTTTTTGAATGATTATAGGACTTTGATCTTCTTGAAGTACTGAGTAAGTAAGGGGCATGCTTGTTGAGAGTGGATGGAACTGAAATGTAAATTCAAGCATACTTGTTTGAAAGTTGATTCGTGATGGATTTGGTATAGGTTTCTCATTCTTTGCTTTTATAATTCTCACTATATGATTAATCCCTTTGGTCAATCATGATGCATGACAAGTTGTAATAAATGAGGATTGCATGACAAGTCTTTGCAACTCTCGATCAGAAGAAAAAATTCATCCTTTGTTCCTAGAATTGCTTTGATGTCTCATTTTCAGTATTCATATTCATATGTCCTTGGAATTTCTGAAAATTTTGACAATTTTATCTATCTGGAACATGTGGATGGAGCATGTAAAGCTCACTTTGATTATTGAATCAAGACGTGTTTCAAAGTACTGAATGATTCATCTGATGAACTTTTCCAGCTTCCAGTACCCAGGTTTTCAGTTCTTGAAGAGAAGAGTGCATAATTTCTCTTCTGAAGATGAATTCTCAGAATTGGGACCACCTGTGGCAGGAAATTATGCTACACAACTGAAATTGGCGACGGAAAAACCTGAACCTTTCTTGGTATTATTGAAATACAGTATTCATTATATCCTGAAAGAATTATCCGACTTAAATGTGCATTTGATTTGTTCTTTCCATATGCAACTAGGTTTTCTCATCTTTCCTTGTCTGCTTGGAAAGAAATTGACAATATCATCTATTTGTCGCAGAAAACTGATCCACTAGGCAAAGCATCAGCAAGCAGGCGTGGCTTATCGGACATTTATTTAGAGCTTCATAGAACTTCTCAATCTTCAAATGCAAAATTTCAAAACTGCCATGAAGTTGATCCTAAGGTACAGTTTATTTGTTTGCAGATTGTTTACCTAGTGTTTATTTCCTGCTATACAAACCTACTAAAGGTACATTTGGTTACTATATTAGAATTCAGAATCAAGAGTGAGAGAACTTCAAAATCATCCGCTCAATGCCATAAGGATGGTGACAATCAGAATTCAGGGCATTGGCAAAGATACTACAGATCCCATGATACATACTATCTGTAAGTCATTTGGTGCTCTAGAGGGCTTTGCGAGGGCAGACGAGGATTCTGTGGATGCTTTATTTAGAGTGACAGATGGCATTGATGCACGAGGTCTGGTGCGAAGGTAAAGATTACTCCGTTCATGCATCAAAGCTTTTGTGATTATCCTCTTTGAGGTTTAAATAATTAACTGCATGTCTTCACCATCTCTGTGGTTTGGTAAAACACCAACTTTAAAAGGATTGGACCAGTTTCTGATACTATCGTCATGAAGTCTACCTAACCTGACGTTGGAATAAAACCATTGGAATAAGATTTTTTTTTTAAACAAAAAAAAGACACCAACTTTTTGTACAATTCATGGAACGAAACGTATTAACAATACCAAATACATCTTACATACAACGTAATTTTGTTGGAAAAACTGTGATCTACAAAATATTGGAGAGATCCATGTTTTCAATATTATCACTCTTGGGAACGGGGAAGAGTTTTATAGACTTATGTATTATTCTGTTAATCTAAAAATGGATCATAGTAGACTAGGCTAAGGACCTGATCTTGACTCTCTCTAAGCTCTAACCATCGTTTTTCTTTATTGTTCAAGCTGCAGCTTTTATGACATTCTGAAATCTTTAATCATGTGGATCTTTTCTTTGCCTTATACTGAAAGACTTTCCTTACTGATTGTGTGATTGTCATTGCTTCAGCATTAGTGTGGTTATATCCATGGCATGGGTTATCATTGTTAAATGTTACTCTTTTTTCCCGTTGCCTGCTAGGTTAAACAATGTAGTCATCAATGACTGTCATTGGTCAGCTTGTCAAATTTCACGAGACGCATCCTCAACAGCATTATCAGAATCTGAAGAAGTTGGAAGCAAGTTGGTTTTACAGATTAATAGGCGCCTAGCTGAATTTAAACAAGAACTGGACTATAAGAGAGTTTATTTTGAGGATTTGGAGTATCTACATATGGAGATATTGCACCTTAAAGGCTTACCCACTGTCCGCAGTGCATTTGATGAGGATTAGGTGAATGTTTGGATTGCAAGTCAATCAAAAAAATTTGCCATGCGAATGGATTCTGGTATGGAGTTATATGATAATGCTGCAAATTACTTTGAGAAGTTGCTCTGCAGAACAAATATGTTAAGGTTGATACACACCGATGAATCATGTTATCTTGTTAAAATGGTACTTCTGTTTGTTTCATTTGGTTGATATTCAAGTTTTTGGAATGGTATCGTTTATGCTGGAATAATATGTAAATGCTAAGTTTGGACTAACAGGTCAAGAATTTGGTTATAATCCAGAAGAGGTGAATTTATTTTCTAGGGTCAAAAGACCCACAAGATTTCTCCTGGTTTTCTGACTCCCCCATACTCAGACACTCATCAATTTGATATTCCCTCTCCTCTACTAAAGACTTAATACAAGCACATGGTCGATCTTCACTTTCCATGTTCTGCACTGATGGCTCTTGAACTGAACTTGATGAGGATTCAAATGGTGATGATCCTAATGGATGTGTCCTCATTTGCACGGATCGCAGAAGAGCAGCCCTTCGTAGATCTGCAGAGTGGCATATATCACTGGGTGATGATGGGAACCGACCTTCAGAATCCGAGTTTCGCTGGCGAGGTTGTGAAGATGTGTTGGGAGGTGTATGACAACCATATGAAGTTGAAGGAAGGCCTGAATTAACACTGCTTAAGGGTCTTTGATTTCTATAAGGAGATACCGGACTGGTTGGTCTGCTCTCTGGCTGATGTGAGCAAGTGTTTGTAGCAGTTTCATAGTATCGAGAATCGTCTGAATCTTCTGACATTGGAGAGTATTGTAAAGACATCTCATCCCTGTAATTCAAATGTTATTGACTATAAGTTGTTCATCAGAAATACTTAATAAAGCTATATCACATAATTCAAACAATTTACTGTGTTCCATGCCCCTGTTTCTTCTACACTGCATTAGCTAAAATAACTTGCAAGTTTATGAGAACGAAAATCTTTCACACCATATAGAAATAGCTCAACTACTTACGTTTGTAGTATGCAAGGGCATTGAATTATAGAAGAACCACCAAAACAAAAAGGTTAATAATTATCAGAACAACAAATTCCAGGATATAAGACACTCCAGACAAGGCTCCCTGTGCATACATGCGGGATCATTTCATAGTAGTTTTATTAACATAAAGTCCAAGGAAAAAGCTACTATTAAAAGAAGTGCACTAGAAGATGTACGAAATGATCCTGAGGGTTATGCATACAATCACAAATTTTTGAGCAGCAGTCCTAATCACAAATTAGAAGTAATTGTAAACTTTTGAGCAAACATTTTATTTGAATTCTTTCTGCTAATAGATCTGATGCAGATAAATGTACAGATATTGCAATAGTTTTCAGAACACTTCTCTTTACAATCTCTTAATATTAGCATGCATTCAGGTGTTTGAAAGCACAAATAAATATGCCTCTTTTGGCATGGTCTGTGAAAAGATTTATAACATTTCACGAGTCAGTAACATTAACAATAGTTATGCTGAAAGATGATAACTAATCATGTTTAAATGTTGGAGAAGTTTTGGTGGAATCGAATAGAATTTGGATTAACATTTTTTCTATCTTGGGCTTCAAAATAGTGAATTGTTTGTGAGAAAAGAAGCATAATCCCCTCAAATTCCTTCAAATTTGAACATAGACAACTCAACAAAATCCCCTCAAATTCAAACACACTTGCATGATATCAGAAGTTACATCCTTCGCCTATACTTATAGGAGGAGCATATTGAGTTCCAGTCTAATAAACATACAACAGCATCAAGCTTAGGCATTAATGTCTGAATGCAAATTCTGAATATACAAATGTTCCATCTCTCACTTTGTTTTCGAAGCTTACACAACGCAGATTTCAAGTTGAAAGAAACTCAGAAAGAATAATGAGTAGACTTATTAAAAGCATCAAAGCATCCAAATCTCCTTCATTTCTAGAATTGAGTGAAGCAATCAAAATATCTACCACCAAAAACCTTAAATCCATAAATAGGTACTCTATTGGAACACAAGATTCCCCTTCATATCAATATCAATAATTATGATTTTAAGTATGGACAATTCCTTCTCCTTTCAGGGCCTATGAAGGAGAAAGAGAAGAGAATTCAGTACTACTTGGTTGTGAATATCTGATCTGACCATTTGAAATTCAATTTCAATACAAGATAGACCATTTTGGGGTTATCAAATGATTCTCTACCCTCTATCTCGATTAGATACAACTTATGAGGACCAAAAATTCATACAAAAACTCAATCAAGATATGGTTACATTACATCAAGTAACATGTTGAAAGTAAGAATAGATAGTACCTGAGATAAAACATACTTTCTGACCTTGCAGGAGAATCCATTAAATTCTCCGGAAGCGGGTCACCCACAGTCAGTCCATTCAAACTCGAAGCCATTATCTGCATAATCACCATCCACCAAATTATAACTTCAGGAAAGCCAATGGGCAAAATGCACTTTGCACGAAACATATTCCCAATTCCCCAATAAAACAAAATCTTATACCAGATAACATCTAATAATCGGAAAGTTTTTCAATAACATTATAAGAATTAATCGATTGTCGTGTCTGCCTCTATTAACCCCAATTTGAGGCAACAACCGCTCAATTAAAGAAAAAAAATGAATCGAGAAAACATGAAAGAGATACCTCGCTTAAATAACGCTTGTGAGAGTGGAGATTATCAACATAAACCTCATCTTCAGGATCTCTATTCCGTTTCCCAGAAGGTGAAGCTGCCGATGCCGGCGAGTTTCCTTCCGAACCCATTTTATGTAATCTAACCGTCCTCTCCTTGAAAAATAAAGTTAGCTGTGAATCTTCTCTGCAGAGAGAGCAAATAACCAGCTGAGTAAAATGGAAACCGAATCCGCTTCTTTTTCTTAGCCCACGGACGCCCTTCTTATTTCTTTAAAAAACAAAATTCCTTTCCCATGGAATTATAAAAAATAAAAAGACAACAAGTGTGATGTCTTATCATGGCATGACCCATCACTTAAATTCCTGTGCAAATTATACAGAGAAGGGCTTAATTTCTTGTGCTAATTTTGTACGGCTGTTTGAAATTTTTACATATTTCAATTTCTTTAAATTGATTATTGACCCTCCAACAGCAAATGACAAAAAAAAGAAAAAATCAGTGAAGATTTTGTTGCTTGATTTTAATTTAATATTACCATTAGAAGAATATTAAATTAAAGCCTCTAAAGCTGTCTTTGCTCAAAACTATAGGAATTGAACAATTGTTAGGTCATAAATTTTGCAGAATAATTTTGCGATAACCTTGATGGGCAAGAAAAGGAATATCAGTTATAATGGCAGAACAAGCATAAGCTTTTTGTTTTTTTTGTTTTTCTGAATAAAAAGAAATATACTAATAAGAGTGATTAATACACTTCTCATTATACTATGTTTAAAATTTTGTATTTATCAATTAACATATCAAATTACTGAACAATCAGTGTAATTATACTGTAAGTACTGATTCCGTCAAAATAATACTACTAAGAGATAAGTATAATTTTAAAAGTCGATAACATGTTCAATATTCGAGAGGTTAAGAACAATCAAATATGAGTTGATTATCTTATAAATTTTTTTTTAAATGCCATAATTATGTTGACCGCACATTTTACTTTTTTTGAAAAATATTTTACTTTTAATGTTTTTCATTTTGTTGGCAATAGGTAGAGATGCTACACGTAATGTTGAAGACATTTTTTTTTCCCTTGGGGACAAACATTTCTTGAACTTGTAAAATGCTCCAACCAATATTTTTACATCCAAAAAGGGGGAAAAAAATCTATACTTTTGCAAAAGTCTTTTTTTTTTTTTTTTTTTAAGTATAAAGAAGTCTATTTTATATTGGAATTAATATCATTAAAATTACATTAAGAAAATATTCTATCCAAATATAAAATAGATAATCTGAAAGGGCAAAATTTGCCATGGTACTTTGCAGCCATATTATATTGCCTAAGCAAAAAACAAAGAACAAACAACAATTTAACTTATCTAGCATATATTTTATAATATCATAATATGATGAAACTGAAAAAAGTTATTCCTATTGATAATGATGGCATAGATAATACATTGATGGTTACTTTATATCTCCACATTGTTATATTCAAATCTTCCAAAATTCGAACATTTTTCAAGATCATCAATATTTCAACGTGTTCCATAATATTTAAATATGAGATCTTAATAGTCATTACAAATTAGGCATCTTGCAAGATATGCATAGCACCTATGCCTCCCCCATTATAATTCTCCAAGAATCATCAACATTTAGGCTTAAGAGCCCCTATAGTGCATGCTATTTTAGAATTTGTGAGTTCGTGTTCAATCTTGTGGGGCAGAGACTCAATCCTTTTCACTAACCTTGAGGGAAAAGATAGTTTGAGGAAAAACCAGATTGCTTACTTTTTCCTAAAAGGTTAATATAGAGATTATGAAAAGGTTCAGAAGTTTAGAATTTCATAAAAAATCATTCCAAAATTAGTTATCATTACGCTTATAAATAATATTTTAAAAATTTTCTAAATTCTTTAGCTCATGATTGTTATCCAACGAGAAACTTTTACACTCAACTGCTGATAGTAAGAATTAAATTAGTTATAAATTTATAAATATTACTGGTGTATTTGTAATTTTTAAAAAATAGAAGAATGAAATTATACTTTTCATAAACTTTAAGGATGCAAATGAAAAATATCATATTAAAAAACTCATATTACTATCTCTAGTCAAGAATATAAGTATTTCTAAACTTTGCGCACGAATATAAAAAAACAATGCAAACTTTTATGTATGATATTTATTTTACTTTTAATAAATAAAGAAAGAGAAAGACATGAATGTAATATAATAAATGAATTAAATAAAATATAATTAGAAAATAGACAATAAATGTATATTGGAATATGTAACAAAACTTATAATTTTAACTAAAAAGTCTTATATTTCCAACTGGAGATAGGCAATTGATAAATTCAAGGCTTTTTTTAAATCCTAAACAAATTTCTTTAATTCTCTATATTACCCTCAGTAAATATTATATATTTATTATCCTTGATTAATATTAGTTTTAGTAAAGATAAGTTTGAAAGATATCTTACTTTCAGTAACAATGATTTCTTACTTTAAATATCTATATATATATATAAATATCTTCCATATGAGTTCTTTTTTAGGGTAATATTTTCACCTGAAGGATGAATACTTTTTTTTTTCTTTAAAGGGGATAAGTACATCTACATGATAAGTAAATTATTTTTTTTTATAATCAATTTGATAGGATTTAAGATTTTGTTTGGTACATGTAGTATAATTAAGGAGAGAATACTAAAATGCTATGAAAACTTCACCTAAATTAGTTCTATAAGTTTCAATCCACTAGTTTTTTTTTTTTTTTTGGATACACTGAGAAAATGATGTGTTTCGAACCCAAGACCCTCAAGTTGAAGTTTATATATTATTAGATGATACTCTCCCATATATAAAAAGAGGCAATAATAACAAGAACTAATAATACAATCCATATTCTTAAATATTATTTTAAGTAATTAAACAAAAAGAAATATTAAAATTTTTTTTATCAAGCTTTTATATATATGTGTGCGCGTGAAGATAAAAAAAACATTGTTCATTTTTTTTTAAACATAAAGTCAATAATATTGCCTCTAAAGAGTAATAACAAGAAACTATGAAATTTCATAATAAGAAAATAATAGAAAAAATAAGAAGAAGAAGGGTATGTAATGATTCAGAATATATATATATATATATACATATATGAGGCTTGGGAAAGAGAAATTGATTCCTACATTATTTTACGGAGAGGGAGAGAGAAAATTAAGGAAAAAGAAAATTTATTATTAATAATAATATCTATTAGGAGTATTAAGTAGATAACATCTACTAAGGGTAATATAGTAATTAAAAAAATTACCCCTAAATTTAAAATAATAGCCTTAGTAGTATGGCTAGGGTTGGATATATTAAAAAAGGCAACAAATTTCTTACATAATGCACGTTATTATTAATTAATTAATTAAAAATAAAAAAGGGTAGGAGGAAACCCTGAATGCTCAAATGGAGGACCTTCTTTGTGTATAAATACGACCCTTTCCTCCTTCCCGCTCGGACATTAACACAAACAGTTGGGGGACATCCATTGACATTCACAACCTCTGACGTCGCTTCTGCAGAGATTGTGAAGAGAAGAATCCCAGCAAAAACTGAAGTAACTGAAATGAAGTACGTTTTGGTAACCGGAGGTGTGGTGAGTGGGCTCGGTAAAGGCGTCACTGCCAGCAGCATCGGCGTCGTTCTAAAGGCTTGTGGATTGCGTGTTACCTCCATCAAAATTGGTTTGTTGCTTCTTATTGATTTCAGCAAAACGGTTATATTCTAACTCTTGATTCAATTTATTTTTTTTGTTTGTTTTAGTATGATCATATTGATAACTCTGATATAACGAAGTCGTCTGCTTATTATATCTGTAATTTATCAGTTTCTCTAGAATGTGGGGGATTTCTTCATAGTAATTAAATTTTAAGTTTGGTTTATGTTATTTCGTCTGTGAGGTCTCCGTAAGCAGGATGACGGGCAATCTATGCTTGTTATTTCGGTTTTATTGCTAGAGTTTTATACTGCAGCTTATTGTTCAGTTCATTTCACTGTTTTATTTGGGATTATGCTTATGGAATTCAATAACTACAGATCCATATTTGAACACGGATGCTGGCACCATGTCTCCTTTTGAACACGGGGAAGTTTTTGTTTTGGATGACGGTGGAGAGGTACTCTATATATCCTTTTGATGTTCACGCAGCTGATTATTGTTTTTTAGTTGTTAAAAGCATTTGATCTATCAGGACTTTTCTGCTATAAATTGATTCCTTTTGATGACTCAACCTTCTGATGCTATATTTTGGTTTATATGGAGCTTATTACTGCCACGTTGTACTCCTTTAATAGGTTGATCTAGATTTAGGAAATTATGAGCGATTTTTGGATGTGACGCTTACAAGAGATAACAACATCACCACTGGGAAGATATATCAGGTGATTTTTTGTTATTTGCTTTGGATGCCAATGTAACAGTGTTTGGGTTTATGACGTTATGCTTACCGCTGAAGGAATTTACTATATTCTGTTCTTTATAGTCTGTCCTTGAAAAGGAAAGAAGAGGTGATTATCTTGGAAAGACAGTTCAGGTGATGCCCACTCCACTGCTTGTTCCTAACTTCTATAAATGTAAGTTAGAAAATGGTTGACTTGAGTGCTTTTGATTTTGACTTGATTCCAGGTTGTTCCACATATCACTGATGCCATTAGGAATTGGATTGAATCAGTGTCTGTGATTCCTGTTGATGGGAAGGAGGGTCCTGCAGATGTCTGTGTCATTGAATTGGGAGGAACTGTAGGTATGAACTTTACGGAGCTGCGATTTGAAGGGGAAAAACATATCTAATATTTAGTACTACCATTTACCGATTCTTGGACCTTCTCTTTCTATATGCAAACACCCATCGAAGCTACTCCATGTTATTTACTAGGCGGTTAGAAATGATGTGTAAATAAAATTTTCAGGTGACATTGAATCAATGCCATTTATTGAGGCTCTACGACAGTTATTCTTTGCTGTTGGTAAGGTTACTTTACCTGTCTCAAGTATTAACTTTCTTCTCCACCAATCCATCACTTACTTGCTCTTATTTATCATGGTTTACTTTTAAATTCTAGTGCACTTCTATAAGGTTTAGGATGTGTTGTTCGAGAATTATTATTTCAAGGTAGGAATTGGCTATGCACTGATGGTATAACTCAACTTTTATGAAGCTTATACTGCCCTAATCTTTGGTCTTATAATGGTGGAAACGTTCGTCGAGTGTTGATCCTTCTACTATATATATATATATATATATTTTAACTTTTCAACTCTGTTGTACTTATTTCACTCCTTTTATCTTTCTCCTCAGGACAAGATAATTTCTGTCTGATTCATGTCAGTCTTGTACCTGTACTTGGCGTTGTGGGCGAGCAAGTAAAGACCCTTAACTTTTTGTGCTTTTGATGCACCAGGGACTGAAGTTGAACTCTCTTATTGAAGTCCTTTCCTGCTAATTTCCTATTTCCTTAGACTTCCTTCCGTCCATTTGCAGAAAACTAAGCCTACACAACATAGTGTGCGGGAATTGAGGGCATTGGGATTGACTCCACATTTTTTAGCTTGTCGCTCTAATGAGGTATTCTTTCTCCATGCTTCATGAAATACCCTGATATCCTGGCAAAATTAATAATGTATACTCTGAACTCGCATTTTTGTTCATTTCATGTGGGCTTAGCACTGACCCCATGTATTTGGAACTTTTTGGACTCACCTGATTCAAGCTTGATACAGTAATATCTCAGTTTAATTTTATTTATTTTTTGTATATGTTCTGTTGCAAAACATAGTTGGTTTTATCAGGTTGATTAACGCTGCGATTTTCACTTTTGTGTAATAGTTTCTTGGGTATATTTCTCTTGTTGCTTCGGAGTATCGGTGAAGGGTGATTTTCTTTTGTACTACTTTTTGCATTTATCTTGTGTTTTTTGCAGCTCTAACAATAAAAACTAAAATTATCTCTTTTGCTTTCATGCAGCCTTTATTGGAAAGTACCAAACAGAAACTTTCACAATTCTGTCATGTTCCTGTAAGTAGTTTGGTCAAAGTATGTTGGGAACATGTCCTTGTAAGGCATTGCTTGAAGGCTCTTATCTTAGTTTTTGGTGTTAACACAGGATGCTAATATTCTGAATATTCATGATGTTCCAAATATTTGGCATATTCCTCTCCTACTTCGGGTGGGTATATAAGTTTATTTAGATGTCAATGCCACAATATTTTCTCACTGTGCAAGTCATATGTTCTGTGTTTCTGACGTTATTATTACTATTTTGGGGCAGAACCAAAATGCTCATCATGCCATTCTGAAACACCTGGATTTGCTGAAGTAAGCCCATTTTCCCTGCATCCTCTTCTTCTTTACTATCATTTCATCTGGTATTTCATTACGCAATTGATATTTCTGGTGTTTCTCAACTTTCTCAAAAGGTTGCAATGCCAATGATAACCTGTGGCTTTTATGGTCCATATTCCTACTATATATCTAAATTGAATTTTGTGGTGTAATCATCTAGCTGAGTTTGGATAGTTAAGAAATTTGTTCTGACTGCTTTTTCTTTTTCTTTTTCCTTTTCTTTCTTGACCTTTTTGATTTCTTACATTTTTATTCAAGTAGAACTGCAAGATGACTAAATAAAGTCGTTACGCTACCTGACTGTACATTCTGATAGTTCCTTAATGAACCTATCTCAGAGTTGCAACTCCTCCTGATTTACGGGAATGGACCAAGAGGGCTGAGACTTTTGACAACCTCACCAATACTGTTAGTGGATATTAGCCGTTTGATATACTTTGGCGTGGTCTTTTTTTCCCTGTAGGTAGTAAGAAATTTCCGTTTTGCAGGTGCGAATCGCAATGGTTGGCAAATATGTTGGGCTAACAGATTCTTATCTATCTGTAGTGAAGGTATGTTAGTTTTATTTTTTAATTTTTTTTCTTTTGAGCTTTTCTTTGAAATGGAATCCCTTATTTTTTCTTTTTAACCATATTTTCCTTGTTCATAATTGTCGAAACTTCATTTTGAGGTGCCTACTGTAGTTCATATTGATGTTAACTGCATACTCTCAATTTGTAGGCTCTTCTACATGCCTGCATTGCATGTTCGTTGAAGCCGTCAATTGATTGGATTGCTGCTTCTGATCTTGAAGATGACAGCTCAAAATTGGTGCATTAGTTTTTCACTAGCTTTTTCAGAGTTCTGCAGAATATTGAAGTAGTTTTACTGACTTTAAAATACTTGTCCATTTCTTAGTCACCAGAAGCTCATGCTGCAGCGTGGAAGACACTGAAGGTATATGTTTTGAACTGCTCCTCAGAATGTGCTTGAATTGGCCTTTCCTCCTTTCTCTTTTTTCAGGTGCATAAAGGATTGACATGATAATGATTGAAGATTATTGAGAATCTTTTTGGATCTGTAAGAGGAGATTGGAATCGATTATTTCAAGATGGTTACTATGTGTGGTTCCCATTAACTTATCATGTAAATATGATTTCGTAATGACTCTGTGAAGAACACTTTTTGATGTCTCATAAACCTTTTGCTAATGCTATTATTACTGCCATCATGGACTGGAATTGTGACTCTTGTACAATTCTGAATTAAAAAGTTCTCTGTTTGGGTATTTTTTGTGTTATAAATTGCATAGCAATTTCTTTCTGGATTCTGATTTGCAATTGACATGTAAAAATACTCAATCCTCCTGAAGGGGATAGATTTGGGTGCTGTTGATAACCTTGATAGATCTTTAAACCGATATTTGTTTGACTAAATTAAATCTTCATTTTCAGGAGGCAGCATGTGTCCTTGTTCCTGGGGGATTTGGAGACCGTGGTGTGGCAGGAATGATATTGGCTGCAAAATATGCGAGGGAGAATAATGTACCATTATTGGGGATTTGCTTGGGAATGCAAATTTCTGTAATTGAATATGCTAGATCTGTAAGCTATCATTTTTTTTTTTTAAATATAACACAATGTTCTCTTCATTATAATTTGCCTTAAGATGATTCTGGTTTTGCATTATAGGTTTTGAGTCTTGAAAGCACAAACAGTGAGGAGTTTAACCCCAATACACCACATCCTGTTGTTATTTTTATGCCAGAGGTAGTTCTGTTCCTACATATTTGTACAAAGACCCTGCTGCTTTTGTATATCTGATAAGATGCTCTAATATGCTTGTAGGGTTCAAAGACACACATGGGAAGTACAATGAGGCTGGGCAGTCGACGAACACTGTTACAGACTGCTGATTGTATTACCGCAAAGCTGTATGTATACATTTATGATTGCTTTGAAAATTTGAGCTGAATGAAAACATTAGTGCATAGGATGGGGAACAGAAAATGCACATCCTTTTCCATGGAAAGAGTATAGAGACCAAATACATAGTTCAACTTGAGTAGATGGCTATAATTATGTTCTGATGCACACTTGAGATGTTTTCTGTTAGATTACTTGAGTTTTAAATTTACTGCTGCATCAAAGAGGGTTAGTTGCATTCTGATTTGAGCATGCTTTAATGCCTTTTTCTTCCGGCAGGTACCATAGCACCGAATACGTGGATGAGAGACATCGACATAGATATGAGGTTATCAAGTAGAAATTTGACTTAATGGAATAATATGTAGTTGATATTCTTTTCTTCTGAGTTAGACACAATATTTCCTGATTATCTAATATATGGTGCAGGTGAATCCTGAGCTAGTTGGCCTTCTAGAGGAAGCTGGGTTGAAATTTGTGGGAAAGGACGAAAGTGGAAAAAGAATGGAGGTTGGTTTTTTGAAAAAAAAAAATATTTACTGGTTTTGTAGTGAATTTGACTATTAAAGAGCTGAGCAAATGCAGTTCTTACTGACATTTGTTTTATAATCATTGTAGCTATTCTGATTATCAAATTACTTATGCAGATTTTAGAACTTCCTGGCCATCCATATTACGTGGGCGTGCAGTTCCATCCAGAATTTAAGTCACGGCCAGGGAAACCCTCGGCCCCATTTTTGGGTACATAGATTAATCAGCTTAGTTTGTTGGTCTAAACAAACAATAATATAGAACATTATTTCCTTTAAGATTAGTAGTTAAACACAAACGTCTTCTGTAAGCTATGTATTCTCTTTTATTGTTGCCTTTTTATCATGGACAACTGAAATTGAAGATATAATGAAGAAATTTTGTGCTAGAAACATTTGAGGATAGGTAAACAAGAGTCTATGTTCTTGTCATGTCTTCATGTTTCATATGAATACTAGTCCTTGTAAACCAAGAAACACTAGTATGAGTTGTTAGCTACAGATATGTGTAGCCTCAGAATTTCATTGGCTCATCCTTGTGATGGCATTCGTAGGTCTTATACTGGCAGCGACGGGGCAATTAGAAGCATATCTCAAGAAGCAACAGAATGGAAGTTTATAGGCTACAAGGGGTCTTTTGCACTTACAAGGTACTGGATATATTGAGACAATTGATACTGTAAGATCTTTACTTAGACTACATGTACTATAGATTGTGAAGTAATTTTATTGAATTATTGTTTGGATCTAGAAACACAAGGCCCTGAAGAAAATGGAAATGATGTGAACAAGAAAGCACTTCTTAGATTGCACCCATCTCTCTCTACTAAGTGGTACTAGTTCTCCTGGTCTAGTCAGTTCTTCTACACACAAGGCACACGATCTAGGATGTAGATGGTGTACATTGCTCATCTTGTTTTATTGCCAGATTTGTTCAAAAGTTTGTGCAACTTTGATCTGATCTAAAATTGCACGCATAATGAAACTAAAGCTGGATTTAATTTGGCTTACTGGTGGATGCTGTCCCTTTTCCCCCTTTTGTAACTAGATGGTGACACTGTCCTTCAAACTAATGCTATGCATTACGGGCTTTTATATTTTTTCATGACATGTCTAAGGTTGCTCCAGGTTGTGGAAGAGATGTGAGGAGTCCTATTTGAGATACTTTCTTCTTCCATTTATAGATAAAAAGTTCACTAATGGATGCTAGAACTGCTTTTATTCTCCAGGCTTGTTTGTGTATCTAACAAATTATATCCGCAAGGAGATGTGATTACTGGAAATGGCAAAGAAAGATGCTCGAACCCTGGAGCTACTACATAAAGAGTTTATAAAAGATTTTGTTACTTTTTGGACCGAAGGCGTGCATGCCATTTTGATGAAGGGCCACAAAATGGTTATTATAAATTCCCCTTCCTGGGTAAAGTTTCCTTGGTTTGAATTTTTGGCCAATGTCAATCATGTTGACACCAGATTTTGATTTTGGTACTAGATGTTGTGAGAGAAAATGTAATATCAAAAGCTGAGTGATTTTATGAGAAAAGTAAACAATTAGTTTCAAACTGGTCCTTTTTTATTTTTAAGTGAATAGACCAGTCAGGAGTTTGTTGTTTGGCACTCTTTTTCTCGTGTATATTTCTAAAAGGACTCTTGCATTTGTTTGAAACTTCTGTTTTAGCTAAAGGATTACTTGTTCTTAATAATCCGTACCAAGGAAATGTA
Organism: Catharanthus roseus; assembly: GCA_028651295.1. Lineage (NCBI taxonomy): Eukaryota > Viridiplantae > Streptophyta > Magnoliopsida > Gentianales > Apocynaceae > Catharanthus > Catharanthus roseus. The sequence continues at coordinate 2,343,373 of JAPQWS010000087.1, forward strand.
GCATTTTTTATATGGGTTTATCTAATGTGTGGTTTTAGTGCATATATTAATATGGATTAACTTTTCAATTTAATATATAATTTTTTTTAGAATTCAACAATTTCTATTAGGTTTTTGGATTTTATAAAAATATAATATACTTTGTTCATATACATGCCTTAGACAGATTATATATATAATACCGTAACATATATTAGTTTATCTTTAATTTGTACATTTTATTGCAAAATGACGAGTGTTTTTGAATCGTTTGAGTAACGATTTTAGCTGATACAAGAAAAAATATTTAGAATTGTTTCTTTTTTTTTTCTTAGTTACAACATGAAGAAGAATTAATGGATTATAGACAATGATTCAGAAATAAGAGCATGCATATTCTGCCTAACTTGAGTATTCTCACATTATAACTATCAAAATGTGAATTTGGTTCTTATTATTAATTTTCATTTCCAAAACAAATAGTGTTATGCCCATATAAGTTGAGAGTACGCATATTCTCAAGTGCCATGACGATGAAGAAATAAAATAATCCGGTTTCTTTATTATTGTAAACATGCCTCAGCTCAGCTGGCTACAAAAGGTGCCGCAAATTACAAACCTCTTTTGTCTACAAAAGAATGTAATGCTCAAAAAAAAAAAAAAAAAGGGAGCCAAATTATAGAAGAAAAAGCAAGATGAAATCAATCTAATTAATTAAGACCTCGATTAATCATCTCGGTATATTGCAGATAAGATATTTGTCTTTGAAGCTTTATCTGTTGATAAAACTTAGCAATAAATTCTTCCGCCTTCAAATCAATTCCTTCATCACAATCATTAGAAACGTTAACTGATTCCTCCTCACAATCACCAACACTATCAACATCATGATCTTCTGCTGCGGGCATTAAGAAACTTTTCCTGGCAACATCATCATCATTATCGTAGTAATTAATATTATCATCGTCTTCATCGCCAAAATCACAATCAAAATCGACGTGAGGATTGATACAAGGAATGTGAGGCATTTTGAATCGCATCGAAGAAGGACGATGCATTTTGACGTGAATAACCGGAGTATCGTCAAACGAAAGTTGCCTTTCTCCGTAATGTAGAGCGCCGGAGCGGTGATTATGATGATTTGAATGACTACGGAGGCTTTTGACGAATTTGGGGAAAAGACGTAGATCCATTAAGAGACGGTTTTTGAATAATCCGCCTTTTCTAGTCCATAATAGAGCTAAACGAAGCAGATTCCAAGCTCTCCGACCAAGCATTGGTGAATTCTTCTTCTGCATTTTCGAATTCAATTGCAGGAGAAAAGTGTTTTGGCTTTCTATGGAAGATTAATTCTTTTTTTCAGCTGAGGAGTAAATGATGAGTGATGGAATTGGGAAAAGGAGGAAAGAAGAAGTATTTATATAAGGAATGAACAATGGGAAAGTGATTGGGTTGGGTTTGGGGGGTTACGCGGTATGGGAGGAGGGAGGGAGGGAGGGGAGTAGGTAGGGCCGCCTTAGTGTCCATGGAAGGAGCTCCTTGCTGTTTGTTGCATTAGACTTGAGAAAACCGTTGGCGTGTGGGCGGTGGAAACCTTTGTTGTGGATACGGCTGTACGCGGGTGGAACCAACCTGTTACTCCCTGTGCTTACCAAACTACCCCTCTGCCCTATTTCTATTACCTAGCAAACAAAAAATATTTTTTACTTTTTTTTTTTTCTTTCAAGTTTCACATCTTCCATTAAAAAATTTTATTTTTCATGACTATAACACAAAATTAAAAATTCGACATAAAGCTGCACTCAAAATTACTACAACTACCACATTTTGGTCGGACTAATACCTATTAACTTTTACTATAAAAATACTTCAAATGTTTAATAAAAATAGAAGAGGAGTAAGAAGTTAAATTTATATTTCTTTGTTTGATTTTAATAACATAAATTTATAAAAAGATAAAATAAAATTTCTTTTTATATTATTTACATCCTGTTTCCACTCCAATCAATATAATATAGAACTACTAGTGTTTTAAATTTAAGGAAGTAATACATGTAATTCAATTTGAGAAGATAATAAATGGAAAGGATATTTGAAATGGGCATGAGAATTGACAAGGAGACTATTGGCAATTCAAAATTCAACTAATAAATGATTAAAGAGATATTGGTCCCATCCAGCTATAAACACATCTTTGCTCAAATGTTCCATTACTAAGAATGGAATATCATCTCCCATCCACAGGGACTGTATAATTTAATTACTTAACTTTGTTCACTTAAAATTATTTATATGATGTGCTAAATAAAAATTTTCAAGTTCAAATCATCTACACATCATTCTAGTACTGTTATTTAAAAATTTTGTATATTTTGATCCCTCACGGATATTAGATTATTAAAGAAAAGAATAGCTAGTGAATGAATAAATTTTTATATAATATTGTTATAGACTCTGTCCCAAATTATTAGTACCATTTAAAAGGTTTTTCGTCAATGCGCTTGGCTGTATTAATTAATAGTTTAATACAGCAGCAGAAATCCAGGAGAGAAATGGGAGCCTTACATCTTCAATTTGTCGCAGCTTCTCCTACTCGTTTTCATCTTTTTTAATTATTTTATTTCATTTCATTTTGACAAACTCATAATTTTATACTACTTCCTCATCCAAAAAATATAACAAGTTTAGGCCACTGAAGATAATAAAAATAAATTTTTTTTTTGAACTTTTTTCTTTTTTACCTATCTCTTTATATATTTATTTCAGTCCTACTATCTATCTCTCTCCTCACTTACAAACAATTTCTTATTTTTAAAATTTTTAATATATATACAAAGAACTAAAACTCCTTGTATTTGGTTGTTCTCATGATTGGCAAATTACACTTCATTTTTTCCTCCCATAAATAATTCTTTGATATATTTTTTCGCATGGTAAATATTGATCCTTCAACGTGCATGGTGAATATTGAACAAAAAAACTTATCAGGTGCATTTGTCATTAATCATGATACTTGAGATTTGTGGAGATATTCCGAGGTCCATTCGTGGGAGGCTTCTTTCACCGTAAATCACGTCCACACTATTCTCTATTTACACTTAATCAGTTTTCTCGACAGGTAAATATTGATCAAACTGATTTTTTTCATTTCTAATACTTGAACTTAAGATCTTTAATTAAAAGATAAAAGATAATTTGTACGAGGTAAATATATTTATCTCAAAATATATATACTACATTATCTAAAAATACATTGGTTTAATAGAAAAAGATTGTCTAAAAATAGAAAAGAGATAAGATGGAGAGAGTTGGGGGGAAATAGGGGCGGAGCACATGATTATGGGGTAATCCCGACCGTCTGGTATGGTCTATCTATTTGGTATGGAGCACATGATCATGGGTTTCGTAAAAATGGAAGATTATGTATGGATATGTAGTAGGGTTTCATTTTCATGATATATATAGATATAGTTTAAGATGAAATGCATGGGCCGGGAAATATGTTTCTTAAAAATCTGAAATATTAAAGGATATTGTTAGGATGGATGAAGGGGGCCTCAGCCTCAGCCTTACTTCCCAGCTCCTTCACTAACAAACAAGACATTCTTTTCTCTTGTCGCCACCCCCAATTCACAGCCATTCTCCATCATACTAGTTTAAGTCATAAAAAGTACTATTTTATCATATCAAATCACAAGTTTTAAGTTCTTGAAATAGTCTAATGTAATGTGCCATTCCTAAGTTTTAGGTTCTCGTAATGGCTTATTAATTGGTCATGAAATCAATATTTTTTTTTTCTTATATTCTCTCCGGTCATAAATATAAGGAATTTTAGACTTTTGCACACAAATTAATAATCTTGAAAATAAAATAAACTTTTAACTATAATACTCTTTCTATCCTTCATAAATGGCAAAATAGATAGATAGTGGGAGCGAAATAAACTAATACAAAGATTAGTAAAGATACAAGAAGTTTAATAAATATTTATTGAAAATTGTAAAACTTTTTATATTCTTGAGCATTCTTAATATATCTAAAATCCCTTATATTTTTTATTGGAGGAAGTAGTAAAAAAAAATCCTTAATTACCCAAACATCCGCTTTTATATTTTTTATATTCTTGAGCATTCTTAATCTCTTTATTAGTTTTAGTAAACGCATCTTTTAATAATTTATTTTCTTTTTTCTCTCTCCATATTTTAAAGCTTTATCATATGTGAATAAGTTTTAAGTTTTGAGAATCATTAGGTAGTGATCGATGCATTAATTGAGTAAGGATATTCTAGATAAAAAAAGTTAATAACCAAAATTTAACTTTTATATTATGAAATCTTAAATATTATGAAATAACCATAACATAAATTTAACCATTCAATCTATGCCAAAAGAATTTATATTTTGGATCTGAAGCACACGGATTATAAGATTTATGTAAAATTAAATAGGCTCATTCATGTTAGTGGTTTTTAGCTCAAACTTGATAATTTGTTGGCGCATGAAGCCCATGGAAGTCCATACAATTATGGACCGGGTATGGGCTAAAACCCATGGGGTGGACCATTTCCATCAAATTAGGTGCATCCAGATTAAAAAAAAATGAATGTTTATGCATTATTACTTAAAAAAAAGTGACATCGCTCCTTTTTATGCATTTATAATAAATTGTATGATATTCCGATAAAGAATATAATTATAATAATTTAATAATTTTGTAGATAGAAGATTAATTTTGATGCACGCAAAAGTTAATTTAAACCTTAATCCTTTATTACTAATTCTTCCTTCTACCTAATTGAGGTAGCAAGGGCAATATTTGCAAGGGGAATAATATGTTAAAATGAACTTTTATACATTAGTTGAGGCTGAAATGGTCATTCCTTGCATGCGATCACATTCGCAAACTTGTTCTATTCTCCCGCCTTCAACACCGTTCCTATTTCCTCTCCAAACCCTTAATTACCCAAACATCCGCAAAACTCCATTAATTTCACTATAAATCCAAATCAAACTCCAAATTTTATTTCCAACGCTTCTCAAATCTCACCCTGCATTTTGCAGGGAGAGCTTTTTATATTATCATTAGATCTATATATTATTCAGAAGAACTAATTTCCTATATTTCTTCTTCTTCCCTTCCAAAAACTATGACAGAAGATCTCCACACTTCCGCTGCCGCCGTAGACCTACCGCCGACCGAAAATGTTCAAGCCGATAACATTATTAATGGCGCCACCGCAGTAGACCTACCGCCTACAGAAGAAGATCAAGCCGATAACATTATTATTAATGGCGCCACCGCCGTAGATCTACCTCCGACCGAAGATGTTCCAGCCGACAACATCATTACCGCCGACGAGAAGAAACCGTCGATCAATAATAATGCTGAGAAGAAGCTGAAAAAACGTGGATCGTTCGGATTCTTCAAAGCGGCACTATCGATGGTGCGTAGATCTCGAAGCAGTAGTGACGTGAAGAAAAAACCACCGCCGATTGAAATACCAAAGCCTTCTGATGAAGAAGTAGCAGTGCCTAATAATAATTCAAAAGGAGAAAATTGGAAGAAAATTGTTGGATCAATCCGTCCCTTACACGTGCCTGATAATAATACGCCTACAGCTCTATCACCATCCACAACCGTTGATTGTTTTGACGATCTTATTCCTAATGCGTCCTCTTGTTCTTTTCCTTCGCCTTCCGTTTATGACGGCAGTTCTATCGGTAGCATGAGTCAATATGCTTCTGCAAGTAATCTCCAAGATTTGGACGATAATAATAATTCCGATAACGAGAATGACGATCCCGATGAGGTCTTCGATGCAATTGGAGGAGATGAAATGATTGATGCTAAAGCTGAGGAATTCATTGCTCAATTCTACTTACAAATGAAGCTCCAAATATGATCTGAATTAATTTTTTTTCAAAAAAATCAATATCATGCATGAATTTAATTTTAGTCCATTTTTTCTCTTTAATTACTATGTTTTCAATTTTTTTTTTTTTGGGTTTTTACTTTTGGATATTAATATAGGGATGCATTTTTGAATTAGTATAGTTAAAAAGAGGTACTACTACTACTGGGGAATAAAGAGAAATATGGAAGTGTGGAAGATATACACATACATGAATCAGAATCCTGGAAGAAAGAGCAATGGAGGAAGCGTGAGATTACGTACCATTTTCCAGGAATAAATCTTTATTGATTTTCCTTATAATGAAGAACTTTATTCTTTTCTTTTCTTAACCAAAGTTTTTAACTAGGATTTATTAGTAGTTTCGTTTTAGAATCAATATATATTCTTCAAAATGAAATAATATCCACTCTGAAGAAAAATATTGAGTTACTTGCTTTACAAAATGTCTCTTAAATTTCCCGTTCATATAAATTATCAATTGTCTCTTAAATTTGCCATTCATATAAATTATCAATTGTTTCGATCCTAATTGATATTCTTTTTTTTAATTATAATCTTTCTCATCGACCTATGAATACTGAGAGTAAAACTTTAACCCAAGTATAAAAATTATAAATAATTATCGATGTATGACAATGAGATACTAACTTTAACTCAAATATGTATGACAATGAGATAACTGTTTAAGACATGTGATATGTTAACATATCAGTATGTCAAGTAAAATGTTTTGAATTCAAATTATTTTAAATGTTGTTTTTTATGCAAGTGACTCGATATCAATTTACCAAAAAAATCACATTCACATACCTTATTTGGTCACTTGTCTCAATCATCATTAGTTAATCTTTAGTTAATTTTGTTAGATTGTAATCTTTCTTACCGTGTTAAGAAACGCTCATTAATTAAATAAAAATTACATTACCTCCTGTTAGATAAGAAGTTTTGGATTTATGCTCAGAATAATGGGCCCGTAGGAATGATTGATTGTATAGAAGAGAATTTTGTACAATAATTGATGGGCCGACCAAAAAGAACACCATTTGCTCGCACAATAATCTATTGATATATTTTTTTATAAATATCAAAAAGTATTTTTGTAGCCAGAATTATGTACTAAACTGAAATAGGAGGAACTGATACAAAATTGATTTTCTGAATAATTCGAACCAAGCCCTTCCCTCACTAGAAGTACCAAGTAGAGGATCGTACCAAGTAGAGGATCTGAGTAAGGGAAAGAGCAGCATTGGACCACCGCCTCTTCCTCTTGTCACAATATCCATTGATTGGTCTCCCAGGAGGAGTTGCCCCGATTCCTTTCCCATTACAAAGCATAACTTTCTTCTCCTTTTTTTCTGTTAACAACTTTTTTTTCGCTGAATGAGACATTAGACGTTCACATGCATTATTAAGGCATATATTCAATACACAACTCGAGAATATTAGAAGAAAATCAGAGCAAAAATAAAGAACGTAATGAATTAAGATGATGAAAACAGAAAACAAGCGGAAGAAAGTGCGAAAAATAGATCGAATCCGCTGATGTATCATGTGTATCATGTGCTAAGATGAACAACAGTTGAAAGTTTCTCAACAAAAGCGTCAAAGAACATGAATGAATAGACACCAAACGAAACAACTTGTACAAATTCAATCGAAACTTGTCAAGGATCAATATATTATCACTCTAACAACCTAATTAATAAGAATAATTTGTTCATAGAGGAAGAGGAGAGAGAAAGGCAGTTACAGTTACAGAGTTAGTATCCATGAATGATTTCGGAACACCTGTTTCTGATCCATCGAAATCCATTCCTGATTGAAGCTTTTACTCTACCTTCGATTGTGTAAACTTTGTACTTGGCTATTCTCTTCTTCCTCTTCATCTCCGGATCATTAAAACTCCACGGCTTTGAATACGACGCCGCCGCAGCATTGTTTCCCCGAGTCACTTGCGGCGGATCCGGCGTCCGCGGTCCGCTCATCGAGTGTACCTGATTGCCGGAAGCACCGAATCCTTTGCCGCTAACTATCTCTAGCCGCCGATCTCCGCCAGCGCTTCGGAAACTCTGCCTGTACTCCTCCATTAATTCGTGTCTCAATAGAAAGAGAAGCAGAGAGAGAGAGAGTAGAGTAGAATTGTGGTTTGATTTGATATATACAGGCACTTGGATTGAGAACAAATTCAACAAGAGTTTGCCTAGGGTTCCAAAAATTTAAAATAATGGGGGGGAATTGGAGGTGGTCAGAAATTGAGCTGGAATGCTGCTGCTGTTCTCTCTGTAGATTCTGTTGTAGTGGTGGGTGGTGGCTCTCTGCAATCGATGTCAATGCCCCCACTAACTATTTCATATTCTGCATTTCTTTTTTTAAATGGAGAAATTTTTCTACGGAAAAAAGAAATTGCAGAGGAGGACAAGTTGGACTGAGAAGAAAGAAGGTCGTGGCAACCTCGATGTTATCGAGCTGTCATCAAATTCCTATCCTCGCCCCAACTCATCATCCCTTCCAACACTTTTCATTTTCCTTCTTTTAAAAGAGGGTTTAATTATATTTTGCTTTCTTAAAATTTTATATGGGAAAATTTTCTAAAAATGCTCCTCCACTATTTTTTTATACTGGTTCTTTATTATTTACTTAAATCATATTTTAATTTCATAAATTAAAATTATGTACAAAAAGTAACTTGTTAGTACACCATAAAATATAGCAAAACTACCCAAATATCTTATGTATACGCTACATAAGATAAGATGATAAATTGCATTCTGTCTTAAACTAATTTTTATTTTATTTTTTACACTTAAAATAAAAGTGAGTATAGAAAGTACTTTTATATATTTCCTATGTGACCAGCACTCAAACTACTAAAAGTGATGTTGACACATTTTGCGATAAAATATCATTTTTTATACTTAATTTTAATTTGAGTAAAAAAATAAAAATTAATTTAAAAATAAAATGTGATATAAGTAAATAGTTCATGAGTATTTTTTTAAAAAATTTTCTAAATATAATTTCATCTTTCTATTTTATTATACATTATAGATACATCCTTATCATATATTACCTAAATCATTAATCATCTAAAAAAATTATTAAAAATAATAATTATATAATAAAGATTTAAAATCTTCCGAACATATCAGTTTACGAATCTAATTTCTATTTAATTTATATATATATATATATTAAGACAATAAATAATATCATTTATTACAAAAAAATCATCTAATAATCTCTTTACCCTTACAAGTTGTCGTCAAGAAAATTTTCTTTGGAAGCATGCATGCGTTATTATTGATTTATTCAAGCTTGTTTTCTTAGTGGCTCTCAATGTAAAATGGGTGTATAAATTTTAATCATGCCATGTTTATGTACATTGTAAGAAGTTAAATGACAGTAAATTATTACAAAACCATCACATAAAAGGAAAAAAACTAAACAATTAAACTCCTCTATAGCTAGCGAGATTAGAGGGTGCATACTGGATATAGAGAGAGAGAGAGAGAGAGAGAGAGAGAGAGAGAGAGAGAGAGCGTTAAAGACTCTGCAAATGATCACTCTGCTGTTTCGTCATAATCATCGGCCACAGAAACTCTGCTCAACCTGCTTGGCAACGTTTTATTATCTACAAATAATTGATTCCGAACCTTTCTACTCTTTCCCTGCCGACGGCTCATGTTGGGACCGTAGACTGCCCTGTGTGCCACCGCTTTTCCCAGGCGAGAGGACGACGACGTCGTCTCTATAACTTCATTCCTTTCTTTGCTAATTTCCTCGCATTTCTCTGAGGCCATTTTTATCTAAACGGCGTCGGAGAGAATTGATCAGCAGAGATAACTATGAACTGGGAAGGAGAGAATTGCCCGTCGACTATATACATACATATATATATATGGACAAAAAGTATATAGGGACAAAAATGCGTCACTAAGAAATGGCATGCAACTGTTGGTGGTGCGATCTAAAGGTGGGTTGGAGGAGATTTGAAGCAAAGTTTCGTTATGGCCGAAAGATTACTCTTTTTCACTTCCATCTTGCATACTTGTATCTTCCATTCATTATTGGGTTTTTCTTGTTTCAGAAGAAATAATATATTCTATTCTTATTCTAATGTAGGTATGCACACGAGGAGTATTTTTAATCATATTATATATTCAGATTAATCTCTAGACGAGAGTCGAGACAGATAAAACTAAAACGAAACAAAATTCTTTCACAAAACGCACAGAAAAGGAATCTCAAACCATGCTACATTCAAATTAATCGCACAAAGCAACAAAACTCTCACATAACACACAGTTGCATTATCATGACTTGACCTCACCTCTAGAACACTTTTTCTCATCTGATAATATGATTCTCCAGTAAGTGCAAGAATTTTGAAATACCTTTAGACGACCACCGGTCAATGATAAAGTAGTGAAACACTATCTATATTGCTTTGCAAGCATGCTTGATTTGTGGTTATACACGGGCAGAAGGATCCAATAACATTTACCCTCTATTAAATAAAGGTCCTTCTGTTCATCATCGGTTTACAACAACAACATATTAGGTGAAATAGCATAATCACATACCTATTGCAGATTACAGGTATTTACACGAGACAGAGTTGCAGTTCACAGCTTTATATAGATACGTTTCCAATGGAGAAATCCAGCAACTATACCCCAGAATAATATCTCAAGCATCACAAATGCAAGTGTACCCCATTTCTTGGAGTGAAGGATTCCTTGCAAGAAACTCTCGGTGTAGTCAACCTGCATAAATGAAACACAGATCAAACATGCTACTCTTTTATGAGTTTTGTGTTTGCACACTATAATCCTTCAGCATTAGAAAAAGAACTTTATACAGAAACTCTAAACAGAACTATAAATATTAGAGAATGAAATGACAAGCAGAAAAGACAACTTATAAGCACGACATCTCATATTCAGACCTTTCAGTGCAATGACATATTCATGAAGATAGTACTAAAACATACGAAAAAAGAGGGGAAATCTTTGCACAATAATCGGGCAAATGACGAACAAAATTACCAGATTGTTTTCAGGTGAACGCCAGTAGAAACCTTCTAGAGCTGCTGGAAAGAGATCACAAGCAGCCAAAGCATAAATAATGAGAGCATTCATTCCCATCCACTGGAACAGAACTGTTGGCTTTCTGATACATTTGATGTCAACCTGCAGCAAGCATTGTCAGTTAAAAAACACATTATCTACTTCCTTTTAACTCCCAAATTAACTTGTAACTCTAAAGGCTATTCTCATTCTCTCCTGGGGGCCATTCTGATTCCTGGCGTCTTCAAAAAAAATTCAAATTAGAAAAGCAACTGAATTCACATTTACTAATTAATGACCAATATTTGTTGATTATACATATCATCATAAATCAAAGATAGAGTCCTCGCAGAGAGAAAATAAACTCACAAAATAAAAAATGATGGTTAACAGTAAGCCAGATGCTCCTGCTGTGATTAACATATAGCTCAAAGTGTACAAAGGTTTTGAGAAAGGAACACCTGAAAGAACCAGCAAATATTGCAGAATTTACCAACCAAATAATAATCATAAACAATAAAAATAGCATGAATAGAAAGTCATTTAACAAATGTGAAACAAAATGCCTATAAAAAGACGAATACCAAGAACTTTGAAGGCATATCCTGAAATTAGCAGAGGGAAGGAAGTTAAAGACCAGAATATTACTGTCTGAATCTGTCCCTGCAATCAAATTTTTAGGCACACAAAAGATATCACAACGAAGAAGTGAAAGAATCCAAATTTTCTTCACATCTGTTAGGGGACTAGAATTTGTTTTACCTTAAAATGCACAAGAATGTGCCCATAGTGCAGTCCTAAGAAACACGTAATGACAGCCATCAAAGAACTACAAACCTCAACCAATTCAGTAATAAATTAATCAAACATGACAGAAATCATTCCCCATGACAAGAACTAGGAGACTAACAATAAGGGAACATAAAAGTGCCTCTGGAAAATACTAACTAATGGCTTTGACCTATAATCCTCTAATCTGTAACATAAAAGTGCAGGATTTAAAAATAAATAAATAAAGGTCTCACGAAAAGAAGATCAAGGGATTAAAGAGACAGCAAACCTCAACATTCCCTCTGGGTCGAATGGAGCTAGACACCATACAGGTGCATTAGGAGGGAGAGGTCCATAATCAGGTGAATTGACACTGCATTCCTAAAACAATAATAAAGAAGGTCATTGCCTGCAAATACGTTCTCACCATACTTGAATGATTCTGAAGTTAAAAAAAAGACAAGACAGCCACCAACTAAGAAGGCTTCAATATGAGAACCTTTGTTCTTCTGTAAACAGGACGTTGATATAGATGTTGCTCCCCAAGAAAATATCTATCAATCAAACCAACAGCATTACAAGGAGGTTGCAGACTGCCCCTTTCACCACAATAAACCTGGTAGTACATAAATACTCGGTGTAAGATTAAGTATATGAGCCTGAAATGGTAAATATTTTCTCCTTCTCTTGAGAAAGAAAGAAAGAGGAAAGGTGGATTACGAATCAGTTCATATGTTATAAATACTAGATCAAAAATTGTTGTCCTGAGAAGGATATGATGATTTGCGTCATTACTTACAGCTTGAGTGCCAGATCCTGACACCAGTGAGGCACTTTTGAGACTTGAAACATCAAAACTCCAATTTGGAATGTAAAGGAAGTATAGCAATACCATGTAAATGGAAGCCAGCAGCACAGCCACCACTCTGTGAAAGATCACAGGAAAATGATCATTGTACATGAATTGATGACCCATAGAGAGAATCATGTTTGTAAATCATATCATCTCCCTAATGATTTGGGATGAAAGAGAATATACTGCCCATTCTGCCAGCAGAAAGACCAGTTGATTATCTACATCGACAACAGATTATGACAGTTCACTTATGAACTAATCTATATTACAGATTACAGGTATGAACTAAGAAGCAAATGCAAATCTATGAGTCACAAAGAAGAATACCATAAATATTGAAAAAGTTTGCTGGAATAATAAGTTCAAAAGAGGAGAAGTTACAAAAAAAACTTAGAGGTATATCCCTGCTGGAAGTCACATAGACATATGACCTAAAAGGACCAAAAATATGGCCAGCAGCAACTTGAAGCAATATTTTGAATCAGGTCAGTAGAAATGACAAGATTATGAATATTGCGTAGGCTCCACGTTTAACCCTAACCTAGTTTTATTTCTTGTGCATAAAAGATTTAAAACTCGTCGCAATTCAAAGATGAATTCTGTTCCACAACCCATAATAGCCAAAAATATGGGATGGACATGATAGGGTTGATGAGGAAAATGTGCTAAAAAATACTGGATAAAAAAATTTGAAAATACAACAATTGTTAAGAATTATACTTACGACTGCAAGCAGTATCTCCTCATAAATGTAATTGCTGAATCTACAACGATATCATTTACAAGCCAAATCTCCAGAACTGAAGCCAAGAAATAACCGATCGCAATCCTCTATGAGAGAAATACAGAAAATAAGTTATGAACTGCCACTCAATGACCATACCAAATTAACAAACTTTACATACTCTAGCTTTATGATATGAATTGTGACTCTACAACACAAGTTTCCTTGGGACTACTAAATTATTTAAGATGTCATATGAACTATGATCTGTGTACCTGCAGCACACCCATCAATCTTAACTTTTCAAGGTCAACTCCATAAGTTAAATGGTTGCGCCCATGAAAATATCCACCTGAGATAACATTTTATTAGATGGCAGAAGCATCTGAATCAATCTGATTAATGTAAAATTTTCAGAACAGTAAAATTAGATCTACTCACACAAAACTATCAGCAATTAGTTTCGAAAGCCAAGGTAACGAGTCATGTCTATTTTTATACCGTCATCCTTACTACTCCTAAGGTGTTTACCCAACATGATGAAGGCGCTGCCAATTGAGGTCCACCTTAGACATCAACTATGGAAACAGTGTCTATGTAAACGCAAGACACTTCCCTCACCAATCCACAAAAGAAAAGGAGGAGTAAAAAAACACCCGAGCTGAATCCCCAAACTTAGAATTCACATGTACCCACACATAAGCATGTATATACAGAGCAAATAGACAAACCTTGAAGAATCAAGCCCAAGAGGAAGAGCTTAATTGATCTTATCACAACTTTTCTTGTAGCTGCTGCTTTATTAGGTACTTTCTGTATTAAAAAGAACAAAAGTGTTGTTTCATCGTGAATACTACTGAAATGTTGTGTCCTCCCTGTTTACAGTCAACTTTTTATCTTAGAGGAGGTTGCCTGATACCTTAAACACAAGACTCACTGAAGCACCAACTACAAAGAGGAAAGCCGGCATCACAAAGTCTGCAAGCGTCACCCCAAACCATGGAGAGTGGTTTATTGATGGGAAGGCTTTACCCGCATCATCAACCAAAATCATTAACTGCGAAAGAATGTACATAGAATTTTATAAAGAAGAAAATGCGACCATAAAAACAACAGGCGAATCATGAGAATAAAACGGAATACAAACAGTATTTCGTCTATCAATAAGGCTAAGGCATTCAATCACAGAAATGTCGATCGGTAATTTACCGAGCTAAGCTAGCATACAGAAAGGTAAACAGAATATGGTAGAATGGAAGTTCATTAAAAAATAACTAACTACAATTTTAAAAATTGCGAAACGGAGCGGCAAATATATGTATGATAGAAAGAAAGACGAACCGCTACAGTGAGACCTCGGAAGACATCGAGAGATACGAGGCGTTGTTTATGGCTACTTGAATCAGGACTTGATTCCTCGTGCTGATGCGTTGGTGGCGAGGAGGTGATTTCTCCACCCCCGGCAGCGAATTCAACCTGGTTTGAAGAATTCTGAAGAAGCGGCGTATGAACGCCGTCGTCAGTGACAACCTCCACCGTAGACATCCTATAGCTCCTTCTTCCTTGTCACGGCAGGCTGAAGTGCTGTTGGCGCCCGCGGACTGCACACACCAGACTGTCTTGAGGTTGACTTTTTGACTTCTGAATTTATAAGGGGAGAACAAGAAGAACGACGCTCGTGGGGAAAATGAGAGAAAGGAAATTGTGATCTGTTTCTCATATGTCAAATTTTTTTTTTTTAATTTTCAGGAAGGTTCACTTGTTTTTCCTAAACTAAAAACAAAAATTCATTTTTTCTGAACTAGAAAATTAAACATTAACCGGAATCCCGGAAGCTCGAATTCAAGAATTCTACTTGGCATGCCATGTGAAAATTTTTAAGTGGGGATCAAACTATTATACCACACATCAAACACTATATGTCGAGTTTGACTACTTTATAATCTATAAAACACAAAATATCAAATAAAAATTAAATTTAAAATAAATAAATTAATGAAATCGACTACCTCACACATGTCCAACAATAATAGATAAGGCAAAACAAGTAGCTAAACAAAGAATAATTAGAGGCAATGTATAACTACGAAAATATGATTGCGGTAAAACAAGTAACTAAACAAAAAAATAATTAGAAGCAAAGCATAATTACAAAAAAACTGACGTTGGTGAAATAGAATCCATCGATAAAGGATTACGAGAAAGTCATTGGAGTACAATCACCAATAACAAAATATACACAAAATCACCAAACGTTAGAATTCTGACACTTGTCATCACCCTCACATTGCTTGTAGGGGTGTAAATTGGTCTAAACGAGTATGATACTCTCTGTACCAAACTCAAACTTTTATAGTGAAACATATATTCAAACCCAGACCCAGACTCTTTGGATATCAAATTTATGGACTGAAACCCGACCCTCCAGGGTCTCGGATAGGATTTGGGTGTACCTATACCCGTATAGCATTTTTCTATTTTTTCTTGTTAGACAAAAATATATATAAAACAACGTATAACCCTAAATAAAAATTATAACATAATTAACATAATTTCCTCAACATATCTTTCAGCAAATACAATCCTTTAACCTTTCTAATACAAATGATTAAAAGTTCAAGTCGGCAGTTGGACCAGTGGTAATCGCAGTCGGCAGCATCGGTATGGAAAAATGGAGTAAGAGTTTGGAATTGGAAGAAGTTTCAACTGTTGAGAGAGGGAGAGCAGCAACCAAAAAGAATGAATGAATGAATGAGAATAGTGAGACTCTATGAGAAATAATAGGATATAGATAATAAATTATGTATTAATAAAAAAATAATATATATTATTTTATTATAATAGATATATAGATAAATGAGTCTAGGAATCATCATACCCTACCCAGACTCATTTAATAGAATCTATATGAGTATGGGTACAGGTTCGGGTCCGCGAATATAAAATTTTAACCTTACCCATTATAAACGTGTATATACCCACTAAGCAGTCCAAGCAGATGCTAGTGAAATAGCTGCTCCCATTCCGACAAGAGAAGGAATGATTTTTCGCTTTTATGACGCCTGGAGCCATGTGTAGCATGTGCGAAGGAATTCTCAAAACAACTTGACTTGTTGTTGACGAAGCCAAAGAACAGTGCTTTCGTCCCTAGAATAGTCTACTTGGGTCTAGGATCTCTGGTCTTGAAGATCGTCTTCTTAGCTTAGAGGAATCGAAAGCGAAGCAGTCGGTAATGAAACAGAGGACCACTTTTGGTGGAGGCGGATAGGCCCCGACATCTTCTTTTCTTCTTTTTTACTGCCTTTTTTGATCATTCTATACATATGGACACCGAGTCGAAGGGACTCGGAAAGGAATTTGGAGCACGACTGAAGTGGCTATACATACAAATCTATTTACGGATCTATATGCTTCGATTGGAACTGGAAGTTCCAGAACAGGCGGCTGGTATACCACCATAATGAAACTGCCTTTTATTTTTTTTTATTCGGATCGGATTTATGTTGGGTCCCGCGGTGGTGAGTTTCACAATCCACTCTTTCTATTCGCTCTAGCCAGGCTTTCATCTGCTTCTACTTCAACCTCATCCCCAGGAGAAGGTAGTTCATGTGGTGGGGTTGGGGGACCTCCTTCGGAAGTCTACCAGATTTGAAAAAGATTGAACTGCCTCAACCATGTCAACCTCTTCGCCTTACCTTGTTGAACCGGGTCTGGTTGTGAGTTTCTCTGCATGTGGCTCGTCCGTGCTTTCCGAGACGCTGGCTGTGACTCAGCATGGGAGAAGGGGGCGGAACTACACACTTTCGTGTTAAGAGCATTGTCCGAGTGAGTAGGCAGTGCCTACCAAGGAACGCTTTCTTGAAGAGGCTGTTGTGAGGTTGGACCAGGTACGAAGAATGAATCTATATCTGATCTGTGCATGGAAGGGCCGGCGGCCGCTCAACTGTTCGAGCGCTGCTTAGCGAATGAATTGGGTCAACCTCTTTTTGGCTTCGGCCAAACACTTTTTCTCGCTGGTCGAGCTTTCTACAAAAAAAGCGATGCGAGAACGTATTCTCTTATCAAAGTTTCATCAATGTCTTTTCCCCCTGGAACGCCGCTCGCAGTTCATTCGGATCCCACGTGAGTTCTGTTTTCCGCTCCGAGAAAGGCTGATGCGGAATAAGTCCTAAATGCCATTGTAGGAATGGAATAAAGGTTGTTCTTGCGATACCGAAACAGATTTATTTCTAGAATGACCTAAAGCTTGAAGGTGGTCAGTTAGTCCAAGAGATCGGACATCGGCTGAACAAAGAGTATTTTGTTCGCAAAAAACGCAGTAACAAACTGATCAAGAAGTGGTGTCCAGTCCACAACGAGATTTGCGATGCCATCCAGCAGCGGGAATTAAACTAGCAACTCCTGCTTCAATGGGACTCGGGAACTCGGGGTGGTCTATGCTGCATTATACTTGGTGGTCTTATTTTATTTTATTTTTTTTCATAACTAATACGCCTGATAGAGGTAGAAGCGGGGGCACCGGAGCTATCTGCGTCGAGTCTTTCGATTGAAAGAGGAAGGTAGACAACTCAAATGCCATGAGTTTTCGATCTTAGGGTTGGGATCCGTGGTCCTAGAGAGTGTGCCGTGCTTTCAAGGAATCGGATTGAAGTCAAAGCATGATCTACAATTGGACTTGTCCACTCTATGTGAATTTCTCTATATACGAAACCGCCAGTGGACAGGGAAGATCCATGCCACACTAAGAAAGCAATCAACCGACGTTAAGGCACCGATTTAATCCGGTTCAGCGTACGTCTGTAAGAACGCCCGAAGGCAAAAGAGCTTCTTCCTGATCTTCTATTTCATGAATTGGTTTGCCAATAAGAAGTAAAGACAGCTTGGAAGGCCGGGGAATGGAATCTGGATTGGCCACGCACGATGAATGGATGGACAAGAAAAAGGATAGTCTAAGACTCTTCGATATGAATTTTGGTACAGATAAGATTCGTCCCGTTTACAGCCCTAACTGTTTGCCAAACTACCGTCTCCATCTTGATTGAACCATAATCGGCAGAAAATTAGATACAAAGCGTTACAGAGCCATTAAAAATTGACATAAGCTAGATAGATCATGGCACTTGTATAGTGTATTGTTGGAAATCAATCACTGCAAATGATCAACTTAGGTAACATAATTAAGTTACTAGTCACATTTCTTTATCACTACAGACGAGAATAGTATCTGAATTAAACTGCCCATTGTTATTGTGATTCTCAAGCGAACTGCTACTTTTGTCAAGACCAAACCATAATCACCACACAATAAATTTTAAACAATATGCTTGATGTTATTGGTTAATGTTTAAAAATAATTTGTTTAATACGTGTTTCGAAATCACAAAATATGGATTAAACTTTTAAATGTAATATATAAATTCCTTTAAGGTTTAATCACTTTCGTTACGTTTTAGAATGTTTTGAATCTATTAGACTTTAACTATTATATATAGTATATTTTGTTCATATTAACATCCGTAATAATATAACTTAAAAAATTGATTTTTTTTTTTTTATAAAAAAGAGATGGATTGTTTTACTTATCATAAAATATATCCATCATTTTTTGAATGATTGAATGATTTATACATGTCAGAGTAGACCAAAATCATGTCAATTTATTAATAAAATTCATAATAAAATATTATATAAAGTACATTACGATAAGATTGAATCAATTATGATTACTGATTTCAGATAATTTATTTTACTGGATGCTTATTTGAAATTAATTTAAAAATATAAAAAAAATTATGAGAAAGAATCACCTAAAATCAACATATGAAAGGAAACAAGAGGTTAACAAGTAAGAGGCATCGTAGTCATTAGCATAATTTAATTGATTTTGGAGTATAGAGTTAATAATAAAAATCAAAATTCAAATTATGAAATAGTTTCTTATGTATTAAAGTCTGGGAGATTGACATTCAACTTTTGCTAACAAATAAAAGGTATTATATTAACTCGAGGATTTCTAATAAACTTATAGGCCGGCCCAATTATACCAACCATCTGAAGGCTATATATTTGGGCCAGTAGAGAATTATACGTTGAAAGGTGGTTGGTTGCATTAATCTCTGGCCTCCTCGTCACCATTACCAACGGCGGTGAAAACCTGAATTGGTTACGTGTGAAGTAAGTAATCTCACCTTTCATTTGCGTCAACCAAATTCAAATTCAGTGGCACTAATGTTAATAAAGTCGAAAACAGGTCCATTTATTCTACACCCGGCGGTTTAAAACCGCTCTGATGATCTCCTACTAGTCCGACCATTTCCAAGTAGTGAAGCAACCCGTCCCCTTCTCTTTCTTCACTCTCTCTCAAAAATTTCATCCGCAATCGATTTTTCGTACATTAGTTGATTAGTGATCACAAAACATATATATTTACGTACACTACCCGCGCTTTCGTCTATATACGTGTAAAATTATCTAGGGTTTCTAATCGATCGACGAGAACCATGTCGTTGAGGCCGAACGCGAGAACAGAAGTTCGCCGGAGCAGGTATAAGGTGGCCGTAGATGCGGAGGAAGGACGGCGGAGGAGAGAGGATGGGATGATCGAGATCCGGAAGAACAGAAGAGAGGAAAACTTGCTAAAGAAGCGCCGGGAGGGTCTTCAAGCACAGCAATTCCAGAATTCAGTCAACGTTACTCAACTTGAAAAAAAGGTCTAACGTTTTTCTTTCTGCTTTTGAACTTCCAGCTCTGATCGGCTTTTTCCAGTTATATAATTTCGATTTACTAATTCGATTACGATTTAAGATTAATTACAATTGCCATCCTAGTGGATAATTATAGATTGCGCGTAACAGTTAGGGTTCTAGAAAATAGTGAAGATTGAGGAACTTCAGTAACTTACGAGGAGGATGCTGTTTTATGCTTGGATAGCTTAGTGATGCAGGATTCTTATTTGAACAGCAATAGGTATTAGAGAGACAGCTATCTGTTCTCCATTTTCAGATTGAATACTTACTCGGTCTGGTTGTTTGATTTTTTGGCATTCAGTTAGAAAGCCTTCCGGCTATGGTCGCTGGTGTTTGGTCTAGTGATAGCAACTTACAACTAGAAGCCACTACACAATTCCGGAAGCTGCTCTCAATAGGTTCATTTTAAGCCAGTGCTTTTTCCTCTTTGTCTTTTGATATATCACTGTTGTAACACATATTCACTTATTGATTTACTTGCTTATCGTGAATATTTTGTCAGAGCGCAATCCCCCAATTGAGGAAGTGATTCAATCAGGAGTTGTTCCTCGATTTGTCGAGTTCCTTGCTAGAGATGATTACCCCCAACTTCAGGTTTGAGTTAAGCTGCATGATCTCCTTTGTAATGCATCTGTTGAACTGGAAAGTTCCTTTACAGTTTCAGCTACTTGTTATTACAGTTTGAGGCAGCTTGGGCCCTTACCAATATTGCATCTGGGACGTCTGAAAATACCAAGGTGGTGATTGATCACGGTGCTGTACCGATTTTTGTAAGACTGCTGAGTTCGCAAAGCGATGATGTCCGTGAACAGGTGCAGTCAGATAAAGGGCCTACATTGTTTCCATTTGAATAATTTGTCCTTCTATAACGATATGACTTTTATCTGTTGGATTGTATAGGCGGTTTGGGCGTTAGGTAATGTGGCTGGTGACTCTCCAAAATGTCGTGACCTTGTCCTCAACCATGGAGCCTTGATGCCTTTGCTTGCGCAATTCAATGAACATGCCAAGCTGTCTATGTTACGAAATGCTACGTGGACATTGTCGAACTTCTGTAGGGGCAAGCCCCAGCCTCAGTTTGAACAGGCTAGATTCTGATAACTTTGCCATCTAGACCGATTCATGGATTTCTTGGTCATTAATTTCTGAAAGTAATAATTTTTGGGAATGTATGAACAGACAAAACCAGCTCTCCCTACTCTGGCTCGTCTAATTCATTCAAATGATGAAGAAGTACTCACTGATGCATGCTGGGCGCTTTCTTATCTCTCTGATGGTACGAATGACAAAATCCAAGCTGTTATTGAAGCTGGTGTTTGCCCTCGTCTTGTTGAGCTTCTACTGTAAGTAACTAGTTCTAATTCTGAACCTTGGTTTGTATGTTGTTTTTTATTGGAAGTTCTCTCCTACATTGGAATTTTTTCTCCTAATTTTTTCCCTTTTCTGGCTTTCAGCCATCCTTCACCATCGGTTCTCATTCCTGCACTGCGGACAGTTGGTAATATTGTCACTGGTGATGATATCCAGACTCAGGTATGGGCTCCCTGTGAGCTATTCACTCTATACGGGAATTGTCCCCATGATATGTAAGATGGAAAGGGGTGAAGAATTGATGTTAAAATGTTATAGATGTGTTTTTTATTTAATTTGGGTGAAGTTTTTTTTTTTAAGTAAATTTTTTTATATGATTCGAGGGTTAAGGGGTTGATAGAGACCTTAAGGCCTAGTTTTGGAGTTTAGGAGAGAAGAGAAAAGAAGTGAAAAGAAGAGAAGAGAAAAGGTGAGTTGATTTATTCAAATGTTGTTTGGAAGTTTTGGATAGAAGAGAAAGAAGTGTTCGTTTTTCATTTGCAAGTTAGGAGAGAAGTGGAAGGAAGGGATATGGTGAAAGGTTATTTACACGAGGACTCACTTATGGCTTAAGGACTCAAGGGATATAGTGTTCGTTTTTTATGTTGCGACTTAAGGGCTCACTTATGGCTGGCACTCTACTTTTAGTTAGTAGAGATAGCATGACATTCTAGCTTCCACAGGAAAGAAACCGGTGTCTAAGTATGCTTTGGTTGCATTTTAATCAATGCCATTAGAGTGGGGCCGAAAGAAGTCTCAGGGATTAAGCAGCAACATTTTCCAAGAGCTACTGGAAATGTCGGATATTTCTTTTTCTTGAGTAATGTGGACATCACAAATTTATTATTGATAAATATCGCTTAAGCCAAATAGCATATCAAAATGAGACAAAAGGTCAGTTTGATGCCATGGGAAATATAATCTCTGTTGCCTCTGTTTTCTAGTCATTGCTATTCTTTCATCTTGGGGCAGAGCTTACTGTTAGTTTCCCTGCTGGAAGGGGGTGCATGAATTTCATGTGATCAAAATTTTCTTTTCCTCCTATGGTGTCTGTACTACTCCTTTTGCCTCTGGTTGCTTCTGCTGTCAGCTATTTTACACACAAATTTCACCAGCCGAGTTTGGACCTAATAAAAACCCTGCATTAACGATATTTGTATTTCTGCTCATGCATTCGTGCTTAGTTTTCAGTATTAGTTTTTTCTCATGTTGTTTGGATGCCTGATAATTGAGACAGTTTCTGTGAGTTTCTTTTCCTCTTTCTGTCTTTTGGTGAACATATATTTGAGAAAATAAAATGCTAGACACATTGTGAAACATTATAAAACGTTTGTTCTCTTGCTTTCTTTATGATTTGCCTGGTAAGTTCCTTTATTTATTAAATGTTATGATGCAGGTTATCATTGACAATGAAGCTCTTCCTTGTCTGCTCAACTTGTTGACACAAAATCATAAAAAGAGCATTAAAAAAGAAGCTTGTTGGACCATTTCAAATATCACCGCAGGAAACAGGGAGCAGATTCAGGTGAACAAATATGACGGAGAACTTTATGCTACCTTTTTGTATTTCTTTTCTCTTCATAAATTTTTGCAAAAGAATAACGTTTCTGGTTACCGGCAATGTATATTCGTGCATATTATGTCCATCTAACTGCTTTTATGTATGTATCTTTGCCTTTCCTCTCTTCGGTCTTGTGATGCACTCCTAAATCTTTAAATATAATTGTGGAGAATTATTAATTACAATATCTTACCCTTCTTAGTAATTTTTTATGTTTGAGTTTCAAATGTTTATCAGGAGTTTGACCATAAAACTCAACTTCTGTACTGAAACTTGTATAGCTAAATCATTTACTCTCTCTTCCTTATCATGCTTTATTGTTTCTGAATGTTAGCAAAGGGTTGTGGTGGGTACTTGAATTAAGCCCTTGCCTCAGGAACAAATTTTGAACTGATGTGTGTAAATGTTATTTAGTCCAATCTATTTGCATGCTGTTCATCTTGGATGAAGTTCTCACTTTGTTTGACAAATAGGATTCAGGGACTGGTTAAAACTTTTTTGTTTTTTCAAATGAAGGTGTGGAAGTATTAAGTAAGCTTTGATTTGCAGGCTGTGATCCAAGCTGGTATTATTGCCCCACTTGTCCAACTTCTTCAAAATGCTGAATTTGAGATTAAAAAGGAGGCTGCTTGGGCAATCTCAAATGCTACATCTGGTGGAACTCATGAGCAGATCAAGTGTGTTGCAGAAGATTTCTTTATTTACTCGGGTTCCCGTTCATGCATGAATTGTGAATATTTTACATTTTACTTTGATTGGCAGGTTCTTGGTGAGCCAGGGTTGTATTAAACCTTTGTGTGACCTCCTTGTGTGTCCTGACCCAAGGATTGTCACTGTCTGCTTGGAAGGGCTTGAGAACATTCTGAAGGTTGGAGAAGCTGAAAAGAACCTTGGTAATACTGGAGATGTTAATGTCTTCGCTCAGATGATTGATGAAGCTGAAGGGTTGGAAAAGATTGAAAACCTCCAGAGTCATGACAACAATGAAATATATGAGAAGGCGGTGAAGATTCTGGAAACATATTGGTTAGAGGAGGATGATGAGCAGCTACCTTCAGGCGACACTCCACAATCTGGATTCAGCTTTGGCGGTGGTGAGCTCCCTGTTCCATCTGGAGGATTCCAGTTTGGTTGAAGGTATATTCTTGATTCTATGGGAGTTCTTTATTTACTTTGTCGTGAACTTTCAGAAACTACCTTTTTATAATTCAATGGTGGTTTTATGGCAAGTTCTGCTGAATCTCGTAATGCTGATTGGTTGGGTGATTGTTGTTCTTTGTGGCAAGAACCAGACTTGTATAGGAGGTTGTTTATGATGGAGCTGAATCTATATATATCTTAGGGTGGATGCCGACTCGCTTACCTTTTATATTGTGATGAGAATCCTTAATAAAATAAAGAAAAAAAGCACTTTTTTCACCATGGTGTCTTACATCTTTTCTTTCTAAAGTCGAATGTATACTGTACAAAAACTGAAAAGGGCAACCACCTTTTTTTATTTTGATTTTCAACCATAATACACTTGGTTGAATTCAGCTAATAGAGGTTCCGTGGAATTTGCAGGAGTGCTTCACTGTTGAAACATGAGTTTGGTTGCACTGGTCTTTGTGCGTTACTTGTCATCTATATAGGTCCGGCTTCACTTGTGCTTGAGCTCGGCACCAAAGCCCATTTGGTGTGGCCAAATAAGAAAGTGGGTCATATTGTATCTTTAGCTTGGTAGATGATACCCCTGTATTTTAGGGTCCTTACCATGCAAGAAGGTTTTGCTTGAACATTTTAGAATTTCTTTTTTCTTTAAATCTTTATCCTTTGGTTCATTGTAATGGTTTCATATTATTATTATTATTACACTATTATTTTTGAAGTATTGAGTATATGAGTGATTGGGGAATGCCATTAGAAGTTGTTGGCTTTTCCAATCACACTTTTGTGTCGGTTTATTTTATAAAATAAAGTTTGATAAGTTATAAATGTATTTTGTGTTGTAATAGTTGATGATACTTCTGGGAAGACATTCAGTGGTCTTCTATAGTGAAGCGACTCTTTGCCTTGGCTCAGGAGCAGGTATTTATCTGTATCATTTTTATGGACCTTATGCCCATCTTTCTCGTTCTTGCTTGTCAATTCATTAAATAATTTGCTCATGGATACTGTTGGGATGTTTGTTTTACTTGGGCAGCTCATAATAATGACATATATGGAGTTTACAGGTGACTTCTTTGGCTTTAGCTTTGCATGTTCAAGATTGGAAATATTTGATAGATTAAATCTTCATTAATCGAGTGCTTTAATTATCATCTAATCATGTGTTTTAAGTACTTTGTTTCATACACGTAGAAAAACTTCATATCATGATTTTCATGGCTGGCCGTAGGGGCAGACAGGGATAACAATCTTTTTATACTTTCTTCTTGTATAAAAATACTTTTTTGCTCCTAGTATTAATATATTATTTGTTCAAAAAGAAAAATAAAAAAAGACACAAAGTAGTAGTATGTGTACCGGACATGAACTAGAATACGCCGATTCAGATTTGTCCCTTTGTGCAACTTTATTATTTGCGTAGTTTAATAATAGCAATGGGCATCGTGTAGTGTGTGTAGTGTACCCCTCCTCCCTCGGTTCTTCTGCATTTTCCAGCGGCTGCTGACATTTCCAACTCTTTTCTTTTTCAGTTTTGCAGCTCATTTTGAAACGGTGGATTTCAAAATTTTTTATATTTTCCAATAATTTTTTCAGAGATGACCTCGTTTTTATTCAATAAGATGACGAATATTGTCTTTATGACATCCCAAGTGACATGATCTAATAGACTAGTGATCCTCCTTTGGATATGTACCGGTTAGATTTTTGTAGCATTTTAAATCTCAATTTCTCGATTTCGGGGCTTATATTTTTTTGACAAACTATTCTATTTTTTTGTGTTTTGAAATCTTATGTAAAAATTTCAAAAGTTAATACTATCCAATAGCATTTTTAATCCAAACCAAATGGAGACCAATGCAACAGAAAAAGGTTGATAGTTCCAAGTTCTTCAACATAATTGTATAGTCTTTGTAATCCAGTTAGTTAATGGATATTAATTAGTAGGCAATAGCTGCTGCGGAGGGCTTGCTGCCACTGCTGATTGGCCTGTGCTGTCTAAGAAAGCTCTTTCTACTCCCAACTAATTAACGAAATTGTAGAGAAATGTTCAAAACGTTAAGAGTGTTCTTTTTAATTTCTAAAAGAAAAGTGTTAAAAATAAAAAGATATATATAAAGAAATGTATGTTACTAGTTAGATCGTATAATACATCTTTTGTAATACTTTCTTGTAATACTTTCTAATGAGAAAAGAAGTGTATTAGAGAAAGTTATTATTAAAAATTGTATCAGAAAAATAAGATGAGTTTTAGTAGAATGTTTGGAGGGGAGGGGGGGAGAGTTTGATGGGAGTCAATTCAAATTCGTGCGACTGCTAATAAAACATGAAAAAAACTTAACAGAAGAAGCAAACCAATCCAACATGGTATTATTTCATTTCTAGATTAAAAATACTTACTTCTTTTTCTTATTTTTGGCTGGAAAAGAAAATACCTACCTCGATCACTTATTTTTAGTTTTCCGCAAATTACAACAACGCATAACAACTTGAGTTAGAGTTCCATATCATCTCAAATTTTTAGATTCATATCCATTTAAAAAATAATTTAAATTTTTACAAGCCAGGGGCCGGGAAATTATTGAACGGCTGAGATTTGGTGGGAGGAATTTGAAAAGAAATGGGGAAGAAGAAAGAATCTGAGGGACAAAATGGTCAATTAAGAAGGTGTCTAGAGAAAGCTAGGGTTTCGTGTCCTTCTGACTAGTGTCCACCAGACTTCTCTTTCCCTTATTTAGATACCAAGGATAAATTAGCCCACAAAACACACATAACGGCCCAATCCTTACCACAAAAACATCCCCTCTACCCCCCATTCCCCCTCCCCTCATCATATCCCACCCTTTTTCCCCTTTTCTCCATCCATCTGAATCTGATCATTCACTGGATAATAGTAGTAGTAGCCATAGAAGTAGTTGAAGCAGTGGTAGAACAGTTTCAAGTTACAAGTAGAATTTTTCTTCTTTTTCTCTCTCATGTTGGGGTTTCTAATCGGTTACTTTTGATTTTGAAATTAAAAAATTTCTTTTCCTGAACCGTTTTTTGCCTCTTCCCTCTGTTTTTCGATCGATGTTCTTCGTTTAGAATGTGAATGATTAACATTCCTGCGAGTGTTTAAGAGTTTTTTATGATGGATCTGAAAGAAGAAAAGGTGAGTGTGATTAAATGATTTCTTTTGTCGAAATCGATTTGAAAATCATGAAATCTTACTTGATCTGATCTTATTGTTTTTATTTTATTTTTTGTTGAAACAGAGATCAGAATCGGCGCCGGAGAATACAAAAGTTAGTAGCAGTCCCTCTAGTTCAAAACAGATTAAGAGTTGCAGCGATTGCCATACAACTAGAACGCCTCTCTGGAGAGGAGGGCCAGCTGGTCCCAAGGTAAAAATTAAAATCCATAACTTGTTCATCCTTTTTTTTTTTTTCCCAAAATTTTTGGTGTTTAACCGAAGTGATTGATTTTGATTTTGTTTTTTACTTGTTTTTACAGTCGCTCTGCAATGCTTGTGGGATCAAATACAACAAGAAGAGAAGAGAGCTTCTAGGTCTAGACAGAGGAAGAAGTGAGAATAATAAAGGGAAGAAGAAGAAGAAAAGCGGCGGCGGCGGCGGCGGAGGGAAGAGTAGTGGTAGTAGCGGCGGAGAGGTGGCGCAGTCATTGAGGATGAAATTAATGGCATTGGGAGGTGAAATGATGCTTAGAAGATCAGGAAAATTGCTGGGAAAATTAAGAGAAGAAGAACAAGCGGCAATTCTATTGATGGCTTTATCTTGTGGATCTGTTTGTGCTTAGAGAGAGAGAGAGAGAGAGAGGAATTAGAAGTTAGATTTAGAAGTAGATTGAAGCAAGTTTGTTTGGGAAGTTTGAGTAGTAAAAACCCTAGAATTAAGAAATTGTAAAAGCCCTACTAGCCCCTCTTTTTTCCCCCAATTTCTTCTCTTCCCTTTTTTCTTAGTTGGAATCTTGTTCTTTGTAGTCGAAGAAGAAATATCATCTTCAATCAAATTAACCAAATCAAAGCCTTGTTTTGTGCTTGTTTCTTGATTGATTTTGTATCAGATCCATTCCATAACTAACATGAATTTGCTCCTTCCATCGGATCCTTGGTAACATCTAACACCTCCGCAACTAATAAATTGAATTCCTTGTGCTCCAAACATCTTCGCAACTAAAAAATGCTGTTCCAGTTATCTGTAACATCTGATTCAACTCCCTTTAACTCAAACTAGAGAGAAAATGTTGAAGACAACTCCATCGGATAATTCTTTTGAGCAATAATAAAAAATATATATTTTATTCCAATTCAAATAGATTTGAGAAACTGAAATTAATAAGGAACATGAAAAAAATTAGTGAAAAAGACAGGAGTGACATCATCTAATATCCACAGATTTTTAATGCTAAGTACTTATCAAAAGGGAGAGTCAATTTGTTTCCAATACTAGAATACTTTCTTTTGTGTGCAGTTTTCTCAACTTCAATTACATTTGCAGAGGAAAGGAATTCTACCAACCATAGTTTTCATTATAATTGCAAGCAACATAATTCCAAAATACTTTCTACTAATATTACTAGTATGAAAATTTTCAACTCACTTCCTTTGCGTTTCTCCATTTTTCCCTTTCTCTTATGTTTTCCGTATAAAATATCTGCAGCTCTCAAATAACAATAATATATTTATTTTTTGAATATTACTTTGACTCATAGAATATGCCATATTATACTGTTCTTTATGTAATTCGAATTTAAAATTTTTATAAGTATAAAATATTAAGATAGCAGATATATTAATATTAAAGAGAGAAAGTATTACGTGTATTTTCTTTTTTTTTTTTTTTTTTAATTTTTAAAATTGTGTATTCTTTAAAACTAAACATTAATCAAACTGAAGGCTTAAACAAAACAAATAAGGAGTACCTTTGATTTCTCAAAGAACAAAATGAAATACATCATCTTCCATTTCAATATATTTCTCACTTATGCGTCAATTTTTCCCATATCTATTATTATAGTATAATATAAACTAATAAATATTTAAATATAAATTCTTAAGACAATTTAATTATTTTGTACTAATTAAAATTAAGGAAATATTGCTACATGAATCATTTCTTTGAAGAAAAAAAAATCTATTAATAAAAGCCCTTATATTGCATATCAGTCATTGTAACACAAAGTTTCAATTATATTTTTTTATTCAAAGTTCCACAAAGTTTCAATTGTATCCTATCAAAATAAATTCTTCGTAAATCTTAATTAATGAACACTTAATAAATCTAAAAAAAACTTCTTTAAAATATTTTTTTAATGAGTTAACCCATATCTATATTTTTAACAAAATCAAACTTGTATTTCTTTTCCCTTTCCCACAAAGAAATTAAAAAAAAAAAAAAAGTGTTGTGGAAGCATCTTGATGGCTGCCTGGGAGACTGTAGCAGGTTGGTCAATCGTCAGGCTTCTTCTAGTCTGCTCTTCACTTGACACGCTTCAAACCAAACTTGACACGAATCGTTCTAGTAATCACTGGAATCAACTGCAAACTTCGCCAGATTTCGCCACGTGTTTCCCATAACAATCTCCCCAAACCCGAACCGTTTTCTTCATATATATACCTGTCCATCTGCGACGGTGAACTGCCATTCTCAGTGATCTAAGCTCGCCGGAAAACAGATAAAT
This sequence comes from Catharanthus roseus, assembly GCA_028651295.1. Lineage (NCBI taxonomy): Eukaryota > Viridiplantae > Streptophyta > Magnoliopsida > Gentianales > Apocynaceae > Catharanthus > Catharanthus roseus. The sequence continues at coordinate 2,373,169 of JAPQWS010000087.1, forward strand.
TATTATCTTTGAAGAAAAGCGAAGAGATGCAATCGAAGTTAGCGGCAGCAACGGCAACGAAATTGAACCGAATTTTCTTAAGAAATCAATTTCAGCCGTGCCGTTTTGCTACTATTCCGACAGGTAAAGCGGCAGATCCGGCAATTCACGCCGTGAATCCTGAAGAGAAAGACGACGCTTCGGAAGCTGCGAAGGCAGCGACTAATTCCGATCACAAAGCCGGCAAACAGGAAGATCCATATGTTCCTCCAAAATCGCCTTATCCTTCGGCCTCATCTCCGAAAGTACAGAGTACAGGGGTGAATCAACAAACTGAACCGATCAATCAGCAAAAACGACGCGCCTCTTCCGTTACTATTTCCGATGTTAGCTGTGTAGGATTGGACGGATCTCCATGGCCGGAAGACAGAAGAGATAGAAGAGAAGAGAGAAAAGAACAAGAGGAGGACGATAAGGAATACTTTGAGCATCATAAGGCATCTCCATTGTCAGAAATGGAGATGGCGGAGACTAGAAAACCAATAACTATGGCAACCGATGGGACTGGAGGGGGATATTTTGGGGATTATGGCGGTGGAGTTATGCTGTGGCGGCCGGAGCAGCTTGATACGGCGGAGGATTCACTTCGTAGAGCTATGGAAATATGGAGACAGAATGCTATGAGAGGAGATCCAAATTCTCCCCATGGTAGAGTTCTTAGAACTCTTCGCGGTGAATTTTGGTGAAATGTTTTCATTCTCCTGCTCCCTCCTTGGATGTTGAAGTTTGTATTAAAGAACAAAATGTATAGAAAATGTTGGTCCTTTTTTTTTAAAAAAATTCAGAAGGGAATAATATTTTCCAAGAAATCCCAAATTAGGCGAATAAAATAGTCGTTGCATATTAAGTGTGAAGGGTGAAGATTTTGAATTAAATTGATGTTGTGTGGAAGATATTTGAATTAGGGGTAAACGAACCGGCTCATTTGTGAGCTGCTTGCTTACGTGTCGTTCGGTCAAGCTTTGATTTTCAGTTTATTGTTACCGAATTCGAGAGCTGACTGGTCCAGAGTTGGAGTTAATTCGAACTCGTGTTAAAAATGTTCCAGTTCAAGTCGATTCGGAATTCAATCGAATTCGATGAATATATACAGGGACGGAACCAGGACAAAAATATTGAGGGGGCTGAAGGACAATGAAAGTTTTGCTAGAATTTCGTCTATTTTATAGATGCATCTAAAGTACAAAACTATTCAAACAATTCCAAATTTATAAATAAAATAGTAAGTTTTGAAGTTATATTGAAAAAAAAATAAAAAATTAAGAAGACTTGAAGGTAAAATATCTAAAAATTATAAAGTTTTTAAAATTTTCCGGGGGGGCTCGAGCCTACCCGAGCCGCCCCTGGTTCCGTCCCTGAATATATATCGAGTTAAACTCGATATATTTTCGAATTCAAAATGTATTTTGAGTTAAATTCGATAGATAAAAAGAAAATCGGTAAATTCGATTAGGTTTGAACTTAGAATTAAAAATGTATGAAGTCGAGTTTGGTCTTGAGTTAAAAATATATGGAGTAGGCTCGAACCGTGTACATAATTTGAACTATAAAATTTAAAATTAAAAAAATAAGTTAATATATATAACTCAATAATTTAGATGTATAGTGCGAAAAAATAAAATTTTTATCTTTTTTTCCCCTCTAAAATAATATCACTCTACATTAAAATTTCAATCATTCACATTCAACATAATTTGGATGTATTTATAGATTATTTTGAAGATTTTTTATAAGAAAATATCAATTTTGAAGTAAGAAAAATACAAAATCTTTTTTGTCACTAAACTTAATTTTGACCAAATGGACGAAATTCTCCAAGGAGTTTCGCCCATTCTGGCGAAAATTTATAAAAAATTTTGCCCAAATGGCAAAACTCCTTGGAGAGTTTTGCCCATTTGAGGAAAACTCGATGTAGTCTGTTTTTTTTTCATACATTAATGTTATTTTTTTGTTTTTATAATTTTTTTAATTAAAGTAAAATGTATTATTAATTTGTTCCCTATTATGTTTTAACATAACAGGAGGATGTTGATTCAAATACATTTGGAGAATTTTTGGAATCGAAAGAACGTGGATCACGGGCATTTATTTGCAACAAATCGAATTTTTAATTCGAAAATAGAGTTAGTGCATTGAGAAAAAGAAACTACTATGAAAGTGAACACATATTTGATAGTCACTCAATATTTGAGATCAAGAACATTCGACTGTCAACCTTACATTACATTGCATTGCGAGCATGGAGGTGCAAATAAACCAAGAATGAAACCGAGGGTTGACGATAAAGAAGAGAAATTCCCATAAAAGACGGGGTCCTTACGGAACTAAAAAGTGTGTTTGTCCCTTTAAATTAAAAGGCGAGTAAATGACCATGTGTGAGAATTATCAATTATTCGTACATGATGGGAGGTACAACCATGCAATAGGTGTCAATAATCATGATCACGCTCATGATGCAAAACTAACCGAGGAACAGATGATACAGACTGAGCAATTTAGGGAGAGTCATGTGCCACCACGTAATATCTTACGATTTTTCCGATAGTAAAATGTGGGTTGTGCGGTGAGATATGTCGCCTTACTTTTAATAGGTTATTATAATATTTTAAATTTGTGTTTAGGGTCTAGTAATATGATTTTTATAATTTATGTAGTGTACAGAAAATATACAACGTCGTTGCCAAGATTAAAAAGATATAATGCAGTGGCAAAACACAGTAGAAGAAGTTCTTTGCTTAAGTGCTCAACGGGGTTACACGGTCTTCTACAGAAACTGTCCCGACAGCCATGTACTTAGTGATATTGTTGTTGCACACCCGACATCAATTCAAATGATGAGAACGTGGACATATGTACTGATAATGGATACGATGTATAAAACAAATAAATAAATTGTCTGTATATATTCTATTAACTGTACATTTTGATATTAATTGTATATAGATTGTTCAAGTTATAATATTAATAGGATTATAGGGTTTACACATTAAGGTATAGGGTTTAGGGTTTTTAAGTTTAATATTCTAGTGTAAAGTATCCGAATTTATACTTTAGTTTATGTTTAATTTAGTTTTCTCTTAGGGTATTAGGGTTTTGGGTTTATGAGTTTTAATTGCGTAATTTATATTATTTTATTATTTATTTTTTACATTTACTGTGTTATTTCTTATGTATCATTATATTAACTTATTATATGTACCTAAACAAAATATCTTACCTGTATTTTGTATTATAAAAAAGGTACAATATGTCATTGTTAGAGGCTGTAGCTCCTATGGGTAAAAATTCACCATAGCAACTGCATTCATGCGGAATGAGCAAGCTACGACATATAGATGAGTTCTTCAATAGATTAAGCACCTATATTTTTTCATTAGCTGTGTCAACAAGGAATTAGCAAGATGCACATGAGCCGTGTGTGATTATTACAGACAGGGAAAGCGGTTTAATGCAGGTAATCAAAGAGGTGTTTAGTACAGCATACCATATGCTATGTGGAAGGCACATTGACCAGAACGTACTGGCAATGCTAGCGTAGACGTTTTAGACTCGAGAATGGATCCACTTGAAGAGGGCGTAAATCGTGGAGGGTGTGGCCCAATCGGTCTACATGGACACCGCATCATGCTTTACGGTGGGGTTCGGCCACCTAGTGGAGAGTCAGGAGGGGCTCGAAACTGAGGTTGGTCCCAAGGCAGACCTCATAGGTGCCCTAGGAGTCTGTAGCCTGTTTTGATCAGTGATATTGGAGTACGATTATTTGGTAATCGAGCACGTATGGTGTTTGACTGGTTTTGACTACGAGATGCCGGAACTTGGTTACGATGACCTCATTTTGGGATCTTGACTTTGTCCGTGGAGCCCAACTGTGACATTGCATGTTTTGTCGAATTCGGGTGTAGAAGCTGCGTTGACGTGTCTTGATTCGCTCAGACTTTACAGCTGCACTTGAAACCTTCATGTAGTTTCAAGCAGTATCATTGTTAAAATAGTAAAAGAAAATATTTTCTCATAACATTTAAACTGTTTTCGTGAAACTACATCATCATCATTATTTCAAAGAAATCACTAAGGCGCACACACACACGTGGACTCACTGAGCTTTCACGCTCACATTTTTCATATCATATTTTCTCCTCAGATTAACTTAGGACAGTAAGAAGCACGATAAGCCGCTGAAGTTTTGGGCTTGGAGTTTTCGACCCGTTTTCCATGGAAGGACATGTATTTATGTTTTGTTTTGTTTTTCTTAGACCCATGTTGGTTGTAAAGTTCTTTTTGTTTATTTTTGTCGTAAGGTTTTGTGGATGTAAAAATACTTTTAATTTTGAATGAAAACATTTTAAGAAGTTTTTCTGAATATTATGTTTTGAGCGCACTAGTAGTAACCAGTTTACTTAAGTTTTCCGCAATGTACATTGTGTCTATACCCATAAGTGTTATTCCAGGGTTGTGCTTTTATTTTGGGGCTTATAGTTTAGTGCCAAGAGGCACGCAGGTACCCTACTCAGTCGCAGTTGACCTAGTGGCAGGGTTGGGGGTATCACAACTCTCAAATCCATTGACCTAGTATGACTCTCATGCTTAAGTTGTGGGAGTGGCTTTGTATATGGATCTGCGACATTGTCAATATTATCTACTTTGCAAATTTTTACATCTCTACGCTCAATGATTTCTCGGATGAGATCTAGGTTCCTGTGCTTGTGCAATGGCTCCTACATTATCACAATATAGATCCACTGGATGCTATGAATCACACCTAGTTTAGTTATGAATTTTCTGATCCAAACTGCCTCCTTGGCTGCATTAGAAGCAACCACATACTTAGCCTCCATAGTAGAATCATTCACGGTATATTGCTTTGAACTCTTCCAGCTCACAGCACCTCCATTTAAACAAAACACAAATCCAGATTGCGATCTAAAATTATCTGTTAGCCCTAAGGGCATTAATACTTATGTTTTGATTATGATTAACATATGTTTGTGTGAGTATTTTAGCTAACCCTTCATAGAACAAAAGAAGTACCTATGAAGTCTCAAAGTCTACAAGCAAAAGATCTTGTTGATGAGGACAAAATGGAGAAGAAGTGACCAAGCCATTCCAAGATCAAATCATTGAAGACATTAAAGGCATTGTCTTTGGTAGAATGAATTAGGTACTACCTTGTAAACTCCCTAGTCTTACTCTTTGATAAATTGATCATATATGAAGCTCCCTGTATGATTTTCTAAGATATAATCTTTTGTTAAAATCATAAGTATTCTTGACTAAAGATGTTTTGGAAAGTTTTTCTTCTCTTTAAAATGATTGTCAAAGAATACATGCTTTTGAAACAAGGAAGAAAGTTTTTGTTTAAAAAGAAACTTGGCTGAGGAAAACATAAATTCGGCAGTCCGGTTTTAGAACCGGTCGTCCGTTTTTCCAAAGTAAAAATTCGGCAGTCCGTTTTTCAGAAAATCAAGTCCGAATCTTTCTGTTCAAAAAACTCGGTCATCCGGTTTTAAAACCGGCAGTCCGATTTTCCTATATATCAAAATTCGGCAGTCCGTTTTCTAAGTCCGAATCTTTCTGTTTTAAAGAACCGGCAGTCCGTTTTCAGGAACCGGTCGTCCGGTTTTTGCTGTTACTGTACAAATATTACCGTTGCACAGAATGCATCTGTCATTTCTGAAAAGCAACGGCTATTTTCTAAAGGCAACGGTCTTGTGCTTCAAGACTCTATATAAACACTTGATTTTCAGCCATAAAAGATACAAGTTTGGAAATTATTCATTGAGAACATTTAATACTTCTAAAGAGCTTCAAAAGTACTTTTGATTACAAATTATTTTCAATCCCAAACAAAAAGTCTTCTTGAGCTTCATTGTTGATCTTCCATCAAAGAAGAAGAAAATAGGTGCTTGTAGAAGTATTCCATTGAGTTGTAATCTTCCTCTTCTCAAGCTCATTTGGTAATATTGTTCCTTACTCTTTCTACTCTCTTATTGTGATCAAAGGTTTGTGGAAAACCCTTTGGGTGATCCTTTGATATATGTGTTGTATTGTTGTGTTTGAGGTTCTTGTGTAAAACCCTTGGAGGGTGATCCTCATTGTGTAGTTGTGAAACCAACTTTGAAGATAGTGGATTTGTGAAATCCTTGGGTTGAGTCTCTTTGAGAGAGTGAACCACTATAAATTGTTGTGCATGTTCTTTAATGTTTATTTCTATGCTCATCTCTTAATTGCCAATACTATAAGATTGTATTTTGTGTGGATTCTCATTAAAAAGAGTTTTAGAAATCTTTCACAAACAAATTGGAGGTTATCTTTCTAATCATACAAAAGATTTTTAAAATTAGCCAAAAACCTTATTCATCCCCCCCCCCACCCCCCTCTAAGGGTTTTTCATTATCTACATTAGCCTAAAAGCTAGCATCTGTGTAACCATTTACAACAAGTTTTCCTTCCTGACCTACGTAGATCAAAAACATCTCTTTAGTCCTTCTTAAGTACTTAAGAATGTTTTTTACTACAGTCCAATGTGGTTCACCAGGTTTTGACTGGAATCTGCTAGTCATGCTTAATACATACGAGACATCTGGGCGAGTGCATAACATGGCTTACATAATAGACCAAATTGCGGAAGCGTAAGATCTTACTCATGCGTTCTGTATCCTCCTTTGTGGTCGGACTTTGAGACTTACTGAGTTTAATGCCATGTGACATTGGCAAGAATCCTCTCTTAGAATCTTGCATATTAAACCTTTTCAGCACCTTGTCAATATATCCACTCTGACTTAGGCTAATTAGGTTTTAGACCTATCTCTATAGATTCTAATGCCTAGGATATAGGCTGCTTCACCTAAATCTTTCATTGAAAAACACTTCCCCAACCAAGTTTTTACACTTTGTAAAGTGGGGATGTCATTCCCAATTAACAAGATGTCATCGACATAGAGCACTAAGAAGACTACTGCATTTTCCGTAACCCTTTTGTACATACAAGGTTCATCTTCATTCTTGATGAAATTGAATTCTTTAATTGCTTCATCAAAACAAAGATTCCAACTTCGAGATGCTTGCTTCAAGCAATAAATAGATCTTTGAAGTTTACACACTTTACCAGAATTTGAAGGATGAATAATGTGATACCCCCAACCCTGCCACTAGGTCAACTGCGGCTGAGTAGGGTATCTGCGTGCCTCTCGGCACTAGACTATAGGTTTCAAAATGAGAGCCCAATCCCGGGGTAACACTAGACGTATATACATAAAGTACACAGCGGAAAAACTTAAGAAAATTGGCTACTACTAGTATTCCAAAAATAAAATTTAAGTAAACTTCTTAAAACATTTTAATACAAGATTACAAGTATCTTACACCAACATAAAAACAAACTTATGACAAAATAACAAGAACTTTACATCCGGCTCGGGCTTAAGGTAAACAGAACCCAAGTACATATCCTTCCAGGGAATGTGGGTCCAAAACTCCAAGCCCCAAACATCAGCGGCTTATCATGCCTCTGTCTATCCTGGGTTAATCTGAGAAGAAAACATGATACAGAAAATGTGAGCGCGAACGCTCAGTGAGTCCACGTGTGTGTGTGTGTGTGTGCGTCTTAGTGATTTCTTTGAAACAATGCTGATGCAGTTTCCCGAAAACATTTCATGCAAGGTACTAAGAAAACACTTTCTTTTGTTATTTTAATAAAATTAATGCTTGAACCGATATGAGGGTTTCGAGCACAGCTGGGAAGTCTGAGCAAATCAAGACACATCAGCGCAGCTTCTACACCCGAATGCAAAGAAATACATAATGGCACAGTCGGGCTCGATGGACAAGGTCCGGATCCCACAACGAGGTCATCAGAATCAAATTCCAGTATCTCGTAGCCAATACTAGCCAAACACCATACGAGCGCTCGATTACCAAACAACTGCTCTCCCAAAACTAGTCAAAACAGGCTACAGATTCCTGGGACACCTACCAGGTCTGCCCTGGGACCAACCTTAGTTTCAAGCCTCTCCTGGCTCTCCACAAGGCAGTTGTCCCACCGCAGAGCATGTTGTGGTGTCCACGTAGACCGATTGGGCCATGCCCTCCACGGTACTACCGCCCTCTTCAAGTGGATCCACTCTCCCGAGCATGAATCGTCCACGCCATTGGAAGAGGCCCTCGTACAGGGGACTAGTCACGTACAGTGCAATCCTCTGATGCTTTCGAATACAAGATCATAACCAGAAATGTAACCTTGGTCGGATGGGGTTTTCATATATGTTCACAACGGAAAGGCCATTTGTCCGGCCGACAGGTCAGAATCAAGTCATGAATATTTTCAGCAAAAATCTTTGTCCGCCAGTTCACTATATTCTTATGCAACTACACACATGTATGCCAGATTTATACTCATGCATGTCAAAACATTGTAGGTTTTCAAAACTAGAATATTTTTCAACATATAAATCTTCCTAGAAAAACTTATGTACGGCCGAAACCTGTTTCACAGCAATTATAAACCGTTTCAAAAAGCCCACACCTATATGAAGCACGGCTCCTATGCATTGGCTAAGAAAATAGGTAACAGGGTTTTATAACAGATTCAGGAAACACGAATTAGAAGGCCCGTAGTATTTGCAAATATTAGAAAACAGGATTTTCTGGACTCACCTGGATGCGGCTCTGGTGCTATAATCCTACAAACATGATACCAATAAACACTTAAGTGTAAATCCAAACCTTTCTATTCGCCTCCAAAAATAAAGGTAATAACTCCTTGTGAATCCAGGATGTAACTACACATAAACTAATCCAAAGAACCTAAGCTTCTTAACTTATCTATACTAAAATAACACAAACCCACAAGTGATGTTAAAATCATATGTGCTATTGCCATATACAAAAACCATGTGTATATATATTAAGATTTGTCACGAAAATTAAGTATACCTAAATTATATATATAAGTCCATAAATGTTAAAATCATTTTCAAGAATCGTTTATACTAAAAATACATACAAAATTTATGAATGCCAAAATTAGTTACAGAAGTTATGTATATAAGAATATATACAAAGTAATGTACTAAAATATATATAAGATTTTATTTACTAAAATTATTTATATAAAAAGAAAATCCATATATACTAAAATATATATTTACCAACTATATATACTAAAATTGTTTACAACAATTATATACCACAAGCATGAATAAAGTTATATATACTAGACTTTATTTATATAGTAAAACATATTCAAGACTTCATGTACTACAATTCTTTATAAAATCTCCATGCATGCAAAAAGATATACATATATATATAAACAATTGAAATTTAAACTTGGGAATATGTATGCTATAAATATACATGTAAATATATACACTAAAAATATACATATATATTAAACTATACATGCAAATATATATATACTAAATATATATATGTGAGAATACAAACAATTGTGTATACTAAAATATATATATATATATGTATATAGAAGAAAGTACACAAAAATCATTTCCCAAAAATTAGGTCTACTAAAATCATTTTAAATAAAAGAATTATACCAAGAAAAATTAAATAAATAAATTTATATAAGATTAAATAAGAGAAACTAAAACAAAAATTAACCCAGATTTTAAACCAATTTACACCCTAAATATCTCATCTTAAGAACCCATAATCAAATCATATAACTCATCAATAAAGAGGAGAAAATAAACTAAGAACTTAGCTAACCAAATTAATAAGTAAATAAATAAAAACTATTTCTTAGCTCTTAGTTTCAAGGAATATATATATATATATATATGTAAATATATACACTTGTTAACTAGCATAAATCCCACAAGAATGCAAGTTGGGATCTCAAAGTGACTAAAACGAGAGATGAAAGAAAGAAATAAAGAAAAAGAAAAAAATTTCATTTACCTGTTTTTTTTTAAATTTTTTTTATGATGAGCCAAGAGGAGAGGAGAGGATGAGCCGAGAGGAGAGGAGAGAAAGAACAAAAAAAATCATCAGCTTTCCCTCCTCCATGCCTATATATATACACATCTAGGTGGACATGCAAGGTGACAAGTGGCGAGGTCCTCTTGATAAGTGGCCTTTTTTTTTTCTTTTGTTTTTTTAAACATACTAACTAAATAATAATAATAAAATAATAATAGTATTAGTAATAAAAGATAAAAGTCCTTTCATAAAAAAAAATACCACTTTAACCCTACGTGGAACTACCGAGTATTTTAAATCGCTAAAAAGTACGTACCATAAATTCTTAAGTTTTACTACGCTAGACCCTGACTACTACGTTAACGTCAATCGCCCGAGATGCTTACTGAGTGGAGCGTTATAAATAAAACCTTCAGGTTGTGTCATATACACATCCTCCAATAGATTTCCATTAAGAAATGCAATTTTAACATCCATTTGCCATATTTCATAATCATAATATGTTGCAATGACAAGTAGTATTCTGATTGACTTAAGCATTATAACTGCAGAAAATGTTTCATCATAGTAAATACCATGAGTTTGTCTATAACTTTTTTCTACCAGTTGTACTTTGTAAGTGTGCAGATTTCCATCCATGTCAGTTTTCTTTTTGAAAACCCATTTACACCATATGGTCTTGCAACCTTCAGGTGGATCAATCAAAGTCCAAACTTGATTGTTATGCATGGATTGCATTTCTGATTTCATAGCCTCTAGCCATTTGCTAGATTCAGGACTATGAATAGCATCTTGGTAGGAATTAGGTTCACCTTGATTAATAAGATCAACATTATATCCTCAGTCACAAGAAATCCATATCTGTGTGGTATCTGAGAAATCTTACCAGACCTTCTTAGGCCTTGTGTCAAAGGTTCGAGCTCAGTATGAATACATGAGTCCAACTAAGTATCCATACTCAATTCAGAAATAGTCTATTGTCCTTGAGCTTCTTCAAGATAGATTCTATTCCCGCTAAATCTTTTGGAAACGAATTCCCTTTCAAGGACAAATTCTATTCCGAGCAACAAACACTTTGTTTTCATATGGAGGATAGAAATAGTATCCTTTAGTTTCCTTAGGATATCCCACAAATAGACACTCAGATTTGGGTGCTAGTTTTTCAGATAATGATCTCTTCATATAAGCATCACATCTCCAAATTTTGAGAAATGCTAAAATAGGTTGTTTCTCAGTCCATATCGCATATAGTGTCTTCTGAACAGCTGTAGATGGAACTTTATTTAATATGAATGCAACAGTTTCTAGAGCATAACCCTAAAAGAAATTAGAAGATCTATTTGACTCATCATAGATCAAACCATATCCAATAGAGTTCAATTTCTGCGTTTAGACACACCATTCCATTCTGGTTTTCTTGGTGGAGTTAATTGTGATACTATCTCACAATTTTTAAGATGTTCGTCAAACTCTTGGCCTACGTATTTACCACCTTGATCTGGTCGAAATAATTTGATACTCTTTCCAAGTTGGTTCTGTACTTCATTTTGAAAATCCTTAAACTTTTGAAAGAAATCAGATTTATGTTTCATTAGATGGACATAACCATATCTACTATAATCATTTGTGAATGTAATGAAGTACTGAAAACCTCCTCTGACTTGTGTGTTCATTGGTCCACATACATCGGTATGTATAAGTTCAAATAAATCGGTAGCCCTTTCACTTTGTCCGTAAATGGACTTTTAATCATTTTTCCCAATAAACAAGAATCACATTTTTCATAAGACTCAAGGTCGAATGAAGATAAAAGTCTATCTTGATGGAGTTTGGATATGCGTTTCTCATTTATGTGGCCTAAATAACAATGTCAGAAGTAAGTTTGATTTAAATCATTAGATTTAAATTTCTTTGTACTTATGTTATATATGGACTTACTAGTGGAATCTGTTAGTATATGCCCTAAGACCAATTGACTCACATTTATGATTTATGAAGCATGTATTTTTTGAATTGTATTTTATGCTCTTGGTCATCAAGTATGTGACTTAATAGTAAAACCCTTATAGATAATAAAATACTATTCTTATTTGTCCCTAGTTTATTACATCTTGTAAACTAGTGTGAAGTTGATTGATTGTCAAGTTTTACTGATCATGAATATGAGATATAAAATCAATTCATAAATACATATTGAGAATATTGTATTGGACATGACCCAAAGTGAAGAAGAAATATTGCATGGGTTTAAGTTATAAATATTTCTTCTCAGTTTTATATTTGGTGTCCTTTGACCTAATGTTTCTAATGTTTCTTGCATGGGGAGAAAATATGTTTTGACATAGTCAAACATCACTTTTAATTTGGTGATCATTATGACTATTGGTTGGCTTATTTTCTTGTCATAGCTTGAATATTGGAGATAGTGAAAGGGATTTGTCCCTCTCTTTTTAGAGAGAGATATCCATGGGCCCCTTGATAAGGAAGAATGGAAAATATGCCTGGCCATGCTCAAATAAGTATTAATAAGGTGTTATTAATATTATTTGTTGAAACAGTCTGCCTGGTGATCAAGTAAATGGTTAATTAAATTTTATAAGGATGACTTGGTCCATGCCTTATACTTAATTAGGATATCGTGTGACAAAAGGACTAAATATTAAATCTGATGCTAGGTTATTATTACATTTACTTAACTTGAGTATGTATAATGTCTTGTTAGGGGCCGCTTATGTTTTGTGAATAAATGTCTAGGACATTTTTCATTCACTGCCAACGTTAAATGAACCTACAGGGTCACATGCATAGACGATCTTGTGAGCATAATGTCCACGTTCAATGAATCTAGATTGTGTCCAGATTCGTTGAACGTATACAAAAGAGGAATCAGATTCCATATTGTATTTTCTGGTAAGTTAATAAGTAATTAATTTTATTTAATCGAATAAATGAAATTAATTACTTAGTATTACTCATCCAACCGTTGGATGATTATAGGAATAGACGGACGAGATTAAACTTTCATTAGATGATAGTTAGGGTTTTGATATTGACAGCTATAAAAGGTTATGTTAACCTTTTGTTGGTGGCCGTCCTTTATCTGATTAAAGAAAACAAAACCCTAAACCCTAGAACGGCGATATAGTATCTAGCCTCCTCTATCCGAAATACGACCGATTACCAGATAGTCAGAATCAGTTCTGAACAGTTTTCAGAACACAGAAGGGGCTAGCATCCCGATCGCTTGCAGAGGAGTTCGTCCCGTGGATACCAGTAGTGGGCGAAGCGTACAAAGCAGCGCCTCCACAACGAACAATCAAAACATTGAGGTAATTTCCATCCAATCGGTTTTTCTAGTATGTGCAGATCCCGTTGGTGCATTTCCATAACTTTTATTTTATTTTGTTTTTGCCTACGGAGTCCAACAGAATCATGTAGGTTAAGAATGTAAAGTCCATTAAACAAAAAGGCATCCCCATAGAAAATACCATTTTTATAAATAGAATTTTTACCATTCTTAGTATTAAATTCAAAACCATCAATACCTAAACAAGAAACTGAAATAATGTTCCTACTCATAGCAAGAATATAATAACAATCTATAAGTTCAATGATAAGCCCACTGAGCAAAAGTAAATCAAATGTCCCTACAGCTAAGCAGCAACTTTTGCTCCTTTTGATACTCGCAGGTCCACCTCTCTTTTTTCCAAAGATCTAGTCCTTTTGAGTCCCTACACATTTACACAAATGTGAGCTCCACATCCGGTATCTAATACCCATGAAGTAGGAGTAGACATATTTATTTCGTGGCAGTCTCACTGGCCTTTTGTTTCTTCTTTTCTTCCAAGTAAAGCTTACAATTCCTCTTCCAATGACCAGGTTCATTGTAGTGGAAGCAAGTCCCTTCCTTTGGTGGTTTAGCCTTGGGCTTGAGATTCTACTTGCCTTTGCCCTTCTTGGCCATGTCTTTTCCCTTTCCCTTTCCCTTGTTCTTCTTGAACTGCCCCTTCTGATCCATCAAAACATTAGGAGTAGATTTCCTAATGTTTTGCTCAGCCTGCTTGAGCATCCTGTGCAATTCATTAATAGAATTTTCCATATTATGCATATTGAAGTTCATGACAAACTAATCATATTCAGAAGTCAAAGAGGTCAAGATCATATCAGTAGCTAAGTCATGACTTACAGGTGCTCCAAGTTTTTCAAGTTGATCAAAATAACCCATCATCTTAAAGACATGAGCACTGACTGAAGTGTCTAGGGTCATTTGCAGCTATTCAATGCCTTAATAGTAAGATATCTCTCATGACGAGCTTGCTCTTGGAACATTTCCTTGAGCTGTTTTATCATCTCATAAGCCTGAACTTCCTCAAATTGATTTTACAACTCAGATTCCATCGTAGCCAACATGAGATATGTACATCATTAGAATCATCTTTGTACTTACTATAAGCATCATTTTAGACTCTAAGAGCGTTGTTAGCTAGTTGATTAGGGATAGGATTCTCAAGTACATGTAGCATTTTTTCTTATTTAAGGACAATCCTTAAATTTCGTGCCCAATCTAGAAAGTTAATCCCACAAAGCGTATTCTTTTCAAGCACGAATCACAACGATGTGTAAGGTCATTATCTACATAGAATTTGCAAAGTAAAATAAATAAATAAATGAAGCATTAATTTTTCTTGAAATATTCAACACTTTATATAAATCGTGTGTAGAAAAATTCTATTTTATAATAATAACAAGTAAACTTTGGCTTAACACCCATAATTAAAGAAAAATGGATGGATGAGATTTACATCTATATGTCCCGGCAAAATCCCATATGATGCCCTAGGCTCAAAACCGTTTTGATAGCTTAGTTAAATCAAACCATTCCAAGCTTATGAAAATCACTTTTTTCCATCTTCCTCTACTTAGGTAACCATTTATTTCTTGCCTTGATAATGAGATGAAATGATGATCCATGCATGGAGAAGTGCTTAAGATTATGAGAGGCATTTTATGACTTAATTTTTATATGGTTTCAAAAACTTTCATCCTTTTATATATTTTATTTCATAAAACATATATCAAATAAAATAAAAAGAAAATAAACTAAACATCACATGCATAATATATACATAGAATAAAATGTGACATAGCATGGCCCCAATCCTTTATTAACTTCCACGCACCTCATGGAAGTCAAAGGTCAATCTAGGTAAGTCTTCAACTTCATGAACTTGCTTACAAAGTCTTGGCCTTCTGATCTTGTTACATAGGATAGAAAAACATACACAGGAATAGGAAATATAATAAACATATTCTAAGAAAACTTGATGATATTACATCAATAAAAACGATGACACTCAGGCCGTGTTTAAAAACACTACAACCTATGAACAAAATAAGCCAACCAATGATAAAGGGTAAATGGGCATGCTATGCACCATGCACCTAAAGACAGAAAGAAACATGCCAAAAGCAACGAGGAGGTTTCCGGGGACGAAGCCCCCAGATTGAATGAGTTGTTGCCGTCAGAAACCCTAATAATCATACCGCCAAAAATTATGTTTAGAAGTAAAACATTAAATTATGTGATTCTGCATATCAGTTTAACATTTAAACTACACAGATTATACTGCATACGCCAAACAATTTAGCAGTAACAACATTTTGTTTATTTAATTGCATTAATATGTATAACAGAATATGATATACGTGAATCTTATAATTCAATTAAGTCTGATTATTACACTAATAAGAAAACTTACTATAAGGCCGATTGAAAACAACACATGTAATCAAAGCAGTAACAGATAAAACCAGTAAAGCTAGTATGTACGAGGCTCTGATACCACTGTTGGAATTCGTAGACAAAAAGAACAAAAATAAAAACTACGAAAATCCTCCAACAGGATCCGCACGTACTAAAAAAGCAGATTGGATAGAAAAACTACCGCAATGTTTTCTGCCATCAGGTGTGGATGCGCTGCTGTTTATACTTCGCCTTCTACTGGTATCCACACCGACGAACTCCTCTGTAAGCGATTGGGATGCTAGCCCCTTCGGTGTTTTAAAAACTGTTCAGAACGAACCCTAACTATCTGGTAATTCATGGAATTTTTGAGAGAGAGAGAGAGAGAGAGAGGCTAGATACTATCTCGCCGTTCTAGGGTTAAAGCCTTTTGTTTTTTTTAATCAGATGAAGACAGCTACAGAAAAAATGTTAACATAACATTTGATAGCTGTCAGCATCAGAACCCTAATTGTCAGCTAATGACAGTTTTAATCTCGTCCGTCTATTCCATAATTATCCGACGGTTGGATAAATAATATTAAGTAATTAATTTCATTCATCTGATAAATAACTTATCAAAAATTACAATATGGAATCTAATTACCTTTTTGTATACGTTCAACGATCTAGACACGATCTAGATTCATTGAACATGGACATCGTGCTCACAAGATCGCCTATACGTGTGACCCTGTAGGTTCACTTAACATTGGCAGTGATTAAAAATGTCCCAGACATTTATCCACAAAATATAAATGGCCTTTAGCAAGATATTATACTTATCCAAGTTAAGTAAAAATATGATAACCTAGCATCTGTTTTAATATTTAATCTTTTTGTCTCACGATATCCTAATTAAGTATAAGGCATGGACCGAGTCATTCTTATAAAACTTAATTAATCATTTACTTGATCACGAGGCTGACTGTTCTAATAAATAATATTAATAACACATTATTAATACTTATTTATGCATGGCCATGCGTATTCTCCAGTCTTCTTTATCAAGGGGTCCATGGATATCCTCTCTAATAAGAGTGGGACAAATCCGTTTCACTATCTCTAATATTCAAGCCATAACAAGAAAATAGCCCAACCAATAGTCATAATAATCTCCTAATTAAAAGTGATGTTTGACTATGTCAAAACATATTTTCTCCCCATGCAAGAATCATTAGAAACATTAAGTCAAAGGATACCAAACATAAAACTGAGGAGAAATATTTATGGCTTAAACCCATGCAATATTTCTTCTTCACTTTGGTCATATCTAATACAATATTCTCAATATGTATTTATGAATTGATTTTATATCTCATATTCATGATCAGTAAAGCTTGACCATCAATCAACTTCACACTAGTTTAATAATACAATATGTGACAAAACTAGGGACAAACATGATAGAATTTTATTAGCAAGTAGGGTTTTACTATCAAGTCACATACTTGATGACCAAGAGCATAAAATACAATTTAAAATAGATGCCTCATAATAAATGTAAGTCAATTGGTCTAAGGTATATACTAACAGAGGACGGGTCCTAACTAGTATAAACCTAATTCAAAATATAACATGAATAATTATAACACTTATACGAACAAAATACCAATTTAAAGTCATATTATTCATGTAAACATAATTCATAATCATATTACACTAAATTTATGTAAACACTAAATTAAATAACGTAACATAAATAAATAAACATAATCATATTTTAAACATTTATAAACACAAAACTCAATAACATAAACAAATGTTAAAAAAACACCTTTGTTGAAATTCGCCCATTTTGGCGAAAAAATAAAAAAAAAATTCGCCCAGAAACTAGCGGTCAAAACGTCGAATTCTACTGGACCGAGCGCAAATCTGAAGGAGTTTTTCGGGACCGAGTGAAACACATCAAATATTTTCACAGGTCTGGGCAAAAGTGAGCATTTTCGGCAAAAAAATGGGAAAAAAGTTTTTTTTTTTCAATCCAATGGATATTTTTAAATTTTAAACCGATAACATTGTAAATAAATGAGTGTAGATTGAAGTACTAAATTTTTTTTATTTTCAATGGTCGGATCTTCATAGATCTTGTAACATCCCGACTAAGCATCTCAAACTTAGCTTTGGTCGTGGTAAGTTCGAACAAAAGTTTTGGGGTTAGTTTATAAAGAATAGTAAGTTTTGGGGTCATTTGGTAATTTTTAGAAAAATTAAGGGAAGAATTTTTCCGAGGAAAAACTTTTCGGACATGTTTTATAATTATTTGGGTTTAACACTTTAAAGTAGAAATGAAAATTTTAAATTTAAGATGAGTTTTTAGTCATTTTAAAGATTTGGGGCCAACGTAGAAGTTTTAGAAAGTTGAGGAACTACTTACTTGGAGAGGTGGTAATGACATGGCTAGTATGAACATGTGAACAAAGGAGTGACTGACACATGACTGGTTGGTGCTATGTGTCTCATGCATGGAAAGCCAAACCATGCATGAATGGCCATTTAAAGAGGTCCAAAATGCTAAAAAAAAAAATACATCATTCTTTTTCCTTTCTCCACTCTTCTCTCTCCCCTCTCCATCTCGGTCAACACTACACCAGCCATTTTCTTTTCTTTTTTTCTCTCCCTCTCTCTCTATTCCTCTCCCACTTTTCTCTTTGTTTTTCTTTCTTATTTTTTTTGTTCTCTTCTTTTTTTTCTTCTCTCGGCTCTCCTTCTCTCCATGTATATATATGTATATTTATTTATTTATTTATTTATTTATTTTCTTTTCCTTTGTTTCTTGTGAGCTTTATTCTATTTTTTTATTACTATTAGATAATATTAAGGTTTAATAGTTATTAATTTATTTTGGGAACCCATAATTTTTCTTAAAGAATTATTACAAAATTATTTTGGAGATGGTTTTAGAATTTCTTTGGGTTTAAAATAATTGTAGGTACACCCTAAGATTATTATGGGGTCATGGTTATATATATTTTTTGGAGCTATTTGATTAAGTTTGGAATGATATTCTTTGTAGGTTTAACTCATTTCGCGGCACAAGGTGAAATCACCGATTCCTTTTCTGTTAAAAAAATTTAAATATTATTCTTATAAGCATATTACTTTGTTATCGAATCTTGACAAAATGCGCAAAATAATTATCGGTGTTATATTACGGGTTATGCTAAAATGTGATAAGTAATTAACGTATTTATATTTTAAATATTCGTTTATGGCTCTAAAAGAAATTTAAAAGGTTAGTGTCATATTCTTATTATTGCTTTTACTAGAAACATTTCTTTTAACCGTCCTTTTATTTTGAATTTTGAGTTTTAAAATTATTTTGAAGAAAACATTTTCAAAGTAAGTGTTATTTCTTTTTGGGAAATAATATATTTAAATATTTTAAATTCTCTTATGGTTTTAAGTTTTAAAATAATTTGGAAAAATTATTTTCAAAATATTACTATTTTTTTTTAAGAAATAATATTTTTAATTCTTTTAAAAGTTTTTGAGTTTAGAGATTATTTTGAGAAATTATTTTTAAAATATTTATTATTTCTTTTAAGAAAGAATATTTTTACATATTTTATATTTTCAAAAAAAAAGTTTTGAGTTTTAAAATTATTTTGGGAGATTATTCTTTTAACATAATTATTATTTCTCTTGGGAATAATCTTTTATATATATATATATATATATAAATACTTTAAGTTTCCTTGAAAGGATTTTGAGATATATTATTTATTTGGAAAAGTTATTCTTAAAATAGTTATTACTTATTACTTCTTTTGGAAATAATATTTTAAATATTTTTATAGGGTTTGAGATTTAAAATTATTTTTAACATATTTATTGTTTCTTTTTTAAAATAATACTTTAAATATTTTCTAGATATTCTTAAAAGGTTTTCTTGAGTTAAGAGAATATTTTCATAATACTTGTACTTTAAATATTCTTAAAGCATGATTTCGAAAAATGTTTACTAGTTATGTTTAAAGAATATTTCTCTACGGTTTTATTCTTACTTTAAATCTTGGAAGTATTAATAATTTCCTTTCGAGAAATATTTATCATAATTTTTGACATGCATATTGACATAACCTATTTTATACCAAGTAATGTGTTTCAAAACTTACATTCCAAAGTCACATTTGCATGGCTACGAGTTTTGCCTAGCGGATAGGAATTTTTTTATATATGAAGATTTTTATGTGGCCGATAGATAGCCTATAATTTTATAAAAATAGATTAAAAACCCTAACCTGCAAAAAAGGGCATGGTATATATATATTTTATCAACATGTCGAGAGGACTTGCACTGTGCATGGCTAGTCCCCCGTACGAGGACCTCTTCCTAACGACATGCTTGGTAGTGTTACTCTTGATCCAGATCCAATTAATAGAGGGCGTAGTACCGTTGGAAGGTTAGGTCCAAAGCGGTATTGCGTTGGACTCCGTATCATGCTCGGCGGTAGTGGCTATTTCCTAGAAGGTTAGGTTAGGAGGGGCCCACCGGCTAGGGTAGCATAGGGAGGCCTGGTAAGTACGCCAGGGCTCGTTACCTGTTTATGTATATGTTGTGTGAGGTTGAAAAATCGAACATTCGTACAGTGTGTTTTGGAGTTCAGGCTGGTATTGACTCAGGATGCCGGAATTTGTCCGAAGACCCTGTTTTAGATTTCGGACTCTGTCCACTGAGTCTATCATGGTGCATGTACGTTTTTTCTTTTAAATTTCAGATGTCGTGGCAGCGCCAATGTGTCTTGATTTGCTTAGATTTCCCGATTACACCCGAACTCTTCAGAAAATTTGTATTTTGCATAAAGGTTTTGAAAGTAATTACTTTGCTGGGATGATAAACCGTTTTATAAATAAACATATATACTTTCCCCGTACTGGAAGCTCACGAATACCACACGTACATGTGAACTCACTGAGCGTCCATCCCTCATGTTTTCCAAATGTTTCTCTCCCCTTTTTCAGATGACTTGGTAACTAGCTCGGGTTAGAGGAGTCATGGTGAGCCATCGAAGTAGGCATATTTGAAGTCTTCCATCTCTAGTCAAAAGATTTTGATTATGTAGACTATAGTCTTAGCGGCCTTAAACCGATGTATAAGTTTGAGAAGCTTTTGTTATAAAATTATATTCAAACCTTTCTTTCTTTCCACATTATTTAATATAGAAATACTCATTACAGCTCCTCCCGGTTGTACTTTAGTCTTGTATCTTTGTAAGTTCAGTGCTGAGAGGCACGCACGTACCTTACTTCCCCTCAGTTGACTTAGAGGAAGGGTACGAGTTATCACAGATCTGAAGTTGAAATTTAAGCTTTTAGAGAGAATGGAGAAAATTTCTTGAAGAGAGAGAAAGTTTGAGGTAAGAAATAAATTTTTTTAAATTTTATTTTACTATACATATAAATTTTCGAGTTGGATTTATTAATTAAAAAATTAGAAAAAGTAGCCGACGTACACTATGATATTCGGGAAAAAAGTTTGGGCCTTCAAATTTGTTAAGGGCAATAAAACACGCCGAGGTTGAATTAGTTTTCGTGGACTCTAGGCCTGTGATGCAACCAATCTGGGCTTACAAATTGTTTGAAAACTATTCGGAGGAAGGTTTTGATTAGAGGTAACTGATTTAATGACATAATTTTTTTATTTAGGTATTTATATTTAGCACTTTAGAATTTTTAAATTTGAGTTATTTAAAAAGAAATTTAATATTATATATCAATCTTATTTTTAAGAATTTGGTACATTTTGATTCGTTCTGAAGTAATAGACTAATTAACATGGGATAGTCATGAGTAAATTAAAATGTTGAAAATTAGGCATAAAATAGTGCAATATCATTGATGTCATTGGTAGTGTAAAATAATTAAAAAAAGTGCATCAAGGTAGAGGGAAGACATGTGCCACACACCATATTCAAATCCATAACGAATCTCCAGAAAAGGGCACGTATGTATGTAGAATTCTCCTATATTTTCATCTTCATTTCAAACCCACACCACATGTTCCTCTCAATGCCCCAATCCTCCTTCCCCATACCCTTGCTTGCTACCAACTTACTCCTCTCTCCTTCACTTTAAACCCTTCATTTCCATTTCCTTATCCCTTTGATCTCCTACCCCCAACATACATAGTAATGTGAGTGTTTAACTGGTTGCTTCTCTTATAACGTTGAGAAATGTTTACCTGATTATTGAATAAGATAATCGATCTATATATATATATATATATATTATGACATTGTTAAATGTTCATCTAACTTTCGCATAAGTCATCTAACTTTCGCATAAGTTATATAAATCTTGAATAAGGTAAGATGAGCACTCCGACTTCTTTCATTATAATACTGTGTATTATTTATCTACCTCTTGAATAAGATAGAATGTGAGAACGCTTTATAATATCATAATATTATTATAGCTGACTATATTTGAATACAAGCCAATTAATGAATCATTATTGCTAAGAAATCCATCAAAGAGATAATGTAATTATATAATAGTTAATCCAAATACCATTGCATGTATAATAAACATTTCATAAGTACAAATCAATCATACAAATGTGGCACAAGGATTCTCACTTTATTCTACCCAATAACTAATGCTTAATTGCTTATAGACTGAATTGTACAATGAAAAACGACCAGACTCCGGTTGCTTTCCAACATTTCTTGTTACTAAAATGTGAAATTGCCTGTCACTTTTGGACATTTCTAAACCTATGTAAGACTACTATATATATATATATATATATACATGTACATCAATAGAACAGCATAGAAAGAAAAACAAGGAGAAAAGGAACCAAGTTGTGATGGTTGAATTTGACGGAATTTGACGTCATGTCATAGTCATTAGTTGGAGTGCTGGAAGATGAAGAAGAAGGAGGAGGCGGATTATAATGATAGAATGGAAAATATGGAACAATTGGATTTGGAGGCGGTGGAAAAATTGGGTATACACCTGGCCCTGGCGGAGAATAGAATGACCCCTGTCCTCCGCCTCCCCCTCCTCCTCCTTCACCACCGTCAGATGGCGGTGTAACAATCGTGGGTTGTTCTGGCGATGGTGGAGGACAGTTTGGACCTGATGGGGGAGGAGGTGGCGGAGGACAGTTTGGAACTGATGGAGGGGGAGGGGGAGGGGGAGATGGAGGGGGAGGAGAATAGATTGGTTGACAAGGGTTGTCGCAAGCGGAGCACATTGTGCAGGCGATTTGATTTTTGGACACTGCAGTTATGGTAGACATGGCTATGGAAACATTGAAGAAAAGTGAAATCAAAAGAAGAAGAAGAGTGAATAAGAATAATAATATTGAAGAAGGCATTATTATTAATTGGCAGAAGAGGGAGGATTCAATAAGGTTTTGGTAGAAACTAATAATGGGAAACTGTTTGATATAAATGTATTGTTGGGAGTGTGGGGTTGGGGAGGAGAGGCGGAGGGAGGAATCGTGGTGGAGAGGAAGATTGGAAAGCAAAAAGAGACAGAGAAGTGGGATGACAGTGTTTGGTGTGGGGTTGGGAATTAAAAGAAAGACAAGTCAGGGTGAGATGATTCAGCTCACACTGCACATGCAAAAATTTTGTGTTAATGGTCGCTCCACCTTTTTCTTTGAAATTTTATCTTCTACTATAATTTTAGGATCAAATTACAAATCGCAAAATGGCCATTGTCTGCTAGTAGCTTGTGCGGTTGATAAGGAGACTGTTAATATCAATCTAATGTCATACGTTTGACTCTTGTATATAACATTATAGTTAAAAAACTCTAAGTCAAATCTTATTCTTGAATAAAAGTTAGACTCTACTAGTAAATAAGTAATTTCACATAACGAATGGTTAACTGCTAGTCTATAAGTGTTATGTTTATCTCTATTCGAGTGCTTAACGGTAGGAGAGATCTTTCAATTCCTCTATCGGTCATAAAACAGATATACGATGAAAGAAATAGTGAGATGGTCCAGAACATTACCCAGCATCTCGTGGAAGTGATGAAGCATTATTGCTCATTACCAATAAACGAACATTTTGGTTAATTCTTTTCGAAACTCCTTTACCCTATAAAGATATTAAATATAAAGGGATTTTTTGGTTGCCATTATAATTTTAAAAATGAACGTTTAAATGTCCCTTTTGTCTCTGTGGACCGAGGAGAAAAGAGGCTCAGCGGGAAGAGGAGTGTGCCATGAGAGAAGCAAGGAGGTCAACCTCATCCAAGCGTGCCCAATGAGAAGAGACCCGCCCTCCTACTCTCTCTCATTTAATCTTCTTCATTCCTTCCCATGTCAATAACTAGAATGAAAAAATGGGAATGTCAACGCATCCCCAAAAAAATGATTAATCTCTATCAATAGACATGCTAAAGCCCTACTTTCCGACAATAAATGCTGCTTGAACATTGTAAGACATGAAACCGTCTCGCTCTTATGAACACGGATCGTAAATGGCAAAAGCTGCCAGAATGCTCATTTTTTGTCCACCTTAACGACCTCGACGTAATTCTCTTTGGAAGTCGTCCTTACAACCCCTTGACTCCCGCAAGCGCTTGGCTGCTTAGATCACAGGGTCTTAGTTGTTTGACCAAGTCTTGCTTTTTTGCCAAGGCCCACCATTAAGAAAGAAACATTTAGTTCAAACGGTCAGTCGTTTTTTAGTCTAAAATCTCTCATTCCGCCGTTGGTCTTTATGTCTCTCTTGATCATTGCGTAGTCGTCCTCACGGATCTTCTTTGCTCATCCCACGGATCCCTAAGCAGGCGAGGATCCTAGGGTCAATCATACTACTTCAATGAACACGATCTTAGCTGACCAAAAAAATCTTTATACTTTCTATGAAACAAAAATATATATACTTCCTCCGTTTAATATTAATAGTGACCTAAATACACTTTTTTTCGTTTTAAAATATTTTTTACTTTAGTAATTTTTTTTCTAGGCATTTTAGCAAATCAATGAAGTATTAAATGAAAGTTTTATACATATAACCTTACATGATATTATGAGAATGGTACAATATAATAAATATTTAAAAATAATTAAAATAAACTCATATTCTCAAGGAATGACAATTTAGTTTATTTAACTTCAAATTAAGACAATATAATTATTTTATTAATACTTGTATCATTTTTTAACGTGACAAATAATATGAAAAAAAGGAATTACAGTTTATTCTCGAATTTGTTTTCTATACATTATTGTTATTTATATTTATTTATATGTACATCAATTTTTTTTTTCGTTTAAAAAATAACTATTTCCACACGCCATTATTTTAAAGACGGGTTCAAGTTACTCGTCATTTAACTCACATGAAATTTATTTGAGAGTAAAAAAAAGTTGCTATAATCTTTTTTCTTTAATTTAACCTTAAAAAATAGTATTATTTATTGAATATGTTTGTTAAGTTAGAGTTTCAATTAGATTAGATGAAGAAAATGAATTGTAATTACATTTTCACTCTTAAAATAGTTTCACGTGAGTGAGAAGAGCGAGAATCAATCCAATTGACTCTTTCGTGAAAATCAATGTATATAAATAAATAAAATTAAAAGATTATATGTAAAAACTATACTTCATAAATAGTTCGAGTATATTAATAGACATCTTTTCTTTACAATTAATCTTAGTAATAATTTACGTTTCTCTTTAATTATCTGTAAATTTTGATTTTCACGAATAATTTATGGATAACAAAATTTAACTAAAAAATAATTATATCCACACATAATAAGTAATTTGCCAGAATCATTTAAATCACATTTTATAATTATGTTTAAAACATTAAAGATTGATACATACATATCATAATAGCCATACCTCTATTTTAGTATTCAGGATTGTGTGTACTATTTTTTGTACTACTCTCTATACCACTTTTCTTTCATAATATTTTTTCTCCTTTAGAATTTATTTTTTTTCCTTAAGGTTTATATTTTTTTAATATATTTTATTAATAAAATATACTAAATTAAGAAGTAGTATAGAGAGTGGTACACAAAATGGTGCAAACGAAATTTGAACCACTATTTTAGGAAGAAAAAACGGTTCAAATTGTTTGCACCACTTTTTATACCACTCTCTAATTTAATATATTTTATAAATAAATATATTTAAAAAAGATAAACCTTAATAAAAACTAAACTGTAAAGAAAAAATATATTATAAAAGAAAATAATATAGAGAGTTAAAAAAAAGTGGTAACTGGTCCATAGTTGATTAAATAAGTTGGGCGGGCAGTTGGGTGTGAAGGAAGTGGGCTTGAGTTTATTTTTCCTAAACAAGTAAGAGAAATTTGAGGCCCAATATTCTCATCCCAATATTCGCACCACGATTTTCCTCTTATTTTCTGTAATGGGCCAACTGTTGGTTGATCCATGTAAGTGGAAGGGGGTAGCCACGTGTACACGTCGCCATATTGTTTCCCCCAAGTAAACGTAACTTTTCCAATAAATTGAAATTATTCCGCCAAACCAAATAATTTTGAAAGTTTCAAATTTCAAAAGACCAGCCATTTTCCTCCCAATTCCCTCTCAAAATATCTCACATTTTCATTCAACTACTCCGTATATCACAAGCTTATATTAACATAGTACTAGTAACAGTAAACATGGCTACGGCAACGAAGAAGAAGAGTTCGGCAACCACTACCAATGCCGCTTTGTTTATTCATCCACCTTATCTTCAGGTTTGATTTTCTGTTCTTTTTCAGAATTTATACGACGCTTGTGAATAGTGTTCTGATTCTAGCGAGATGGGAAATTTTCGAAGAAATTGTTAAAAATAGTGTTCTGAGTTTAGTGATATTGGAATTTTGATGATTTTTAAGATACTTGTAATTGGTCACCGGTAGTAATGGTTAAAATATTGTTCTGATTCTAGTGAGATTGGAAATTTTCAGATGATAACCGAAGCAATCACTTCGCTGAAGGATCGAACAGGATCTAGTCAGTCGGCTATCGCAAAATTCATCGAGGAGCAGTATAAAACAGATCTCCCACCGAATTTTAAGAAAATTCTCTCTGTTCAGTTGAAGAAATTCGTGAAATCGGAGAAGCTAATAAAAGTTAAGAATTCTTATAAGGTCTCCGCTGCGGGGAAGGTGAAAATCCCGGACAATTCAGCCAAGGAAAATTCCGGCCAGAAAAACAAATCAACAAAGGAGGTGAATGCGAAAAAGGCGGTTGAAAATGCAGCGAAGACAAAGAGGTTGAGCCAGGTGAAAACACCGGAAGGTTTAAAGAAGGATCAAAAAGGGAAGAATCCGACTGCTACTAAAGGAGGAAAAGTGAAGAGACTTAGCCAAGTTAAGACTCCAGATGCATTGAAAAAGAGTAAGGTTTCAACTGCCGGCAACATCAAGGTGAGTTCCAAATCTTCCAAATAAGGCTAAGAAATGATCTTAATTTAAGTTTTGATATCAAAATGAAATTAGTTAGATTGTTTCAATCTTTGGTTATATGTCAGTGTTATTTTCTTGATCAAAATGAACTAGGAGGTGTTACTTATTTGAGGAATATAGAATTTAATCTAATCATTTGTTTATTTGAATCTGTTATTATGGTTTAATTTAGATAATTCATATTCAAAGTAACCCTGAATTTGTTTGGTTTATATTCGTATGTGATGAGGTTTTAATGGATATGTTATGAAATTGTAGCAAAAGAGAAATTGAGTACGAGGGAGAATATATAGTATGAAGTCATCCTGTGTATGTATTGATGGGAAGGATAAAGACGATTAGGATAGGTGATATAATTTGTGGATTATTATGTTCAATTCTTTTTGTTTTTTGTAGCGAGAAAAGGTCATAACCAAAAACCATGGGACATAGTGGTTGCCATTTCTTTATTTGGAGGTGTTTTTTTTTTTCAATTTTATGCTCTTTATTAAACTTTTTTGCCAAATCAGATGAAAAATACAAATTTGGAAAAACAAAAAATCATAAAATAACAATGGAAAATTTTCGCCTTTCGATAAGAAAATTGAAAAATAATCACAAATTAAAATTAGAAAATTGTGAGGTCAAAATTGTGGAATTGTTAAAACGAAATTGTAAATTCAATAAACTAGAATTGCAATTCATTTGGATTAGATTTAAAACAAAAAGTTTATTTATTTTTAAAATTTTTTTATTTTAGATATTACTTCTTTTACAAACAATTTACTTTTTATATATTTTGAGTAAAATTTTTTTAATTTTTATTTCATTTTCATTTTTAAAAGCATGTATTTGAAACTTTAATTGGAACTGTATATTCAAAATCATAAAGCTTAAACTACAAATTTGAAATTGTAAAATAAAAATATCAAAATGAAAAATTGTTAAATCTAAATATGGAATCGAAAGGTTAGAAATAAAGAGTTGCAAAATTATGAAATCAAAATCATGAAATTGTTAAATTAGAATTTTGAATTCAAAAACCATCGACACTAAAATTAGAAATTTGAAATTAGAAAAATTTGATTCGAAAAATTACTAAATTAGAAACGTAAAATTGAAAGTCTAAATTGCAGAAGTTTAAAAATTGAAATTATAAAAAATTGAAATTTTATAATTGTAAAAGTTTGAACTAAAAGTTTTAATTAGAAAGTATGATCTCAAATTCCAACTGTTAGATTCATCCAAAGCTTATATTTTAACATTTAAATAATCTGAGCATTAAACAAAACAATGGTTCTACTTCTGATTTTAAAACTAAAATTTTCAAAATGTAACTCACTCTTGATTAATTAGGATTTCTATTCTAATTTAACTAGGTGTAATTACGATATAGTTCACTTTATATAATATTTTTTTTGTTTAATATATTTTATTAGTAAAATTTATTAAACAAAACATTAAAATTTAAGGATAAAAATAAATATTAAAGAAAAAGAAATATATTATAAAAAAAATGAAGGGGCGAGAAAATGTAGAGACGATCAGGGTGGTCTAATGGTATCTCATTAAAACAGCTTAGAAAAGTCAACAAAGACACCAAAGCTCGTACATCATAATCCCTATTGTTTAATTACTAGGTTGATTCTGATTTCAATAATGTGATACTAAATCTTTTATTCTATTGCATTTTGGTACTCTCTTAATTAATATATATATATATATATATTCCTTCTAACGCCATGGGATTGGGGGCAACCATCTTTTTGCACCTCCAAATCTTCCATTCACCAATCACAATTTCAACGAGGCATCTTTTTTTAGAAAAAAAATTGAAAAATGATATGATTTCTTTAAGAAATTACTGAATCAAGTTTGCACTAACGATAATGTCAAGTAGACATCCTAAACATATAGTCCTTCCGTCTTAGATTTTTTGTCTTATTTTTTTTTATTCCGATCTAAATTATTATGATCTCATTCTCTTTTATGAATGATAGTTAAACTTTTAATTTCTTATTATATTCTTATAATTATATATCTTAAGTACTAAATATATCTATCATTCAAGAGGTATTAATGAAATACCCACTACTATAATAATTTTATGTTTTCATTTGTAATATAAAAAGTCAAATTCATTTAATATTAAAAAAGTATAAAAAAATTAAAATAAAATTTATTAATCTAATTAAAAGTTTTAATTTATATAAAAATATAAATGAGACCAAAGATTTGAGATGAAGAGAATATTTACGATTCACAAATTATCAATTTTGCCGCAAATTGGCACTTTTAACTAAAATATCATGCTATGTAATAAACTTAAATATAAATTATGAAGTCGAGATAGTTGCTAATTGAGCCGTTAAATACTAAATATTTCTAAAAGAAAATAAAAAAAGGCTAAAAAATGATGATATTAACATTCGAAATCAACATAAAAACCCTCTTTAATCAAGCAAAAAAATTTATTAATTAGATGTATTTATTTCTGGTGGTATGAATAGTAATAAAAGTGTACACGGGCAACGTACCACGAGGTCACCATTTAGCATTTTCTTTAGTAGATCTGAGTTCTTCAAACATCTTAGACCCCAAAAGTAGAAGAGCAATAACTCCTTCCATATCATTATTGCTCATAAAATGTTTAGAGATCGATAAAGTATGTACAATTGTTTAAAAGATATGCGTAAAAAATTTTTAAAAAATTATTTTCTTTAAGTTTTTTTTCTTTCTAAAAATTATTTCGCTTGTCTTTTTCTTAAAATCTTTTGAATTTTTAAGTTTTTGAAGAAACATTAATGATTTTGAAGAACTTTTTGAAAAAAATATTGATTTAGGGATAAAAATCAATGAAATTGTTGAAAAATCTTCAAAATCCCTAATTTTGGCCTTTTGAGTTGAAATTATTGCAATAATTTTGATCCACCTAATTGAAATTAGGAGATTTTAATTTTTTTAAAGTTATGTTATTATGTTGAATATGTATAATATTAGTTTTCTTAAAAAAATTAAACAACATATTTGTTTTTAAAATTTCTTTTCTCCCTAATTTTGAGCAGCTAAATAACATGACTAGATTTGATAAATTCAGTCTATTATCATTGTGTGAGTAAAAAACATTTTTCAATTATTTTTATTCTACTCATATACAAAAATTTTCGGGTGTACTTGAATTGTGAGTTTATTCCAATTTTTCTCAAAAATTCAAACTTTTACATAAATTTAAAATTTTATAAATATTAAAAAAATTTACCTTTTTTAATTCAAACTACAATCTAAATACACCCGTGAGTAATATGTATGTTGACGGAGAAAGTCTACGGCACATTGATTTCAGTGAACCAAATAACACATATGAGTAAGGACAAAATTAAAGCCTTTAACAAAGTGGAAATTGAGATTATATATGCTGGAAAAGTTGGGTGTAGAATGCCCAATATATATTATGAATGATTTTGCGATCTTTTTAAGAAAATATTAATTTTTAAAATACTATTAGTATATTGAAGACTACTATTTTAGAAATTGGATTTTTTCCTTTTTGAATAAGTGGTTTCATTAAATAAACAGAAACAAATTTAATGAGAATGCAGAGGCAAAATTTCTATATTTAGGGTATAGAAAAATTCAATTTTAAACAATTTAAAATAAATAAAAAATAAATACCTCTTTCCTATGACAAAAAAAAAGTCCTAGAAACACACCTCTCATTATCATTCATATGGTCCGAAAAAGATAAGAGTGCGGGAACGTCACCAGATTTAGCTAAAGAACAATAACGGACGGTGTTGATTGAATTTAATAGAGGGATGCAGTTTAGTCAATATGGGGCCCGCCTACCGTAATAATACAGCTACACTGGTGACCGCTAGCCTCGACAAGAGTTGTGGTTGCGCGATTCTTTCGATTAATTACATTCATTTTTTATATTTATTTTTTATAAAATTTTAAAATTAATCGAACTATGTTTATATAAGTAATATTTAAACTTTAATAATGATAAAATAAAAATTTTAGTTTTTTTATGTGATATCAATTCTTTGTATTTACCAATGCCACACTACTAATCTGCAAAATCGATAATTTATTATAATTTATATTTTGTATTTGGATTTCAGATGATTTGGTGAAAATCTAAATTCATATTATATATGAAATGCTTTAGTATTTTATGACAATCTTATATTTTTGTACGAGGTCTCATGTTTTTTAATCCCTCACATATCAATTTATTACCAACATGGAAAATCTAATAATTCAGTCTTAAAATAATTTATTTTTCTTTCCATTTTCTCTCTTGTCTCTAATTTTTTACAATTTTTTTTAAAATATTCACTTTAAAACTAATAAGAAAATAGAATTTTGAAAATTATATAAAAAATATTAATTTTAAAAATAAAAAATACTTTTAATGGATTAAAAAATGAATATTGCTTGAATTTCGTTTGAACTAACTAAAATTTTCAAGAATTTGTTTGATTGAGCAGTGGTTTTGAAATTCTTTTATTGTTTGTTTAACTTTTTCTAAAAAAGTAAGTTCCTTGGATAGGCAGAATTTCGTCTAGTTTAAAGAGAAACTCGTTTTTTTTTATGTTTTTTGCAAACAATTTTTAAAATTGTGTCTTATAATTTTTAGAGTGAAAAATTAAAATTATTTTTTTGAAGAGAAGATAAAAGACAAAAGGAAGGTAGAGAGAGATGTAAGCAGAAAGTAAATTATTTTCACGCTAAAACTTTTAATTTGTTTTATTATAAAAAAAAAAAAAAGAATAATAAAGAAGAGATTAAACCTCAAACCAAGAAAGGTATCCTATTAATGACTCACCCGTCACTCGTCAGTTCATTTCACCTCCTTCCTCTCTACTCCTAGTACTACTACTACTCCTTCTCCTCCTCCACCTCCATTATTTATTTAAATAATCCCCCAATTTCACTCCTCATCTATATTTTTCTTCATTTCCCAATAATGATTTAGCTATTCCCCCCCCTAAACTACCACCAATTCTGTGACTGAGGGAAGAAGAAATGGAAGGAGTCGGAGCAAATGTTTCCAAAGGAATAAAAGGTTATTGGCGGCGACGCGGTTACGAGAGGCTAAACGGCGGATTCGGCGGTGGTCGGAGGCGGAAGAATCGCGTCGAATTAGCAACCGACGGTGGTGGTTCTATTCGGAGAAGACGATTCTGGAGGATAAAGCTAACGCCGAGATTAAAGCTGAAATTACGGTTTTCTCCTAAGAAACTTGTCCTGAGACTTCGCGATGCCTATGTCAACTTCATGACGAAGCTGGCAAATTCGAGATTCATCGCCAGCGGATTCGCCGGTTACGCGGGCGACGGCATCGATGGATTCGGTATGCGGCCGATGAAAGAGTACGACGAGAGGATGATTATTGAGATCTATAAATCTTTGATGATGACGCAAGGACAGCTGCCGACTGTGACAAAATTACGTACCGACAGCAACGACAACCTACTCAAGTGAAACGGAAATAAGTTAAGGTTGCTCTTGGATTAGAATTTATTTTCCAAATATACTTTTTTTTTGGTATTGTACTCCATACTTACTCCACTCTTTATCACGTTAAATTTACTTTTAACAAAAAAAAAAACTAACTTTTTTCCTTTTCATTTCTTGGGACCAAAAGGCGAAATTTCTCTCCCTCAGCTCGCAGCAGACTGTCCAATGCTTAGGTGGAGGATGTAAATCATGGTGACTCAGAGGAGGCCATGACTTAGTGCGCACAAGGAACCACCTCCCAAATTGGGTAGATTGAAATTCTAATCCAAAGGAAACTTAACTTTTTTTTTTTATCATTTTTATACTTTTTATTATAATTGAAAAAAGATTTCAGTACTTGATTTTCAATTCAATTAGCGTAAATGTTGTAACTGTTTTTAAGTCCAATGAATGCAATTAAGACTTTTCCTAGAATTGAAAAAGATTTCAGTATGCGGACCACAGCACGGAGTAGTAAAGCACCTCCACAAGAGGTGTGCGGTAGACTTCCATGTGTCATAGGCATTATGTTAAGTTTGAATTATTTTCAGTTTGATTTGATTGGTTAAATTCGAGTCGTTCTATGAATAACTTGATGCGTTATTTTTTAAGTCTTTTACCGTGAAAATGGTAAATCGTTCTTTTTATATCTTTAAATTAGTGGAGAAATTTTAAATTCAGGTAAATAAAATAGCAATAAGTTACTTGTGATTAATGAAGGGTGGTGGTGATATTAGGTTTGAAGTGAAATAAAAAAAGGAAGTAAATAATTGTGTGTGAGGAGAGGAGGGGTAGCTGTTGATGAAGGTTAAGCCCATCTCTTTGAAGATCATTATTAGCCTTACCAAACCTCTGCTAGTGCTTTGCTTGCATAAGATGCTATGGATATTATAAGACAAAGACCAAAGGCCCCACTATTTCCACTTAATTCTCAGCAGCCGAAGATTAGGTACATGATTATTATTGTAAATTACTTGTCCGACCTTGATCATTGCGAGATGGCCGGTGACAATGGCGTCTGTTAGGGGTGGGAGTGTATTTGTACAGAAAGGAGAAATTCTTTCTTCTCAATGTTTTTCTTTCTGAAACTGTCATATATACAGGTGAAGGAGGTAGAGGATGTAAATGTCTCAATAATTATGTTGATGAGAGATGTATATAATGGATCACTTTTCACATCTTAAACTATCGGTATTAGTATTTGAATTTTGATTCATAGTATTAACTTTACAATTTTAAAATCAGTCAAGTTACGTCTATAATCGAAATACAGTTGAATCATGGCACTTTTTATGTTTTTGACCCAGTGTATAATGGGTCGGAATCAAGTTAAGTTATAAGTACATGTATAAGTAATAAGTAATGTATAAGTACACCTTCAAGTATATTTTATCTATTATTATTATTATTGATTTTTTAGAGTCTAAGCTTGAATAATCCTCTTTTCGATATTTTTGGATTCAAACTCTATTTTGATATGATATCTGAACTAAAGTGAAATTTTATGTATGAGTAATCAACTCGAGTTCGGTTTGAGGTTGATTGAGTTTATTAATTGACTCAAGCTCGATTATTTGTGTCGAGTTTGAACTCGAATTCAATTATTTTAAAGCTATATTATATATAATAATTAAAATAAAGTAAAAAAATTATATATTTTTGCTATATAGGCACGACAAGCTAATATTAATGAGGATTAAACTCAATCAACAGTGAGTTCAAATTGAATTTTGACAGAGTAACTTGCGAGTTGCTCACGAACGGTTTGACTTATTTACACCATATGCATGAGTCCTCTTGAGATGGTTCTTTGATAGAAATAACCTTTTTTTAAAAAAAAAAAAATAGCCACTAGAGTAGCCAGAAAAAAAATTTTATTCAAATTTTGCCATAACGCACATTTTTTGTGCATTATCATTAAGGATAACGCACAAAGATTGTGCGTTATTGCTAAATTAAGAGTTTACCGGCTAAAAAAGCTTATGTGGCAGATAACGCATGTGTGTTGTGTGTTATATTAAGTAATAACGCGTAACTCATGTGCGTTATTTGTCACATTAGTTTTTTATTTATTTATTTTGCAAAACTGATTTTTTTTTTTTTGCAAAATTTATAAGACGTCATTTTTTAAAAAAAGATTATTCTTTTATTTAACTTATTTGATAAATATTTTATGATAATAATTATAACTATTTTAAAAGAAAAGATGTTAACTTACAACCATTTTATTAAAAAAATATGAAGAAGTAATTTAAAGTATTTTAAATTTTTATTATTTGTTGTAAATTTTACTATAAATATTTATAATCGATTTAAGTAAACGCGTAATGAAGAAGTAGTTAGAAGAAATTCAAAGAAAAATTTAATTAATAGAAATCATAAAATATTATAACACTTTCAAAAGAAGAAACTTATACATTGCTTGAATCGGGGTTATTACAATTTTTTCTATTATGTTCTGGCATGCGACATCTACTACATTTTGGGGAGAATCTGGATTTATATAACCCATTTCCCCCGAAACATTTTGCTCTGTTTTCTACCCCGTGCATTGTTCATGTTTGAAGGATGAAATGTTAAATTATAAGGAGCATCTTTCCAAAAGTCCTCATGCCCAACCGGATAAAAATTCGATTGGTATGTTCTTCTGTATGTTTATCGCGAATATATATACGGCACATAAGTATCTACTCTCGTATAATTTTCTCTACAAACTGCAAGAGCATGAGAACAAGGCAATGTATATTTTTTCCATTTACCACAACTGCATGATTTATTATTCATTCGTAAAGTATAGACGTTATTGTCGGTACCATCAATGCGGATTGGAGATTTGACCATGTAAGTTCCTTCTAGTGGATGGCAAGTTGTAACTTTAAGTTTTCTTAATTTTAATTCAATCCGCAAGAACTTGTCAAAAAATCTGATCGGAAATAGATGCACACAGTTTTGGGCCTCTTCGCAGTGTTGATTGAAGTACCTAACAAGCTTGTTGAATATTAATTCAACTAGGACTTTAAAGACAAGATTCTAACTTTTTTCAACACACTGTGAAATGCTTTCGAAATGTTAGTTGTCATCATTCCGTGTCTGTGCCCACCATCATGCAAGAATGTCCAGTTCTCTAGGTCTATTTTTGCCAAATAAATGTAAGCATCAACATTTCTTTTTTAGATTCACGCATAACACGGTCAAATTTTCACTGCTTAGCTTCTGTTCCAACCTGCCACATTAAGCTTTGTAATTCGCTGTTTCTTGAAGGTCTTGTTGAAATTTTGCCCAAATTTGTCGTAGACAAAACCTATGAACCGCGAATGGAGGTTGTCACATAACTTGATTTTATGTAGCAGATAAAATCTCTTTATCGCTATCGAAAATAAGACATATATGCCGATCCTTAACAATATGTTCCCGTAGAAGTGTGAGGAAGCAATTCAAACTTTCGGGCGACTCCTTTTCAACGATTGTAAATGCAAGTGGGAACAAATGATTATTGACATTCCATGTACTTGCAATTTGCAGTACACCTTTATATGGTCCTCGTAGATGAGTGCCATTCACAGAAATCACCAACAGATAATGTTGAAAACTGTTTATACAAGGCGAGAAATACCAGAAAAGATATTTGAAAACATAGTTTGGGGGGGCTGCTCGTTTTGTGGTGTAAGAACTCGTGGATAGTCCTTGGGTTTGAGTCTTTCATTGCCTGTAAATATTTTGGTAGAATTGTAAATGTTGTCTCCCAACTACCGAAGACCATTTCTATTGCAAATTTCCAAGCATATCATGCCCTCTTGTACGTACAACCCGTCTGGAGTAAGACTTGTACTTCTTGGATGACGTTCGAGACAGGAATCTCGGGATCATTGGCAACAAGGTGTGATATTAGTCTTAAAATAAATTTTGAAGACATATTTCTATGTTTGTTTTGATGTACTTGTACAAGACATGTGTGTTCCTTACTGAATTTGGTTATTTCCCGACGACCGTTAGTTGCCTTCTTTTTTATACGGATGTACCATGAGCAATAATTAGAATCGTTATGATGTAACATTTTACTGTCCATTGATCACTTTTGCTTTTAACAACTCTATATTGTCAGCCTAACCGAATCGACAACTTCTGAACCTCATTTATTGCTTGGACTTTGTCAACAAACCTCATGCCTAACTGAATATCAGTCATCACATTATTCCAATCGAGCAATCTTACAGCGTTCGATTCGATAAGGTCATCTATCTACTCTCCCGAGCCCATATCTAGAAATGCTCTAGACTGTGTGTAGTCATACGTAGCGCTACTGAACCATTGGTCACTCTGCCATTGAGTCACTATGTTTGAATTGACAGAGTTTAGAGTTGTCTGTATATCTTCTTCCTTGACATCAGTGTTATCTTCGTCTTGAGATTCACTGGATACGGGATAATCTTCGTCAGAATGATCATTTTCATCATCATCTTCGTCAACGGTTGGGTACAACATAGACGGTTCATCATAAACCATCTGTGTCATTGCCGTGACATGTTCCGGAATGTTTATGGTATTTGTGCCATGGCTAATTGAAATTGTCTATGGTTGGATCGGAATAAATTCAACTAGTACGTGAATCCCTTCTTTTGCTATGTTGGGTCTAATGGTCCAAAGATAACGTGTTTTGTTATCGTTCATGCTGTACAAAGTAAAATAAAACATATGATACCCTTCATAGAATGAAGGCATCCTCATTTTCTTTCGAACGCTCCAAAGATTGAGATCCATCTCTCGATGTTTCGATATTTTTCGAACAAGTTCGGCATGTGTTACCATTCGATTAAAGGTCCAACTTTTTTTTACCAATCCAGCGAAATAAAAGCCATACGCATCCCTGGCAATCTCCGAATCCCAAAATAATACAACTCTAATTGGGTGAGTTGCATCCATATTCATTGTTTATAATGGATATAGATGTGAAGTTGTGAAGTTAAAATTTTAGAAATAGAATAGGAATGAAATTTGAAGGTATGAAGTTGTGATGTTCAAGATTGGGTTTCATGCTGCCATATATATAGAGCTTTTAGGGTTTTTAGGTATGGGTAATATTATGACCCGTCCATTCATTACATGTGTGTGTTTCAATAATTCAACTTTTGTAATTATTTTGAGTAAAAGAACCCACATGGGCTAGTCGAGAATAGGACAAAATTTTTTAATAAGATTTTTTCCGAGTTGTCACATTAACCCACATGGGTTTGTCGGGGAAAGGTTGGAAAATTTTCAAATTATTTCTGAGTTTTGAAGAACCCACATGGTCTTGTTGGGAAGAGGACAAAATTTTTTATAAGATTTTTTCTGAGTTGTCACATTAAGCCACATGGGCTTGTCGAGGAGATGTTGGAAAATTTTCAAATTATTTTCGAGCTTTGAAGAACCCACATGGTCTTATCGGGAAGAGGACAAAATTTTTGAAATTATTCTGAGTTGTTACATTAACTCACATGGGCTTGTCAAGAAGGGATACAAAACTTTTGAAGTTATTTCCGAGTTTAGGTTTAGGGTTTGTAGTGAAATATATTGAAGTAATTATTTAAATACATAATAGAATGTAATGTGTTAAAGAAATAATTTAAATATATAAAATGAAGGTACAAGTTAAAGAAATCATTTAAATACATAAAATTAATTTAAATAAGGGTAAGGAAATAATTTGCAAAACTCTTAAAACCCTAAACCCTAGAGCCAATCAGATGGCGTAAATCTAGTAGTCTTCTTACCAACACGATGACCAAACCCAAGTTCTTGTGCCGGTGTCACGTCATTCGTCCGCCCATCATCATGTTCATCTAAATCGGATGAAGATGCATAAGACATAAGCATATGCGGTGTAGATAAACCTGTTGTACCTGGAGGAGGTGCCTTAAATGAAGAATCCACTGTTCCCGGAGGAGGAGGTGCCTGAAATAAGAACCCACTGTACTCGGAGGGGGAGGCGCGTATGATGTGCCGATCCACTTGGAAGTGACTGGGCCGGTGACGTCAAACCCAGACTAAAAGTCAGAAAATCTAGCTCTGGGTTGTCGAACAGGTCACCATAAACATAAGTAGACTTTAAACAGGTGAGTCTTACTCGTACCCGCGCGGATCTATACCCATTTTTAGAGGGTAAGGTTAAAATTTTATACCCGCGGACCCGTACCCGTACTCGTACCTATATAAATTCTATTAAATGGGTCTGAGCAGGGTACAATGATATCCAAAACTATATACCCGTTATAATAAAATAATATATATTTATATACATTATATATTTTATATTTTTTAATTAATATATAATTTATACATTTATGATATTGAGTGGTTTATTTTTTTAGTTTAGAGAAGAAGAGAAATTTTCTTCAAGATTTCTTAAGGCCTCATAGTTTAGATAAGAGAAATTCTCTTAGGGCCTCATGGTTTACAGAAGATAAATTTTTTTCAAGATTTCTTCTTCTTAGAGACATTAGTACAATTGTTTTCTCTTTTAGATGTTTCTTGTGGACTTGTTTCTCTCCTTCAAAATTTTATAACAATGGTTGTTTGTTCCAAAGGAGAATAACATAGGCATGATTTTTTAAGGTTAGATTTTCTGAAATTTTATATATATATATATATATATTTGTTTAACAAGGAAAAAATAGAAAATTGTCATACGGGTAGGGGTATACCTAGATCCACCCTAGACCCTGGAGGGTCGGATCTGGGTTCATAAATTTTATAGCCAGCTGGGTCTAGATTTGGGAGTACCTAGATGGTTTAGACTCGTTTACACCCCTAAACATAAGACCCTAGATCTCCACGTCCACATCTTCTAGATCTCTCACCTCTCTCTCCTCCACGTTTGGAATCTGCATGTCATCATCCACCCGGATGAGGAGAGGCAGAAGCGCGTCCTCTACATACCCCATCACTGGACAATCTATAAGCGCCCCTCTTAACTCCACGAGCACCACACTCCGGTATGGGCTATCGGATACGACGACGCGATGGCTGCACTGGAAATGTCGGCTGAATATCATGCTGAGACGGGTGCAACCCAGGTACCACCAATAGAAACCATGCACTTGCAGATGATGATCTGTGCTTTCTTTGCAAAACTAGTGAATTGTGTTAGAGATGATGGTGGTCTATTTAACACCCTTGTAAACATATCATCTACTCTTAAAGCGTGAAGTCTAAAAAAAATAGTTAGATGTCAATTATAAATAAATGAAACACATAAAAAACAAATAAAAAATATTTTACCATCATCCGTCTGTTGACTCCAGTACGCTTGTATCCAATAGTCCGAGTATCACGATTTGCTAGATTACCGATGTAGACTCGCGTGATATCCCGATACCATATAATGTAATCATCTCTAAGTGATGATAAATCCTCAACGGGCAACACAGGGTCATCCATAATATGTTGCCTCTACTGATGATAGACCTCCACATGGCTAGCATGCTGCATCACCCAATATGTGTGATCATTTCTCCTCAGTTACATTCAATGTAGATCAAGTCAAGTATCAGATGGAGCTGATATATACTGATTATGTCCAAACTGTCGTGTCACGCGCCTGGGATGATGATACTCTACTATCTCGTAATATATGAGTGACATCTCTGCCTGCGCCACAAGTCAGATGGAACCAGATCACGGTCATAATAGGACAGCCATACAAACTGTTCAGCAAATTAAAATATTTAAATAACATTTATTTAAAAAATTTAATAAGTACGTAAACCAAAATATTTTAAAGCGAAACATGATCGGATGGCTTAAAATCTAATTGATCTCTATACATAAGCGAGACGTGCGTCGGCAGCTGGCTACAGTTAAATGATGTGCACCACATACCACCAAGTGGAGCAAGAGGGTCTGGTTGAACATGCCGGAGTAGTTGAGGCCGCAATACAGAAATACTCGACCAAGCCCAAATTTGAAGTAGGACAAGGGATCCCCCTATCTGTCGTACACCTCCTAAAGCTGCTATAAACAAATGCCTATACTAAACCCCAATACATAACTACCCCAGTTGTAAGTGCCGATGGCCTTAAAATCCTCCAACAAACTGATGTAGCGGACGTGAATCAAGCTGCCCAAGAAATCAGGGAGATATTACCTCCAAGAAGTTAGAAAATAAATCCACGGGTACGCAATATTAAGTCATCATTACTCTTTGATCTGGTAAACTCTCTCAAAATCCAGGTTTCTTGATGTTCCTTCTTAACCTTGTATCGGAAAGGTGAGTAAAAGGAGGCCTGAAATAGATTGCGACCGAAACATCTCCACTGAAGATCAGTAATACACATCTCATGATCCCCACTTCATATCAACCCCGATCTATATTTATGCTGCCTCGTCAATACATCAGGGACAAAGAGACCCGGATACACATGTGCTGGGACTTCTTCCATCTACATTATAGGATTTCTTATGTGTAATGATTATTCAATAAGAGTTTATAATTAAAAGTAGAATATTTATATGAAATTATTATTACACACTTCTTAAGATTTAGGGTTTAGGGTTTTGCTTGATCAATGTTAGGTTTCAGGATTTTAGGGTTTTCAGTTATACACTTTCTAAATTTAAATATAGGGGTTTAGGGTTTTAAATTTTCAGTAAAGTATTATTTCAAACTTTCTAAGGTTTATTGTTTATGGTTTTAGAATTTTAGGATTTACGATTTTATGGTTTTAGAGTTTCATCATATACGGTTTAGTGTAATAATATAAACTTGCTAAAAATAGTAATTAATGCTAACAATATAAAATTATGTAAATGCTAACAATTTCGAAATTATATATAATTAATGAAACAATATAAACATGGTAAAAAATTTCACAGAATATTAATAATTATGGTTTAAGACAAAAACAAAATGAACTATATAACTTATATCAAATCACCCATTTCATTAAATTATTTCCAATAGAAAACGCAACTAGATTAATAGCATAATCAAACATGTACAAAGTTACCAATAACAACTATAACATAATCATAAAAACTCTAACTAGAAAAAAAAACTACAAAAAATTGAGCAATTATCTAAATAAAATTTATAAAAATAATTCACTCATTTCATCAAATCACATTTCCAATAGAAAACACAATTAAATTAATAAAATGATTAAACATGCACATATTTATCAATAACAACAAGTTTAAACATAAACCATAAATCTACATTTACAAAACTAAATTATATAAAAATTAAAAAATAATCCAAATAAAATTCATAAAATAATTCATAAACCACAAACAATAATTTTCATGTAAGCAATAATAAAAATTAACACATAGTACTCAAAAAATTTAAAACAATTATAGTCATAAAAAATTTACCGAAATTAACGTCATTCGGTAGAGCTTTCTCTACCGTTCTCTACTCCAAAATTCTAAATACCTTTGTATTCCAAGGGAGATACTGCCGACACAAACTTGAATTTCAAAAATCGAATGAACGAAGCAAAGAGAAATTTTGACTGTAAATTTCGAAAATACAAGGAAAGAGAACAAGAGGAGGGAATGAGGAGGAGCTTGTCGGAAAGAGCAGCGGTGGAAATGGTTGTCGGAAAGAGCAGTGCGGAAATGTTGAAAAAAAAAAAGAGACAGAAAAATAGGAGTTGCAGCTAGGGTGGAGTGTTTTTGTTAACATGATAACGCACAGTCATTATGCGTTATACTTCACAATAACGCATTATAGCTGTGCATTATGATTGACGATTGTGCGTTATTGCCCACG
The DNA here is from genome assembly GCA_028651295.1 of Catharanthus roseus. Taxonomy (NCBI): domain Eukaryota; kingdom Viridiplantae; phylum Streptophyta; class Magnoliopsida; order Gentianales; family Apocynaceae; genus Catharanthus; species Catharanthus roseus. The sequence goes on from JAPQWS010000087.1 coordinate 2,415,566, forward strand.
TCAAACCAAGTATCGCCACGTCAGTAAACAAGATTATTGTCCGGATTAAATTGCTCATTACCGATAATGCACACCTATTGTGCGTTATCATTAAAAGTAATGGACAATAGTTGTGCATTATGGCCGTTTAGAAATTAAAAAAATATATTGACCATTTTAGTGACTATTTTTTAAAAAAATGACTATTTCTATACAAAATTTATAAATAAAAAGAAACCCTCTTGAGATACTTGGATCCAGTTGTGAAGTAGCTTGAAAGGATGACTAGCATGTTTGGACACAGAGTCGGCCATTTACGTGACGTGAACATCTCATTGGGCTCGGAAGCCCAATATTGGCATTGTTGGGACAGACTTGAGTTATGGGAGATTCATTACAAGCACTAGTTTATAATATAATTCTTCTTTCGATCTGCCTACCTCTGGGCCGTTTTAATAATGTATTTGCACAGGGAAATAAAAGTTTTGGATTGGGTTTAAAACTCAAAAATATTTTACTTCTCTTGCAATCAGTTCACCTTTCATACCATTCGAATAAAAGTACTTTACTTTTCTTATTTATAATAATAAAAGATGGAATTTTTCAATCTTAAAGTTTTCACCAAACTGTTCAACTGTCTAACACATATGGAGAATGTAAATTTTTATGACCCAATAGTTCTATAGACTTGAGACACATGATCTGATGTGCAAACTCCACTTTTTTCATTTTTATTTCTAATTCAAATGGACCATTTTCTCAAAAAAAAAAAAAAAACTTTGTTGAGTAGAAGGCACTAACAAGGACAAGAAGAGTGTACTTCAATGACATAATTTTTATTAATTAGTTATTTTTACGTGTTATACCAATTAAAAAATTTTAAACTTAAATCATTTAAAAGAATTATATAGAAAATAATTCAATAACATAATATATGGCATGTATTACTATTTACAAATCTTATACTCTCCGATTACTTTTAAATTAATCAATAACATTGATATATTATTACTGTTGTTGCCGTAGCGACATGGTTGGATTCTTTTCTCCAGTGTACACAACAACGGCAGTCAGTAAGATTGGTACCGGAGGCCAGGCTGGCAATGTAGGGTCCGATTTCCGATCTAGACGAGAAATCATGAGTTCCATTCCATCTGGCGGTGCTATACTGTCTGTGATCATCTCTACCGTACACCCTCAATTGACAAGACATTAACTTATTCATTTTGTCCACGTGTGGGCAGAGTATTGGCAGAGGAAACCCTGTGGTCAAGTCAATGTTCAAGAGCCTAATAAAAGCCAATTTCTGATGTTTCTCAGGCACAGCTCTGTATTGTGTGGATCAGCCTTCCACCACCATCGTACGTGAAAACATATGATATCACAGCTGGGATCCATTCATTTTCCATGGCCCAGCCCGTTTCATTTTTCTTTTATTCAAAATATAATATCTTAATTAATTTGGATTAAACCTATGAAACGTATATCTACAAAGTTTAACTCATCACATTAGAATATTAGAGTTTGGCTCAAAATTTTACAACAGGGCACTACATGCAACTTCGTATTGACATTAACAATTTGCTTACCAACTGTCTCAAACTCATAAGTTTTCAGTTCGTTTAATTCTCACTAATTTTATTTATGACCCGATAAATTAGAGAAGAATGTAAGTTATAACAATTTTGTGACTCACTAGTTGAATTAGAAGTTCTTTATATGATGACCAAAAGAAATCGCCTCAAAGAAGTAAAAATTTTCATATTTTGATTGTCAAAATTCAAAATTCTACAATTGCATAACTAATTGTGCTACATTTAAGTTCATCCCGTTTCTTCCTTCTTTTGATAATGCTTGTGATAACTAAAAATACACGATTCTAATTAATTATAATTTTACCTGCGGCACACCTAAACAATGTCATTCGTACTCCTAAATTAAAACTTAACTATGAAATATTCATGGCACTAGAATCCCATTTTTCCACTTGTGTTCATTTTCTGGTTATTATACTAGACAAGGCCCTGGTTTTGCATGTGATTAAGCCAATAACCAAATCCGTACACTTGATTGGCAGATTGGGTACGGGTTAAGTTAAGTTAATTATGGTGTATTATTATTTAGAAAAATCTTTTGTTTTTTATAAATATTTAAAAAAAATATTATATATGAATAGGAATAAGAATCAAGCACAATCTATTAAATCATATCACTCACAATTAATATATATTTTTATTTTGTATATTATATTTCTATGGCTAAAAATTAGAGAAACAATATAATAATCCGATAATTTGATATCCTCACTTATACATTGAGGTCTTTGACAAAATTTTTCCATAATTTCACCTAAAGAGGAGATAAGGGCATGCCAAAAATGGTAGAAACTATAAAAGTATTATCAATGTGGTGTTATTTTGCAAAATGTAAAAATTGTCCATATTAATTGCATATTGTATACATTTTTGAAAAATAAGTCACTATTTATTTATGAAATAATATAGCCTTACAAAATAGAGAGTTATCCAACACCATTGTTAAGGATAATGATAAGGAGGAGGAGGAGGTGAGGTAATGCGTGCAATCCCCCCCTTCCTCTTCCACAAGTGCATGAGGACGGCCTTTGCCGCCTTGCCTTGGATGCTAACGTCATTTTGAACCAACACAATCTCTCTCTCTCTCTCTCTCTCTCTCTCTCTCTCTCTCTCTCTCTCTCTCTCTCTCATGATCCATTTTAGCAACTCTCAATCTAAAAGTTATCGTTTAATTCTGAACAATAACAAAAAATTAATATATAAATATTAAAATATTCTTTTAATAATTCGAATTTATGACTTTTTTATTTACCGTTAGATAGAGGTAATTGAGAGTAGAGTTATCATAGAATCACACACCTCTTATCTACAATTGTACATTGGAGGGTAATCAGATCGTTTGTACATATTGTTATACATTCATTTTATAGTTAGTTTTAATATATTTGAAGATGTATTAAATTATTCTAAATTTATTTTTAAGAGAAACTATGAGATTGAAAAAAAAAAAAATTCTTTTAAGTGAATGGTTAGCTAAATACACCCATATGACTTATTTAATTATATTAAATTTTAAAAATTAATAAAATCTTATTATTGAGAAAAAAATATTACTTTAATTGATTGTACTATATGATTAATACGAATAAATATAGAATAAAATATATTTTATGTATACTAGTTTAAATTTTTTAAAATTTCCTAAAACCTAAAATTCTATAATAACAAGATAACCTTATAAAATTAAAATTTAATACATATGAACATGTGCTCCAATCACATACTAGAAAAAATCTTTATTTTTTCCTTATTCTCTCCACACTACCACATGCTTTTCTCAAGTATCTTCCTTGTTCTACCCACAAAGCAACCCCGATCTCAAAATAGACAATATATATATATATATATATATTAAGTTTCATAATATCTTTTCATACAGAAATTAATATCTTAGAATTAAACTTAAAAGTTCAAGAAACATAATTCTAACTCAAAAAAATCTTGATCATAAGATATATAAAAGTTGCTCAAACTGGCCTCTAATGTTACCTAGAATCTATTAGGAACATGTCCCACGGTGTAGTTTGCACTATCATGTTAAATTTAATAATATATAATTATATTTTCTTTAAAAAAAGAAAGTTTATCTTAGAACATTTTAAAGCAGCAATTAAGGTCTTCATTTATGTTTGTAACGCTACTTATCTAAATTAATTAAGCTGGGAAATAATCTAAACTAATTAAGCTACAATTAATAAATAAATTTAACAAAAAAGGATAAAAGTATCTAACAGGCTAAATCTGGTAATGATTGGAGGGATGTATTGGATTAGATTTTTATTTAAAATTATATCATTTTGAAAAATTTTGTGATTAACTAAGTTTATATCCTCAAACATAAAATTGTTTGATTAGAGTGGTCCGTAATATTTCCTGTAAAATTCTATAATATTTTTAATTTAACATATTTTTTAATAAAAATCTATTAAATAAAAGATAAATTCTAAAGAAAAAAAATAAACGCTTTAAAAATATATATTATAAAAAAAAGCTATAAAAATATTACAAATAATCTTATGTGCTCATAAAGTTCTTACTCTCTTTTACGTCATATTTATCCCTATTGAGTGTTATTAATTATATCCCCACTTATTGAAACAAGAATAACAAATAGAGTGTTGTAACCTAATTAGATCAGGAGGTTTATGAGTGTGACTATGAACTTGCGGCGTAACATAATTTTCCATTTATTTTTTATTTGAATTTTATAGAAAGTGTATATTATTTGAAAGAAAATAGGAGGGACTAATAGAAAAATATAGTATTTTACCAATAAAGAAAGAAAATAAATATATTGAACTATATCAAATCACATAATTAAATAATTTTTATTATGTAGATCATATTGCTATTTAAATTAATCTTTACACCTTTATAAGTTATATAAATTTTTATACTTTTTACAAAAATATATTTACTAATACGTAAAACGAAAAAAAAGAGAATAATATAATTTACGAAGTTTTATGTTTCTACCCATAGATCATAATAGCTTTTTTTTGGAAATTGAATATTAGGTTAGAACGTAAAAAGAAAAAGAGAAAAAAGAAAATGAAGAAAAGGTAGCTAAAAGGATGAAAAAGTCTTGTGTCCAAGTAGTAGAGTGAATGTGTGTGGGGTGCCACTCTGTATGTGCCTTGCTTCGTCTTCTCCTCAGTCCTCCAAAACAGAAGAAGAAGAGAAGAGAAGACAAGAGGAGAGAAAAACGTAACGCACGTCGGCGCAGAATAGCATCAGCCCTTTCCTTTCTTTATTCTTCTGCTGCTGAGCTAAGGCCCCCCCTTCCCTCCATGAATTCCTCTCTCTTCCCCCTCTCTCTCATGGCAGCCGAACGCTTTGTTCCCACGGCATCCTTCTCTTCCTCCGCCTAGTCTCCTTAGAACGAACAAAGCAGGCGAAGAAGAGAGAGAAATAAGGGAAAATTACAGGTGAAGAAAGGATAGAGCAACAAGCCAAGAACGACATGTATCTTTGTTGATTTTATACTGCTATTAGCTCATCGAAATTCATTTTTGTCTCCAGTCCGGCTGACCTAAGAGGAACACTAGCGTTCCTCTTTTCTTCAGTAATTTTGGGTCATTTCGATTACAAATCGAAAAGGAAAAGGAGGAGAGCAGGACACTTTTACCGGGTAAAAATGCTTTGGATTATGAGATTCTCGGGGTTTTTTTCAGCTGCAATGGCGTTAATTGTCTTATCTCCTTCTCTACAATCTTTTCCACCAGCTGAAGCAATTAAATCATCCAATTCCAACTCCAACCTGCGATTCCTCAGTCAGATTCCGTCGTCTGATCGGTTTTTATTCCGGCAAGCCGTCGCATTCCACAATGCCGACAAATGCAGTTTGAATTCGAAGTCTAAATTGGGGGAAAACGGCGTTTGTGATCCTTCTTTAGTCCACGTAGCTATTACTCTCGATTTGGAGTATCTCCGAGGTTCAATCGCCGCCGTGCATTCCGTTTTACAGCATACAATGTGTCCGGAGAATGTATTTTTCCACTTTTTGGTCTCTGAGACAAATTTGGAAACCCTAGTTCGGTCGACTTTTCCTCAATTGAAGTTTAAAGTCTATTATTTCGATCCAGAAAGGGTTCGTAGCTTGATCTCTACTTCTGTCCGGCAAGCGCTTGAGCAGCCGTTGAACTATGCCAGGAACTACTTGGCGGATCTTCTGGAAACGTGCGTTAAACGGGTGATTTATTTGGATTCGGATCTCGTATTGGTGGATGATATTTCGAAGCTTTGGTCCACGAGCTTGGGTAAGAAGACAATCGGAGCTCCGGAGTACTGCCACGCCAATTTCACAAAATATTTCACTCCGGCGTTCTGGACTGACAGGAGATTTTCCAACACCTTCGCCGGTCGGAATCCTTGTTACTTCAACACCGGAATGATGGTCATAGATCTAGTGAAATGGAGGCGGTTCGGGTATACGAAGCGAATCGAAAGGTGGATGGATATCCAGAAAACAAACCGAATCTACGAGCTCGGTTCTTTGCCGCCGTTCCTGTTAGTTTTCGCCGGACACGTGGCACCCATCGAGCACCGGTGGAATCAGCACGGTTTGGGTGGAGATAGCGTTAGAGGGAGCTGCCGGGACCTTCATCCTGGACCCGTGAGCTTGCTGCACTGGAGCGGGAGTGGCAAGCCATGGCTTCGGCTCGACTCGAAGCAGCCGTGCCCATTGGACGCATTGTGGGCTCGATATGACCTGTACGGCCATTCAACGTGAGATGGAAAAAAGGATTTCTTTTTTTTCTTTTTTTGCCGGTAAATTCTTCCATTACTGCCTTTAATTTTCACATTTTTTGGCTTTTATATTAGCTTTTCATTTGTTATTAATTAGTATTATTACCTTAACCATTATATATTTTTTCCTCATTTTAAATTTTGTCTGAATTCTCTTATGATGATTGACATTGTTGTTATTTTTTTTTAAAAAAAAACTATTGCAGGCCATAATTTTTTCTTTACTTGGTGGAAATAATGAACAGAAAGAGCATAGTATTGAATTCAATTACCATTTTGCAGTAATTGAGGCCTTAAACTCTTTTTCTTTTGTAATTTTTATTTCTTTCATTTAAGTGAAGGAAAAGATGAGATTCGAATTCATTACTTCTAATTTTTAGCTTAATTCATTGTTAGAGGAAATGTGAGTCTTTGAATTTAAGAGTTCTAGCCTCATACAGCCTCATGCCACCAAGAGGAGATGTAAGTCTTTTGAAGCCAAGACCTTTAACTTGTGACTTTTTCGAACTTTGAGACTTTTAATTTAATAATGCATGGAAAAAGGAATTGTGAGCCTTTCGATCCCAAGACTTATAGCCTTATAAATGTTGAACTCAAGACATTTAATATGATAAATCGTAGGAGGTGTGGGTTTTCGAACATAAAACCTATTACCTGATGTATGAAAGGAAAATGTGTGTTTCGAACCCCATCTTTATTACTTTGTCACTCTTACCCTCTCTTTTCTGAGGAAAGGAGGGGAGTTTTGATTTCATTCTTGTTGTCCTATAGGGGAAAAAAATCCCAAGATAAATATGAGAGAGAGAGAGAGAGGGTGTTTGGTGTCCATTCATATATAATTAGTGATGTTTTTATGCATATTTTTGTAGTGATTGAGGAGAAAGAGAAAGGGGGAATAAAATGGTAGGGCAATTTGGCACATGTATGTATGTATAGTATGGTATGTTGTTGAGTTGAGCTGTTGTTTCTTTAGGTCCACTTTCGCTTTCTTTTGTAACAGCTGCTGCTTCTGCTTTATTAAATCTTATCTCTCCTCCCACCCCCACTCCCACTTCTTCTGGTTTCTCAAATCCTAAAAGGTGAATGAATGTCCACGGGTTTCATTTGAGCTTCTTCTAGAGATAGAGATGCTGGTGGTTACCGGCGATTGTCGGCCGGCCTTTCTGCCTCTCGTGATTTTCATCAATTTTGTTTTACTGATGCTTTACTTGTCCAAATAAGAGACTAGAAATGTCAGGCATGGACTCAATTTAACTGGTAGAGTTTGAGACCTTAAGAAAAGTTTTGTTTTGAATTCCGACTAAAATAATATATAAATTTTAATTTATTCAAAAGTAGGAGGTGTGGTTTCTTTTACCCACTAATTCTTGAACATCTTAATTTACAGTGCCATTAAATAATTATAATTTAAATTCTCCATGTAGATATTGAATAGTTTGATTGTAATTTTAAAGATAAGTGATTTTTTCTTTTTGTATCGAGAAATGTCAAATAAAGAGTAATTTTTATATTATTATTTAAATTTATTATATCTTGAATATTAAGTTATTAAAAAAAAAAGCTCAATAGAAATAGTCTTCCTTATGAGGGAGAGGAGAAATGAATAAAGGAATAAGTAGAGAAGAATGTGGGTCGATACGTCACCGTTTCGGTAGAAGGTCACCAAAATGATAGGTGTGGCGTGGACCGTTTGGCTTGGCAGCAACACATGGACACACTTGCTTAACCATCAAAATTGGCTCTTTATTTCCAATATTTTATTTTATTTTATTTTTTGCTGGTCTAAATGAGGTGTCACTACACTACACAAGTATGAAATATAAAAGGTTGAATTTCACATGGACACTTTGTTATGGAATTTTGCACAGTCATGTCTATGTCATGGTTTTTATTTATTTTTAATTTACACTTATTATTTGGGTTAGATGGATTGTCTTCGTTCCTTGCTTGCTTGTGCTGCATCCTTTTGGAATTGTTTTTTATGGTGAGATCATGACTACGCAACTCATACGACTAAATTAAAAATCACCCCTACCAGCTAGTTTTGGTATAATGGATAACTATATATATTTGAAGTTTTCAGTGGAAAAATTTTTACGGTCAATCTTTTTTATCTTATTTACTGTCGATTATAAAAATATGTATTGTAGAACCTTCCTACAAATTAGAAAGCTGTTACATAATCTTAACTATCTACAATATCTCAACAAGTTAAAATATCTCAATTACAACAATTACATATCTCCAATCCTAATTACTCAACACTCCTCAAGTTAATGGAGTATTAAGGTCACAAATGTCTAACTTGCCTGATAACTTGCGAAATTGCGGGAGATGCAGAGCCTTTGTGAGAAGATCAGTAGGTTGTAAATCAATCAGAATGTAAACATGAGTAATGAAACATGCCTGAAATGCATCTCGCACAAAGTGACAGTCAATCGCAATGTGCTTAGTGCGCTCGTGAAAAATAGGATTAGCAGCAATATAAATGGCGGCTTGACTATCACAGTGTAGTAGGATAGAATGTTGTACTGGAACTTGTAAATCAACAAAAAGTTGGGTGAGCCATTTCAATTCACACAGTGTCATCGCCAAAGAACGGTACTCAACTTCTGCGGAAAAATGAGAGATCGTATGTTGTTTCTTCGTCTTCTAAGAAATAGGCGAGTGCCTAAGAGAGATAAAATAGCCAGTCACAGACTGTCGGGTAATCGGACAATTGGTCCAATCGGAATCACAATAAGTAATTAATCAAAGAGGAGCATTAGACCGGAGTAGAATACCCTAACCTGGTGCACCTATGAGGAAATGAAGGTCACCAAGAGCGGCTTCCCACTGTTCCTTGCGAGGATTCTGCATAAATTGAGCTAGGATATGCATAGTGTATGCAAGGCCTGGACGAGTTATTGACAAATAAATCAATTTCCCCTCAAGATGACGATATCGGTCTGGTTCATCATAGAATTCTCCAGAAGCTTTGGCTAAATGGTGATTTGGGTCCAATGGAGTAGACACGGGTTTAGACCCTAGCATTCCTGTTGCAGAGATAATCTCCAAGGCATATGTACATTGACTAAGATAAAACCCTGCTTTACTCTGAGCAACCTCAATACCCAGAAAATATTTAAGATGACCTAAATCTTTCATATGAAAGCATGAACTCAGGTAGGACTTAAATTGAGTCAATACATGATGCATTATTACCGGAAATTAATAGGTTATCAACATAAATTAAAATGAATAAGAAAATATTATTTTTCCTGAAAGTAAAGAGAGAATAGTTAGCATATGATTGCATAGACCTACACTGACGAAGGGAGGTTACAAGTTTTGAAAACCAACAACGAGGCGCTTGTTGGAGTCCATTCAAGGACTTGTTTAGGCAATAGAATTGATGTGGGTCCGAAGCACGAAACACCAGAGGAATCTTCATATAAACTTCTTCAGTCAGATATCCGTGTAGAAAGCATTATGAACATCCATTTGATGAACCTCCGAATTTCGTGCAACGACTATAGATAACAGTGTCCGGACAGTCATCATTTTCGCCACAGGAGCAAAAGTCTCGGTGTAATCAACCCCCTTCTACTGAGTATTTCCAAACACCACCAAACGTCCTTTGTATTGTTCAAAGGAACTATAAGATTTATATTTAATCTAGTATACCCATTTTCTACCAAGTGCTCATTTGTCGAGAGGTAGTCTAGTTATTGTTCATGTGTTGTTTTTCTCAAGTGCATCTATTTCCTGCTTCATGGCATGACGCCGTTTTGGTATGGATGCCGCTTTAGAATATTTGGTGGGTTCAATGACTGCATTTACAACTGCTACAAAATCCCGATGTAAAGAAGAAAATTTATCATAAGAAACATAATGAGTTAATAGATACAGAGAAGTACCTTTGGGACCCGAAGAAGAAAGTGAAGTAGTAGAGAGAGATATACTAGAAGATGATCGGATAGTGTTACATATATAATCCTTTAATTTACCGGGAGTCCGATACGGTCTGTTACTATGACGAAGATTTAAGGGTGCAACATTATGTCCCTTAAGCTGATCACTACCTGAAGAATTACTGGAACATCACTGAGTACTTCTCCCATGGGAGAAAGTACCTGACGACCCAGCTTTTATGTGAGCCGGGAGAAAGTACCTGACGACCCAGCTTGAGAAAGTACCTGACGACCCAGCTTTTATGTGAGCCACGACTTCAGGTGAAGGCGAGGATCTCTGCCAATTTTCCTCAAGCTGGACAGATGAAATTCCAAGTTGCAAGTGGGCTACATCAAATGGCTGGATTGCAGCTGGTGGCTGGACTTCACCTGACGACGCGGACTGAGCTTCCTCAAAGAGCTGCTGTTGGGCCGTGCCATGAAGCAAAGGGACAGGCTCCGCATGGGCCACAACAAGAAACAAAGATTGGGCCGCTCCAGAATTTGAGGAAGGAAGTTGCTGTTGGGTCATCATACTTGGCCCAATATGTGTGGAAACACCAGCTAGATATCCTGGTTGTTGGGCTGTTTTAGGAGCCGGTTGGGCTTCTCCAGAAAAGTCGGAAGAAAAATTCTTTGTCACGCGGGCTACTCCCCCTAGCTCCAATACGGGTCTCGAGTATTTCACAAAAATCACAACTCAAATTGTTTTCAGTTGACTGCTTCTCGGGACTTAAAAAACGGAAATTCATTTTCAATAAATACTACATCTCGAGAAGTAACAAATCCATTTGTCTGTAAATTAAAGAATTTCCATTATTTTTCTCCATATGGATATCCCAAGAATACACATCTCTACCCTCGAGACCTAAACTTATCTTTGGGTAATCCGTGATCATGCACATAAGCCAAGCAACCAAAACTTTTTAGATGAGAATATGACGGAACCTTATTAAACAACAGTTCATACAGTGTTTTTCCTTTCAGTACAGACAAAGGAGTACGATTTATTAACTACCCAGCAGATAGTAAACTTTTTCCCCAAAATTGCACAGGAAGATTTGCCTGGAAGAGCAAAGCACGAGTTATATTCATAATATGACGATGCTTACGCTCTACGCGGCCATTCTGTTGGGGTGTATGTACCATAGAAGTTTGATGCAACATTCCATTCTCCAAAAAATACGGTTTTAAACAAGCAATTTCGGTTTCATTATCAGTACGTACTACCTTTACTCGTTTGTGAAACTGTGTTTGAACCATAGCAAAAAAATATTTTAGTGTTTGTACTACCTCCCGTTTTTCTTTGATCAAAGAAATCCAAACACACCTTGAAGCAACAAAATGCCCACATCAGAAATTTTTTAAGCTGAACAGGCAAAATTTAGATTTCGATGCAGAGGTCTGAAATAGTATATCCCATCTCTCTCTTCGCCCGCTTCAATTGGCATCCCCAAGATACGGTTCTGTAACATTAACACACTATCATTAATTATGACAACACAATTATTTGCTTTGGATAGCTGAGAGAGAGAGAGAGATAACAAATCACATCGGAGTAACACATTATCAATTTTTAATTTGGAAGGTAGATACGTAGAACCCACTTTTGTCCCAGTGGTTTTAGACCTATTTGGAAGAGTAATAGTAAAATGAGAAGATGGTTTAGCGTGTGATAAAAAAACCTTTCTGACTGTCATATGATAGGAGTAACTACTGTCTAAAATTCACCTATTTTCTATCTTACCTATCACAAGCTGGAGAGGTGTCCTTCTGGCTGTTCAACATTTGGAGGAAAGAATTCCATTGCTCCGTCCAGATCTACTTCATGTCCTAGTTTTAGACAGTATGTATATTGCAGTGAGTTTGGCATTGATTTCAGAGTTGCAAATACCACAGCTTCACTTCCAATTTCTGTAGTTTTTATTAGTTTTCTGTGAGCTTCTTCTCTGATTATCATAGCATATGTTTTCTTAATGTTCGGAATTGGCTCCATTTGAAAAATACTTGACCTTACAGTTCCAAAAATCGAATCATCCAGACCTCTGAGAAACTGATGAACTTTGTCTTCTTCTCTTTATTTCATTATCTCATTAATCATTCCACAAGTACAGTTAGGCAATTGTTCATAATTGATAAATTTATCCCATATTTTCTTTAATTTTTGCATAATAAGATGAAATTGATATACTAGACTGTTTGCAATTTACCAGTGCTGTCTTGAGTTCATGTTTCTTTGGTGCATTACCTGATATAAACCGCTCCTTTAGATTAGCCCATAACTCATCACACCTCTCCGCATAGGACATTGTGGTTCTCACATTGGGTTCAATGGTATTCAAGATCTATGAACCTACAATTGCGTTAATGGTCCACCATTCTTCTTCTTCTGTAGTGCCAGGTTTCAGTTTTGGAATTAATCATTCTACAAACCCAAGTTTCTTCTTTACTCGTAATGCTAATCGCATTGCCTTTACCTATTCGTCATAATTGTCTTCTCTGAGTTGTACTTATGTGAGAATTAAATGTGGACTGTCCGAAAATGACAGATGATATGCATCCTTTCGAACATGATCATTGATGAAACCATCATTGTCCAAACTTGTTGTATCAATCTGTCTTGACCCACTCATCTTGAATGTGTTTTAATGAGTGTTATAATATGAAAACAAGTAATGTGAATTATGGAATAACAATCAATTTAAGCCATTTTTTTTGTCTTCTTACTGTGTGCTACAAAAATATGTACGGTAGAGCCTTCCTACAAACTAAGAAGTTGTTACATAATCTCAGTTATCTACAATATCTCAACTACATCAATTACATATCTTAATCCTAACTATTAAAAAAATTAAAAGAAGTAGAAAGAAGAAAAATACAGCTTCTCACGATAGAGACAGCCAACTCCAGGTAGGTCAATCATGTCTATAATGCTCCAAGCCTTGTTAGGATTATGATCTTTTACACAATTTTACTTTGATTGTAAAAGTTCTTATAACCGACATCTATACTTTTATGTTATTTAACTAGGTTGCAAGAATTATATGCATGGTTCTCGTCACATATATAAATGAGTTGAGTTTGAACTTGACAACTTGACTCTAATCGCTTTTGTGAATTTTATTGAGAATCTTACATCCATTAATTAAAAATTAATGAACCTTTTGGAGTAAATTAGGTCTAAATTCAAATTCAACTTAGGCAACCCTCTTCCTGACCCTCTTCCTGTTCTCAATCAGTATATATGAGCATATGCATTTGTGAAATAAATTGAGTTCGAGCTTAATTTGATAACTCGAACTTGTATTCTTTTAATATATATATATAAAAAATATTTATATCATATATATAATTAATATTTATATCACATATATAATATTTATATTGATATATATAGAGGCTTGATAGATTTGTTGAGTCACTAAATTACTATTAATGAGTCTTAATTCGGCTCGTTTCTTAAGGAGCCAATTCAAACTCAACTTGAATTCGGTTAATATTGAACTCGAATCGAACGACAAGTAGCTCGATTAATTTTGCACCCTAAAATATATAAGTAGGTATATTAAAATAATTTTGACAGATTATATCACTCAAAATTTTCTAATATTATCTAATATATTTTATAGTATATTTTTGTAATCATATTTTTAAAGTGTATTACACCTAGATAAGAAATACTTAAAAGAGATTTGCATCAAATAAACATCACATATGCACCTTTATCAACAAACAAAACCCAATATAAGAAGATCAAAAAATGTTACAAGGTTTACACAAATCAAAATTCTTTTAAAAAAAAAAGTTCTAAACCAAATATCTAATATAACATGACAACAATAATTCCATCCATCACAGAAGATGGAGGAGGGAGGGGGCTGGCAAGAACAATGGCAACTTGTTTGGCTTCTTCTCAAGGAAAATCAAAGCTAAGATGGGCACCTTGGGTAGTTCCGGAAGGAGGATATATAACCACTGCTATTAAAGATAGAACAATGCATATCAATCCAGACCATAAATAAACTATGGTTGGAATCTTTCCTCTTCTTCCCATCAACCCTTTAGCAAATGGATAAAGATGTGAAAGTACCCACATACTAAAAAACACACCTCCAAGCAATTTGCTCCATTGTGGAAAAGGACTGTACATTGTCCTTGAAACAGCCACAATAATTGCAATCATGTTCAAGAAAATGATTGTGATTGGAGGAATCATTAGCGTTGTCCATCTGAATTCATATAGTTCTGCAAATTCATCTTCTTCTTCTTCTGGTGCCGATGATTTTGATGTCAAAGTGAATGAGATTTCAATACCTGCTATTACTTTCAATAACCCTTGAATCACAGCTGCTGGATGTGCACTTGTTCCGCCTATTAACCAGAATTGTTCGTTTCTCCACCAATCGTGGAGTGTAATTCCTGACCATTTGATCTCCAGCATTGCTAGCATACATAGGGTGATTGTGATTGCCAATAAGAACACTAGAAATGTCACGTTCAGCGATTGAACGATGAATTTGCCCGAGAAGAGTGAGAGTGCTGGCAAGAGGCAGTAGACTAGGAGAAATATAGAAGTGAAAGGATACATTCCCACATTGAAATATGCTATCCTTTGTAGAAACTTCATTCTTGGACTTGCAAAGAGAGCATTGTTTCTTGAAAAGAAGATTTCAACAGAACCGGTTGCCCATCTTAGAACTTGGTTAAGTCTATCGGTCAAATTGATCGGCGCCGTCCCTCGGAATGCATCTCTTTTTGTTACACAATATATTGATCTCCAACCTCTATTGTGCATCCGGTAACCGGTTACAACATCTTCAGTTACAGAACCATAAATCCATCCAACTCTTTTTCCCCATTCAGTTTTATCTTCATAGAAACAGGTAACTACACTTACTGCCTCTGCCAATGCTGAAGCATCTAAAGGCTCCCTTTGAACAGCAAGTGAACCTGCTGGCCTTCCAAGGCACCCTTTTCCTCTCAATTCATGGAGAAGCCTCCCACCAAATTCAGCTACAGCAATGGAGTCAATCAGAGAAGTTGAGTTTCCGAATTGTTTGGAAAGTAAGGATCTGTTAATCCCATCGCATCCATCTTGATCATCTCCCATAATTGGTAAAAGGGTCTCTAAATCATCTGGATTCTTGGGTGGTTCTTTTGATTTTTTCCTCAGAAGTATTCTTAGTTTTCTCCTGCCAAACCATCCATGGTGTTCTGTTGCTCTAGGGGGGCTAAAACCATATAGTGCGATTCGCCTGAAAATGCAGCCTGTTCCTACATACATTGGACCTTGTAATCCATCAAGGGCTCTCATGCTTACATCAAAGAACACTGTATTATGATTTGCATATCGATCATTTGGATCAATTCCTTCAAATCTCTGAGGGAATTGAACATAACAAATCCTGTCACCACCTCGGTCTAGCATAAAACACATTCCTTCTCTCAGAGCCAAGGAGTTGTATATATAGTGATCACAGTCTAGATTAAGAATGAAAGCACCATTTGACATGATTGCGCTCGCTCGGACTAAAGCATTCATGGCTCCAGCTTTCTTGTTGTGATCAAAACCAGGCCGTTTCTCACGGGACACATAAACCAGCATTGGCATCCTGATATCAACATCTAATGAGTCAATAAAGTTTTCTTCATCAGCTTCATTTCCAAAAACTGGTTCTGGATTTGGTGGCATTAACATCATCTGCAGAACAAAAACAAGAAGACTTCAGAAACAAAGAATCTGTCTACATTATATGCAGTGAACAAGATAATCAAGAAGAGTGTAATTTTACCTGAATTATGCCCTCATGATCACCTTTTGAATGGCCTTCATGTGATGATGACCAAGTTCCAGGCCAATGAGATCCATCAGACATCCAAGTGGCCTTTGGGATCTTATTACAAGATGATTCTGCTAAATTATCCCCATGTTCGATCTCTTTCTTCCTTGCCCTCAATTCTTCTTGAGCATTATACGCATCTGATCTCCTCCTTATTGACTCTGGCAAGGCATTTATCCTGACTTTAAATTCATCGTACTCGCGCTTCACTCTTCTTCTATCCCTGACAAAATCAAGTTTCACTTTGTTCTTAAGAGGATCGCTTTTCTGCCCAAAATATGCCTCTGGATTCCGAGGTTCAATGTTATGCTTCCTACAAAAGGGAACCCATATTTTCGCGAAGCTTGCTGCTTCTGCAAGAGCCTCAAATGTAACCAGAGAACCTCCATCGTCTGAAAGATAACATGCTATCTTTTCCACGGGATAATCGACAGCAAGGATAGAAAGAATCGTGTTTGCAGTTACAAGAGGCGGTTCTTTATCTGGATCAGCTGTCGAAACAAATATATCAATACCAGGAAGATCGGATAATCCTTTGGGATTTCTTAGGTTTAGGTCTGATGACTCAAATCTCTGTTTCAGGACAGAGAGGTCAGTCACTCGTTTCACCGGACAAAGCTTAGGTAGCTGATCAAGAAGCCAAGACAGTGCAAACCAAAATTCACATATAACAGACATAATCCAAAGCCACATTGCTTCATGATTTGGATGTGAAACTCTCCATGTCAAGAAGCAAGCAAGTGCACCAAGCCGAAGAACCATTAGTAATCTACAAGTCAATACAAAAAATACTTATCAGTTATCTTTGCAGGTTAATGAACTGCTCAGGCAGGATTTTATCTTTCAAGATACTGGAGCAATTCAGCATAAATTTATACCGAACCCTCAAAATTTGGTAACTATCACTTATGAATCTTTTTTCGGTTTACACCCACTATCTCAAGTTTTATACCTAATCTGTTGACACAAATAGCTCATGGGAGAAAATTCAGTAACAGAGTGAACTACTAGTTTAAGGATACACAATATCCATCTTAGTCACGAGGGGAGTCTACTAACATTTTATACATATACCAAGCCAAATATGGAGAGTAAACAAATGGGTCATATTTTTTTAGTTCTACAGTACGCAAAACACATAAATATGCCAATTGAAAATAAAAAAAGGACCAAAATGGAAAACGAAAGTAAAGCGTCAAATTAGTGTTTGTTCTTACCTGTATGGACTAATAATTGCAGCAGAAATCCCTATTTTTCTGGTCAATGGTTTGTTTCTTCTGTCAGTAAAATCTGGAGGATTTTCATTTCTGTCAATCCCTTTTCCAAACGTGTGTCCATCTCTAGGCCACACAGCATTTCCATATCCATAAGTTCCCTTAGTTTCAAATAGCCATTGTGAATGATCAAAATCCTGGTTTGGATTCTTGAAAGATTGAACCATAGAAAAATTCTTACCAAATCTTGTTCCTTTAGATATAGACTCATAATTCTCTTCCTCAATTACATCTCCTTTACAAGGTTCTTTACAGCCAGGGCAAGAACCTGTCCCATTTGCTATGCAATCAATATAACAATCCTTGCAAATTCTGAACCCACATTCACATTGAAACTTCGAATTTCTATCAAGGGCTTTTTCATCACAGCCCTCAATTTCACAATTTTTCTTTGATTTTGAATTCAAAATCTCTACTTCTTCTGAACTTTTCTTTACACGGGCTCGAGTTACAGAATTATATCCTCCAGTAAAAATAGTATCTTTCATAAACCCTGAACTGGGATTTCCATTTCCTCTGCTTTTGCTTCCTTCCAGAGGACTATCCGATGATTCGGTCAAGATCCGGTTGTCCGGGGTCTGAGGAATGTGTACGGTATAAGCTACAAACTCCTCATTGCTGTCTTTAGAGAAAGAAAGATATCTTCCGCCGGAGGCGGCAGAAGCCTGCTGCCGGTTGCCGCTGCCTCCACTTGAGGCCCTTCTACCACTTAGGGGAGAATTTGGGTTGTTTGATAAAGAATGTCTCCTTATTGGACTTGTCAATGCGATCCCATGACAAGTTCCGGAGGCCGAAACCGTAATCGTCACCGGAGAAGATGACGGAGAATCAACAGCCATTTTTACCATTTCTGTGTTTGAATATAACAAAATTAAGAAGAAAATTAATGAATCTCTGGAAAATGGATCAGAGATTCATTTTATGGAAAGAAAAAAAAGGATTTTCCTTTCTGGAATTGCAGAAGAAGGAGAAGAAAGAAGAAGATTGGGGTGGGGAGAATTGGGAATGGTTTAAATTCGAATTTTATTATGAGATAGGCAAAGAGAAGATGAGGATCAGGGGTAACGGTCGACTGATCTTGTTCGTTGATTAAGAGGGATCTGACGGTATGCTTTTCATTTTAAAAAAATGTCCGTTTGCTGCGGCCCTTGTCTGAAGGGGCCTACTTTTGGTGATGTTAAAAGTCAAAATTAGGAAATGAGTTTCAACATAAGCAAAGGCAGCTTAGCGCTTAAAAGGTTTTTAAATCCAACGGTCAAAATTTAGAAAATGCACACCTTATCGTTCTTTTTTCATATATACCCTCCTCTTTCGTTTTGATTTCAATTTTGGCCCTAAATTTTATACAAAAGCATTTCCTTCTTCTACACTTGTGCACTTTGAGAATTTAATGTCCCTTCTTTTCTTTCTCTCTCCTTATATATTGAGGATAAACTAGATATTTTCTATAAGATTTGCATTGTTTTCTTAATATTTAATTCTAGTGCAAAATCCAAAGAAATTATATTCTTGACCAGAAGTAGTATACATATACTACTAATATTACACAGAGAGAGTTTTGATAAACTTGTAAAAACAAATACGAAAGCTAAAGTAAAAGAATGATTGTTACCTCAATAGATTTAATTATAATAAGCACTTTGCAGAAAATTACAAGACAAAAAAAAGTCCGAAGAATAATTATGTACATTTTTGGTAACTCATTAAACAATTCATCTAAAATAATAAAAACTTCAACCACAAAACTACCAAAAACGTATTCTTAAATAGTCCTAAAATTTCAATATCGAAATCAATCTTCTTTATTGTAATGTTGGACAAAAAAGACTAGAATCATAACCTGAACAAGATGTAGGTGAGAATTGATCAATGTGAGAATTCCTAAATGTGCCAAAAGAAGATGCATTTTGATCAGTTCCATCATAGCCTGAAAAATTGTTCCCATGATGATCAACCATCAAGGAAGTAATTGGATTTGTAAAATGATTGCCACCATCCAAATCTTGATCTCTTTGCATGATTGTAAACTCATCCTATTAATTCAATCAGTAATTAATATATATTATCTTTGGCTGACTGTATTATCAAAACTTAATCAAATTTATAATAAAAATCAAAATCTATTCAAATAGATTCTTACCTGATCGATTCCAATTGGGATGCCATGAGGAGGAGGGAGATTAGTGGCTCCAATATTATAACACCAAGGGTTCCCTTGAGGAGTAATAATAGTATTTGTCTCTACATGGGAGGAAACCATTATTGGTCTTTGTGACTGAATTTGTTGGTGTGGGATATTTCTATTATGATGATTTATTACATTATGAATCCGAGCAGCAGTGTTGTTGAATTTCTTTTGTCCCTTTTCCTCTGTATTTTTCCGAAGATAAATACGATATTTCTATATAAAAAAAAATTAAAAACAAATATTACTAAAAAATTCTGAATATATAAAAAAACTCAGAAAATATTTATATTTATTTTTGAACAAACATTATATATACCTGGAGATGACTAGCAACATTTTCTCTGGTAAGACCTGGAACTTTCATTAGTTCTAGGATTTTCTTTGGAACAGCATCTGTATTATGGAAGAAATAATTCATTAAAAATTATTGTAAAAATGTCTAAAAATGCTGTGCATTCAGATGCATTTACCTAGACTACATGTAGGATGTCTTACAAACTATGAAGTAAAATGTGTCTCAAATGTGTTTTACAAAAGTTTTAAAGCATTGGTAAAAAATTTGGAACATTTTTAAATATTTTACCTTACTAATAAACATCTGTAAAACTTATTAATCTTTGTATAATTTCAAGGAAAAGAACCTGACTGAAAGGAATTTCTATATTCTTTTAAAAAAAAAAGAAATTTCATTGTTAATGAGAAAAAAAATGAAATAAAGTGAGTGCAGATAGTGGAAATTAAGAGATAGTAGTCTACTTTTGAGGCCAATATCATTAACGGCAGCAACAAATTGATCATGAAGTTCAGCAGTCCAAACCAATCTTGGTTTTTTGAGGGACAAAACTTCATTATTATTTTTAATTCTTTCATTATCTCTTTCGTCCATTTTTCCTGATGAACTGCCACAATTTTCTTCTTCGTGATCTGGAGTTGTACCAATATCTTCATATTCTTCTTCAGAGATTGGCTTCAAAATTGATGGCCGTGCCGGTGGCGATGGTGATAGTAGCGGCGGCACGAATGATTCACTGTGGATTTTATGTTTCCGAACAACATGTTGCCATATTACGCTAATTTCTTCTTTTCTTACTGGCTTCACCAAATAATCACAAGCTCCCATTGTTATTACCTTCATCACAACCTCTTTTGAATCGTCCATTGACATCACTAATACATATAACAACAAACTATTAGACTAGATTGATCACAAAAATAATAGTCTCTAATATCCTTTATAATATTGATTTTAAAAATAATAATATAGAGGATTATCATAAATGATCTGAACAGTAATAAAATATGATTCTTAATATTCTTTATAATATTAAATTTAAAAATAATATAGGAACTGAAACGGCAAAAAGACTCATTAACTTTTGAATCGTTCATTAATTGTCACTAATAAATAAACATAATAACAATAATTATTAGTTCTAGGACAAAAGGCTCATTTATAATATCTCTATAATCGTCCATTAAAAAAATCACTAATACACGAACAATTATTAGGTTCATTGCAACAAATTCATTAGAATTAGCAGTAATATCTGTATAACATTCAATTTAAAAATAATAATACCCGTACGAATAAAAAAATCTGATTAAAAACTTACTGACGACGGGCAAATCCATCTCTAACCGAATGATTCCGAGAAGCTCCAATCCGTTCATATCCGGCATATACACATCACTAATAACAATGTCGAATTTGCTGCTATTATCCCGCAGTAATGACACAGCATCGATTGCCCTCTGACATTTTGTAACTACACAAATAAAAAAATTAGACTAATTATTAGAAATTTTTGGACATTTTCTGTAAATAATATGAAATGAAAATGTGAAAAAAGAATGTGAAAGAAAAAACCTTGATATTGACAAATCTGGAGCAAACGGGCAAGACAAGAGAGACAAGTTAAGTCATCATCAACCACTAAAACCCGAAGACCGGCTGGAAAGGTATCGAGAGAAGCATGGTCGGCAGCCATAGTACTCAGATAATAGAGTAGAGTCAAGTGAAGGAAGAGGGTGAGTATTAAAGGACAGGAGAAGACTGCATAAAGAACTATTTTGATGGAAAAAAGGACTCATTGAGATTCAACGATTTATTGTTTTTCTTTTTTTTTTTTGGGAGATGTTAATCTTCTGATGATGATGATGATAAAAAGGTAAAGAAACAAACACACGAAGAAAACTACTATAATGTAGGATACTGTTAAGCCTAAAATAACAACTCTGGATAAGAGACAACTCCTCCTATTCTAATGTTTACATCTACTAAAACTCTGTTTCATTTTTACTTCTTTCATTTTCATCTTATAATATAATTCTTTTCCCCCTCTACCTCTTTTAATTTTAATATATATTTTTAAAAAAAGTGTTCTTTAAAATATTATTATGAAGTTATTATTTTTTAGAGCATCAATAGACACTGATTTGTTCTCTATTGCTTAAAATCATAAAATTTTTAATTTATTTTAAACTATAAACTATTTTAAAGTTGTTTTCCACTGCTTATTATATTTATTTTTAAATTACTATGATATTAATTTATTTAAAACAACTTTTTTATAAAACATATTTTTAATTACTTAAAAAAACATAAACGATGGAGAGAGTATGAGTTTTTGAGAAAAGGCACAATTTGTAGCCAAAACAATTCCTCTTATTTTAAGAATGGACTCGTAACATCCTATGGATGTAACTATGCCATTTGTTTGGATATTAATAATATGTAATATTTTTTCCTTAAAAGAACCAAGTTCACTCTTATTTATTTTAATAAGAGATATTTGGGTGGACTCAACTCCCCATAGAGTAGGATAAAAATACACATACCATCTTTGTCCATCTCAATTTATCCGTTACCATATGATACGACACAATTATTAAGTTATGTTAATTGAACGTTAAATTGATTAAATTACCATATTTGGAGTATGTGTACCTCCAGAATAAGAATATATATGAAAAATTTTCATTTCATACCCTCTTAAACTTATTAAATCTATCGAATATTTTGTTATCAAATAATTATGCACGTTTTTTAAGAGAAATTAGAAATCATCTATTAGCATGAATATGCAAGAAATGCAGAGTGTACACATTGGGTATGGAATGGCCATACATCACGTATTCTCAAAAGATGTTTAGCTAAAGCATATATGCTACGCTATTATAAAATATATGAATTTTTACCAGTTCTTTAAAATTCAAACTCCTCACTCTCTCTTTAAAATTAAAAAATAAATTTTTACCCGAGGGATAAATCACAATCAGAACATGTGAATTGCTTCACAATTGCACTACTATCACTTTTAATAATGAATGAGAAGTTCATAATTCTCAAAGTTAACTCAGCATCTAATAGCACTGCCTTTGCTTTCACATGATTCACCACCTCTAACATTTGCACCGTCAAAGCCTCAAAAAATCTCCCTTGCCAATCTCAAATTATGCACGTTAAAAAAAGTATACTCACACAACAAATAAATTAGAATGAACTTCTTGTTGTGTGCACCAAAATCTGACTTTCAATCTACAAAATTGTTGAGTTTAAACGTTGGACGAACGAGAAATTTCTCCCTTGGGTGGTAACTAGAATGGAAAGAATACTACATATAACGAAGGAAGTATGGTTTGGGTACAAATTGTCCACAGCCCATTTAGACTTGTTCACACCCAAAAGCTGAAGCCCAAATATGGTATATAGACGCGGGAGCCCATGGTCCACCAAGCAGCAGGAATCCGTGTCAACCAAGAATCCGCATAGACTGACCCACCCACCCGACGAAAGTCCTCTGTTATTTCCCCGTCTTCCCACCTGCAGCAGCAACTGGGCTTTGCTTTTTTTCTCATTTGCCCCGTCGCCCGCCTCTCCCCTTCTCTTCTCTTCTCTTCTCTTCTCAGCAAGAGCGCCAGATTTTCGTTTCTTTGCAGGCAAACGGGAGGGCAAATGAAAAGAAGGGTCCAATTATCTGAATTCATTTCTATATTATTTAACAAATTTTAATCGCCATCGTGGAGACTTGTTAATTCCATCTTTTGTATATATATATATATATATATATATACGCGTCGAATTGGCGTGTTTTTTTAGCGGAAAATTGTGATGGCTGACCGCGAGGAAGAAGATTGGAGATTAAGGAACACTACTCGCCGGTCGCTTCCTGGTTAGTTTTAGTGTTTATTTGCTGAATTGATACTTAGACTAAATATTTTTGGGATTTTTTTTCCTGCCCTCTTTGTTCATCATGTAGTGGAATGAAATGAAATAGTTTAATTGTTAAAAGCAGATTATGGGGATGATGTAGAGAGTGAAGAGGACTATGGTGATGATTATGATGAGGACGAGGACGACAACAATGGCGATGATGATGTTGCCAATACAGGATTGGCGTGCCCATTTTGTTTTGAGGATTTTGACGTCCTTGGTTTTTGTTGCCATATTGATGGCGATCATCACAGGGAGGCAAGGGCCGGGGTAATCCTTCTTTCTGTTTACCATCTTCTTATGTTTCATTACTAGTGTTGAACTTGGCTGTTTGTATACTTTCAGCTTCTTTTTGTCATTCTTTCTAGTATAGGTAGTTAAAATTGGGGATCTCTTGCTGATCGAGCGTAATTTGTAGTATTTGCAGTTGGTCTTGCTAAAGGTTGTAAGCTTGGACATAGGACTAGGTTAAGAGGGGATGTGTCATTTTGATTTTTTCTCTCATGAATCAGGGATAGCCATGGCTTTAGGTGTTTAATGAATTTATCTTGAAATTCTTCCTTGTTCGAGTTGCAAGCTTAAGAAGATTCGTGGGATGTTGAAATTTATCTTTAAATGCTCTTTTCCCCCCTATGCAATGGATATTATTGGTTGAGCTGCAAACAAGGTGGAAACACGTGTCGAAAAAACTAGTATATCTTTTGCAATTCGGTAGTTTTTTCGAGGTGGCGATGTGGGACGAGTCCATTTCCGCGGAATCATTTATGTGTGTGTGCACAAATGTATGTGGGCTATATTATCTACTATCTCTTTGATATTGATCACGCTACTGATGGAGTTTGTTTTATTAACAGATTTGTCCAGTTTGTTTTACGAAGGTGGAGACCAACATTGTTGCTCACTTAATCAACCAACATGAGACTATCTTGAAGATATCCTTAATATTTCCTTTAGTTACCACGTGTATTTTGTATCTTGTTGATTTAATACAAGATCTGTGGTGTTTGTCTTTATTCATCTAACTTAGTGAAACTGATATGCAAAATATCCTGATATTGTCGTGTGCCTGTGGCATGAGTCCTCTTTTGCTGTCTATAATATTACTACAAATTTGCAACCTGTATTCATATCTACAAGTTTGTTTGGACCTTGACTCGGGCTTACATGCTCTGCAAAAAGAAAATTTGCAAGAGTGGATTTCTTTCAGCACTGTTGATACTTAAGAAACAGTCTCAGGATGAAAGATTTCCGTCTCATTTGAAGGGGTCTTCTACTGTTGATTCTTTTCCCAATATGGAACCTGATTCCCTTCTTTTACCCTTTGTCAACAATCCACAACCTTCGGAGAAACCTGAAATTACTAGACTATCAAACAAAACAAGTCCACGGAGGAGCAACTCAGATGACGATACTCTAGAAAGGTATAAAAAAAGCATTTGCTTTTCAACATTATCTCAAATGATATCTGTTCTAGCGTCTATGTTGAACGATGTAATTTAGAAGGTGATCCTGCTCTATGTTTGAAACGCCATTATTGAAACTGGTATCGTAATTAGATTGTTTTTCTCTTCAAATTTTGTTGTAGTTTAATGGTAAGATTATTGCACCATATTCTCATCTATGATTTGTCTAAAATCTGTTTTTGGAGCATGAATGTGGTCTTCGGAGAAAGGATTTGCTGAAAATTAAGGCAAGAATGGGAAGTTGTATATTGTAATTGGCTTAAGCTCTTTAGAATTAATTATATGCCAAAGTATAAGCTGAAATATGTACATGACCTATTTATCCTTTGTTAACCAAGGATCATTAAGAATGAAATTCCTGAACCAGTGGAGATTTGTGGAATTATCCGAAATCCACATAACAAGTGGGTCAATTGTTATATCATAATTCATAGCCTCGTAGGGAACAATACTAAATACATGGTATCATTTTTCAAATGATTTGAAACTGGTTTTGTGCATCTAATTTGAGGAATGGATTGCTCATTTTACACTTCTTGCATCAGAATTGTCAATTTCTTCCTAGAATGTTGTTGGAAACCCACCATTCCCTTTTGGATAGTGGACGTGTGTTTCTTTTTCCTTTTCCTTTTGTGGATGTGTAGTTTTGGATGTGTTGGTGGAGTAGAGTGGGTTGTGATTTAAATTTTCCCTCATCTTGCATGCCTATATGCATGCTATATTTCTCGTCCATACCCATAGCTGATTCTCATAATTATTCCTAAATCACCCTTGGCAGAGATATCAACGCTTGTGCTCTTCCCAACAAGGATCAAGAGAGGGCGCAGAGAGTTGAATTTGTGCGTGGCCTTCTCTTATCCAACATCTTCAAAGATGACCTCTGAGCAGGATGATTATGATGCGTCTTCTATTAGTAGTAGACTTAATCTGACTGGAGCTCTTTGGATTAAACCTCTCAACAGAGGTCTCGGACAGGTATGCTTTCATATGTGGATCATTTGATGTAGATCTGAAGTTGAATACAATCATAATCACATGGAGCCATTGGCTATCCTAACAACTTTCGTGTATATGAATTGAGAAGGAGGTAGTATCCTAAGGAGGTGCAATTATGCTTCATTGTTTTAGGTTAATAATGTTAGATAACTTATGCCAGTTGAAGATTTATACTTTCTATTAGTGTGCAATCATTGTTTATGTTGGATTCAAGCTATCCGTAGTTTAGCCAACTGAAACAGTTTTAGTTTTTTTTTTTTTTTGGGTAGTCTTTGGCTATTAGAACCATTTGTACAACTCTGTGGCCTTTTCTTGTCCATTATATATTCTGTAGACTGTAAAAGAAGGATTCGTGATATTGAAATTTGGATAGAGTTTCCTTTTGAAATTTTGTCTTTGAGTTTTGTAAGAATTGAATTGTTGGGTTCTTGACCTTATTCTTTTGGAACAAACTTTATGGCTAAATTGTGAAAGAAGACAAATTTTTTTTAATGGAACGAATGAATGAGACAAAATTGATGTTGGTTTTAGGACCAGGATTGTGAAACATAGCCCAATTTGCTCCTTCTTCATATCTAAAGCCCAAACAGGAACCTTTTGGAATTTTTTCTTCTTTTCTTTTAGAAGGATAATCTTCATTTACTTTTTTTTTTTTAATTCAATATTCGAAAGTTAATGGTTATGGGACACTGATATGTTGATATGGCTCAGGATTACCATTTTGTATGCCATTTCATATACTACATGTTTTTTTTATAAAATATTTTCTCTTTAGGATTTATATTTTCTTTTTAAGGTTTATCTTTTTATAATATATATATTTTTTAAATTTATTTTTTTTATGACTTATTTTTTATTTATTAAATTTTATTAATAAGATATACTAAATTAAAAAGTTATTCAAGAAGTGGTATACAAAGTGATAAAAAAAATTGGAATCTATGTTGATACATAAAATCGTGCTATCGGATTAGATGCTTTGCTATCGGATCAGATGCCTTGGTAATGCGACTCATGCCTATGGACCTTTTGAGCTTCCTTTTCCTAAGAAATTGAGAAATAGTTTTTTTTCTAAAAAAAATTGATATAATATTTTATGATTAATCAAAGTAATATTTTTTGTGAATGGGCCTATGTGATTGGGTTTGGTTGATTGTTAGTTTGGGAGCTTTATAATTTAAAAGAATTGGATTGTAATATATAATTTGACTATTATGGAACATATTTAATGATTGTATTCTCCATTGAACCACTTCTGATATTCTGAAATTAAATTGCACGGGTTTTATATTTTTTATTTTTTTTTTCTGCCTTTTGAAAGCTTTTTTTTTTTGGGGAAAAACAATCTTAATCAAAGTAATTTAGGTCACATTCTTTTCTTCAATTATTATAAAAAAAATTAAAAAAAAACGTGGTGGGCTTCATTATCAGTATCACGTGGGGTCAGTGTAGCGAATCGTCCGTGGATGTAGTATTATCCAAATAAATAAATAAAACAAATCGAGTGGTGGACAATAATAGCGTGAGGGCGGGTTGGGGTTGGGGTTAGGGAAGTCAACTCAATTTTTTGGCTTCTGAACGCATAAGTATTCAAGTCGGGAACGCATACTTTGACTCGTTCGCTAGATAAAATGGACAGACGCTTACCTTCTTAACAAGTCAAAAACAAAGACTTGGGATAGCAAAGGTATAGACTTTTTTTTTTATTTTTTATTATGGTTTAAGTAATTTTTAATGTCGATTGATCGAAATTGGTAAGTTTTAGTAAGAGGATCTTATTGATAAAAAAATTAATATCAATTACGTTATATATATTATATTTTTTTATATTATATTATATATTATATTTTTTATATTATATTGAATTTGTACTAATATTGGATTCGATAATAATTGAATTTCGTAATACTGTCATTTTTAATTAGAGACTCAAATTGTTTTTACAATTTGATGTATTACTCTTTATGTATTATTTTTTTTATAATATACTTTTTTAGAGTTTATATTTTATTAAATAAAATATACTCATTTAGTTATTTTTATTTGTCATGTTTTGGATATCACATAAATTAAAAAAATACGATATTAAAGAAATTATTTATGTATATAGATTAAATTATCTTTAATATCAATCTCTTACTTCCCTTAAAAAAATACATCTCTCACTTAATTTATTAACATTAAAAAAATTTCAAAATTTGACTTGAAATTTATATAGAATAATAAATAATAATAATTACACTTACTAAAAATTGCATTGTTTTCAAATGCAAGTCCCCTAGATTAGCAAATGCATTCAACTCCAAAGAACGCATTACCGTAATACTTTTGAGCTATTTGTCGAGCTTTCTAATAAAACAGGTGAATCTCATCTTGTTTTTATTCTCTCTCCTCTGGTCTCCAAACTCTCCCTCGGCAGCCAGATGAGACCACCATCGCATGCCCAATTGTTGTAGCTCTCGGTCTCATCGACGCTGCTGCTGCTGCTGCTGCTGTAATATATACTGTATCGCCAGTCAATTTTGTCAGCTTATTTCTTTCGTTTAATTAGTCTACTTCTGCTTAATAATTCAAAATTTGGCTTTTCGATTTACTCGTTCAGCGAGATTGAATTTGTTTGTGAAGAAATTGAAACCCTAGAAATAGAAGTGGAATTTCTTTCAACGGTGATTGGATTCAACAATTTTGGAGCTTTATTTACTGGCCATGCTACGTTGGTTCTCTGCGATCGGCCTCTGGAGAGAGGACTCTGTTGTTAATCAAGCTTCAGTTTCTTTTGTCTTTACCTCCGCTGCTTCCGCCACCTTCTCTTTTGTAAGCTCTAATTGTTGTAGAAATTTGAGTGATGACCGGCGAGAATCATGGCCCTAGTCCTAGGGGCCTTCTTTGCAACGCTGGTGCTGGTGCTGCTGCCGGTATGTGGATATGTTGTTGATTGAATGATTTTCTTAAGCTCTAAATTATGTTTCCGTTCTCCTAGGTGCCAATGGGAGTAATATTTCTTACTTCTGTTTCTGTTTTGGTCGGCATATTTGGGGAGAATTATTTTACTAGTATAAGCCCAGAGTTCTCTTGACTTGCTTATGAATTGTGTTTATTTTATATGGTGCAGGGGTAATTGCAGCTACATTTGTCTGTCCTTTAGATGTTATTAAAACCCGGTTTCAGGTT
Source organism: Catharanthus roseus (assembly GCA_028651295.1). Lineage (NCBI taxonomy): Eukaryota > Viridiplantae > Streptophyta > Magnoliopsida > Gentianales > Apocynaceae > Catharanthus > Catharanthus roseus. Next base: position 2,444,966 of record JAPQWS010000087.1, read on the forward strand.
CATGGACTACCACAGCTTGCCGGTGCCAATGTTAAAGGTAGCAAAAACTTAATGAAACTTGTCTCTTCTCACTGCTGCCCTCTATCTATAAGGAACGGTTAAATATTTTCCAATTTGTATCAAGTAGCCATGAGTGCTTTAGATTTAGTTAGCTGTTCATTGTGATCGACTACTAATTTTGTCATATTTCTTTTCAGGCAGTGTCATAGTTGGAAGTTTAGAACAGATATTCCAGAAGGAGGGGTTAAGGGGCATGTATAGGGGGCTTTCACCTACTGTTCTAGCTTTACTTCCAAATTGGGCGGTAAGTTATAGCTCTGCCTATCGTAAGTTTTTATCCCAAATGCACAACATGTACTTGGGTTTCATTTTGCAAAAGCATTTCTATGCATACTTTTTATTTCTTTATCTTTCGTAATCACTTCAGTATTGAAGTACATGTCTGGCTAAGACTGAAAATTAGCTAGTTATCTTAAATCCTTATAAATGATGATAGGCAGAGGTAAAAGAGGATAAACACAAACAGCTCCAATCAATTGAACTTTTTACACTTATGCGGTCGATCTCATCACTTTATAAGATTCATATGTATCCAGCTTTTTTTTTTATCTTGGTTTCAGGAAAAGTAGACTGAGCTTACACTAATCATACAAACTGAAGTGTACAGAAAGAAACTTAAGCTCTCAAAATATTAATTGAAGCCTAAAATATGGGATAATACTGGGAACAATGATGTCTCTTCCTGTCCTTTTAATGTCTTTAGAAAGCTCTATAGAATTGGAATCACCTCACCCAGCAGATCCTACTTGTAGTGAATGGATGTACTCATTTATGCAGCACTTCACTTATCTTGATTTGGTGCTTATTGTTTCTTAGCCTCAATCTCCTCTCCTGCAACTGGCCCTGTTTAACCCTGGAGAGAGCCACATTTTCTGATGGTTTCTGCAAACTCTACCGGCTACTGCCAGATATTGGTAAATACGATTTGGAAGGCCAGTTTCTGTACTTAATATAGAGTGATATAGCCCCTGAAAATAAAATCATTACTAGCTTGTGCTCTCTAATGGATAGAGATTCATAAACATCTGTATTGCTGAAATTAGGTTTCCACCAGTCCATGAATCTGAGGAAAAAGTTTTGCACCTTATAACATTCTATCTTCAGATTCGGAGTTTGGTATGGGAGGTCCTTTTTGATTGTAAGAGCATACATATTGCTTGGACATCATAGACTTCAGACTAATGAGTCATCTCTTCTAAGCATGTGCACTTGAATCTGGCGTTTTGCTTGAATGGTTGAAGACAGAGCCTTCCCTCTTTGCTTGAGTGTGATTTTAAGCACTTTATATGTTATCTACAAAGAAAACGGGAATGGGTGGAGATTCTGATCTATCCTGAGTTTAAAATAGTTCATTGTTTTTGTATGTTTGTCAAACAAGTAAAAATACTGTGAAAGCTATGGGGGTGGTGCTTTTGATCACCTGTTTCCTTAATCTTGTGCTTGTGCCCTTTCCATCTACATCCAATAAAGTTCACTTTGTAGGTAATCATCATTTCTTTTTTCTGCAGGTTTATTTTACAATTTATGATCAGCTGAAGAATTTTCTTTCCTCCGATGGTTAGTTCATTACCCCTTTTCACTTTGCATTTTTAACTATCAGAAAGAGATTTGAGTATACTGTGCAATAACTACTTTTTTACTAATATGCCTTTGCTTGATAAGCGATCAATAAATGGGTTGTTTGGAGGAGAAAATTGTATGCATATGGTGGTAAAATCAATTTCCCACTAAATCGTCTAGCTAATCTGAACAAAAGAAGCCATGTAGAGATGTCATACTTGAAATTTTTTCGCAGGGTTTACTTTTTTTTAGCTTAAACTCTATCCTGAAATGTCTCATTTTTTATTGGATTAGATGGAAATCGTCAGCTCTCTGTTGGTGCCCATATGATAGCTGCTTCAGGTGCTGGAGCTGCTACAACTATTGCCACAAATCCTCTTTGGGTTGTGAAAACAAGACTTCAAGTACGTCCCCTCCGGTTCAGAGCTGCACTATGTTTGTTGTTCTTGTAAATGATAAGCATGAGGCCTTTGGTGATAAGCATGAAGATTTTTATAATTCATGACATGGAGAGAGTCTCATGCTTTCTGGTGGCACTAGATATGTTCCTCTGTTTTTTGGGCCAAAAAAAGGAAGATTTTACCCATAATCTGATCCTCTTAACTGTATTTCATATCATATCTCCATGATGCAACAAGAGAAAGTCCTTTTGTCCTGAATTGTCTCACCTTTGTGAGATATTAAGGGTACCTAATACTTGAGGAGCTGAAAAAGCAGGAATGTGAGTTGAGAAAATATTTGGACCATATTTTGGTTAACACAGGTGGTTATGTCTTTGCATTGCTGTCTGGTGGTATTAATTGTTAGGGCCAAATAGAGATGAATGTTTGTGCATGTACTTGAAATCTTTGCAAAAACTACAGATGCATGCGTAAAAGGTGTCTTGGTTAGAATCTAGACCGAACAATTGTCAAGCTATTGCGTTGTTGGTGTTTGTGCAAGTCAGAGGGGAAAAGACTTGGGTTTTATCCTGCTATTACCCCTATTCTGTGCAGTAAACATGATTAACGGATAGATACTGTATTTACAAATCAAGAACAATTGTCATTTATTATCCTCTATTTGAATCACAGCTGATTTTATGATTTTAAACCTTAGATTTATTTAGCCTCACTCTTTATGCAGACCCAAGGAATGAGAAAGGGCGTAGTGCCATACAGGAGTACGTTATCTGCTTTGAGAAGAATTGCTCATGAAGAGGGTATCCGTGGGTTGTACAGGTTAGTTTGTATTTTCTTGAAATTTGTGTGCATTTTGGTGGATGTTCCGGAAATTCCAATTAACATCCCTTTGGTGGACAGTGGCCTTGTGCCAGCTTTGGCTGGTATTAGTCATGTTGCCATTCAGTTTCCTACATACGAGAAGATCAAGATGTACCTGGCTGATCAAGGTAATTCTTGGACTTTATAGATTCTTGTTACGTTATTCCCAACTCCCTCTTTATTATTATTTTTTGGGTTGCCCGGAGAGGGGGTGGTGGTGGTTAAGTTGGGGTTGTGAGTGGAGGCAGCGGGATCAAGTTGGCTGTAAAAGAACCTTGGCTAACAGATATCATGCTATCAGGTAACACTACAATGGACAAACTTGGGGCACGTGATGTTGCTGTTGCATCTTCGGTTTCTAAAATTTTTGCTTCTACATTGACATATCCACATGAGGTGAGTAAAGATATGCTACTAATTCTCATTTTTTGAGTGATAGCCAGAGGAATATATTGTTTGCTGACTTTGCACTGACATGAGTTCTTTGGATGGCAGTCAAGTTTCTTTTCTCTTGGTGACATTTGTTTCTTTTCTTTTCTTAATACTTCTGATACTCTCTTGGCAATTTCAATGCACTTTGGGAGTGCAGGTGATGATTAAATTGATTTGGATCTTCTGTGTTCATAAGTGACTCAAGAGCAGTTTTCTGTGTTCCCTTGTTCGACCCTTCTTTCTTTGAAGGATTGCTTTAATAGCATCACAAAACATTCATCCTTGGTGTTTATATTAGGAGCCCAAAGAACAGTAATTTTTAGATCCCTCTAACCCATTAAAAAAGATTTTAGTTGATCATTAAACAAAAGAAAGGAAAAGATAAGCTCTTTAATTCTTTCTGGTTGGTTTCCTAAACAATTATTGTGAGCAATCTACTTCTTTCTTGTGTCAAAATGTAACAGTTAGATGAGGAATTCTTTTAGGATGGTTTAAAAGAAAGCAGGAAAATTGATGGAAGTCTCAATTCGACAAACTGCATACTTTATTGATGCAAACTTGTAATGTAGGTTGTACGGTCAAGGCTTCAAGAACAAGGACACCACTCTGAGAAGCGTTACTCCGGTGTAACTGACTGCGTTAAGAAAGTTTTTCAGCAAGAGGGCATCCCTGGTTTTTATCGTGGGTGCGCAACTAACCTGCTCAGGACCACTCCAGCTGCTGTAATCACATTTACCAGTTTTGAGATGATTCATCGATTTCTCATTAATTTGTTCCCACCTGATCCGCAACCTCACCCATTATGAAGTTGAATCATGTACAAAATTGGGGAACAGGATGCACAGAAAAAGCCATTCTTGTGATTTTGCATTTTAAGCAGCTAAGGTATTGGATCAATCCACTTCTGTAGATGATTTGTACCTCGGAGAGTGTATTATTATTGTTGTTGGTAGAATATGCAAATCCAGCAATTGATCATTTGTAATGTGCATTCTACTAGGGAAAGGACTAGTGATGATAATGATGATAAAGCATTTAGAGAGAGAGAGAGAGAGAGAGAGAGAGAGAGAGAGAGAGAGAGAGAGAGAGAGAGAGAGTCCAAAGAAATACTAGCTATATAGGAACAGGATTCCTTTGAACCTGGCTGTGATTATGAAATTTATTTCTTCTGGACTTTTGAAACTGAATTTATTGTAAGGAGTTCTGGTTGGTTTTTACTGATACTCTCTTTCTTACCAGAAAAGAATGGTTTGTTTATGACTTGGGATAATTGACTTTTTGTGATTGTTACTCATCCGGTATTGGATGCTCGATTTCTTCTCATGATGAAATGTTTTTGGAAACTTTATCCAGTGATAGCGGTCCATTATTCCATATATGGGCATCTACTTTTTGCAGGAGCTCAAAGCAAGCTGGTGGTGTGGACCTTGACTAACAAGATTAAGACCTGGAGGATTCCTTTCATAAAACAGAGAATTCCTTTGCAATGTGAGTAACTTTCAATTGGTCATTTCTAGCTGTTTAACTGCATTATTGTGCTTAATGCATTGTGGATGTGAATTGACCAAAACATACAACCAGTAGCGTCTGTTAATTGATAGCTTGTTAGAATCATACTTCTGAATTTATCTTCTGGCCAAAATATAGAAAAAAAGCTTCTACTTAGTCGGTTTGGTTTGGAATATTAAGTAGTTCTTCAACTGCTATCCCATTCTGATGATCTCTAGTGGGAAAGGGGTCTTGTAGAGAACCTTATTTCGGTGTATCTTATCCTTCATCTTGTTAGTCTGGCTTCTACAGATCTTGTTATTTTCCCTACTAAAGGAATTAAGGTGCTGACTGATAGAAGTAAAGCTGAGAATGGTAGGAGCTCCTTGCATACCCCCATTGAGGGACTTACGGATTGGACATTGGGCATCTCATTTCATTAGAAAATATCATCTCCTTCCATCCCCAAGGCATGGCTAAGCACACTTGAAAAGGGAAAATATCATGACAGACAGCTCACTAGGACCCTTGAAAGAAAGTCTTTTGTGAGGCTTTTTTATCTATCTATATCTTGTAAAATTAGGCAGAGTACAAGCTGGAAGGCCAGTCTTGAACTTCCTTTGCTTTTCTATCCCCATCTCATATATTATTTGTTCGTGGTACGCGGGAAATCTTAAGTTGCTGTAGGTGTCTTTTGGACTTTTAAGAAGAAAAAGAATGTGTACTTGTGCTACTAATTTAGCAAACAGAAAAGTGTAGATATTGTAATGTGTCGATAAATACTGCTAGTCCCATTATTTTCCCTACTGTTTTCCTTCGTATAAATGGAGTCATAGTCTATAATATCTTGCCACCCTCATGGTTTATTTGTTTGCTTATTTACTTCCCATCTATCTTAAACTGGTCCGAATCATCTTATGCAAACGTAATGCTCTCTCTGTAATAAATGTTACATGAGATGTTATACAGAATGTCACATACGATTCTGAGTAATAATTGTCCTGGAAAATGTGAGCCGCGAACAGAATGAGATCTCAGGATTGCCTATTACATTTTCTATTACACTTTATACACTCCTTATATACTTCTTTTATAAAAAAAAGTGTGTACTTAGATAAGGATGTGTTAGACGATTTCAGACCACAGCATGACCCATATTCAGTCTTCAATAAATATCATAATTCTGGGCGGTTCAAAAAGTTAAAAAGGAGCCCCCAAAAAATGTAGGAGTGCGGTGCTTTCATTATTTGTTGGGAATAACTTGTGCTGCTATATATGGACCCCCAACCATGATCACAATCACAAACAACAAAGTTAAATCATTTTTCTTCTCTCTTCCTAAATTTACCCTTTTTTTTGTTTTTGGTGCATTTGTGAGAATTAACAATATGAAAAGTTGTGGTTAAGGAGACTATTTAATATGTAATTTAAGAAATTAAAATAAAATAGTTATAAGGGAATCCCTTGGGACAGCAAACAGAATAGGTTGATGGCCGCAGAAAAAAGGTATGTCCTCCTTTGTTGAATTAGTTAGGTTGTCAACAACCCAAAAAGCAATGAAACTTGTACCCTCTGTAAATTTTTTTCATATTCGGTGTTAACAACTCTTCCATAGCTTAGAGAGAAAAGGGCTTTGTGATTCATATCATACAGCTCCTTGGATTCCCCCTTCTCCCAAAAGGGAAAGAAAGAACTCAATGGAAAAAGAGAAAAACAGATAAGGTATCTGTGCTTCTATGTGCTTTATTTACATTATTATTATTATTACTACGTAGAATGGAAATATTGAGCTTTAAGACTTTGGTACTGACTTTGATACATTACGAAAGTGCTCTGTGATGCCTCTATCTTATGTGAGATACGCATTATGTATTTGTATAACATTTAAGTTGTAAGTGTTATCAAATTTATGAATTTTGCATTCTCAGTCCTGTAAACAGAAAGTGTGACATTAACAATATGAGAATGGTAGGAGTTACTCTTAGAATTCTGCACATCTAGTCTAGTCCTAGACTAAATTTGGGGTTTAAGTACCCATGATCACTCTTAGTATATTTATTTTAGCATAGCAAAGACCGTTGTCAAGAAGGAATTGTGAATACTGTCAAATTTATGAATTGCACTCTCAAATCTACATAAAACCGATCGGACATAACAGGTCATATATATGTAAAAGGATTTAGACATGATCCCTTTGATTATATTAAGTTATGTCATCAAATAAGCACCACTTGACTATGAATTATCATTTTAACAAGTAAAGGTGTTGATTTGGTGGAGGAAATGTTGTGCATTGATGTATAATATATACTTGGCAAATTGATGATGAATTGTGAGAGGGTGTAAAGGCAAAGCCCAAAGAGAAGAAGATTATGTAGGAATCGATACAAAAACGTGGAGTTGTCGGGAAAGTAAGGGAAGTGGTCTCTTAGCTATGATGCGGTTCACGGTCTTGCAAGGCCACCACAAAGCTGAAATCAAATGGACCTACATTTTGCTTATCCCTCTCACTTAAGATCTTTTACATGACAAGTGAAATATTTAAAGTTCAAGTTATTTAAAAAAAGGTTTAATATCAGCTTAGTACTGTTATTTGAAAACCTTGTATTCTTCAATTTCTTATAAATTAGTTAATACTGTCAGATACTAAATTACCAAATGAAGTTCCATTTTCATTTTCTTCCATATATATATATATATATATTTTCTCTCATCTCGTGAAACTAATTATGTCACAAAAACTCAACCCAGCATGTGAAGTCAATCATAAAGAATCATTTGTTTAATTATGTTGTTGCTGCTGCTGCCCCCTCTCTTCTAATACCATTCCTTAACCACATAATTAATGATTGATCAATATTGTTTACCCACTCAATCGGAGATAAATATGTTATTGATCGTTGTAGGTTTTTTATACAGTAATATCACAACTAAACATCTAGTTAAGTTATTTGTCTCGCTTGGATCGCGTAGATGTAAGTGGAATGAATTCATACTTCTTTATAAAGAGATTAAAGAATTAGATATGATTAAAAAAAACGTTCGAATGAATAAACAGTAGTTCTTTGTATATAGAAAAAACACAGACCTTCGAGATATTTTGATAAGAATATAATGACTAAGTTAGATTTACTGTCAACGAGTTATGGCCGACGAAACATTATACAATAACAAAATAATTTCTTAATTGAAATTACTATTTGATTCATCATCATATTGGAACAATTATCTAATCTTGAATTAAAAAAGAGGATAGTCCAAAATGTAATCGAATGCCAATGAAAATGTTGCAATATTAGAATGAGGTGAAACTTTTAGTAAGCATAGGGTACAAGTATTAATTGTACATACTTTTCTTCCAAAAGAAAATCATAATTCATCATACATTATAATATATTGTCATCATGACATGAAAATGAGCTGCTTCCCAATTTACCATGAAAATCTTTTATATTAAAAACTAAAATTCTTCATCCTCAAAATATTAATCAAACTATTCAATTTCTGAATATCTAAACGAAGAATATTAATGATAATAATTTAGTAGTCCTGTAAAGATTAAGTCGTGCAATAAATTACTCTAATATTGAAAAGGTTAAAAATTTTGTATTGTTACTATCAAAATTCAAACATTAACTTTTGATACTGACTCTGTAAATAAAATTTAAAACTAATTGACTTGATTAGTGAAATTCTTAAAAAATAAATGCATAAAAAAATAATAAATATAAGAAAAGGAAAATGGCCGCGTATCATGCACGAAGGTTGCCTATGGCTTTTATTCAGCAAAGCACAACAAATTGAAAGATGACACGTTGAAGGCAACGGGGAATTTTATATGGGGGAAAATGCTGCTTGCCTTTACAGGCACTCACATTCTCGTACTCTCGTCGTAGGTTACAATCGCTGAATTTTAGTACACATCCAAACCTCTTTGCTCTGGTCCCGAACCAAACATTTGAATTTTGTGAACGTTATAACTAAAGCACAACTCTCCAATTGGCAGAAATACCCCTCTCTACCTCCCCAATTTTCATAAATAAATAAAATAAAATCTCTCTTTTCTTGCCACAAAAAAAAAAAAAGACACTAACTGAAATAAAAGAATATAAGTATTTTTAAATTTTGTGTACAAATTAAGGATTAATAAAATAATACAATTTTTTATATAAAATATTTATTTTACTCTTAATAAATAAGGAGAGAGAAAGAGAGGAATGAAAGTTAATAAATGGATTAAAAATAATATAATACACATTAAATGATTTATAATTTAATCATTCAATTTTTGTTAAAAAAATTTATATTTCCAATAGAGTCATAGTACCTTTAAAATAATGTTTTAACCTTAATGGGAAGAAATTAATGGAAATGATGGCATGTTTTAATTTGTTGAAGCTAAATAAGTGTTCAACGTGGATTATTATTTAGAGGATAACTTCTTTTACAATGTACAGAAATATACGCTCCATCAGATTATAAATATAAAAGATTTTAGACTTTTTGCACAAAAATTAAAGGTCTTGAAAAACAATGTAATTTTTAAACTACATATCCTTTATGGCATTTATAAATGAAGAAATAGATAGATAGTAAAATTGAAATAAATAAAAATATGGAAATAGTTCAATAAATACTTATTGAAAGTTGTAAAAATATTTTTGATCATGCTCAATGAGTCTAAAACCTCTTATATTTATGATTAGATAGAGTATTATTCATCTTGTATTATTATTTGTTAACATTTGGACTTGGATCTATCTCATCATAAAAGATATCTCAAGAAGATAAAGATTGTCCAAATTTATTAATGGTTCATTAATTCTTTAAAATTTGAAATTCTTAATAGTATCTTTTCAACTTTCACAATTTTTTTTATTATTTTGATTTCGTGTATCGTTTATTTATTTTAGATTCAACCGCACCAATTAAACAAGTGTTGAAGCTAAGTGGTAAAATAAGTGGCTTTTCCCTATGGTATGTATACTTTGATTGCAAGAAAACAAAGGAGGAGGTAGTTAGTTGCCTATTTTATCTTAATCCGATTTTGTAATTATGAATTGAATTGGTGACTCCACACACACACATATATATGTATATAAAAGAGAGGTAACCGTTTTCAACAAACACTTGATCATCTGAAAATGACTCATTGCCTATAAATTAAGTTACTGCCGCCCATTTCCTTTCTTAATATTCCTCTAATCCAATTTCTAATTAATTCCATTAGCTTCATTGAGGCTTTCCCCACTTTGCCCATTCCCACACGGGCCCCGCCCCTCTATGATTTCCCTCTCTCTTTGCTAGTTTTTTTTATTTAGTCCATTTTAAAAAAATAGGTACTAAATAGGCCTAATTTTTTTTATTAATTCTGAAAGCCTATAACGCACAATCATTGTATAGCTAATCACCGGCTTAATCCGCGTTAAATTGTATTTTTAACGACGTGGCAAAGACATGGCGATGAGGTAATGGGGTTTGGTGCTGAGGTGGATGATAACGCACGTGTTTATTTTGATTATGAAGAAATAATTTTTGTAGGTATTTGGAAATTTTAAATATGAATAACTCTGCGATCGGATGTCCGTTTCACACGTATGACCATTCGTTTTGATGGTTCTCGTAAAGAGGAACACAATGGCATCATCGAAAAAGTGATCCGGACGCGTTTTGGGCAAAAAAAATTTTCGTGTAGTCGAAAACTTTGATGGGACATAACTTTGCGCTCGGACGTCCGATTGAGGCAATTTTTGTGGGCATTTTGGGTATTTTTTCGAGATCTATGAGTCGGAAATTGCTTTAGGCGGCTTCCACCAACCGTTCCCACAAAAACCTCCTATTTTCGTTTTAATTTACGTTTTTGTAATTTTTTTAATACTTTATCTCTTGATAACTAAAAAATTACGGCACCGATTTGAAAATTAAACAGATAAACAGTCTTCTTTTTTCTTTAATTAAAAATTCAAATGATTGAAGTTGTTAAATATTGGAATACGTAAATAAGTTATTATTAAATAAAATCCCATGCACTTTTTGAATAAGATTCAATAGTGGTCTATTCGTAAGTTTTATATGTTATTTCTCATGAAGTCAAGAGTTCAAATCTTGTTACAAGACTTTTTTTTTTAAAAAAAATAAATGAAAGGATGATGTGACAAATAACGCATCCGTTATCTGCCACCTAGGATATGTTTAAGGATAACGCACAGTTATGGCCAAATTACGGATAAGAAAAATTTTAGGATCACTTTAGTAGCTTGTTAAAAAAATAACGTTTTTTAAGAAAAAAACCCCTTTGGTAAACACATTTGTAAATATTTAAAAATTTTTATTTTTAAATTTCTTTAATGGTATTATAAATATTTATGATTCAATTTTATTTTAGGTAAAAATCAAATTTTATAAACGCCTTATAAATTAAATCTCAATTAGTTACTATAATGTAAATACACTGAAATCAGGAGAAAAAAAAAACAAAAGATATACAGAAATACTCGATACGAGAACTATTGTCTTCTGCTCTGAATATTTTCTACCTTTTTAAGTTCTTTTTTCCTTTTAAACTCTGGAAGATATAAGATTGATTTAATGAAACTGCTTCTTAATTCATATTCAGTGAAAAAAACTTAATTCATATTATAAAAAGTCTTAAATAAAAAAAAAAAGTGTGATATCCTCATATAAAAACATTGAAATATCTCTACTATATTCATGTAAAGGGAAAGTAGAGTGAGGGAAGTGGAAGAAATGGGTTCGTCTGGGTTCGTGAGGAGTCACATTCATTCATCGGACCAACATCACCACAACAAGCTTATACTTTTAACTTTGAAGAAAGGTTTTCTTGGTCTTAGCCAATTGTCTCTGCACAAATACTTACTTTTAAAATTATATTTATTCTTTATTTTGACAGAGTTAATATTTGTACTATATTGTTTAATTGATTTAATATGTTTGTATAATGAGCCGAACATGAGATGACTGAAGATATATTAGTCGTCATCACTAACATATTTTTTTTATTTAGCAAAAAAAGGAAAAAACTTAATATATGAGAATGAATAAGACTATTAGGTATTTTCATATTACAAAAGGAGCGCTTCAATTATGAAAGGCCATAAGAGGCCAAAAATCCATATGAGCCTACCAACTAATACTATGCATTTTTTTTCAAATTTTGTGGCGTTTTATTCATCTACCAACTATTTCAAAATTTAAATTATATTTGAAAATTCGGGGAAGACCAATTCCCTCCTTCTCTATTTTTTTTAAATTTTGTTTGTCGTGTTGGATGCATTTCCGTGATTTACTTGTTCAAATTCTTATTTAAAAAAAAAAAAATAAGAAAAATAAAACACATCTTGGCTTCCCTTTTGATTGGTGTCACTTCTAACTAAGTTTTGAATAAAATCTTGAAAGGATGTAATTAATCAAGAGCAACGTATTTTACATTTGAAAGTAGGTTGATTTATTTATGTATTTTAATTAGATGAAGCTTTTCATTGCTTAAATCCTCGGAAAAAATGAATTACTTGTATTTTCTTCTTATTTTTTTTTTTTTTTGGTAACCTAAAAGGAAACTCAAGTATATCATTTGGCGAGAGAAGTTCGCGTAGATTTCTAATGCATAATTGACAAAGTAAAAGAATCATTGAAATCCATAAAACTACTCTAATTTAGTATCATAAAATGATTGTGTACTTAAATATCAATCCAATTTTCATTTCAACTTGAAAATTTAACTTACCTCCAATTTACTCTAAACTCATTTAAATTAAAACTTTATTCTTAAGATTGGTGAATAGAATTAATCAATCGAACCTATTGACAAATAAGACAAATAAAAAAAAAAGTGTTAAATCATTTCATTATACAATATTTTACTTACTCAAAATCGTAAAAAAGAAAAAAATACAATATGAGAAACTCAAAAAGTTGTGTTTCATTTCACTAGTAAAAAATATCTTCCAATAGGAAGATATTGTTGAATTTCAATCAATATTCCCTATCATTATACATATATATAATTAATTTTGTGTTCATAAAGAAATGCACATTTTGTGTTGTTTTTGCCTTTTTCTACAAAAGAAGAAAAAAAAAAAAAAAAAAGAAAAACTCCGGTTGTGTACATATTTAGCCCTCGGCGCCATTGAAGCGCGTTCATACACGCGCCCCAACGATCAAATATATTCACGAACAGTTTGAAGCAAGAGGTTCGGAACGAGGCTCGGGAAGTTGTGGCTCGGTTGAGAGAGAGAGAGAGATCATATTCAAAGTAGTAGCAAACTGTCACTGAGTAGTAGGGGAGGAGGAGTAGAGTATAAAGCAGAAACGTTGCTTTTGTGTAGAGAGAGAAAGAGTTAGAGAAAGAAAGTTGAAGAAGAAAGAAAAAGCTAAGCATAAACCATTAACCAACACTCACTCTATTCAAAAATGTTTGTTTAGAGAGAGAGAGAGAGACTGAATTTCTCTACTCACTGCTCTGGAGTGCATTATCATCAAAGCAACTCTTAATTTACTTTTTGCCAACAACAATTTCTCTTCTTATAATTTGTGAATTCTCTCAATCAAACTTGCCTTTATTCGCCTTCCGATTTGGAACCCTAGCTTCCTCTGCTTTAGCTTAATTCATTCCACTTTTTTGTTCAATAATTTTGTACTTTTCTGATGTTGGAGCTTTGAAAATTTTGTAATATCGTATTTTAGCGCCTGTTTTTAGTTTGTGCAATTTTTGGCATGGCTACGGAAGGTGGTGCATTGGTGTTTTCTGTGGCGTCGGTGGTTGAGGATGTTCTTCAACAGCACGGTAACCGATCCAGAGATCTTGATTTGGACGCCCGTAGAGCAGAGGAAGCTGGTAATTTTTTCCTGCTACTGATTTTTCCTTTTTACTTTTCTACTAATCTTCGTAATTCTAGGTCTCAATTTAGTTCTAAATTCTCGTTTTGGTTGGTAAGACTCTCAATTAAACAAATACTATGCAAAATATTTAGAATGAATGTCAGTTTGAAAATTGGGTAATTTTACTTTTCCTTTTTTCTTCTTTCAGTTTCGTAAATCTTCAATTTTTTGTTTCCTAATATCTGTGGCCGTTTGGGAACCCCCCTGCTTTGTTTTGTACTTTTGTCTGGTTTCCTTCTCATTGTAGAAGCATTTGAGAAAACTTGCATTGGCAGCAGTTATCATTAAGTATGTTCACTTGCATTTATATGATAAAACTAAAGCTGAGTGATGAGCTGTTCTTGATATGCAGCATTGCGCAGATATGAGGCGGCAGCCTGGTTGAGAAAGGTGGTTGGAGTTGTAGGAGCAAAAGATTTGCCGGCAGAGCCTTCTGAGGAGGAATTCAGGTTGGGTCTCAGGAGTGGAATAATCTTATGCAATGTGCTCAATAAGGTCCAACCAGGAGCTGTCACTAAGGTGAAATTAGTACCTTTTCCCTCCAATCTCTGCGTTTCTTTTATCAATTCACAAGATTACAGCTGAAATTAGCATATTTGAATATTAATTGAATCTTTGCAATGGGATTTTACCTGTATTCACCAATTCAGGTTGTTGAAAGTCCATGTGATGCAGCACTTATACCCGATGGAGCTGCTTTATCTGCTTACCAGTACTTTGAGAATGTGAGGAACTTCCTTGTGGCTGTGCAAGAGCTGGGGATTCCTAACTTTGAGGCATCTGATTTGGAACAGGTCAGTTAGTTGTTACATAGCAAAATCTTTTCCTAGTTTCACCGTAAGTCGTTTCACCTTGATACTCATTTTGCCAAATTTACACTCATGGATAATTTTCAGGGAGGGAAGTCTTCAAGGATTGTTAATTGCGTTTTGGCACTAAAATCATATAGTGAATGGAAACAGAGTGGCAGTAATGGAATTTGGAAATTCGGGGGAAATGTGAAGCCTACCACATCTGCCAAACAATTTGTGCGAAAAAATTCTGAGCCGTTTACAAATTCTCTTTCAAGAACTTCATCATTGAATGCAAAATCCTCAAATGGTGTATTTACTGAACATGAATCCAACAAAATGGTAGGTAACGAATTCTGACAGAGTTTGGGTGTGCGTTTCTTTTTTGTGCCTCAACTCTTCTGTCTTCTCTCAAACCAAGACCTTATTGATTCCTGTATTTGCTCTTCTTTTGTGCAGCAGAGTGGTTCATCTTTGAATGTCCTCATTCGTTCTCTATTACTAGACAAGAAGCCAGATGAAGTTCCAAATGTAAGAGTGTTGATAGCCAGCATTACTATTAGGATCGTATAAAGTTCTTTTCCTGATTTTCAGACTCCGAAATTTTGTATTGCATTGTGAAATTATCCTGTTTCCTCTATGAAGTACACTTATGAATGTAAACTTTCAAATTTTTTTGCAGCTTATGGAATCTGTATTAAGTAAGGTTGTGGAAGAATTTGAGCATCGTATAGCAGGCCAAATTCAACAGGTATGCCTGATGATGTTTGAATTACAATCTTTACTTCTTTTCTTTTTCGTTATCTAGTGTCATTTAGACTAGTTTTTGGGGACTTCTGCTAGTGCCCTTAATGAACCTGTAAGTTTTTCGGTACTCCAATATGCAAATCTTTTAGGCATTTCAGTTTGTTGATGTCTAATCTATTGATATTTAGGATTCCTGCATGAACTCATGTATTATGTATTTGATTTCCCAAATGCAGCAAACAGCTCCAAAAGATTCGAATGTTTCTCATGTGAATAAGCCTTTCTTAAATCATGCTGCTAGCAATCTAAAGGTAATTACTCCAGTGCAATTTCAGAGCAAAATGGTGTATCTGTAACAAACTTCAGCTGAACTTTGAATACCAATTTTAAAAACCTTATCAACTAAATATGAACATCGTTTTGCCTATAACTAAGGTTGAAAATAAAAATGTTACACTGCTGAAGAAAGATGATTGTTTACATAAAAGTTCCATGGCTGATGAGCAAAAAGGAATATCTCAGAAGCAGAAAATGATTGTTGACAGACAACAAAGAGATATTAAGGTATTATCGTATAAAGCAAGGTGGTTGCAATTTTTTCTGTTCTAAAAGCTTGGCCTTCAACTTCCCAGTGAGTAATGCTTGTCGACTCTATGATAGGAATTGAAGCAAGCTCTTTCCACAACAAAAGCTGGTATGCAGTTCATGCAGTCGAAGTTTCATGAGGAAGTCCACAATCTTGGTAAGAAAACCATAACTTGGCTGTTAATTCTATGCTACTTGGGATGTGGGTTAATGCTGACTGATTCCTGGGGTTGCTGAGGGTTCTGATTCAGGTGAGTGTCTTCGTCTTGCCACTCTAAGTTTCTTTTTGTTTACAGGTCTGCACATTCATGGTCTAGCTCATGCTGCTTCTGGATATCATAGAGTTCTTGAAGAAAACAGGAAGCTTTACAATCAAGTCCAGGACCTGAAGGGTGAAAAATCTATCATTTTTGGCATTGAAGAACACATTAGTCTTGAATCAAACTAACAGTAACATTTCTCTTCCACCAGGAAGCATCAGGGTTTACTGCCGTGTGAGACCCTTCCTTCCAGGAGAAACAAACTATTTCAGTACTGTCGCTCATATAGAAGAAGGAACTATTGCAATACATACTCCTTCAAAGCATGGCAAAGGACGGAGATCCTTTAATTTTAACAAAGTATTTGGGCCCTCTGCAACCCAAGGTTAGTAAAGCTAACTGAATAATGCATATATTTAAATTCTGCAATATTGATTTGGTTGTGACTTGTGACTCACTTTTCCATTTTTCGTTATCTTTATTGCAGAGGAGGTCTTTTCAGACACCCAACCTCTGATTAGATCGGTTCTTGATGGTTACAATGTTTGTATATTTGCTTATGGTCAGACAGGATCAGGAAAGACGTATACCATGGTGAGATATAGGATAAATTTTTCTTTAAAGACTGATTTGCATATTCACCTATTGTTCTTCTAATGAAGCATGTAATATTTGATTTTTTTGTATCACTTTTAGAGTGGACCTAAGGACCTGACAGAGCAAAACCAAGGAGTAAACTACAGGGCATTGAGTGATTTATTCCTACTTGCTGAGCAGAGAAAGGATACTTTCCGCTATGATGTGTCTGTTCAGATGATCGAGATATATAATGAGCAAGTTAGGGATCTCCTGGTCACTGATGGATTGAACAAAAGATATCCTTGTACCATTAGATTTTCCCTACTGCTGTTTCATCCCATCAGAAGCTTCCTCAGAGTTCTTTGTTTGCATGATATGTGAAAATAAACTTTAGAAATGGAATGTGTTAAAGTTGCAAATCCATATCCTGCAAATTTTCTAGATATTCGTTATTGACTCGGAATTCAAGCCAGAATTCCATCTTCCTTTCTTGAAGTTTTACTTTAACTTCTAATTACATTAGAAATTCGAAACAGTTCTCAGACAGGACTCAACGTCCCAGATGCAAGCCTTGTACGTGTAACATCTACTTATGATGTTCTTGAACTGATGACTCTGGGGCACAGAAATCGTGCAGTTGGAGCAACAGCACTCAATGACCGTAGCAGTCGTTCTCACAGGTAATGCATTTCTTGACTCTATAACCTACTCTACAACCTACTGTTTTACATTGAGTTCTGACTCTTCTTTCCTGCTTACTTTTGTAGCTGTTTAACTGTTCATGTCCAAGGAAGGGACTTGACTTCGGGAACCATTCTGCGGGGCTGTATGCATTTGGTTGATCTAGCTGGAAGTGAGAGGGTGGATAAATCTGAAGTAACTGGAGATAGATTAAAGGAGGCACAACACATTAATAAATCTCTTTCTGCTTTGGGTGATGTGATATCCTCCCTCGCCCAAAAGAACGTCCATGTACCTTATAGGAATAGCAAACTTACTCAGTTGCTCCAAGACTCACTAGGTAAGGGTAGAATACAATTTTGTTTCTGATTACGTTCTCTTCTCTCTTATTCCACATTATAATTGTGTTCTTGGGCAATCATTCTACTTTAGGTGGACAGGCTAAGACACTAATGTTTGTTCATATAAGCCCTGAGATGGATGCCATTGGGGAGACGATTAGTACATTAAAATTTGCAGAACGTGTAGCTACCGTGGAACTTGGTGCCGCACGAGTGAACAAAGATTCTACAGATGTTAAGGAGCTTAAAGAGCAAGTACGTACTTGGTTTTCTCTTTATGCCTTGCTCTATTTATCTGCGAGACTTTATTAATACATCATAATTGCAATCACTAAATGTTACATTATAATATCAGATCGCCAATCTTAAGGCTGCATTAGCAAGAAAAGAAGGGGAAACAGAGTCCAATCAGCCGAAGATATCGGGCAGCCCATATGGCATGAAGGGTTCCTCTTTTCAATCTAGTTCAGAGGAAAGAGCCATGTTGCCAGACATTAGCAGTCAGAGGAAACCGATGGGAGATGTTGGAAACATCAAGGTAATTATTCTTTTTTATGTCTTGGCTGAAGAGGCATTCTCCGGCCATTATTTGTGCATTCTCCTCTTCCCATGGTTAGTCATGCATTTTGTTGCTTGGCTAATGAGCCTTGTTTCTGGGAACTTGGAACTGGTAGCAAATTTTGCAGTATTTAGACAAAAACTAGTACTAGTAAATGTGCCAGTTGATTGTTCTGGCTAGCTATACCTCCATCAGTTATATTCTAATGAGCCTTGTTTCTGGGAACTTGGAACTGGTAGCAAATTTTGCAGTATTTAGACAAAAACTAGTACTAGTAAATGTGCCAGTTGATTGTTCTGGCTAGCTATACCTCCATCAGTTATATTCTATTACACATGCAGCTTCCCTGGCCTTCTTCCAGAAAATCTAAATACAGTCATTATGAGCTTGTAGTCCGAAAATTAATGTTGTGATAGTTAATTTCTTAGGCCTATCAGTCATACAGTGATTTTTTGTTGATCATCATGAATCCAGTTTCAAATTGTGATGCCTATTACTTTTACAGGTTTGCAGCAATTCAGCACTAAGGCAAAAAAAGCAAAGCTTTGATCTTGATGAGCTACTGGGGAATTCTCCTCCATGGCCACCAGTGACCGATTCTCATGAAACATATGGGGATGATGATAAAGAAATGGGCTCAGGTGAATGGGTGGATAAGGTCATGGTAAACAAGCAAGATCCTATCAACGGACTCGATAACACATTGGAATGTTGGGAAGCAGAAAATGGCTCTGCTGATGTCTTTTATCAGAAGTATCTCTCAAATTCTACTAAATTATATACAGAAAAATCCTTTAAATTGTTTCCCACAGCCAATGCATTTGACATTGCTACTACTGATGACTTGGATGAACTTGATGCTGCAACCAGCGACTCGTCCGAGCCGGATTTGCTTTGGCAGTTAAACCATTCAAAACTGAATGGTTTCACCAACAATGTAGTTGTAGTTGGATCAAAAGTCAATAAACCTAATCCTAAACTTGCGAAAAGCCCAGAATTAAGGTATGCTTCTAAGTTCATCGTCTTAAAGTAGTACCAACGATTGCATGAAAGTAAAATTGCTTATGTGAGTTCCCTTATTTACATGTTGTATGTGTAGGAACATGGTTTCTAAGCAAGGCCCTTCACCATCAGGAAAAATGGGACACCCGCCTCATAGGACTGGGAGGACACCCCTTTCTGCAGAAGGGAAAAGGAAAATTGGGATTAGGAAGTAGTTCTGACAAGGTTTTTTTTTTTTTTTCTTTTTCCTGATTTCTTTATTTTTTAAATTTTTTTGGGTGTGTGTAATATGAATGAGAGGGAGAGAAAGAGGGGTTTTTTTTTTTACACGGTTTATTCCTTTTCCCCACTGGTGGGGGTGATTCAGACTTTTCATTCTTTCCCACTTTTTGAAGCTTTCTTCAATCAATAGGTAAAATCAGCAATAACCCCAGTTGCTTTTGTATTATTCTTGCCCACTTTGTACAAGAAAAAGAAAAAGAGAAAAAGTATATATACCATATGCTCCTCCTTGTTTTTACATACCATCATACCAGCAGCTTCTGTTGTTAATATGATGCCCTACTAATTGTGAAATTCCATTTTTACCATCTCCAAACACTCTCTTTACTTTTATCTTGTTTTGCAATGCCTTCATTTCATATGAGTAGTAGTACTACTTGACAAGAGAATGGAGAACTGCCTGTCTCGGCGTATTTGAAATAATAATCAATAAGATATTAATACCAACGAGACACTAATACCGTGTAACTATTCATAGATTAGGCCACTAATTGTTGTATTTATTAGGAAATTTTTCTATAGGTTTTTAGTATCCTAGTACTACTTGTAACTTGTATATATTTATATTCTTACTTCAATGAGAAGCAGAAAATATTGATAATTTTTTTCACTGAAAACTTTCATGGTGTCAGAGCCAGTTGTTGGGTTACTCGTGTTGGACTACTTACGCAGATGTCCAGTTTTGCAAATTTCACGCTCTAAATGTCCAGTCCTGGGCGTAAGGAGTATGTTGAGAACCCCACATGGTTACTGTTCGATAAATAATTACACTTTATAAAGGCTCGGAGATTCCTCCCTTCTTAATGTATCTTTGGAGTGAGTTAAACCAAAACTCAATTTCAACAAAATTAATATTGATGGACTTGGTTTCTAAACTTGTTTCTAATGAAGCCCGATTATGGTTGTGGAGATACGTATAGAAATATAGATATAAATTTGACAAACTTTTTGTTGAACCCGATAGTCACTAACTACCTTGAATAATGATCAACAAGGCATGGATGGAATTCAACATATGGTGGAGTTGGCTTTTTAAAACTTGTCCTGTGAAGCTCAAATCAATATACTAATCATTACGTCAATTTTTGTTTGTTTCTCAAGTTGTAGAGGTACTTTTATAAAATTTCTCATGAATATCACGTTTAGAAAGATATATAAATTCGAAAAAAAATTCCGAGTTTACTAGCCACAAATACTTTGGGTCTGTTCTACACTACTACTACTACTTTGTTTTTAAGTTATTAAAAAAAGTTGTTTTAAAATAATTATTCTAACATTTTAATTTTAACAGCATCAATAATCATAAACAGTTTAAAAAATTATCTTTAGGGTAATTTTTCAAAAATAATTTTTTCCAACTTATAACTTAAAAGTAGATTCAATAACCAATTGATAATAACTAAAAACAATTTATATCTTAAAATAAGCCAAAAATTACTTATTACAAAACTATGCTCTCAAAACTATCCTCCCAAAACCATCCTGAATGAGTTAAGCCACATTATTAGCCCAAAATAATCCACGTAGGCTACAAATGCTTAATATTAACTCTACAGTCCCAAAACCAATTATGCTACACTCCTGCAGGCACAGAAACTATAAATACTTATGAGCCGAAGACCTGTCCTTAACTAGTTGTGCCTCATTATCAGCCCAAGATTAGGCCAACGGACCAGAAAGACTTTATCAGTCCAAAAATTGCCCTTAATGAGTTGGGCCTCACTATCGACCCAAGATCATTGAATGAGAGGCAAGATTAGCCCACAAGGCCACAAATACTTTATCAGCCCAAAATGTCCACAAATTGTGTCTCATTATCAGCCCAAGATTAGCCCACGGACCACAATCGGCCCAAAAACTGTCCTTAATAAGTTGGGCTACATATTGCAAAAGTGATGGCAGCTCCAGTCATTACTCCTCCTTGCCTCCCTCCCTGCTGATACTTCACCGCATCAAAGCTAGTTCTCCACATCCTTTTTGTTCCAACAACGGCGGCTGCTTCTTCGAAGAAGGTCTACTGCTTCAGCTCCGGTGTAAAACAGAGACAAAAAAGAGGTAAAAGGGAGAAGAACAAGCAAACTTTCTGAATTTAAGTTTGTTGAGTCTTTTTTCTTGTGTTTATTTTAATCCTTCCTTTGATTAAATGGGTTACTTTTTCCTGCAAGTTTGTTCTGGAATTTTTCTTTCAGTTTCATGTTTCCATTTGCATTTGCATTTGAATTTAATCTTGTTGAGTCCTTTTCTTTTTGTTTTAATTCTTTCTTTGATTGAATGGGTTATTTTTCCCTACAAGTTCATTCTGGAATTTTTCTTTCTATTTCTTGTTTCCATTTGCATTTGTAATCTCACAAATCCCTTGAGAATTTCCAGTTAGAACTATCTATTGAGGAGGGAAAAGCAAAGAAGAAAACTTTAATGAGAGAGAAAAGAAGAGAAATTTATTTTCTCTTGTGTATTTGTTTTGGAGCTTCATGATGAGAAATGGAGGAAAGGGTTGTTTTAATTTGTGAGATTACAAATGCAGCCTTAGTTAAAGTAAGTTTTGGTGAACATTCTGGGGGAAAGTTTTTTACTTCGGCAATACTTACTGAACTCCTTCCATTCTATCTCTCTGTTAAGAAAATCCCTCGTAACTCTATATCACTTCATATATGTTCACTGATGCATAAATGATGGTCTTTAGTGCTAAGTAACATTACCATAATATGTTGACAAAATGCAATAACATGGAATTCATTTGTTTAACAACATTTTAAATTGGAAATGATTTTGTTTTGGATAGGATCATGAGCACTGATCCTTCAGATAAGCTAAAAACTCTGAGCATCACCTCTCTTGATGGGGAAGATGAAGAAAATATGCCAATTGATGATATTTATGAAGACAATGATGAAGATGATGAGGACGATGAAGATGTTGATCAAAGTGAAGAACACCATCCAGTAGCTCTAGGCTTTGTAGAGAGTCCAAAGAATTCTTGGTCACTGCTTCGGCAGCTGTTTCCAAGCATAGCTGGAGGTATTCCTGTATGTTGAAGATTTCCTAGATTCTCTCTTTTTATTATGCTCAATTTTCAACAACTTTTTCTTTTTCTTTTTTATTCACGGAATTGCAATTGCACATATAAATATAGGCATGGTTGGATCCAGTTAATTTGCCCAGTGGGAGGTCTTGTCTTTGTGATTTTTGTGGTGAACCCTTGCAGTTTTTACTTCAGGTATGCACTGTGTCTACTCTATATTGCTGTCTCAAATGGCTTACATCTACTTTGAGTTCCCCAATAATGAGTTTTGCTAAATGAGGGATTGAAGATTGGTCAGATTTTCAAGCCATAAAAAGATTTTGATGTGCTCTTTGTTTGAGGAGTCATCTTGAATTTGCTATGTGACAAATAGAAGTGTTTCTTAGGCAACTAATTTGGCTATTCTTATGTTTTGAATTGAGGTTTATGCACCACTTTCAGAGAAGGAATCTACCTTTCATCGAACGATCTTTATCTTTATGTGCCCATCGATGGCTTGTCTACTTAAAGATCAACATGAGCAGTGGAAGAGGCATCCAGAGCAGGCTTCCCGAAGGTATTGTCTTGTAGTTTGACATAATTTTTAGAATCTTTTTGTGGTCTTGCATATCTGTGACCTTAATTTTGCATCCTTAAGTGTGAAGGTTTTCCGTTGTCAATTACCCCGCATCAACTCATTTTACTCTAGCGAACCTCCAAACAATGATGGGACAGACCGACCCTTACGCGCTGGAGGTAAGTATACATCTACCTCTCTGCTTACATGGGGCCTAGATAGAAAATTGATTCATCTATGGTTTGTATTATGTAATGTTTGTTTCTTCAAATGTATTAACAATCTCAGCATATTTAAGATCTGTATGGGTTAGCAGAATTGTGAATGTATCGGGAAGTTTTGAAGACTTAGGTGCCGTGGATAACAGATATCTGGCATAAATTTGGAACACCTAAGGGTTTCTTGAGAGAGTTTTATAGGTGAACCATTTTTGTACAAAATAATAAGTGATATAATGGAATTATATGTAAAAGAAGACTTCTGGATCGATTGTAGATAATGCCCACTATGACATATAGGAAGGTGGCATCTATACGCATGATTGCAAAATCTTAGCAAACATATTGTTTACCTTTTCTTGGGAACCTATTTGAATGTGGTACTTTGGCTTGTCTCAGTTGCACTATGTGGCTGGTGTGGCACTTGGCGAGGAGATAAAGTTTGTAGTAATTGCAAAAAAGTTCGCTACTGCTCTGAGAAACACCAGGTTAGGCCATCACTGTAGAACTTTTTTCTTCTTTGGTCTTTCATCTTATTATCTCCTCTCATTAACTAGCTACTTTCAGGTTGCTCACTGGCGGTCTGGTCATAAAACTGATTGTCAACGAATCAGCTCGGGAACGGAGACATCTGCACCTAGCTCTAATAATGTAACTCCAGAAATACAAAAAGGTTGGTATGATTAACACATGGATATCAATTATCTGGCTGTCATCAATACATCCTGCAATGAACATTTATGTAATTTTCTTTGCTTTATTATTGAAAGTTTATCAAACTATGATGGGGCTCAATACTGAGATGGCCCACTAGACTCATAATGACTGTTTTTTTCGTTTCTTCCCTTATTCATCCATTTCATTATTAAACAGTTGCAAGCAAGCGTCTCTGGACACAATTTGAGATTGTAAATGAGGATGAAGGCGATGACCAGCAGTCTCCTGATAATGAATTTGATAAATCTTTGGTTTGTGGGAGCCAAGTGGATGATTCGGTCAATTCACTCTTAGACAGATTTGAGGTTAAGATTGCTATCTGATTACTCTTTATAAAATTATGTCGTAGAACTTTCTTTTTCATTGCCTTGCACTATCATTTAGGGAGACGGTGACAAGAAAACTTGGGCATCTTTCCAAGAGCGACTATCCAGGGCCCCAGAGCAAGTTTTAAGGTGAAACAGCACATTCTATGACTACATAGTCTCTAGCTCATATGATATCCACTAGCTTGTGAAACTTTGCCATCTCTTACTCTTATGATGCAAAGAATGCCATTTGCTTTTGGGGTCTGACTTCTGTTACCATAAACAGATATTATAGTTCCGTGAAAGCCAAACCTCTATGGCCCATTTCAAGCGGCCAGCCATCAAAAACTGATATTCCTGCTTGCAGTCATTGTGGTGCACCACGGACATGTGAACTTCAGGTATAATACCTTTTATTCATAAAAAGTAAATAAATGTGGAGTGCTTAAGCTGAAATTCCCCCCAGTTTGTAGCCAATATTTTATCTTCTTTAACAATGATCAATGTAGGGATGATGACGTTAAGATTAAAGGATTTACAATGTGATTTCCAGGTATTGCCTCAGCTACTTTACTATTTTGGGGTGGAAAACGACGTAGATTCTCTTGATTGGGCTACTATTGTGGTGTACACATGCGAATCTTCATGCGAAGGGAGCATCGCGTACAAGGAGGAATTCGTATGGGTTCAACTTGCATCTCAATCAGCTAGATAAGATTAACTAAATGATAGTTGGTGTTTGCTTGCTCAATCTTGTCTCGTCTTTTTGGTCCTGTAGTTTCTATGAAGTGAAGTGAACATGAAGTTCTTTAAGGTGTTTCTCGCATTACTTGTATTCATAATTTGTTCCCACTCTTTTCTCCCAAAGGGATGCAAGAAATCTTGTGAACCTTTTTATTTTGGAACTGAATTTCCTTGAGAAGAATTGTATCCTAGTTTTATGATTGCAACGATGTTTTTGTTTGAAAAGGACCAATTTGGTTATGTCAAGTGTTTTTATTGGAACGAACATTATTATGATAGATGAAGAATTTATGTGTGATCAATTGATTGAAAACACTTCTATTTTATGTAGTTGCACGTTAATTATTTGACTTTATAAAATGGTTTAAGCTACACAACGATAATTGAAGGGGCCATCTTCTTCTGTTGATGTCCGTGATATTTTTTATTGAATTTTTATTTGTCTTTACATAGATAATATTCATCATCTGAAATTTTGTAATTAGGATCTCCACAACATGTGGAAAAACTTTTCGGAATAACTTTTCTTCGGGTGAAACTCTAATTATTTGACCTACGTCAATTTTCAAAGTATTCCATTAATTTTATTGGTTTTAATCAACTCTTAAGAGCCCGTTAGTATCGTCTTCACCATTATTCGAAGAAATTGGTAAGCATCGATTTTTATTTTTGCCCATAATATTTATCACGAAAAAAGTTGTTGAATTTTTATCTATCTTAAATATTATATTCATCCTAAACATTATACAATTGATCTACAAAACATGAGGAACATACAGACATTTTTTGCCAAGTTTCAAGACAACTTTTTTCGAACGAAATATTAAATTTTTTATTTTATGTATATAAAATGACTTCGAGTTACACAATGTCAATTTTTTGAGATATTGATTCTACCAATTTTATTGGTTCCGATCAATGTGTTGGTGTCTGGTAGTGCATGTTTGGCCATTATTCAGAGAAATTGGAGAGTATTGGCCTCCGTTGATTCCGTGATATTTATGACGAAAAAATTTGTTGATTTTTATTCATCTTTATAGACAAATTATTCATGTGAAACTTTGTATGACTAATCTCCATAACATGTAGAACATACATAAATTTTTCGATGCATTTTCGAGATAACCTTTTTTCAGTCAAAACGCTAATATTTTGATTTAACATAAAACAGCTTCGAGTTACACGACATTAATTTTTTAAGTATCAATTTTATTGGTTCCGATCAATGTTTTGGTGCCCGTTAATGCATGTTTGGCCATTCTTTGAAGAAATTGGTGAGCGTCGGCTTCCGTTCATACCGTGATATTTATGACAAAAAAAAGTTTGTTAATTTTTTATATATTTTTACAGACAAGATATTCATATGAAATTTTGTACGACTGACTTCCATAACATGTAGAACATACATAAACTTTACAATGTGTTTTCAAGACAACTTTTTTTCAAGCAAAACGCTAATTTTTTTATTTAATGTATATAAAACGGCTTCGAGTTACATGACGTCAATTTTCAAGGTATTAATTTGATCAATTTTTTTGGTTCTATCAACTCTTAAGAGCATGTTAGTGCCTTCAAGAAATCGGTGAGCGTTGGCTTTATATTGACGAATGACGCATACGATATTTATCACGGAAAAAGTTTGTTGAATTTTTATATATCTTTACAGAGATGATATTCATGCGAAACTCTGTACAACTGATCTCTATAACATTAATAACATACATAAACTTTTAGACAACTTTTCAAGATAATTTTTTCTTTCAAATGAAGAGTTATTTATTTGACTTAATGTATATAAAATGGATTTGAGTTACACAATATCAAATTTTAAAGTATCAACTCCATTAATTTTATTTTTTGGGATAAGTTAATGTCTACTTGACGATTATTCGAAGAAATTTGTGTGTTAGCTTCCGTTGTTGTGTAATGTCAAAAACTCTGTGCAGTGGGATCAATTGAAAATACATGTATTATATAGGTAGCGGTGGGCAGTAGAATTCAATTGCTTCTACATTCATATACTAAGAATTTGGACAAGAAAACAAAAAGAGATACTTGGAAACACAGGAAAGCTGACCAAAACCATTTAATTAGTACAAAGCTTTGGAAGCACACTCACTCTTTTATATTAAAATTTAAGCTTTCAAGTGGTTGCTGCCATTGTTTCCTGCCACCTATACAGTAGATTTGAAGCTAAACTAAGAGTGTAATTTAATGGTACAATTTTTTTTATTTAAGTACTTTCACCTGACGTTCTAAATATTAAGTCCTGAATTCTAGTTAATTAGAGAGCACCCGAATCCTTCCCAAATTAGTGGATAGTACTCGAATTTCAAGGCAATTCAAAGTTCTACTTAGATTGGTTTTAAAATATAAATAATTCCCCTTAAAAAGGGTCAAGGCTACTTGGATTTGTTTTCAATTTGAAAATTTTGAAAGATATATATATATATATATATATATAGTTTTTAGAAGGTAAAATGTTTAGAAAAGAAGATGTGAAGTCAGCATGGAGAAACTGTATTAGGCTATGCGTTAAATGATCATAATTGATTCCAAGAGTTTTGCTGTAACAACTCTGAGGATTGACAGACAATACTATCCTTGCCTTGACATTATAACATTCAGTATTTTATGGACCTAATCCATATTATGTTTATGAAAAATAAATAAATAACACATTACATTAGATAGTAAGAAATCATAGAAGCAACACATCTCTAAAGAGACAAGAGAAACATTTATTTGTAAATGAAATTATAAAAAAAAATAAAAAATCAATCCACTAAAACATCCCTTTTTACCCATCATGAACAAACCAATGTTGTAGAACTTGTAACAGTTTTCCAGTGCAACAATTTACAATGTAAAATAATGACACCAAAAAAAGAAAAAAAAAAAAAAGAAAAATCAAAATGAACAATAATAACATTAAGAGCAACAAAGTATCTTGAATTGTGCTGCACTACCAAAACTTTTTCTTACAGAGTGAATCAAGAAATTGACGCTGTACAGGGGAAACACACATCGCTTGGAGGCGCGTTTCCTTGCCATAATGAAAATGTTCACCAGGCAAAGCACAAGATTGAAGATTCTAAGCTCACATCTTATTGGAAGAAGATTATACACTAGGATTGGATTGGGGTAGGATATTGGCATATTGCATCAAGGTTGGATGAGATGAAATAATCAAGTTTTTGGCCACTCTTTATAATGAAGAAACTGCAACTTCACTATTTGAATGTGAAGGGGAGAAGCAAGTGGAAGAAGTATTGGAAAATGAGTTCTGAAGGTCGGGACAGGGTTCTGGCAAGACGTTTTCAGAGAATCCTGATACGTTGGAACATATCCACGATTCTGAAGGGTCGGATGACAATGAGATAGAAATATTTGAAAGGCATATTTTGGTGAAAGGAGATTCATATATACCGCTGAAACTTCCTGCTATGCTAATGTTTGTACCAACTATGTCCTTAAATGTGATGCTTTTCACAACTGGGAAAGCAGAAGGATCATATTTATCATCTGGATGTGTATCAAACTGACCTGTTGCCCTGATTCCTGTCTGAACATTGTCCATAATGACATCTGATATCAGAATGTCCTCAATGTAACCACCTCTCCCTTGTGAAGTCTCTAGCGCGACTCCAATGAATGAGTCGTGTAGATGAAGGCGCTCCACAAGTATGTTTGAAATTCCCCCTGACATTTCGCTTCCAAAAGCCACACCTGAGCCTGCAGTTGACTGCAGGTGAACTCCTCGTATGTGGACATCAGCAGTAGGTCTGTCATAGGCAATACCATACTCATCCCAACCACTTTTAAGTGATATTGCATCATAACCAGTACTGATATTGCTGCTCTCAATGCATACATGATCTGAAGAATCTGAAAGAAGTGGTAGACAGGTTCCTTGGTAAGGAGGCGAATATGAAAAGAAATGTTGAACTAACTTAAAGGAATACATTGAATACAGGATACCCAAAAAAAATGCATGTGGCATGAGTCATCACTAACAAGAATAGTTGCTACATGTATTTCTAAGTCATGCCCATCCATCACTAACTTGAACAGCTGGTATCAACTTTGATTTTTCAAAATTAAGTCATACAGCTTGTCCAGTATTCATTCCTGACCTCATTGTCATCTTGATTAAGAAAATATGTCCCGTCGATTTGATCCTTAAATATATATTAGAATGAGATCTAAGAATTTTGACAAACCTGGTACTATCCCATTGGTATATGGAGACTCAGATGGAGTATAAACAGTTACATTCTGAACCAGCACATTACTGCAATATATGTGAAAAGACATTAACTCCACAATTAAAAAAAACATTATCCTTTTCTACCATGTAACATATCAATAAGAACACAAGAAAAGCCACCTGCAATATACTGGTCGAATATTCCACGCGGGGGCATTTAAGAAGGTTAAGTTGGAAATAACAATATCACTGGAGCCAATGAGCTCTACTAGATGAGGTCGACTGTAGTTTAAGGAATGAGCATTGAATTGTTCCCACCAAACTGAACCTTGGCCGTCTATGGTTCCATTATTGCCTGCAAGAGTGGCATACAAATGCACCTACCATGAGAATGTAAATTACAGAGTAGCAACAACGTCATGCAGTTAAACTGACTTCCAATGGAAATTATTCCTGCCTGTAATCACCACATCAACTAAATTATTTCCAGTAATCAGGCTGCCATATCTTCTCCCAGGTACTTCAATACCACGACCATAAGAAGGTAATGCTTCAACAATGTCCCAGTGACTGAAATCCTGAAGAAATTAGTACATGAACAAATAAATTAGAAGCCAAAAGTAATCTGAACAGAACTGTGGGAAACTAAACTGCTTTACACGATGAAACGTTTTATTCTTGGAGGTGGAGAACAAGACTGTGGGCTGGAAATGGAAGGCTGAGTATGGTGAAACAACCCCACCCTGCTTGTTCAACCACTTCTGTGAATGCCAATTATCTAGTCAGCAATTAGCTTGTGAAAGAAAGCATGCAAAAGGCATTACTTAGATAGATGAACAGCTATGCCATGATGGTCAGGAAAGTGTGAGATATACGTGATTATCCATGATTTGATACAAACCATGGAGTAATTCAAAACTGCAAAAATAGAGCGAGGAGATGGACTTTCAAATATAAGCGAAACTATATATAAATCAGTGATCAAGGTTTGGCATACTGAGAAAATAGAATGAGTACAATGCAACCAAATGATAAACCTTACACTCAATCCCCAAGTAACAGAGACTCAAGGAGATTAATTGAGTAACAGCTATAGAGCAATACTAGTTCAAGACCAGCAAGGAACTTACACCTCTTAGTTAAAATGTAAAAGAATAACTCTGGTATGATTCATCTTAGGGTGCTTACTTGCAAAAGCAGTGTGTTTTTCTTTTTCAGTTTCTTGAAAGAAGGATATTCAAGTGTCAATAACAAAGAACAAAACTGATACCTGAGTGCCCAAAATAATGGCTTCTTTTTCCAAGAATAGGGTAAGGTGGCTGGTAAGTTTAATGTTTCCAGTTAGCCATTTACCAGCGGGAACATAGAGCTGGGCGCCACCTTTGTCTGCAAAAGATTTAAGGTAGAAAATGGCATTTTGGAATGCCAAAGTATTTAATGTTTTTCCATCCCCAACAGCTCCAAATTCCAAAACTGACACACTGTGAGGTCTGGGTTTCAAAGGCGTAAAAGACTGGCATTCTCCATCATATCGGTAACCAAGGTGGTCTTTTGCAGTACACAATACAAATAGAAAAAGAAGTACAACCTGAAAAGCAACGGAAAAAAAGATTAAAGATAATTCAACACTGTCGTTTACCTCTAAGTTTCAATGTTTAACAGAACTGCAAGCAAAAGGCTAGAACGAGAAGAGTATTTTCATTTTTCTCAGCAAAAACTGTGTCCACTCAAATCTAGTTGAGCATTGATCCTGCCTCCTGATTCATCTCTCCACCAGAGAGAGAGAGAGAGAGAGAGAGAGAGAGTAAACTGAGAGGGTTAAATTCTTCATTGAATTAAAAATATTTTTCAATACATACAGAGATATATTGCAGCCCAAATGTCAAGCATGTGCCAAAAACCCAGTTAATGTACATGTGATTTTCAAGTATAAAACGGAAGATACAAAATCAGAAGAGTAGACAGGCAAAAATACTGGAAATGCCCAAACTTGATTGGGAAAGATCAGTTTATAATGTACACAACAAAAAATATACCAGTTGAAAAGTCTTATTAAGGCTTACCAAACTAGAATCTGAAGTTCACAAATGGAAGACGGGGTCAGTGCCCCAAACACCAAAATTGACTGGCTAGAACTCATAAGCAGATCCCAACAGTTCAAATTCAAGAACAAAAACACTTAAGACGTATCTAGAGCTTAGACTTGCCAGCATAAAACGAATCCAACCTCTTGTAGTGAGCAAAATTTTATCTTGAAACAACAATGTAGACCACAAAACAACCACCAAAAGGCAGGAAACCATGGGATCGAGCCGATCTTGACTAGAAGACCCAGAAAAGAATAGTCTTTAAGCAAAAAACCCAAATATTAGTCGATCAAAGAGCACAAAACCAGCATAAAAACATAAAACTTTTAATTCTGGATTTTAGACAAACACCTTTAGTGCAATCAGCAACCACTACAACCACAAAATTACGTACAGCTTTTCCAATTAACAGGTAACAAATCAGAGTTCAGCCACGGCAGAAACTCTTGTGAACTAACTGAATCCAAGAACCCAGAAAGCACAAAAGCAGTAATTACAGTCACAACTACATTAAAGAATCAAAGAGAGGGGAAAAAAATAAAACAACGTACTTACTAGCCTCTTCATGAGTCTCTTCTCTCTCATTCTTGACCACCCCTCAATTGCTTTGACTGTACACAGAGGGAAGAGGAGAGGAGGAGAGGAGGAGAGAAAAAAGAGTGTGATTTTTGTATTGGCCTTGTATGGGAATAATTTGAGTGGCAATTAAGGAGAAAAAAATTATACCCAAAAAAAAAAACGTATGGTAAGAGAAAGCGACAGCACAGACTAAGAAAATGACAGATCTTCGTCTAAATACAAAAAACTCTCTATATCATTGGCCATTCCTAACCTACAGAGTATAATTTTTCACCTAATCACAATAAAACATTTACATATACAGAATAAAATTCAAAAAAATAATTTATGACGGAGCAAACAAACGCAATTAGAGATTAATTAATTAAATACTACCATAATTGTTAGCCATTGATTGCTGCGTAAATTTTTCAGTAATTTCGACCATTGCCGACAACGAAATTATCGCAGCAACGGCTGATCGGAGGTAATAGGAGGAAGAGAGAGAATCTGTTTTTCTCGGTGGATTTTTCACCCTTCTATACTTGTGATGTGAATATATATATATATATACATACTATTAGAATGATAAATTAAAATTTTTAGGGAAAAAAGAAAAAGAAATTAAATAAAAATACCCTTCTATAATTTATGTTTTACCACTCAAAAATATTATTTATTTTATTACTCAATTATACTTAATATAAGATTTTATTTGGGCCAAAAATACTTATTTTTTTCTATGATAAGTGATTTTCAATAAATGCCATATGTGATTGGAATATATTAAAATATTAATAGTATATTCACGTCAGTTCATAAATGATTATTGACGCTTAGATTAACGGTTTAATTATTTTATCCTTACTAAAAATAATATATGAGAGGCACGTAATATAAATTGATAGAAAATCACTAATCACCCTCATATATGAATATTTTCGATCATTATAACATATTATTAAATATAAGTGACTAATAAAATAAATAATATATAATATCTTTAGGTTGAAAATTTTATAATATATGGGGATATTTTTGTGAATTTCTAAAACAAGAATAATAAATTAAAATCAGAAATTAATACTATAGTAGAGAGGAGAGGAAAGGAGAGGGAGGAACCCTAAATCCCTAATTAAAATAAGAGTTGATTTAAGATGGGGACAAAGGGAATTAAAATTTGGGATCATGTGTGTGCATGGACAGGGGAGGGTGGCATGTGGTGGAGAAAGCGGGGTCCATGAGCCAATGATGTATGGAAAATGCTAGGCTGGCATCACTGAGTTGCCAGATCATAACCGTAGACCATTCATGCCGTCACCGCCGGACCCCACCGCTTACCACCACCACAACACCACCTGCTGCTTTACGAGTCCTATTGTGGTCCTTCTTGTCTCCTCCGCCTTCTTCCAGTTCCACCATTTTTAACTTTCTAACCAATTAACACCAGCAAAATGTTCCTAACAGAAATTGTCAGTTTTTTATTCTTTATTTTAAAACTTAGCAGTTTCCGGCGGAGATGAAAAGTAACATTTTTTTAACTAGTTCAGTCAGAGTCAGACCCGAGTCTCCGTTCGGCTTTCTTCAATTAATAATAGAGTAAATGTTTCTAATATATTTATTTCTTTTATAACCTCCACTTTCTTTCCTAATCATATTTTTAACATAAAAAATACGAAATTTTATATTTTTTTTTATAGTTAAAATATTATTTATATTTTTCTCTCTCCTCATTATTATTTTTACTAATTTTTATATTATAAGAATAAAATTATAATTTGTTATTAATGAAAGGTATTATAATTTCTTAAACATTATTTTGAAACCAAAATGTAACAGGTAGAAAAATACGAAAATTTTCATAACATGACAAGTAAACAAAATAAACATAGTATATAAATAGTATGGAACCTATCTATCAATTTTATCTTTTTCTTTTTGTTTCTTACCTAATTTACAAACAATATTTTTTGTGCTTTTGACGCTTTTCGATAAGTTTGATCAGTGACAACAATTTATTTCTAAATGTATTAAAATAACATGGGCTTAAATAAAGCTTAAAATGTTAATATACTTAGAAATAAATAGTTAGTCAAGATCTACAACAAAATGTACAAGCGATTGAATTGTTTGTAACATCGTCTATAATACTTCCCTTAACATTCATAATATAGAGTATAACATAGAATGTTACATTAAAATATTAGTTAAGAGACATACAAAATAGATAAGTTTTCCTGGTTGAACTAAAGTCTAAAACATATTTTATGAAAAATTCAAGTCTAATATGATTGGGAATATGATCCCTATCAAGGGAAAGATTCTTATCATTTTGTTACTGCTAAATTTAATGTCGATCCAATTAATTAGGTAAAAATAATAAGGTAAAATTATAAAAAGAAATAAGAATAATATATTTTTTGTCTTTATTGATATAAATACTTTCTACACTAAATAATATTTATATCTTTAATTGACGGTCGAGATCGTCTAGTATAATTTTTAATATAATTTTTTAATAATAATTTTATTAAATAAATTATATAAAAAATAAAAGATAATTCTTAAATTTTAAAAAGATAAATTATAAAAAAAAATTATTATTAAAAAAAGCGCATATTTAAAATTATCAAAAGATGTCTTATACTATTTGTGTGCCTAATTAGTCCTATCAATTAAATTAATATGACCTCTATTGCATCAATGACAACTTAAAAAAATATCTTGAAAACGAAAACATATAAAATTATAGTATTAGGATGAAAAATAATTAATAAAGGGGTTGTATTAGAAAAAAAAAACGTTTATATTTTTGGGGGGAGAGGGGCAGAGGACCATTATGAATCCGTTAATCATCATATGATGGGGAAGGCATATTTTTTATGCGGGTGGCTGTGCGTGAGTAGGACAAAGCTGTCATGTTTCATCGTTTTGTTGCCAAACGGAAACCTTATGAATGAATGTAACTCCAAATCATTTTGCTCTCTTTTCTTTCCTTTTTTTTTTTTTTTTTCTTTCTCTTTTCCGACTATCATGCATTAACGTCAGATTATGTCCTTTTTTTCTTTTTAATTACTCCTTGTGGACTCTCCATTAATTAATTTCATCGTACAAGTTACTACACTAATTATTTAATAATTTATTCAAATATTTTACTATTTAAAATAAACAATTATTCATTTGATATATTTTTTTTATTTAGTGTTCGAGATTTTCTTAGTAATTCAAAAAATATATATGAGGCACAAGATCAATTGCAGCATAAGATAATAAATACATTATAAAATCGTTTTCAAGATTACTCAAACTCAAGATTTCTCAGTTGACAAGTCATGTGGAGATATTAAAGAATGAATATTCTATCATTAGGCTACATCCTCGTTGTCACTCATTTGATATCTTTACCGACTTTTGAAATTATATTTGATATTTGGTAGTGCTACTTTTATGGGGTCAATTCTTGTACTTATGTTAAGTTGTTCTAATATGTTCGTTGGTGAACACAGGAATCCGAACATAAAATAAGGAAGGTGTATTACTTACTCTTGCTAAAACCTTTCCTTCTTTTTTCAAAAAATAAAAACATTAATCTTACATTATTTTTTTACTATTTGTTTCTTGTTATTGTGTATATAGCCAACGTCACTAACTATTTTTTACTCTATTTAAAATATTACTTATGATAATTAACGCTACAATGCACTATTTCTTAGGAGAAAATGTTTTTATTTGACTTATATTCTTTCTCTTAGAATATATTGTAAAAACGTCATAAAAAGAATTAAAAACAACATTGATGAATGTCTTCATATTTTTTACATCAAACATTACATTAAGTTTTCCTAAAAAAAGAATAATCATTTATATTATATTCAATTTTCAACTTTAATTCAATTATGCATCGAGGCTTCCATTACATGTATCATTCTTCCCAACGTAATTTAGCTCAATTATAATCTAGTAAGCCAAGATAAAAGCTATTGCTAGTATTATTCCATCAATATTATTGTTGTAACAATGGAAGGTAAAGTGGT
Organism: Catharanthus roseus; assembly: GCA_028651295.1. Lineage (NCBI taxonomy): Eukaryota > Viridiplantae > Streptophyta > Magnoliopsida > Gentianales > Apocynaceae > Catharanthus > Catharanthus roseus. Next base: position 2,480,947 of record JAPQWS010000087.1, read on the forward strand.
AGCAAAGTAATAATTTGATGGGAGAATATTTTTTATTGGGTTAAAAATCTTAAGTTTAAATCACATTCATTCTCTCCATGTATTAAAAAATGGTAAGATATGAATTTATTTTCAATTTCTAACTTTTTTTTAGGAAAAAAATAACTTAACTTTTATTAATATCAAATAAGAAATCACGAGTACATCATGTGAAAAGTTTTTGTTCCATTCTAGTATTATATTACAATCCAAAGCTATTTTAGATAGAAGGTGGGTAGGAACATGATAAACCAGTGCTAGTTAGGATGTTTTATTTTTCTCAAGAAATCGATAACAAAGAAGATGTCCTCAGTTCAATATTTGAGGTTCTTATAATGAATAGAAGCGAATTACTTTCAATTAGCCACTTCTTTAAATAGTGCTAAGCTCATTACATTCCTTTCAATAATGCCCAATAGTTCTTCATGATCAAACGCAAGATACCCACAGTGAAAAATTACATTTTGTGATGAGGGGAATGCCTAGGTAATTCCGAACCAAATGCATATGTCAACCTTTCCATTAAATGATGTCATACCAGTGTCCACTTTTAATACTTCATACTTTGGTGGAATGATATTGGATTGGCATATAAAACATTAGGTCAGGTTTTGAAACTCGCCTATTATATTTAAGGCTTACAGAGCATTTGGGGCTACATATTTGAACGGCCTTTTTCATGTCTAAACTTTTTTTTTTGCGTACCAGACGCGTTAGACAACAATAATAAAAATGGCAATCTCCTTTTTGCTGAATCTACTTGGAATGTGAAGGAGATCTTTAAAACTCATATCCATTATTTGGATCAATTTACTAATTTCTTTTAAATTAAATCTTGCATTATTTCTCACCAGTAATCTATTTCTTTCGCAAAAATAGAATAGCTGGTAACCTTCACATGTAGAAATTTAAAGTAAAAATATATCATTAGGTGCAGGCATTTTTTTTCTAGTGTGCTGCTGCATTATTGAATTGGAGCTGGCTGGAGCACCTGTTGTTAACTTGGGGCAGGTGTGGGGAGGGGTGGTAGTGTCTGCTAGTGAATTTTATAATAACTTTGATTGATGAATGGCCATGGCAATTGGCAAATACGTCAATCAACTGTTGGGAAAACTTGCGATGCCCCAATCCTGAGCTGTAATTATGGCCCCACATAATGCGAGAATCTAACGGTGTGCACCACCTACCACATGTACGACTTCCTCCACATGATTCCATCCTCATCAACATTCACTCTTTTTTTTTCCCCTCTTGGATTGGATTTTCTTCGCAATCTCCGCGCCTGTTTGCCCACTTTAGTTCCAAGATCGCGAATCGCCTTCAAACAAAATCCTTCCCACCCCCCAATCTTCTTTTATTAAACCAACAATTTTAATATTAACCTGATATATAATTAGAGATAATATATATTTTTTGAATGATATTAATTTAAATTATTAATTTTGTAAGTAAACACATGATTTATGGCAAACGAAAGAAAAGGACTTTGTTTCATGATTTTTCTAGTCCCCTTTATGCCATTTTCGATTTACTTCTTTATACTTGGAAAAGTAGAGATTTTGATTGTATTCAATATATTATACTGAATTCTTGTACTCATCAAAGTGTAGGTTGCATAATTATATTTTTTAAGTAGATAATTCACAATGCTTATTGTATAAATACTAGCTAATTCATATTCCCATTCTATACACAATATCAAAGTATTAAATATTAATTGCATTAATGATGTTTAATATGATCTAAGAGGTTTATAACTCTATTTATCTTATGAATATGATCCAATTTAGAATTTTGTTACAGTAAAGGACCTTTACTATACACAATATAGAGTAGGTTGGTTAAAAAAAAGAAAAATAGAATAGTACTAGTGGGTTTATAGTTAATGATACATTATAATTGACATTCATTCAAAATTTAATGATCATATATTTTTCCAAAAAAAAAATTGTTTAGAGATAAAAGCCCACTTTATAGAACAAACATACTTCTTTCTCTTAATTTATGTATTGAAAACATTCTTTATTCAATAAATTCAAATTTCACATTTTCACAAACCTACCACTAATCTTTTTAATTTGTTATAAGGTTTACTAGCACAATAATTTACTTATAGTTAAACTAATTTTCTTAATGTTTTACTATCCAAAAAATAACGTTTAATTTCTTGAAAAAATATTATTGTACCAAGTTTTAGTTTACTTATTTAGTTCTAAAACTACTTTGAGATGATCTATAGACTTTTCAAACAATTTGCCTATGCGGGGAAATATTTGAAGGAAACTTGGACATATATTTTTTTTAATTGGATTATTACATGAAATGGAGTTCAAATTTTATTTTATTCTTTTTTTAAATTTTATCAATTTATTTTTTTTAGAGTTCGTACTTAGTTGTTGAGGGGCTCTTATTGGTTCAATGACTGGGGCAGTTAGATGGTCATTGTGATTGAATATATTAACAAATTTTTTTCAATCTCTAATAATGGAGGCTGATTATATGTATGAGATTGCTAGGTAGAGGAGTAGTTTAGGGGAAAAAAAAAAAGGGGCCATTTGGTGAGTCATTATGTATTCGAATGTATTTATTGTACACATCTTACTATTTTAGTTTCTAATTTATATTTTAATTTGATTCCAAAATATTTGTAATAATTTAAATCTATAAACTAATTTTCTTTATGGTTATTGATAAAATTGTATATAGTCTTCGTAGGAAAACTATTCTTCCCCTCTTTTTTCTTCTATCTTGTTCATGACTTTATTTTCCATATGTACAAAAAGGCTCCCTATCAAACAGGAAGTAGTTACATAATATCAGCTAAAATATTTCAATCATCTATCCTACCTAACAGCTACAATCTACAACAATAATATTACATTATCTCAAGATATCTCATTACTCCCCCTCAAGTTTGAGCGTGTAAATCACAAATGCCTAACTTGACAGATAATTTGCAGAATTGCGACAGATATTGTGCTTTCGTGAGCAAGTTAGCAGGTTGTGAAGTACTCGGACTGTAAACAGGGGTGATCAGATGAGCTTGAAACGCATCATGCACAAAATGACAATCTATCTCAATATGCTTAGTACGTTATGAAAAACGAGATTAGCAGCAATGTAAATAGCTGTCTGACTATCACAATGGAATGGTATTGGGTGACTTAACGAAACTTGAAGATTAGCAAGAAGTTGGCGTAGCCACTTTAGTTCACATAATGTCATTGACATGGAGCGGTATTTTGATCTGCAGATGATCGTGACATCGTATCCTGTTTCTTTGTCTTCCAAAAAATAGGAGAATGTCCAAGAGTGATAAACTAACCAGTTACGGAACATCGAATAATTGGACAACTCGCCCAATCTGAGCCACAATAAGCTATCAACCGTAGAGATGCATCAGCGCGGAGTAGAATCCCTTGTCCTGGGGTACATTTAAGAAATCGTATAACGCGAAGAGTTGCATTCCAGTGTTCTTTGCGAGGATTTTGCATAAATTGAGCCAACACATGTACATAATATGCAAGGTCCAGGCGAATGATCGACAAATAAATCAATTTTCCAACAAGGCGAAAATATCAATCTGGCTGAGTAAAAAATTCTCCATAGGCTTTAGCTAACTGATGATTGGGTTCTAACAGGGTAGACACTAGTTTAGACCCAAGCATTCCTGTTTCATAAATGATTTCCAGAGCGTAGTTACATTGACTGAGGTAAAATCTCACTTGACTACGGGCAATCTCTATGCCTAAAAAATATTTAAGATGACCCAGATCCTTCATATGAAAACACGACCCAAGGTAGGATTTAAATTTATTAATGCAGGCAACATTATCACCAGAAATCAATAAGTCATCAACATAAATCAGAATGCAGAGAAAAATATTATTTTCTCTAAATGTAAAAAGAGAGTAATCAACATATGATTGTACGAACCCACACTGCCGAAGAGCTTCTGTAAGTTTAGAAAACCAGCACCGCAGTACTTGTCAGACCCTATACAAAGATTTATTAAGACGACAAACCTTGTGCGGGTTTGAAGCACGGAATCCTGGAGAAAGTTTCATATAAACTTCTTCGATTAAATCTCTATCTAAAAAGGCATTGTGCACGTCCATTTGGTAAACTTCCTCGTTCCGGGTAGCTGCTATAAATAACAAAGTTCTAACTGTCACCATTTTCGCTACTGGAGCAAATGTCTCTGTGAAAGCAATTCCTTCCTGCTGTGTATTCCCAAAAACCACCAACCTTGCCTTGTATCACTCAATAAATCTATCTAAATTGTACTTGATTTTGTACACCCATTTGCACCCAAGTGCTCGTTTTCCAGGAGGCAATTCCGTCATAGTCCAAGTTTTATTTTTTTTTCAAGAGCCTCTATCTCCTTCTTCATAGTTTGACACCATTCTGGGTTTGAGGTAGCCTCGGAATATGTATCTGGTTCTACCTCTGTATCAACAGATGCGAAGGTGAAAATTTGTTATAAAAATGTAATGGATTAAAGGATATAAACACATACTTGGAGGATTCGAATAAAAGGGTGAAGCAGGAGAGAGAGATATACTAGGTTGACTTTACTGTATGACAAATATAATCTTTAAGTTTTCCAGGAGGTCGATATGGTATGTTGCTTCGACGAACATTCACAGGTTTGACCTCATTTTGTTGCCCACCAACCGAGAAAACAGAGGAATCGGAAGAGTAATTTGCACTACTGAAGCTTGAATTGCTGGAAGTCACCCCCAAATTTCCTTCCACATTCACTGTTTCATGCTATGAAATTTCTTCTTGCTGATTGTTTGGATTTACTGGACTTGGAACGAGTTGAGGTTCGCACGGCCCACTCATCTGCTCATGCGATCCAGTTATGTGCAGGGGTCCTTCAAACTGTTCAGATGGCCAGGTGTAGGCTGCTTCATTCCACTGTTAGGTTGTGATGGGCTAGGTGCATGCGGCCTAGAGAAACCTGCCCATTGGGCCTCACCATGGCTGGTTTGCTGGATCAGCTGATGGGCTTCATCATCACTTCGTTGGGCCATTGCAACAGTCTGGACTGAGCCATTCCTTCCTTGTCCTGGGCTATTTGATGGATTGTTATGCTGGTTTCTCCAGAGGATTGGACTGGTCCACTCCTTAAATCTGGATTTCTCCCCCTTGCTGTAACCCGGGCTTGAGTCACTTCACCGAAATCATAATTCAATTTATTTTCAGAGGATACCTCAACTTGTGATTTAGAAAATAACGGAAAATTATTTTCAATAAATACTACATCTCGGGAGACAATAAACTCATATGTCTGTAAATCAAAACATTTCCACCCCTTTTTTCCATGCGGATATCCTACGAACATATATTTCTGCTCCCGAGACTTAAACTTATCTTTAGGCAACCCACTATCATGTACAAAAGCCAAACAACTGAAATTTTTTATATGTGAATATGATGGAGCTTTATTAAACAAGAGTTCAAACAGCGTTTTTCGCTTCAATACAGACAAAGGTGTATGATTAATCGGGTATCCAACAGTGAGAATACTCTCCCCCCAAAATTGAGTTGGAAGATTCACCTGGAAGAGCAAAGCACGTGCCACAGTTAAGATGTGACGATGCTTATGCTCTACCCGGTCGTTTTGTTGAGCTGTATGTGTCATAGAAGTTTGATGTAACATGCCATTTTCCAAGAAATACGATTTCAAGCAAGTAAATTATGTCCCAGTACGGACAATTTTGACCCGTTTATTAAACTGTGTTTGAATCATAGCAAAGAAGTATTTCAAAGTTTGTGCAACTACTCTTTTTTCTGAGAGCAAAAAAATCCAAACACACCCTGTATAATCGTCCACCACAGACAAGAAATAATTTGCACCACAAGGTGAAGGTGTTTTATATGGTCCCCAAAGATCACAATGCACCAAATCAAATTAAGCAGATGTATTATTTAAGCTAACATGAAACGGTTCACGTGTTTTGTTTAGCCCGTAAACAAATTTCAGAATTATTTAATGAATCAAAATTAGATGTTTGTCCCAAAAATTTCTCAAGCGTACATTTGGAAGGATGTCCAAATCTATTATGCCATAAGGTACCTATATCCTAAAACCGAGTAGAATTAGAATGTTGTTGTTTGGGGATTTACCTAAAATAGTATATTCCATCTCTCTCTCTTCACCCGCTCCAATCGGTATCCCCGAGATACGGTCCTGTGATATTAACACATCATCGTTAATTATAACAACACAATTATTTGCCTTAGAAAGCTGAGAGAGAGATAATAAATTACACTGGAGTTTTGGATAGACAACATTATTAATTTTTAAATTAAAAAGTAAACAGATTGCCCCAGTTCATCACCAGTTGTTTTAGTCTCATTTGGAAGAGTAATAATATAAGGAGCAGAAGTTTTAATATCAGACAAAAAATCCCTTCTTCCTGTCATGTGATGTGTGCAACCACTATCTAAAATCCAATTATTTTCAATATTACCAAAGAGAGTGTCATTCTCAAAAGATGAAGTCTTTGGTTGAGTATTCAAGAGATTGATGAACCAGTTGACCAGTCCATAAAATTGACGGCAGAGCCACCTGTAACAGCAGCCCTGGTGACGCCTGTCACTCCAGCAGACGGGCTCTTTGCAGCAACAGTCCTGGCGAACCCCTTCTGAGTTTCTGCGTCGTCATGTCCTCTGCCTCTGCTAAAACTTCCTCTCCCTCTGCGACTGCTGGCAGATAACAATTGTTGGCCTCATGTCCCTGCTTGAAGCAATAGGTACAATGTGCTAGATTTTGAGTTATTCTTGAAGCTGCAAATGCTACAGCTTCACTGCCTGTTTCTGCTTTCTTACCATCTTCTTATGTGCCTCTTCTTTGATGATCATTGATAGACCTTTTTTTATATTCGGAATGGGTTCCATTTGCAAAATATTTGACCGAACAATTCCAAACATAGAGTCATCTAGTCTTATAAGAAATTGATGCACATTATCCTCTTCTCTTTACTTAATTAGTTCATTGATCATTCCACACGTACAATCAGGTAGTTGTTGATAGTTAATTAACTCATCCCATATTTTTGTTAAGTTTTGCATATTAGGTTGAAACGGACATACGAGATTATTTGCAGTTAACCAGTGCTGTCTTGAGTTTGTATTTTCTTGATGCGTTACCCAACACAAAGCGCTCTTTCAAGTTTGTCCATAATTCATTGCACTTTTTGGCATAAGACATAGCGGTTCTAAGATTAGGCTCAATGGTGTTTAAAATCTACAAATCCACCATTGTGTTGATGGTTTACCACTCCTCTTCTTCTGTAGTGAATGGTTTAGGTTTTGGAATTGTGCCTTCCACAAACCCGAGTTTTTTATTTGCTCGCAATGCTATCTGTGTCGCCTTCACCCATTCATCATAATTGTCTTCTTTTAATTGCACTTGAGTTATGATCAACTGCGGATTGTCTGAGGATGCCAGACGATAAGCATCTCTTTGAATATGGTCATTGATTTGATCATCATTTTCCATTGTTGTGTATTAAGTTTGAACAGAAAGAATAGCTTATGCAGCCAAAGAATTTGGCTCTGGTACCATGATAAAATTGGATATAGTCTGAAAACTATTCTTCCCCTCTTTTTTGTTCTATCTTCTTCATTACTCTATTTTCCATATGTACAGGAAGGCTTCATATCAAACAGGAAGTAGTTACATAATATCTGCTAAAATATCTTAACCATCTATCTTACCTAACAGCTATGATCTACAACAATAATATCACACTATCTCAACATATCTCAACAGTTATTGTTCTTCACCGCTCTTGCTGTCGTAAAATCTATTAAACTATTTTTGTAGTATATATGGATTATCTACCGATGATTAAATCAGTAATCTTTAACCTTTTATTAATAAATGCATAAAATTCAATAAAAATGATAAAGGCACCAGACATACAAATATTGTATAAACATCTACAAATAAAAGTATTAATAATACCACTATTAAACGTTTTCGATAAATAATTCCGCTATTGATTGATAGTATATACAAGTAGCACATGCACAAATTTGCCGTATTTTATTACCATTAAGGGGGTGTGGTAGTTAATATTTTACATAAAAATAATTACGAAACTAAAATATATTAAAAACATATAATTGAGATTAAAATTTTAAATCAATTTTACCAATTTATTTATATTTTGAAAAATATAATACTGTTTTTTGTATATCTCTCAGAAAAACACATTTTTTATTATCTACCGATATTTTATCTAAATCAATTTATTTTTTCCATTCAAAACAATAAAAAGCAAAGAATACCAAGGCAAATACATCAATATTTAAAAAATAAAATATATTAGAAAACTTTAATTTGAGATAGATTCAAGCACACCTAACACCATGAATAGTTTCAATTAAATTGACTATCTAAAATAGTTTAATGGGATCTAGCAAAAAGAAAAAAAAAAAAAACTAATGGGTTATATCGCGGATGTCTAAGAACTTGGGCCTTAAAGGACACTGTTGTGTCCTGGACCGAACATTATTAGGCCCTTGTAGAAGCCCAGTAAAAAAAAGCCCAACTAATTGGAAAGGGCCACAGCCCATTGTGATTGGCATAGAGTGGCGTGCCACTAATTGGCAGCATTTGACGATTCACGTTAGCCAACTTGTCGTCGATCGCCTACTTTTCCCTCCAGAATAAACTACGGTAATAGTATTCCGGCGACGCCGCCGCTGCCATTGCTGCCCTAACTTTATTGAATTGTACTAGGAGTAATTCTCTGACCTTTTACTAAGATCACTGGCAGCTTTTTGTTGACTTCAGACTTTAATATTTCAGCTAAATCATCTTTTTCAGATCTTCATTTGATCTTCGTTGATTGGATTTTCGAAGGAGCAAATATGGCCATGTTGCTGCAGGCATCTCGTCGGATATCGTGTGGATCAACGACGACAACGACGACGGTGTTTTGGAGATGGTTCTCCACTTCTTTCAGGGAGGAAAGAGACACATTCGGACCTATTCTAGTTCCCAATGACAAGTACGTACCGTTTTTGTTCTGCTTTTCTATTGTCTTGATTTGTTACATGTTTAGCTACATTTCAGTTAATAAGTTATATCCATGTTCTATTTGAATGAAGATCTTTTTTGCTTTTTTTTTTTTTTTTTTCTTTTTGAAGCTTTTCCTTTGTTGAAAAGTTAAAGTAGACAGTTTGATGGGATTTGGCATGTGATTTTCAGACTTTTAGCTGGTGTTTTGTTTGAATTTTGTACGAAGAATTGAAAAAGTGATACATGTTTGCTTTACCCTTTCCTTCCTTCTCCTATTGAAGAAAGGGAAACCATCAATTTGTTTCGAGCTGTTGAAATATGTTTGCCTTCGGTTATTGTATCGTTTCTTTGTCTTTTTCTTTGTTTTCTTCTGTACTTTTGCAACCAACGCAATTTTTGTTATTGTTTTATTTTATTATATTCATTGTAAATAAGCCTATTTACATCAGCAAGGAAACCTTATTGGATGAAGGCATCTATGTAAGGAACAGGAAAGAATGATATGTTATACACTAATTTCTTACATGGGTGACAAAGAAGGAACTGAAATTGTTGTAGTCAGAAATTGGAAGTCTGAACTTTAATCTTTAATTAATTGCTTGACATGTCTATCTGCCTGTCTTTATTTTTCCAGCACAAGTTTGCATCTTGCATGCATTCCTTCTGCCTGCTTCTTCCTGTGCTTTCCTTGTCAGTGTACATAGTGCAGATGGTACTTCAATGATCCCTTCTCCTTAAATGGGTTCTGGAGCATTCTGCTGTTCATGCTCTTGATTGTTGATTTCTTCATTATAATGATGTTAATACAATTATCTGAGCATGCAAATTATTGACCACCTGAGAATGCTTTAAGGCTTCCACTCTGAGTTGTCAAATTGAGAATTAAAAAAAGAACAAAAGGAAGAAAAAACTGGTTTGTTCTTTATATGTAAATTATTCAAGTTAGATATTAGATATATATATTCATGCTTTGATTTTAATAGTTACCCTGTACAATTAATAAGGTTTTATTTTCATTATTGAGGGGAAACTTGCAATGACTTGTTTGCCAACCATTTTGCAATATTCAAGATGCATTTTGAGGGTTATGCTTACAAGTTTTAATGTTGTCACATTTTAGTTAAAACCATAATAAATTTATGACTTTTTGTTTGTTTCTATAACCATTCAGGTTATGGGGGGCTCAAACTCAAAGATCACTTCAGAACTTTGAAATTGGTGGTGAGCGGGAACGAATGCCTGAACCTATTATTCGTGCTTTTGGCATTCTAAAAAAATGTGCTGCGAAGGTTGCTGATTGTTTCACTATTTTGTCGGTTTTCATATTTGCTATCTGAGTGGAATTTTACAAATAAGTAGTTCAGGAACATTTTTCTTGCATATTTAAGCTAGTTATTTTATGGGTTATGTATCATATTTTAAACACTGGGGCAAAATGACATTAAAATAAAGAAAGGTTGTCTACAATTTGATCAGCAGGTCCATTAGTCTTACATTGTCCAGAGATTGTTCAAGTCATGTTAACTTCATCTGTTAGTGATCTGTAACCATTTTCCAAAGTGGTTTGGATTTCTAGGTGATCAAAATACATGGAGATGAGATGAAAATTCTTGGTGTAGGTTACCGGGTGATCTAAATCCATGGAGATGTGATGAAAATTATTGTTTTTATAGGTCAATATGGAGTATGGCCTTGATCCAGTCATAGGGAAAGCAATAATGCAAGCAGCTCAAGAAGTTGCCGAGGGAAAGCTAAATGATCATTTTCCACTGGTGGTTTGGCAAACTGGCAGTGGCACCCAAAGTAACATGAACGCGAATGAGGTGCTTAAAACTGATAACCATCATGATGGTTGTTTCCTGTCTTCTGTCAGTTACTGTTTTTCATTTTACCAATAACTGTCAACAACATTTCCTGATTTATTGCTTTGTTGAAATTATGTCTGGAATTTAATTGCTCCGTAACATTCTGACAAGGATGCACGAATAATATGAGTATTGAATCATTATATCAATTGCTTTTCATGCAAGCAATCTGCACAGATATTCATGAGCAGCCCATTGAATTTTGTTGAGAATGATTTCCTTAGGCAATTCTCTCCCTCTTGAGGTATCTTTTGATTGGAGTTAGGCCCAAGCCCAGTTTTTCAACATGGTATTAGACCTACCTAGTCCAATCTTAGGCCACTTGTAGATTTTTCCAATCTTGTCAACTTCACGCTCCAAAGTTCAAGTTCTGGGCATGTGGGGGGTGTGTTGAAATGTTAGTCCCGCATTGATTTGCTTGTGAGCATATTTACTCCTTTTAAGACTTGGACTCAAGGTACCTTTTGTGGGTGGAGTTAGGGCTAAGTTCAGTTTTTTAAAGTGGTATAGAGCCAAATGCTAGTGTCGGGGGTGCATTGAGAATTATTCCTTAGACAAATTTTCTCCTCTTGAGGCAACCTTTTGGGGGTGTAGTTAGGGCCCAACCCAGTTTTTCAACAAGGTTCATCTCAATTTGATAATTTTTTTTGGATTAATCCTTGTTATTGATATTTTGCAGGTTATTGCAAATAGAGCTGCTGAAATCCTAGGTCATAAGCATGGTGAGAAGTTTGTTCATCCAAATGACCATGTGAACAGATCTCAATCTTCTAATGATACATTTCCAACTGTAAGTTTCCTGCCGGAAGACTTGATTTTTTCATGTACACAATAACTGCGTCACAAAGCTCTCATTCTTGTATTTTTGAACTCTTGCTTGTAGCTATCTTATCTTCTCTTTTGTGTAGGTGATGCACATTGCAGCTGGAATGGAAATAAATTCAAGATTAATACCAAATCTGAAACAGTTGCATACGACACTGCACGCGAAGGTTGACTTCTGTTTCCATTTCTCAACAGCTTCTTGAAATGGTTTAGCAGTTAAGAACCTGCCTCATGTTTTTCTTTTGTCAAGTCAAGAATAATTAGTTGACGACTTCCTTCTTTTGCTACCTTTTCTAGTCAATCGAATTCAAAGACATAGTTAAGATTGGGCGTACTCACACTCAAGATGCAACACCTTTGACCCTTGGACAAGAATTTAGTGGCTATACCACTCAAGTAAGTTCTTTTTGCCTGTTGTCAATAAGGTTGCATTTACATGCCACTGGGCTTTATGGTGAAAGTGAGTCAAGGGGAAGTCATTTTGGCTGTTCTTCAATAACAGGTGGAGTATGGAATTGATCGAGTTTCATGCACTCTTCCCCGCATGTATCAGGTTTGGTCAAGGATTTGTATCTCCAGGGATCTTCCTATTCCTCTCATTTTCCCCATTCATCCTCCTAGTTGCCCCCATCTGTGACCTTGTCTATCTATCTATCTATCTATCTCTAACAGACCAGGGATGTTGTTTGAACAGCTTGCACAAGGAGGCACTGCTGTTGGGACTGGGTTGAATACAAAGAAAGGGTAAGCATTAGCATTTTTGCTGACACAAGTTTATTTCATTTTCATTACAGCCGATTCCTGTTAGTGACCATCTACAATATTAATCTTCAAGATTTTTTCAGGTTTGATGTAAAAGTTGCTGCAGCAGTAGCAGAAGAGACGATGTTACCATTTGTAACAGCTGAAAACAAGTTTGAAGCACTGGTAAGCTCTTAGCTGCTAAGGTGCATTCTTATTGCTTTCTAAATCTCTTAGCTGCTAAGGTGCATTCTTATTGCTTTCTAAATCTGAAAGAAGCATGTTTTTATTCATTATAAAACTTTTTTACCCCTGGGCTCCTTTCATCTCCAGGCAGCACATGATGCTTTTGTCGAAACAAGTGGAGCCTTAAACACTATTGCTACTTCTCTCATGAAGATTGCAAATGATATTCGGTTTTTGGGAAGGTATTTCTCTTGCTTGATTACACTTTCCCCCCCTGAAAAATGTAGGCAGCTAAATTTTAACTTAATTTTCTTTGCCAGTGGTCCGCGATGTGGTCTGGGCGAACTAATTCTTCCTGAAAATGAGCCTGGCAGCAGTATCATGCCCGTAACCCTTTTATCCCTTGTGCATATTTATAGGCGTACTGCTTATGTGTGCTATAAACAATAGGGCATCGTTGTCGCCTTCTATTCTTGATGAACCAACATTTTTGCAGGGGAAGGTGAATCCTACTCAGTGTGAGGCTCTCACTATGGTCTGTGCTCAGGTGGGCTCAATTTCTTTTGCTGGCTAAGGTGGATAAAGAATTAACATAATGCATCCAAATGGATTTTAGGGATCTATAATCAAACTGCTTTTGTGACACCACTTTCTGGGGCTAATGCTTCCCTGATACAGCATGAGAATTAAAAAGACAAATGGGTTTGTGAAAAAAGAAATGTGAAAAGTAGATTTAAAGAAAATGAGTAGGAGGGAGTGGATAACATTCTTGGGATGTATACTGTTTAGGTCTTGTGCTAACTCTAATAACTTGCAGGTTATGGGAAATCATGTGGCCATCACAGTGGGTGGATCAAATGGCCACTTCGAATTGAACGTGTTCAAGCCTGTGATTGCAAGTTGTCTGCTACATGTATGTTTGATTTCCTGTTACCTTATTACATTATTTATTGAAAATGTGAACAATTTTTTTTTTCAATAGTGAATTTGAGTATTTAGCTGGATTCCTTAACTGAATGACTGTTTTTTGTTTTTCTTATGTGTTAAAAGTCGCTGAGGTTGCTAGCTGATGCATCTGGCTCTTTTGAAAAGAACTGTGTGAGAGGAATTCAGGCTAACAAGGAAAGGATTTCTAAATTGTTGCACGAGGTTAGTTAATTCATTAATTCATATTGCATAAATTTTTGTCATCTTGTTCAGTAGGTCTAATTTGTCTGATCTAATTTGCCGTGCTACCTCGCAGTCACTCATGCTAGTCACATCTTTAAATCCTGTAAGCCTTTCCTTCCACATTGTCTATCATTTTATTAGCACTTCTGGTTATCTGCATATATTCATCAATTTACTTTTTATGCCAGAAAATCGGTTATGACAATGCTGCTGCAGTTGCCAAGAAGGCTCACAAGGAGGGATCAACTTTGAAGGTGATGCTTACAACTATGATCAATTTTAAACCCATTTCCTCTGAAATTTCATTTTAGAACTTTTGCACGTTAGCAGGCATGGAATTCCTCCACGTCCTTAGTTCTCCCACAAATAATTAGCTTTCATATTAACAGAATCTGGATGCAATGCTGTGAATTTAATGGGCATTTCATTCTGCAGGAAGCTGCCTTAAATCTGGGAGTTCTGACCCCAGAAGAGTTCGATAAACTAGTAGTGCCAGAGAAGATGCTTGGTCCCTCAGACTGATCAGTTCTAAACCGCTCTGCTGGAGGCATTCTTTGGCAAATCTGGAAATGGTAATAAGGAATAAATGATTGTTTTATTACTGAGGAAACTCCATTCTTTGTCGAGGGCTTTCATCTGCAGCAGGAAGACCTCTTCCATTTTTGTAAGACAGATTTTTTTTTAAAGTTATAGATTGCTGTTGAAGAGTAAATAATAGAATTATTGATGAAGACTACATGGGAACCGCCATTAGCAAAATGGCCAATTTCGAGGCAAAGAGCAGCTAAAAGGGCAACAAAATCATATGTTGTGTTGGTCTCCATTCATAAATTAGGACAATGTACTGGTGGCCTACTCAACCATTCAGCTCCTCTATCCAGAAATCCAATCCTCTTTTAAATGTCTGCTCTGATAATGACTCTGCTTTATTAATTGCTTTTAACATTTTTACCTGTAATTGGTAATTTACATTATGAGGATTTTTTTTTTCCTTTTTGGGCCGGGAGAGTGACAAATACACATCTTTATAATGTTCTCTCTCTCTCTTTTTTCTTTTTTTTTTTACAATTTACTACTTTAAAAACTAAAATGACACTAATAACTCACACGCATATGCGTATTTTTAAAATGGACTAAAAGTCACGTTGTACATAATGTATCATACCAATAAAGTTTCAAATAGTTTTTGGATATAGAAGTCTTCAACTAAATTTTTAGTTATAAATAAAAAAGTAATAATGGTTGATAGGTATATATAACTAATTTCTCTGTGTAGTATTTATATTAACTTTTGAATTGTTGATAACATTTGTGATTAGAAAAATATTCATTTAAATAAATGAGAATAGATCCAAAAATTTAACAGAGTTTGCCTTCCTCCCTTTATCTAAAGTTAAGTGAATTGAGGACAACACCTTTCTTATTGGTCTGTCAGCTTGGTGCGGGACTAGGTCCTTAAGTGCTTAAGTCAAATAAAATGAGTGATTGGGTAAGCATGAGGATCGGTACCAAACCCACTTTATAGCAATGTGGGATGTGAGCTTGAATGTGCGTTGGGAGCTCCGATCTTAAGACTCACTTCACCTTGATCCTTCTCTTGGGCAACCCGAAGGACTCCTTGGCTCTTTCGATTGCCTTTCGAATCCATTTAGTAAAGGCAAGAGGAAGGAGTAGATCTATTTCGCAAACGTCCTTGTCTTGTCGTTTGCCAATGCTAAAGACATACCAAGGTCTCAAAGCCACTTCGCGTCTGAACCTGCCCCTCATTCCATGGTTAGTTTAGGTAGCAGCGCCTTTGACTTAGGGGTTTGGATTAGGCTTTTAAGCTTTCTTTCATTTATCCCAGTTCTCTTTAAAATCGTGGACTTTGGAGTAGCTCTCTTCTAACTTTCTGCCTATCAATTTCTACAGTAGAAGGGATCCCTCAAGCTGTGAGGCCCTTGGCCCTTCCCTTCGTTGACTTCTTGATTTTAGCTTTCAAGCGGGTCGAATGGCTTCGCCGCAGCAATGAGTGAGATTCAAAACTCTCTTTCAATTTCAATAGAGCTAGGTTTTGCGCTTTCTCCCAAGCTATTAATACGAAAAAAAATTGTTGAATTTTTATCTATCTTTATAGACATGATATATCGAATAGCTTTGGGATACACAATGTTAACATTTTCGAATCAACTCTAATTTGTTCGCTCCAATAAATTTTTATCTATCTTTTACATTGGTGATATTCACATGAAACTTTATACGGTGGATCTCCACAACATGAGGAACATCTGGAAATTTTTCGGCAAGTTTTCGAGGCAACTTGTTTTTGCACGAAACGTTAATTATTTGATTTAATGTATATAAAATGGCTTTGAGTTACACAACGTCAATTTTTGAAGTATTGATTCCATCAATTTTATTGGTTCCGATCAACTCCTAGGTGCTCGATAGTGCCTCCTTGACCATTAATTAAAAAATTAGTGAGCATCTACTTCGTTGATGCCTATCATATTTATTTGTTGAATTTTTATCTGTCTTTACATAGATGATATTCATTTGAAACTTTGTATATTGAATCTTCACAATATTAGAAATATATAGAAATCTTTCGTCAAGTTTTCAAAACAACTTTTTTTTCGAACGAAACGCTAATTATTTGATTTAATATTATATAAAATGGCTTTAAATCATACAACGTCAATTTTTTAAGTATCGATTCCATTAATTTTATTGGTTCCGATAAACTCCTACGTGCCCGTTAGTGTCTTCTTGACCTTTTTTTAAGAAATCGGTGAGGGTCGCTTTTGTTGATTCCTATAATATTTATCAAAAAAAAAGGTTTGTTGAGCTTTTATCTATTTTTATAGTGATGATCTTCATATACAATTTTGTACAGTGATCTCTATAACATGAACATAAAGAATTTTTTTGGCAAGTTTTTTAGACAACTTATTTTCGGAAGAAACGCTAATAATTTAATTTAATGTATATAAAATGGACTCGAGTTACACAACATCAGTTTTTTGAAGTATCAATTCCATTAATTTTATTGGTTGCGATAAACTTATAGGTGTCCGTTAGCACATGTTTGATTATTATTCAAAAAAATTGGTAAGCATCGTCTTCCGTTGATACCCATAATATTTATCACGAGAAAAGTTCGATTAATTTTTTTCTATCTTTACTAAGATGATATTTATATGAAACTTTGTACTATGGATATTCACAACATGAGGAACATATAGAAAATTTTTTATAAGTTTTCGAGACAACTTCTTTCAGACGAAACGCTAATTATTTGATTTAATATATATAAAATGGATTTGAGTTGCACAACATCAATTTTTGAAGTATTAATTCCATCAATTTTATTTGTTCCAATCAACTCCTAGGTGCCTATTAGCACCTGTTTGACCATTATTTTAAAAAATCGGTGAGCGTCATTTTTCGTTGATGTCTATGATAGTTATCACAAAAATATGGTTAATTTTTATCTATATTTATAGAAATGATATTTATATAGAACTTTGTACGGTGAATCTCCACAATACGTGGAATATACCGAAATTTTTCGGTAAGTTTTCGAGACAATTTTTTTTTTTCAAACGAAACACTAATTATTTGATTTAATGTATATAAAATGGATTCGAATTACACAACATCAACAATTGAAGTATCAATTCCATCAATTTGATTGGTTCTAATCAACTCCTAGGTTTTCGTTAGTGCCTATTTCGCTATTATTCAAAAAAATTGGTAAGGGTTGGCTTCCGTTGATCCCCATGACATTTATCAAGAAAAAGTTCGTTGAATTTTTATTTATCTTTACAGAGATGATATACATATGAAACTTTGTATATTGGATCTCCACAACATGAGGAACATATAGAAAATTTTCGGCAATATTTGAAAACAATTTTTCCCAAAAAAAATACAATTATTTGACTTAATGTATATAAAATGGATTCGGGTTACTCAACGTCAATTTTTGAAGCATCAATTCCGATCAACTCCTTGGTGCTAATTAGAGCTTGTTTGACCATTGTTTGAAAAATTGGTGAATGTCAGCTTTCGTTGGCCCCTATGATATTTAACACGAAAAAATTTGTTGATTTTTTTTTATCTATTTTTACAGAGATAATTTTAAATAAGAAAATTTTAATTTTAAAGTTCATAAACGAGCAGTCTCAGACATTTCCCGTGATATATTTAGGAAGGAGAATTCTTGGCTTTTAGTTCAAATGAAAAGTGTTTCTATCACTAATTACTTATGATTTGAAACTTTGGAGACAAATAAAAAAATCCTGTTACATACGTCTCATTAATGAGTAAGGATATACATCTTTTGAATGACATTATGTCGATGTGATTTAATATTGTTCATGAGGATCACGGTTTTATGAAACTAGCTTATAATATAATTTTTCAAAATTTTAACTTAAATTCAGAATGAAAAGAAGAAGGTAATTAATTGAGTTTGTCTAACGCGTGCTCCTCAGACATACATTAATATAAATTAATTTTCAATTTAGTTTTAGATATAAGTTTCCTTAGGGTTCACATCATGAGTATCAATCCTTATACTATCCTCTGACTCATACATAACACGTTTTATCCATATTAATATGGACATAGGATCCTCAACATTACTTTTATTTTTATGTACTATATTTCTTTTATAATATATATTTTTTATTTTAGAATTTATCTTAAAATATATCAAATTAAAAAATAATATATAAAGTAATAAAAAAATCAAATCTATTAATATGTGACACTATGACACAAAGACACGCATTAAATGGGGTCTTAGTAATTAGGGTGTCATTTGTTCTCTTTCTCTAGCTAAGGAGATCTTATGGGGCTTTTGACACGGACACTTTCCTATTTGTTGGGCCAGCCAATCCAAGTATTAATAGTCCTCTGGTACAGGGGAGATGCTGAGTTGTCTCACACGCGCGAGTGGGAATAGATGCGGTGCGGGGCAGGTATCTGACTGGTTCATTGTATTATTATGTATATGAAGGAAGCGAGTGAGTTACACGACTGCTTCGGCTTGGTTCCCTCCACTTCCACACTTACCTTTTTTTCACTTTTAGCTTCTTCACATTCTGCTTGCTCTCAACATTTTTTTTCTTCCCAGGAAAAATGATACAGTGGAGGAAACAACTATTTATGAAGCATTATAGGAGGCAAACCTTAATTCAAATTTCATCCAAAATTGCTCTTCAGAGCTTTTAGTTTTTCTCTGGTATATAATCTCCTCTCATCTTTCACTTCTTATTTTCTACAATTCTGTTGCTTTCTTGTAATTCAATGCCTTTTCTGTCTCAATTTTTTCTTCTTGGTGTTTGCTGTTTTTTTGTTGAGCCAAGAATGTACATTTTTATCATTTCTTGAAGAAGTATTCATGAAGCTAGCTTCGAATTGTTTTAGTTGTTTTTGGTAAACCAATGTCCAAAATTTACCACTAATCGGGAGGGCACGAAAGCCACAGAATCCCAAACAGCAGCACAATACAAGCCTAACATGCATTATTAAACCACTCGAACTTAATATCTCTCACTTGTCATATGAGATGAATACCTAAGTGACGAGTCGTGGCACCGGATTACACACCCTCGTCTATTTTAGTTGGTTTAGTTGTATGCTTAGCTTTGAATTTGGTCAGTAAATAGAAATTTTGGATGTTAATGGACAAGATTAAGGACCCTTTTCAATTCCTTAAATTCAATACAAATTGTTATTGCTATGTAGTTTCCTTGATGGCTTGAATTCTGTAGAAAATGAAAGAAAGAAACAGAATCATCATTCATAAACCCTTCATTATCAAATAATTTTTTTATTCATTTGTTAATTTTTCTCTTTCAGACTCTTTGGAAGGTTAATGGAGTCCTGTGTCTGCATTGGTACTCAAGGGCCAGCTGAAGTGCAGCACTTTACCTTTCAGTATATAGCAGATCTTTTTATTGCCATTGCATATTTCTCCATACCTTTGGAGCTTATATATTTTGTTCAGAAATCTGCCTTCTTTCCATACAGATGGGTGCTAATACAGTTTGGTGCTTTTATTATTCTTTGTGGAGCAACCCATTTTATTAGTTTTTGGACTGTCTTTATGCATTCTAATATTATTGATATTGTATTGACTATAGCTAAAATGTCCACAGCAATTGTATCTTGTGCAACAGCTTTGATGCTTGTTCATATCATTCCTGATCTTTTAAGTTTGAGAACACAGGAGTTACTCTTGAGGAGTCGGGTTGATGAGCTAGATAGAGAGATGGGACTTGTTATAAAACAAGAGGAAACTGGAAGGCATGTTAAAATGTTGACTCATGAGATTAGAAGCACCCTTGATAGACAAACAATACTAAGAACTACTCTTGTTGAGCTTGGTAAAATTTTAGAACTTGAAGAATGTACTTTGTGGATGCCATCGAGACGAGGTCTAAATTTGCAACTTTCTCATACTCTTAACAATTTGGTGCCTGTTGGATCTATTGTCCCCATCAATCTTCCCTTTGTTAATGAAGTTTTCAACAGTGCTAAAGCAATTCGGGCTCCACATGCGTGCCCACTAGCAGGGATTAGATGTGCTGCTGGAAAACATGCTCCTCCAGAAGTTGTTGCTGTTCGCGTTCCTCTCCTCAATCTCTCAAATTTCGAAATCAATGACTGGCCTGAATATTCAAGAAAAGGTTTTGCACTGATGGTTTTGGTTCTTCCTGTCAACGGAGTGAGGAAATGGCATGATCATGAGCTAGAGCTTGTTGAAATTGTTGCTGGCCAGGTTTCTACAGCCACTCTATTACTTTCTAAATGCTCAGAATAAGTTATGGTTTTAGTAAAATGGGAGGTTTATCATCATTCTTGTTAACATATCCTTGTGGTGGTTGGAAGTTCCTTTGTGTTTACTTGCAATTCCCCAAAGTTTTTCCTCTTATTTCGCATGTGCTGAAAATGCAGCCCCATTCTTAATTTTGTTGATCCTATTTTTCAAAGCCGGTTAAGTTTTGTAGTTGACTTGGGAGTAAAAGCAAGTCAGATTAGTGTTTAAAAGCGCATGCCAGACAGTCTTCTTTTCCTTTTTCCTCTTTTACAATGTTTGTGATATCTCCATCTGAATTGCCCATTTGCGAATGTTATGTTTAGAACCAAAGTTTTAGTCAAACAATGATCAAAATTAGTTTTTCTCTACCTGCCAATCATTTATACTTAACAATTTGTGTAGGTTGCTGTGGCTCTTTCTCATGCTGCAATTCTTGAAGAGTCTATGAGAACACATGACCAGCTGATGGAGCAGAATATTGCTTTAGATTTAGCTCGACAGGAAGCAGAGACAGCAATCCATGCTCGTAAGGATTTCTTGGCTGTGATGAATCACGAAATGAGAACACCTGTACATGCTGTTATATCTTTGTGTTCACTGCTCTTAGAAACTGACTTAAATCCAGAACAGAGGGTTATGATAGAGACCACACTTAAGAGTGGCAATCTTGTTGCAACACTCATCAGTGATGTTTTAGATCTATCTAGACTTGAAGATGGTAGCCTTGAATTAGATATTCATACGTTCAATCTTCATGGGGTATTTGAAGAGGTTGTTGCTTTGATAAAGCCAATTGCAGCGGTGAAAAGGTTGGCTGTTAGTTTGAATTTGGCACTGGAGTTACCTGTTCATGCTCTTGGAGATGAAAAACGGCTTATGCAAATAATGTTAAACATTGTGGGGAATGCCATAAAGTTCACGAATGAGGGCTACATCGCGATTGAGGTTTCTGCTCCAAAACAACATGTTAGGGATTGGGAACTTCCTCAACTTTTTTATCCTGCTGTTAACAGTGGCCAATTTGACTTACAAGTGCAGGTTCGTGTTTACTTTATTTTACATTATGAAATATTAAGTCATCTTAGCATTCACTTTTATATTCTTTGCAGGTTAAAGACTCTGGTTGTGGTGTAATATCAGCGGAGATTCCACAACTGTTTACAAGGTTTGCTAAGTGTGGTGGCACATCAGGTCAGCAAAAAGGCAGTGCTGGTCTTGGCCTTGCATTTTGTAAAAGGTACTTCTTTGAGCTTTTGCATTCACTGGCTCCCTCTTTCTTCACTTAAGATCGTCTCCGAACTGCTCTTCCATTGAATGGTCAGTCCATGATATGTGCTACTTTTTCTTTTCAAAAGGTTTATAAACCTCATGGGAGGGCATATTTGGATTGAAAGTGAGGGAATTGGCAAGGGCACCACTGTTACTTTCATGGTTAGGCTTGGCACTTGCAGCAATCCATGTGGACAATCTACACAAACAGACACCCATGGAGCTAACCAGAGAAACAGAGATGTTTTCCAATATCAACAATTTGGTAGAGAGAATGATGGCATATATTTATCTGTTTCTCGCCATCGAAAGAGTTTTTTGAGAGAACATGTCACTATCCGAAACACGTCACTATGACGAACTCTATCATATATCTTCTAATACAACCTTCTTCGATAATTGTTATGGACCTTAGAAGCCCATTAATATTTGTACATACATTCTTAAAAATTGTCCATTTCCAATGGGAGAATTCTCTAAATACCACACTTTTTTCTTTTTGCTGAATTATCACAAAATTAATGATGCATATAATATGATTTATATCTATCAATCAATTAGAGAAGCAAAAAGATGCATACCACCCAACGAAAGTGAAATAAACTACAAGTAGCTAATAATAGGAACATTCCAAAACTCCTTTCATCTAGATATAAGTAAAATTGTTTCACAAAAAGAACATTTAAAAACAACGGCAAGCAGCCAACAAAACTAAACTGCGGAACTAGTAACCACTTTAAGATGATACACTGCAACAAATCCCTCATTCTTATAAGTTCATCCTTCACTTCTTTGATTTCTTTGAACCCCTGGAGAAAAGAAATTAAATCAGAAAAAAGAAAAAACTTAGGAGGTCGAATTTGTCAGCATAATGTGTCAATATACTCACAGAGCTGCTTGAGGGGCTGCTTGCGCTTGAGGAGCTGCTGCTGCGGCTGCAGGAGCTGGTCCCTGTGAATTTGATTTTTAAAAAAGCAAGCAATTTTGGGTCAAGAATTAGAACTGGAATGAAGAAAACCTAAAGCAGACAAGTAATTCAAATCTCGTATTGAAGACTACATGGAAATTTCCATGAGGCCTAATTACATAATAAGCATTCGGAAAAAGATTGCGTTAGGTACATCTACTGCTAGGAGGAAATATGGACTACAAACACAAGAACATATTTGGCAATATTGGCATTTTTCTTTTCCCTGTACCTTCAACTTTTAAAGTTGTGTTGAAAACCAGTTTCAGGTTCTTTCTAGTGTCATATCCACTGAGCAAAACAGAGAAATGATTTACCTGAGCATAACGTTCTTCCCTCCTTGCATGTTTTCTTTCCCTGCTTGCCTTGCTCTTTGCTCGCTTGGCTTCAAACTGATCAGACAAGGTCTTCTCTCTCGCTTTCTCAGCCTTGGACTTGTGAATGCTTTCCATCAGAACACGCTTGTTCTTGAAAACATTACCCTTTACCTTCATGTACATATCATGATACATGTGCTTGTCAATCTTCTTTGACTCTCTGTACTTCCTAAGCAAGCGCCTTAGCACCCTCATCCTCCTCATCCAAAGTACTTTTGTAGGCAATCTAGCCTCCCTGGTACCCTTACGCTTACCTGAATGGATAGAAAAAAACTTTTAACACAGCACTTTACATACACAAAAATGAGTAAACCAAGGTAACTTAACATAAAAATCTCTCTATAATACTTATTTAAGGAGAAACAAGAAGAAAACTGAACTTTTAAATAAGCCTAGCAACATTATATGAAAATGACATCAAGATCAGACATACCATAACCAGAGTGTCGCCCCTTTCTCTTTGCCTCCTTCATCCGGCGAGCACGAGATCTGGAGTGGATCTTGGTTGGCTTTCTGATAATGAAACCATCCTTAACAAGCTTTCTTATGTTTTGACCTGCATTAGAAAAGAAAACCAAATTAACTAAGGGAATGATTTTAGCCACCTGCAGGCTCAACAAAGACACAGCTCATCTGCAGCATAACAAGGGAAAAAATTACATAAGCAATATTCTTAACTGAATGAGTAACATTAGAAGCCATCCTCATACCGACTTTATAAAATCCAAACACCAACATTAATTGGTTATAAACTAAAATAAAGGTAGCCTTCAGAACCAAAAAGAATCACGCAGGTGCATTCATTATCCTAATTGATACATGTATCAGTGCACATAAAGCCGTCACCGCACCCAATATATTCATGTCTAGTGGTGTTCTTGGTGGCAAATGTTACTTCGCATAAGATAAAAAGTATATGTCTCAAGCATCCAAGGAGCAGCATAAGCTGTAAAGGGGACGAGCTACATGCAGGAAGCGAGACTATAATGAGAAACAAGACATTTACCTAGAAGTAAATCACAAAATCTCAGGACTCTGAACCTTAATGACTAAAACAAATTATTCAGCAAAACAAGGACTAAAATAAATAAGCAAACAAAGTGCACATCATACTTCGTATTATAACTATAACCTCATAATCGTAAATTAACAGAATAATGGAATAATTAACAGCATAAAAACGTTGGCCATAGACTTAATTAAATAAAATTAATAGAAATTAAACATATGGAATCTACTTAATCACCAAATAATAATACGAGGTGCAAATTAACAGGGTTATTAAAATTCACATCCGAGAGAATTTAGGTTTCTATCGGAACAGAAACAAAGCATACGCATAAATCAAACACATGATCACACATGCTAGTCGATTCGCGAAATGAAGACCACAGGAGGTACAAGTTCACAATATCAGATAATAATGTCTTTAAAAAATCGGTCATAGCAGCTATATAGACAAAAAAAACTAGAAATACAAAAATAGGAAAAAAAATATGCTCATAAAAGAAGAGAGATTTGAAGGAAAGCATAGCAAGATGAAGAACATGAACGTACGAGAATTGGCCATGGAGATTTCGTTAACTTCATTAGGATCGAGCCAGACCTTGCCCCTACCGCACTTGAGGACACTAGCGGCAAGCCGCTTCTGTAGCTTCAAAGATACCATCTCTCTCTCTCTCTCTCTCTCTCTCTCTCTCCCTCCCTCCTCTCAGCTGTCAGCAGAACTGAGAAATGTGAGAAAGGAAGAAGATGAGCCTTTTATATCATCGCCTTCATCAATCACACAAATCTACCCTAGGGTTTTGTAAGGGGCTTTATGTTTGGGCTTATTGCTCTCAAAACAGGTATACCGTGAATGGGCTTACTGCGCTCAAACACATATCCGTATGAGCTTGTCTTTCTAGTATTTTTGGGCCTCACTTTCGGCTGTTCTTTAAAATAGGCCCATCAAATATGCTTTTAAACAAAGGCCCATCATATAATAACTTTTTTTTTTCCTGAGATTTTTTAGGAAATATACTTAACCTTATTAAAATACTTTTTTTCTTTTGGAAAGATAACCTTATTAAAATACTTGTTAAATGATTCTTTTAAAACCTAATCTTAAAAGAACTGGTATTGTTTGTGTTGGCAAGAGTTGGATATCTTGATTAAAAGACTAGGGATTCAACCCTATTTAATGCAGAATTTGTTATTTTCTTATTTAATATATGATTTGATATTCGATATAATGTAATCTTCGCTTAATATGGCACATTTGGATTTAGAAACAAAACTCAATGCATTTGGAAAATAATAAGAATAGAGATGGTTAAGAATTTTACGTTCATTAATTTAAGGAATTAATGAACTTATAATAAATTTGGACAATCATTCTCCTTTCGAGGTACATTTTAGAGTGAATTAAATCCAAACTTATATTTAACATTATATTAGAGTTATGATGTTAAGCTACTCGTAAAAAATATCTCGTGAAAAAACCCATATTTTAATAGAGATATTTTCTTGATTTCGTTTGAGTGTAGTTTGGACATTCTTTGATAAATATTTGTATAGATGATAAGGGTGGTAGCTTGATGGAGAAACTCTCTTTATTTAGGTAATTTTTACTTAGTAAGCGAAGTGAGCAATTTTAAATTCAATTCATCTTCAAATACTTGTGTCGAATTTTCAACATTGTAATATAATTATAGATTTTGTGTTTCTTTTTACAAATGTTATATATATATATATATATATTTGTATAGGAAGCTAGAATAATATATTTACATAATAGTTGCAATTTTTTCCTTTTAAAAAGCATTGATCAAAACCATTATTCAATCCATTTCGATCATGTAAAAGTAAACATAAATAGCAAATATTTTATTCCTCTTACTCTTGTTCTAGTTGTTGTATTTTTCCATTTTTTGGAAGAAAAACAAAAATAAAGCAAAAATTGCGTAATAAATAAAAGCTGTGTCATACTCATATGGTAGTAGTAGGACTAGATTATTTTCCACCGGTGGTGTGGGGTGGGGTCGGGCTTGGCAGGAGTGAGTGAAGTAAATGCGCAACCTCATCTAAACTGACTGGATATGCATTCCAACGTTGTCACTTGCCAATAAATCCAACCTTATTTTCATAGGAAAAGAACGTCACAACAACAAGCCTTTCCTCATCTCTTTGCACAGCTCTAACCGTTTATTTTCCACCACCTAAACGCTCACTTTTCTGCTCCAAGCCACGTGTTTTTTTGCTCTCTATTCGCCCCCCACTAATTTTAACTTACTTTACACAACACTCTGCAAAATTTGATTCTTATTTAAATTTTATTTTAAATATTTCTATAATATCACCAAAAATATTTAAAATTTTAAATATCATTACACTAATAAGGTAATATTATAAATTTAATAATTACGACACTAAGAAAAGTATAATTTAAGAATCAAATTTAAATTATTTAATTAATATTTCTCATATGACTTATAAAATTAGTATTATGAGAGTTTAGTTTTCTACGAGAACATATTTGGACACCCACTATATATATACTACATTCATAACGGGTAATAGTTTAATAGGAAAATTATTGATATTATAAAAAAATTATGTTTGCATATTTTATAATAACTTTTAATTTTGTTTTTTAATATACATTACTGATATTTGAGTCGTTAAATAAGTATATTGACACCACAAATAACATCAATTTTAAATGATCATTAACATCTATTTTGTACATGACTTAAATTTCAATAGTAAAATAAGTATTTCAAATATTATACAATTATGCATGTTAATAACAATCTGAAACTGTTGTAAAATATGATATTGTTAGCATTTTTCAAAGAAATATTTTGTCATATATATAAAGATGAAAAAAAATTATGAATAAAAACAAATTATTATTTTCTCTAATTTATATAATAAAATCACTTTTTTGTTGGGTCAAATCATTGTTAAATTAAATTAATTTTACTGTAAATATTGTTAAACCTTCAAGTCTACTATACAGGACGAAATAAGATCATGGCATATAGTGAAGGGTGATGATAAGTGTGTAGAAAAAGATGATATATACACTCTTGTCATCAACTTTAGACTTTATAATCCCAACAAGTCCTCATGCAAAGCATGTAAGCATCATCTGTGCGTTACTCATTTACTCCTTCCGCGTTTTAACACTTTTTTTTTTAATATTTATTAATTCTTGAGAAATTAAATGTAAAATTTAAATTATTTTTTAAATATTTAAATTTAAAACTTCTCACTTAACAAATGAAGTATAGATATTTAAGTGAAAAAAATTGTAACATTATTGGACCATAAATCTTTTGTCCGTGTACTAACACTTTTGTCTTTGGGTTCGTCACCTCACTCCCTATATAAATGAATATATTCTCTCATCTTTATCTTCTCAATCAAAAGTTCCAAACATGAGTCGGTTTTGGGCATCTTTCTTTCAAATTATTTTCCTTTTTTTCATATTTTCTTCTGCTCAATTTGAAGAAAATTCTCACCAAAACTTCATTGTTAGAGTCCAAAATGACTTAAAACCCACAGCTTTTTCTGATGTCGAAGAATGGTACAGTTCCACCCTTCAAACCTTGAATTCTAAGCTTGAAGAAAAATCTGAAATTGGGGGAGAATTTCTCCATGTCTACAAAACTGTTTTCCATGGCTTTTCTGCAAGACTTACTCCAAAACAGGCCCAAGAACTTAAAACTAGGCCAGGGGTTCTTGCTGTATTACCAGATAGACTTCGCCAAATTCAAACTACTAGATCTCCTGAATTTCTTGGGCTCTCAATATCCTATAATGACCCAACTAGTCTATCATCTGAGTCTGATTGGGGCTCTAATGTAATAATAGGGGTATTGGACACTGGTATATGGCCCGAAAGGCCTAGTTTTCGTGACGATGGACTCGGCCCAATTCCTTCTCGTTGGAAAGGAGAGTGCACCGA
This sequence comes from Catharanthus roseus, assembly GCA_028651295.1. Taxonomy (NCBI): domain Eukaryota; kingdom Viridiplantae; phylum Streptophyta; class Magnoliopsida; order Gentianales; family Apocynaceae; genus Catharanthus; species Catharanthus roseus. The sequence continues at coordinate 2,509,173 of JAPQWS010000087.1, forward strand.
AGGGGAAAAATTCTTCAAATCTAACTGTAACAAGAAAATAATCGGTGCTAGATACTTCATTAGAGGTTATGATGCTGCCGTGGGAGGAAGAAGTAACGCAAGCACTGACATAAAATCGGCTAGAGATTCAGACGGACATGGTACTCATACAGCATCTACGGCTGCCGGGAGAGCGGTTAATAATGCTTCCTTGTTTGGATTGGCTAGAGGTGTTGCGGTGGGGATTGCGCCTAAAGCACGTATTGCTGCATATAAGATTTGTTGGAGAAGAGGTTGTATGGATTCTGATATACTTGCTGCATTAGATAAGGCCGTTGAAGATGGCGTTGATATAATTTCTATCTCTGTCGGTGGAGGTCCTGTTACGTACAATCTTGATCCGATTGCAATTGGGTCATTTGCAGCTATGGAAAGAGGTATATTGATTTCTGCTTCTGCTGGAAACGATGGTCCAATGGCAATGACGGTTACAAATGTTGCACCGTGGATTACTAGTGTCGGTGCTAGTACAATTGATCGGAAATTTCCTGCTGATTTGGTGTTGGAAGATGGACGAGTATTAATAGGTTCATCGCTATACCATGGCCACCGTTTACAAGAAAGGACATATTATCCACTAATATATGCAGGAAATGCTTCGGCAAATATAAGCCATGGTGTTGGTCCGATTGGAATCTTCTCTGCTCGAGGAACTTGCATGACTGACTCGTTAAGGAAAGAAGCGGTGGAAGGAAAGATTGTGGTTTGTGATCGAGGTGGCAGTTCACGTGTTGCGAAAGGAGAAGTGGTGCAAAAGGCAGGTGGAGTTGGCGTCGTTGTTGCAAATGTGGCACCACAAGGTGAAGGATTAGTCGCTGATTCACATATTATTCCTGGACTCTCCATCACTGAATCAGCTGCTAATGTTGTTCGAGCATACATAAATTCAAACAAAAATCCCCAAGCAAGAATGATTTTTCGAGGAACTGTGGTTGGCACTAAACCGGCGCCGATAGTTGCAGCATTTTCAGCAAGAGGACCAAATCCAGAAACGCCTTTTGTTTTGAAGCCAGATATCATAGCACCAGGTGTAAATATTTTAGCAGCATGGCCTGAAAACGTGGCACCAACTGAGTTGACCAATGACACAAGGCGCACCGAGTTTAATATAGCTTCTGGTACATCTATGTCATGCCCACACATCTCAGGGATAGCTGCCCTCTTAAAAGGTGCTCATCCTGATTGGTCACCGGCAATGATCCGTTCAGCTCTAATGACAACGACATATACGTATGATCTCGAAGGTAAGCCATTAAAAGATGAAAAATCGTACAACGATTCGTCAATTTGGGCTATGGGAGCTGGACATGTTAATCCTGAGAAAGCACAAGATCCTGGTCTCGTTTACGATATATCTGTCGACGATTACATCAACTTTTTGTGTGCGTCTAATTACAGTCGCCAAGCGATAAGACAGATTGTTCGGAGGCCAAGCAAGTGTACAGGAAAAAACAAGAAGCAGTGGAATTTGAATTATCCAGCAATAGTCGTTGTATTTGACAAATCCGACACACTGAAGTTTGAGGTAGACGTGACGAGGACGGTAACGAACGTCGGAGAAGGTACGTCTAGTTACAGTGCGAAGATAATCAATCCTAACGGCGCAACGATTAGTGTAATTCCATCAAAAATAGAATTTAACGGAAAAGGAGAGAAAAAGAGTTATGTGGTTAACATCAAAGGTGATCAAAAGATTGGAGTGAGTCCGGGAAACCCATTAACGGAATGGGGGAAATTAACTTGGACGGATGGGAAGCATGAAGTGGTTTCACCTTTAGTAGTAATGTGGCGAGATGTGTATTAAATAGTAATTCCAGTCCTAATGTTTTAAACTATCAATAACATGAATAGTGTGGCACATGTTTTAGCTAAATACCTGATATAATATTTTTGCATGTACACTTCACATTTCTTGCAGACTTGTGCTATTTCCTCAAAAAAAAAAAAAACTACACTGCAACATGTCAGTGTCGATCGTTGCTTGTTTGGATTTTTTAATTGCAACCTTAATATAAATCATCCCATGTCCGAAGCTCTATGGAGGAAGGACTAAGAGAAAAAATGAAAACATGAGGAAAAAAATGGGCTTGGCTAAATGGCAAAGTGGTAACAAGCCCAATTTAATATTGGGTAGGATTTACAACTAAGCCCATTAGCCATGATGATGATAGTTTTTCTCTAGGATTTGGGCTGTAATATAACCGGAATCTATTTTAAAGATGTTTTCTTCCTTTCTTTTTTCATTTATAAATGGACAGGGAATGTGGTTATAATTCGGAAACTCTGCCTTGTCACTTATTTCTTTTTCCTTAATGCTTATTGTATTGATCAGTCGAATTTCAATTATATAATACTATTTTTTTATACATTTGAAAGGAAAATATTATACGAACCTAATACTTTTAATCTAACAAAGGATGTTTTTATTATTGTGATACTATCTTTCCTCGAATGTATAATAAGTACAAGAGAAGGAAAATGAAAGCGATGGTTGCAGCACATCACATAAAAAATTAAGGTTCAATTTGGATTAATTTTAATTTTTGAAGAAGTCATTTCTTTTAAGGTTGGTAAAACCTGAATTATTTAAAAAGATATATAAATTTAAAAAATAAGAAAATGAAGGATTTTATTTTGAGATGCAATAAAGAAAGACACGCGAAGTACAAAATTGTACTAGCAAGGAACCCAAATGGTAAAGCAGGGGGCGTCCCAAGTGTTGCAAGAGTCTGCCGAATATTCAAGGACAAGCGGCACGGAAACCAGCGGCGCCAGCAGAATTACAAGGCCAGTAAATTGAAAGACTACCTACCCGCTTGGCATCTATTATCCCCTAGTACTAGAGCTTAATCATTTTTTTGGCTAAGATTAGTGCTTAATTAATCAAATAATCTTATTTTAGGTAATAATAATGATTAATATAATAGCATCGGTTTTCATATTTAGATTTTAGAGTAAAATGGAACAACATTGTATTTATGTATAAATTAAATATAAAAAATTGTGTTTAACTTTTTCTTCTTTGAATATAAATAAATATTGCTACAAATTTGTATTGAACTAAATGTTAACACATAATTTAAATTAAAAAAAGTGTGTTAACTTTATATTTTTTAATATAAATAGATACTGCTATAATTTTGCATTGAAAATCAACTTAATAATGAAGAGTTTGATTTAAAAAAAAAAAGATATTTTTTTAATAAATTACATTAAGTCAATTACATATTTAGTCACTAATTTGATCGCTAATTTAATCTGAACCATCTTTACTTGAACTTGATTTGAAAACACTAAAAATTTAACCTATCATCATAAGTTAGATCTCATCAAATTTAATTGATGATCTAATAAATCATGTCTTAACCGTGATAAATCTCGTAAATGAGGTTAAAATTTATGAATCGATAAAATGTAACTATTTTTCTAAATAAAAAAATAAAAAAATTAGTAGAAAAAAATATTAAAAAATGGTTGAAATTGTCTAAAATATATTTATAAGATTGTATTGGAAATATTCTGAATAAAAGAAAAAAATTAAAAAAGAAACATCTTTAACGAACATTAAATCAATATAATTTATATGCTCCATCTAATTTAGCCTCTCATTAACCAGAAATATTAAAATGGAATCCAAAACGTAAAAATGCATGAGTTGCCTTTGATGTTGAAGCCTTAAGGAGGGAAAGAAATTGCAACTACAATATTAAAAATCGAGTACATTAATCAAAGACGATTAAAACATTCTTCCGAATTCAAATTCAATCACACAAATAAAAAGATTAATACTACTACTTACATATTGCCACCTTAAAACCACTAATGAAGAAGAAAATAGCAGTTAATTACTGGCCGGACTCCTCATCGAAACTCCAGAGTTCTATAGGGCCAACGCCAATAGCGGTTTCCTGAGCAGGATTGGAAGCTGCTGCCGCCGTGGTCGATTGTCCATCCAGATAAGGTATCTGATAGAATTTCATATAGTTCTCATAGGCCATTAGCTCTTCCTTTAGCTTCTCCACTTCGTCCTCCCGCTCCGTCGCTTCAATCGGTTTGTTTTCTCTCGGATTCGCTGCCTGCTCTTCTTCTTCTTCTTCTTCTTCCTTCACCGGCAAACGGCTATAGATACCCTCGTTATCCGAAGCAGATCCAGATAACTCATCGCTAGGAGTTTGAAATCCAACCGTTGAATAATTATACGCCCCATTTCCAGCAGCAGCCTCGAGCTGGTTGAGATTAGCATAAAAGCAGCCATTGGAGGTGTTATAAGGAACACCGCTGGAATTAGCATTGAAATTGGGATAAAATTGTTGAGGAGGATGATAAGTGGATTCGAATTCCATCTCCTCGTTTGGGAAATTAACTTTGGCCTTTTTTCCTCTGATTTTGCGAGCTTCTCTATCATAAGCTCTAGCGGCTTCTTCGGCAGTACTGAAAGTTCCCAGCCAAACTCTCACGCCCTTTCTCGGATCCCGAATTTCAGCTGCCCATTTGCCCCAAGGCCGCTGCCTGATTCCCCTGTACAGATTTTTCCTCTGCCGCTTAGCACTTTTTCGAACTTGCTCACCACCTGTTTGTATAAATACCAAACAGCCAAAATTTAGATCAGATTAAAAAAAAGAACAGAATGAAGGAGATGGGAGCATATTTACTACCTGTTTCAGAGGGTTGGGATCGTTTGAGAATGGGGGCATTGTCGGCACTGGTTTTGGGCCAGAAATCTGCGGCGGCGGTAGGCCAGAGGTCCGATGAGGAAACGCCGCGATTTCCACTGCGGGGAATGAGGCCGGAGAGGATCGCACCGCCACACATAGTTTATAGTCTGTGAAGAATTTTTTGAGCTAGAAATGAATGGGAATGATAACGAATTACTTGTGATTATGGAACTGTATCAACTGGAAGGATTGAATATTGGTGGAAATACTGGTTAGAGTAGTGAGGGGTAGAAAGGGAAATTTTGGTACTACGAGAGAAGAGATAGCCGGGGAGAGGGGTTTATGTAACGGTCCTTGATTAGAGAGGAATATGGGAAATGTGGAAGGTTCCTGGCGTTTGCAATTACCTACCCCTTCATTTTGATTTTTTTTAAAGGGAAAATTTTCAAAAATGCCCATTAAATCTCAACTATATCTCTAAATTCATATATTATTTTCATATCTTTAAACTAAAATTGTATATCATAAAAAAATAGTCTGAAATCACCTTTCGGAGATTTCATGTTTACGTATGTGTATTTGTAGAGGAGCAAAATTATTCATTAAATATTTTTCTTCCATAACAAAATTGTCCACATTTTAAGGGAATTTTTTTTTTTTTTTATACGTGGTTCGAACCTAATATCTGTAGCATAGTAAATAGGGCTTCTACCACTTAATTACCACATCGGTTTCATATTATAAATTTATTTATTATTTACATAAATTACGAAAAAAACTAGCTTGTATTAATTAATAACTTTCATCTTTACCGGCTATATCTTTTTCTCTTATTTTCTCTCTCGACTCTCTCCACATGTCCAGTTTTTATCAAATATAAATATTTTAGGTTTTAAAAATAACAAATAGTTAAGTATTAATTGAATAGGATTTTTTTTTAATTTATGAAGAATAATTGTCAAAATTTATATATAACAATTTCACCTTATAATATGAAATATAAAACGTTAATTTTTAATTTATTATATTTTATCTTTTTTTAACAAAATAATTGTCACACAATTTTAGTTTTTTTTTTCTTTTGGAAACCGTCACACAATTACTAAAAGTTACATAAATAATTAAGTGTAATTAGAATATTATAAAATTCCACAAAAAATGTTTTGAAATTCTATTGAAAGTGTGTCCACTCTTTAACACTAGAACAAAATCTTGCGAGCTTTTAATTTTTTAATATGTAATTTAACTTTTTCTTGATTAGTTGAATGAATGTGGTCTAAAAGGCCGCTAACTTGTTAAGCAAGTAGGCACAACTCCACAAGTTGTATATTCCATGTTTATCCAAAAATCAAAATATATAATACTACATCCGTTTCCTAATATATAAGATTGTCTCAATTAAAAAAACTCTAAATGAATGTATTTTTTTTTAGTGAAATTTTTGCAATGTATTTGTACTATTTAATAAATTTTATCTTTTAAGGTTTTATATTCTCTTTCTATATTTTAAATTTTTATCAAAAAATAAAAGTATTTTTAGAAAAAAACTTTACAAAGAAAATAATTTTATAATATGAAACTCTAAATATAACACTTTAATATTATATTATAAATGAATATAGTATTCCGTTTTTCTTTTTTATTTTTAGAGTACTGAATTATCTAATACATTTTTTAATATAATTTTTAATATACTTTCTTTAAATTTTATATATTATAATTTATATTTTATTTTATTCTACATAATTTGTTAGTGCCAAACCTACAATGTAATAGATGGTATGTATTAAATTAAACGAGCTGGCCATTGACTTTAAGGTGTACTTGAATAGAAATTGGATTTCGAAAGAATAAAATGATTTGGGAGAAGATATAAAAGTCCAAAATTAAAATTTAAAATTTTACCCTTAATTTATTATTTTAATTTATTATTTAGAATATTCAAACTCAATTTAGATAGTTGCATAATGTAATAGTATCTTGCATGCATGTAAAACAGGAAAGAAGGTCATATGGTTGATGATTAAGACAAGAATTATTCTACATAGTATTCTCGTACTATACATAGTAAACAATTGGGGAGAAGTTGAATTTGAAACTTAAAAAGGAGGAAGATCGATGGTCAACCTTCAAAGATAGCTCCGTTTCTTATATATAATTACAACTACCACTAAAAAAAAATTATTTTTAGTTATAAGTTATACAACCTCGTTTTATATTAACGGTTACTTTAAAATATAATACAAAAATTAAATAAATAATTAAATTGTATTCATTTAAAAGAAAATAGAATAAAGTATTCTTTTATTATCGTTAATAGTTTTAATAAAAAATTTTAAATAATAATTTAATTTCAATAAAATTGAAATATATATATATATATATATAAAAGTGCCATTTTATTACTTAACTAATTTATTAAACTAGTATATATTTCTTTTTTTAAAATGTATTTAAACGAATGATAATATAAAAATGAGGTAATAATTTATAGCAGGTTGGGAAAATCTGGGAAGCACATCGTATCCTCAGAAAACAAGGGCACAAGTATGATTAACTAAGCCTAAAGTTGGCATATTTGAATGACGATGATGAAGGTCAATTTGCCGATGAGCTGGTTGGCACTTTTCGAAGGACAGTAATACAAATATACTTTTATATGGAGAGGGTCCTAATTCGACTTTAAATTCCCTTTTTTTTTTTTTTGTCTTATTAAAAATATTTTTATTACAGAATTAGTATATATTATTTTTTAAATACATTGATAACGGGATATAATCCGAGTCAAAATTTCTAACATGATAACAAAACAAGTGTTTTTACTATTAAATTATTATTTTGTTATGAATCAATATATTATTACCCCTTATAACAATTAGTTATGATCATAATTTTATGTTTAATCTTTGTTATACTACACGTTATATATAACAGTAGAATTTTCTAATACGTGCTACATTATACTTAGTATTTTGTTTGAAGATTTGTGATAACGAGATAATTCAATTAGTTAGAATTATTATTATTTCTGGTGTAAAATATAAGAAATTTTAAAGAAGTTAAAAATGGTTAAAAGTATAAGAGGTTAACACCTTTTAAATAGATTACATTTTTTCTATATATGCTTACATCTTTGTTCATTTATTAAACTCTTATTAGTTATTATCTATCTCTTTTTTTATTTACTAAGGGTATAAATTAATGTTACTTTCAATGCGCTTAATTCTTGTGCATAACTCTAAAACTCTTTATATTTATGGCCGGAGGTAGTACTATTTCCAATCAGAAATATAAATCTTTTTAGACTTATACATAATGATTAAAAGTCCTAAAAATAATATAAAATTTTAATTAGAATACTTTTATAGTATTCTTAATAAATTAGAAGAGAAATAGAAAATATAAAATAAATAAATAAAGAGATAGATAAAAATAGAAAAATATGACAAAAATTCATTAAGAAAATATAAGAAAACTTATATTTTGATCATCCTTAGTAAAATCCTTAATTATTGTAAAAATATTTATATTTTGAAATCGTAATTCACAAAAGAAAATTAGTTAGAGGCACTATTTAGTATTTATGAGACAACAAGTGTTGTTTTTATCAAATCTCATATATATATATATATATATATATAAAATAGTGGGCATTTTGAGGAGGAGAAAAGAAAAACAGCACAAAGGGGCAAAGTTTTTTCGAATAGCTAGGAAACTCGTGCGTAGTCTAATCCCACATGGTCTGCTTACAGAGGACGAGGTAATTGAAGGTACTATAAAAGGGCCGTCGGAAATCCAGTTGAAGTATACCTTTCTCGGCCTTTTGGCTAAGATCAAGTGTAGTATCTGTTCTTATCAGTTTAATATCTGATACGTGGACCATTGGTCCACACGATATTAACTCAATTTTTTTTAAGGGGAAGAGTCCATTGGGTAGCTTGCTACTCGGGTTCTTGAGCGTCGCCTTGGCTTTGCACTATTCCCTAGGCCTGGCGCACCCCACCAAATAAGTTCTAAAAATTTCTTGGGTTTGTTTGCGTCCTGATGGCAGAAGTATTTCTCAAGATAAAAATTTGATTAACATTGTTCTTTATAGCATCATTGAGATTTTAAATTAAATAAGTAGAAATTAATTAAATCTTATTACATATTTTTTCTTTATGTGCGTTTATAATTTTCTGTTTGTCCTTTTAAGATATATTTTCTTTTGGAAATAATAAATATCACTCATGAATGAATATGTAAAGATGGCATGAAACTTTCATTTTCGATCGATTTTAAGATAAGAAAACTCTTAAATTTTTTTCGCGACTTGACTGAGTTTCGCCCAATCTAGCAAATTTGTTGAACTAATTTCGCCAGGTCGGCGAAACTCATGGAGAATTTCGCCCATCTGAGTGAAACTCAGTCCAATCGGATTTTTTTTTAAAATTCTTTTAGATGTTAAATGTTATTTTTATATTTTTTCTAATTATTTATTTAATATAAAATGTGTTATTAATTTATTTTGTATTATGTTTTAACGTAACATGCTGACGTAGTTCCGAATACATTTGAACAATTTTTAGAATCAGAAGAATACGTGGATCACATGTATTTATTCGCAACAAATCAAAATTTTAATTCGAAAGTAGAGTTGATGGAATTGGCAAAATAAATAGCGATAGAAGTGAACACATATTTGATTGTCACTCGCTATTTGAGATTAAGAACATTCGAGCGTTAACCGTACGTTATATTGGCTTGCGAGCGTGGATGTGCAAATAAATCAAGAACGAAGCCGATGGTTCATGATGAAGAAGAAGTTCTCACAAAAGGCGGGATCCTTATGAGATTAAAAAGTGTGGTTGTCCCTTTAACTTAAAACACATGTAAATGACCACGAGTGAAATTGGTAATTATTTGTATATGATGGGAGGCACAACCATGCAATGTGTTTATAATCACAGTCACGCTCAAGCTGCAAGACTAACGGAGGAGCAACTGATACAGATTGAGCAATTTATGAAGAGTCATGTGCCACCACGTGATATGTTACGATTTTTCCGAGAACAATGTGGGTTGTGCCGTGAGGTATGTCGCATTACTTTTAATAGATTATTATAATATTTTTAAAAAAGTGGCTCTAGTTTACAGTCAGATGAATGAACCCCCAGGAACTCATATGCGAGTTGGTTTGATTTGTGTTTAGTGTTTAATAATATGATTTATATGATTTATGTAGTGCACAGAAATTTTACAACGTCTTTGCCAAGATGAAGAAGAAAATAATGCAGGGGCGAAACACGATAGAAGAAGTTCTTTGTTTAAATGCTCAACGGGGTTATACGGTATTCTATAGAAACTGTGACGATAGCAACGTACTTAGTGATATTATTGTTGCACACTCGATATCAATTCAAATGATGAGAACGTGACTACATGTACTAATAATGGATACGACGTATAAAACAAACAAGTAAGTTTTTTATATACATTCTATTAAGTGTAACTTTGGATATTAAATGTATGTTGATTGTTTAAGTTTTAATAATAGTAGGATTATCTTAAAGGAATTGTGATCGTTTAATTAATTTTAATTATGTATTAATGATGAATTAGTTAATTTTTTATTAATTTATATTGAGGTAATTTTAATATGTTAGTATAAAGTATCTGAATTTATACTTCAAGTTATGTTCAAATTAAATTTTTTAGAGAAGATTGTATTTTTTCATATATATAACTATTTTAAAAATTGTTATTATTTGATTAATATTTAAATGAATAAGTCCATATTAATTTGTTTTTCTTTAAGTTTATTAATTTATGGTTTAGGGTTTAAATTTAACTTTATGATGTAAAGTTTGTAAATATCCGAAACTAATAGGATTATCTTAAAAGAATCGTGATCAATTAATTAATATTTTTAATTAACATTAATGATGTAATTAATTTTTTTATTAATTTATGTTTAAGTAATTTTAATATCTTAGCATAAAGTATCTGAATTTATGTCATAGTTTATGTTTAGTTTAGTTTTTTTTAAGGTTGAGTGTTTTTTCATATATAAAACTATTTGATTAATATTTAAATGAATTATGTCATATGCATTTGTTTTTCTTTAAGTTTAATTATTTTATTGCATATAGGGTTAGGGTTTACGGGTATTATGTACAGTTTTTAAATATCTTATTTGTCCTCCATATTTTAAAGAATGTACAATATGCCACCATTGGAGGCTAACGAGATGACTCTAACTAGTAAGAACTTCACTGTAGCAACTGCATTCAGATGGAATGAGTAAGCTACGACATATAGATGGGTTCTGCAACAGATTTGTTAGCCCTAAGGGCATTATTGTATATGTTTTCGATTATGATTAACATATGTTTGTGTGATGAGTATACCTTAGTCTCTATAGAACAAAAGAAGCATTTTTGGAGATTCAAGGCTACACTATATAAGAAGTAAAAGATCTTGGAATTAAAACATAATGAAGAAGGAAAGATCAAGCCATTCCAAGATCAAGGCATTGAAGACCTTGAAGACTTATGTCTTAGTTAGGGATATGCTAAGATATTTTGTAAAACTCCCTAACTCTCATCTTTGTTTGTTGATCAAGTGTGAAGCTTCTTGGATGAATTTCTTTTTATAAACTATTCTTGAAAATCCAAGTATTCTTGATAGAGCTTTTTATGCCTTCAAAAGTTTTTTTATCTCTAAAAGAGTATCAAGAATACATATTTTGAAATGTGAAGGAAAGTTCTTTTTGTTTAAGGAAAACTGGCTTTTAAGTCATGCTGAAAAAAAGGGTCATCCGATTTTTAAATTGGTCATCCGATTTTGTCATTCGATTTTTAAAATCGGACGTCCTATTTTAAAATCGGTCGTCCAATTTTTCTAGTTTTAGAAAAATAGGTCGCCGATTTTTAAGAGGGATCATCCGATTTTTATAGGATGGGTCCGAATCTTTCTGTTTCAAAAACCGGTCGTCCGGTTTTAGTGTTTTACTGCAAAAATATTACCGTTACACAGTGTAACGGCTACTTTCTTCTCCTTCATATATATATTGACTTTGATCAGCTGCAAAATGAATGGAGGTTAAATTGAAACTTGATTGAGATTATTTTAGAACATTTAAAGGGCTCTAAAAGTACATTCTTTCAAAGATCTTCATCTCATACATACAAATAGAAAAATCTTTTTGGAGCTTCATTGTTGATCATCCAACAAAGAAGAAGTAAAGAGGTGCTTGTAGAAGTATTCCATTGAGTTGTATCTTCCTCTTCTCAAGCTCATTTGGTAACATTGTTCCTTACTCTTCTTATTCTTTTACTGTGATCAAAGGTTTGTGGAAAACCCTTTGGGTGATCCTTTGATAAATTCGTTGTATTGTTTTGTTGTGTAAACTTAGAGGTTTTTGTGTAAAACCCTTGGAGGGTGATCCTCATTGTGTTGTTGTGTAACCAACTTTGAAGATAGTGGATTTGTGAAATCCTTAGGTTGAGTCTCAAGGTAGTGGATGTAGCTCTTTGAGAGAGTGAACCATTATAAATTGTTGTGCATGTTCTTTAAAGTTTAATTCTATGCTCATTTCTTGATTGCCAAAACCATAAGATTTTGTTTGGTGTGGATTCTTATCAAAAAGATATTTAGAATTCTTTCACAAACAAATTGGAGGTTTATCTTTCTAATCACACAAAAGATTTTTTAAAATTAGCCAAAACCTTATTCACCCCCCTCTAAGGTTTTTCAAGATTAAGCATCTATATTTTCATCAGCTGTGCAATAGGCAATGCGTAAGATGTTAATGCACATGAATCGTGCGTGATTATTACGGACAGGAAAAGTGATTTAATGCCTGTGATCGAAGATGTGTTCAGTATATCATACCATATGCTATGTAGAAGGCACATCGATCAAAACGTGTTGACAAAATTAACTGAGATGATAAAAGATGAAGGATCACATCACGGTTCACAAATAGCGCATGTCACAAATTGTTGAATGAAATCGATGAGGTGGAGTACTTAAAAAAATTAGATAATTTGAAGATAAAGTAGCATAAAAGGTCATATTTCTTACATTATTTATTTAATACTTGGTTGAATCCCTTTACTCATAAATTCGTCAGAGTTTGGATAAGTAAAATATTGCATTTCGGGATAGAGACCACCAACCGAGTTGAGAGTGAACATTCAATCTTGAAGCTATGACTTTCAACATGTCATGGTGATTTGGACACAATATTCCTTAATATCGACTCTGTTATTGAAGGTCAAATTGTTGAGATTAAGAGCTCATTGGAGTATTCAAGGCTTAAAGAGAAGTATAATGCCAAGAGTAATCCGATATTGAAAAATATAAGCAATAACATTAGTCATTTGACATTGAAGAAGATGTGGTTGAGATAAAAGAGAACTCCAGAGATCATTGATGATCCGAAAAATAAGTGCAGATACTATTTGAGGACATCACACGGCCTCCCATGTTTATTTGAGTTAATTACACGGTTCTAACACTTTCTCTCGATTCATTTGGATGATATTTCGACTTTCTGGAAGACATTAGAAATTGGGGGTGACCATCCTTGTTCTCAAGAGAAGGACATGGATCCTGAGATTCGTGATCTTACCTTTCTCTAAGATCAGATAAGTACAGGACCCATCTCAAAACTTAGGAAATGCGTCGACTTGCTAAAGGAGTTTTAAGTCCGGTTTTGCCTTCAGATCCTGGTATGACATTGACATCTGCTCCTTAGGTTACAACCACGAAAGGATGACGCAAGACTGACTCAACAAAAATGGACAAGTCGCATTGCTCATAGAAAGATAAAGAAGTCAAGCAGGTTTGGTTCGGGGTTCGGATAAGGATTTGGTTCGGGTTCCCGTCAGAAAGGCAGACCGTAATGAACTTCTAGGGATAGAGGTAGAGGGCGTAGTAGTGGACGAAGAAATTTATCATCACCAGACTCCGTAATAGATCCATCTACTAGTTCTACATTCCCTTTCTCTGATGCTTTCCCATATTTTGTTTATCCTTTCATTGAGAATTAGAAGAACGTGGAAGATGATGGAAATTGTGGGTATAGCGTTGTAGCGTACTTTGCGAACAGATATGAAAATCAATGGTCTGAAGTCCGTTGGCGAATGTGTTTTGAATTGGAACATATGATTCATTATTTGGATCAACGGAACGTTATTTTGAACTCATACATAGGACATAGTGGTAGGAAGGACTTGCCCATCTAGAACATTGATTGGATACACCTGATTCTCTTTATGTCATTGCAAATGCATTCAATTTGCATGTGGTCTTAATACGGATAGGGTCCACGATTGTATTGCCTTTGTACTCGCAGATGGATCGTACTGGATGTATGATATTTATCGGTCACTTAGCAGAACACTAACATTTTATTGTGGTGAGTGTATATTTATTTTCTCATGTTCTTCTTTATTGATTATACACCTGAATAGAGACTAATATTATATTTTTATTGAGTTATGCAGCTACATATGCGGGATGGATGTCCGTTGCCCCTTTATACATGCAATGGCAATATCATTGTTGTAACATCCCCTCTAAGTACCTCAAAATTAACGTAAGTTGCAAAGGGTCAAAACAAAAGTTTCGAGTGTTATTTTATAAAGAATACAAAGTTTTGGGGTCCTTTAGTAATTCTTAAAAAAATTGAGGAATAATTTTTTGTTGAAAACTTGTTTGGGAATATTTTAGTTAGAGATTGAGATTTACGCTTTAAGTTGGAGTTTGAGATTTTAAGTTTAATATGAGTTTTAAGTTATTTTTAAGGTTTTGAGCCAACATGAAAATCTAAAAATTTGGAGGACTTTAATTCAATTGTGAAAACTAGTGGTGCCAAGTGGGTTGGTGATTTGTGGACACATGGCAAGTGCCATATATTTTGACCACATATGCCCAAGCCATGCATACATGGCTATATATAGGAGGTGAAGTGAAGGTAAATTTCTCATCTCTCTCTCTCTCTCTCTCTCTCTCTCTCTCTCTCTCTCTCAAGGTAATATATTTTTTATTTATTTGTTTCTTTTTAAATTAAAAGTAGATTTTTATTTTATTTTTATTAGGATTACATTTTCTAAAATAAATAACAGTAAAATTTAATAGTTTTGGTGAACCCTGGGTCATCACGGGGTAATGTTTATATTTCTATGGTGATATTTGATTAAGTTTGGAATGCAATTATTTGTAGGTTTGACTTGATTCGCAGCTTAAAGTGAGTTCACCAATCTTTTTTCTTTTACAAGAAAATTTAATTATTTTCTTGAAAGCATATTTGTCTGTTATTGGTTCTTGATAAAATTTATGAAATATCAACCGATGGTGTATTACAGGTTATGTTAAAAGTGGTCTACATTTAAATGTTTACTATTTCCCTTTTAAGACATAATCTTGCTAATAACTTAAGGGAAGGTTTTCAATATACTCTTATAAGAAATTTGTTTAAATCCTATAACCTAATGAGACTATTTTTGTGACTAATCTTATAATAATATTCTTTAAGAATATACCTACATTGTTTAAATTATTTGTATATCATCATGATTTTAATTCTTACTTTCTTAAGAAACATTTTCACTATAATTTGGTTTATATATATTATCATTAAAATTATTTGGAGGAATTATCTTAAAAGTATTTATTATTTCTTTCTTAAAATAATATTTAAAATATATTTAAAATATTCTTATAAGACTTTGAGATATGTTAAATTATTAAAATATTTTTAAATTATTTTGGAATTATTCTTAAGAGTATTCTTATATTATTTTGAGTTTACTCTAGCATGAGCTAACAGATTTCTAAGAAATATTTTTACCATGACTAAAATATTCATATATTATGATTTCAAAAAATTTTACTATTTCTTTTTAAGGAATATTCCTCAATGGTTTTATTCATATATTACTATAATTTTTGGGAAGTATTTAATAATTCCTTTTAAGAAATAAATTATCGTGATTTTTGAAAAACAAATTAGCATAACTTATTTTATCACCTGTAATATGTTCTGCTTAAAGATCATATACACATACTTTCGTTGTGTACATGATTTTGAAAATATTTGAGAAACACAAATGTTTCTATGAGGATTTATAAAGATATGATTGTTACATTTGTAATGTTTACAAGTTTTACGGTTTTTGCCTGGCGGATAGGGATTTTCAATATATAAAAAAGATTGTAGCTGAGAGATGGCCTATGATTTTATAGAAATCAAATAAAACTCTAGTTCGGCAGAAGGAGCTTTGTATATATATTTTTGATCAATATGTCGAGAGGATTGCACTTTGTGTTGCTAGTCCCCAGGCATCTCCTGAACAACATGCTTGGTAGGTGTACTCTTGATCTGGATCCAATTGACAGGGAGGGTAGTACCATAGGAGGGTTGGTCCCAATACATACGTTTGACTACATATCATACTTTGCAGTGGGACTACTTTCTAGTAGGTTGAGTTAGGAGGGCTCACCAGCTAGGGTAGTATAGGGAGGCCTGGTAGGTACCCCAGAGCTCGTTAGTTGCTTTGTTTGTAAATGGTATGTACGGTGATTTATGAAATCGAACGTTCGTCTAGTGTTGATAAATTCCATTTTTAGTACAAATAAACACCTTAAGTTTTAATTATTAGCCCTTAAAAATATTTTATTTATTTACTAAACATAATTATTATATTTAATTTATTTTATTTTTGTGATAAAGGAAAAAAACCCATTAAATGATACAACCCATTAAAGATTGGAATTGGGCTACCACAAAAGATAGAAAAAAAAGAAGAAATTGAAGAGGATAAAGAATCACAATAGAAAGAGGAAAATGAATTATAATAGGAAGAGGAGAAAGAAAGGAGCAGCAGCTTTAAAAGGAGCTGCTGAAGCAACTAAGAAGGGGTCGACAAAACGCGACCGTGACTTCAATATACCTTGCTCCTGCATATTAAAAAAATAATTTAATATAAATATTAAATAATAATATTAAAAATAAATGCATAATTGAGCAATAATTAATTCATAAATTTACCTGTCCGTGCCATATAGAACCAGCAACATAACCGATGTACGAAGGGATAAGCTCAGGATCCAGCGGACCTCCCTCAGCTTGTTCTGTCTGCTCCCAACCTGCATGTTTCGTTTTTTTCTCTTTGAAGGCATCATAGGAGGAACATTCTTCTCAGGTGTTTTTGGTCGAGACCCAGCGAACTTACTCATCATTGATCTGAAACTACCTGTCAACCCTTTACCTTTTCCTGGTCTGGGCCTGACATCGAATGACGACTTAGGGGCCACAGACACAGGCTCGTCCTTATCGCCATCATTGACACTCTCAGTAGGGCCAACATCATCATCCTCTCCCCCAACTCGAATATCCTCTCGGTCGATGTAGAGGGAACCAACCATGTCACGCTTCTCTGACCGGCCCCTACCACCCTCTAACTCTACATCACCAGTATCCCTCTCTAAACAAGGTGAAGATGAGGGAATATCATAATCAGTGGCAGTATAATCAGCTGTGCTATAAGATGAGTCGACCAAGACTCCTGACATAAGCTGCTCTAAAAAAGAAGCACCTGACTGCACCCATAGACTACTAATCTCCTTTAATGGTATATGATGTTTAGCTCTATACAGTACATGATCCTGACTGGACATATGGGGAGGTACAGAAGAACCAGGTGCATACGGGTTATATAATGTAAATGGTGGATGAGATGGTGACTGAGGAGATCCATATATCTCATAGGATATCGGAATGTATGGATAGTGTGATAGGCGAGGAGAACGAGACCTACTCGGTATATGAGGTGGTTGGGTGGAAGACCCTGATGCACCAGGGTCATAATATATCCCAGGTCTAGGTAGAGCAGAAGTATACAGGATGTCAGATGTATTGCGACTACCCCTAACACCACGAGATGAAGCAGTGACTGTATGCTCTTGAACTCGACCGGTACTGTCTATCACAGGATCAAGATCATCATCTTCCCTATATGTTCCGGGCCGAACCATCTAAACAAATTTTCAAAGATAATCATAAATAATTAACATATAATTGCCTAATTAATGTTTTGTACTATTTAAATATGTTTACATGGTACATGTAACAAATTGTCTTTATTGTATTATTTAACTTTGTTATTTATAATTTTCTATTATTTAAATTATATTTTTTAATTACGTAATTTATATATTTTTTAAATAATTGTATTATTTCTTTTGTATTATTATATTATTTTATTATTTTTTAATAAGGTTATTATTTCATTTATATTACTTTATTATTTATTATTATTATTAATAAGGAATAAACCACTTTGTATATATATTTTATTTTGAATCAATATTGACTTCTTTCTTTATAATTTTTATTATTTAAATTATATTTTTTAAGTATGTAATTTATATTACTTATTATTTATTTTTTAAATAATTATATTATTTCTTTTGTATTATTATATTATTTTATTATTTTTAATACGTCAGTATTAATAACGGAAATAATAGTTATTACGTTAATAGTGTAATTATTTATTATTAAAATTACTCTTTTAAAGGGGTTGGATCCTATTCTTGAAATTATTATCATTATTCTTTATGTATTATTAATTATTATTAATTCAAATAATTGTTTTAAATTATTATTATTCACAATATTATTTAAATATCAATATTTAAAATATTATTTTGTTAAAGTCATTCATTAATCTTTTAAAATTAAGTACTTCATACTTCTTTTATTAAATAATGTCTATTATTATATCAATTTATTATTTACTATGCAATAAATTAACCAAAATAATAATCTACCATCACCATTTCTTTTCTAAATCATGAACTTAATAAATAAATTTAATTAACCTAAACATATAAATAAATTTGCTAACACTTATACTAACAAAATAATTAACGCACATTTAAAGTCAAATTATTCATGTAAACATACTTCATAATCATATTAAATAAATAATTATCAAATAAATCATTTAAACAACTAATTACATGTATTCTATATAAACAAAATTAAATAACATTTCAAATAAACATGAAATTAAACATTTGTAAACACTAAATTAAATAACATAACATAACAAATAAACATAATCATAATGTTAAATGTTTATAAACACAAAATTAAATAACATAAACAAATAAAAAGAAAATAAAAAAATTTTGAAAATTTCAGAAAATAATCGCTAGACCAGGTGTTCAATTGAAGAGCCTTTCGCTGGACTAGGCGGTCAAGACCAGATAATTTCGCCCGATTGAGCGACACTCGCCAGAAACTTTCACCGGTCTGGGCGAAGTTCAAGCAAAACTGGTAGAAATTCAAAAAAAAAAAAGAAGGCAGATTTTTTTTTTTTCTAATATGATGCATATTTTTAAATTTTAAACTAATAAAATTGTAAATAAATGAGTATAGACCGAAGTACTTAACATTTTTTTTTCAACCGTCAGATCTTTCTAAATTTGAGATTGAAATTTAAACTTTAGAGAGAAGGAAGATGATTTGTTGGTAGTGAGAGAAAGTTGAGTGAGAAATGAAATTTTTTGAATTTTTTTGTGCTATCTTTATAAATTCACGAATTATATTTATTATCCCCTTTCTTTTTCGACATTTGTAACTAACAAAAGTTCAAAATTCAAAATAGTTGAATATATTATAAAAAAATTACATATAAAAATTTTATATTCATGAAGAAACTTTTCTTCCAAAGAAAAAAATAATCATTTTAATCTTTAAAATTTAGACTCATTTTATGGCGTGGTTCCATATATGCTCCTGGGGACCATGGTTGATGAATGGAACCGTGAATAAGGAATGTTTTAATTTGTATTTTGTAATTTTCAAGTATTATAATACTATAGGACCAAATAATGAAATTAACTTAACTTTAAAAACAAAGAAACTCCAACTAAAAGAAAATCAAAGAAACTATTTTAAAAAGAAAAGTCTAGAAAATATATATTAGAGAAATTAATAAAAAATATCCCTGACATATTTAGGTTTCCCTAATTATGAACATTATTTATTTTATTAGTTATTTTTATTTAACATCTTTTTATAATAGCAAAAAATCCCTTACATGGTAGAAATGAGTAGTTTCGAGCCACTTTTGATTATTTAACACTCACGTGAGATTTTTAATAAGAACAAAATAGTTCAACAACTAATTAAACTAAATTAGAAATTAAAAAAATAAGAGGGGGCATAATTGAAAATTTGTCAAAATATTCATATAATAATTTATACAAGTCTTAAAATATTTAAGAAATATAAAATTTTATTTATTATTTTGTTATAAGCCATTACTAAATACCGCATAATCTAATAAGAGTCATCTATTAGAGGAGAAAAAATATTCCATATAAGTTCATTCTTATTAACCTTCAAAACTGTTCATTAAGATCCATACCACATATAGTATTTGGTAAAAAAAATTATATTTTGATAATTTTTAATTGTTCTATAAAGACTTACATTTTTTATCTAGTAATTCACGGAAAGTAAAACTAGTCAGAGGAACTATTTAATTTTTGTTTGAATAAATAGTTAGAGGCACTATTTATGAGACAACAAGTTTTAAATAGTGAAGATCTTCTTTTTTCTTTTGGATACATAAATAGTGAAGGTTTTTTTAAAAAAGAAAAAAAATACATAAATGGTGAAGGTTTTAAAAGTTATAAATCTGAGAAATTAGGACAAAAGAGAGGTATTATGTCTATCCCACATGGTCTGCTTACAGAGGACGAGGAGAGTGAAGGTACTATAAAAGGGCCGTTGGAAATCCATTTGAAGCATACCTTTCTCGGCCTTTTGGCTAAGATCAAGTGTAGTATCTGTTCTTATCAGTTTAATATCTGATACGTGGACCATTGGTCCACACGATATTAACTCAATTTTTTTCAAGTGGAAGAGTCCAGTGGGTAGCTTGCTACTCGGGCTCTTGAGCGTCGCCTTGGTTTTGCACTAGCGCCTAGGCCTGGCGCACCCCACCAATTAAACTCTAAAACTTGCCTCCTGCTTCTTTTGCTTGTTGAAACGGGTCTGGGTGCGACTTGGTTCGGATTGTTTGTCAAATAGAGGATATAGATTTCTAAAATTAGAAGTGCTGGTTTTTTGTGGTCTGTCTGTTTGATTTTGCGGACGTTTAAGTGTTATTAATGTGTAATATTTTGTTTCATAATAAGATATTAGTGTAATTCTATAATTAGTGGAATATTTTTTTAAAAAATTAATTTTTAAATTGTTTTAAGATTAAAAATAATTTTATCAGTAAATAGTATTATTTATTTGTAGTTATTTTATTTTTTATTTAGAAGTTAGTATAATTTTTATAATTAGTTGAATAATTTTAAATAAAATTAATTTTTAAGGTTAAAATTAATTTTTATGAAAAAAAAAAGGCTTGAGGATCGATCCCTATGAAAATAAGTCAGACTAATTACAGACGGATATGATTTATATGAATTTTGAGTACATATTAAAAATTAGTTCAGACTGAATCGGATGCTTAAGTACAGACTAAATGCGATTTGGTACAAATCTGACCGATCCGTTTGAAAGTGATAATAGCGATGGGCTACGAAAGTGTGGTTTACTCTTCAATGTTTCTTTTGGCCCATGAACTTTGTACTTTTTCAGATTATAAAATCTTGTGGGATTTTGTTAAACCGAAAATTATTATATCTATCAATAATTTATATTTTTCGTAAGTTAACTATGGACTTCTATTTCAATTGATTATACTCATAAACTTTTTTTTAATTAACCATTTTGACAATTATGCTTTAAATGGAGAAATTGGACTATTTTCAGCCCATTCAAATACATACTTATAATTTACTTAAATTATAAAATTATCGAAAATGACAGAAAAAGGTTGATGTGCATAAATAGTTAAAAAAATTATGATTAATTTAAAAAAAATTATTTATGAATATATTTATGATAATTCTCTTTCTTGATAAATATACTTTCTCCTTATTTGTAAAAGTATTTTATAAGATAACTTATCTTTAATTGCTCCAATAAATTAGATTAACATTGAGTTTTATAGCATAACTCGTGAAATTGATCGCATTTCTTCCAAAATATCATTCTATTACGGGTGAAGTCCTATATGAGTGCTAAGAATTAAAACTTTTTATAATGAAAATAATTTTTGCATTATGTAGGATGCCAATTCATTTAATAAATTTCTTTTTTAATGTTATAATACATGATGTTAGTCTTCTTTTTATCTTTTAAATAATCCATAATATTCAAAATAAATGCCCCAACTAATCTGAACAAGTCTTATGTATTGCTAGCTAGCAAAATCTGACACTTATACAAAATCTTAGATTGCAAGAAGAATTCGTTGATGATCATTATATTGTAAGATAATGCCGTGGTTGCCATCTAGTCGCTTGCTACTTAGCTGACGTGCAACCAAGTAATGCACAATATTCCTCAAATCTTGTGGAGAAAACGGAACATAGGCATGTCGACAATCTCGTATAGGCAGAAATAATTATCTCTTATAAGATTTGAGTAATCCTCTTATTTTAAAGTATTTTTTAGAATGAATTAAGTTGAAGTTAATATTTTAACACGATATCAGAACTACTTATTAAATATTCCGTATTGAGCCATTTAAACGAATATCCAGTCTTGCAAACTTCATGTCTCTCGTCCTACCTATAAAATGATGACCTTGGAAATTCGACTCAACCATCAACCCAAAGCTCCAAATTATCATTTCTTCTTCCTTATTAATCGTCTAATTTGTCATTTCAGTACTGCTTTTAGGACTCTACAGAAATGGATTTGATTTCCAAGTTATCATTTCTTCTTCTATTGTCACTTGTTGCTCTTGCTTCTGCAGCTGGTTATGGTAATGAAAATGCCCCAAAACCGAAGCTCCCCACACCATATTACCATCATCCTTTTACGCCAAAAGAATTAGCTGAACCCTTCACCATTGCTGTCCAAGGCATTGTTTATTGTAAATCAGGCCCTAAACTCACCCCTCTCGAAGGTAATTTTATTCTCATATAAACCTAATTTAGATCAATTTAGGTCACACTATCGTGGCTTAAAATATTTGTTTTTAGTTTATTTTAAGTTATAAATTATTTTTAAATTTTTCTCAATTATTCATTACATTTGTTTTTAATTTTATAGTTTGTGATTATATTTGAGAAGTCGAAAATAGTTCATTTATAGATTTCAAGAAAAAAATAGTCCACATCTATAAAAAGATAAAATTAAAGTCCATGATTATAAATTAAAGGTATAAAATAGTTTATGGTTAGAAAAAAAATAAAATAAAAGTTAATAATTATTAAAAGAAAAGTTAAAATAGTTCATAATTATTTATAATTAATTTTATTTTTAAAAAAAAATGTAAAAAATTATTTTTGAAAAGATAGTGCTTTTCAAAATTATGTTTTCTTATTGATATTACTAACTATAAAATATTATATTTAAAATTTTTCAAGAAAAATGCTGATCAACAATTACACATTTCTCAAGTTATAACTTTTATTTCATCTTTGTGTATGAACGAACAACTTTTGTTACGATTCAGCTTAAAAAGAAAAAAATTGTTATATGTTTTATGATTCAAGCTAAAATAATTATACTCATAATCATGCAGTCATTAAAATAAAGGTATGTACGAAAAATATAATAAGCATAAAGATGACTTAATTTTAATAAACTTTTATCGTAACTTGTACATGATTATTCTAGTACGATTTTTCTAAATAACATATAATTTGTTAAAATCAGTTGTTAAAAAATGATACTTAATTATCAAAAGATAAATAAAAATTTATGGATAATTAAAAAAAAAAAAAGTAAATTGTTGATGAACATTGATTAATGCTGAATTACTTGTATTTTATTTTTTTGCATATCAATGTTAATGTTGTGTACATGAATTTGTATGAACTCAGGAGCATTGGCAAGAATAACATGTTTAGGAGTGGACAAGTACGGCTATGAATCAGCCCCTTTTTCCCTATTGAGTTGCCCAACTGATTCAAAGGGTTATTTTCATGCTAATTTTTCAATTTACCAATTCAAAGACGCAGTAAAAATCACTGAATGCAAAGCATTTCTTGAAAGTTCACCTTTACAGAGCTGTAATTGTCCCACTGATGAGAACTATGGTAAAACTGGGGCCACTCTTTCTTCTTACCGTTTCATTGCTGATAAAAAGACCAAATTGTACTCTGTTAAACCTTTTGTTTACACTCAGTCTAAGCCAATCTCAGAACACCCCAAGGGCTACTGAAGTAATCACAGAAATTCACCATTCATGGAATTTGGAATTCTCGATTTGTTCAACAATTGATTTTGTAATTTCTTTTTTGTAATCCTTCTCTCTCTCTCTCTCTCTCTCTCTCTCTCTCTCTCTCTCTCTTCTTTTAATGGTTCTTTGATATAACTTTGTTGTATTTTTTATGAGTATATACAAGTTTTCTTGTTTGAATCTATGTCTCTTGAGATTTGTTCTAAAAAATACCACATGTTTTTTCAATTTAGAACCAATTTTTCCCATCATTTTATATCACTTAATTTTTTATGAATATTTAAAAATGTCAAAATGCAATTGTTTAGACGGAACTCATTTTGTGATTGAGTTACAATATAGTTTGTTCATGAATATATGAAAATGTAGTTCTTGCCAATATCTTTAGACATAGATCAATACATCATCTTGTAAATTACAATATACCAAAGAATAAAAGAGGTATAAGCTATATAACACTGTCATATTTACTAATTATTAGTTCTGTCATATTTAAAAGTATCCTCTATATATATATATATATATATATAAGTCTTTCATATTTTGATTGTATTATTCTATCGTAATTCTATGGTAATGCTATACATAGTTTATCCTTTAATAAATAGACTACATATAATCACATAATATTATTCACTCAAAAATACAAAAAATATCAATTTTTAATATTTTTTAACCATATTTAAAAATTAAAAAGGCATAAACAACATCAAAAAGTTATAAAATTTATGAATAACATTTGTAACTATATCTTTTTAAAAAAAAAAAAAAAAACAAATTTAGCCCTTTTATTTCCCTTGGGTTCCCCTATCTAATGCTGATTGGGGCGTCCGAGAAGTGGAGAGCCCATATAGAGCTCTGGGCGACTGAGCCCATTACGGATATTTTTGTAGGTCCATAATAAAAAATTTCTCCTTATTGGGCTGGAAGAAGGCCCATTTTCTTGAAACCCATAAGGTCATCTCAATGATGGGCATTATCGTAAAAGCCGCATCTCTTATTAATTATATTCGCAAGTCATTTCTCTCATAATAAATGTCCAAGACTGGACAGCTGAAACGTGAATTTTTTCTATGATTGGATAAATATGTGCGGGTGGCCCAACACGGACAAATCAATAATTGTTTTGATAACATTTTAAAATTTGGTATTGGGTTAAATTCACTCCAAACGATAGTTGTATAAAAAGTAATTATTTATCAAATACTAGCCATGTGCAGTTCTTAACAAAATAGTTCCATAAAACATAAAAAACGTTGATTTTTTTAACCAAATATCTTGAGAGTTATCGATTAACCGAAGGAATAAAATGATAAAATGTCCCAAATAGTAGTAAGTTGGTATGGAATATTAAACAATTCTTCAAATAATTTAAAGTTATAACCTCTTACTTGATATATTAAATAGAAGATCCTAAATAAATTAGGGGTCTAGTAGTTGTTTCTCCTACCTAACTCCTTCACTATTCCGTGGTGGTAAGTTACATACTAGGTATAGCATGTGTTCTGTGCCTTCTGAAACAAAGCAGAAAGAAAGTAGTGGTTGGGTTGGTGGCTCTTATTCACCACAACTCCGCGAGTCTACTTCATTCAGCTTTATAGCAACTCAACATATCAGAATGCAATTCACTAAAAACATTTCTTTTACAAAACTATTAAACAAACAATAAACAATGACTTTGAATTTTATGTATATGTCTATCATTTAGGCTAGAATCGTCAGTCCCATCTTCTATTTCTTTTTTATAGTAATTATAGATGAGAGGAGTAAGGATGAGAGGAGGGAGGGAACAGATTATGGAACCGCTGTTATTTATTGTTAGGTTCCTAATCTATAACTCGCGCTTCGCATGAACTCTACATATTTCTTTTAGTACCTCGCATGTCACGCGAGTTTTTTTATATTGATCTTAGCTTGTTGATCACTAATCTAACGGTCATTAACTTCCCAACAACTTTCCCCAAAAAAAATAAAAAATAATTTGTCAAATTAGACGCCCGCTTCAACCTCCGAAGAATCCCTCACAAGTAGTTCCAATTCATAATCTCCTCCTCGTTTTGTCTCTCTTTCTCTCTCATCCTTCTTAAACACCAAAACAGGACACTGACATCCTCTCAAATAGAATTACAAGCTATAATAATTCTCTCATTTTCCTCCAATTACCGTTTTACAGTATAGAAAAAAACTTTTTGATTTTTTGTCAGTAATGGAGGATCCGAAGAAATTAATCAGTAATTCTAAGGAAAACGAGAAGAAGAACAAGTTAGTAGTGAATTTGGCCAGCTGTAATGGTGGCGTCGGAGGAGTTGGAATTGTTTTCATAGGCGGAGCATTGGCTACCGCTGCTCTTGTATCAGTACTCACCGTCGGGAGGAAGCTGTTAAAATCCGGCAACGGCAACAACCGCGATCATTGTCCGTCGTCAACAGGATCCAATTCTGTTAATAATGCACCCGAAAAGTTCATCGCCGAGAATATTAGTAAGAATAAAGATGAAAGCAAAGGAGGAGTCCTGTTTTTTGTTCCAGATTCTTCTTTGGATGTGCCTCAGAACATGAGGTAATTTGCTTACTTGGATTATACTAATTTATTGCTCTTATCTTACTAAAATTAAGTCTTAGTTTATAATTTTCATAATTTCAATTGATGAACAATTTCAGCAATGGAGCGGCTGAAACAGATATTAATCCTATCTCCTGCAAAAGCTTCTTTCCGGTGATTTCTTCCACCACTACGTATACGTTTTTTGTTTTTGTTTTTTCTGAATTTACTAGCTATATTTCAACTGTTTCATTGAACTATTCGGGGGGAAAAAAAAAGTTTCATTGAACTCGAAATTGAACTGGAATGAGCTTGAAGAACTATGGTAAATGATGCAAAAAGACTAGCGAGAATTAGTTGAAAAGTAATAATTCATGAGACAGATTGCTAATATTGAATACTAATTTGAATCAGGAGGAGAAGCATATTTTGGAACCTTATAGTGGAAAAGGAGACCTGATTTGTGATGATAAAGAAATTGTCCTTAGCAGTGGTCTCCAAGGATCAGATGGCTCCGTTGTCAAGACGGAAGAATTCTCGTTTGCTGTGATTAAAGATCAAATGCTCTTTCAGAGGAGTGAAAATATGAAAGAGGATCCATATGGCGGAGAAATTGAAACAATTGGACAAGAGAAGAAAACAGAGATCCAACTGAACCTGGTGGATAATGATCAGAAGACTAAAGATGTGAATTGCAAGGAATCCGATCACAATGAAACCCTCGTATTGCAATCAAGTAAAGAGCAGGATAGTGCTTTGATTGATCATGATGAAGATAGTAACAGCAGGGGAAGTATACCATCAAAATCCATTGTGCCTGAAGGCCAAGATCTCTTGGTGCAACTGCTTCACTATTCTTCAATCTGCAAAGATAGAAAACAACAAGACGACTGTGAAGAAGGCTCTGAGGCCTTTGAAATGGTTGAAATGATAGCAGGGGCTGAAGCACTAAAAGCAGTTCATGTGGAAAAGGGTGAATTAGGTGGTAATATGATTCTGATGGAGGAAAAAGAGAAGAAATGCAATCAATATGAGGTCTGCCTGGTCACTGAAACTGCTGAACAACTGAAAACGGGTGAAATACTTGAAGCTGTTCATGGAGATCAGCATGATCACTGGCCGATTGACCAAACTATTGATCAAGACAAAAAGCTCAATGGAGATCAAGTTGATGGAGGTACTGTGACAATATCTGGAGAAGAACATATATATAACCGCCATGATGTCTTGCTGAGAGAGGAAAATGATGGAGGATTGGACGAAGACAAAGCCGTTGAACCAGTGCTAGGCAAAGATCTAATGCTTGGAAAGGAGACAGGTGGTGAGCAAGAAAATGAAACTGATGCAGCGAAGTTAGTGGATGTCATTGATCCTGCTGCATCAAGCAACGAACTACAAAAACCACAGACTGAAGAACAAGAAAATCCAACAATTGATATTCAAGAAGATCACTATGTCTCCGATGTGATAACGTCTGAGAAAGTCACAAGTGAGAATCTTTCTTTGGAAGAAGACAGTGAAATGAGGGAAGAAAATGTTCATTCCAGCGAAGCAGCTAGTGAAGATTCCGAAGACGGGGTAATCCAAAGTGATATTCATCCATTAAAGCAATCAATTGGCAACACTTTGGAGGACATTGAGGAGGCACCTGCAACAATAGAAATCAGCGACGAAGATAGCATGGATGATGATGATGATACAGATGAAGCAAATATCCAGGACAAAGTGGAGCTGAACTCCGAAGGAACAGGTGATTCCTCAGTAGAATCCAGTACAGAGCCAATCTGGCCAGCGGAATCACTTGAGGAACTGTCAACGGAATCAACAGAGCTGAAACACCATGACCAGAAAGAGGAAAAACAGGCAGGAGAAGAAGAAAATAAAGCGCTCGAGACAGAAGAGAAAATATATGAGAATGAAGGCACGAGTTTCCTTGACAAGTATATGTTGGAGCTGGAGAAGAAGAATCGTCAGCAGAAAAGCTCACTAAAACCAAGAATTCCCAGTCTCACAAGGCCATTCATGGTACTATCATGGGCCTTGGGCTTCAGGTGCTTCGGTTTGACATTTTTGAAGATCTCTCTCATAGTTATCCTAGTTATACTTCTCTCGAAGATCCGGGGCCTTTGAAGTATCAACCTCATTGATGCACGAAATGGAAATAAGATAAGGATTTTAGATTCTGAGCCGTAAGTTGAATGCCATTATGCACAGTTTAAATTTCCTATGACATTTTTAATATAATATTTTTATTAATAAAAATTTACTAAATAAAAAATATTATAGATGATTCTAATTCTAAAAATTTATTAAATAAAAGATATTATAGGTGATCCTAATTCTAAGTGATGCACACACATACTTTTACTCTCATGTCTACCTACTCCAATAGTAAATAATAGTTCTATGCAGCTTTCTCATACTAGAGAACATATGAAATTTTTTAATAACTCTGATATTTGAAAATCATAATTAATTTGTGTGAAAAATTAAAAGATAGAAGACTCTTAAATGGCAACACAAGACTAAAATAACATGCTTTCTAAATAATTTGAATCCAAGACCTTTTATTTGCTATGATAGATAGAAGTACCAAGTAAGAAAAATCACATCATGGACAGGGCACTTCTATCGGACAACACATGCTCTTGTTTGAACATATGAAATTAAAATTAAAAGCTAAAGCACGATCAACAATCAAACAATTAACAATTCCATGTATAATCACCTTTTGTCACTATTTCAGTTCTTTGTATGAACGTTTGAATCTTGCAAATGACTTTACAAGTATAACCTCACTTTACTCTTCTCTATATACATTCCCCCTGACTTCACAAGTCTGTCTTAGTCCTGCAGTAGACTGATAAGTTTTGTAAGAGGACGACAGCTACTAAACTTAGGCTCTAAAACAAAACTCAAGGCAAAAGTTTCTGACTTCTCAAAGACAAAATTTTCTCCAAGTTGCTGCAGATAGGCAAACAACAACTCATCAATAAACGAATTAGAACTCTACAAATTCATGCTTCTGTATTGAGCTATGCCAACTGCATCCTGTAGACCATCCCAAAACACCAAACATAAGATCCACCCTCGAGCATGCACTGATCTGCAGGAGATTTAGATATCCGTCATCAAAATAATGGAAAATCGGAATAGATTATATATACAAATCTTTAATTAGCATACCAAACTCTCAAGGTTGGCCTCAATGTGAAATAGCATGACAGCCACCCCCTTGGACCGGTCAATTTCAGCCTGCCAGCATTGGAAAGATAATATCACTGATGGAGGAAGCAAAACAATGTGATGACTAGAAAATATAACTCTATAACTGCAGATATTTACTCACCACACAAGAACATATAGTAATCCCTACACCTGCCATTGCTGATGTAACATCTGCCATCATGCCTAATTTAAAAGGTTCAAAAACAAGTATAGTCAAAATTTCGATATTCACATTCACAGAATGCAAATCCAGGTGAGGTTAGTGCCACAGATAAAGTAAAGACTAAGAAGTAACCTGTTCGATCTATGGAGACTACACAGAACCACTGGATAGAGTGCCCTTCAAGGTTATGCCAAGATGCAACCTTGGTTGCTTTCCAGCTCTCTAAACCAGGTAACACTTCTTTGTACACCAGAATGTTATCAAGAATCATTTTGGAAACAGGATTTCCTGGTGAAACTGCCTCTCCTTCGGCCTGCAAACTTACGTGCTGCATGTGCTTGTTATGTTTGCCATTGACCTTGGGAAATTGAACACTACCTGTATGAAACTGAAATGTATCATCACTAGTCATCTTCCCTGATGATACATCCATAACATTTTCTAGGATCCTTTCCCATGAGTGCTTTGTTCCTTTAGAATAATCTGAGATCTCCATATCACCATCCTCGTTGGATTTAGCAGTGAATTCACTCACTGAATCAGATGTTATTTCAGCTGCTGAAAGTGTGGCTTGCTCTTTCAAAAACTGAAGGCAGGAGAGACATCTAGATTAATAGGGGGTGGCAAGAGTTTTTTTTTTTTAAAATTGACTCATTTATAATTCCACATAAAAACCTACTTTAATGATTTTGTGCCGAGCACTACGTGTTTTTGCATGGGGCAACCACTGCTTATGTCTCTGGAAAGCTGACTTGCTCGAGAGTCCCTAGCAAAGAAGCAGCCTTGTCAGCTAGAATTACCAACGCAATACAGCATTAAAAAAGAGTACCTAACATATTAATTGATGCCATAACAATAGCAATTCACAGGGTGAAGGAAACTTCGTGAAGATGGACCCAAAAAAAACCAGACTAAAATGCAGAGGTGAAAAAGGTTTAGAATCTCATATGAACTAACATTGTAAGTTATTATCTCGACAACTTCAGCATTTGCTAGTACGTGCAATGGGGAGACAAGATTACCATTGACCTGCAAATAGAGGGAAAAGGTTAGACAACAAAACTGAAGGAGAATGAGCATCATTCACAAGAGCATCATACCTTTGCAGCCACCATTCGATTCCCAACCTCAGTATGTATCATGTAAGCATAATCAACTACAGTAGCACCTTTTGGTAGATTTTTAATCTGCAAACAGTTAAAACAAGAAGGCTAAGGCATCAGGAAACAAAATTTCAGTATAATTGAGTAAGTCAGTCTTTATACCTCTCCCCTTGGAGTAAAAACGAAGACGCGGCTGCCAAGGAGATCTCTAGTTACAGTGTCTACAAACTCCCTAGAGCTCATGTTGCCAACAAATTCTTCTTGCCACTCTCTAATTGCATTCAGCCAACCAATCTGAAGGAAAGAGAGGACTTCCACAAAGGATTAGCATTTGATAGACATATACATAATTTGACAAGAAACACCTTCCACTTCTCCTCCACCACCCTGCCCACCAGAGAGAGAGAGAGAGAGAAACCCAGGAACTGGAAGAAAATGGAAACTAATAGAAGGTGTCATGGAGGCAAGATGTATGAATAAAATCTGAAAAGGAAAAGATTTTCTACCCTGAGAGCAACATTGGTATTGTTAAGGCAAACTGTTTTTCCTCTTGA
Organism: Catharanthus roseus; assembly: GCA_028651295.1. NCBI lineage: Eukaryota > Viridiplantae > Streptophyta > Magnoliopsida > Gentianales > Apocynaceae > Catharanthus > Catharanthus roseus. The sequence goes on from JAPQWS010000087.1 coordinate 2,540,775, forward strand.
ACTTCTACCACTGGATATAATATGTCCAACTAACCCATTCACCAAACCCTTCCCACTATAATGTGCAGCAATGCCTCTCTCAGCTATCAAATCCATCTCCTCAGTTCTTATCTGCATCATAACATCCAAACGCACAAAGTGAGTTCCAGTGAAGTAAACAATTTGAAACAATTGGGTTAAGTGGTGAGATATATTTCATTGATATGCATAGTCCAAAAACCCGGAGAAGCAATGCAAACTAAATGACAGACTCCAAGAACCAACCTGGACTTCAATCCTAAACATACTTTCATAAAGAAATGGGATCACTGTTGTATGAAGACTCTGATAGCCATTCGGCTTTGGGGTGGCAATATAATCCTTCATCTGTAAGAGAAGTGTATCATCAAAATGCTAACTAAAGATCTACTCATACAGCAGCTAACAAGAGGGTAGCATAGAGCAAGAATTATACTGCTCGAGGAATAGGTGTCCATATTCCATGGACCAGTCCCAGTACATGGTAGCATATCTACAGAATAAACAACAGGAAGAGAGAACACTTAGTTCCAGAAATTGGATATCTGTAAATGAGCAGGTTTTGGAACAATCAGTGCAGAGTTTACCTGTTGTGCGTTACACAAAGGCCCAACTCCTGCACAAGGCTTTGGTTTAATAATGATTCGCAGCTGGGAAGAAAAAATGCATAAGTTACGAAAGATGACATGAATGCTGCAATTCTTTAATCATTTCCTACAGGCATAATACCTGAGCAATTTGATTGACCTCATTTATTGAACTCTTAGATTTCTTTACGGCTCTGTAGATGCTGCAAAGGAATGAAAATAATAGAACCAGTTAAATTGATTAACCATTCCAAAAGCACAATGTACTTTGAGGTTAAAATTATTTCCTCAAATTATTTCAAATAAACTAAAAGAAATACAAAAGAAATGAATCACATCTGGAATATAAGAAATGACCCAAATGCATTAGTCCCCTTCCCTGCTCCCCCCAATACAGAAACATATTACCCACAAAGATGCCCACCATAAATGTGTGTGTGTGTGTGGGCCGGGGGGGGTGGGGGTGTGTGGGGTGGGGGGAATAAGCCTAGTCATGAAAAAGAGAGACACACCAAGTAGGAATCAGAAAATAGAAACTAGCAAAAGAGACTTTGACTTACCTGTACGGTTCCTTACATACAGATCGAACTTCAGTTTTTGCCGTCATAAGATCCAAAAATTGATCACTTTCAATCTTCTTCATCAGTATTCTCTTCGCCTTTCAGAGAAAGAAAGACAGATATGTCATATGAGCAGATAATATAAAGAGTTTCCAATTGCAGCATTACATTTAATTCATACTAGATGGTTAATAAACTTGTTTCTAGGAACTCGATTGCTGTATCAACTAAAAGTGCACTAGGAGAAAGGAAGTTACCTCTACAAGTTCTTTCTCATGTTCCGCAAAGAGCTCTGCCACTCTTCTTTTCACCTTAGCATAATCTTGAGGATTTATGTACATAAATGCGAGATTTTCAAGTTCAGACTGCAAGAAGGAAAGAGGGGGAAAAAGAAAAAGAGGCAAATTTAACAACTTCAACCAACAGAGATAGAAGGTCAATAGTAGATAGTGCGGAGCAGGCTCAAGATGTAATAAAGAACAGGGTGTTATGGAGGAGGCCCAAGAAATTAGTTTATGAACGAGAAAAGCAGATCTATGAAACTTAATTTATGCATAGAACGTGATGATGTGGACACAGGCATCCAGAATATAAACAACCAAATAAACCAGAAATCATATATATAAATTTGTTAGATAACAAAACAAAAGGGATAAGTGATACTCGTACAGGAGGTAAAATATAGGGGATGTTTATATCATATGACATTCATGCCTTCATAAGTACAAAAATGAGAATGAATCGATTAAAAAGGCATGGGAAATGTGAAAGCCCTCAAAAGAGTTCAACAGACTTCATGTTGTCAATAAAGAAAAGGAAACTATGCAAGGAGTAACATATCATAATATAACTTGAGAAAAAGTTTCCGAGAAATATTCAGCATATATTGTGGTAAAGTCTAAAAACTTCATTAATGAGGGAAAAAGGAATCTTTCTACAGTGACATGTCAGTTCCATGTCAAACCACAACAAATAGGCCATAGCTTGAAATAGCAGCATACCTTGATTTGGTACATGCCCAACAATTTTGCTAGAGGGGCAAAGACCTGCAGGGTCTCTGTTGCAATACTGGACTGGACAAATTACAGACCATTAAGAAAATGAACTCTTCTCACGAAACAGAACACCATAAGGAAACCCTAAATATAAAATAAAAAAATAAAAAAAAATACCTGCTTATGTGGAGGCATATGTGAAAGAGTACGCATGTTATGCAGCCTGTCAGCTAGTTTGACTATTATGACACGTACCTGAAAATAAGTAGTTTCAGTTGCCATGGACAATCAACATATAACGCAAACTAATGACTATATACACAATCTGACGCTACCTCCTCAGTCATAGCCAAAAACATCTGTCTAAGATCATCTGCTTTCACATCTTGTATAGAGTGATTTTCATCCTTATACTTGAGTTTTCCAAGTTTAGATACCTAAATCACCAGATACAATAATTACACAGTCCTAAAACGAATTCCCAACTTAAGATCTGTGTGTGTGTGTGTGTGTGTGTGTGTGTGAGAGAGAGAGAGAGAGAGAGAGAGAGAGAGAGAGAGAGAGAGAGAGAGAGAGAGAGAGCACCTTAGTCTCTCCTTCAACAATATGCCGAACAACAACACCAAAGTCTGCCTCTATCCTTTCGAAAGTAACAATAGTTGTATCTTCAACTGTATCATGTAATAGACCGGCAGCAATGGATTCCCAGTCCAATTCCTGCAATATTAGTAGGCATAGAAGAATTAATACCAATTATTACCAGGGAAAGAAGTTTCATACAGAAGATCACAAAACATGTTTCCCCAATATGAATTTACTTGATCGGAGAACTCACTAGTTCTCCAAGAATTTGAGCAACAGCAACCGGATGAATAATAAAGGGCTCTCCGCTGCGTCTTCTTTGACCATGATGTGCTTCAAAAGCCAGCTGTAATACAGACATTTCAAACATCACAGACGAAGAGAAGGAAAAGGGCTAAAAGGCATACACAGACATGAATTTAGCAATTATATTCTGTTTTTATTGAGCTGAGGGTATTGGTGGAGTGGGAAAAAGTTCTGAAAGAGGAGTTTCAGAATAAGATGCAGTAAAGAAGCAGAGGATGAAGCACTAAAAACAGAAAGTATTAAGGAATTTAGCAAGATGAGGAAAAAGTTAAGAAGAAAAGAGAAACTTACATTCAGAGCATTACGCACCAATTCCAATTCTTTCTGAGAAAGATAGGAGATAGTAGGCTTAAGATCCTGAGACAATTAACTAAAGGACATTAGCATACCACTTTTCCACTGTCAAACTAGTACTTAATCTCCAATTTCTAACAGAAAGCTTGGAAGGTCCTCTTTAAAATCCACAGGAAATTGATTCCTATAGATAACATGATAAGAGCACTGATAGCCAAAGCATTATCCATCTAAATTAACTAATTAATAAAGGAAATGGACCCAAGAACTGCAAGGAATAAGAGTTAGATTAATCTAGATGATACTGGATATATTCTAAAATGCATAAATCTCTTCACACCAGACAAAGGAGGTAATAGACGGATTCTTCCATGAGAAGCAAAATGGTTATAGATGTATCTCAATAGAAAATTCACGGTACACCTACATCAAAACATTCATAATGAAACAAACTGTTTATTGGATCCTAGAATTGGAGAATCCTCTTTCTGACTAAATATGGAGGCTAACGACGAAAAATTAAAAAACAAAGAAGGAATTTTTTTCAGTTCCAAATCATTTCCATTTTAGTTTTAAGAAAACCTTATGCAGTGAACCAAACAATCATTATGTTGGAAAGTTCGAATAGAAACCATGAAAGTTAATAATCCCTCCTTCTCATTATACGTAACCTATTTGGTATTTTGGGATGTTAGCAATGTTGATACTTTTGAGGAAAGAGAAACTTTCTAGAATGATTAATAAATCTCAAAAGTTATCAGCCCCCAACAATTATTACTTTACCATCTTCTCTACTTCCCATAAAGAACAGTTGACCTGCATGTTCCTTCTCTCTAGAATACATTTCATCTTAAACTCTCACATAGAGTAGCATGCTGAATCAAACATTTTCATGCAAAAATAGGACAAAGAAGCTGCTGCAGAAACATACAATCTGGAAGAAATCTAAATGTAGAATAAACAATTATAGAAGCAAAGAGCAAGGTGATTCAAATGGAAACGGGAGTTAGTTAATAAATGAACATTTGCATAGCATCATACCTCCCACAAACTCTCAGGGGAAACATTCTCATAAGATCCTGAAGATTCAGATAGAGAACTATACAATTTCCATCTCCTATAAGCAAACTGTTGGTTTGAGCTTATGAACTTTTGTTGAATTTTGAATTCTGAAGTTTCATTAGTGTAAAATGCTCCAGTATCATGGGCGTCAAATCCCTGGCACAAGTAAAGATCGAGATGCCACAATTAATATACAAATCAGTGGAATTATTATCAGAATAGGGGATACTCTTTCAGCATTTGATTGCTTGGGATGACTTGCTCCTATCAAATATAGAGAATTGTCAAGTGCCAAATGATGAGCAGAAAAGTCGGGGAACTGGACCATTTTATGGCAAACTTTCTGTTAAGTTTCTTCTTCTCAACTGATGAGAAATTATTAAGTGAAGCAATTACCCTGCTTCCTCACGCTGATCATGCTTGGTTCTGGCTCTAAGAAAACTTAGGTAGCTCATTCGATTCGATGAATGTAAAGCTAGTAACTGATAGAGAACTTATGAGTAATAGTTTTATTCCATTTTTTTCCTACTGTTCCATTTTTGCAATACTGAACTTAAAGTACTACAAAATAGAACCTCAAAGAATTATGTTCAAGTTACACTAGAACAGGATGGAGCAGATCTCCCTGAATTACGAGACCCAGGGCAAGATTTGAGCACATCATATTACTTGTATTTTATACATCCAGTAATATGTCAACTCAACTTCCATCCTCATATGTAAACCACAGCCTGATTTCTCTCTTGTTCAAACAAAAACACACTTAAAACGGTTGTTTCCATACAAGTCGAATTCAGTGTTTAAAGGATTCTAGCATTACTAGGGATCTGTTTGTCAAAAGTGAAAATTCCAGAAATTAAAAATTATGTAGTTATGTTGAATTCGTTAAAAAGTATAGCAAAATGGAAACTGCAGTGATCTCAATGCTTTAACTCTATGCATAAAACTAACATATTATCATTGAAGCAACATAGCATAATTATGCTTTAAGACACAATTTTCAACAATTAAAAGGCTCATAGAAGAATTTTAGCAATTTGAAGAAGGCATAGTCAGCAAGCTAATATAAAGTTAATAAAAAACATGAAATAACATTGTTCTTATAACTACAACAACAAACCGATTATCAAATGAACATACACATCTGAAGCAATTTCTTCGTCCATCTCGCCCAGGCTGGTGATGAGGTAGAGGAGGATGTGCGGTGCTCGCAAGGAAACCAGTCAATACTCTTGGAGCCTTCCAGGCACAAGAGAGCACGCTACAGTCGTACCTTCCACTCAAATCGCCCTTCCACAACTTACAGACATTCACACATTCTATAGAAACTGCATTGCATAATCAATCATCAACAAAGAGAAACCAAAACGAAGTCGAAGGTAACAGAATTCCTTGTAAATTAAACTTTAAACAAGAAAACAGAAGGAAAACTTATACTAACCTGACATCGAAGAAGCGGTAGCCATATTTATACCCAAGCATCTGTGCGAAAGCTAAGCATCAAGCACACAGCGCGCTGCTCCAAAGGATTCCAGAGAACAGAATCCAACGCTCATTCCTTTCAGAAAATTTTATTTATACAACGAACAGCGGATGAATTTTTTAATGCTTTGTCTTATGTATAGAACAGAAGCGAGAGTAAAAAGAGTCAAAACAACAGCATAGAATCAAACGATTCGCATTCGGTGGCGGAGGAAGGAGCTTCGTTTCGGCGTGAACTTATTTCTTCTTTCACTCTTCAAATGAGTGTACCGAATTCGGACAGAAACTCGGTGTGGCTGCCATGCGAGGGGTTAGCAAGTGATGAATTGAACGAAGATGATGAGTGTGAAGTGAGGAAGAAGAGATAATCTAGAGAGAGAAGGGGATAGTAAGATTATTCAGCCAAGGCCACACAAAAGACCCATTTGATGAAGATATTTTTTTTTTTTTTTCTTCCTAATGGAAAGAAAAAGGGCTTTTTGTTTATTTTTGCTGTTCCTCTGAGTAGGTGAAAAATATTTTATGCTGATTTACCAAAAAGAAAAAAGAAAAAAAGGATAAATATTCTGGTGCATAATAAGGAATAAAATAAAGGGAAAACAAAACATCTTGCGAATGGGATATTCATGTCGCGAACACCTCGGCATCAAGGGTGACACCTTGTTATTTTTTATTACAGTAATTAATTTATGAAATTTATAAATTCTACTATATAATTATGAAAATTTTATAAAAAATTTTATTTGAACCAAACATTTTCTCACCCTACTCTTTTTTCCTCTCTACGTCTCTCTAACTTTCAAGGGTTAGAAATAAAAATAAAAATAGTTAATATTTTTTTTTCGATTTTTTGTAGAAGAAAAATTTTATGTAAGATAAAGGTGTGGAATAGATTCAATGCAAAAAACAAAAGTATTTGAATGGTTAAATCTAATCAAATACACATTTAAAATACACTCTTATACTTTTAGTAATATTTTAATTTAATAAATAAGTACTTAAATTTGGGTTTTGTAAAAAAATAAAGGGTAAAAAACTTTTAATTTTAACAATTAATTATTTAAATTATGGTTCAATCTGTTTTTTAACTATAGAACCCAAATTTGATACTTGATTAGCAAATTAAAAGTGTTTTAACCATTATTTTCTTATGAAATTTAATTTTATCAAATTAAAGGTTTAGATATTCAATTCACTATTCACTAAAAGTACTGATTAATTTATTTTCTTTAAAACTCAAAGGAGAAATATTGAAAAATTTTACGAATAAAAGAGAATATTCAATAAAGCAATCTAACTACCTATCAAGCGTGGCACCTAGAAAAGTGAAAAATAAATAATTGTGGTATGTTTTTTTCATCTCAACTTTTTAAAATCTAAGTATAAAAAAGTCTTATTCGAGCGATAAGAGTTAAAATTTGAGATTAAGAGTTTAATTCCGACAAAATGTAAGTTATTATCATGTTTTATAAAATGAATATTCTTTCTTTATGTATAAGATTGTACAGAAAGCTATTTTTTTAATTTTTTTATGAATTACCTATGCACAATAATCTCAAAATAATATTAATAACACAATAAAAAAAAATATAATTTCAAAATTAAACTCATTCTGTCAAAAACAGAAAAAATAAATTTATGAATATTAAGAAGGCTTGATAAAGGGAAAAAACACATTACAAAGAATGGATCGAAGCAAAAATTCTAGTCTAATTTTCTCCATTATTTACAAGTTCAAAAACTTATTTTTAAATCTTATATTCGAGTACAATCTCATGAGAGAGAACACATCAACAAGAAGATCCTACTAATAAACCAGTTAATATGCTCTTAGAGTAACAAGAAAAAGGAAAAGTGAGGCCATCATGTATTAATCTCATGGGCAAGCAGGCGGATTCAAAGTCCCGGTAACAGTTGGTTTGGCATTGGAACATGCAGCGGAAAGAGCAGGAGCACCACCCACTGGAGCCAAATCTATGTTAGATAGTTCAATATTTTCACAAGGGGTAGTGTCACTACAATTCAAAGAGATTGCAATTGGTGTACTTGTTGTGCCTCTGATATTCCTAAAGTGAACATCAACAATTTTCACATTGGATTGCTGCACAACAGAAAATCATTCAAAATATATGTTAGAACAATGAATTGACAAACAATAATGCCATAGGCTCCACATTCAGGAGTAAAAATGTCATCTTATGCAAGATATATTTGTACAGATAAGAAACTAACAAGTTTTTCTATATCTTTATTGATTGCATAAAAATGGTTGAAATTGCATAAACATAGAAAATTTACCTTGGGATTTTTCTTAGAATTATAGTGTTGATCAATAATTATGGGATTTGCAACTTCATTCATTATTAGATCCTCAAAAATTATTCCAGAAGCTTGCAACGTTGGTGAATCATGATATGTCTTGATTCTTGCACCATTGGTTGTGCCTGTCAAAGTGCAATTCGTCACTGTAACTCCCGACACGTCTGTTTCATCAGGACGCTTTCCCAAACTTCCAATACTGTAAGAAATTTAAGAAAAACGTAAATTGTTGATAAATATTTATAAAAAATGAAAAACAATGTTCGAAAGTTATGCTTTTGTTCAATACTAACCTGATGCCATGTCCAGGACCACAAGTAATATTAGAGACGGTAATATGGGTATTGCCATCACCGATGGAAACACAATCATCTCCAGTACCAATTACAGAATTTATTATGAAGATATCTTGAGAATCACTAATATGAACACCATCAGTGTTTGGACTATCACCAGGGGCATTTATGTTAACGTTTGTCACAGTAATGTTCGAACTATCAGTAATCTTCATATGAAAGCCTTTGCTATCAACTAATTTAATATCTTGTACGACGGAGTTCTTTACTTGCTCCAACACAAGAGTCTACACAAATTCCAAACATAATTCAACAATGTTATTAAAGAAAAGTAAGAAAAAATAGGGACAAAAAAGGAAAAATGACAATTTTAATCATTCGTGTTATTATGATTTCTAAAAAACATATATTACAATCAAACTGGTCTTTTAATTGTATTTGTATTTTATACAAATTATAAGAGGATTGATCGAACTTTAAAGACTAAAATGACCCTTAACGGAAAGAAAATATGAGATTGATTAAAAAACTTACCAAGGGCAAAAGAGTACCACCACCATTACCACCATTGTCAAACTTCCATGAATCTTGGCCTTGACCATTGAGAGTTCCACCACCAGTGACAATAACCCCTTCTACACCTTGGATTGTGATCCAAATATTGTTACTATATAAACTAAGATCTGTACGTGACAAAACTGTCCCTTGGATTTCAATAATAATGGGTTGAGGGCTCGTGCATGGCCCTGAAAATATTATTTCCCCCGTTGTGAAGGTGCCTGGAGGTACAAGAACCTTGGCTGGTCCCGTTGCTTGGCATGCTCCATTCCATGCCTTCATAAATCCCTGCATAATTTACAACAAATTAACAATTAATTATATATCATATCAATTTATGGTCAAGAATGTTTGAGGCAAATAATTCGGTCTCTCGGTTTAGGATAAGTGCAATGCGAATATTTGGGAATTCTCTTTGTATGATCAAACTCTAATCTCGGATAAAAATCACATCCTATTGACCTGGCACTTTTTATATGTATTCAAAAACATTATTAAGAGTGAAATTTTTATTTACTTATATATTTATAGTGATATTATAATATTTTTAATCTCAGTTTTCAATTCATGCATTCCTTAATATTAGAAATTCCTAAAAAAATCATTAACCAAATCAAATATATTCTAAATATTCACGTATATTTTGCATCTGAAACATGAACGCTATCATAACTCCTTCGTAGAATGAAAATGTTATTCATATTAATTCTTTTTGGAAATGAAAAATAAAAATTTTAAAATGTTACCAATGCGCTTTCGGTTTTGCCATCTGGCTTTGCTCCATTGGCTACAACGTCAAAAATGGTTTCCCCAACAAGGCCACGGCGACCGGTAGATGCAGGGGCAGAAGGTGTAGGGGCAGCAGGTGTAACAGGTACAGGAGCAACAGGTACAGGGGCAACGGGAACAGGAATAGGGGCAACGGGGGCAACGGGAACAGGGATAGGGGCAACGGGGGCATCAGAAACAGGAATAGGGGCAACGGGGGCATCAGAAACAGGGCTACTTTTTTTATTAAGACGATTTTTTTTCTTTTTTCCTAAAATATCAATAGTGTCGTCACATTCTACGACAAATGTGAACAAGGCTAAAATCAAAACAAACAAAAACAAAGGAGCCTTAAGCTCACACTCTCTTGGAAGAACCATTTTGGCCTTTTTTTTTTAATTTTAATTTTTGGCCTTTGAATCTTCCAAGAGAATTATTTTCTAGTTAAAAAAGAAAAGAAATTGAGAAAAAAAAATAAATGTACAAAACACAAATGCCTTGGGAGTTCATATGTTTTAGAATTTTCTAGCTTTTTATACTTGATTTTGATCCGTTAACTCACCACGCATTTGTAGTAACAAATTTAGTGGAAAACTGGTGGCTCAGCATTTGTTCTATTTTTTGCCGTTTAATTTTTATCAATGGATTTCCATAATTATAGTCAATTGCGTTTGCAAGATTACAGGCTTATTTAGTTTTTTTTTTTTATTTAGTCCATTTTTAAAAAATGTTACTAAATAGGTCTAGTTTTTTTTTTTAAATCCTGAAGAAGCCATAACGTACAATTATTGTGCGTTATCAAATGAGATAACGCACAATGGTTGTGCATTATAGCTAATCACGGGCTTAATCCGCATTAAGTTCTGAGGTGGATGATAACGCACAACCATTGTGCGTTATCTTGATGATAACGTACAATGATTGTGTGTTATCTTATTTACGTTGATTAGGAAGAAATAATTTTTAAAGTATTTGGAAAACTTTAAACATGAATAACTCTGCGATCGGATGTCCGTTTCACGCATATGACCACTTGTTTTTATGCTTCTCGCAAAGAGGAATGCAACGGCATCGTCGAAAAAGTAATCCGGATGCGTTTCGGGACAAAAAAATCGTTTCGTACAGTCGAAAACTTTGACGTGGCATAACTTTGCGCTCGGACGTCCGATTGAGGCGATTCTTATGGGCATTTCGGTTATTTTTTCGAGACCTACGCGTTGGAAACCCACCGTTCTAACAAAAACCTCCTATTTTCGTTTTAATTTACGTTTTTGTAATTTTCTAATACTTTCTCTCTTGTTAACTAAAAAATTCCTGTAGCAATTTGAAAATTAAACAGATGAGCAGTCTTATTTTTGCTCTAATTAAAAATTCAAATGATTGAAGTTGTTAAATATTGGAATACGTAAGTAAGTTATTGTTAAATAAAATTCATGCATGCACTTGTTGAATAAAATCCAATGGTAGTCTAGTGGTAAGTCTTATGTGTTATTCTTCATGCGGTCAAGGGTTTAAATTTTGTTTTTAGACTTTGTTTTTAAAAAAAAAATTACAAGACTTAAAAAAAAAATGATTATGTGGCAGATAACGCACAATGAAGATGCGTTATCTGCCACATAAGGATGTGATTAAGTGATAACGCACAATCAACGCACAATGATTGTGCATTATCCTAATAATAACGCACTTTAGTAGCTTGTTAAAAAAAATGAGTTTTTTCAAGAAAAAAGCCGGCTTATTTTTACCCAACTTTTATTAACCTTTTAAAACTTATTATAAAAAATTATTGTAATTGATCATAAATACTTTATACTTTTCTCTTATTCTACTTATAAATTTTATTATTTATTGATTCTACCCGTAAACAATTTGCGCGTTATTTATCTTGAAAATTTGAGATTCAGGTAATAGAATCTGAATATTTTTCATTATGCGCTCAAGTCACGTGAGGACCAAAAGAAAATGATTTTTTTTGTCTTTTTCTCAAATACAGTCAGGATTTTTATAAAAATTTCTCGTTTCCCTTCTCTTCCAACGTTTGAAAATGAAGAAAATAAGAGATTTTCTTAAAAAACGTCTTACTATTATATCGAAAAAGACAAAAATACCATTTTTTCGGCATCACAGGACTTCAACGTGATGAAAATATGAGATTCTACCACTTGAACCGTAATTTATCAAAATAAGTATCGCGTAAATTATTTATGAGTAAAATGAGTAAAACATAAAATTTATATAATAAAAAAATTAAATTGTTAATTGTCAATTATAGTCCATTTCTCTAATTTTATAGTAATCCCTTTTGTCTTTTTGGTGTTTTTGTGATAAGAACAGACTAGGATAGCAACAATGCAAATCTATCACGACTCTTGATCCATGTAATAAAACCTTAGTACACGAAATAATATATTTAAAGCAAGAAAATGAATGTCCTGTCCTATCCTATGGTCCCAACCAAGATTGACCAAGGTTGCCAATATGTTGATCTTTAATGATGATCCATAATTGTTCAAGAGATTTCTTGGCCATGCTTGTCTCCTAATAGGATTGAATTATGTCCCAATTAATCCATTAACAAGCTTATAATCCGTTTTGAGTAAGATATATATATATATATATATATTAACATATAAATTTAATATTAAACTAATATTAAACATGAATCGAATCCCTAACATTATATTCACATAGTTTAATATAAATTTTTTTAATACTCTCTTTAATAAAAAAACTTCCTCTTAGATTTATTTTTAAAATTTATTTAACTTTTATTTTATAATATTTATATTAATAAAACTATTATAAAAGATAAGAATAAGATATGTATTAAATAGTGTAATAGAAGATGAACTAACGATCCCAATCCTAAAAATAGATTTCAAGTTTTACTAATTTAGACAAAATGTCATCAAAGTAATTTATTGTAACAAATTGAAGTGATTTGTGGCCTTTATCATTATCTTGAGTGTTAAGTATTGAACCCTCATAATTTAAGTTGTAAAATTCAATTTTTACATAATTCAAAATGTTCCTTAAATAAAATATAACACAAGATTTGTATTCGCCAATAAAAAAAATAATAATTTGAAACTCTATTATTCGATGGTTTGACACAATGAGTAAGTGTATTGTGAATGTCTGAAAGATTAATTGTTATACCTTTATCTTGCATAAAATATATGTGAAGTATTTATATTTTATATGTGAGTATTGATAGACAGATCAATGTTAAACCAAATAATTAACTCAATTAGGAGTGGAAGAATAATTTCTGCGCAAAAGTCCTTCTAAAAGCAAAGGACACCAAGTGTGTTTTCTTATTCTTGTTGGAGAAACAAACTCCTGATTACTATTACACAACACTAATTACTATTACAAATGATGAAGAAAAACAGAAAAATAACAAAAAGATTCTATCTTTTCAAGAACATAAATCAAAAGGTAAACAATAAGGTAATCTGCAAAACAACACCCGATTAGTATCAAAATAACTCGAAATAAACAAGAGATAGTTTCGCTTATTACTGTCGCCGTGAAATGGCCGGCAGAAAATCAAATAGATGACCGAGAAGTTGAAACTGAAAGGTCACCAAACCAGAAAATGGACGCCGAGCAGCGGCAGTGCCGAGTCGAGGCGCCGACAGTAAAGAAATAGATGATCAGGTGTTATAACCCTCAGAAAAGGGCCTCAGCCGTGATGGAATCACCGGCAACCTTCTTCCTCTATCTCTCTGTCTCTCTCTCTCTCCTCGCGGTTATCTCTCTAACCTCACATACAGATAATCAAATGTGACAAAGAAGACCGGTGAACAACAGAGAGGCAAAGAACATCGGAATAGAGAGAGGAAAGCAGCGGCAGAGCCGAAGAATCAGGAAAAAAATCAAGAGTCTCGAAGACTCCAAATGACAGAGAGTGGAGAGACGATTTAGAGGAGGAAAGCAAGAGACTGCAGAAGAATCGAAACAACAACAGCAATAAAAAGAGAAGGCGGGCGGTTCATCTGCGGGTCACCAACGGACGGCCTGGGTGGCCAACCCGAACCGCCTGGGCATCCATTTGACCTGGTCAAGAAGAAAAAAAAAAAAAGCATATTCTAAATGGGACTGAGGCCATAAAAGCTACAATTCTTTTTCAAATTTTGTCCTCGTTGATCCAAATCAACATTGATTCGACTAATAATTCTAATTCTCATTACATGAATATAAGTAAAGTATTTATGATAAATTGGAATATCTATTTTAACATATAAAAATATTTGTTAAATAAGAATTATACGTGTTATCAGTAAACCATAATTAGAAACAAGACATTTAAGATATTATAACACGTGCTACATTTTTATGACATTTTTAATATTTTGCGTAGATTAAATTTGAATCAGTTAGAAGAGTGGATTGGCTTAGAACAAGGAGACATGCCATATTGTATAAAAAAAACATGTAATCCAAACATGACACGGAAGGTCGCCATCCAGAAATTCAGAGGATAGGTTAGAAGAGTGGGCACCCGGGAAATGAAGAAAAACCAGTACAGTGAAAGCCTGCCACGAATACCGTGGGTGCTCCTCTGTCCATCTCTCTCCGCTATATGAAACCCCATTAAAGTTTCCAGTACTTTCCACTAATTCACGTTCAAAACCCCACTACTTCTTCAACAAATCCAAACCCGTTTGTTATCCGAATTCAATATACAGTGACCCGTCGTCACCGTTTCCTTCTTCCTTTGTTTTGATCATCCAATTTTCTTTTGAAACTTCCCTTTCCAATTTGCAAGAAATTTCCTGAAACTTGTTATGATGGCAGCTCCGAAATTGAAGAAAATCCCCAGTATGAGGGAGAGAGTCGAGGACACTCTCTCTGCTCACCGCAACGAACTTGTCGCTCTCCTCTCCAGGTATTTTTGGTGTTATTTTTGGAATTTTGAGGATTTCCCTTTTTTTTAAATTTTTTTTTTTTTTTGTATAGTGATCGTTTTATTTGGTTAATTCTACTTGGGTTTGGGTAGATATGTGGGGCAGGGGAAGGGGATATTGCAACCCCATCATTTGATCGACGAGTTAGATAACATCATCTCTAATGAAACTGCTTGCCAAAAGCTCAGAGATGGTCCCTTTAGTGAAGTTCTCAAGTCTGCGCAGGTAATTTTATTTTTTTATTTTTTTTGGAGGAAATTTAAGTTTATCTTTTGGGATTTTGGTTACTTAATTCTTCGAATTACTTTGTTTATTTTTTTACATTTATATGTTACTTGAGATGGTAAGCTTTTTATGTGTTAATCCAATTTTACAGAATTCAAATGTTTTATTTGACTAGTAATTTTGTATGTATAACAGTATTTGGATTGAGAAACGGGGGAAAAAACAGAGCATTTATTTATTTATTTTGGTGAATAAGAGATTATCCATCAATAATAAAAATTGCCCGGACGGACTTTCTCAAATGAAATGTTGGGATGCAGAATTTGATGAAGTTGAGATGGGATGCACTTTCTCAATTAAGTATTTTTCTAGCAAAAAGGGAGCTAGAAATGTCGATTTCTTAAACTTCAATCTTTAATGACAGGAAGCTATAGTTTTACCACCATTTGTTGCTATTGCTGTCCGTCCAAGGCCTGGTGTTTGGGAGTATGTTCGTGTTAACGTGTATGAGCTTAGTGTTGATCAGTTGACAGTGTCAGAGTATCTGCATTTTAAGGAAGAACTTGTTGATGGCCAGTAAGTTACTTTTCCATATAATGTCAATCAAGCAAAGCCTTGTTTCAAAGGTAGAGCAAATTTGGATTTCATGAACCTTTTTATGTGATTAGGGTGGATGATCCATTTGTTCTTGAGTTGGATTTCGAGCCATTCTATGCAAGTTTTCCTCGCCCAACCCGATCCTCATCCATTGGCAATGGGGTTCAATTTCTTAATCGTCACCTTTCTTCAATCATGTTCAGAAACAAAGACTCTCTCGAGCCGTTACTTGATTTTCTTCGCGCACACAGACACAAAGGACATGTAAGTTGCAATAAGCTAAAGAGATATGATGATCTATTAGCATTTTATTTATCACATATGATGATATAACTGAAAATTTAATCTATTATATTTTGTCTAGATGCTTATGTTGAATGATAGGATTCAACGCATATCCAGGCTTGAAGCTGCCTTATCTAAGGCAGAGGATTATCTTTCCAAAGTTCCATCAGATACACCTTATTCTGAGTTTGAATATGTGTGAGTTCTCCAAAATGAAGACCAGCTCTCTATAATAATCAACTTTCTTAAAAGAGAAGTTATGTTAAAGGTTCATAAAATTTTGGTTGTCCAGACTTCAAGAACTGGGTTTTGAGAGAGGATGGGGCGACACTGCAGCACGGGTTTTGGAGATGATGCATCTTCTCTCTGACATCCTTCAAGCTCCTGACCCTGCAACCTTGGAGACTTTTCTTGGTAGAATACCTATGGTCTTTAATGTTGTCATTTTGTCGGTCCACGGATACTTTGGGCAAGCGAACGTCTTGGGCTTGCCAGATACTGGTGGTCAGGTATTGTTTACCTAATCTTTTCTATAAAGCATTAACAGGATTGTTTTCAACTTCATCTATCGTTCTTTTATATGAGTAATTTCTCCATGTGGGGATTGTAATGGGATTTAAATTACATGGAATTTGAACCTCATGTCTTTTTGCCTTCATGAATATGTAGATTGTTTATATCCTGGATCAAGTTCGCGCCTTGGAGCATGAGATGCTTATCAGAATAAAGCAGCAAGGACTGAGCGTCACTCCTAGGATTTTGATTGTGAGATGTCTTTTTTAATCTTAGCTTTTATTAACCATATGTTTAGCCAAAAATACTAGTCTTAGATTCTATATGAACTTTTAGCACTTGTGTAACATGCCTGACATGATTACCAGGTCACTCGATTGATCCCAGATGCAAAAGGTACCACTTGCAACCAGAGGCTGGAAAGAGTAAGTGGTACTGAGTATACACATATATTGCGTGTTCCTTTTAGGACTGAGAAAGGAATTCTTCGCAAATGGATATCAAGGTTTGATGTGTGGCCCTACCTGGAGACTTATACAGAGGTAAGATCAACGGGTAAATTTATTTCTTTTTCTTGTTCCATACAATGGAAAAGGAAAGCTTTCAGGAGAAACCTCCAGTCAACTTCTGAACTTAAGAAGGTTCCGCACAATAAGTTTTTAGATAATACGTTGGTAGACAACTATCTTGACTGTTTGATTTTGGAATAGGTGGACTGTTCTCTAGTGGCACTCTGCTTTAGAATGAAAGATTTTGATACCATAAGAATACAATGCAAAACCATGAACAAGAAAGATCTCTTTCCAATGATATAAAAACATGCTAGATCGAT
Organism: Catharanthus roseus; assembly: GCA_028651295.1. NCBI lineage: Eukaryota > Viridiplantae > Streptophyta > Magnoliopsida > Gentianales > Apocynaceae > Catharanthus > Catharanthus roseus. Next base: position 2,557,967 of record JAPQWS010000087.1, read on the forward strand.
CAATATAACCATTGGACTTCTTCTTATCAGGATGCGGCAAGTGAAATTGCTGCTGAGTTGCAGGGAGTGCCAGATCTGATTATTGGTAACTACAGTGATGGAAATTTAGTTGCATCTTTACTAGCCCACAAGCTGGGAGTTACACAGGTTTAGAATCTTTAAGATTCTCTTTGAATTTTTAAACATTCTGATGCAGTTAAAAATTACGTGCACTTTTTTCTTTTCGTGGCAGTGCACTATTGCTCATGCCTTGGAGAAGACTAAATATCCAGATTCAGATATATATTGGAAAAAGTTTGAAGAGAAGTATCATTTCTCGTGTCAGTTTACTGCTGATCTACTTGCGATGAATAATTCAGATTTTATAATCACCAGTACATATCAAGAGATTGCTGGAACGTAAGTTTTCATGTTCGAAGTTGGATATAATTACTGCTGATATCTTTTTGTGTCATTTTGACACAAGCTGCAGCAAGAATAGACAATATGCTATTTGCATATTTGCTCCTTGATTACCTTATTATCCAATGGGAGAAAATGGAGTTAGCTGAGTTGATACCGTTTGTTTACAGGAAAAATACTGTCGGCCAGTATGAGAGTCATACAGCTTTCACCCTCCCAGGCCTCTATCGTGTCGTCCATGGGATTGATGTTTTTGATCCGAAGTTTAATATTGTTTCTCCTGGAGCAGATATGACTATTTACTTCCCCTATTCAGAGAAGGAAAAGAGACTTACTTCTCTTCATGGTTATATTGAAAGGTTGTTATTTGATACAGAGCAAAATGAAGAGCACCTGTGAGTCTCTCTCTCTGTCTCGCTGTCTATTTGTCTCAGGATTTCTTTCTGTCGTTGAGCATCTACGTATATATTATTGTTTTGGCTAGCATTTTTTTTTCTTTGATTTGGCGAAAAGATAAAGAAATTTACTAGATCAAGCTGGCACAAATCTTGTTTCATCCTCAATTCTACTTGATGCAGTGGTAACCTAATTGACAAATCAAAGCCCATCATTTTCTCAATGGCAAGGCTTGATCGTGTTAAGAACATCACAGGGCTGGTAGAGTGCTATGCTAAAAATGCCAAACTGCGGGAATTAGCAAACCTTGTAGTGGTGGCAGGTTACAATGATGTTAAAAAGTCTAATGACAGGGAAGAAGTTGCAGAAATCGAGAAGATGCATTCTCTTATAAAAGAATATAAATTAGATGGCCAACTGCGATGGTTATCAGCTCAAACAAATAGAGCACGTAATGGTGAGCTCTACCGCTACATTGCAGACAAAAGGGGTATATTTGTGCAGGTAGAAATATTGTAGTTTCTCTCGTTTGAGCAGTCATCCTTCGAGGCTATGTGAGGTGTCTTTAACTCTTGTTTCTTCTGTAGCCTGCATTTTATGAAGCTTTTGGGCTTACTGTTGTGGAGGCCATGACTTGTGGCCTTCCTACATTTGCAACTTCCCATGGTGGTCCTATGGAGATAATCGAAAATGGTATATCTGGATTCCATATTGATCCATATCACCCTGATAAGATGTCTGCCTTAATGGTGGATTTCTTTGAAAGAAGCAAGGAAGATCCAAGTTACTGGGAGAAAATTTCGCAAGCAGGTCTTCGAAGGATTTACGAGAGGTATAGTATATCTATCTTGAAATGATTTTTCCTTTTCCCGGGCTAATAATGGATTCATACTTATTGTACTTGTAATCTTCTAGGTATACATGGAAAATTTACTCAGAGAGGCTGATGACATTGGCCGGAGTTTATGGCTTCTGGAAATACGTCTCAAAACTGGATAGGCGTGAAACTAGGCGATATCTTGAGATGTTCTACATTCTCAAGTTCCGTGAACTGGTGAGCTATCATCCAAACTCAATATTTTTATGCATCATCGATATCATAGAAACTAGTTTGTTAGATCCAAGGTGGTTCCAATATCAAGAACTGATTTATAATCTGTCCTGCTGCTCCTTCAGGTGAAATCTGTTCCAATGGCCATTGATGATCAACACTAAAAGGACGTTGAAGAATGTGTCTTCAACATGGAATGTTTAAGACTAATATAAAGCTGGGAATTTCATGCTGTATATAGTAAAATAATGGTTTTCATGCCTTGCTTGAAAGCTCTTAATGTATAATAATCTCAGTGGCATTTACAACATTTGGATAGAATGTTGTATGAATATTAGGTAGTCCCTTCCCTTGTGGAGTTTACTAATGTGGCATTCACTGTTTTGCTGCCTTTTTATTATTCAAGTATGTCAAGGGAAACGTTGTTCGCATTCCTAGTATAAAAAAAAACTATCAAGAAGCATCAAGGGTGATGATTAGCTTGTTGCTATTATCATTTTGGTGGCCTCTGATTTTCTTTGCTTTATAGATGGGTCTCATGTTTAGTTCATTTGGATATATATTGGATTTGCTTTGTCCATTTTTTAGTTAGTATTGCTTTGTATTCCAGAGTTAATTTTAAAATGGAGGCTTAATGTTCCTGTTGATGTTTTGGAAGTATAGCTAATCAGAAGATGTTACAGAGGATCTTTATTGAAATTCACTTAGAGTATCTAATAAAAACATGTCATCTTTTTCTCTTAGAAGTGTATTTTTTTCTCTTTTAACTTGATGTTCGAGAATTGTTAACTAATTCGAGAGATATTGGAGAGTACAAGATCTTTATACAGTAGTATCAGACTGACATGCGATATTAAATTATTTTTTAAGTGATTCAAATTCAGAATTTTACATTTTGTATATTGGAAAAACCTATGTGAGGGATTATTCTATTAAATCATAAACTTGTTATTGAAATTTCTCTTATTTTTGGTGTTAAGCATATTACAAAAATTTGAACCGACACAGAAGATTTGCATCCATATGAACAACGTATAAAAATTAATAAAAATATATATGATTTAAGTATTCAAAATAGTCTGCATTACTTTGTATATTATTTTCTTTATCAAATTTTTTTAGAGTTTTTTTTTTTAGAATTTTTTTTAATAGAGTTTTTTAATGAAATATACTTGAATTAAAAAGTGGTACAAATAATAATGATATACAAAATAAGTTAGGATTTAAGTTAGAAATTTGTATTGGGCTTAAGACAAGTTGGATTGTTAATTGTTGGATTTGAAGTTCGTTATTATGTTCCCATTTGGGTCGATTTGCAGTGAGATTGATGTGTGTAGGTATGTAAAAGAGACGGGATTTACTCGTATTCGTGCGGTTTTATATCTGTTTATAATGAGTTAAGTTAAAATTTTATGCATGTAGATCTGTATCTGTATCTGTATAGATTTTATTAAATGAGTCTAGACAAGATACAATGATACTCAGATTTGTATATCCGCGTACTCACTATAATAAAATAAAAATATATTTATATATTATATTATTTTTATATTTTTTTATTAATATATAATTTATACATTTATGATATTGAATGATTTATTTTCTTAATTTAGAGAAGATAAGATAAATTTTCTTCAAGATTTTATAGGACGTCGTAGTTTAGAGAAGAGAATTTTTTTCAAAATTTCTTGTTCGAGATATAGAACTACTATTTTCTTCATTTGATGTTTCTTGTGAATTTATTTCTACTCTTCCAAATTTTAAATCAATGATTGTTTGTTCCATTGTTCCAAAAAGGCGAATAATAGATCTATGAGTTAAATTTTCTAAAATTATATATATTTATTTAACAAGGAAAAAATAGAAAAATATTATACAGCTATGAGTATACGCAAACTCTACCCTAGACCGTGAAGCATCAGATTTGAATTCATAAATTTATACCCAAAAAATCTAATCTATATTTCACTATAAGGATAATTTGAATTTAAGAGTATAAGAGAGTTTGGTCCCTTTACAGCCTTATACGCAGGGTTTTAATTGTCTTTTCCACCTCCAAAAACCAGAACCCAAGTGCAGATATATTCTGACAGATATGAGGTATGTTGCAGCTTTTTGACCACGTGATACACAACACAATCCCCTCCACTCTCTCTCGCGCCTTCCCTTCCCACGAGAGAGAACCCTGTTTCCCGCCTTTTTCCTAATACACTTTTATTTTCAACGGTCAACATGATGGGGCCCCCAACTAACGGTAAAAAATATTCATCGTCTAAAGTTAAAACAAACGTTATCCACCTTGTTTCCTTCCTACAAGTGTACTCCTCCCACCCACTCCTTTTCTGATACTCACTTTCTTCCATATGGGTGATTCAACTCGATTCTTTTCGGGTCCCCACTTGAATTACATTTTAAACTGAAAAATATAATTTTTTTTTTTATTGAGGAATTGAGAATATTAGTATTTAAATTATTTTTTTAAATTTTAGTGTAATCTAATCTTTGAATATTTATTTTTAAAAGTTTTAATTTTTATTATCAATTTTACATAGAATATAGTAATAAAAGATATGTAAGTCTCACTTACTTAATTTATCTATTACTCTATCATACAAAATAATGGGATGTAATTGCAAATCTTCAATATATTTAAACCCCAAAAATATTTCAGGAATTCAATTAGAAAAATTTTCTCTCATTCAAGTATTTAGAAAAAATTTCACCTCAAAAGATATTTTTACATATTCAATTAGAAATTCATTGTTTTGTATAATAGGGTGATGGGGAGTTTATTAAGTGAAATGTCTTTTTAACCTTATTTATAAGTCACGTAAGACTCACACGTTTATTGTCGGATTTTGCAGTGAAAATTGTGATAAGGACTAAAAATTTTTAGAAATAAATATTTGGAGACTAAAAAAATAAAAACAAAGATTAAGAACAAATTTAAGACTAAGAAAATAATTTTGGGACTCATATTGAAAATTTCTCCATTTTATTTAAAATGTGTAAAAATAAAGAGAAGTGGAGTAGAAAGTAAACGCTTAAAAGAACTTTTTACATTCAATCCAAGTATAGCATCAGAAGGGTTAATTAGTGTATTTCATTACATTCATCTGCCGTATTCAGCCGTCAAATTTGTTTATTAGTAGTCAACATCAATTTAACTTACAATATATATTTACAACTCCTCAACTAAATGAGTATTTCACAAAAAGTCAGCCGCCAAGAAATCCCTTAATTAACTTGCCATATTTTGATCCTTTTATAACAATGTGATGAGGAATGTAGTCAAATCTAGTCCATAATAAAATTCTTTCTCCATTATTTGTTCACACAATTAAACCTAAGCAAATCGAATCCCTCTCGAACATATAAATATAAATATGCACCGTTACGGCCACGATAGGTACACATATTACTTGACTTCTACCACCAATATAAATATCTTCCATTAAGCTATTCTTCTATTTCTTACACAAATAGCATTCTTAATAAAAGTAAACAAATCATAGGCTATTGTGCCATGATTTTGAGAGGCTCGAGCCCTTTTTAATATATAATGGTCTCGGCCAATACAATTTAGAGATAATAAGACTAATAATACAGCAGTGAGTGAGTTGGGATTAATTTGAGTCGTACACCCACCCAACCCCAACATCTTTCAGAAACTAATAGACCCAATTATATAAAACAACAACATTTTTAAAGTTGGCCAAATGAGTGAGCCAGATAAGTGAGAGCTCCAACAAGGGGTGCGTTAATGTAAGTGGCTGGTTCCGATTGCTCGTAATCTGACCGTTGATCAGGAAAACGGTCATTCTGATCAGGACCTCCCACAACGGCACCTATCAATATATTTGGATTTGGTGACTGGGAATTCATCACGCTGAAACCCCAAGAACACTGGATCTTTGCCGGATGAGCTGCTACCGATGGTAAAGATGATCCCCTGTGGTGAATTCTTTGGGGATATCTTGCTCCGTATCCCACCATGAATGACATTTTTAGCGGATTCTCTCCTAATAAATAGTCCACCTGATATAATATATACCAATTAATACACTTTAAACTTGGAAGAAAATATTGGTAAATTGGTCCCAAATTTTTCATTTTCTCATTTTAGCCCCTAAATTATTTTCCTCCAAAAATATTACTTATTATTGCCTTTTAATTTGACAAATTCCTACATGTGAAGTCATCAACTTTCAAACTTTTTCTTCGTATATGATTAAATAAAGTAAAAATAAAAAAAAAACACATTAAGTAAATTGTGTTGATATTACAAGAAAGACTACTATTTCTTAACAAAAATATTTTATTGTATTTTGCAAAAAATAAATTATTTGTGAATGATGAAATGGGTTGTTAAAAGTAAAATAATAAAACTATTTTTAGTTTACAAGCCAAACCATACACACCCTTATACAAGTGAAACACGTAAAAAAAATGACTACTATTTTTTAAAAAAAAAATATTCACGGAACTAAAATTATTAAAAAAATTTTTTAAAAGACTAAGTTAAGACAAATTGAATAGTTTGGGACTAATTTTATCAATTTCTGTCTAAAATAATGTTTTGTACTAGGAAAGAAAAAAAAGGGTGCTGTTTACCTGTCTTTTGGCAATGGTTCTAAGCATTTTAGGGGTGACAAAAGTTCCACCACATTTGACAACAGTCCGAGCAGAGGTTAAGTACTTAGCATAAGTAACGAGGAGGAAAGATGTTGAAGTCACATATTGCATGTTACTGTCATTCATCTTAAACAGAAGCCCACCTGATGAATTAATTAATTACAAAATCAAACTTCAGAATAATTTTTTCTTTCAAGAACTTATAATTGGCTTGGATCCTCTGTAAAATGGTGTCCGAGAATGAGAGAGAAGATCAATCAATGGAGAAAGAAAGATTACCTGGGGTGTATTGAGCCTGAGAAGAGGCGGCAGCTCCCGGAATAAGAGAACATATGAAATTATCAGCATGGCCTTTGTAATCGTGGAGTGATTGTACTTTTTGTACAAGAAATGCCTGCAAAACCAAAAAAAAATGTCAACAAATTTCAATGTAAGGTATAAAATTCTTCTACATTCTTTACAATATTCTTCTTTCTGTCACTAAACTTTAATTTTCACTTCGGCCGATAAATAATTTTGTATCTCTTTTCCTTTTACTTTTGCACTTCTATTATCAATTTTGGTCTTACTTATTTTGTGCAGTTAATACACTAAAATGAATTGTGTAAACTATCTTACTAACTAATAAATGTCTCATATGCACTTAATATGTTAAAATGTAGTAGAATGACACATGACACAAGACACACACGCATAGGAAGCTATGAGAAATACGCAAGTATCATAAAAAGTAAAAATTAAAGTTTAGTGCCAAAGAAGTAACACATTTCTTTAATAATATTTGGAACCAATTTCTCAATTTATAATTAGTTTTAATATTTGGATTTATTATATATATATATATATATATATTAATAAAGGATGAAGCAAATTTTCCATAGTATTTGTTGGAGAAAATAATAGAAAAGAAAAAATGACCTTGGAGAGAAGAATTCTAGCTCCAACATGCTTATTGTCCCATCCAAATGTATTATCACCTTCATCTGCTCCAAGGGTCTGTCCATTAGCTTGAATGTAGTTAAGGTAAGCTGGATTCTTAGTAGCCTTATGCAACCAAGCAGCACCCCACAACAACTCATCCTTAATAAATATATCAAAATTGTCAATATTAATATTCTGAAATTTATTTTTAATGAGAAAAAAAAATTTTGCAGCAGAAACGGCATTATAAAGATCACCTGATAACCAGAAAAATCACAATAAAATGGGCATACAAATGGCTTCAATCCATTGCTATATGAACCTCTGTACTTATCAGCAAATTGGAACACCTAAAATCCCAAAGAAACAGAAATCAGTCTTAATTTTACCCTTTTTTTTTTATAATTTGTATGGCGGATTCAAAAGACGAGAGACAAATTACCCTAATAGCCCTCCTGGCTAAGATCTTTGAGTAAGTTGGGTCACTTCTTCTAAAGACCAAAGAAGCAGCAGCTAGAGCTGCTGCAGTTTCAGCAGCAACTTCAGTGCCAGGGGTGTTTTTGTCAATCTTGAATACACTTCTAGGAGTGTCCATATCTTCAGGTCTTTCCCAGCAAGCGTGGTCCTTATTTGCATCCCCAACCTGTTCCAAATTAAACCCCCAATTTTAGATTTCAGTCCTGCCCTTTTTCAGCTTCAAAAAGAGAATAAAACGAGAAATGCCCATAATCTTTTAGAAATTGGAAAGAAAAAAAAAAAAAAAGAGACCTGAACATAAATTATGCCAGGTTTGGCAGTGGCTTTGAGAAGATAATCAGTAGCCCAACGAATGGCTTCTCTAGCATTTTGCAATTCCCCTTTCATAAGCCCACCAAATTCAATAACACTCCATGAAAGCATTGTGGTAGTAAATGCCATTGGAAACCCAAATTTGACATTATCACCAGCATCATAATACCCACCAACCAAATCAACCTGCATTGTCAAATTAAACCCAAAATAAGCAAAACCCATGTTAAATCTACCCAGAAAATGCTAGAAATGGACTAATTTATGAACAAACTGATTTCATATCAGAATCACATTGTAATACATGAATAAAGAAAGTCATGTTAAATCTTGGCAGAAAAACGGTAAAATAGAACAATCACTTTGTAATCTATGAATAGTATGAATAAAGGAAGGAATTTAGCCATCTTCCAAAAAAACGCTAGAAATGAATTATTTATGAACATACATGCATTGGAGAGCCATCTGAAAGACCAGAATCTCTTCTCCAAGTGATTCTCTGGTTAGGAGGGAGTTTTCCGGACCTTTGGCCTTCAAAGAATAAAATAGATTTCGTCAGAGCATCTCTGTAGTTGTGAGAGGCAAAACGAGGGTGGCGATAGTGGCCAACTGGGTAGTGTTTGCCATTGTTGGCAGCATTGGTAGAGAAGGAAAACAGAGTAAATAGGAAGAAGAAGCAAGCAAAGGAGAATGAAGAAGAAGCCATCTGAAATCCGCCCCCCGGCAAAACAGAAGCAGTGAAATGAAGAGCCAACAGGCAAGCGCAGTGACAACTGAGGGGACTATTGTTGTATTTATAAAGTAGAAGTAACCTCTTTAACGTCCTACTAGGTTACTTTGTAATTATTGAACCCAACTGCTGACACTTACAGTTATTCAAGTCTTTACTTTCTATTAAAAAAAGAAAAAGTATGTGAACCATTCAGGGTGAAATTAGATAGAATTTCAAATTTTAATTATGAAAGTCACGTCTTATTTAATAAATAATTAAACATTTACGAAATTGAAGACAGAAATTTTAAAATCATATCTTATCTGAATATAATATATGTGATACTCTTATAAATCAAATAAGTATCACAATAAAATAATTATCTTATGTCTCATCTCTAATTTGCTATTGTCACATTTTACACATCACACTATTTAAAAAGTTATAAAATTTTAGATTTTTTTGTTTGACTAAAATGCCTTCAAACTTTATCACTTATCATAATTATTTCTACAAGTTTTATATTATAAAAATAAAATATGTTTAAATTTATTTTTAATTGGAAGATATATTGAAAAAAGTTAATTAAATATTATATTTTCACAGTATAATAAATTAAAAAAATATAAAAATTTGTGAGATGTGATAAATAGAAAATGATGGTACAACACAAATGAGTATAATAAATAATTACCATAACAATATTACAAATTTCCATAAAATCTTCATTTCTCTCAATTTTTTCAGCCATTGCACCGAACCAAGGAAGCACAATAAATTCTTTTTTATTATTATTATTATTATTATTTGATAGATGGAAGAACAATTAATTCCAGTGAGGTATGTACGTATGTATGAATTGGGACCTGATTTTCCACGAGGTCAGTCGCTTCCGGATATTTAATTTATGACTAGAAAATACAGTGGGACTACATTTTGACCAATGTCTCTCTGTCACGTGGAAGTTTTTTTTTGTTTCTCCTTACACTTTTTCAAAGCCCAGCAATAAATAGGATGCCCATCGCCCACATCTGCGTAATTAATTTTATTCTAGTGTTACACAATTGATAAAAAAGGATTAAGGTTTGATATCTTAATAGTCGTAGTGTAAGAATTTTAATTTTTTTTTAATGTAGAGGGTGAATTTTTGTACTTCTAATTTGTAGGGTGAATTCTTGTACTTCTTGTATTTCACTTTTTGGTAACAATAATATGATATCCATCGACCTTATTGTTCTTGTTCTTTTCAATTACTACTACTAATATTTGATTCGGTTGAATCATTTTAAATACTCTCCCAAAATTTTTTATCTTGATCTGCTTGTCAGAAAGATTTAGTGCATCTTAAACCAAGTTAATTTTCTATTTTGTTGTCTTACTTAATCAAAAATTTAGTTTCGTGATTTATAGTTGAAATAGTCAGTTTTGAGAAGTCTTTAGCAGAAATGTCAGGACATGATTTACTTTAGATAGTGGCAGGTTTCTAGGAGAAGTTAGTAATTTTTGCATATAAATGCATTCAGTATTTCTGAAGTTTCCTCCAGTTCAGAATTCAATAAAATATCAATCGTTTTCTGTATATTCTTTTGCTATTCTATTTCCATTACTGTTGTTTTCTGCATCTCTTTTGTTTTTTGGTATCAGAGCTTCGCTGAAGCTTCAAAATACATTTTTCTCTCCTCTTGTCTATCAAGTGGTGTTGTCTTGTTGAAATAGATTGAAAGTTGTAAAAAGAGATGGGAAGTTGCAAATGGAGGCAGTTCAAACACACAATATGGTGTCCATAAGCTTGTAGGGACAAATTACAAGTACCGGAGAATGTGTATGGAGGCATATTCAAGGGCAAGACCTGTGGGATTTAGTTGCAGGAATGATGGTAAAATTCCTGCAGACACTCCGAAAAATTCTAAACCACGTAAGAAATGGAAGATTAAGTTCGGCAAAGCTCTCTTTGCTCTAAGAACTTCTATTAGCAAAGAGTTCATTGATCATGTCCGGGACATCAACTCACCAAAAGAAGTATGGGAGACGTTGGAGAGACTATTTTCGAAAAAGAATACAGCAAGGCTGCAATTATTGGAAAATGAGTTGGCATCATCGACATAAGGAGGTATGTCTATTTCTGAATATTTCCTACGAGTTAAAAGCCTTTGTGCCGAGATTTCAGAACTAGATGGGGATAAGAAAATCAACGAAGACAGGTTACGACGATATTTCATTCGAGGTTTGCAGAATGAGTACATTCCTTTCGTCACCTCCATTCAAGGGTGGGCGAATCAACCTTCGGTAGAAGAGTTAGAGAGTTTACTTTCTAATCAAGAGGCTTTAGCAAAACAAATGGCTCAGAGTCATAGTACAGATTCTGCTCTGTTCTCAAAAGGGAAGCAGTACAAGAAAAACACATCAGCATGGAATAAAAATAATGAAAAGAAGCCAAACACAAGAAAAGCTACAAACGATGACTCAGAAAATGACAACTATTTTAAGTGTTGCAGGTGTGGTAAACTTGGGCATATGAAAAAGAATTGTAGAGTAAAGCTCTCAAAAGCAAATATTGCCAGTGAAAAACAAGATCAACTTAAATGGGAGCAATGTTTCACTGTAGAAGTTGGTGATAGCGGCACAAAATCACCACCAGATCAAGCTCTCTTAAGCCATAAACAATGTAAGGAGGAGTGGATCATTGATTCAGGCTGCTCTCATCATGTAACTGGAAATGATAAGCTACTCTCGGAGCTGCGTCAACACAAAGGAGAGCGAGTTATCTTTGCAGTAGATAATTCAGCCTATCCAATAGCAAAAAGGAGGGGTTGTGAAGATTGAAACGGATGACAGGAGCATAGTCAAGTTAAATGATGTTTTCAATGTTCCAGGTTTGAAGAGAAATTTAATTTCTGTTTCTCAGACCACTGATTCTAGGAAATAGTTTTTATTTGGGTCTAAAGATGTTAAAGTTCTTGAAAACGTCAAAAACATATCTGCTGATGTTGTTACCTCTAGTGAGAAGAAATATTCTTTATTTGTCATGACAGCAGGAGAAGCTTATGTGAAGAGGACAAGCGAAACTGAACGTGTAGCAATTTGGCATGCTCAATTGGGTCACGTAGGCTATCAACTATTGCAGAAAATTTCCTCCAAAAAGTTGGTGGATGGCATACCGTTGCTGCAAAATATTCATGAAGATGTAGTTTATCAAGGGTGCCAATTTGGAAAGTCTCATCGCCTTCCCTTCAAAAACTTGTCAAATCGCAAATCTTCCATGCTTGAATTGGTGCATTCAGATCTGACGGGACCAACAAAAACACCAACTTACAGTGGGTGTCACTACGTCATGGTGTTTGTCAATGATTTTTCAAGGTACACCTGGGTGAAATTCATGAAAGGGAAGAGTGAAGCCTTAACAAAATTTGCTGAATTCAAAAATGCAGTAGAAAAAGAATTTGGGAAGAAGATTAAATGCATTCGCAGTGACAACAACGGAGAGTATATGTCTGATGACTTCTTCACATATTGCAATGATAATGGAATTATGCGGCAGATAACATGTCCAAATACGCCTCAACAAAATGGCGTTTCAGAAAGGAAGCTGGCTCATGTTGTTTCTACGAGTCTCTCATGGTTGCATGATAAAAGTCTCCCTCAAGAGCTGTGGGCTGAAGCTATGTAGTGCGCTTGCCATGTAATCAATCGTTTAACTCTGTGGCCAGGTAAAGAGAAGTCTCATTTTGAAACTCTATATAGTGTCAAGCCAAATGTAAATTACTTTCGGGTGTTTAGTTCAATTTGCTATGTCCATATTCCAAAATCTAACAGAACCGAGCTAGACCCGCAAGCGAAAAAATATATCTTTGTTGGCTATGACACTTGTAGGAAAGGATGGAAATGTATGGATGCAGAAACAAAGAAATTTATCACTTCTAGAGATGTTGTTTTCGATGAAGTGTCATCATATTATCAAGAAGTTGTGCATGATAATGAAAAGAGAAGCTCACAGCTACTGTCGGAGAATGATATGGAAGTTGTGTGTGATGGTGATGATGAACTTCCTGTTTTGATAGCTCAGATGTAGAAGAAGATAAGCAAGAAACTTGAAGGAGGTTTGCAAAAGAAAAGAGACAGCCACAACAACTCAAAGATTATGAGGTGGAAATCAAACAATTGTTCCACTACTTCATGCTTCTTTATTGAAGCAATGGATGATGAAAAACCAACTAGCTATAAGGAAGCTAAAGATAAACCAGAATGGCAGGCGGCTATGATAGAAGAAATTGATGCTTTGAACAAAAATCAGACTTGGTAGTTGGTGCCAAAACTAGAGAAGTGCAATCCCGTCACCTGCAAGTGGATATATCGCTTGAAGAGAAAACCAAATGGGACTGTTGATAAATGCAATCTTGGCTTATCGCACGTGGATTTTCACAAAGCCATGTGTTGGATTATGAGGAAACATTCTGACCGGTAGCAAAAATGATAACGTTGAGAACAATTTTTTCTCGAGCAGCCTTCAAGAAGTGAAAGTTGTGGCAGCTTGATGTAAAGAATGCATTCTTTACGGAGATCTTGATCGTGAAGTGTTTATGGAACAACCTAAGGGATATGTTTCTGAACAACATCCTCACCATGTTTGCAGGCTCAAGAAAGCATTATATGGGCTTAAGCAATCACCACGTACTTGGTATGGTAAAGTAGCTCAATACTTTATCTTCTGTGGATTTAAAGTTTCTGATGCAGATTCTAGTTTGTTTGTTAAATTAGAATCAAACTTGCACTTGTTGGCGTTGTTGTATGTGAACGATATGATTATTACAAAAGATAATGAAGATGAAATCTCAAAGCTGAAAAGTGATTTATCGGTTCGCTTTGAGATGAAAATTTTGGGGAAAGTTGGCTGTTTTCTTGGTTTGGAAATTTAAAAATCAGATAATGTGTATTTTATCTCCCAAAAGATTTACGCAGCAAATCTTTTGCAATGATTTGGCATGGGGGAGTCGAAGGAAAAAGCAACTCTAATTGAGCCACATGTCAAGTTAATGAAAGGAGAAGGAAAGTTGCTGCAAGATGTTACAAAATTTCGGCAACTTGTTGGTAGCTTAATTTATTTAATTATCACAAGACCAGAAATTGCTTATTTTGTCAGTGTGGTCTCTCAATTCATGCAGTCTCCAAGAAGTACTCATTTAGAGGCAGCAAAGAGGATTTCACGATATATAAAAGGCTCTCTTGATTATGGTATAATGTATGGAAATTGTGAGAATTTTGTGCTCAAGGGGTTTACTAATGCTGATTGGGCAAGAGATGCAAATGACAGACATTCTACTTCAGGCTACTATTTTAATGTTGGATCAGCTGCCATATCCTGGTGTAGCAAGAAGCAGAATGTGGTTGCTCTATCTAGCACTGAAGCTAAATACGTGGCAGCAACTATGGCTGCACAATAATGCATGTGGTTGAAGAGTTTGATAAAAGATATAATGTACGAAGTGGAGTATGTTGTACATGTTAAGTGTAATAATGAAAGTGCTGTCAAACTTGCTTCCAATCCTATTTTTCATGCTCGAAAAAAGCATATAGAAGTTCGTCATCACTACATTCGAGAGAAGGTGTTGAATCAAGAAATTGAGTTGTTGGGAACCTCTACGAATAACCAAGTTGCAGACATTTTTACAAAAGCATTGGGGAAGCCTAAGTTCGAAGAGTTTAGATTGTTGTTGCTAAATTTAAGTATTCACTAAAGGGAAGTGTCAAAAAGATTTAGTGCATCTTAAACCAAGTTAATTTTCTATTTTGTTGTCTTACTTAGCCAAAAATTCAGTTTCGTAAGGTTGAAATAGTCAGTTTTGAGAAGTCTTTAGCAGAAATATCAAGACATTATTTATTTTAGATAGTGACTGATTTTTAGGAGATGTTAGTTAGTAATTTTTATATATAAATGCATTCAGTATTGCTGAAGTTTCCTCCAGTTCAGAATTCAATAAAACATCAATCATTTTCTCCATATTCTTATGCTATTCTATTTCCATTACTGCTGTTCTCTGCATCTCTTTTGTCTTACTGCTTTTCCGAATTCATTGCCTTCAAGAGTGAGGACAATGCAGTTATTTGGATAAAAAAAAGTTGGAAATCCGATCCAATAGCTTAGCACAACAGATAATCATGTAACAAATGTTTGAGCGGTCGAATGATCGAGTTATTTCTTGAAATGACAAGAATCATACCTGAATTTCTGAGAACATTACATCGACTAATTAATGAACTCTTTATAAGGTTTAGACAATTCTATATTCTTGAGATATCTTTGGAGTGAGTTTGGCTAATTCAAATTTTAGTATGGTATCTGGGCTACCCAGATAAAATCCTGCAATAACCAGCTCTGGGCAGGGTGAGGGGATGCGTTGAAAATCTCATATCTACTAATTAGGATAAGTTGTTGTGTGTGTAGTCTCTGAGGATGAACTCCTTATAGTTAGGCCTAACCTCAAATTTTAATTGAATAAAATTCAGGATTTAAAGTGCTCTTCAAATCAAATTCAAAATAATTAGAAGTGTGTATCGTAGACTTTTGTGGGTGCTCTACGGGTTAACCTAGATAAATCTCCAAAGCTAGACGTTGATTCGAGTTCAAATTAGTGAGAGTCATATATACTTCAATAAACAATCGGAATCAAGATTTAATCCAAGTAAAAAATTAAACTTTGTAGGATAAATAATTAGGACCAATCCTTTACCCCGAATCAATATTAGTCTGATCATGTATCTTTGACTAAAAGTACTGGCTAGACTTTACCCTCAAATAAGATTATATGAGAACTCCGTACAAATTCAAATAATTAAGATCGTCTATCTCTAAATACCGAATACTTTAAAGATATCGATATAGAGAAAGGTGGAACTAGGAAGCTTGGGAGTTGTCATTGGCAGCAGAGGAAGGAGGGAAGTGTATTCCCATTAGTTGGGAACAGGGATTCAGAAGAAAGTATTAAGAATTCAGTCAAAACATGGAAAGAGGAAAATGGGTAAGAAGATGAAGAAGAAAGCCTGCTGTGCTGTCTGATAAAATAGGCATGGCCGCATGGGGTTTGTTTGAAGCTCTGAATCTGAGTTCATTCAGAGAGAGAGAGAGAGAGAGAGAGTCAAAAAAGTGTTCAAAAAAGACCCATAATTTCTTCTTATGCCATATGAGCTCTTCAATCAAGAAACACTCTCAAACCCAAACAGACTCCATTCCACTACAAACCACTAGAACCCCATCCCTCTAAATCTTATGAATTTTGGATCCCATCTTTTTCCTTCTAAGTTTTAATCAATCATTTTTGTTGTTGTTGGAGATCAAGATTAACTTCATCCGAACAATAAGTTCAGAGTAGATATAAGACAATATAATTGAGGAACTATCACATGTTTGTGAGATGAGATCTCTCATTGTATCTTTAATAAGTTGTTTTTTTTTTTTTTTAATGAAATAGAAGAGAATAAGTTGAACAATGTTGTTTGGCGTAGTAAATAAACACATTATGCATATTTGAAAAATCGAATGTTCGAATTTTCTTCATATCGTAGTGAAGTATCCGAGGTCAGACACTTACTCACAACTAAGTGACAAGCATGGCAATTCATAAGCCAATTTAAATTAATTATAACTAAGAAACCTTTAAATTATATCACACATACATATTAATCTTTATTCGAGTCAAATAAGACAATGAGAACGACAAACTTTGTTATAAAACATAACTGCACTTCCAAGCATGGACAGATTTATACTAAGGGCACCAGGAACACGTGCCCTCACTAGCTCCCAGTGAAATCCTTATATTATAGTGTAGTTTAATTTTTTTAAAGAAAAAATAAATAGTTATTTTGGTTTATAAAGCAATTCAATTTTATTATTCAATCCAATTAAATTTTAACTTTCATTATAGTTCTTGAAAAATACAAACACAACTAAAAATAATTCCTTATTTAGGAGCTAATATATGAAATCAACTTAGTTGCATGTATATATATATATATATATTCTTTGAAACAAATACATATTTGGAACTGAGTGATGAGAATTGATCTAAATTTTAAGGGCCAAAATATACTTTTCTCAAGAAAAAAGTAATTCCGTGATCATATAATTTTATATGTAATTTTCTCACAATATATTCAACTATTTTAAATTGTTGTTCAATTAGCCGTAAAAATATATTAGATTATCGCCAGGGACGGAACCAGAACAATATGATTGGGGGGCTAGAGAAAAAAAAATTTTGCCAGAATTTCGTCTATAAAATGATGCATTCCATGTACAAAAGACACTCAAACAATTCCAAATTTACATATAATATAGCAAAAGAATAGGTAATCGTCCATTACCAATGAGGAGTGATCACCCATCACTCATGGGATAAACATTACAAATTCTAAATTTACATATAATATCGGGGAGAGAGAAGAAGAAAATTGAAATTTTTTCTATTGTTTCTGCTGGCGCAGCCGATTTTTTTTTTTTTATTTATAAATCAGTCCCTACATTTTGTAGGAGCTAAATTGAAAAAAAAAATTGGGCTTAAATATAAAAAACATAAAATTTAAAAAAAAAAAAATCCCGGGGGGCTCGAGCCCACCCGAGCCCTTGACTAGATCCGTCCCTGATTATCGCTTTGTGTAATGAAATGAAAACTATGAATAATTATCTAGTTGCAAATGTCAAAAAAAATTAACAAATCAAAAGTTATCAAATGTATGAAATAATTATAAAAGATTTATTATACTTTTATCGAATATTAAATTGAGTTTAAATTATATTTATTTAAAATTAAATTATTTGTGTATCCCTTTTCGTTCTAAATCCATTATAGTTTCCAAACATTCGAATTCGGAACTTTTAATTACAAGAGAAGGAGACACTCCAAACAAACTCATTTCTCATTTACATCTTTTGAGATTGTTTTACATATTTTACACACTACATATATAAATTTGTATATTATATTTAGCAGAAAAAATATACTATTCTATAACTGTTTATGATAATAATTAAGAATAGTATAAGATTCTGATTCCTTCATCCTATTGGGCAGAAGGGGATAAGCCACAGTAGTTTTATATGAAAGTTTTCTTGGAGAAATGCAATTTTTATTTCCTTTTTCTTTTCTTATTTTTCCTTTCTTATTTTTCCTTTCTCCCCCCTCCTGATTGGATTGGAGAGAGAGAGAGAGAATTGAGAAAAAATGGATTGGAGGGTTATTGTATTGTATCGGTGAGCAAGTGAGGGTGGGAAAGGGAAGGTACAGAGTAGACCTAAGTAGAAGGCATGTTTGTTCGTCTTGGGGTTGGGGTTGGAGTTGGAGGCATCTTCATGTCCATCATCTCATGTGCTCTTCTGAACTCATAACTCTTTCCCCACATGCAAAAAGCGCCCACATTTCTGAATTCCCCTTTTTCTTGATCATCTGATATTTTGAGCATATTTATATGTACATGAAACACTTTTAAATCACACCATATTTTTACATTATTTCCGAGATATCTAATTAAATTAAAAAGATCTTAATTATCCACTTTATTAATATATCTGATATATTACAATATTCGTTTATTTTAGTTTATTATATGAGAGTATCAACTAATTCAAAAGATAACAAAGAACATAAAATTTTCAACCAATAACGAAAAACATATCAAGTGAAATTAAGTGAAGAAAATAACGTCATTAAACTAACTATGCACGTCTCGTGATGATATCCATTTTCTTCTTCTATCTTTTTTTTTTTCCTTATTTCTCACAGACCTCATCACTTGCTTTCTTACATAGTGAGAGAGTAAACGGCCTATACGTCTATAGCCTTACAATTATTAGCTGACATTTCCTACTTTTATCGACAAAGTTTGCCATGTAGGACCAAAGCCCCACATTTACTAGCATAAAGAAAGTTGCCAAATTTCCAGCCTAGCCACCCTCTCTATACTAATATTTCATCTAAAGGAAAGAAGAAAAAGGATTTGAGAGCTTCCAAATCGAATATTCAATAAAGAAAGAAAAAATAATAGAACTTACAAATTATTATTAAAGAATTTTCGACTAATCTATAAAGAATTGGGCTACATTTGAATTTTTTTTTGATTGGGTCTAAATTTTAGAAATGGATACTAAAGAGATCTATTTTTTTAATTCTAAAACTAGCCATAACGCACAATAATTGTGCGTTAATGATAACGCACAAGCATTGTGCGTTATCAGATAATTACGCCTTCTTCATTAATCAGCCACGTAATTTTTTTAATTTTTTTTGTTTTTAATGAAAATTTCCTGTGGGAAAACTTATAATTGTATAATTTTTTTAATGAATTATTGTTTTATAATGAAAATTTCTTTTAGAAAAACTTATAATTGTATAATTCTTTTAAAAAGACTGTATTTATTATATTTAACTTATTTTAAGTGTATTTATGATGATAATATTTATATCGTTTTCTTGGAAAATATATTTAATTTTTAACAATTTCATCTCAAGTTATTTGAAGAAGTAATACTAAAGATATTGTAAAAATTTAGAGCAATGATGTAGTAATTAGAAGAAATTAAAAGAAAATTTTCATTAATAGAAACATGTTTTATTACAACAATTTCAAGAAAATGTCAAACTTATACATTGCTCGGTCTAGGGTTATTACAATTTTTTCTATTATGTCCTGACATGCGACATCTGCCACATCTTGGGGGAGAATCCGGATTTCTATAATCCATTTCCCTCTGAAATCGCTTGCCCTATTTCCTACCCTGTTCTTTTTTCTTGTTTGGAGGATAAAATGTTAAATTAAAAGGAACATCCCTCCAAAAGTTTTCACTCAAGGCCAGATTAAAATTCACTTGGTAAGTTTTTTTGTACGTTTGTCGCGAATATATCTCCAGTACATAAGTATCTGTTCTTGACCAATTTTCTCTACACACTGCAAGAACATGAGAGCAAAGCAATGTATATGTTTGTCATTTTCCGCAACTACATGATTTATTATTAGCCGCAATGTATAGACATTGTTGCTCGTACCAGAAACCCGGATTGGAGATTTGACCATGTATATTCCCTCTCACGGATTGTAGTTGTAACTTTGTGTTCTCTTGATCCGCAAGAACTTGTCAAAATTCGAGTTGGAAATGGATGCACACAATTTTCAGCCTCTTCACGGTATTGGTGAAAGTACTTAACTAGTTTATTGAATATTAGTTCAACCAGGACTTTTAAAGGTAGAACCCTAGCTTTCTTCAACATATTGTTAAGTGCTTTAGAAATGTTGGTTGTCATGATACCGTGTCTGTGACCGCCATCATGCAACAATGTCCATTTCTGTGGGTCTAACTTCATCGAGTAAATATACGCATCAACATTTCTTTCTTGAATATCTTTAATTACACGGTCAAATTTCCATTATTTTGTTTCTGTTCCGGCCTGCCACATCAAGCTTTTTAGGTTTTTGTTCTTAAAAGTCTTGTTGAAATTTGCTCGAATGTGGCGTAAACAAAACCGATGAACTGCAAATGGTGGTTGCCACAAAGGTTGACTTTGAATAGTAGAGAAAATACCTTTGTGGCGATCAGAAATGAGGCATACATGGCGATCTTTAACAATGTATTCTCGCAAGTTTTTAAGGAACCAATTCTAACTTTCGGAGGATTCCTTATCAACAATTGCAAAAGCAAGTGGAAACAAGTGATTATTTGCATCCCACTTACTTGCAATTAACAGCACGCCCTTGTATGGTCCCCTTAAGCGTGTTCTATCCACAGAAATCACCGGCCAGCAATATAGAAATCCGTTTATACATGGCGAGAAACACTGGAAAATAAATTTGAAAACATAATTAGGGGGACTGCTTGTTCTGTGATGCAAAAATTCGTATATAGTCGCCGGGTTTAAATCCTGTACAGCTTGTAATTATTTAGGTAAAATATTGAAGGTTGTATCCCAGCTACCAAAAACCCTCTCAATGGCAAATTTTTTAGCATACCGTGCCCACTTGTAAGTATAGCCCGTTTGAAACAATACCTGCACTTCTTGAATGATGTTCGACACAGGTATCTCAGGATTGTTGGCAACTAGGTGTGATATAGACATTGATATAAATTTTGAAGACAAGTTCCTGTGCTTGTTTTGTTCAATCTGTACAAGGCATGTGTGTTCTTTTACAAATCTGGTTATTTCCCACCGACTGTGTGGGGCTTTCTTTTTATACGGATGTACCATGAACAGTAATTATCGTCACTGTGATGGTAACATCTTGCGGTGCATGTATCAATCTTACTTTTCAAAACTCGGTGTTAGCCTTAAGGGCATTAATACTTATGATTTTGATTATGATTAACATATGCTTGTGTGAGTATTTTAGCTAACCTTTCATATAACAAAAGAAGCACTTTTGAAGTCTCAAGTCTACACTCTCTAAAAGCAAAAGATCTTGTTTATGAGGGCAAAATGAAGGAGAAAAGACCAAGTTATTCCAAGATCAAATCATTGGAGACATTGAAGACATTGAATGTCTTGTCTATGTTAGAGTGTAATAAGGTACTCCTTTGCAAAACTCCCTAATCTTACTCTTTGTTTATTGATCATATATGAAGCTCCTTTTACGATTTTCTCAAATATAAACTTTTGTTAAAATCTAAGTATTCTTGACTGAAGTTGTGATGCTTTTGAAAGGTTCTTCTTCTCTCTAAAATGACTGTCAAGAATACATGTTTTTGAAACAATGAAGAAAGCTTTTGTCTTAAAAAACTTGGCTAAAAAAAATAAAAAATTCGGTCATCCAGTTTTAGAACCGGTCGTCTGATTTTTTTTTCTAAATCAAAAAAATCGGTAGTCTATTTTTCAGATGGACAAGTCTGAATCTTTCTGTCCAAGAACCGGTCGTCCGATTTTTCTACACTTAAAAAATCGGCAGTCCGATTTCTAGCTGGACAAGTCCGAATCCTTCTGTTTAAGAACCAGTCGTCCGATTTCAGGAACCGGTCGTCCGATTTTCACATTTACAGTAAAAAATTATTACCGTTACACAGAATGCAACGGTCACTTTTTTAAGATAGTATATATAGACTTTTTGATCAGCCATAAAAGAATGAAGTTTGGTGAAATATTCATTGAGAACATTTAAAACTTTTAAAGAGCTTCAAAAGCACATTTATTGCAAACACTTTTAATCCCAAACAAAAATCCTCTTGAGCTTCATTATTGATCATCATCAAAGAAGAAGAAAGGAGGAGCTTGTAGAAACATTTTATTAAGTTGTACCCATTATTTCTCAAGCTCAAAAGTGGTAACTTTGTTCTTAAACTTATCTTTCTCTCTTATTGATATCAAAGGTTTATGTTGAAAAACCCCTTGGGTGATCCTTTGATTTACATTGTGTTGTAAAGAGGTTGTGTGCAAAATCCTTGTAGGGTGATCCTCATATTTGTAGTTGGTGTAATTTTGTGTTTATAGTGGATTTGGAAAATCCTTGGGTGTTTACTCAAGGTAGTGGATGTAACTCTTTAAGGGAGTGAACCACTATAAATCCTTGTGCTTTTTCTTTCTAAGCTTATTACTTATTTGACTCAACCACAAAATTTTGTTTGGTTTGGTATTTTATTAAAGGAGTTTTAGAATTCTCTTTCAAACAAAATTGGAGGTTTACCCTTTAATTAACAAAGGTTTTTCGATAATTAGCCAAAAACCTTATTCACCCCCCTAAGGTTTTTCACTCGGTATTCACGTCCCACATTGATAGAGTACTTACGAATCGCACTTATTGCCTGCACTTTGTCAATGAATCTCATGTCTAACTATATGTCAGTCATGGAGTCGTTCCAATCGAGTAATCGGAAGGTACCAGATTCTAGAAGGTCATCTATAGGAGAACCCGAGCACATATCCAGGAATTCTCCAAAATGTGTGTAGTCATACCTAGCGCTACTGAACTATTGGCTGCTCTCCCATTGTTGCACTATGTTTTCGGTTACCAGGTTGACAGGATTTACAGGGTTCAGGGAAGTTTGGAACTCTCCTTCTTCCTGGTCATTGTCATCATCCGATTCAGATTGACAAGAAACAGTATAATCTCCATCCGATCCGTCAACCTCATCGTCATCGTTATTGACGATACTGTACAACATAGACGGTTCATCAGAAACCATCTTTATTACCACCGTAATATGTTCTAGCAAAGTTATTGTATTTCTGTCGTGTGTATTTGGAAAATTTTGTTGCTGGATATGCTCGAATTCAACAAGAATATGAATCTCTTCCTTCGCTAGGTGGGGTGGAATAGTCCATAGATAACCCATTTCCTCATGGTTTTTCATGCTATATAAATTAAAGTAAAACATACGATGTACTTCGTAGTGTGAAGGCACCCTCATTGTCATTCGAACATTCTAGAGATTGGGATCCATATCTCCGTATTCAATATTTTTTTTACCAGTTCGGCATGTGAAATCATTCGGTTCGCTGGCAATGTCCAACTTTTTCGAATTGTTCCAGTAAAATAGGGACCGTATGCATCCCTTGCAATTTCAGAATCCCAAAATAGCATCACTCTAACAAGGCTGATTGCTTCCATTTTAAAATAATTTAACTGTAAGTGTTTAGGGAGGATGAAATATGAAGATGTTAAGAACTCCGGGAATTGAAAAAAAATGAATAGATTGTTAAGGGAGATAAGTTGGATATGTTGTAAGTATTTTGTAGATGTAGAGAATAATGAATGAATGTATTTATAAGGTATCAATGGTTTAGAAGGCAGAGAGTGAATTGTACTGGGATGAATGAAAAGTAATTGGTTGGAAGAATTATTGTCCTTGGATGAGCTGGGTTCACGGGATGAGCTCGATTGGATAAATTATTGTCAGCTCGGTTGGATGAATTATTGTCCAGGGAAGAGCTGGTATGAGTGAATTATTATACTGGATTGAGGTGACAATTGAAGATAAAGCACAATTGTTGTGCGTCATCTTCAAGGATAACGCACAACAGCAATGTGTTATCCTTGAAGATAACGCATGACTATTGTGCGTTATCTTTAGTGCCTTTTTTTTTTAGTAAAATTTTTTTTCTTTATCTTCTGAATTTTTTTTTTCTTCAGTAAATTTTTTTTCTTTTACACATTTTCCCGGTTTTTATTTTTTCCTTTTTCAAACCAATTAAAAGATTTGTTAAAATGTAGAATATTAATTTTTTCTGCTTTTAGTTTTTTTCCTTTTTAAACCAAATTAAGCTTTTAGTTTGTTCTTTTTTCAAACCAAATTAAAAATGTTATTGTTAAAATGTACAATGTGAATTTTTCGATTTTTACCTAAAACAAAATAATCAATAATTAAGATACCTAAAACAAATAAATCAATATAAACATTAACTGAATACTTTATATAAAAATTTAATTTACATATAATTGGCAATGAAAACTAGAAAATACTAATTATAACTAAGGCCAGTCGGATGGCGTGAACCTCGTAGTCTTCTTACCAACACGATGCCCGAATCTGTAATGTTGAACACCATCCATGTCATCTGTCCGCTCCTCTTCGTGAGACGAAGATGCCTACGATATAGGCTGATGCGGTGTAGATGAACCGGCTATGCCCGAAGGAGGGGGTGCACGAAACTCATAAAACCCGAAAGATGTAGAATGTGGTGTTTGAAATGAGGCAAATCCTAAACCGGGAGGGGGAGGCGTCTGCGATGTCCCGGATCCACTAGGAAGTGATTGAGAAACTGGCGGCAAACCCAAACTAAAAGAAAAATCTAAGTTCTGGCTATCAAATAGGTCAACAGTCGGTTGTCCACCTCCAGATCCCTTACCTCTCTCCATCTCTACATGCCCAGGGTCGACATGTCCGTGCCTGTGTGGAAAAAGCGGTACAGGAAGGCGTCCACCGCCTGCTCCATGACCAGGCTGTCTGCGAGCGCCCCTCTTAACTCCACGAGCACCTCGGTCCGGTACGTGCTCTCGGGGACGGCGACGCGACGATTGAACAGGTAACGTCTGCTGGATATCGTGCTATGATGGAGTGCAGCCCAAGGTATCGTCGATATAGACCATGCATCTCCGAATAATAGTTTGCACTTTTTTTTACGAACACGGCCATCATGAAGGATCAGTAGGTGGTTGCTGTATCACCACTGAAACTATACCATCCACCTCTTGCAATATGGAAGTCTAAACAATAAATAAATAAATAAATGAACTAATTAAACCGTTAGAATTAAACATAAATAACTAAAATGCATAAGAATATTTTTTAAAAAATAATATTTATTTGGAGAACTTAACATCATCCGTCTATCCACACCGTCAAGCTGATATCCACGCGAACAGGTATTACGGTTAGTTGGATTGCCGATGTAAACTCGTGTGATACCCCTATACCATCTGATGTACTCGTCACTGGGGTATGACAACACCTCAGCAGTTACAGCAGGGCCATCCCTAATGCGAAGTCGCCACTAGTATCAGGCTTCGATGTGACTAGCATGCTGTGTCCCCAGTATGTGTGATCATTGCCCCTAAGTTGGATCCGGTGCAGGTCCAGACAAGTATTACATGCATCTAGAACCATCTGAGCCATGCAAATTGGCGCATCACACGTCCGGGATAGTGATACTCCACTATCTGATAACAGATGAGCGAGACCTCTGCCTGCCACAGATCAGATGGAACCAAAGCACCGTCAAGATAAGAGAGCTATATAAACTGTCAAGTCAAAATCCAAAATCAATAAAAATTTAAGTGCATAAAAAAATCTCAATTAATTACAAATAATACAAAATATTGTAAAGCGAACCTGATCAGATGACATGAAATATAATTGGTCCCTATAGGTCACGAGAGTGTGCGTAGGCAGTTGGTTACAGTCAAATGATATGCACCATATAACGCCAAGAGGAGCAAGAGGGTCGGCCTGAATATCCGCAATTAGATGAGGCTGCAATGCAGGTATACGCGACCACGCCCAAATTTGTACTAATACTAAAGCCCCCCCAATCTGTCGTGCACCCCCCAAAGCTACCGTGCACAACTGCCTATACAAAAATCCAAGTACGTAGCTACTCCAACTATATGTCCTAATTGCATCAATATCCTCTAATAAACTGAGGTAGCGCACATGAACCAAATTCTAGGAGAAGTCGGGAAGCATATATCTACCAATGAGTAAGAAAATAAATCCACAAGTACGCAGGATTAGATCATCATCGGTCTCTGAACCGGTAAATGCTCTCAGGATCTATGCTTCCAAAGGTTCATTCTTCACCTTGTATCCGGAAAAGTGGCTGAGAGACAACCGCACACCAAGAAGTCTCTGGATAAGCTCAATCTAGTACTGTTTGGGGTGTATACTCCAGCTAGGGCCGGTAACGGCCATACCGACTATCCCTAAACCCCATAGTGCATGTACATCCTGTAGTGCTATTGAGACTTCACCACACGTCAGTGAAATGTGTGAGTCTCCGGCCTCCACCGCTCTACCAATATGGTAATAAGTGCGTGGTCCAACCCAATGTAACAACATCTAAAGACTCCCCCCAACCCAGTTCTGTCAATAAGCTCCACCAACCTACGGGGAGCTGTACTGTAACACTGGAATAGATTCCGCCCAAAACGCCTATACTGAAGATCAGTATAACACGTCTCATGGTCCCCACTCCAGATCAAACCAAATCGGTGCTCGTGCTGTCTCGATAAAACATCAGGGACAATGGGTCCTGGATGCACGTGCGCTGGCACTTCTTCCATCTACAATATTTATAGTTTGAGATACTGTCAATATCTATATGTTAAAAGTAAAAATTTTTAAATAAATTTTAATTCCAAAATCTTTAAGGTGTGTTCTTTATGGTACACTTCATTTTAGGGTTTTGGGTTCTAATGATTTTTAGCATATCAAATTTAGTGTTTTTAGGGTTTTCAGGGTTTTTAATGTTTTATAATTTATAGTTAATTATCAAGAATATTAAGATATAAGTGTTATTACGGTTTACGGTTATAAAGTCTATAGTTTTACGCTTTAGTGTTTACAAATATCATTTTTAGGGTTTACTGTAGCAAAATTTAGAATTTTACGGTTTAATGTTTAAAAAAATAAGATTTTAAAGTTTTTAAGGTTTACTGTTACGTAGTTTACAGTTTTACGATTTAATGTTTAAAATATTCAGATTTTCGTTTTTTTAAGAGTTTACTGTTACAAAGTGTACAGTTTTATGGTTTAGTGTTTAAAATATTAAGATTTTAAGGCAAGTGGGATTACTGTTACAACGTTGACAATTTCACGGTTTAATATTCAAAATATCAATTTTAAGGTTCTTGGGGTTTATTAGGGTTTACTGTTACAGAGTTTCTAGTTTTATTTTTTAATGTTTCAAAAATCAATTTTAATGGTTTTTAAAGTTTTTATAATATCACCTGTAGAATTTTAATATTATGATTTTGGCTTTTTCAGATTTACTGTTAAAAATTTATAGTTTTACGGTTTAATGTTTGATGTAAAATTTTGGATTTTAATAATAGATTTTTAAATTTTCTATTATTCAAAGTTTAGAATTTTTAAGTTTTCTAAGGTTACTTATAGTATATTTTATAAGTAAGTATTTTACTACTTCGTAAATTCACTATTACGGTTCTAGAGTTTAAATAAAAGTATTAATTACTAAACTATAAATTTCCAAGTATCGGTTCTACTATTTACAAATAAATAAATAAATAAATATGAGAAAAATACCAAATTACAGGTTCCTATCTTTTCTACTAAAATATTTATATGAAATATGCAAAATAATTATCTAAATAATTAAAAAAATTCAAATAATCATAAAGTAAGGTAAAAAAATTAAACCCTAATTATCCAAATAAATTCATGAAAATAATAAGTCACCCTAAGATCACTTTTTAAATGCAAAAAATAATTATATACATAAAATTATCAAGTTTGTACAAATTTATTAATAATAACAATTTTAAATATAAATTCAAACCCCACTTTCACAAAAAATGACTTAATTTAAATTAACAAATAAAATTCATAAATATGATTGACAAATAACAAACTCAAACACACAATAATTAAACTTAATAAATAATACACCAAAAATTAAAAATGCAGTTCTAGTCTACCGTTTTCCACTCCAAATCTTTAATAACCTTCGTTTTCTAAAGAAAGTCTCGCAGATTCAAACTTGAACTTCAAATATTAACTAATTTTTAACTGTAAATTTTGAAATAAAATACAAAAGTATTAGAAGAAGAGAAGTCAAAGTATAATAAGAAGTAAGAAAATAAAAGGAAGAGGAAAAAAACTTACCGAGCAGCGACGGTGACGGAGGAGGCTGCAAATTTTTTCAGGCAGCAACAAAAAAGAAGGAAGTAAAGCGAAAGAAAAGAAGAAGTAGAGAAAGCAGAAAAATTGAGGCGGAGGAAAGAGAGAGAAAATTTGAGGCTGAAAAAATAGAGGAAGAAGAAATAAGGAAGAAGAAGAAAAGGGAAAGAATGAAGGGGGCGACCCGGGTGGCTAGGGTTTATAACGTGATAACGCATAGTCACTGTGCGTTATCAATCTTAAAAACGCATAATGACTGTGCGTTATCAAGGATGATAATGCACAATGGCTGTGCGTTATCGCCACATCAGCGCCAGATCGGAAC
Source organism: Catharanthus roseus (assembly GCA_028651295.1). NCBI lineage: Eukaryota > Viridiplantae > Streptophyta > Magnoliopsida > Gentianales > Apocynaceae > Catharanthus > Catharanthus roseus. The sequence continues at coordinate 2,586,522 of JAPQWS010000087.1, forward strand.
CACGTCAGTTTTTAACGCAATTAGCGCAGCTTAACGCGGTTTAAGCCGCTTGATTAGGGATAACGCACAATCATTGTGTGTAATCACAATGACTGTGCGTTATGGCCTGTTCCAAAATTAAAAAAAAAAAAATAGACCTCTTTAGTACCCATTTGTAAAATCTAGGCGCAATCCAGAAAAAAACGCTACATTTGTTGGTAGTGATTTACAAATGACAGATATTTTCTTATTTCAATGCCCATATATCTTAGGATGGTCCAAGTTCACTTGGATTGGGCTAATCCCAGAAAAGCTTGATCTGGTTGGAGCCCTTATGAGAGAGTCCCATTATGACAGTAATGCAAACTCTAAAAGTGGTCCAAGCATGTATGTGCCATTCGGCCCAAAAATAAGAGAAGAAATTCCACATGCATGGGCCTGCTACAGGTGAACACAGTGTCCACCCAATACAAATATTTCTTAATGTAAATTTCATGTTCTTTTTATAAATAATTTATTTTTATTTTATCTTTAAAAAATTAATTGAATTTTATTATTCTATAAAATATAATTCCATTTGAGAATGGTAAAAATATAAGAGGTCTTATAATTTTCAATAAGTATTTATTAAACTTTTTTTTATTAATTTATTTCACTCCCCATATCTTTCTTTCTTCATTTATAAAAGGTAAAAAGGGTATTATAGTTAAAATTGTCTTATTTTCATGACCCTTAATTTATGTAAAAAATATAAAACCCCTTATATTTATGATCAAAAGGAATAAAATTTAATATTATAACATTTTAAATTAAATTCTATTTAATCACAAAATAAATAGATCTAATTCTTCATCATTCAGACCACGCCCCGTTCTCCATCACTTGAAATAAACATATTTTAACTTATTTAAGTTATAATTTTTTTTAATTATTCTCGATTATTTATGATATCTATTTTTAATTTAAAATAAAATGATAAAATTATTTTTTAAGAATACTACCCTATAGATGCATTTTAAAACTGTTTATGCTTAATATTTTTTTTTTCAATGGCTTAAAAAATAGAATCAGTATAAAACATATGCTAATAATCCACTGATTTTCCTTTTATTGTTCACTCTTTTGAAATTGCGAAGTAATATTTTTACAAATCAAATAAGTATCGCGGGACAGCTTTTTTGGAAGCAATCATTTGTTCTCTTTCTTTTTTGCATGACATTTTCCACTTGTCTCATATACCATAATGGTCTCCAGCAAAGAGCACATGTTTTCTATACTGCTAATACAGTGACTCAAAAACACATGAAAAGAAAATTTTTTATTTTTTAAAAAAAAAAAAAGTCATTCATGTCTCAACAATATATAGGTGAAGCAAAATCACGTTATTGCATTAAATATATTACTAACATTTAAATAATAATGATTTCCAATAATTAGAATGGAAATTGAGAATTTCCTGCACTTGATTACAAAGTAGTAATACAATTCATCAGTTTCATTCGGTAGCCCAATGAACAGAATGATTTTTTTTTTTTTTCAATCATGAAATGTTCGAAGTAAATCTATACGCATGAAGAATAGTTTTAAGCCCAATAGGAATATAAGAATAACAAAATTTTCTACGAAAACATAATTGCCTCCACCTGCCTACCTTGTTGTGCAGGATGAATGAAGTTGATCAAGTGGCAGTTAAATTGGGATAAAATGGGACTTGAGTAGCAGGCAACCATTCATTCCCTTGTATAAAGTTTGCAACAGTGAACTGGCTGGCTTCTGTTGAACTATTGATCACTCTATAACCTGGCCAATTGACTCTAGCACTGGTATTTGAACCGGGTCCTCTATTCATATACTCTCCATAGTAAAGTGTTTTCAAGGCAAAATCACCTGACCATTCCAACCATCCAGCAGGTGCAATCAAATCTCCAATGTTGCAAAGAAGAAAAACAGTCCTTGAGTACTCTTTCCATGGCCTGCCAAGATAGTTCTGGAAAGAAGATTGTACCGGAATCAAATCAGCTGCTGCAGCAACTTTGCTATTCAAGATTGAAATTCCAGTATTTTGGTTTGGATCTTCTCTTCCTTGTGCTGTGAAGATGTTGCGTTGGTTTGGATTTGGTTTTCGAGCATATAAATTACAGTTCTGTAAAACAACAGCAGCGTTTCCAAAAATAAAGTCAACTGTGCCGTAAACATCACAGGCTCGGTAAAATTGACGAAGTGAATGAACATAAAGAGTGTCTTGATATGCAACGAAACTGCATTGGTAGAAGGCAGAGAGGTCTGATCCACTCCTGAGGGCCACTGCTTGGTGTTTGCTAGGCCCAGCATAGTTTTCAAAAGTAATGCCTCTAGCTATGAATCCACTCCCCACCACAGCTGCCATTTTCAAATGAACACAATCATATCAATAGAGAAAAAATAAAACCCAAAAGAGTATGAGTGAGATTAGACACTATTTTAAATCTTAAATTTTAATTTTAAAATTTATATCTCCTTTTATAAATAATTATGCTATTAGGGAATAAGACAAAAATTTTTAAATCGAACCCTATATCCAACCTATACATCTAAGTACACCCTATCAATTTAAAGGGGAAAAAAAAAAAGATTTGCCGGATTTTTCTCCTTCTAAATCCAGATTTAGAGTGTGCGAGTTGACTAGGAACATGGTGAGAGACAACATTTTCAGGTAAAATACTGAAGTCCCCGACATATTAAAAAGAAAATGCATGTTTCAGACAACCCAAAAAACACGCTTAGGGATAAGCCACCGACGCCTTCTGCAACCACAAATTTTCTATTATAAACTCAACTAAATTATTTTACTATTTTATATCTTAAATACATAAAGAACAAACAAAGTAGTAAGACATTGAGAGTGTTGAGTCAGCCCCATATCAATTTCCCATGTCTAATAGTAGTAAAACAAAAATTATACGAATCAAGACTTATCTTATATTTTATAATAAATAATACTTTTATTTTTATTTAATCTAATTAATTATATATCAATATTGATTTTTTAGTAAATGTATCAATATTGATTGATGCAGCATTACTCATGGCTGTATTACTGGAGATGGGGCACTGGCTGGAGCTCGGTGACTGTGACAACAATGGCTAGAAATACACTTTTTCATGTCTTTTCTTACGTGCTCAAATTCAAAGATACAGACATGTCTTTTTCTACAACTTAGAAACAGATTTGGGGTTTTTTTTTTTTTAAAGAAAAAAATATGTTTTTATTTTTTTGGGCCCGGGATGGGTCCGGTGGGACGCGATACAGCTGACATTCACATTACAACCCGACTCTATACATTCATATACTATCTTATTATTATTTTTATTTGTTGAATTATACTACATCTTGAATTTCCATGCCATCTTAAAATTCATATATTATATCACAAATAATTCAAATGGTATAAATTCAAGGAAAAGAATTCACAATTAATATCAAGTCGTGTATTTAAATTAAATTTAAAAGTCAAAATATTTTTATTATTTTAAATTTGAACTCTACATTTTTTTCTCTCTCATCCCTTATACGATTTCTTCCTAAAATTAACATTTGAAATGATATCCTCTTCAAATGCAACCTTATTCATGAGCAATTAAAGTGTGCCTGATGAAATGCAATGCACATTGTGCATTTACGAATTATTTATGTACTTATTTGGACCACTAGAACCGCGACTCTACTATCAGTTCCTTTCCTTTTTTCCCTCTTTTTGTATGGATATCGCATAAAGTAGTAATTACTGCACCTAAAACGCGGGAACCAAAAAGTCACTCACTAGCTACCACTACCAGCCACCACCGCCAATGGCCGACTCTTCCAAACAAAAACAGCTTCCGCCGAAACATTCCTACCCTATCATCACGTTCAATTTCATTCTAGAAAACACACTCTAATTAATCATCCAAAACCGAATTTCTATTAACAGTATAGTAATTTGCTCAAGAAATAATGAAGCGAGAGATGTGGATATGGAAGGATTGATGAACTTACCGACGGTAGCAGAACGGAAAGTAGTCCATCCGTCGACGACGCTCCGGTTACCTTTAATCAGAGTCTTACCAATGCCATCTCCGACGAACATTATCATCCTCTTTCTCCTTTCAACTTCAATATATTCATAATAGGCGCCGGATTTGATGTATATAACGAATCTGGTATCGCTGTTGTTAGGAGCGGCTTGAAGCGCCTCGTTAATCGTTGTGAAATTGCCGCTCCCATCCTTAGCCACAATTAGATCGAATTTCGTTTGATTTATAGGAGCTTGCAATAAAGCTCTATCTCTTCTTTTAATCCAATTAGGAAATCCATTTTTCACAGTTCCGTACTCGGAAAACACTTCAGGTTCCGAATTCGGCGATTTCTTCTTCACTTTCTTAAGCATAGCTAAGGAATTACTTACATGACGAGAGATTTTCCGAAGCCTCCGTTCGATATACCGTCGAACGTTTCTCTTACTGTAAGCAAATCCGTCGAGACAAGTATATTGATTCGTCATTGCAGCGCTGAAAAGCGTTTGAAGGTCTTTATAATGTTTGACGGAATCTTTAGTTGAAGATAGATCAGACATGGCGGCTTTAAGCTCCACAACGGTTTCCGATAACAGTTCGAGACAATCCTCGAGTGCTCGCCGGTCAAGTGGATCTAGATTCCGGAGCTTCTTCTTGATTTGACTGCAATTCGAGGCGGAATCTCTGACTTCAGCGACGGTAGTATTCACAATGTGTTGGATAACATCTGGAAGAGATTTTTTGTGGAGATCTGGGAATGTGGAAACTGTAGAAACGCAAAGCTCCGGATACAGTGTATCCTGACATGCGGATTCGGCAACTGCTTGAAGAAGTTGAAGGTTTTTATGGACATGGATGTGGCGAATTGTTACTGATTTTTCAGAGTGTTTGACGAAGAATGGAAATGAGAAGAAGAGAGCAAATAGAGCGAAAGCAGCAGAGAAAGCTAAGAAAGTGAGGAGAAGTTGAGTTGTAGTAGTACTAGTATTTCTTGCATACATTTTGCAGTTGAAGAAGAAGAGGATATGATTGTTGTGCGGCAAAGAGAGATTTGGAGGGGTTTTTATATATGCATTTGATACATGGGATGGGAGCTCTTTGGTTGAAAAAGTGATGGGAGCTCTGTTTATTAAATTGTCATTTGATACATGCTCCCAATAGCTCAATTAATTACTCATTCAACTTCAAAATTTGTACAATGTTGTAATCTTCCCCTACTCAATACTTGACATATTATATTAATTTCTGCCTTCTTTTATTTTGTCACATTATAAAAACAATATATTCCATAATAATAACAAGGTAATAATATTATTACCTTCTTACTTTATGTTATATTCTATTTACTTTGTGTTGTATTTGGAATTGAACAGTTTATCTGAATATATATTTAGTTTTGTGTAAAAGTTTGATTGCCGTGGATATATCCACATGTATTTGTAAACTCACTTTTTAATCTATAATACATATTTATATTTAGATAAAAAAAAAGGTAATAATAAGAAGAGAGAAATGTTGAAGGATATTTTAATTCATATAAATAAAAGCATTTAGATTTCGTATTTATTTAAACAGTACCACCTCTATTAGAAAATATAAGTCCTTTTGGACTTGTACACACAGATTAATATTTTTTAAAATCAAGATATTTTTTAATATCAAGTACCGAAATTACTCTTTTCTCTTTTTCCTAACCTCTTCTTAAGAGTCAACAACTATTCAATTCAATTCAAATGAAATAAATAATGATATATTTAGAAAAAAGCATTAAATGTTCATAAAAAAATACAAAATGACTTATATGTTTTACAATCCTTTTCCGACTGGAGGTAGGTATTATGATGTCTAAAATGTGACAAATAATAAAAAAACAGAATGAGTATTCTTTTATTGTATTTCTTGCAAACTAAATTATTTGTTCGGAGCATGTGTAAGTCTCAAAATAAACAAAATGAAAGAGTTTTCAAATTAAAAAACAATTCAAATTTTAGCATGGTATGAGATACACCTATAGCTTATGCAAATCTCTTCCTCCAATGAGCAGGTTCGTACAAATTTGAAAGGTATTTTTAAACTACATTACTTATACTAATTTCTATTCGAGTCAAATAAGATTACAATATAGCAAAATTCTTTCGCAAAATCATAATTATGTTTTTTACAAATTCCGTCTCACTTATGTTTTGTAAGTGACAAATTAATTGTAAATTTTGGAAAAAAAAATACTTTTTAAATTTTGATTGGTATTTGGTATAAAATGTTTAGTATTTACTTGAGGTGCAAAGTGTATCAAATGTTTGGTCTCACATGGATTAAGGATATGGCGCAATTTCATGGCGAAGAATTAGTTTATTGTCTTTGTGTTTGACAGATAGGCTCAACTTTCCTCTTAATTGTATTTGCATAATCAAGGGTGATGGGAAGATTACGCGTCCTTCACACCCATCACCCATGCCATGTTAAGGAGGATTAAGTTTTCTTCAAATACTTCAAGTTAAGGTTTTATTTGGATTTTTTTTTTTTTTACTCAGTAACTTTTTTTTACTCTAACTCCTTGTAATCTCTCACAAATAATTTTATTTTTATGCAACTCACTAAAACAAAACACATTTTTTTTAAATTTTAAATTTCAATTTTGTAACTCACGTATCTTCTTACAATTCAAGTTTATGAAACACAAGATAAAAATCTCAAAATTAAGCATTACTATTTTCGTCTCATAATATAAGGCTAAGTTGTCATTTGTGGAGGCCAAGTTGTCATATATAGAGTTTCATAATATAAGGTTAAGTTATTCTTATAGATCTTTTTTTCTCAATAATATCCCTACTTAATTAATACATAACTATGTAGTAATTTTTAAAATTTGAACTCATTCATATTTTATAGAACCTTGAAATGTAGAAAGAGAGAAAAGGAGAGAGAATATAAAGTATTAAAATATGGAATTTAGAGAGCTAATAAAGGAGTGTGGTAGGTATTCTACTATTAGAAACCACATTGATTTATATTTTCTTAATATGTGTGAAAAAATAACTTAATGTTATATTATGAAACATAGGTAATATCAAAGTACTATATCTGTTTCATATTATCTGTCTTTTGAATATAATTTTTTTTGTTTCAAAATATGTGTCACTCCTATAAATGAAGAGAATACTAAATGTTACTTTTTCATATACATAACTATTTTATTAAAAATTAAATAATAATTTAAAATTTTTTAATTAAAATTATTAATAACGGTCAAATCAAATGGTAATTTAATTTATTTTAATACACCCTAAAAATCAATCCAAATAATCTCAATAATTATCATTCGAAGGGGGGGAAAGAATATAACCATATGATACATAGCAAGTAATGGGATTTTTTTTTTTCATTTTTTAAAATTTTTTAACATTGTTAGCACTAGTATTTTTGTTAAGAAAAGCAGTAATGGCCGAGTTATGAGGCCAACTAAAATACAGCAGTGGAATGGATAGTTTAAATAGCTGGCTATGCGGGGTGGGGAGAAGATCCAGATCTAACGTCTCCCTCTTGTCATACCTCCTCAATTTTTTTCACTTATCATACTTTATCAAAATTTTTATATTTTTTATCCAAAAATATATAATATTTAATAAACATTTTCCATATAATCTTTTCCATTAAAAACAAATATCAATCTCTTTTAATTTTTTCACATAAAAATTTATAGACTAATAATGAATGGAGAAATTTTAGAGGACATCGTAATTCACCTAAGAAAAAATTTCAAAAATTTTGTATTTTTTAAAATAACATAATATCTAAAATGTAACAATTGGATGTCTTAGATAGAGTTTTATTTTGAAATTTTTGCATTAGACTTTGAAAAAGTCGATGAAATGGAGATTTAAATTTGGAATGCCATTAAATTCCGTTATATGTACCAGAGGTAGAGAAACAAACACTTAAGATCGTTTGAATTCTTTTGTGTATTACTGTCTTTTTATAATATATTTTTTTTTTAAATTTATTTTTTTAATATTTATATTTATTTAATATATTTTATTAATAAAATATATTAAATTAAGAAGTAATAGAGTGATAAATAAAATAATATACACAGTGAAGAAACAAGGGACCAGACCAGAGCCGTTGGACACCATTAACGATACTAGTAATGTTTTAAGTAGCGATGTATATGGTGCAGATCGTGGAACGGAACGGAGTTTTGTGCGTCCAGCCCAATACAGAGAGCCTTCTTAAGAAAATGGAATAATGAGATACGCAAGATCATCGGCTGTTTCTCTCAAAACATCAAAAATGTATTTTTTACATTTTTTTTGCATTAAATGTTCTGAACATTCTCAATTTGCGAAGAAATTGACCCGTTGATGATAACATTCAATGCTAAATTTCTTATTCCAGCGCTTTTCTTGTTCAATTTTTAATTTTCCAACAGCCACATTTATTAAAATATTGATGTATGACATTTCAAATTTTAATTTCTAATTAAATAACCAATCCCTATTTTACTTGGCCAAAAAAAAAAAAAAAAATCATTCCCTTGGTTATACTCCCTTCCGTTTCATAATAATTGCACTTGAGATCGAGATCGTTTAAGTACTTTATCTAGTACATTTTCTTTAATAGTAACTTTCTCTTAAAATTTTCTTTTAGAATTTGGATTTATCTAGTATTTTATATAATTTTTATTAATAAAATTATTATAAAGGTTGTGTATTAGATTGTGTACTAAAGGATGTATTAGACGATTCCGTTCGTATTATCTGTCTCGTTAAAACATGGTGTAAGAGAATGATTAGATTACCTTAAATTGGAAGTTAAATATATTAAATTGTCATTTCTTGAAAATATGAGTTTATTTGAATTGTTTCTAAGCATTTATTATATTGAATCGTCCTCATAATACTAAATAAGGATACATAGGTAAATTTTTCATTTAATATCCGGTAAGATTGGACACAATCTCAAATCTCAAATTTTGATTTTGAGACTACATTTCATCTCACACATAATTTTACTTTTATGAAATTAAAAAAAAAATTAAAACCAAACTACAAATGATGGTTGATATGAGACAGAAGGAGTAATTTAAATGATAGGAGGGAAAGAAGCAAAAATGACAAATATGTCAATGTTTTAATCAAAACTCAAATAATAAACAACTCATTAATTTGGTGTAAAAATCAAAGGTTCAAATTTTTTCTTTAAAATGCTTTAATAAAAGATTTATTTTAACATTGTGTATATACTGAGTTCGAATTAATCGTATCATATATTCTTAAATAAGAATCATTATTGAGATATATTAAAAGACGTAGATCACAAATGAGGAGAAAAAAGAGATTAACCCTCCCAAATATATGGTCCCTTTATTCCCCACATACAAAAGAAGGGACAAGACAAGACAATCTCTCCGTTCTCAATAAATCCAAATCTTAATTTGTTGAAGAAAACCTTGTGTTGTGTAGTGTAGTGTAAGATTTAAGCTATTGTGTGCATGAGAAAAGAAACGAAAATTTTGAGGGAATCTCTACCTACTATCCAGCACCCCTCAATGATGGAATGGAATCACTCTTTCATACAAGAGCTAAACAGGAGCTAACTTGGAATCCAAGGAACTTAAAAAAAGATTAGTAAAAGTGCTGCAAATATTGGAAAGATCCAAAGTTCAAATCATTCTTGTAGCATCATAAAAATGTGTAATGTTAACATTTAATTTTTTAATAAAAATAAAAGTAAGATTCTAGGTGATCCTCTACTTGACGAATCTGAATTAACAAAGAGCCTATACTCTTAATACATAGCATCTTTCATGCATGTATAAATGCTTCAGATCCTCTATCATTTTCTTAATTTCATTTCTAATTTAATATATTTTATTCACAAAATCTATCAAATATTAAATAATAAATTTTAATAAAAAAAATATATTATAAAAAAAAAATGTGACAGAAGTTACTGATGGGTGATGTGTAGTTGGGTAAGAAATGTCCAAAGCCTTTGGATGTTTGGTTCCGAATATATGTGTGGACCGGTGAGCCCATTTTAAACAGAGAGCGTGGTCTAAAGAATGGCACGCATTGGTCCAGTTAGTTTTGGACTTATTATCGGAATATCTATACCGAAGCATTGTTGGCCCAAACATAAAAAGGCTAATAGTAGTATTATTGTGATCCCGATTCTACTTTAAAGGCCTGCTCCTCTTCCCTACCTAATCATTCACTTAAGATCCTTTCGCCAAATTATTTCATTTCCTCACCTATTTGTTTTGGAGTACAAGACTCCAAATGATAGTCAGGACATCATACTTGACATGCCAAATAAATATACTTAAAAAAGAAAAGGAGTGCCATAAGACTGCACACCTGTTTTCATCTCCTCACCTATTTTAATGTTTCTAGTTTCTTTTTTTAGACCATTCTTTTGTGTTTTCTTGGTAACATACAGAAAGATGTATTAGCTGAAAAAAAATAAATAAGGGGCAAAAATTAGTTCTAAATTTATTTTCTTGGTAAAACAAAGAAAAGATGGCAACAAAATTCATTTGACAAAATTGATTGAATTTTTGTTTTACCTATATATTTCTATTGTCCCCTTAGAAAAGTCACCCAACATCGTCTATGTACCATCTTCTCTGTATTCATTTTCTTTTATAGTACATATTTTTTTAGAGTTTATTTTTTATTTAATAAATTATATTAATAAAATATACTAAATTAAAAAGTAATACAGAGAGTGATATACAAAATAGTATATACGATTCGAGTCGTAGAAAAGTTGATACTGCATGACCCTTGCCAAAGTCGTGTAACTGCAACATATAGTTGGAGTCTCTCCTGTCTTAACTAGAGGTATCTGAGTTGAAATATTTTAAATGTAGTTGTACCTACTAGAAAAGTTTTGTCGACCTTTATATCCTGCTCAATTCAAAAAAAAATAGTTTGAATATGATATGATTTAAAGATATCTTCCGGTACATATACAAATTCATTCAAAATATCCCACTGTAAATTAAGGGGAAAAAAACCCTCATCCCCGGTAGCAATTGCTTGGTAGTTTCGCTGTGTCTTGACTCTTGACCCTGCATTGCTTCCTATATTAACCTATTGTTTCCGAAATCCTGCTGGGTCAAACCTTACCACACATATCCGAGTAATAATTCAGAAAATTATTATTAATAACGTTCTCCCATCCATCCATATTTCGAGATTTCATCGGATTTTCAAGGTTTTCTTTATCCAAGCTCTCCATCCATCGGCAAATTTGGTCTGTGATTTATTAAAATTTTCGGGATGTTGCGGTTAGACTGCATCGGTATATTTTTTTAATACGTCAAGACAAAAAAAATAATTCGAATTTACAATTTTTTATTAATGGAAGAAGAGAGTGACTTATGAAATTATGTACTACTCTAACTCTAACAGAGTTAGTGTTTATGCTACTCGTTCAACTAGTTTCACTGTAAATTTGTAGGTAAGGATAAAAGTTATGAAACGATTGCAATTCAACTGGTAATTTTCAATCGATTAATTAATCATAATCTATTTTTTGATATATATATATATATATGAGAATTCAGAATAAAATAATAAAAATTGTATTAATTGTTCTTACTATCATTTTTTTTTATATAAAAAAATAAATTTTTATCAGTAATCACGTATGAGTTAAACCTGATGATGACAGTGATAATATTGGCATAATGGTAAAAAGCTTAAATGTGTGCATGGGTTTGCATGCTGATATAATTGGAGTTCAAACTCCTAGCATTGACCTACGTGTCGTGTTTTTTTTTTTAAATAAATAAATAAAAGTATTGACTTAATGGAGCAATTGGAAGCGTCGGTGGTAGGGTAGGGTGTTGGAGTGGTATGGTATGCGTAGAAAGAGTCAAAGGAATAGACAAACAGTGCCAACCTGTGAACCCTTGTAAACACTCTAAACTCTCTTACTAGCATTGCTTCAAAATTCTAAGTTGGTAGTATTAGCAGTAGTCAATTAATTAGAGTTAGAGGCCTAACATCTCACCTAAACGTGTTTGATTTAACAAGATTTTGACTCCTAACATTCTCTTCTGCTAACGCAATAACTCGGTGATTTGAAATATAAATCAAGCTTAGTTTTGGATAAGGTTTACGGTTTAGTCATAAAATTTTCGCATTAAATTTTAAAAAAGTAAAATAATTAATTAAAAAAAATATAAGTTTCAAAATTAATATTTGAAATTTGAGATAGTGTCCAATCTCATCCTTATGTTATAAGTCATAAATTTATATAGCATGTATTAAGTCAAATTAATTACTCTTTTGATTGCTAAATCTCCATAATTAATCACACGAGAATAATGTAACTTAATACATGTCATATGTCTATGAATGAGAGGATATGAACATAGTTCATTGTAGAATTTTACAACATTGTAAGGAAATAGTTATACTGCACACAATCTTTTGTGGCTAAAAATTATATATTCAAATTACATTTTCTCTTTAGATATAAATTGACTTTCATATGTATCAATCAAATTAGACACAATTATAATCTAATAAAAGTTGAGAGTAAATTGTACAAAAGAGACTAACATCATATTATCATATATACTAGAATTGAATTTTTAATTTTTTTTAATTGGTGCTCTCAAATAAAAGAAGGTCCAAAATCTTTAGTGCTCGGACAAAGCTTCAGAAGCTGTGAGGCTTGTATTAAGAATGTGTTTATTTTGAAGATTAGGCATTGGATTTGAAAGGAATAATTAGGTCTACATTAGAAGGACGCAAAGTAGAGTTTGATATGCCACTTTTGTCAACACGTTCGGTGCCTCAATTTTCAGCATTATATTATATTATATTTATAGTAATGTTCTTTTCTAATCTGTTTCGATTGTTTTGGACGGATACGAGAACACATCGTGAACTTTCTTCCTGTCCGCTACCGTTTTCATCAATTGTTTTCTTTATAAATAAAATATTATAACTATAACTATATATTAGTTTCCATAAATCAGAAATTTATAATTATTCAATAATGTTCAACGAACAAATTATGTTTACTAACTTCCTTGTTAGAGATTAGATGATAAATAGAAATGTAGCAATTAAAAGGAGTGGGCCACCACCACTGATTTGACGCAGTGAATAAATGTATCACAAATATACAAAAGAATAATTGGTTAAACAAATCTTTTTATAATTTATATTTTCTCACTCGAGAATATTATTTATTTTATTATCCTTATATATCCAATGATGGTTGAAAAAGTCTATATACGACAACAATGGGTAATTTTTTGTTAATTTGTGTCACGTAACACTCATATATTATTCTTACTAGGGCAAGATTTTCAACTAGTATTCTAAGCGCCAACCAATGGCTGAAATGGGTAGAAGTAATCTGACTCATAAAACTGTCTCAAATGAACTATCGGGATAGTTTAACCCCTTCCAGTCACATGTTGGCATTTAAATTAGTAGTTGGACAATTTTACTATTACTAAAAATGACATGTAAGTGTCATATGACAAAAATTGACAAAAAATTACTCATTGCCCTCGTAAATAAGCATTTTCAGATATTATAAAAAGTTATATTGAAAAGAAGTGACCAATAAAATAAATAATGTTCTCAAATAGTAAAACATAAATTATGGAAGGTGAAATGATATTTTTGACCAATTTCTCTATAAAAAAACGCGAAAGTTATGCAAATAGTATCTTTGACACAATATTTAGGTCCAGACTAATTTTTAATTATAAGTCAGTTTCAATTATATGGATGGACGTACAATTTGAATCAGTAAAAATTGTCGGTTGTGTTAGTCCGGTCTAACATTTTGTTATGAGCTAGCTGGACAAAGATGGATTGAAGGTCAGAGAAATTTGAGTTCAAGTGGTACAGGACCTTCGATCGACCACAGGGCTTCCGAATCGCTGCATCCAGCTCTTCCAATCTCTTCGATTGGCCCCTTTCGCCGTTGTGATCCCCTAAGTTCACTATTTTTATATAGAGTCGAGCCTGTCTGTAATTCGGGTTATATTCTAGGTACGGTACATATTTCAGAAATATCCATTATCCATAATCTGAAGGATAACATGAAAGCTAGTGGAAAAATAAGCGTGTTCATCATGCATGCATTATTACTAGCGAATTCAGATTCCGCCGTATATGAACTCAGAGAATATATGAAGATGGATGGTCAAGATGAATTAGGTATAGTTTGCCGGAAATAATTGAACGGAGAAAGTTGCTGCCGGTGCTTATAATATTTATATGCTTGCAATCTTTTAATTATTATTATTATTTTTTTTAAAACTTTAATGGAGTCGTCATCGTCAACACCCAACAAATTTGGATCCTTTTGGGAAATGTCAATTTTACCCCCATAATAACTCTACCATTTCTTTCCCGTCTTCTATTTTTGTATCATGCATGCAATGTTCAACAGGGGACGCAGAATTCAAGTATAGCAACCCAAATATGATATTCACATCATTTATGATATAAATAAGTAATAGGAAAATTAATATAAACAATCAAAATACATCCTCGTTGAGTCACAAACATCATTTATGCACATTAAAATTTTTAGTAATTTTATTTCATTATCTAGTGGCAAACAGTCGACTCATGGATGGTATAATGTGGATCTTGGGGGCTTTGGTATAATGTGCTTCAACATATGCTTCAACATAAAAAACAAAAACATTTAAAGAATGCCACGACTTTTTATGTTGAAGCATATGTTTTTAATTTTTTTTTTCTCATAAGACGAAAATGATATATAATATAAAATAGTGGGACGGGAACGAGAAGGAATTCTTGATTTTTGTCTCATACCAATTGCCATCTCTATACCTGTGGTTAAAATTATTAGATTTTAGTTGATTTAATTAAATAGTAAAGATCCGCATTTCTATTTTAATACAATCACTCACTTCTAAAAAAGTCACTCATTTTTAAAAAGTTTTAAAAATTCAAATCAGGAGGAAAATAATGAACTTTTATTTTATTTTTTTTATATTACCTATAGTCGAAAATAAGTCATTTTCCACTTATACACACATATTAACATTCTGAAATTAAAATATCTTTTAATTTAAAAATCAAAATTATTTCTTCATCCCTTTGCAAAAGTCAAAATACTATTAAATTCCAGTAAAATATATAATGCTATATTTAGAAATGAAACATTAAAAGATGTAAAAATACTTATATGTTTAATTATTCTCTATATTTTTAAAAATACTTATATTTTCGAGCGAAAGAGTAATATAATTTAATAAGTGAAGAATATATATCTAGAGTATAAGATTGATTAAGTTGGCCTTTTCTTTCCAAAACTGTTCAAAAAGATTATGGGAGGCAATAAATTGTGAAACGATTTTTCTATTTTTGTAAATTAAATATTATAGTTATAGAAAAGTTATACAATTATGACACGTTGGTCACTTGCGTATGGAGCTTTTCCCGCATACATACGTATTTGACTACTTATATTTTAAGAAAAAAGAAAAGATGAAAAATAGGATTTAACTGAGCATGTTGTCACTTGCCATGTGCTAAACTTGTTGACATTCACTCAGGAAACAACCTACTAATACTACCACACCTAATAAAACTTATTTATTGCTGCCAATAGTTTTTTCTTTTTTCTTTTTTTATATCAAGAAGAATGTAATTCCAACACAAAATTTTTTACCCAATAAAAAATATTTACCTTAAACTATTACTTTACCACAAATATTACTACAAATAGTTGATTATCCTTTATGGAATTCTCTATAATATGTCTGATAATTTTCTTTTTTTAATATTCTTAATATAATGATTAAAAGCTAGATAATATAATTGAAAAAAATATTACAGGACATATCATAGAAAATTCAGCACTTATCTTCCCCTTTATATGGTGATAAACTTTAAAAGAAAATAATATAAATGAAAAAGTATTGAAAAAAATACTATAGACAATATTGAGTATTTTATGTAATAAGCATGATAAATTCTTTTTGTACATAAATATTTTCACTTAATAGTACTCATATCATACTGCAACTTAAAGTAAAAGTTTTATACATAAATTTAGGGGGAGTGATCAAACTTTTGTAAGGAAAAACAGTATATATTTGTATAAGGTTTTCTTACAAAGTTAATGCAAAATTATATGCTTAAAACTCTCATTTATCCTCATAAATAATTTAATTCTAAGTAAATTTAGGGTTAAAATTTTCAAAATTATATTCTATCTAATGAGACCCTTTCTAATCTAAATACAATGTTTTTGTAGTAAGTTTGTTCATTCGAGATAAAAATTTTACGTGCAATTAATCTATTTAAAATTCTTTTATCTTACATTGTTGGTGTATATAAATTCTTTGTGGCGAAGGTTAATAGATAAAGATTTTACATATAGTTAGTTAATTTAAAACTCTTTTATATTACATTGTTGGTGCATAAATTGTCTCGTAACTTACACACATTGTCTCGTAACAGAAGTCAGTGTACTCGTCAAAACAAAGTTAAATGTTATGAGCACTTAAATGTTAAATACATTAATTGATTATGAAAAAATTAATAATGCCTGATATCTTACTAGTGGTATCAGAGTTAACGACGACATGAATTCAATTCCTAATATGATCAATTGCTGACAAGAAGATTATTATTGTACATCAATTATCCTTAGCGGAGGCTAGTGAAAGTAAGACAAAGTGCCGTTTGCATGGTAGATAAAAATAATAATAATAAAAAAATATTTTGAAGAAAAAAAACTTCCCTAAAATGGTGGGTGTTCTTTCAAATATTTATTTCATTACTATTCTCCTTCTGAAAGTCGTTAGAGACTGAGAGTAAAATAATACAGCACAGGACAAGAAACTGCTGCCACCTCTGTTTGCGGCCGCAGAACGCTTTAAAATCTTAAACTCGAGATCGACGCGTTTTTCCCAATTGACTTTCATTTCCTATTAATTTTTTTCCTTTCTTTTTCTTCCTTCTTGAAGAACTCAAAAAAATAAAAAAATTACCACTGGCTGGCTTCAAACCAGTACTACACAGAGCTTAAGAACTTCTTCCCCTTTATATACAAGCAGCTCATAAGCTAGATTTCCAAACTCAATTTCTCCATACTCCATTCAACAATGGCTTCTCCTAAGCTTCTTCTAATTATCATTTTTTCTACTTTTTATTTTCTATCTTATGCCGATAATATTCCGCCATCAAATCCTGCTTCTATCTCAAACATATGTAAATCAACTCCTTACCCTACCTTTTGCCGATCTGTTCTTCCCAAGGACAATTCCACCGCCAATGTCTACGATTACGGCCGATTTTCCGTCCGCCGATCACTCTCCGCCGCTCGGAAATTCCTTTCATTAATCGAGAAAAATCTCCGCCACTCCAAAGATCTAACGATAACCGCCGTCCGTGCACTCGAAGACTGCAGATTCCTCGCCGGACTTAATATGGATTTTCTGAAAACTTCCTTCCAAACCGTCAATGGAACTTCAAAAATTTTACCAACATTGGAAGCGGAAGATGTGCAAACAATGCTCAGTGCGATTTTAACTAATACGCAAACATGTTTGGACGGTCTCCAAGCAACTGCTGCCACGTGGAGTGTTAGGAATGGTCTTTCAGCTCCGTTAGCTAACGACACGAGGCTGTTTAGTGTTTCTCTAGCTCTTTTTACTAGAGGTTGGGTCCCAAAGAAGAAAAAGCTTCCACCTCATCCTAACAAGAGACAGCTGGCGTTTACTAATGGTAAATTGCCTTTAAAAATGTCACAACAGAATCGTGCAATTTATGAGACGGTTAGTCGGAGAAAATTGCTTCAGTCTGATGACGATGATCAAGTTCTCGTAAACGACATCGTTATTGTCAGCCAAGACGGAAATTCGAATTTCACTACCATTAATGAGGCTGTGGCAGCTGCTCCGAACAATACTGATGGTACTAATGGATATTTTTTGATATATGTCACCGCCGGCTTGTACGAAGAATATGTATCCATTGCTAAGAACAAGAAATATTTGATGATGATCGGAGATGGTATTAACCAGACTATCATCACCGGTAATCACAGCTTCGTCGACGGCTGGACTACTTTCAACTCTTCAACTTTTGGTACGTCACCTCGTCTCCACAGAATTTGATTCTAAAATTTATTTTAAAATTTAATTTAATTTAACTTGATACTATAATCTAAACGTTTAGTTTAACTATTACATTTTTTTTAATAATAATTATTTTAAAATAATATAAAATATTAAAAGATATATTAAATGATCTTGAACACTAAATGTCTAGTCTTCACCTTCTGATTAAAATGTTAGCTTGTTCCAAGTTTAAGGAATAAGTTTGAAACTTACCACATGCATTTTATATTTATATTTAGAAATTTATATAATAAGATAATTTCTTTTATAAATTTGTTTTCTCACATTTAATTAATGTATTATTAATTAGTAATTTTTAAAATCTAAATCTATTCTCATTTGATAAAAATTTGAAATATGAAAAGAGGAAAAAAATAGAATTTATTAAACTAATATAAAAATTTTAGAGGATTTTAATTAAAAAATACATAAATTAAAAATTTTTTTTTTGGTGTATAATGATATATTAAATAACTTTTTGATAATATGAAACGGGAGGTACGTAGTACTTTTTTTATGGAAAGTAGTACTTTTATGATGGAAACCAAACTTAAGAATTTTAACATTCTAATATTTTAAAGAACGAAATGATAAAGGTTGTTATTTTGGTGAAATTAACATTTCATGTGTGTTAATCTTGCAGCCGTAGTGGGAGAAGGATTTGTGGCGGTGAACATAACATTCCGTAACACAGCAGGGGCAATCAAGCACCAAGCTGTTGCAGTAAGAAATGGAGCTGACCTCTCAACTTTCTACAGTTGCAGTTTCGAAGGATATCAAGATACATTATACACACATTCTCTTCGTCAGTTTTATCGAGAATGCGATATTTATGGTACAGTAGATTTTGTATTCGGCAATGCAGCAGTGGTGTTTCAAAATTGCAACTTGTATCCACGACGTCCTCTAGACAAACAGTTCAATGCAATAACAGCTCAAGGCAGAACTGATCCAAACCAAAACACTGGAATTTCAATTCAAAGATGTACTATCAGAGCTGCGGATGATCTTGCCGCGAGCAATGTCAGTTTCAGAACGTATTTAGGAAGACCATGGAAGGAATTTTCGAGAACTATTTATATGCAGACTTATATGGATAGTTCGATACATGTTGATGGTTGGATAGCATGGAATGGTGATTTCGCTCTCAACACTTCGTATTATGCAGAGTATAATAATACAGGGCCTGGATCTAACATGACTGGCAGAGTAACTTGGCCGGCAATTCAAAGTATTAATGTTACTGAAGCTGCTAATTTTAATGTTGATAAGTTTTTACTTGGAGATGATTGGCTACCGCAGACTGGAGTTCCATATACAAGTGCTGTTCTATAATAGCAATCGAATTAAAGCCAGCAAATTCAATTGGTGGAGATGGAGACCGCAGTTCTGGAATGGTGACCGACTCATGTTCATAAAATTCAATATTATTGTTCTTTTAATTTGTTCTTTACACGATTATTTTTAGTTTATAGTACTGATTAATTGTTTCAATTATTTCACCAAATTATTAATAACCGATAAGTAATTGATGCATCCATCTATGGGGCTGTGAATTCAACTGTTGATACCTACTCACTTCCGTTTCGTATTCTCTGTCACTTAGATACATTTTTTCTCGTTTCAAAATATTATATTCCGTTGAAAATATAAGGGGTTTAACTTAATCGATAATGGTAAAAAATATAAGAGATTTTGCAACTTTCAATAATCATTTATTAAACTTTTTCTATTTTTATCCATTTTTTATTAATTTATGTCACTCTCACTATTTATCCATTTCCTCATTTATGAACGGTAGAAGAAGTATTGTAATTCCAAAGTTGTCTTGTTTTTAAAACTCTTAATCTTTGTTCTCAAAACTAAAATAACTTATATTTCTAACCGGAGGTGGTAGTTTCTATCATTTTAGTCAATCAGTCGCGTATTTAATGATAATTTTATTAATGAAGTTAAAGGATATTTTGGTCTATTCTTTTCTTAGTTTAGATAACCTAATAATTTTATTATTTTTTTATCATATAGGTAACAGTTAATATAAAACACAAATAGTATATAGCTCAAATCATTCATAACTCCGGCTTCAAAATTTTAGTTGTAGTAACAAAATCAAGATCTACCTAGGTTAAAAAGAATAATTCTCTTTATAAGTTTCAATAATCTTATCTCTCAAAATTACTTTAATCTTATGAATGATAGTCAAAAGATAATTTAATTTATTTCGTTTTAAATTCAAAAAACTTAATTAATTGTGAGACACTTAGTATAAAATAAAATGAAAGTAGTTTAGTTTTGTAATTAATTAGCAAATTGCTCTGACATGACATGAACGTAAACCTGGGAAATTAGTTTAATCCAAAAATAGAGAGTGAACACGGTTTACTTACGTGGATTATAGTCCATGATGGAAGAAAAAATTAAATAAATATGGTCAACCCCCACAAGCAAAATCTTAGATCATGGCGGGCGTGCGTGGTCAGCGAGCATCTAGTTCCTTGTGCTTTGCTCTCCTCTTCTCACTAATTACTTCAAACTAAGAGCTTAATCATATTTTTGCACATGCTTGCTCAACCTACCAAATTGTTCCTCCCGAGTCTTAGATGAACTCAGATTGGATCAATCATGCAACTTAACAATACTATTTATGAATTCTTCATCTAAATAGTATTAGAGTATAGACACTTACTACCTTTACTTACAATATCAATTGTAATAGTTTTTCTCTTTTTATTTAGATATGAAATTAATTTATATTTTATTCGAATGTTATGAGAAAGAAGGATTCATTATTGCACAAGTAATTCTCGAATTGTATTGATCATGCAAATTAGTTTTTCTCCTTTAACAAAACGATATTGACGATGATTTATGAAGTCGATTCAAGAAATGTGAATAAGTCTAGTCAGTTGAGGTTTTTTTTAGGTGGGGCCCAAATTAGTTATACCTTCTTTTAGTTTGAGTTTGACGTTAGCTTTCCGGTCATTTCTTAGTGGATCCGGAACATCGCAGACGCCTCTCCCTCCCGGCTTAGGATTTGCCTCATATCAAGCACCACATACTACATCTTTCGGGTTTTTCGAGTTTTGTGCACCCCCTCCTCCGAGCACAACTGGATCATCTACACCGAATCAGCCTATATCGCAGGCTTCTTCGTCTGATAAAGAGAAGCAGGCGAAAGACATGGATAGTGTACAGCATTATGGATTCAGGCATCGTGTTGGTAAGTAGACTACGAGGTTCACGCCATCCGATTGGTCTTAGTTATAATTAGCATTTTCTAGTTTTCATTGTCAATTATATGTAAATTAAATTTCTATATAAAGTATTCACTTCATGTTTATATTATTGATTTATTTGTTTTACGTATCTCAATTATTGATTATTTTGTTTTAGATAAAAACCGAAAAATTCCCATTGTACATTTTAACAATAACATTTTTAATTTAGGTTGAAAAAGGAAAAAAGTAAATGCGGGAAAAATTAATATTTTGCATTTTAACAATCCTTTTAATTGGTTTGAAAAAGGAAAAAATAAAAATCGGAAAAATGTGTAAAAGAAAAAAAAATTTACTGAAGAAAAAAAATCAGAAGAGAAAAAGAGTTTGTCAATGTAGTTGTTAAATCAAACCCTGCCATTGTTTCGAGGCTAGAAAAGAATATTCGAAAGTTGTATTGACCGCATCTTTTGGCGTAACTGGTTAAGAAAAAATCTTATGCGGGTGAACTTATGTTTCCTGATCGGCAGCCGGCCTACTACGGGCACCTGTAGGGTCCAAGGCACTATCACGTCCGGGCCGCCGCCTGAGTTTCACCTCGAATCCAAAGAATTTTTCGTCTAATGGAAAAAAATTTTACTGAAAAAAAAGCACTTGAAGATAACACACAACGGTCATGCGTTATAACGCACAACAATTGTGCGTTATGTTCAATTGTCACCTCAATCCAGTACAATAATTCACTCATACCAGCTATTCCTAGGACAATAATTCATCCAACCAAGCTCATCCTGTGAATCCAGCTCATCCAAGGACAACAATTTATCCAACCAATTACTTTTCACTCATCCAAGTACAATTCACTCTCTGCCTCCTAATCCATTGAAATCTTATAAATACTTTCATTCATTCTTCTCTACATCTACAAACACTTACAGCATATCCAACTTATCTCCATTAACAATCCATTCATTCTTTTTCAATTACGGAAGTTCTTAACATCTTCATATTTCATCCTCCCTAAACACTTACAGTTAAATAATTTTAAAATGTAAGCAATTAATCCTGTTAGAGTGATGTTATTTTGGGATTCTGAAATTGCAAGGGATGCATACAGTTTCTATTTTACTGGAACAATTCAAAAAAGTTGGACATTGCCAACGAACCGAATGATTTCACATGCCGATCTGGTAAAAGAAATATTGGAATACTGAGATATGGATCCAAATCTCTGGAATGTTCGAATGACAATGAGGGTGCCTTCATACTACGAGGTGCATCGTATATTTTACTTTAATTTATATAGCATGAACAATGATGAGTAAATGCGTTATCTATGGACTATTCCAACCCACCTAGTGAAGGAAGGGATTTATATTCTTTTTAAATTCGAGCATATCCAGCAACAAAATATTCCAAATACACAAGACAGAAATACAACAACTTTGTCAAAACATATTACGGCGGTAACACAGATGGTTTCTGATGAATTGTCTATGTTGTACAGTACAGTCAATAACGATGACAATGAGGTTGACGGATCAGACGGAGATGATGACGTTTCTAGTCAATCTGAATCGGATGATGACAATGAACCAGAAGAAGGAGAGTTCCAAACTCTCCTGAACTCTGTAAATCCTGTCAACCCGGTAACTGAAAACATAGTGCAACAATGGGAGAGCAGCCAATGGTTCAGCAGCGCTAGGTATGACTACACACATTCTGGAGCATTCCTAGATATGGGCTCGGGTTCTCCTATAGATGACCTTGTGGAATCTGGTACCGTCCGATTACTCGATTGGAACGACTCCATGACTGACATACAGTTATAAATGAGATTCGTTGACAAAGTGCAGACAATAAGTGTGTTTCGTAAGTACTCTATTAGTGTGTGACGTGAATACCAAGTTTTGAGAAGTAAGATTCCGCAAGATGTTACCATCACAGTGACGATAATTACTGTTCATGGTACATCTGTATACAAAAGAAAGCCACGTGCAATCGATGGGAAATAACCAGATTCGTAAAAGAACACAAATGCCTTTGTACAAATTGAACAAAACAAGCACAGAAACTTGTCTTCAAAATTTATATCAATGTTTATATCACACCTAGTTGCCAACGATCCTGAGATACCTGTGTCGAATATTATTCAAGAAGTGCAGGTACTGTTTCAAAAGGACTGTACTTACAAGCGGGCATGGTATGCTAAAAAATTTTTCAACGAGAGGGTTTTTTGTAGCTGGGATACAACCTTCAATATTTACCTAAATACTTACAAGTTGTACAGGATTTAAACCCGGGAACTGTATACGAATTTTTGCATCACAGAACAAGCAGTATTATGTTTTCAAATTTGTTTTCTGGTGTTTCTCGCCATGTATAGACGGATTTCCCTATTGCCGGCCGTTGATTTCTGTGGATGGAACACACTTAAGGGGACCATACAAGGGCGTGCTGTTAATTGTAAGTACGTAGGATGCAAACAATCACTTGTTCCCACTTGCTTTTGCAATTGTTGGTAAGGAATCCGCCGAAAGTTGGAATTAGTTCCTTAAAAACTTGCGAGAATACATTGTTAAAGATCACCACATATGCCTCATTTCTGATCGGCACAAAGGTGCTTTCTCTTCTATTCAAAGTTAACCTTTGTGGCAACCACCATTTGCAGTTCACCGATTTTGTTTACGTCACTTTCGAGCAAATTTCAACAAGACTTTTAATAACACAAACCTAAAACGCTTGATGTGGCAGGCCGGAACAGAAACAAAATAATGGAAATTTGACCCTGTAATGAAAGAGATTCAAGAAAGAAATGTTGATGCTTACATTACTTGATGAAGTTGGATCTAGAGAAATAGACACTGTTGCATGATGGCGGTCATAGACACGGTATCATAACAACCAAGATTTCTGAAACACTTAACAGTGTGTTGAAGAAAGCTAGGGTTCTACCTTTAAAAGCCCTGGTTGAACTAATATTCAACAAACTAGTTAAGTATTTTCACCAACACCGTGAAGAGGCTGAAAATTGTGTGCATCCATTTCCAACTCGAATTTTTGACAAGTTCTTGCAGATTGAAATGAAATAAAGAGAACACAAAGTTACAACTTACAATCTGCGAGAGGGAATATATATGATCAAATCTCCAATCCGGGTGGGTTTCTGGTACGGGCAACAATATCTATACATTGCGGCTAAATAATAAATCATGTAGTTGTGGAAAATAACAAATGTATGCATTGCCTTGTTCTCATGTTCTTCCATTGTGTAGAGAAAATGAGTCAAGAACAAATACTTATGTGCCGGAGATATATTCGCGACCAACGTATAGAAAAACTTATCAAGCGAATTTTTATATAGTCTTGAGTGAGAACGTTTGGAGGGAAGTTCCTTTTAATTTAATATTTTATCCTGCAAATATGAAAAATGAACGGGGTAGGAACCAGAGCAAGCGATTTCAGGGGAAAATGGATTATAGAATTGTGGATTCTCTCCCAAAATGTGATAGATGTCACATGCCGGGACATAGTAGAAAAAATTGTAATAACCACGACCGAGCAATATATAAGTTTGACATTTTCTTGAAATTTGTGTAATAAAACATGTTTGTATTAATGAAAATTTTCTTTCAATTTCTTCTAATTATTACATCATTATTCTAAATTTTTACAATATCTTTAGTATTACTTCTTCAAATAACTTGAGATGGAATGCTTAAAAGTTAAATATCTTTTCCAAGAAAACGATATAAATATTACCATCATAAATACACTTAAAATAAGTTAAATATAATAAATACAATCTTTCTAAAAAAATTATACAATTATAAGTTTTTCCAAAAAAAAATTTCATTAAAAAAAGCAATTCATTAAAAAAAATATATACAATTATAAGTTTTTCTAAAAGAAATTTTCATTAAAAACAAAAGAAAATTTCATTAAAAAAAATTTTAAAAATTTATGTGGAGTGTGCGTTATTGTACAATCATTACGCACAAAAGTTATGCGTTATCAACCGCATGCACAATCATTATGCATTATGGTCAGTTTTAGAATTTAAAAAAAAAAAAAAAAAAAAAAAAAAAAAAAAAAACCTCTTTAGTACCTGTTTCTAAAATCTGGAAACAACCAAAAAAACCATAAGTTAATCACAATAATAGTTGAGCAAATTGAAAAGATTAAATGTACATTATTATTAAATATTTTTTTATTTAAAATCCTTATTTACATCTTAAAGATTATTATGACTTAAGTAATTCTTTATACGGATCTAATTTTTTGAATGTTCACAAAGCATGCAATGTTCATCATAAAATAAGGATTTATGATGACACATTCATTTCAGAAGAGACGATCCTCCTTACATTGTCCATATATATATATATATATACTATTTGAAGTCTATTCAGCCAAAAAATTCAATCAATTCAAAACAATTTATATATGATCCAAAAAATTAATCCAACATACATTTTCTTACTTAAACCAAAAAAAATAAAAACAAATGATAAACCAGATATTACGAATCAAAGACACTCAGGTCGGCAGCGGCGATTGAGAAACTTGAAAAACGCTCAAAGAAGTATCAATCAACTTCCGAAGATCGACATTTTTCGACGCCACTTCCGCCGCGGCATTCCCCTGTCCTTTAACACTCGCATCGCAACCGTCCAAATCGGCGACGGCAGCTTTCATGAATTTCGTAACATCATCCGGCGCATTCGAAACCAAAGCATTAATCGAATCTTCGACTAATTCAATCGCGTTCAAATAATGTCCGTCACAATCCGAAAGCGCATCTTCGATTCCAGGCTGTAAATCTATTTCCGGTTTATCTAGGGTTTCCTTGATGAAAAGTGACGTGGCGGAGGCGTTTTTCTCGACGGTTCTTAGGGCTATAAAGGCGAGTCCTTTCATGTCGGCTTTTGGGCTTGTTCTGTCCGATTGGAGAAGGTTTAAGCAGTAGGCTTTGTCTTGGGATGATGAACAGGCCTTGTCCATTAAATTGTTGTCTGTTGGGCCTGGTGGGCTTGGAATGAGTTGAGCCTCAATGAGGCTAAAACAGAGGGCAAATATTAATAAAAATGACATTTTTGTGTTCTTTTTTGGGGATTTTTTCTGGGTTAGATATTGGAATGTTCTGGGGAGGTAAATTTTGAAAGATTGATGAAGAGGATATATGATAAGAGAAGGAAACAAACAGGGACAAAATGGTCCGTTCATTTTTTGTAAGATACGGTTGGCCGTAGAATTTTAAAATGAATTTTCTTTCATTGAAATTCCTGAGGAGAAGGAAATTAATTCAACCCCAATTGTTTCGGATGTGAATGGAGGAAGGAAATGGATACAAAGTTTCCTATTGGAATGAATGAAGGGTATAAAAAAGTCAACCGACAAATGTGCAAACTTAATTTCCCACCATAAAAGTAAATTTTTTTTTCTTTATGTATTTCTTTAAACTATCTATTACTAATTATTTAATTCGCATTAAGTATACTTAAAAGTCTCTTTTTTTTTTTTTAAATAAATCATTTAACCTGCCAAATTATGAGAATGGTACAGAGTTTTAAAAAAAAAAAGACATGTGTTGATCATGTGCGAAGAATATAAATATTTATACAAATTGTTACCTTCATAAATATACAAACCTTTACGTATTATGCATGCATATGATGTTGAAATTAAATATAGAGTTATTTAAATTAAGTTCAACTTAACGCATATAAAAAGTTAGAAGGGTAAAAAATCCATCTAAATTTTTACGTTTATAAATTAATAAACATTCACTTTCTATGGATGCATGTGATGTTATTGGACTGAATATAAGGTTATTTAGGTTCAACTTACCATTAGAATTTAATAAGTATTAATATGTTAGGCAAGCAATTAACTCCAAACTTTGAAGTTAAGCAGTTTTCATTTATTAATTCAGAATATATAGGGAAGAAGAAGAAGAAGAAAAAAGAAACCATTTCAATTAGAGGGTGCAAAATCTTCAATTTCATATTTATTCGCCATAAAAATGGCTAAACCATAGGCAAGTAGGCAATTCGACCTAAAAGAATTAGGCAAGCAGACAAAGGAAAGAGTTTTTTATTTTTTTTAATACAATATGTGTAACATTTAGTAAAAATTATATTATAATAAAAATAAATTATTTAAGTATAATCATAAATTAAGAGAAACGATAATCATATTAAAAAGAAAGAAAGATAATTTTTGTGTAGTCAAATTTTCAATCTTTTAATTGTTAAGCCTAAACTCTTACCCATTAGCATAAAAGTCTCACTGTCACAAAAGGAAGAGTTTAAGAAAGAGTTTATTGTTTTTTTTTTTTTATATAGTTTATACTGTCTCATTATTAAAGTAATACTTTTTGTTTGAAAGATAATTTAGTTAATACTTAAGTACTCTTTCCATTAGAAAAGACAAAGAAAAACAGCTAATGTGCATAAAATCCAAATAACTTCTCAAACCCAGCCTCTCATATTGGATCCAAGTGTCTTTGAGTTCCAAGATTCTTTATTTTGTACTTAACTCGAACGAGGAATTGGTTTTTTTCTTTTTTGAATAAAGAATTAATCTAAATGTAATATAATTTAAATATATTTTAATTTTCTTTTATATAAAATTCAAAATAATTTATGAAAACATGAAAAAAATGACAAAGATATCAATATTAAATTAATTTACCATGCTTTCTAATAAGGGCTTAAGGGTTATTTTTGTGTTGGGGGTACTACCAAGGACAAAAGAATACTTTTTAAAATTTTTTTAATTTTATCTTCATTATCGTGCTGTCATGATTGATTCAATATTTTTTATTTGGGTTTAACTCAGTTTGGTTTTAGAAGGGTAGAATTGATATTAATAATCAAATTTTAAATACAGACAAATTCTACATAAAATTTTAACCTTTCAATATAAGTGATAGTTTATTGTGAATACTAAAATTTTACTTCTATTGTGCATAATATTGAGTAACTATAATTTATAATATGAAACTCTGAGGAGGGAAATTTCCGCTTTTGCTAGCATTTTGGTACTGAGTAGATAAGCTGTACAGTAGGTAGGCAGTAGCAGAAGGAAAAAAGTGCGCCAGAAAAACTGCTCTTTTCTCTCTCACTTTCCCTTTTTTAAATACAAGCCCACAGGAAACTCTCTCTCAAGTCCAAACTATTTAGCAGAGAGAAGAAGAAGAAGAAGAAGAAGAAGAAGAAGATGGAGAAAATCAAGCACCAAACCATATCAGTCAACGGCATAAACCTTCACGTAGCTGAAATCGGAGAAGGTCCATCAGCCATCCTCTTTCTCCATGGATTCCCCGAGCTTTGGTATTCATGGCG
The DNA here is from genome assembly GCA_028651295.1 of Catharanthus roseus. NCBI lineage: Eukaryota > Viridiplantae > Streptophyta > Magnoliopsida > Gentianales > Apocynaceae > Catharanthus > Catharanthus roseus. The sequence goes on from JAPQWS010000087.1 coordinate 2,615,243, forward strand.
CCATCAAATGGTTTATTTTGCTTCCAAAGGTTACAGAGCAATCGCTCCTGATCTCCGAGGTTATGGTGATTCAGACGCGCCGCCGAGTCCCGCCAGTTATACGGCCTTGCATATTGTCGGAGATCTTGTTGGTCTGTTGAATGCTTTGAATCTGAAGGATAAGGTTTACTTGGTTGGTCACGATTGGGGTGCTAAAATTGCTTGGTATTTTTGTATGTTTAGGCCTGATTTAGTTAAGGCTTTGGTTAACCTTAGTGTTGTTCATCTGCCAAGAAATCCTTCTGCTAAACCTGTTCGGATGATGCGTCAAGCCCTTGGTGACGATTTCTATATGTGCAGATTTCAGGTATGGTAAATTCCTGGTTTAATGTTCTGCTGTTTGAGGTTTTATTATGCGCTCCGATTCTTTCCGAATTGGGATTAGTCGATGGCTCATGTTGAGTTAAAAAGAGAAATTACCGGTTTAAATTTAGGGGGGGCTCATACTCTCTCTATGAGAGAAGATAACGAATGAAATTTAAATAAATCTAAGTGTTTGCCTTATTTATTAGACTTGATTCTCCATATATACAAGTAGGACTGCTGTTCTTGGCATTAAATAAAAGTGTTGTTTGTGTGAGTATATTATGATTTTTTTGCCTATTGAAGAAATATTGATGTAATGTTTGCATGAGTAGCTAATGACTTGGCATTTTTGGTAGAAATATAATGATCTTATTGATCAATTTTTTTCTTCAAGTGAAGAAAGTTAAATTAATTTTAGATTCATCACCTTCATTAATAACGTATTTGTTTTCGGTATTCAATTTTATATATTTATCATTTGACTATTCAATTTTGTATATTTATTACTTGTAAGCATATAATAGTATATATGTCAATCATTCTTTAGGTGAGTATTCATATGAGTGTACATATATCAATCATTTATTAGTGTATAAATTTCTCCACCTCAAAGAAAAAAATACTTCTATATTATACATGCACCCCTAGTATTAAATATGAATATGGTATAAGTTTTAGGAAACGAAATATTTCATAGAGACGAGGTGGTTTTTCAATTAACACAATCCTCTTGAGCTCTTAATATCTTGATAAAGTTATAATGATCAAGTTTAGAGAACGAAATACCATTTTTGTCTCATATTCTTTGTAATTGACATATATATTTTTTTAAAATATCTATTATTTTAGTAAATGAAAAAATATTAAATAATATATTTATATATATATATCCCTTGAAAGTATAATTCCTCTTTAGTTGAAATACACAGAGTAGTACAATATTCATAAAAAAATAATAAAATAAAAAATTTAAAAATTTTCATTAAAATTATTAATGATAACCTAATATAATTTATTTTTTAAAAATTTTACTAATTTTTTTAATTCTTGTAGCATGTCTTTAAAAAACAATTAATATGAAACGGATGTAATATTCTATAATAGCACCTCTTGGCATTTCAATGGAGTTATGGCTTAATTCCAACAAATTTTAGTGCGCGAAATATTTTATAATGGCAAGGTTATCCTTTAGTTAGTTAAAGTTACAATCCGATTATTACTGTTCCTTACCTTTTTACTGATTAAAAAAGTAATAATAAAACTTGTTGCAGGCAGTAGGGGAGGTGGAAGAGGAGTTTGGTAAAGTGGAGACTGCAGCTCTGATAAAGGGTTTTTTGACAAGTCGTGATCCGCGGCCGCCTTGTATTCCTAAGGAGATTGGTTTCGATAAGATGTTGGCTCTTGTGGCCGCAGCTGAATTACCTTCCTGGCTTACACAAGAGGATATCAATTACTATGCTACCAAATTCAGCAACACTGGTTTCACTGGTGGACTCAACTATTACAGAGCTTTAGACCTGTAAGTACTTTTTTTTTTTTTTTTGGTTAATTCTATTTTCATACTTTTGTTTGGTAATTTAACAATTTAGTATAACATGTTTGTTAATTTCAGTAAATGACCAAATCAGAATTCTGACTAAATCAACTTTGCTGGAAATACTATTACTCATTGTTAAATGTGATTTTTTTGACTGTTTGTAAAACTCATTCTCTCCTTCTAATCCATTAGGAGTAGAATGGAAATTTATGTTTAAATCTTTACAAACAATCAAAAGAATTACACCTAACATTAGGTCACAATATTTTTTACAAAATTAATTTACTTGAAATTTCGATTTAATCACTTAATTGTTAATCAATAAATGGTACTAAATCGTTAAATGATCAAATAGAAAGATACTAAAATGAAAATAGCTTTTTTTTCATACGTCCAGGACAAGGATAATATGTGATTCCCTGGCTAGAATTGAACTCATATCTTAAGTAAAAACTTTGCATTAAGTTTCTGTTCTGAAATCTTGTTCAAATTATGAATCAGAAATTGGGAGTTGACGGCACCATGGACTGGATCAAAGATTGAAGTGCCTGTGAAATTTGTGGTAGGGGAGGAAGATTTAGCTTATCATTTCCCGGGCACCAAGGACTATATTCACAAGGGTGGCTTCAAAAATGAAGTTCCTGGATTGGAAGAAGTGATTGTAATGGAAGGAGCAGCTCATTTCATCAATCAAGAGAAGCCTGAAGAAATCAGCTCCCACATTTACGATTTCATTCGCAAGTTTTAAGACTCAGCTTGTTTTTACTTACATGTTGAAGAAAAAGTGTATTAAAAAGTATATTAGATGATTCTGATTGTTTCAAGAATAAAAAAGAGGCTTGAAATATAGGCACATATGATATTGATATTTCTTATATCCATCATATCCAAGGGATGCATTTCAAGAATGGTTGTTTTTTTTGTATTGTCTCTGTTTTATTGTCATATTTGGAGTTTTATATTATTAGATGATTTTTCTTTATAAACATTTTTTTTGCAGTAATACCCTTATCCAATCAATACATCACTACTTAATAATTTTCAAAACCTAAACACATTTCTATTTGATAAAAGTTTGAAATATTGAGAGAAGAGAGAAGATAAAGTTATGAAAAATGAAACTTATTAAATTAATACGAGAATATTAGAGGTATTTTACTTTAAAAAACACATTGATTTCAAATTTTTCACAATTTGTTTGAAAGAACAATAACCTTATAATAAGAAAATATGAAAATGAGGCAGTAGCATAATTATCTTATTGGACATTGCTATGAGTATTTGAGGAGGATTTAACATATTCCATACCTGGAAATAGATGAAGATGAAGAGGAACCGTATATTAAATGTTTGAAAACTTTTGGATGAAATCATAGATGTGTTGGCTGACTTCCTCTGGTTTTTCTTGGTTAAGAAAATGAGCCACACCTTCCATTATAACAACTTCTTGCAAGAATGGCACATCTCTTTTGAAACCACCATTGTGAATGTATTCCCTAGAGCCTGGAGTATTATAAGTCGGATCAAGATCCCCAACAATAAACTTCACTGGAACCTTTACTTGCTCCCCAGTCCATGAAACAGTGAGTTCCCAATTCCTACACCAGTTGAAAGAAAATACAATCACATTACTTTCACTCAGTCTCTTCCATCAATGCAGTAATAATAGGATATTAATCCCTCAAACATCAATTACAAGCAACGTGACAAGTATAGCTGTCACAAGATTCCAAGCTTTATCGTATAACTAAATCAACCACATCTACTAAATAAGGTAAAAGCAACAAACGTGCACCAAATGAATAGGTGATATTTTACTAAGAACTCGGATTATGCACATAAATTCATTAGCGGGGAGGGGATAAGAAAAATATATGAAGAAACAACTGTGTCAAACGCATATGTTTTCCCCACAAGAATGCAAAGATACATGGGAAACACAAGTCATGAATTTAAACTTACAGATCCATAGCTCGATAATAGTTCAATCCACCAGTGAAACCTGTCTGGTTGTATTTATTAGCATAATAATTGACATCATCTTCAGACAACCAAGTAGGAATTGGAATAGGCTTATGACCAGAGCCACGAAAGCCTACTTCTTTTGATAGACGAAATAAACCAGGTTTTCGAGATGTAAGAAATTTCTTTATTAGTATTGCTGTGTCAACACGAGCAAACTCCTCTTCCACTTCAGGTTCCTATCAGAAAAACATATAGATTCCATAAACTGAGATAATGGAGCAACATAAAGGTGACTGGAAAGTTGATAGGACAGAACTTGTTAACAAGTCTCTGAAAGTAATCTCAAACAAACTTCAATGAAAGGGAATCAAGCAAGGCTACGCCAAAAAACAATGGTGAATTAAGATTAAGGATAATTCCCCCCACCATCACCCAAGGACCAATTGGAAATTAAGGAAGTATATTTGCTGCCAGTGTATAGTCTTAAGATAATTCTAGCAGCTGTACAAAGTTATCATATCAAAGAGAAAGAACATGGAGCTATGCCATTAATATCTTTAGAGGGCTTTATCTTACCTTTGCTACTTTCTCAGATAGCTTCCGGCAGAATTTATGGTTTAAGAAGTGTGCAGATAGAACATCAAATGAAAACATTGTGTTCCTATGCCAATCAAAATTGGAGAACCTTTTACAGCAATGAGAGATGTTCTTAAGTAGAAACTGAAACAACTGATGGCCCCAAACATTTTCCTCACCAAACTTTAAAGATATGGGATATTTTTGCTTACATCTGAATTCTGAAACTGACGTTTAAAGAATCAAAAGTCTTGTAAATTTTTGAGAATATTATAGCATCTCATATATACAAGTTTAACCTTCCTGAAGTACAGCTTGCAACTCCTATGGAAATTATCGTTTGACAAGAAAAAGAACAGCAATCCAATAAATGGCATCAACTGTTACGTAATTAAGAAAAACAAATGAAATGATAGAAATGTCAAGGATGATATGTGCTGTGCAAACCACCAAAACAATGAACAGCAACTCCATTGCTGATTTAAGCTCGACGCCAAATGGTGAAATTTGAGCACCAAGACTACGTATGTAATCAATAAATTAACCATGAGAAAAGTCATCCAAAACTAATTAGTCATAGTTCTATCTTAGAAGTAATAAATACCATCTACAACGATCATACGGAACCAAATTGCAGCCAACCAATCGACTTCTCACACCCCTAAACTGAAAAGAACCAACTACTAAAAACATTTGCATCTAGATATAATTTCAAGGCCAAGCAATCGCCGGGATGACGTGTCGTAATTTCCTGATTCAACATTTATATTACTAAGAATAGTTAAGAAAATTGAATCAAAATAAGAGAGGAAAATCTGAAATCAAAATTGAATTCAATGGCTAAAAAAAGTAAACAGAGGCAAAAAGAGCACCAATAGAACCTGAAATCTGCAGATGTAGTAATCATCCCCAAAACGAGCACGCATAGAAGCCAATGGTTTCCTCTTAGGGTTCCTAGGATGGAACTCAACACTCAAATTAACTAAAGCCTTGATCCTATCCGGTCGAAACAAGCAGAAGTACCAAGCAATAACGGCGCCCCAATCGTGACCAACGAGGAAGATCCGGTCCAGACCGAGCAAGTCCAAGAGAGACACCAAATCGCCGACGATATGGAAGGCGGAGTAGTTGGAAGCTGAAGGATGAGCATCGGTGTCGCCGTAGCCGCGAAGGTCAGGTGCTATAGCACGGTAGCCACGGGCGGAAAGTGAGAGGAGCTGGTGGCGCCATGAGTACCATAGCTCTGGGAAGCCATGGAGGAATAAAATAGGAAGGCCTGAGCCTATTTCAGCTACGTGCATGTTTATACCGTTCACCTGTACGATTCTGTGCTGTATTTTCTCCATGGATTTTGAGCTTTGATTTCTCTTCTCTTCTCTTCTTTCTGTTTGCTGTTTCTTATATCCATTGGCGGACTTTTTTATTTTTAATTTTTAATTTTATAGTCGAAAGGGAGGGAAGAACCGAGGGAGTGATCAGTAATTGGATTTATTCACTTATTGAAATTTCTCCAATTAGTACACGTTTTTCCCTAGATGAATATGTCATATAATTAATGGATTTTCCTAATATGTTAATATGGATTGGGATTAAGTTTCAATTCTCTTCTCTCTATCTTTTTTTTCTTGGAAAGTTTCCAATTCCCTTCTTAGCCATTAGCACATATTTATCAACTGTTTGTTTATTCAGCATTTTCTTATCGGAGAAGATAATTATTAGAGAAATTAACAAACATTATTTATTTTATTAACCACACCTTTATGCGGCGGCTATGGATGATTTTCGATGAATTCTTGTCACATAACACTTGCATGTTATTTTCAATAATGATAAGGTTGTTCAAGTACTGATCTAAGCGTCAACAAGTAATTGGAATATGTCGAAAATAACCTAACTCATGAATTAACCCGAATAATTATTAGGTTATTTTTATCTATTTTAAGCGTGATTTAACACTTAAATTAGTGATTAGACAATTTTACTTATACTAAAAATGATATTTGAGTTTCACATTAAATAAATTGGTTTGAAAACCACCTATAGCCACCGAATAATGACATTTTTTGCCCTCATAAAAAGTTATTAAACAGTAGTGACTAATGAAATAAATAAAATCATCGAATGATAAAATCTAAAATTTACATAGACATTTGTTTTGCCAATTTCTCTAATAAATAATTATTCTGAACATTTTATTCTTTTTTGGAAAGGAGATCCAAATCCTACTTAAAAAGGATATTATATTTTCAGGGTTGCTTTAGAATATATTGGAAACTCCCCCCCCCCAAAAAAAAAGATGAAATGGAAACTTAATCCCAATCCATCTTAACATTTGTGTAGACAATAACCAGGAAAATCCATTAATTATATATTTCCTAATAAGTAAATTTGCAAGACCTTCTAGATTGGATTTCCTAATAAGCATTGTTTCTGGATAAACTTTGCACAGTAATTCCTTATCTCGAATGATCAAAGGCTACTTGGAGAAATTTCTATAAGTGAACAAATCCAATTACTTACTAAAATTGAACTATACAAGCCATTATATATAAAAGCTAATTGCATGATCAAGATTCAATACTGCAAGTCTTTATTTCAGCATTCTCGTAATCTTCTTATATAGTATACTAATTTTGCTTTTTTATTTTCCGTGAAATTTTAACTTTTTTTTTTAATCTTATCTTCAAGAGTTAGATGGAGAAAATACAAGATTCGTAGATTATTTTAATGCAATGACTTTGCTAAAAACACCATACCATTCTATTTACAACATTGTCTAAAAAATATATTAATTTTAAAAATATTAATTCGTATGCAAGAGTTCAAAAGTACTTATATTTCTTATCGAATATAATATTATTAGTAAGTTTAAAAAAAGTAGAGCGAAATGTAATATCTAGGAGAAAAAATTTATTACTATAAACCAAATTTTTTTTTTTCAATGTTATACAAAAGATTTTGAGTTTATTTAGTAAACACTGTCAAGCTAATTAGTGTACGAGTGAACGCATTGGTGATACGCGGAACGCATGTAACTACACAACGCGACCAAATGAACGCATTGATTAAAACCATCTGCCGGGAATCAAGTAATCGAGAAATAACAAGCAGAAGAACTGTCAATCTGGCAGTCCAAGATGAAGAGAGGAAGTGTACTGTTAGAGGCAGGAGCTGATGGAGTGGCCATTATTACTATCGCAAATCCGCCTTTCAATCTGCTCTCGGTCGACGGTAAAAGCAATCTCCTCTCTTTTCTAAATGTTTATTTGATTAATTTTTTTTGAAAGTGAAGTGTTAATCGAGTTTTAGATTATTCGTTGGATCTCATTTTATGTTGTTAATGTATGTTTCGAGATATTTTTTCGGGAAATTCTGCAGTAGCAAAGCTTGATTGCCTTGAATTGAACCAGAAACTAATTACTTCTCCCTTGCCATGTATCTGTACTATAATCCGAAGTTCATCTGCTTATTGTTTCCTTGATTTTGTTGCCAAAGGTTTACGATTATATAGTGGGAATTCTTGTTTCTTTTGGTATTCAGATTTGAAGTGGTATCATGGAATTTATTGTAGGATTTGGAAGAGAGAGGGGAAAATATTGTAGAACTATGAAATGACTTCTAGAGTTTGTAACTAATGATGTCTCAAATTCGTTGTTGTATCTAGTGATGTTGAGCTTAAAGGAACGGATTGAGGAAGCTGTGCTTAGAGATGATGTGAAAGCAATTGTATTGATAGGTAAGCCTGAGTAAGCATGGTGATAAGTTTTGGAGTGAAAATGTGATAAAACCTGGATACTAATGTGAAAAATATACTTGAGCAGGTTCACATGGAAAGTTTTCAGCAGGTTTTGACGTGATGGCTTTTGGTGGCAGTGTTGAAAGGAAGAGTAAGATTGCTAATCAATATGCTATTGCTTTGTGTTTTGCATGACACACGTTGTATATTGTGTTTAAAGAGGTTTATGACAACAGCAAGGAAAGAGCTGGGTTTCTTGTCGATAGATTTTGTCACCGACACATTGGAAGGTATCTATATATGAGCTTGTGCAGATCTCCTAGCAGTATCTTAGTTGGCTTACTGAAATTGTTTCTACACATCTATGTTGATTATAGCCTCAAAAAAGCCTATTGTAGCTGCTATAGATGGCCCTGCTTTTGGTGGCGGACTTGAAATCGCACTTGTATGTATCCAATTCAATTCACACTTTATATTATACAAATTGTCATCGGTACTGTTCTTTTTAATAATATTTATAGCTATTCTACATCAGGCTTGTCATGCTCGGATCTCAACTGCTTCTGCTCAGTTAGGGCTCACTGAACTTGAATACGGGATAATTCCTGGACTTGGAGGTTCTGTTTTTATCACATTCTAATAAACTATTCAGCTTCTGTGGATTTTGTTCCTTCTACCATTTTTTCTTTAAAGAAGAGGAAACACATGAAAGTTTGTCCTAGAGTGGTTGTAGTGTAGTTAAGTAGTTTGGAACATATATATTGCCTTTCAGTAGAAGCCAAGGTATGTCAGAACTAATGAATAGCAGAATTTACTTTGTCATTTATAGATGCATGAACATCAAATGCAATGCTTGTTTTAATGTAATGGAATTTTTTTATAGTTGATTAATGCTTTGCATACCAATTGCATTGGTCTCTCAGTAACAATTTAATATAATATTTACACATTTGTTGAGATGTGATTTTGGTTAAACCAGGATATATCGTTTTGATTTCCACATAAGCATCCTGCAATTTTGTACTTTTTCTTATTCAGGAACCCAACGGCTTCCACGACTCGTTGGCATTTGTAAAGCACTTGAAATGCTTCTGGTATGCTGTTATTTATATTGCAAATTTATGTTGCTTAGCTGTATAATTTTATATGTAACTTTACCACATTTGATAATTCTTTCTTTCTTCAGATGTCAAAACGAGTAAGTGGGGACGAAGCTAAAAGTTTGAACCTCATAGATTTCATAGCTCCGGCAGATAAGTTACTTGCAATAGCTCGGCAATGGGCATTGGATATATTAGAGTGCCAACGACGATGGGTTATTAGCCTTTACAAAACAGACAAACTAGGACCTCTGGCAGAATCGAGGAGAATTTTTAATTTTGCTAGAATTCAGGTCCAAGAACGAACTCCAAATGTCACATACCCATTAATCTGCATTGATGTCGTGGAGGAGGGTATTGTTTCTGATCCTCGTAATGGGCTCTGGAAGGTAGTATTTGAAACTCTTGGTTTCTTATTTTACTATTCCATTGGCTGGCTTAATGGCGTATTATGTTTCCTTATGTGACAGGAAGTAGAAGTTTTACAAGAACTTCGGCAATCTAGTGCTTGTAGGAGTCTGGTCCACATTTTCTTTTCCCAACGAAGAACTACAAAGGTTTTATGACAGTCTCATGTTTTCTCTGATGAAAATAAAAGAGTGAAGAAACTATTCAAACTATGCCACTGCACTAGGATAAGATAACTAGAATGCCTTATCAAATGGTTGAATCAAGACCCTCGGTCTAAGGAAGAAGGATGGTTGAAATAGTTTGATCAATTATATATTACGAGAAATGTGTTGAGAGAACTAGATCCCAGTGAAAGTTAATAGTGTACCAGCCAGTAGATTAGTTTGTAAAAATAGCAAATCTGATTTCTCAGCCAATTCTATTTGTGATGCAATTTATTACAAACTTACACTAGATCCCAGGGGTCAGTGGCACGGACTTAGTACCAAGGAACATGAAGAAGATTGCTGTTATTGGTGGAGGACTACTGGGTTCTGATATAGCAACAGCATTAATCCTATGCAACTATAATGTTATCATGAAAGAAGTAAATGAAATTTCTCTATTGAATGGAGTTTGCAGAGTTAAAGGTCGGATCTAATTTTTCTCTATTAGATTTTTTTTCCAAGTAAATTTTTATATGAATGTTACATTTTTATATTGTATTTTCTCTCGTGTTTGTTCTTAGAGAATTTGCGAAGATATGTGGATGGAGGAAAGTTGACTCATCAGAAGCTGGAACAAGCCTTCACCCTCTTAAAGTGTGTTCTGAATTATGATAGCTTCAATGATGTGGATTTGGTTATAGAGGTTGGTTCTATGTACTTCACCTAATACTATTTGCATATGAGTGGTCTTGTACGGATCTGGTGATCCAAGGTTCATATTTACTATTACAATTTTCCCTATTTACTATTACATATCTGAAAGAAGAAACCAAAAAGGAGAAGCCTAAACTATTACAAAGGTTCTTCTTCTTCTTCTTCTTCTTCTTCTTCTCTTCTCGGTCGAAGCAGATCGGGACGCCGATCTTCCTCCTGCGTCTGAAACAGAACGGAGACCGAAAAAGGACCTGTAAAAAGGGTTAGCAAAATAGAATAAAAGGAGGCTCAAAGAGCAGCTTACCTCATGGTTGGCAGCTGATGAAGCAGAAGCTAGTAGCAAAAGAAACGGACGGTAGCACAAGTCAAGTCGAGAAAATCGGACGACCAAACCGGACTAGGAGGCGACCAAAATGGCTTACAAACTCTGCCTTAAACACATTTTTTGTTAACTTCCCTGCCAAGACAGACTCAAATGAGTCAACCTTGATCAATATGAAGGAGATCTCTGCACAAAGCAAACTTGTTAGTTGTCACAACCTTAGTACCAAAATCAACAGGATTATCGTTAGTACTGATTTGGTCTAAATTAACTAAATCATTTGAAACCTTTTCTCTAATGAAATAATACTTAACATCTATGTGTTTAGTTCTTTCGTGATAGACAGGATTTTTACACAAATGAAGACAACTTTGTTTATCTGTAAAAATAGTTGCTTTGGAATGTAAAAGATGCAATTAAGATAAAAGCCCTTGAAGCCAAATAGCTTCCTTAATTGCCTGTATTCAGCCTCCGTAGTCGATAGAACGACTACAGTTTGTAGTTGCGATTTCCATGAAACACAATTATCCACAAGGGTAAAAAAATAAGATGCAGTAGACTTTCTACCATATTTGTCCCTTGCAAAGTCAGAATACACATAACCAACCAATTCAAACTTTTCATACCAGTTATGATAATGCAAGCCCCTACCACTCGTCTCATTAATGTACCTTAGCAACCACTTGAGAGCAGCCCAATGATCTCTATCTGGGTTAGACATGAAACAGTTCAAAAGGCTTATGGAATAAGCAATATCAGGTCAGGTGGAAATCATGGAATACATGACAGATCCTATGACCATTCTATAGGGGATGTTAGCCATGTCTTTTTTATCATTTTCAGTTTTGGGACAGGATTTTTCGGATAGCTGAAAATGGCTCGCAAGAGGGGTACAAACTGGCTTGCCCAAATGCATAGAGAATTATATTTTCTGCAGGAAGGATTTCTGGGATATAAACAAAGAGTGGTCAGCCCTATCCCTGTGTATGTTCATGCCGAGGATTTTAGAGGCAGATCCTAAATCCTTCATATCAAACTCTGCCTTTAACAAAGATTTCAAATTCACAATCTTATCTTTATGTTTGCAAGCAATCAGTATATCATCAACATAAAGCAACAAATAAATAGCATTATCAACATCATTACCACAAAAATACAGGCAACTATCATAATTGCTCTTAATAAAACCAGCTTTAAGCATAAAAGAATTAAACTTCTTATATCACTGTCTAGGTGACTGCTTAAGCCCGTACAAGGACTTCTTCAAAAGACATGCCATATGTTCGTTACCTTTCACCTCGAAACCGGGTGGTTGACGCATGTAAATGGTTTCTTCAAGTTTACCATGCAAAAAGACAGTTTTCACATCCAATTGTTCACGCTCAAGATTAAAGAAGGCAACAATAGCAAGCATGATCCTAATCGTTTTGTATTTAACGATGGGAGAAAATATTTCATTAAAATCGATACCTTCAACTTGAGAAAAACCTTTTGCAATCAATGTAGCCTTAAACCGTGGAGGTTCATAAGCAGATTCAGCTTCTTTAATTTTTAAAATCCATTTACTGTCAATCAATTTTTGTTTTGGTGGTCTAGGAACAAGCACCCAAGTTTCATTCTTATGCAAATAAGACATCTCTTCATTTATAGCATGCATCCACTAAGAGCAATTATGACTCTTTAAAACATCAGAAAAACGCATAGGTTCTTTCTCCTCAACATAAGATGTAGCAGCAAAAGCCTAAGAAACAATATATGAATAACCGTATTTAACGGGTTCTCTAGACACTCTTCTAGTCATATCCCTAGACAGCTGGTAGTCTCTAAGGGCTTGTGCTTGTGCCTTAGGATGATCCTCATCATCATCATCAGAATTTTCAGATTCAGGCACATCGGTTTCGGATATATTGGCCAGGATATTCGACTCTTCACTGGTTTCGGGTTCATGTGTGTGCTTTTGTGAGGGTCCAGAGGTGTCCTCCACCTTCACAGGAATGTTCCCATCTGTGGGAATGCTAGTAGAACTCACATGGTCGGTTTTAGCCTTAAGACAAGGCATATCAAGCTCGTTGAAGACCACATCTCTACTTACAATAACCCTCACTCCCGGCTTAGCTTTGAGCCAAACTTTATAACCCTTCACCCCACTAGGGTAACCTATGAACACTTCCTTTTTAGACCTAGGGTCTAACTTCCCTTCCTTTTGATGTGTAAATGCAGTACACCCAAACACTCTGAGGTTGGACAGGTTTGGTGGTTCACTAGACCACAACTCTATGGGAGTTTTGAAGTTTGACTGTTGAAGGAGACCTATTGATGAGGTAAACTGCTGTACTTACAGCCTCTCCCCAAAAGGGTTTAGGAACACTGGATGACACAATAAGACACCTAACTTTGTCGATAATTGTTCGATTCATCCTCTCAGCATGCAAAACACCATGTAAAGTATGCAAATTATTAAACTTTTTGTTGCAAAACTCCAAACCATTATCTGTCCTAATAGTCTTTAGTTTATTTCCGGTTTGATTTTCAGCAAAACGTTTCCACTCTTTAACCTTTTCAAAAGTTTGATCTTTGGTTTTCAAAAGAAACCCACAAACATGCCGAGAAAAATCATCAAGAACAGAAAGAAAATAAACATTGCCACCATAAGTGGGTACCTTTGCAGGACCCCATAAATCAACACATAATCAAGAACGGCAGTGAACTTGTGTGTGCTAGTGGAAAAACGGAGTTTATGCTGTTTGTCAAGAACACAATGATTACAAAAATCTATAGAATCAATATTGTCACAATTCAAAAGATTTTGTTTGTGTAAAAAATGCAAATCCTTTTCACTAATGTGGCCAATCCGACGATGACACAACATGGTCCTTTCGGGGACAGTTTTTGAAAACAATGCAGAATACAAACAGTTTTTCCGAACAATGTGTATAAGCCATCTTTCTTAAAAGATTTAAGTATGACTAGTGATCCTTTGCAAACTCGTAAAATCCCATTTTCAGATTTATAAGAATAACCATTTGTATCAGAAACACCAAGGGAGATTAGATTCCGACGAAGGTCGAGCACATATCTCACCTAGGTCGATATTCTAGTCACACCATCATGCACTTTTATGAAAACATTTCCAATGCCCTTGATATCACAAATTTGATTGTTTCCCATAAAAACTTTTCTATGATCAAGGTTTTTAAAATCTAAAAATCAATGCTTGTTTGGACTCGTGAAAAGTGCAACCAGAATTAAGAATTCACTCATCAGAAACTTTGGAGGAAGATGGGGAAGGGGGCACAACAAAATCTCAGAATACATAGATATACCATCTGATTCAAAATCGTGGGTTTTTTTTTTCAGTTTTATCGCTCTCATTACCTCATTTACGTTGTTTTTTATTCTTGATCCTTTTAAAACACTTATTTTTCATATGACCATCTTTGGCGCAGTAAAAACATTTCACTTTGTTCTTATCTCGAGATTTGGATCTCCCTGTACTTTTAAAACGGTGACTAAAAGATTCTCTCCGGTTAACCCTCCCTTGCTCGTAAAGGTTCTCTCCTTTTGATTTGTTTTATTTTCGCAAATCCAAATCTTTTGATTTCAAAGCGTTTTTCACATCAGAAAGGGTCAAATCATCTCTACCATACTTGATAGCAGATTTCACATCATTAAAAGACTTAGGCAAAGAGTTCAACAAAATAACAGCAAGGTTTTCAACGGAAATCTTCTCACCAACATTTTGAAGTTCTAAAATGATTTTGTTCAAATCATCAATGTTTTCAAAAAGAGATTTTGACCTGCTCATTTTAAAACCAAAAGCTGTTCTTTCAAATAAATTTTGTTTGACAAGGACTTTCCCAAATAAAGTTTTTCAAGTTTTGTCCAGATTTCAAAAGCGTTGTCCTTCTCATCTATTTCTCTTAAAACGTTATCGGTCAAATGCAAAGTGAGACAGTGTGCATCACCAAGTTTTTCAGCAAGTATTTCACCTTTCCAAGATTCTAGATACTTTTCAGGGCTACAAATAGCGGGTACAATTTTATTTTGGACTAAAACAACTTTCATTTCTCTACGCCACATTACAAAATCAGATTTGCTATCAAATTTGTCCGTTTCAATTTTTGGAGCGGACATGATGCATAAAGGTACATAAGAGTAATAAGATGCGTGAAAAATAAAAGATAAAAGTTTATCACAAAAACAGCCCGGATTTTTTTCAAAAAATAATACAACCAACAAACAGGTAATATGTAGATAGAGGAAGATAAGTCTCACAGCAGATCAACAGGCTGAGCAACAACCACAAACACATAACCAACAGAGAAATAAATAAGCATAGGTTGAGCACAATAATGATAATATATATCCATACAAAAGATAAAAAACTTTAAAACATAAAGAAAGCCAAAGAAAGTAATAGAAGACTTCCCTGAGCTAGATGCTGAACCCGAGATATTTCGGGAAACCAGAGCTGACCGAGAGCTCCCCTGCAGCAGCTGTCGACAAATCACCGGAAAGTTGAAGCTTTTCCGACTCTGATACCACTGTTGTACGGATTTGGTGATCCAAGGTCCCTATTTACTATTACAACTTTCCCTATTTACTATTAAATATATGAAAGAAGAAACCAAAAAGGAGAAGCCTAAACTATTACAAAGGTTCTTCTTTTTCTTCTCTTCTCGGTTGAAGAAGATCGGGACGCCGATCTTCCTCCTGCATGTGAAACAGAATGGAGACTGAAAAAGGACCTGCAAAAAGGGTTAGCAAAATAGAATGAAAGAAGGCTCAAAGAACAGCTTACCTCACGTTTGGCAGCTGAGGAAGACGAAGCTAGCAGCAGAAGAAATGGACAGCAGCACAAGTCAAGCCGAGAAAATCGGACGACCAAACCGGACTACCGATTTTTGCCAAAAACAAGGCTTCTGTAAAAACCGATGTAGAAATCGGACAAGCTCTTCTAAAGCTGGACGACCAGTTTAGTACAAGATGGGGTACTCCAAGAAAGCGGAAGACCGAAACGGTTTATCACTCAGGAATTGGTTGTCCGGTTTCTAAGTGTAACAAAGAGTTAACAGAGAGTCCCTCAGAACTTTGGACTAGCCTTTCACAGACAAGAAGACCTAAACTCTCGCTCTCGGTTCTCTCTTTCTCAAGCAAACCAAGCTCATAGTTATACAGGAGTAGACAAGCGACAGTTAAGCAAGAAGAGAAGTCACATAGAACAAGTCACCGTGGGCGGGTCGGGTTTGGCCTGGCCCGCCCGGCATCTTGGACTAGAAAAATAAACTCAATCCAATTAAGTGTGAGGCCCAGTCCAATCATCTTCATAGCGAATAAATTGGGCTGAAAAGAAAAATAAAAATGTGCGAAAAATTGACCCAAAAAGGCCTACAAGTGGAATGTTGACTCCTAGGATTCTTTCTTAATAGGAGATACATGAACGTTTGAAGCTTTGCCCCAGAGCAAGTTCTTCAGAATTTTTAACTTCAATGAATCATATAGTTGTCTCAGGAAAGAATTTCAGTGTAATTGGTATGTCCTTTTGCTATAGACGTCCAAACTAGAATAAGCATGAGGACTTGGTCCTGCATCAATATTGCATTCCAAGAACCTTCCTCCCATAGCTATTCTATACCTTGTCATCTAGATGTTTCTGTAGAAAGTAGTTTTGATGCTAGCAGACTAATTGCTTATGGTAGCTGTGCACTGGTAGAAGTAACATACTTAATTGCTTATGCAGGTGAATTATGCTCGCAAACTAACTTTAACATTCTTCTTTTTCTTATTTACTTTGGCAGGCTGCAAGCCAAAGTTTGTCACTGAAGCAACAAACTTTTGCAGAGCTTGAAAAGTATTGCCCTCAGCATTGCATATTTTCCAGCAATAATTGCCCTGTTGATTTAGGTCTGATTGGGGAGAGATCAAGAGTTCACAATCGAATTGTCGGTGTAAACCTTTTCAGGTTGACTTTTGAAAAATATTGTCACTTTTCTGGTAGCATTGCAAACTTTTGGCTGAATCTGTTTTACCCATTGCACGCAGTCCTGCTCCTTTTGTGCCTTTACTGGAACTAGTCTGTACAGATAGGACATGCCTTCAAGTAATTGTTGACTTGATGGCTTTTGGGAGGAAGCTTGGGAAAACCCCAGTTGTAGTTGGAAATTCAACTGGCTTTGCCTTGAACCGTATGTTTTTCCTATATCTGCAATCGGCAATGTTGCTTGTTGAAAGTGGTGCAGATGCTTATCAGATTGATCAGTGCATGGTTAAATTTGGGATGCAATTTGGTCCATTTAGGTACGTAACAATCTTGGTTCAATTGAAGTTGAAATGACCTTGTTCAGTAAGACATGAAACTTGAGCATGCTTTTATCTTGAACATTAAAGAAATTTAAGCTTGAGAAATCTTCTCTTGTAATTCCATTCCGAGTTGCCAATAAGAAACAAAAAGGAGTTGTTCTCTTTTGAAAACTAATACTCTACTCGGATTGCTTCTAGAAAAGATATTTTTTGTTGCTATTTATTTATGGCTCCTGATACTATGAAATACATGGATATAGAATGATTGACCGAATTGGATTGCAAGTTACTGCCAAAACTGCTGCACAGTTCTATGAGAACTTTCCGCAGAGATCACACAAATCCTGGTTGATTCAGGTTATGCAAGAAAAAGATTATGGAGGTAAATGCATACTTGCTGAAAATAGTTCAAATCTTGTTATCTGATAATGAGGAACTAAGGGGTGACCTTTCAGTGTTTGCTTTTGGTTGCCCCATCTCCACCTGCCCCTGAAGCTTATCAAGAAGATATATTCATCATGGTTTTTTGCTCATTGCAAGGTGAATCTAATCACAAGGGTTTCTATGCCTACGACAACAAGTACAAGGCTCATCCAGATCCTAAAATATTGAGATACATAAAGATTGCAAGAAATAAATACAGTGGCACCATCAACTCCAAGGTCTCTCTTCTCTTATCTGGCTTCACATATCCATTTAGATTTCTCTGACCAAATGCAAGCATTAAGTTCTCTCTCTTTATGATAAAAGAATGATCAGATAGATATCTTTGCATGCATTGCATAGTATAATTATGTTTTGGCTCCATAAATTTTTGTTGCTTTCTTTTTTTTTTTTTTAACCAAATTCTAAAAAATTATGATCCAGTTGAAAGAACTGTTCGATGAAGATATAGTGGAGATGGTTCTATTTCCTGTGGTAAATGAAGCATGCCGCCTCATTGCGGATGGGATTGCTTTAAAGTCATCTGATCTTGACGTGGCTTCTGTTATGGGCATGGGATTTCCACGATACAGGTTTCAGTTTTTAAGTCATCAATTTTAGTTCCCTTTTCTATAAAAATTTTGTGATGCCAACTTTATCTGAACGATACAGGGGTGGAGTCATTTTTTGGGCGGACACTATTGGCTCTACATACATTTGTTTAAGATTGGAGCACTGGTCAACCAAGTTTGGAGAATATTTCAAGCCTTGTGCTTATTTGGTGCAACGAGCTTCAAAGGGTTATTCACTGGTAAGAGATTTAGCTCCAACGCCTTTATTTACACATATATTGAATAATGTGAGGTAAATTATGTGGAAATTAAGGGAGGACTCATGCTTTTCGCCTGTTTACCTTTCAAACATGTTTCTGAAACCATTCGTGCTAAGGGAAGCAGTCATATCTGATTATCTTGTTGCATTTGTTAAAGACAGACATTTTTGGGGAAGAATTCTCGATGGTCTGTTTCAGTGATCGGCATTGTATTCGATACTTTGTGTGTGTGTGTGTGTGAGAGAGAGAGAGAGAGAGAGAGAGGATTATCTTTGTTTTTTTCTTCTGAATAGAGAGGATTATCTTTCAATCTTTGATTTTCTTTGTCCAGGTTGGTTTTGAGTTTGATAGCTTGTTTGTTAATTTGGGTTGCATATAAACTGTGCAGGTTTCTCAGATAAAGCAGGCCAAGTCCCAGCTGTGATGTATAAAGATGCACACGATCATTAGTTATGCACTCCCATTATGTTAAAATCATGAAAATTAAGGCACTATATGGATTGATTTTGAACTCCAATTTTTTTTCACTTTTTTCAAATTTGCTTAACGACGGTGGAGTTTGATAAATTAGCTAGCAAATGACATGTATTCTTGTGTTATGCTAGTAGAAATTGACAAAGATACCTCTAGGACAAGAACGCAGTACAAATCAGGTGAATTAAATTACCGAATTCTATTGTGAATTCATAAATTTGATATTTATAGCGACAATAAATAACTGACGATAAATGGTAGTCCGATGACATAGTCTCTGTTGGAAACATTTACTTGACATATCTAAGTGAAGAGTTCTAATTTTGAATAGTTTTGGGTGCGACCATATATTTAAAGTTTTAACCTTTGCTGTTAGGGGATTTTTGCATCTTGATTTTTTCTGAATTTTTAACATTGTATCCGACTATTGAAAAAAAAAAAAGTCATATCAGGTAACGATCTTGAATTTGAATTACATTCTTTTTATATATAAGAAAATATATTTATAGTTCATCTTTGTTTAAAAAAATCCTTTATTTGTAGATCTTTTGATAAATACTTTTAGTAGTAATAACAAATTTTTTTTTCAGAAAATTTAAAAAACAAAATTATGAAGGCTAGAGAAACAATTATTCTACTTTTTTTTTTTTTTTAATGAAAGACAGTGGCATAATAGTCAAAAACACGGTTGGCCCTCTTCCTCACTGTCCCAACCAAATCCTGGTCACTATCCGCCATCTTCAGTTTATCTTTTCTCCCCTCCTTTTCCTCTTTCTTTTTTCCTAAATCCCCTCAATTTCTTACGGCCCCCCGACCACTCCGCCACCACTATGAACGCGTCCAAGATGCGCCGGAAAGTAGTTCCGGCAGCCACAGAAAACGGAGATTCAGCCGACAAGCTTGACCAGATCCTTCTCTCAGCCGCCATCTGCAACGGAGAAGATTTAGGACCTTTCGTCCGTAAGGTTTTTGCTTCCGGTAAACCAGAAACTCTCCTTCAGCACCTTAAACACTTCACCCGATCTAAAGAATCGGAAATCGAGGATGTTTGTAGGGCTCACTACGAAGACTTCATCATGGCCGTGGATGACCTCCGATCTCTTCTCTCCGACGTCGATTCCCTCAAGTCTTCTCTATCCAATTCAAACTCTCAGCTCCAATCCGTTGCTGTTCCTCTATTAACTTCTCTCGATTCGTTTGTTGAAGCAAGGAATATATGTAAAAATATTACTCTAGCTATTGAATCTCTTCGTACTTGTGTTAATCTAGTTGAGCTTTGTTCCAGAGCTAATTTTCATCTCTCGAAGAATAATTTCTACATGGCTTTGAAATGCGTGGACTCAATTGAAGGAGAGTTTTTGAATAAAACGCCTTCTTCTGCGCTTCGGAGAATGCTAGAGAAGCAGATCCCTGAGATTCGAGCACATATAGAGAGGAAAATTAGCAAGGAGTTTGGTGATTGGCTTGTAGAGATTCGTATTGTTAGTAGGAATTTAGGTCAACTCGCAATTGGGCAAGCCTCAGCTGCGAGGCAAAGGGAAGAGGAACTTCGGATCAAGCAGAGGCAAGCTGAGGAACAAACTCGACTTAGCCTCAGGGACTGTGTATATGCACTTGAAGAAGAAGATGATGAAGGACTTGACGGATTTGGTGATGGTAACAGGGATGGTTATAGTAATGGCGGCGCCAGAGCTTTGGGCTTTGATTTGACGCCATTATACAGAGCTTATCATATTAATCAAACACTTGGGCTTGAGGACAGGTTTAAGCAGTACTATTTCGAGAACCGCAAGCTTCAATTGACTTCTGATTTTCAGGTATCTTCAATGACCCCTTTTCTTGAATCCCACCAGACATTTTTTGCACAAATTGCTGGGTTTTTTATAGTTGAGGATCGGGTTTTGAGAACTGGTGGGGGATTGATTTCGAAAATGGAAGTGGAGAATTTGTGGGATACTGCAGTAAGTAAAATGTGTTCTGTTCTTGAGGATCAGTTTTCTAGGATGCAAACTGCAAATCATTTGTTGTTAATAAAGGATTATGTGAGTTTGCTTGGGGTTACATTGCGTAGATATGGTTATCCGATTGATGCTCTGCTTGATGTTTTGAGTAAGCATAGAGATAAATACCACGAGCTATTGTTGTCTGATTGTCGTAAGCAGATTGTTGAGGCTCTTGCTGCGGATAAATTTGAGCAAATGTATATGAAGAAAGAGTATGAATACTCGATGAATGTGCTTTCATTTCAATTACAAACATCGAATATCATGCCTGCATTCCCTTATGTTGCTCCATTTTCTTCCACGGTACCTGATTGCTGTAGAATTGTGCGGTCATTTGTTGAGGATTCTGTGAGTTTCATGTCATATGGCGGTCAGCTTGATTTCTATGATGTTGTTAAGAAGTACTTGGATCGTCTCTTGACTGAGGTTTTGGATGGAGCTCTATTGAAGATAATTAGTACTTCAATAGGTGGAGTTACACAGGCAATGCAGATGGCAGCCAATATGGCTGTGTTTGAGCGTGCTTGTGATTTCTTCTTCCGGCATGCTGCACAACTTTCGGGTATTCCTTTAAGAATGGCTGAAAGAGGGAGAAGACAATTCCCTCTAACAAAAGCTCGTGATGCAGCTGAAGAAACACTTTCTGGATTACTTAAGCAAAAGGTAGATGGATTTCTGACATTAATTGAGAATGTGAATTGGATGCCAGATGAACCTCCACAAGGTGGGAATGAATATGTGAATGAGGTGATTATTTTCTTAGAAACCCTCGTCTCAACAGCTCAGCAAATCTTGCCTGTTCAAGTCCTTAAAAGGGTTCTTCAAGACGTTCTTTCTCACATATCTGAGATGATAATCGGGGCATTATTAGGGGAATCAGTGAAAAGATTCAACATTAATGCTATTATGGGACTGGACGTGGATGTTCAAATGTTGGAATCATTTGCAGAGAATCAAGCTTCACTTTTCACAGAAGAAGATGCAAATCAGTTAAAATCAGCACTTGTTGAATCAAGACAATTGATGAACTTGCTTTTGAGTAATCATCCAGAGAACTTCTTGAATCCAGTTATTAGAGAGAGAAGTTACAATGCTTTGGACTACAGGAAAGTAGTAGCCATTTCAGAGAAGTTAAGGGATCAATCAGATAGGTTGTTTGGATCATTTGGAACAAGAGGATCAAAGCAAAATACAAAGAAGAAATCTCTTGATGCCTTGATAAAACGGCTCAAAGATGTGAATTGAAAATGAATATTTTTCATCCATAATAGTTGTTGCAATTACTTGAGAAAATGTTAATGCGTTGTATGTATCGGCCAGGCCACGGTGTTTATTCATTTTGTCCCAATTATTCTTTATTATTGTTCTTATTACTCATCTTTTTTTATTATTTTAGAGTTTCATAATTGTGCAAAAAGGAAAGGAAGGACACTGATTCTTCTGGTTCATCACAATATTTTGTTGCTTCAGTGATGTATATTCAGGCTGTCTTTAGGCATGTCTCATTCATTCTATAGAATTGCAAATGTCTCTAATAAAGCAGTATTTTTTTTTTTTTTAATAAGTTAATTTTGGTTCACTTTTGAGGTGCTAAAGAAAGGACAAAATTCCGGCTTTAAGCAGTTGTTATTATTCTTTCAAAAAAAAAAAAAAAAAAAGCAGTTGTGTTATTCCTTTGGCAAGCAGACACCAATGACTTTGTTCTATTATTGCACTCCCCAAAGTGGCCGGCACATGGGACACCTC
The DNA here is from genome assembly GCA_028651295.1 of Catharanthus roseus. NCBI lineage: Eukaryota > Viridiplantae > Streptophyta > Magnoliopsida > Gentianales > Apocynaceae > Catharanthus > Catharanthus roseus. Next base: position 2,637,873 of record JAPQWS010000087.1, read on the forward strand.
CACCTCTTGCAACTCATTGACCCTCTCTATTGCTTAGGAAATAATACAATCCTAACAGAAAATATTTAGCATGTCAAAAGTAAAATATGTTGAGGTCGATATATTAAGTTCAAGTCATATTAGTCGTTGATTTATTTAATATTATTAATCTTGCGATTGTGGTAATTAATTTTATGCTTCTAATTCTTTATAAATGACTTTAAAACTCTCCACTTTAATATTATAATTATAAAAAAATAAAAGAATTTTTTTAATTTAATATAATATTATTTTAATTTTATATTAACTGTCGTGTGAATAAATTTTTTCATTTCAAAACATCTATCATTTTATAAAATTAATGGACTATTAATTGAAAGTTTTTCAAATATTTTACTATCTTGAGTTAATAAACACTAATTTTCTATGTATATATATATTTACAACTTTGTATTCCAAGACAATCTTTACTCTAATTTATTTTTTAAAAAATATATTATTTCAATTAGTATATTGTACCATTCATGAATCTATTAGAATTTAGGAAATCTAAATTTTTAAAATTAAAAGTATCACTGCTATATTCATGAAATGGGTATTGTAATACATTTGTAATTTAAATTTAAGTAATTTAATGATATTTTCTTAATTCTTATATCTTATCTTAAATCTTATTTTAAATTGCAACAAAATATATTAAAAAAATGTAACTAGTCTTGGGCGGCATCTTGAGTCCCAATGATTAGCAGTTTTGGCTATTTGACGAGGCATTTTTTAAGTGGAAACCGAGGAAATGTCAAGGTCTCCGAGAGAGAGAGAGAGATAGAAGAAAACAGAGTCAAATCAAATACACACACCAGATTCTTGAGCTGCTGCAGGAGGAAGATCCATTATCAATGTCTTTGTTACCATTAATTTGCCTCTTATTTCCCTCATTCTTCTTCCTCGGCGCTTCCACCAATGATCAAAAACAAAATCCTTCTGCCTATGAAGTTCTTCAGCAATACGACTTTCCAATTGGTATTCTACCTCAAGGTTCAACCGGCTACGATCTGAATCCTTACACCGGTAAATTCTCGTCCTATTTAAACCAGACCTGCACTTTTTCTCTGACGAATCTGTACGATCTCCGCTACGAATCCATCGTATCCGGCATCATATCCAAAGATCAGATCAGGAAACTCTCCGGCGTCAGCGTTAGAGTTCTTAATAAGGTTTGGTTGAAGATTAGGAAAGTGAATCGGATCGGCGATCATATCGAATTCTCCGTCGGAGTCACCTCTGCTAAATTTCCGGTTAGTAGTTTCGAAGAGTCTCCGCAGTGTGGTTGTGGGTTTAAATGTAATGCTTATAGTGGCGGATTCATCAACCAATTCTTATCTTCTTCTTTGTAATTTCTTGGCTGATCATTGATTTGCTGGCCTTTTTTGAGTTAAATTTTTTGAAATTCAAGAATGTAATCGAGTTTTCCACTCTGAACAAGTTTAAAAATCAAGGAACAATATATAAGAAAGAAATTAATAAATTATGATCACCAAGTATTTATGTTTTTAAGTTAGTATAATTTTTTTAAACAGTTTATATCTACAAAATTTTTAGACTAGTCCAAAATGATAATATTTTGTGACTTTTCATATGCGATTATCATATTGCCATTTTTAGAGTATTGGAGCTGCACACTAATTTATCAAGTTGAGTTTTATTAATTCTTTTGAACTCGAGTTCGAGTTTAGCATTTTCAATCCTATTCTTTAATATTTAGTTTCGAACTTGAGCCGAACACAAAATTTTAGGGAGCTTTTTATTTCATAATATCTAATTTATTGTGGTATGATTTTATAAAAAAATATGTGAATAGATTTCTTTTTAAATAATATTTTAGCATCATAAAGAAAATAAAAATATTAACATTAATTAATTAAAAATATAAAAGTAAAAATAAGTAAATTTAATTATAAATATTATTTGACTTATGAATTTATAAAAAAATAATTAATAAAATTTATAAATTGAATTTACAACTTTCTAGTTATATTCTTGAATTTAACTTGTTTTATTATTCGAACTCAGTCAATCCAACTTCGAATCGAGCCATAATTGATTTTTTTTATGAACGGTGTTCATTTGTAATTCTATTTAGAAGGCTAAACTACTAACTTGTTTGATAAAACTAAACTGAAGTCTGAATTGTGAATTATTTAAGTTCTAAATTTTGAATCTTTAAGTTTGAATATTGAAATCGGAATGCTGAATTAATTAATAAATGATAAAAAAAAGTGTAATAATTTTGACAAATAATATACATATTCAGATTTCAAAATTAAGTGATTTACAAAAGTTGTTATAAATATACTTAAATATTAAGTGTTTAATAGTTTTAGTTATCAAACATACTTAATTAATGTTAAGAAGAAACTTAATTTAACAAACAAAACCTAATTGTATTTATTCCAAATTATATTTTTAGGTGAGAAAAATTTAAGGAAGATTGATAAAAGAATAATAAAAGAAGACTTTAAGACTAAATTGAATTTTTTTTTCAAAAAGTTATATTTCCCTAAAATTCTATTTATTATTATTTTTTGAAATGGCCTAAAATTTTCTTAAAACTTCATGAACTTATATCCTTGTAAAAAAAAATTCCCCTTTTTTAAGGGAGTAATTTTGTGTTTATTTGTTTTTTAAAATAAAAAAAAAAAGAAAAGAAAAGTGCAGTACTCCTTTACTCCAATTCCTACAGAAGAAAAAACAAAAAGGAGAAATGCAAGTTAAAAAGAGGACGTACCTATGACCTGTCGCCCTTAGACACCACCAGGTACCAGCGGTGGTAACATTATCTACCAGTCTCTCCCAACTCTTTTCTTCTCCCTCTCTACGCCAATTTGTCAAACATTTCCATTTCAACCAACTCATCTTTGATCTTTCCTCCTCTCTCAAAAATGTCTTCCTCAAATCTCTTCTTCTTCGTCTTCCTTCCAATCCTCCTTTCAACATCGCCGCTTGTAACCGCCGCCGATGATGATAAACCAACTGCCTACGAAGTACTTCAACAATACGATTTTCCGGTGGGTATTCTTCCGAAAGGAGTAACCGGCTACGAATTAGACAGGGCTACCGGAAAATTCACCGTTCACTTCGACAAAACTTGCAGTTTCAACATCCAAGGGTATCAACTCAGGTACAAATCTAAAATCACCGGAGTTATATCTAAACGAGCTTTGAAAAATTTGAGCGGCGTTCAAGTTCAGGTACTGTTTCTATGGTTGAACATCGGAGAAGTAACTCGCGACGGCGATGAGTTAGATTTCTCCGTCGGAATCGCATCTGCGGATTTTACGATTGATAATTTTTTGGAAAGTCCTCAGTGCGGTTGTGGATTTGACTGCGTCAACGCTTTTGGGGAAACAAAAAATTCTACCAGGTTCTTCAATTGGAAGCGTCTGGTATCGTCTTCTTAATTGTTAATTCCATTTTGAGCTACTTTATTGGATGTGTTTTAGTAGTTCCAAGATCACGAATAAGAATAACTGACTAATATTTAGCTCGAACTGCTGTTATGATCTTTCTGGACTAATCAAGTTGCTAGAAAGCTGAATTTACACCTAACCTTCCTTGATTTGAGTTCCTCTTCTTCTGTAATTTTGTTTTATTAGTCTATTTTACTTATTCTATTTTGTTTATTTATGATTAGGTTTTACTGATTTGATATTTTAAATTGTATCATTTCAATAATGGTACAGTACATCAATATTTTATGAAAATTTTTTATTTATTAGCAAAATATTCGTTCAAATGTTATTTTCTTCTTAAGAAAAATATTTAGGAAAAAATTATAAATGCTCTCAAATTATTTATGTGCGGTTGAAAATGACCATAAATTTTATTTTTCACTAATTTTGTCCTTCAACTATTTTGGCCTCTAAAAATATCTTTTTTATACATTTTGTTGTGAATTTCGTGGTGATTTCTAGTGGAATTTGTGGTAATTTTTGATGAAATTCTACGAAAATTATTACTAAATTTGCCGAAAAAGTATTTTTAGAAGTTCAAAAGTAGTTGAATGGTAAAATTAATGAAAAATAAATTTAAAAACATTTAAAGCCGCACTTATATAGCCTTTTCCCTATATGTCACCTTAATAAATTTATCGGTATAGATTGCCTCCTTGAATTTAAGGCGATTAATTTCTTCTCAGAAGATATTAATCGTCAAAAAGACGATACTGCTCCTCACGTAAATGGGAGGGAAGAGAGTCGATTTCAGTGTGAAGTCAGCTCGCTTTCTCTCGTCTTTCATTCTGTCACATCATGTAAGAGAACATTAATTGAACTCTTTTTTTTTTTCTAAAATAAGAGTATAAAAAGAACAAAGAATATTCACGATTTTGCAAATCATAACTTATAAAAATAAATCAAATTTCGGTATCTCTCATTGAATACCCAGTTTCAACTTGAAAACGAATTATAATAAAAGGAAATCACATTTTTAATCAGGATGCGAACTGATGTTGAATGATGGTAGCGGCAGGGAAGGCGAGCTAAGGGAAGGAAGCGACGATTGGAGAACTCCAAGAACCAAGAAACCGAGAAATAGAGCAAGTACTCCCTATAAGCGTAGGTAAATACTTCAATAACATTGGCGAGTTTTTTGATTTATATCAGGCGTATGCAAAAAGTAAGAGTTTTAGTGTTACTAAAAAATTTGGTTCAAAAGGAAGCGATATTTTATAAAATATCAAACTATTAGTTGTGATACATGTAGAAAAACTAGCACTTACAAGCGGTCAAAGAGGATAGAATGTCCTGCTCGTATTGTGCAATTTTGAGAGATAATAGAATGTGGCAAGTCTCAAAGATTGTGGAACAACACAATCACGAATTACGCTCGTCTATGTCCAGGTTTGTGCTTCCTCATAGAAGTCTTAAGTTCTAATATGAAGAGGAAATTGAAAATGCACGACATGGCTGGACTGAGGCCAACAAGAGCGTGAGAATTTTGGAGGTACAAGTTGGAGGACCGAACAAATTAGGATGTCTGCCTAGAGATTGCAGGAACTATGTCCATAAGGTGAATATTGGAGCTGGGGATGCTGATTGCATAAATAGAATATTCATTAGAATGAATCAAAAGAATAGTAATTTCTTCTATTTGATTCACATGGATGATGAAGGTAGGCTGGATAGTGTTTTTTAGGTGTATATTTGAAGTAAAGTAGCTTATGAAGAGTTCAATAATGTGGTCTATGTTGATTCAACATATCTTGTTAACAAATGCAAGATGCTGTTTGTGGCTATTGTTGGAGTCAACCATCATAGCCAATCCATATTGTTTGCTTCAGCACTCTTATCTTACGAGGACACAGATACATATATTTGGTTTTTTAGTACCTGGCTTGCAGCAATAGGGGGTCAAGCGCCTGTTGCAATTATGACCGATCAATGTGCGAGGAAGGGGAATGCAACAAAGGAAGTTATGCCAACAACAATTCAACGATATTGCATTTGGCATATAATGTGCAAGCTGTTGGATAAATTTAAGGGTTTAATAGAGCAGTTTCGCGAGGCAAGAAAGGAGTTCAGATCTCTTGTATATGACAGTTTGACGAAATCAATGTTTGAGAATAATTAATTAGTTTGTTGCTAAGTGTGGACTTGAAACAAATCAGTGGTTGATTAAGCTATACATGAGAGAGAAAACTACATTCCCGTGTACTTGAATCACATGTTTTGGGCAGAGATGTTGTCAACTTAGAGAAAGTATGCAATCCTTTTTTTTTTTTTATGGATATCTCCACTCAACTAGCACTCCTAAACAGTTTGTAGAGCAATATGAGATTACAATCAGGCATAAGGTGGAGAAAGAAGTGTATGTTGATTACAAAAGTCGAGTAACATTTCAGTCAGAGCAATCACTTTCTTTAGTTGGGAGAAGTAGTTTCGAGATGCATACACTAACGAGCTATTTGAAAGTTTGTAGCTCAAATTATGACGATGTTGTATTGTAATCAATTGATCAATGATGATAATGAGGAAACTGAATTTGAGGAAGAGAATCTAGTCGAAGAAGAGTTTGAGAAGTTGAGGATATTGGAGACTGCTTTGGTGAATAACTTGTTCGTGAAGGAGTTTGTGTACACTGTTTATATAGGGAGGAGGGATGTATTTTGAGGTGTAATTGTAGACTGTTTGAGTGCAGTGGGTTGTTGTGTGCTAATGTGTTAAAGGTTGCTTCAATTAAGAGTGTGAACAGATTTCTGGAAAGATATGTACTTCAAAGATGGAGGAAAGATGTACACCTTATGCACTCGAGGATTTTCTTCGATGAAGAATATCCGCACATGAACGATGGCTTTGATAAGATCAAAGATATCGAGAAAGCTTTTAATGAAACTGTAGACTTTGCAATTGCAACTCCTACGAGACTGGCGAGACTAAGGCAGGCTATGAAAGCACCAGAGAGGAGTTATTGAATTGCAATGCACTTGACTATAGGGACAACAGTGGTCCTTGGGTGGCAATTCCTCGGGTAGGGAAGAAAGGAAAATTCTGGATCCTCACGTGGTCATCTCTCGAGGAAGATCTCGGGAAAATCGTTTAAGTTCTAACGATGAAGTTGGTGTCCGCAAAATACTAGGAGGCGAGCTCCTGCTGTGAATACTAATTTTGAGAGACAAGAAAGGATAATAAATTCTTACAGGAATTCTAGGCGCACTAGAAGAGGTGGCGAGCAGGTATATGCTTTCTTTCGTATTTGTTATTATCACAAGCTAACTCGAGTTGTGTTGTATGCTCGTATCAGGTTTCTAACGTTGAAACTCAAGTTCCAGTTCCTTCTCGTACTACTCTAAAGATGCAACTAGCATTTGAAGAAGAAAATGAAGTGACTATTAATTTGAGTATAGGACTATGAGTTGTACTAAATTCAGAACTCATATTGTAATAATATATTACGAACTTATATTTTATGATAGTTCATTGAATGGACATTTGATAGGCAGAGTTAATAAATTATAAACCGACACCGAAGTGGCCTAGCTGTATGACTATTTCTTCGGCCAAAATGTATGTTCGAGTTGTATATCTCTTTTCACTCGGGTTGAGCTGCAATCAAATGGATTTACTAAATTATAAATCGTTACTTGTTTTCTTTTGGATTATAAACTGTCAGTAATTACAATGTAATAATACTATACTTGCGTTCCGTACATTGGATGTGAACACTAGCGTCTGGGACCTATCTGACCGTCCTACATGGGTCCTTCCCTCGGCACTGAACTCGCCTAGTTTATGACTCTTTTACGCGCAAAATGAATGTCCTTAAATAGATTTACACACTTATAGTTGTTATATTAGGGGAAAATGCACTTATGCTTGTTACATTATTAATACCATGCTTACTTTTCGTAACTTGGATCTATATATTAACGTTTGGGGACCTATGTGACTGACCTACTTGTATGAATGTTCTTTTCCATCGGGTTGAGCTGTCCTAGGTGAATGACTATTTTTCGCTCAAAACCAATGTCCAGATTGTATGGCTCTTTTCCATCTTGCCGAGCTATACTTATAATGAGTTACGTACTTATACTTGTTACATTACCAATACCATACTTGCATTCCATAACTTGGATATGAAGGTTAATGTTTGGGGACCGAGCTTGCTTAGTTGTGTGACCTAGTTGTATGGTTGATTTTCCTCCGGTTAAGCTGGCTTTATATGACTTCTTTCCTTGTGGATAACTTTCCCTTATATCTTGCCTTCCCCATTCTTTTGTATATTTGGTAACTCCAAATCGAGTAGGTCAATGAATAAAATCAACAGTTTACGGAATAAAAGTCAACATTCAAAGTACGAATGACTGAATAAAAATCTAAAAATACATTAACCATCCTGAACATCAAGTATTTCAAACAATATGATGAAGGGAAATACTAAATAGATGGAAATCGATATCTTCCACTTCTTTTGTTGGTAGTGTCCAATGTTCTGTAAGCAGAAATCTAGATGGAGATCCAACCGTTTGATAATGTCTTCAATATCATTCTTCATTCTGTCGTGCTCGGTTTTAATTTTAGCGATTTCTCCCTCCATGTGAACAAGCTTAAGTTGATTGTGAACCATAGTTGAAGGATTATTATCAACAACAGTGCATGCCTCACCCAATTACTTGAAAAACCCACATGATCTCTCAGATCCCTATGAGAAAGGAGATTACGAGTAAATAAGTTAAATTTCTATAGTTATGATTAAGGTAAATGATACAAATTTAACAGTTTCTGCACCTTGAAATTGCCACATCCGATGAACTTTCTTCCTCTGATCTTGGTTGTTTTTGAAGTCAATATTAGAGCTGAAAACCCACACCAACATTTCATGAAGGAAGGGATTGTAAGTTTAGATGCGGAGTTTGTTGTAGATGAAGATGAGCTTTGGGAATCTTTGATCATGGCCATTTCTTTGTCTTTGATAGAGTTGATAGAGTATTCGAATAAGAATAGAGAAGTGTCAAGGGGAGCAAAGTAGAGTTGGAGTTAAAGAAACTGATTTGATATAGTAAAAGATGGATAACTATAGTTTAGGTTTAAGTTAACCACAGTTTAGATTTTTTATAACGATGGTTTAGGGTTAGGGTTTAGTTAGTTACTCAAGTAAAAATAAAAAGATAATGAACATAATCACAATCCTACCTTATAAATAAATTATAATAATAATAATATGATCAATGATATTTATAATAACTATATATATAATACATGTATATATCCTATAATGTTTTATTTCAGTTAATTTGATATTTCTTAATGTGTTGACTGATACAGAACACGATATGTTGTAATTCGTAATGGGGTTTCACCGATTCGAATTCGAATAAAAATGTTACTAATATTAACATAGTACACGTATAATATTTCATTTCATATTACAACTTAGTATTATGAATGTCATTATCGTGTCTGATGATGTTTATTAATTATTATTAATGTTTATATATGATATATACTATCCTGAGTTATTAAAAAAATAATACATCATATTTTCATTTATTTATATTCATAATAACTATTATTTTATTTTATTTTATATAATAATATGATTATATTATTCACAATAATACAACATGTTCTACCAAAAGTGGCCGATAGTACTCCTATCCAGACTTCAGGCCAGCGAGCTGACTTCCCCAATAGTGGCGACAAAGCAAGATTCACCAATTTGGGGCTAGCAAAGTGCCCCAACACTAGGTGAGCTGCATTCATCCATTTTGGACGTACATGCGATTACATGTGAGGACACTTTACAAAATTCCCCAACACTGGAGGAGCTACCTTCAATCGTTGTGGCCGAGCATGCGATACACCTGAGGACACCTCACAAAATTCCATAATAGTGTCGGAGAAACCAATATCAATTGAGGCGGAGCATGTGGCGGAGAAATCTACATCAATTGAGGCTGAGAATGCTGATTCTGTAACTTCTTTATCGACCATGCAAATCGCCTCTGTCATGGCCGATATCAAATTGTCGCATACTTTGGCCGAACAAGATTCCCCTACATCTGGCGTCTCTATGATGGAGGAAAAGCGTTTAGGCTGATCACTCTATAGTTATCTCAATTACTTTTCTTCTAAGTCTTAGTGTCTATGGTATTAGTTATATGGACTTTGCAATTTCTGTGTAGCTAAACATTAATAATCTTGTCGAGCTAGTGAATGTTATCATTTTTTTTGTTTTCTTGACGATATAATAACCAACCGCTTGTGGGAGGTTCCTTTCAAACTAGGTTTCCAATACACTGATATGAGTAGAGCATTTTCGACCCCTACAGCACGTCCTTGTACAATGCTCAAGGCTCTCGGCTGAGTAGCAGGAGCAACTTTTAATTTATTATGAGCCCAAACGATGGATTCAATAAGTTCTTGCCAATAACCACATCCACTGAATAGAAACATTAAACTAAAAGCCCATACAAAATGCGCGCCTAGGAAATGTAAAGTACTAAACACTAAGAAAAAACACAGCAATATATATCTTTTACCATTAAAAAAAAGTAACAACACAACAATAGTATTTCTACCTACACTCGGTTCTAGTAAACAAGCTGAGCCAAGCTTGCTCTCGCCATCTTAAAAATGTATTTACATTAATAATTAACTGAGGTTGGAAAGAATTAACAATATGACGTGTTTAGGGTTCACAACCACTTTTTTGTAATCAGGCATTTTCCGTGGTCACGTGTTGATCATTTTTTATGAGTGAGTGGAAATACTAAAAATATAGGTTCATATAGTCGTTAATATTAATAGTAAAAATATAGGTCACTAAATTACATAACAAAAATGCAAATATTACATAATCTACCTGATAGAGAGTAAAAGTCTACTTTTATTATAATGTTTTAGTTATAGTTTTGCTTTTTTTATTTAAAGAAATTAATGAATTTTACTATTTTTTTTTGCTAGAAATAAATTATGGAGATTTAACTGATTTGAACTTATAATGGGCTACTTTAGAATATCTTTAGAGAAAGAGATCTTATTGCGGAAGATTATGAAGAAGACATTTATTTGATGGATTTTACTAAAGTAATTGTTGAAGACCAAGTCAATTTATCTACTCTAGCAGATAGAAAGTCAAAGCAGATATTGTAGTTTTTTTAACTTTCTAGGTATATTTTATTTTATTTTAAGTTGTTAAGAGGGGGAGGAAATCAAGTGATTTGATTCTCTCAATTGAAACTTTGTTAGGAAAAAAAAACCCACTAGAAATAGGTGGGAGGAATAGAAGAAAAAGAAAGAGGAAGAAAAGAGAAGAAGAAGAAAGAAGTCTTCCATTAGATTAGTTAGCTCAGATTATTCCAAAGTTATGTTTATCACCGTGAGTGACTAAGTTTTCTTATTCTGATTTAATGATTTATTTCAACTACAATTTTTGTGAGGCTATGAGCTTATATTTATTTTCTTACTTTTAATTCAAGTACTTGTTGATTTATTGCTTTTTTATGGAAGTTGATGTTTGATTTGTCTGAAAAATTAATTAAACATTCTCTTTTTACTGCTACCATTAGTTCTAGATCCGTAATTTTCAAGAACTCTTGGCACTAAGTAGCACTTAGGATGATTATGTATATTAGTGAGACATTTGGATATGCATAATTAGCCTTAATATGGAAATCAACAAGACAAAACTAAATAATTGTAGCTATATAGATTATTTGAGTTTTTGGTTCAACTACATTTTCTCTATGTTTATTGCTATCACAATTTAATATGGAATGCTATCATCCCTGGTAAGTATTGATTGAATGCTTGGTTTAATCAATGAATTTAGGAAAATATAAGATTTATTACGGCTATCCGAATAAATCTAAGGTAGAGTGCTTGAACAAGAAAGATTACTATTTTTTAGGCGATGATCAATAATTTAGTTGAATAGAGATGACCCCTTAAATCAGAATTTTTCATAATATTGTGTTATTCTCTAGTAATTTATTATTTTATTCACAAGAAAATCTCTCAATTTTACTACTTTTTCTTAAGTTAAGAAATAAATTATTAGTTCCCTTGGGATTCGACCTGGTTCCCACTAATACTACAAATTTTTCTTGGCCTGACAGGAATTCAGATTAATTTTGAGGGTCTGAACAAACCAACACTACCCACCGGTTACTATCCCATCATCATGGAAATGATATCCGACCTTATCTTGATTCAAGCACGTAGTTGTCATGCATAGCATTCTCGTTGGGTATACCCCAATTTTCGTAAGCTACAACACTGGGTTGATCATCAGTAAAGACGTTGGTGTACATATCTAGCCTCCACGGCCTCGATTATGGAAAGTAGAAATCAGAAGAAACACAGACGCGTTGGGCAAAAATACCAAAATTAGATACCGTATCTAATACGACAGCGAAACATAACCGGTAGGTGATACGGAAGTGCGGCTCATGGAAAAAACGGTAGGGCCTTCATCTTGAATCAATGTAAGGTAAGTGTACAACATGGTGCAAAATGTCATAAAGTTGACATTTCTTTGGTAACAATACCGGACAGCATAGCCAAGACGCGCCACAATGATATAGTAATGTAATGTTAGTTTATTCTCCTGCCTAAAGTCCCTGGCAACATACTTGCGAAGGTCCTCGAGTACTGCAAGCGTGTCCCTTGCTTGTGAAGATGTTTTGGATATGATTAATTGTAAAGATCCGGAGCACTTCCGCAGGCTTTTCGACGTCATGCTAGATTTTTAACATCACTAAAGGAGGAAAAGACACAAAGAGAGAATCTATAGGCTTTCAACTAAGTATTTTTTTTTTCCACTTGCGATCTCATGATATTGTTAGTGAAGAACCCTTTATAATTTTATAAAGTAATTGTATTTGTTAGTCACTGTAAAAGATGTAATTTTTAGTTTATTATTGTTTCCCCATTGTTTAGTAATTCAACCATTCATTGGCATTTCTAATTCACACATGAGGATGGGAAAAAAAGTCAAAAAACCAGAGATAACATTCTCATGCTCCACAAAACAAAGATACATTCACTACAGAGTGGTGTCGGGTAATCCCCAATTGAAATAAGCGTAAAGGGTGGCCGCATCATCCGCATGGAGGTTGCACAGTAGGCTCTATCTCTAACTCCTTACTTACGAAAAATAAAAGGGGAAGAAATTCAAACAATATGGGTTGAAGTACTAGAAGCTGACACTTCGGAAATGGGCTTGGCCGATCACCACGGGGTGTCCGGCATAGTAATATAGCTGGTAGTTCATAGTGTAGGGACCTTCATATTCAAACAAGGTCAGGTAGATGCGCAACATAGTGCACAACGTCAGAAAGTTCACATTTCATTGGTGACAATATCGCACGGCAAATCCAAGACGCACGACAATCGTACTCACATTACTACCATTTTGGTAGTAATATGGGTAATGCCAGATAATTTCACCTAATTCCATATGCAACCATCTATGCAAGGGGGCATGAGCAGCATCAAGAAGTTGAGACATAATAAGTTCTTACACATATGATGCCAACTCGCTAAGGGTAAACAGGTCGAAGGCTGTGAATTAAAATGTGACATTTTGATTACAACGCTGCAGTAAACGTGAGCAATGGATTTCAACCTTCTGACCCAAACCTTTGCATTTACTGCAGTGGATGTGGTTGATAGCTATCTAACTTCTGACCCCTACACACTTTTTGACCATCGTGAGGTCATCTACTAAATTATAAATTGTATGTTGTTTTGGGTAAATTATAACTTCTGCAATTTCCCAAGATTATGCATTTAATCAATAATCCTCAAGAAGAAATCATCCTCCAAGGCAGCGATGGGATTACATTCAAGGTAGATGAGGCAGTGGCCAAGCATTCTATCACAATCAAATATATGATTAAGGACAGCTTAGCCAGCAGAGGCCCTATTCTCTTCCCTAAAGTTCCTGGCAACATACTTGCGAAGGTCATAGTCAAGGTCAGAAATAAACCATGTTTTCAAGGGCCCACAAGCTGCAAAAGGAGCCATAGTAAGTAAGAAAGGTTCAAAGCTTCTTAGGAATTAATAAGGATGAAAAGTAATCCCAACCGCTGCATTTACTGCAGTAATTGTGATTCGATGGCTACCAAACTTCTGACGCAGGGTAATACAACTCGTAGATTGGTTAACACGTGTTAATATGGATCACGTTTTCACTGTTGCAATTTAAATGAGAGCTAGCTGAGACCTCACCTTATTTTTGAATTATTTACTTTGTTAATGTCTAATTAAGCTTGCTGATTGACTAACCAGATTTAATCCATCTTGCCAATTAACACACATTAATATAGCATGAGTTCTTAATCATTTTTTTTTAGTTGGTACTCTAAAAAGATTAAGGGAGTTATAGTGAGTGATACGTATGAAACAAATACAGATAACTGATATTATTATTAATAATAGATTACACTTGAGTTTCTTACATATCAAAAAATAACATACGACCAGTGATCACGACGTTCCAATTAATCCATCTTACATATTGAAATTGCAAACTAATAACCAAGTGGCCATCATGAAAGAGAGTTTTGTCGGGTAGCCCCAACAGCTAATACAAATGACTGATATTAATATTAATAATATATTACACTTGAGTTTCTTACATATCAAAAATAACATACGACCGGCGATCACGACGTTCTAATTAATCCATCTTACATATCGAAACTGTTGTCGATAACCAAGTGGCCATCATGACAGAGAGTGTCATCGGGTAGTCCCCAACTGTAATGAACGTAAAAGGTGGCCGCATCATCCGCATGGAGGTTGCACAAAAGACTCTGTTTCCACCACCTTGCATTCGAAAAGTAGAAGAGGAAGAAATGCAGACAATGTGGGTTGAAGTACAAGAAGTAGACCCCTCAGAAATGCTCTTGGCTGATTACCACAGGGTGTCCGACATTGTAGTACAGCTGGTAATACAGAGCGTAGGGACCTTCAAACAAGGTCGAGTAGATTTGCAACATAGTGCACAACGTTAGAAAGTTCACATTTTTTTGGTGACAATACCACACAGCAAATCCAAGATGGACGACAATTGTACTCACATTACTACTATTTTGGTAGTAATCTGGGTAATGCCAGATAATTTCACCTAACTCTATACGCAACCATCTACACAAGGGGACACGAGCAGCATGAGGAAGTTGAGCCATAATAAAAAACAATGTTAAAAAATTGATGAAAGTGCTCAGGTTTTTAAATCACGAGAATGCTCTTTGAAATATTATGAGTACTTACTATCACAACCAATGCCAACCGCTGCATTTACTGCAGTAATTATTATGTGCATGCTTTCACACTGTTTACGAGCTCTCCATTTTCCATTGCGTGTTGTTATAGCTTGCCATTTGACTGTCAACTTTAATAGTATTAATCGAGCAGTGAAATCAACTGTTATATCGTTATTGATCTCATAAACTTAAAAAATTCTTTACACTTATGATGCCAGCTCGGCAAGGGTACACAAGTAGAAGGCTGTGAATTGAAATGTGAAGCTTCGATTACAATGCTGCAGTAAATGTGACTCAATGGTTTTCAACCTTCTGACCCAAACTGCTGCATCTACTGTAGTGAATGTCGTGGGATGGCTATCTAACTTCTGACCCCAACACACTTTTTGACCATCTCGTGCTCATCTAGCGAGTATCTTCGATTATTGCAAGCGTTTGGTAACTCAACCACCCTCCGGTGATAATGATGTCGAAATCAAGGCCTTTATTTTAGAACTAGTAAATGACAATAAGCAAACACTGTTTGGACTGTTGGTTGCGATGAATTACGTCGCCCTAAAAGGAATTCTTTCCCTTGCTCGTGTACAAGTTCTATATGATATTAAGCGTAAAGATCCAGTGCACATCTGCTGGATTTTCAACATCACAGTGACATTTTCCTAAGAAGATGAGGAAATGATGCGAAGTGCCTAACCTTGGGTAATCAAATAAGTAGTGTTATTTGTTTGTTTTTTCTTTTGGTTTTTGTTTGTTGATGTTGTTTCTGTGTTAGTAAAGATCCACTTGCTGTTTCTTATTCAAAGTAACATTCACATTGCTTGCGAAAACAAAGATAGCATCCACTATATATTTAAATTACAAATCGTACGGGAAAAGCCAGAAACATACAAAAGAGTATGATAAATGTTTGGCCTCTTTATCACCCATACAACGTAATCATCAGGGAGTAGTAAAAAATCGTTGTTGTACATAGAGGTGTCCACTACGTCTCAGGAATGGTAAAATTGCATTATATATTCATTTTGAGCTGGAACGTGGACGGTAGTGAAATCACGGTTCTATTCGGATACAGTAAGTAAAAACAGAAGAAGCTTAGTCGTTGTGGGTGGAAATATAGAGTGTAATAGCACGGTACAACTCTCCATCTACCATTGTCATTGGATGGCTCACATGGAAGAAACCGTCATAGTAAAGAGCGTAGGAGACTTCATCTTCAAATAATGTCAGGTAAACACGTAACATTGTGCAGAACGTCATAAAGTTGACATTTCTTTAGATACAATATTGGTGATGCCCAAATGCATCACAACAGAGGTGACATTATTACCAATATGGTAATCTGTAAGCATTGGGATAATTCTGCCAAACTCGATTTGCAACCATCTAAGCAATGGACGACGCGCAGTATCTGGTAATGAGCCATATGTCGAAAGTTTCAAATAATATTGAAAGGACGAGTTTGGAAGATGAACAGAAGCAGAAGTGGCTTTCACTATTTATACATAAATTTCAAAATGTAAATGAGCCCAACCGAGTTTGAGCCTCATGTATGTTGACATTGCCAAGTACCATGTACGAACTTCTAACTTCTTACTGTAGTAACTGTGATGTGATGCTTTTCTAATTTCTGACCGATGTGAGTAGTGAAATGTATTAATTGAGATTGTCAACTTCAAAAATTATTTTCTAACTTATAACACGACTTCTACTTTTCCTCCCAAAAACAAACTTGTAATGCGACATTCACATGTAACCCTAAACCCCAACAAATGCAAAAATTAATGGGAAAATTATAAATTATAAGATGTTTCCGGGAAAATTATAACTTCTGCAATCCTAAAGCTATGGCTTCCTCTTCATTGTCCAGGTTAGAAAAAATTGTCCTCCAGGACCGCGACAGCATTACATTCGAGATAGATGAGCTGGTGGCAAAGCAATCTGTCACGATCAAACATATGATCGAGGACATCTTAGCCAACAGAGGCCCTATTCTCCTCTCTAAAATCCCTAGCAACATACTTGTAAAGGTCATCGATTACTGCAAGTGTATATTTACTCAACCACCCACTGGTGAGAATAATGTCGATTAAAGGTATTTTATGAACTGTTTAATGATGATGAGGAAACCATGTTTGGACTGTTGGTTGCTGCGGATTACCTCTACATAAATGGCCTTTTGTTATTTGCTTGTAAAGATGTTTTGGATATGATTAAGCGTAAGGATCCAGAGCACATTTGCAAGATTTTCAACATCACGCTAGATTTTTCCCCATAAGAGGAGGAAAGATGCGAAGGGAGAATCCGAGGGCTTTCAACTAAGTACTTTTTTTTTTTTGTCGACGATCTTTATTTGTCAGTGAAGAACCCTTTATATTTTTTTAAAATGGTTGTGTTTGTTAGTAATTATAAAAGTTGTAATTTGTTTTTATTATTGTTTCCCCATTGTTTTGTAGTTTACCTATTTAGTGACATTTCTAATTTATACATGGGGTAGAAAAAGTAAAGAAACTAAAGATAGCATTGCCATGCTCACCAAAACAAAGATAATATTCACTAGATAATATATTTCAATTATAAACTATCGTACGCCATGGCTAGAAGCACGTAAGCCTCGGGGATTAGTAAGAATCCAATTGTACACAGAAGTGTCCATTTCGCCCCAAGCACGATGAATCAGCACGCTATACTGACTCCCAGCCGCTATGTAGATGAGAGAGCTATAACGGTTCAGGCGCTTGGATACAGTGAAGTAAAAAAAAAGAAGCTCAGGCGTTGTGGGAGGAAATATAGATAGTGAAGAGCATGGAAAATCTTGCCATCCACCATCAAGAAACATTCATAGTAAAGAGCATAGGAGACATCATCTTCAAACAAGGTCAAGTTTATGTGCAGTACTTTGCAGAATGTCATATAGATGATATTTCTATTGACACAATATTGGATGGCAAAGCCCATACGCAACATAATAAGAGTGATATTACTACTAATATGGTAATCTGGAACTTGTCGAATAATTTTGCAAAACTCGGTTCGCAGTCATCTAAGCAACGGACAGCGTGCAACATTTGGTAAATGAGCCATAGGAAGAAAGTTTCAAATAATATTGAAAGGACGAGTTTGCAAAGTGACTACAGAAGCAGATGTAGCCTTCATTATTTATACATAAATTTCCAAGTGTAAATGAGCCGAGCCAAGTGCTAGCCTCATATATGGTGACATTGTCAAGAACTTTTAAGATTTTAATTTTTCTTATGAAAATTCTCAGTACTTTAAGTTCAGTCATGCTCTTTGTATATGCATAAATATTCTGAGTAATTACTATTACAACAAACCCAATTTAACGTGTACTAAATTCTAATTTCTGATTGTTGCGTCTTAATCTAAACACATACTGCGAGCTCAATTACTTCAGTTTAGCCTTCACTATTTATACATAAATTTCCAAGTGTAAATTAGCCTTTCATTGTTCGAGCCTCATATATGTCAACAGTGCCAAATACTTAGTGTTTAGTACTTTACATTTCTTATTACGTCGTTAAGAAAACATAAACAATGATAACATTCACTAGCTCGACAAAAACCCCGAAGCTCATATAATTAATACCATAAACACTATCTTAGAAGAAAAGTAACCAAGCTTAGTATCGAGTGATCGTTACTATAGCTTGTCGTTTGAGCGTCGCATTTAATAGTATTAATCAAGCTGTGAAATCTACTGTTACATCGTTATTGATCTTGCAAACTTACAAAATTCTTTACACTTATGATGCTAGCTCACCAAGAGTACTCAGGTTGAAGGCTATGAATTAAAATGTGACGCTTCGATTACGATGCTGCAGTAAATGTGATGCGATGGATTTCAACCTTTTGATTCCCACCCCTTCATTTATTGCAATAAATGTGACGCGGTGGATTTCAACCTTTTGACCACCATTGCTTCAACTTTAGACACCAACCGCTACATTTACTGTAGTAAATATGGTATGATGACACATTTTTTTGCTCATCTAGATAATTATAAATTACGTGTTATTTTGGGTGTATGACTTCTGCAATTTCTCAAGAGTATGTATTTAACCAACAATCCTACAGTCATTGCTTCCTCTTCATCATCAAGCACTGTTAAAGTTGTCCTCCAGAGCATCGACGGCAAAATATTCGAGGTATATGAGGCAGTGGCCAAGCAATATGTGACGATTAAACACTTGATCGAGGACAGGTTAACTAGAAACAGTCTTGGGTCATCCCTAATATTTATTGCAACATACTTGCTAAGATCATCGAATACTGCAACCGTGTGGTAACTAAACCACCCTCCAGTGAGAATGACATCAAACTGAAGGCTTTTGTTTCATAACTGGTGAACAACGATGAGCAAACCCTGTTTGGACTGTTGGTTGCTGCGAATTACCTCAACATAAAAAGCTTTTGTCCCTTGCTTGTGAATATGTTTTGGATATGATCAAGCATAAGGATCCAGCGCACATTCACAGGCTTTTCAAAATCATGCTGTAATTTTCCCTAGAAGAAGAGGAAAGGATGTGAAGCACTAATCTGTGGGCTTTCAACGAATTAGCATTTTTCGTTTGTTTTTTTGTTTATTTTTTGTTTGTGGATGTTGTTTCTTGGTTAGTGAACATCTCTTTGTTGTTTCTTATTCAAAGTAATATTCACATTGCTCGCCAAAAAAATTATAAGATTCACTACATATTTCAATTACAGATCGTACGCGAAAAGCCACAAACAAACAAAAGATAATTATAAAAATCGAAAACACTATATGATAAATGTTTGGCCTCTTATATCAATCATACAATGTAATCCTCGGGGAGTATTAAAAAATCAGTGTTGTTTAAAGAGGTGTCCACTTTGCCCCAGGAATGGTAAAATTGCATTGTATATTCATTCTGAGTTGGAACGTGGACGATAGTGGAATCATGGTTCCGTTTGGATTTAGTGAAGTAAAAGTAGAAGAAGCTTAGTCACTGTGGGAAATATATGGTGTAAATGGCATGATACATTACTCGATCCGACATCATTACCAGATGGCTCACACAGAAGAACCACTCGTAGTAAAGAGCATATGAGACTTCATCAAACAAGGTCAGGTAGACGCACAATATTATGTAGAACGACATGAAGTTCACATTTTTTTTGACATAGTATTGGACGGCAAAGACCAGACGCACCACAATACAGGTGACACTGCTACCAATACGGTAATCTAGAACTTCTCGAATAATTCTGTCGAACTCGGTTTGCAACCATCTAAGCAATGGATGATGCGCAGTATCTGGTACATGAGCCATAGGGAGAAAGTTTAAATAATATATCAAGGACGAGTTTGGAAGATGAACAAGTAGCCTTCACTATTTATAATAAATTTCCAAGTAGTTTAACCAATGGGATTAATAAAATAAATTATCGAAAAGAATTCAAAAAAAAAAATTATCAGTGAAAGTCTCATAGTTTGACCTTAATAAAATAAATTTAAAAAGCAAAAAGAAGATGAAAAGTCATTAATTACAATTCGCCTTTACCGATGTCAAACATACATTTGAACCCTAGGTTAAAGTCATATTTCACCCATCGTGAGTTCAGGTTAAATTCCGTCAGTACTAGAACCGAATATCAACATCGACATCGACCGCCCATGACTTCTTCAACGACCCCAACCCGTATTAATGCTCGGATCCTAATCTACACTGGTGCCGGGGTGCTATTCTAACCCGCTAATTTGGATCCTAACCTGATCATGAATGGAGACTCTGAATATACTACCGCTGAAGAATTGTCTGGTCCCAAACTGCTCCTACACGACCCCAGATGGAAATTAGATCTTTTAAGTTCCACATTATGTAGCTGGCCGAAATCTAACTCGCCTTACATGGAATAGTTGTGGAGAGTAATGTCAAAATTCGGTGACACTTGGCGAAGATGGGGAATTTACAACATTATAGCCGTTACTGAGCACATACCTGAGATGGACAGTACGTTGCTCAATGCCATTTTGCCTTTTTGGGACTCGACGATCAACGGCTTTGTATTCCTTTTGGTATGATCTCATCGACGATTTATGACCTGTCGATCATGTTCAGCCTTCCTGCCGACCCTCCCGAAATTTGTGACAACCCAATCGTAACCGATGGAAACAAATTTATCATCGGAAAATCTAACTACATATGTCCAATCAAATAAAAGATTGGGCGAGGTAATGAAAGAGGAGCACAAAGCTTTCCTTTCGGCATGGTTAGTGAGTACATAGCTTGCACCTCGTCCTCAAAAGTTGTTCTTGAGTATTCTTGCTTCATAGAAAGGATTGTGGAAGGGAAAACCGGCGGTCTTGCTTTTTTATCCTTTCGATGATATGCAGGTCATCGTTTCAAATTTACAAAGATATGAAATTAGTTTCGAAAACGGAAAATGTTAAAGGACTCGTGTAGATCATTCAAATGTGGCTCTACCAATACATTGTAAAGTATGGCATGACCAAATTAAACCCGAGGATAGAGATACGTACAAGACTATCTTTCCCGCTGGAGAGTAATCCTTGTTCCTAAAAATGAAGAAGACAATCGCCTAGTTATCTTCTAATATATCAATAGAAATCAAAAGCGACCTCCCTCTTCACTGGCTCCTTATTCAAAATGGGATGTCGGATGTTCGACCGGATTGGGTAAAACCAAATTTGTTCAATAGAAATCATGATTATACACAAGTAAGGAATGCGTACGCACAACATACTGTTTTCAGGGATATCTTGAACGGGACTAGGCCGAATGCTCGTTTCGCCTCGTACGAACCATACAACCCATACTATTTTTCTCGCTAATTCAAACTCGTACAGAACGTCCCTACCTCCACTATGAAGGCCGAGACAGATAAACGGACGAGATGTTTTCAGGGAAGTAATGAATTGCAAATGTGAAGCAGGTTAAACAAATGATGGAGGCGTTTAGATTTATTGACTTTGACCCTTGCCCAAATCTTCTAGAAGCATATGAGGTCCGGTGGAAAATGATCTCCTCCTGGTGCTTCACTGCTTCTTGGACTGAAGTTCTCAAAATTGCTCTCTCTAGTAGCAGTGCAATAAGATCCATACTCCCCACACACGATGGGGATGTCAAGGAGACGACTTTCTACGGCTACTATGGAATCTTTGGGTAAGAAATCCTTTCTTTAGACTTCCCGAACATCCCTATTATATTGGTGTAGCTGCTTTTCTAAATTTCTTTAGTTGTTGAAGCTATACCCACCAGAGAGAGTTACTAGGAAGCAATCTAAAAGAAAGCAGCTAATCTCAGAGATACTTTTGTTGCCCAGCCAGTTCCGGTATTAATTGCCTTCCCCAATGTTTGTTGCGGTCGTACTTATCTAGTTTACTACTGATGTCTTGCATGTAAAACAGAGGAAGCTCGGGATAACCGGAACACCGGTAGAGATTCCAAGTCCTCCAACAAATGTAAGAGATTCCCATATTGAAGTTCCAATATCCTGTTCCCTCTAATCCGGCAGAGATATTACATATTATATCAAATACATGGAAAACTTGTCCAAGTCTGAACTGACAGTGAAATCACCCCAAGAAACTCTCGATGTGTTGAACAAATACATTTCGTCCTCACATTTGCTAGATACAGAAGAGGAACAACAAAAGCTTATGGATGTAGTTAATGCGTTTAAGAGCATACCCAGTGAATACCTGTCTAAGGACCTCCAATCGCTACACGATCGCATCAGAATCAAAGTTGGCATTGTGATAGTTCAATGCCGCAAAAGTCTTAAGACTTTGGAGGATGCCAATAAGAAACTGGGTGAGATAAATGTTGGTGACAGAGCAGCTGGCGGAACTTCAAAGTGCTTTCCACGACATAAAGGCAGAACGCAAAAATCAGCTAGATAATATTTCCAAGCAAGGCAGTGGGATAGCCGAGCTTCTTAAGGGATTGAAATAGGTCGAAGAATCATCTAAGCAGAGTTCATCTCGTCTAAGGATGCTTACAAATGTATGTGCTCGAGTTGCTCAGGAGACACAAGTGAACAAGATTAAGTTTGACGAGTTGAGCATTGGGTAATCCCGTTTGGTCGATGATAAAGAAGCGACTCAAGAAATGTATGAATATTCCATTGCTGAATGGGCGGAGCTCGTAAAACAAGCACGTGATGTCTTAAGCGATACTGTAATCGCATACACTTCATCCAATGCAGACGATCAAGCGGATTCCCTAAATCCCTCCTAAATGTTGTCCGAGCATAATTCACAAATATCCTACCTTCCTACTGGCTACCTATTTGGCATATGACCAGCTCGCTCCAGTCTCAGATCGGCGTAGATTGTTCAGTTTTTTTTTTTTTTTTTGTATATCAAATGATACAAGTATTTTTTTGTTTTGTTTCTTTTGCTAAATATCTCATAATATTAGTCTCTTATGTAATTTATACATGATTCATATTTTAGAGTTCATTCGTATCCTAGTGAATAGATGAAACAAAAAAGAGAACTTCCAAAGTAGTTTTCTGAATCTTTTTCAAAGCTAAACTCTTCAGTGGCGGATTCTCAGAATACTAGACTTTTACTTCAGTAATTGTGATGCGAGAGTTTTACCTTGTCAACGTCATTAACGAGCTCGCCCATTGTGACCAAAAAAATTAAATAAATAAAAGTAGAGTTCACATGAACTTGAGGTCAACATGTTCTACATCTTGTCTGTGTTCAATACGGCTCGAGGGGGAGTTGAATAGACGTCTATTAGATTCAATATTCCGTCTTAAAAGACATCTCTGAAAGGTTGAGTTCTATGGCAAAACTACTTTATTTTATTATTATAATCATTTTTACATAATCAAAATACTTTATTTTTATAATGCATTTTATTAATGTTTAAAAAATAAATAACATAAATTTTAAAAATTTTAATTAAATCATAATATATTATAAAATACCGAATTTTATTAAATATTACTATATTATAAAATTTTAATATTTTTAATATTTATAAAGATGAAGAAATCAATTTAATTAAATTAACAAAACATTTAACCAAATAAAACTTTAACCAAAACTGGTATGACACTGTTGGCAAAAGAGTATGGATTGGAGTCTTTTTGGGACCCTAAACATAGAGTCTTATTGATTCCTTAACAATATATGAGGTTGAAACTCATTGTCTTTCCTGAACATAAGTAGAAAAATAGAATCGGTGGTTGAAGCTTGTGTTGGGGAGTCCTGCCTTTTTGTCCTCCCCTTGGACTCTTTCTAAATAATACATTCCCATAATTGAAATATGTCGTACTCACTTTCACGGGGGAATGGAATTCTTGAATGTCCCTCTAGTCCACGTGTGTAAATCAAACAAAAAGTTCTCTTTTTAATGATTTTGTACTATTGTGAAGATGTAATTGGCCCTTAGAGGAGGTGTTGTGAGTGTTGAACTTAACATTCACGAGGTGTGCCATCATATTGATATTTTAGGCGGCATATACGTGAATATTGTGAGTGATATTGTGGCTCTCAAACAAGCTATTCTTCATTTCGAAAAGAGATTTCTGGGCACGTAGCAATGTTCACCTAATTTAAACAACTGTAATGTCCTGAAACTTTCACGGTGATTTCGAGCTGTTGATATGCATGGACAAAGCTAGGAAGACGAAACGAGGTGATGATGGTTGGCGGAGAATATAGCTTTTGCAAAATAGTTTCTTTGTCAGTCATTGGTACTTTGTTTTTTTATTATATTTTTGGAAAAGTGTTAATGGATCTATGAAAGTAAAATTCAAGCTATAGGTCAAAAATTTCGTCCGACATTAAAGCAATCAACGCAACTAAACTTTTTCCAGTATTTCAATCAATGCAAACTTGAAAGTTGTCTTAATTTGTGTTAGCGAGCTCGAAATAGCAAGGTGCATGTCGGTATGATTCATATTTTTAATTTTTTAATGATTTTCAAGCTCGCATAATGAAATGAAAAAGATAAGGAACAGAACTTAAAAGTACAACTTGGTAAAAAAAGGCGTCAAAACTGAGATTGGAAGTTACAACTACATATCGTAATAATTAAATCTACATCATATAAGGTTCAATCCAAGAATATGGGACAATCTGAGAACCCAAATTCCCAGCAAGTACCTTCGTGATGTGCTGTTACGATGTATGGTCCATGATCATATATCCATTGTTTTTCCTGAGAAAAGTGAAAAAGGAAGAAGAATAGTTGCGATGGTTTGAAAAATAAATAGTAAGTGGCTCCGTGAACATCACTGCTTGCCTCTGTGACAGGGTTTTGGACGTAATAGAAATGCTCGTAGTAAAGAGTGTGAGGGCCTTCAGATAAGTCGAGGTAGATTGCCAACATATTGCAGAAGGTTGCGAAGCTAACATTCATACGGTGATAATAACGCCCGACAGAGCCAAGATGAACCACAATACGGATGTGATTACCACTGCATCTGTATTGATGGATGACATCTCCCAATCCTCTGCGCAGCAAAACTGAGTGTATGATGAACACCACAAGGTAATTGAGACATAGTAATTATTTTCTTTTTCATAATGTGATGGGAAGAAAGTTTGAAAGAAATAAAAAGGTGATGCTTGGTTCAAGGCGCCGTGTTAAAAATAGAAATATATACAATTAAAGTCTATCAAGAATCTTAAAAATTACAATTAGTAAGTCGCGTTTCTTCACGTGATAAATGGAACATGATAAATCAAATCTTCTTTTCTTTTTGTTCGTTTACAAAAAATCCGACAGTGTCGTATTAGAGTAATATTTAAGAAGGTCGAGGTGGTGCAAGTTAAGCAATCTGCAATTCCATAGCTCGTGTTGGTTTCTGTCTGTAGCAAATTAAGTTCACACAACGTTTGGGTTTCATAGGTCGATCAACAAGGAACATTAAAAGCACGAGCTCCATTGTGTCATGCCAAAAAGAAGCCAAGCTCGCATAACAATTAAAATGAAAAAGACTAGCTCTATTTGCATGGACATAACGGCAAAACTTCAAAGGGAATAAACCTAACCCATCATTATTATTGTATTAAATGATCGGTTTATTGGAAGCGAAGTTGCATTAAATTATTTCTTTTCAAATGTAATCGGCATCTTTATCATTGTATTAAAAGTAGCGAAGAAATGGTTTTTATCATACTCACCCTTTCTTCACATGATAATTTGTTCATATGAATAAATTCCCAGATTATGCTCGTGCTCCCATGCTTAGTCGGTTGCAAAGAGAGTCGCATGGTGATCAGCCATTATCCAGATCGTAATCATAAAGGTATTAAAGTAACTTTCATACTGATGTGTCTGGACCCTACAACTTGGTATTGTCATAGAGAGAAGGTCAGCTCTATAATCTTCTCCACCTTTTTGTGCACTTATCTAAAGCTGTTTGAAGCTGGCTATCTCTACACTCTTTACTATGTGTAGTTTTTCAGTGTCACCCACCTACTGCAAGTGTCGAATGGTAAGATATACTGCTCCATTTACTACATGAAGTTCAAGCCCTGTCGCCCACACTTCTTCTGTTTTTACTTCTCCGAGGCATCTGAATGGACTGAGAAGGGTGTTTTCATTACCATTAGAGTATTGGATGCACATAAAACGCATATAATTCGAACCTGGGTTAAACAGGACAAATCAATTAACAACATTGTTGTATTATCTTCCTCGAGGACTGGGCTCTTTTTATGGGATTCTGAGTATCTGGTGCCCTCTAAGTATAATATGAGTGTGAATAGTATAAGAATATATAGTATATGTTTTTTTTCATCTAAAATAAGCGATAGATGTTTCAATAGATGCTATGGTGTCCCACGATCAAGTTTTCGTAACTGTTATATTTCTATGAATATTATATGAATATGAAATTTCAAGGCAAACCTCTTCTATTTCATCATTTCAATAGGTTCCATTTCATGAAGTTAATCTTATTGGACGGAAGGAACGCTACTTCGGTCTAACCCCAACTGAAAGCATTTTCACCACATTTACTTTAGTAAATACAGTGGTTGTGGTAAAAATACTGCAGCAAAAGTAAATGCGGGAGTTGTGGCTCGTTTTAACCAGAGAGTCATATGTCAATTCACAACCTTCAACCTGTGTACTCTTGGCAAGTTGGCATCATAAGTGTAAAGAATTTTGTAAGTTTACGAGATCAATAACAATGTAACAATAGATTTTACAGCTCGATTAATACTATTAAAGGTGACGCTCAAACGACGAGCTATAACAGTGTGCAATGGAAAATGGCAAGCTCGTAATCAGTGTGAAAGCATGTGCGTAACAATTACTCGATGAAGCAGCGGTTGGGATTGGTTGTGAAAGTAGTTATATGAATATTTCATAAAGCATTTGGGTGCCTTAAAAAAACTGTGCATTTTCATCAAATCTTTGAAACTTTTTTTTTTTAACTATTCCCTTGCCTAGATGGTTGCGTATGGAGTTAGGTCAAATTGTCCTGCTTTACCCAATGTTTTCCTCTTTCACTGTTGCACTGTAATTGTAAATCGAGCTGGCCTATTTAACGTTGCGTTTAAATTCAGGTTGCCTCTTAGTCGTCATCAATAATTTGTGTACTTTAACAGGGATCATCTTCGTGATAACTTGCACGACACGATTGGATTTAAATGTGATTTTTAATACTTTGATTTAAATGTGACACTTCTTTAGGTTAACAAAGTGACACTTCTTTATATTAACAAAGTGATGCTTATTTACCGACTGTATTTTTAAAGGAGGATGTGCGATCATACTAAGAGGAAGGATACTAAAAGGTACAAGTGAACCTCTATATAAGAAGGTGTTAGAAAGAGCTCCAATTAAGAATAAGCAAAAACTATCCCCTCTTTTAATACAGAGAAAGAAAGAAAGAGATTGTAATACTCCCAAAATGCCAGTATATTGTCATCCTCTAGCTATATAATTTCTGAAGAATGGCACAGAATGGTCCTATTGCCACATTCACTTTCACGACAGACATGAGTATATTTGGGTTCTGCTGATGGCGGTGATCAAGACTTACGATACGTATTCTTTCAAAAAATTTATTACCATGTCGAAAGTATATCGAAGCCTGAGGGGAGGGTCTGTGGCTATAGAGTTGGATCTGCATGAGGTGATTCATAAAATAGACATTGTGGAAGGCCAACTGGTGGAAACCATAAGGGATGTCAGCGTTTCCCAAGATGTGATAAAGCTTTTCTATAAGGTTTTCAATGGCACCACCCTCCACTCCCTATATCTAGACAAATATTATGTCTGAAAACCCGAGCTCTGTTCATGAAGCATCAGACCGAGAAGGAGAGGACGTTGGGGATTCTGCAAAGAGAGCTAGAAGCCCGTGAAATAGCTCTTAACGTCTTGGGGAATGGGTGGGTGGCCCAAAGAAATATTGTGTTTTTTTATAAAAATATGTTTGTATTAAGTGTATGAACAATTGGAACAAGATTAGATAATTTTGACATAAATGTAGCGGTTTATAATAAAATATTTGCGTGAGTTATTTTGTTTCATTCAACAGTTGGCAAGAATTTTTTTTTTATTTTAAAGATTGTAAATATGGGAGGGAGCTGAAACGAGGATCCATTTTACTAGAAAGAAATGTTGTAGTAAATGCATTAAACCACAATGCTTCAATTTACTAATTTTTGGATGCGATGCTTGGTAGTTCATTAGGTTACAAATATTCTTTTTATTACCTCGCTCTCTTTTGTCGAATGAGTAAATCGAGCTCGCAAATTACATTTATTTGTGAGGTCGGATGGCTTGGTTTTTGTTGCATGTAAATGGAGCTCGGTTCTTTCTAGATCGTGAAGACTTGACATCGGAAAGAAAAGGGTGAGATAAATTATATCCACCTCGCTACCTGCGTATCATCAACTTTTCTAAATATGATGCAATGCACCACTTTACTAACTACTCAATCGGTTTTGGGTGGTAAATATAATGTGATGCATCATTTTACTAAATTTTTCAATTTGCAGTTATGTAGGTCACCGATATTGCTTATATTACCTCGCTCTCATTTCCGTATGAGTAACTCAAGCACGCCTATTACAAGAATAATTTGTTTGGGGAGATGGCGAGCTTCCTGTTGCGTGTTATCCGTTAGCTCGATTTTGTATGGATCATTATTTGAAATTGTTGATATTGTATTCGAAATTGTTGCAGTAAATAATAAACTCGACAGTGAATAGACATAGAAGGCCAGCTCGGCCAAAAGGAAAATAGTAATACAACTCGGACATTAACTATGGACGAAAACACGATCCGTATACACCTCATCTATCACAAGGTCGCATTATTTTTTAGCTCGCATTAGTATTTATAGGAATTCTTCATTACTATAAACTGTTAGATCACTATTCTTTTCTCTTTAAGTCGAAAGTTAGTTTTATGCATGAGGAAATTATTAGATTCACAAAGAATTAAAAAACATAGTGATGTATTATAATAGGAGGACAATCAAACATACTGCATTTAAATAAAATAATGTAATTAAATCAGAATCGGATAAAAATGAATATAACAATATTGGATCATATGATAATCCATATCAACCGCAGACTAGGGATTTCTTTTATACTCCAGCTAAGATAAATGAGCCTGGTAGCTTCATCAGGTGTAGCAACGAAATAGGGTGCATGATCATACATCCATTTACTAGCCTGAGGGAAGCGTGAAAGAAAGAGTTTAGTCATTGATGCTTGAAAATCAGCCGGTAAACAGCACCATGCACATAGTCATTTGCCACTATGATAGGGTTTTTGACGCGATAGTAATGCTCGTAGTAAAGAGGGTACAAGCCTTCAAAAACGTCGAGGTATAATGCTAACGTGTTGCATAAGGTCATAAAGCTGACATTCTTCCAGTAACAATACTGCCTGGCAAAGCCCATATGCAAATAATATGGGTGACATCACTAACATCTTTGTCTTCAGGAATCACACCTAATAACTCTCTGCGCAGCAACGTACTGAGTGTAAGATGAATACCACACGGTAATTCACCCATGGGATGTAATGTGATACGACGTACGCCTTTATAGGTCCCTTGAATTAAAACCAATCCAGTTTTACCGTGGTGTGTAAATATGACGTGATGTATATCTACTTTGTTGTCATTGTGATGTGATTTACTAATGTATGTACGCTTTATGATCTGAACGTAAACTGAAAAAATTACCAAGTTATCAAACACTATGTCCCAACATAAAGACAAAGTTCCAGAGTGTGTGGAATGCAGTCTTTGTGTTTATGTTTAGACATGTAAGAAAGGAAACTTTCAGTCGTCTATTGATGCAATATGGTTGGGGTAGAGTTTAATTGATACTACCATTACTGGCATTCTAAAACATTTGCAACACTAATATCTTCATTGCCTTTTTAACAGGTCGAGAGCTGTGAATTAAGATACAACGCTTCGATTACTGCAATTAATGTGATGCTTTTCTAACTTCTGACCCTTTTGTATTGAACCGTTGCATGTCAATCAACTTCATATTCAAGTATTTTTTACCTTTGCCTAACTTTAGGAATATCCTCCTAGACTTTTTGTACAGTTGCTTTTTTTTTTACCATTAGCTTTTGCGCGTCGCCATTTCACAGTTAATCATAAAACATTCCATATATAAACGACGAGCAATTCAACTTCTCTTACTATGGCTCACCTTCCTTATGTTGCATGTGCCCCATTTACTTTATGATGTTCTGCACGATGTTGCGCATCTACCTCACATTGTATGAAAATGAAGTCCCCTTCCATCTTTACTACGACCGGAAATTCTGTGTACACCAACCCTTGTTAATCGAACGTTGTGCTTTCCACTCAATATAATTGATGAACTTCAAGCCAAGTCGTTTGGAAAAGCATTACAGTGGAACCCAAACCTCTCCTATGGCTTGTTCGCCGATGATGTAGCGACTATGCTAGATTATCGTAGATGGAGTGAGCTCGACACCTCTATGGTGTCTGACGGGCACTTTATTCAAAGGCTTTGGTTGAATATATAATAATACACCTTTGTTATATAACTTTTTAAAAAAATTATTTCAGTTTATGATTTTTTCATGTAATTCATTGAAGCAGCCGAGCCAAGCTCAAATCCCCTATTCAATTGCCTGTGGATACTCTATGGAAAGGAATGGAATGATAACGAGATTGATTAATATAAATAGCTAAACATACTAGCTCGATAATAAACAACTCGTGTAAAAGCGAGCTCAATTTTGATTGTTAACTTCGCACGAATATTCACGTGACAATCATTGGCGAGATCAAAATGTTAACACCTATATATGACTACGTGACTGGTCATATATAGGTGTCAGAAGTTTGAAAGCTATCGTATCACAATTACTGCAGTAAATACAGCGGTTGAGATTAGTTATGCTCACAATTACTCAAACTTTCATTCTATTTAAAAGTGAAGGCTTATGGCATTCTAATCAACATTCTTGAACCTTTTTTACCATGGCTAAACTTCCTCATGCAGCTCGTTGTCCCATTCTTAAAAGGTTGCGTAGAGAATTGAGTGTGTTTATCCGTCATAGAACATATTTTTACCATAATGGTAGCAATATGACTTCCATTGTGGTGCATCTTGGGTATACCGTCCAATATTGTCTCGAAACAAATATCAATTTCATGACGTTGTGCACTATGTTGCGCGTCTACCTGACCGTGTTTGAAGATGAAGGCCCCTACGCTCTTCACTACGAGCGTTACTTCTATATCAACCACCCCATGATGTTTGAAGATTGACATTGATGTGGAGTATACTTCATGTACTTCCAACCAGAACGTCTGTATTTGTTCCGCTTCTACTTTCCCGAGTCAACGTAGTGGGAACATGACATGTACAGCAACGCAGGGACGGAACCAGAACAATATGATTGGGGGGGCTGGAGGAAAAAAAAAGTTTGCCAGAATTTCGTCTATAAAATGATGTCCCTACATTTTCTGGGGGCTAAACTGAAAAAAAAAATTTTTGGGGGGCTTAAATATAAAAAATATAAAATTTTTTTTAAAAAAAAAATTTCCCGGGTGGGCTAGTGTGTGTAGTTCCGTCCCTGCAGCAACGTGATCGCTGATGATGCGCTAACAGGTCTATATTACCAAAGTTGGGGTTTAATGGATAGCACAAGGCCCTCCGGCGGCTTCACGCTAGTTCATCCAAGCTGTGTGCTCTATCCGTGAAGGCTATGTATCGGATGTTTTAGTTTTTTGCTATGTAACCGTGTCCTCTGTATTTTTGTTTTTACTTAGGAATACTAAACTCCTAAAAAGTATCAAGAACTGAACAAAAATTTTGTGACGATAAAAATGCAACGTTCAAAATAAAAATGCAATGATTTCAATAAAAGTAATGCCCAATGGAAAAATCGCGAGCTCCCAACGGTCAATATGCAAGATCCATTAACACGCAACAGTAAATGTTTTCGAACCGTTTCATCTTCATCGCTATAAAACGCATCCTTATGATCATAATCTTCTAAATTATTTTACTATGACTCAACTTCCTGGTGCTACTCGTGCTAGCTTTCTTAAAAGCTTGCGTACAGAGTTACATGGCATTATCCGCCATTACTTTCATGAAACCAAACTGGTAGTACTGTGACTTCCATTGTTGTGCTTCTGGGTTGTGTCGTCTGATATTGTCATCCAAAAAAACATGACATTCTGTACCATGTTGCGCATCTACCTTACCTTGTTTGAAAAAAAAAAAAAAACCCTACCGTCTTTACTACGACCCGTACTACAAAGTCGTCCACCCCCTTATTGCCGGACAAATGAATTACCAACACGTCTACTCCAGGTACTTCTACCCACAGGGCCTGCATTTCATCGGCTTCTACTTTTCCAAAATAAGATGGTGGCCACAAATCCTGTACTGCAAACTCGTTGCTGATGATGCAAACATTGTGTTAGCTTACATCAACTGTGGTCTACCCGGCCACACTTTCCATCAAGACGGCTACGTGGTTCTTGATGATGATGGTGAGGCTGTGTTCGTTCCATGAATACGGGAGGGTATCCTTTGTAATAGTAATGGTTATTGTATTTTCTTACTATGTTTTATCAAATAACTTACTTTTGTTTTAAGGAACTTATTATTTTAAGTCATTTGATATAGTAATATAGTTATATTGATTCACAAAATAAATTGTTTATCGTCTATAATGTAGATATAATGTATCTATGTTTGTCCTATGTTTTTAATGTATGAACTTCTCAGTCCCCCAAAAAAATTATTGGTGAACTATCGAGCTAGCTCTACGTCACCCATTCAAAATCTGTGCATTTCTTAGCTCGGTGAAATGCAGATGTAAAAATGCCAACTCCACTTCAAACACAACGATCAAAATACGAGCTATAATAACGCGCAATTGACTAGTGGCGAGCTCGTGACAATCACTATGCACCTGGCCGAGCCAGCTCAGGATTTACATGTCAGAAGATAGGAAGGGAACCATCACAACTACTGTTGTAAATGCAAATCCAGTAAATATTTCTTTCAATACGGCTACAAGGGTAGCCTATCTAATACTAAATGAATGAAGAACACTGACAATTTTGTAAATCATAACTTCCAAAAACAAATCGCATTCCAATATTCTCTCATCGAATACTCAATTCTAACTTGAGAACGAATTATAATTAAGGGAATCACATTTTCGAATCAGGAGGTGAGCTGATGTTGAATGATGGTAGCAGCGGGGAAGGCGAGCTAAGGGAAGGAACCGACGATACTGAAGAACTCCAAGAACCAAGAGGCCGAGGAGTAAGCCCAATCTTCACGCTAGCAAGCTCATTAACTCTATATTATGAATGAACTCTCAACTAACTTTACTTTACTGAGAGAAAATGAAGGAGAAGATAATGAATGGTGTGGCGATATAAGGAGGGTGAGTTAATGCACTTGGAGTAGACGGATGATGAATTTTGATGTGATTTATAATGAAAAAGTTGACACAATTTCGAAGAATCAGCATTGTACGCAAACTTTTGTTCAAAATTCAAAAGTCGCATACCAATGACAATTAAATAATCTTCACATACGATTTAGGTCATTTTACCTCATCCGAGACAATTAATCGACTCAGATTCGAAGAGCCTATCACCGCTCTAAATTTACTACGGAAGAATAATACTTGTAATTTGTTTGGGTTTGGAGGGCATTGTACTTGTACTTCCTACTCTTAAAGAAAGGCTTCCAAATTAGTCCAATGGGCTCGAAAAAGGTGATAAAACAGAGGAGAAAGGTTGTTCATTTTACAGGATTGGGCCTAACTTTGGGTCCAGTTTATGCTTTGAGTACGGATTGTGTCCCTTTCCCTTCTCTTCTCCTTCTGTATGTTTGTGGCCTTATGCATTTCTTCTACCTCTCAAATGCTTCATGTGCCTGCAAATGGCAGGAAAGTACTATGATTTGGAATGTTTTCTAACTTTTTTTTAATGAGTTATTATATGAGAGTTATCAACTAATTTGATAAAAATCAGAGAGCATGTCAGATTGAGGTACCTAATGTCAGGTTAAGGTACTTAAGATTCTTAAGTGAGGAGGTCGCTTCATTAGACCATCTAACACTCGTCATGTTTTTTGACCATTTTAAAAATACATTATACTTCAAAACAAATTTAGTTAAAAAATGAGTTAGGCTATTGTTGGATCAATTAACATGAGAAAAATTGGTTACTAATTTATTCATAATGCAAATACAGTTCGAAGTTAAAGCTTAAGTTCAGAAAGATAAATATATGAGATGAAAGGCTCTTGATGGCAAAAATAAATTATTTCTATCAAAATTTGCTTAGGATTGATCATGTAACATCCCGACTAAGTACCTCAAAGTTATTTTAGGTCGCTGTAAATTCGAATAAAAGTTTTGGGGTTAGTTTATAAAGAATAGTAAGTCTTGGGGTCATTTGGTAATTATTAGAAAAATTAAGGGAAGAATTTTTTTTCGGTGGAAAACTTTACGGACATGTTTTAGAATTATTCGAGTTTAACGCTTTAAAGTAGAAATGACAATTTTAAGATTATGTTGAAATTTTAGTCATTTTTAAGATTTGAGGCCAACGTAGAAATTTTAAGAAGTGGAGGAACTATTGACTTGGAGAGGAAGTAATGACAAGGTTGGCAAGGCCATGTGGGCTGAGGATTGAGGGACACTTGAATGGTGTGAACATGTGGATAAAGGCATGAATGACACATGGCTGGCAAGTGCCATGTGTCTCATGCATAGGCGGAAAAACCATGCAAGAAGGCCTATAAATAAAGGTCAAAATTGCTGAAAATTTTACTCCCTTATTTTCTCACCATTTTCTCCCTCAATTTTTTTCCCCAAAATACCCTCCCCTCTCTCGGTCATCTCCAGCCACTCCTTTCCCTCACTTTTTTTTTTTCTCCTTTCTTTCCTTATTTCCTCTCGGATTCTCTCTTCAGGTAGGTTGCTTTATTTATTTATTTATTTTTTTATTTTTACTTTTTCCTTATGTTTTTCTTTTCCTTTATTATATATTATTTATTGCTCCTCCAGTTTAGGAAAAATTTTATAAAAGGATATATTCTCCCGAAATAATAAGAAATATAGGGTTTATTATGGATTTATTTTGGGAGCCCATAATTCTTGAAAGTTATTATGAATTTATTTCTTGGAGGTAGCTTCTCGAATTTCTTCGGGTCTAGAATGATTTTAGGTGAACCTTAGAATTATCTTGAGGTCAAGTTATATATTTTTTTTTATGATGTTATTTAATTAAATTTGGAATTATTATTTGTAGGTTTAAATTACACCGCGACGCCAGGTGAGTTCACCGATCCCTTTTATATTAAAAGAAATTTAAATATTGTTCTTATAAAGCATTTTACTTTGTTATCGAATCTTGACAACATGCGCAAAATAATTATCAGTGTTATATTATGGGTTATGCTAAAATGTGATAAGCAATTAACGTATTAAATATTCGTTTATGGCACTAAAAAAATATATATTTTAAAGGTTAGTGCCATATTCTTATTAATTGCTCTTACTAGAAACATTTCTTTTAACAATCCTTTTATTTTGAATTTTGAGTTTTGAGTTTTAAAATTATTTTTAAGAAAACATTTTCAAAATAAGTGTTATTTCCTTTTGAGAAGTAATATATTTAAATATTTTAAATTCTCTTAAAGTTTTAAGTTTTAAAATAACTTGGAGAAATTATTTTCAAGATATTATTATTTTTTTAAGAAATAATATTTTTTAATTCTTTTAGAAGTTTTTGAGTTTCAAGATTATCTTGAGAAATTATTTTTAAAATATTTATTATTTCTTTTTAGAAAGAATACTTTTACATATTTTATATTTTCGGAGTTTTGAGTTTTAAAATTATTTTGAGAGATTATTTTATTTTATTTATATTTTTTTAACATATTTATTATTTCTTCATGAGAATAATGATTTTGTTTTATTTTATTTTATTAAGTTTCCTTAAAAGGATTTTGAGAGATATTATTTATTTGGAAAAGTTATTCTTAAAATAGTTATTATTTATTACTTTCTTTGAAAATAATATTTTAAATATTTTAAATATTTCTGTAGGGTTTGGGATTTAAAATAACATATTTATTATTTCTTTTTGAAAATAATACTTTACATATTTTCTAGATGTTCTTAAGAAGGGTTTCTTAAGTTAAGAGAATATTTTCATAATACTTTTACTTTAAATATTCTTAAAGTATGATTTCAAAAAATTGTTTACTAGTTAGGTTTAAAGAATATTTCTCTACGGTTTTATTCTTATTTTAAATCTTGGAAGTATTAATGATTTTCTTCTGAGAAATATTTATCATAATTTTTTACACGCATATTGGCATAACCTATTTTATATCCGGTAATGTGTTTCAAAACTTACACTCTAAAGTCACATTTGCATGACTACGAGTTTTGCCCAGCGGATAAGGATTCTCGTTATCCAAAGAGTTTTATGTGGCCGATAGATGGCCTATAAATTTATAAAGTAAATTAAAACCCTAATCCGGCAAAAAAGGGCTTGGTATACATTTTTTTATCAACATGTCGAAAGGACTTGCACTGTGCGTGCTTAGTCCCCCGTACGAGGGCCTCTTCCGAACGACATGCTTGGTAGTGTTACTCTTGATCTTGATCCAGTTGACAGAGGGCGTAGTACCGTTGGAGGGTTAGGCCCAAAACGGTATTGCGTTTGACTCCGTATTATGCTCTGCGGTAGTGGCTATTCCCTAGCAAGTTGGATCAGGAGGGGCCCACCGGCTGGGGTAGCACAGGGCGGCCTGGTACGTACGCCAGGGCCCGTTACCTGTTTATGTATACATTGTGTGAGGTTGAAAAATCAAACGCTCGTACAATGTATTTGGAGTTCAGGCTAGTTTTGACTACGGGGCCCGTTTCAGGTTCCGAACTCTGTCCGTGGAGTCTATCATAGTGCGTGCATGTTTTTTCTTAAAATTTTAGGTGTCGTGGCAGCGCCAATGTGTCTTGATTCGCTCAGACTTCCAGGCTACGCCCGAACCCTTCAGAAAATTTATATTTTGCATAAAAGTTTTGAAAGCACTTACTTTGCTGGGATGATAAACCGTTTTATAAATATATATATATACTTTTCCCCGTACGGAAAGCTCACGAATAGCACACGTCCATCGCTCATGTTTTCCAAATGTTTCTCACCCCCATTTTCAGATGACTTGGTAACTAGCTCGGGCTAGAGGAGCCATGGTGAGTCATCGAAGCCGGCATATTTGAAGTCTTCCATCTCTAGTCAAAAGATTTTGATTATGTAGACTATGGCCTTAGCGGCCTTAAACCGATGTATAAGTTTGAGAAACTTTTGTTATAAAGTTATATTCAAACATTTCTTCCTTCTCACATTATTTAAAATAGAAATATTCATTACAGCTCCTCCGGTTGTTCCTTAGTCTTGTATCTTTATAAGTCCAGTGCCGAGAGGCACGCAGATACCTTACTCCACCGCAGTTGACCTAGCGGAGGGATACGGGATATCACATATCACATAACCTTCTATCATTTTTATAACCTTTATATATATTAAATTTTATTTATATTAATATCTATAAGTTTTATTTATTTTATAATTTGTTATTTATATTAATATTCATAAGTTTTGTTTATATTAAAGTGTATTTGATACAGATTCATACATCTTTTAGTGCATTTTTATAAATAGTGTATTTTATTTATAATAATATCTTCTGATACGTTTTTATTTTAAGATTGTCCCACACGCTTTTTAGTATTTTTCATTTAGTCATTATTTTTTAAAAATTTTTCTATTATATAAAACGAGTATATTTTTACTTGAAAATATATATAAAACGAGTGTATTTTTACTAGAAAATATAGTGAATAATCTCGACCCATACATTTTTTTTATTATTAACTTTTTTTATATAATTTATATTAATAAAATTATAGTAAAAAATATATGAGATTATTTTGACATCAAAACTAATGATAATATCCAATAGAGACAAAATTGCAAAACACGAGTGTCGTGTCTAATGTCTTGACCTCCTTCGTTTGAGATCCTCTACATGTTACGACAAATGAAAAATCCTAAATTCGAGTAATTTAAGATGATTTAATATCTCATATTAGTTTAATCATCAATTTTTTTCGAATTAGTCCATGACATTCAGATATTGGAACAAAATTGCAAATATTGAAAAGTTAGACATACACGTGTCATCTCAGGGCATTTTGTAAACGAACCCAAGCTTACACGTTTACTTACTTGAGTTTTTTCTTGTGGATAATATGAATCTTTTGTTAAACAGTATTGGTACTACTTCCAAATACAAGGACAAAAAGTTGGTTAATCCATTCATACAGCTAATACCAACAATTGGGAGAGAAATCAGAACAATGATTCATCTAATAGTCGCTCTTCTCTTTCTGTCTCATCTATCGCCGCTGTTCTCCGGCGTACACGCCGGTGAATCGGGGGCTCCAACCGCCTATGAACTCTTGCAATCTTATGACTTTCCTGTAGGACTCCTTCCGAAGGGCGTGACCGGTTACGATTTAGACGAACACACAGGTAAATTCAACGCTTACCTTAATGGATCTTGCAGTTTCGCTTTAGAAGGTTCATATCAATTAAGTTATGGATCTAAGATCAGTGGGCGTATTACTAGAGGAAAAATTACAAAACTGAGTGGTATTAGCGTCAAGGTTCTGATAATGTGGCTTAACATTGTGGAAGTAAGAAGAAATGGCGAAAATCTCGAGTTCTCTGTTGGAATTGCATCGGCTGATTTTTCGATTGATAATTTCTTAATTTGTCCGCAGTGTGGGTGTGGATTGGATTGCAATTCCCTCCCTGACGAGATTAGGACTAATCCTTCTGTTTCTTCAATTTAATGTTACACACAGCTTAACATTGTTTTTCTTCCAGTAAGCAGGTTAGTTTTTTGCGTTTTGAATACTTTTTCGCTTTTGCTGTTACCTGTTCTTCTTGTTTTAGGTGATGTCACTGATGTTTAATGATGATACATTCTGTTTGAACCAATTAAACTTAGGTTTTATGGTGGAAATTAGGAATTGCTTGTGTTTTGGTTGTGCTTATTATATCGGCAAACTTAGAGCTACTCCCCTAATTTTGCATTGTGACTGTAGAATAAACAGGAGAATTCTAGGATTTGATGTAGATAAAAGCAGGAGAATCAGGAACTCACAATGCTGGAAATGGATTAAGTTGATCATTTAGTCATGCTTACTAAGAGAAGAAAATTATTTGAGTGAAGCTATGATGTTGGAAACATTAACTGGTGACTAGCTCATGTAGGCATATTCATAATCTGATTTTCTGTCCTATTTCATTTATTTACTTTTATAGGTGAATTAGTTGCCCTGTTTATTTACATGGTGAGGAAATGAGGATAATGATGACAGTTTATACACCAAAATCTTCTGGAAATTGGGGAATGGAGTTTAGAAACAGTTATGTATGTGAAAAATTGGTGGTTCATCAACTCTGGTATTTCTCTTTCTAGAGGAGTAATTTTGTGTGTTGGATTTGTTACTTGACTTGTACAATCTTAAACATATGAATTCAGATTCCCTCTTTTTGGCGTTTCAATAGATTCCTCTTTAATGTTAGCATTTCTTCGGCATCTTTGTGAGAGTCTTGACATTAGTTATGGTTATTGGAGTGCGTATAAATGCAAGGTTCCGTACATTTCAAAATTAGTCTGCTATCTAGGTGCTGATTAAACTTACCATGTTGTTCTGGACGGATAATGAATTTCTATCAAATTTTTGGCTATCTAGTCGGGGTTGTGATAACATGGTTTTTTCCTTCATGAGTCATAAATTTTCCTTTGATTTTCGTTTGGTGACTGTAGATGTCATGTTAAAATGCACAATCACATATAATCTGTATGGTCCTTTGACCCTGATGGGAAAATTCGATCACAAGGGACTATTTAAGAGTTGACAATTGGAACCTTGTTGCATTGCAAACAGGACCATAACTTACATTGATGATTGATGATATATATTCTGTTCAGAGGCATTGTAATTCATCTAAGTGCCAATTGAACCAAGCCTATTCATGCATGGTCTGGGACTATTTCTTCTGCCATCATCCCATATGAGTTTTTGGCCGACTTGGAGCCAATTTGGTTTGTATATCAGCTTTTAGAACATTTCTGGGTTGTTCCTTCTTGAATGCTATGTTAACTTTACATTTTGATCTAAGAAATTGGTCTTAATTGAAAGACCTATATGTGTTTCATTCTTTTATTTTATAGAACATCGGTCTGCAGTAAGCACATACTGGTGTTTGCTCATAGGGTATGTGATGAAGCTCGAAAGCAGTTGTGCATTGCTATTCATCATTATTCTTGATTTTAACTGAAATAATTCATTCCCTTCCCTTCCTTTTCCCTCTTTGACTTGAGTTGATTCTTATTATGTTGTACATGTGGAAATCCTGGCAATTTACTTTTTTTTTTTTTTTGCCTGTTCTTCTAAATCTATCTTGTGATGATCTTTTGTCTTAAAAGTCTATTACAAAAGAGTTCATAAACTGCTTTATGTGCTGTATTGCATTAAAATGTCCATTTGGATTGGATATCTAAATAGAAATGACCAGTCATATATTGTGGATTCGTGTCAAGGTACCATTGTACTGTTCCACAAGGCCTAAGAATTTTCACTTTTTATTTTTTTCTCACCCGCGAACTGTGGGAGACTTACTTCATCACACCACGTCCAGATTAGTCCCGGCTCACAATGGCTGACGTGTCGGTCGAACTAATTTTTTCATTCTCAAAGTTCAAATTTGAAACTTCGAGGGGTGAGGTGCCGAACCGCTCTCACTGGTTTAAAAATTTTCACTCTTTTGTTAGGGGAAAAAAAATCTACTGCTGTGGACCAATAATGGTGTGCCTTTTGTGGACACGTTGGTTGGTCGTCGTCGTCTTGAGTTGGCTGTTGCTGGAAGTATACAATGCATCTAACTCGTTTATATCTTCCCTCTGGCTTTCTCTGTATAATCAAGAGTTAGGTACGCAATTGATGGATAGTCACAAGGCAACAATTAGATTCACCGCTCCCTCATGTATGAATATGATAGTTCTAGTAAAGTATTTTTATTATCTTTCCAGTTAGTGATCAATAATCTTGACAGGTGTTCCGATGTTTTGTGGCCCCTTCCTCTCAAAATTGGACCTAATTATATTTTTAAAAAAATTTATAGAATTGAATCTGTAGGTAGTATTAGTATAATATTGAATTATGTAGCCTTGATATTAGATGTTATCATCTAATACATTTTATAATATACTGCTTATGGTTCGCAGCCTGTTAAAATTCAAATTTGGATTTAATCTTTTAACTTGTAAGTTGTCTTTCTTTCTTCATA
Source organism: Catharanthus roseus (assembly GCA_028651295.1). NCBI lineage: Eukaryota > Viridiplantae > Streptophyta > Magnoliopsida > Gentianales > Apocynaceae > Catharanthus > Catharanthus roseus. The sequence continues at coordinate 2,679,528 of JAPQWS010000087.1, forward strand.
AGTTACCACTATGACTGTGTAGCACAGTTTCCATCTTTCAAAAGGTGGCAAGTTGCCAACCCAAATACTATTTGTCAAGGCTGATGCTCGCCTTACGTTACAGCACAGAAAGTTTCACTCCACTTTGTCTTTAGGTTCCGATGTCTCAAAGCAGACCACTTAAAACAATCATGAAAAATTGAGACGTCATATTAAGGCCTAACTTGGATCTTAGTCTATTTTAGGCTGAGATTGGGGGTGCATCTATAATGCGAATTTTTTTTATTTTTATTATTATTTTTTTTTTTTTGAGGTGAAGAAATATATATAATAATTGACACATGTACATTTATATAAAATGATTACCAAAACAAATAAGTAATTACATTAATTTAATGGTATTCACATTTATATTTATATTTATTTCGTTTGATTGCAATTTATAAAAAACGAACTAGGATGTAAATTATATTAAATAATTTATCTTATTTCTTCTTATAAATTAATTTATTATTAATTCTTATACATTATAATTTGTGTAATAGATATAATAATAAATTATATAATAAAAATTATTTATCTTTCATTTTTCGTCGTAATCCCCTAGAAAAAGCTTTCCCCCTCAGCAAACTAATTAGGGCTTAGATTTTTCACAGGAAGAAAATAAATGGTTCCTTTTTTCTAATCCAATGTAAAAATTCCCAAACTGAACTCTATAGGTGTTTGCCAACTTTTGTTTTTGACACCTATATTTTCCTATCACCGACAATCCATCCTTTCACAAATTCTAAAAGAGGGATATCACCCAGAACTTAAAAATAAACACCTTTATAAAAAAGGTTGGATGAATCCTCATCAATATTAAGGAATCAAACATATTTATATTTATGGAGATAGAATTTTATTGTCGTCTTAACCTTTTCTTTGAAAGGGGGTATGCATCAACTAATTAAAATTTCACTTGCTTAAAAAAATATATATGAAATTGAACCTTATTGACGATATTAATTGGTTAAAGAGCAACTATACTCATAAGACGTCAAAACCATGCACAACAAACTTCTATGGAATTTGAAATAGTATCTGATTATTAACGCGATGCTGTTACAGAAACAGCAACAAAAGGAAAGAACAAGTCGCAATAATCAAATTATAACCAACCTATCGAAGAACCTTTCAATTAATAGTAATATATTTCTAAAACGAAAGTCTCCGATAGCTCTGATCAGCCTTTCTCCATCAAGTGGGGAAAACTAATTATCTTCTCGAGATCGAAGATGAAGACGTCCTCAAGTCGATTAATTCTTGTTTTTCAATAGCATCATTCGCAACTCGGCGGCGTCAATCTCCTTGGCGTGATTCTCTGGTCTGTAATAACCGGTGACCGGATCTGGTATCCATGAGGTTGTTTTGGTTGTTTCTTCACCTCCTTTCTTCAACATCATACTGTTCCTTGCATTTCCTACGCTAACATTTCTAGACACCGCACCCTGCGATGCAGCTGCGTATCCACGCCTGTGTAATTCATCATTTACAAAGTAATTTTAGCTTTTATCATAAAAAAAAATTCAAAATCGATATAAACAAACGAAATCTCCGCTGTTTTTCCTTTGTTTCTACTTTACAATTGATATAACTCAATTCAAATGCATATTCACGCCTACGATTTCATCAATCGCAACAGAAGTTTAATTTGTTTTGTAAACACGCATAATTAACTCGTCCGTTTTTCATTTTCTACTTCACTATTGAAATGAATCTGAGAACAGAAAATGGAAAGATCCACCGCTTACCTGCTCGCAACAGAAGAGATTTTCTCGATAACAAAAGCAGAGATGAGCTTGGCGTGGGATACAGAGCGAGCCATTTTTTTTCGATCAAATTGAAGATAAACGTACGAAGATGACTTGTTCGAAGGATTGCGATTGATCGAGATAGATCAGTGCTACTGCAGAAAGTTTTTCTTCTCTGGAATCAAAACTTCTGCAGCAGCGGCAAATTCTCTCGCTCAAGCTCTCTCTTCTTCCTTTACTTGGCGTTGGTTTAGGGTTGCAATGTGAAGAAGAAACAGAGAGAGGCCACCATATATATATACAGAAATGAGGGGAGGCCGCGTGAAGGCCAGTTGGGTGGGGAAAATTTAAAAGAAAAATAAATAAATAAATAAAATACCCGCTAGGGTTTAATCGGGGCCGGGTCAAAGTCGGCTTCTAATCATACGCAAAGGTCCTCTAGTTTCTGGACACCTGGTCGTAGTCACCTAGAGCCATTTCAACGATGCCGGGTTGGTCATGGTACTTTAATACAAAATTTTTACGCTTAGTAATTAATTAACGTAAAAACTGTAATTAATTAGCAAAGATAGTTGATGATAATGTTCAAACCCTCCAACCCTTATCATATTACACTAAAGATTCTCTATTGTATAGTATATTAGAAAATGTTTTAAATGATCTTTCGGTTATGTCATTTAGAAGATTAGTTACAGTAATATAAAAATGTATATTTGAAAGTATACAATATAAGTTTTAATCTGATGAGAAATTGTCGATTTCAAGAAAATATAAATTTTAAGTCTAAAATAAAATAAGTCCAAGAACTAAGACATTAAAAAGGTACGGTTTTTTTTTTTTGTGCATTGGGCTCTTCCATAACTAACCAAAACATCAGTTAGTCTGCTATATTTTTTTTTCTTGACATAAAAAAAGATAAGTAGATGAGTCCATGTGCTCTGATTTATTATTTAGGATTCTGATCCAAGAACACTACCAAAGTATTTCAAGGGTAGGGTTGCTACTAAAATATTAAGATATCTAATATTAAAATTTAGTGGTCTATTACTTGCAATCTCGTTATAACATTGGTAACAAATATCTATTTGACACTATATCATCTCTAAAAATAAGAGTATTATCGTTCATAAATTTGTTTTAACTAGTCGTCACCAAGATTGTGAAATAGTTTATCACTACATGCGATTATTATATATTCATTATCTTTAAATAATCAAATTATAATTAATTTTTTAAATTATAGGAGGTCTTGATTTTGTATATGATAATGATCTCTTTAAGTATGTTAAAAAAATTTTAATTGTACATTAATATTACAATTTTAAATCATTAAATGAAAAGTGAATTATTCAAACTAAATACATTTTAATAATTAATTTTTTTAAGCGATCAAATAACGCATTACACAATAATAGAAATATATTAAAACGATTTTTAAACAACTCTTATCCTAATCATCAATGCCCATAAGCTAAACGAGCAAAGTTATTTTCTCATCAATCATAATCGGAGAAATTTCAACGAGGAGATGTCACATAGGACTGGCCAAGTCCAAATGGCCGTCAGCTTCGAGAATTGTAGCAAGCTACAGCCACCCAAACGGTAGATGCTACGAGAGATTCCACCCGTCCACGTGTCTGGAATCAGTGGAAAAGCAAATAGGCGGCGGTGGTTCTTTACTTTCGAACTCTTCCCACCCAAGCCCAGCTCAGCTTATTCAATGGTCAATACGATGTACTCCAGCCCCGGCTTCGGCGCGCTTTCTTTTCTCCTTCCTGCGTGCTTTCGCTTTGAGCTTCCCCTTGGAATTCTGTTTGCTAGTTTTTTTTTTTTTTTCCGTAAAAATGAGTTGCTAATATTTGTGAAACAGAATAATATGATTTTCCTCTTTTACATTTATTATGAAAAATATTCAAACCCTTATTTAAATTGATTTTAAGCTTATAAAACATGCGTTTTTATTTCTCTAAATGTTATAAAGATGGTTATATTTATAATAAGAAAATAATTTTTTTTAAATGCTTCGAATTATCTGTATTAACATATGTATCTAAAAATAAAATAAATAAATTTTATTTTAAAAGTATATGATATAAAAATTACTATTTTTTATTTGAATCTTCCGGGAATAAGTCTCTCAATCATGGGCGTACTGCTTCCCTCATTTTTTTTATATAGTGTATGTAATTTGTCTATTCGATGTAAAAATTAATATATTTTATCATATTAGCTCCTTCAAAAAAAGTTTAAGAAATTTTACATAGTGCATATAATTTGTCTATTTTGTGTCAAATTAACGTATTTGATCATGTTAACTTTCTAAATTAATTAAAATTAAGTATAAAAATAATGAATTAATATTATTTTTTAAATATTAAATTCTTTATTTGAATTTAGTCCCTCATATGTTAAAGTATAACGTTACTTCCATCCCTAATAACATTAAATTGATATATAATATTTATTGTATAAATGTTTCGAATATTTCTAATAATAATAATGATAGAACGATATTCGGATTAAGAAAAACAATGCGTGAATGAAACCACCATGTTTTGAGTGTCATTTGGGTAGGAAGGAAGGATAACCACGAATGAATGAATAATTGCCTACCAAAGAAGCAATATTGTGTATTGGGGGAGGCACATGCAATGAACACCCCTTATTAATTTCATATTTTATATACGACCTAAAATCCAGGCTTTAGGTTCGTGTATGTGTCTCTTCTTAATTTACTTTTTCCCAATACTTAGTATTCTTTGTTTAGTACATTAACATATAAAAACGGATAATATTATTCAATTTTCCAAGAAAGAAAAGATAATATATTAAATTCATCACTTTTAATTATTAGATTCTCTTTGGTCGACGCTTGTTAGTTGTTTTACATACAAAGGGCAACTTCTCAAAGCTTTTGTCACCTTGAATAAGAATAATAACAGAAGAGTTTTCTTTTCTTTTTTGGGGGGAAGCAAGGATTAATGATTTAATTCTTTGTAATATTAGTCTAATGGAGCAATAATTGATACCAAGTCCAATTTCCAGCTACTTTTGATATTTAGGAGGGCTGTTCAATATTTAAAGAATCGTGTAACATTATCTAATATATTTTTTAATATATTTTTTTAATAATAATTTTTTTAAATTTATTTTTTAAATTTATCTTTTATTTTATAAAATTTATATTAATAAAATTACTATAAATAACTAGAGATATACTTAAACTATTCAAATTCGTTAATAAAATTTATAAAGTTTAACTATCGTTCGAACTTAAATCATCTGAGTCTATATGTTTTATAGTGCTGTAAAAAATATTTAAATATTTTAATTCAAATATATTTACAGTGTACTTATTTACTCGCTGTGTCAAGTCAATATATATTTATATAATTTGCACGGTCTTTGCTTTTCCTTCACGGACGTATTATGATGTATTTAATTAGCGGTAGTTTGCTTCTTCCTTCGGCAATTTCCAACTTCATATAATTTACAATTTAAGAAGGCATCTTTAAATGCATATATTATTGATATATACATGTCTTTTATAATTGGATTCAAAGAATGGAATTTTTATGTGGTGACCATAATTTGGCCGCTACAAGAGCTTGATTATGAAAGAAAGATTTTTGCAGCAAGTCATCCTTTATTATTTCTTTTTTTTTTCTTTTATTAGTATAATTTTCACAAAAATAAACTTTATCAAATTAAATTTTTACACAAACAAATCTAGCCCAAATTATTAGTGGGAAACAAGGTATATTTAGATAGCGAATTTGAATGTATATTTATTATAAAATTTAAATTTAAAATTTATCTTTTATTCCAAACAATTTATATTACTAACTATTTTAAGGCACATATATAATCTCTTTAATTTATAATAAGGGTCTTTGAAGTTATATTTTGTTTCATAATAAATATTTTTTTACTACTTTAAAGAAGTATTTATTATATTTTTTCTAATTTTATCCTCTTCTTTCTCCTTATTTATCTCTCTCATCTCTCTTCTTATATTTCTTTCTATATATTTCATAAGAACTTAATAACTTGTATAAAATACTTCATAGATTTCAAAACTCTCAATATTTGTGCAACGAACTAAATGATACTTATTTTTAATTGAATGGAGTATTAAATATTCTAAAAATAAGAAAAATTAAAAAGTTATGTTATACACCTTTAATTAATAAGGAGAGAGATAGTATTTTAAGAATTAAAAATAAAATTATTTACTTAATAACGTAAGGTAAATTAACAAACTTTAAAGAATATAGACAATGTTTTAATTTAAAACTAAATATATAAAAAAATTTGATATATAATATATTTTATGAGGTTTTGATAGGGCTAATATGCATTTTGATGCAATTAATTGGATTAAATAAGAATAAATTATCAAATATATAAAAAAATATATATTTTTATAATAAATACCACATTTATCCTTATTTAATCTAATTAATTAGATAAACATAATCTTTATAGTATTACTTTTTACATATATGAAAATCCAATTGAGATTTTGTAATAAATTTTCTAATATACTCTTTAATACATTTTTTTAATATTCCTTCCGACCATAAATATAAGGGATAAGTTTACCTATTTGCATATAGATTAAAAGTCTTGAAAACAATATAATTTTTTAACTATAATACTCTTTCTATCCTTCATAAATGAGGAAAGAATAGATAGTAGGAGTGAAATAAATTAATATAAAGATGAATAAAGATATAAAATGTTCAAAAATATTTATTGAAAATTGTAAAACTTCTTATATTATTGACCATTTTTAATGGGTATAAAACCCATTATATTTTCTTCTGAATGAAGTAATAGTTTTATTATTCCTTTAATTTTTTTTACTTGTCACATTGGTTTTAAGGAACATTTAATGAACCTTTTCATACCCTCTCATTAGTAATAAATTTCACTCTATTTTCATTTTTCTATCATGGAAACTAGTAGAGATAATAAAAAAGATAGAGAGACAAGAGGGGTATTGTCCAATGGCTCAATTCCTCATTCAAGTACCTCCACCTGATCGGTCGAGTGAGAGGTTATGAGTTTGATTCACTTAGAAAATAGTTTAAAGTGGCATATCAATTAAGTGTTGTTGCTTGAGGCATTGTGCTCTATGAATTAGTCGATGACACTTAAGTATCAAGTTTAAAAAAATAATAATTGAATAGAAAAAAGTATGAAAAGTACTAGTTTATAGAAAAATATTTAAAATATCATTTTCTTTTAAACAATATTATATTTAACATGTGACAAATAAAAAAATATCGAAAGTAATGTAAATTTTATTGGATAAAAGATACCAAACTCTAAAGTTAAAGGTTAGTACCGGAAGTATACCGGATCCTGAGGGATCAAAACCTGCTTTTGGGAACCCGCGGCGCCGCGAATCCGGTAAAGGTAACCATATCAATGTGTCATAAATCCAATCCAATTCAGGTGCAGTCTCTGCTGAATACAGTCCCAATTGCAAAATGTCATAACTGCCAATATGGATCAATAATTCCCAAAAAAGAAAATGATATCCAACAAAGATTTTTATTTTTAATTTTTTTTGGTTGACAATTTTTAAGAGGTCAATCTATCTTCTTCAGAACGCGAAGGGTTAACAGAACGGTAGAAGGATTGAGTGGATATAATGATCGTTAAGAATAAGAAGAATATGACAAGAGATTTTTTATTTGATGGCACGAGCTCTTTTAATATCTTTATCTAGTATGTTAAATAAAATATTTTAAATTAAAATTAATCAGAGAATAATTTAATGTTTCTATATCTGTTGAATGCTTTTGAATATCAGGTTATAAAAACAAATAAATATGATAATTGGCCCCCAAGAATGTCAAGAGGCAAGCAGTCTTTTGATTCTGAAATTGAGGCACGTTTCTCCGTCCTTCATTTTCTTACCTTAAAAAAAAAAAAAAGGAATAAAGATGAATGAATCCCTACGATTGTGAAACTAAACAAATCTAATTTCTGGTGGTTGTTTGGCGAATATTCATGGCTATATAGTGTTTACTTTTAGTCCATTGTAGGAGTGAATTACTTTTGTATATTATTTTTTGTACCACTTCTCTTTTATAATTTTTTTTATAAGATTTATTTTTTAAAACAATTATTTTTTTTATAAAATTTATTAATAAATACTAAATTAGAAAGTTGTACAAATAATACAAGTCACTTTTTAAAATTGGTCCACAAATCACAATCTATGTAAACACAAATTTGGATATTATTTGCCTCGATTGTTTTGTTAGATCCTTTGCCTGCTTTACATTTATAGATGGCCTCATAAATAACAATACTTCTTTGTCAAGAGATAAAGAATCATAGTTGTCCACACAAAAAAAGTTTTTCCCTTTTATTGTTTCCTCTTTAATGAACGAAATCTTTTTTATGGATATATTATATTCACATTTTTTTCAAAATATCTTATTTTGGCTACTTTTAAAAGATGCGAATGCATTGAGCAGGATTTGATTTTACTTGAGAATTCCTAATAATATGACATTTTTATTATAATAGTTTTGTTTCAAGAGGAAGGAGGTTTAGGCGTAACATTAAAATAAATAAATAAAAAAGGGGTTTATGGTACTTATACCAATAAGATTCAACAAAAAGAAAATGAAAAAATGAGTTCCAATATATTCTTTTAGAACATCCGATATCATCACAGTTAATTGAAAAGATTATTTTTGATTCATCTCAAATTGTCTATAAAGACTAATGTTTATTCAGAGAAATGTCTATTTCAAAATTCTTTCAACATATTCTTATATCTTTACGCTTAGTTTGGTTCGCTGGAGGGGAAGGAGAGGGGGAATAACATAATTTATTCCACCAGAGAAAGTATATTATTCTACTTCAAAATTGTTTGTTTGAGGTGAGAGGGAAGTAATTCATATTTATTCCCCTCCGTTTGGTCATGATGAAAAATAGAACGTAAATAGTTTTTTTTATTATATATGATTTACTATTATATCTATTGTAGAAAATTATGAGTGTTATATATATGGGGTAGGAGTTTAGTTTAGCATAAATTTATAATAAGCTAATTTGTAATAGATAAAATGAACTTTTTAACATTATTTATGTCTCAATCCGCCCATTTTGGGAGGGGCTAATTTGCTGATATGGAGGGGAAGAGCTCCCCCTCCTCATTTACATCCCTCCACTTTTACCCTACCATTTTTACGTTGCAACGAAACGACATAAATATGATATTTACGTTCTGATTTACATCATCTCTTGCTCCCCTCCCTAATTTCACCTAACCAAACTAAGGTTAAAGTTAGGGGTGTGCATTTGATTTTTTTTTTTGGAAATTTGGATTTTTCTTTTGTTTTTTAATTGAAATAAAATTAAATAGACCAAACATATTTTTTTTCGGTTTAATTCAATTCGGTTCGGTTTCAACAATTTAAACCAAAATTTTATTTTATTTTATTTTTTTGCTAAGTAAATTTTTTCGCATTTAATTCAATTCGATTTGGTTTCAACCGAAATTTTGAAATAAAATGAACAACCTTTCAATTGGGTGTAGTTTCTCTCTTCTTTTTTTTTCTTTGTTCCAATATCTTCTAACGGGAATGTTCAATTGTCATTCCAATATGAATGCCGTAAATTTAATAGACAAAAAGTGAGTGAAAATTATAGAGAGAGAAAGTTTTGTGAATTATAGAGAGAGAAAATGAATTTTAAATAGATAAAATGTCTAAAATGTCTTGAGTTTTAGATAGATAAAAGTGTCATAAATTTTAGAAAGATAAAGTGTGCTTGAACTAGAATTATATTGGTAATAATGAAAGTGATGAATATGAAAATCTTGTAGAATTGGAATTGGAATTGAAATTGGAACTTGTGAAATTTTATGGAATTAGAATTTAGATTGGGAGGTACTTCCATTTATTTTAGTTTTCAATTTTTAAAATTAAAACAGAAATCGAACCGAAATTTTATACTTTTTTAAAAATCAAACTAAATTGAATTGAAAAATTAAAAAATTAAAATATAAAATTCAATTTAATTTGTTTCGACATTCGATTTAAAGCAAATAATAAACAGGGTAGATAAATCTAATTCAGGAATATGAATGTATAGCGAAAAAAATTATTATTTTTCCTACTCTTTCTCTTTCTACACAATTTCTCTCTAACTTCTCTCTACTCAGTTTCCACTCTAAAGCTAAATTCTTTAACATTGAACTTGTATTGGAGGTAAATATAGATCATTATGAAGAATTTGTAGAAGAAAATATAAATTTAGATGTAAGAAAAGTTGAAATAAATTTTTTTTCAAAACTGGGCTCGGATCGCCCAAACGGGCGACCTGGACATAAGCGGATCGCCCAAATGGGCAACCAGCAGATGTCCGGGTCGAGCCGCTTTTTTTTTTAGGAAGAAAGAATTTTTGTAGGTATTTGGAAAACTTGAAACATGAATAACTCTGCGATTGGAGTTACGTTTCATGCGTATGACCACTCGTTTTGATGGTTTTCGTAAAGATAAACGCAATGGCATCGTAAAAAAAGTGATCCCGACGCGTTTCGGGCAAAAAAATTTGCGTGCAAAAAGGATTCCAATATTTACCAACTTCAATCATTTGAATTTTTAATTAGAGCAAAAAGAAGACCGCTCATCAAGTTAATTTTCAAATTGGTACCGTAATTTTTTAGTTAATAAGAGAGGAAGTATTAGAAAATTAAAAAAATGTAAATTAAAATGAAAATAGGACGTTTTTGTAGGAACGATTAGTGGAAACTTAAAGCGTTTCCGACACGTAGATCTTGAAAAAATACACGAAATACGCACAAGAATCGCCTCAATCGGATGTCCGAGCGCAAGTTATGCCCCGTTAAAGTTTTCGACTATACAGGACAATTTTTTTGCCTCAAAACGCATCCGGATCACTTTTTCGACAATGCCGTTGCGTTTATATTTACGAGAAATATCAAAACGAGTGGTCATACACGTGAAACGGACCTCCGATCGCAGAGTTATTCATATTTCAAGTTTTCCGAATACCTACAAAAATTCTTTCTTTCTAAAAAAAAAAAAAGGCTTGGACGTGAGTCGGTTGCCCGGGCCGGCGACCCGGACATGTACTGGTCTCCCATCTAGGCGATCCGCTCATGTCCGGGTTGTCCGTTCGGGCGATCCGAGCCCAGTTTTGAAAAAAAATTATTTCAACTTTTCTTACATCTAAATTGATATTTTCTTCTGTGGAGAAGGAGTAGAGAGAAGTTAGAGAGAATTTGTATAGAAAGAGAAAGAGTAGAAAAAATAATTATTTTTTTTGCGTTATAAATTAATATTCTCGAGTTAAAATTTATCCACCCCATAATAAACACCCCAGTTAGAGTTGAACTCGTGATTTTGTATTGATATTGAAAAAAAAAAAAGGCTTTAATTGGAGGCCGAAGGCCCGGAAATTTGTGGGCTCTACAGTGGTGAGCTAGTTCCGTGTCTGTCTTCTTAAAGTTTTTGGTCTTGCTCATTGAAATTGGTCCGATTAGCAAATAGAAAAGGCTTTACTTGGGCATTAGGCCCATAAATTCAGTGGGCTCTTGTAAATAATCCAAATTCAGTTTAAGGTCCAGTTCATTCAAATGAGAACCCATTGTGTACGAAGCAATTTTACCCCAGCTTCAAGCCCATCTAAATTAACCGAGACTAAACCCCTACTTTCTCTCTCTAAAACCTCTACGGTATGGTTGGGTAATTGTAAACCGGAGTTGGATTTCAACTTGCTACTACCGTCCGGCATCTCCGACGGTTCTCTCAGTCGCTTATTAGGTGAAGTGAAGAGGCAGCAGCCATGGCGGAGGTGAACGCTACGCCGGGGAATGATATTCCTACGAATCAGACCATTTACATTAACAATCTCAACGAGAAAATTAAGCTTGACGGTATTCTTGTCGCTTCTCTGTCTGCTGTCATATTGTTTTCTGTGTATTCAATGTCATATTGTTTTCTTTCATGTGGTTTGCTTCTGTTGATTTTTAAGTGATGGAAAGTTAACATTTTCAGAGTTGAAGAAATCACTACACGCTGTGTTCTCTCAGTTTGGGAAGATTCTGGAAGTTTTAGCATTCAAAACCCTAAAACACAAAGGACAAGCCTGGGTTGTGTTTGATGATGTTTCTTCTGCTACTAATGCGCTACGACAAATGCAGGGCTTTCCATTCTATGACAAGCCTATGGTACTTCTTATTCCATTGCCCTTGTTCCTTTTCCAGTTGAAAATTTCCTCCTTTTATGTTGAGAATGGAAATTCCAATAGAAATGTGGGCATATCAAAATATAAAATCATTCTTAGTTTCTGTGATTGTTTAACCTTGCTTTCTGTACATTAGCTAGATGATTTGATGATTGTCTGCTGTGGAAGGATATTTGGTCTCGTGTTTTAGCTAGAAACTCGTAAAGAGAGCACTAGATTATCATTTTAATCTAACTCCATTTATTCAATGCAAAGAAGAGAAACCTCAAATGTTTGCTGCATAATCAGTAAGTTAATTCTCATGGTACTTCTCTCGATGGTTTTGTGAAGATGGTATTCTAAGACAGTTTTCCATCATGATTGCACATTATATCCTTTGGAGCAAGTACATTGTGTTACTAGCTAGCACATCTCAAGTGCTGGATAAGCAGAGACTTCTAGTTCAATCAAGGAATGAGCCTCTTCCATGCGTAGCATCAGTATATACCCTTTGTTTGACCTTTGATAATAACTCACTACTTTGGTTCGTAACATTCACATAACTTAAACATATATATCGTATATTTTCGTTGTTTCACATTAATGAAGTGATTTTTTATAATTCTAACAGAGAATACAGTATGCAAAGACCAAATCCGATGTCATATCAAAGGCAGATGGTACTTTTGTACCTAGGGAGAAAAGAAAGAAGCATGATGATAGAGGTAAGACTCGGTGCAAAACATATTGCAGTGTATTTGTTTTAGATTTCTATTTTGGAAAAAGTGAATTGTTTTGAAAATCTTATGCCGATTTTTCGGATAAAACCAATCTACATATGCCCTAAATCCTCTTACTAAATGAAATCTTTCAATTAAGCACCTTTACAAACCAATCTGACAATGTGAATTAGATTTATTTTCTGATTAACTTGAAATGAAAATTGCTTCTGGTGATGTTCTTCTGATATTACTTGCATGTTGGGAAATAACTTTGACTGTAGATGGCAAAGATGCTAGATAAGTTGAGGATGCATATCAACATAATATTCATCATTGATGTGTTCTTAATACTTATGAGTTTCCATTTTAAGTGGTCATTCACTCTATGTTTCTTTGGTGCTGCAGGGAGGAAGAAAAAGGAACAGCATGATGCAAATCAAGCTGGGGTTGGTCCCAATCCAGCATATGGTGGCGCCTATGGTGCAGCGCCTCCTGTAAGATTTTCTTTTCTTTTCTTTTGGAGGAAAAATTCATATATTTTTGTTTTGTTTGTCATATTTTTTGGATGAGTATTATGTTAACCATGACTGTTTCCTTTGGTATTGCCATGTATGGAGAGTCTAAGACATTAATATAAGCTTGATATTGGCATGTTCCCGGGACCAGCTCAAACTTGATATCTCCATTTTAAAGAATTTTTGTATTAGGTTGAAGCAAGCATGATTAGTACTCCATGCTGGCCTTAGCCCAATGGTTTTTGTCCCATCTGCTAGACTAGAAAAACAGCTTCTCCTTAGGCCGTCATACATAATATTTTATGCCTTTTTTTCAAACCATAACCTATGATATTGAAACTTCCATTAATTCAAGAGTTTGATAAAATTTTATGCTGATGTCTTGAAGCAAAATATTATAGTCGATCAGACTCTAGAATATCCGGCCTGCATATACTTGGCGTAGAAACCTATTGAAGATATGCCGGTCTTTACCCTTTTCTTGAGCAATAAGCTCTGCTTGGCCAAATCTCATGGAAGCCTCTGCCTAAACATCTCATCTTTTCCTGGATCACATCTCCTTTTAACATTTTATTTTATGTTTTCTCAAGTCAGTTCTTGCAGTTCGGAGGTCACATCATGCAAGATTGTATTCTATGCTACTCTTGCTAACAGTTTTTTGGTCGTTCTGGAGCGATCTTTCAACTCACTGTCTCTCCGTGCTGCAGCTGTCACAGATGCCATACATGGCTGGTGTCAAAGCTGCTGTGCCCGAAGCCCCTGCGCCTCCAAACAACATATTATTTATCCAGAATCTTCCTCACCAAACAACTCCAATGATGCTGCAAATGCTATTTTGTCAATATCCTGGGTTTAAAGAAGTTAGAATGGTCGAAGCAAAACCTGGAATTGCTTTTGTGGAATATGAAAATGAGATGCAATCAACTGTTGCAATGCAAGGGCTCCAAGGATTCAAGATAACCCCAGAGAATCCTATGTTGGTTACTTACGCAAAGAAGTAGATGAATGTTTTCTTATTTTAATGTTATTTTTTCTCATTTTTGTCAAAGGATGCTGAGACGATGTTAAATGTAACAACTTTGTCTGACATTTTTACCCATACATCCTTAGGTATTTTAGCTGTAGCTCTGTAATTTTTGGTGTAATTACCTTAAACAGTTATCTCTTTTCTCCATATTGCTCTTTTTTTGTTCTATCATTAGATGTTTCAAAAGGGAATCAGTTGTTTGCCTTTAGACTGGAAAATTCTTTTATGAACTCAGTTTATAAATGGGGTTATAAACATTTTGAACTATATTAAGTCATATCAATAATGCGATTAAATATTCCTAGGTTTGTGCATTTTCCAAACATCCCAACTCAAAAGGCCCCATCCAATCTTCTTTCTCTTCCCCTGTTTATCCCGCATCCATTATGATAAAAGAACTGCAGGTTCTATTTCTTGCGAAATGTCCAAAGGTGTTATTGAGGCTAAACCAACCATAAATGATTCTTGGAAGTGAAGAGCTCAAGAAATCAGCATTAACACTTGAAAAGGCTTGTCTATCAATCATAAACCAGTGGCTATACGGCCATTCATTAGTTAGAATGCTGAATTTGAGTAAGCAGAACTTTCATATCTCCCCGCTAACTATACTCTTTCGAGCTCAGCATTGTGCTTGTCCAGTTGATCCTTCAACTCTTCCCTCCATCCTTGAATTAGTTTGGCTTGCTGATCAATGAGCTCGTTTTTCATCTTCAACTCCTCTTCCATCATAACAATCTCCTATAAATAGACAACAATGTTCAGAGCCAGGGAAGGCAAGCAAATTGCGGATCTACGATTTAGTAGACCGCATTTTGAAAGCTATCTGCAGATTACCTTCTTTAGCATTTCTGCTTTGGTTGGTTGATCTTCACGCTGCAAACTAATAAAATGAAGTTGAAGCTTTTTTGCAGCCTCCATAAAGTCTCTAGCATGCCTCTCCACATCAACTGGAAAAGAAACCAAGGGATTATTACCTTCTAAACAAAAAGTAAAACAACGGTCTACTATATTACTCTCAAATTAAAATGAGCACAGACGGACCAAGCGGAAATGAGAAAAGCCAGCTATTTAACTGGACATAACTTGAGGCCCATTTCTCTGTTGATCAATACAACGTGTACAGAAAACCTATATATAACTAATAAACCGGAACATACAACCAACTAATCAACTCAGAAGCAAAGCACAAGATTGTTTCAAAGTCCATAAGAATATAGCATTGACAATATTTCTCTAGGATTCTTCCAAGGTCAATCCCTGAAGTCTAAAAGTAAGGAGAAGATTAAGATAAAGGATACAAAGAGTTTTAACTCTGATGTGATGAACGATGATACTAAAAGTAAAAACATGATATTCACTTATGATTATGCAAGACTTTTAAGTTTCAACTTATGTATTTGCTGCATATCATCCAAAGATGTCTTAGAAGTGGAAAGTTTCATTCTCAAAGTAAAATTTCCAACTGATACAGCAAGCTTAAAGCCTTTAAAACAGTTTAAGGATTAGAAATTGATCGAAATAAAATTTCAATTGAGCAGTAATCCACTCTTTTCTCTTTCTGATTTTTCTCTCACCTAATTCATACCCTCTCTCTCTCAACCCACACCATTATTTTTGGGTATGCTATATCTAATGAAGAACAAGAACAGCTTTAATTTCTTCAAGTACATTAACTGTCATCATGGACATAAAAATCGTGCTATAGTATAGAAAGTGTGTACTGTACTGACTCTGATGAGAAGGGTGAGGGGAACGGTCTATTGCTTGGAGTTCTCTTGCGGGCAAGCATGGCAGCAAAGCAGCCTCCAGTGCCATCACGCAGGTAATCATGTCATCCTTTAATGCAGAGGGAGACTGCGAATCAGGTGCATGTTGTTGATCAAGTGATTGCCTTTCAGCCATGTATATTTAGGCAATCAAACTGTGAGCCACCACAGCTGATACACCAACCTACAAGGAAACGATAACAAAATTACTCATGTTCTTACCATTAAATTAAAATTGAAACTAAAGAACCCACAAAGAGATATAGAATTACATCCTCCAGATAACATTAACTGAATGACAAAAACCCATAAAAGCTCAAAAGTAACTGCAAAGTCAGGGACCATGTTTAGGGGCAGAAAAAAGCATCAAAACATATCCCTTAAGTTCAAATGATTTAATAAACATTTCAACAAACACCTATCGTGCATCCTGAAAACAATGCCTTAGTAGGCTGAGAAATTCTCATCAACGGGGTCGATGAAAGAAATCTCAATAAAAAACAATCAGGATCAAGAACTAACCCGCAACCTAAGATTTCTCTTCCCTAAAATTGTAATTCCGAAGGCGGGTTAGATTGGGTAAGTATAAAAGAACCAATTGTTTCTACATAGATTAATCTATAAAATCTAATTAGAAAGCTTACGTTTTTCTTCTTCAAAGTTTGAAGAACAGCTGGAACTTGGAAGGAAGGAGCAGCCGACCGCAGCAGCTACTACTGTCTGTCTCGCGTCGCCGGCTCGCCGCCGTCTCCGACTCACCACCGTTGCCGCCGAGTCGAGAGGGACCGAGGAGAAAGAAGGAAGACAGAGGGTCGTGTGGAGAGAGAGAGCAGATAGTTTTTTTTTTTCTGTTTCTGTTTTCTGCTGCTGCGAGTCATTTTCAATTTTTTTTTGTTTTTAAATAAATCAGCACTTAAGTTTTAAGACTACTGAAAAAAAAATTTCGTAAAATTTAAAATAAAATACCTATAAATTTTTAATTTTTAAAAACTTTTTTGAGGACCCGAAGCCCTTCCTAGTTCCGACCCCGTTGATGAGAATTTCTCAGCCTACGCCTACCAAGGCATTGTTTTCAGGATGCACGATAGGTGTTTGTCGAAATGTTTATGAAATCATTTGAACTTTAAGGGATACGTTTTGATGCTTTTTTCTGCCCCTAAACATTGTCCCTGACTGCAGTTACTTTTGACCTTTTATGGGTTTTTGTCATTCATGTTAATGTTATCTGGAGGATGTGATTCTATATCATTTCGTGGTTTCTTTAGTTTCAATTTTAATTTAATGGTAAGAACATGAGTAATTTTGTTATTTTTTCCTTGTAATTTGATTGTTTAAATTTTTTTATTATGTTTTTTTACTTATTTCATTTCAAACATAATATAATTCATTTATAGTCTTTCTCTTCCTAAGAAATGAAGATGAAAATTTTAAAGTTGGTAAATAAAGTGATAGGTACAATTTTATGGGTTGACTAACAAAACGAATCCCTTTTAGGACATGATCGGATACGATATTAATTTTGAAATCCACATCTTCTTTAAAAAATAATTGAACTTTTACGAATTTTAAAACCAAACTTTGTCCAAGTATACTAGAAAACAATCTATATATATAAACTTTACATCACAATAAATTTATTCTTTACAATGAAGTTATAACTTATGACAAAAAAGAAGAGATAAAATCCTTAACAAAAGGTTTATCAATTGTACTTGAAATCTACTTGCACAACATAACGCATCTTAATCTGCTCCACATCATAAACTATGTATTCATTGTAAAGTAGACAACCCTGCAAAGTTACCATTCCAAACCAACATTCAGGATAATATATATATATATATATATATATGAACAATAAAGATATGTGGCTAAACATTTAGCCATTGAGATGAGATGGGGCAAATTGCCCCTCTATTAGGACAAATATGTACCGCCTGAAAATATGTTTTTACCCCATCTCAATGGCTAAATGTTCAGCCATTGAGTATGATTCATATGTGAAATGTTTCATCAAATCTTTGTGGATCAAATGAAGAGTATAATGCAACCACAGAAGTGATGATTGATTGATATTTAGATGAGAGAGATTGGTATACCTTAGGGCCTGACTGCTGTTTCGGTCTCCCTAGGGGAACAATAACACCATCATCAAGCTTCCGAGCTTCTGACGGTGCAGTTTTGCCCACTCCTTTCGTGCTGCAATACCAATATCACATAAAACATGTTGCATCCCCCTCGGCAATGATCAAAAAACAGGAGAAGATACAAGTGTGTATCAATATGCACCCATATCGCAAAATTCCATGCTACGATTCTCTTTATCAGGAAAGTCTAATATGATAGTTTACACCCCACCCCCCAAACAAAAACAAACAGGGAAAAAAACCGAGAGATTTGAACACTTTAGAAATATAAACCTTAGCTTTCCCTGAGGTAATTTGTCAGCATCATAGTTTGCAGTTAGCAGCTCGGCCATGTCCCCTAGCGCAACCTATGCAAACAAACAAACTATACTGTCTAAGAAAACTTACTACAACTAGCAAAACAATTTATATTTATAGCTATTTATATGGTTCAACAATGAATATGGGATATCATATCAAGTGCATGGCGATGGTACTGCGTATCTTTTAGTGAAACTATACAACTTTGCTGCATAAGGAGAAAATGTTGTTGATACTCATTTAGACAACAGGGGAATAAAACCAAGCTACCTCACACAAAAGAAGCACGCCTGCTGTGGACTTGCGAGATGAACAGCAATAATTTGCGCTTTTTGAGAACATATCAGCAAAATAAACACCTTTTCCAAACATATAACCCGTTACAGGTGCTTCTGGTGGAGCAATTCTTAAACCTGAAGGATTTTCACGACACCTTAAAATTGCAGCAGCAGATAAATATACTTATCCAAGAGCAAAACCAGAGAGTAGAAATAACCTTGAGACAGAATTCCTGCCCAATTTGTGAGCCGAGAACCATGCCATAGAAGCATTCTGTTTCCTGTCTTAGAAAACTTCACACAGAAGATTTTACATGAGGGATATATTTGAGCAGTGCAATGAAAAAAGTGGTTACTTTTTTTTTTTTTTTCTTAGTTTTGTGGGGGGTATATATTTTAACTTTAGTGAGAGAAGAGGCAGAGCGCAGAGTAAAAATAGTCGAAAATTCTTTGGTTTGAATGGTTGTCCAGATACACTAGAACAGAGATTTGAACAAACGCAGAAAGAATTCAACATAAACACAAAATAAAAGAGAAGTGATGCTGATATCTGTCACAAATTGTTTACCTTCTGAAATCGTTCAGTTTCACCCTCTCTCGATACCCTAAATATTTGAACAATATCCACAGTATAATCTAAATGCGTCTTTGCATGAGTGTTGATCACGTACTTCTGAATCTAAGATGCAGAAAAATATAATATTTCATTTCAGTAGAGACAAAGAAAATTCCCATATGAACATTCTTGATAAAGTAACACAGGTCACATAAAGCACAAAAATCCATAAATACCATTGAAAATTCCTGTGAGTCGACATCAATTGGAGTCAGTTCACAATGAAGCCGCTTGTACTGGGAATACAAGGGGTCCTGGTAAAGAAGCAGGACAGATAAATGAGTAATCAGCATATAAATGGTAGTCAGAGTCTTGGCACCACAATTAGATTTTATGACATCATGAAACTTGCACCACATCTCACTCCATATGCAGCAAGATCATCAATAAGACAAAATCTGAAACTGCAAAAGATGATCAACAATCCCAGGATTCGCCAATTAATTATAAGGAGAAAAATAGGATACCTGCATCCCGATATCATCCTCCAACAACTTTGTTGCAACTTCGATCTCCCCAAGAGCTTCAACCTTTCCATTTTCAAATTTTACAAAACGCTGTTAATGACTAAAAGAAAAGATAACAGAAAAAATTTAGTGTATACAATGCAGATGGTTCATGAAAATTGCATTTCTTGTTTCTTTTTGCTAAAAATATGAAAGGTTCAGTGAAACAAATTCAGTCTTCTGACCTTCCACAGTCTTAACACACTTAGCAGAAAATTGATAGATGGCAGTTATATACCTAAAAGCACACATATCTATCTGGCATTGCAAACAGGAAAATATGAAAAAAAATAAGAAAGAACGAGACGAGAACGAGAATCACCATTTCCAATTTGCATTTCAACTTCTGAGGGGTGTCAATGACAAACTCACCTGCAATCATACACAGCATATTAGTTTCATTCAGACTGATAAACAAAGGAACAAATAAATCACCAGATAAGAGGCCAAGAAAGAAGACAGGAAGAAGAAAATCAAAAGAAACCATCCTGAAACTAGAACTCCCTACACTATATCCCCTCAAAATATAAATTCACAACCAAAGGAAGAAAGAGTAGAAGAAAGACGACTTACGCATTTTTCTATAACCAAAATCATGGGGTATAACTGTATAAAACTCCCTGCAATAAAGCACAATTGAAATGTTACTTAAGTGCCAATTCTCAGATGCAAATAGAACCTTATCATGATGGCCTAAACTTGATACATTTCATCGGAACTCGCATTATATTTTGTGAAAGCTAGTTTTATCAGCTTATAGCAAGTGTATTCTTACCCACTCAATTGCTCAATAATTTTCCTATCAGTCTGCCCAATCACATCAGCAATTCTTTTCAGTACATCATATCCCTGTGCAGATTCACAGAAGAAAAGGTTGTAGGCAGTTAGCCAAAAGCTGCTGAAGAAAAATACTGTCTTTAAGGCAAAAATAGATGACTCCTGATAACAGAAGATTCAACTAATAGCAGCAGAATAAGATTATTTATTTCAAATTCGCCTAAGCTTCCCTCAAATATTCAAAATGAGGAGAAAGTTTCTACCCAGGGCTTCACTGATTTGCAAGAAATTCTGTATATTTGCTTTTCTGTCTAGTTCAACATTATATATTATAGAGAAGTATCAGTTGAGAGGAGAAAGATTAATGAGAAAGAAACTTATTCATGCCCGATACTTAGTTATACCAATTTAATCGAAGTACCAATTGTAGCTACTCAAAATTGCAAATATAAACATATTCAAAAGAATAACCATTAAGTGTAACATAGATACTCACCTTCAAAATTGTTGATTTGCTTAGTTTTCCTAGAGGTAACTTTTCAGCATTGTATCCTGCATGACAAAGAACACTTGTAATTTCTATACCATTCACAAAGCCCACATAAAACCAGTACAAGTGAGAATGGGGAACAATGATAGGGAAAACACACACACACAGAGGCATGTGCAAAATATGTGTGATTGTAATATGGGATGTGCCTTTGTAATAGTGAACTGTCTCGGATATAAGAGGTGCATGCTTCTTAAGTAAATGCCTCATCAATTTCTATGATGACATCCTTTCCAAGTAACTAAAAGTATTGCACAAAATTTTCAAAATTATACCAAATTAAGAAAATTCTGTTATGGACCAGGTTCATATCCCTGCTCATGGACTTTTTGGCTTTTATTAAGCCACATCACCCCTCTTGTTGATCAAGTCCCTGATTATGGAGACAAGAACTCCAAGATAGGTTGATATGACTTAATACAAGTCAAGGGTCCATGACTGGGTACATGGACCTGGTCCATAATAGAATTTTCCAACCATTTTCAATTGTCCCATGAACTGATATACTATATATCCTGAAAGTCAACCATTTTTTCCTTTTGGTCTATCTAGGTTGTAATGATTACTTCATTGATCTACAAAAAGTTTTTTTGTATGAGTTCTCAGTTAAGAACTTAAAAAGACAATAAAACAATTCAGTCATACGGTAACCAGCTAGATTCGTGAGTAGAATGGGAGCATAAATGAAGAACATATGCTCTGTTAGTAGTTCTTTTATATGCAAAAACTACGAGATCGTTCAAGAGACCTATTTCCAGCATTTGTTGCTTCATCATGCTGATATTGCAAATAAGAGATATGAACTTTGCAACACGAGCTTCCAGCTCCGTTTCACGAGGTTGAACTTCCATCCTAGAGATAGATGCTTCTTGAGCCTGGAATTTATGATCAAAGCCTTAGAAGTGGAAAACTAAGAGCACATTAAAGAGTGTGGCAACAAGTCTTTAACAACTAGAAACCTTTTTGTTTGATAAAAATAGACTAGGACACATCTATTTATCTGAGCCATCTGCTTTAGTAAGCTTTTATTTCACGTCCAGAACGATTCCAAGGAGTACAGAGGAATTAAGGAAACTCCAAAAGAAATAAGAACACGCTAGTGAATAGTTAGTCAATCGACAAACATATCATGAACTAGAATATCAGCTCTAGAACAACTCACAGTTGACTCTTGGTCCGTTTTGCTGTAGTCCATTTCCAACCAAGTATATTGCTTTGGATAAGCAACAAAAGCCTGTCGACTACACCAAAAGTTTCTGGTTTTGTCAAAAAACTTTGATTCGAACTCAGATGTGGCAGAATCTTTCGAAGTGTATGGGCCACTTATCTTCTGCTGACCCTTTGAACCAACTCTGCCC
The DNA here is from genome assembly GCA_028651295.1 of Catharanthus roseus. NCBI lineage: Eukaryota > Viridiplantae > Streptophyta > Magnoliopsida > Gentianales > Apocynaceae > Catharanthus > Catharanthus roseus. Next base: position 2,702,083 of record JAPQWS010000087.1, read on the forward strand.
CATCTGTTGAAAAACATATATCGTCCACCGCCATCAGATTCTGCAATTATAACAAACATAGAAGTTAGAACAGTGATATAAAAGGAAATCTTCTTGAAGTGTACCACTGCTATTATAAGTGATGTTGGAAGGACAGAAAACTTACCCAAAACTTGAATGATGTAGAACTTGTTATTGTTATCTCCTACATTTGTTTGGTTCAAGGTGGCATCATAAACATCATCACCCTAAGTTGAGGATTAAAGTAAATAAAATTATTAAATTAAGTGGATCGGAAGAACAATTAGAGGAATGTGAAGAGAAATAAATCCAAACACGAAGACTGTACATATTGCAGAACATGGTATGTCGCCTTAATGTCATCTGGAATCCACCTATCCAATACAGCAACCCCTTTCTTTGTTGCTATAACTACGTTCTCCTTCTTTCCTTGTTCTTCTCCTAATTGGGAATACAAGTGCATTTTTAGGGATTTACACAGTCCAATACAACAATTCAAATATCAATATTCAAGATTAAATTAAACTAATTCGTATAGATTGTGAAGTTAGTAGTACCTTGAAGACTGTTGTCGTCCTCCAAGTCGTTGGATTCCTTCACTGAGTCATTACAATTATAAAGCCTTTCAATAAGTTCTTTCTTAGACCCAGTAGTTAAAATCCCACGAAGAACAGCTTGTTCACGAAGTTCTTTAATACCCATTTTCCGGAAATCTTCAGTGGCCTTGATTTTACCGGACCCATTTCCACACTCCCCATCCTCGTTCTCATCATCCCTCTGCCTTTTACGGATTACTGAATCATTGGAATCCGCTGCTGATTGCTGTGCTTTCTCCTCCTTCCTTGTTGCTGATTGGAGCCTCCGAACCTGGAATAACGCTTACCCATTCAATAATTTTGCAAAATAATCGAAAAATACATCAGAAAAAGAGGGAGTTCCAGAGTTCAGACCAGTGTAGGCTTGGTCCCGGTAGTACTAAGGCCGCGTTTGGCCAGTTCTTCTCGGAGTTCATCCACTTTGAGTTGACTCGCCATCTTCGATAGTCTTTGAGAGGCAAAAATGGAGGAAGATGATGGGTCTGAACTTTGCGGTAGGGGAGGGATTTTAATAAAACCCGGGAAAATCTTGTTGGGGAAGAAGGAAGGGATTTGAGAATAGTGTACGCGGCACGATTTTTGGCGCCTGTTCTGAGTCCACCGTCTACTACGTCGTTTGAAGACCGTCAGCATTTTCTAATTTTCTTGTCATTTTCTTCTGACCCTTTCTATGAATATCGATTTTTTTTTCTTTTGAGGTTGTTTTTCTGTCCTTTTTTATTACATCATTTGATGGCAACTTTCATTTTCCTTTTTCCTTCTTTTTTTTTTTTTTTTTACTTTTCAAAAATTATTCAGAATAAAATTTTGTTATTTACATAAGTTACATTCTATATAAAAAATATATATTTTACGTACTCATAAACTTTAATTGTCTGTTTATTTATGATCTGACAGCATTTTAGTCGACAAAATCCGTAAATAAAATGTATTAGTTGTGTGTGAAGTTGAAGAGGAAAAAAAGTTTATCCAAACCATTCTTTTCACAAACTAATAAATTTTCACATGTTATGTATGTTGTGTATTTAACTCAATCTAAATAATCTAACATTACATGCGTGCATAGAATGTAACAATTTACTAATACAATTATAACTTAAAATTCTTTTTCGTAAAGCTGTAAAAACATCATAATCTTTTACTACACCAAGAGGCTATGTATAATATTTCATAGCCTTATTTCTCGATTTGTGCTCTCATCCTTTGCGGATCCAATTTTATCTGATGTTTATGAAGGGACTATAACCTGATGAAATCCATATCAGTTTAATAACTATACTTCATTGCGGTTTAGATCCTTTGTAACATTTCTTGTAACACTTGCTGTAACATTTCTAATTTAGTATAAAATATACTAAATAAACGATAAACTCTAAGGGAAAATGATAAACCCTGAGGAGAAATGTTACAGAAGATCATGAGTGGTGCAAGATTATGTGTCTAACTCTATTTTCCTTTCATCTACATCTAGTCTATCACATTTGTTATATATCTTTCCTTCCCACGGTCACGATAGTAAGTGGAAGTAGCAAACGAATCCACTTATATAGAAACATAATAATGAATAGTTCGTTCACTATACGACATTAGAGACCAAGATAAAACAAAATTTCGCCCCTCAATAATACTTATCCATAAGAAGGATCCCCTTTAGTTAGGGATAGTGGCTGCTCTAAAACTCTAAGACTAGTGGGTGTAATTAATATATATATGTATAATATGTACTAAAATATTTTAACATATCAACTTTATAAAAGTATCATAATATATATACATAGTAATAAATAAAAAGTATTGTCAATGGGAGAATGAGACGAGAATATTAGCTTTTTTTTTTTTTTTTGAGGAATTATTATATTAGTTTATTACATTCTCTAATTTTTACTTGTCACATTTCATCAACATTCATATTTTTTTTTACATGAAAATAATATAACATTTTAATAAATTATTTATCATTATATACTTTCATTAAAAAACAATTCAAACACTTTTTTATTCTTCTAATTAATACTAAAACTTGTAGAAGTAATAACGGTGATAGAAATATATTGGGAGGACATTCTCATTACCAAAAGGTAAAAATTGTTTAAGATTCCATATTTTCTTAAAAAAATGTGATGCAAGAAATGTGATAAGTAAAAAAAATAAATGAATAGTAAAACATGAGAATCTTTTTAAAAACAGGATCACAACTAAATTTTAAGTGGGTGCACAGAATATTTGTTACACTAACCCACATAAATTTTTTTAAATTCCATTAGGGCCCGGTGCCCCACTAAACTGTACATACATCCCCCTGGTTAGCGAGGTGTTCATAGAAGTCCCACATTAAAAGTATTTTATTTGAAGACATTTAGTTGCCAAAGATAATTGAAAATTTATAAATTAACAACATTATTTGATGGACGAATGGTACGATGTAGGGGTGTAAACGAGTCGAATCGAGCTCGAGCTCACATGAGCTCGAGTTTGATTCGACACTTTTTTGCTCAACTTGAACTCGATAGAGTTTTAAAAATTTGGTTAAAGTTTGAGCTCGATTATTTGTGTCAAGCTCAAACTCGAATTCAATTTTTTTAATGATATATATAATAATTAAAACAAAGTAAAAAAATTCGAGCCAGTTTAATGGGGCTCAAATTTGACTCATTTGCTTAGTGAGCCGATTTGAGCTTGGTTTGAATTCGGTCAACAATGAGTTTGAGGCTCAGGAATCGCTTGATTCATTTACACCCTAATATGCTGTTTAACGTAGACGTTTTGATACATTGTGGCGGAAAACATGAATTGAACATATAACCTTAGATGGTAAGGGTGTTTTAACAAATCGTACTATAACTCATAATCTATCGTATGATAATATGGACAGTGACTTTATACAACTCAGTTTTAAATTAGGATTTTTTGCAAAAATATATTGTAAATTACTTATCATCTAAAATTCTGACAATAATATGTTATACGTTCTTTGTATAATATCTTATTGTGAGTAATATAATTGGCCTTCTTATCAAAACATTATTTGACGACGAGAAGTGTAAAATGAAAGGCATGAATTCATAATTAATTATGATTTCATAGAAAATACAAAAATATTAATGGAAAAGTAGTATTATAATTATTAAGGGCATGATTGCTCCGGGATCCAGTACGATGCTATAGGAAATGAGGACCTTTCAGGGAGTCGAAGTAAGACGAAAGAAGCTGCGTCTGGCTAATTTGTGTTTTATTCTTTCTAAGAGAGATTTTGTAAGTGAAAAAAAAAAAGAAAAAGAAAAACGAAAAGAGTATTTAACATTTCTGTGTTCAGTTTAGTTCAGGCACAGGCGTCCATCCGTTGGTCGATATTAAATTTTGATATATTTTTGGGGGGAAAGGAAAGGGAATTGGAATTCCAGAAACGCGGGATTTTGAAGTTTAGAGTTAGAGAGGAGCGCCATCGGCACCGTTAGCAATGCTCCACGAGGTGCTTCTGGCACTTCTAGGTTACACCGGCGACCTCATAATCGACGACCGGGAATACCAACAAAACCTCCGCATTCAGTTATCCCCCGACGCTCCAATTTCTGATGAATGTACCTTTAAGCTCGCTCCTGACATCAATTTCCTTCAATCCAGCGAAAGGTTTGCTATGATACTTTACTATTTCATCTTCCACAAATTCCTGATTATTTAGGTTTTTTGTATGGTAATTGGGTCATCCAATTCAAATTTCATATACTGGTTAATTGTTTCAGCATATATAAGTACGAGAGAGGAATCTTGCATAAGTGTCTATTTGAGTTTCATTCGGTTCCGCTTGTTGCATTCCATGATTGGAACGGATCAAAAGGAAAAGTTTTTCACTTTATTATTGCCTTTAAAATGTTATTCAATCATGTCCCTAGTTGATTTCGAGCTCAACTAACTAGAAGATTTAATTTATCTTGTTTTTATTTATCACCATGTTGTTGGCTGCACTTTTTGCTGTCTTAAGCCGATGGACTTGATTGCAGGGATGTTATTGAGAGGATCATCAAGTTAGGGTTCTACTACAGAGAGCTTGATCGGTTTGCAACCAAGTCCCGTAATTTGAGTTGGATAAGGTCCTCTAGTGAATCTCCCACTTCAAGAACCTCCGAATTGTTGAAGGGGAAAAAAGAGAAACAGAGTGTCTATAGGAGGGCCATAGCTAATGGTGTTATTGAGATATTGTCAGTTTATAGGTCTGCTGTGTTGCTTATTGAGCAGAAATTGCTGTCTGATTCTCTACCCATCTTGGCTACAGTTACCCAAGGCCTGAATAAGGTGGTTTTTATGTTTCATACTTGTTTATATTGCATCTCTCTTGAATCTATCATTATGGTATTTCTACGACCTATCCCTTGTAGTTGTGAGTGGGAGCAGTTGATTGAATGAATGCTAAAGAAATATAGATTGCTGATCTTTGTTTATGTTATTGTACTCGAATTGAATATCGAAGCATCTTCTTCACAGTTCTTTGTTCTTTTGCCACCTCTTTTTGAGCTCATTCTTGAAATTGAGCGTGATGGTCATCATGGAGGGAGGCTTCTTAACCTCTTGCACAAACGATGCCACTGTGGAGTCCCTGAATTACAGACATGTGTTCAGAGGTATGCATTTGCTATCTACTTGCTTGAAATGGGCATATCACGAACATCACTTATATTTGATAAATTAGTTAATTGTTTCTTACATCTATATACTTCTTATGTTTACAATTTGTATGTATGCTGGAACAAACACCTATTGACTCAGATGCCCAATTCTTCTTTTATAGCATGCAACCTTCTTTTTTTATTCTGTTGGAAATCATTTTAACTTTGGATAAGGTTTAATGTCAAACAGTTGTTGGTAATTTGAATTCAGCACCCCTGGTTCAAAGACTATTTTGGCTGTGTAGAGTTTATGAGTTTCTCCACATGCATACAGAAATTCGAATCCTTCTCAACTTTGATATTGTTACTAAGCTGATCATTTGCTTGAATTACAGGCTTCTTTGGCATGGACATCAAGTGTTGTATAATCAACTTGCCTCTTGGATGGTTTATGGGATTCTTCATGACCAGTATGGAGAATTTTTCATAAGCAGGTAGTTGAATAATCATGTCCGTAATCCTATTCATGATAGTGATTTTTCATTGGTTTTTTCTCCACTGTCTAACAGCAAATGCAGATGTTTGATTTTCAAGATCTTGCTGTTGCTTGGTAGTGAAGGATAAAATGTGGTGTTTATTTAGAACAAAGAATGCCTTGTAAGACTCGGAGTTCTTCCACTATGCAAAATAACAATAGGAAGATTCCAACAGACATGCTACAGGATCAATATGCATTATTCTGTGGGAATGGATTTAATTTTGCATTTTATCATTATATCATAATGAGAAAACCTAACTGCTGCGAAAAAGCAAGATGAGAAATTTCCATGCCTAGAATGGAGTAGGAATGAATTGAAGGGCGGTGGTGGGGGGAGGGGACAAAGACCCCGGAATTTAAAGTATAATGAACTTTCCAAGCCTAAAACAAGTGGAAAATTTATCTTCACTATGCCCTCTAACCTTTATAGACATTGGTCTTAAAGCACTTCTCAGCTTTAATTGGATTCTGTTTTTTGCAACTCTTAAGATTCCTAAAAAGATTCACAAGGACAGTGAATGCTTTCACTTTACCCACCTCAGAAACACAGTTTTTACTTTTTTAGCAGAAATTTGACTAAATATAGTCTTAGAAAATCTTAGGTGGTTCTACCATATTAAACTCATTGTTGAGTCTCCCATCTTTTGTTTAGGCAGGAGAGTAGAGATTCGGAGCATGACTCAGCTCCAGACGTGATTGAAAAGTTGAAGTACCTATCAACTAGCGATGCATCTTTAACTGATTGGCACTCAGGCTTCCATATTGCTCTGGTAAATTATAGTCGCTATTTCTGCATTTTTAATGTTATTCATAAAGATCAGTGTATTTTGGATCTTTTCTGAATCAGTATCCTATATATTTTCTTGATTAAGTCATATTATATGTATTACTTTGTACCCTTCGCAGCCTGGTCTTTTAATCAACATCAAAAGAACTGTGGCATTCTTTTGTGTGTGTTTCTCTTCTGCCCCTAACAAAAAGTTGCATTGGCTTTCATTATGAAAACCAATCTAAATACTCCCTAAGCTTTTGTATCATTCTTCTAAGTATACTGCAGAACTACATATTGTGAAGTTTCTTTTGGTAATGTTCAATATTGTTATATCTGACTTTCTTCTTGACATGCTCATTAAGAGGTGAAAGAACTTACCAGTTGAGGTGGTAATGTACCAACAAACACGTGGCTATTTTATATCTGTGATCATGATGTTAATAATATTGCATGGTGTACTTAATGACTCTAATTCATATTCGCTCTTGTTTCATTCTGGCATTGTTCTCAAGCAGACACAAATATGGCTCTTTGTCCATGATAACCTGTTTTAAGAATCTTAAGGGCTGGTATTTGCAATGCCTGCCCGAAATCCTCTAGGGGTTGGTCTGCCAAGCCCCTGCTATAGATAACCAATTTACTGTGATTTGTGATTGCTGCCAGTTCAATTTCTTTTTGGTGGCAGGATATGCTTCCCGAGTATATTCCAATGCATGTTGCTGAATCAATCCTTTTTGCTGGAAAAGCCGTTAGGGTTCTTCGAAATCCGAGCCCTGCCATTCGCTTCCAGGATGCACCATCTCATCAGCAGATGTCAAGAGGATCACAAAGAGCTCAAGGATATTCTGGGCAGATCTCTTCGTCAAAGGATTCTTCGATTGGCGATGAATTACTTCCACAGTCTGATGCTAATAAGATTGAATATATGCTTCAAGATCTAAAGGTTATAACTTGTTACAGAATAATTATAACTTATTTTCTGCGTGTTGTTCAGAAGTTTTTGTTCTCAATCTGCAATACACCTTCCTGAAATACTTATCAATGTAGATTATTATTTTTATGGTACATGTTTTCCTGCTAATTCTTTTTTGGTTTTGCACAGGAGTCATCTGAATTCCATAAAAGATCTTTTGAGAGTGCTGTTGACTCAATCAGGGCAATTGCAGCTAGTCATCTTTGGCAGGTACTGATTCTAAATGATAATTCTTCTTTATCTCTTTACCATTTCCTTACAGTTTTTCTTGGAAAATGTAGCTTGTTGTTGTTCGTGCTGACTTGAATGGCCACTTGAAGGCCCTCAAAGACTATTTTCTTTTGGCAAAAGGTGATTTCTTCCAGGTAAAGCATGGCTATTTTCATTCTTAGTATTGTTAATAATCTTTTATCAAAGATATTATTGCTGCATGATTGGAAACTAGCTTGATGTGAGAAGTATTCAATTTTTATCTGAGTGCATACAAATCATAAGGTCCTGTTTTCTACATTGCTAGAGCTTTCTTGAGGAGAGTCGGCAGTTGATGCGTTTACCCCCGCGCCAGTCAACTGCTGAAGCTGATCTTATGGTTCCATTTCAGCTAGTAAGTCAATCTGAAGTATCTACTTTTTATGAGATAATAACTGTTGTTTTAATACGTTAGTAAGCCATTCATGTCAGCATCTTTGAGTCTGTAGCGCTCTTTATTTCTCCTTTGTCCACTCTTGTAAATGATCTTTTGAGTGCAGGAAATTGTTTTTCTTTCCATTTTCATTGCTATGTTCCCTGCATGTACAATGTAGATTCTTCGCTTAAGATATATAATTCTTGACATCAGATAACATTCTTGCATTCTAGGCTGCCTTAAAGACTATTGGAGACGAGGACCGTTACTTCTCGAGAGTGTCTTTGAGGTTGAAGCCTTATTTGAATGATCAATTATATTAAGGAATAAAGGTTAAATGACATGAAAATGACATTTCTTTACTTTGTCCGTGGTCATTTCTAGGATGCCTTCTTTTGGAGTTCCTGTTAAATCCTCTCAGGTAGATTCATCAAAAACAAAGGTTTATGGTGATGGAGACATGGGTGCATCAGAGACTTCCCTAGAGATCTCATTAGATGGATGGGATGGTATTACCCTGGAATATTCAGTTGATTGGCCCTTGCAATTGTTCTTTACGCAGGAAGTACTTTCTAGGTAAGACACTTAACTGATCTGGAAACTTGTCCTGCTTTTGATTTATAAAACAATGCTCAAGCAGAAAACAAGACCGGATAATATGCCCTCATGATCTATAAGAACCTTAATAATCTACCCCCCAAAAATTGCTCAAGTTATGAAGTACTAACACTTGGTGCTATCCTATATTGGGTCCGGCCCTTTGATTGCATGCTTGTGGATAGTATCTTTAGTTGAACGATTGGGTTGCTTTTGGAAAAATGGCAGAATGTCCAAGATCACCAATTTATCCACTCTACAACTTAAAGTTCCAGCTGGATGATTATTATGGATTAGTTTCGATGTACTTTACCGTTAAAAGGTTTTACAACCTTTTTACATAGACTTTAATATTCTGCTGCAGGTATCGCAGAATATTCCAATATTTGCTTCGACTCAAACGGACTCAGATGGAATTGGAGAAATCATGGGCTTCTGCTATGAATCAAGACCATTCAGAATTTGCGAAGCTTCGTCATGACCAGAGGAGCTATTCAATATCCCAGCAGCGACGACAGTCCTTTAGACCAATGTGGCGTATTAGAGAACATATGGCCTTCCTAATCAGGAACCTTCAATTCTATATACAGGTAAATATATATTAGCAACCTTGCTGGAGAAAGTCTTGTACACTGCATATCAACATTGTTCTGTCAACTCGATCACAAAAGAAAAGTTCAAAGTAAAGAAAAGGAATGCAATTAGAGTTTAAAATGGAATGTGTGAACAGACTTCCGAATTGAAGAAACCATAAATATCCATATTAGTACACGTTACTTCCTGTTACCCTGAAACCATTATGGTGATTTGATACACCGTGCCTTCCGATGGCTTTCTAATCTTTGTTCTTTCTCTTCTTCTTGTTCCTTATAATCTGCAATTCACAGGTAGACGTAATTGAATCGCAGTGGAATCTTTTGCAATCCCATATTCAAAATTCTCATGATTTTACAGAACTTGTGGGCGTTCATCAAGAGTGAGTATAATGAATGGCTTTTTAATTTCATCAGTTGGCCTGTTGTTAATTTGTGGTTTCCTTGCTGTTTAATTTGATGACCATAAGTTTCCTTATGGTTACTAGCATTTTTTGTCTTTGGAAATGAAACATAATCAAAGGGGTACTATTTGTAATGCTACTGCAGGTACTTATCGGCCTTAATATCACAATCCTTTTTGGATATTGGTTCTGTATCAAGGATTCTAGATGGAATAATGAAACTTTGCTTGCAATTCTGCTGGAAGATTGAGAGCCAAGAGAGCAATGAAAGTACGGTGGAACTGGAGCAAATAACAGAGGTACTTTCTTCTAAATCTCTTGCAAATAACAGAGCAATGAAAGTACCGTGGAACTGGAGCCAAGGATGTAGCTGACAGATATTGCATCTCAAATCTTTCCAGTATATCATGTAGTGATGCTGTGAATTTTATGTGAGCTGGCATCAGCCAAGTCTGTGACCAAATCTCCAAACATAAAATTTTTGCAACTACTCTTGTCTGTGATGGTTCTTCAGAGTTGCACAATTTGCAAGATGTAGACAGAAGTTCAGCTGGTCTTATTAAATTATACGGACCCTTGTTGTCTTTCATTTCATACAAATATCACATTGTAAATTGATTTTGAGTGTTCGTCTTTTTCACTTTTAACACTTCTTGAAATAATTGTTGATCTTGAGAAGTTACAAAGAGAAAAGGTTGGGATTTGGAAGTTACAATGTAAATTGGTTGTTCTAATAATTGTAGAGCATTCTAGGGCAAATGCTTGCATACATTCATCATTGTTATAGCCTTGATAAAGCATAGATGGAATAGCTTGTAAATTACCAAATCAAGAATGCATGTTGGCAACTTCAGTGTAGAATACTTGTTTCTATTCTGCATATTGATTCCTGGTATAAAATAAACTTTATTTCTTTTGGTTTTCTTCAGGAGTTCAATAAGAAGTCAAACTCCTTGTACACTATATTACGTAGTAGCAGGCTTGCCGGGAGTCAGAGAGCCCCGTTTCTCAGGCGTTTTCTTTTGCGTCTCAATTTCAATTCTTTCTTCGAGGTAATTTTAAATAACTTAGAAATACTCAACAGTTTCTTCTTGGGATTACAATTTGGATCTTGTTATTTAATTGATGACAGGCAACTGCTAGAGGAGTGCTTAATGTTGTAAGGCCACGGCCATCACTCGCAGTTTAAATAAGGGCAAATATTCTTTTGCTTCCACCTTGCAAGAATTTTGCTCTGATGAGTTCTTTCTGGATGCTCAAATTGGAAAAGTTTCCGCAAAGTCGTTTGCTTAAAGCACAAATGATCATGTGAGGTGATTTTTAGGAAATTGGCTTTGAGGGGCCCAAAAGACGTTAGAAATATTTGGGATTCCAAGTCAAGAATGTGATAGACCATCCATGGCCTGGCTTCCCTTGCCTTACACAGGTCAAGGAGGACTATGGATGAGTGTATGTAGCTCAGCTTACCTTTCTCTGATCTCTGAGAAGTTATGCATAGCCGTTTTGGGTTGACAGTCTTGCTATATTTCTTTTCCATGGAAGTTTCAGGGTATTTGCTGCAGTGAGGAGCTGATCTGATTGCTGTGGCCTCGGTTAGAACCAATTCTCTGCGTCTCCTTGTTATCTATTGGTTTGTTAATCGTGGTTTCCATGCCAGAAAGTGTTAATCCCCTTCTCTTGTTGAGTATGCTGGTTGCATTTGTATATGATCAGTGACTTTTTTTTTTTAAATAATTATTATTAGTTGTATGATCAGTGACATTACATATGACAATGTATATTTGTGCTCTTTATGTTCTATCTATGCATCTTTAGTCTCCATTTGCTCATTGCAAAACAAGTTCAGTGAACAATAGTGCTTGACTTGAAACATAGCCATGGCCATGGCTTGACTTTTGAGTTGGTACTTGATGATTAGGTGTTGAGAGATAGTTGAAAATGTAATACAAGTGTGTTGTTTCTACTTATATATTGTACTCAGTTGATCACACGTTGAAAGAGAGCTAAATGTGTGTGTTTTAGTTTCTACTTACTGTATCATTTTAGAATTACCAATACTTTGCCGGTTAATAAATTTTTAAATTTATCGTCCTATTACTCGACTTGAATTGACTCATTCTATGTTCTTGCCCAATATAGCAAAAGCTTCACTAACGCTATTGGGAGATTGTTCAGTGCCTTGACTATTTTCTTACTTGTTACTTTATTTTTTTTTTTTGGATAACCCGATATCCTTTAGTTTTCTGTTATTATGGATGGTGAAGGTTTGTTGGTTTAATTTCTACTCATGTATTGTACTCGTTGAAAATGTTGAAAGATGCATTAAAAAAAATGTTGAAAGCGGAGCTAAGTGTGTTTCTTTAGTTTCTAATACCTTGTTTCTTCTTTTGTTACTATGGAGTCGGAGGATGCCTCTGCCCCCATCCCGAATTTGACATTCAGCAACCAAAAAGAAAAAGAAAAAAAAAAAAAAAAAAGACAAAAGTTTGTTGTGACTTGTGAATAAGCACATTCTAATTTTGTGGATTTTATTAAAGTGCAAGCTAAAAGGCTAAGAGCCACCAATTGGGCAACGTCCTTCTCCCAAAAAAGAAAATCTAAATGAATAAATAAAATTGATTATGCACTATCTATCTATTCAAAGCTCCTCAAAGCCTTCTTCATCAGCTTCTCCATCTATTCTTTGGAGTTCTCTTCTCCAGACTTCCATCTGTAGTTCAAAATGCACTATCATCAGATAACATTGCAGAAGAAGATGGAATAATTTTTTAAAATTTAACCTCAAATTACATTAAATTATAGAGCATGTAAATGATAATTATAGATTTCCAGGAATAATGAAAAGGCTGAAAAACCATAAAAACTTGAGAACTTAAGCATGCCACTGACCTGGTCATCAGAGAATCGGAGTTGCTGAGCAATAAACAGTATGTTCTCTTCATCTTCTTCAGCTGCTACTTTCCCAAATTTTCGTGCAATTTTATCATAGCCAATCGTGTTCACGTGGAAACCATTGCTCAGGAAGAGTTTCTCCATCCATGTCTTTTTGGTACCCTGCCAATAAACAGATGTTTTTTTATGGAGTGTTATTTGAATTAGAAAATGTCAGAGCAGCACTAGGATGCTAACCTTGAGACCAACTTCAGCATCTGCAAACCAAGTAGGCAATTCCCCCAGCATTAGACTTCCCTTTGCAGCTAAATTACTGACAATGAACAAAATCTCTTTGAGTTTTGCCAAATTTACCACGGGCAGTCCCTACACCACCAAAACAAACAAAACCATTGGCATTAGCATTGATAGTTGGGGACTAGTATAACTGCAATGAACCATTTCTTCTTCATTTTTTCTTCCCCCTTCCCTTCTCCCAATTTCCCCAAACAAAAGTACGTAAACCTTTATAATGAAGACACTAAAAGAGATTTATGAACCCTTTCACAACTATCATGCAAGCAATTGTAAAGAGGAAGCAAGATGGATTGTTTTAAAACGAATTTGAAGGGGGTGGTTTACTTTTTTAGGTCAGACTTCAAATAGATCATGGCACACCTTAAAAGTTTCTAATCACCTGAAAAGCCCATATACTTGGCCTGGTACCTTTAAATGCTTTACTACGCAGAATTTCTTCTATATTGGAGGACTCTGATGGCACATGAGCGAACAAGCAACCTTTTGCAATCTTAGCCCCAACATCTATCGGATTTCCAAGAAAATACGTTAGGGGACCTTCAGGAGACATGAAAACTGCAGAACCATAATTCAGAAGGGTAAAAGACAATTGCTCATATGGTTGGTGCAATTGTCAAACATCAAGAAAAAAAGCTCTGACCAAATTGACAAACACCCTGATGGAATGTTCGAAACTTGATTAGAAAGCCATCACTAAGTGGGAACTAATGGACATATCAGCTCCAGCAACTGATTACCAGGATTTCTTACCAACCTAATAATCCTTCTTCGTGCAAAATATTGAAAGAAGCATATTTTAGAAACTTTGACTATTGAAGCACCATTTGTTCAAGTAAGTATATCCAAGTGCACATGCATATTCGAGGATTGGGGATATAAAGACATCTGTGATTGTAATTCATTCAAATAAGTAAAAACTCACTAACTCATACATACTTTCAAGTTTTTGGGTAGATCTTTCAAAGACTTTCTGGGGGGATATGTCAAATATCATGGTTGATCTTGGCCAATTGAGTCTATAAGGACGAGTATCCATCCCATCTGTTAACAAAATAACCTGCAATAGTAGAGAAACATCCATATAATTTCAAATGCAAATCTCATTATACATTCCACAATATCGATTGGCTATTTACCTGTCTAAAATCATCAACATTCTGTAATGTGCTTAGCAACTTATCGTCAATAAATCTAGTTGCAAGGCAGTAACCAGGAACTTGTTGTTTCATCTCCATCCGCGCATTAGGAGGAACAAGACAGCCGGCATATGGATCGATAAAGAGTGGATCTGCAGTTACAAGCATGAATCAAATTCCGTTCATCCCAGAAAACCTTCTAAATTCCATATTTCAAATTCACAATGAGAATATCGATTGAATAAACTTTTATAAGCTCCTACAGATAAGAGAAAAGAGCTTGTAGAACAGGACATCTACGAACCAAACTATCAGGTTAAATTTCTCAATCCTCGCAGGGTCCTGATACTGATCAAAGTAAATTAACAATCTCAGAGATGAAAATGGATAATTACCAAACCATGCATGCTAATATAATTCTCAAAAGATGAAAGAATCATCATCCAAACATTTGACTAAATACTGTTCGACGAAATGCCGCAATGAAGAATAATAGTGAGAATACCACATGCATTATATCAAAAGGGAGGATATTCTAAATTCTTAATCACCTGGACGGTGAGTCTCCTGAAAACGAAGAGAAGCACGATCGATGGCAGCTTGAAGCAATGGGTCATTCTCGACAGTGGCTTTTACCTTCACAACAACAAAATTAATCCTCTTTCTGTTTGAAGAAGATAATGATTGCGCTGACGGAGCTGCTGCAATCATGGTCGGAGAAAAGCCAGCAGCCAAAATTCCCATGCCGGCGCCGTAGATTTTCCGAGGAGAGGATGATGATGAAATTTGACGGCTCTGCGCCACTGTATTGTTATCTGTAACATATTGACATAGAAGAAGAGAAGTAGAAGTAGTCGTCAAATGCGCGGTTTTAGTTAGAGCTTTTGACTTGGTATCCCATACCATTCCCAATTCATATGCCTTCATTAGCTCACCTGTATTATAATATAATATTACAGATTTTGTTCGTTTCAGATTCTCAATTTCAACTCTATAAATATATTCTTTTTCATTAATAAATCTATATAAATATAATTAAGAATATAGTAAAATATCACACTTAAAAACTATACCAACCATTTATATATATATATATATAATAAACTTGATTAGTATAATAGCTTTTATCATAAAATTATTAGGTTTAAAAATGATTCGAAACTCTTATATTACTTTGTGTATCACTTTTTAATTTGATAAATTTTATTAATAAACATAATCATATTATAACAAACTTGGTTTGTAATATTTTATATAATATATTTTTATAAAGATGACCAAAAATATAAAAATTTTTATGTATTTTAAAAATATTTATTATGCAATTTATAACTTATTTATTTATTTTACTCCCCTTTATTTATTAAATGCATAAAATATATCTTTTTTTAATACTTAACTTTTGCATGTAAAAACTTTTATATTAGTGGCAAAACAATAACTTGATAGCCAAAAATACACCTTGCTAAATAGAAATACTGGATCTAAACTACATCATTTTTCTCCCTCTATAATTCTACAAATAATACAATGCATTACCATTAAGGTGATATCCCTTTCATTAGTAGTCCAAGAGAAAAGGACTAATATTTCCATATTGAAGATTAAGATATTGAACCCGATTAAATGAAAATGCTTATATATAGACTCTTATTCTTTTTTAAGTTTAGTCTTAATGAATTTTAATGAAGTAGATATTTTATAACACCGACCTTTAATTGAAATTGCTACTCAATTTTATCCCGGCATTTTTGCCTATAAAAAAGAAAATAGAATAACGCATTGAGAGCGTTTGGGGGGGCAAATTTGTATAGGATGATGGGTTTGGGCCAATTTGTTGGTGGGTTTTGGGGTTCGTTAGGAACTGAAAATGGACCAATGAATGGTTCAATTAGTTCCCCCCAACCACCCCAAAAAGGCTCTGTCCCACAACATCTGCAGTTCACATTCTTCTTCGGAGTTTGGTGGCTGCTTTGCTTTCGTTTTTGCCGGCTGGTATGGTATAAGCCCATAGTCCCACTCTTTTTTACTTTGAACTCTCCACCGGACAATCCCAAACCTCACGGTTCTCACCAAACTCCATCGCCCATCAGCCAAGGCCTAATCCTCAGAGACCATTTTTCTGGAAGAAGAAGGAAAAATCCAAGAGCTTATCGGTTTATCATCCGACAATCCAGAAAAGAAATCCCAAGAAAATGGATGCCGATAATCAAGTCCCAGAAGCTTCAGAATCCCAAGTTTTGTACATTGAAGACCAAAAGAAGAAGCAGCAGAAAGAGTTAGTTCTTGCCTCTTCCTCTTCCTCTTCTCCGGTTCAATCTCTACCCATTGCCTCAATTTCTTTGTCTTTGTCCACGATTCTTCCAACCCATTTCATAGCTCCGCCAGCGAAGATTTCTTCTCTCCTCAACCCACAAGCCACCAGAGTCAAAATCCCTACACAAATCTCATCCCTTGCTCATCTTTCTCTTTCATCTCCTGTTCCCCCTCCAAAGCCATTCTTCAAGTCTTCCATTTCCTCAAATCCTCTGCAAAACCCTCTTTCAATCAATCCTCACCGACCTTCTGACCCATCAAACGCCGCTGCCGTCCGTCGTGCCTCTATAGTTTGGTTTCGGAACGATCTTCGGGTCCACGATAATGAGTGCCTCAATTCCGCCAACAATGAGTCCATGTCTGTATTGCCTGTTTACTGTTTTGACCCGAGAGATTACGGGAAATCCTCTTCCGGGTTCGACAAAACAGGCCCTTACAGGGCTACTTTCTTGATTGAATCTGTTGCTGACTTGAGGAAGAACTTGCAGGCAAGAGGGTCGGATCTTGTGGTGAGAATTGGAAAGCCTGAGACAGTATTGGTTGAGCTGGCGCAGGCTGTTGGAGCTGAAGCTGTGTATGCTCACAGGGAGGTTTCTCATGATGAAGTGAAATCTGAGGACAAGATTGAAGAGGTTTTGAAAGATGAGGGTGTGGAGGTTAAATACTTCTGGGGAAGTACATTGTATCATATTGATGATTTGCCCTTTAAATTGGAGGCAATGCCAACAAATTATGGTGGATTCAAAGAAAAAGTGCAGGGCTTGGAGGTTAGGAAAACCATTGAAGCCTTAGATCAATTAAAGGGGTTGCCTGCTAGTGGAGATGTTGAACCTGGAGAAATTCCATCTTTGGTTGATTTAGGTCTCAACCCAAAAGCAACTTTAGGCCAGGTATTGATTTTCTTGCTTGAAGATGTATATCTAACGGGATTATCTATTATTTATGTCTTCATATATGCAGGGTTTGAAGGATTCAATGTTGAATTTAATATGTATTGATTCTCTTTGTTGCTCTAATGCACAAGCACACATAACAATGATTAATCCATTTGCAACACTTCTTCTGCAGCCTAATTGTCTACAAGTAAAATCTTGATGGAGTTTACAATGGAACTCAGCAACTTTTGTTTATTACTTAAGTCAATAAGAGTTAAATATATGTATTCTTATTGTAAGTTAAGATTATTGAGAGTCCAGTCTTTTAAATGTTCAATTTGTTGGCCACAGAGGTCGTGGTTTAGATTCAAGAGAAAAAAAAAAGGAAGAAGAACGAGGAACAGTATTGCAAGACAGAATTTTTAGCTGCTAAAGCATGCAGATATTTGCCATTTCGCCCTGTTATCTTATCTTATGTTCAAACCAGCTATGGTATTCTATTTTGTGTCTGTGTTAGAGAGCATTGTATCGTGTACGCTACTAATGCATGCCGATTCATGTCTACGCAGAACGGGAAACCAGCAGCAAATACCTCTCTGGTAGGAGGGGAGACTGAAGCCCTGGAGAGGCTTAAAAAATTTGCAGCCGAGTGTAGGGCTCAACCAAACAAAGGAAGCAATGATGGAAAGAACGATAGCATATACGGTGCAAATTTTTCATGCAAAATATCTCCATGGCTTGCAATGGGCTGCCTTTCTCCACGTTCTATGTTTGATGAGCTGAAAAAGTCTGTCGCAGGGTAGGGGATGATTAACTTTGGAACTGTATAGTTTTCATGTTGTGTCTTAAAGATTCTCACTTGAAAATGGTTTTGGATATTCTGCAGAATAATTTCTGCGACCTCTACCCAGAAAAAGGGTAGCGGCAGAGGCTCATCAGATACTGGGCTAAACTGGTTGATGTATGAGTTGCTGTGGAGGGATTTCTTCAGGTAACAAACTTTACCTCTGAACTTGAGAGTTTTTAAGTTTTCTCATAGATATGGAGAGTAATTACTCGTTTGCTATTAACAATAAACAGAATTGGTGATCCTCTGTAGTATACTTGTGATTGTTACATAATATTTCTTAATGTACATTACCAGATTCATCACCAAGAAATACAGTTCAGCAAAACAGAATTCCATGGCTCCAGTGACTGCGTGTACTGGTGTTCCTGCTTGATGATTCACAAGAAGGGCGTCGATGATCTGTTTGAAAGATGGAAGATTCTTGGATGGCATTAGTTCATGAGATTTTGTTTTCCTGCTGCAAGATTGCGATTTAAATATAGGAAAATCTTTGCTATTATTATTATTATTATTATTATTATTTTTTTAGATCAAAGCGTTTATTCTCTCTCTCTCTCTCTCTGGTTTTAGAACTTCATTGGTCAAGAAGTTTTTAACCAGATTATTGGCAGAGTTCAGTTCCCTCCGTTTGTGTTTGTTGTAGATGTTGGTAGAGTATATATATATATATATATATATATATGTGTGTAAACACACATAATTGTCTATGTTCCTCTTCTCAGTGACGGCCAGCATATGCATCTTACCTGATTATTTGGCTTTCTTTCTTTTTTTTTTTTTTTTTAATAACTCGGTATCCAAAGTCATCGACTAATCTGGAACATAAAGTCCAAAACTGTAGCATTAAGCTAGCATATAGCATTAAATTACTCTTTGATTGACTCGAACTATTTGGCTCTCTTTCTAATGCATGTATTGTAGTATATTTGTAAAAGAAAGTAATGCTTTGAAAGGAAGGTGTGTCTTCCATTGTAGCACTAGAATTACAAGTGAACGTGTGCTGTAAGATGATGCTTTGGGCTCACTAATGTTTTGTGCAGGCCAAACAGAAGGTAAAAAAGCCCTCAGGATCATAATATTTCACATCTGTAATATCCTCTTTAACCTTTCTTATAGTAACGCTTTAGAAATGTTATAAAGAAAGTTTTGTATAGAATGTTACAGACGATATGCGTGATCTAAACCAGTAAAAAACCAATACAAATTCTTCTTCTCACGAATCAGTCAAGTTTTACGAAACATAGAATAACACTATCAAAGCGAAACTCTTATCTAATTTCACCCCTAACACTTTGAATAGGGCAAACTCATGAAGTACCATGGTATATTCTGCTTGATACCACTCCAAAATTCAGACCAATTGGGGATCAGACTCTTCAGATTGCTTGCTCCAACAGACAGGACTAATGTTCAATTTGGTACAAACGTAAAGAAATGTAAGGAGAATAAGAGAAGTGCAGAAAACTAGGATGGTGATAAGAATATGAGAGAAACCCTTATATGATGTCTGAAACTTTGAGGGAGGACAATACTACAAATACAAGCCATAGAAACATAAAGAATATACTAGTAAGCCATGCCCAAAGTCTTGGTCCACCCAGCTCTGCGCCAAATATTAGACGCCTGAGTACCAAAACTATAATACAGCCTACAGAAGTTGAGAAGAAAACAAGCAAAGAGAAACTGAGTCCTTTTGCATTCTCTATCCGCAGTGGTTCCCCATATGCAATGAAGTTATATAATGTGTCGATAAGCCATGGAACACCAATGCCCACGTAGATGTTCACCGAATTGCTGCAAGAACAGAAACACGAAATCTCAATTTCAAACATAATCTTAAGAAAAATCATGACATGTTACGTTCACACTAGTACAAAACAAACTGAACCCAATGGATTCCATTCTAGGTAGCGGCAATGATGCTATAATCTTTGGAATCTTTAGCATTTCCAGAAGTTAAATCTTGCTTTGTATGGTTAACTCTTCACAATTAATACGAAGGTGGTCAAAAACTCAAAATAACCACATACCATGTGAAAGTTTGAAAGTCTGTAGTAATTCAGGACAGGAAAATAGAGAGCATGAGCCTCAAAATCATGTTATGACAGAGAACATATAGGAACAAGAACTAGCTGGTTAAAGTTGATCAAAATGAAAACAATTTTCAGATTAAGATAGGTTCCTTAAGATACAAAAAAGATGCATGTTGTGACAGCTAGGTCCTATCTGGAGGTTTATCTGCAAATTGTAGGATATCCAATTGGCAAATCAAGATATCTGAATGAATGTCAGAATCTCGAAGAATGAGACTGAAAGAATTGGATGGTCTATGAACAAACCTGCAAGTGATGTTAGCAATGGCAGAGTCAGCTGTTATCTGCCGCTCAGCAGCAATCTTGCTTGCCACTAAATCAGGCCATGAGGTTCCACTGGCCAACGCTGTAAAAGCTATAACATAGGCATTTATTCCTGTAGGCAAAGCATAGAATGCAAATTCTTAACAAGATCTGAAGAATAGTGTTTTATTATGTGCTTGCTTCCTAGAATAACAATCTAGAGAGTTTTCCATTTGATCATTTTTGTTTTAAAAATGAGAAAAAAAGTAAATGTTTTGTGAGAAACGAAGTAGGATCCATGGATAAAAAAGCAGGAGAAGGTGCACATTTTGAGAATGGTCCCCATCAACTCATAATTCCATAAAATAATGAATTTCACTAAACGTTGCAATTGTAAATAAGTACCAAGTTTAGAAGCTTAAACCCAAAAGGAAAAGAAAATTGCCAAAACCTGTGACACAGCTTATCATGTCTGTGAGCTTCGTTACTACATAAGCTATTCCACTAATGAAGAGTAGCGAGCAAATGAAGGCAATCCACCCATGAGCAATCTGATAGGGAGGTACAAACGCAAACAAGAGCCTCCATGGTGCAAGAAGAGACTGCCAGAAAATGCTTGCAACCCGCAGGAGTATGCTGTTCAACTTTCTTGACTCACTGCTTTCCAACTGTTCAAGAATTTAAAAAAAAAAAAAAGGTTACTTAAGGCTAAAGGAAATTTATTAGCAATAAATATTTTTTCTTCAGTGTCCTACATTTTATAGCGAGATCATTGGATAAAGAAGGGCAAAATTCGGAAGCAAAGCTTGACCATGAACGCAGAGATACCATCACATGCATTATTTCATGTTTAATAACATAAAATGAACTGCAAAGAACTAAAGATAGCATCAATACCACAAGATTTGAGATGTCTACAAGTACAAAACTAACAATGCCTTTTTCATTCAAGAACTTAGATGATATCATGAATAGGGTTGCAATAATTTCAATAGGAACTATGCCTACACAAAATCAATGGAACAGGGAGAGATAAATGCATGGACAGGAGTACCGTAAGTGCATCCATGAATTGCTGCTTCCATATGTAGAATATACAGGATTCTTCAAGAATGGTGTCACTACCCAAATGATTAGTGGATGTCTCAGACATATCAGTCGCAGGCAAATTATGATAAATGGGACCTGCGAATTGTAAGAGATTCAATGCAGTACTTTTTGGGAAACTGAAGGAACAAAAACTGATAATAGCATGTGGAAAATGCAAACACCAACTATGGCAAGCGTTCATACTACTGAAGGTAACATTTATAGGCACATTCTTATAGCAGTGAGAAATATCTCCTTTCTCTTATAAAGATATCAACTCCCTCCTATAAGTCTTTTGCTGAAAATACCCAATAAATCTAGGTTTAAACTTCCCTTGTTCAAAAAATCCAATTCATTTTTTCCTTCCTAAAACCGTCAAAACCTACTTGTAACGAATATTTGAGAAGTCAGAAACAAAACTACAGAAAGGAATTACCTGTACCACTCCCGGAATGGATTGAGAAAATGTCAACAATTTTTCCGTCCCCATCTTGTCCAGACTCAAGTATTTCAGAATATTCACCATGAAGCTTGTTCATTTGCATGTAGGAAACAGCCTCAGCTGGCACCCAATCCTCTGGCCTTTCTCCTCTTCCACTGAAAAACAAAAGAAATATTGGAAGCAACTTATTTTTCATCTGGATGAATAACAAAGGTTAAGCAGTTAAACTTCTCTAAGACAATTTCATAAGATGCACAGGCAAAATAGAAGTTAGTTAAGAGAGAATTAAGCCATGAATCAGAAACTTACAGAGGAAGGGACAAATAGGGCCAACGCTTGTCTTGTGCATATGCATGCATAAGCAATAATCCAAATTGCAGCACTGTTAACAAAGATTCCCACAATGTGATAACATTTGGTGTCCATACCTGTAAAGGCAATAGAATTACTCCAAGAGACATCACATAAATCTTTCTATAAATTTATTGATCATGTAAGTCTAAGTCAATTGATTTTTTTAACCCTTTGTAAGCTCAGAATGAATCACCTCCAAAATAATATAAAGCCAAATGTAAGCCCAGAAGGACCAAAAGAGTTCCACCAGCCAGACACCCACATCTGATATCTTCTTTAGTTCTCCAGCTTTAGGAACCACAACACAAACAGCATGTATAGGAAAGAGATCGAAAGCAGCAGAACCAACCAGTGTGCCAGGACCCAGACCTAACATTTGACAAGGATAAAGTTCATTATTTAGGCAATATCCCAAGTGTCTCAAACTGAATAAGCACTTCAAGTGGTAACTTTACAAATGAATTCTGATAACCTATAAAAGCCTAACAATGCTTCAATATCTTATATTTCTCAAGTCTGCACCAACCACTTCAGCTTCTAACATGATGACACTAAAATTATTTCATTTACATTACTGCGAAATGAGAGCTTTATCCTGGAGGTACAGGAGAGGGATACCTTCAAGTGATACAGTGATTGTCCATCATAAACAAATGGACTATGTATATTATAAAATTTAAATCATTTTCCGGAATCTTTTAGCTTGTATTGATTTATAAAGAGATAAACTTGTGTATGATTCTATAGTGCCTTTAACTCTCATAAACTATGAGTAGTCCTCTTATGATAAGTTAAAGTAAGCATCCCCAATTATATGGGGGAACATGTAGTCCTACATGCAGCTATGAAAAGAGGCAAAACAAACCTCCAGCATATAGGCTCCCGAGATTTTGTATTGCATCAATTGTAGCTAAAGAAATCTGGGGAAAGCTAGTTCCAAATGCCAGTAGGGTGATGTCTGCAATCGTATAGTTCCACACCTTTTCGTGTTTAATTGTTTTAGTCCCTGTGGAAGTATCAATCTCCACCACCTCCCGTGTATGCTTAACAACATTTTCCATCGACGAAAAAAATCGAGCAGTTATGGCTGAAAGTCCAATGAAACAATAAGCAAGAGCAGCAAAATATAAGAATGCCCGGAAGCCATCTCCTAAGTCAGTTTCATGGTGAAAAATCAAATATGATTTGCATCTTTCATGGCCAATGATGCTGAAAACTCCAGAGACCCCCTCAACAGTATGGTTACGAAGTGAAGACATCTATTTAGTTTAGAATTTGCTGCTCCGGCACAATATAATGATAATCCTGCCGTAGCAACAACCTGAAATGTGTAAAAAGACTAAAATCAGATACATCAATTTGAAATGCAAACACGCAACAAAATCTTGCTTTACTAAACAGATGCTACTTTACTTCACAAAGTCATCCTTAGTGCAAATTTTGTGTAGATATAACAATAACTACAGTAATCAAAATAACTAAGAGAGTAGATGCATAAATGCTTTGAGAATGACAGGAAACAGATATTCCATTTAATTGAGTAATCCGTCACAGTATTTATTTTCTTTTGGTATCTCGATTATACTCTTAACAATTAATGCAACTAGAAAAATCATGAAACTAACTAAGATCACGGCAGAAATCTCAGAAACCTAAACAGTTTGCATTCAATAATCGCAAGGAGCAAAAGTCAGAAACTTAAATTTCCAAATTTCCGGTTAACGCTTTAGGTTCCAGAATTACTTCGATTGAGATCAAACAAGTAATGACGAATTCACGAAAGCAGATTAAGGATAATAAAATAACTTAGAGCAGGATGACGAATTGCTTTGCTTAAATTAGACGAAGATGCAAGAACTTTCGGCCGATGAGATCCGGTGATCGCCGGAGTGCTAAAGAGCTTATACAGCTCATAAATCAATTCAATGAAAGGGGAAACAGCAAAGATGTATTAATTTTTGGGAAATTTGATGGACATTCCTGAGAATTCCCGAGATAGGTAAGTCAATTTGTCAATGGCTTCTCTCAGCCTAGTATTTCTCATGAAAAGAGAAGATTGTATGATGTGCATGGATGGGACAGGGAGGAGGATTTGCTAATAATGGCGCTCTTATACTGTAATCAACTATGTCCATATACTAAGTATTTATTTAATTTTGTTTTTTTAAAAGGAAGTATCTATAGTATTTTTTTTTTTAATCTTAAAATTTTGATTGTTTGATGATTCCAAAAGTCTTATTAAAAACAAAAAGATTTCCTCCAAAAGGAAAAAAATATATGCTTTAATAATTAATCTTGCTTATAAAGATAATTATGAGCGGGTATTTATATTAGACGTTAACAAAAGGAGAAAAATCAATTTATTATTTATTCAAAAGTTAGGATTTAATGTTGAGTATTTTACGACCATTACAAGGAATATTCAAATTTTTTACTTCAGAAACATTTATAAATGTGTTTATTTATTATATCAAGTTAGCAAGTTGTAGAAAAGAAATTTTGGTATTATGGATTCTAGTTCGAAACAAGTGGAATTAATTTCAAAACATAAAAATAGTTATGATTATTTAATAAATCAAGTTGTAAGGAAAAAACGACTGAAAGAAAAGGTCTCTTATTTATAATTAGAGATAATTCTAAACGAGAAAAAGGAGTATTCGAAAAACTAAAAACTTTTATAATTCAAAAAACATAGAGATTACTTTCAACTATTTATTTTCAAAATCCACTTTCGGTAAGCATCCAGTATCTCAACAAATGAACATTTCACTAAGCTTATCCTGTAGCTTATACTTCGTTTAAAGCTGCTTCAAGAATCCAACATGAGATTTAGGAACGCCGCTAGAAAGGGGGACTCTGGGGATTACAAAATAACAAAAAAGTCAAAGTGATTGACGCTTTCTTGCTTTCATAGGCCCTCTCTCTATATAGATTGACCTTCAGAGGTCAGAAGAAAGTATTTACAAGCATCAGTGAGAAAGTCCAAGCTAAGCTTCAGCCTCTAAAAAGTCTACCCCCAACCCACTCTAATTTTCACTCATTACACTCTCTCCCTTTCTATTGGCACTGTTTTAATGTGAGCAAAACAGAATGAAAAGAGGAATTTGTATCATTTCAAATCTCAAGTATCTCCATGAATGATGTAGCCCTTTTTATAGTTACTTGTTAAAAGTAATATTTTTGCAAGTTTAGGAGATTTATGGAAGAATTAATTTCCTTTTTCATACCAATTACTTAATAAAACATAAAAAGGAAAAAGAAAATGTTGCGATCACGTGTGCAATAATGTGAAGCTTCAATCCAAGTCCGACATTGGACAGAAAGATTAAGGAGACAACTGGGATGGGAACGGCCAGGAATAGGATGAGTCGAAAAGTGGACAAAATGAAACCACATATTTTCTTCAAGATACCTTATATTAATTTTATTTAGTCAGTTATATTTTAATTAATTTCTTTTTGAAAAAATGTCCTAAACTTTCTAAAGATACATCTTGATCTTAAATATTCACCATACGCAGTTTGTATGTTTACACAAATCAAATAAAATCTGGTAAAAAAAAAAACACGAAGCTAAAATTTTAAAAGATCTCGACCGATAGTAAGGAAAAGATAAAAATAAGTCAAATAAAAGGAGAAGAAGTTTTGTGTTTGTTTTTCTTCAAACACCAGGGAATTTGTTGGAATATATTATAGCAGGAAATTTGTTGGAATGTATTATAGCGAGGAGTTAAAATATGTTAGAAACTTAGGTTACACAGTTATTCTAATCTCAAGTTACCTTCTTGAGAAAAAGAAAAATCTTTTTAAACGTTTTGTTCTTTTTTAAAGTCGCCTAAATAAAGAGAGGGATGAAGTAGAAGTAGCTCAAGCAAAGTCAGAGGAAAGCAGCAAAGTAAAAGGTCCAAACTCCCTCTAAAATTCGACAGTTTTAACAAAACTATATAACGTGCTTGGCATATATAATTTTATTGAAGGTCAAAATTATTTATTTGTAACTTTTTATAGATTGAACATGGACGTATTTTTTTATTTAAAATATCAAATTTTGAAACATAATAACTTAAAAAAGGAGATAGTTCAAAAATAAAATAAGTTTTAAAAGAGATTTAAAATAATTTTATCGGACTGTTAAAATAGAATCATTAAGCAAGGAACATGTGAATAATGTTGCTTACGTTTTGTCTAAAAACAGTAATGAGAAAATATCAATTGCGTGCTACAAAGAGTAGATATGCCATGTTTACTTTTATTATTTAAAAAGGAAAAAAAAAAGAAAAGATGAAAAAAATCCAAAGGTAACACAAATGGGGGTTCTAAAATAATATATATCACAATCACTAGAACTGTGGAAAACTGGACTATTAACAATAAATAATTAGAAGCATAAATATCTTACTTAATAATAATAATAATAATTGAGTGCTTAGAATAAGAAAATAAACACAAATATCTAGTTGAACCAATTGTAGAAGTTGAGCTGGAAACCAACAGTCTTCAAAACTGAAATTTGCCAAAGGATTTCTTATTTAGTTTAGAGTTTAGAATGAGATCAATTGGCCATTTGGTTCATTATATTATTTGGTTATATTTTAGTTGGTATTTACGATAATGACATCCGATTAAACAAGAAGAAAATAACCGGAATCAGTCTAATACTCACTTTAGCATACTCATTTTAAACTTTTTACGTTTCATAAAGATAGTTAAAATTTCTTTTTCTTCCGTTTCAAATTATAATTTATTTTCATTTATATATGTTAGTTCACATATTAATTTCGTTATATACTCCTCATTATTCTACATATTAATTATTAAAAATCTTTACTTCCCAATAAATATTATAATCTCTGATGAAGAATATAGGTCTTTTTGAACTTTGTACAATAAGTAAAAATGAAAAAAACAATGCAATTTTTAATGTAACATTTCTATTTTATTCTTAATAAATAAAGAGATGTGAAGAAAAAAGATAGAATTGAAAAATAAATAATAAATACCCATTTAAATGTATAAAATATCTTAAAATTTTGACCATCTAATTTTGACTAAAAGAACTTATATTCTCGACCGAAGATAATACTAAATCACACATCATTTTAATAACCTTATACCTATATTTCTAAATTTCAAGACAAAAAAAAATTCACTTAATACTAGTATTTTCTTTAAAAAGGCATAATACGACGAATTTTCTTAATCCATATAAAATTTGAAATAAAACCAGATTTATAAGACAGAAAGAAAAATAATTTTATATTTTATAATACAATAAAAAATGTATTAGACGTTGCCAATCAAATTACATGAAAAGAACAAAATAAGCATTACCAAAATCTTTTCTTATATATGTATATATATCGGAAAAAGTACTCAAAATGTTACGTATCACTAGTCATAATCTTACAAAAGATCCCAACTGAAATATTATACAAAATGAAATGAAACATTACACAAAATGTTTTAGTAAAATAATGCAAGACATACCACCCCCAACATACATATACGGGCCTTATCATGGGCACTGGCGTCCGCAATTGGACCGAAATTCAGACCAATACTACTAATGAGTTGTGCCCAAACTGAATAGGGTTCATTGGCCAGGCTGCAATATGAAACAGTTAAGCAGAATATAGTATAGAAAAGCAGCAAGCAACAGCATAAAAGAAATCCCTGTTCAAGCCAAGAAACACAAGGCCACAGTCCTCCATCTGAGTTCAAATGCACGCACTGCATTTCTACTTCCAAAACAATAATCTTGTAACAAAAACAGGCTCATATTGAGACAGCTAAATAGGATAAGGATTAACCAGAGCCATTGGAAAGAGCTATTGGAGCAGATTCTAAAGGCAACAGATCCAAATATCACGAACTAGAAACAAACCACAACAAAGATGCAATAATCAATACTCTCTCCATACTTGATTCAAGAAGAACAAGGATATACTATTCTACATGGTCCTTTCGCAAGTAAACAAAAATCATAAGATGGACAAAACTACAAATATAACGCCAAGAGGGTTTGATAGAGATTGAAAAAGTTAAAATGATGTTTCAAAAACTTAAGCCAAAACTAGCAGAAGCATTAAGGTTACATCCATTGTTGCTTTAATCTTCTTCCTCGCCTTCACCCTCGGCAATGTTAAAGTACCGCAGTTCATAAACATTTCTGTCTTTGTTTGATGAAATCACACGAAGCCAATCTCTGACATTGTGCTTCTTCAAGTATTTCTTTGTTAGGTACTTGAGATACCTGCAGATGGAAATGATGCGCTTATATTTAAAAATATACAGAAGAAAGAAAAACCAGAATATGCAGATAGATAAGCATGATATGCAGAAGCTACAAGCCATGAGCACCTAGCTAATCATTCCAAGAGTATTTGATCTACCAGTTCAAGGGAAAACTTACCAAAAGAGGACAATGGAAACAAGTTTGCATATTGAATCATTTTGGATGTTGTAGTAAAAAAATAAGCTATACCAAGACATGAAAATCATAGGATAAAAAGTCTAAAAGAAATTAACAAGGCCAAACACAAAAGATAAGTTGAAAGAACAATAACAAAGACCATATTTCCAGTGTTATCTTACTTTAAGCAACCATCAAACCACCAAAATGTAATGAAAACTTAAAATGCAATCAAATGTTCATGGTGGACAGATGAGAACACATCTATCCAAGATGACTGATTCCAGAAGGTAATTGTGAACAGATTCAGTTATCCAGATTCATCTCACTGAACTTACAATAGACGAAATATGAACAGCAAGACTTTTTTCTTCAACAAATTTGAGTATCAAAATCAACTAAGTAAATGCATAATGAAGCATTTATAATGAAAAAATCAAATAGAAATAGCAACCTAGGAAGATCAGCAGCTACTGGTCAAGTACCTTTTGGAAAAAGCGGAATCGGAGGTGACGGTGATCTTGTTCTTGTCACGAGTAACCGTGACGGATTCACCGAGAGCACCAGCCTTACCTCCCACTTTGATTCTCTCTTGAAGGAACTTCTCCAAAGACGTGATTTCCATAATCTTGTCTTCCACTGGTTTTGCACAATCGATCACGAAGGTCGCTCCCTTCTTCTTACCACCCTTGGCTCCAGCTGCTCCGGCGCCTCGACTCATTTTCTGCAATTTTCCGGCAACAAAACACGTATACACAAAACATAAATCAATATCAAAAGCGAAAAACGACCGGCGATTACGACGGCGCTGAGAAGGTTCTGAGATGACTTACCTCGTCTACACTCGGCGGCCGACTCTGATTGAAGCTGCGTATGAAGAGGAAGACTCGAACTAGTAGAACATGTGCTCCTTGCTGTGCTGGGATAACAATAAGAACTAGGGTTAGGGTATTATTTGGATTGGGCTTATTTCTGATGGGTCTTAGTTTTGTGTATTATATTATTTGGGCTTCGAATATTTAGAAAAGAGCCCATGACCTACAAGGCAAATTTTCTATATATATATATATATACTTTTGGAAATGGAATCATATATATATATCAATAAATATATTTACATCATGGCATATAAAAACCAGCCCCCATATAATGGGCTTCCAATGAATCATTAAGAAAACCAACAGTAATGCTAATTTTAGTATCTAAACATGAAATGTAATAATTTGGATAAAAAAGAGATTTCTTATTCTAATGCCAAATCTAGTCATCTGTCAATCTATATGTTGTATCTCAATGAAAGTTATGGACGTTAACTCTGAGCATAGTTTTAATCCAGTCATTCTCTCAAACCTTATTTCTTGAAGAAGTATCTCTAATAATTTCGTGGAATTAGACGCCGACATACCTAAGTTGCTTTAGGACAATTCCTTAAAGCATAGAGCCCTCTTGATTATTTTCACTTTCATGTAATTTGTTCAAATTACATCTAAATTTTTTTAATTTTGTCAAATTATATTCTTTACCCTTGATAATAACTTATTAATTATCTCAATATGCTCGAGAGTAAACTTCTACTAATGACAATATATTAATATTAATGTCACAAAATGTCATTACTTGATTAGGGTGTTGGAAAATAATTAATATAACTTTTTACTCGATATCAAATATAATAAATAAAAGGGACTTAAGAATAGTTTTATATATAAGAATTTGGGTGAGATTGGCCATCATCTTCAATTTCAAATTTCAATTTTAGTCTCACATCTCCTTCCACAAACATTTTATTTTTCTGAAACAACTCAAGATTAAAATCTCAAAACCAAACCCATCTAAGTACACATTTACTAAGTACTAAGGAGCAAAAGAATAATTTATAGTTAATGCTAGACCGATTGTAAGAATTTGTTGAGAATATGCACACAAAAAAATTGGTCATAATTATATTTTTAGAGGATTATTATATTTTATTACATTTACAACATTTAGTATAAAGAGTATATTGAAGATATGATCAATTTGATAGAGTTATTTATAGTTTGATGAGAATATTATTTATACACCTTAAATATTTGTTTCCTAGGTTGTAAAGTTGTATTAGACAATACTGTAGATTAATTTGTTACTCTTTGTAGGTTAAGCGAGAGAGTGTAATTTGACGAAATCTCAAACACTTATTTGTAATTTGAACAAATATAAGGGGAGGTTAATATAATTAACTCAAATTTCCAAGGTGGCGGCCAAAAGAAGTTGGCGAAATTGCTGGAGTGATGGAGGGAGGCATAGGCGATGAGGTCTCCTGCTCTACCATCGCCGTCGACGCAGTTTTACGCATCGGCACCGTAAGAAAAACTTCTCTGCTGCTTTATTTTCTTAAGTGAAGTGTTCTTCGAGGTTAGAAGACATCATTTTTATCTCAATGTAGTATCCTAACGCTGCAGGCTGGTGTAATCTGGGGTTCTTGCAGCGGTCCATATGAGGCTAACAAATTAGGTACTCTTTCTGAAGCTTGAATTATCATGAAATACGAACTAACTTTAACTATTTTGTAGGTCTTTCTGGCGTTGCTCGTGCTTCTTTTTTGGTAAGTCATTCACTTGGTCATTCTTTCGAACACCTTGTGTGCATTTCCTGATATCTATCTGTAATTGTAATGCTCTAGTTTGACTTATTAATGTTTTCTCTCCACAAATGCAGGCTAAGTCAGTCGGTAGACATGGCTGCCAGTGGGGTAAGTAAGTACATTGATCTTAGCATTGTTTTTACTTATGCATTCAGAAGAAGTTAATTTGATGCAGCAAAGATAGTAAATTTATGCTTCATCTTTGTTCATGTTGCACCTCTGTTGTTTATCCCATTTGTTGGCTCCTCTTTGAGGCAAGTTACTGATGAACTCAAAGAGATCCTTTTCATTTTAGGAATAGAAAACTGTATTCTCCATCATGACCATCAGTTATCAATCTCAATTAACGTTCTTTATTCTGGATTTTTCATTTGCTTGTGATCTTGTCATACATTTAGGACTCTTTGCTGCAATTTTTTCCTTCACTCGCTGTGGGGTTCAAAGATATCGGGGGCACAATGATTGGGTTAGTTTTCTCTCTTGTTTTGCCATTATTTAATTTCGGCGTTGTTCTGCATATGACTATTGGATGAAATTGGCAATCCCTTGGGGTTGTTCTTCTTGCAGGTAAATGCATTGGTTGGGGGTGCTGTCGCAGGAGCAGCTATTGGTGCTGGTACGCGTAACTGGAAACAGGTTGCTGGAGTGACTGGTCTTGTTTGTGCTTTATGTCATGCTGCTGAAGATTCAAGGTCACTCTAATAACCTCAAGAAGTCATGGACAACCACAAGGTGATTCTCCTTATTAATATTATCTCACTGACTCACTGAGCCATACATACATATCCATCATTCTTCCGAACAGGATAACCAAATGTGTTATACGTGTTAATGAGTTTATACCTGCTTTCGTGCCTGAGATGAAATCCATTAATTGCCTCCCATTCTTTTGGTATCGAATGTCCAAAACCTGCCTGCTTTTGACTGCGGATGCTATGGGATGTGTTGAAAGGGAAACAGTTGATTGAATTGCCAGAATCACCATCATCACTCTTTTAAAACTATGCTTTACTTTAATTGAACTTATATGCAGAAGTTCATCATTTCACTAATGCAAATCTTTCTCCACAAGTGAACACAAATGATGGGAAACTTTTTCAATCTAAACTTGATGATAGGTGGATAAACTTAAACCCGATCTAGCCATAATATGAATTATAACATTAACCTTCCGTTTTATATAGATCTGTTTATTTTGAAGTGTTGCAGTGTAATATCCGTGGAATTTGCTTCACAAAATGCCCAATCAGAGAACGAAAGATCTGTACCCTGATTTGCTACTCTTTGGCACATGTCCAGGCGAGCGGTGGATTCAATTGGGATAGCGCCGTACCTTGAATAATTGCCTGAGCTTTCCGCACACTAATCAGGTGTAAAGTGTGTGGAA
This sequence comes from Catharanthus roseus, assembly GCA_028651295.1. Lineage (NCBI taxonomy): Eukaryota > Viridiplantae > Streptophyta > Magnoliopsida > Gentianales > Apocynaceae > Catharanthus > Catharanthus roseus. The sequence continues at coordinate 2,734,790 of JAPQWS010000087.1, forward strand.
ATATTTTGGGACATGGTGATTATCAACTGCCCATCTTGATTTTGCTTATATAACAACTCCATTAGTCTTGTTCTGTTATTAACCATTGTGTCAACGTTCATCTTAAAATTTTCAATGCAAGAAGGTTGCCATGCCACCTACTATTACCCATTTATCTTGAAAATTTTCAATTTACGGCACAAGGTTTTCTGTAACACTTTGTGTACCAGTACCACATTTTTTTATAATATATTTTTCTTTTAGAGTTTATCTTTTTTCTTAAGATGGTACATAAAAGTGTTACGGGAGATGCGACCCTACTATTACTGCATAGGGGAAGAAGATTAGAAGAAGTCTTTGAGACTTATTGAGAGACTTCTTGTTTTAAATCAGAACAAATCATCCCAGGAGTTGGACATTTGTTTTCAAAAACCATGGCATGCCGGGCTTTGAAGGCACTAAACTTTCTTAAGCTATTATTGATAAGGTGAGAGATTGATTTCAAGAATATTATATTAGATATAAGAAAAAAATAATTTATAATTCGTTTTTTTTTTTTAAAGTGATGTTTGAAATGCTTTTAGTTATAAAAAAAAAAATGAGTATCTTGATTTTGTATAGTAATAAGTGAAATAATTATACTCCTTTTGGTAAAAGATACGAGGGATTTTAGATCTATTGATGATGGTTAAAATACAAGAATTTTTATAATTTTCAATAAGTATTTATTGTAGTTTTTTTAACCCATATTTCTAGGGTCAATACTAAAAGAGTATTCCTAAACTTTATCCATTGTGTCAATTAAACACTTAATATTTGAAAATAAGAGTTATGAAACAATTTCACTTTTCTGGTAAAATAAATTGAAGGAAAATTTATAAAAAATAAGTAACATTTGTTATGCCTTAATAAAATTTGAAAAATTAATTTTACCTGACATAAGAGGGGAGTTTGTCATCAAAATAGAGGGAAAAATATAATAAAAAACTCTCTTTCCAAGACCATTAAAACACCAAACTACCATCAAATTTCATCAGAAGAAAAAAAATAGCGTAAGTCTCTTTCTCTTATTTCTCCAAACCCTCAAAAACAATATTATAGAGAAAAAAGTTCCAATTTCTAAAATTTGTGAAATCGTCAAAAAGATATCCTGACAAGGGGTTAATAGAAAAAAGCTACTCTAAACTTTGTCAATTGCCAGAACATCTTTTTTATAGTTTCACAAGTTTTTTTAATTATATTTCCTCATTCCATTTTGATAATCAACTCCCTCCTATGGAAGGGTAAAATTAGTTTTCCAAATTTTATTAGGGTATCATAGGCATTACTTATTTCTAAAAAATTTCCATTCATTAATTTTACTAGAAAAACAAATTTGTCATTTTCAAATATTAGATATTTAATTTACATAATGACAAAGTTCATAGTACGTGGTTGTATTAACCCATATTTCTATTTATTTATTTTATTATACTATTTATCTATTCTCCAATTTATAAGTGCAAAAGTCTAAAACTCCTTACATTTATGATCGGAGGAAGTAATATGTATAAATTGTGACAAGTAAAAAGAATAGGAGTATTATAAAATTTCAAATATACTCCATCATTTAAAACACAAATTACTTTGGAATTAATACCAGAAACTTTGAAATTAATATACTTTTCTTAAATTAAAATATCTCAAATACTTTTTTTTTTTTTTTTTGGTAATGAAAACTCCCAATATTCTTGTCTCGAGAAACAGAGAGCTCGTGGGAAAGATTAAGACTGATTAGATTGATTTTAGAAGGACAATGAGGGTGTAGCGCAAAGCCATTCTAAAATTTTATCAAAAGAATTTTCAGTTATGATGGAAATATCGTATTCCAAATATTTCATTAATTAAGAGATTTTAAGTTTAAATTATTTTAGAAGCAGTATGTAACTTTCTGTTTCTGAAGTAATTAAGAAGTTTCTTGTCATTTGTGCAACTTGTAAAAGTTAAAAAATTATTTTATTTGGTTATAAATATAAAGAGTTTTAAATATTTGTATATTAAATAAGAAGTTTGAAAATAAAATAATTTTTTAATTACAATACTTGTAATTAAAAAATTATCTTCCAATATCAAATTTTTAACTAGTGAAAGTAAAATAAATTAATAAAAATATAAATAAATAAATGAAATAAATACTTATTGATAATTATAAAACATTTTATATTTTTTCCATTTTTAATGAAATTTAAAATCCCTTATAATATTTTTATGAAAAAAGATTAAAAATTTTTTTGCGAGACTTTAATTCTCGAGTGTGAGTGTGAGTGTGAGTATCGTGCTAACATTCCGTAGACCGAGTTGGAATTAAAACATAGCGATTTAATAGATTGAATTCCATACCGAAGTCCCGAAACTTGGGCAGAGAATAACTCAATCAAGGGGTATTCTAATGGTTGGTTAATATTGTTGGGATTATTTGCGGTAAAAATATTGGAGAAGAAAAGAAGAAGAAGACAATTTCCTGTCCTGACTTGTAAATTCAAAGGCATTATCTCCAATATCTGCACTATTGCATCTTTATCTCTAAATATTATGGAATACGTAATGGGCCTTTTTTTAGCTTCAGCCCACAACTAACTCCTCTCCCAATATATCTAATTGGAACCTTTCTCAATCATCTCTAAACCCTCTCTCTCTACAATTTCCACGACTCAAAATACTCTCTCTCTTCCTTCATCTTATCTCTATAATTTCATCATTCAAATTCATCTATTTCTTCTGATTTCTTCATCCATCTGCTGCTGGTTTTTTTCTGCATATTCCGATCGAGTTTCGTATTGATATTCAGATTATGTTAAACCTCTCATTATTTAGTTGAGGTTTTTTCTGAGATCTGTTTCTGCTTTCGAAGAAAATGGACGTCGAATATCATGAGGTGTATATTTTTTAATTTTTCTTCTTCTATTATGCCTTCCGATTACACGACTGCCGCCGTCGTAGCTTTTCGACGGAATTTTTTTGTATGTTTTTCTGATTGAAACGATTTTTCCGGCGACGATGTTGTTGTTATTAGGAGTATATTAGAAACTCGAGAGGAGTGCAGCTATTTACTTGCAGATGGTTACCGTTTTCGTCGCCGAAGGCACTTGTGTTTCTTTGCCATGGTCGGTTCTTCTTTGTTTCTCTCTCTCATCACGTTGAATATATTTTATTTTAAGCATTTTTAGTCACTAATGATTTTAATGTGGTTTCGCAGGTTACGGAATGGAATGCAGTGATTTCATGAAAGGTAATAAATATTCTGCCAAAATGAGCTGTTTCTTTCTTCTGTCTCCTCATATAGTTCAACTTCATTTGTGCAGAATCATCAATGCATGTACTCTCTTTGCTTTTTCTTTTTTCCCTATTTTTTGCTTTTTGAAAATATGGTTAGAAGATTCTTAATAGTAATTCCTTGGGTCGAAAATTTTAGGGATTTTTTATTAAAAATGATAACAAAATATAAAAATGTTTTATAACTTTTAATAGAAATTTGTTCTATTTTTATTCTATATTTATATTTATTTTCCTCTCACTATTTATCTCTTTTTTTATTTATGAAGAAAAAAAGATTGTAGTGAAAAAATTTATTTGTTTTTGAGACAAAAACCCCCTTATATTTATATTTATTATGCGAACAAGTATATTTCAAATCAGTTCTAATTAATCATCAATCCATTCAGAGAAAAGCTAAACCGCATGAAATGATTTTCATTAGGCGATAAATAAACTAAAGCCAGAGTTGGCAGTGGCGTCAGAGAAAATGGTAGGATATGGATGCTCTTAGTCTCTGAACAGTGTTTCAGCAATGAAAAAAATCTCTGAAGAGTCATCTATCATGCTTCCTTTTCTTTGGTACAACATGGAGCCATAAAGTTGGAAATTGCTGTTATAAATAGAAACATATAAATAGAAACATGAATCATAATTCTATTTCTATATAAAATACTACTTCCGTCTGGAATCAGAATTATAAAAAAGAAGAAAGTTTAATTTTAAAAATTTTGTATTGAAATTTAAAACTCTTGAAGGGCACTCTATCCTTTACTCAAAACCACTGTTTATAAATAAGTTAGGAATTTTCCTTAAGCTGAGAGATAGACCATTTCCTTTATTTATTTTCCCGTAGATCCTTAAATCTAAGATCGAAAAGAGAGAGTACAGAATTACTTTTAAGAAGTATATATTCTAAAATTACGATTTAAGATTTGAGATAAGTTATCTTGTGTTTTGTTCTCTTAATTAAATTTATACTTCCGATCATGTGCCTAATCTGCATTAACATGGTTCTTTAGTGGATTCGATATTTGAATTAGATAGGTACATGAACCTTTAAAATAAATTTTTATTTATAAATCGAGTGCAAAATTTTTATTTTTGTTATCTATAAAATTTGATTGGTTTTGACCTAAAAAAAATTGATGGGGGTTTTTCAGGCCGTGTTAGGATGGTATGGGAATATGTCATGGTTTCCACCAAGTAAAAAATAAATTAAAAAAAGAAGGAATATGGCATGGAATCCATGCCCATCTCCTAAAGTGTCAGTTCCAGTATGTCCTCATCAATTGCCTACATGTGACCACACTCCACCGCAAAACTATCCAAGCCCGCCCTCAATCATTTACTTATCTTCTCATTTTTAGCATTGGCCCCTTCGAGTTCATCGAACTGAGCACTTTTTTCTTTTAAAATGGAAATTTTATTCAATTTTTTTAGTCCCCAATTTACTCAAATATCATAGCTCCTCAAACAATTATTTGTATTAGTATCGGTTTGATTTGCTATATTGACAAGAGATTTTACCTATACTATTTAAATAAGATCGGAGTTTTATTCTAATATATATTAATATAGATTGATATAATTTTTTTTAAAATTCAATTGTTTCTTTTAAATTTTATAAAATTTAATTATTATAGATCTTTCTCCATTGTTTAATATTAGTAATTTTTAATATCAGTAATTTTATTATAAATATTTATTTTTAATTATTTTTAAAAAAATATAAGCAAGGAAAAATGAGATTTATATTTAAATATGTTTTTTTATAATTTATGCATATACGTGTCACGTCAGACGTTAGTGAGACAAAAGGGGAAAAATATTGCCTTAGTTGGCTTTTACTTTCAAAAGGTAAAAAAGAAATGTATTGTTTATGGAAGAAATCAAATAATAGGCACAAATATTGACCATTAAAAGGCAACCCTGTCTTCATGTCAAATGTTGAAAATTTTCGTTAAACTACTTTAAACAAATATCTCTTGGTGGAAAAACCCAACACGTTTTTTCTTGTAAAAAAAAAAATCTGATAGTCAATGCAAACAGATGCTGGCTTTTTCGAGCGACTTACGTAAATTAATAAGTTATTATCATCATCTTAAATGGTCAATAGTGTAAATAGTTAACTATAATAAATAGTAGCTTTAGATCTTAGACGTATGACAATGAAATATTTTGATAGTCTTCCTACAAATACATTAAGTAGGATTATAGGACCCATAAAATTTTTTGAGGAACATTATACTATCTAATTTAAATTGAAAATTTTATCGTGTAGAATCAATTTTTTCTTTTAAGTGAAAAAAATTAAATGTGAACTATTAGATTAATTTTAGACTTATTATATTTATTAATTGCTTATTTATTTTAATATTCATTTTAGTATATTTAGTACTATTTTCAATAAGAAATATTATTCATTTTAACCCAAATTGAAATCATTTTATAGATTTTAATGTACATTTATTATCTATTTTTCAATTTTACACTTTAATTTATTTATTATTTCCTTCCCTTCTCTCTTTATTTACATTATTTTTTTAGTTTTTAATTTGAGTATAAAGTACAAAAATACTTATATTCTTGACTGTAAATAGTACTTGTAAATACATAACTGTACGTGTCAATCATTCATAAAATATTTAATTTATTACTTGAATATATTGTGATAGCTTAGATTAGACTTTGATTAGTTCTTTGAGGGTGTTATTTTATATCTGTTTCACTAAGATTAGATTCTTCTTATTTTTTTGGGTCATGTAGTAAGAAATACTTGTGTACCTTTCTATGTCTGAAATTCGAAGAAGTTATTGGTATTGGCTGGTTGGTTAGGTTAGCCAACACGAAATATTTAGTCAACCACAATTTATTACAAGTGATTTTATTGTACGATAAAAATCAACTAGACATAAACGTCAAACCATATGGTTGATGATTAGCATTCATAGTCTAAATAATGATACATGTTAAGGGACATTTTAATTCATACTCAAATATAAGAGATTTTATTCTCAATAAAATTAACAAAAAATCAATTTTCTTTTTATAATTTTTATCAAGACATTATTGAATTTTTTTTGTCTTTACCTATTTTTATTTATTTATTTCACCTTTATTGTATATTTCATTCCTCATCTATTAATATTAAAAAATATATTTTATTTCAAAAATTATTTTATTTTTAAAATTCTTAGGCTTAGTTTGGTTCATAGTGTGGGAATGGGAAGGAGTGGGGAAAGTGGGAATGAGACTATTTACTTTTATTAGGGGAAGTATATTCATTTACATTAAAATTGTTTGGTAGAGATGGGAGGAAACTAAATTACATTTACTCCTGTTACATATGCGTTATACAAAACTAAGATTGTTATGTATATGACGTAAAAATTTAGTTTATGATAAATTTGTAATAAATTAATTTATAGGGAGATAAAATTGACTTTTTAACATTATTTATGTCTCAAAGCTATCCCTCTTCATTTGCATCTCTACAACTAATGTAAATAACACATTTATGTCAAAATTTACATCTCTTCCTACTTTCCTTCCTAATTTGAACACTTACTATATTTTTTAGTGGTAATAGTATAAAACAATCCTTCATATTTTAGATTTCAAATTTAATCTTATTAACCAATTAACGAAATAACAAAAAATGGATGTTCTAATTTAATGTTGTGTGACGTATAACACGGGAATTAATTTTTTTAGAAATTTGGATAAAAAATTACTGTATTCGATCGAAAATATAAGTTCTTTTATAAATATTGAAAACAGTAATTATATAGGTCATTTGAATTTCTTTATGAATGTTTAATGTTTTTCTTTGACTCTTGAATGGAAGGAAAAAAATGACAATTTGGGTATTTAAAATTAAAAAATATCTTAATTTGAAGACTATTAATTTGTATGTATAAGTTCGAAAAGACTTAAATTTTCAATCCAAAATAGTATAATTTTATACTACTAGTAATATTCATTATCCATAGTTACATACCACTGTATCACTTTTTTTTTTTTTTTTTGACTAAATACTATATCACCATATTTTTATTAATGAAAAATACGAAATAATTCATTCTTCATTATGAAAAGACGAGGTTTATTGATATAAAATAACTTTGTTTTCCGTTCAGGTGTTGGGTTAAAGTTAGGCAGCTATGGTTATGCAGTTTTCGGGATTGATTATGAAGGTCACGGGAGATCAATGGGTGCCCGTTGTTACATTAAAAGGTTCGACAATATCGTCAACGATTGCAGTGATTTCTTCAAATCCATTTCCGGTAAGCCACATATATTGTTCTTCCTTAACCATCTTAATTACTACCTCATTTTCATATCAATTACAAAAATGATTGAGTTGCCTAAATTACTTTTCACTGTAGTTAATAATACTAATTAATAGTTTTTACATAACTGTGTAAAAATTATTAAAAAAAAATAGTTTTTAATATAAGAATATAAAAATAAAGACATTGAAAACACAACAATTGTTAAGTTAAAGCACGTTTATACCCTTAATAAATAAAGAGAGATATCTAATTAAAATATAATGAATGAACAAAGAGATGTATATAAATGAAAAAAATGTAATAAATGTCAATTAAAGAGGGTGTAAAACTTCTAATACTATCTTTTACCATCTTCAATCCTTTTTATTTCTGATTGGAGGTATTACTTCCGATCAGAAATATAAGTCGTTCAGTTAAAATTGAACAGTTAAAATTATAAATCTTTATATTTTTCAATGTGTATTTGTTATATAGTTTTTTATTTTACAAAATTTTTAATTCATTTATTATTTCTGATTTATCTCTCCTTAGTTAAGGAGAGTAAAAGTAAATATATTATATAAAAAATTAAATTATTTTTTTAATCTTTAATTTGTGTCTAAAATTAAAATATATATATATATATCTTTAACCGGAGACACTAATATATACAGGTCAAAAATATGATTTCAATGAGCCGTAATAAACTATGATTTCAATGTTCATCCAAAAATATCCAGGTCAAAAAGAATACAGGAGGCTGAAAAGGTTTTTGTACGGGGAATCCATGGGAGGAGCCGTCGCCTTATTAATACACAAGAAAGACTCTGCGTTTTGGAACGGTGCCGTTCTGGTTGCCCCCATGTGTAAGGTAATTTCTCCGTTTATGACTGAAAATTGATTTAAACTCGATGCCTGTAAGTTGATGGGGATCGAGGAAATACAAAAGATATTTTTTTCCTCCCTTGCTTTCTTTTAAGTTTTTGAAGAATTCAAATGATTTTGAAAATATCGTCGAAAGGAATATCAATTTTAAGGTAAATTTTAAAACAAATTTTGTAGAGTAATTTCTGCCCAACTGGCTGATAGCACTTATTTTTAGTTTCTGGGGTAGTTGAAAATTTTCAGCTGAAATTTTTCAAAATTTATTGTGTTTTTTTATTTTTAAATTGATTATGAATAAACGAATATAAAATAATTTATTAATTTTTTTTATATTTTAATAGTGAAATTGAGAAATATTTAGTTTGAAATTCTTAAATTTTGTAAAAGGAAAAGAGAGTTGGAGAGATTTTTGTTTTAAATTTTTTAGGCAGGTTCTATCTAACCAATGGTTGGAAATAGTCAGATTTCTGAAAAGGTAAAACCTCATCCGGTGGTCATTAGTTTATTGACACGAGTGGAAGATGTCATTCCCAGATGGAAGATTGTTCCTACAAAAGACGTTATTGATTCTGCTTTTAAAGATCCAGTAAAACGCGAAGAGGTAAAAAATTAACTACATTTTCACTTCCCGCATTTCTTTTTAAATTCATAAATTATCATCACTCTGAAAGTTCCACCAGATTGAGCTAATTTCAAGAAGGGAAAATGGCTATATTATATACTCTCTCCATCATAAATGAATATAGGAGAATTTAAAATTTTGCATATAAATTAAGGATCTTGAATGAAGAAAGAGTTTGAGTCATTTAAGGCATGATTTAATACCACATGTCAGTTTAGTGCCACATTATATTCTTTTAATAGGTCTAAGATTCCTTATATGCCTTACCCTATTACCTGTTTGTGATATCTTTCTATTGGTTTTACCCTAAATTATTCTTGTGACGCTATAATTATTCCACTATCAGAATGCTTATGCTTGATGCTCATAATAGTATTTTAAAGGGTAAAATTAGACGTATATATATATAGCATGAGCATATAATTGAGTGATAGAATATTTATAGCGGCTCAAAGATAGTTAAAAGTAAAATTTAAATTTATTATATAGTTGGTAATAATGATAAGATATATTTAAGACTAGTTCTTTGTTATTTATGTTGTTCATTGAAAAGAAATACTTTTAAACAAATTATTTAAAAAGTTATTTTAATATTTTTAATTTTAATTGCATATATCAGAGGTAGTTTATTTATGTTGTTCATTGAGAAGAAATACTTTTAAACAAATTATTTAAAAAGTTATTTTAATATTTTTAATTTTAATTGCATATATAAGAGGTAGTTTAATTTCTAGAGTAACTTTTCAGAAATATATATTTTTTAAGATAAAATTTTTTAAAATTTATTTTAAGTTAAAGCATTTATCAAAAGTAATCAAAATCAGCTAAAGGACAACATTATTTTAAATAATGTAGGATAGGATTATAATCATATTTCTTCTCAAGAATCATTCACACTTTAAAATAATCTTCTGATGGATAAAAAATATTTTTTTTATCACTGAACTAGAGTATTCTCATCATTTTCGTATGCACTAATCATAATTTTTTTGGTTGTTTGGTAGATTCGAGGGAACAAATTGATCTACCAAGAGAAGCCCAGATTGAAAACAGCTCTAGAAATGCTGAGAACTAGCATGAACCTTGAAAACACTTTGCATGAGGTAAATTATAAGAAAATGATTATGTTAAAATATAAATATAAATATTAATAAAATGATTATGTCACACTAAATTATCTTTTCTTGTAAACATTATACTCTAAACATTTATTAAAATGAAAGTTTATTTTAATTATTTTTAAGCATTTATCATGTTGTTCAAAAAAAAAAATTTAAAAGAAAGTATGTGTAAATTTTTTATTTAATGTTCTATTAATTTATTAAAATGATAGATACTTTAAAATAAAAAAAATAAATATGAAAAAGGAGTGTTCATATTCGTATCATTGTTAGTAGAATCTTTTGGTACCATTTGTAGTGTTAAGGGAGTATGTTTTGTCTCAGGTTAGTTTACCGTTCTTCGTATTACACGGCGAAGCGGATACGGTAACGGATCCAGAAGTTAGCAAAGCTTTATACGAACAAGCCGGCAGTACAGACAAGACAATCAAACTCTACCAAGGAATGTGGCACGGTTTAACGTCAGGCGAACCGGATTCTAACGTTGAGATTGTATTTTCCGACATTATATCATGGCTAGACAAGCGAGCCGGAGTAGATCAAGCCCAGGCTACTACCACTACTATTCATCATGATCAGTATAACTTTACAGCCGCCGCCGACGTGCAACAGTCGGCTCCTCCAATTATTGAGAAGTTGGCCGCGGCGTCGGCGTCGGCGTCGTCGCCGAAGAAGTTAGAATCACAGACGGCGTCGTTTAAGAAGAGATCTCAGGGAAATTATTTTTGTGGATTGAAAGGACGTCGGATGCACCATCATTCGTCTATGTAAGTTGTTGTTGGGAAGGAAGCATGGTTGAATTTCTGTACTGTTTTTTGGGGACAATTAATATATTAACAATACTACTACCTCTACCTTATCAAACTGTAAATGAATTATGGGGGGTTCTTTACCCATTTGCTTAAATTTTTAGTTTCAAAAGTTACTTTTTGTTTTGGATGCCAAATTTCTTTTTTTTTTTTTTTTTTTTGGGGGGGGGTTAAAAAAGCAAAATCTCTTGTGTTTGAAGTTTTTACTTGGTTTTCTAAGAATATAATAGGAATTCAAAGTAATAAACACTAAAATGTCAATATATAAGTTTTATGAATTGGGCTTTTAATAACAAACAAGAGGAATTCCAATCCCACACCCACTGGACTGTTGATGCACAAGTACAGGACTTTGAACGGTTTTTTCTCTTCAAACATTTTGAATTTCCCGTTGAAAAACATTTTAATTTTAATGGTCTTAAAACTAATATAATTAAAATTTTGGTAATATTTAATAATTGATCGGATTTTACGTTCCTTCTATTCTCTTCTCATATTATTTCTTATTGTAGAATTCAAAAGAAAATTAACTAAATTATCATTTTAAAATTTTTAAATAATTATTTAATTTTACAATTATTCAACTTAATAATTATAATTTATAAGCTAAATACTCCTTGCCCGATATTAATAAATTACCCTTATTTTTTCCTAATTTTACATTTGACATTCACATATATATACTAAATTAAACATCCTCTTTAATAAGATTATTTTCATTTTTCCTCTTGAAATTTGCCAATTTATAATTTCAGTTCTCTATTCTTACAAATTTTATTGTATTGTTTATCACGGACACAATAAGAGCGCATTATGTTTAGTGCGCTAAAGCGCTGGGTTTACTCTTAATGCGTTAGAGCCATTTCTCGACATCCTTCAAATTCATACGGGGGTTTTTCCGGAGCTTAGGGCATAAACCCCCCGAACAAAGTCGAAAAACCCAAAACCTCATCGGTAAGCTTCAACTGTATTTATTCAGATCCTTCGATTTTATACTTCTTTGCTGAGATTCCTTCGATTTTTTCAATAGTTTCCGAGCCCTAATTTCTTATTTGCATAATTTCCAGGTACTCTGATATTTTTTTTTCGGCTTTTCGAGTTACCATGAGGTTAGTCCCTTGCTTTCATCTCTCTTTTACACTCTTTCTTTTGTTTCTAATTTTAATTTTTAATTTCTGTTACAGTCGGCCAATGGAGGAGGATGCCCCTGTAAGTCAGATGGATCTCTCTTATACTATTTCAGTGAATTTTTCTAATATTATTGTTTAATAACATGCTTAATGGTCGGATGCTATATCTAAATCAATTATTATAGCATATAGCATTATCTTTGAAGCATTCATATGTTTGTGTAATTTGCCCAAGAGAAGCAGCTCCTGAAAGTTGCTGTTACAATTTTCTGTGTATTCTAGCAAAATATTTATTATATAAATGAGAAAGTGAGCATCCTAAATAAATATTGGGTTGCAATTAAGTCCTTGGAACTGTGATATGAGCTGCCACAAAGATCACATATGTTGACAAGTCAGGTAACGTCTTCGGGTTTTCTACTTTTATTATCCCATTCATTTATATAGCAGTTGTTACTTTCTCTTTCTGTTCTCCTGTATTCATATGGTTGATCACTACTGAATGACTCGGTCCCTGCTTAAGTTGGGACATTTGTTTTAAATTATGTTAGCGAGCTTATTGGCTCATGACCTTTCAGTAGTGTTTTTCTATGATTAGACCTCTTGTGCGGAAATAGGCATGCAGTCTAGAAATAATGATTTACTTGGAAAGGTGAAACATGCATTTCTTTTACGGGATGTTTACATTTAATTCTGATTTCAAATTTTTATTTACTTTGGTTGAAATGCTGGTATATTGTAGTCTCTTCCCTTATTATTATGTGATTACTTTGATTAGTTCTGTTGAAATGTGCTTATAATCCTTTCTTAACATTCGTCACAGGGGAAAAATGAGGAGGAGGAGTTCAACACAGGCCCTCTTTCTATTCTGATGTTGAGTGTAAAAAATAATACACAGGTACTAATTTACCAATAGGCATAATTCTTGGACGAGAATTGGCTGATGAAGGAGCTATAAATCTTCTGTTGACCTCTTTCATCATCCATTTCTCTGTTTTGTATATTCTGCTTAAAGACCTCTTGTCACCAAAAGGGAAAGCTTTGAGAGTTTGGGTTCTTATAGCCAATGTCTTGGATTTTCTTTTATCATTGCATTTGAGTTATTGTTATGAACAGTAAGTTTCTTGTTGCAACAGGTACTAATCAATTGCAGGAATAATAGAAAACTTCTGGGCCGTGTGAGGGCTTTTGATCGGCACTGCAACATGGTGTTGGAAAATGTTAGAGAGATGTGGACCGAGGTCAGTCAGTTATTTTTTCATGAACTATGATTCTGTGAGGTACTTCCATCTAGTTTCCTTACATTTACTCTTCTATTATAATCTTGTTCAGGTGCCCAAGACTGGGAAAGGAAAGAAGAAAGCTCTTCCTGTCAATAAAGACAGGTTCATCAGCAAGATGTTTCTTCGAGGGGATTCTGTGATTATTGTCCTCAGGAACCCCAAATGACAGGTATTCCTCTTTGACCCTTCATCTGTTCTACCCTCCATAATTTATATGTCTGCTCCGGGTGAAATATCTTCAGCTTTGCTTGACTAGTTAATATGAAAGAAACATAGACCACTAGCAATCACGATGATCCCTTTATTTCGTTTGTCCTATTATTTGCTGGTTAATTGTAGTTTACTTTTTCCTAAGACACTTCTACTGGCTATTAGTAAACTCTTATGAGATCATGCCAGTGATTCATGCATTATGCATTTGCGATAGTTATCCAGAGATCTCTCTTGTAGGTTCCTGAGTGGAGACAATGACCATGGCCTAGAGTGTTACTACCTATGCATGCTGCCTGATATGTGGTGGTTATTTCTTGATTCATCTTTCTGCTCAATTCCCTTTACCTGTCACTTCTGCATTAACAGACTAAAGCTCTTAAGCAAACGGATTACCTATCTCCTTTCCCAGTAAGATATTGGTTCAACTGCATAGCAAAGATTTGTAATCGGGCCATGATCTTCCCTGCAGGTTAAGAGCTGGTTTACTGAACTCATTTTGGGGCTTCTCTTTAACCGTACATGGGTATGGGTTTTCTTTTTTACTTATTTTTTTGAGTATATAACCTCCCTTATTTTAGATGAGACACATTTATTTTTTATCTTTTCCCATAGGAAAGGCCTTGAGGGCTTCGCTACTAGATAGATGTCATTATAAAGTCATGTGGAGAGAAGTAGCTGAAAATAGAAATACAGATGTGTTTTAAAAATTTTGGGGATCATAGTCATGACGTTATTATGAGTTGAGGGAATGTGCTCTTGGAAGATAAGGTTAAGCAGTGGTCTGCATTTGAAGAACTAACTTATTCTAATGTTGGTTTCTCCTTTTTTCATTCTTTCTTTCTTTTTTTTTTTTCCAACCATGACAAGTTACAATGCCGCCTTAATTTATTCTCCATTCACTTGATTTAGCTGTTGTTTTGGTTTTGCAGTGCTGAAATCTGGGGAGTTCATAACTCCATCCAGTAGTTGACATGGAAAATCCCATGATCCATGATCCTCCCCACGGCAAGTCCTTCATAGCTATCTACTTGGTTTATGATATGTATCACTTTAAATTTTATGTTTGGACCTAGCTTAGCTTAATGGTTGGAAGAGATAATGTACAACCAGGACATGTTAAGGCACCTTCTTTTACTGGCAAAAGTTTTACTTGGTTAGAGAGGATATTGCACACTATTTCAACCTTCCTTACCTGTGTTTTTTGGGTACCCCGGGGAGTTGGGGGGGGGGGGGGGTGGGTTTGGTTTATGGCATCGAAACTTTCTGTTAAGTCTTGAATATTTATTAGTTCAGAATAGTTAATATTGGTGGTCCCAATAGTTGTTTGTTTCCAACCAACAGGGAGCAGTTTGCCAGCAGCAGATAAGAGTTTTGTCTCCTTACATATGACCATATAGTATTTCCCTTTAATTATTTGGAAGCTTAGGTAGTGAGCGGTGTCATGTGATATTTTAAATGTTTTTCGTCCACTCTGGACATCTTTGCCTCTGTCAGTTCCTCGTGAATCAAGTGTTTGCCTGCCTCATCTCTGCACATCTATTTACTCACATTTGAAGAAATTTAGACTGGACACTCCTTCCCAACATGGATGTTTACAGTGTCAGTAAGTACAATATTTATCTTCAGAATTTTTTTTTTGGGGAATCTTTAGAAAAACTTTGGAACATATGGTTTAAAATATGGATAAAGATTAGATCAGTTTGCTTGAGATGCGGTTAGCGTAGAGAGGGAAGAGGATTGAAAGTGGGACCTTTAATGTATGGATGTTAGGGAAGTAATCCATTTTAAGATACATCCCATTTTCATTTACTTCCTTTCATTTCCTTTTTACATTTAGATCCACATCTTCTTTTATACCTCTCAACCAAACAAGATATGAAAGAGAGTGGAGAGGGTGACAATCCCATCATCATGCTCGAGTCTTGTCACACCATGAGGTGTCTAAGTTAGGCATAATTATCTTTTAAGTATATTAATAAACAGATGAATATAAAGTAATTAGGTTTTTTTTAGTAACAGCCAGGGAAAAGTCAAGTTTAGAAAGAGACATCTATGATGTACATATGATGTTATAAAACAGCTATAGGAATTTGCCAAAAGTTCAGAAAGAGACATTTATGGTGAACATAAAGAAGTATAGAAATTGCGAATTCATGGGGGGAAAAAAGAGTTATTAATATAATAATTGCTATGCTTATAGTCTACAAAAGGATTAACAATAGCATAGCCGGGCAGTGACCAAAAAAAAAAGACAAAAATTTCAGGAAGAAAGGCTTTATATATGATGATGATGATGATATAATAATAATAATAGTAGAAAGAAGAAACTAAAAAGAAAGGCTGCGATATTGCACTACTGGGTTCTAAAGACTGCAGAGAGAGTTGGTTACGAAGAAAGAAAAATATTAACGTAGGCGGGAGCGGGGGTTAAACGGTAGAGGTGGAGGTGGTGGAACCTCCGTCTTCTTTGTGATCGCCAAAAATGCGTTGTCTGAAATCAGTAACCATCATAGGAAGACCCTTCCGAAGAGGAACTTTAGGTTCCCAGCCAAGCAAATCTTTGGCCTTATTGATATCTGGTTTTCTCTTATGGGGATCATCTTCTGTGTTTGGCCTGAAAACTATCTTTGCATTTGGATCTATTGTTTCTTGGACCACCTACATACATACATACATACGCAGCAGCAGGCTCAACAAGTCAAACTAAAAGCTAGAACCAAAACTATACATATACCTAAATAAATAACAATACCTGAGCAAGTTCGAGCATGGTGAATTCACCAGGATTTCCAAGATTGAAAGGTCCAACGTGTTCTCCTTCCATCAACCGCATTAGCCCCTCAACCAAATCTGAAACGTATTGGAAACTTCTTGTTTGTTTGCCATCCCCATACACAGTCATTGGCTCTTTCCTTAAGGCCTGCAGCAAACAACAAGATTACTCAATAAACAACAACTACACTGCATTCTTCCATTTTAAGCCCACCACCAAGAAAACACCCCAGAGAGAGAGAGAGAGAGAGAGTTATCATTTACATACCTGTGCTACAAAATTGCTAACAACACGTCCATCATCAATGCACATTCGTGGGCCATATGTGTTAAATATCCTAGCTATCCTCACCTGTTCATTCATTTCATCTACTTTATTCAACAAACAAAAACAAAACCCATGTATTCTTTTAACAAGAAAAGTATTTAATTGGTTTTTAGTAATAGTAGTTGCAAGCCATTTGAATATATATATAGTACTATCTCCCTTCTCTTTACTTATCAAATTATGAACATTTTACTCTTTAACTATTATGGAATCTCACTAACCTTTAAACAGGTAGATTCTAAGAGTTAAGGCATAGATGACCCTCTATAAATAATTCAAGAATAAAATGTATTTTAATAAAATTTTTCTATATAACTAGTTAAATATAAATAATTTGAAAATATTTTTTAACTATTTTCTTATTTTTGTTTAAAAAAAAACTATTTTATGTATTTTATTACCAAAAAAAAGCAGTGGTACCTCAACACCAGCACCCCTGTGGTAGTCCATGGTCAAGGTTTCAGCTGTACGCTTTCCCTCATCGTAGCAACTTCGGACACCTGTCATTTTCTAATAAGTCAGATCTCGTTTTTTAATAAGAGTATTTTTTTTATGGTGCCTGCCAACTACTAGGCACGAACTCAAATTAAAAAAGTAAAAAAAAAAATATCAGGTCAAATAACCCCACACCAAATACTCACCAAACTTTATGTAGCACAAAATATAAGAAGACGTGTTTATTACAGAATAATAATAATGCAATCTTTTTTACTCTAACAAACACTTTTTAGTAAGAATGTGTTTAGATAAAGTCTAATTTTAGCAACACTTTTTTTTTTTTTTAAATTATATCAATTTTAAATTATAACTAAGAAAAGACATAACATTAAGGTGAAAAATTATAAATTACAAATAATTTAGATAATTTTTTCTACCTCGCACCTCTTAATACAAATAATTTATACTTATTATTATTTTTATTTGCTATATTCACGAATTTATATATATATATTTTATCTGTCATATTGTTATGCTTTCTCATAAACAAAAATTATATTTTTATTACGTCTTCTAATATCAAACATTATATTTAGAAGACATTTTATTCATATAAAAATGTTGAAAATCACGTATTACATATGTTTCAAAATATATTCAAATCTACACAAAAGAAAAGAAAAGTTTTAAGATTTTATATTTTCCTCAAAACTAATGTATAGAAAAATATAAAGTAAATTTTTATAAATTGAAGAAAAATCTCAAAATCTCAAGGTTAAAATGTGGACCCGCAAACCACGGATTGATTGTTGACCATATACACTTTTGGACGGACCAGATCTAGGTCTCTAGCGTCGATACACGTGGTCGGACACCTGGACCGCCCGCCAAACTATTCGTAGATACTAAACGAAACCGCACAAAACTTCTCACTCAACGCCACCAAAATCCCATATTAGTCATATCCCACTTTTCTACAGCCCAGAAAACCGTCCGCCTTGTCCGGCGGAGACGGAGCCGGCAAAGACGACAAAAAATTCAAGGAAACATTCTAATATTCTAAAAAATAAATAAATCCTCTCCTGTTCTAAATACAAAAGTTAAGAAAACAATTAAAATTGTCTGTATTTGAAATAGTATGAACTAAACAATTGATGAAATTATCTACATTTAAAAAAGATAATGAACTAAGTTATCTTTTCACAGTTATTAATAATTCTGATAAAAAAATATTATTTAATACTCTTTTAATAATTATTGATTTTTTATTTTTATTATTAATCATATTATGATCCTGATATTATTAAATTTAAATAAGAACTCTTTTATGTTTTTTTTGTTGTATAGATTAGAATAATGTTTTTTAATTTTTTTTTGCTAGAAGAATTATATAATATTTAAATTTGTTATTAATAGGAAAAAAATACGAAAAAATCCATTACATATTGTATGATTTTTGTAATGTGAGGCGTAAATAAAAATACAAAAAATATAAAATGTAACGAATAAAAAATAAAAATATATTTAAGTAAGAGGTAATATAAAAGAAAAGGATTAAGACATAAAAGAAAAAGAGTAAAACAAGACGTACCGATGGGATTCACATTTCCCCAGTAAGTTTCAACTTGTGGATGTTGTAAAGGATCACCGTACACCTCACTGGTGCTCGTTAGCAAGAACCGGGCACCGACTCTTTTAGCCAACCCAAGCATATTCAAAGTGCCCACCACATTAGTCTTGTGAATTCATCCAAATAATTAATTAAGGAAAAAATTCAATTAATTCATTAGTAGTAATAAATTCAAATCCCGAATGAAAAAGTTTAGCAATTAATTTTTTTTATAAAAAATGTAAAATAAAAAAAGGATATTATTGTCTTGACAGGATTGTGCTTGTAATGAACAGGAGAAGCGGGACAAGCTAGATGGTAGATCTGGTCGACTTCGAGAAGAAGAGGCTCAACGACGTCGTGTCTGATCAGTTCAAATCTAGGGTTACCAAAATGGTGCATGACGTTTTCTTTCCTTCCGGTGAAGAAATTATCAACGACGATCACACTATCTCCTCTTTGAATCAATCGATCAACTAAATGGCTGCCGACGAATCCGGCCCCACCGGTGACCACAATCCTTAATCCCTTCCTTTTTAGACCTAATGGAATTTTCCCGCCCGAACTAAAGCTTCCGATTCCGCCTCGATTTTGCTGGAAGCTAAATCGATGAGCACCACCAGATTCAGTTGGCAAAAACGATTCGGAAGAAGAGATGGCGTTGTAGATGTGCTTGTGGTTGTGTCCGTTACCGTTATTGTAATCGACGGCGGGATAGGGCGAACGAGACGAAGGAAGAACGGCGAAGAAGAGCGTGGCAATCGCAATGCCAACAAATACGAAAATCAATCGCTGTTCTCGGAGTAAATAACGAATCGGCCGAATCACAGTCAACCATGGCTTCATCGGCTTCGGCGAGTACTCATCTGTAACCGGCTGGGACTCGTGTCCCCTATAGATCAACTCCGAACCCATTCTCCCTAACCTCTTTCTCTCTCTCTAAAATTCTCTTTCTAGAACTGTTAATTAAAACTATCAGTACTAATTTAAATCTAAGCTAAAATCGCAGAGAGAAGAAGATCTACAGTGTTAAAAAAGGGAGCTGATGTGTGAGAAATGGGGATTTCTAAGGGGTACGAGAAAAGGTATATATGGTGGAGAAGAGGCAGGCCGGTGGGGAGGGAGAGAAAATACCGCCGGGAAAAGTTGCAGTCCCACTCTCCGGCGCTTGTGGTAAGATGAGTCGATGGCCAGTTTATATATGTCCATGGGTTATAGGTCGTATTACGGAATTACCCTTTGATTGTCCTAATTACCTTTTTTCTTTTTTTTTTTTTTTAATAGAGAGGATTGTCCTAATTACCTAACCATCTAACTTTATTAATGGTGCCATAACGATACTTAATTTTTATTCAAAAATGATGTACTTAAATTTTATAATAACATTTCTTCTTCAAAAAAATATTATAATACAAAAATAAATACTACTCATTAATAATTTCTTAAAAAGATCGTTCAAGTGGTAATAGTAATATTCAAGTTTTTCAATTAAACTCATTAATGTTTTTGAACCAAATTTCATTAGTTTAAAAAATAAATTTTAAACTTCAATTTTATTTTAGAGAAGAGTTAAATTACGACGGAATACGTAGTTAAAATTGTTGGAGTTCTCATATTTTTATGAATCGTCTCAAATTTAAATTTTAAAAATACTTTTGTGTTATAAAAATGAGTTTTGTCACTTCTTTTTATCATTTAGACCGAATCGAAATTAGTTTGTATAGCCAGCTTATTGAAAATATTTCATGATGAAAAAACAAAAGTTCAATTGGGACAATTTGTATAACTTAAATGGGCATTTCTAAGTAGGGGGAAGAGGAAACAATTGAAATAAGTGTAGAATAGGTTTGGCAAATCTAAAATGAAATAAATGTGACATGACATGTAAAAAATCTTTATTTTCTTCAATTGCATAGATCACGAGAAATGTTTGGAAAATTGCGTGAGAAATGTTTAATTAACATTTTTGTGTATATTTTGTTAAAAAGGTGTTTCAATTTTCATTATATAGTAGTAAGATAATAGAAATACTTATGTCCAATTAATAGAAAATATGCCTTTTGGAAATTCTAACATTCTTTGTAAAAGTTTTGGACATTTCCAACGTTACTTATATCAATCCAACTCAAATTTCTTTAATATGTGGGTTTTTTCCTCTTTTTCCTTCAAACTAAAATTGCAATATCTCTTTTTTCTCCCATTGAAATTGAACTCATCGCACTTTGTTTAAATAGTTGGAAAAAATGTTCTTATAAAATAATTTTTTTTTAAAAAGTTAACAGAACATTTTAATTCTAAATTATATTAATAAGTAGGAGTAGTTTTAAAAATCATCTCCACACTATTTTTCAAAAATAATTTCTCTCTATCTTTTTTATATTAAAATGATATAGTTTATAACTTCAAATAAACTAAAAGTCGTTAATTTTAATTTCAAGCAATTGAAAACAGATTATGAGTCATTCTACATTGAAACATCTTTAACCTATTTTAATTTCTCTATACTCTTCTTACAATATTATTTTAATTTCTATTTACAAACGCATTAATCTTTTACAAAAGTTAAATATCAAAATCGATTACGCTCATAGAAAAAAATGATTACACTCAAATATAATTTTAAAAAAAACGTTGATGGAGAAAAATATAATTCATACCTGGTAGGAAGTATTTTCACCATTGAATTTCCACACGCTTAAACAAAATTATACACGAGTTTCTATTATTGTATTGGTTAATATCATACTACTATTTGCCTATTATATATGGTTGATTTTACATTTCAAAAACTCTCCATATATTAAAAAAACATGCAAAAAAAAATATCTTTACTACAATATTAATATGGTTAACTATTTATTTAAAAAGGATAAATATGTTGAATATTTATCACAAAAAACTCATGTATCTAATTATTCAACCAAATTACTAACTATGAGCATGATTTTTTAGCGGGAAAGTACCAATACCAATATTTTCCGTTAATTTCAGGCAATTAGACACTTTACATTCTCTCCGCTTCAATCTATATTTGTTAAATAAAAATAAATTTTCTATTTTAAAATATAGATCGTTTAAATAAGTAAATAAATAAAGTTCGCATATATTTCTATTTAGAGATATCATTAAGAAAAAAATAATAATTTGAGGTGTTAAAGGATTGAAGTGCCATGGACGTCACGTAAGAAAATTATCCCATATGGTTTCAAATTATAGCGTTTGACAAATTGGGCGCATCTGTTTGGTTAGAGCTTTCACTAATATTCATTTAACTATTGATATGTCTCATATGTAAAATACATATTCTTTTTTAGATATAAAATTGTTATAATACTTGTGGATATTACTTGAACAACAAATTAAATAGGATGAAAATTTTATTAAAAAGAAGAAAATTCGACTTTATATAACCACCAATACCATAGTTTAAGTAGAACAGATGCATACTTTTATATTAGAGAGTAATCGAATCTAATTAAACAAAAATGTTTCAATAGTCGTAGATTTGATTCTTTACATGCAAAAGGAACACTGATTGTCTTGATATTTTAAGTAGGACTATGATGATCGAGTTGGATTAAATTTTGGCAAACAAAACATTTTATAACGGCGAGACAGTTTTTTAGTTGAGATTGCTATTTAGTAGTATCATATTTGATATTCAAGTTAAGAAATTTCGACGAACTTTGATGAACGACACATTTTTTGACTCATTTTTTAACTGTGAAATTGATTCTAATTGAAATCGTTATTTAATTCTACTACCTCTTTATATTTTTTAAAATAAAAAATTATATTAAAATATCTCAATTTTTGACACTCGAATAAAGTTTAATTAGGAGGGCCTTTCCTACTCAATGCTACTAGAGGTCTAACCTAAGGAACACAACAAATTCATAAATAATTAAACAAGTGAATAATATAAAAATGAAGTGAAAAGTATAATCTGGTGGAAACCTTTAAGTGATTTAAACGCTTATTTTCATCAAAGTCAACATGTTATGTTAGTTGCTAGTGCCTACTACCTCCACCTATAAAAAACTTTTTTCTCTTTTGTTTTTCTTTTAAAGAAAGGGACCTACCCCTTTATAAATACAATCTTTAACTCCAAAAGGAACCCCTCAACTTAGGAGTTTAATTAAATAATGTTTTCAACTTTATTCCTTATACAAATAATCCCCTAACCTTCTATTATTACTATTGAATCATTTATAAAAACTAAAGTTTAATTTTTAAAATAACTTTTAGTGAAGAAAACACTTTAGGAATATAAATTTAAATTATCAATTAAGGTCATAATTATTTAAGAAAATTGAATAATTATATTTTTCATTAACAAACCTTTAATTTTGGAGGTAACTTCCTAAAGTTTTTAAAAATTATTCAAAAATTATACTCTTATTTTAATTATTTTTTAATATAGGAGAAAAGTTAAGAGATTATTTGTCTAAAAAAGAAGTTCATGATATTAATTGATCAAACGTTCTAACTTTGAGAGTTTTTTTTTTTTTTTTGTATTCAACCCTAAATATAATACTACTATTTAGTAACTTGATATGTGAGAGTCGTCAATTAATCTAAGAGGAATAAAAAAATATAAGGTCCCAAACAACAACATATATAAGACTGCATGTGGCATTTAATTGTTGTTTGAGTGACTCAAACTCTATATAATATTAATAACGAATATTTTGAGAAAAAATCAATTATTTTTAATGAAAAATAAATTAATATTTCAAAACCCCAATTTAAACAGTTATAAATTATTACAATTAGAAAAGGAAAAATTAGTCAATGCTTTGTGTATTAAGAGAGTGGTGAATGAAATATGAGTTAAATAATTGAGTACTAATGTATAATTTAAAAAAAAAACAAACATTACACATGACAGAAGTTTGGTGACTACAACTTAAAAAGTAGTAATTAATTGTAGTATTAAAAAAAGGGTGGAAAAACAAATAAATAAATAAATAAATAAATAATTAAAGGAAGAAGAAAGAAAAGGAGTGGGGGAGGTGGTGGCTGGTGGAACAAGTTATGGCACGTCCCGAAGAGAGGAGACGAGGCGGAGTGGTGAGGCGAACCGGAGGATGACGATTAAGAAAAGTGATTCAAATTATTTGTATATTAATTTTTATATTATTTTTTAATTTAATAAAATTTATTGTAAAAGTAAATTTTAGAAGATATTATAAAAAAAATTGATATAGAAAGTGATGCATAGCTGCAGCTGCGTAAGTTGGTGGAAGAAAAGCTCCTGACGGTCACATGGGACTTCATTTCATTTCCATTCAACCACGAGAATTTTAGTTGCCTTTCCCACTCTCATATGTTACTTCCTCGTTGCTTCTTCATTTTTTTCATGCTACATCATATGATTTGTTATTGTCAAAAAAAAAAAGAAAATAGCCGATGATTTGTGATTGGCGCAGTTCTTCTTGACAGATTAATTTGAGTTATACTTTTTGTGTTAATACATGAGTGATAGAATGTGAATTAAATCTAAAATTTATCATTTAAGAAGAATAAAATGTGAATTGAATTTAAGATTTACCTTTTGGTAAGAAGTACTTTTAATTAATTGAGTTATTTTTGTATTTCTTTGAACAATAATTTTTTTTTTCTTTTTTTGAAAGCAACTATAACTTGTATATTAGATAGTAACTTTGAGCAAAAATATTTGATGAATTTTTCTTCTTTTATATACATATAAAAGGGATAATATGTGATTTAAACTTATAATTTTTAAGTATGATTATTGAATAGGAGTTTAGCTAGAAAAATTATGTACTTTTTTAGAGTTCGTGAAACATAAATATTTAAGAGAAAGAAATTTAAATCTAGAGCAAATAAATAATTATTAAAAGAAATTAAAAATACAGACATATATCAAATGCATTCTTAATCTCGTAAATAGTATATTTTCCGATGAAATATTACTTTTGTTTCAATATTATATGTAGTTTAGGACCATGCATAAAAATTAAAAAAATGTGTCTTATAAGAATATCCAAAATTAAGGAAATAACTAAGTAAATTGTCGAGATTTAAAAGGAATTAGAATAAGTTATCCTTTAATTATTATTAAAAATTTTAATGTAAAATTTTGGATAATTATTTAATTTTAATAAAATATAAATAAAAAATATTATTTTATATTTCTTTAATTTACTAAACTAAATATTTTAAAAGTAAAACTATATATAAATTACAGGATAAAATATAATTAGGGGCAGAATTGGAATTGTGAAGAGAGGGAGAGAAATGTCGAGGAGAGGGCCCCACCATATAGACACAGAACTCAGAAAAGGATTGATCTAACGGCAATGGGTTAGTTTGCACGTCGCGATGGATTCGATTTCAAGCAAGGTTTCCTCTTTGCCTTACACGTGGACGTCAATGATTTCCCACGTTTCCACACAGTTTGGGAACCACCGCTCCAGATTCCATTCCATTTCCCTGCACGACCTTTTCAAATTTACTTTTTTCTTTTTTTTTTTGATAACTGCTATTCAAAAGATATCAACTCGACTAATTTGACAGTGACTAAAAGGAGGTTCGAATCTAACCTAATATTTCATATAACATTTTTTAATTTAACATATTTTATTAAGTAAATTAAAAAATAAAATAAATTATAAAATAAATATGATCTTTAATAATTAACAAATATAAGATTTTTAAATAACAATATAAAATGAAAGTATTTAAATGAAAAGTTATGCTATCAAATCGTTTCTTATTAAATTTTCTTTTTACCATCTGCTCTTCAAAGTCTTTTTTAATTTTGATCCAAATTTTCTTTTTCATTTTTCTCGGGTCAGAAACAAAAAGAAAAACAAAAGTTTCCTTTGAAATCTTGATTAGTAGAACTTTTGATTAGTAGAGACAAAACATAAAGGAAAAACCATTTTAAAGAAAAACATGATCCTACTTTTTGTAGAGTTGATATTTCTAGTTATGCATATGATACTTTAGAACAAGTTATATCAGTTGAGAAAGAATGATCTGGTGAGCTTTGTAAATTGTATTTCCAAATAATACTAATTCATTGTAATTCATTCATTATTTGATATTATCTCTAGTCGAAAATATAAGTCATTTTAAGGTTATTGACGATGATTAATAATATAAGTTATTTTTACATTTTCAATGGACATTTATTACGTTTTTCCATCTCTATTCATATTTTTATTCATTTATTCACCCTCTATTCTCTATATCTCTTCTTCTTTAATAGGGGCATAAAGGGTACTTTAATTCAAAAGTTATCTTGTTTTCAATATTCTTAATACTTGTGCACAAATCCAAAATGACTTATATTTTTTATTCGAGGTAGTGTTAATAAAATACCACGGATTCCATTGAACCAAAAAAAATTATTACTTCCGATCATAAATATAAGGAGTTTTAGACTTGTGTACAAGAATTAAATGCACTGAAACTAGACAATTGTTAATAACATTTATATCCTTAGTAAATAGGGAAAGAGATAGATAATAAGAATGTAATAAATCAACAAAGAGATGATATAGACTATATAGATGGAAAAAATATAACAAATGCCTATTAAAACGTATAAAACACTTATAATTTTTACCATCTTCAACCCCTCTAAAACTCTTTATATTTCTGACCTGAGATAGTAAAAGATACTTTTTCCATTTTTTTACTTGTGAATTTTTATATTTTTTATTTATCACATTGTGGTTCTAAGACAATAATCAATGAATTTTTTCCTATTATACTCTCCTATCAATAACAAGTTCCAATATTTTTTTACTTTTCTAATATGGAAACTAGTAGAAATAATAATGAGAGAAAATTTTGAAGAGCATCATAGTCTACACAAGAAAAAATTATTTAAAATTTTATATTTTCTTAAACAGTATAATGTTCAAAATTTGATTAATAAAAAAACGAAAGGAGTAATATATTAGACGATCTTGATTCTTGAATGACGTATTTCTTCTTATTCAAAATTCAGTAAGTAGTGAGTGATTAGTTATTAATAATTTCTCTAGTGCTATCAAATATTTTATGGAACAACAATTAGATGATAGTTTAATAACGAGTCTTCTCTTTCTTAAATATATATATATATATATATATACAAGCGCAATATTCAGATCTAATATTCATTAAAAAAAAAAAAAAATCAACATAAAAGAGAAAAGAAGATGTGAAGGGCGACAATTAAAAGTAGTCTAAAGCCATGAGTCGTAAGTGATTGCTGACCTTTTCTAAATTCTACAAATTTCTCAGTGAAAATGACTTCAAATGAATCTCACCTCCCTTTTTTGTTTTGTTATTCAATGCTAGCTAAACAATTTGTGCGGGAATAAATTCTTATTTAAAAGTAAAAAATATTATTTTAAACTAAAAATTAAAAATTTTAAACAAAAACTTGTAAAATATAAAATTATAAAAATAAAATGTAAAATAACTATTTTTCAAAAGAATATTAAACTGAAATTGTTCCGTAAATAATTCTCGGACATTAATGTTGACAAAGAAATCAGACTTCAAATATTGTTGTCAGATCCTTATTCCCTGCATCCAGAAACAAAAAAATAATAAAAGAAAATATCTATAATTTTCCTGAAGAATACTTTAGATTTGATCATGTTAAATCTAATATAAACAATACAATTTATTATAATATTAATTAGAACATTAGATATTTAGAAAAAAAATAAATAAATTGGAACATTAGTTAAACTTATTGCATGAAGTAATTAATCGCAAACCTCTCAAACAATGAATAAATAAAATTGTACGTATATATATCTTGTAATAAGCTTTTAAAAGTATACATATATCCCTCTCCTTATTAGTGATAAGAACAAATAATGCATAACTTATATAGTAGATTTTCTATTTTAAAAGTAGAAATTTTGAATGTAAAAGAAGAGAAAAAGAAGAGAAATAACAAAATGGAGGGAAAAAAAAATTCTTTAATTAAATTAATAGAAAGAACACAACATTTAAGGAGATAGTCAAAGCAAGTCCTTGGTTTTTTCTGGGCCTGGCTCAATTTAAAATACCGCGGATTGAAGTGGGCCTTTTTTTTTTTTCGTGGCCATAACGCACAATCGTGCGTTATCACAGATGATAACGCACAATCATTGTGCGTTATCTTTAATCACTGCATTAATCGCGTAAAAATCTGACGTGGATCCCAATTGGCGCTGAGCTGTAGATAATGCACAATGACTGTGCGTTATCAAGCTTAATAACGCACATCGACTGTACGTTATCATGTTATAAAAAAACCCCATCTTTGTGCGGCGGCCGCCCCCCTCCCCCCCTTTTTTTCCAACCTCCTTCCTCATTCATTCTTTCTTCTTTTTTTTCATCCACCTTCATCTCATTCTTCTTCCTTTTTTCATCCTTCTTCTTCAAAAAATTTTTTGTTCCTGCCAGTGCCAACTGCTAGGTATTTTACTCTATTTTTTTTCTTCTTATTATTATGTGTTGATTTCTTTTCATCTAATAAATGTGTATTTTATTTTGAAATTTACAGTTTAAATTAGTAAATCTTGGAGATTTTCTTTGGAGTACGAAGGCTATTAGGGATTTGGAGTACGAAGGTTACTAAAGCTGCATTTTAAATTTTCATTAAGTTTTTAGTTATTTAGAATTTTTTTTTGTTTAATACATATTACGTGTGGTTATTTCGTTATTTGTTGTTTGTTAATGTTTTTTATGAATTTTATTTATTAACTTAAATTAATTAATTTTTTTGTAGAAATGGGTTTTACATTTATGTTTAAAATGTTTGTTATTAATGAATTTGTACAAATGTGATTTTATGTATATAATTGTTTTTTAATTTAAAAAGTGATATTAGGGTGATGTATTATTTTCTTTAATTTATGTGGATAATTATGTTTACTTTATTACCTCACTTTATGATTATTAGAAATTATTTAGATTATTATTTTGCATATTTCGTATAAATTATTGAGTAGAAAATATGAAAATATGTAATTCGATATTTTTAACATTTTTTTTAAACAGTAGAAAATATGAAAACAAATCTTTGTGTTGTAACTTAAAAATTGTAAAATTTAAATAATACAAAACTTAAAAATGTATTATTAAAATCCAAAATTTTACATTTTTTTAATTTTTGGATTTATGTTTAAAATTGTAGTTATTAATAAATTTGTACAAATTTGATAATTTTATGTATGTAATTATTTTTTTGTATTTGAAAAGTGATATTAGGGATAATGTTTTTTTCATGAATTTATTTGGATAATTATGGAAACTTTTTTTTTTTTGCAACTTAAAAATTGTAAAATTTAAATAATACAAAACTTAAAAATCTATTATTAAAATCCAAAATTTTACATTATGTTTTTTTTTTTCTTGGTGAAATTGTGGTTTGGTATGTTTAAATATTGTAATTATTAATAAATGTGTACGAATTTTTTTTTCATTTTCTTCTTTCTACTAATTTTTAAGTATTAAGATTTGGAAAAACGGAATCCGTTAGTTCGGGGGAAACTGAATCTGTTGGTTAGGCGTCTGCATTTGTATCTTCGAATCTTAAAAAAATGATATTAGAGTTTAGGATTTTTTTTCATGAATTTATTTGGATAATTAGGTTTAATTTCTTACTTTATGATTAATATAATTTTTTTTAATTATTAAGGTAATTAATTTGAATGTTAAAAAAATATGGGAATCTGTAATTCGGTATTTTTAATTTTTATTTTTTTAAACAATAGAAATTATTTAAACTTTATTTTTTGCAACTTAAAAATTGTAAAATTTAAATAATACAAAACTTAAAAATCTATTATTAAAATACAAAACCGTAATAGAAAATTTATAGTTTAGTAATTAATACTTTTATTTAAACTGTAAAACCGTAATAGCGAATTTATGAAGTAGTAAAATGTTTAACTATAAAATATACTATAAAAAATATATATAAGAGGAAAACGCACAATGGTTGTGCGTTATCCAGGAGATAACGCACAACTGTGATGCGTTATCTCCT
Organism: Catharanthus roseus; assembly: GCA_028651295.1. Classification (NCBI taxonomy): domain Eukaryota; kingdom Viridiplantae; phylum Streptophyta; class Magnoliopsida; order Gentianales; family Apocynaceae; genus Catharanthus; species Catharanthus roseus. The sequence continues at coordinate 2,764,561 of JAPQWS010000087.1, forward strand.
GGATAACGCACAGCGGTTGTGCGTTATCCTCATTGATCAGGCGGCCAAACGTACAATAATTTCACTCCTTCACAGCTTTCTCAGTATGCAGGACAATAATTCACTCTTTCAATTTCCTTCAAGGACAATAATGTATGTAAACCCGTGAACCTTAAATTAATTTCTCAGCCAAACCTCTGGGACAATAATTCATATACAATAATTCATATGCAATAATTCATTCCATTACATTACAACTTACCCCAAAATGCAGCCAATTGAAAGTCTATAAATACATACCACTTTCATTATTCTTCACATAATCAAAACAATCCAGCAAACCACTCACTCTCTTTTCAATTCCCGAATTTTCTAGCATCTTCATATTCATCCGCCCTAAACACTTACATTTTATTGTATTTTGAAATGGAATCAATCAACCCTGTTTGATTACAGCTATTTTGGGATTCTGAAATTGCAAGGGATGCATACGGTCCCTATTTTACTGGAACAATTCAAAAAAGTTGGACGTTGTTAACGAAACGAATTATTTCACATTCGCACCTGGTAAAAAAAATATTGAAATACCGAGATATGGATCCCAATCTCTGGAATGTTCGAATGACGATGAAAGTGCCTACGTACTACGAGGCTCATCGTATGTTCTATTTTAATTTATATAGCATGAACAATGACGAAGAAATGCGGTATTTATGGACTATTCCGGTCGACATATCGAAGGAAGGAATTCAAATTCTTGTTGAATTCGGGCCTATCGAACAACAAAATATTCCAATTACACACGACAGGAACACAACAACTTTGCCCGAACATATTACGGCCGTAACACAGATGGTTTCTGATGAACCGTATGTTGTACAGTATCGTAAACAATGATGACGATGAGGTTGACGGGTCAGACGGAGATGAGGCCGTTTCTAGTCAATCTGAATCGGATGACGACAATGATCTGGAAGAAGGAGAGTTCCAAACTCCACCAAATCCTGTAAACTCTGTCAACCCGGTCACCGAAAACACAGTGCAACAATGGGAGAGCATCCAATGGTTCAACAACGTCCCGTATGACTACACACAATCTGGAACATTCCTAGATATTGGCTCGGATTCCCCTGTAGATAACATTATAGAATCTGGTACCGTCCGATTATTCGACTGAAACGATTCCATGAATGACATATAGTTAGGCACGAGATTCGTTGACAAAGTGCAGGCAGTAAGTGCGGTTCGTAAGTACTCTGTCAGTGTGGGGTGTGAGTACCGGGTTTTAAAAAGTAAGATTGATACATGGACCGCAAGATGTTACCATCACAGTGACGATAATTATTGTGCATGGTATATCCGTATAAAAAAGAAAGCCACGCACAATCGGTGGGAAATAACCAGATTCGTCAAAAAATACACATGCCTTGTACAAATTGAACAAAACAAACATAGAAACTTGTCTTCAAAATTTATATCATTGTCTGTATCACACCTAGTTGCCAACGATCCTGAGATACCTATTTCGAACATCATTCAAGAAGTGCAGGTATTGTATCAAACTGGCTGTACTTACAAGCGGGCATGGTATGCTCGAAAATTTGCCATTGAGAGGATTTTTGGTAGCTAAGATACAACATTCAGTATTCTACCCAAATACTTACGAGCTGTACATGATATAAACTCGGGAACTGTATACGAATTTTTGCATCACAGAACAAGCAGTCTCCCTAATTATGTTTTCAAATTTATTTTTTGGTGTTTCTCGCCATGTATAGACGGATTTTCATATTACCGGCCGGTGATTTCTGTGGATAGAACACACTTAAGGGGACCATACAAGGGCGTGCTGTTAATTGCAAGTACGTAGGATGCAAATAATCATTTGTTCCCACTTGCTTTTGCAATTGTTGATAAGGAATCCTTTGAGAGTTGGAATTGGTTCCTTAAAATTTTGGTAGAATACGTAGTCAAAGATCGCCACATATGCCTCATTTCTGATCGCCACAAAAGTATTTTATCTGCTATTCAAAGTCAACCTTTGTGGCAACCACCATTTGCAGTTTACCGGTTTTGCTTACGCCACATTCGAGCAAATTTCAAAAAGGCTTTTAAAAATACAACCCTAAAAAGGTTGATGTGGCAGGCCGGAACAGAAACAAAATAATGGAAATTTGATCGTGTAATGAAAGAGATTCAAGAAAGAAATGTGGATGCTTACATTTACTTGATGAAGTTGGACGCAGAGAAATAGACACTGTTGCATGATGGCGTTCACTGACACGGTATCATGACAACCAACATTTCCGAGCCACTTAACAGTGTGTTGAAGAAAGCTAGGGTTTTACCTTTAAAACCCCTGGTTGAACTAATATTAAACAAACTAGTTAAGTACTTTCACCAACACTGTGAAGAGGCAAAAAATTGTGTGCATCCATTTCCAACTTGAATTTTTGACAAGTTCTTGCGGATTGAACTAAAATCAAGAGAACACAAAGTTACAACTTACAATCCGCGAGAGGGAATATACATGGTCAAATCTCCAATCCGAGTTTCTGGTACGGGCAACAACGTCTATACATTGCGGCTAAATAATAAATTTTGTAGTTCCGGAAAATGGCAAACCTACACATTGCCTTGTTCTCATGTTCTTGCAGTGTGTAGAGAAAATGGGTCAAGAACAGATGCTTATGTACCGGAGATATATTCGCGACAAACGTACAGAAAAAACTTACCAAGCAAATTTTCATCCGGTCTTAAGTGAGAACTTTTGGAGGGATGTCCCTTTTAATTTGACATTCTATCCTCCAAACATGAAAAAGGAACGGGGTAGAAACAAGGCAAGCGATTTCAGGGGGAAATGGATTATAGAAATTCGGATTCTCTCCCAAGATGTGGTAGATGTCGCATGCCGGGACATAATAGGAAAAATTGTAATAACCCCGGACCGAGCAATGTTAAGTTTGACATTTTCTTAAAATAGTTGTAATAAAACATGTTTATATTAATGAAAATTTTCTTCCAATTTCTTCTAGTTACTACATAATTGCTCGAAATTTTTACGGGTTCTTTAATATTACTTCTTCAAATAACTTGCAATGAAATGGTCAAAATGTAAATATATTTTCCAAGAAAATGATATAAATAGCACAAATTAAGTTAAATATAATAAATACAGTATTTTTTAAAAAATTATACAATTATAAGTTTTTCCAAAACAAATTTTCATTAAAAAAAATAATTCATTAAACAAATTACTAAAAAAAAAACTTATACAATTTTAAGTTTTCCCAAAAGAAATTTTGATTAAAAACAAAAAAAATGTTCATTCAAAAAAATAAATTAATTAAATAACACAATTGTAGACAAAAAAAATAAAAAAAAAATTTTAAAAATAAAAAATTGAAAAATATTAAAAAAATAATTACGTGGCTGATAACTCACAACAAGTATGCGTTATACCCTGTCATAACGCACACCCATTGTGCGTTATCAACCACATAGGTTTGTTAGCTTAATTAACGGATAACTCACAATGGTTGTGCGTTATCATTACAGATAACGCACAATCATTGTACGTTATGGCCTGAACTGGAAAAAAAAATAAAATGCCACTTCAGTCCGCGGTATTTTAAAGTGAGCCAGACTCAGAAAAAAACCCAAGTCCTTTAACATTATCATAATCCCCATTCCATCGATCTCAAAACAAATGGAAAGGAGAATAAAAAGAAAAAGAAAAAAGCATACGCCAAAATAATTTTTCAAATATAAGTTACACGTACTCATATTTAAAATATTATTGATTCTTCTCAATCAAGAATTGTGTGGAATTCTTATATAAACATGATTGGGTCACAATTTATTGCGGTCAATTCCTTTCAATTATAGTCTCCATACTCTTTCTTTCCGTCTCGGACACTTGAAGCCTTTAACACCATTTGATCTAAGCTAATGTTAAAACAAAACCAAATCCTTCTTCAGATCCTCATAAATTAAAAGAATTATGGTACAGAAGTAATGTAAGAGTAAAATGAATATTACTAAACCTATAAATTATTAGTTAAAGGCTAACGCCAAACTTTTATTGCATAAAGGAGCATTAAAAGACAATTAAAAATTTTATTTATTTACTTTTTTATAATTGCTTATTCTCTTTGCAGTTTTTTCAGTTAGAATTAAAAAAATCGTGAAAAAGAAATTGAATAACTTTATGGAAAATATAACAAAATACTCTATAAATTATTATTATTATTTTGTAGAATTATGCATGATGGTTTATGTCTTGATAGCAAAATAGGATGACCACAAGTGTAAAATACCTACGTGAGGGAAACTTTTTTTTACTTTTTATACTTCAAGTCTATGCTTTTCAAAATTTGTTAATATCTTGAGCAATTTTAATTTAGGAAGTGAAAAAAACATATAGTGGGTTGTGTTTGTTTAAAGTTTAAATACTTTGTTACTATTCTCTATAGGATCATAATATTTTAATCAAAACATAATATTATATAAAAATATATTCTTTAGGGAAAATTTTATCTTAATTAGTAGGAGAGTTATTGTTTAATTATGTAAAAGTCTTAGTTAACAAATCATAGATTTATAAAATAAGTTTAAAATTTGAAAGTTGCAAATGTATTAAATTAAAAGTATGTCTTCAAATTAGATGATTGGTAGAGATACTTTTTCACATGAAAATCACCATTATATCTAAAATTCAAATTAAAGATTAAGATTTATAATTAATTTTATGAATATGAAATCTTATATAGCAATGAAAGTTGGGATAAAATAACTAACAAAGTTAATTGCTTGAAATAAGATAAACAGAACAATTCAAGGGTCATGAAACAAATACGTAAAAGAGGATAGAGAGAAAAAAGAGAAAACCTTTGTTGGTGACTTTTTCACATGAATCTGATGTAAATTTTTTTAGATCAATAGTTATAAACTTCTTCTACACGTTGGTGGAATCTGTGTAAATATGAAAATTTGAGAGGAGATAAATACAAGAAAAAGTGTAGGTTCATTAGGAGTAAAAATAAGGCAGTAAGAGAGAAAAACGTAGGAACATTAGTTGTGAGTCAATCAGTTAAGTGTAAAAGTGGGTAGTTTTTTTTCAGTTGAGAGTTTCTTTTAACCAGTAATAACTTTTTACTAATTATATTTAACGATCACATAATTATTGGACTAAGACATCACATGTCCAACCTAATTAAGAACCCATAGATTTTACTTATCATCATTAATTTTGTGTGATTTATTACAACCACCCTTGAGGAAATATTGTAGATTATTTTTCTTCCAACCGATTTTAATCATACTTGAAAGGTGCCTTTCACCTCCTTAACACATTGTAATATCTCTGGTTAAGAATATAAGTCTTTTTAAACTTTACTCACGAATTAAAGATGAAGAAAACAATGTAATTTTTGAGATAATATTTTTGTTTTACTCTCAATAAATAAGGAGAGAGAAAAAGAGATAATAATGAATTAAAGAGTGTAGAATTGAAAAATATACTATAAATACACAATAACATATATAAAAAGACTTATAATTTTGATCATTCAATTTTAACTGAAAGGATTTATGTTTCTAACTAGAGATAGTAATAAAAATTGCAAAAAAGATTTGTGCCGATCCAATTAATTGAATGAATAAAATTGCTGACATAAAAAAACAAATGTATTTTTTATCTCAACTTGAAAAAACATTTGCAGTCAATTAATTAAATCAAGATTGATCAACAGAGTATTACTTTAAAAATTATAAGAACAAGACATATATAGAATTTTTACTAAATAAAAATATGATGTTTTAATTCAAACCACATCTCATATATATCTCCTCTTAATGTTGTACTTCCAGTTAGAAATACAAGCCTTTTTAACAAAAAATTGGATAGTTAAAATTATAATTATTTTTACAAATTTCAATGTTTATTTATCGTCTATTTTCCAACTCTACTATATTTAATGCATTTATTAGTTTCTCTCTTTCTCTCTCCTTATTTATTGAGGATAAAATAAAAATTTTATTATAAACATTTGTATTATTTTCTTTATCTTTAATTTGTGTATAAAGTTAAAAAAATTTATATTATTGATCGGAAGGAAGTAGTATAAAAGAAAAGATATAAAAGGCCTTCTAAAACACAAATAAAGTAAGAAAAATCCATGTTAGTAGGTTTAGGACATTAAATGATGGGCCTTAATTATAAAGGCTATTGGATTTCAAAACCACCCGAATACAGACACCCAACATTCCTTCTCATAATTCCTTCTAATGGGTTCTCATATTCTTTTTTTTTTTTTCTTTTGAAACATAAAAAAGGAAATTGTCTTTCAAATTCAAGTAATATATCTTCTATTACATTCTTTAATACACTTTTTTTAGTAGAAAGTATACTATTATAAAAAGAAACTCCCGCCAATAAAATACAACCTTATTATCACTGTTTACAAGGATGCCCTTTCAATTAAATGATTATTTATCTATTATTTGAACAAGAACAAAATGTTTATTTATACCACATATATTATATAGAGCAGCGACAAGATATACTGATGATAAAGAGTGCTTCTAACGCTTATAATTATACCGCATATAGAGAGTAGTTGGTTGGTTTAAAATCCCAAAAGTAAATTTTAGCTAAGGATGGATTCCAGCTTTGGCAGTGGTTCCAAGTTTATTAACAAGTGCCAAGGCATTACTAGTCAAATAACTCGAATTCATAACTTGATTTCTCAACACTTTAAACCACCTTTGTTTTCCTCCATTGCCGCTGCCAAATCCATCAAGACAAGTATCTTCATCAGTAAGAGCAGCACTGATCCAAGTAGTTACATCTTCAATCTGCCGTTCGAAATTCCTTCTGCTCAGTGCTCTAAGGACACCCAGCGATCGATGAAGATTATCCAATGTATCTTCAAACAATTCAATACAATCCAAAACAGCTCTCCTGTTTCTTCCCCTTCTCGCCAATTTACGATTCTTTAAAGTCCTCAGGAACTCTGAAACTTGCTTAGCGTCTTTGATTGTAACTGAAATCCCAGCTCGTGCCCATTTCCGTGGATCTTTCTTTGCTATGTTTGAGAAAGATGCCAGAGTATGGATGCATATGTTGTTGTATTGCGTCACGCTGCAGGCTTCTCGAACATAGCTTTCGCTGTTTTCTGCTGCAGATGTCTGGCAGAGGGAGGAGAAGATCCCTGCTGCTATAAACATGGAGACGATGGAGATTTTCTTGAAGAATGTCATTTTGATTCCCTACAAGCATAAAACAAATTGATGATTGATCATATACTAAAGCCTAAAGCATATTGAATCACTGATGGAATACGGATATGGAGCAAGAATTCGGTGAAAAACCCATTATAAAGGAGTGATATTGCAGATGATGAGTAATTGAGGGTGCAGAGAGACGAGTAGAGAGAGGCAGGCAGTTGGAAAAAACAAGAAGGTGGTGAATGCAATAAAGGATGACAAGTTAGATAGATGGGGTGTGAATTCCCTGCACGTAAAAGTTCATCAAACTAACACAAGACGTATCGATGAAATGGTTAGAGTCTCTCGTAACATTACCGGAAGTCTCCAGTTCAAATCTAGTAAATATCGTTGCATCTTGTGGGAGGACCTCGCCACCCTTGTAGTTCTTCCCGAGTCGTATTAAGATTAGTCCGAGTGTTGTATGACTTCAGAAATATCTTCCATGTACATACAAACCTACTCAAAATACATCGTAGTCCAACCGAAAAAAGTTCACCAATAATATCCACAGTGCTCGGAAAAAAACCTAAAACAGATCTTATAAGGTACTACTTTTAGTAACTACTACATTACAATCACAAGCATTCATAATGTGATGGTCACAGCAGGCGAGTTCCTCGTGAAAAAGGGATGAAAAGTGCACTTTTCCATCTTTACAATTTCAGATCACCTCCAAAGATACATAGATCCATTTCACATGTTCTTTATAAAAAGTTCATTTTTGATGCTATAAAAAGCTTGCTGCTGGAAATGCTTTATACCCAAGATGGATAAAGATCATCATCAACATCTATCAAAAAGGTTTACAGGAACGAAACATGCAATAGTATATCGAGACAATACAAATTAAGAAAAAGTGGACATGCCAGAGCACCGAGTAAAGTGGAAATACATACCTGAACCTAGCTGAAGACAGGATCTCTTCATCTTTTTTTTTAATTCCCTGTTTCATATTTGGTGCATTTTCAATTTATCTAATGCTTCTTGCTCAGAAACAATCAAAGAGCAAAGAAAAACTGGAATGAGGAAAATGTTGACAAGATCAAACCAAATAGCTAATACACATTTGCCTGTTGTAGTAGTAGATACTTAACATAGACATCACACAAGAACAACAGAAACAACGATGTCACTTTTCAAAGAAAATGCACATTTTGAGGACAAATCTCACAACTGTCTTTTACATTTCAAATCATTCTCTGCATAACAACATCAAGCAAATAGTTTCACTTTTTACTTGCACAATATCTAATGAAAATGATAACATCATTAGCAAGCACACCCTATATTTATTTGTACAATGATCATAAAGCAGTGCAGAAGCACACGTCAACAAATGGCTGCAGTAGAAGGGCACCATCCAACAAAATGGAAAAACTTGTGAAGGCACCATGTCAAAAATCAGGAGCCATAGCGCACAAACCAGCAGACAATGTGAGGGCTTCATACACCAAGATCAATTACTATCAAGAAAACCAGCTAAGTTGAGATAACCATCAAAAGATAGACAGCTACGTCAAGATATCAACCATTCTCAGATCATGTTTCTTGCGCCGGCACCTATGATGGGCTTTTTGTAGCATGTTCTCACCAACTCTCTCCATGCTGGAAACTGCATTGTTGCAAGAATGCCAGAGAGCATGTTAAAGAAAACATGACTCAGAATTTGCATTAAACAAGCACCTAATTGCCATCCAAAGCAAAGAATGATAAAGGAAGCAGAGCAGAGATGCAACACTAATCAGCAAAAACTATAGGAAGTCTGTGAGCAACAATTTTATGATACTACACTGCAGTAATATCTTATTTAACTACTGGTTACTACTAAACGCTACCACTACAGACTTCAACACCACGATTGTTGCATCAGATTCTTTGAAAGAAGTCATGCTTGCATTGACACAGCATCAGAAAAGTGAAAGGATGCTTGCTTACAACTTGAGTGGTAACAAGGTTCAAGAAGAATAGGGGTTAAAGTTCTATATAATGAAGATACTTTGAGCTACCCTCACAGTTGGTTTAAGAATATTGCTCTGCCTCTTGGTGGTATCCTTCTGTAGGAGGCTAAGAATGCGGTTTCTGGAGATATTTGGCAACACGGAGATGTGAAACAGTATTGAAGTTGTGATAAGATGATCAGGGAAACTAAAAAATGATTATTTTATGGTCTTGGCAAAGACCATATCTGAAAGAAACTGAGGCTATCACCGTTCTACGTCCTTTTTAGCATTAAAGGATAATGCTTTGATATAATACTTATTGAAAATGGCGGGTCAGCTGCAGAGAGCTATGAAAATTATTCACTGCTGGCAATGCTACATTGCTACTCACCACAAAAAAAAAAATTGTCTAACACATACTGCATATCAGCATTAAAACTTGTGCTCATAGAGCGAATGTAAACCTGAGACCAAATGTAAATCAGCGAAGTCAATTTATTACCTTTATCATCTATCATTTATCTTTAGATTCATGCTTTAACCTCTCAACCGTACTTAAAGGTGAACCTCTGAAGATTATATTTAGCATATTTCCTTAGTTACATTCAAAGTTTGAACTACATCCATCTCACTAATGTTTTTAAATGTAGAACTCATCTTGAGTTTATAAGTTTCGCACACAATGGTAATAGGAAGAATTCAAGGTCTCAGGGATATAAAACCAAAGCTTTCCAGTTATCAGTCTGATTGACTCAAGCAACAAATATATAGTAGATACATAGCTAATAAAAGCCATAAAGATGCAGGGATAATAGCCAAATAACTAAGTAGGATTCAAAATTGAAGTTGCAAACTCTAATCCGATAATTAGGATTCAAAACAATTAACATCCTGACAGATAAAATTCTTCTAAATACCTCCAAATCCCTGTCCCCAGAACAGAAGTCTGGAGTCATCCTCTTCTTCCTCAATCTCGTCTCCATATCCAAACTCAGCATCACCTCTATATCCCGGTTCACTTCCATAACCAGATTCGCTTCCCAAATTCTCCAAGTTCCCAACTTGGGCAAAACCAGAGCTCAGATTATCTTTCTCACCACTCCCATTATCCCTTTCTCTCCGAGAATTCTTGGCGGCCTCGCTTACATCTGATGACCAATTCGGATCCCCATTCACGAACAGCTCCCCACTGGAATCAGTTCCTGCTGCCATCGGGAAATCAGAGCAAGTACCATAAGCCGCCGCTGAAGCCCCAGCCGAGCAGTAACGACGGCGATGAGTTCCGCTACGATCACTACTCTTTCCAGAAACCGACCTAGACCCACGACGACGGCGCTTACGAGCAAACCAACGCTTGTGTGCCGATGACAGGGGACGATCGTCATCAAACAAACTCAGCTTAGACATATCAAGGGCTTCAATTGAAAAAGACGTAGCTCGATCGGCGCGGCAGGGACGCTTACTGTGGAATCCATTGGCGGTAGTAGAGTAGGGTTTAGGAGAATCGGAATCGAGGGTTTTGGGTATGGCAACCGGAAATTGAAAGGGCCTCCAGCTGTGAAACTGCAAAGTACAGGATTCAATAGAATGACGGGAATCTAGGGTTCTGTGAGACATTGCATATTTGTTAATTTTGACGATATTACTATTAATTTGGGAATTAGCAGTAGTTGTTGTCACTACAAGACGATGAATTTAAGGATTAATCGTTCGTAAACAAGAACAAATTTAGGTTTTCGGTTCTTGAATCTTTAATGAGAGAAAGATGAGAAGAGGAAGAAGAGCGGGGCTTTGAGGTTTCTTTCCAGAAGCATCTTGAGTTGAGATGCTACAACAATACTTATTATAGGGAGAAGCCGCAAGGACAGTCCTATCCGGATTAGGAAAGGTTTTTTTTTTTCCTCTTTGAACCAGGCAGGATTAGAAAAGTTTTTTAGATGGTTTATTTATTTATTTTTTTTAGAATTTAACTGAATAATATCTTCTTTCACAATTATTAGAATTTTTTTTATAAGTAGCTCAGAATGCCAAATACGTCAGCGGCATAACTGACAGTAAAAAAAATTCTAAACAAACTTATGAAAACACGAAAGATATTTTTAACTAAATTTTCTTTATCTTTTTCTTTAAACAAGCAATAAGAGCAATTGATTTTAACTTTCTTATATTTTTTTAAATATATGAATTATTTTTTCATCACTATAAATATCAATTTTATCCATTAAAATGATATTCAACAGTTTAACTGACACAAATGATATGTATTATATTGTTAAGAACATTTTTGCACATTTCTATTAATACAAATATAAATACAATATAATAAAAAAAATGTACATCCCATTTTTATAGATTGGATCCATAAGAGAATTATACATTCAACTTATAATGAATCCATTGTACCGTTTTCATGGACAAGACTGTTCTGTACTTACCTTATTTCTTAGCTTAACAGGATCTCTGTCTAAGAAATAAGAAAATCACACAACTTATCAGCAAAAAAACCCTAGACAAACACCAACAGAAGAAGTTGCCATCATCAACTCTGCTGCAATAAACATCATGCTTAAAAATTGTAAGAAATGACAATAAAATATCAGCATAGTCTAACTGAATAAATAAAGCAGATTCTAGTCTTCCAAAAACATCTAAAATTCCTTTTAAAAAAAAATCTAAAATTACATTGCATTACTGACTACTGTCTAACAAGTATGTACAAGAAGCCCGTTGAGAACTGCTTTAAAATCGTCAAACTCAATGCTTGATGGAGGACGCAAATAGAACACGTATGATATAGGCTTCGAAATTGCCATTGGCTTTCTTGAGTTGCATTGATCACTTAAGCTTCCAAAGCTTGCCTCATCATAAGGAAATGACTCCCTAAGAAAAAAGAAGCTCTCTCTTGCAAGCTTCTCCACCTGAAAAACGTAACCAAATGTTAAATTAGTAAAGCGCCAATTAAAATTCAAAAGGAACTTTGATTCAAGCATCAATGATATGTTTGCTCGAAACTAAATTCATGGCAAAAGAAACATATAGTCAATAACACCATGGCAAGCTAGACTGGTCCAAGTCCAAGATCCTTCCTTTCCATCTAATTTTGAACTCGATCTAGATAAACCCTCAAATTATACAACAAAATGGCTTCCTGATTATTATTAAGAGCAATTCAAGATGAAAACAACTCATAGTTACCTGTAACTGTGAAAAGCAAGTATTGTTCAAAGTAATGATTACTTGCATTTCAGACAAGCCATCTCCTAACATCCGAACAGCTAAATATTCGAAGAAAGTCTTCACATAAACTTTATGCACCTCCAAAAATTCATTACCAAGTTGAGGAAACCAAAGCACGCATTTAACTTTGTTCCATGGGACATGTTTCTTCCCAGCTTTAGAGAGAATTGTCTGATGAGGGTGGGTAAGGCCCCACAGAATTTTGACACCTGTCAGAGAAGGGTTGCTTGTGGATCCAGTTGGCAACGACGTTGTGGCAATAATAGAGGAGGGATCATAATGAAGAGCAAGATGTGATGAGAAATGGAAATTAGTGTCATCCAACAACAGGATACATCTGTCCGGAGATGCAGGAAACAATCGCAAAAGTGATTCTGCATCAGCATCTGCATCTTCTGGCACACATAAGTTTGCATTACTACTTGATAAAGGTGATGGAGTCCAATCATGAGAAAAGAAACATGAATCTCCATTACGACACCCCTGCAGAGGCAACAACAACACTATATACATCAGAAGCTGACAAAAAATATTACTTCTCAACAAACTCTATTATAATAATTTACGAAATTAGAGTTTACAGTCTCAGCCTATGAAGTTGGACAATCTTTCAATATCTTCCCCCAGGAAATTTTTGGGGATAACTTGGGGTTCAACGGCATTTTTTCACTTCAACTGCTTTCCAGTTCAGTTGAAATGATTATTTTGCTAGAGAATGGGGAAAGTAGTGAATCTCTCAGAGTATAATCAGAACTATAATTCTCACCTCTCTTTTCACATTGCAAAATGCGAGGAAGACTATAATGTGACTAAAATTCACAGAAGAAATAAAAATATGACATGAAAAACATAATGGGTTTTAAAGGCTCTGGAAAATCACTTTAACTAACAAATTCTTAAATATGCTCGAGAACTTGAGTGATTCAGATACAGTAAAGACTAATTCCATGCCCCAGTAGCCTAACATTTTCATCAGAGACAGATGACCTAAACAATAAGATTGGGAATGCATTTGAAAATGGCAATTCACTGTAGGAAGACGAGAGCAAATATTTTACTTCATTTGAACAGCACAAGAAGAATGCTAAGATATTTCAAATTAGTGATTACCTGTAGAGAGAAGAAGAATTTACAAGGAGGTCTCTTTGCATGGATCGAATGAGAATATAAACATTGGCTTCCTCTGTTGCATAGTCCATTTACAAAGAATCTACACAGTGAAGCATCTCCAGCAGCCTCAACATTGTGACCAGTAGTAGTATGACTACTTTGATTGCCATATACAACCTTTTTATCATGAACTCTCATCTATCTCATATGGAAAACAAAAGAAATTTTCAATCTTCATTTCATTAGTAATTTCTAACGGAAAAAGCCAAGAGATTACCTCTTTGACAATGACTGCCAACTTTTTAGCCACCTCAGTTGCACGGGAGTTATTAGAACTGACAAATGGTATAGAGCTGCATTTGCGCACTCCAGCACCAAGCTCAAGATGATCATCATTCCCAAGCTGTGAATCGGCGTCCCCATTTTGCTCATAGTCAAAAGAACACATATGCTTAAATTCATAAGCTTCATTATATGATGGCACAGTATCAGATGCTACAAGACATTTGGGGCGAAAACGATGCAGTGTGTGTATTATTTCATCATCTGCAAAAGAATTTTTGTTTATTTGGTAAATAAAATGATGATGAATCCTTTTACAAAAACAGAAATCAAGCTTATAAAACTATAGTATATATACATGTCAGAGCAACTTGGTTGAGCGCCGATTGCACAAGATTGTGCAATGAACACCACTCTTCCTCCATCTTAGGCAGCAGCTGATTTGTATCTTCAATACCCTCAGGTATAAGAAGTTGTTTCAACAGTTCAAGACGGTATTGGTCCTTCGAAGGAAAACAACAGACAGAAATTACAAACCTATAGCTAAAAATCCAGATGCACAGAAAGAAGCAGAGTAAGGGGGAAATGAATAATGTGCATTCAAACAGGAATTACCTTGAAAACCTGTTGCCAAAACTGAAATGCACACAGATTTCCTATATAAAGCACCTCATTTTTGCCTAGTAACACAGGGCTCTTGTTGTCTTCAGTATAAAAGTTACTAGTGTATTCCACATACTGGAGAATAAAGCCTACTAGTCAGTATAGAGTATAAATTAATCAATTAATTGAGATTCAAAATTCAACATATTTCAAGTACCAAATTTTCTTGTCCAAATGGACGCATAATAGGCAGAGGCTGCATGTCCATCAATATGCCAACTAGGATACCTTCACGTAGCATGCCCATGTCCCCAAACTTGAGTATCAGGATAGAAGCATCAAATGATAAAGTGAAGCTCGAGAGCAATCGTCCATGAAATGTAGGCTCATAACGGCCCCTTGGGGATGTTTTCTCTATTGCAGACATTTGAACAAGCAAATTCAATGCTTCGTCTATAACTTCAGGATGTGGAGGATCTAGAGCTTTCTGCAACAAGACTAAAACAGCATGCAGAAGCTTCAGCATTGTTTAAAACATTTCACAGAGAATACTGTATCAAAGTGTGACAGTAAGTAGAAAAATCAATTGTTAATATATGTTTGGAAACAATTAGACGCCAATGATTTAAATTGTGCAAGTCACTTCATGAGCAGCTGCAATTGCATAACTTGTCATTGCTTTATCTTGAAATTTACTAATATGAGAGAGAAGCAATAGTTGACGTATCAAAAACTACATTAATGCTGCCAGTGTTTGTTTTAGATACTTAGGTTCGCATTAAGAGTAAGTATACATTGTTGTACCTGAGAATAGATTAAAAAAAAAATGTATACTTAGTATATAAATACTTGGAGAAGGGACAGAGGAAGTATGTGAATCTTTTTTCTTTCTTCCATTTCTTTGGGATGCTAGGGTGGGTGCGTGGAATTCTTTTTTTTTTTTTTTTTTTTATGAATGTGCGTGGAATTATTTCACTGTGGAAAGTTTTTCTTTTCAGAAAGGAAGATTAAAGGTATAAGGTTCTTACGTGTGAACACAACTTCAGATGGATCTAAACATGAGAAGTAAGAAAAACAAATTTAGATATTAGAATTATGCCAACTAGACGCCCCAAAAAGAAACAACATTGGAACCTACCTAGATGATGGTCCACCTTAAATATTCCTATATACAAGACCATAATTGCTACCCCACCTTAAATATTCTTTGCTAAGACCATAAGTACATACTAGGCAACCGAGGGGAACAGTGATATCTTGATCGAGCAGCCAAACTGGATGTGTGGCTTCAATTGAATGAGTATATTGCTTGAGGGAATACTTTCCATGGAAGGTAATATAAGACACTTATTATCAAAACTGTGTAAAACAAAGTAGTCATCCATTGGAAGTTTCCTTAACAGAATCCACTAAAATAAACATTAATGCAGTCATGTCGCAAGTGATATAATTCACAAATGCTTCCTCTGATCAAAGACGAGTAACATTTTGGTCATGTCCTCATATCAGTACTACATTTATATCCAGTCTATAGATTAGATACATGAAAACTTACAGCATAAGCAGTGATAAGAATAAACCCAGGCATTCTCCATCTCAAGATAAATTATGTTAAGGCAATGCATCCCTTGCAAAATTTCGAGTTGCGCTAAAAGAAATGACATGGCTTTGCTTCGTTTTTTTAAGACTGAATGATTGCAAATTGAAAGACAAAGTGTTCTACTGAAACAAACAATAGATAATAGGAAAAACCGTAGCAGGTACCTTTAGGGTCATTTATAGCTTTAGATTCAGCACAGCAAAGAAGAAGAATTTGCTGCCTTAGAGACAATCTCAGTATTGCCGGAGGCTCATAGTCCTCCAGTTGATTGAAGAATGGTCCTGTTACCAATCGGTAAACATTCCCATCACAAGTCCGACCCGTTCTCCCCTTACGCTGTTCAGCCTGTGCCAGGGAATTCTTTGAGCAACAATTTGAAACAGACAGCAATAAAGTAGGGGGGCAAAAAAGAAGGGAGGCAATCCAGTTCATACTTGAGATTTAGAAACCCACACAAGTTCGGCAGTTTCAGCTTTTCGATTACTGTCCCAGAAGACTTGTAAAGAACGGCACGAATCTATCACATAGCCAACTTTAGGAATTGTAACAGATGATTCAGCAATATTTGTAGCCAGTATTACCTGCATAATATTGGTAGTTTAATAAAATATCAAGAACTTATATGTATATCAGAAACATCTGCATGGTCCAACTAATTGACGCAATTGCAAACAGAAAGCTCCAACCATCATATTGTTTAAATAAGCATATTAATTTTGACCGTATTAGAAACAATGTTTCTCCTTAAAAGATTTATTTAAAAAAAAAAAGAAAAGAAAAAAGAAAGTCAAGGTCCAGAGAAAAATTACAAAACAGAAATTTCAAGGACCATTATGTTCCATTGTTTTTTAAGTAGCAATTCTTTAATACTATCATCAATAGTAAAGAATAAGGAAGTACTTTGCGATGGGATTTCCAAATCTTCATGGCCTTCAGAGCCTGTTCAGTGTCGACACTGCGATGTAGAATGTGAACCTTGAATATTCTACTGAAAGGCTTTAACAGAAACCATTGCTGTTCAAGTGAATAGTATGTAGGGAGGAAGACCAAAATGCTCTTCTCAATATCTGGTTCGTTTTTATGAATGTGCAGCAACAAATCATGTATTAGCTTGTGAACTTCAGCTTTGATACCAGCATCCGCCATTAACGGGTGGCGTCCTGAACAGTATTTTAAAGACAAGTGGTCTGATCTCATTCCAAGAATATTGGCTACCTATTGACCAAAACACCAATACCAAAGACATCAAATTTACAACCGAAAGGCATGGGTACTGTTGAATTCACTAAAAGCATGCAAGCAGAGAGAAGACACATAATATTCTCCCAGTTTAGTAATATAGGCATAGTAGAGAAAACAAACATAAGCTTAGGCAAAAATTCATAATAGTATAGTTCTTAAATCCTATATTTGGAAACAAAATTGTAAATAAGCCACCTTCCCCCTCCAGATAGAGGATTCAGACATATTTATGAAGTGTTAATTACAAAAGAAAAGAAAATAACAACATCCAAATCAAGGTTCTACTCAAAGTAATACTCTCCGTCCAGATTTGGATTTTCCCATTCATTTCGTATAGGAAAACGAAAATTCAAATTCCGACATAGGTAGCAATACATAAAAAGATCTAGAACAACAAATGGAGAAAAAGGAAGCAAATGAAAACAGATCTGTAAATAAGAAGCTGCAAGAGAACACAATATACATTAAACAGATTTAAAGTATGCCATTGGTCCAAAAGATCAAATGTCAAAAGTAAATTATCCTATTTATTTTGTAAAGAAGCAAACGACACTTTCAAAAAAAGAAAGCATGTGAATTGATGAATTTCAGTATCTTCAACTATTCATGATGGCTAAACTTGCAAAAGCGACACAAGTCCACTATAGAAATCACAGAGTTGAAGGAAGCCACATTCAAAGAGTTCTTAGAAAGTACTCAATGTTTGAAGCCATATGATAATGGGGCTACCAAAAAGAATATGTTAACACTAAAACGTTTTATCAACATTCAGCATACAAATAATTGAAAATATGAAGGTGACGACAAAGAATGGACCTGTTCGAGATATATAACATTCCGCTGAAAAATATTTTTTTGGGTGGTGTTAGGGATTGCCAGCACCTCAACTCTTTCATCCCTGCCAAGATCCCTGAAGTATTCTCTATATCTTGCAATATCAGCAGTAGCAGACATCAACACAAGCCTGGAAAGCAAAGGGTCTGTGAACCACAAGATACAACACATCTTGCACCATACCTCTCAAAGTGTTCAAAATTACATATATCGTTTAACATATAAATGACAATTTTTTGTAAAAAGAAAGAAAGAAAACCTCAGGCCAGATTTTTTAAGCAAAAACTGTTTTATGCAAACAAGAACAAGATCCGACTCCGCAGATCTTTCATGCACTTCATCAAGGATGATAACTTTGTACTTCAGTGCATTCAATCCTCTTTCTCGCATTTCATCCAACAAAACTCCAGCAGTTTTGAAGACAATCTTCGACCTGTGACAGGAATCCTATGAAATGATTTGCAATAGTAAAGGCAACAATCCATTAAGGTGGGGTGGGGGGTGGGGGGGAGAGAACACTAAAGTAAGGAAACAAAGAGGAAACGTTTTATCAAAATGATATTTAATTGATCTGAGAAGCAGGGGGGAGAGAGAAGATTTCAGATAAAAACTCTGAATTCTAATCCATGCAACTTGTAGGCCAGATGATAAAAAAAAATAGGACAGAATGATAAATTAATTAGAAACAAGCTAAGTTTCTTTCTTTAAACTAATGGATTAATATGCACCAAGGATAAAGCACAATCCAGCACTTCAAAATTGAAAGCTGAACCAACAGGAAATTCGATCAAACTGGCATTTGGAACATAGAATCAGAAAATAGATGCAGTCAATTCAGAATAGCTGGTGCATTATCTCAACAACAAAGGAAAAAGACAAATGTATCTTTTATTAACAGCGGTGCGATCTTCACAGGATCCCTACTCATCTACAAAAGAAAATTTACGCTAAATGCTCACCTCGACATGGTAGCAACAGCTCTAAAGTGATCACCCCTACAAGCTAGGATCCACCAAACCAGCTGAACATGGTGGTACCAGTTCTACCAACCCGCTTCCTTCCCACCCCAAACCCCAGCTTTCAACATGTTGCAGAGGTTTAAATGCATCAGCAGAAAGAAAGCCTTTCAATATTTCTTTTCTAAAATTAACTTCTTTTAACTCTTTAGAATCTGGAGACATTAAACTTCCTTCCTCTTTTGACCGGACAAAGCAATCAAGAGTTCGGCATTCATAAAGCTAATAACTTGGAATCATCAAACTATCCCATCGAAGCAAACTGGGATACATAATGAAAGTAGATTATTCAGAAAACTATGAAATTGATTCGCGGATCGAATGTGCAGTGTTTGCCGAGGAACTTTTGATGGTAGAAATCGTAAGGGGCCAAGTAAGATCATTAAGTGAAAAACAAATATAATAAAATAATATATGGAAACTATTTATATCAAGAAAGTGGTACGGGGATTTTCGTCAGTCTAAAAAGACAGTGAAAACTTCTCTTTCTTAATTTATTCTCCTAATACAACTTCAGTTGGGCAAAAGGACAAAATTATCAGCTAAAAAAGGAAATATCAAGCTTCAAGCAGTAACCTAATGAATCAATTGACCATACAAGGACTACCCAGCACCTTGTGTAGAAGGCTGAGAAACTCCCAAAATAACAAACAACTTTCGATAATGAAATAAATGCTACCTCTCCGAGAAGACCCGTGAATGACCTATATGGTACCCAATCTCTCCACCAACTTCACAGTTACGAGCCTTTGCTACCATTCTAGCAACTGCTACCACAGCAAATCTCCTTGGTTGTGTACATAGGATAGGTTCCATGTTTTCTTCTAACAAGAACTGCGGGACTTGTGAGCTCTTTCCTTGATTGTAAAACAAGCAAATTTGTGAAATGGAATCAGAAAGTACATGAACATAGAGATATTCATACTGTGATTTTTCATGCACAGCCATTTCTAGGAGATTGGGCTGAAAAAGATCATCGCGAGATATAAAAGGAAATAATATGTGTGATCCATTTCACTCCATAGTTATGCAGTAAATCTAATCTTCTGCACGCTTCCATTTGTTAATTACACATTGTCCTAGCAATACCCTCCCATACAGCTAAGGCTTTCTGTTTAATACATCCATGCCAGAGGCGAGGAACCCAGTGGATAAATCAGACATGAAACTTAATATTAAAGGAAATTATGTTTACGGTCCCCTTAAATCTCTGAATTACAAAGAGAATAACTGATTAACCATTTGTGTCTTAATGCTGATGGAGTCGCAATAGATATAGAAACTCATAGTTCTTGGAAAGTACAAAAAAAACTTAATCAAACATAAGTTATGGTCCATGCATCTGAAAATGACAGAACGAAGAAGCAATCCACAAAGTGGACGGACGCAACGGTTAAATCCTCTTCAATAATGACAGGAAAATGAAAGAGATAAGCTAAAACGGAAACCTACAATCAATCTCTGGGAACACTAAAAACATGCAACCAACTATGAACTAACTCAACCTCCTACATCCCAATAAAGCTAAACTTTCGGCACAGACTCTCAGCTCCGGAATGAAGGAACCAAAAACTAAGGCTCAATTCGGATGAGTACATTTGTAGCAATTTCAGAACAATGTCAACCAATATCATATTACTCAGATTTCATGGTGGACCACTGAAAGTGAATTAGTCCAAAAAGCATTTCAATCCATGGGTTGGTTCAAATAATGTGTCTGAAATGCAGGGTTTCTGTTGATGGTTCGCGCTGGGGTATGACAAAAGTGTACACCAAAAAAAAAATTCTTATTGTCCTGCCCAAGCGCAAACTCTATCTTTTAGAGACTTTCCCTCACTTTTTTTAGTTCCCTCCATCTCAACCGCAATCTAAAAAATGACTAGAACTCAACTTAATCGCTATCCAAGTTAAGGCCTAATACTAGAGTGGTGATATAAAACCGAACTACAAAACACCAGTGCAGGAATCAATAAAAAATAGTTTAACTGCATAACAGTGATCAAATGACGAGTAAAAATAAAACATAAGGCTGAGATACTCAGAAGTTCATAAAATCATCAGCAAATTACCACAACCAGGTTCACCGACAATCAAAGTAACCCGATTTTCCTGAATTTTCTCGATGATTTTACTTCTTAACGCAGCAATCGGAAGAACACCAAAATTCGACGATGGCTCCGATGATAACTCCGTCGACAATGCAAAATGAGATGAATATGCAGAATAACTCGATGAAGTCGGAGAAAACGCCATTTCCGATGAGCTTCGAAAATCCAAAACCCTCCTCCGCCCTCTGCAGTTCCGTTTCGAGTTTGGAAGTTAACTTCTCTACTCTTCCGAGAGAGCACTACTACTACTATATAGCTCTCCCGCCCCTTTCCGCTAAAAAGGACATTGCAATTCCTACGCGCACGAGTCCACTCTAATACTGGAAACTCGCGGATATTTGCCGTTGATCGGGTCAATTATCGGGTTGACTATTACTGACCTTGTTAATCGGACGGTATATAAGGCGCCACGAGCCGTGGGGTGGACGTATTGTATGCTTCGCGGGCACGTTTCGTTAGTGGGTCCAAACTAGAGTCCTATAAATTGGGTTCCGATTCCTGCTCTCTCTCTCTACCTATGGTCCGAACGAGCAGTCATATTCCGTGCTAGATTTTGTAAATGCCAAAAATATATAATGACTTCGGATAAAATAATATAAAAATGTCAAAAGTGTGTAGTGTGCCATTTTTATTTTTGTGGGTCAAGATAGTAGTTTAGTTTAACACTCTGATAATATATTAGAGTGACTCAACAAGCATTATGTGATTTTAATATCATGTTAAAATTTAGAATTAAATTTAACTTACTTAAAAAAGTACTATTCAAGTCTTTTAAAAAAATATTTTTTTTAACATTAACAATTCTCAACATCCGATATATATATAAAAAATAACATTTAGTCGCGATCATTTCTTCAATTTTATTTGTATAATTTATGATTTATTAACAAAAATATAATGTAATGAATATTGAAGAGAGAATTTATTATAAGATTTGTAGAAGAATATGCAGTGTTATAAATAATATTTTCAATTCATTTAATGTTAGTTACTCTTAATTTCGTTTAAGTCAAATCTAATTAAGAATTTTGAGGATGATGAAGGTAAAAATAAAATTGTTCCCTATATACTTTCTTTATTTTTATTATAATTTGGATGAAACTTTATTGAAATGTCAAATATTCATTTTCATGGTTCAAAGTTGATGCATGAAAGTTTTATTTTCTTTCTTTATTTTTAAGAAAATGAAACAACATATCAAACTTGTAAATGAGTACTTAATGGTAAAATAAATGTATATATGTAATATCATACCAAGCTTGATCCATATGAGATTTATAAGCCTTGATATCCTAATCTTATTCTAAACTTAGCCATCCCTTTAAATTAAAGATTTAAACATTTTTGTAAGATAACCAAAAGAAAAAAGATCAAGACAATATTCTCAACTAATTCAACGACTATATATTTTATCATTACTTTTCAAAAAAAAAGGAAGTTTGGAATACTACGTTATCGAATTAATTCTCATCCAATGATCATTATTGTTTAAAAATCTGCATGTTTTGTATTCAATATGTTCTTTAATAGTATAAATATTGTCTGTATTATAATACCTTGTTAATTCCAAATAACCGCTGTTACATCTCTATTTTCTCATTTAAACAATCAATTAATGTTCATGTCAGTTTACATTTTTAGTAAAAATCACATAACGGTCGTGTGAAATTATAAAAAAAGAAACAAAAGTAACGTATGATAATTAGACAAACTATTTATATTATCAGTATAATATTTATAAAACACGTGACTCGCGCATGATATATTTTATATATTGAAAATAATTTTATAATTCAAAGAATTCCATATTATTTGTTGTTTCTATCATATTTTAGTATGATAAAATAGTTATTTGAAAAATAAGTATATGACTTTTGAAAAATTAAGTAAATATAGACAATATAATTTAGTTATAAAAAAAAAATCTCTATCTCGTGCCCCTATAGCATTCGTAGTTCGGGGATTTTATGTTTTGCAAACGGTACCTTTGATGGGAAAAAACAAGCAACAAATCTGGTATATGTCTTTGAAAAGGAATAAAAAAAAAAAGCAGTATTATATGGACAAAAAAAAGACTACACGTGTGGATTATTCATTTGCACAGCAAGTAGAGGCGGAAGTAGATAGATCAAAAAAAGGTATTTTCCATCTTCATTGGTGGCATACATTGTTTTCAGATTCACTGAACAAAGACCTTATTACAAAATTCAATGAGCAAAATGCTTCGGAATGGGATCGAGCCCGTCCTTCTTCAGGAATTTATGGAGGGACATCCTATATTGTTGAATAGAGGACCCACTCTGGAAAACCAAGCCTCCAACAAAAAATCGAGGCACTTCGGGAACACCCAAATGAACAGAAAATCTCCCCTCCCTTTTTCACTAAACTATGGGGAGCCTCAAGTAATTTATCGGACCTTCCAAAGGTGCCTAGAGCATGGGCCAGACGCAGTAGAGCAACACCCGAGAGCGGATTCCCCATTAGGGCTGTAAATGGGGCGGGTCTATACCCGTTTATACCAAATAAGGTTAAAATTTTATATATGTGGACCCGAACCCATATCCGCATAGATTCTATTAAATGGGTTTGGGTAAAGTATAATGATATCCAGACTTGTATACCCGTTATAATAAAATAATACTACATATTTATATATTATATTATATTATATTTATATTTTTTTATTAATACATAATTTATACATTTATGATATTATTTCTCTCAGTCTCAGTCTCACTCTTCTTCAGTCTCTTCTCTCATCTCATTCTGGATCTGGTCGCCTCCACCGGCTACTTCTCCCTCTCTCCCAAAATCTCCTCCAGTTCCAACCCCTCACTCCACTCTTCCATACTGCCGCTGCATGATGCCGACTGCGACTACCACTGGTCTAGCTGCCGACGCTACTCTGTTCAGTCTTCCGACATCGGCATCGGCATCTGCTGCCTGCTGCCCACTGCGACTACCGCAGCTCTGTTCTTCCATCTTCCTTCCGACAGGTTTTTGAAGATTTGTGTAGATTTGTGCTATACTATTTTTGCTACTTGCTGCATTGAAGATTTATGTGGTTTATTTTTGGATTATGTTCATCATTTCTTAAATCACCGTGCCTTATGATTATTTGTGTTGTTCAAAGATTGTCAGTTTAGTTTTAGGTCTTGTTCTCAGATTATTTGTGTTGAAGTAATGTTTTCAGTCCTGTGGCCTTATAATTTAAAAAATTGATAAAACTGCAAAAATATGGTTCTGAGGAGGAGAAGGAGGAAAATTTAGAATCATTTCATGTGAAATATGGAAATGCCTCAAATTTACCATTTTCCAAATACTCAGGGGCAACTTTGTTATTCCTCTAGGCTTCTCTACTTCTAATATGCAAGTTTCTAGTCTCAATAACTCGAATATTGATGGAAAAAATTGGCGTTTGATGCAGTCAATCTCAAGTCTCAAATATCTCAAATGAATTAACTCAGAGATTTGCTAATCAGGAAAGTTTATTAAGACGTTTATGAGTTCCAATATTCTGAGAAACTTATATTAGGACAACATAATAATTGAACACAAATGTCCATTCTCATAATCTGAACTATGGAAATGTTTGCAATTGGGTTTATATATATTTTTGTTTAATAGATAAAAAAATAGAAAAATGTCATATAGATACGGGTATACCCAGACCCTACCATAGACCCTGGAGGGTCAGATCCGGGTCCATAAATTTTATACCCAGAGGGTCTGGATTTGGGTCTATGTTTCACTATAAGGGTATGGGTCTGGGAGTACTCAGAGGGTCTGAACCCGTTTACATCCCTATTCCTCACCGACAGGAGGAAAGTGGCTACAGTGGGACGGTTAGCCATCAAAGATGATGGAGAGTTGGCCGAAATAGGCACTAAATACTTTTCAAGAGATCTCCTCCAAATCACTGTTATGGCTGTCAAAATCATGAGCATCAGCATGTAGATGGAACAGGCTCGGCAAGATTAAAGCATTTTTTTTTTACACTCGCAACTACTCGAGATCGCCCATTGAGAGATCAAGCAGGGCCTGCCTTTTCATTCCCATGAACATTTGGGCTAAGCCTAAGCTGAGCTCCAAAGTCTGGATTTCTTCCTAAAGCTAAAGTAAAGTAAGTGCAAGGCTCCAGTCCGTCGAACTTCAAACTGAAGATGAACAAAGGGAGGGCTAGTTTTCGTTCTCTCGCACCTAGGCTGCTTGAAAAGGGATTAGGATAAAAGGCAACGACGCTTACACTTGGCGTCCTATCCCCTTTCTCTCCCTTTTGCTTCGAGAAAAGCCTCTGCAACAGTAGCTACTTCTTTTAATACTATTGATCTGTTCGACGATGTCATACCAAATAAACTCATTCCTTTAGTTATATTCTTTTCTTTCTCTTTAGAAAGGGTGCTTTGTCAATAGACCAAGTCAAAGACCCATTATGCCAGAATTGGTAAATCAAATAGACTAACAATGTAGGAACACATTGGCACAGTTCTGTAAATAAGAGATGTCTCATCCAGTTGAACTGTCTTCCTTTCCTATTGTAAGTGGTGGTTAATTCATTAATCCATTCCAATCATCATTTGTCCACCGGTAGTTCATTGCTTTGACTAAACAGTTATGACCCTTCTTCTCATGGCAAAGAAAGTGCATTTATGGATTTCATTTTTTTCTTTTTGTCGCCCTTCTCTCTCTTGAAAGAGAAGGGTACTCCGAGTAGTGGGTACCTTGTATGACCTCGACCCGCCTACTCGGGTCTTGTATGGATATGCAGGAAGGAGTGTGTGTAGTGGTTGTGTTTGTTTGTGGGGATCGCATTCAATCACATGCAACTGCTAAGAGATAACAGGCTTAGATTATTTTATAAGAAGACCGAGAGTTCTATTTGTAGAAAGGATCCACTCCCTTAAAAAAGAAAGGGCTTATTGTTACCTCAAGCGACAAAGACATAAGATAATACTTGCGATAATAATGAAAGTCCAGTAGCCAAAAGCATCACTAGCTTACGCTCTAACCCGAGTAATATGGGGCACGTTGCTTCCGGGTCACTTCTCTTGTTATATAATAAATGGTAAGTCGACTACCTTATTTGTGGGCTAGCTTCCGTGGAGCAAGGACTGCTAGCCCTCCCTTTGAAATGAATCAATCACTACTGTAGACAAGCCTTACTCTGATGGTCTAAGTTATGGGTTGGCTGATTAGGCCTTCCTCCAAAGAATATTCTCAAAATAGACCGGAGCCAATGACTCATTAAGGAGTCTGATTAAGGGGGAAGAACTTTAAGCTATTCACATTCCTAACCTCCCTCTAACTCAATTAAATAAACTAATATCGATCGATTCACTCGGACGATCTGCCAAGTTTTTTCGAAACTTCTTGTTCACATCTCTCACCAAAAAGCCCAAGTCTGGGGCATATTACCAAGGAATAATGCTTGCCTGGTAGAGGTTCCGATCAGATCAATAAAATGCGACTTGATTCCTGAAAAGAAATAAAGAAGTCAAGTTGGACCAAAGAAAGGAGAGAAAGCCCTATCTCACAGTTGTCTGCTCTTTGTTGTATTTCTGAGTGGCCCCACCTCTTTTCTTTTAGAATCGGAAGCTGGAACGTTTGCCCTGATCAATGCGAAATTGACAAGCTTTCATGCTGGAGTAAGAATTAGCATGATACCATTTTTTAGCTTCACTTGACAGAAAGATCTCACAATATCTTCAGTAATGTGCAGTCTTCTCTAGCTATTTAAAGTATGCCACTCAGCCCAATCTAAGGGGCATTTTTTTTTTAGGTGCGGTCTTAGCAAAAAAACACCGTGTAGACCAAGGGCGAACACTCATCGTTTACGACATTAACTACTAGGGTATCTAATCCTATTTGTTCCCTATGTTTGCGCACCCCAGCGTCGGTAGGGACCCAGAGAGCTGCCTTCTCTTTCTTGTTAGCGGCATTAGTCCCTTTGTTGTTGGGGTTCCAAATCTTTCTTTACTACTACAAAGCAGAAGGTTGATGCTGATAGTCGTCTGCTAGTGGTATCGTATAGTATAGTTGATCAAGTCATAGGTAGATCGACTCTATGCCTTTTTGCTTTAGACTGAGGAATTGGCAGATGATTGAACATATGCGGATATGGGACACAAAAAGCATAGATTTCTAGCTACTTCTTCCCTCTCGCTTCGCTCTAGCTATTTCTTCCCTTTCGCTTGCTGCATCAAAGTCTGAATGCTCCCTCTAAAGAGAAGCAATGCTATCATATAGTTAGGCCTACTTGCCTATATTAGAGAGGAGCCCTTTCCATGTTGAAATATTATAAATTCGAGATATGTCCATTCCAAAGACTCAAAAAAATGTGAAAAGCTTCTTGGGAAAGATTCATTTCATCGCTTCATCAATTTCTCGATAAAGAGAAATATGACCAACAACGGTATGCTCTGTTTACTATTCTTTCGTACTTTCTTCTTTTAACACACAATAGGTCAGCAAAGTGTAAGCGGACATAGAGAAGGCTGGGTGGGACTGATAGAAAGAAAGGATGGGGGGAAACTATGCATGGTACTTTGTGACCCTGCCTCCGAGGGAATTGGACGAGCGACTTATAATGTGATTAGAAGTTTTGGTTTTTCACTTGCTTCATGGTTCTTTTGTAAATCCTCATAAGAATCAGTTGATCACACATCTCTTCATTGTTCTTTCGCCGACTCTTTATAGAATTTTTTGAGTGATCCCTTGTAAGGCGGCAGATGGAACTCAAACTCATTCCAATAGTAAATGCATGCACGCCATTACAACTTCAAGGAAGTGCTTCCTTCTGTTCGTTGCTCTCATTCGAATCGGTTCTTCGCGGAATAGCTAGTTTCGGAGGGAGCTATTTAGGCTCGAAATAGGTATTCCACTTGCTAAGTCTCGTAGAAAGGAGCTCTTATAGCTCCAGTGGGAGTTGCTCAACCATTTCCAGATGAGTTAGTTGTCCCCTAAGTTATTGTCTCTCTCAATGCCTATTAGTCAGTACTTTTTTTCCCTTCCGGAAAGAATGAAATGCATAGGGGACCATCATTTTGTTGCGGCATGCTCCTCAGATTTAGGGATTCGAAGGGGACCTCAGGGCCTACTTAGTTGACTGACAATGACAAAGCTTAATTCAAAAACTAGAAAAGTCATATGCTAGTATACTTGCCCCATTTCCATGAAAATCTTAGTCAGGTGGCTGTTAGGGCTACAGCCGATCTTTGCTCACCAGCGTATTGGAAATCCTTTCTAGCCTTCTATTGAACTTCCTGGTGGGCAGCCAACTGTTCTTATATACGTCATCTTTGGTAGTTTACTATATTACGTTACGAAATAACTCCAAAACCTAGTCTCTAGGAGGGCTCAGGCTATATTTACCTTTTCAATATACGCGTGCCCAGGGGGCTAGATTCTATTTCTATCTTTTGCCATGTATGAACCATCGCCACACGAAAGTCTAAAATATTGGCTCTCCAAGCTGCACATTTATCCTATATAAGTATAATAATAGGATTTTTTTGAAGTTCCTCCCGAGCCTATATCAGGAGCGAGGGGTATGGTCTTCCTTCTCCCGCTCCGCATCAAGTGTTGACTTTTATGGAAAGCAAAGTCTTGTTTTTAGAGTTAGAGAGCTAGTAAATTTATAGGTTTCAGTTTTAACTGCTTTGATGAGGAAGCGCTGTGCCCTAGTCCTCGTCGATCTCACATTTGTCTATGGTGAAGGGACCTTTTTTTCCTTAGAATGGTAAGCTCTATACTCACAACCGAACTGTTCGGCAGATTTTCATGCATTACGCACCCGTTCGCCACTTTGTTCTCAACTCTTCTCACCTCCCGGGCTTCAGGACAATAGCTTTGCTCAGAGAACAAAGTCTTTGCTTCATTTTTTAATGCAATTCGGGATCGAACAAGGCAAAAAAACAAAAAAAAAAATTTCAAATAGGTAGGTGGGTTTAATAGATTTTATCAAAATGAGGCATCGTCGAAATCGACAAAAAATCGCTGGTAAAAACCAGGGATTGGCGACTTACCATTCAGTAACTTTGGCACTAGACGTTTCCAAAGTGGGTACTATTAGGTCGGGAGGAGGTTCACTTAGTCCTATTAGTTAGTTAGAAGAAGCAGCGTCTTGTTTGGTCGTTGATAAAAGTTGCCACCTTTAGGAGAATTTGTATCAAAACTTTCCTTTAGGGGCTACAAACCAAGTCTTTCTGACGAGACACCTACTTTCTTTTTGGTCTGTTAGTAGTATTTCATTTCACTGAGGATCTTTCATAGCAAGCAATGGTAGACGGTAGTTCAGAAAGAGCTTCTGAAGGCAGGCCAACACAAGAGAAAGCAGAAGGATAGCTAGAGAAGAGGCTCAGTATTGCATTGCTTGCTTTACTGTATTAATACAATAAATATAATAAATTCCTAGTTGAATAGGAATATAAGAGGACTCGGCCAAAAAGTGACTACACCTGAGAGGGTGAGTTGGTGTAGTAAGTGATTCGAAACAGAACATACTGCTATTGGTTGCTTCGCCTACCCAATCTTGCACTGGGTGGGGTCGGGTATGGCGATGGACCAGGAAAGAATAATAATTTTGTGTTTCTTGGTCTGTGAAGATTCGTTATTAGGTGCTCCATTTTATTTTTGCATTAAGGTCGAACCTAAACCTGTGCTCGAGAGATAGTTGTCGTTGTTCTTGTATGCCAATCGAATGCTTATCCTAAAGATAGAGTCCACTGAGCCGGATACCTTTTCCTTTTAGTCTAATTTGAAAGTTGGATCTTCTTGAAGAACGACTTGCTAAGCTTTTTTCCGCTAGACAAAAAAATCCCTCTCGCTTTGCTCGAGATCTTTTAGAACTTTTCCCCCACAATGGATGATCTTGCTACTTGTCGAAAATGAATAATCATAGAGCTTGTTGTTTCACTCATAAAAGATGATGGATAAGCAGTGTCCCTTGCTATATTCCCTCTTAAGTCAGGAATGGCAGGACAAATTAAAGGTCTCTCAGTAATAAACTTCCTTTACTTCGTAACCTTAGCCTTAGATGTCCTTCCATAGATCCTCGAACCACCGATAGACAAAATCTCCATGTATGTGACCACAGATTGCTTAGGAGGGTCTATTTCAATGTCACCATCATTTAATAACTTTTGGATCTGATATGTTTTTGGAATTTCTCTTAGAGAGCCTTAAGGCGAGTAATCCTATGCAGAGTGGATCTATGATACCATAGAACGTTTTCCCGGGTTTTCACTTTTTGAATTCTAAGCTCTGAAGACCGTATCGAAAAGATTTCTTCTATTGGCTTAACAAACATTCTTGTCCCAAATCACTTGCACGAAGCATATATAATTGGATAAAAAAAGGTCGGGCCTTATTCATTCTAATGGCAATACGGCTTTCCTCAAGGTATATGATTATGATATTCTATTAGTAAAGAGCCCTTGGATTCACTGTGTTTGTGTAGGTGTCAATCCCAACATGCTTTCCAATTTAGAAAGCTAGAACTTTCCGCTATGGAATAATAAAACTAACTCGAAAATATAAAATTTCAGCGTTAAAATAATTCATTTTTCACTTTCACTTTCTCTCTATACTTCTCTTTTTCTCTACCTCCTCCCATAAAAATAACTTCAAATTTTCACTTCGAAAATCATAAGACTACATATGAATGATTTTGAATATTATTTGCAAAATACAAAAAGAAAACAAAAAAAATGAGTTTCTCCCGGTCATGAGAAATTCTTCACAAGCCTTGCCCCAGCATATTGAAATTCCTTGAAGAATTTCACCCGATCGAGAGAAGCTCAAGTTTTTTATTTTTTTTAAATTAAAAAAATTCAAAAATTGCCCAAACCATCGAAATTCTCCAAGAAATTTTTCGCCGATTTCGTTGGTTTAGGTGAAATTCATACAAAATTCATTTTTTTATCCATTCGAATTGTTTTTTTTTATAAATCAATGTTTTATTCTGTATAATATTCAAAATCACTCATATGTATCTCTCTACGAACTTCAAGGTGAATAGTTAAAAAAATTTTGTAGAGGAAAATTAGAGAAGAAAGAGAAAACTGAGGGAAAAAATTAATTATTTTCATGATGATTTTTTTTATTTATAAGTTAATTTTATTATTACCCAGATTCACGAGTTAACTTTATTAGCACTCATATCTCCTTAATATTATCATCCCTCTTCGGCTCTTCGCACACGTATAAGCATCCATCATCATTCATTACATTTTTCATCTCTTCCTCTTGTCATAACTCACTATTTTTTCAAACATCGATCTTCTTTCTCACTCTCCTATGTCTTTTCTCTTGTTATTTCAAATTGAATAAAACGAAGAATAAGTGCAAAATAAGAAATAAGAAATGTAGGCACATTAAGGTAAATGTTAATAGACAATAACAACAAAAATAAAAGTAATTATTTAAAAAAATATATAATGGGTTAAGAATACTATTAAACAACAACATTAAATAGTGGTTCATATAAATAGAATGATACAAAATAGTGTAGACTAGAGGTTGATTTGCGTGGATTATAATTTTTTTTAGAACTCTGTATTATTAGATCAACAAATGTCAGAGAATACATTAGCACGGGCTAAAGGAGATATATTATTACTTCAAATTTTCGGAATTAAAAAATAAAAACCCATAGAAGTCAAGTTATTTGTAAAAGTGTTGCCATTTCTTTTGAGATCTATTAGGAAGTTACGAATGGCCGTAATGAAGTCGCTTGCCAGTGAATTATCTATCTCCGATGAACGAATTTTTTGGAAGACTTGGTCATTTGCGTGAATTATAATTGAAGACAAAAGTGAGAAAGTAAACCAGGAAAATATGTGGGGAATGTTATAATTTTATAGAGAAAATGGGGACGAAAAGGAAAATAAAAAAATTCGAAAATCTTATAGATGACGACACCGTAAGTCGAGATGTTCGTTCCTCTATTCTATTCTAGCAAGCTGCAAGTTCGACGCCCCCCAAACCCCAATTGTCCTTACCCCATTGAAACCCTAACGCACTTCTCTCGACTGTCTCGACGTCGTCGGCGCGATCTTCAATTCTACGCAGGTAAAGTTTTCTAATCGTGAATAAGTACGAATCTCTTATCCCGTATTCAGTCTCTACCATCCCGCATTGCGTAGTTGATTTTCTATGGTTTGCTTTTGCTCCCGACTATTTTATTTGTATTTATTTTCCCGGACCTGATGGCACAGAGTTCTTCTAGAGTTTAGGAAATTGTTTTGTGAAATCAGTTCCAATAATTTTAGGGTTTGTGACGATTTTTATTGGTAAAATTTGTTCCGTCAATTTATGCTCAGTATTATAGCTCAATTTTGAATTTTACCAACCAGTTCTCCCGTTTTTTTCTCCATCTCTGCATGTAAAAGAAAATGTATATTTTTAATTATAATCATGTTTTAATTATCATTTTGTTTTTGAAGTTTTGCTTTAAAGTTTGAGTATAATGTATTCGTGGTTGTTAAGGTATTGGAAATTGTGATAATTTGATACCTATGGATGTAGGATGAGTCGCTCAAGTCGAACCCTGTACGTAGGCAATCTTCCTGGTGACATCCGAGAGCGGGAAGTTGAAGACCTCTTTCACAAGGTAACTGTGCTGACCTCTTCTCCTTTTTATTCCTGTTGGCGTGGCTTATTACTTCCAATTTTCTCTAATTTCTGTTGCTCCCATGTTAACTTGCTTCGAGTAATTTCTCTGCTATGCTACTGAACTGTATTCCTTTTGGTAAATTAACCTTGCTTTTATTCATACTTCCTGATATATTTTTTTTTACCAATCGGATTTAAATTGCAGTATGGACCAATAGCACATATTGATTTGAAAATCCCCCCAAGGCCTCCTGGTTATGCTTTTGTGGAGGTGAGCCTGATGTCACTCAGATTAAATTAAAACTTCATTCGCTTCATCTTTTCCACTCAGCATCTTGTTTGTTTACAGTTTGAGGAGGTTCGTGATGCAGAAGATGCCATACGAGGTCGTGATGGTTATGATTTTGATGGACATCGGTTACGGGTTGTGTATTTTGACAACATTTTAAAATCATTAGCTGCGCACATGCTCCCAAGTCATTTTGTACTCTTAAGTTACTAAAATACTTCTTTTTATTATGCAGGTTGAGCTTGCTCATGGTGGTCGCGGTTATTCCTCTTCGGCTGATCGTCATAGTAGCTATGGTAGAGGACCTCGCGGTGGTGTTTCTAGACGTTCTGATTATCGGGGTATGTAGTTTTTTTTGTTTGCATGCTGGATATTTGTATATTGTCTCTAATAACTAATTATCGCCTTCTTTTGTCATCCTTCAGTGCTCGTCACTGGATTGCCACCTTCTGCCTCATGGCAAGATCTCAAGGTTTGTAGAATCCTCAGCTGTGTCTCCTCTGGCCTACTTGCTCTCTACAACCTTTAAATATTTGAATACCAAAATTCACATCTTTATCTAATCTTTGAGTACATGCACACAAGCACATAGATGTTTAATCTATGTTTTCTATTCCTTATATAGGATCACATGCGAAGGGCAGGGGATGTATGCTTTTCCCAAGTTTTCCGTGAGGGCAGTGGTAAGTTAGTTTGGTGGTAGGAGGGGGAGATTGTGATGTCTTAAACTTAACTGAAAAATGTTGGGGCAGTAGTCTCATTGGTAACTTGCTTTTTGGGTAATTAGGAGTTATTATCTTGCAGGTACAACAGGGATTGTGGATTATACAACCTATGATGACATGAAATATGCTGTTAGTTCTCTTACTTTCCAGAAGTTTCTTACCTCCACTCAAGGTTTTACAACAATAATAAAGTGACACATGTTTGGCAATCTTGCAGATCAGAAAGCTTGATGACTCTGAGTTCCGAAATTCTTTTTCTCGCTCAACAATTCGCGTATGACACAAACTTAGGAATATTTCTGTAAAGAATAATTCATCGTCTAAAACTTCCATTGCACACGAGAAATGCAAATTCAGGTTTTGTTTTAAATTGTCATCCAGGTGAAGGAATATGATTCAAGCAGATCTAGGAGTCGGAGCCGAAGCCGCAGTCGCAGCCGTTCTTACTCAAGGGGAAGGAGTGCAAGTCGTAGCCCAAGTAACAGTCGAAGTAGGAGTCGAAGGTTAGATAAGATTGTTGATGTATTTACCTATACTCTGTCTTCTACTGTTGCCACTAGTAAAATGTCCATGAAATTGGTTTGTTTCATTGCAGCAAATCTCCCAAGGCTAAATCTTCTCGTCGTTCAAGATCTCGTTCGAGGTCTGTGTCTTCGCGCTCTCGGTCAAGGCAAAATTCATTGTCAAGGTAGCCATTGTTTGGTAGTTATTAGTTGCACTTTGTTTTGGGCTTGGGGCTTTTGAATATTAATGAAAGTTTAGTTTGAAATCTCCTAATATATATAGATGTCAAGCTTTTGAGAAATATATTCTTCATTGCAGACAAAATTATTCTCTTTCTAGCCTTTCCGGTGTAGTCTTTATCTTTATTCTTTAGGCTTGTGTTATTTCAAGGTTCTCTCGGTCTTTCCTATCCATGCTCCACATTCTGAAGGGAGAAAAAAACTCTGCATTATCTGCCATTGGCTTTCGTTGCAATCTATCACTTCTTATTGTGGGGTTGTCATCCTCATTCCTTTCCTTATTGATGCTTGGTGGGATAACTATCTTGGAGTCCTTTTCGCTTACCATCTATGCTTGGTGGGTCAACTATCTTGGAGTCTTTCTCATATAACTCCTGATTTTAAAGCCTGATTGCATTAGAGCAAGGCCTTCCTAAACAGATTAACCTCCCCTCTTCTCTGTTTTTTTTAAAGCTCCCTTTGTCAATAATTGGAATTATTTCTTGTTGTAATTTTATGCCTTTGGAACTCAACAACTATGACATAAGTATTTTCTATCTTCAATCATTCTTTTTGAGTAAATAGAGAAAGGTTCATTCATTCCTTTTTCCCTGTGATTTTTAGTTGTCAATGATTTTAGCATGTACTGCTAAAATTGGCTATTAAATGTGTAACTTCTGGTTATAGAGTGGAGGAATAGTGTTCTTTCAATTGCATGCGGTGCTTCCTGGAATGTTTGGGAATGGCTGAAGTTTTATTTTGGAGGATTAATCATTCCGTTTACAAAGGGTGCTGTTTTGGGGAATCTTTGCATCGTATGCTGCTTTATACTAGCCATTCCTTTCCTTCTCCTCTTTCTTTGTCCTCACCTTATGCTTCTCTAGGAGACTGGTTTTCAAGAGAGAGGGGGGGGGGGGGAGGGGGGGTTTGAAGGTCCAGTTTGAAGGATTGTCTCATATTTTTACTCTCCTTTTCAAATATGAATCTCTTTTGTCTTTTTAGATATGGATATATGCAGCTATCTGGGGATTGCATATTAGGATCTTGATGGGATATGGTTCAATTGCCTACAACTTTTTGTGGTTGTGGAGGTATGGTGTCTTTTAGATGGCAGCTTTTGTAATCCTTCATGTTCCTGGTGTCTCTGTTCTACTAATAAGCATCACAAATGTCCATGGGTGCTAGATGGGAACAAGAAGGTCATGGACTATCATGGTGAAGCTGGACTATGAACTAATTGCGATTTGAATTTTGGGCCTACAATCTATTTGCCGGTAGAATCAATTTAAGCCATCCAGCTAATAAAGCATACCATCCAAATACTAATCTTGTGATTTCCTGGTTATTGGTGTCTAAAGGCTGTTGGCTTTTTGAAGGTTCTTACTCTTTTAACTTAATTAGATCATTCTTTTAGGTGACAAGTAGTGTTTTGACCAGATGCTAAATGTTTATGAATTTTTCCTTGTCCATTTTGATTGTGCCAACTCTGATGTGGAACTGGCATTCAAGGCTCTTGGATCAGAGTCGTTAAGAGGAACATGTGGATATTAAATTGGGTTGTTCTGGAACTTTTGCAGATCTCCATCAAGATCTAGATCCCCGGTGCCATCTGTAAGTTTAACTTATATTTGAATACTTTTTCGAAACCTGGAATCACATCCTAATTCTTGCCACTTTTGTATTTGTTGATGGAATCTTAATTTTCATATAATGGTCATATTTTGATGTAATTTTGTTAATAAA
The DNA here is from genome assembly GCA_028651295.1 of Catharanthus roseus. NCBI lineage: Eukaryota > Viridiplantae > Streptophyta > Magnoliopsida > Gentianales > Apocynaceae > Catharanthus > Catharanthus roseus. The sequence goes on from JAPQWS010000087.1 coordinate 2,800,876, forward strand.
GCTGAAAGTTTGATTTTAGCGGCAGAAGCCTGTAAGCAAAAGCCCAAAAAGGCGCGGCTCTAGTAGAAGCAAGAGCAGAAGTAGGAGTAGGAGCAAGACCGCATCTGGGTAGTCTTTTTTTCCATCATTATCTTTTCTTTATATAATTGAAAGAATTAAAGAACTTACACCTAATCCTTTCATACTATATTATTTTGACTTAATTAATACAGGTAAAGATTCGGCAGTTACTGATTCTGCGGATGATGGTTTCATTCACTTGGAAGGATGACCACTTTGGCTGAAGTGTTTGGTCATCTATGATGATGATTATTTATGGACATGTTTACTTTAATGTATTTGATTAAACATCTTATTTGTGTTTTTATCTCAAACAAGAAGTTTTAGAATGTTTGGTTGTGGTATGATAGTACCAATTTGACTAAAATGACACCATCTATAATTCCAGCTTTGATGGGCGGGCGACTCATAAGCTAGTCTGTGTGTTTTATAAATTCAATTTTCACTCTCCATTCTGTAATTCTCAGGTGGTTTTGTTTTGTTTGTAATGTGAAAATATTGTCTGGGAATTATTGGGGTAACATTATTATATGATATTATATGATAGGACATGGAAATGACAACAGCGTGCCCTACTAAGGGGGGTGGGTGGATTGAGAAGACAGGTTCTTGGCGTTAAGCAGCCAAATCTATTGTCGCGGGCCTCTATATGCGGTACATGTTTTTTTGATAATATTTTTTCTGGTACGAAAGGAAAGGCCTCAGATAAGATGTCCGTGGTCTGATGGCGCCATTTCTAGGTCTCTGAGTTTAATGTCGCCCATTAGTTTTGCGCCATTATTTGTTTGGGGTTTTTGACCTTCAATCTCCTTGAATTTGTTGATGATTCAATCTCTTTCGAATTTGTTGGTGATCGAATTATTAAAAAAGAAATTCTGTAGCCACATGGAGTTCATTTGGAGAGATTGTTTGGTTCGTCTGTAATATTTTTATATTTTGCAGTTTATTTTTGAGTGAGGTGGAAATTGAAAAGTTTGAGCAAGAGGAGCGAATATCTAATGCCTATCAGAGGATAGAATCGTCACTATCAGTAAGAAAAATATACTTCGTCTATTATTTGTAAAAATACTAACATTGTCAAAATGACATTTTTTCAATGTTAAGTTTAGTTGACTCCTTAGTTCGGACTGTCAGAATTACAGTTTTACGTGCGGTTTACTTTTTATTTTATAATGTTAAATATTATAAGTATTTAATTAGAGGAGTTAATAAACATAATTTGAGAATTTATATGTATAGTAGGAAAAATTTTATTTTTTTCGGTCGAAGCTTGGCAAAATCTTTCAAGGAATTTACTTGGTTGACGAAATTTCTTAGAAAATTTTGTCTACTTGGCAAAATTCATTTCAGTAATTTTTTTTTTTAAACAAATGCAATCGATACGAATTTCTCCCATTTTTCTTAGAAAATTTTTTCCATCTAGGAAAAATTTAACAAAGTTAAAAAAAAAGTAACTTTAGGGGTTTTTAGCTTAAAATTAATATTTTTTTATAAAAAAGTATTTAAAATTATTCAGTGTTGAATGTGAAATATTTGAGCTTTGAGTCAAAAAGATTTTTAAAAAATGAATTTTTTTTTTGTATTATGTATATAAATTTTCGAATTATATTTATTGACACTATAAACTTGTGGTGCTTCTTTGCGGATGGGAGTTTTGGAGAGGATAAAATTGTAAAAGCAGAACTTAGCATCCAAATAAAGCGAGAGTTCCCCAGCAAACCGCAAATGCACACCTCATTTCTGATTCCTCTTCTCCCTGGGAAATTCTCTCCCCCCTCTGTCCGTTCCCCCAAATTTTTCTGTAGAAACCGACGCAGGCCAGCTCTCCAATCAAATTCCAAAGCTTTTCTATTATCGTTATGCCTTACGTTTCAAATTCATATGAAATCTGTTCTTGAAATTAGAGATACAGCTGATGAGTGAAATGTATCAAAACTTCCGAGGGCTAATCGAATCGAAAACCCAAGAGAAAACAATTCCTGGGCAAACCCTGGAATTCCATTCTTGGAGTGGTAGCCGCAAGAATTTTTAATTCCGAGAGAAAACCCTTTAACCCTTTTCATTTTTTCTTGATTTTATGACAGGGGTCTACGAGATGTTCGATAATGTGTTCTCGAGGCTACCCGAAGATGTTGTTCTCAACATTTTCTTCAAGTTGGAGGATGATCCCCGGAACTGGGCTCGAGTAGCTTGCGTTTCCACCAAATTCTCATCTTTGATTCGAACCGTCTGCTGTAAATCTAGGTGCTCGAAGACCATACCTTCTGTGGTTAATGATCTCATTTCTGGCTCTTCGGAACCTCCCGGTGGTTGGGCTTCTCTTTACAAGCTCTCTGTTTGCTGCCCTGGCCTCCGCCACGCCGGTGTCCTCTTGGAAAATTCGGATTTTGGCCTTGAGCGTGAGCTTGGTTCTGATCAGAATTACAAGTTATGCCAGTTCAATAAAGCTGAAGACGCGCCTTCCTCGAGCAGTGGTGGTGGGGTTAATTCTGAAGTAAATGCTTCTGCTGATTGTTCTTGGTCTTTGTTTGATGATCTCTTGTTTGATACTGTCTATGATACGTCTGAATCTTCTGAAGACCAATCCCAAGTGGGTGATGAGGAGCCTCAGAATGATGTTGCTGAATCCACGCGTGAGTTAGGTCCTCCTTGCAAGAAAAGGAAAATTTGTAGATTTCTGAAATCTCATTTGGCTTCTGGTACCTGGAATTTGAGCCGAGAGCAAGGGAATAAGTTGCTTGCTAGTCGATTCAAAGGTGATTGCTTGTTCATTTGTGATTGGCCTGGCTGTATTCATATTGAAGAGAAGCGAAATTACATGCTTTTCAGAGGGATTTTCAAGAATTTCAAACAGTCAAGGGTTTGGAGGACCATAAATGATGGGAATAGGAGAAAAACTGATCTCAATTGTGCATTTTGTTCTTGTAAGCAGACTTGGGATTTGCATTCGGCCTTTTGCTTGCGGAGGTACTTCGGCTACCATGAAGACGGTGAGCCTGTGGTTCGAGCATATGTATGTGAGAATGGTCATGTTTCTGGTGCATGGACTGATTGGCCTCTATACACATAACCAATTATACCTTTACAGTCCTCAAACATGTACTTCTTTGTACATCTAGTGTGTTCAGTTAGCTGACTGATTGATATTATTTCATGATAGAGGTTATTGTTATCTTATGATGTTATTGCATTGCCTGGAATTCTTGCTTAATGTAATTTCCAATTCGTTTGGCTTCAGTGGTTGTTTTGTTGCTGATCTTTAATATGAGTATTTTGTATTTACTATATTTTGGGGAGAAAGGGCAAAAGCTTGAAAGCAGCTCAACCTTGTCTGCAGGATTGTTTGAATTGGTTTGATAAAGTTTGGTTAGGGATCCTTGAACCTAGATAGAAAAACGAAGCCCCTTGTTTCGAAACTCTTTTTCTAATTGAAGTAGAGGATGCTAGAGTACAAACATAGGCTTGGTTTTCAGTATTCTCTGATATTTCGTATGGCAATAGATTCCTAGTTTTTGAATTTCCTCACATTCAATTTTGAATCATGGATTTTCTCCGGTAAATGAACTCCATTCATTGTGATTTTGGCAAAACTAGTCCTGGCTGTTTTAATTGTTTAGAGCATGAGAGTTAAGTTGTAAGATGATTTAGGATTACTTTATGATTTGGTCATTGGTTGAACAAATTCATAGAGTTAGTCAAACTAGCAAAACCATTATGCATTTGATTGTTTATAGTAGAATTCAACTCATTTGCTCTTTCTACTTCATGTGATGTTCTGTGCTGGTTGTTTTTATTCATCTAATGACACGGAGATGGTATAAACTGTGAAAAATAGGAGGAAGGAAGGATGTTCCGGTTAAGGGCAAAGAAGGTGAGTGAGTTATGTACTTTGTTTATGGACATCTAGCCCTTTCCCCTGTTTTGAGCCTTGTGCATTTCTCCATATGATATATCTCTTGCTGGGAAGGGGATAATCTGTCTCTTGGAATGCATACAATTTTTCTTTAGAACATGGAGTATTCCACTGATTGGTGAAACTAGTCCAGGCTCATTCAGGTCGTGCTGGTCTTTCAAGAATATAGGGCATTTGGACTTGTTCGGGTTGTGCTAGCAGAGTCTAATCATCAGTGCTTGTTCTAAGACTTTTATATAGAGTATTTGTATGTTACATGTTTCTTCACTCTGGTATGAAGTGAAGTTAGCAATAGCAAGCATTAGATGTGCAATCAGCTAGAACTGCAGAACTTGTTCTTAGTTGATTATGGTTGTAGGAAAGTTGCCTATTCAGTCCTTAAAGATTAGGCTTGATATGATCTTCATCCTAAAATTTATATTTTGGCGCTATGATTCTTAAATAATTAAAGGGTAGTCTAATCACTATATATTCCTGAATTAGGTTTATTAATCCCCTGTTTAATTGCAAAGATGCTTTATCAGTATTATTCTAAATTGTCGTTTTATTCTAGATTGTTTAATAATCAAAAGGATAATATTTGAGAATTATATTGCTTAAAGATATAAACTTTCGAGACTAAATCAATCATTTTTCTGTCTCATAAGTTACTAAACATTATACTTATATGGATCAACAATTAAGAAAATAATCGTCAATAACTCATCTAGAAAATTATCTTCTCCGTCTTTATTTACTTGTCACATTATGAAAATTTATGTTTTTTTTTTATTTATCACGTTGTTAGAAACAATTCAAGTTTAATACAAAATTTCTCATTATACCCTTTCGACATGTCAATCTCTCTCAATCATTGTGTCATGAAAAATTGGAATTTCTCCTTACCAATAATTTTTACTACCTCCGGTCAAAAGTACAAGAGGTTTAAGCCCCATTTAGGATAATAAAAAATACAAGGAGTTTTGCTCCTTTCAATAAATATTTATTGAACTTTTTTCATATTTACCCATCTTTGTATTAATTTATTTTGCATTTCTTTCCTCATTTATGAATAGTAGAATGAGTATTGTAATTCAAAAGTTATATTGTTTTCAACACTCCTAATCTTTGTGCCTAAGACTAAAAACCCTATATATTTTCGATAGAAAGTAGCACCATTTTCTATATTCGTTCCAACTATCATTCATTATTCTACACAAGTTTCAAGTGAAATTTTAAATTTTTTCAATGTTACTCTCTCTGTCTTTTTACTTGCCATATTATGAAAATTTTCCTTTTTTTTATTTGTCAACAATGCAACTTTAACGAAAATCTCATATTATACCCTTTTTTAACGTATCAACATCTCTTTGTTCTTGTGTCATAGAAAAGTGTAATATCTTACCAATAATTTTTACTATTTTTCAATATTCATTTTACCTATTACTCGTCATTCCATACAAGTTTTAAGTTCAATTTTTTAAACGTTTTCAATATCAATAAATTATGTGAAATATTGATATTAAGGGTAGTTTAGTCTATATGCAAAAAAAATTTCTCTAATTACGTATTTCTCTAATCCGTGTGATGTCTAAAACATGACAAGAAACAGAGAGGGTAAAAATTAGGAACAACTAAAATTTACTCCTTTCATTAAAAATAAATTTCAATCTCTTTCAACTATTCTCACATAAAATTTGTAAGAATAATTATGAAAAGAGAGAAAATTTAAAAGAAATTTTAGCGCGTAGAAACCATATAACATTTTGTACCTTTTGTATTCAGGTACCGATAAATTACGCGTCATAATATAAAATTTACGCGCGCGGAGAAATTCAAATATTTTTTTTTCTCCAAAACACACTTTTTCTTTTTACACATGTTTTTTCCACATTCTTTCTAAAAAATATATGGTGATTTTTTCAAATTTGAAGATTTTGAAGTTAAAAATAAATATTTTTGAATATTATCTACACGATATGATAAATTTTGAAATAAAAATCACAAAAAAAAAAAAAACACACACACAAAATAAAAAAAATACCGCATGCACACTTGAGTCACGCCTTGGCGCCAGTAAGGGTTTCGCACCATATCTTGGCGCAGATATTGAGAGAGTCGCACCAATGCTTGGTGTAGGGATACCTATATTCGAGCCAGAGCGTGACTCAAATGTATAGATGGTGCATTTTAAAAAATTTGGTACATTTTTTAAGTTTATTAATTATAATTATTTTATATAATTATGTTAATTTTTTAATTAATTTCATAGTATAATGTGTATATATATTAGTGTTTAATCCGTTTAGTTAATAATATATCAATATAAAATATATAAAAATTAATATAATGATATAAAAATTAATATAATGATATAAAATATATAAAAAATAATTAATTTAATAATATAAATAATATTATTTAATTATAAAAAAACCCAAATGACTCTATTCTTTGTTTAAAAAAAAAAGGGCATAATCATTTATGGCACATGATATTGGCCCAAAAAGCTTAAGAAGGTTGGCGCAGGGGAGGAATATTGGCGTATGGTTCTGGCACGATCGATATTTTTTATTTTAACGTGATTTTTTAATTTTAGTATGATTTATTTAATTTTTAAATTGATAAAATATAAATAAATAAGTATAGAATTATATATTAAGTTTTTTTTTTTAATTTTTAGCAATTATAGATTTAAACATATCGTTGAAAAGTCTTGAAGCGTATAAATAAATTAAAAAGAAAAAAAAATTTAATAAAAATAAAAAATTTTCGCCAGTAAATTTTATTTTTCCACATAACATATCCACCCCTCGTATTGTATTGGAGGCGCACGCCTCCCATTAAGGAGTAAAATCAAATCTTCTTAATAACGACGTGTTTTGATATAATTTTAATGCTAAAACTTCCGACAAATTGGACCCAAACTGAAGAAAAAACACCACATATCATTGCACTGAAAGTAACCCCATTAGCCAATCTATGAGCAGTGTCAGGCACAGTCCTAGCCACTGAACTGAAGAAGAATGGTGCCTCTTCCATGGCTCTTCTGCTTCTCCTTCTCCTATCATCTTCTTCCATTGCTGTTTTTGGTCCGTCATTTGTCTCTGCCGGTCTCAGCCTTCGAAGACTACCGCCTTAGTGACTTTCCGGCTGATTTCGTCTTCGGTTCAGGCTCTTCTGCTTACCAAGTTCGTCTTCCCTAATTTACCTTCTAGATTAGATTCTATGAAGCTTATGCCTGGAAGCTTAACTCTCAGCATAATAGTTTTGTTTATTTTTTATTTCTATAATTTTTAAATTTTCGATCACTTTTAAAAATTTAAACTAAAGGCTTATGCGAAGGGAGAACTGCAATTCCTAATTTAGTTTGCCTCTCGGTTTATTCTCGGAATAATTGAACTAAATTTATGTTCATGATTTCAAGCTTCTATGCTCGGGCAGTTAGTTGATGAAATTTCTTATGACAGGTGGAGGGGGCTGCATTTGAAGATGGAAGAACTCCGAGTATTTGGGACACTTTTACTCATGCTGGTGATATCTCATATTTTATTTCTATTGTCATTTCTTTGTTCTTTGTTTGCTTGGAAAATTCCAGAAACTCACTTCATGATGACAATTTTGTTTTCATGTTATAGTGACTGTGATAGATTAAAACAGATGTATTATCTTAAGTTCAACATTTGATTGTGATGCATGACAATAATGCCATTTGCATCATATCAAATCTAAGGTTAGTCCAGTATATAGCAATTGAGAGATTTCAACTTCTAGTGGCATTGCGTGATTATAAGCTGGAAACAAGCTTGTTGCCCTGATATTTTAAGAAGTGAAACAGAAGTCTGCATTTATTGATGCCGCATTTGCTGTTAATACCTAGGCAACAGTTTCTATCACTAACAGTTAAATCAGATGGTGTCTGACTTATACTAATCCAATCTTGAGCTGCAGGTCGTATGAAGGGGGCAAATGGAGACATAGCATGTGATCAATATCACAAGTACAAAGTACCTTCACCTGTTCAATTTTCTCTTTGTGCAACTTTACGAAGGTTTATCATGAAAAATACTCTGCATATAACTAGGAATGGATGTTTACTGATTGAGCCTGATATTAGAGTGTTACTTGAGATTCATACTTTTATTGTAAAGCCTTTCTTACCCCAAATTTGCTACCTAGTCAAATCATTTAACAGAGTTCCATATTTAGCAGCTCATCGTATATTTGCAAATATTGATTATACAAGCGCTATAATATTTCCATTGTTTTCTCCATTGAATCTTTTTGTATCTTTTGCACAATACAACATTGTAAAATACCAATACATGTTGAGTATTAGACATTTCTACACATAATGATTTGATTATCACAATCCATCTATTTGGAACATCTTTTCCTTTTTTCCTCAGTAAATATAAAAGTGTGTTATTTATTGTAGAAAGATGTCCGACTCATGGCAAATATGGGCTTGGAGGCTTATAGATTCTCCATTTCCTGGTCAAGACTTCTTCCTAGTATGTTCAACTGTAGCATGCTACCTGAGTGAAAACTAAAGCTTTTCTTTTCTGTCGTGTTTTTTAACTGTTTTTCTCTTTTCAGATGGAAGAGGACCTGTCAATCCCAAAGGGTTACAATATTACAATAATCTCATTAATGAAATTATCAGCCACGGTTAGCACCACAAACCTTCCGAAGTTTGTGACTCATTATATATTTATTTTGGGGGGAGGGGTGGGCGGAATAGGAAATCTATGTGCATTCTTGTTTGTAAAAGATGAGAATGAAACATTTGTATTTAACAAATAAGAAGAAAAATTATGTACCTTCAAACTGCTGATTGGTGACCTGTCTAGATGTTCTGACTCCAACTTCTGCCAATGCAGGAATCCAACCACATGTTACACTATATCACTATGATCTTCCACAGGCACTTGAAGATGAATATGGGGGATTGCTGAACCGAAAGTTTGTGTATGTATAAGTGTTCCAGCTATAGTTTAGTCTATTCATCCACATTGTGATAGCCTGGCTTGTCCTTTATGGACATTGCTTGCTTGTAACCAAGTGGGCTATTCATAACTTCAGGAAAGACTTCACAGGCTTTGCTGATGTATGCTTCAAGGAATTTGGTGATAGGGTTTTACATTGGACTTCTTTTAATGAAGCCAATGTCATGACTTGGGGTGGTTATGATTTGGAGTTTTGCCCTCCTGGAAGGTGTTCGCTGCCATTTAGAACTGATTGTATTCGGGGTAATTCCTCCACTGAACCATACATTGTTGCTCATAATGTCTTGCTGGCACACGCATCTGCTGTGAAACTGTACAGGAAAAAATACAAGGTATCATGGTAATTTGTGTTGAATAATTTGGGCAAATACTCCTTTTTACTTATTTCCTCTAGTGTCTAGTGTGTGAGGTTTTAGTTTTCCTTTGAAAATATCATTCAGGATTCTGATTTGAAATTCTTTGGAGAATTGTCATTCTTCCATAGTTCTGTTTCCTATTTTTGTAGCTGTAAGGGCATCAATTTATGCTTCTCAGAATGGACTAACTTCTTGCAATGCAGGCCTCTCAACATGGTTATGTGGGATTAAATGTCTTTATTTATTGGTTTATTCCTTATACCAATGAGGAAAAAGATGTGATTGCTACTCAAAGAGCCAACGAATTTTACATTGGTTGGTATGTCACAAACTTTTGCAATATATGCATGTATAACAAGAACCTCTTTCTCTGCATCCCTTCTTTTGGCAGAGTGCATGCTCATTTGAGATTGTTATTTATTTATTTATTATTATTTTTTATTTTCTTTTTCATGATGGCATGGCAGGTTTATTGATCCCTTGATCTTTGGTGACTATCCTGCGATAATGAAGAAGAATGCAGGGGATAGAATTCCAGCCTTTACGAAACAGGAATCTGAGCAAGTTAAGGGTTCACTTGATTTTCTAGGGGTGAACCATTACACAACTGTGTATATCAAGGACGATTCAAGAAGTCTTAACATCAATGTCAGCAGTGCCACTGCTGACATTGAGGTCAAGCTCATCTGTAAGAATGCACGAATGGGAAGCTTGTACCATTCTTTGGACACGTTCACTTTCTTTTTCTCACATGCAACTTCCCATTCCTCATCCCTTCATTTTTCTGAGTAGCATACCAAATCTAGCTGTCACTAAAGGAATTGTATTTTTCAATTTTGTGATGCTCAACATTAATGAAAGAACTAACTGTAGTTTTTGGATGTAGTTGACCGAGGTGATGCACCAGTGGGTCAGGTGAGGCTTGTAGTTAATCTGATTCTGTTTTTCAGTTATGCTGACCTTTCTTGAACTATTTTGTTCAGTTTCCCTTGAGACCTGCAGGTCTTTATGGAGTTTTGGAGTATTTGAATCAAGTGTATGGCAACCCTCCAATATATGTACATGAAAATGGTTCGCGATAACTACACTTGTACATGCATGCATGCATTTTTGCTGATATTTGTGCAAACTTGCTCATGCTAGTGCCCTGGTTTGAGCTTTTTGCTAGATGATTCTCTTCTTAATGATTAAGCAAGCTAGTTTATCAAATGGGTATCGTGGGAAACATTTACCTGAATGTTACTATTGTGCCAAAGTTATCGCCAATTTTTCTCCACTGAACATCAACTTTGATGACAAACAATTGAAGTGGAAACCTCTCTTGTGATCTGTGCGTTCTATATTTGTCTACAAATTTTTTCATGGGCTCAGGTGTAGTTTGTGGGTTGAACTTAAGTGGTTCTGCATCTTATATCTGATTGACGTGGATTGCATATGCATATTTCTTTTTCTTTCTTTTATGTGCAACTTCGTACTTGCCTAAGTAACATGTCTGTCTGGCATTCACTTTTGCAGGTCAGTCGATGCCACGTAATGGAACATTGAATGATACAGCAAGGGTAGAATATTTACATGCTTTCATTGGAAGTTTGCTTGACGCTGTGAGGTAAGCTTTTTCACACTCAAGTTTGATGCTTGTTTAATTGCAGCAGTGTTTGTTTCATGTTGAGACTATTGTCACATTTGTTAGCTCTAAAAACTGGTTCAAAAAGCTAGTGATTTGGTTGTTTGTGCCAACTTTTATCTTTTGTTTTCTGTTTTGCTGATGCCTTTTCCTTTTTTCCTTTGCCTAATCCTTTTATATTCTTGAAATGTTGGAAGAAATGGATCGAACACAAGAGGATACTTCACATGGTCCTTCTTAGACAGTTTTGAGCTACTAGATGGCTATGATTCAGGGTTCGGCCTATACTACGTGGATTTGGATGACAAGGAACTGACAAGATACCCGAAGAAATCTGCGCATTGGTACTCCAACTTCTTGAAGGGAAGAAGAACTAGTACAAACGAGTCTATTGAAGTAGAGGAAGTTATATCTACTTCTTTTTTTAACTCCAGGTTCTCTTATTGAGCTCTTCCTTATTCTATGTGCTATGCTATGCCACCTGGAACTTTTATGTATTGGGATGTGGCAGGGGAGGGCAGAGCGTGAGTTTCACCCTTCAAGTCTTGGTCATTCTTCCTAAGAAAAATGCAGTTCGTGCAACATGACAAATTCCACCCTATGGAAACTAGTGATTTATATGTCGATTTTGCACTTTTGAGTGTGATTAAACGATAGTGCATTAAAATACCTTCTTGGGGTAATTTATTGCCATTTGCTGGTAGCAAGTATTCTATTTCGTGACATATTTTTGGTTGTCCTGTTGGAATGATTGAAATCTGAAGTAATGAGGCTCAAATTATTTGGGTTCAACCCCACTTATTACATCCACATTTAATAACATTTATAGCACGTCAGAGATGATTAATTTATGAAAGCGATAGCCTCAATGATTAATTTATGATTTTTAATTTTTTTTAATTATATTTAAAATGTTTTATTTTACTATTTTTTTATGCACTTAAATAATCATATAATCGAATCGAATAGTTTACTGTGAAGATTAATATCGAATAAGCCAGTAAAATTTGACTAGGGGTACATGTTCCACTCACTTGGTATTATGTAAAGAGGATTAAATGATGTACGTGAGTACGATAAATTATTATTATTATCTTTTATGATTTTATAGTGGAGCATGCGTTTTGATAGGTTTTCATTTTATCGACATTCATTGTCATAATAAGTTCATAAATTATTTGAGAGTATAAAAAGATAAAGAAAAACATTTTAGGTATAATGAAAAAAATATAAATTATTTGAGGATAATTATAATGAATTCATCTTAAATATAATAGGAACTACAAATATGCTTTTTATGTTTTTTTTTACTTGTCACATTCTAATTGTAAGAGGTTACATATTTTTTTTTACTTGTCACTAAGGCAATAATTTAATAATTTTTTTATTATATCCTCCCTTTTAATAATAAATTTTAACATTTATTTATTCTTTTAACATAAAATTTTATAATAATAATAAAAATAAAGTTTAGGAGAGAGAAAAATTTATAAGACATTTTAGTACATGAAAATTTATTATTTTCTTAAATTTGTATATGTAAGAAAAATAATCTAACATTTTTTTTTTATTTTCTTATATCCGTATATAGCTCAATTGAATAGAATCAATTAGAAGCATGGGAGATTAAAAAGAGGGGCAGTATATTTTGATAGAGTTCCCTCCCTTTTTATTATCTCGAAACTCGGAAACAATAATTAGGGCGGGAAAGAAGTGAAACTCCATCTCGGTTCTACTTAATTCCAAAACCGGACGGACGTTAAAATGGAAACATGCAGAATCGCAGAAGCAGACAAACGGAAAGGTACGGAGAGTAATGTAGAAGATAAAAATCGTCAACTGTTCATCCGTGGTGAGTTATTTTTTTTTTCAATTTAAAATTCCTGTAGAAAAGAACAGATCCGTCCGTAGTAGTGTTCGTCTTCACTGACCAATCCGCCCACCACAGCCGCACAAATTATAACACTAAATTTCTTCGTTTCTGCCGGCCTTCCTACTCGTTGTCAAAATTCCGTCGCCAGTGACCGCAGCGCCGAGAAGGATGTTTTCGCGGTCGTCGAGGAGTTTTATTTACATGAATCCAATTTATTTCATACTAATAATCATACAATTTTGGTCGATAATTGTTTTGAGCGTTGATGAATTTACCAGAGCTGATTTCCCTGACGACTTTGTCTTCGGTGCCGGAGCTTCCGCGTATCAAGTTTGTTTTGCTATGTTTCTTTTCCTGAATTTTGCTATATCTGAATTATATAAGATTGTTGAATTTTGAAATATGAACGTATTTGAATTGTATTTTTTATTTTCTAATGGAGTTGTTTATTTGTGTTTGTGGCTCTCGGATTATTATTATCATATAAGCTCGTCTTCAAGGAATTTGTAGTTATTTTGCGATATCTGAAATTATAAGATTGTTGAATTTTAAAAGATGAATGTACTTGAATTGCATTTTGTTGTCTGATGGAGTTTGTGGATCTCGTATTATTATCATATATAGGTGGAGGGAGCAGCTTTTGAAGACGGAAGGACACCTAGTATTTGGGATACCTTTACTCATGCCGGTTCGTTTTATCTTTATGTTTTCCTCTTTTACTCTGTAATGGTAAGAAGCATGTTATACTGTTCCATTGTGTCCGAATTAGAATTATGAGAATGAAACAGTAGAATTACTACTATTGGTAAAAAGCATGTTACTGCCCTGACCCTGACCCGATCGGAGTTCCTATGTCTGGGGAATTATTCTTTGGTTATAAGCTCTATGATTATCTTTCAAAGCATGGTGTAGTTATCAAATCTTGATCTCACGGAAGACCCGTACAATCTCAGGTTATATGGGAGGAGCCAACGGTGACAAAGCATGCGATCAATACCACAAATACAAAGTAGACACTATCTCCCTTTCCTCCTTTCTCGTTTAGTGATGATTTTTACATGGTCAGAGAGCAAATTTAATGAAACGGATACAAGTTTTCAAATGAGTTATCTTCATTACAGGAGGATGTCAGACTAATGGCTGAAACAGGGTTGGAGGCATATAGGTTGTCTATTTCATGGTCAAGACTTATTCCCAGTATGTTTGCCTCTTTGTATTCCATGGCTTTCAAATGCTTAATTTCTTCATTTCTCTTCTCATATTTGGATTCTGTTTTTCTTCAGATGGAAGAGGGCCTGTCAACCCAAAAGGATTGGAATATTATAACAATCTCATCAATGAACTAATCACTCACGGTAAATTAAATTGAGCAGTCACTTCTTTGTTTCTGTTGCCCTACTAAAGTTTGATGTTGTTGTGGGAAATTTCTTTCTTATATGGGAAAGAAGATGCAACTATAATGCTATTAGATGTATACAAACTTCTCTTCTTTTTAATACAACCATGTTTAAAAGGCTATACTTTTTCTATAATGCAGGAATTGAACCACATGTGACCTTGTTTCACATTGATACTCCACAGGCTCTTGAAGATGAATATGGGGCATGGCTAAGTCGGAAAATTTTGTATGCAATTGATTGAATATTCTAAATTTTATTGACATTTAAGATGGTTTTACATGATCTGCACAACAAGAAGATTGAACCTGAAGAGATGTTCTATTTTCTGGGTGATTCAGGAAAGACTTCATTGCATATGCTGATGTCTGCTTCAAGGAATTTGGCGATAGAGTTTCACATTGGACCACCTTAAATGAGCCTAATATATTTGCACTTGGTGGATATGACAATGGATTCATTCCCCCTGGACGGTGTTCTACACCCTTTGGCTTGGGCAGGATTTGTAGCCTGGGGAACTCCACGACTGAGCCATATATTGCTGCTCATAACCTGCTACTAGCACATTCATCTGTCATGAAACTTTACAGGAAAAAGTACAAGGTTTTATCTTCATCTCTTATTCTCACATAGAAGTACTAAAATGCTCATGAGAAATTCACAAATGTAGCAGAGTCACTCCTGGATTTCAATTATCACTATTTTCTTCTGTGCCCGTGGATAGTCAAGTACAGAAATCCAAATATCGAGAGTGGGGATTAGTTTTAGTTACTAAAATATTATTCCTTGTCATTGGCATAATTTTATGAAATTCAAGAATTGGACATGCACCTTTATCTTACATTGAATCTCCTAACTGAGCTTTACCTCTGGCAAAAACTTACCTGTAATTACAGTTAAAAATGATCTACTGATTTGATACTGTCCTGGTGCAGGAGAAGCAACATGGTTTTGTGGGAATAAATATCTATGCTCCTTGGTTCCTTCCTGATGCCGAAGCTACAGAAAATGTTCTTGCAACTCAAAGAGCCATTGATTTTTACATTGGTTGGTAAGTCTGTAACTAGAAAAGGAAAAATACATCTCTAATCACCTACAAGCAAGGGCTATGTTTAAGATTTGTTGATTTTAAACAGAAGGCTCAGTTATCTTGATATGCATGAGCAATCTCCACTGCAGGCTTATTCATCCTTTGGTGTTTGGAGATTACCCTGACATAGTGAAAAAGAATGCCGGTGCAAGAATTCCAGCCTTTACACCATCCGAATCAAAGCTAGTCAAGGGTTCATTTGACTCCATAGGGCTTAATCATTATTCAGTAATCTATGTTAAGGACAATCCTAGTAGCCTTGAAATGGATAGCAGGGACATAGCTGCTGACATGGGGATAAGCATCTCATGTAAGTATTAAGTAATTGCTTAGAGCTTGAGCATTGATTTAGTGTTTTGACTTTGCTAAGTGCCTGAGCTACAGATATCTTAGTCATTCCTTCATGTACTTTCTTCGAGAATGTGATAAACTTTAAGATCATCTTGGGTCCTTAATTCTCTATGCATGCATGAATTGGCATACAAGAATTTCACTTCACTGTAGGATAAGAATGAATTTGTATTTGCTAGTATAAAATTTATTAACTAGTTCATATTGGTTCTTATGGTTTTTGCAGTTATTCCAGGTTATATACCACCAGATCAGGTTAGGCACACCAAATTTATCCATGGTATTTTGTTACCATCTCGTGGTGGCTTTACTAATAACTGATCCCTGTGGCTCAGGATACGGTTACAGGAGTAGGACTTTACGAGCTTCTGGAGTATATCAAGCAAGCTTATGGAAATCCACCTGTTTACATTCATGAAAATGGTTCTCTCTCTCTCTCTCTCTCATGGAAATCCACCTGTTTATATTTTCTTGTCTTGAACAGCTTGTATTTGTAGCCTCCAAACCTTTTCTTTTCTTGTTTAAAGGAACTGGTGTTTGGCCAACACCAGTCATGTTTTCACAGATATAGGACATCTCATGAAGAATTTGATTCTTGATCTTATCAGGATGAGCAATTAAGTGACTGCTTTCATTGAAAAGAACTTTGTTTTGTTCCAAGCATCATAATCCAATTCTTGCAGAATATTCATGCCACATACTAGCATCGACAACACCAGTCTCAATATGGTTAACTAAACTAGTTAGACATCAAAATTTGCAAATCAGCATCTTTTATCTTCTTCTGATTCTACTAAGCAGTTCAACTCTTAATAATTTTCTGCCATTACATGTCTTGCCTTAATGCAAGCTGTTTTATTCAGATTTGATATGTTAAGAGGTTACACGAGATGATCTGTAACAGAATTATGCTAATTATTCTTGTCTTAATTGCTATCTCATTTCGATGTCTGAGATTCTCAGTTCCCTTCTTGTGCTTAACATAGTTTTAGATCATCTTCACTGTTTCTAAATATTCTTACGATTCATTTGACAGGTTATATAGAAAAACGGAATGGATCACTAATTGATCTACCAAGAGTAAAATTTATTCATGCTTATATTGGGAGTGTACTTGATGCTATCAAGTAAGTATCCAAAACCAAATCTCAGGCAGTTTCCATTAATCATGTGTTTATTTCTATGCTGTGAATTATAACTTTAGATCTGCTTGCCGCCAAACCTAGAATATCTCACTAGAGTTATATATTTTTAAAAATATATACCCAAAATTATTGCCACTTTTTGCTTCATGGTAAAAAAAAAAATTTCTGAACTTTTTATATCCATGAACTATTAACAACCTTGCAAGTATGAAAATTATACTCAACATGCTAGTTTCCTACATAGTTTTAGTTATGTCCCCTGCGCGTGAGCTCTTTATCAAGGGTATTTTGGTTTTTAAAATAGTGAGTTCTAAAAAAGAAGTATTTTTAGATAATATTTATTGGAAGATGATGTAGATGTATATTTGTAGAATGTATCTTTTTAATTTTTAGTTGTGTAATTATGGCTTAACAAGGGACTCATGTACATGGCATGCTTAAAATATGCTGAAAACTACTACGTTTAGTATAATTTGATATACTAATAATGTTTTAAATAGTTTTTGCGTATAAAAGTCCAAAAAAAAGGTTTTTGGCTATGAATTGGAAAGTAACAATAATTTATGGACATTAAATAGAGATTTTTTATTTTTGTGAGAAAAGGAATAGACTAACAATTGCATACATAGTCTCACTACTGTTCCTTTTTTTTTCTTCTCTCTCTCTCTCTCTCTCTCTCTCTCTCTCTCTCTCTCTCTCTCTCTCTCCCCCTAATATTGTGGAAGAAATGGATCAAACACTAGAGGCTACATTTACTGGTCATTCCTGGATGGTTTTGAGTTGTTAAATGGATATCAATCATCATTTGGCTTGTACTATGTTGATTTGGATGATGAACAATTAAGAAGATACCCAAAGCTTTCTGCAAAATGCTACTCCAATTTTCTTAAGAGAGGAAGAAGCATTTGGCCTTGCGAGACGATTGAAGTTGAAGATGACAAATTTGTTCCTTATACAGCCAAAGCCTCTCACTAGCCATCATTATAAGTTCCCACGGTCTGTATTGGCAATAGGAAGAAAAGTGTTTCGATTACTACTACTTAAAATCTTGAATAGCAATAAATTTTTGCACTGAGTTTCATCCTGTTGGAACTCAATGATCCAGTTCTAAACATGGCCTCATGGAACTTACGATCCAAGAAGGCAAGAGCGAAGAGTTACTTATTCATGATGGACGATTTTCAATAATTTTTACAGATATCTGATGTAGAGTTTATATAAATGACTTGATTCACGAACATTCTTAGGTTTAGCCTGTTTGTAGGCTTCAAGTTTAAGTTTGTATTCATGTGAGTGAGTTTAAACTCAAATATCTGTGAAGACTCATTTAATATGAATTGGGTCATAGCTTATACCAGTCAAACATGGTTTGATTTCCCCTTCAACTCTACCTTGAGGAGCTATGTTGATCATCTCCCATCCATTTAAATTCGTCTAATGCATATTCTAATAAACTGGTTAGTATATTTTTTTTTATAATAATTTTTTCTTTTAAAGTTTATCTCTTAAAGTTTAGAGTTTATTTTTATTTTATAAAATTTGTTAATAAATCAGAAGAAATATATTAGAAGATATATTAGACAATATAATTAGCAAAAGAAAGTATATATTTTATTAGGGAAGCAAGTCCGTTTTTGTATACACATTCATACAGAATTCAAAGAAAAATAGACGAAAGCAATCAGTATAACAATCTGATTAGAAAGCCAATCATCTGGGAAATTCCATGGGGCATGATTCCAATTATATATTTGAAGTATTGCTTCTTCAAGTCGTTGGTGTAATGAGAAAGCTCAAAAGCAGGAAGTTATTATTAGTGTTTGAGCTTAGGCTTCTTGACAATCATGACTGTGCAGTGGGCATGATGGGCACAGTAATCACTGACGCTGCCTAAAACAGCCCTGCAAGGAAGGGTAATTACATTGTATCATTAGGAAGGCTAGTGCTCAGGTTTCCGGCTCAAAAGCATAAAAGGTTTTGCAGCTGAAAATGGGAGTTAAAGTGCAGAGAAATGGAAAGAATTACCTCTTTATGGCTCCATAGCCATGACTGCCAACAACCAATATAGAGGCATTATGCTTCTCAACAGCCTCACAGAGAACATTCCTCGGATCACCTTCAATGGTTTCAAAACCCGCTTCTACCTGCGCCATATACAACCAAAAATATCTCTCTCAAAAAAAAAAAATCTAAAATAACATAGTTTTTCTTTCACCTATTTGAACAGAGAAAGCAAAACTCTGAAAATACAAGTCTTTATATTTTCGACCTGTAGAATTTTCTGTTTAAAACACAAAATTCAACTTCCAGCTTCTGGGAAAAAAAAACTGAGAGATTAACTTTTTATAACCAATAATTATTGTTACTCTTTTATGTATAACCAGAAAAATAAATATTCATATATAAATACTATTTTTAAACTTGTAACATAACAAATTATACTGTTTGTGAGTGTTTTCGATTAAATCTTTATACACGTAATTATTTAATAAAAGAAATTAGTTAGTATATATGGGTATTTTAAGGGGCAATAAGTTTGACATGTATGTTTTTAAGTTCTTTGATAAAAATTTGATCCAACAATTAATTAAGAGATGGACCAAAAATTTTCTTTATTAAATGATTAAGTATATTAAGCCTATTAAAATTTAGTAAAAAATCGTCGTGTATATATATATATATATATAACATAATTTATTATACTAGCAAGTTAAAAAATAGTTTTGGATATGAATATTTAAAAAAAAAATTGTGATATGTATAAGAAAAATAACCATAGTTATTATTGAGTATGAAAAAAATAAAAAACAATAGAAAAGGAATTAAAACTAAGGAAGTTGATGGATGAACTTACAGATTTAGAAAGGCAAATCTCCTTGGCCTTCTCCAATACTCTGCCAGCAATCTTCTTCAAATCCGAATCCACATAAGGCAATACATCAACCGCCCCTGCTAATTTTAAATAAATTTTTTTAAAAAAATCCTCATTTCGAATCTTATATATTCCGATTAAACTAACTTCTTGCCGGATTTTGAAGTTTAATTACTCTCCGATAGATTAATTATACTTCATCATCAAGTCTAGATCAGTTGCAAAAATGAAAATGGTGAAGAAATTAAGAAAACTTACCGGGACCGGCGAGGCCAATTGCGGTAGTCGGAGAAGGTTTGGCATGAACAAGTACAAGTTTGAATGGTGAATTAGCTGGGGAAGGGACGAAGAAATGATTGAGCGTCCATTCTAGAGCGTAGAAGCTCTGTTCGCTGTCGTCGATTCCAACCACCATCACCGATTTCTCTTCGATCGTCGCCATCTCTTCGTTCGAATTCTCAATAATTTTCTTCTTCACCAACAACAGTAGTAAGCAGGAGGAGGAAACTTTGGAAATATTCAAATGAGAATTTCATCTATTTATACTGTTGGTTAAATATTCTGTTAATTAACGGCGTTAGAGGTGGGGGTCAAAAGAATTAGCTAGAACATGGAATGTGAGGTTGCGTTTTTCTTACTTGCCTCCTGATTGACTAGTGGATATGAATTGATTTGGACAATAGAGGCGTGTTCCTGTAACCCAATTCTCTCATTTTAAGTATTTTTTATCTTTAAATTAAATGAAATATTTAAAATTAAATTATTTAATAAACTTTAATATTGTATGTCAATTTTATTCTTTTGAATGATAATTTTAAATGTCAAGTTATTAAAACAGAAATTATATGGAGTTAAATATTTAATTATCTAATTAGATACAATATTAAAAATATGAAAAGAAAACTTCTTATCCCGTACAATAATATTTTAATTGAAATGATATTTTTATCTTTTTTAATCATTAAAATTAATTATATGTCAGTCATGTAGCGTACCATTATTTAAAATGGAATGATTTGGGCAAACGCCGTTACGGTAATGCAACATTTGGGCACGTGCGATGCGTAATACCGTGTTATTCACGCGTGCCTGTTTCTGGAGACGTGAAGAAGGTTGTGCTTGGCTAAAGAAGCATTATCCTTTACTAATTAGAGTCGTGGGGGCACAACACAATTATAAAGGATAAGGAAAATGATTTTCCAATTATTACTGATAATAAGCACCACCCTTTTCCCACTCACTATCTGGGAAATCTCCATCCTCTATTTAGGTATGACTAAAATAATATTCAGATTATTATAATTTTCATGCGAGTCAAAATCAACTCCAAAAGAATTACAAATAATAATTCGATTACTGATAAAGAAATCAAATTTTAATTTAAATTTTTTTTTCAACATTTTAAAAATGACGAATGTCTTCTTCTGAAAATTATCGACTAACTTGAAAAGGATCGCAGGACACAAAACTTCTAAACAGTAATTCAAGATTGACATGTGGTATTAAACTGTTTTATGAGTAAATTGAAGTTGGGACCTCTCACTTAACATGTCAAGTAAAATATCTAAGTGAGAGAGATTGCGTTATCGAACAACATACCTCTTGTCAAAATTTTAATTCTTTGAGAATTGAGAGTAAATATTCGTTTATTGCATTATGTATACAAAAAGAAGATAGACATTGTAATCTAATCTTATACTATCCATAAAAATAAAGTAGTAACTCATAACTTAAAAAAATGAAATTACCATTATTTTTTTAGACTGCTTGGTTAGAAATGTACCTTATCAACTGCTCCTCTTGTATTTTTTATTCTCATATATGAAATTTGATGGATTCTTTTAAAAAAAAAAAAAGAAAAGTGTGATATTTCATTGATGGGTCGGGCCCATTTCTATCCGAATTCAATATAAAGAGACTCACTGTAGTGCCGAATATCTTTGGGCTTAATTTGGGTTGGTTCTACTTTCAGGCCTTCATTTATTAACACAAATCCGACCCAGTCCATGTTAGATGTGTAAACCCATAGTTTAAGGTTAAATGTTTGTTTCGAAATTGTTCAATTTAATTTGACTTACTTTCAAAATTATTCTTCATAATTTTTTAATTCTAACATTTTTCTTTGATAAAAAAATATAGATCTTTAAATAATATTCTTGAGCAAACTCTAAGGAAATTTGTACACGTTTCACTCGTTTATTGATCAAAAAAAAAAATAATATACTTTGACTTGTTCTTCATACAAAGTACTTGTTTTTTTTTTTCATACAAAGAACTGGTTAAAATTTTTTAATGTATTCTCTTGTACACACTATAATACACATTTTTATAATAATTTTATTAATATAAATCTTATAGAATAAAAAATAATTATTTTTAAAAAATTATTATTAAATAAAATATATTAAAATATGTATTAAATATATACTTAGACGATGTCACATATACAAAAAAGTGCTTTTAATTGGTGTAGCTTCCATATTACTACCATAGATGTAAGTACTTCTATTATCATTTAACCAAACTAAAGTATTTCAATGTAGTATATAAAAAGAATAAAAACCCATAGATCAACCTTAAAAAAAAAAAAATCTTTCACAAGCTTCTAATATTCAAAATTATACAGTCTGGACTAATTTAGATTCAACTCATAAAGTATTTACAGAGCTTAACTCTTAATCAAGAATTATGACTTAATTCAAAACTTTTTCAACATAACTCCACATATAAAGACATCAAACTCGTAACTTTACATTGACATTTACAATTCAAATATCAACATTTTTATTATAGTACCGAACTCTATGTATGAAGCTTGGAGTAAGTTTTATAATAGTAGGAGTAGTAACTAATTCTTTATGGATCACTAATATTTGACTGCCTTAACAAAGTAAAGTTAGTTAAATATTAATTGGACAAAGCCATATATATATATATATATATACGTAGTGGAGTTCCCACCAACAATGGTTTTTGTTAAACCCTTTAATTTCTTTGATGCCCAAATCCCACCATTATTATCTCAAGTTGCATTAAAACTTTACCCTCGCCATTCTCAACCGCTGGATTTGAACTTATTATCATTGCAATTTGCAATAAAGGCAATTTGGACACGCTATTAACGCTAAAGTAGGATGAAGATGTTCCCTTCTTTTCACTTCTGGTATCTATCGTATTGTTTTATAATTCTTATTAAATTATTTAATATTCAGACAGAGGATATTACTTGTGATATTCAATAATTTTATAAATTGAAAGCTTAGAAATATGTAAAAAAATTACTTTACACATTAAAGATATTGAAATTCTTATACTATTGTTACCATCGTCAGAATTTAAATCTTTAATATTTTTACTAATTTACCACCCAAATCCAACTGAATTGTCCCTCCGAGATTTATAATTTGCTACTTTCTTACTAAGTAAAATTAAAATACAAAATATAAATAAAAGAAAAAATACTCGCATAATTAGAATGGTAGTTGGAAAATGAGCTGTCTGTAAAGAGGGTATGGAATGCGAGTTATTTTCAAAGCACTAGATTTTGTTTTCAATTAATTCATCATTTTCACGAAATTGGACGAGCAGGCGGTGGAGTGGAGCGGCCTTTTCCATTTCTTTTCTTATTGGATGCATATTCTATTCCATCTTGCCTTTTCATCTTTTGTGTATAATAAGATTTTTTTAACAAATTTATACGTACAAGAAAAATACTTTATAAAAATTATATTATATTGAAATTAATTCTTGTGAGGTAAAACTTTTATACAAGATATACTTATATTTTATTTTATATCATTTGAGTGCTAAAATCCTTCAACACTGTTTTCAAAAGATGAAATAATATATATATATATATATATTTTTTGGCAAGGAGATATTTCATGCTATATATGTTAGTGATTAAATCGGTTAGAAAGTGATTTAGGAAACGGGTCGTATATTACCTTAGTGTTTTCTATCAAATTAGGCACAGAATCTTTTGAATCATTTTATGCTTTTTATAATATATTTTCTCTTTAGTTTTTAATTTTTATTTATATGTTTTATTAGTAAAATATATTAAATTAGAAAGTGATACATAAAATGATACAGAAGATCCAAACTCTTCAAATTAATCGATAACTCTTAAATATCTAGTTATAAAAAATATCAGTTAGAAAGATAATAATTTAATCATAAAATATTGTTTATCATACCAAATCTTTTTGCAATGTATAAAAGAAATTACAATAATAATATTATAAAAAACTTACGTAATTAAAAGAAAATAGTATTTATACAAAATTTCAACTTTTAGGATTACATTTCCTCACACAACAATTTAATATTTAGACAATTTAAACAAAAAAAAAAAAAAGTCCCAAAATATTAAACTCTATCCAAATACAGCTATTAAAAAAACAACACTCAATGGAAGATACGTCACAACAATTTTCTTCAAAGGTTTGTGAGAGAATTAAGCAACAAAATTACATTAAATTCAAGATGAAATCATGTTTTGATAAATAGGAAACAAAAATGACGTGTTTTGGCATACAAATCTATGTGCCAATAAACCCAATACTTATCTCTTGCTCAATTTCTAAACAGTTTTTTCCCCTTCTTTTTTAGCGCAAAGTTCACCCACCTGCGCCAGTTCTATTATATGTTTTATAATATAAAGCTAAAACTGTATGGACCAGAAAGCGACGATCGATATTTAATATAAAACGGATACGCTTTTGCTTGAAAATCTTCAATCTGATAAAACTTTTGCTTTTCCTCTTGTCTTTCAGCTCTTACCGTTTTTGTTTCTCTCTCTCTCTCTCTCTCTCTCTCTCTCTCTCTCTCTCTCTATATATATACACGTCATCTCAGATGTCTACTGAAGCGTGAAAAAAACCAGGTCGGGTCAGCTCAGGTGTCATTTAAGCCGTTACTATCTCAGTATCAAGAAAGAAGGGGGCCAAGCCACACCCAAAACTAAACACACGAAACCCCTGGAACATTACAACAAACACTTCACTGCATCCCACGCTTACCGGGGTTTATTTATGGTTTCTTTAATTTCTCGGAGAGGGTTTTTCAACACAATAAATTTAACGCCAGTAAATTCGCAGGTACATATATAGAGAGAGCCAAAAATATGAAGTTCTGCAAGAAATATGAAGAATACATGCAAGGACAATCCCAAAAGAAGAAATTACCCGGGGTTGGTTTCAAGAAGCTCAAGAAAATCTTGAAAAGGTGTAGGAGAGAAATACCGTCTCGAAACCTCCTCCTTGATCATCATCCTCCTGCCCAGGTTGAAGTTCTACCTCGTGACAAATCCACTTGTCCTCATCACTGTCCAGGTATATATATCCATAAATTTTCTACGACGGGGTTTTTTTTTTCCCTTGTGCAATTCGATTTTCGTTTTGCCTTCAATTTATCTGTGTTAAAGTTGTAATGGGTCGCCAGAGATGTTCTGTTTCTCTTCTGTTCTGAACCTGCTTTACTGAAGGGATAATTGATTGGAATTATAGAAAAATTATTGAATTTGTAATTCTGATAAATATTTAGGATGTTATCAATGGGGGTGAAGGAAAAAAGCAGGTTACTAAATGCAGTGTTCTTGATACCTCCAAAGCTGAATTTGGGAATGAAAACATTGAAACAGAACATTTTTTATTCATAAAGAAGAAATGTTTAGAGCTCTTGGTTTGTTCCTATATTTTAATTTCAAACATTATTCCACATAGCATTCAATCTATATATGGTTTTCATAGCATCTCATTAACTTATATAAGTTTTATTGTGCTCTGCAGTCTGTGATGGTACATTTTTCCCTTCACTTCTCAAGGAAATGTCTGCAGTAGTTGATTGGTTCAACTTGAATGCCCAGAGATTGCTTGAGAACCATCTCGCATCAGGATTTCGTAAATGCTTTATTTGGTTCAAAGACAAACTTCAAGGTAACCCAAACCATGCTGCATTTGTTCAAGAAGGCCAGGATTTGGTAACTTATGCAATAATTAATGCCATTGCAATGCGTAAGATACTTAAGAAATACGATAAGGTACCTTGTCAAATTTTTTAGTCTCATATAGAGAGCATGAATGAATAGAATATTCTCAAGTCAATACATTGATGAGGATTATCTGTTATTACTTTTGTTCAGATCCACTACTCCACGCAGGGCCAAGCGTTCAAGTCTCAAGCCAATAATATGCATATTGAGATTCTTCAGTCGCCTTGGCTATGTGAGCTTATGGCTTTTCATATAAATTTGAGAGAGGTGAAGGATGATAGAAGAAAGGCGGCGCCTGCCTTCTTCGAAGGATGCTCCCTTGTTTTTAAGGATGAAAAGCCATCTATTCTCTGTGAGCTTTTTGATTTGGTCAAGCTTGAAATTGACTTGACCTGTTCTATATGTTTGGTTAGTGCTTGTATCCTATTTGACGCAATTGGATATCTCATTGGCTGTGCTGACATGAATATTAGGAGTTTTTATTGATTTCATATTCTGTTTCCTTGTCAAGTGAATTGATCGAGAGCAATATTAATATGAATGCGGAATAAAATATGATACCATTCAATAGATACCAATATCTCCATTCATTTCATATTCTGCATCATACTTTTCCCAGGGGTACTGGGAGGGCAGAAGAGTTGCTTTTAAATCATATTTGTTATCGACTCCTCCAGCTGTAGTGCAAGCTAATAAATGCTTTTTTCCTAACAGGATACAGTTTTTGATCCAGTATCTCTCACTTGCGGTCATATCTTCTGCTACATGTGTGCTTGCAAGGCAGGATCAGTGACTACAGTGGATGGGCTAAAGGCAGCACATGCAAAGGAAAAATGCCCTCTTTGCCGAGAGGTACAAATGTTGCCTTTTCAATATGAGCTTGCATGCACACCACCCCCTTCAGCTGTTGTCCTTTGAGTTGATACATCTGCCATTATTCTTGACAAATATTCTAAAGTTTAGAAAGCATAATTTGGTCAGAAATTTCGTTCTACATAGCACTTCTCCTTATGCTAGCAGTAAATCATCGGATGGAGGTTCCAATGCAGTGCAAGAAAGAACTTAATCAATTTACCAAAATCTCAGTCAACTAGATACTAGTTTCCTTTGATTTCATATATTGAAGTTTTCTCTTTATCCCAAGCTGTTGCAACCCTTTTTTGGAAGAACAATGATTTTATCTTTAGATGTCTCAGTTGCATGCTATCATTCTTGAGTTGTTTTGTGTTGAATGCAGGGTGGAGTTTATGAAGATGCTGTACATCTGGATGAGCTAAACATTCTACTAAAACGAAGGTATGTATTATTTCTCTGCCTCTCATATATACCACTTTTGAATAGGAATGGCTGAATGATCACAGAGACTATTTAGAATGCCAGTGAGAAATCTGCATTATAATATGCCTAACATGTTCTTCTTGGCAGTTGTCCCGAGTACTGGAAGGAACGGCTTCAGATTGAAAGAGTAGAGAGAGTTAGACAGGCGAAGGAACATTGGGAATCTCAGTGTCGTTTGTTCACAGGAATGTAAGCATGAAACTCTATCAATCTCAACGCGGGGGATTGGCTTTGTGGATAGGATATCAATACCTATGATGTTCCTGAGGAGATGTGTGTTTTACTTTTTGAGTTTCTTGAATTTGCTTTTATAAAACCAAATAAAGAACTGTAAATAAGTACTTGCTTGGCTTCTGGGAATGTTATGCTAAAATAGCCTCAGGATTGATGTTAAAATGGTGTACTTTATAATAGTATTGGTTCATTTAAGTTCTTACTTTCTCTGGTTGATCCGCCCTGTAAATGAGCCAACCACTTATGAACTGATCATGAATTGTTCAGTTATAGCTCAGTTTGAATTTGATATTGAAGGAACTCAAATTCAACGTGGCCTACCTCATTTAAATCTTGAACTTGAATTTTTCTAATACTAAATAACTCGTCAACCTATCTAAGTCATTATATAGTAAGTATTATATATATATATATATATTAAAAATACTCAAACACAATACAAGAATCAATTCAAACCAAAATTAGTAGGCTGGATTGAGCCGAACTCACTTAAGAGACATGAGTCAAAACTCAAGTTTGCGTCGACTCGATTTTACAGCCCTAATCCCAGAAAAAGCATGGAAATTATAGCATTTTCAAGCAGAATGTGACGAGGGAGAAGTGGGAACATAAACGGAAGAATCTATCTATAATACATGATTCAAAAGGTAGCATCTTTACTTGTGGATTCATCTTATGTTTATAACAAATCCACAAACAATTTCACCTCATCCTCCTAAAACCATAACCCAAGAACTCAAGAGAAGAAAACTAACAAGAAGAGAAGATTAGTGGATATAATTTTGAAAGGGCATCCATTTGATGCCGCACAGTACAATTAAGTATATCAAATTATCCAATATTAGCGCCTGATTGATCTTTAAAGATCCCTCTCCCGTCAACATAGAAACCAAAACTTTCTGTGCATCGATAAAGACTGATACTCCAACGAAGCCAACGAAGAATCCCACTCTCAATGGCCAATAATCATGAGATTTTTTCCTCCACAAGCATGATATCGTTTGCATAAATTTTTCAGGGTTGCTACAGAATGCTGCATCTGGTTTAGTTTTGTATCCATGAACATACTCTGCACAAGAAGATGCTGATCAGGAAACAGACACTACAATGTTGACTAGTAACTTATTCCATGAAGTTATATCTCTAACCTGGTAATCATCCCCATATTTGTCTATAAGTCGGCCAATATGAACACCCTGCATGGTAGTCAAAGGTTGAAGAGGTGCGTGTTTTCCATCACTTCTTTTCTTTCCAAGTGCTGACTTCAAATCTGAAAGCCTCAAAATATATCAGGACACTATACTTGGTACATACACCCCTGAATAACAAACAATACTTTTTTTGGTAATAAACAGAGGATTGTATTAGAAGTTAATAAGGATTACAAGGTACAAGTAGCCGGAGAAACACAGTGTGAAACTCCTGCAATTCCAAAACCACTATTTGAATTAACAAACAATACTGACATCAAGAAGTATCGACATGGATTACTTGACACCTGAAGATAAGTTTAACATGCAACAAAAATTTTTGCAATCAAACAAAAGCAGCTTGTTACATTGAAAAAGAAACAAAATATTTACATCGCCTCAAGCTATTTAATATGCATAATGTGTAGCAAACTGTAAAGGGATCTTCATGCCGATCTAACCCTACCAACTTGATAGATAAGCATCAAATGCTGGAGCCCCACTCCAGCTTTGAGGCAACAAAAATGGTTAAAGGAATCATATAGATTTACAAGAAAAAAACCAATTTGCCCTCCCATTTTCCATCTATTGGACAGGATGATACTTCATGTAAGCTAGAAGGAAAGATACAAAGTGTTACTTGGTGTACTTCCTAAAGACTATAAATCTGCTTTTTTGCAGGGTAGCAAGAAGAAAACTAATCCTGTGCTCAGGATAACATTATAAAATGGAAGTCTTGCACTGCCATCGCATTTCCACATATCCATCTGGTTGCTGCTATAATATCAGCAAAAGCTACAGTAATTAAAACCTAAAAGTCTAATTTTCTTCCAAGTTTCATAGTTCAAGGCAGAGATTTTGGGAAGGGGTTAAATATTCCAAAAATAAAAAACCCATCAACTTCTCTACTGGTTATTAGAAAATTAGTTTAGCTTGCCATGGATAATAGCTACTGGCAAATGCTAATTCTGGTTCCAGCCAGGATGATTGGAAAGGAATATAAACTTGGATAATCTAATGGACTAAATGAAAACAGTTGGAGGTATATATAGAAAGAATAGCAACCTAAAATGATATCGCCATAAAGAATCCAAAAGCTACAAGGCAATAAGTTATGCAAAATAACTAACCATCCTCTTCCAGTTCACTTCCAGAATCAGTGTCATCCGCGGCGGAGGAGCCGTCGTCATCAGAAGGAGGAGGTGGAACCTGAAGAGACTCGCTTTGGATGATGTGAGGAGTACGAGAACGAACGCTGAGTAAATTAGGATCAGAAACAAAGCCGAAAGACTTGTAATTTTGGATTACGCTGCCTTTATCGTCCCACTTCGAATTCTTAGATTCAACCAGAGATCGGAGCTTCGGCGGAAGATTGAATGCCGGCTTGAATACTTTAGGGTTTTTCCTAGGTAGAGCAACTCGAACCTTTGCCCTTGATTTCTTATACTTCCTTCTGGACCTTCCCATCTCTGTATGTTCTCCTCTCTCCTTTGCCCACCGGCCACGGAAGAAACGCTTTAGGAAGACTGAAGAAGAGGAGGGTTTAGGGTTTATGGAGTTTTCGGTTTTCTCTTACAAACCGGTTACCGCCTTAAACCGTTGTGGAACCGGTAATGCCACGGTTTTTTAGCCCAAAAGAAAAAAAAGCCTATTTAATTCTAAAAATTTAGTCCCGACTTAATGTGTTCCTTAAAATTATTATTTTTTTTCGTTATAATGCTTAAATAATTTGAGATAATTTAATAAAAAAAATTTACCGCTGAAAGCCTCACTTTTATAAGAAAAATACCACTAAATTAGCATTACTTTTATAAGAAAAATATCACTGAGTTGTTCAGGCGAGACAATATGAAAATAAAATAAATGAAACACATTTGAGGTCTTCTTTGGAGAAGAAATAAAAGTTGTTCCCCCGCCAAAATCATACTCATTCATATCTCATATTTCTTTTAGGAATAATGATTAGTAATATTATTTTTGGTCGGAAATATAAATCATTTTAAACTTATATACATATTAATATCTTTAAAATTATGATTTTTTTTTTAATTTCAAATATTCAAATTACCATTTTTTTTCTTTTTTCTCACTACTTCTCAAAGTAAAAAATTATCAACTTCCAATGAAATAAATAAGAGTATATTTAAAAAACACATTAAATGTTCATGGAGAAATATAAAAAGAGTTATATATTTAACCATCTTTAATACTTCTAAAATGACTATTATACCAATTGTAATAATACTTATTTTCTCCTTCAAATTGTTTATTGAATGCTTTTCTTGATTATATGAATTAAAAGTTTTCTTTCAACACGTTAGATGGGAATGTAACGTGAAATTGAATAATATTCTCAATCTCAAATGTTAATTTTGAGACTCACATCTCATCTCACAAATTATTCTCCTTTCATCAAATTTAATGCAAAAATTTCAAAATTAAACTCTATCTATAAAATTCAACTAATAAATTATATAAGCGAATGTAATATAGATAACAGCTTTAAAATTACTTATAAATAGTAAAATTACATTTCCTTATAATGATTTCCTAAAATCACTTGTTCATTAAAGACCAAACTACTAGTATATATACATAATACTTGTCAATTTTGAGTTACAACATTTCCACCAATTTATTGGAAAATACTCATGCTCTTGCATACACCAAAGGGCTCTTTTTCTTTTAGCCCCATTAATTACAACATCTTACATAAATTAATAGTCCTTA
This sequence comes from Catharanthus roseus, assembly GCA_028651295.1. Taxonomy (NCBI): domain Eukaryota; kingdom Viridiplantae; phylum Streptophyta; class Magnoliopsida; order Gentianales; family Apocynaceae; genus Catharanthus; species Catharanthus roseus. The sequence goes on from JAPQWS010000087.1 coordinate 2,832,032, forward strand.
TATACCTATATTATACTAAGTAGTAGCAAGAATTCTTCAAGCTCAGTTCTTTCCTCCTGTTAGGAAAATCTCAATAAATAATGCTACAATTGTTGAATCTTCTTAGATGTCAGCAGAACGATTGGCATATTCTTGAACTAATGCTGCAAAGAGTGAAGGCCTTTCCAGCAATCTGGATGGCTTGTCAAATTCTGTTGCTTTTCCTGTTTCAAGAATCATAAAGATCACGAAAAATGATTCAAATATTTGAAGGAAATTCTGCAGATATAATGTGTGTACCTGCATCTATGACGAGGACTCTATCGCAATCCATGACAGTAGGTATTCTATGAGCAATGCTGATTATTGTACAAGCAGAGAAGTCTTCCCGGATGATCTTCTGAATAACGCCGTCTGTTTGTGAATCAACTGATGCAGTTGCTTCATCCATGAATAGTAGCTTGCTGCGTTTTAGCATTACTCGTCCTAAGCATAGAAGTTGTCTTTGTCCAACACTCCAGTTATCTCCATTATCAACCACTGTGAAAGTTCGTGGGAAAAAAAAGTTCAGGAAGATAACTTTGTTTGCTTATGGTATTGGTGGAAATTCAAATGCATGAAAGGTAATTATACCTAAAGAATCCAGCTTCTCGGGTTTTGCTGATACGACATCCTTAAGCTGGCAGCGATCCAGACTCTACATTCCATAAATTTACAGATTAGGGAGAAAGAAAAGAGATGCAGGATATCATATTGATTATGCAACTTTAATTGCTTTTGAGATCTAAGATTATACCTTCCAGATCTCTTCATCTGAGTACATTCCCACGGGATCAATGTTGCTTCTAACGGTTCCTTCAAAAAGAACAGGTTCTTGAGGGATTATTCCAAATCGAGACCTAAGATCATGAAGTCCCAGCGTGGCAATGTCAATGTCATCAATGATTATTCTTCCTCCTGATGGCTCAACTAACCTAAAGAAAACCTGGATCAGAGTTGATTTTCCACCCCCAGTGCGACCAACAATGCCAATCTTCTCTCCCCCTCTTATATTGAGAGTGATTCCTTTGAGAATTAGAGGGGTATTTGGACGGTACCTTACCTGTTAAGAAGATATTTAACAACTTTAGCTAAAGAATCCCAAGTGAGAGGCCAAGATTTGACCAAGAACACCAAGAAAGTTTGATATCCCAGACGAACTATAAACTACATGCTCAAGCAAAGTTCTATAATGCAAGTGAGACAGTTTTGGTTACCTGCAAGTCCTTGAGCTCAATGTTGCCTTTATTTGGCCATCCGGGAGGAGGAAGAAGATCCTTTTTTGTCCACTCTGCTTCTGATGGTATGTTTGTAAATTGTTTTATCCTCTCAACAGAAACCATTTTATTTTCCAAGAAGCAACTGACATATATTGCCCAAAACATCACACTATTGAGGGACAACCCATAGGATAGCGACAAGCCTACATTCTCTGAGTAGTAAAAGTACATGTATCAGTAACCTCTTGACTTCCAAGACCACAGAACTAGAAGTATGGTCAGAGGAAGAATAATAACTGGAGTTGAAATATTTGGATCAAATTTAAACCAAATACACTTCTTGTGCTTCAGCATTCAAGAATAAGTTTTCTAAAAGGAATATTAAAGTTGAGCATTTTGTTTCTTAGGTGACAAAAACATCAAATATCAATGACGAACTGCATATTCAGAGATGAAAATAAGAGAGAGTACTATTTTAACATTGTGAAGCTTCCAAGTACCTGGTTTTATGATACTGCTTGGTAGCACAATCATAAACAGTGCAGAAATGCACAGGATGATGCTTCCTATGAGTTCCAAGCGAAACCCCAACCATTCATTTGATCCATAGTTGTGAAAATCCATGCGGAGATTACCATTCACACGGTTGACATTTTCTTGGCAAAAATTGTCCTGCCTCTTGAAACTACGGATTGTCATAATCCCAGTAATGCTTTCAGAAAAGTGGTGTATGACAGGTGCTTTTGTAATTGAGTCGAGTCGAGTTAATTCACGAGATGTTGCAAGATAGTAACCCTGCAAACAAAAAAGAGACTATTTTAAGATTTCTTCATTAATAATGCTCTTAGCATCTAATGCTGGTGTGGCACTTCAAGGTATTCAAGTTCTCCATTTGAAGATATCAAAGAATGTGGTGATTAGACCTGATGGAAGTAGGTATCCAGTCTCTAAAACATAAGAAAGATTACAAAAACAAAATATATATATGTGTTGGACAAGAATTTATATTTAACACCTCTATGCTGGAACAGAAAACCGTTAAAGTGCTTAAACAATGGACATACCCGGAACCAGATGTTTAGCCACCCAAGTGGAATCAATAGGAATATCGTAGGCCACGCATTTTGACAGGTGATCACAATGATTCCAAGCAGTGTCATCCACATGACAACATAAAGATTCATAAACAGCGGAATGAAGACATCAATGTTAGCCTGATCGGTTGACGCCTGCAGAACAAGGAAAAGTTCTCATGAACAAAAACATCCCACATTTTTTATTAAACTTCAATTTCATATGCAAAATTACACACCAGAAGTTTCCAAAACCTTACCCGACTTAAGATTCTTCCAGAAGGAGTAGTATCAAAGAATGACATAGGAGCATGCAGTATGCTCTTAAGAATTTGGCTGAAGAATATTTGTGCAGTCTTGAGTCCCATGACTGTAATTAGGAGAACTCTTAATACTATAAACAAAACGGAAACAACTGCAAAGACAGCATATATCCCGATGAACAAAGATGGGTTGAAAGACATCGCACGATCTGCTGACGTTTCATATGCCAACCAGTAATCACTTCCCATTTGTGCCCCTTGCCATAAAAGAGAAACAATTAATACAGCAACTACACCCAACCATCCATGAGACTCGGTGCAGTATAGTTTGTAAACATTCAAGCTGACTTTTCCAGTTTCTCTCTCCTCTTCTTTGATAAGTTTTGCAGTTCTGCCGGACTTGGAATGTTCTTGAGATTTATCCTGTCCATTTTCATTTGTCCTGTCAGAATATACCGGAGCTGATTTTGGTGGTTCTACTGCAACATTGCCATGTTTCGTGCTTTCTGATTCAACGAGCATCATAGATGCCTCGTGGGCAGCTACCAGTTCCTTGAATTGCTTCCCAGATTCAACAAGATCATCATACTTTCCTGATTGTACAATCTTCCCGTCTTGCATTACCTGGTTATTTAGAGCATTAAAAGTCAAATCCTAGAACTAAGAAAGCACATACATGCATTTAGCTAAAATTCTCTGTAAACAGATATGGAATTCAGAGGAACCAGGAAGGAAAAAGTAGACAAATTTAGGATGTTACATACTAGAATCAGATCCACATTATGCAAGAAGTCAACTTGGTGGGTTACTAGTAAAATCGTCTTCTCTCGAAGAGCTCCTCTAATGCATTCCTGAAAAAAATAAAAAATAAAAACATAAGAGTCAGTTAAAATGCATCCAACGTGTAAAAATAAATAGCCATTGATTCAGGGTGATCTTTGATGAACTCAAGTTATATGACCCGACATTCCAGGGAAAAAAAAAAAAAAAGGTTATATGACCCTACATGGTTATCAAGAATCTGCAGTTCTTGAAAATCATATCACCTTAAATATCTCAGAGCCAGTGTGAGCATCAACTGCACTAAAAACATCGTCTAGCAGGTAGATATCACAATCTTGATAAACAGCCCTAGCAAGTTGAATACGCTGCTTTTGACCACCACTGAGGTTGATGCCACGTTCTCCAATTTCAGTCTGATCCCCAAATTCCATCATTTCCAAGTCTTTCACCAAGCAGCAAACTCTGACAACTTCATTGTATTTGTCTTGGTCCATTGGGAGACCAAAAAGGATATTTTCTTGTATTGTTCCGTTCTGAATCCATGATGTTTGGGCAACATAGGCTGTAGTCCCACAAACTTTGAGCTGTAGCAGAGCATAGTACGGATGTAAGATATAATCAAGTTATTTGAACAGGATACCTTTCCAAAGGATGATTTTGTTCATCCGTTGAGGTGGAAACCATTCAGCCAAAAAAATAAATGTTATTGACTGCATAATTCACAAACACGATAAGTTCAAGAAACCTTACAGAATATATGAGAAATTTGGGCAAGATAATAAACATAAACATATGGCATCTAAAACCTTTTAGTCATGTGTACCTTGCCAGACATTTTGTGCATCTCACCAAGAATTGATGCCAGAAGGGATGATTTCCCTGATCCAACAGTTCCAACAATGGCTGTGAGCTTCCCTTTTCTGATTGTAAAATTTAGATCTTTTACCACTGCTTCCTCAGATTCTTCATTCCAGTTAAAAACCCCATCTTTCATCTCTACTGCAATATCACCATTGCAATCTTCTACTCGTTCCACCGAGTCCCCCTTCAACTCTTTACTTATCATATACCCATCCAATCTATTCAGTGATATCATTGCTTGTGACAGGGAGATGAGAGACTGGGGGAAGGCTCTGATTGGCTCTTGTAACATTTTAAAGAGTGAGATAGCTGTGAAGACAGTCCCTGCATCAAGTGGAATTCCCAGCAGAATCGCACTTCCAAATGTGATAGTAGCAATAAACATAGGGGTGCTCCACAGAACAATAATATTTCCAGAAAATGAGAACAAGAACTTGGATAGCCATTCGTATTCTGACTCACGGCAAGACAAAATCCTCTTGTTAAAATGCTCCTCCCATGCCTGGAATTTTATTACACGCATGTAATTGAGCATCTCATTAACTGCTTTCATTCTGGAGTCCCTATTTTTCATAATATTGAACTGAAACTTGTTGTTCCTTCGAGTGCCAAAAACAATGAATAATATAACAGCTACAAGTGCAAATATTGCAACAAACATTGAAGCCCCAAGATAACTATAGAGAAGAGCTAAAGCCAAAACAACTTGCAGTGGCATTAACCATAAGCTATGTAGCTGCATCACCATATCCGAGAGCTGCTGAGCATCCACAGCCATGTAGTTTACAATCTGACCAACACCGTGTTCCTGTCTCGCCGAGCATGATAATCTTAGGCCTTTCTTGTACAAAGAAGTAATGAGAGAGGAACGAATAAGTGTGCCAATCTTTTGGCAATTGAAATTGAATTGATGTGAGCTCAAAACTTCAAAAAATTTGGCTATCAAGAGAATCATCACGAGATAGTATCCTTCATAGCTTGATGTCCGTTTCCCAGCCGTATAATCAACGAACCTCTGAATAAGTGTAGGTCCAATGTACATGACACAGAGCCTTACCACTGCAATGAAGGCAGTGAAGACTAGTTCCTTCCAGAAACACCGAAGTAATGTAGTTAGTACAGGATGCTTTGAATTTTCTTCAGGCCTCGGCCAGTTTCGCTCGAAAATCTCAGACATCCTCTCAGCTCTGTGTTGTGGTGAAAGAGTTGGGACATCGGCAAGAGTAAGAGGCGATTTGTAACCTTTTCCCAAAAGGGGATTCATCCAAAGCCAAAAGGCTTTCGAAATGATGGATGCAGAAGCAAATCCACTAACAGAAACAGTGGATTTATCAAGAAGTGGTTCGCCCAATTTATCTTCACTATCCATTAGCATCTCAGAGTCTCTAGCTAGTACAATCCCAGTAGATCCTTTAATGGCAAGGATCAAAAGAACAATTGACAAAGGAAACACAATAATTGAAACCATGTCATCCAACCTCAAACTTGAATCAGCTTCCTGGAGAAACATTAACCGCATAATCCCTGAAGTGAAGAAGAGAACTTGAACGATGAAATTTGCAATCCAGTAAATTCGAAGCGATAAGGGATGAATAACAGCTTTGAATCTCTTCTCGTGGATGATTATAACAGCAATTCCTATATGAGTTAATGCTTGAAACAACCAGAATATGCCGTCTAAAACCCTCCATTGCCACTGGTAAGTTCTATTGAAGGCCAAAATACACAAAATAACAGAGGACAGCACAATAAGAAGAGTCACAATTAGCGAGAGCGTAAACCAAAAGTTAGTTTTTGCAGGAATTCTGCTGCTTCCAATAAGAGGCTTGTCAATATCAGAGCTAGATTGGCCATTAGAGGAGAATCTAGAGAGGACTTTTCTAATGGCAACGATAAGGAAAGCAAGCAAGAGCAGAAGATTAACGGAGAATAGCAGAGTTCGCTGCGGACATGGAGAAAGAAAGATGAACCTTAACCACTGGATTGTCGATGAAATTGAAGTTTCATTGGAGAACTTTACCACAGAACTTGAACAAGAAAGCGATGTTAACCATGTAACTGAAGCCATGTCCGCTAAAATTTGTGATACTATACCGAACTTCCCTTGTATGATTTCTTTTCTTCCCGCAAATCGCTGTTCTTTATATTTCTTCTGAGGATGGGAAAAAAAGAGCAATTAGCAGAAAATTCACAATTCATTCAGCGCCTTAAGTTTGCCAAAACATGAAATTTTAAACTAGAGATATATATACACAGAAGTTCACGTCATATACACACGTGAACAAATCATGAAAGCTTCCAAAAGTTCATCAATTCAATATTCACGGGATGAAATTCGAGCTAAAAATAGGGAGGAAAAGCAAGAGATAAAGGAGATTCAAACCAGGAGAAATTAAAAAAAACTAAAAAGCTAAATACAGTAACAGACGTCGCCATTCTCATTGAACGAAGCCAGAGAGACCAGTCATGAGTCATCAGACGCCTAGTGCCAGAGATGATAGAGAAAATGACGTCACATATTCCACAGTACAGGACAATACAAAACGGAAGGAAACAGAATTGCATTTTAGCCTCACGGAAACCGAAGAAATAGACTCTGATTCGCCGGAGCATGTTCATTGAAGAACGGACGAAACCGTTCCTTTATCAATACCTCCGTCCCCGTCGCCGGAGGAAGTTAAGAAGAGTTAAATATTGAAACTCCGGCCACATAATCTGATCATATTATTGCTAAATTGAATGTGTTAGAGAAGAAGCTTGCCTGCCAAGTTGCCAAAGCCAGGAAATCAAATATTAGGGAGTTGATCAATCCAAGCTAGCTTTGAGCCTTTCGACGGTACGCCCCGGACCGGTGTTTTCACCGGAAAACGATGAATTCAAAGGAAGCCCCGCCGGGTCTAGACTCTAGAGTGAAGACCTGACGGGCTGAGCAAGTGGAGGGAAGAAGAAGAAATGTAGGAGAATTCTATTTAGAACACCAGTGAGACAATTTTATTTATGCTGGTTTTTTACCGTAATCTGTGTCAATTCAATTTTTTTCATGTTGGTACGTGTTAGAATGCACGTTGAATAATTAGTAAAAAATAAAAAGAAATTGACCTAAAGTATTCCCTCCTAAGTTTTCTCACCTCATAATATTATTTATTTTATTTATCAATTTTACCCAATAATTTTTTACAATGATCATGGAAAATTTTTATTTACGGGAATGATGAGTGGTCTTCAACTAACTTGTGTTATATAACACTCACATCTCATCTTTAATAAAGGTAAAATTATCGAACTACTAATTTAAATGCTAATATGTGACTGGAAGTTCATGGGTAGGTTATTTCAAGGTATTCCAACCGTTAGTTGGCATTTATATTAGTGGTTGAATAATTTTACTTTTAATAAATATAACATATAAGAGCCAAATGATACAAATTGACCGAAATTACTATTTGTCGCCGTATATAAGTATTTTCGGTCATCATAAAAAATTATTGAGCATAAATTACTAATAAAAATAAATAATATCTTTAAATAAATTATGTAAGAACATATTTGGTATTTCTCAAAAATAAATATGGAAAATTCTCATACTCTACAAATATTGGTACGAAAAGGCGAAATTCCTCGCCCACAGGGCCCTCACCAGACTGCTCGACGACGCCCACGTCCAGGTGGAAGATGTAAATCATGGTGACTCAGCGGCTCTGCAGACTGGAGGCCAGGCACTGGTGTACACAAGGAACCACCCCCACACTAGAGATGTTGAAATTTCCACACTACCGCTGCCAACATTTGAATTTTGAACCTTGATACTAACTCTGGAAACCCAAAACTAATTAAACTACGTCCATGCAAGCCTCATACTCTAAAAATATTTTTTTTATTTAGGCGTAAACTTAATATTTTAACATGATATGAAAGAGCTAATTTAATGGTAACATAAATTGACTATTAATGTGAATGCAAGGAATTTAGCGCAGAAGAAAAAATAGTTAAAGTGCAAGTAGTTTGGTTTTCACAGGGTATTATAGCCAATTGAGTCAGATTATTTTTTGGTATAATTTATTTGAGAGGTAAAAAGGTTGCTCACAACTTTTTTTTTAAATTTAATTTTATATAGAAAAGATTATTTAAATTATTATTATTGGGGTCATTTGATAATTAACTATACATATGTGTCGATCACAATTTCGATTACCTTAAATTGAGGAAAGGAATTGTGTTGAGTTTCACTTTTCTACATCTAAAATGAGTACTATGCTTTCTAAGTGAAATTAATATTTCAAAAATTAAAGATTATATAAAAATAGTCGTTTTCTGTATTAATAATAGATTTATCACTTCACTCATACTTTTAACTTTTAAGATGGTCTGTAATATTTATTTATTAAGAGAATGCGGACTCTGATGACTCATGTGTGGAGAAGACATATCTCAGAATAATTATTGATATGAGTTTCTAAAGGAATAAGGGTTAAAGGAAGCTTACTTAGCAATGGCAACCGCTCAACTAAAATGGTGAATTGGGAGACAACTTTTAAAATAAAATATGTTACCACTAAATTTAGGAACGATGCAATAAAAATTTGTTTGAGCAAAATACTTCTTCTATTCCTAGGATCTCCATCATTATTTTCCATGTGAATAATGTTTTGACAACCCACCCACACCCTGTTAGAGCCTTTTTCTTGTAATAATCTCTTGTAAAGCTTTTTGGGTGTGGAATGATTATACAATCCCTTCCAACAAAAACATATATTGTTAATATTTATTTTTGTAATATGTTTTATCTTTTTTTTATGTATTTGTCTTTTAATAAATTTTATTAATCAAATATATAAAATTAAAAATATTACATGAGATGTTACCATCTAAACTCGTAATTAATGTTTCTGTTTCAAAATTTTTATTATGAATATTACAAAAATAAATTATCATGTCATTTATATATGAATAAACAACAACCGAATGTAGTAGAAAAAAAAAAAAGCAATCAAATTTGTAACGTATTATTGATATAAGGTGGTGAAAACTATAGTTTTACGAAATGAAAGAAACAAAAGACAATTTCAACAATAAAGAAATTGAAAGTAAGACAATAAAACTTGAATATGCATACAATAGAAGTTTGCTGCCTTTTCTTAGCTATTATTAATTAATTAGACGAGTCACGTGCTTTTGTCAAATGGTGTCCTTGTCCATATGGTGCATCGTCATTATAGATTCCTAAATATAAAAAGCAAATTAGAAGACCGGAGCTCGGGATGGTCCCTTTGTATTCTTTTGTATTTGGTATAAAATTCATTCTTATTCCTAATCCAATCCAATCGTTTATAATTAAACCGTATCTTCAATTTATTCCCTACTTGGACATGAAATTTAATTTCAACTTTATCAAATCTATTGAGAAATTAGGGATCTAAACGATGAATTATATGTATTATTTTTAATAATTTTTTTAAATATATAATAATATGCATATCACAAAATTAATGTATTAAAACGTAAAAAAAAAATTAATACAAGTATTAATCTTTCCAAAAAAAATCTAACCATATAGAATAATAAAAAAAGTTCATAAACTAGTTCAACAATCTCCACCCTAAATAATGCATAAATTCAATAATCTAACTGCAAAATAAAAGTAGAATAACAAAAATAAATAATCTTCAAAGCCATAAGTGGCAAGTTCGTGAAAATCTTTATTAATCAATGTAAATGTATATATAAAATAATGGGGATGGGTGGAGATGGGTGGGAATGGATGGAAGCGGATGGGGATAATGCGGGTGGGGATGGATAAAACCTAATCCTGCCACCAGCTCATCGCCACCTGAATCCCCAATCAAATTGGGATTAACGAATACAAATGGGTTGGAGGCGGATGAATATGCAGTTGTGACGGTCCCATTACCATCCTTAACCAGAGCATTGTATTAATATGCAAACAAAAATGAGAACTTGGGAAAGTATGGCAAAGAAAGCTTGGTTGGTGTAGTGGTGGAATCAAGACTCGAGGGTTGGGGTTGAACCTTATAATAATAAATGGTAGGTTGATTGCTTTTATATATGTTGGATATTAATGGTGACTGTTTGAGAAGAAATAAATTGTTTAAGTTGTTACCTACATGTGATTTGAAAGATTCTTTTAAAATAAAAAAATAAAATAAAAAGATATCACTTTGAGATTTTTTTTTTAAAAATTATGTTTTATGAAGATCCACTATATTAATATAATGTAGCAAAATAATTATCAAAAGATAATAATTTAGAATTTTATCCTCCGTAGTTTCATTATTCAATTTTCTTACAAAAAAGATAGTAAAAAATCAAAAAGTATAAATTAGATATGAATTCTTATGGCATTATGAGATATTATGAGATAATAGAGAAACACTAGAAATAGAAATAGAGATTAAAGTATTGAAATTCGAAAACGAATAAAAGATTCGAAAAAGAATTATAAAATTTTAGGATTTTTTTTTAAATATTAGAGGGGTTCAAATTATAATTATAAGAAAAATTACGCATGAATCAGAACAGTTGAGGGCTCGAGCGGGGTTTTTTCTGGGCCGGGCCCATTTTAAAAAAAGTCAGACTGAAGTGTGCCTATTTCTTTTTTCCGATTCAAGCCATGAAGCACAATGACTGTGCGTTATCTGTAATGATAACGCACAACCATTGTGCGTTATCAGTTAATTAAGCTAATCAGCCAACGTAGCTGATAACGTAAAATCAGTGTGCATTATGACTAGGCATGATGCATATTTGTTGTGCGTTATCAGCCACGTAATTATTTTTTAATTTTTTAAATTTTTTAAATTTTTTTTAAATGTTTTTTTAATAATTTTTTTTTGTTTACAATTGTGGTATTTAATTTAATTTATTTTTTTGAATGGACATTTTTTTTTGTAATAAAAATTTCTTTTGAGAAAACTTATAATTGTGTAAGTTTTTTTTTTTTAGTAATTTGTTTAATAAATTGTTTTTTTTAATGAAAATTTGTTTTGGAAAAACTTATACTTGCATAATTTTTTTAAAAAGACTGTATTTATTATATTTAACTTATTTTGTGCTATTTATATCATTTTCTTGGAAAACATATTTATATTTTGACAATTTCATTGCAAGTTATTTGAAGAAGTAATACTAAAGAAACCGTAAATATTTAGAGCAATAATGTAGTATTTATAATAAATTGAAAGAAAATTTTCATTACTATAAACATGTTTTATTACAACTATTTCAAAAAAAATGTCAAACTTATACATTGCTCGGTCCGAGGTTATTACAATTTTTCCTATTATGTCCCGGCATGCGACATCTACCACATCTTGGGGGAAAATTCGGATTTCTATAATCCATTTCTCCCTGAAATCACTTGCCTTGTTTCCTACCCCGTTCCTTTTTCATGTTTGGAGGATAGAATGTCAAATTAAAAGGGACATCCCTCCAAAAGTTCTCACTCAAGACCGGATGAAAATTCGCTTGGTAAGTTTTTATGTACGTTTGTCGCGAATATATCTCCGGAACATAAGCATCTGTTCTTGACCCATTTTCTCTACACACTACAAGAACATGAGAACAAGGCAATGTATATGTTTGCCATTTTCTGCAACTACAAAACTTATTATTTAGCCGCAATGTATAGACGTTGTTGCCCATACCAGAAACTCGAATTGGAGATTTGACCATGTATATTCCCTCTCGCGGATTGTAAGTTGTATCTTTGTGTTCTCTTGATTTCAGTTCAATCTGCAAGAACTTGTCAAAAATTCGAGTTGGAAATGGATGCACACAATTTTCTACCTCTTCACGGTGTTGGTGAAAGTACTTAACTAGTTTGTTGAATATTAGTTCAACCAGGGCTTTTAAAGGTAGAACTATAGCTTTCTTCAACACACTGTTAAGTGCCTCGAAAATGTTGGTTGTCATGATACTGTGTTTGTGACCGCCATCATGCAACAGTGTCCATTTCTCTGTGTCCAACTTCATCAAGTAAATGTAAGCATCTACATTTCTTTCTTGAATCTCTTTCATTACACGGTCAAATTTTCATTGTTTCGTTTCTGTTTCGGCCTGCCACATCAAGTTTTTTAGGGTTGTATTTTTAAAGGTCTTGTTGAAATTTGCTCAAATGTGGCGTAAGTAAAACCGGTGAACTACAAATGGTGGTTGCCACAAAGGTTGACTTTGAATAGCTGAGAAAATACCTTTGTGGCGATCAGAAATGAGGCATACGTGACGATCTTTGACTACGTATTCTCGCAAGTTTTTAAGGAACCAATTCCAACTCTCAGAAGATTCCTTATCGACAATTGCAAAAGCAAGTGGGAACAAGTGATTATTTGCATCCCACGTACTTACAATTAACAGCACGCCCTTGTATGGTCCTCTTAAGTGTGTTCCATCCACAGAAATCACCGGCCGGCAATATGGAAATCCGTCTATGCACGGCGAGAAACACCAGAAAACAAATTTGAAAACATAATTAGGGGGACTGCTTGTTCTGTGATGTAAAAATTCGTATACAGTCGCTTGTAAGTATTTAGGTAGAATATTGAAGGATGTATCCCAACTACCAAAAACCCTCTTGATGGTAAATTTTCGAGCATACCATGCCCGCTTGTAAGTACAGCTAGTTTGATACAATACCTGCACTTCTTGAATGATGTTCGAAACAGGTATCTCATATTCTCATATTACATATTCTCATATTTTCTACTCAATAATTTATACGAAATATGCAAAATAATAATCTACATAATTTCTAATAATCATAAGTAATGTAATAAAGTAAACATAATTATCCACATAAATTAAAGAAAATAATACATCACCCTAATATCACTTTTTAAATTAAAAAATAATTATATATATAAAATTATCACATTTGTACAAATTCATTAATAACAAACATTTTAAATATAAATATAAAATCCATTTCCACAAAAAATAAATTAATTCAAGTTAATAAATAAAATTCATAAAAACATTAACAAACAATAAATACCGAAATAATCACACTTAATATGTAATAAACAAAAAAAATTCTAAATAACTAAAAACTTACTGAAAATTTAAAATGCAGCTTTAGTAGCCTTCGTGCTCCAAATCTTTAATAGCCTTCGTACTCCAAAAAAAATCTCCAAGATTTACTAATTTAACTGTAATTTTCAAAATAAAATACACATTTATTAGATAAAAAGAAATCAACACATACTAATAAAAAAAAAATAGAGTAAAATACCTAGCAGTTGGCAGAGGCAGGACAAAAATTTTTATGAAGAAAGAATGATTGAAAAAGGAAGAAGAATGAGATGAAGGTGGCTGAAAAAAAAAAGAAGGAATGAGAGGAAATAGAATGAGAGAGGCTGGAAAAACAGTAAGGGGGAAGGAGAGGAAATAGAGAAATAAGGAGGAAGAAAGGAGGAAAGAGAGTAAAAAAGGGGGTGGAGAAAAGGGGTTGAAATAGGCTGGGGGAAAAAACGGGGGAGGAAGGGGGGGCGGGGGGCGGAACTGGGGCAAAAAAAAAGGGGAAGGAAGAGGAGGGGGCGGCGGCACCGAAACTAGAATTTTTCTATAACATGATAAAGCACACTCACTGTGCGTTATCAGCTTAATAACGCATAATGGATAATGGCTGTGCGTTATTAAACTTGATAACGTACAGTCATTGTGCGTTATCCACAGCTCAGCGCCAGTTGGGATCCACGTTAGATTTTTACGCGATTAACGCGGTGATTAAGGATAAAGCACAACGATTGTGCGTTATGGCCTTTACCGAAAGAAAAGAATGCCTACTTTAGTCTGACTTTTTTAAAATGGCCAAGCAAAAAAAAAAAAAAACCGGTTCGAGCCCTTACAAACCCATGTGTAGTTCTGCCTATGGGCTGGCAAGCTGCTAGGGACTTTGGTTAGCTGTTAAATCAAACGAATTGGATTATAATAAGGAAACAATAGCAAAATATGGGTTCTTTATTAGTTTTTTATCTCTCTTCTAAAGAATCTTTAAGAAAATTCATAATTTTTTGAATTTTTATTTAGGAGTTAGGTAAAAATTATTTTCAACATACTTAGGATGCAAAGAATTGATTTTGAAGATGTTAAAATATAATTAATCCTAAAAATTTTCAAAATATTATGAATATAGTATATGAAACAGGATAAACTGCTCTAATAAAACATGACATTTTAATACAATATTTTTGTTTATTTTTAAAAGTATTTCATATAAGTCGATTTTATGGATATGGCATAATAAGTCTTTAAAAGAAAAAAATTTAACTTAACCTAAAACACTTTCTTGATTGATCAAACGGGTGCTTAAATTTTTAACACTTGTGCGTTGTTTGGCTAAGGAGTGAAGAAACTTTTTCAATAACTAGGGGGGAAAAATGGGAAGTGGCCGCCGGTTTGAAAGTTCCAACACCATGCAACTATGCATAGTGCACCCTCCACTTTCACATTACTACGATTCATCCCTTCTTTGGAACCCAAAGCAGCCAATTATTTGGGAACAAACCCAAAATATCATTCCATTATTATATGATACTAGTACGTACTAGTAAGTAAGCCTAAGAAAGAAAACTCTGGTCCAGGAAAGGAGAACCAGCCTCTACGTTTACTCCATAGTACAAACAACACCATTATCAACGATTGTCAAAAGGCGCAATTTCGCTATTTGGATTCTGTATTTGATATGTCAAATGAAAGATTATGAGTATAATTTAATATTGTATATTAATTTTATACTATTTGTTAAAAATTTTGTGTTTTTTGATTCTTTACGAATTAGTTAATGTAATTACAAAAAAGAAACATAATTTTCTTAAAAAAATTGATAGAACCCTTTATTACTTGTATATTTGTTATTTTTTTTCTTCAAAATAGTTTTAAGATTACCATAAATTATTTTTAATCTTTTTTATAATCATGAACTTTTATTTTATCCTTTTTTAACAATGAACTATTTTTATTATTTTGTTTATAATCATGAACTTTAAGTTTTTTTTTTTTTTTGACCATGAACCATTTTTGTTATTTTAAAAATATCAATGAACTATTTTTTACTTCTCAAATATAGTCATGAATTCATAGCTATATTTGAGAGGTTGATGGTTATTTTCAAGAAAAAAATATTTCACAACTAGAAAAATATAAAATCAAAATTTGCAACTATAAACTGAAAATATAAAATAATTAATAATTAAGAAATAATAAATAAAAATATTAAAAAATTAAAATAATTCACGATTATTCATAATTAATTTCTATTACTTTCAGTTTGGAATAAATTTAATTGTATTTGGGCAATGTTCGGGACCAGATCCTTAACGCAAAACAACTTGTGATATTGACCCAAGAAGCTGCATGGAGAGCGGGCACATGACCCTCTATAACACTTTGTTTCTCGCTTTCCGTACCACTCTAATATATTTTCTTTTTAAAATTTATTTTTTCATTAAGAAAAGTAAAGTAATATTAAGGATGTAATTCTTATGAACTAAAATCTAGTAATATAATTTCCAATAAATTACATTCGTATGTTTAAAATTTTCAAAATAATATTTGGGAAAGTACTTTAAATTTTATTATTTATTTTGTTTTAAAATAAAAAAAGTAAATTGTAATTTTAAAAAATTAAATATCTTATATACTATTGTTTATTTTAATTTTTAAAAAATATATTAAAAGTTTTAAAAATATAAATATAAGGGTTTTAATTATATTTGTACATTATATTCAATGATCTGATACCTTTTTAAATATAATAATAAATTATTTCTAAAAAAAACTCTTCAAATACATATACATATGAGGGAGGGAGACAGGGAATTATTAATAAAAAATTGATGTTCAAACATATTAGTTTATTTTTCTATCGATATTATTTTATTGGGATTAAGAAAAAAGAATATTTAAAGAGTTATGAAGATAAATGAGTCAATAAGAGATTGATAAAAGTATATATTGTTATTTAGAAAATATATTTTATTAATTTTTTATTTAAAATTTTTGGAAAATGAATCACAATAAAAACACCTCCAATCAAGGATTTTCTTTTCTAAAATTATACATTTATTTTCTCATATCTTAATAATCATATTACTTTTATATTATATAAACATTAAACCAAAAATAAAAAATTAAAAAAAAAAGAAAAGTGATTTATTTTTTTTAATTCACTTTTCTAATTAAACGAAACCTTAAAATTTATTTTTTATTTATTAAAATTTATTAATAAAAAAATTAGATAGTGATATAGAAGGTGATGCATAACGCGTAACCCATCACGACACACAAATGGGTCTGCCGTCGTCCCCAACTCAAACATAGATCCAAAAAGAGAAAAAGGGACCAAACAGAGATTTGAGATGTAATATAATAAATAGAGAAAAAAGAAAGCCTGTAAATTGAATTTGGAGATTGCGGGGAAAAAATGTGTTGTTCCTCATCACGTGTTTTTGTGGATATGAATTTTCCAACATTCCAAAGTTTATTTGTCAGTAAACACAAGCTCAAATCCTATTGGGCCCTATCGATCGTTACAAGTGATGTCATTTCTACTTAGTACATGAATACTATAGTTTATTATGATTTAGAGAATTTATATTCACAGTCCTAGATTGTTATATAAGAACTTTTTTTTATGCGTGCCTAATCCGATTTTGATTGTGCTAAAATTAAGAAAGTAATATAAATCAAAGTATAAATGTCATTTTTTATCGTTTAGTTGCAACGTTAATAAATTAATCTATTTTTAAAACGGACGAATTTAAATAGAAATGACGTTCAAAAAGTCTATTTTATCATTATACAAATTATTTTATCACAAATTCATCTTAAAACTAAACTCATATCTCATATATATATATAATATTCATAATTTTGTACAATGAATAATAATAAATTATACGCAATGAAAATTATTTACCTTTCACTTTTTATTATAATTAGACATTTACTTCTATCAAATAATTTAAAATAAATAAATATAATACTTCTAGTAAAAGTAAATGATGCCATGGTGTCACTTCCCTTCCTCTTTTTCCTTCACGAACTAAATTAGAATTAAAATATATATGAATTAACTTTCTAATTTAAAATATAAAATTATTTATAATTTATCAAAATTTTAAATTTATAAAATTAATTAAATTTACTATATATTATTATATTTTATTGATACTAATGTGTGATTAAATTACACCTTAAGAAGACCCATTTTATGATAAAATTCTCCAAGAACTTTTTTCTTTTTTTCCTAGAAAAAAAATTCTCCAAGAAGTAGACAGCTGAAAGGCGAAAGCAACCCACGAGGACTCGACTTTACGTAAATAATTTGAATGCTCCAAAATTCATAATAGTCAATCGCTCCATTCCCTTTTCCACAAAGGCCAAAACCCAAGGCAAAGGAAACTAGGTCCACATCCACTCCTTCCTTGCTACCAAAGTCTCGGCCCCACCCCACCTCCTCCAACAGATTTGATTGCCTCGCTTCTAGAAACAAGAATACTTGTATTAAAAGACGGAATCTTTCAACTATAAAGTTTTCATTAAACTGTCTGACGTTCAAGTAGAAGATGTAAATTATGGTGACTCCGCACGAATATGTAAATCATGATGATTCACCAGTTTTGTAGACTTGAGGCCAGATATCGGTGCGCACAAGGAATCACCCCCACATTGAAAATCTAGAAACAAGGATCACGCGGTGATTTAACAATTATGCACAAAGAAGACTTGAGACATTATGAACATAAGAGAAGATATTCAAATTCTTACATTAATGCTATTAAAAGTCTAATACTATTTTTACAATTTCAGTATTAATTGAACTACAATGTTAAATAGTTAATCAAGCAAAACCTCTTCACTTATGTATCTCTATTTGACATACTAAATGAGAGATTTTGAATTCGAATCGATTCAATACTATACGCCAACTTTATATTATTGTTTAAGATGATTCTCGAATAATGAAATATAAAAAAAAAAAATCATAAAAAATCAGTTGAATAAGGCATAAACAGACGATCCACATTCACTTCTCACTCTGAACTCAGATTAAGCACGTTTTTGTTTCTTGTGATCACAAATATTCCATACAACATTATCGTAAAAATGACAGGTGTGGTGCTTCGCCACTAATTCTTGGGATCTTGAGACTTACAATTAAGGGCAAACCTTGCAGATGCGATGAGCCCCTTTGAAATGATTGGCCCACTGATGAATCTGATTTTCGCTCTATAATATAAGTCACGAATACAAAGCATCATGGAAAGTTCATCTATATATTTTTCTCTTCTAGTTTGGCCCTCCATTATTGACAAGTCTCTTGTAACCAACTTATTTTAATTTTGATAATTTCACGCTAACTAATTAAAAATTTAATAAATATAAATATATATTTTTTATTTTCTAAAATAAGTTAATCTCAAGTATAAAATTTAACATGGTATCAGAGTCATAATGTTAAACCACATGCAGATAATGTTTACACTCCAGACTCAAATAACCAAACCTAAACTTGAGGAATGTGTTAAGAATTCCATATCGACTAATTAAAAAGTTAATAAATTTAAACAATTCAAAATTTTCACATTAATTATTTAGGGTGTATAAATTTGGACAAGTTATATACACCGAATTTTACATTCTTATATATAAAAAATTTAGTTGTTGTGAAATTTAAAAAAAAAATTCTAGAGTGAGTTTCTATCTTAGACATCCAAGAAGAGACATTAAAATTTAAATCTTTATTAAAAACCTTTAACATGTGTATTTGGTTTTCTAAACAAGCAAACTATGAACTTCATTTTTCTTAAGTAATTAATCTTTACATAAAATTTAAATAAAAGTATGTATTTTCTCTTTCAAACAAAAATCTAATCTAATATACTATCCAAAGGGTTATCTTCTTATCCTAAATACATATAATGAACATGGACACTCGTACTCGTAAATGTGCAAGACCTTAAAGATCATAAAAAATATGAGAGGTCAATATTTAAATTATTTTAGAAAATAATAAAATATTTAATAAATAATATAATAAAAATATATTTTGTACTTTCACGAATTTCTTTAATTTGCTTAATTTTGAATGTGAGATTTTTGTCATCTTAACTCGTCAAACCGACATGAACAGATCCCTATTCCATGCATTCGGCTTGTGCATAGTATGTTGAATTTGGATTTGTGTCTCTTATTCGTTTTGATGGTAACGTTACGTGTACAGTTTTAAATTAGAGTCGCATTCCCAGTTAAAAGAATTCTAATGGGTTTTGTAATTCCCAACTTGAAAACTATCTGAAATTGGGCCTCCATTTTCAGTCCACTTGCTTGCTTGTAAGCAACAGGTTAATGGGCTTTAAATTTAGGCCCTATTTGAGATAGTAGCAGGCTACTTGTACATGGTCTGGCCTTTTCGGTGGTCTTTTTCTTTTTCTTTTTTGGAGGAAACATTTTAATGTTTTTTATTGAACAAAAGTATAATTTATATTGATAATTTGTGAAAATTAATTATTAAGAGTGAAATGTGTAATCTAAATAAAAATATGAAAATATTTGTTTTTTGTTTACCTCTCGCACTTTGGGATTAGGATTTGGCACACAGATTTTTAACTTGATGTTGCATTAATATTAATCATTCGTTATCAACTATTCTATAGAATATTTTAAATTTATAGATTAAAATTTTGTTTTTTGAAAATCATTCAAAATATATTATAACGCATTCATATTATTCACTTGACTAGCAAATTTTTTTCTACAACTTGATTACGTATTACTCATGATGAGATAAGATTTTATAGAAACATTTCTTATTCAAAAATTAAAAAAATAAAAGCATCTGTTGTTAAGTTCAAGGTAAAAAAAAAAAATATTTAGGGGATTAAATATTGAGTTAAATATAATGACTTAATAGAGGATAATATTTAAAAAATAAAAAAATTAAATATTTCTTATTAGCAAAAGGTCTTTCACACATACAAAATTATTCTATCTTGAGTAAGTTAAAAGAATTGGTTCAATATCGTTTCATTTATTATTACTACCAAAAAACATCATGCATTGTTCTTGTGGTTTGTCTTGGTGTACAAACAAGGCCAAACAGGTAAAGAGGATAAAAAAGACCAAACAGGTAAAAGACTTAAAAAAAAAAAAAAAAAAAAAATGGTAAAGATACCCACCCAATGGCCAATGTGGTTTAAAGGAGGTTTATATATATATATATACCTTGGAGTAGCGACGCTCTCATCTTTTCTTCTTTACTCATCTCTCTGCTTCTAGGGTTTTCCATTCTCTCTCCAAATTTTTCTTCCTGAATCAAAACAAACAAAGAGATGAGGTAACTTTAGGGGCTTTTGATTTTCGTCCTTTTTTCCTTTCTTCGGTTTCAAAGTTTCTGCTTGCTTTTCACTTCGTCTTAATTTATCTGCTTCCTTGTTATTTTGTAGAATTTGGTAGCCTTTTTGTTAGGGTTTTTATGGATTGGAGAGTTGAAATTCTTAGAAATTAACTTTCTTAACTCGATTTCTTCGTCCTAGAGTGTTAAATGCTAAATTAATTAGTGTTTGTCCTTCTGTTTTGAAGATAGATTGTGTTTGTGGTGGTATGCTATGGTGCTAGTGATTTACTGTGTGCCTGTCAAGTTCTTGATTTTAATACCTTAATGAAATCAAAGTCCTACCTGCAGAAATTGAGCTGGGGGCTTTTCTTAATTTTAACCACGAGTCAATGATTAAAGTTTAAAAAATGGTTAGACGTTGAAGCGTATGTTAGTCAACCAGCTACGTGAACAAGAAAAATGCTCTTGTCCATGTTTGTATGCTATGCTTGCTTTTGTATGCCAAGAGCGAAGTCAAGCTTTAAGTTTTTGCATAATTTTTCTAGCAATAATCACTGCATTGTGTATCTCTCCTTTTGAATCAGTATGTAAATTTCCTTATGCTATCCATGGGATTTTTGAAGGCCTAAATAGTTGTCTCAGCACTTGTAGGTTTATGTTGCACATAGACCCATACATAGTTATTTGCAAATTTAAGGCAGGAATGTCTTGGGGATGAATCCTATGTCATGTTTTTTCTCTCTGTTTTATAGTCGACACCCTGAGGTGAAGTGGGCTGAAAGGGAGGACAAGGTTTTTCTTACAGTTATGTTGCCTGACGCCAAGAATCCAAAGGTTAACCTAGAGCCAAATGGAGATTTTACCTTCTCTGCAACAGCTGGGCCTGAGAACCATCCGTACGAGCTGAAACTTAATCTTCATGATGCAGTTAATGTCGAGGTGAGGGGCATTTGTACTGCTACAACTCGTCTCTGCTGGTTTAGTTTCTTAGATTGTGCTTTGTCTAAGATCGTGTTGCTATTTCTTGAAGATTGGGCATGGAAAAGTTGAATAGGTCACATTTCTGTACATACACTCCACAAGCGAATTACTGTTACAGTTAGTCTTAGGCAAAAGAGGAAGAGCCTTAATTTGGGTCTTACAATGGCTGCATCCATCATTCAATGCATGCTAGCTGATGACTACTTTCTAGAACTAAATTTTAATTCATCTATGTTTCCTTTGAAATTTTTTGAATTTTGATTTTTTCTCAGGAAAGCAAAATAAATATTGGTGTGAGAAATATATTCTGTGTTTTGGAGAAAGACGAAAAGAAATG
Source organism: Catharanthus roseus (assembly GCA_028651295.1). Taxonomy (NCBI): domain Eukaryota; kingdom Viridiplantae; phylum Streptophyta; class Magnoliopsida; order Gentianales; family Apocynaceae; genus Catharanthus; species Catharanthus roseus. Next base: position 2,853,919 of record JAPQWS010000087.1, read on the forward strand.
GTGGAAGAAACTATTACGTGGAGATGAGAAGACACCTCACTATGTGAAAGTAGATTGGGATAAATGGGTGGACGAAGATGATGACCCTGCCACAGGTATGCCATATTTTTATGCCATACTTGTTCCCCTTATGCAAAAGCAATCAAACTGAAGATACTAAATTCTTTACAATTTCTTTAGGTCCTGCGGATTTTGATATGGGGGGAATGGACTTTTCAGTAAGTACTTTTTGTTTGTGTGTGTGTTTTGATCCAGCATAATTTTAAACATTCACTGATGTTTACCATTGATGATCCCAGAAATTTGGTGATATGGGCATGGGCGGCATGGGCATGGGCGGCATGGACATGGGCGGCATGGGTGATGGCTTGGGTGATGAAGACAGTGATGATGAAGGTAATGAACTCAGATTTTAAATAATATGCCTGCAGTTGCTAGTAGTTTGACGTGCAAAATCTTTTTGTTTTTTCAATGTGACTTGCTGTGATGAAGACATTGACATAATGTGTTTTCTGCTTGATAAGGATAATGCTTGTTTTTCATGCCAATGGTGGATGCTATTGTATGAGTGCTCAGCTTTGGTGACTTGTTTATCTTATTTAACACGATGATCAATGTTTTTAAATTTGGATATTCTTGTGGACACTATTGATTAAAAACCGAGAAGGGTGTAGATGAGAGCATCCAGCAGTTAACACTAGCACAGTGGAAATGTTTAGTTTTAGGCTGGTTAAGACTTGTTTAATTTGAGTTTCTTTTGTGAGCGTGATCTATATAATTTATTAGTTGTTACATGGTAGGTTTATTAGTCCCCCATGAAGCTTATCAATCTGAATAGGCTGGTGACTGCTGAGATGCCCCGTGATGCTGGATACTTTTTAAGCTAGTTGTCTTTCTTAGATGTGATTCCTTGTTGTATTTCGAAAGGCATTTATTTATTCTCTTGTTAACTTCAGGACAAGAGATCACAATGCCTGAGAAAGATGATAACAAGACAGAAGGAGTGGAAGCAAAGCTTGCAGAAAAGGAGTCTTCTGAGGGGAAGACAGATTCTAAATAAACTTAGCCCATGAATGCATTTTATTTGCAGTAATTTTTCCTTGCTTTGTGTTCAGTTAAGAGCGCGTCACTTTGATCCATATTTTGTATCGAGAATTGTGATTTTCCCTTCTGAGGGTGGCGATATTACTATCTTGTAGCATGTGGAACTGCACTTGTAGTGACGTCTAGATTAATGTGGCTTGATATTCTGGTGGGTTGGTAGATCATGACTCTCAGTGTATCAGAAAAGCTTCTTGTAATTCATTGTTTTCCTGTTTTTGTTTTTCAACTTTTATCTAATGCCTCCTCAAAGAGAACTTCCCTCATGAAAATGCCATGGAATTGCTGATTTTGGGTGTTATTAGTTTTCAATGGAAATGTAACAGAACATATTCATACCGTAGATAGTACCAAGTACTGAGGCTTGTTAGTTTCCTTACTGGAAACCAGATAGTACCAGGTAATGAGGAGGACTATGGATCAGTTCATGTATTTTTTATGCAATAAATATTCCATGTCAGTTCAATGTTGTTAGAAGAGATTTATCCTCAGAAGTTGTTTACTAGATTAATTTTATGCAGAAAGTTTCATCCTCAAAACATTTTGAATTGAATTAATTGAGTCAAATATCACATACATACCGATTCTTTTAAAAAAAAAAACAAAGGATGCACCACGGAATTCTTGTTTAAACAATAAATAATATGTGCAAATAAGTTTTGCCTTTTCTCATGAGAAAAACATCGCTTCTCAGTGTAATATTATACTTTTTAAGAAAATATAAAATTTTAAACATTTTTTCATGAATTAAAATATCTTTTAAACTTATTTTTTTAATTATCCAGTAGAATGGTTTAATATATCTAATACACTTTCTAGTAAGCTCTTAAGAAAGATTTCTCCTTAAAAAAATTGTAATTTATTTTTAAAGAAAATATAATAGAAAAAATTAATAAATATTGTGTGTAATTTATTTTTAAAGAAAATATAATAAAAGAATTTAGTAAATATATATTGTTTTGACAATGTATCTTGCATCGGGAAAAATAATACTGCTTGAGTAGGTAAAGAAAATAAATAAAATGGAGTAATATTACTGTCTTGTCCATCCCTTGGTCGTTGCTGAGGTGGCAGGTATTAATTGGACAGCTTGAGCGATTTTAACTGGAGAGAAGAAACCGGCGAATTCTAAAACCCTCGCGGCCGCCGTTCAGCTTTTTCCCGCGGAGCCAGAGAAAACGAAGCCGAGCATGGAAGTCACAGAAGATATGGAGGTGGAAGAAGCATCTTCTTCCAATTTCAACTCAATGAAACGCTGCGGCCTCAAAAACTCCATCCAAACCAACTTCGGCGATGATTATGTCTTCCAAATTGTTGCCAAGTAGGTTCATTCGCTCCTCTGTTCGATGTAATTTACCGAATTGAACTGGTATTATATGTTAATGTCACTGAATTGCTAAAAAATTAAACATAATTCTGTTCGTTGAAGAGATGATTGGACATCGATGGCCGTTTCACTTTCAACAAATGCAATAAAATTGTACTCGCCGGTGACGGGACAGTATACTGGTGAGTGTGCTGGTCATTCGGCTACTATAAATCAAGCATCGTACGGGGGAGTATCGTCTCCGCATCTTTTGTATTCTTGCTCCTCCGACTTCACCATAAGAGCTTGGGATACTAGGTCCTTTAAGCAGGTTTGGCTTCTCTTTCTAATGCGTGTGTAATGCATGATTGTGTCGTATCCTGAGAATCTCAACTAACTAGAATAACTTAAATGAAAGGAAATCTTAAAGCTAATTTCATTAATCACTTCAGAAACATAATTCGATCTGAACAGAGAGTGAACGGAAATTAGCGGAAAGGAGGTGATAAGAATGTAGTAAAATCTCAGAGAGAGAGAGAGAGAGAGAGAGAGAGAGAGAGAGAGCCTCAACTCATAATTGATCCAAAAACATCATACTAAATGAAATAGTAAACTATCTGTTTATACTAGGTTTTTGGGTCTTCTCTTCTTCTTGGTCTGGACCAGCTTGTACTTCCATGGCTGCTGGCTGAAACCTCCAGAAACCAGATCTAACAATCTCTGTATTAGCTGGAGAATGTCCTTCGTGTTGGACCCTGGGGTAGGGGGGGGCGCAAGTCCCATGTGTACAAACTGTTAGCAATCCTGAAAAACTCAGCTTAAACTAAAAACACATTGCTTGAGATCAAAATGGTGTCATCCTACCAAAACTCAAAATAGTTAAGGGGTCAATCTCCCTTGTCAACACCATTTCTCTTCATAACACATAGCTAGATAGATACAAATAACTGTTGTTAATTATGTCTGCATTAATAATTGGAATGCAGGTATCTTGCATAAGTGCAGGACCATCAAAAGAAGTGTTTAGTTTCTCCTTTGGTGGAGCGGCTGATAATCTTCTAGCTGCGGGCTGTCAGTCTCAGGTAAGTGCAGCTCTATTCTGCTGGAATTTTAATTACTATCATTAGTGAGTGATTGATGGCTTCCTACGTCAAGCTTCTGAGTTCGGATGCCATAAGTTGAAAAAGCATTCTGCTGTATCTTTATTTGATGTTGATATACTATATGCTTGAGAAGGTAATGTTTTATAAACGTGGTGCTATGGGATGATTATATGCACACATTTAGGTGATGTCTATGGTTTATGGTTAAAGTTGCAAATCCATTGGTTTCATGCAGATTCTGTTGTGGGATTGGAGAACCAAGAAGCAGGTTGCTTGTTTGGAAGAATCTCATATGGAGGATGTTACTCAGGTATTTCTGATGACTGATGAGTGATAGTACAGGATTGTTGTCTTCACGTTATGCATGCTGATATTTGCCTTGCCACTGGTAGTTATTCCCAATCCATTATCCTTTTCTATTCTCAAGGTCAGTAAGTTGACCATAATACTAAGAAAGGGGCTTTTGCTAATCCACACTGTGTTCATTTTCTTTAGCTGACTGAAGATGAAGAGGGAATTTTAAGTTGTAAACCTATTCTAACTTCCAAGTTATCAGGTACACTTCATTCCCGGTCACCAGAACAAGCTTCTTTCTGCTTCAGTCGATGGGTTGATTTGTTTGTTTGATATTAGTGGAGATATCAATGACGATGATAATTTGGATGCAGTAAGTAGGATGAATTCCCTATGACCTTTATTTTATTATATTTATCTGCTCTCAACCTTCAAATGAGGGGAGCAAAAATAATGTGAAATGTTATTGCAGCTCTTGTTAATAGGCAGCTTCCCTAAATCTTAACCCTGTGACTGAGGCATGGAAGGAAAAATCCATGTTCCACATTAATTGTAGATTAAAATTAATTGGTCACTGACTGTAGGAGCACCCTTTCCCTTCTTCTTACCCCCACCCCCCTCCTCTCTTAACTCTTTTCTTTATTCAGTATGTTAATGATGTCAATGTTATTGAAGAAATCTTGCTGCTTGGTCTGGTTTTTGCAAGTGGCACACTCCAGCTTAACCAATGGTTGTTAACTTCATAGGTCTTAAATGTGGGAACTTCAATTGCAAAAGTGGGGTTTCTTGGAGCAAATAATCAAAAACTTTGGTGTTTGACGCATATTGAGACCTTAAGGTATGCATGAGTTGCAAATTGTTGCTATACAACACGACTATTTTAATATTTTCTCTTAACTCACTTATTTGGGTAACTTGCAACTGTATCTTCAGTGTTTATACGCACACATACACTCTTAACTCTCTTGGGATCTAATTTAGAGTTTGATGCTGCCCCTTTAGTGTTTGGGACTGGAAAGAATCAAAGATGGATGCTAATTTTGAGGATGCACGTACCTCTGCTTCTGGAAGCTGGCCACTAGATCATGTATGCCCGCACTTTCTTTTCCTGTCTTGATCAATGATACTAATTCTTCATAGAAAAATTTTATACTCCATGATATAGAAGTTTGCATTCAAATAAGAGGACCCTTGAAGCCTCGTATCAGCCCATTGTTCATCTCCTGCTAATGCAGGTTGATTACTTCGTTGATTGCCATTACTCACTGGAAGAGGATCGTCTGTGGGTGATCGGTGGAACAAATGCAGGCAACTTAGGCTATTTCCCGTTGAACAGCAAAAGAAGTTCCGGAGAGGGGCCAACTATTGGGTCGGCTGAAGCTGTTTTCCTCGGAGGTCACACAGGTGTAGTGAGAAGTGTATTGCCAATGACTAGCATACCGGGAAAGATGACCCAAAATCAAAGCATTTTTGGTTGGACTGGCGGAGAAGACGGGCGCTTGTGCTGTTGGTTGTCTGATGAATCATCTGATATTCATCGTTCATGGATATCAAGTGCATTGGTCTCCAAGTCACCAAAGCTTGGCAGGAAAAACCGGCATAGCCCGTATTAGGATTTTTGGTTGTGCCCGATGTGATGCTGTAACTTTGTCAAGATACCTCTTCGGGTGTTTGTTCTTTAGGTTTTATTTATTTTGAGAGGAAAACCAGAGAGCTTGCTGTGGAAATCTGTGATCTAAAGTCCTCAGCATTTCTGGGAATTTTCCATAATAGAATCCTCAAAGTCGAGGAAAATTCTATTATGGGTTAGGTTTATATCTTTATATTCTTTGGATTATATTAAATCACATTATTCCTTTTGTTGATCATGTTTACAATTATGAAGAAAAATTTAAGGTATTGACAAGAGGAATGATGTGGTGAAATATTATCCAAGAGGTTTGTAAACTTTATTTATATTAGAGTTTTGAGTATCAAAAAGTACTGAATGAGGGATCATGGTTGGATGAGCACTGGACCGTTGTAAAAAGAGCAGTCAATAGTACAATTGATCTCAATGTAAATATATCATGGATCAAAAGAAGTTTACAAATACACGCAGGTATTTCCGATACAATCAAAGTGGAACAAAGTGAGTGAAACATAAATGCAATGTACTCACAGGTATACTTGCGACAATCAAAATATAACAAAATACATTACAAAATCAAGTTAAAATATGAAGATACGAAGTTAAAATACATTGCAGCAAAAAGATTCAGATTACACATCCTCAATTTTGAAGAAAACCAATGCTATCAATTTTATTTATTTCAATCAGTATCTTAGTATCCATCAGTGCCTGGTTGATTATATTCGAAGAAATTAGTAAATATTCCCTTCAATTGGTGCTAATGACATTCATTACGAAAAAATCAATTCTTGGATAGGGTTTGATGTGTATTGGTTACATTGATCAAACATTGCAAAATTATTAGGTAAATGCCTAAAGATGTGAGATTTACAGTAAAATGAAGGATGCTTGTCCCATGTACAAAATAGAGCAGCAAATTATATCGAATCACCCTCTTTTTGTTTTTTAAATTCGATATTCAAGAGTTATCGATTAATCCGAGATGAATCAAAAGGCAAAATGTCCCAAACAACAGTATTAGGCTGACATGCGATATTAAACTGCTCCCAAGAAATCCCCCCTCCTCTCCCTTCACACCTAAAAGATCTAAAACAAGAGCATAGGGCCAACTTGGATTGGATTGAAGTCTATGTAAATATTTTTGCTAATTTGTAGTTTCGAGACCCACATTTTCTTTACAGAGAAACTCCAAAAAAATACAACAAAAAACTCAAAATAAACACATATCCAAGTTGACTGACAGTAACCTTGGGAGAAAGACAATTGGGAAGGAATTACAACAAGGTTGTCTCATCCTCGTCCATGCTTTTATAAACCGTTGTTAAGTCTACCAAGTGACGCATTGTTGGTCGACCATGCGGACAATTCCAGGGAGATTTCAGGTCCGCTAAACGTTCAAGTATCTGAAAGAGTCAAATCGTGGAACTTGCCATCACAAAATCCAAATAAAAACACACCAAAATTTGTAATTCAGCACTGAAAATCAAGAGCAAATCGAACTCGTAGGACATGGAGATGATAAGACTTTCAGGCAGCTCACATGTCAAAAACACAGGTAGCGAAAATATTAAATGTCATCAAGCAGGCTAAGCCTATTTACATTATTCTGGAAGGGTTGGAGTAGGACAACTAGTATGCATACGCTAAGCCTATATGAGATGAAAAGTAAGAAATAAGGTTACATTTCCAACTTTTCATATAATATATGCGATATGCATCTAATAATGTAAGATTACTAAACGAGATTATTGTATCAAGTAGAAACCCAGAATAGAATTTTCTTAATAAATGTCTTTTCGGCATACCTTCTGCATTTCATTTCTCCCGAGGGGATCTCCAATCATAACAGACGATCTGCAGGCACGGGATGCTAGCATTGACCAAACTCTTGGTGGACAAACAGAATCAACAGTATCTGTCCGATAGCTACCAATAATAGAGCATTCTCCTTGACTATCCGCAAGAATTGCAAGCAGTTCCTTCACATCTTGAAAAGGGGGGTTTGGGGGGGGTGGGGGGGGTGGGGGGGGTGTGAACGTAGAAGTAAATATCAGGTGCAGAATGAGAGAACGTAGAAGTAAAATATCAGGTGCAGAATGAGAAACATAATGTTCCATATAAGGATTATCATAGTTTTTTAGCTTTTTCATGCGGAGACAAACTACTTTATTATTTTAGCTTATTCATATGAAGCAGACAATGGACATGCAGAGCAAGTCATTCAGATGCTGGAAGCTTCAATTGACAATATACCCAAAGCTATAGCATACTAGTAACCTTGCCTCATTCCCATTCCATTCATCCTCGTTAGGGATCTCTAAGGCAGTGTTTCATTTTCAATTTCTAGGAAAAGGCATCATAAATATAAATTGATTACCTGTAATACCAAAAGTTATGTTCTTACTAAAAGGAACTGCTTTTAGTCTAAAGCGCCGTCCAGGAGGAGCATGCACATCCTCTTCCAGTGAAAAACCATTTTTCCTGGATGTTGAGGATACCATAACAAACCTATATTAGCTGACCATCTCGATCCCATTACCAAAAGATAAAAAGTGGAAAGTAACTAAGAATTGAAAAGCATCACCAGAATAACAGAAAGTTATTATTTCTGTGCATTGCTTGATTGAAAGAGAACCCCTAAGGACAATTCTCAGTGCCAACTTAATTTTAAAAAATTAAAAATTAAAAGAAAAAAAAAAAAAAAAACTTAGGAATCAAAGATTAATTTTTACAAATGCTTGGCAAAAAGTATTCAGATCTGAACCAAGTACATATCTCTATTATAAGAGATTCGTCGTTCTTGACCCTGCTTCACCTTAATTGTTATTTGGGTCTTGCCGGTATCAACAACGAGAAAGAAACAACCACTAGTGATAGGGCAAAAATCGGGGGGAAGGACAAAGGAAAGAGCAATGCATACATTAAATCAATTGATTTGTCATGGTAGAGAAGAAATGGAACAGTAGCTACAGTTCCATTGCTTCGGATTCCATCCCAATGGAATCCTCGCAACGGGGGGCTGCAGTACGCTATAAAACAAAGAAATCTAGACCGAACTCTGGATCATCTTCAGGATGTTTATCCTCTGGTCAGGTAATGAACAAATGGAAGAAAATACAGAATGCCATAAAGTAAGCACCTTATAATATTCATGTGCATTGAAACAACAACTTCTTCTTCAGGAGATAATTCCAGAACCAATGGCCTACCAAAAATAAATAAATAAAACAAAATAATAATAATAATAATAATAATAATAATAATAATAATAATAATAATAATAATAATAATAATAATAATAAAAGAACCAAAAACAAAACAAAACAAAATCATGAATTAGTGAAACATTTCATGAGAGCAATATGAGGCAAAAAAACATAAACTACATTTTAAAAACTCAGTATTGACTTCATCACTCTCCAGGAATTTCATGATAATGTTCTAGATTTTCAAATCTACCTATTTGAAAGGGATAGTTCAGAACATTAGTCAGAGGATCGCTTTCTTGTGTACCATAGCATTGAAGCCGTAAGTCCCATTGGGGAAATAAATGGTCATGTTAAATTTCCATAAAAAATTCTCTCCAACCATTTGGGTAGTGCTGTCTCCTAAAGTACAATAACTATTTTAGTTAACAGAAAAAATCTGTTACCGAAGCAAAGGTTGCTGATTTAACACAGTTGACTTTGACAAATGCTCGAAATTGTATTTCTCATCTGCAGCATGCTGCATGCAAAGAGAACCGTGTTTTCTAGAATTAGTTCAAGGGATTACAACCTTTGAGAGCCTATTTCTAAATGAGGGAAGAGGGATAAGGGTAACTCGACAGCAAGCTTATGTCACCTTTCCTGGACAGGCAAGAGAAATACCTGATCAACGATAAAAAGATCTTGGTCTAGCTTCCCAATGATAAATCCAAGATTAAACTGACCAATAACCTGTACATCGACAGAGATCCAATTGTATAAACGCACAAAGCACCAAACAAAATCCAAAGAAGAGTTAAGGGATCAATCCCTTAGAGACATTCTAAGTTCAACTGAACCAAGTCAAGCAATGTCCTAGAAAGCAAGAGTAGTCACCAAGCAACTTCAAGATCTATGAACGATGATGCATGGATAACCCATGCAGTACCTTCATTTGACGAAAGTCTGCCTTCTTGAACAGTCTTTCCAACTCACTGGTAGCAGCAGCTAAAGCCCTTGCCTTCCCCTCATCATTTACTGACTGGGAGAGGTCTAATGTTGCAGCTGTGTAACACCTGTAAGTCAGCACTGAAAGTTGCATTAGCTACAAAAAAGAAACTTTTTTTAAGCGTTTAAGAGCTAAGTTGCAATTTTGGTACCCTCTTATCTTTACTTTTCCAGATGCATAATTGATTGACTGCAATCTGGTGAGCCTCTCCCTCCTCCTTGAAATGAGGTCTTTAAAGCTAAATTGTAATGTTGAACCAACTTTTGGACAAGAAACTCTAGGAGAATCGAAACATGGACCAGAAGATTGTACTATGGCACTGGCATCAAACTGGTCCACAGAAATGTTTTCTGAGTTGTTGCTTTCTGGAGCTGGTAATATTTTCTCTTTGCCCATGGATAACTAAGAAAATATCCTTGTTTAATGTTAAAGAATGTAATCAAAAGATCAGAAGCAGCAACCGTTATCCCATAGTAAGACATAACATTATAAATTTCATGTTTCTAATAGAAAATATTCATAAGCTCAAGCATAGGAATGAAAATAAAGGTTTTCACTGATCTCAATCTTGCCTTTTCTTCCCCGCAAAAAGATGACACTACATGCGTCTTGCAGAGAGATATAACATACCTCTTTGGATTCACCTTTCTGTATATTTCCTCCATAAGAGAAAAGTGGTTCTGTTCCAATAGAAACTTTGTCATCTCTTGAAGCATTAGAATGGCCAGTCCCATCATCATTAACTTCATCTGAATCATCAATATTCATACTATTGATTGGAGATCCGGATAGGGTACAATGCTTGGCAGATTTTTTGTGTTCCCTTAATGGACAAGGTGAAGGTCCATTTCTGAGGACCGGGACTTCTGAAAGCATCATACCAGAACTCTCATGCTTTCTCTTATGTACAGTAACATATTTATTAAGAGATGACTGGACAACGTTTGGGCGACAAGGAGAATTTAAATAATAATTACTAGCCTTCGTTAATATCTCTGGAGCAGGTTGAACCTGTCGATTCATAGTGGTACTCTCAAGATCTCTAAGTTCGGCACCAGGACTCATAGAAAAATCATTAAAATTCTTTTTCTCTGTTGTGAGAACACTATCACCATTTGTCCTATCACATGTTGTTCCTTTCCCCTTGCTGCATTCTTCAGGTGATTCATTTGTTGGCTGCTTTGGTCCCTCTTGTTGAGCATGGACTTTGGAGATGATTTCTTCCTTGCTTAGCTCATCAAATTTGTTAACAGAATAACTCGCATAATTTGGGGAGTAAATCTTTTCTAGAGCCTCTCTTAATGAGAGCAAAATGATTCCTTCATCAGAAAAGAATATCTTTCTTTTATCAGGGGTGACATTGACATCGCATGCACCAGTCGGAATAGTGAAATTCATGATAGCAATTGGATATTGGCGAGAGTTTGCACCTCTGTATAACTCATTCACAAGCTTGCTGACTTTGGGCAGATCAACTGGCCGACCATTCACAAAAAAGAATTGCCGATCCCCTAAATTACGTCCACTCCCATATCCAGCCTTTGACAGGAAACCATCCACTGTGCAACCATCAGCCATATGCACAATGACAGGCTCTAAGCAGGTAAAGGTGCTCATACCAAACACTGTTATGATATTATCTTTAAGGGAGCCACTTCCTTGAGTCTTGAGTACTACAGACTTTACATTTCTTCCTGTTGTGTTGGTGCATACTAATCTAACTCCTTTAGCAATAAGAGCATAGGACTGAAAAAAATAATAACAGACAAAATGTTAGACAGAGCACTCTGAATGATAATTCAATGAGAACTAAAACCACATTTTATGTTTTCTGTTATACAAAAGGGAAATATCAAGACAAAGCAAACCCCTGCATGCAAACTCAGAAGTCCTGAAATGCAAGCATTAGAATTAAACCATTAATAAAATAAGCAAAACTCAAACTTCAGGAGAAGTATGAAAGTCTGTATTTATCCAACTCGGCACTTGTCCTCCTCAAAATATGTCCAATTAACCCAGCAAACTTCGGGGTTCTAATAAGGTGGAAGAACGGAAACCGAGAAACGAAATACAGAGCAAGCAACTAAACCTCACATGCTCCCACCCAAAATCTATTGCTGATGTAATATGCTTTTCAATACCCATCAAAATTCAAGATAGAGCAGTAGCATTGAAAGTATATTTATCTGACTTGGCACTAGTTTCCTCAAAATACGGCCAATGAACCCGACACATTTCAGGATTCTAATACAGCGGGAGAAATTGAAAACAAAATTGTGTTACTTGGAACAATTTTATTCTCACAAGTCAGAATCAGGCATAAAATAAGAAACATTCCGTGCCAAAGAAAATGTTGATCATCCCAACAAAGTGGGCAACCTATTGGCAAGACAGAAAGGGTACATGCAAAGAAATGTAGACGATAATAACCACCTATTAAGAAAAAAATTGTAAGAGGCTTACATTCAATAGTGTGATAAGCTTCCCATATTCCTTCCTGATATTGTGGTGAAATTCTTTGCTCCTTACAGGCAAACTAGAAAACAACTTCTTCACAGTAACAGTGGTGCCAATTTGGCGTGCCGTCTTCTTTTCACCAACCAGGAGACCAGAGCGATCGAAGGTCAAGTGTGTTGCAACTGTTTCGTTTTTTGTTCTCGTCTCAACGGTTAAATCTCCCAGAGCACAAAGCGAGCTCAACGCCTCTCCTCTGAACCCAAAGGTCGTTAATGACTGAAGATCCGGAAAGTCTGATAACTTTGAAGTATGATGCTTCAGTGCAAGAACCTTAAAAGGAAAAGCAAAATTAAACACTGAATACCAGATGGACAAACGTTGCCCCAACTCCCACAATAATTTTAGTACAATAGAATTATAGAATAATGAAAATTGTTCATTCAGAAGAAGAGGAAACCTTGAAATTGTTAGGAGAAATACCGCAACCATTGTCGATGACCTGAAAGTGTTCTTCACCATACTCTTTCAGAGCGATTTCGATGCTGGTGGCTCCTGCATCCAAGCTGTTCTCAACAAGTTCCTTGACGGCGGAGGAAAGGTCTAAAATTACTTGTCCGGCGCATATTCGATAAACGACGCCCTTGTTTATCGGGCGGATGGTCGGAGAAACACTATCCGGCGTCGATGAATTGATTCCTTTCACTTCCATTCGAATTTAGCTTTTCTAATTCACTCGCATATTGCTGATACCAATTGAACAGTGGAGCCTCAATCAAATCAATCACAAGTAAGATTTCTTAAACGATGCATAGTAACAGTAATGGAATCAAAGGGCGAAAAACAAAATCCCAAACAGATTGGGCAAACAAGGAAGGATTAATCAAACGTGGGATAATAAACCCTAACTGACAGATTCAAGTCTGAAGTCCCTGCCTTTTGCCGCGCCAAAATAAAGTTGCGCGCAGTTTGGATTTGATGGTTATTGATAGATTAAGATAAATGAAAATAAAAGCCAACGAGGTGTCGTGGTGTAGTTGGTTATCACGTCAGTCTAACACACTGAAGGTCTCCGGTTCGAGTCCGGGCGACGCCAATTCATCCTTTGTTTTTATTTTTACTTTGGGCTTGGGCCGACATCTTGGTCTTCACAGATTTTGTTTTGGTTTTTTTTTTTAATATCATTTTTAACCTAGGGTCGAGTAATCTAAGGAAGATCTAAAATAATAAAATAAAAATAAAGGTTAACACCAAAAGGTATTTTGAACTTTATTATTATGTCAAGTAAGTATTTAATCTTTAAAAATAACAATTAAAGCACAATTTTGTATTTCTAGTAAAATGAATTGAACTGAACATAAACTAATTGAAGATTGAAAATGAGTAAGTCTGGTATGTCCTAATAAAATTAGGAAAACAAATATTACATTTTCATTGAATGGAAGCTGGTCATCAAAATATATGGCAGAAATATAATTAAAAATTTTATGAGATTGAAAAAAAGATGATCCGATAATGGGCAAAGTTCAAAATACTTTTTAGAATTAGTCTCTTGTCAAAGTATTTTCTTGACAAATTTACAACAATTTTAAAGGTTTAACTTTTTAGTTTCTATAAACCCCTAACATTTTATTAGGAGCAAAAAATGATCTTCTAAGTCACAATAACGGTTTAATGAATATTTGGTATATAATTTTTTAGGGTTCGAAGAAATAAGAGAAAGAGACTCACGTCATATTCAGAGACTCATGTCATATTCTTATTCGGATGAAATTTAGTGGTAGTTGGATGTTTTAATGGTTTTTGAAAGAGACTTTTCTTTTGTTATGTTTAACCCTTCATTTTTTATGACAAACTTCCTTCTATGGAAAGGTAAAATTAGTTTTTCCAATTTTATTAGGGCATAACATATATTACTCATTTATGGTCAGTTTTTGTTCAATTTATTTTACTCGAAAAAGCAAAATTATCCCATAATTTTTATTTTAAAAAATTGGGTACTTAATTGAGATAATAGACAAAATTCAGGGAACTTTTTTTATTAATCCTAAAAAGCCGAAAAAGAGGGTCAAGAAATTACATGCCAAAAATTAAAATTTACACGTGAAAAAATTTCATTTTTACCAAATCATTTTTTCTCTCTAACTTATTTCTGTCTAACTTCTCTCAAGATCCCAAAACTTCAAATGACAATATGCTAAAATTTAACCGTTAAAAATCGAAAAAAATTATTAATATACAATTCTGTACTTATTTATTTATATTTTAACTGGTATAAAAATTAAACAAAACACATCAAACTAAAAATATTAGTCCTGACACCAATGTCTCCTCTTCTGTACCAATTCTTGGGGCCAATCACCATAAAAATATTAGTCCTGACACCAATGTCTCCTCTTCTGTACCAATTCTTGGGGCCAATCACCATTTATATGCGCCACTTGCTGGCGTCAATAACCTTCTCATGTAAGTTAATTATTAATATTATTCGTATTGTTAAATTAATTATTTTTGATATATTTTATACAATTATGTTAATTTTTTAATTAATTTATGAGGTTATTATAATCAACTAAACGAATTAAACACTAATGTATATACATAATATAATATGAAATTAATTAAAAAATTAATATAATGATATAAAATAATTAAAATTAATAATTAATAAAATTAAAAAACACAAATTAAAAAACAACACCATCTGAATACTCTGTACATATGTTTTTTTTTTTTTTTTGGTATTTTTTGTAATTTTTATCTAAAAAATTAATCGTATCGTGTAAATAATGTTCAAAATTATTCATTTTTTAATTTTAAAATCTTTAAATTTTTGAAAAATTTACCATATTTTTTTAGAGAAGATATGAAAAAAACATGTGTAGAGAAAAAAATGTATTTTGAAAGGGAAAAAATATTTAAATATTTTTACACATAAATTTTAAATTTTATATTTTATTGCATAATTTATTATACTATGCTTCTCCTACCTTATTTCTTCCTCTCTGATTCCGGATTTTTGTTTAGAACAATCCCTAATATTATACAGCATTTCTAAAAGCAAAAGATGCTACAATTGAAGGGTGTTTCAGAAAGCCAAACCTGATGAGCATATAACATAGATTACATATGAGCCGAGCTATATATGTTACATTATTGACATTTCGAGTAACAAAATCTAAAGAAACTAAACTATTACTCGCAAAAACAATTGAACATGAAGAAATACTCAAAAACAAAAATGGAAGATGTCTGTACAAAAGAAGTATTGAATATCATTAATAATAAGTTAAACCTGACAAATATCTTCTAAAACCTGTGGGATATCTCTAGTCAATACAAAATACTGTTAACTATAACAATAAGGGAGCCTATGAAGTGTCTTCTAAACCTTTAATATATATCCTAGTCAATGCAAAACACTTGCCAAGGGAGTCCCCAACTTTTTTCTGTACCTAAACGAAATAGAATTCCATGCATATCAAAATAATGAACAAGAATAATTAAAATTTCCTATGAAAGTTCCATCAAGAGCAAGTAGAAATTGGCAGATTTTCAACTAGTAGGATACTCAAAGGCAGGTTTCATGAATTTTGCTGAACAAACTGTGGCTTTCTGATGGATATTGTCCACAGAAGATCAGATTCCGAATGCACCGTAATGATGTTTTCTTTCACAATATTTGATGTACTGACCAGACCACCAAACCTCATTTCCGTATTGGCTGAATAGACAATATTCATACAAGTGAATCAGCTTAGGAAATCAAATGTACAACACCATCACCATATGCAACTTAAGAGACAAAATACAAGAAATCACACGAGATGCAGTAATACCCAAAAACAAAGAATCAAAACAAACATAACCCAATCCCGAGTTTACTGTTTCTCTCCAATGCAGTGTCAGTTATCAGGCCCATCCATCAATGCATTGATGATTGACTGTCACAAATGTCAGTAGAAACTCCTAAGCATGACAACCATCAAGGAGTACAGAACCATGATCGCTGCAACTGCTTTCACCACAATGACATGCACCCGCATACAAACATAGAATTCAATAAAAGAATGAGGCATACGATTAAAAAGTACTCACTTAAATCCCACTGGAGCCCAGTAGTTGTGGTACTTCGAGATGGCATCCCAATAGGAATTAGTCCACAATGAGGGCCCTCAACAGAGTGCTGGATGTGAATCTCATGATGATGAGTACCGGGGAGAAGTTGGATGAGACAATCATCATTCATAAGAATTATACGTGTGGTTGAAAAACGACATAGAACATTGACGTTTCCAATCTCATGGTCAAACCTTCCACCAAGCGCACCCACTACAAGTATGCACAACTGTAGCAAATCATAATAGAGATCAATGTCAATGGATATAAACAGGATTTGCTAGCAGAGCTACCCTCCAGGACAATATACCTACATTTGACTTATCAACATCTGTCAAGTCATGAATATAGTCAACGCACTTATGTAAATCAGTGGTTTCCTGATCATGAGAAGCATCTACTATCTTGGTTCCCTGCAATTGTTAAGCAAATCCACATTCTCAGTTTGCATCCTTGAGACATGCAAGCAAATTTCGATAGGATGAACACTCTTGCTTACCAGGTTGGAATAGAAATGTAGAACATCATCTCTGACTGAATCCATATCTCCCTTTATAACATCTGGCTTGAAACTTTAGAGAAGCACAATACAGAATCCTCGTATGAGATAAGACATGTTAAGATATTTTCCGCATCAACAATTCTCAACCATTAACACAGAATACAATCCCATTTTCTCTGGAAGAGAACTCATAAGAAGAAGGTTGAGAGATCCAGTGATTCAAGGCTATATGTGCCAGTGATGCAAACAAAGTACAAAGAGAGATTCTAGAAGCTAGAAGAGACAGAAATTCAAGTACACACTGGAAACAACAACAAAATGACCAGTAAATCTGAGGACAACCAGAAACATCAAGGTCTCAAGGAATGTAACAACATAGTTGCATGATGAATCAAGGGCTGACAGAAAGGAGTGAGATAAATCCCCAGTTTCAGTCGGCAGGTTCAAGCTCTGTGAATTAGGAGCGCAACTACAGGCAAAAATGCCAATAAATATTCATAATTACTAGAATCCTTATAGATTGAAAAGGAGTATGTCACATTCCACATTCACCATATGTAGGACTTCTGAACTTCATACACTGTCTAAGAATAACACAATACACCAGGTTTGATAAACAGATACAGAAATGAAAGTAGACAAGGAAAAATGGCAAGTGCAAAAATCCTCCACCCAGGAATGAAAGTTAATATGTGAGAACTGGAAAAGAACTGCAAAATACAAAAATCAAAACTTTATTATGTTCATAAATTTTGTCTGAATTCTTGCGGAAGTATGTGTTACTGTAACTTCTAGTAAGATATATTCTTCAGCTAATTCAAATAAAGCAAGTAGTTAATGCAGGATTCTCCCACCTCTTTCCTTCTTGCCTCCAAACAGCCAGATAATGATAGAACTACCTTACATTCACATAAGAGTAAAGCACTAATAAGCTGGTGCTCCCCCCCCCCATCCAATCCATTCTTCATAAGCTTAAACTCAAGCAGCATAATAACCTTACTCCAACAATTCGAATCGCCGGTTAAGATGGTGATACTTTTCCATTAATTGCTTTCATAAAAAAATAGATTTAACCAAAGATACTCTCAGAATTCAAAAGACAATATTAGTTCAACGAATCGAAGCTGATCGATATTGACTAATTCTAAATGAAAATTTCATTTAATAAGTCCAGAGAGAAACTGAATTCAATGAAATTGTCACATACGTTTTACGAACAGCAAGAACATCTTCGTTAGGAAAGAAGCTAGGCAAATCGTCATGCAATCGGTTAGCTCCACCATCTGCGCAAACACGTAATTGTGCTGCTCTACAAAAGAATCACAAAAAGACGGCTGTCAGACAGTTCAAATCACGGTATAGAAGATTTATCACAAACAATAACAGAAGAAACCTAGAAAAAACTTGCAGAAAATCAACGAAGGCGTAGGAAATTACCGTGCTTCCAGAGCAAAGGCGTGAATCGAGGGAGACTTTGATTGAGAATAACAAGAGAGTAAGTTAAAGAAGGTAACTTATCGTTGTCGGCAGGAATTGTTGGGAGAAGGAAGGTAGAAGAATGGAGCATAACTTCCATGGCTGACCTTCTCTGAAGAGAGCAGAGACGACTTATTTGCCTTTTTACCCTTTTGTTCTTTTTGAGTTTCTAGCAGCAGGTGAAGGGATCACGCCAATATTTATTTTCCAGTCTTCGTGGAAAAAATAAGAACATAATTTTATTACTAGTACTTACTAAAAAATTTTTAAAAAATAAATTATCCATTCAAAGTTTGACTTCTAGCTGAGACATAGCTTTAGCTTAGTCAATTACAACAAAAACACAAGGATAGTGATAGCTATGTTATATACATCCTTCCATAAATTGAAACGGCCAAATTATTATTTATTGGTTTAACCCATCAAATTAGTAATATAAATATATTAATAATTTATACACTAAATATAATTAAAAAATATTATGAACTTAATAAATCAAAAAATACATAAAAAATAAAAATTTTAGTAAATAAGTTTTTAAAAATAAAAAATTTTAAAAATCGATTTAAGCGGTTTAAATGACCGATCCGACCATTTAAACCGATCAATCAATCGATTTTTTTGTCAAATTTAACCGGTTCAATTTCTTATTAGTTTGTTGAGAAAATCAAATCAGTCTAAGGTCCGATTTCTAATTTAATCGGTTGAAACTGGTCAGTCCAATCCGATTTTTTCAACGTTAAAAAATATCCGATCGTTGACCAAAGGTATACAGTTTGACAGTTCGATTTCCTCATTTAAATATCTCTACCTAACATTTATCTAATATGTTAAGTGAGAAGTTTTGAATTCGAGTAATCTAGGAAACAGTTTAATGTCACATGTCAGCTTAGAACTTTATACTTCTGATTCTTCCTATTAGTCGATGACTCTCGAATAACGAATTATAAAAACAAATCACATTATTTAAAAAATAATTATCTTTAATTAATTAGGCAGCGATATGATCATCGTAAAAAATATATATATATATTTTAATACATAATTATTATTAAAAAATATATTAAAAATCTTTATCTCGAGTGTTAACTATTGCGTATTGCTTATATATAATTTATGTGAAGTACAAAGATCACTCAAAACCTAAAATACATTTTTTATTATATTTCCTTTTAACAAGTTTGTTATATCATTCATATGGGCCTTCATTTATTGAGACCCCCCCCCCATCAATGTCATAAGCTCAATTGGAAGGTCCGAAATATAAGTCTTCCTCGTCAAAATTGAATGATCAGCTTTCATTCATCTTTTTTTTTTTTTTTTCTCTATTTCTCTCTTATTATTTAATGAAGTTAAAATAGATACCTTATATTAAAAATTGTATTATTCTTTTAATTTTTATTCTGTATGCAAAATCTGAAAAGATTTATATAGAGTTAATATCATTTTATACGAGGATGATTCCTATGCATAAAAGGGCAAGAGGTACGTTTTTCTTATATTTAATTTGTCTTAATATTCCCTATACATTTATTTTATTTTTAAAGTTTTTTTTATGAACCAAGTTACGATCATACTTATAAATTTCATTGACTCGTATTAAATTACATTACTTTTCTTGTAATTCTTGTCTAAGAATTGATAATTACTATGACAAAATTACGAAATTTTTAAGATAAAATTTTATTTCCCTCCATACTCTCTCTAAACACTTTCTCGCACTTCTATTTAGAAAATCTTGAAGTTAAAAAATAAATAAATAATTTTGAAAGTATTGTACAAGGAAACATTAATTTAGAAATAAAAACAACACAACAAATAAAAAAATCAAAAAATGAAAGCTATTGACGCACTAACCCAACTAGTGCCACCCATTAGTGTATTAACACATCTGGTGCACTAGTGAACGGCAAACTAAATCTGACTGATTTTTTAATTTTTCTAATTATAGAACAATGTACTAACATTTTCTAGAATAAATCTTGACTTGAAATCTTTATCTAAAAGATAAAGAAAAGTGAGAGAAAGAATTTAGAGGGAGAGAAAGAGTTCAGAGAAAAATAAAAATTAATCAATATTTTTGTAAAAAATTCATAATTTTATTGTGATAATTATTAATACCCATAAATAAAGGCATAACCAGTCAACCAACAGGTCACAGCTAACCCAAACAATTCTCATTGAATCAGATTCCTTTCCTGTGGCTCAGAAAGGGCAGACCAACGCCAAACCAGGAAGCTCACTTTCTCAGAATTTCGGGCAGAAAAAGGGGTACTACTATGCCCGATTCCCACATAGACCAAAAAAAATATATCACATCATTTTAAAAAAATAAAAAAAAAATCCATTAGTTTCTAGCTATAAAAAATATCGCATCATCTAAATAAATTAAAAATTCAATTAGCAACTAGTGTCTACCGCACACTGGTGGTGGCATCATCGCCAACCAACAAGTTGGGCAGAAACGATAATAACAAAATACATACAAAATGGTAACTCTCTATTTCAATAAAACAGAATACAAGAAAAACCAGTATATCTACTTCAATCAAACAACAAATATCTCTGCTCGACAATTCATTGCATTCTGTTCGTCTTTCTAGTACAATCTCAATGGTTCTTGCTCATTTGAGCTCAACAAACAACAAATGCATAAAATTTTACTACTATAGAACAATGAACTACTTTGATTTCAATATTTTCCAGCTGTCCCGGGCTGGCTGGATCCTGGTTTTGATAGATCTTCAAACACTCTTGGAACTGAGAATGAATTGGGCGATAGCATATCTTCAAACACGGTTCCACGAGAGGAGAATGAATCGGGAGACAACATAAATAGAGAATGCTTATTAAGTTAAACACTTGACAGCTCTATTTACAAACAACAGCAGACCTAGGGGGGGCCGAAGAGACAAACTTATGGGATATCCTCGAGGACTTTCTAACTGAAGTGCTGGTCAAAAAACCATTTAACTTAAGTATGATACACAAGAGGTCAAGAGGGGAGATAGGTTTCAAATAAGAGAGGAACCTGAAAGGAATTTCCCACCGAGGACAGGCCCCAAAACCATCCTGCAAGAGATGACTTCGGAATGAAGGAAAGCTATATAATTCTGGTACTCTACATGAAGTAGCTAAGTGACTTTTTCTTCCTCGAGCCACCTTCTCCATAAAGTTCATTCCACTGGAGAAGTTCGTTCATATTCGCAGACTCCGATGACACACTAGCACACACCTGGAACAGGCAGGAAGAAATAATAAAATCTCATTGCACCAGAACTTTTTGTTATTCAACATACAAAATAAGTAGACAATAAGAGCAATACTTATATGGATGAGAACCACTTTTTGCACATTATCCCATTACACAGTGCTAGATTTCATTTATATGCTAGAAGGGATAGAGACATTTAGTTTCAGTTCTAAATGATGCAAACACAAAACAAAGTTTAACTTCCTCATCCCTTCTTGCAGACGACATGCCAACCAACATCACAATTTACCAGTAGAGTGCAAGAAGTTTCAGTCTGAAATGTTTTTATGTCATGCAACCAGTTCACATTTTACCATCATAACAGAAAACTCCATATAATGACTGGCGCCAACAACCACCCTCCCCCCCCCCCCTTATTTTTTTCCAAATAGCCTGTCCTCACGACCCCTAATTTAATTCAAGCCCTAAATCTTCAAGCAGAATAGAAAGACTTAAGGGTTTTGCGAAGTAGAACATCCTCGGAAGAATAAGTTGCAATTATCATCCCATGGAAAATTAAAAAGAAACACGAACAAGTCATATAACCAGTCACCAATATCAAATGTAAAAAGAATCACACACCTGTTCATGGGCATATTTAAAATCAACCATGTTCAATGGACGAACATCCCCACTGCTATGCAATGCAGGTACAGGTCTGCTCTCAGCCACTGCCAAGGCCCTCTCCTACAAAGTCATGCAATTCCATATTTAAGATATCAAAGTGTTGATTATTATTCATGAGATCATGTATATAGTCAATATCTCCTTTGGGAAGGTAAATAAAACAAAAACACAATCATGAAAGTGAACAATGCCAGGAGATAGAGAAAAAGAGAAGAAACCAATCTGAGAAACACACCTTCTTCTCTTTCTCCAAAATTTCTCTTATGGGACAATGTGCAGCCGTCACGCACAGATTCTGGAAAATAAATTTTAAAATAAAAATTAAACAGAATAAAAGGACAAATTGCTGCTTTTTGGTTTTCAGAAATTCTATAAGCACGAGAACCAGTCTTCAACCTTTCTTTCATATTTCCAAAAGGTAAGTTCCACTTCTATCCATGGGGATCAATCTCCACCTCCAAGGAGACAGAACCTCCTGTCATGCTAAGGAAAGGAGAAGAAGTATTTTGCAGAAACTAAGGCAGTTGGGAGGAAAAGTTTGTATTAGATAGTTGTTTCTTAATTTCACCCCAACAAATCCCTTTTTGGATGCTAGTTTGAGTACCAACTGTTGAATCCTTTGGAGATTCATGAGGATAATAGCTTCAACCAGAGTGTTTTCGGAATCCCCAACAAGTTGGAAATAAACAGAATTCAAATGTGAGGGCAGAAAAGATGCGAAGTTCTTGCTGCCTCCTTGGAAAAGGTAGTCACGGAAAAGCATGAAGAGGAACCTGGTTGTACCTTGAATCTTGTTGTTTTAAGCAAATTATGACCGTTCAGTTTCTAAAAATTCTTTTACAAAATTGAAGAAACATACCATACTAGACATTTTCACGTACTATTGTGGTTTTTTTCAGGTGTATGTGTGTCTTCATGATTGACAAAACTATAACCTAGCAAACATGATTTTTACTGTTTGGAGAAAGTGTTTCCTATTTTATCATCCAACTAACTTAAAAAAGATAAACAAAAGCAGCGTGCTTTTATATGCGCAGGAAAATAGAAAATAGAACTAGGAGTAGGCGAACCAGGATTCTGGCTTAAGAGCGTACAAACCTTTAAATCACTTCCTGAATACCCTTCAGTCATATTAGCAATAGCTTCTAGATCCACATTAGGACCCAATTCTTCTTTAGCCAATATTACTTTGAGAATTTTTTCTCGGTTTGGAGCATCTGGTAAGTTTACCATCAACCTGAACCCATGCAAGAGGGAAAGAAACAAGAAGCAGATAAAGCAACAAGGGTAACTTGATTTCACATAACAGATAGAAACAATGAAGGAAACCTGAAATCTTGAGGAAAAGTGAAAATGTTAACCTTCGGGGTAGCCTCCTGATAACAGCTTCATCTAGGTCAAAAGGTCTATTGGTTGCAGCTAGAACCAGGACCCGCTCCTTGTCTTTTGTCCTCAAACCATCCCAGTTCACCATGAACTCATTTTTCATCTTGCGCATTGCTTCATGTTCTCCAGGATTTTCCCGCCTTCCTAGCATGCTATCAACCTACAAAAATAAATGTCCATGCTATCAGTAACGGAAGAAATAGAAGAACCACAGGAGAGGCAGTGGACCTACCATCGTCAGTAGCAATAGATTTTCAATGAGAAAAGGATTGTACTAAGCATAACAGATAATAATTTTACTAACCTCATCGACAAAAATAACGCTAGGAGCAATTTTACTAGCAAGTGTGAAGACAGCTTTGACATACTTCTCTCCTTCACCAAACCACTATAAGCGGGAGAAAAACAACAATGTGAGAATACACAAAAAGAGCAATATTCATTTGCATGGCCTATAAAGTAAATCAACATATATAATGAACAAATACCTTAGATGTGATGCTTGACATTGATATGTTAATAAAGTTGGCACCAGCTTCTGTGGCAACAGCTTTAGCAAGCATCGTCTTACCAGTACCAGGAGGTCCAAAGAGCAATATTCCCTTGCAAGGCTGCCAGAAGCAACCTATTTAGTAATGCAACCATGTCTACACAATGAATGATACGCACAAAAGGGGCAGCAAGTCTAATCCATAAACCTTTGTCAACTGTCCCTTGCAGAACAATTCTGGCCTCTGAAGAGGCAGCATCACCAATTCTTTCAATGTGTCCTTCACATTTTCCAGTGCTCCAATGTCATCAAAAGTAACTCCAATATCACTAGGTGGGATAACATCAGCAAGGAGTCTCTTCTCAAATTCATTCTCTGTGACAACATCCTGCAAAATATGTGATGTTAAACGAAGGATAAATGTCATACAAGTAAATCATTTTGGAACTTGAGGAATGAAGAATGGCTCAACCTTGAGAGATTTCTTCAAATTCTTTGTTTCATTCTGAATACCCAGAAATATGTTGAGTCCATATCGAATACTGAGAATGTAGTCAAGACAAACAGCATGAATAACATGATACAGTCCAAAAGCAGCATAATTAAAATACAAATATACGTACCTCTCACTAGAAATTGATAGTTTAGTCTCTTTAATAGAAGCTTCAGAAGATTGCATAAAGTGGTAACTTAAAGCCCAGCCAATTATCTTTTCCACATCTATTACCAGTGGCAGAGGAAATCAGTTAGCATTATAATCAAGTCAACTATCATGATTATCAGACATATAAACCTCTTGGAAAAATACTTACTTTCACCTGTCAATGCTTGATCTTTAATGCATAGTTCATCAAGGTCAGGACACTCGAGTCCAACTCTATTTAGAACCTGAAATTACTAGTTAAGTATGAATTGAGTTCCAGAAAAGCATAGAACTGTCTGGAGTTAAAAAGTAGTGCCGAGAAATGGAACCAAGCACGTGGCAGACAATCACTAATTCAGTTGAATCGGACGAAAGCAGAAACATCCAAAAAGAAAAGGCTCCTCATGAAGCATAAGATCTAATGTGGCAAAACTAGTTAATAATAGAAGATAACACATACTGCGCGAATGCTAACAATGTTTGACTGTGACTTCAATGTCTCCAGATCACGGTCCAACTGTTGTTTCCAATCAGACAACAATGCTTCATCCTGCCACAATAAGATGGAAAATAAGATAGGAATAAAATACACTGGGGTGCTTCTACTCTAAGAACCACAACTACCACATGTGACAATATTAATAACAATTACCTGAGGCATCTGTATGGTAACTTTATTGGGAAAAAGACGAGTCAGCTGTTTCATTGTCTTTGGGGTTTCTTTGCTTCTATCGTGCAATCTACCAAAGTTATCCTTCAGAAAGAAAAGAAGTAAATTGCTAAGGGAACAAAATTTACAGTACATTTTGCATCACTGAAAAAATTACCATTAAAAATAAGAGACAGTATAAAAAACAAGCCACTATAAATTATCATTTAGCATTAGAGACAGTATTGTATACTACAGGTCATTAAATCTGTAAGGTTATGAAAACACACTTTGGCATATACATTTCAAGATGATGAAAATGCAATTGGCTATAAAAAGACCCACATCCAATACAAAAGAAATATTATTCATTTTGTTTTCTGTTTCTTAAAATCAGCATTGGCGGTGAAAATGTTCGTTTGAAAAAGAAGAGTTTGATTAAGAAAATCAATATATCAGGTCTTATCAACTGAACATCTAGTATGTAGTATATTACTTTCTAAATATGAATGAATTAACAAAGGATGGGCTGGCTAAGTTGAGACAAAGGATGGGATGGCCTCTTTAAAAAGCCAACCACAAAATGTGTTCCAAGTTCCAAATAGAAACAGTTTAACTGATCAAAACATTGACCAGACAATTTAAGCTAGGACATAAGCAAAGGTTGCATATTAGAAAATTACAGTGAAGACACATTAAATTTGAGATGTAATTATAAAAATGAGAAGATACAAGCTCAAGGCCGGCAGAACATTCTGCAACAAAGATTAAAAAATACTCATCCATTAACAGGATACTTCCATAAGTCACATCAGTGGGGACTTTGCTTGCTTCCAAAGGGGGGAGACAAGGATAAAAGAATGCCATGCTCGCTTGTAATGTCAACAAAAGATTTTTCGCGAAGTTGAGGGGAACGGCAGCTCATTTAATATTTCAGAACATCTTTTGACATACCCGAAGAGCAATATTAACAAACAAATACATGTTTGGCTCATGAGAGCAGCTGCTGCAAAGGCCGAACATCTAAATGCAACAAATGTGCCAACACTTGGCACCCAAGTAATTCCTTCACCAAACTACCGTCCCCCGGCATGAGATGTAAGCGAAAGAAAACAAAAATCAGGGAGTAGATAAGCACACATTCGAATTTCGACATACCGGGAAGGCAAGGTCAAGTAATGCTGTTTGGTTGCTTCCGAACTTTGTGAATAGAAGCCCCCCAGGGTGGGACTGGAATTACACACAATACCAGAATCAAATGCTCATAAAATAGTTTAAATGAATGAGAGTAAAATAAACTACAATTCTACTTACTTTCTCCTTTCGATTGTCTGTTTGGGTATGAGATGCTATAAAGACAACATTCTTTGGCAAATTTTCAAGCTTACTCTTAAGGGCCGCATAAGCATCTGGATTGGATACCATTGATTTCTCGGTATCTTTCACAAATAAAATTAACGAACTACTTTTACTCTCTTTTGAAGCAACCTACACATAAATGTGCCACATTTAAGGATCAAGATGAACATAAATATGATACATAATGGCGCATGCTCTAATTGAAAAATTATAAGCTATCATCAAGTATAATACCTCAAAGAGTTCATTAATAGCAAGCTTATCAATATCATCAGAAGAACTATCAAGGCGAAGCAAATCAGCTGCAAATGAACAAGTCAAAAGAATAAATTGTCAAGAAAATTAATAAACAGTGTGGGGAAGAAGAGAGAGAAGAAAGAAACTGGTTGGGAAAAGATTACCAGAACAAAAGAAACCATGATCCTCCTCACAGAGGCCGCCAAGGTCATTTCCATCAGGAATTGATCTATCAAATCTTACCCCAATTTTAGAGGCACCATTGTCCTCAAATGCAAGAACTACTTTACCTCTATAGCCATAAGCTGGACCCCTACATTCACATAAAAGGAGCACATCAATATAGCATCAATAAACAGAAAAGCCCAAGGGTCCATTTGGATTGGATTTTATTATGAAAATGGTAAGCTCAGATTTCTGGAGCATCTACCTCAAAGGAGTTTGCAACGGAGAAAAACCCGATTGCAAAGTCCCCGTATACTTAATTCTGTCACCTGCAAGATTATATGTTCTTCATTAGGGTTTGAAACAAAATAAATACTATCATTCCAAAACCTACTACATATCCACATTGAAAGGAGGAAGAATTATCTGTACAAAAACATATAAAAAATGAGCAATCATATGATTTGAAGTGCACATCAAGTATCCTATGTCTTTAGGTACCTTTCTTGAAAGTATATGTTTTTGAGGATGCAGTGGATCCCTCCTGCTTAGGCTGCACCTGAGAGCTTAAGGCAGAGCCCCCTGGTATATCGGCCTCAACACCTGAAGCTGATTTCTTAAGATGTGTAACAGCTGCATGTGCAGCGCGTTTAGCAAATACACTTGCTCTGTCAGGTTTTAAGTTCTCTTTTACAAGATCAATTTCCTTCCCTGTTGATCCCTGGACAAATCATGAAATAAATTTACAGCAAGAAACACAACAGCACAAGAGAGAATGCATGGCTTCATGCAGGAATCTTACACCAGGCAATAGAAGAGAATCCACAATGAGAAGTTTAGCACCGAAATGTTTCGCAAGTGCCTTGGTTAACATCTCTTGATATATATCTGACCCTATAACAGTTTAAAAAGGAATTTAAATGATAAAGAAAACCTTAAAAAGGAAAATTGAAGGTCTTTGACAACTCAAGATGAGGGGTGACAACCTGTAGGACCTGAGAGTAAAATTCTTGGGCACACAGTCGGGAGATCTGAGGTGTACTTCGTAAACTTATTACACTTCAAAGGTATGTATGTCGAAGCAATCAGAACATTCTTTGTGGTCTCACTGTTATACCAAGCACATACTATCATTAGAAATTACACATGCAGTGAAAATTATCATAAATAGACCCAATATCAGATTAATAAGCAAACCGACCTTCAGTACATCAGAAAGGCTGTTATTCTACTTCACGGAAAGGGAAAAAATAACTGGTGCTTCAAATTTCACATAAGCAATTAAAAAGTCAGCATTGCTCAAGCAAGAAACCAACTGCACTAGATGTAGTTTTCTTCCTATATGTTGCTGGCAGAAGATAAGGATGAAAATCAAGTAGGAATGCTAATGTTTGACAAGGACAGAGAAACACAACGTCGTCTGCAGTTTTTAGTTCCTCAACTTTGGAAGATTCAAGTTGGAGGACTAATGTTCGATGAGGACAGAAAAGACAGCGGAATATTCAGATTTTAGTCCCTCAACTTTGGAAGATATCCAATTCTGGACCTGTCTTTTCAAGTTAGAAATGTGAGTTCCCTACTTTTGCAAATGTCCCCCACTGGAGGATACTTCACAAATTTTGTGAAAATTAGATAGATAGGAATCTCATGTTGCTGATAAGTTCTCTCTCTGAAAGGGATGGATAATCCATTCTGCATGAAATAAAATCTTATCCTCCACACAACTGGAGGTTATCTTCTTCAAATCTGCAAGTGTATAGCATTAAATAGGTCGAGGTAAGGGTTGGACCAGAGGAGGCAATGCAAAAGTTAAGTGCCTAACACTGCAATGACCGCATAAAACAATGAGATACTACTATGTAAAGGAAAGTGTTCAACTGATGCCTCCAAGTTAGGGTTCACATTTTGGCTAAAGCATCATTTCAAGATAACATACAAGAAAATTCTCTCCTTAAGAATAAACAGGCATATGTCAGTACATCAAAAATAGAAGTAGAAACCAAGGTAGAATAATCATTACTCAAGCAGTAGGGTGGTTTTATCACCTCAAATAATAAGGAAAATTTTCAAACGAGACATCAATGTTGCCAGGATCAAGTAGCCCTTGATGTAAAACATCTTTGAAAGCTTGCCGCCTTGTTGATGTCAAAACTGGAGTATCAAAATCCTTGAGCAGCTCTCTAATTTCCCTCTGGTCATCAAGAATTTTAGAAATGCTACCACTAAAATCAAACTCAGAAGCAGCTGATCCAGCAAGCGCTTTTAGGAGTGGCCTTATTTCATGAGCAGATGCCTCTAACTTTCCAACTTCTGGATCAACAGGTTCCACCCTAACGGGATCAATATTCAAGTTATCATTGCAGGCATTAGGAGATGGAACACTGGTTTTCTCACCCGTACCAGGCCTATCATTATCATCAGGAGAGTCCTTCATTTCAGTGTCATCAACATCATTATTTGACACGCCAGAGGCAGAAGGAAGTTTAGGCGTTTCAGAACCTTGTTGCACATCATCATCATTTCCAGATGGAGGAAGAACAGATAACTCTTTCCGAAGATTAGATAAAGATGCTAGGGTAGATGCAACTGCAACAGCAGAGGAATCTCCAGACCTTGCCTCACAATGCACGCCTTTAATTGGTCCAGCATGGGATTCCGTTATGCCGACTGAAGGTGGAACGCCCAGTGCAGATGTATTTTCATTGTTAAGTCGTTGAAAAATCTAATGATGGATTAAGGAACCTTTCTTCTTCTAAATTAAAATCAAATGACGAACATAGAGAATGGGAGAAGCAGATAATAACATATCATTCTACAGGAAAACCGAACCCCCTTCCCAAGCAACCCAAGAGGGTCAAGAAAGGTGGAGGCATGACCCACCACTACTTCCATGTCTGACCAAAATGTATCAAGGCGCAAGAGCAAAAAGAAATAAGAAACTGCTTCTCCTATTATATTTCAAATAAAGTGTAGTGGAGGTTAATTGCCAAATATCTGTAGTTTCTAAAGGCTGCGCAAAATGTATGTTTGAATACCAAACTTTCCTTCTCATGGCATGATCTACGTAACCTGTTAACTATTTTAATTTAGTGGACATGGTCGTCAAGCAGAAATAAGGATTAAACCAAAGAAACAACACCAGTGTAAATACATAGGATTCTGCCCTTCCCCTTTTTCTGTGTGCAAAAAAAAAATAATAAATGGGGGAGTGTAAGCAGAAGGATACATATGCATGTTTGCCAGAAGAGCTGAAGACCACCTCATCACCTCCATTTAGTGGCACAGTAGAATTCTTTGGGTAAGACTTGCCATTTACATGGACAGAACCTTTTTTTCCAGTAATCTCAAGTAATGTGATGGCACATCCTCTCTAGGCATGGTTATAGAATAAATGAAATAAATAAGCACATGACACATCTGCATAGCAACAATAAAAGTTCATAGTGGGTAAGACATATGATGCAAAGCCTAACATATTTACTCCATACCTCTGACTCTATGTGCTTCAGCCTGCAAAGAGAGTTACTAACTGTATGATCTCCAACCCACAAATCACATTGACGGCCTTGGCCCACACTGAATGTGGGACGATTCATAACAACATGGGGATTCTGTTGACCAGAGGGAACCACAGAAAGAAAGTTAAAGAAATAACAGTAAACCTGCAATTACAAACTGCAGCAGCTAAAGTTCTTTCATTATAAGAAGCATTCAGGCAGTCACAGTTATACAGAGCTTCAGTAAGAAGATGTCACAATGCCACATCTTAATATTCAACAGTCTCAACATCCAACAACCTTCTCAGAATGGCCCGAAATCTTTGGACCTCTTCTGCTGTTTTACAAAGTTAGCAACACAGAAAACTTTCGTTGTGACATTTAGCAACTAGATACTAAATCCCTAAAACCGATAGATCAATAACATAAGTTTAGACCCCCTGTTAGACTGTCTTTAAATGTTAGCCAATACGTACTAGTTAGTCAGCACAAGCCCACTGCTACCATCCGTCCCCTTTTAAGGAATGAAAGACTCGTCTCTCTTGTTAGATCATGGCTGGAAACTATAAATTCATAGAGTGGAAATAACTGAAATTCTGAAAGTCTCACATCCTTATTCAAAGAAATCAATAGCCAACTTTCCCTGAGCATTCTATTAAACCAGATTTCTAGAATGACATCTTCTTAATATCATTGGGCGCACTCCATAGCTAGAACAAGATCATCAGCTGACCAAGACTGTAACAGGATGCAGAAAAAGAATGACAAGCAAATATTTCAAGTTCTACCAAGACACAATAAAACTCAAAGAGCTACAGAAACTAGTAGAAAAAGCTATACCAGAGACGTTATGTGAAATTCTCAAGCTAGAACCAGGGTACATGAACCAGTATAGCATCGACAACCAAAACTTAAGCTTGCTTTCAGATATACATGGTCTTTTTTATCAGTATACCTTCCTCCTTAACCCATGACTGAAATCCTATTTATAGCTAAATCTCTACTCCAAGAGCCAAATTTGCTGAAATTTGCAAAAAGAGTTGAAGAATTTTCAGTACTAGTGCCTGTAAATACAAATTGTCCAAATGCCTAATATGCCCAAAAAAACTACTGAAAGTGCATTACAAATTTAGCTTAGAGAATTTGGTATAAAGGCCAGCATCGGTTAAATTAAATCTTCTGCCACTTCAGCAAATGAAAAGGGTAAATCTTGAAGCAATGCATCCTTTTGTCAAAAACAAAATCAAACAGTCGAGTGAAATTACTTCTGGATTATTTAATTGGGTAAAAAAAGAAGTAAAAGTTCCAAAATTTTTATCTTTATTCTTCCTCGTAGAAACTTTACTATCAAACACAAGTAAACAATCCCCACCAAATAAAACAAAGGACATCCAAGCTTACCTGGGAGCACTGAGAGAGAAGTTTTCCCCAGGCAACCCCAGCATTAGATTTCAGTTGCCGCTTCTTGCCCCTAGTCAACAGAGCGCCACCGGACTTGGATTTTTCCGCATCAGGAGCTGAATCAACTAAAATCCGTCATCAGGAAATAAATAAACCCCAAATATTTTGAGAAAAGTAGCAGAAAGAACAAGATTTGGACACTGCAAAACCACATGCAATAACAAAGTTTACTCCAACTCGTCAAAGGCGCCAAAGACTTACCCTCTACTTGGCCCTCCGAAAACTTCTCTGGTATCGCCGCATCTGATAGCTTCAGATCACCAGCATCGGCATGATCATCCGACCGAACCTCCTGCTCTACCGTTTCCCGGCCGGATTTCTTTCCCGCACCAGTAATTGCATCCTGCGATGCATCATTAGTAGATGATGATGCTTCCGCCGCCTATATGCCAGCCAAAATCAGAATAAAATACCAAAAAATAAGTGAAAATCAATAAACCCGCGCGCATATCCGTCGTATGTAAGAACGAAACCCAAGCCCAAACCCTAACCCTAACCTTGGATCGTTTGCTGCTAGGCAGAGGAGATGAAGGTGAAGGAAGAGGGCGCTTAGAGGAAGAAGAACTTCGTCTCGTTTCAACCATGTTCTTGAAATTCCCCTTGATCCCAACAGATTGATTGAGATAACAAATCAACTATATGGACTACTATTTATATTTCTTTCTTAATATCTATAAATTTATCTATATATAGATATAAATGGATGTATATGAGAGAGAGAGAGAGAGAGGGAAGAAACTGGCAAATGATTGCGGGGACAGTTATCACTCAAAGCTTCCTCTCCGTCTGCTCTATTGTTTACCATATGTTTTTTCTTTTTGAACATCAATTTTTTTTTTCCAAGTTTTTTTTTTTAAAATCATAGCTAAAAACAAATTGACTAATCACATAATCACATAAATCTGTTCCCGTCACCAAACTTCTTTTTCAATTGATATTTTTACGTATCCTTCTATTTTAAAAAAATAAAAACTTAAGCAAGTACGGTAAGTGCAGTTGTAAGTCCGCCCATTCAATCATTTATTTGAAAATTGCATACAAAAAGAAAAGATAGCTGATCGATTTTGCTCTTTAACTTGGCACGGCATATCCAATTAATAAAAAGCAGACATTGAGGCATACAAATCGAGGTATTTCGAATTTTTTATTGACACGGATAAAGTCAGGAAAAATCTCTGAATCACATTGATGAGTAACTATATCCGAGATAAACTGCTCAGCAATGGTCAAATACATTAGTAATAGACGCACAAACCAAACCATCAAGTTACATCTCACTAGAAAAGTCCATTGCATCATAAGAACTTAGACCCAAACAAACAAAAATAATCAAAATGATATATATATTTCTCGTCAATAGAGAAATCTCAAAATGTTACTGGAAAAAAAAAAAAAAAACCCCCCTCAAAACACGAATAAATTATGCAAATGCAAAAACCAACATCACCTTTACCTTAAGAGGAACGTAGGTCCAACACCGAGCCTCAACCACAACTCATACCTCACTTGCTCGGAGGTTGAATTGAGATAATTTTGATCCCAAAAGCAAGGACCGAAATTCGAGATTAATCAAAAGATTGGGATGATTTTCATCCCAAAAGCAAGGAAGCGGACAAAGTAAAAGAGGCACGGGCGGGGCTGGATACTAGGGTCATCACATCACCCCTACTCTGCCCCGTTGCCATCCTACCGCCACAGCTGAAGATGTATAGAGGCTCCTGTCAGCGCCACAAGCAAATATGAATTTTCACCGTCAGAGAACCAACCACAACCAAACCTAATTTACACATACCATAGCAAACCTTCTGCAAACATCTCCCTCCTCACCGATGGCGAGAGGAAGGAGCTCACAAAGCTTCTGCAAAACATCTCCCTCCACACCCATGGCAAGGGGGAAGAGCTCACAAAGGCCTTTAACCTTTAACAAAACTCACTGAGAACGCCAACACCTTTAACAACATTAGAAGCAACAAAATGAGAAAAGCATAAAGGCGTAACAGAAGATAATTGAACGGAGATGAAATAGGGGCATTGAATATTGCTTAATCTTACATACAAAGGGGGGGAAAAAAGTTATCGTTAATAAATTAATGAATACAAGAAAGAGCCAATTTGTTCCTACAATTTTCCATATTTCTTTCGGCTCCATTACCTGTAAGATTCTACTATAGGGGAAAAAAAAAAAAAAAAACCTATCTTTTACCTCAACACGAGTCCTCAATGACAGGATCAAATCTCTCTAAGAATCTCCAAACAATTTCTACAGAAACTATGAACTGATAAAAAGTTCAAAAGTTACTGCATTAAGAACTCCTATATACAGACACAGGAGACCTAGAGGATATCTAAAAGCAGCGCCAAAATATCCATAATCAACTCAGAATGATACAGAAGGTGTTCACGGGAAAAAGTTTTTGTTTGGAAGAGGATTTTCCCACCAAAGGAAGTCACCGTCCATTTGAACTCTGAGAACGGACACAAATGAAGGAATACTATACAATTGAGATACTCTCTACATGAAATAGCTAAGGGATTTCTTCTTCCTTGATCCGCCTTCTCCATACAGATCATTCCACTGCAGAAGCTCGTTCATATTCGCAGAGTCTGACGAAACACTAGCACAAACCTAGCAATTTGGAAGGAAACATACTCAGTGAGAGCTTCAACTAGGTAGAAGCTAGAAATATTCAGCTCAACTTCAGATACAGGGAGAAGATATCAAAGAAAACACTCAACAGATTAACAGATAACTACAGTCCAATCTTCTTTAAAATCCTAAACTAGAGGTACTAAATAATATAACAATCTCATTGCAACAATGTAGACAGAAAGTGGACGAAATACTTGTATACCATGAAAATAAATACCTGCTCATGAGCATATTTAAAATCATCCATGTTCAGTGGACGAATATCTGAGCTGCTACACAACGCTGGAGGTCTGTTCTCTGCTAATGCCAGGGCTTTCTCCTACAGAATCACACAACTTTTGAATAAAACATCAAGCATGAAGACTAAGAAGAGGATGCACAAATACACGCACCACCAGACCAGCAATGTAAAGCAGCATATACTGTGAGTCCAAGTGACGTAAAATGGCTATACAAAACAATCAAGACATGGAATAAAGCATTTCATATGGTGTCTTTACTTAGATCAGAAGCTTCATTTGAAATTCAGGAAGGCAAAAGAAGATGGAAAAAAATCATTATCATTGTGGAGAAGTGTCATTATCCCCGTAAGGAAAAGAGAGAAAAATGTCTGCTTAAACAAACAGAAAAAGTTTGAATTGATCTCTTTTAGCCTGAAAAAAGATATGCAGACAACTGTAGTGTACTGACCTTCTTCTCTTTCTCTAGAAGTTCCCTTATTGGGCAATGAGCAGCTGTCACACATAGATTCTGAAAGAAGAAATCCAAGAAAAAGGTTAGCTTAAAGCATAAGGAAATCAAGATTCATGGCAGCACATGTTCTAACAACTTTTATATTTGCCCTTGAACAAAGCAAAAAGAGAGATAAACTCTCAAAATGTCAATCAACGATTTATTCAAGTCCAAAAATACCCAAGAAGTGGTTTTTTATTTTTTGATACCCACAAACTGAACTCTTGAGACTTGAACCAGTACACCACCAACAAGCAAGGTTGAGTCCAACAGAAAAGAGCACACACGACCTGCGGGGCACTAATTTTAAGGACAAAATTGTCCAAGCATGTCATTCCATCCAAATTTCATGTGTAAACAGTTGTTCTGTACATATAGGTTTGGATCATATATCTGATTAGACAGTTAATATTTGGAGTAAATGACTTGTTTGCACAATTTTATCCCTGAAATTCGTGCCACGCAAGCTTGTTAAAAAAAAAAGAAAAAAAACCACTTAATGGTATTTTGCAACTTGCGTAACTAGTCGGTGGATATTATTTTGGGGGAATTTCCCAAAGAAAAAAAAGAAACTTCCCCATACTAACAGCTTCGCCCTGCCAAGGTTGTTGGAGAAGGATTTTTTGTTAGGGGGAGTCTTTTCATTTCCCACTTGTTAATTTTCCGGCCATACAGCTAGCCTATTGAATCTCGAGTAAAATAAATCATGGATTCAATGGACCAAAACTTATGCAAACCAAGAACCATTAGGTAAAATTTGAAGACAGACCTTTAAGTCACTTCCTGAATATCCTTCAGTCATATTGGCAATTGCTTCCAGATCTACACTAGGACCCAATTCTTCCTTAGCCAATACTACTCTCAGAATCTTTTCCCTGTTGGGAGCATCAGGCAAGTTGACCATCAACCTGAACAAACAACAAAGGAATTAAGTAGATGCTAATTTATAAAATATCAAAAGCTGCAGAACAAATAGCAAAATATGTGTAGAAAATCCGAGAGACAGAGACAGAGAGAGACAGAAGGGGTTTTTCGTGGGTGGGGTGGGGTCAGAGAGAGCAAGAGAGACGAGTTGACCTCCGGGGAAGTCTCCTAATAACAGCCTCATCGAGATCAAATGGTCGATTCGTTGCAGCAAGCACCAGTACTCGTTCCTTGTCTTTTGTTCTAAGACCATCCCAGTTTACCATGAATTCATTCTTCATTTTGCGCATTGCTTCATGCTCTCCAGGATTTTCTCGTCTTCCTAACATACTATCAACCTATAAAAAGGTATAAACAAGTTACCTTCTGTTATCGATATTTGAAGAGACTGACAGAAACAGATAGTGGAAATAGTGATACAGAGAAGCAGGAATAATTATAGTTCCAGTGAATCTAAAAATGATCTGTTTTCCAAAAGTGGTAATTTTGAGACACATTTAAAGAAACCATCAAACCAGTAAATGGTCAACGATCAAGTAAACAGAAAAAGATTATGTAGTTTAGCAACTGTAGTTTCTTATCTACTCACCTCATCAACAAAAACAACACTAGGGGCAATTTTACTAGCAAGCGTGAATACTGCTTTGACATATTTCTCTCCTTCACCAAACCACTGCACGATAAGATCCTCCCAGGGGGTGGGGAGAACATAAGGTTAAATCCATGGAAAATTAAACATCGAAACCATGGTTAGGGGGGGACGGACTTAATCTTTTAACAGCAATCAATAATAATAATAACCTTGGAAGTGATACTTGACATTGATATATTGATGAAGTTTGCACCAGCTTCTGTAGCGACTGCTTTAGCAAGCATTGTTTTACCCGTACCAGGTGGTCCAAAGAGCAGTATCCCTTTGCAAGGCTGAAAAATATAATTGTTTAACGCAAACAATCTTACCATTGGAACATACAAAATTAACATAGTTTAGACTTGGAAAATTCAATCCAATTCAATTCAATAAACCTTTGTCAACTGTCCTTTGCAAAACAATTCTGGCCTTTGTAGAGGAAGCATCACCAATTCTTTCAATGTATCCTTCACATTTTCCAATGCTCCAATGTCATCAAAAGTAACCCCAATATCACTGGGTGGAATAACATCAGCAAGGAGTCTCTTCTCAAATTCATTCTCAGTAACCACATCCTGCAAAATATCTGCTAATGAAGGGAAACATCCAGGAGGAGTAACTGCAACCCCAAGGCACAGAGAA
Organism: Catharanthus roseus; assembly: GCA_028651295.1. Classification (NCBI taxonomy): domain Eukaryota; kingdom Viridiplantae; phylum Streptophyta; class Magnoliopsida; order Gentianales; family Apocynaceae; genus Catharanthus; species Catharanthus roseus. The sequence continues at coordinate 2,891,447 of JAPQWS010000087.1, forward strand.
GCATTTCTACCTTGAGAGATTTTTTCAAACTCTTATTTTCAGATTGAATTCCTAGCAGAATGTCCAGTCCATATCTAATACTGCCAAGTCATCAGGAAAACAGTGTAAACAATCTGAGGTTGATTAAAACAAATGCAAAAGTAAAATGGAAGTACAACAAATTACCTCTCGCTGGAAATTGGAAGTTTCGAATCTTTGGCAGAAGCTTCAGAACAATGCATGAAGTGATGGCTTAAAGCCCAGCCAATAACTTTTTCGGCATCTATAATAGAACAAAAAATCACTTAGAATTATTGTCCAACAAACTTTCTACAGTATCAGTCATCTCAAGCTTTAGAACACTAACTTTCACTTGTCAACGCTTGATCTTTAATGCATACTTCATCAAGGTCAGGGCACTCAATTCCAGTTCGGTTTAGAACCTGAAATGGCAATCTCAGATGAGAAAAGAAGAAAAACAACAGGAATAAATGCACATATCAAAGTCCTAGGAAGTTCAAGCTTCAGAGAGGTATATAACCAGTACATTAAATTATATGTCACATTTAAATAGAGAGCAAAACACCATGAGGACCGTTGTTACTTTATTCAAAAAGCTTGAGCCACATTTGACAAAGCCACACACACACACACACCAAGGAGGAAGCAATTCAATATAGTGAACAATATGGTAAGGATCTAAGTCACTTACTGTTCGGATGCTAACAATGTTTGACTGTGACTTCAATGTTTCAATATCACGGTCCAATTGCTGTTTCCAGTCAGATAACAACGCTTCATCCTGCAACAATAGAAGCAATTAACTATTGCAATTAGAAAATGAGAGAACCAAACAAAGCAAGCAAAGTAATATTACTCACCTGAGGAATCTGTATGGTCACTTTGTTTGGAAAAAGACGGTTAAGCTGCTTTATCACTTTCGGAGTTTCTTTGCTTCTGTCATGCAATCTACCAAAGTTGTCCTGGAAAAGAAAATAAGCGACACGGTTCTCGATCACGCTCAATGAAAAGGAACCAACATATTCATGCATACATGACAGGAAGAGGGTGAATATAGCTTGATGGTAACTCGTAAGAGTTATAAACATTTTAACACCTGTTTAGTTAAACTAAGGAAAATCATGAGCCATAAACTACAGAATTCTAAGAAATTGGCTGATACAAGGTTATGAAGAAAAGTAAACTATTAACACAAAAGTTCCCAAGATCTCTTAATTGAAAGTATTATTTCGAGACAGAGTGGAGTTCCAAAGACCTCTTCCAACCCTCCTTGCCGCTTCCATGAGAAGTAGACAAAAGAAAATCCATAAAAGTACTGTACCGTACAACAAAAATATAAGTACTTTAAACAAAAGTCAACGACCTAATATTAAACATACCGGGAAGGCAAGGTCCAGTAATGCTGTCTGATTGGTCCCAAACTTTGTGAACAGAAGCCCACTAGGGTGGGACTAGAAAATACAATTTCAGGGATCAGATACAAAAACAGCTGGCAAGATCAATAAGAAAATGAATTACACCACAAGCACAGTTACTTACTTTCTCCTTTCTAGCATCAGTCTGAGTATTGGAAGCTATTACGACAATATTCTTCGGCAAATTTTCAAGCTTACTCTTAAAGGCAGCATATGCATCTGGATTTCCTATCATGGATTTCTCTGCTTCTTTGACGAACAAGATCAAAGGGCTATTTTTGCTTTCTTTAGAAGCAACCTGCAATTGTGAAACCTTGCCATATCAGGAACTAAGACAAATATCATTATGTTCCATGAAGAAACATGATAGAAGAATCTGCAAATCCTCAACTACAATACCTCAAAAAGCTCATTAATGGCAAGCCTGTCAATATCATCAATGGAACCATCAAGACGAAGTAGGTCCGCTGCATATTAACAAACAAAGTGTAATTGACAGTATATTACCAAACACCAAATTCAAGGGGTGAAAGATAAACTGAGTGAGAAAGAACATGAAATGTAGGAGTAATTACCAGCACAAAAGAAACCATGATCCTCTTCACAGAGGCCCCCAAGATCATTTCCTTCTGGAATGGACCTATCAAATCTCACCCCAATCTTCGAAGCACCATTATCTTCAAATGCCAGAACAACCTTACCCTTAGAGCCGTAAGATGGGCCCCTACAAATAATAAGCACAGACAACACCTCTTGAATAACCAGAAAGATCTCAATCTACACAAGATATCACAGGTCCACTGAACCACAAGCAAATAGTGTTTATGCTGACATTTCAGTTAGGCTAGAAACCGTTCACAGAAGTAGATTGTATTACAGGTTTACAGGAGTGTTTCGCCGTACACAACTTTGAAGGGAAATAAACATGTCTGCCACCAATGCAGCAATAGAAAACACAGAAACATCCTAAAAGCTTTAGAAAGCTTCTGACTTCCAGAAAAGTACACTAAAGGGCCAAGAACATATGCATACTAATTTAGAGGTGTGACCAATAAAAAAAAATTAGACACTGGGATAGAGGATGCGTTTGCTAGGATATTCACCTCGAAGGAGTTTGCAAAGGAGACAATCCTGATGGCATATTCCCCACAAACTTGACCCTGTCACCTGCAAAACCACCTTTTCTCCATTATATTTCATACAGAAGAAATTAGAACAAATTACACTGAACAAATTAAACAAACATCCACACGGAAGAAAGGAGCTTTCTGAACATAGAAAAGACCAGCAAAGCTGTGCATACTGTTCCTGTTGACAATAGAGCCAAAAGGTCGACGGTACCTTTCTTGAAAGTATAGCTCTTTGAGGAAGCGGTAGATGCCTCCTGCTTAGGCTGGGCCTGAGTGCTTATGGTAGAACCTCCAGTAATTTCTGCCTCAACACTTGATGCTGGTTTTCTAATAGGCATACCAGATGTATGCACAGTGCGTTTACCGAATACACTTGGTCTTTCGGGCTTTAAATTCTCTTTTGCAGGATCAACTTCCTTTGCTGTTGAACCCTGGATAAATTCTGAAATGTGTCACAAGCTACAGGATAGCACAGAGCCAAATTAATGAAATTGTGGAGGAATCTTACACCAGGCAATAGAAGGGAATCAACAACGAGAAGTTTAGCACCGTAGTGTTTTGCAAGTGCCTTAGTCAAAGTTTCCTGATATATATCGGAACCTACAGGAGAATTTAAATGATCAAAATGGAGAATAGAAACAGAGACAGAGAAACCCAATTGGTAAAGTTTTGACATCCAGACAAGAGACACAGCACCGAGTTACCTGCAGGACCTGATAATAAAATTCTTGGGCACACTGTGGGGAGTTCTGAGGTGTACTTTGCAAATTTATTACACTTCAATGGTATGTAGGTCGATGCAATCAGAACATTCTTTGTGGTCTCACTGTCGCCAAACACAGAAAAAGAAGGGTTTTTAAGACAAAAGAACAGGAGAACTTCAGATAGCATGAGCAACTAGAAAAAAGGAAAACCTTCTGTACATCAAAAACATCAGAAACTCTATTCAGATATAGTAAAACATTAGCAAAAACGAAAGTACCAAATGAAATTAAATAATGAATAGCTGATCCAGGTTTTCATTTTCTTACCCTCCAAATGCAGTATGTAAATAAGAAACACTAACTACAGAAAACGAGCAAGGTAAAGAGATTAGAGTATCACCTCAAATAATAAGGAAAACTTTCAAATGAGACATCAATTTTGTCCGGATCAAGTAGTCCTCGCTGTAAAGCATCTTTAAATACTTGCCGCCGGGTTGATGTCAAATTTTGTGGATCTAAATCCTTGAGGAGTTGTCGGATATCCCTTTGTTCCACAAGAATCTTGGAGATGTTACCATACTCAGAAGACGCAGATCCAGTAAGCATCCTCAGCAATGGCCTTAATTCACGGGTTGTTGCTCCTGCCTTCGCAAGTTCAGGGTCAATTGAACCCATCTGAACCCTATCAAGGTTCAAGTCTTCATTGGGAACACTAGGAGACGGAGAGATGCTCTTGTCACCCCAAGTAGGCTGATCTTTGTCAGGAGATTCCTTCATCACAGCATCACCCACACGATTCTCTGACATTTCACAGGTGGAAGGAGGAGGCATTTCAGAACTTATCTGTACACCCTCCTCATTTCCAGATGATTTTGGAAGCAGAGACAACTCTTTCCGAAGATGAGATAGCGATGCTAGTGTTGATGCAACCACAACAGCTGACGAATCCCCTGACCTTGCCTCAAAAGGGACTCCTTTAACCGATCCAACATGGGATTCTAGGATGCCAACCGAAGGTAGAATGCCCAAGCTGGATGCATTTTCATTATTAAGCGGTTGAAAAATCTAATATAATGTTAAGGGAACAGATTGTTTCGATGATTTAGAAATGTCTCATAGATAAACAATTTAACAAGATAAAGCAAGAGGGCCTGGCAGAAGAAAATTGCAACATAAAAATGCCAGATAAAGAGTTACCGATGCTTCCATCACTTCTTCCAAAGCTATAACAAAAAATGTAAAGAGCCTCGAGAGAAGACAAATGATATATTGTACACAGAATTGCATTGTGATAAATTGACCCTCATTTTAAAGGGGAAAAAAAACTTTGGATTCTTGTTATTTGAAATTAGAGAAAAACATGATTAGCCATGTTTGATTTTGGAACATGTTTTCATATAACATGTAACCTTAAGCAATTGCAACTCAAAGCAATCAAGAGAAAAAAAAAAAGTAACAAAAATAAAACAAGTGCATTGAAGTTTTTCTTCTGCTTTCTTCACATGGCAATGCATATCTTAGTAGAAGGATACATAAGCATGTTTGCCGGATGAGCCAAAAATCAATTCATCACCTCCATGAATTGGCACAGTCGAACATTTTGGGTAGGGCTTGCCATTAACTTGAACAGAACCTTTCTTCCCAGTAATCTCAAGTAAAGTGAGAGGGGATCCTTTCTGAAGCATGGTTATAGAATACATGAAAGAGATAAGTAGATAAATTGGCCGCAAAGCATGACAAGAATACAAATTTATAGTGGACAAGACCTATGTACACTGAAGCCTAGTTGATGTACTACATACCTCTGACTCTTGGTGCTTCAATCTGCATAGAGAGGTACTAATCCCTGAATCTGCAACGCACAAGTCACACTGCCGGCCTTGACCAACAGTAAAAATAGGACGATTCATTACAACATGAGGATTCTGGCACAGAAAAAAAAAAAAAAGAGAATTAGAAACTTGCCATCACCAACTCAGTTCTCACTGGATCCTTCATAGCCATGTGAGTTGACCAAAATGTGAAGTGATTAATTAGAAAACAAAAAACTAAAAAAAAGCCAATAAATAAGCATTAACTGAATGAATTATATGAAAATGAAGCAAATGGTGAACTGCCTCAATCCATGGAACATGTGCGGGGTTATGAATATGATGCATATGCAAGGACTATGACAATGCAACATGCACTACAGGATAACACCGAGCATATCCACGCATGTTCTTCAAAAGGCAGTCAGCTACTATAGAATCAATCCACACAATAATTCAAGCTTAATAATGAACATCTTTGAACAACACATCACTCAAAAGTATATAACAACCTATTTAAGAAACCATTTGCGTGAAAGACATTTTCTGCCATTAGATGTCAATAGCAACAGACGGCGAAGTACTGGTACAACAAACCTACTACTTAAAGTCTTGTAACATTCCTCACAAAGTTTAAGGCGTATATGATGAGGATTTACACACTATTTACACAGCAAGATTGATGACCAATCATTGTTAAACAAAGTTTTCTTGAGAGGCTTCACAGAATTGCAAACTTCAAGACTCCAGACCCCACTTATCTAGATAAGCAACTAATATACACTGCAAAGATATTTTATGTGCCGGGCCACACCTTAGGACCATAAGAGCACAAGTGCCCAGCAGGACCGTGGACATGAAAGATTTCAGCAAAAGAAAAAAACACTCATGTGATGAAATTACAAGTGCACTTCTTTGTATATCTTCTAATTTGATAACAGTTTTCAGCACACTTCTGTATGTCCATGGACCATCATTCTTGCAACCATGTAAGTGGATGTGGGTAGTAATTGTTCCTTACTTAATATCAATTCCCTTCTTTTTCAGATCGAATAAGAAACCCCTAGTGTACTTGAAAATAGAAAATGAGTCCTATGCCAGCACAATCCTTAATTCAGAAGAACACGCTAATTACAAGTCAAAATGTACATGAATCTCAAGAGTGCAGAACAACCAGAAAAACTCAGAATGTGGGTGCAAAAGTTGCATGCACCCAACTCCATCTACCACAAGGAAATTACCTGACCAACATAGGCGTAGATACTTACCAGAAGGAAAGTTTACACCTTTATAAACTTGGAAGGACACCGCATAAATAACTGTTAGCACAAACATTAACATGTACATTCTTGCCAACTTGTAGCAGAATTTGATCCAAATTGGAAAGACAACGCATAAAGAACTGCTAGCACAAACATTAACATGTAAATTCTTGCCAACTTGTAGCAGAATTGAGTTCCGCATGGCAGACAAGAAACCAAACCCCAGAAAAAAATACAAGAATAATAGAACTGTCAAAGCTTACCTGCGAGCACTGCGACACAAGCCTTCCCCAAGCAACCACGGCATTAGATTTCAGTTGGCGTTTCTTGCCGCGATTCAAAAGCGTGCCAATGGACTTTCCCTTCTCCGCATCAATTGCTGAGTCGCCTGTCATCCAGAGAGTAAAAAAGCACCAAAATTGAACAAAAGCAGCAAGAATAATCACTCTCTGACACAGCCAAATCACATGCAAGGGCAAGGATCGCACCTAAAGTCATCGGCGATACTAAAGGCTCGCCTTCAACTTGAACCTCCGGCAATTTCTCTGGAATCGCCGCCCCATCCGATAGCTTCAGATCATCTGACCTAACCTCCTGGTCTATCGATTCCCGCCCTGTTTCCTTAACGGCGCCTAAAATTGCCTCCTGAGAGGCATCGTTGGTGGATGATGATGCCCCCGCCGCCGGCGCCACACCCTAAATCAGATTAAAAATTAGCACAAGACAAAAACTTTATACCAGAAAAGATTAAAAGAATTGAAATTTGACGCAGCTAAACAGAATAAAAAGCCCTCTGCATGTCTGCAGCGTGTAACAGATGAAAAGAAACCGAAACCCTAACCTTGGATCGTTTGCCGCTTGGAAGAGGGGATGAAGAAGACGAAAGAGGGCGCTTGGATGAGGAAGAACTCCGCCTGGTTTCAACCATGTTGTTGTTGAAATTCACTTCTCCGATCCTAAAATTCAATCAAAACAACCAACTATGCATGCAAATTAAATCCAATAGATTTGTGTTCCTCAGATCAATTGTCAACTCAAGATTCGACTTCCCCTCTAGTGCCAAAAATTTTATAGCAGTAGAGAGTAAATTTCTTGAGAGGGGTAAAGGTTGGGTTGGGTTTATGAAACTCTTGAGTCAGAATGGTTGGGGGCATTTATATATGCGTAGTTGGGGTAGAGAAAAAAAAATTAAAAAAATAAAAAATATTGAATGACGGGTTGGTATGGGGTCAAAGTAGGGGATCTGTTTTTTATCCTCTCTGTTCTATAATCCTCATGCGTCGTCGTTTTACATTAATCTTCCTTTCATCATCTCTTTTCTTCTTCTTTTTTTTTTTTTGTTTTTTTCCTAAGGCCCTTTCATCTCCTTTTTATTTTTTTAATTTCCTTTTCTCATTTTGGGGAAAAAAGTCTTTTTTGACATCATTGCCAATTTTTTTTCTTTTTTATATCCAAGCTAAGATTGTCTAAGATTGTAAATCGGATCCTTCTTAGCCATTGAGCCACCTTCTTATCACCTTTTTTAAGATTGTCACCTTATTTTCTGATTTGCTTTAGATTTATTAGTTAAATAACTTACATAGATAAACATAAATTATTTTAAATTTGTGACAAACGTATCGTACTTGTAGAAGCACTTCCTACTAATTATTTTGAAGCCAGATAAAGTTCAAATGTTTTCATATCTACACAACAATAAGATGCTATAATAATACTTTTTTGAGAAATTAGTGAAATTGATCTTAAAATTATTTGAGTAATTAATTTTGATCTCATAATTATATATTCAAACTTGATCTTGTGTTTTTTTTGACTCGTTTTAGTCCGACAATTATTTTCTAGTCTAAATTTGATCTTATTGTTTTTCTTGTTTTAGTCCAACAATTATTTATTTTTTATATTTTCTTAACCTACCGCCACCAACAAAATAAAAGATGAGAAAATTTCAAATGAATATTTCAAAATGTAGCATATTAATCAAGTCACTTCAACCAAAAAAAAAAAGGTAAAATTTCTAAAGAATATTTCAAAGTGTAACATATTAATCAAGTCACTTCACTTTTATGAAGTAACTAGGTAACTGTTTTTTATTTTGAATGATTGTTTAGAGAATCTTACTCATTCAATAATCTTAATTGACACATAGTCACATTTTGGGAGACCAATGTGAAATTTCTTTTAAAAAAAATTAATTTTTAATTTTTAAAAATTTATCAATGGGTCAGTCACTAGTTAGGCAATTATTTCGATATTAGTGTAAAATAATTCAATAGATTATTGGTAGACAACCTATTAATTAGTAATGCTTCACAATTCTTAGTAGGATACTAAGAATTTTGTTAATATAAAAACACAATTAAATTTAGAGTTATTATAAATTAAATCAATATAATATATCATTTTTATATTTTAAGACTTAATTCACGATTATTTGAACCATAGTTAATTATTTTCAATATAGTTTCAATTCCAATAACATAATAATTGTTTTTTAAATAAAATTATCTAAAAATAATATTTAAATATTTGATTGTTTATGTATAAATTGTTAGGAGTTCAATTTTTATAAAAACATTTTATAATTTCATTTGACGATCCATATTAAATTTTGTTCTTAAATTTATCTATCATTTAAAAAAACAAGTTGCAAAGAGAATGAAAGACTTATTTATTATTCAAAAGGTTTTAAAATGTTTTAAATATTTGTTATTTAAAAAAAATTAGAAAAATTGCATGCTTTTCAAACATTTGTCTATAATTATATATTATCTATTTAATGTCTAGTACAAAGTGTAGTTAAACTCCTTTAATATTCGAATTATGATTTTCCATAGAAGAAAATAAATTTGTAATTTTGTTTAGAAAGTTTAGCGGTTCATATGTTAGTCCTAATTAAATCAAATGAGATCGATTATTTTTAAGTCGATTCTTTATGTCCTCAAATAAATTAATTATGTGATGTACTTGATTGTTACGTTTCTTTTAGATTTTGAGTTATTTTTTAGAGAAATATTTGAAGTGTTGACACAATGTCATGCCTTGAGAGATTAATTTAAACTTTATCTAAAAATATTTTTGCGTCTTCAACATTGTTGGTGGCTACTGAGACAACAAGCATTAAGGTAAATATATGTTGGAACTAAAATAAGTAATATATAATCAAGTTTGAACATGATAAATAATTATAGGATTAAATTCATTAATTATTTAGAAATATTTATATAGCCTTAATTTAGTCATTTTTATATTACTTTTCAACATTTTTGAACGAGAATAGTTTCGTATGAAAATTATTGAAAAAATAGTTTTAAAACTAAATTTAAACTAAATCACTATAATTGGGTATGATTTTATGAATTTATCTAATTTTTTCGTTGTTATAAAATATTTGATAGAATATTGGAAAGATATTTCATATCAATATTTTTGTCTTTCAAAAGAAATGTATGTCTTATATTCTTTGGTGTTTTACATTGGTCGATTATTTTACTATAAATAAAATTTATAAGAGAGATTTTTTATTGTTCATGTGATTAATTCTCATATTTAATATTATTTTTCTTCAAATGGTCGCAATATCTATTCTCTATTTGCAAATCACAACATATAAAAATATATATACAATTTTAAAACAAATAGTTATTTTAATAAACAAAGATTAATATAATATTATATCAAAATATGGACCTTACATTTATGCAAATTGGATAGTCCCACTCCCAATGAATATATGGGGTTGGAGTATAATTTGGTCACACATTTAAAAGAGTAAAAATGATTTTTACAACAAATAATCAAAGTACTAGTAATATATCATGCACTTCCAAATTTCATCATATAAATTATAAACTGAGATTTGGATGTACAATTCTTTGTTTTTTGAGAGACTATATATACTTATTAGTAATGAATTAATTTCTATTCATAATTAATTATTAACTCAAGCAATTAGCAGAACCTCACAAGGTGGAGAAGGAATCCCAACAAATTATTCACTGAAATTTAACTTTTATTATATCATAAAATATTTTGAACGAGTTTATAAAAAAAACATATTTTAAGTTATTTTATTATATCTAAACTGATATTCTTTCTAATGATATTCTTTCTAACTGAGTGAAACTATAAAAATAAAAAAGTTATCCTAAAAAGTATAATTATATTTTAAATTTTGAACTCCAAATCTCACGTTAATTTTGTTATACTAATTGTGTGTATTTTGCATGGTGCTGATTGGGGTGCAATGATTGGTTGATTACTAGGATTATCAGATTTGTGGATAAAATATGGTTGAGTTCTAATGGGTTGACTACCGGACCCATGTGATTCTTCTACATAGAAAAAAAAAAAAAAAAAATCTACTATTCCATATGTTTTTTCATCCATTATATTACTCTTAAAAAAAATCCATTTTATTATATTATTAATCATCTAATATATTATACATAATACTCAATTTATAATATCTTTTAGTATATATTAGTATAATAAAAATATATTTAAAGATTTTGAACATGCTCATAATTCTTTCTCTGTTTTTCATGACAATTTTTTTTAGTATCACTAAATAAAGAGATATACTATGAGATAGAGTTGGGGTCACAATTGTAATTACACACCAACCAACTAATATTTTACTGTGTGGATTAATTTTAGGAACTACCTCTGTTGTTGTATTAAGAACTAACTAAAAACTAAGGAGTTACTTATGAACATTTTTTTTCTTGTTTGCTAAAATTCACCCGTAAAAAGAAAAAAGAAAACAAATAAAAAAAAATAAAAGGGAAGCATAATAGTCTTTTCACACGAATACATTAAGAACAAAGTAACAAAAACCCAGCAACATCAGAGCTCACAGTAACGGTTCCTTTACTAATAAAGAACAATGCTAATCTACTCATGTTGAGACGGAATGAGATTCCTCGCCGTTAGAAGTAACGGTGGGGGTGGGGCCCTTCTCAGCACCTTCAAACACCTTAGCGATCTTCTCGATGGGAATAAGAGGCAAGTAATGCGACACCGTATAGCCTTTCTGAGCTGCACAAGTCAAGGCTCCATTATATTTTTCACACCAGTGAGCAGCCGTCGGTACAATAATTTGAGCCACTTGAGTAAATAAAGGAAGCTGATTAAGCGATCGCCAAGCCGATACAGCATAATGCTCAGCCACCGGCTCGTACTTCAAATAAAGCTCTTTCGCCTTTGGCTCGTACTTGACATAAACTGTGTCCACAATATTTTTCGCGGCGTCCACCACGCCGACTCGATGTACTTCGCCAACTACTTCTCGAGCCACTTCGGGAACCTTCTGAGCCGTCAAAAGAACTTGGCTTGAGACTTGCTTCAGTAGTGAAGGCATCCGACGGTCCAACTCATTGATCGACTCGTCCACCTGTGAGAGTCACGTGAGCCAACAGTAAGGTAAAAGTCTCGTCACGTGAGATCACGTGACCGGAAGTTAGAGCTAGGCAGAACAAACCTACCTTCCGATCGACGAACTTGAGGAGCTCGAAAGGAACATCGTGAAACTTCTGGTAGACCGGTCCGATTACGGCTTTCACGGAACCTTCGACGGTCAGTACGCCGGGCTTCAGAGGACCGGAATTCTCCTTGGCGTAGTGATAAATCGTCGAGAGGTAAACTGCGACATAAAGAATCCCAACTTGGACGAAATCGAGATATTTGAGTTCTTTTTTCCCCTGTTCTTCAACATTAGGCTGAAATTTACAGATAATTACTATGAGAAACAGGTTTTAACTCAAAATAATGGCGAAATTTTGACGATCAATAACGATTTAGATAGGAAGAGAGTACCAAAACAGCTATTAATTATACAGTGAGGAAAATGTATGAACGGAGTAATAGGTTTCTTCTTACCGTTTCCGATGGCTGCTTGATGTCTGATTCCGCCATAGTATTCACTTCGGAGCAAACTAGGATTTGCAGCGGCTTATAGATCCAAATCGAGAGTGAAAAATAGTATGATATCCACGAGGTCGATCGAAAATGAGAATGGTTGCAACCAACCTTCCCTTTTTATAGGCGGTTCCCGATCTTGTGCTGGGATATCGAGGTTAACGCGCCTGCCTACCCGTTGGATGTGGGCTCAATAGTGAATATGGTTTCTAAGGAGGCCCAGAACTTGTGGGTTAAGTAATATAGATGGAATGAGGGGACACGAGCCCCCCTAACATAAACACTTAACTAGTATGTATAAAACCGTTCATCGTGAAATTAGTTAGTTAAAAGAATGAAATTGGCTGATATTATGACGATATTAGGTAGCATAGATATCATTATGGGAGAAGTGGATCGTAATCCCTAATTTAAATTGAATTTTCTGTATAATTGGTTGAAGATCACGGGGCGTTTCCCACTGCTACCTCCCGTAGGAGTCTGGGCCGTGTCTCAGCCTCACCGACGATCCCGGATTGAAGCATGAAGGTCCTGAGGAAAGGGATTGGGTTTCCACCAAATCTTCCTTTTTAACGATTGAATGCATTTCTATAGTCCCCCACGGTTGGGAGTTAATGATCGGTTCTGTAGAACGTGGGTCTCCAAAACCCGATATCGTAGGTTCAAATCCTACAGAGCGTGATTTTTTTATTCTTAAATCGAATTATACTGAAATGCTGGACTTCTCACCTAATATGTTAGAATTTTACTGGGATTATCCCGTCATACTACATACTCTTGTCTTTTATATTTTTTTATTTATCATATTGTATTAAATTCTTTATTTTTTATGAGTTCTATGTATTTTTAACAATCACATTATGGGCCTGTTTTTTATTATTTAACATCAACAACTTTTAACTTATTTTAAGTTATGAACTGTTTTTGAATTGTCATCAACTATTTATTATATCTGTTTTTAATTTAAAATTTGAAAAGAAAAACTATTTTAGAAAATTTACTGTGGGGTGTTTTTTAGAACTGTTTATGTTTATTGATATTATCAATAATAAAATTGTTGCATTAAGTGAGTTAAAATAACTTTTTTAAGAAAATAAGTATACTTCATGGGCTTGGAGGGGTTGTTATGCCCCTTAGTTAGCTAGACATACCAGTCTAAAGCCTCCTTGGTTCGGGACGAAGCCAAGCCGATAACATACGATGGGCGAACACTTATTTTTAATTGCTTAAAAAAACATAAAGAATGAATAACATGGCCTCTAAATTTAATCCGATATTTACTAATTTTTTTCTATTATCATTTCATAAAAAAACAAATTTCAACTCCTATAACTTTTTCTTTTTATTCATCAAAGAAAATTGTATTATTCGAACCTAAAACCTTTAAATAAGATGATTCTATCACTAAATTACTATATTGTCACATTTTTTTAAAACTTTTATAATATCGAAACTTATGTAAATAATAATAAGGAAAGAGATAAATTTGAAAGATATTTTAATACAAATAAGAATAATATAAATTCTGTATGTTTTAATTTTGCGTGACGTCTATAATGTAACGAGTAATAAAACATAGAGGGAATGATTTTTTAAATAAAAAAAAAAAAAAAGAAACAAGGAAAGGAATAACAAGATTGGGGAAGCTTAAGGATGTTAGTTGCAAATTAATTAAGTTCCAGAAAGATCCTGAATTGACCAATCACATACTTAACGAAGTAGTAATACTACTATTAACGTGGTGATTAGCGGACACGTGGTTGGGTAGGCCGAAGGAAAGGGATGAGTGACAGAGCATGGGCGTCGATGGGATATGCTAATCGCCGGGAGGCACACTTTTCGAGAACCCCTCAATCCTTCCCCTCCTTAAAGCCCCTTTTCCTTTTTTTATTTTTATTTTTTATTTTGATAGTGACACCCGAACTTACCTTAAAAAAACATAAGCATTACTGGTTTATCGTATTGGGGTGTATCTGAATATCTAAAAAACTGTAAAGCTCATTAAGAGGGCAACTAAATAGCCTGTAATAATCGGAACTTTTATTTTAATATATTATTTTTTCTCTTTTTTTTTTTTTTTAAAAAAAAACATGATGGAAGAAAAAATTACTATAATATACTTAAACTTTTAAGTGTATTATCTTTTTTTTTTTTTAATACATCAACGCTGTACGTAGAACTTAGTATTAATGTATTGTATTGATATAGTTATATGCTATGATCTTAAAACTTTGTCTAATTTTATTATCCATTTAACTTTTATTAAAAATAATATGAGTCACTTGCATGATTTGTTTTTATGATCTTTTTAGGTAGTTAACGTTACAAACATGACACATTATGGTATTAAAATTTTGTTTTACATTATTATAGTCCTCAAAATAAATTATAGTTATTGTAATTTATCTAATTTACAATTACGAAAGCAAGTAAACTCAACGAAACACTTTGTCTTTATAACATATGTGTGTAAGATGTTACTTTCATTGAGAAATACTTTATCTTGAATTTATTTATAAAGTACGTATTTTCAAGCTAAATTATTTAAATTGAGAATCGATGGGAAAACAAGTTTTCTAACAAAAATATGTCACATGCATAACTTTTTTGACTTAAATACAATCATAAGAACAAATTACGTAAGTAACACGTGATTATTTTTAACAGAATTTTAGAGGAATAATAACGACCGGACCTTGTTGGTTTCTTGTAATTTTTTTTGAATACCATAATGACAACAAAAACATTTTTAGGACCACGCTATAACTTTTGGGACCAAGTTGTCATTTTCGCAAAAACTCTGATTATAAATCGAGAACGTCTACACCTTTTAAATGCGCATTAGTCTTGTGCATATGACAATGCGTCACCCTTCTATCTGATTCAACTCCTCCGATGTTAAAACATGCCCAGGTAAAAAAACAGCAACATTTTCTTAGAGAATGCGGCTGCAGAGAGTCTCATTCCAAGAACAAGAAGAAAATATCCCCGATGGAGGATAGAGAGACAATTCTCAAGGACGTGTTTGGTGATTCATCAAGCGAAGAAGGATCCGAACACGACAAGTTCGATGATCCAGACAGAAGGGCTACTTCTGGTTTAGCTCATGGGGAAATCCCAAGCTGGGAACGGATTAGCCAAATGGATGGGCTATGGTTGTGCAAAGATTTTTTATCCTCTGATCGACAAGAATCACTGCTTTCAGCAATCAATAGAGGTGCCCTATTCGATTCCAAAACTTCTTCTTTCTTAATTGGCTCCATGCCCAGATTCTTGTATTTTCATTATAATTACTTATAATTGTTCTGTTACATTTGCTCTTTTTGTCAATGTGAAGCAAAAAATTTGGCAGTGAGATTATATTTGTACAGATTACAGCAGCAGACAACTATTCAGTTATTGAGAGAGAAATTAGCCATGAATATCTATAAATAAAACAGTTTAGCTTTTCTCATTTTGTCCCTAAACTTTTATTTTATCTAGGTAAAATCTTCTTATTTGTGTTGGAATTTTGCTAATTATATTACACAAATTATCCTTAGAGATGAGAACAAGTACAATCTCATAGAAATAAATTGTTGGATTCCACTGTTTTATTGAGATAAATTTTCTTCCTTAACATTTTGCTTTCGCGCTGTGGGCAAGTTCATTTTTTACTTTTGTACCAGAAGACAAAGGAAAGCATAAAAATATTAACTTGTTTCATATTCTGATATAGCTTTGATATGCCTTCTTTATTTTTTTCATTTTTGCTGGGTGATAAGTAATTGTTATATGCTTTTACTTTTGGCTGCAGAAGGATGGTTTGGTGAAGCCACAGGAAATCAGGTTTTGACAAAATCCCTATCCAGTATACTACACCTCTGTTTCATTTTGAGGATGTGTGAGTAATGGTGAAAGTATGACTTGGTGCAAGAGTTTGTTTCAGTCGCAAGTCCCTTTTTTTACGTCACTGTTTGGTTTTGTTTAGTAGAACAAAGTTTGCAGCATTAGAAACTCGGTGTGGAACATTGTGAATGGTTCTATGATTCCATCCTGATATCAACTCTAAATGTCTATGCCTCACTAATAGTGAAAGTAGGACTTGATGCAAGAGTTTATTTTAGTTGCCGAGGCCCTTTTGTTATGAAATATACAGTTTTGTTTAGTAGAACAAAGTTTGCAGCATTAAAAACACGGTGTGGAATGGAACACTGTAAATGATTCTATGATTCCATACCGATATGAACTCTAAATGTCCATGCCTCTCTCTGAGCTATAGTGCAGCGGACTCCTAGAATATGTGAATAACTCAATAAAATTTCTGATTTTCATCTGAAACCAGAAGAAGTGCATTTGTAAACTGTAACACGGAAGCTGTTCCTGTACATGATGCCAGTACCATAAGCCTCTTTATTCTTTTACGGGTTCATTATGCATGGACGGAGAGCAATAAAAATTGAGTAATTTGAAAGAAGTCTTGAGTTTGGTGACAATATAATGTTTATCACCTTTATTTCTTTCTTTGTAGGCTATGAGGTTTGGAGATCTTCCAGAATGGGCAATTGAACTTTCCAACTGCATCCGTGAGTTTGTGTTTTACAGTGACAGTGATCATCTCTTTGAATCAGTGAACAAAGAATCTCCGGAGAAAGTTGAGGAGGAAGTGTGTCATTTTCCATCAGATTTGCTGTGGAGGGATCCTCTATTTGATCAACTTATTGTGAACATATATCAGCCAGGTGAGGTGCGATAGCTCATTTAGTTTTCAGCTTCTTGAATTCACAAATGGTTAGTAGATTTTGCTCCTCCAGCCTTTAAGAGTATGCTTGTTGATCGAACTCTATTGCATGATAGCAAAACCACTCCTCTCTTTTTCAAGTTGTACGTGTCCCTACCCTTTTAATCTTAATTTGCATAGGAGTTTGGGTACCAATTTGTTGCTCACGCGAGGTATTATAAAGGATAAAATATGCATGATATGCATCTGAGGCTTGATTTTGGAAGAAATAAAAGCTAGTCCCTTGTACAAAATTACACCACACGTGTGTTCTTCTAGAGATATTGCCGCACTTGGGTAACTAGTGTAACTTATTTATACGAAAGTTGAGTATTTCACGGTGAAAAGATCTTCTTGGATTGTTGAAAACTGTTTACGAATCAAAATGGCAAAAAATAAAATTTAAGAATCAAATCATATCAATAGCCATTTTCCTGAGTTTTAAAGGTTTGTCTCTCACTGGGATTTATACTCGAGCAGCGTCATGTTCCTATTTGTTCATTTTACATCACATATTTTCATCATATACTCTTTGAGCTTGATGATGATGGGCTTAATGTAGGGAATATGTGCACATGTTGATCTTATGAGGTTTGAAGATGGAATTGCTATCATCTCCTTGGAGTCGTCTTGTGTGATGCATTTCACCCCAGTTGGTAACTCTTGCAGTGCCCACATAATAGGCGAAGAAGCCGAACTCTCTGCATTGGGATTGCCCAAGATTCCTCTACTTTTGACGCCAGGTTCTCTAGTGTTAATGTGGGGAGAAGCCCGGTATCTATGGAAGCATGAGATCAATCGGAAGCCTGGGTTTCAGAAGTGGGATGGACTGGAAATGGATCAGCAGAGAAGAACTTCAATTACACTCAGGAAGCTCTGCCAATCTTGTTAAAACTTGAGACCAGATCTTGGCTTAATTCACACCAACCACTCATGATTTTCTTGTATTTATTTGTCTAGTGAGATAAATCAATTCCTCTATTGAATTTAGAATTAAGGTGCAATTATCTGATTAGACTTTGAGGTATATTGCATAGGGTTGTACTTTTGTACACGTGATACACTTTTCTGATTCTCCATTTGAATCCAATAAAATTACGATTCTCCATTTGAATCGAATAAAAAACGATAAATTCAACCAACCAGGATATATATATATATATATTATTTTCTATTTAAATCATGTAAGATCGCAAAAGCAGATGAGATTAAAAGGTGAGCTTGAATTGGAATTTATTTTGAAAATTATTCCTTTTCTTTAGTTTATATATGGTTAATATCTCATCTCACAAATATTTCAATATAATCTAATCTCACAAATAATTCAATTATAAACAAATGCAATCATCGCAAATTCAAAAAAAAAAATACCTCTTTTTTAAAACTAAAACTTCTTTAAACATTTTTAATATATTACTTTATTTAAATAAGAACCACCATCAAAATAAGACTTCTGCCTGTTCACATTTTTAATATATTACTCTATTTAAAATTCCATATTTAAATTTTATTATAAAAATGAAAAACTAGAAGAATAATTTAATCTAACATAAAAACATCAATTTTTTTACTTTCTCCGATCTAATATAATCTACTATCTAATAGAATCACAAACAATAAAATAAATTAAATAACTAAAAAATATAAAATTCTTTTACAAAATACATATATTCTCAGATTTTAAGCTTAAAAACTCTTAAAAGAGTTAAAAAAATTTAATTCATTTTTAATTAATATCATGGAAATTTGCCTAATACATTTTCATTAAATTCGACAATAAACCTAGACCAGATACACCATAAATTGTCATTATCTCATCAAGATCACTTTAATCCTTTTCATTTAATTTGTTCATACATCAACCTAAAGTTTCGAACCCCAAAAAAACAAAAATGACAAATTTCAAACGAACTCGAAACCAACTAACTCGTTTGCCCCCCTAAATTCTACCCAAAATCTTTACACTATAAATTAAAATTAAATTAACCGTGATAAAATAGTAACTTAATATCAAAAGCAATAAAAAGTCAAAATTATCAACGGGCTAGACCAAAGATAAAAATAAAAGAAAAAAAATCTATTCATCAACCATATTTCTATATCATCAACTCCGAAACTAATTCGTATCTCAATTCATAAGATAATTATACATGTGTTACAACAACATTGGATTTCCCAAAAAAAAAAAAAAGGACGAAAGAAAAAAAAAAAAACTCACATTTCAGTTGTATACAAGCTTGAGATTTACAACAGACAAAACCAAAGCCCACAAAAGACAAGGCTTCACAAGATCACCAGCAATTGGATTAACGGTCCGAAACATCCGAACACACCCGACAAGTGCTCCGAATAAAGCAACACACATAACCATACCCACTCTACTTGCACCGATCCGAAACACAATCGGGTCCCAAGCAAGACCCAATACCATCTGCCCCAAATAAAGAAACAACGCATAAGGTTGTTTGTGGAATCCACCATCCGCCCAAACAAGCCAAGCTGATAGACCCATTAAAAAGGTAGATCCTAAACAAGCCAAATGAAGAGCCCACAATGGTGGATACAAAAATGATTTCTTCATAGTAGCGTAATGAAGATTTGATCCAAACAACGCAATATCTAATACCGTTAATGATAATGGTATACCAACTGCAAATCCTAATGATCTAAGACCGCGTTTGGCCATTGCCGTCTTATTCGTTCTTCTTCCTTTCCCCTTTCCGTCCATTTCTGGGGTTTCTTTTTCTTCTTTTTCTTCTGTAATTCTGTGTTTGAGTTCTTGTGAGGAGGAATCCATGATTAAGTGGTGTTTGGATGAAAGGAAACGAGTGTTGTGGAGGAATTTTTGGGGGAAAGGATATATATAGAGCTGACCGTGGTTTTCTCGTTTCTGGGAGGAAGGACACGTGGCTGGATGAGAGGGTGAAAGGGTGTACGCGTGGAGGGAATGATATTGACAGCAATGCTTATGGGTCTTCCTCTAGCTGACTCAATTGTTTGCTTATGTGTCAACTAATGTTGTTACACGTGGGATGCTGTCACTTATTTAATGTGGCAATGCCTATCAAAATAAAGGGTAACTCCAAGCTTCTTTTTTTAATAATATTTTGTGTATTATATTATCTTAAGATTGAGGGTGCATTTGAATATATATAATATATATATATATATATATAAATGGATGAGTTGCATTTTGAAATTGAAAACAAAAAATGAAAACAATTTGAAATTGATAAGAGGGGTAGGAAAATATCGTAATTTTCTCCACTTATATATTATTTTCACTCTACAAATGAAATATTTTAAATCATAGTCATTTAGTATGCAATTTAATACGACGGCATATCAAATATTTAGAAACTTTTATACTTTTCGATTCTAAAAGAATTAGTGATAATTCTTAAGTATCAAATATTTAAAAAAAAGAAAATATTTTAATTTTTTTACTTCGAACTTCATATCTTCTCACAATAATTAAAACTCCAAATTCAATGAGAAAAAAATTTACTTTTTCGACCTTAAATATAATTCAAACCGACCACTAAATATACTATTTCCTACTTTATTTTACATGGATTAAAAAAGCTAGTTTTTTATTTTATTTTTGATGGGTATAAGTAAGTTAATTAAATTAAACTAAACTTAATAAATGTTACTTACATTTCTCCTTCATGTAAGAAGAAAAGGAGGGAGTTGTTATGAACTTTTCAAAATAAAGGATCTTACTTGCAACAATTGCTTATCTTAAGGGACTTAATTGAAATAAAATAAGTTTCATCAATTGCGGATGGTCCTGAGCTATTGGTGTTTACCAATGCGTTGATGCTCTTCCGGGAGCTTGCACTTCCTTCGTAAGGGAAAGGCCAAACCGGTTATGAAGTGAGGACTGATGAGCTGTAGCGCCCGTAAGAACGAAGAACAGAGGAGTATCACAATTAAGCGCGCCAATGGCAGCTCGATCTGTTGCCAAAGCTAAATCCACTGGTAAACTCCGGCGGTCGTGGATTCAACAACTGCTCAAAACCCCCGAAGTCCCATTTGCTTTCGCTTTGCTAGTCGCCGATGCCATCCTTGTTGGGCTGATTATTGCCTATGTTCCCTGTAAAGATCAAACTCCAGTTCTATCTCTACCTAATTCAAGTACACTGGTTCTAACATATAGTAATTTTTTTCTTTTGGATGAATTTCAGATACAAAGATTGATTGGGACGCCTATATGTCACAGGTGGGACTTTTTTCTACTTTATTAAACGATCTTGATTGAATTTTTAAGAATTTGCGTTGACTGGAGTAATAGGTAACTGGGTTTCTTGAAGGAGAGAGGGATTACAGCAACTTGAAAGGTGATACTGGGCCTCTGGTTTACCCAGCTGGATTTCTTTACATATATTCTGGGATTCAATATGTTACAGGAGGTCAAGTTTACCCTGCACAGGTTTGAATTTTCTTATATTCTACGGTGATTTCTTTACAAATGCTACTATCTGCAATGGGCAGTGACAATCTTTTAGAAGCTTATGTGTGTTTTGCTGTAGATGCTTAGTAATGTTGTTTATGATAGGAAAGTTCTGATTTTTATATCAATAATCGTTACGTTATGGTTTGGTGAGGATTTAGCAAGTTTATAACTTCTGAATTTGATAGAGATGTAGTCATTCGTTCTCATGATTTTGATGCAATAGCAGTTAGTAATGATCTAAGACGACGCTTTGGTAATTCTTGATTGTTTATGAGAATTGGTAGATTGAGCAATATACATTTTCCTTTCTCTGTTACTTCATATTTGCTTCTTTTGTTCAGTTGACTTGTCTGTTACTAGGTGCTTAATATATTAATCTGCCATGCTTATGCAGATTCTTTTTGGTCTTCTCTACATTGTCAATCTTGGCATCATTCTAGCAATCTATGTGAAGACAAAAGTGGTATGAACCAAATTGCACTTTGGTTGATGCTTTAGACCTTCATCAAATTGCAGTGTATCTTAAATTTAAACTTTCATGCAGGTTCCTTGGTGGGCTCTTTCCTTGCTTTCTTTGTCTAAAAGAGTTCACTCCATCTTCGTGCTTCGTTTATTCAATGACTGTTTTGCCATGACTCTCCTACATGCTGCATTGCTCCTACTACTATATCAAAAGTGGCACCTAGGGTTGATTATTTTCAGGTATTAGTTTTTTAGCAGTTTTCAAAAGGGTTGAATTGTACCTGCTTGGCACACAGTTTGATGTTAAGATGTGATTGCTTCTATTCCTGTTAGCACAGTGGAGCTGTTTCCGTGAAGATGAATGTGCTCCTTTACGCTCCACCATTGTTCATCCTCATGCTGAAGGTACACTGGTTTCGCTCGTGTTATAGACTGTTTCCATCTGATTAAGATTGATTTGTACGGTTTTTCCAATCCTCCCCTGCTTCTCGCATTACAGGCTATGGATATATTTGGGGTAATATCGGCTTTATCGGGTGCAGTGCTAGTTCAGGTACTTGCTCTCTCATGATGGTTCTTGAACGATAAAGATGAGTGGCTTACAGTTATATCATTAACCAATTCAAGTAATTTATCATTGATGTTCACTCTATCTTTAGCTTTACTCAAGACTTCCCTTCTGTTTACAGTGCTTTGATTAACAATGATCTGTTCATTATCTTTTAATATGAGTGGGAGAGTTGGATTTGACTGCCATATCTGTGCTTAGAGGATTTTCAAGCTCAAATGATCATATAAGCTTCCACTGCTCCTTGTCAATGGTTCTGCAGATACTCTTAGGGCTTCCATTTCTGCTATCATATCCAGTTGCTTATATATCTAGGGCTTTCAATCTTGGGCGTGTCTTCATTCACTTCTGGTAATTTCTTTAACTCAATAGCTTGGGAAATCATGTCAAATTGATTCAGAATTTCCATATGAGAACGATTATCTTCTTAACTTTAAGATGAGGTAAATTGATCTCATTTGCAAATAAATTGTACTTATGATGAATCACTGTGTGAAGTTTTTTTTGACACTCTTTAGGAATATGAACAGATTTCCAGATTGTTGTTTATTTACTACATATCAGGTGTGAGACAGTTAGAATGTTTACCGCTGCTGGGTGACATGTTTTCTATTTGAGTCACGTCCTCCAGTCACTGAAGTGAGGCTGCGTGAAAGCTGATATTATCTATGTTTAACCAGGTCTGTCAACTTCAAATTTGTTCCAGAGCAAATTTTTGTATCAAAGGAACTTGCTATCGTACTACTGGCTGCACATCTTGGTCTGCTTACTCTTTTTGCCCACTACAGATGGTGCAGGCAAGTACAATTGTTGTAGAATTAGTCATTGCTGATGATTTCTGAAGTGGGTCTGCAGTCTAAGGATATTGTAATAGTTTTAGAATTCCTTTGCCATCAAGGAAACTGCGTATACTTTTTAAAAAAGAAAGAAGAAGAAAATCGGCTTTTAATCGATTATGGTTTTATGTACTGTACCATAAGATATGCAATGTACTACACCTGTGTACTTCAGTTTGCATTCTTTCCATCTTGAGTAGCTTCGTTTGCATATGTGAATTGAGTATTTATATTGCTTATCTTCCATTTTCCAGGAGCGAAGGAGGACTATTTTCTCTGATTCTCTCAAAATTTACTCACTTGAAGCCTACGAGTTCAAGTTTCTTTTCTGTTAAGAGGCTTCTTAGACCAGAGCGTAAGTCATGATTTCCTTTCTTTCCGCCTTGTTTCCCTTTTTACTTCTCTTCTGGAGTGTTGTAGGTTCTGTTTGTCTCTAGAATTTGATCATGTCTAATGATAGTGATGTTTTGGGTGATTCTCGCTCAGATATAGCGACGACTATGTTTGTTGGGAATTTCATTGGCATTGTATGTGCCCGGTCCCTGCACTATCAATTCTTTTCCTGGTGAGTTATTGTGGATAGTTTTGTTTTACATGGTTCTTATTAGAACAAGATTTGTTCAATATTTTTATTTATTTTTAAATCTGTCCTGTTTTGCTGCAATCAAGAAAGATCACAAGAGACTTGAAGCAGTGATAACTCGCAATGAGCTTATTATTGTGCAGCCCTCTTAACTCTAAGACCCGTTTTTGCCAACTCTTTTGTATTATGCTTAGTCTGCCATTGTGCATGACTTCCATCTCAATATTGATTATTATAAGTTTTTAGTTCAGGCATTCTCTTTTTGTGCTTTTGAACAAAAAAATAAGCATTTACCACAACTGTGCAACATGAATGTATTTCGCTGAGGACGCACTTTAATGCCTTACTGATATTATACGTGTTCATGAACGAAAATCAGTGCTTAGAGTTGGCGTTGGGGGCTGATTTGAGTTTCTACTTTTTCTGCAGGTACTTCTACAGCTTGCCATACTTACTGTGGAAAGCACCTTTTCCTACATTTTTGCGGTAACTGCCTTTGCCATGAATCTTCCTTTATTTGATTTGTTATGTGTGCTAATGTCCAAATCAATCCATTTTTTTTTCTGCAGTTTGATTCTTTTTGCAGTTGTGGAGTTATGTTGGAACGTTTATCCTTCTAATACGTATTCCTCCATCCTGCTTTTTGTGGCGCACCTGGTTCTCTTGGCCGGTCTCTGGGCTGCTCCTTCTGAAAATCCATATTTGGATGATACAAAGAGTATATCATCAAGCAAAAAGAAGGCCAAATGAAAAGTTCTGGAGCTTTTGTAACAGTTTTGAGAGCTAGGAAGTTGGATTTACATTTATTTTGACAAAAACTCTTGACAGGACAGTTTTTGGAAAGGATGTAACAAAGATATTCATAGCCCACAATTTATTCAACTAATTATTTTAGTGAATCCTACTAATACAATTTTAATGTTCAGGTAAATTAAAGAACAAAATGATTTAGGATGATCCACAAGTGTAAATTCCTTTGGGTATGGCAGGCCCAAATGGAGGTAAGGCTGGCGCAGCTGTGAGAATGCACTTATACGGTTCACAACATGTTTGTGTCTTTGGATCACAATCCCTACTAAACCCAACACAGCTTTCTTCACATGATGATGACAGCTTCTTCCTTGAACCCATGCCATTAACTTTCAATACTGCAAAAATACCACATTTTACTAGAGTTATCAATGGTTTGAAATAAATAATTTTAGTTGTATTTAAATTATAAGTTATTTTTAGAAACTCCGCGGCCGTTAGAAACAATAATGAAATATTGAAATGAAGAAAAAAGAAAACGAGAGATTATATAGATAATAAGTAACCTGCAGAGGCAGCCAGAAAAAGAAGAAGAAGAAAGCATCCAAGCTTAGCCATTGTGGTTGTGTTGTGTTTATGAGTAGGGTAAAATATAATAATGTAGAAGTCCATTTAAATAGAGAAAAAAAGGATCTGATCCCATCCCATCCCATGGATTTGATTTATTAAATCACGTAGAAAGGCAAAATGTGTCGATCGAGGTAGGTGTCAATGTAGGCATGCAAGATCGATGAAGGAAGAGCTGAGACAGGTGGTGGCTTTTATGTACAGCCAAATATATATTAGTTATGTGTCAATCAAAGAGGGAGCGGTCGACGGGGGAATACATGTATAATCCGATAGCATAATTTTCATTATTTAAATTTATTTATTTATTATCGTCTTAAGTAAAAAATTTTAAATTTAAATTATTAAAAATTTTGTATAATGTCTTATGTCAATACTGACACACGGACAGTGACGGAACTATGCACGGGCTCGGGGTGGGCTCGAGCCCACCCGGGAATTTATTTTTTTAAAAATTTTTTTATAGTTTTTGCATTTAAGTCTCTCAAAAAATTTTTTTTTTCAGTTTAGTTCCCACAAAATGTAGGGACTGATTTATAAAAAATAAAAAAAAATTGAAAAAAAAAAACCCTCGGCTGCTCCAGCAAAAACAACCAAATCAATTTCATTTTTTTCTTCTTCTCTCTCCCCGTCTCCGATCTCCTCCTCCCGCACCGGCGCACACAGCAGCCAGCAGTCCCCCCCCCCGCCCGCTCGCTCCGCTCCGCTCCCCCTCCCCCTGCGTGCGATAGACCTCCCTCCTCTTCTCTTCCTCCTTCACCTTATCGGACTCCGAGCTCGGCTCTGCGTCGACGAGTCGCAGCAGCGACGGCGCCAGCAGCAGCAGCAAGCAACAACCGCGCGGCGGCAGGAAGAAGAAACGGCAGAAGTAAGCAGCAGTCTCTCATCAGCAAGCAGTGTCTAGCTTCACAACAATCTTGAACAAAAAAAAAAAAGTAAGTTTTCAAAAAAAGTTCCATTTCTATGATTTTTGATTTTGAGTGCTAAAATTTTTTTTTTGGTAAATAGATTTTTGAGTGTTAAAATTTTTATGTTGTTATTTTATAGTGAAAAAATTGTCTAGGGTTTGTTTGGTAAAAATATGATTATTATGTAATTTATAGACTAATTAATTATTATGTTATACATGAAATGTGTTGAATTGTGAATTTAAAATATTTGAATATTATATAGGATTTTACTATGGAGAAATTTATTGGAAAATGGAAGAAGGGTCCTAAACCGGTTGAAGAAAAATCAGCTAATAAAGGAAATGTTAATATTGAAGATCGTGGGAAAAAGCCTCAGGTAGGGGTAGAGTTTTTGGATTTTGAAATTATTGGTGATCCAGGATTGCGTAAACCAATTGATAGTTATCCTTATGAAATTAGAGATGAATTAAGGAGACTTTATGTGGCTAAAGGGCCAACTCAACCATGTGATCATAAATTTCCGCACACTGATTTTGGTGAAATTAGAAGATCGTTTCAGAAGCAATGGTTTAAAGATTTTACTTGGTTAGAGTACAATGTATATAAAGATGCAGCATTTTGTTTCTGTTGTTATTTGTTTGGTAAAAGTCAAAATCACAAACATGGTGATGATATATTTACAGAAGTTGGTTTTAAAAATTGGAAACGTGCGAAAGAAAAATTTAGAAACCATGAAGGTGCTCCAAATAGTCCTCACTCTAGTGCCGTAATTGAGTTGTTGGGTTTCAAAAATCAAAGACAAAATGTGGAATACGTTTTATCGAAACAAAGTAGTCAAACTGAGATTGACTATCGTGCACGACTCGATCATCGTTGTAAAAGTTATTCGATTTTTATTAAGTCGTGGGTTTAGCTTTCAGTGGAAATGATGAGTCCATAAATTCAATCCGACGAGGTAATTTTCTTGAATTAACAAAATGGTATTGTGAGGAATCGGAAGAAGTAAATAAGGTCATGAATTTGAATGCTCCCGGAAATAATCAGTTGACTTCTCCTAAAATTCAAAAAGAAATTGTTAATGCTTGTGCAACAGAAGTGAGGCAAGCTATTATCAATAAGATTGGTGACAGTTTTTTTCTCTTTTGGTTGATGAGGCTCGAGATAGCTCGTGAAGGAGCAATTGTCTATAGTTTTGAGATTTGTTAATGATAATGGAGAAGTGGTCGAGCGTTTTCTTGGAGTGGTACACGTCAGTGACACTTCTGCACGGACTTTGAAAAATAGTATTGATGATTTCTTTGCAATAAATGGATTATCAATTTCACACTCGGAGGTCAAGATTATGATGGGGGCGTCTAATATGCGTGGCGAGCTTAATGGATTGAAACAAAAAATTTTAGATGAAAATAAGTACGCATATTATATTCATTGCTTTGCTCACCAACTTCAATTAGTGCTTGTGGCTACTTCAAAGAAAAATGCTCACGTGTGTAGTTTTTTTTAGTACCTTGCTGAGATTGTAAACATTGTTGGAGTTTCATGTAAAAGAAAGGATGCTCTTCTGCAAAAGCAGTATGATGATCTTGTAAAAAGTCTAGAAAGTGGAGAAATTGCTACAGGAAAGGGCAAAAATCAGGAAACAAGTTTAGCTCGGCCAAGTGACACTCATTGGGGCTCTCACTTCAAAACAATAACTCGGATTTTGCATATGTGGGATGCAGTGAGACATGTGCTTGAAACTATATATGAAGACGCTGATGAGGTCAATAGTCGAGGCATTGCTCGAGGTTTGATTGATAAAATGTGGCAGTTTGAATTTGTATTCATTGCTCAAATAATGATAAATGTATTGGCAAAAATAAATACATTGTCAATGTGCTTGCAACAAAGGAGTCAAAACATAGTCACTGCTGTCCGGATGATTAAGACAATAAAGGAAGATTTGAAAAAGTACAGAAATGATGATGATTGTTGGGAGGAGTTATTGGGTGTTATTCTTGCATTTTGTGTCAAACATGATATTTTCGTGCCGAACATGCAAGATCCTTTACCGAGCCGAGCTAGATTATACAGGGAGTGTGGATGGGCAGCCAAAGACTTACTACCATTTTTTTTCGTCGAGACATCTTTTTTTGAGGTAATTAATTTCATTGTTTTTTTTAACTTATTACCTAATACTCAATTATTTGTAATATTATAAATTATTAACTGTTCTTTTCTCTATTTAATGTTAGGTACTTGATTTTATAGTCAAAGAAATGGATGATCGTTTTACGGAGTCAACTTCAGAGCTACTTATTTGCATATCATGCCTTGATCCCAGAGATTCCTTTGTGCATTTTGATCGGGGTCGATTACTCTAGTCTATCCCGAGTTCCATTCAGATGATTTTTCTATCTCTGATAAGTTTGAGCTTAAAGCACAACTTGATACATATATCTCTTACATGAGATCAAGTGATGGGGTAGCTTTCTCTGGCCTTACTGACATTGGAGAACTCGCAAAGAAGATGGTTGAGATGAATATTCACAAGTTTTTTACTTTAGTTTATCGACTAATTGAGTTGGCTTTAGTCTTGCCTGTTGCTTCAGCGACCGTTGAAAGATCGTTTTCTGCTATGAGAACAATTAAGAATGATTTACGCAATAGGATGGGAGATGAGTTTCTCAACGACAGTTTGGTTTGCTATGTGGAGCAAGAGATTTTTAAGAGTATTGAAAATGAAGACATCTTGCAGCGGTTTCAAAATATGCAAACTCGAAGAATAAAATTGCCATCTTAATCATTTCATTCACATGTAAAACTCTATTTTAAATCATTTTCATTAGTCATTTCTTTTTCATTCTTTGCATTGGGATGAATGTTATTTGTTTTTATATTAATCTTCTAATGTTCTAAATCAATTGCTGGTCATATTGGATTTCGTCTTCTGATCGTGTTTATCTCATCTGTTATCTCAAGATTCTGATCAAGATGCTCAGCTTTGATAGAGGTGTTTATCCCATGAGTGATGGGTAATCATTCCTCGTGAGTGATGGGTGATCACTCCTCATTGGTAATGGGCGATTATCTATTCTTTTGTTTTATTATATGTAGTATTAGAATTTGTAATGTTTATCCCGTGAGTGATGGGTGATCACTCCTCATTGGTAATGGGCGATTACCTATTCTTTTGCTATATTATATGTAAATTTGGAATTGTTTGAGTGTTTTTTGTACATGGAATGTATCATTTTATAGACGAAATTCTGGCAAAATTTTTTTTCCTCCAGCCCCCCCAATCATATTGTTCTGGTTCCGTCCCTGCACGGATGGGGGTTGGCAATAGCAAATACATTCATTTTATGACCTCTTGTTATTAAATGTAGAGACGAACGAAATATGAAAAATTAGGTGAAGTCAAGATGTAATTATTTGTAAATAATATAAAAATTAATAGAGCAATCATAAATTTAATTATATAACTATTTATTTTATTTTAGTTTCCTTATATATTTTTTATTTTATTTATTTTAATTCACGATTATTCTTTGATATCTTTTATTTGCTCATTTTTATTCAATAATTATTTATCTTTGTCATTATTGATTCAAAATATTTTTGAATAAATTCAAATCAATCCCTCAAAATCCTCAAAATATGAAAATGTTTTAATTGAAAATTTTGAAATGTAATATTCTCTAAAAAAAGTCATTGAAGATGTAAAAAAATATCAATCATATCCTTATTTCACTTTTTTGTAAAGTAATCAGTAATATTTTTTTTATGTTGCATTATTTTTTTGAAGTATCTTACAATTTGAAATTGGCAATAGATATAGCTAAATTTATCCAAAAATAATTAAAATTTTATTTTTCATTAGATAGTGTACGGATAATTGATTTTCGATTCAGTGTAAGTATAATATTGGTAGAAAAAACTTTACAAATGGACTAACAGTTCGAAATCGGTAGATGGTCTAATAGTGTGATTCGATAATAACTAATTAACCGAGTACCCCTATCACTACTATTCTTAATTTGAAATGTAAAAAAAAAAATGAATTTGTAATTTTTTTATTTGAGTTTATGTTTTGGTTCCCATTAATCCAAATAAGATTAATTATTTGGAGATTTTGCAATTTAAATGCTCACAAAAATGAAGTAAAAAATTTGATTAATATGTTTTTAATATTTTGAAGGATTTTTAGATAATTTAAAGATTGAGTTTCTCAACTAACACATTTTATATTTTTAGGAATCAATTTAAAATTTATCGAAAAATATTTTTGATAAAAAATATAAAAGATAAATAGTTATTAAATAAAAATGAGTAAAACGAAGATATAATGGATACAATAAAAAATTGTTGTGTTAAAACAATTAAATAAAAATATCGGGTAAAGTTGAGATAAAATAAACATTTTCAATGATGATTACCTTGTTATTAAACTCCAGGGAAAAAAAAAAAAAAAAAAGAGACTATAATACGCTTTCTCTTCTGTCTCTGTGCCATTGCTGATTACACTAGCTTCGTACTGCCGGCAGAGCTTCCGATCGTTTGAATTTACAGCGATTCCGATAGCCAGTTTACTAGAAATGGTGAGGATTAACGTTCGTTGCTTTTGCTTTCCCAATTTTTTACTCTTCCTCTGATTACAATTTTATGAGTTCTCTTTATTGTTTTCTCGCGGTTGCGTTCTCTTGCGATTAGTTCATTTTTTGTGCATTCAAATTCATATGTTAAATTGCTAATGCACTGAGGTTTCTTCAGTTTGATGCGAAGTAGGTTAACTTGTGATTGTCGAGCTGTTGGACGATTTGTGTATTTCGGTGCTAGAGGCTGAGAAACTAGGAAATTCATTGTTCTGAGGGATCAAATTGAACGGAGGAATTAGGATTTTTCATTAGTATACTCGTGTACCTCAAAATACTCCCGATGTGAATGCGTTTGCTGATATATATCTGAAATTTGGCAATTTGATGCAAGGAACTAAGCACCATGGCATGGAAGTGAAGTTGATTAATGCATGTTTCACTAAAATAACTTTTACTACCAATCTAGGCCTTGGAGAATCCACTTTGAAGTGCTTGTGGTGGAGAATTTGAAAGTTGCTGGCTGAAATCCCCATAATTCTGAACTTAGCTGGAGGTCCTTGTTTATTTCTAGCCATGTGAGGGGAATCGATAATGTCTTTCCTGTGTAGCGTCTTATACTTGATAACAAATCTCATTCTTTAAGGTAACAAGATTATGCAGGATTTTGATCCATGAGAAAGGATATAGTGCTCCGTCAGATTTATTGCTTCAATACCTATGCATCTTGCAGTATTTTCCTAACTAGGTGCCAATGTCTATTCCACTCAATATGGTTTCCTTTTTGGATTCTACATGTTCAAGAGAACATTTAATGGTTAGAAGCTTCTCTTTGGTGGTACATCCAGTGTTTACTTCACCATCTTTTGGCTTTGTTCTTGATATCCTTCTGTATGGATTCAATAATACTTATGTCTCCATGATTGAGTTCTTGGTATATTTCCTTTTGGTTATGCTACTTTTCCATCAATGATGTTCACCCTGTGATTTGAGCAACTTTGATCAGTAGTTTACGGCGTTGTACTTTTTTTTCTCATCTAAAGTTGTATGAAGATAAAAGTTTTTCTTGCTAGATACTGCTGGTACACTGAAATGTTGAAATATGTTGCTGGAACAGCGTGTTTGGCTTTTTGAAGTTAACCATTAATGAAGGAAATCTAAGATATTTTGTTAGTTAATGTAGAAAGAGTATAGTTATTGACATTCAAATCTCAAAACTAAAGTTAGTTAAAGAACAGTTTTCTTATAAGATCTACAATTTGTTCAATGCAATTGACTTGGGATATCATTCTTTTCAATGTTGCATAGCATCAAATGAGACGTGGGGATACACTTGAGTGTTTTTCTTGATACCACATACTAGAGATAGAATGTGCACAATGCGAAGTAAGCTACCATCGGGATACAGATTTGCTTCCAGTAGATTTCAAGTAACTGCTATCAGATTTCACTTCTTCAGATTAACAGTTTAGAATCTTCAATTTGAAAGGAAATCATTAAAAGTATTGGTCTTCTTGTCCTTGGATTTTTTCACTTGACACACAAATATTGATACTTTTACGGTATCATTTGTACAAGTAGCACACCAGATGTTAAGAATGTTGCTAAAGCATCTCATCACCAGCATCTATTTTGATATGTGCTTGAATTGTGCTTTGCTGTGAAACTCTGAAGTTGTACCTAAAGGGGTTTCTCTGGGTTATTGTTGCAGGAAAGACAAGATTCTGGAGATCCAAAGCAAAGTACTGCTGATATGTCTGATTTTGTGGGTTCCCGATTCTTTTTCCTCCTTCATGGGGGGTTGAGGATGAGACTATGTTTCTTTTTCTGGTTATCAGTAATATTTGGTGTCAATGTGAAATAGAGCATGTGTGGTTGAGCTTTTTGATGAGAACATTACTGGAGGAGAAATTGATAGTTCTATTTCTATCTAGGCTATCAAAGACCATTATGTCACATAAAATTTCCCTTGTCCTCCTCCTTGCAAACTGGGGCTGTATTGGTTTTGGAAAAACCATCAGAGCCTAAGATGGCACTAATTTGTTTTACTTTGTATTTGTAGGTACAAAATCTTCTTCAGCAAATGGTAAGAAGTCATATGTATCTTCTGTTCATCCACTGTAATTGTTGATTGTTATTATTATCTCCTCGTCACCATCCCCTCCTTTTGGGGCATGACTTGAAGAGCTGATTTCCATTCTTATTCTGCAGCAAGCAAGGTTTCAGACAATGTCCGAAAATATTGTTTCTAAGAATATCCTTTGACCACATTTCAATTTTGCTGGATAGACACATTGTTCTTTGACGTTTTCAGGACACTTTTCCTATAGATCATATATGTAACTTGCATTTCAACCATATTTTAGGATATTACATTTGAAGATCATGACCTTTCTCATTCCTGCGTATTATTAGTTTAATCGA
The DNA here is from genome assembly GCA_028651295.1 of Catharanthus roseus. Classification (NCBI taxonomy): domain Eukaryota; kingdom Viridiplantae; phylum Streptophyta; class Magnoliopsida; order Gentianales; family Apocynaceae; genus Catharanthus; species Catharanthus roseus. The sequence continues at coordinate 2,924,638 of JAPQWS010000087.1, forward strand.
GTTTCTCTACAAGAATTTCATTTTTTATTTTCATAAGTTTGTATTATGATTTGGTTCCTTAACCGCAATATACTTGATGAGATGGGAGGCCGGATAAATGAGCTGGAGAAGAGCATCAATGACCTCAGAGCAGAAATGGGGGTGGAGGGTGGTTCTCCTTCTCCTTTGTCATCTTCGCAGAAACCTGAAGAAGTGAAGCCCGAGGAGAACTCTCCTGCATAGAGGTCTCTAAGCTTAAAAGTTTCTGATGTATGATTGTTTCACAATGCTACACTCTGATATCGGGTAATGAGAACTATTCGAAGGATTGAACTAACTAGTCTTGTTAAAAGAGGCTGCTTGAGCAGACACTGACTATAGTAATGCTGATTTCTTGTGAGGATATTGTCTTTATACTCATCGCAGTTATTCAGGTAGTTTTCTTTCTGATATGTGCTAACTACAGAAATTAGGTGGGTTGTTCTCACCAACTCCTTGCATTTGCCTAAATTACCTTTTGGAGGGGAAATTGCCGGGTTATTTTTGGGCAGCAAGAACCAGGGATGGGCCATTTCATCATGATAAGTGGTCTCATGATGTATAGTTCTACCAAACATATTGATATTCAAATGGGTGATATCATTGGTTGGAATGGAGCACCCCTAGTACGATTCCCTTCCAACTCTTTAGTTGGGTAGGACAGGGAGAAGAAGCTACTACGAACATTAGAAATGCCTCTATATTCAATCGGCATCATCTAATATATATATATATATATATATATATTCTTTTTGCTAATCGGTATTGCTTGATATATAAACCATGGTGATTTTACAATTTCAGAATCTTAATTTTTTTTTGCTATTTAAGCGGTTAAGATTTAAATCTTAATTATTTTTATTTGCAGACTTAGAATTAATTGCACTATGACCATGCGGGTTATTTAGTATACTTTCTAATGTATTGATAAGCAAGCAAGTGATTTAAGTTATTTTAGTTGTAGTAAAAAAAAGAGAAATTAACTATATATATATCTATAAATTATGGTTATTATTTTATTTATATTCAGATTTTTTTAAAATTTTTATATTTATAAATTATTTACAACCTTGGTATGATAAATTATACACAACTAATGCGAAAGTTGACTAATTTCTTGATCAATTATTTTTGTTCACGATCCAAGCCTCGGAGGGGCTAGACTGATCGCCGATGAAAAGAGGGCCTATATACACCTTTATTTTGTGTCTAGCTATGTCTGCGTGTGGGAAGTCAAGCTTCGCGTGACTAACAATTAAATAATAATTTGGATTCGACCTGTTCCACTGCGATACGACCTTTGATGACTAAGACAGGGAAATTGCTTCAGTACGGGCACTCCTGCTAATTCCTTATTGTTTTTGCGCATTAAACTCAAGAAGTAAATAGAAAAGTCAATGGAGAATTACCAAATGTCCCGAAACATATTGAGCATCAAGAACTTGATCGGACTACAACCTCTTACTTATTCTCTATCTGACCTCCTCCTTTCTTGTTTAGAAAGGGAAAGTCCTTATTTTTGTTTTTGAAACAACTACATATCTCCATTAAGCTATTGAGTAAGTTATTACCATACCACTAAAATTAAAAGAACACAAAAAACAAGTACGTATCTCCATTATTTTCTATTACAAACCATTTATTTTTTTTACATTCAACACTTTAAGAATCAAAATGATTTTAATAAAGACCTCACGTGTAGAACACAAGCATAAAATGTATCGAAAATTATTACGTTATGTATAATTTGCCGTATCGTCAAGATCGTAAATAATTTATGGGTACACAAATTTAAAATTTTTTGTATATATATAAATATATAAATAAGAAGATGGATTAGTCGATTTTATTTATTCTATACCAAACTATTGGTCTGTTTGGCAAGGTCTCTGATGACCTTTGTGCCCATATTGATTCTGGGGTTTGTTGGGAGTCGTGATTGAAACCGCCATCTCACATGGATTACTCTGTTTTCTGCCAATTCATGTAGTTTTATCATCATCCCCGAGTATATACAACACTTATAAACTAAACTATGGATCCGAAATTGTAAACAAGTTTTTGAAGATCTCGAGTCACTAGAAAAAACAGATGATCATAATTTTCTTCAACGGAGGTGGTGAAGAATCACCGAAACTACCATCAGTATTATTCCAGATGAAATTTATATCCAAAAGCCAATATGAAAATTACAGAGGAAATTACCAAAAAAAAAAAAAAAGAAAAACAGAGGGAATTCGGATCACATTATTTATTTATTTTTTGAACTACTAGTATCCGAGAGAGAGTGTTCGACTAATAAGACTAATACAGAGGATTGAGGGCACATTAGCATGCACAGGAAAAGAACCTTACCCTAGCAAATCCAAATCCGGTTACTGTTCAACGACAATTATTACTATAACTGGAGAGAGAGAGAGAGAGAGAGAGAGAGAGAGAGAGAGAGAGAGAGAGAGAGAGAGAGAGAGTACTGTGTTAGCTCCGGCAACGAGTAATGGAGCTACAACCGCGAGTATATGGATTAGCTTCAGCGCCAGGCTGGCAGTTATAGTAAGAAGCACCTCTACGAGAGCAGGGGACGGTGTTCCTTTGCAGCGCACCGTAGCTTATATAATTCGTAGTAGCTAATATCTGCAGGTTGATCTCTCGTATCCATTTCGAACTCACCGCCCTGTTATCCCGGCCATGCATTTGCCTATTGAACCTTCGTGGACTGCAGATTGTGCTTTAATAGGAAGCCAATCGAAACCTTGATCGAACCCAGCAGTTTCTATGGAGATCACTAGAGCTCCGATGATGAGTGATCGGGATTTTCTAACTAAGTTTTAAACCCAATACCGCAAGTGCACAAGATCAATGTAATACGGAAGTATAAAGGTATCGAACCACAGAAAAATGCTTAACTACTAAAATTATAATCTTCCTAAATTAATTTTATAAAAAGAAGAATGAGATTTTATTATTATTCCTAAATTAATTAAAACTAATGAATAAAATAAATAAACTGAAACTAACAGGAGATTAACCAAAGAAGATGATTTAGAACCTTGAATCCACCACTAACCTATATAACAATGATTTAATTTTATTTAGGAGAAAATATTAAACTTTTATGTGGTGATCTAGGCTACAAGCTTTGATTCACTAAAGAAATATGTTGTGTTTAAATGCATGACATAATCCATCTAACCATTAGCATGACTTATTCATTCGTATGACATAAATCATCTAAAATTAGCATGAACTATTCAATTCTAAAACTCACAATATACTTGCAAAAATTACATATCTCTCATACTCAAGACTACAAGAATCAAGCATGGATAAAAATATCAATTAACCCAAATAATTATTCTAGAAGAACAATCACAAAGAATTAATTGAATCAAACCAATAAACATCTCAAAATATGCAATCAAATAAATATTATAATAAATCTCCAAAAATAAAATAAACCAAAGTCGCATGGCTAGGGTTTCATCAAGATTCTAAAACCAATTTCTTGGAGTAGATCATGGCTTTCTTCTTCTTCAATTGAAAGTCGCTGCAGCTCTTCTCTTTTTTTCTCCCCTTCTCTTCTTGTGTGGCTCTTCTAGATATAGACAAAAAAGAGAAGCAAAATCCTAATCCGTAAAGGATTCTACTAAAGTTCTAATCCTAATCCTTAAAGGATTCAAATACTGCAGCTTCCCTTTAGCAAATTTAATATGGAATCTTTATTTTCCATTCTTTTTTACAAATCTGCACAAAGATAAATAAAATAAATTAAATATAATAATTGTAACGCCCTACCCCGTAAGCACCTAGCATGACTTTAAAATTAAGAACGTGATGAAAATAGAGTTTTGATCTATATGGTGAGATATAGTATTTTTGACACATAGTAGTATTTTGGGATATTTAGGAATAGGAATAAAATTTTATTATCTTATTGAGGTTTTATTATTAAGATTTATAAATGCCTTTAAGTGAATTTTTATTTTTAATACCTTGTATATTTATTTTAGAAATTTAAAATACTTGGCATTTTCATATAGGAATTAAAAAAAAAAAAAAACTTAACAATTAAGGAAGGCCGCCACCTAGCTTTCCACCTGCCATCATCCGAATTCTTTTCCAACCTTGAGCCGCCATTTCCTTCTCTATATATAGGCATGCAAGCCATTTCTTTTTCATGCAAATTCTCCTCCTTGGCCATATCTCTCATTTTCTTTCTTGAACAGCAAAGGCTCTTTCTTGAATAAAAAAAAAAAGGCAGCCAAGTTCTAGCCTCAAGCAGGGACGGAACCAGAACAATATGATTGGGGGGGCTGGAGGAAAAAAAAATTTTGTCAGAATTTCGTCTATAAAATGATGCATTCCATGTACAAAAGACACTCAAATAATTCTAAATTTACATATAATATAGAAAAAGAATAGGTAATCGCCCATTACCAATGAGGAGTGATCACCCATCACTCACGGGATAAACATTACAAATTCTAAATTTACATATAATATAACAAAAGAATAGGTAATCGCCCATTACCAATGAGGAGTGAGCTGTCTACTGTGTGCTGCAGGTGCGGGAGATCGGGGGAGAGAAGAAGAAAAATGAAATTGATTTTGTTGTTTTTGCTGGAGCAGCCGAGGGTTTTTTTTTTTTTTTTTATTTTATAAATCAGTCCCTACATTTTGTGGGGGCTAAATTGAAATTTTTTTTTTTTGGGGGGCTTAAATATAAAAAATATAAAATTTAAAAAAAAAAAAAAATTCCCGGGTGGGCTCGAGGCTGTGCGTAGTTCCGTCCCTGGCCTCAAGTAAGTTTTTAATTTCATGGTTGCTGTGCGTAGTTCCGTCCCTGGCCTCAAGTAAGTTTTTAATTTCATGGTTGCATGTTTCTCAAGTGAGTTTTTATTTGCATGTTTGCATGCTTCTCAAGTAAGTTTGCATGTTTTGTTTTCTTTTTTTTTAGTTAGTTAGGTTATATATATATATATGTATATATATAGTATATGTTTATTTGTTTTCTTTAATATATAGTGAGATCTATTTCTAGTTAGATCATATATTTTTAAGCTAGTTATTTATTTTAAGATTTCAATATTTTAAATGGATTTTTTTTTTTGTATAAAGTATATAGTTAATTATGGTTTCTTGGGAGAGTATATTTTTTTTAGAGTGTAGGATTTTTTTCGATTTTTTTAAAGAATTATATAAGGATATGTATTATTATATATGTATATCTATATACATCCTAAAGTTCATTTTATAAGATTTCGATATTATTTAGGGAATAGGATTATTTGATCGATACCCAGGTATTAAGTATTTTCGCATTATTATTTTGCAGGATCTTAGCACCAGATCTACATTCAGGTGAGTCCATAAACTCCATTTTATTTCAAATAGTACAAGACATATAAATATGTTTTTTTTTAACCTTTACAAAATTTTGCTATTTTTGGAACGATATTTCTCAGCGTGTTTTGGAGATGTTCTCCCTAATGTGTTACGTGTTTTGTAGAAAAATGCATAGGAGCGGTGCTCCAAATAGGTTTTTTTTTTAAAACGGACTATTACGGTGGTGCATAAGAAGTTTGTTTTATGCAGGTTTTTCGGAAATATTTATATATTGAAAAATGTTCTAGCTTGAAAAGTTACATATTTTGATATGCATGAATATAGATTTGGCATTGGCATAATTGTGAAATTGCATAAGCATGTGATGGCTGGCGGATGAGGATTTTCTTTTTGTGTTCTGAAATGTTTATGACTTGAATATGTTATTATGACCGGGCAGATGGCCCCTTTGATTTGTAAATACATACGAAAACCTCATTCCGACCAAGATTAAAGTTTATTGATAATCAAGTGAACGGACGCGTTAGCGGATTGCACTGTACGTGGCTAGTCCCCCGTACTAGGGCCTCTTCCGATAACGTGGACGGGGTTTTGACTCTGAGGGTGGATCCACTTTAAGAGGGGCGTAGACCGTGGAGGGTGTGGCCCAATCGGTCTACGTGGACACCGTATCATGCTCTAGGTGGGGTTCGACCGCCTAGTGGAGAGTCAGGAGGGGCTCGACACCGAGGTTGGTTCCAGGGCAGACCTGGTAGGTGACCCAGGAGTCTATAGCCTGTTTTGACCAGTGTTATGGGAGTGCGGTTGTTTGTAATCGAGCGCTCGTATGTTGTTTGGCTGGTATTTGACTACGAGATGCCGGAACTTAGTTCTGATGGCCTCGTTTTGGGGATCCGGACTTTGTCTGTGGAGCTCCACTGTTGCATTACATGTTCTTTTAAATTTGGGGCATAGAAGCTGCGCTGATGTGTCTTGATTCGCTCAAACTTCCCAGCTGCGCTCGAAACTCTCATGTAGGTTCAAGCATTAGTTTTGTTAAAATAGCAAAAGAAATATTTTTCTTATGACATTGCATAAATTGTTTTTGTAAAATGGCATCGTCATGGTTTTAAAGAAAACACTACCGCACACACACACGTGGACTCACTGAGCGTTCGCGCTCACGTTTTTCCATATCATGTTTTCTTCTCAGATTAGCTTGGAACGGTCAGGGGTTCCGCGAGCCACTGAAGTTTTAAGTTTTAGGCCAGGAATTTTTGGATCAAATCTCCCCGGAAGGGCATAGATTTATGTTTTATCTTTTTAGACTCGAATCGTCTGTAGAGTTTCTTTTTATGTTTTTATGTAAGTTGTTGATGTAAGATTACTTTTGTGTTTATTATAAAACAGAAAATTGAGAAGTTTTTTTTTACCCTGTGTTTGAGCGCATCGGTAGTATCTAATTTACTTAAGTATTCCGCATACTTTGTGTATACCTGTTAGTATTATTCCAGGGTTTTGTTTTAGTGTGGAGCTTATAATTTAGTGCCGAGAGGCATGCAGATGCCCTACTTAGCCACAGTTGACCTGGTGGCAGGGTTGGGGGCATCACAATAATTATGACTAATAAATAAATAAAATATTTTCAAAGGCTAATAATTAAAATTTAAGGTGTTTATTTGTATTAAAAATCGACTCTATCAACTCCCCACACCTAAGTTTTGCTAGTCTTCAAGCAAAAATAAAGAATAAAAAGAAAAAATAACTAGCCACTTTCGTAAGACTCACGATTGCACTTAGCATGTGCAACAAGCCCTTTAAACCCCTAAGTTACGCCTAGTGGACGAGTATGGTCTCGTGAGGGTTTGCAAACAACGTAGCCACAAAGTCAAAATAAACAACAAACTTTAGAAAAGATAGAGAATAGCCCAAATTAAGTACCCTCCATCAATATCTCAAACTTATCAAGACAAATACTCTTCCTCTCATTTTTAAACTTAAGTAAACAAACAAATATTCAATTATCTCCCATAACTAATGCAAAACTTGTGTAATGTGTGATCGTGGTCATCAGAGAGTGTGAAATAAATACTAAATAAAATTTTCAAATTACATATAGAGAACAAATCTCAGCAAGAGTTCATTCTATAGGCTCACTCTTCGTACCTTCTCTCTACTAATCAAGGATTCTCAACTCAACTCAGATCAGGTAGGACTTTAAAGCTTGTAATGTAAGGTTAGGGCATTGGTTATCAAGCGAAGGTAAGGAATTCAAAATCAAAGAAAAGAGAGCTTACAAAGAAGATGGATACTTTAAAATTTCGAAAAACTTTCTAACTTTGTTTTTGCTCCCTTTCAGTAATACATTCACCAACTACCATATTCTTTTGCTCAAAATTTTATCATTTAAGGCCATTCTTTTTCTTACATTTATAAATTCAGGCCTCTTGAATTTTTTTCTTTGCACCTTATGACTTGTAACAATCATGTATCGACTTTTATTTCTTTGTCTTTTTCCTTTTTTTTTTCCAGCTCAATACATTTTTTTTTCAACACCACAAGTCATATATATATATATATATATATATTTTTTTTCTCCCTTTTTTCAAAATAACTTCTTCTCTTTCCATAACATAAAAAACAACAACCCATCATTGAAGCACTAGTTAGAAGTTTGCATTAAACTCTCTACCAGATTAAGGGTTAATATTTAAGTTGTTTAAAGAAAGATATAACATTTAGGCTCAAAAGGGTACGAAGGTAAAAATTTATGAAATTTGGTAAGCTTGAAAGGCACAAACGATTCAAAGAAGGCCTATGACCATCGTCTCTGCGTCAAATCGAGAAAACCTTTCTATTTCGCCTCAAGAGGTACTTAAGTAAGTTCTAGAATGTAGGGAAGAGATTCATCAACTTTATGTAACTAAAAAATAATGTAAATGATTTAGTAAATACTAAGAATAACCCATGTGCTCAAGTGTAAGTCATGCAAAAGTTATAACAAATATAGAACATAAGTCCGTCACCCTACTTAAAAACAAGAAAATAAGTACTTTTCTCAACTCATTCAAGACATTTTTAAAGGAACTCAAAAACAATCATCCTTTAAGTGAAATCATATTTTTGATTTTTTTTTCAAAATAATGTAGAAAAATAAATAAAATAAAAAAAATTAGAAAAAAAATTGAACAAGAAATACGAGAAAAAACGAAAATACTAAAAAAATAGTAGATATCAGAATAAAAGCATCTTCTCCCCCACACCTAGACCCTACATTGTCCACAATGTGATAAAAGAGTACCAAGAGTAGAGAAGAGACAAAGAAAAGAACAATACAACCTGGTAGAAGAGACAGTATTAATGCATGTTTGCAAGAGTAGTAAACAATCTCTGTAATCTCCATGATAATGATAAGTTGTTTTATTACCCTACAAAACAAACATTTCATACCTTTCTACCAATCAAGTGGAATAAAAAAAAAAAAATAAAAATAAAATAAAATAAAAATATAAAAATAAAATAAATAAATAAAATAAATTTTAGGTTGCCTCCCAAAAGCGCTAATTTTAAAGTCTTCAGCCACACTCCCTAATTCTTTTGCATTCAGCCATGATCTATTTCTCTCATATTAAGCTCATGATTCACAATCAAAGAAGAGTTTTCAGGTGGAGCAATGCAGGCAAAATTAGAATTAACATTTTCAGTGCAGATAAGGTTTCTTTCTCAATAAAAGTATAATCTTTTGAACACATTAAATGTAGAGTTTCTTCAATTAATTCATCATTTACATCTACCAAATAGCAATCATAATCATCTTCCATAAATGGCTGTGAAGAAGTTTTAAAAATATTTAATCTAATCCTCATATTCATCACAGAGACATCCATAACCCCAGTTCTACAATTAATAGTGGCGTCAGCAGTAGCCAAGAAGGGACGACCTAGAATAATGGGGATATGATTTTGAGAAGATCTACCAGGTTCCATATCTAGGACTACAAAGTCTACAGGGAAGACACCTTTATCAATTTGAACTAGAACATTATCTATCCTTCCCCTAGGTACCTTGATAGACCTATCAGCTAATTGTAAGGTCATAGCAGCTGGTTGCAATTCTCCTAATCCTAACTCTTTATAAACAGAGTATGGAATCAAATTAACACTAGAACCTAAATCTAAGAGTGCCCTATCTATTTTATGATTACCAATAAGACATGAGATAGTAGGGACACCAGGATCTTTATATTTAGATGAAGTGTTATATTGCAAAACAGAGCTCACCTGTTCAGTTAGGAAGATTTTCTTAGAAACACTGGTTTTAGATTTTCTTTTAAAAGTACACATGTCTTTAAGAAATTTTGCATAGGATGGGACTTGCTTAATAACCTCTAAAAGTGGAAGATTAATTTTAACTTGTTTGAGAGTTTCTAAAATATCTTCCCTTTTATTATCCTTTCTAAGATGTGGGGGTGGCAATAAAGCTTCTGGCTAAGGAACCTTTGGTTTGTATGAAGTCGTAGGAGATGATTCTAGAGTCTTAAAATTAGAGGAAGAAGCTAGTTTCTTCTCTATCTTCCTTTCAATTTTAGTCATAGAAATTCCCTTACTTTCATTATTATTTGACTCACTATCTTTAATAGGTTCCCCTACTTTATTATCTACCAACTTCCCATTTCTAATAGTAATTACAGCTTTAGCTTGCTCATGGTAATTAGCTCTAAGATTCTCTATTGGATGACTAGGAAGCTTACCCTCATCTCTTCTACTTATTGCATTAGCTAGTTGCCCTATTTGAGTTTCTAACTTAGCAATAGATTGGGTGTGTGAATCTAGAATTTGTGTCATAGATTCTAAACCTTTCAAAGCAGATAATACTTTTTCTTCAAAAATAGAGTTTCCACTTTGAAGTGAGATTGAAAACCAGGGGGAGTAATCATACCAGATTGTCTGTTTTGTTGATATTGTTGTTGACCTAATTGAACTTCCCCTCCTTGTTGCCTCCAGGATGATTTCTCCAGCCTGGATTGTACGTGTTTGAATATGGGTCATTCTGTCTGTGAAATCCTTGGGCTGCATTGACTTGTTCCTGCACAAATTCTGAAAATAGTGAAGCACTAGGACAGTCATAGATAACATGAGAAGGACTAAAGAAAATTGCACAAACACTTTGCACATTAGTAGAATTAGTAGGCAATGTATTCAAAGCTAATAATTGATCAAATTTTTTAGATAAAGCATCAACTTTCAATGAAAGATCAACATTTTGAGAAACTTCAAACATTCCTCTATTTCCTATTTGCCTAGATGTACCTACTCTTGAGGAGGTGGCGTGTTGTTGTGAATTATCAGTCAAATTTTCAAATAAATCCCATGCCTCATCTGCAGTTTTATGAAGAAAGGTACCACCACAAGAGGAATCAACCATTTGGCGATTTCTCTCATCTAATCCTGAATAAAAGCTTTGTATTTGCTGCCATTTAGGGACTTCATGGTGAGGGCAACTACGAAGAAGTTCTTTAAATCTTTCCCAACTCTCATGAAATTGTTCATTATTTTGTTGGGAAAAAGTAGTGATTTCTCTCCTTAACCTTGTAAGTTTACCCATAGGAAAATATTTTTTTAGAAATTCCCTAGACATCTCAGCCCAAGTACCTATTCTCTCACGTGTGTGCAACCAATGTTTAGCCTTATCCTTCAAAGAAAAAGGAAAAATGTGTAATCTAATAGCATCATCACTTACATTAGACAGTTTAAAAGTAGAGCAAATTTCTAAAAACTCATCAATATGCTTATAAGGATTTTCAGAATCAAGCCCATAAAAAGATTGTAACATTTGAATAGTAGAAACTTTGATTTAAAACTACCATCAGTATTATTCCAGATGAAATTTATATCCAAAAGCCAATATGAAAATTACAGAGGAAATTACAAAAAAAAACAGAGGGAATTCGGAACACATTATTTATTTATTTTTTGAACTACTAGTATCCGAGAGAGAGTGTTCGACTAATAAGACTAATACAGAGGATTGAGGGCACATTAGCATGCACAGGAAAAGAACCTTACCCCAGCAAATCCAAATTCGGTTACTGTTCAACGACAATTGTTATTATAACTAGAGAGAGAGAGAGAGAGAGAGAGAGAGAGAGAGAGAGAGAGAGAGAGAGAGAGAGAGAGAGAGAGAGAGTACTGTGTTAGCTCCGGCAACGAGTAATGGAGCTACAACCGCGAGTATATGGATTAGCTTCAGCGCCAGGCTGGCAGTTATAGTAAGAAGCACCTCTACGAGAGCAGGGGACGGTGTTCCTTTGCAGCGCACCGTAGCTTATATAATTCGTAGTAGCTAATATCTGCCGGTTGATCTCTGTATCCATTTCGAACTCACCGCCGCTGTTACCGGCCATGCATTTGCCTATTGAACCTTCGTGGACTGCAGATTGTGCTTTAATAGGAAGCCAATCGAAACCTTGATCAGAACCGGCAGTTTCTATGGAGATCACTAGAGCTCCGATGATGAGTGATCGGGATTTTCTAACTAAGTTTTAAACCCAATACCGCAAGTGCACAAGATCAATGTAATACGGAAGTATAAAGGTATCGAACCACAGAAAAATGCTTAACTACTAAAATTATAATCTTCCTAAATTAATTTTATAAAAAGAAGAATGAGATTTTATTATTATTCCTAAATTAATTAAAACTAATGAATAAAATAAATAAACTGAAACTAACAGGAGATTAACCAAAGAAGATGATTTAGAACCTTGAATCCACCACTAACCTATATAACAATGATTTAATTTTATTTAGGAGAAAATATTAAACTTTTATGTGGTGATCTAGGCTACAAGCTTTGATTCACTAAAGAAATATGTTGTGTTTAAATGCATGACATAATCCATCTAACCATTAGCATGACTTATTCATTCCTATGACATAAATCATCTAAAATTAGCATGAACTATTCAATTCTAAAACTCACAATATACTTGCAAAAATTACATATCTCTCATACTCAAGACTACAAGAATCAAGCATGGATAAAAATATCAATTAACCCAAATAATTATTCTAGAAGAACAATCACAAAGAATTAATTGAATCAAACCAATAAACATCCCAAAATATGCAATCACATAAATATTATAATAAATCTCCAAAAATAAAATAAACCAAAGTCGCATGGCTAGGGTTTCATCAAGATTCTAAAACCAATTTCTTGGAGTAGATCATGGCCTTCTTCTTCTTCAATTGAAAGTCGCTGCAGCTCTTCTCTTTTTTTCTCCCCTTCTCTTCTTGTGTGGCTCTTCTAGATATAGACAAAAAAGAGAAGCAAAATCCTAATCCGTAAAGGATTCTACTAAAGTTCTAATCCTAATCCTTAAAGGATTCAAATACTGCAGCTTCCCTTTAGCAAATTTAATATGGAATCTTTATTTTCCATTCTTTTTTACAAATCTGCACAAAGATAAATAAAATAAATTAAATATAATAATTATGACTAATAAATAAATAAAATATTTTCAAAGGCTAATAATTAAAACTTAAGGTGTTTATTTGTATTAAAAATCGACTCTATCAATGAGTACGGAGGTGAGGAGGCGCTGCAGGCCGTGGAGAGAAGTAAAGAAGAAGGCCGCCATTTTTATGATAGTTTCAGCTTTCGTAATGAAACTTTAATAATGAAGCTCTCCTTTATAAAGGATTCTCCAATCAAGAGTGATGATCTCTCTCTCTCTCTGGTGGTTTATGAAGGATAATAAGAGAGGGTTGGCGCTCGGCCAGCTGTTTTTAAATTATTCTGCTAATGTGGAATTGTTACTCATTTTGCTTTTATTTTTAATAAGTCTTAGTTCGAACCGAGGACATTAGTATGTGATGGGTTTTTGTCACTAAATTATTATTATTATTATTATTTTGTTCCTTATTTATCTAATTGGCACTCAATTTTTAAAATAAAAATATTACATGATATATTTTTTTAAATACTGAATTATATGAATGAGAGAAAAATTAATTCATATAAATTACTTAGAAAAAATAATTGAATAAATCCAATGCATATAAGTAATAATTTTGTAAATTCTGAAAAAAAAAAATTAACTATCAAATCTTTTTCATATAAAACATGTAATTGTATAATTTTATTTTATTTTAAAAAGAGATATGAGTTAATAGTAAGTTAGTTTATCAGAAATATATTTTATTACCCTATAAATTTCCTTTATTAAATAAAAAGAAAATTATTCTTGATTTCATAGCTAGGAAAAAGGCATGTGTATATAGTATATATCATAACTCATGAGTATGGATTTTTGTGTTTGATGTTGATGAATGCATTTACTCTTATTTCATGCAATGGATATGAAGTTGCATAAATGAAAATTGTGGCATTCTTCTTCTTTTCCGCTCCACCCTCACACAAAATTTTTGGAAAAATTCTATTATTTAGTGCATGATTGTTTTGTATTATCTTTAATAAAAAATATGAGTTTGGTAAACAAAAAAAAAAAAAAAAGATTAGAATAAAAAATTTGTAAAAGTTTTCAAGGAATATTAATTACGTAATTTTCAATTTTACCATATTTTAAATTTATTTATTTTTACTTTAATGTTGTATTTATCTTTTTTATCTATTAAGGATACAAAATGTATTTTAGTGAAGGAACAGTCTGAGTATCCTTTTAGATACCACCATTTAATTTGTTAAGTGAAATATCATAACTCTAAATCCCCTTAAAAATCGTTTTTATAAATTAATCGAAAAATTTTGAACACCGAATTTAAAAAAAAAAAAGTTACCTTGTTAAAATTAGTAGGTTGCATCCACCATTGAGAATATGGAGAAGAAACCTTCAACAACTTAACCTAACCCTAACTATTTTAGTATTATTCAATACTGAATTCAACCCCCCAAATATTAGAGGATAATGAAAAAACTCGCATGGCATGTAGAATGAATAAAATTTTGTTAAAAAAAAAAGAATGAATAATGGTAATGGATTAAATTAATATATTTTTAGCAGACCAATTCAAATCCCTCATTCATGGCTGTAAAGAAATAAAGTGAATACGTGATCCTTTGATCTTTTCAAAACCTACCCATGAAAATGATGCCAGCTGCTCTATGTCTCTATTGGCAGCCAGTAGAAATTGGCATATCTTTTTTTTTTTTTTTTTAATTCGGAAGGGATCAACTGAACAAAATCCCCAAACAACTGTATAAGATTGACATACGGTATTAAAATATTTACATTCAACACTTTAAGAATCAAAATGATTTTAATAAAGACCTCACGTGTATAACACAAGCATAAAATGTATCGAAAATTATCACGTTATGTATAATTTGCCGTATCATCAAGATCGTAAATAATTTATGGGTACACAAATTTAAAAAAAAATATATATATATATATAAATATATAAATAAGAAGATGGATTAGTCGATTTTATTTATTCTATACCAAACTATTGGTGTGTTTGGCAAGGTCTCTGATGACCTTTGTGCCCATATTGATTCTGGGGTTTGTTGGGAGTCGTGATTGAAACCGCCATCTCACATGGATTACTCTGTTTTCTGCCAATTCATGTAGTTTTATCATCATCCCCGAGTATATACAACACTTATAAACTAAACTATGGATCAGAAATTGTAAAGAAGTTTTTGAAGATCTCAAGTCACTAGAAACAACAGATGATCATAATTTTCTTCAACGGAGGTGGTGAAGAATCACCGAAACTACCGTAAGTATTATTCCAGATGAAATTTATATCCAAAAGCCAATATGAAAATTACAGAGGAAATTACCAAAAAAAAAAAAAAAAAGAAAAACAGAGGGAATTCAAAAAAAGCTATAGGAGCCTTTGGACCTCCTGAAAGAAACTCAAAAAGATCTTCTGAAGCCTAGAAAGATCTTCTTTCAGAAGAACAAAAAAATGGCACATTATTTATTGAACTACTAGTGTCTGAGAGAGAGTGTTCGACTAATAAGACTAATACAGAGGATTGAGGGCACATTAGCATGCACAGGAAAAGAACCTTACACAAGCAAATCCAAATCCGGTTACTGTTCAACGACAATTATTACTATAACTGGAGAGAGAGAGAGAGAGAGAGAGAGAGAGAGAGAGAGAGAGAGAGAGAGAGAGAGAGAGAGAGAGAGAGAGAGAGAGAGAGAGAGTACTGTGTTAGCTCCGGCAACGAGTAATGGAGCTGCAGCCGCGAGTATATGGATTAGCTTCGGCGCCAGGCTGGCAGTTATAGTAAGAAGCACCTCTACGAGAGCAAGGGACGGTGTTCCTTTGCAGCGCACCGTAGCTTATATAATTCGTAGTAGCTAATATCCGCCGGTTGATCTCTGTATCCATTTCGAACTCACCGCCACTGTTACCAGCCATGCATTCGCCTATTGAACCTTCGCAGACTGCAGATTGTGCTTTAATAGGAAGCCAATCGAAACCTTGATCGGAACCGGCGGCTTCTATGGAGATCACTAGAGCTCCGATGATGAGTACGGAGGTGAGGAGGCGCTGCAGGCCGTGGAGAGAAGTAAAGAAGAAGGTTGCCATTTTTATGATAGTTTCAGCTTTCATAATGAAACTTTAATAATGAAGCTCTCCTTTATAAAGGATTCAAGAGTGATGATCTCTCTCTCTCTCTCTCTCTCTCTCTCTCTCTCTCTCTCTCTCTCTCTCTCTCTCTCTCTCTCTCTCTCTCTCTCTCTCTGGTGGTTTCAGAAGGATAATAAGAGAGGATTGGCGCTCGGCCAGCTGTTTTTAAATTATTTCTGCTAATGTAAAATTGTTACTCATCTTGCCTTTATTTTTAATAAGTCTTAGTTCGAACCGAGGACATTAGTATGTGATGGGTTTTTGTCACTAAATTATTATTATTATTATTATTATTATTATTATTATTATTTTGCTCCTTATTTATCTAATTGGCACTCAATTTTTAAAATAAAAATATTGCATGATATTTTTTTTAAATACTGAATTATATGAATGAGAGAAAAATTAATTCATATAAATTACTTAGAAAAAATAATTGAATAAATCCAATGCATATAAGTAATAATTTTGTAAATTTTGAAAAAAAAATTAACTATCAAATCTTTTTCATATAAAACATGTAATTGTATAATTTTATTTTATTTTAAAAAGAGATATGAATTAATAGTAACTTAGTTTATCAGAAATATATTTTATAACCATATAAATTTCCTTTATTAAATAAAAAGAAAACCATTCTTGATTTCATAGCTAGGAAAAAGGCATGTGTATATAGTATATATCATAACTCATGAGTATGGATTTTTGTGTTTGATGTTGATGAATGCATTTACTCTTATTTCATGCAATGGATATGAAGTTGCATAAATGAAAATTGTGGCATTCTTCTTCTTTTCCGCTCCACCCTCACACAAAATTTTTGGAAAAATTCTATTATTTAGTGCATGATTGTTTTGTATTATCTTTAATAAAAAATATGAGTTTGGTAAACAAAAAAAAAAAAAAAAAGATTAGAATAAAAAATTTTTAAAAGTTTTCAAGGAATATTAATTACGTAATTTTCAATTTTACCATATTTTAAATTTATTTATTTTTACTTTAATGTTGTATTTCTCTTTTTTATTTATTAAGGATACAAAAGGTATTTTAGTGAAGGAACAGTCTGAGTATCCTTTTATATACCACCATTTAATTTGTTAAGTGAAATATCATAACTCTAAATCCCCTTAAAAATCGTTTTTATAAATTAAGCGAAAAATTTTGAACACCGAATTAAAAAAAAAAAGTTACCTTGTTAAAATTAGTAGGTTGCCTCCACCATTGAGAATATGGAGAAGAAACCTTCAACAACTTAACCTAACCCTAACTATTTTAGTATTATTCAATACTGAATTCAACCCCCCAAATATTAGAGGATAATGAAAAAACTCGCATGGCATGTTGAATGAATAAAATTTTGTTAAAAAAAAAAAGAATGAATAATGGTAATGGATTAAATTAATATATTTTTAGCAGACCAATTCAAATCCCTTATTCATGGCTGTAAAGAAATAAAGTGAATACGTGATCTTTTGATCTTTTCAAAACCTACCCATGAAAATGATGCCAGCCTCTCTATATCTCTATTGGCAGCCAGTAGAAATTGGCATATCCTTTTTTTTTTTTGGTAATTCGGAAGAGATCAACTTAACAAAATCCTCAAATAACTGTACAAGATTAACATACGGTATTAAAATATTTATTGAATGATTCGAACTTAAGACCTCTCACTTGACTTGCCATACCAGGTGGATATGTAAGCGAGAGAGTTGCACCAACAAATCATACAACTCGTCTGTCCCTTTAATTGTCTCTCTAAATTCTAAATGATGGTACAACCTTTGGTCATAAATATAAAAGGTTTTAAATAATCTTGTAAACAAAATAATTTTTTAATTAAAATATTCTTCCTACCCTTTATAAATAGAAAAAAAATTATAGTGGGAAAAAATAAATAAATAAAAAGATAGATAAAAATAAAAAAAAATTTTGATAAATATTTATTAAAAATTATAAAATTCTTTATATTTTTAATCATTCTCAGTAAGTATAAAACTTGTTATATTTGGGATGGGAGGTAAATGCAAAATTCAATTAGTCACTTATAATCCCATTATCCTTTTCGTCAATCCATAAGAAAATGAGCATTGAGATTCAGTGTTGATGGACTTGCCGCCCATTTGCCTTCTTTGCCCATAGAGAGTTGTTGAATCATAGTAAATTTTACAGTCAAAACGTAATCAAATGACTACCATATGTTTTTTAGTGTATTGAAACACTCAACTCACAGTAACTAAGATGGATTGAATCTCATAACTTAATTAGAAATCTCGGGTTCAAATATTAAAAATAGCATTATATTTTGCAGTAAAAATGAATTGGAGTATTGTATCATTATATGATTTAAAGGTCTTTACATGTGTGTTCACTCAAAATATCTCGTTAAGGAGATGTTTGCATTCCATTTGAAATGACACGCAGACTCGAACAAATGCTTATCCCATAACTCCATGGACGTAATACTTACACATAAATAAATATAAAGAATCAAACTCATGATTTTGTATTAGCATTAACAATATTAACAATCTCTATGATATATAAGATGAGCTCGAAAGCTTGGAAGTATCCAAAAAAAAAAAAAAAATGGTAAAAGAAAATTTACAACAATTATAACTTGAGAAATATAGTGAAGCAAAACAAATTTTGGATATGAAGTTGGCTTGGCAAGGGGAATTTGTCCAATACATTCATCATATGCTACCTTTCAAGCTTGCTCAACAATGCTTCTATTGGTGGCAGCTCCTTCACAATTTGTTGCCAATCAGGCATTCCCTGCATCATCAGAAAAAGCAAAGGTCGTTGGTTATCTTCCATTTAAATTTCACATAAAAACTTCCGCAGAAAAAAACAATTATCTGCCAGAAAAAACTGAACTGACACATTATACAAGTAAGGAAAACCACGACAAAGGAAACACAAACACATTTATTAATTAGAACTAACCCTCCCCGATCTGCGAACACGACCATCCAGTCGAAGTATGATATATACATCTTCGCCAGGGGTAACACCTTCTGATTTTTGTTGATCCTTAATCCACCTGAAACAAGTGGTAAAATAAGGTTGCAGGAACTCATGGGGAAAATTATGCATGTATAACGAAAGACTAACCTTTCCCACTCTCCAGGCGATACCACCTCAGCTTTGAAACGTATCTCTGACTTCAGCTTTGATTGGGCGACTATAGATTGAGTCCGTTTATCAAAATCTTCCTACAGTGATCCAAACTACAGCATGAAGGATTAGGAAGCTCAACGGTATGCTAAAATTTTCTTTTTCCCATTAGCAACTTGTCGCTTTGTGATTTTAGGATAGTTTCACTAATGTATCATGTTGAATGGGGTACAGCATGCAAATATACAACGTAAGAACAGCATCAAGCAAAATGCAAGCAGGCTCTGACTTGAGCCTGCAAATAAACTGTCCGGATAATATAATTCAAGGATGTAAGGAGAAGAGTATTGCAACCTTACCCCTATGGATGGAAGAGAAGTGGCTGCTTTTGATGAACTGCCAAAGCCTTTCTTCTCTACTTGTTGATCTGTACCTTGACCCCAAATGACAGGAACCAGAAGAACGCCTCTCCTAAGGAGTTCAGTACGAAACCTTTCAGCCTTTCGCATGGCCAAGTTGACAGTTTCCTTGCTTCCCGCTAAAATGACCTATAAACCATCAATTTGAAATACTTTCATAGTATATCATGTGCATTTACAGACAGGTTCCCAAACAGATATAGAATTGAAAGAAATGCTCTAGTGAACTGCTTACAGGCCTCACAGTGTCTCGTAACTGCACGAGTTCAACAACCCTGTTAGTTGAAAGGCGCAAAGGAAGCCTTGAAAGGGTTTCATCTCGAGATATTTGTGCAAGTTGTTCCTCCTCTTTTCTGTTGTCCCAAACGAATAAAGCAACAAGAACGATGATGCCTGTAAATTGCTGATACAAAAGGTTAATTTTTTAAAGAAGATTAGCTATATATTTTTAACATATTACAACATCAAATGCAAAGATGAGCAGAAAAAGTACCCAAAAGACACGGGTAATTTGAATACTAGGACCAAAAGATGCATTTCTCACCACCAATATTGATTGCCGCATTTATTCCAGTCTCCCCTAGATCAGGAGCGCCATCCCCACCTTGTATTGCACGGATTAGCCTGGGTATTGTGAAAAACGTTGATATTCCTGCAGCCGCAGTGAATGCCACATAAAAGAATCTGCGAACGCCTCTAAATGGTGCTTGGACCTCACTTATAAGTTTAAGGTCTCTTCTAAAACTGTAGCCTATGTCTTCTCCACCTAGCCTAGCCTGCCATATGAAATCGCACCATGATGCTTTTAGCCATATTTGAGACCTACTCAACAAAGTAGAGAACCTGGTTGATGGTCGAATGCAAACTACAAATGAACTGTCTACGAGT
Organism: Catharanthus roseus; assembly: GCA_028651295.1. Classification (NCBI taxonomy): domain Eukaryota; kingdom Viridiplantae; phylum Streptophyta; class Magnoliopsida; order Gentianales; family Apocynaceae; genus Catharanthus; species Catharanthus roseus. The sequence goes on from JAPQWS010000087.1 coordinate 2,945,015, forward strand.
AAAATTTTCCAGGTTTGCAGACCCAGAAAATACCAATAACATATGGCTAAGAGTAAGAAAAAGACCTCTTCTTGCAATTCTTTGAATTCAGGCAATGCTCTGAAAGATGCCAAGTCAGGATCATTGAGGATTGTGCCAAATTTGAGGTTGTATTCTTTCAATGCTGTTCGTAAACAGTCAGCAGCTTTCTTTCCTTCCCCTCTTCCTCAAACAAGTGAACAATGATATAAGTTTTTCCCAAAAAAGAATGGTTGATATTTCACGGCAAAAATTTGAAGTTACATGAGACTATCAGGCAGGTATCAACTTCAATACTGTCCTAAAACAGTGGTTTACCATCTCAAATTTTACTGAGACACTATTAGGCATATAACATCTTCATTCTTCAATGGTGTCCTAAATGGTGGCTATGAAAGATCTAACGACTATCTCAAGTTTACGGAGTGAGAGTAAGAATCAGAAAAAAATTCTGGCTTTTTCCTACCTATAGGCATGACAGCATGCTTTGTTATAAAGCGCAGCCTGAGACTCGATAGGATTGGGGTCAAGAGTAAGTGCAGTGTCAAACTGAGCTAAAGCATCCTTAACCTGAAAATGTGGAAAATATTAGTACTAGTCCTAAGACATTTGAAGAAATGAAGAACTGCTATTCAATTCAAAGAACCGAACTTTTCAAGTAAAGAGAGACATTAGAAATGGGTTTTTTGGAACTAAAGATCAAGCATGATAAATTGAGCAAGCTTGTGAGAGTATAATGTATGGAAGCTGATTTAAGATCAATAAAATGAAACACAAACATTTTTCACAAGCTAGGAAAAGCTCATATAATGAATCAATCGATTCGATTCTCGAACATCTCAATCAATTTCAATTTGTATAGCCTAAGAATTGAATCAAGAATCAGTCCTTTTTCTTACCAGGCTAGGAAATGCACTTATAGATAGAGGTATAACGGTACATAAATTCCACGAATCAAACAATCCACCCAACAAAAATCCCTTTTACCCATTATTACAAAAAGAGAAAAAAAAACACAGAATCCTAACTCCTAAGCAGCAATAAGAATCCAATAATAAAAACCCAGAACAAAAAAAGGGAAGACTTACGGAGTAAGGTGAATAAAAGACATTACCCGTCCTTTTGAGAAAAGGGAGAGTCCCAAATTGATGCAAGATTCAGCCGTGGGTTGAGTCACTTCGGGAGATGAAGGGGTAGGAGGAGAAGAAGAACAAGAGATAATCAAAGAATAAGGTCTCCCCTTGCCCGGAAAACTCCACGACCAAAAGGGATTTGCTCTGTAATGGATTGGAAGGCATAATTTGGTTGGATTTCTAGGTTTTGCAGCTGCAATTAACGAAGATGATGATGAACAGAGGTAGAAATGGTGGTGGTGGTGGAGGGCAAGAGTTGCCCCAGCCATTTCGGTTTTATTCAGCTAAGAAAAATAACGGTTTAGGCTTTTTCGGAACTTATCACTGCCAACTGCCACGAGCAGGGCCTCATTAATGGTCTTCCATAACTTTTTAGGCCAAAATCTGAAGAAGTCTTGGGCTCGTAATGGATTTGCTCCATTTTAGGCCCAAGAGAAGAGAAGGGAGGCTTTAAAGCGTACCGGATCATGGGCTCATCTGGGGACTGATTCACCTCTAAGGCCCATGAGAAAAGGAAAGAAAGAAAATAGGGAAAAATGGAGGCCCACAATCAGCGGGAACGTAAATTGTGGCACAACTCTTATATAAATGGGCCATAGGTTCCATCTTTTGTGTTAAGAGGTAACACCTCCTTCTAAAAATAATTTTTTTTCTTAACCCGGTATAAGACCGCTAACGTGGCATTAAACAGCTCCTTAATAACTCGAATTTAGGACCTCTCACTTGGCATACCATGTGGAGAATTCCAAGTGAAAGGAGTTAAGCGATTGGATCATACACTCTTATCCTAAAAATACTTTTTCATTTTAAAACATATGTCACCTATAAATTAATTAAGTATTAAATAATACTTTTTATATATACTTTTATATTTTTTTAGAACTAAACAATTATTTAAGTCATTTTATTAGAACTATTTATGACAATCTAATGATAATTTAGACTCATTTCTTGTTCTAAAGTAATACAAAATATAAAACGGAAGTAGTATACTTTATATGTTTATACTTATAAGCTAGATCCATAAAACAATCTTTCAAACATAAATAATATAACTAAATATGGTTAAAATTTAAAAGAAGTCAAATATCTACCCATAAATTGAGTTTATAACAGAATTTTCAAATTCAATATTATTTTGCAATATTTCCTTCTTTTGCATTCATTACCAAGTAAAGCTTGGTCTTCTGAGACAGTTGATGTCTTGCGTACATGCATGAACTTGTTTATATTAGAAAGGGAGTTAATAAATACAACTCAGGAATATATAAAGATAATTCGAAAAAATTTCATTTTAAACATTTCACTTTCTCTCTCTATAAATTTTCTCTCTAACTTCTCTTTAAAAAAACACCAACTTTCAACATTAAACCTAACATTGAAGAACATATGGATCCCTTTGAAGATTTTGAGCAAGAAAATATTGATTTTGAGGTAAGAAAATGAATTGATTTTGAGGTAAGAAAATGAATTAATTTTTTTTTTTTTTAGTTTTTCGAGCATTTTCGCCCAAATGGGCCAAAAAACAAGCAAACTTTTGCCCAGATAGGCGAAAATATAGTAACATTTTTGCTCATTTTGGCGAAAGTGGGCTTGTTTTTCGACTATCTGGACGAAAGTGCTCGAAATTTAAAAAAAAAATTTTTGAGTTGAGGAATTTCTGTTTTTGTATTGGTAATTTTTTTGGTACATTAACAGGATAATGAAGATGCAAATACGTTTGAAGAATTTTTAGAACCTGAAGAATATATTGATCATGGACATTTATTTACAACATACCGAAATTTTAATTCAAATGATGAGTTGGTGGACTGGGCAAAACAAACTGCGATGAAAGCCAACACATATTTGATCGTCAATCGGTATCAGAAATCAATAACATCTGACTGTCGACCTTATGTTACATTGGCTTGCAAGTGCGGAGGTTCAGTTAGAAAAAAGACGAAACAAATAGTGACAATGTAGAAGAAGAAGTTCCAATCAAAAGGCTGGGACCTTACGGGACAAAAAAATGTCAATGTCCATTTAAATTAAAGGAAGAGCAAATGGCTACAAGTGAGAATTGGTATTTATTCGTACACAACGGGAGGCACAACCACAAACTAGCTGTTTACAATCACGGTCATGCTCAGGCTGCAAAACTTACGGAGGAGCAGTTGCAATAGATTCAGCAGTTCAGAAGAGTTATGTGTCGCCTCGAAACATCCTACGATTTTTTCTTGAACAAGACGTTGGTTGTGCACTTAGGTAAGTTAGAAGGGAATTATATTTAATATTTTATTAATATATTCTAGAATTTTTTTATTTCTGTTAATGTCACAAATTTTATAATATATGCAGTGCACAAAAAATATATAATGTTGTTGCGAAGATTAAGCAGGGTCGAAACACGATAGAGGAAGTATTCTGCCTTAATGCAAAACGGGGTTACACGGTCTTTCATGGAAACCGTGAGGAGAGCAACGTACTTAGTGATATTGTCGTTGCACACCCAACATCAATTACAATAATTAGAATGTGGCCATATGTACTGATAATGGATACTACGTATAAAACGAATAAATAAGTTCTCTAGTGGATCATTGTGTTACTAAATCTCTTTATTATATGTTATTTGTATATTTCTTATTTATCACTTTTTTGATTTTTATATAGTTAAAAATATTGACCTTGATATCTTACTATTTTAAAACAGTTTCCGTATTATTAAATAAATTTTCCGCTTTATGAATATTATATAAGTACAATATGCCACTATTGGAAGTTGTAGGGATGGCTCTGATCGGAAAGAACTTCAAAGTTGCAATTGCGTTTATATCCAATGAACAAGCTACTACTTACAGATGAGTACTTCAACAAATCAAGCACATATATGTTTCGTCTGCTATGTTATCCGGCAACAGTGCAATTCTTAATGATAGTGAGCCAATCATTATTATTACGGATCGGGAAAGTGGACTCATGCCTGTGATTGATGATGTGTTCAGAAACTCATATCATATATTATGCAGAAGGCACATCAATCAGAATATGTTAGCAAAGTTAACAGAGATGATTAAAGACGAAGAGGTTGTACAACAGTTCGTGAATGGCTCGTGGCACAAATTAATAAATGAAATTGAGGAGGCCGAATACCGTAGAAAATTAGAAGTTTTGAAGTCGAGGTGGCAAAGCAGGCCAGACTTTTTACATTACTTGTTTAACACATGATTGAATCCACTGGCACATAAACTTTGCAGTGTTTGGACATCTGAAGTGTTGCATTTTGGTGTTGAGACAACGAACCGTGCTGAGAGCGAACATTCGTAACTGAAGTTGTGGCTGTCAACATGTCATGGAGATTTGGACGCCATTTTTTTCTTAATATTGACTCTGTCATCGAGAGTCAAATAGCTGAGATTAAAAGCTCATTAGAGATTTCCAAACTGAAAGAAAAAATAATGCAAAGAGTAATCTCATATTGAAGAATTTAAGTAATCAAATCAGCCATATGACTATGAAGAAGATATGGCTTGAGATAAAAAGAGCTAGCGAGATAAGTGATGATCTGCAGAGTAAGTGCGGACATTACTTAAAGAAATCTCAAGGGTTACCTTGTGCATGCGAGCTATATCATCGGTACCAGTATTTACTTCAACTGGTATCGGAAGATGTTTATATTTTTTGGAGAAAACTAGAAATCGGTGTTGACATTCCACGAGAGAGATTTAGATTCCGAAATTCGTGATCTCACCTGCTTGTTGGAGGAAATAAGTAGGGTCCAATATCTAAAGTTAGGGAAGTGCGTCGTCTCGTGAAAGGTGTCATTAGTCCTGTTTTGCCTGATGATCCATGTGCTCCATTGACTACCTCTCCTGAGACTGCTGTTACCAAGGGTCGACGGAAGACTAATACAACAAAAAGGGATAAGTCATATTGGGAACATGTGTCCATCGTATATAGGAAGATAGGAAAGTCAAGCGGTTTAGGGTTTTGGTCGGGTAGCGGTTCGGCTTCAGGGTCCAGTACTAGTCCACGTGGTAGAGGTAGACCTCCCTGTTCCAGAAGGGGTAGGGGTAGAGGACATAGTAGTAGTGGACACAGCAGTTTATTTTCTGTTGTAAATCCGGATGCCACTTCAACGCCATTCCCATTCATCGATGCATTTCCAAGGTTCGTGCACGAATTCATTCAAAATTAGAAGAATGTGATTGGTGATGGAAATTGTGGGTTTAGAGTTGTAGCCAATTTTCTATTCGGGGATGAGAACCAGTGGCTTGAAATTCGTAGAAGAATGGCATACAATTTGCACCATCATATGAATATGTATGTGTCAGTTTTTGGATCAGTGGAATGTGTTTATGAACTGATAAGGAAGACCATCTGGGAAGAGAGTCCGGCCCCTTATGAGCACTGGTTGGATACACCAGATCATCTTTATGTCATAGCCAACACTTTCAATTTCTGCGTGGTTTTAATTGCACGTTTAGGGTCGACCACTGTCCTTCCCATATACTTTAACATGAATTGCACAGCTGGAATGCGATGTATTGAATATAGGACCAACAACATTTCATACAAGTATACGATCAGTTCTTGATTATAATATTATTAATAATATTTGTTAATTATTATTTGTTTATTTGTTTATTATTATTTAGGGTTTATTATTATTATTATTGTTATTATTATTATTTAGGGTTTATTATTATCATTATTTGTTTAATGTAATGCCCCACTCGATAAGCACCTCGGGCGATCTTGAGAGTGCAATTGACGTTAACGTAGTAGTCGGGGTCAAACGTAGTAAAACCTAAGAATTTATAGTACATACTTTTTAGCAGTTTAAAATACTCGATAATCTCGTATAAAGTTTAAAGTGATATTTTTTTTGTGGAAGGATTTTTTATCTTTTATTAATAATATTATTATTATTTTTATTAGTATTTTTTTAATACATTATTAGATTAATATGGTAGTAAAAAAAAAAAAAACAGAAAAGCTGCCACTTGTCCAGAGTTCAGCGCCAAGTGTCTTGTTGCATGCATGTGGGCAGTGTGTATATATATATATATATATATGTGTGTTTAAGGAGGAGAATCCGGTGCCCAACATCTAGGTGGGCCGCTCTTTTCTTTTCTTTTATTTATTTATTTCTTTTCCTCCTTTCTGTCTTTTGATTTTTGCTGTTGCCTCCGTGTTGTTTTTTTTTCTTTGCTCCGGTATTGCTTTCCATATTTCTGCTTTCTTTCTTTTCCCCTTGTTTTGTTTTTCCCTCTTTTTCTTTTATTCAAATATTTTAGTAATGGTACAATTTTTTTTAAGATTTATTTAATTTTGTGTTGATTTCTCTTATTTAATTTTATATTAATTTATTTATTTAACTTTCCTTGGTATAATTCTCTTGTCTAAAATGATTTTTGTATACCTAATTTTTGGTAAATGATCTTTTAATGTATTTTCTTATATATATTTAGTACACGTAATTATTTATATTCTCAAATATATATATTTAGTATATATTTTTGCATGTCTAGTTTTAGTATTTATATGTCTTAAATATATGTTTACATGTATAGTTTTGATGTATATAATCTTAGTATATATATATTTTCATGCATATTCTTAATATGCATATCTATAGGTATATATTGCAAAGGTTGATATATATGTATATATATTTTTTGTTTTGTTTTATCCACGTACAGTTTGTATATATATATATATATATATTTGAGGTGTTCATGATTGTGTGTGGTGTTAGTATATATATATATATATATGTTGCATGCATGGTCTTGTATATGTTTTAATATATATAGTTGTTGTAAATGACTTCTAGTATGTACATGTTTGTGATATGTATAATGTTGCGAATAATTTTAGTATATATATTTTTAATATATATATGAGATTTTCTTTTTATATAACTAATTTTAGTAAATAAAGTCTTGTATATCTATATATTTTAGTACATAACTTTGTATATATTTTTATATATATAACATTTGTAACTAATATTGGCATTCATAAATTTGATACGTATTTTTTAAAATGACCCTTGAAAATAATTTTAACATTTATGATTTTATATATATAATTTTGGTATACTTAACTTTCGTGACTAATCTTGATAAATATATATACCTAATTTCTGTATATGGCGTTAGCATATCTATTTTTTTAGCATCACTGGTGGGTTTGTATTATTTTAGTGTGAATGCGTTAAGAAGCGTAGGCTCTTTAGATTAGTATATGTGTAGTTATATCCTAGGTTCATAAGGAGTTATTGTCTTTTATTTTTGGAGGCGAATAGAAAGGTTTGGATTTATACTTAAGTGTTTATTGGTATCATGTTTGTAGGATTATAGCACCAGAACAGCATCCAGGTGAGTCCACAAAACTCTATTTTCTAATATTTGCAAATATTATGTGCCTTGTAAGGCGTGTTTCCTGAATCTGTTATAAAATATTTACAACGTTCCGCATATTACAATTTAGTATGTTTTTCGGAGATATTCTCCATAATGTGTTACCTGTTTTCTTAGCCAATTTATAGGAGCCATGCTCCATATAGGTGTGACATTTTCAAAACGGTTTATAATTGCTGTGAAACAGGTTTCGGCCGTACACAGATTTTTCTGGGAAGATTTATATGTTGAAAAATGTTCTAGTTTTGAAAAGCTACACTATTTTGACATGCATGACTATAAATCTGGCATACATGTGTGTAGTTGCATAAGCATGTGGTAAACTGGCGGATGGGGATTTTTGCTGAAAATATTCATGACTTAATTCTGACCTGTCGGCCGGACAAATGGCCTTTCTATTGTAAACACATATGAAAACCCCATCCGACCAAGGTTACAGTTCTGGTTATGATCTTGTGTTCGGAAGCGTCAGAGGATTGCACTGTACGTGGTTAGTCTCCCTTACAAGGGCCTCTTCCGATGGCGTGGACGATTCAGACTCAGGAGAGTGGATCCACTTGAAGAGGGACGTAGTACCGTAGAGGCGTGGCCCAATCAGTCTACGTGGACACTGCCTCATGCTCTGCAGTGGGACGGCCACCTTGTGGAGAGCCAGGAGGGGCTTGAAACTAAGATTGGTTCGAGGGCAGACCTGGTAGGTGCCCTAGGAATCTGTAGCCTGTTTTGACCAGTTTTGGGAGAGCAGTTGTTTGGCAATCGAGCGCTCTTATGGTGTTTGGCTGGTATTGACTACGAGATGCTAGAATTTGATTTCGATGACCTCGTTGTGGGATCCGGACCTTGTCCGTTGAGCTCGACTATGGTATTTTTTGTTTCTTTGCATTCGAGTGCAGAAGCTGCGCTCGAAACCCTCATGGCGGTTCAAGCATCAGTTTTGTTAAAATGAAAAAAGAAAGTGCTTTCTTATTACATTACATGAACTATTTTCGTGAAACTGCATCAGCATTGTTTCAAAGAAATCTCTAAGACGCACACACGTGGACTCACTGAGTATTTGCACTCACGTTTTCTATATCATGTTTTCTCCTCAAACTAACTCAGGACAGACAGAGGCACGATGAGTTGCTGAAATTTTGGGCATGAAGTTTTAGACCAAGCTTCCCTTGAAGTGCATGTTTTATGTTTTGTTTATGTTTTGTGTTTCTTAGACCTAGGCCAGTTGTAAAGTTCTTTTTGTTATGTCGTCATAAGGTTTTGTTGGTGAAGATACTTTTATTTCTGTATTAGAACAGTTGTTAAGAAGTTTTCCTAAGTCTCATGTTTGGAGCACTCTAGAAGTAATCAGTTTACTTAAGTTTTCCGCTGCGTTCTTTGTGTTTATACCTATAAGTGTTAACCTGGGGTGGTGCTTTTGTTTTGGGCTTATAATTTAGTGCCGAGAGGCACGCAGATACCCTACTCAGCCGCAGTTGACCTAGTGGCAGGGTTGGGGGTATCACAGGTGGTATCAGAGCCCTAGGTTTGATACTAGGTTGTTGAACTTTGATGTCAACTATACGAGTTATTGGTTAGTAATGACCCTAAGATTTTATTTTGTAAGTACTACATGGCACACCGCCCACGTAGATGGATTTATCAGGAGGGCACACTTGTGAGTGGATCCAGTGGGACGTCACCGTCATTATCATACTCCATTAGGGAGATTGTTCTAGAGAGAGATCCAATCCCCGTAATTGACCTCTAAGACAGTGAGAACATAGAGGGCCCATCGGTGCAGGGAGTAGAGCCTAGGGTGTCGATAGAGGAAGACCCCAATAAGGCTGAGTTTGATGCAGGAATGTTACCTAAGGCGGAGCGAGTGGCACCGATGGATACTGAGGGTATAGACACCCTCGTAGTGGGTGGATCCCCGTACCGTTATCACCTATTTGTGGTTATTGTTTATGAAGTGGGTAACAGGTGGAGGCTGCTGGACAGCAGATTTCAAAATTGAGAGAGGAGATTTCTAGGGTGGATGCCCTATTCTGTACGACCCGCCAGGCACATCGATAAGCGGCAGCGATGACCGCTATGCTGGAGACGGAGCTAGTCCAGGTGCAGGAGGTGCATGCGGCTAGAGAGGGGGAGATTCAGGAACTGATTGACGAGCGGGACTGGCTTAAGCGGCTTATCGCCCAGTGCCTTAATACTATGAGGGATTCAGTGGATAGAGCCCGCGCTGAGCTAGAGTCCCGGCCAGGAGGTTCTGCTAGCCGACTCCCCTAGGCGGAGTAGACCTAGATTAGAGTGCAAGGGATTTTTGTGTATATAGTTATTTGGATGGGTATAAGTGGTGTTTGATTGAGGCTTAACATAGTAAGCCTTAGGATAGTGGATAGGAGGTCCCCGGGTTTTTTGGATATGTATAATAACCCGGTCACATATTTTTGGAGTGATAGGACCAGAGTAATTTGTCTGTAGTACCACTTGTACTAAAGATCCTGACTTTAAGATCTAATATATATACATATATATATGTTTATGCTTATAAGAACGTGTTGATGTTGGTTCCTGTGCTGAGTTTATACTTACATGTTATGGAGTAGTTGCAAACTTATAAGTTTATTAGTGATGAAACCTTCTGGTTGTTTAGAAACATGTCAGATTCACGACCTTCCAATCATGCGGACGAAGCTGTGTCCGAAAATTCTCAAAACAGATAGCCTGAACCCATTAGGGAACCCTTCGTCCAGAGCAAGCTACACATACGATAATGGAAAATTTCATGATTAGAATGATGGAGTTGTTAGAAACTTCAATGACCATAAGGAGGATTGAGCGAGTACGGGCCACTGGGGTAGATGAAGCACTAGAACGATTTTTTAAGTTTCGACCACCGGAGTTCTATGGAGAAGCTGAGCAAGAAACCAAAGCTGAACTATTCCTCGAGCAGCTGAATGATATTTATGATACCCATAGGTGTGAGGATGCCCTGAGGGTAATGTTCGCAGCTTTTAGACTTTGTGGAATGGCAAAAGATTGGTGCTCTTAGAGCTTTCGAAGCTCGGGCACTCAAGAACCAACCATGGACTTGGAACGATTTTCAAGAAGAATTCGAAAAAGAATACCTACCTCGATGGGTTCTTGAGAAACAAGAGGATGAGTTCCAGTAATCGAGACAGGGTAACCTGACAGTCACCCAGTATACCGCAAAGTTCAATAGGTTGGCTAAATACTGCTTAAGATTGATAGATATTGATGAGAATAAGACGCGACATTTTGTAAAATGATTAAGGGTGGAACTACAACGAGTATTGGCACCCTTACCACCAATGGGATTCGCAGCAGCAGTTGAAGCCACCACAAGGATAGAGATGGCGGATCAAGCAATTACACAGAGGAAGACAGCTATTGGCTTAGCTGCAACCCCCTGTAAATGTCCTGGACAAGGACCATGGAAATCCAGAGATTCTAAGAGACTCCGTGGTGAGCAAAGGATTGGAAATGAAGGCCGGCGAATCCTAATCCCTAGAGGATTCCATAGAGTATGTACATACTGCGGACAAAGTAGACATGTGGCAGAAGTGTGTTACCAGAAGTCAAGATTATGTTACCGGTGTGGGAAACCAGGACATGTTAGGGATCAGTGCCCGGAGATGGAATAAGTACCACCGGAGATGTCCAGAAGAACTGGCCGACCCCCAGATATGAGAGGAACCACAAAAGAAAGGAGTGATAAGCCACAAGTGAAAACAAAAGTTAATACGTTAGATGGACTGCCCGTAAATACTGAAGTGGAAGTAGTCGAAGGTATGATTCAAATCTTTTCTCAACTAGCAAGAGTACTCATTGGTTCTGGAGCTATGCCTTCTTTGTGAGCTTTCATTTCATAAAACATATTCCTATACCCTCTGTTGACATGCATTATCAGTTAATAGTTGGCAGTCTTTTGGGCGTGAGTAAGATAACTGAGGTAAAGTACCAGGTTGCGACATTTGTGTTGAGAATGTGATTTTATCTAGAGATTTTATTTACCTTACCATTTGGGAGTTATGATGTGATACTTAGGGATGGATCATTTGATAACTTCAAGGAATAGGATACTATTCCAAAGTAGATTTAGGACAAGGATATTATCAGGTATGAACAAAATAAAACATCTTTCAACACATGATATGGGGATTATGAGTTTGTTTTATGCCATTTGGATTGACAAATGCACCCGCGACATTCATAGAATTGATACATAAGATTTTCTGCCCTCACTTGGATGAGCTTGTGGTGCTTTCCATTGATGATATCCTTTTATATTAATCTAACCTCGAAGCACATGAACGACATCTTTGAAGAGTGTTGTAAACCCTGTAGGAGCATAAGTTGTACATCAAGTTTAGTGAATGTAAGTTTTGAATGGCGACAGGTGACTTCCTTAGGGCATGTGATAACTCAGGAAGAGTATCAGTCGAACCAGTAAAGGTAGAGTAGTGACCGATTGGACGCAACCCAAGATACCAGTAGAGGTATATAACTTCTTAGGGATGGAAGGGTATTATTGGAGATTCATAATAGATTTTTCTTTCCTTATCGTTAGACCTTTATCATAACTTATGAGGAAAGCCATCGAGTTTACACGGGTGGAGAAGTACGAGAAAAGATTCTAGGAAGTAAAGCATCGACTAACTACGACACAAGTTAGCGCAAATTTAGGAAGATGAGATTGTACGGCTTCATAAAGTGCCATCAATAAGGAGTGTATCTGACGGAGACCCAAGGTTTACCTCAAAGTTTTGGCTCAATTTCCAGGTAGCTATGGAGCCAACCTAAATTATAGTACCACAGAACAACCCCAAACCAATGGACAGTCCAAGAGAACAATTCAAACCCGAGAGGATATGTTGAGAGCTTGCGCCTTAGATTTTGGGAACAAGTGGGTTGACAATCTTGCTTGTGCTGAGTTTGCTTATAATAATAGCTACCATTCTTCGATAGAAATGACACCATTTGAAGCATTGTATGGTAAGAAAAGCAGAACACCCCTGTATTAGGATGAGATTAGAGTTCGATCTCATTGGAAATAAAGGAACCTGGTGCCAGAGTTGGAGGAAATGCAGAAACAAGTTAGGATAATACAAGATCGGCTTTAGGCAGCCAAAAGTAGACAGAAGAGCTATACCGATAATCGAAGAAGGAACATGGAGTTTGGTGTGGGAGATCGAATTTTCTTGAAACTTACGCCACATCGCGAAAAGCCTAAATGTTCAAGGGGAGGAAAGTTAAGCCCCCGATATATCGGACCGTTTGAAATTATAAACAGGGCTAGTAAAGTGGCTTATCGGTTAGCCTTACTGAATGAGCTGATGGGCATGCATGACGTGTTTCATGTATCACAACTGAAGAAATATCATCATGCACCAGATCATGTGCTCAATGATAACCAACTGGAGTTACGTGCCAATTTGTCGTACGAAGAAAAACCAGCAGAGATTATAGAACGAAGCGTAAAAGAGTTACGTGAGAGACAGATTCCAATATGTAAAGTTGTATGGAGGCAACCTGGGAGATTGAGAATATCTGAAGAAGAAGTATCCAGAACTTGTAAGTGTATGACTACTAAATTTCGAAGATGAAATTTTTCTTAGGAGGGAAGAATGTAACGCCCCACTCGGTAAGCACTTCAGGCGATCTTGAGAGGGCAATTGACGTTAACGTAGTAGTTGGGGTCTAACATAGTAAAATCTAAGAATTTATAGTACGTAATTTTTAGGGGTTTAAAATATTCGATAATCTTGTATAAGGTTTAAAATGGTATTTTTTTTTTTTTTGGAAGGATTTTTTATCTTTTATTAATAATATTATTCTTATTTTTATTAGTATTTTTTTAATACATTATTAGATTAATATGGATGTAAATAAAAAGAAAAAGTTGCCACTTGTCCAGAGTTCAGCCCCAATTGTCTTGTTGCATGCATGTGGTCAATGTGTATATATATGTGTTTGAGGAGGAGAATTAGCTTCTGCCTTTCTCCTCCTCCTTTTTCCTTCTTCCCGGCGCCCAGCATCCAGGTGAGCCGCTCTTTTCTTTTCTTTTTATTTATTTATTTATTTGTTTTATTTATTTCTTTTCCTCCTTTCTGTCTTTTGATTTTTGCTGCTGCCTCAGTGTTGTTTTTTTTTTCTTTTCTCCCGTATTGCTTTCCATATTTCTGCTTTGTTTCTTTTCCCCTTGTTTTGTTTTTTCCTCTTTTTCTTTTATTCAAATATTTTAGTAATGGTACAATTTTGTTAAGATTTATTTAATTTTTTTGTTGATTTCTCTTATTTAATTTTACGTAAATTTATTTATTTAATTTTTCTTGATAAAATTCTCTTATCTAGAATGATTTGTGTATACCTAATTTTTGGTAAATGATTTTTTAATGTATTTTATTTTATATGTATATTTTTAGTACACGTGATTATTTATATTCTTAAATATATATTTAGTGTATATTTTTACATGTCTAGTTTTAGTATTTATATGTCTTAAATATATGTTTACATGTACAGTTTTAATGTATACAGTCTTAGTATATAAATATTTTCATGCATATTCTTAGTATGCATATCTATAGGTATATATTGCAAATGTTGATATATATATATATGTATACATATATTTTTTGTTTTTTTTATCCACGTACAGTTTGTATATATATATATATTTGAGGTATTCATGGTTGTGTATGGTGTTAGTATATATATATATATGTTGCATGCATGGGGATTTTAAAAATAATTATAGGATATGAAGTCTTGTATATGTTTTAATATATATATATATAGCTGTTGCGAATAATTTTAGTATATATATTTTTAATATATATGGGATTTTCTTTTTATATAACTAATTTTAGTAAATAAAGTCTTGTATATCTATATATCTTAGTACATAACTTTGTATATATTTATATATATATAACATTTGTAACTAATATTGGCATTCATAAATTTGATTCGTATTTTTTAAAATGACCCTTGAAAATGATTTTAACATTTATGATTTTATATATATATAATTTTGGTATACTTAACTTTCGTGACTAATCTTGATATATATATACCTAATTTCTGTATATGGCGTTGGCATATATATTTTTTTAGCATCACTGGTGGGTGTGTATTATTTTAGTGTGAATGGGTTAAGAAGCGTAGGCTCTTTAGATTAGTATATGTGTAGTTATATCCTAGGTTCATAAGGAGTTATTGTCTTTTATTTTTGGAGGCGAATAGAAAGGTTTGGATTTATACTTAAGTGTTTATTGGTATCATGTTTGTAGGATTATAGCACCAGAGCCGTATCCAGGTGAGTCCACAAAATCCTGTTTTCTAATATTTGCAAATCTTATGGGCCTTGTACGGCGTGTTTCCTGAATGTGTTATAAAATATTTACTACGTTCCACATATTACAATTTAGTATGTTTTTCGGAGATGTTCTCCACAATATGTTACCTATTTTCTTAGCCAATGCATAGGAGCCGTGCTCCATATAGATGTGACATTTTCAAAACAATTTATAATTACTGTGAAACGGGTTTCGGTCGTACACATGTTTTTCCTGGAAGATTTATATGTTGAAAAATGTTCTAGTTTTGAAAAGCTACACTGTTTTGATATGCATGACTATAAATCTGGCATACATGTGTGTAGTTGCATAAGCATGTGGTGAACTGGCGGATGGAAATTTTTGCTGAAAATATTCATGACTTGATTCTAACCTGTCGGCTGGACAAATGGCCTTTCTATTATAAACACATATGAAAACCCCATCCGACCAGGGTTACAGTTCTGGTTATGATCTTGTATTTGAAAGCGTCAGAGGGTTGCACTGTATGTGGCTAGTCCCCTGTACGAGGGTCTCTTTCGATGGCATGGACGATTCAGACTCGGAAGAGTAGATCCACTTGAAGAGGGGCGTAGTACCATGGAGGCGTGGCCCAATCAGTCTACATGGACACTGCATCATGCTCTGCGGTGGGACGGTCGCCTTGTGGAGAGCCAGGAGGGCTTGAAACTAAGGTTGGTCCCAGGACAGACCTTGTAGGTGCCCCAGGAATCTGTAGCCTGTTTTGACCAGTTTTGGGAAAAGCGGATGTTCGGTAATCGAGCGCTCGTATGGTGTTTGGCTGGTATTGACTACGAGATGCCAGAATTTGATTTCGATGATCTCATTGTGGGATCTGAACCTTGTCCGTCGAGCCTGACTGTGGCATTGTTTGTTTCTTTGCATTCGAGTGTAGAAGCTGCGCTGATGTATCTTGATTCGCTCAGACTTCCCAACTGCGCTCGAAACCCTCATGTCGTTTTAAGCATCAGTTTTGTTAAAATGACAAAAGAAAGTTCTTTCTTATTACATTGCATGAACTGTTTTCGTGAAACTGCATCAGCATTGTTTCAAAGAAATCACTAAGACGCACACACACTTGGACTCACTGAGCGTTCGTGCTCACGTTTTCCATATCTTGTTTTCTCTTCAGATTAACTCAAGGCAGACAGAGGCACGATGAGCCGCTAAAGTTTTGGGCATGAAGTTTTGGACCAAGCTTCCCTAGAAGAACGTGTTTTATGTTGTGTTTATGTTTGTGTTTCTTAAACCTGGGCCAGTTGTAAAGTTCTTCTTGTTATGTCATCATAAGGTTGTGTTGGTGAAGATACTTTTATTCCTGTATTAGAACGGTTGTTAAGAAGTTTTCTTAAGTCTCGTGTTTGGAGCACTCTAGAAGTAACCAGTTTACTTAAGTTTTCCACTGCGTACTTTGTGTTTATACCTATAAGTGTTAACCCGGGGTGGTGCTTTTGTTTCAGGCTTATAATTTAGTGCCGAGAGGCACGCAGATACCTACTCAGCCGCAATTGACCTAGTGGCAGGATTGGGGGTATTACATTTATTATTATTATTAATTATTTCTTTTTGTTTTGGCAGCTATAGATGCGAGAAGGATGCCCGCTGCCTCTAATGCAGGTGCAATGGCAATATCATCGAGATGTAAGTGTCAGTTGGTGGACAGATCCTTATTATGAACGGCTCACGGAGTGGGTTAGGAGGTCACGAACAGAATATCCAACACGGGATGCTGCTCATGTTTTATTCCCTAGTTATTTAAAATTTTTTGTCCATTTTTTATTATTATTTATGGATTATATTGACATTATTATATCCGAGGGTTCATTTTTTAAATATCTGATAAGTTTGCATTATTCCCTTTATTAATAAATAAAAAGGTGGATAAAAAAATAAACAACAAAAACTTGGAAATAAATGAATAAAACCAAATATAAAAAAAAGTCCAATTACGTAACATAAAAAAACAACGTCCGAGTAAAAAAGTCATACAACATACTAAGTGCCACGGTAATGCCTCGACAGTAGATTGGCAACCCTATCAAACTTCTCTTCTATCCCGGCATCCTTTCTCCTAGCCTCGCAGGCTATCAAATCTAACAGGGTCCTGTCAGGCATTGGGGGATCAACTGGAACGTGAAAACCATGAGGAATATTCACTGTATTCTGTAGTCGAGGATGACTACGAGTGAGGAACCACTGCATATAATCATCGGTGCAAGTACTGGGAGGAATAACAGGTACACTGGTCCATGTCTCTGTCAATAAATGTGACGGTGCCTCAAGCCACAATGCCTCCACAAATAAGTTCATGAAAACATACATCTTGTTGTTAGCGGGCTTGCGTGCCTCCTGAGATCGGATAGGGTGTGCAGGAATACACTGCCTGTATCCAAACTGTCTAATAACCCTGTCCAGTATGTACAGTTCAACAACATCAAAGTATGCAATGAACCCGTGCCATGTGAATACCCAATAATCCCGAATCTCCTGCAGTCTGTGCGGTGTCTATCTATCCTCCTTTGCTGACATCATATCCAGCCGCAGTAGAATGTCCAACAATTTATACTCACTTTTGTATCCCAACATGAGATACTACTGGATGTAGGGCCTACAGGATTGAGTGCCCGATCTAACCGCAGGTGCCAACATAGGAAAGTACATGTAAATCCATGCCTAAATATTCACATTAGATAATATATAAATATTTATGAAAAATATAACATGCAGCACATATGATAAAACCCTAAACCCTAAACCATTTACATTTAAAAAATATAGACAAAAACATATATAACATATTATAAAATAATTTATTATATTTTATATAGACATAACATGTAATAAGTAATAAAAAAATATAATAAATAATAAAACAATTACAACAAAAGAATAAAAATATAAATACTTCCAGTAGTGACCAACACCCAGTTAACTCCTTTGCATCCACACGTGAGGCCTGACCCAGATTTCTGTACAAATATGCTAGCGTCGCAGCACCCTAAGCAAACTTCCCAGTCGATCTCACATCCTTCACCAAGGGCCAAAGTTTGGAAGGAACTATGTTGCTACTCTTTTCAGTGAACAAAGAGCTATCCAGCAAGTACTGTATGTAACATGCAGCTCTATCACTGCGGGACATAGTACTCCGCCTGCTAGTGGCTACATCAAATAGCTCCTGCCCATTTATACCACTACCGGTGAAGGCTAATCCAAGATCACCAGTGGATCTCGTGATAAATGTAAATCCACGATCTGACCATAAGCAGGAACACCGAGTATCAACTCCACATCGTGTAATGTAACTGTCATCTCACCCCATGGCATGTGGAATTTATTCGTGTCCAGCTACCACCTCTCAACAAAGGCCGATAAAAATGCCGAATTAGGGTACTGGAACATGCATGAACGCAAGTGCATAAGACTTGTCTCGGTCGCCAAGGTCAAAACCTGTGGATCAGTAAGGCTCCACCTTGTAAGTGCCATGTAGCGTGACCGACACTTCAATATACCATGATCCTAAAAAATAAAAAAAACCATCAATAAATATTTTATTCATGTTACATAATAATCATAAAAAAATTACATATAATGTAAGTAATTAAGAAATTAGTAAAAATTAATTACAAAATAAAAAAAAGTCAAAAAATACCTGTCCACGCCATATTCATCCAGCCACATGCCCCCGTATGATGGGATCAGCTTCGGGTCAACAGGACCTCCCTCGGCTGGCCCTGTTTGCTCCCAATCTGAAGCCTTCACTCTCTTCCTCTATGTAGGAGCCGGTACATCTCGAGCCTTATCGGGTCTTTTATTACAAGACCCTATAATCTTACTCATGACCGACATAAAACTGCCGGTCAACCCTTTCCCTTTCCCGTGACATGGTCGCCCATCAGATCTACTAGCATAAGCCACAAGTGCAAAAGGGACGGACTGCTCCTCATCTCCAGCATCCTCACCGTCTTCATCATCATCATCATCGTTACCATCACCATCATCCTCATCATCAACTCTCTCATGGCCCTCTAACCCAATATGCACGGATCGAACCCTGCCAGGCTCTTCGCCTAAACCCCTATCAGCCTCAACACCTAAATTTGCTGAATGCCGCCTCCCAATGAAAGGCTCAAAAGATGAAACTCCACAATCTCCAGAATTATAACCGTGAGTGCTGTATGAAGAGTCGGGCTGGATGGCACTAACCATCTGCTCAAAAAACTCTGCCCTAACTGCCTCGCAGGACCACTAAACTCAGTCAAAGGCTCCTGAGCTGAAGATCTGTATGGAATATGTGGGGGTACATTAAGAGCAGCAAGGTACGGATCATACACTCTGGGTGGTGGCTGTGAATGTGGATATGCAAATCCGTATTCCTCATAGGGTATAGGAGTATGAGAAAGGTGTGATGGATGGGGAGATCAAGATCTAAAAGGTATAGGCGGTGGTTGGGTAGAAGATCTGGGTACACTTGTATCAAGGTAAAAACCAGCAGGAAGAGGGGTTGGGTTAGACGGGAGGTCGGATGTACTATGTCGCCCCCCTCATGCCTTTAGACGAAGCTATGACAGTGCGACCCTGAACTCGACCTGTCCTATCCATGACAGGACCTAAATCATCATCTTATCTATGGTCGCTCGGACGAACCATCTATTGTTTATTCAAATACAAGAATAAAAATTTTTTCATATTAGAACATATATTTTTTTCTGTAATATTATTTTATTATTTATTCTTATTGGAAGAATGTTAGTATTTTATTTCCACTATTTTATTTTATTTTATATTGTTTACTAATATTTCATTTCACTATCATTATTTATTATTATTATTATTATTATTTACGAACTAAACCCTAACCCTAAAATCTAAGGCAAAAAATAACGATCAATTCAGATTAACTTTCAAATTGTTGAGCAATTACGTAACACATTTTCACATTAAACACATAAATATAAAAAAACAGTTTCAAACATGTATAATTTATTCTACATATACAAAATCAAATAACATTTATTATTAGTTTATTATTTATTCACGAGATGGATTTATTATTTCATATCCGTTATTTTTTTCCTTTCTTACTATTAATAATTATGAAAAAAATAAAATAAATAAAGGAAAATTAAAAAAAAATTCAGAAGGTGACTTTCGCCCAGGCTGGCGAAAATCACTGTGCATTTTTGCCGAGCCAGGTGAAAGTTCACTAGCATGACCGCCACCAGCAGTAAAAATGATGATGAACTTTCACTTGACCATGATTTTCGCCCGGGCCAACGAAAGTCCACTTTCGGCGCATAATTTTTTTGATTTTAAAATTGCGATTTTAAAGCAATTTAAAGCATATTTTCATGATCTAAACCGTTAAAATTGTAAAAAAATGAGTATTGTTTGAAGAACTAACATTTTTTCTGAATTTTGACGGTCGGATCTTCCAAGATCTGAGATTGAAGTGGAGAGTCCTAGAGAGAATTTAGAGAGTTCTTTCTAGAGAGAGGAAATTTTTGTGAAAAATAAAATTTTTTGAATTTTTTCGAGTTATCCTTATAGATTACCGAGTTGCATTTATTATCCTCTTAGAAAGTGAGGGATGTCGCAAAATTGCAGTCCCTTCCCGTTCCTGTCAATCAAAGATGGAGCGTAAAGGACATACGTGGTCGTGGATTGTCTAGTACCTCCTCTAGTACACTCTTTAATATATATATCATTTATAATAATTTTATTAATAAAAATTTTATAGAATAAAAAATAAACTCTAAACCCTACTAAAAAATCTTTAAAAAATATACTAATAAAAAAAAAGAAATATATTATATCATATTGTGCTGAACGGACGATCTTGAGTGGACAAACAGGGATCTTGACCTTCAAAAAAAAGTTTCTTTTGTTTACTATTTGTATTGATTGGTAAAAAAAAATTTATAAAATTAATCTTCCTAAAATTTGTTATTGTTATATAAAGAAAAAAAATTTTAGGCTCAAAATTAAACTTCAACTCCCGGTACTGCTTACGATGTATTATGGATGGCAGCTTTGGTAGCATGAGCAGAAATATATACTTTACTTAAAAAAGAGAGATTTGTGGTGTCGACCCACGTCATCATATATCCATTCCAATATTCTCTAACTCTTTTAGTTTTGATCATGTTTTTCACAATCCAATATAGATAGGCCACAAATGGATTTTGATCGGCTTCTTCAAGCCTCGGATTTTTTGTTGGTATTCCTAGTCCTACATCACCAAACCCCAACTGCGAGAAACAGACAAAAAGTAACGGCCAGCAACCATCATCTAAACGACTAGTTAGTAATATATTAATTTTTATTAATTTTGGATAATAATTTTTTTTTCAAATACATTTTAAAATGAATTTTTTTTAAATGAAAATTTTAATATGATATTAGAATTAATATTTTTTCTAAAACTTCATACTTCAAGCCCCATGTTTAAGTTTAAATTAAAATTTTAATATGATATTAGAATTAATATTTTTTATAAAACTTCATACTTCAAGCCCGATGTTTAAGTTAAATATTTCGTTCTTAGCATGTAAAAGAATAGTGACAAAATTAGAAATATAAGCATGGGGCAAATTTTAGACTATATAATCAATATGGAAAATCAATTGTACATTAAACTAATAGACAAGTAGCCATCAGCGGGAATGGGTAATGAAGATTAGAGTGGAGATGCTATTTAGAGGAAGAGAGATGTTGGGGAAAAGTGAGATACATTTGATTGGGAGATGTGGGAATATATATGGGAAAGAAGAAATTTTCAAAATACAAGATAGGGATTATTAGATTTGTATAATATTATTTTACATATTTTTTAAAAAAATTTTCAACAATCTATCGAATTTGTCCTACACTATAATGATGGTTGGCCCAATTTTATTTTTAGACATTATTGAAATACACTTTATTTAAAGAATTTTTCACTGAATAAAAAGTCGATTTACCATTCTTATCGGAGAGTGGTTCGACACTTAGAAGAAGGTTAATGAAAAAATAAACTCCACCCCTTATAAATACGTTAAAAGATATTCATGTCCACTCTTAAATATGAAGGATTATTTTAAAAACTTAACATTGAATAATTACTGTAAAAAATGAAGCCCAATTTTAACAAAGGATGGATTTACTAAAGTGATAAAGATATTATGCTTGATGGGGAATATATTGTGTACGTACGGAGAATACGACATTATAAGGTATAATGGAAGACAACATGATTTTGGTGACGGCATGCGATCGATCCATCGATGGATTCCCATAGCCATAGCCAAAGCTTGCCTAGTCATCCCCCGCGCATTATACACTGCAAATGCTATCTATAGGAAGAAAAAAAGCTTATGGTTCCTCCCACTACCTCACTTGTCTGCCTACATTTGTCAACCCAGGAGAAGCCCATATCCATTGCCCCAACCAACCTCATTATATATGCACGGAACTTTATTGAAAGAAGAAAGTTAATCATCTTTTTTTTTATCGAAAAATTAAAGTTATTATAGTCGACAATGAAATATAATAATTGATATATTTTTTTTTTAAATTTAAAATTATTTGAATAAT
The DNA here is from genome assembly GCA_028651295.1 of Catharanthus roseus. Lineage (NCBI taxonomy): Eukaryota > Viridiplantae > Streptophyta > Magnoliopsida > Gentianales > Apocynaceae > Catharanthus > Catharanthus roseus. Next base: position 2,967,509 of record JAPQWS010000087.1, read on the forward strand.
CTTTGTGTTTGAAAAAGATATATTATACTCACGAAATTCTAGTAAAATTTGTTATGTGATATTACTAATCCTTCTAATCCTAATTCTGTACATATATATATGTATAATGTATATATAATCTTTTTATATCACTGCCAAAATTCTGGATTAGGCTTAATTTAGGAAAAATTGCCCACTCAGAATTGGACGTTTGAAATAGGACGCCTATAATGTAACATAAATAATTTAACAACTAACTTTGATATTATGTTAAAATTTTGAATTTGAGTATAATTCACGATACTATAAGAGGAGGAAATTATCTAAGTTTTATATAAAATTCTCGAGTATGACAAGTTGCAAATGAAAGACAGATGGATGGATGCGGCGACCACAAACCTCATGGCTGACGCTTTTCATCAATTGATCATCATGAAGATCAGCAGCGATCCCCCTTTAACTTTCATATTGGATAAGGCCATCCACATGTTTTCCTCACTAAATTCACCCAAAAAGAAGTATCTTTATGTCCAAATCTTAAAAGAGATAGTTTTACTTATTGCTTAGACCTAAAATTTATTCAACTCGGTAAATTGAGAGTTAAGTCAATTAAAACTAAGAAAGATTTGAATCAGTAGAAATAATAGGTCGCTGATCACATAAGCACAAAATTTTACAAAACTTTATGTAGAGCAAAGAACAGGATAACTGTACAACAATAGTTGCGTAAAGTTTGATCATGCGAATTAAAAATAAAGAATTTGACCAAACTAACCATTAACCATATATTCTCATAGGCACTTCCTGAGGCATAATTAGTCTCAAACCCATTTTTCATGTCTTGCTTACCATTTCAAAACATAGAGAGAAAAATAACAAGTGTTGAGAAATATTTATAGGAAGCAACAACGATTATAAAAGATGTTGACGAGTTGAGAAAAAGAAAACGTACATTGAATACAATAAATCAATTCTATTCAACTTATCTGTTAATATTTTCTTATTTTAGCCGTTATATTTTTCATTTCTTAGTACAATTTCATCTTTCATTTTACATTCAACTTATTTACAACTTCATTTATGGCTATATTTGCACCTTTCTTTTACTTTTTATTTTAATTTATTCTAACTCGCATAATTAGAATGTAACTTGCAAATCTCGTCCTCTTTTCTTAAGAAGTCATAGAGATTCTTAAGCTAGTTCTTCCTTTAAAAATTTAGCTTGTACCATCATGACGTCTTTAGATTTATACTAAATATACATCGATCTAAAAGTTGTGCAATCAAGGTCTAACTAAAATTTATGATGCAACACTTTTAAATTAGCCATGTGAAATTTTTTAAGATGAGGAGAATTGTTCAAGTCTATGTGGGCACAAACTAAACGACTTTAACTCTATATTAAAACTTGAACATTCCACTAAAAAAAATATCTCAAGAAAAGAAAGATTATTTCAAACATTATAAGTAATAATTTTTTCTCACAAAACTAGCATCACCATTTGTCAGTTCCCTTTTGTGGACTGGCTAAAATAATTTTATGAATATATAAATATAGATTATAACTTTTTTCTTTTTTTTATTATTATTGTATCCTTCACGACAACTAAGAGTTCTAATTCTTTTGCTATTGGAACTATGATTCCCCTCTTTCTTATCCCAAAGCTGTGGACACGAGTGATTGAACGATATCCTGTATTAGTTTCAGGATCATATACGTAATTGTGTGGTGCCGGGTGTCCCTCTCGTTCAGTGATCCCCGGAGCGGGGCGTGGTTGTTTCGAGGATGTCGAAGGCATACGAAGGAGTACAGTTCGTCTAGCTCTTTCCCTAAATGAAGAACGGTCTATCACCACTGGACCTAACGCCTAGTTTAGGAAACGAATTCCTTTTTAAAGAGTACTCTGAGTGGCCCGCTTCCTCTTCAAATCAACGACAACCTTGTGGTTTGCGAATACATAATATATATTCAAATCTTCATAAGGTTGATTATACTTAAATAGTTTATTATCATTATGATATAATTTTTATCAAATGTGACACTTCTTATATTAAAAAAAATATTCATAGTCACCCGTGGGGGAGGGAGCTGGGTCCGTAGCTCATGTTCAAGCAGGGGTTTCTACGCCCGCCCAGATTAGTGTATATATATATATATATATTAATATATTAAAGACGATTGTGTAATAATAAGGTGTGTTATTCACCTTAATTTAGCTGACTGATTCTATAACTTGTCCATGGCAAGCAAGGGGGATGCGTATATATGATTTTACTTTGAAGTGAGAGTGTTTTATTCTTGGTAATCCAATCATGTTCTAATAATATGCAATTCTATACGAGAATATGACTTTAGCTTGTTAGTTAATGGAGCTTTAATATATATGTCGGCACATGCATCTTATAATAAGGAGTTTTATTTGGGATTTTATATGACATTTTGATTCGATTTTTCTTTAGTGCAAACATTGTTAGCCACAAGGTGTTGCTATCATAGAAAAGCATTGTTTGTTTCTTTTTTCCATTTTGTGTGTTACACGTCAAATTCACTCTTCTGACAAACAAAAGGATAGAGAACATATACCATAAAACAAGAAAAAAAGAGGATATTAGAGGGCCCCTTTTGTGTATTCAAATCCATCTTTTCAATACTTCATATCAAGATCAAGAATATACCCATGCCCCAATGTCTTTTTTTCCCAATAATAACAATGCTTTTATGATCATATATGTTTAAAATGATTATATATATTTACATATATTGTTTGATGATTCAAGAAATATATTATAATAATATGTTTCTAAATTCAGAATTATTTGTAATATTATTTGTCATATTTTTTCTTTAAAATTTATCTTCTTCTTTTAAAGTTTATGATTTCAATAAAAAAAACAAGAATGAAAGTAAGGTACATACAATGAAATGATAAAAAGTCAAGACCAAAAGGAAATTTTATTATTCTTTTTTCACTTTTCACTTTATATTTTTTGCCTTGCGTCTATCTAAAATAAGAAATTCATATTTAAGAAGCAATCATGTTGTATCATGACAATAGTTCAGTAATGAAAAAACAATATTTACCATCATATTTTATGGAAAAATTTTTTAGTAATTTCATCCCAGAAAATATGTAATAGTAAAAAAATAATTCATCAACTTAGCTCGACTCAAATTCTTCTATTGTACTTGAAAATCTTCGGTTTCCTTATTAAAAAAGCTTCATATATATATATATATAATCTATAATCAATTTTATGACTAATATTCTAATGGGTAACATTGGCAAGAAAGTAATCTCTGATGTAATATTTTTCGAGTATGCAAGAAGATTTTTAGTAATATATTGAAAATTTTCCCCAAGGGAAAAAAAATAAACCTAGGTTATACTTGTTTTTCAAGAATAGGAAAAATATTAGGGGGTGAAGAAAAAAGAAAATATATTCTATAGGGTATAGCCAAGCTAGCTAGCTCTCTTTATATATATGGAACTGATTGGGGGTTCTTATCCATTCAACAGGAAGAAATTGGTTCCTCTTGTGCTTAGCACACATTGTATTGTAAACTATATTATATATAATAGTGTCTTTCACTCCTTCTATTTCCTTTTCAAGCCATTATTTTTCTTACCCAAACTCCAAACAGAAAAGCTTTCTTTTTTCTTAAAACAAAAATCAATATGGAATGCAAAAGACTTGAATACAAAGGTGAGGAAGCATTGAAAGAGATAGAGAAATTAACATCAAATGCAGATGATGTTCAATACCAAATTCTCTTGAAAATCTTAACACAAAATGAAGGCACTGAGTATTTATCTAAGTACATGGGCCTCGGCCGTAATACAAAAGATGTTGTTTCCGAATTCAAACGTTTGGTGCCTGTCATTACTTATAAAGATATCCGTCCTTACATCCTTAGAATTGGAAATGGCGAAACCTCAAATCTTATCACGGCTCGTCCCGTTACCGAAATGCTTTGCAGGTAATTATCTCTCTCTTGTCTTAATAGTAATTTTTTAAATTCTACTGTTTGGTACTATTCTTTTGCATGCATTTTTAATTTTCTTTTTTTTTTTTAGGACGAGGTTTGAATGTTTTATTATTGTGTGTTAAGCAGTTCAGGAACATCCGGTGGAGAGCCGAAATTGATGCCGTCAATTGAAGAAGATCTTGATCGTCGAACGTTTTTCTATAATCTTATTATGCCAATATTGAATCAGTTAGTTATCCTTTTCTTTTCCTTTCTTCCTTTATACTATGTCCTGTTTTTATATTATGATAATTTTCTCATTACACTCCCAAATATAGCTAGCTAGGTAGTGCTTGTACTTTTAAAAAACCTGTTATAAACCCACCTGTTACATCATTCATGCGATTAATATTTAGACATTCGTATAAAATGTCTTTACTTATTGAAATAAGGAAAATTATGCATGAATCATATGTATAACGTAGTTAATATGATCCGAGTTCACATTTCTATTTATAAAACAAGTTTTTTTAATGCAATATATAGTTCACTAGCTGTATGAGCCATTAGTGAGAAAGAAAAGAAATTTTTAACCATATCACTTTTTGTTAGCCAGGATCATCTAATATACTAATACACATTTTATTTTTTACACTAATAAATTTTATACGATAAAAGATAAAATTTAAACTGTAATAGATAAACCCTAAGGAAAGAATTAGGATGAAGATCATCTATTAAATCTATAAAGCTTCTAATATTCAATCCTGAGTGGGAAAATTAAATTATTAATGAAGAAATAACATGTAACGTGTATTGGTGTAAGTAAAGGGGCACATAATACACATTTAGATGCATGGCTCAAGGAAGTAGAAAAATTATTTCATGCAATATGAAAAATTCTGTTAGAATATTCTTAATTGGAAGACTTGAATTTAGGTACGTTTCTGGGCTTGATGAAGGGAAAGCAATGTTCCTCTACTTCGTGAAATCAGAAATGTCAACTCCCTGTGGATTACCAGCTCGAACAGTATTAACAAGCTACTACAGAAGCAAGCATTTCAAAAACCGTTCACGAAACGATCCCTACAACGATTACACCAGTCCAGATCAAGCCATATTATGCTACGACAGCAATCAAAGCATGTATTGTCAATTACTCGCCGGACTAATCCATCGCCACCAAGTCCTCCGTCTCGGAGCGGTATTCGCTTCCGCCTTCCTCCGCGCAATTTCATTTCTCGAAGGAAATTGGCACATTCTCTGCCGCGATATCCGTACCGGTCAGCTCGATTCCACGATTACCGACGCCGGTTGCCGATCTGCTTTGTCAGATATGCTCTCGTCTCCGAAACCAAATCTGGCGGACGAAATTGAGAGGATCTGTAGATCTCCGTCGTGGAAGGGGATTTTGTGCCGGCTTTGGCCTAGGGCAAAATTCATTGAGGCGGTGATAACCGGATCTATGTCGCAGTATATTCCGTCTCTGGAATACTATTCCGAAGGGAAATTGCCGATGGTTTGTACGATGTATGCCTCGTCGGAGTGCTATTTTGGGGTGAATTTGAAGCCATTGTGTAAGCCGGCGGATGTTTCTTTCACTCTGTTGCCGAATATGGGGTTTTTCGAATTCATTCCGCTGGGAGAAAACGGGACATGGTCGTCGATGGAATTGGATGAAGATGAAGAAGTTTCCCCAAATAAGCTTGTGGATTTGGCGCACGTTAGAGTAGGCTGTTACTACGAATTGGTAGTTACTACATTTGCTGGTCAGTAATTTTTTTATTATTATTATTATTTATTTATTTGTTATTTACGGTTTTGTCAATTCAGTACTTCTATTTTTTTTCTTCTGTCATCACACCTTTTAACTTTTTAAAATCAATAAAAAATATCAAAATATGACGATTTCTTGTGTCTTTAGGCAGAAATCATCACATAAATTACACATAAAAAAAATATAATTGGTATAACCCAATCTTTATTTATCATTCATGACCTCATCATACTCAAAAACACATATACATCCTATACATATAAAATGTTCCAATATTTTATACTTGTTTTACTTTTTAAGAAGAGACTATATATAACTTACATGATGATCTCTGTTAAAAAATTACTAGAAACTTCTACATTTTAGTAATTTTTACTATTTGATAAAAGTTGAATAGCACATTGAAAAAATTATTGATCCTAAATTGGTAAAACATAAAAAGGTAAAAGGACATTTTTTTGTTATATTTTTTTACGATTTATATCCTAAGTTGGAGGTTGTGTAACAATATCGTCTAATTATATCTTTTAATATAATATTTTTACAATAATTCAATAAATTTTAAAAAAATAATATTAAAGAATGTATTAGAATATGTATTAGATTATTTGTATGGTATTGTGGAGACACAAAAATAAAGAAAACAAAGAAACATGTTTGCTTATTTTCTTTGGATAATTGATTGATATGAAAGCAGGACTGTACCGATATCGTATTGGAGATGTGCTTCAAGTGACTGGATTCCACAACAAAGCGCCGCAGTTTAGATTCATTTGCCGAAGAAACGTGCTTCTAAGCATCGACAATGACAAAACAAATGAAAAAGACCTGCACAATAGCATTAGTGTTGCCAAGAAACTTTTGGAGCCTTACAATGCTTTACTTGTGGAATACACTAGTTATGCAGATACATCAACTGTACCTGGACATTATGTCATCTATTGGGAGATTACAAAAGATCATGGCATCTCATTACCAATTGATGGAAACCTTCTTCAAGAATGTTGTGCTGTTATGGAGGAAGAGCTTGATTATATATACAGGAGGTGTCGCACTATTGATAAATCTATTGGTCCTCTTGAAATACGAGTTGTTGCTCCAGGGACTTTTGAGTCCTTGATGGACTTGTTTATCAATCAAGGTGCGTCTATCAATCAGTACAAAACTCCAAGATGCATTAAATCTAAAGTTGCTCTTAAAGTTCTGAATTCTAATGTTAAGGGTTGTTATTTTAGTACTAGAGATCCTGTATGGAATGCTTAAATAATCAATCTTATGGCAGTTCTGCCACCATCCTTTACTAGAATAATCTTAGTAGTTTAGGTCTTTAACTTGGCATTAAAACACTAATGTGGCATGTGGGCACATGAGTAATGTAGCACTATAAGTAGTATCGTACTTGGTCTTAGTACCGGCAGATATCTTGTTACCATGATAAGGTTCAATACTTTTGAACTAATTGTACAATGAACGCCATTTTGACCTATAATGAGATTGATTATCATCTTAATTTTGAAACTCACATTTTTTTTTTATAAATAATTCAACTTTTACAAAATTGAAGACAAATCTTAAAACTAAACTCTATCCTTCAAAACGTGAAGCCCCTGAAGTTGGTGTCATCGTGTAATCCAATATGTATAAGCAATAGAAATCTAGCATTGACATGGAGGGGAAATTGTCTCCCCGAAAGAGGACCCTGCACCAATGCAACTACCACTAAGGTATGTCCATTTACTCATAAGACCAATTTACGTGTTAATTTGTCTCTCCAACAAAGCCTGGGCAATAAAAGCACAATGCCGAGTAGAGTTTGAACAAACAAATTACACAATGCCCACTTAAGGAAGAACTTTGACAGAAAGAAGAAAGGGAGAAGAAAGATGAAAAAACGCAGAAACATAACTCAATTAGTTCTAAGACTACAGAATTAGTACCAAGAAATATGAAAAACCGTAGACCCCACTCAAGTAATTTCATCCTAGACCCAGAGGATAGGACGGATAAAACATGACCTACATTAGGCAATGCTACTCCTGAAGCTCAAATCATCATGAAAAGATGAAAATAAGTTTAGATAGAAAATAAGTTTAGATAGCCCAGGCCAAGAAGAACCTTGAAATTTTATTGGCACATACATAAGAACCCTTTTAGTTACGACACAACTTCAAAAAATTGACAATGCTTTATGATCTGAAATAGAAATCACTGCTCGATCACACGCCTAGCTCCATCCAGTGTGTTCTTCAGTAGCATTGCAACAGTCATCGGACCAACACCACCTGGTACTGGAGTTATGTATCCAGCTACTTTACATGCTTCCTTGAAATCAACATCTCCGACCAGCCTGTAACCTGATTTTCTCGTTGGGTCATCAACAGCATTTGTCCCCACGTCGATAACAGCAGCATCAGGTTTGATCCAACTGCCCTTTATCTGCATGATAGAATATGTATCAATAAAAAGAATAAAGAGAGGATAATGAAAGAGGTTGTTCAGCATAAGCTCTTAATTCATAGAATTACAATCCATTGACCAAGATTTGGATTACAATATCATAGTGTTATAACTAAATCACATTGTTCACTGTTCAGGTGTTGATATCTATATCCTTTCCTCCTAATCCAGAGACAGTGCCCTCTGAACAGGTCTTATCATGATCCTCAGTGTATGATCTAGTAACAGGTCTAGATGGAAAAATCCTTCTTGTGATCTGTAGTGAATATCAGTAGGCAGACTCGTCCTTGACAAAGTCCTCTTTTTACAACTCACAGAAAGAGAGAATTATCGCTTGCTTCTCTATTCCATCCTCCAGCCTTTTTTTATAAAGTCTGGTAATAACAAAAGGGAAGGGATCTTAATTGATAGGATCTTGCTTAACAGAGGAAACATATTCCAAAGTAAAGGATTCTACTAAATGAAAATACAATCAATAGAGGACACAAAATAAACTGTAAATAGGTAATCTGGGTTGCAACTAGTGTTGTTTTCTTCCTTCTTTGATATTGTTGTCCCACAAATGCAACCCCATCACAAGACTCCATGCATCAACATCTAAGGATCTACTACAATTGTAAGTTGTAACTAAATAGAGAAAATTGAATTAATCTCTAGGGTAAATGTTCGACTTTTGTAAGAAAAAAGTAGGAACCATGGTGAAGAAGCGAAAAATTTTTTTGGATTGAAGTACAATCCAAATAAAGCCTAAAGCTGTAAAAAGTCGAGCATTGTTTTTAATGACCAAAGTAAAAAAAAAAATCAGGACAAGAAAGAAAAAGCCAAAAGCCAAACATATTGTGTGTGTGTTCCTACCATCATTGCCTGGCCTGCTGCAGCAATAACAATGTCCGCTTCACGAATGATACTCTCAGGGTCCTTAGTTCGGGAATGCACCACAGTGACAGTAGCATCTTCCTTGAGTAGTAGTAGAGAAACTGGTAAACCAACTATGTTACTTCTACCTACCACAACTGCCTTCTTGCCCTTTATTGTAATCCCACTCCGGAAAAGAAGCTCAAGACAACCCTGTAAACACAAAATGTGACAGCCGAAGTTTAAGATTTGACCAGTCATCATGCATGGATATGCATGTTTATTCTATACGAAGATGATCAGTGAAATAATTCAAGATGCTAAAACGTCAGGCATAATTCAATACTCAAGACTGAAGTATAATGCCTTGGGGGTGCAAGGAAGGTATAGGGGTTCTCTGCCTTTCATTGCAAGCTTTCCAATGTTCAGAGGGTGAAATCCATCAACATCCTTCTCCAAGCTAATTTCCCCCAATACATTCTCTTCATTTATGTGCTTTGGAAGTGGAAGCTGAACCAATATACCTGTAGGAGCATAAGCAATTACATTTCTCCTTCTGTCTCTTGTATTTTAACTATTAGACTCTACTTTGAACGTCTTTAATAAATGAGAAAAACGGGAACATCAAAATTGAGGAGCTTGTCCCTATACTGGATAAAAGAAATGTTGTAACAAGAGTTTATTCAGGTTATGGAAGCTTTATGAAAATTCTATCAAAAGAAACCACAAGCAAAGTTCAAATCTAAGCAATTATTGAGAAAAATAACATGGAAGGGGATTGGTTATCCTTAACCCTTTATGGAACTCACCAGCCATCTGAGATTTTACTCACAAGTATTTGTTAAATTATATTCAGTAATAAGCTGAAGCAACTCTGGGATTGAGATTCCATTACCATTTTCTGGGATATCACAAGAAACGAGCAACTGAAGCAACAATTATCAATTATAAGAAAAACCCTGTGATTAAGTTAAGAGTTTGGCAGCATAACTATTAACGCACCGTGTACATCAGGATTTGCATTCAACTCATGGACCTTATGGATCAGGTCAGCTTCGGACACCTCCTCTGGGAGGTCTATGTCGAAAGACTTAATACCAACCTCAGCGCATGCCTTCCTCTTCATACTCACATAACTTTGAGAGTCCTTCCTATTACCTACAATCACTACTGCCAGCCCCGGTACCTGATATTAGCAGAAAATCAAATTCTTACCTTCATTTGATCACTCCAATGAATCACACAAGGAAAATTAAAAACTACTCCAAAGAGTAGCTGGAAAGCTTGAACTATTTATCATGCATTAATCAAAAAACATAGAGTCAATAGCAACTCAACAGAACCCTATCCCCTGTTAACCAGTAATTCTAAATCGGCCACTAAACATAGGCCAAAAATGTTCGTAAAGCACATAATAACAGATATTTCTAATTCAAATCCATTCAGTGATATATAAAAGGATAATTAAACTGAAAATAAATACATCGTCTTCGAATTTCTTGCACTACGGAGGTAAAACACGTCTAGCAGTAAAAGAGAGTGCAGGAAGAATCTGAGAAAGAGAGAGAAGTGAGAACAGAGGACCTTGCTGTATTTCTCGGAGAGTAGCCGGACTTCGGAGGCGATTTCAGATCTTATAGTTTGGGCAATTGCTTTGCCGTCGATAATGGTGGCTTTCTGATCGGGCGGCGACGCCATAGTTCTCAACTAAGGATAATAACTCGAAGCGGACTTGTGGATGCCGCCCGTTGTTTTTTATGTCAAAAAACTAAGGAAACAGATTATCTGAAAAACGTTTTCCACCTTATCGTGTATCTGTTCCAAAGGAAGAAAGCGTTACGCCTTTCCCCGTGTTGTTAGTCGCATTTCTTTTTGTTCTGTCCTTTTTTTACCTCCGCCTTTCTGTATACATAATTACTCTCACTTTATGTATAGTTTTTTGTTTTTTTTTTTGGGGCCAGTGTTAGAATTTTCAGATCATGAATAGAATGATAAAAGCATAAGTGCAATAAAATGAAGAACATTACTATATATTTATAGGCGAATATAGGATTTAGTTAGTGTTAACATTAAATAAACATTAATTTACAGGTGATAAATGTATTTTTTTCATTAATGATTACTACAAATGTCTTCATTATATAAAGTAGTACATATAATTGATAAAATTTTATATAAAGCATGTCATATGTTCGCTAAATCTATCCACTATATTCAAGAGGTATAAGTATATCATATGGTTTATCTAATTAGTATGTGTACTAAATATATATTAATATAAACAAAATATAAATATATGATAGTTCAAATGAAATTAATTATATAATCTAAAAGTTTTAATGAAAATTATTCAGTCTTAGTCATGTAAGTTAAACACTATCTATTATTCTTTTTCTTTTTTAATACAAGAAGTGCCTCATTTTTAGTGGAGGTTACATGAGTATCAATCAACTTAATTAAACACCATCACAATCAAGAGATATATAACGTCTTGTATAGTAAAATTTTATACAAGATGTGTCTTATGTTCATTATATTTATATATTTGATACTTATGTATTCGATGAGAAAATTTATTTTTATTTTTCTCATCTTGTTTATAATTTTTTTCTCTTTTTGTAATGGCAAACTATTTTAATAAGATTGCAAGCACGCGTATTGCAAATGCTTATTGTTGAAATTGTTGTGCTCAATAGTAGTAGAAATATTGTATCCAAAACCATATTATATATTCGAAAAATGTGCAGTATTAAGCTTATTATATTCTGTAAAACATAAATTTGTAAATGTAATTTCTAGCTATTTTTTCAATAGAAAAAATTTTCTTACTATTTTCCTATTGAACATTGTTTTATTTTGAGATTTTTTATTTAAATTTGATAAAGCTTAAATTGTTTATAAGTGAAATTTAAAGTGATAAATCTAGAGGAAAGTTTTTTGGAAAAAACTACAAGTTTTGGGGCCTTATATGTATTCTTCAAGTAGTTCGGAGGGCTTCTTTTTTCATTTTTAATATTAAAAAATGCATTTCTAAAAAATTTAGCCCCCTCCTTTCAAGGTGGTTTCACCACTGTTAGGTACAATGAATGAAATATAATGGAATTGAATGTATTTTCACACAGAATTCGTTTCTATCTTAAATGAGTTTGAAATTATTTTTCCAGTCTATAGTCGGTTTTTTTTTTTTATTTAGCCCATTTTTAAAAAATATGTATTAAATAGGTTCAATTTTTTTTTTTTTTAAATTCTGAAGATGCCATAACTCATAATCATTGTGCATTATCAAATGAGATAACGCATAATGGTTATGCGTTATAGCTAATCACTGGCTTAATCCGCGTTAAATTGTATTTTTAACAACGTGGCACAGACGTGGCGAAGAGGTGGTGGGGTTTGGTGCTGAGGTGGATGATAACGCATAATGATTGTGCGTTATCTTGTTTATGTTGATTAGGAATAAATCATTTTTGTAAGTATTTGGAAAACTTTAAACATGAATAACTTTGCGATCGGATGTCCGTTTTACGCATATGACCATTCGTTTTGATGGTTCTCGTAAAAAGAAACGCAATGACATTGTCGAAAAAGTGATCCAGACGCGTTTCGGGGCAAAAAAATTGTTTCGTATAGTCGAAAACTTTGACGGGGCATAACTTTGCGCTCAAACGTCCGATTGAGGTGATTCTTGTGGGCATTTAGGCGGTTTCCACCAACCGTTCTCACAAAAACCTCCTATTTTCCTTTCAATTTATGTTTTTGTAATTTTTTCTAATACTTTTTTTCTTGTTAACTAAAAAATTACGGCACAAATTTGAAAATTAAACAAAGGAGCAGTCTCTTTTTGCTCTAATTAAAAATTCAAATAATTGAAGTTGGTAAATATTAGAATACATAAGTAAGTTATTATTAAATAAAATCTCATGCATGTTTTGAATAAGATCCAATGGTGGTCTATTGGTAAGTCTTATATATCATTTCTTATGAGGTCAAGGGTTTAAATTTTGTTATAAGACTTTTTTTTAAAAAAAAAATAAATAAATGAAAGGATGATGTGGCAGTTTTTTAAAAAAGATGAAAGGTTGAAAATGCGTTATTTATCACTTTAGTAGCCTGTTAAAAAAAAAAGTTTTTTTTAAGAAAAAAAACCTCTATAGTCTATTGTTTCGATGAAGAAATTATAATTAAATGATGACTTCTTTCTTATTTGGATAATTAAATTACAAACATCATTTAACACATAAATATGTCATAAAAATATAATAAAGAAGATAGTAAAAGAAAAAAAAATTTGTATGTAGAATTTGTTTTTATTGAATACGTTTCTTACAACTTTTTGTTATGAACAAAAACTCATATAAATATCACAGGAGCTTTCTTTCATAAATAAAATTCATGATTAAATTATTAAAGTTTTTAATATAATATGTCTTGTGGATATAACAGACAAAACAAACACGTTTATTTTTTTCTCTCTCATAAAAATGCTTTTCCTTAGTATCTATTTTATATACTAAATAATGCAATGTAATGAGAAATTGAACAAATTATTTCCATTCTATTTCATCAAATCGTACCAAATCTATTGTTAGTTTAATTTATTTTTCTCCTAATTTTTGTCTTTTTAGTCTCCTTCCTCCTTCTACTCACTCCATAGCAATGTTCTATGGATATGATGAATTTTACATTTAAGACGTCCAGATTCATTATCAAAATCTCTTCTTCCATGTATCTCCTGCCGGTCCTTCCATGTATAAATTTTCAAATCCATGTTAAGGAACAAACACTATAATGAGAATACACCCATCAAAAAAGAAAGAAACAAAAGAGATGACATGATTTTGATTCACATACATACACGTCCATTTTCCTGCTTGACCAAAAGAGAAAAAGCAAAAAAAAGCTGCAATATGGCATGGAGGAAGGGATCTTCAAAGGGAAATCAGAAACGCAGATTTGGGCAGCTAACAAAAGCAAAGTATGTGCCTTTCCCTGGATTCTCAATTTTCTCGGCTTCCTTTTTCAAATATATTATGCGGTTCAAAAAAGGCCCCTTTTCTTTCTTTAGGTACTATCAATAATGATTAATGACCCCCACCAACCCTCACAAATTAATTCATCTAATGAACTTTCAAATTTAGCAAAAATAATAATAATTAGAATATTATCTCGCAGATAAATTAAGTTATATTTGTTTTTTTTCTAAATGGTGCTATTCTAATATTTGCATTGCTCTGATTGTTCAGTTAGTTTAATATATTTACTAATGAACGCAAATTCGACATATAGTAGTGAGAAATGTTATTATTCGTTCTCACTCACACTTTTCTTTTTACTGAGCAAAATGAAAATAAAAAGTGTCAATGGCTAGAGAATGTCTATCCTGAATATTCCAAACATGATAAGAGGTGTGTGGTTTGATGGCATGACCTTTTTATTGAGGTATTTTCACATAACATGTAACGTGAGAAGTGTTGAGTTTGAATCACTTAAAAAAACGATTTAATATCATATGTCAGTCTTGTGCCTTCGATCTCTCCTAAATTAGTCGTGACTCTTGAATACTCTTGAATACTGAGTAAATAAAAAACATAATATCCCAAACAGGTAGATCCATAACTTACAACCATAACTTAAAAGTTACTATACTACAATTCTATGAAGTTGATGAATAATTAATTGACAACGAAAATTATATATGAGACATGTCACATAATGGAACATACACTTTCATAATCATAATCATAATCATAATCATCATCATAATCATTAACTCCAACAATTGGATCAGACGGTGGAGGTGGCAAATAATGATACGGCCTCCAATATTGATGATCGGACGACGTCGTAGCATAGTTATATGAAGAGCTAGGAGGACTTGTATACACTGTGCTGTAGCTAATTAGTCCATATTCCGCACCAGAATAATTAATTAACGGCGTAATCCCCGTCGCGTTAGCATTTTCCTTATCAACTACATTTTCACTTACGTTACCATTCTTATTCTGATTTTTCTTCTTGTTTTTTTTCCATGCATTAACTTGAGTTGCAGAGGACACATTGTCATCATAAACTGAAGGCCCTGATTTTTGGTTTGGATTAGGGCTAATATTGTCATTTTCATCACGTGATTTTGAGTCTAATTTTTGGGTCTTGTTGTTGACGGAGTTAATTTGGTCGTCTTGATTAACGGAAGTTTTAAGCCAAAGTTGGGCTTGTTTCCCGTTTTTGAGGAGGTTTTTTATCAAGGCTTCAGACTCTATATCACCAGTTACAGTAACTTTATGTTGCTTTGAATCGACTGTAGTCAGGGACAGAACCAGAATAATATGATTGGGGGGTTGGAAGAAAAAAAATTTTGTCAAAATTTCGTCTATAAAATGATGTCCCTACATTTTATGGGGGCTAAACTGAAAAAAAAAAATTTTAGGAGGCTTAAATATAAAAAATATAAAATTTTTTTTTAAAAAAAAATTTTCCGGGTGGGCTCGAGAGTGTGTGTAGTTCCGTCCCTGACTGTAGTCATATAAACACCTGCACCAAGGAAACAAAAAACACCAAATAATTTCTAATAATTAATTATTTCCGAGAATTTTTTTAACATTGTGTTTTTATTTGTAACAGTGTGCTTTCCATGCAATATTTAATGAATTTGTTTATATTATACCCTTTAATTAATAACAAACTCCAATCTCTATTTATTTTTTTAACATAAAAATTACTACCTACAAAACTATATTACTATCTTCAAAATTATAAGTCCTTTACAAATTTCAATGTGTATTTATTATCTATTTATTATCTTTCTTTCCCTCTTTCTCTCACATTATAAATAAAAACTTCTTGACCGGAGGTAATAGTAAAAATAATAAATAAGCAGAAATAAAAATTTGAAGAGGATTTAGTTTACACAAAAAAAATCTAAAATAAAACAAAAAAGAAAGAGTATTAAATAAAGAATTAATTCCAAATTTTTAAAAAAAAATTATTATAAATGAAATATTATTAAAGATATTAAAGAAAATGTTAGCGAAAATAATAAGAATATAAGTTGATAATCCAGACCTTGAACGTTCTGAAGAACTTTCTTGACTTTCTTCTTGCAACCTTCACAGTGAATGGGGTACTTTCAACACCCATGTCTAATTTAATACATGTCAAAATTAGTAAGTTTAGAAAACCATCAAAACTAATACTCACCCTTTTTTTTTGGTTAAATTTCATCAATAATATCATGTTTCATTATTAAAGATTGTAAAATTTGAAAAGTAACAAATAAAAAAATAAAAAACTAATATTTTTTCCTTTTATTTAACATTTGATATTTTTCAACTAAAAATTTTACAGAGACACATAATCCACTGTCATACAAAATTAAAAATATGACGTGAAATTATTTACGAGATAATTCAAATTTAAAACATTTTACTTAACAAATTAAATGAAATTAAGCAGTGAAAAAATCTTTTATCATTAAAGTATCCCTCATTATGGGAGAGAGTAATATGAGCGAAGAGAAATTAATGTATGCATATTATTAGTTACCTTGTATTTGAGGATATTTTGAGATGGTTGTTGGTCAGCAGCTGTAGTCTTTGGCATGATCTATCTATCTCAGCATATGATTCTATTTCTTCCGGCTGTTTAAATTTATCGCAAGTGGAAAATATAGAAAAGGGAAGGGAAAATTTCCCGACTACAAGTGGGAATGAGTGCGTTGCCTTGGTTGCTCTGTGCCTATAATATAAAGGGCTTTTAAGGAAAGAAAAAGAAACCGCATCAGGGCGGCATTCAGAATCATTCGCAACACTTTTTGCAATATTTACATTTTGTTTATATAATATACTTTTTTTATGTTTTTTTTTTTTTTAAATTTATCTTTTATTCGATAAATTTTGTTAATAAAATATACAAAATTATGAATGTTACGTATTACAGAAAATGTTATAGATAATTTGAACTATTTGGACTGTAACTAGAAATTGAATTCCGAAGAAGAAGTGTTGAGATATTGTATATTGTAGATTATAGCAAAATAGTTATGATATGAAGTTGAGATACCTTAGGCTTTGAAACAGATACTTTTGTAACTGCAGTTTTATAGGAAGCCAGAGGTTTTCTTCAATACTAATCTTGAGATTATTAATCCAAAACATTCTAAGACAGCAATGGATGTAGAGGAACAGATTAATGAGCATATTCAAAGAGATGCCTATCATCTAGCATCCTCAGACAGTCTGCACTTGATTCTTACTCATGTGCAGCTTAAAGAAGATAACTACGACGAATGGGTAAAAGCGATGCGCTTAGCATTGCGAGCAAAGAAAAAACTCGGATTTGTGTAAGGTACAATTTCGAAACCAAAATCTGGCACTGCAGAAGAAGAATAGTGGATCATCAATACAACGCTGGGTTCGTGGATTTTAAATACCATTGAACCTAACCTAAGGACAATCATGACGTATGCGGAGAGATGTGATGAATTGTGGGCAGACTTAAGAGAACGGTTCGTGTCAGGTAATGCACCAAGGAAACACGAGCTAAAAGCAGTGTTAGTCAACTGCAAGCAATCTGGTATGTCTGTTTCAGCCTATTATGCGAAACTTAAAAAAATATGGGATGAACAAATTAATTACCAATAGCTACCTGATTGTACCTGCGGAATGCTTAATGAATTGATTAAACAAAGAGAGAAGGATAAAGTTCACCAATTTCTGATAGGGCTAGATGATTCCATGTTTGGAACTGTTCGTTCGAATATTTAAAAAATGGAACCTATTCCGAACATTAAAAAGACATATGCTATGATAATTAAGGAAGAGGCTCATAGAAAATTGATTAGAAATACGGAGGTCGGAAATGAGGCTATGGCGTTTGCAGTTTCAAGAACTTCATACAATTTAATTCATTGTACTTATTGTTTCAAGCAAGGACATGAGGCAAAAAACTGTTACCTCTTTGTGGGATATCCGAACCGCACGGCAGGTAGGTGGACTGAGAGGGGCATGAATTTTGGCGCCAGAGGTCACCGTGGAAGAGGTAGATAGAGTAGACGTAGAGGACACGGCAGCAGGAGCTTCTTTGGCCGCGGACAGCCTGAATCAACTCCAACAAACCCGGGGTGGGCTGCAGCGGCAATGGCACATTGGACAGCAGCAACGGCGGGCTTCGCTGGGAACGGTGCACACCGCGGCTTATCAGGAGAAGATCAGAAGAGTATGAACAAAACTGCTGTGGTGGACGATTCCTCTGCCGGAACTATTGTAGCATACGGATCCGTCGAATTTCTTGGGCTGAAGGCAGAACAGTGGGGATCCTTCATTAATTTGCTGAACAGTCAGCCAAAGTCCTCCCCTTCAAATAATGAAACCCTCTCTGGTAAGACTGAAAATAAATGGATTTTAGACTGTGGTTGCTCACATCACATGACAGGCATAAGAGATTTTTTGTCAGATATCAAATCCCGTGTTCCTTATATTATTACTCTTCCAAATGGGTCTAGGGTCAATCTGTTTGCATTCTAATCTGAAAATCGATAATGTGCTGTCTATTCCTAAACTTCGATGCAATCTTTTGTCACTCTCCCAACTTTCCAAGGCAAATAATTGTATTATTATAATTAACGATAATGTGTTGATGTTACAGGACCATATACTACTTTAGACAAATTCCTAAACAGCAGCATGTTGCCTATTCTGTTCAGCAGTCTGATCTGAGTGCATTATGGCATAATAGACTGGGTCATCCTTCTAATTTTGTGCTTAAGAATTTACTGAGACAGACATTTAATTTCGATTCCTTGGATAAATGTGCAATTTGTTTACGTGCTAAACAAACACGTAAAAACCATTTCCAGTTAGCTTAAATAATGTTACTGCTTCATTTGATTTGGTGCATTATGATTTGTGGGGGCCATATAAAACTCCTTCATCTTGTGGGGTGATCGGGATTTTCGTAATAAAGTTTTAAACCCAACACTTGCAAGTGCACAAGATCAATGTAATACGGAAGTATAAGGGTATCGAACCATAGAGAAAGACTTCACTACTTAAATTATTATCTTCCTAAATTAATTTTATAAAAATAAGAATGAGATTTTATTATTATTCCTAAATTAATTAAAACTAATGAATAAAATAAATAAACTGAAACTAACAGGAGATTAACCAAAGAAGATGATTTAGAACCTTGAATCCACCACTAACCTATATAACAATGATTTAACTCTATTTAGGAGAAAAGATTAAACCTCTATGTGGTGATCTAGGCTACAAGCTTCGATTCACTAAAGAAATATATTATGTTTAAATGCATGACATAATCCATCTAACCATTAACATGACTTATTCATTCCTATGACATAAATCATCTAAAATTAGTATGAACTATTCAATTCTAAAACCCACAATATACTTGCAAAAATTACATATCTCTCATACTCAAGACTACAAGAATCAAGCATGGATAAAAATATCAATTAACCTAAATAATTCTTCTACAAGAACAATCACAAAGAATTAATTGCATCAAACTAAGAAACATTCCAAGATATGTAATCACATAAATAATATAATAAATCCCCAAAATAAAATAAACCAATGTTACATGGCTAGGGTTTCATCAAGATTCTAAAAAAGAAAATTAGTTCATGGTTAAAGGAAAAGAAGGAACCAATTTCTTGGAGTAGATCATGGCTTTCTTCTTCTCCAATTGAAAGTCGCTGCAGCTCTTCTCTTTTTTTCTCCTGTGTGGCTCTTCTATATATAGACAAAAGAGGAGCAAAATCCTAATCCTTCAAGGATTCTATTAAAGTTCTAATCCTAATCCTTAAAGGATTCAATTACTGCAGCTTCCTTTTACCAAATTTAATATGAAATCTATATTTTCCATTCTTTTTTTCTTTTTTTTTTTTTTAGAAATCTGCACAAAGATAAATAAAATAAATTAAATATAATAATTATGACTAATAAATAAATAAAATATTTTCAAAGGCTAATAATTAAAACTTAAGGTGTTTATTTGTGCTAAAAATCGACTCTACCATGGGGTAAACTATTTTTCGACTGTTGTGGACGATTTTACACGATGTGTTTGGATTTTTCTGCTCACAGAAAAAAAGAGTGGTAGCATAGACTTTAAAACATTTTTTTGCTATGGTTCAAACTCAATTTAATGAATGGGTCAAGATAGTTCGTACAGATAATGGGACAGAATTCACTTGTCTAAGGTCATATTTTTTGGAAAATGGAATATCACATCAAATGCCCATGGTACATACACCCCAACAAAACGGCCGTGTAGAGCGTAAGCATTGTCACATCCTTAATGTAGCTCGTGCTTTGCTTTTTCAAGCAAATTTACAAACACAATTTTGGGGAAATGTGTTCTTACTGCTGGATACTTGATTAATCGTACTCCTCTGTCTTTGTTGAAAGGGAAGACACCATTTGAACTTTTGTTTAACAAGGCACCATCATACACTCATATAAAAAGTTTCGGTTGTTTGGCATTTGTACATGATAATGGACTTCCTAAAGACAAGTTTAAACCTCGGGGGCGGAAATATGTGTTTGTCGGTTATCCACATGGAAAAAAATGTTGGAAATGTTTTGATTTGCAGACTCATGAATTCATTGTTTCTCGAGATGTCATATTTGTGGAAAATAATTTTCCGTTTTTGTCTGAGACACGAGTGGTTTCGTCTTCCGAAAATAGATTAAATTGTGAGTTTGGTGAAATTCCTAGAAACAGCTTAGCAGAAATGAGAGAAGTCCAGAAGTAAGATGGAATAGTCCAGCCCAATCTTTTGAAGTGGGTCAGCAAGGGAGTCCAAATAGAAGAGATATACAAACAGCCCAGCAGCAGATTCATCCTCCGTCAGTTGGGCCACTTGCGTCTGGCCCATCCCAGCCTGTTGGGCCACTTGCGTCTGGCTTAAACCAGCGAGCTGCTGCTTCCTCACGAGCTGGGCCGATGATGTCTGTTGAGCCGCCTGCACCGGACTCAACCCAACAAGCTCTTTCTTCCTCACGTACTGGGCCGATAGTGTCTGTTGGGCAGTCTGCTACTGGCTCATCCCAGCAAGCTGTCTCTTCCTCACAAGCTGGGCCATCTGCATCTGGGCTGCATGGTAATCTGGAGGAACCAGCCCAGATAAGTAGAAGCACGGAGAATCAGCTATCATCAACAACTGGGAGCTCATTCTCACAACCCAAAGCCACAAGGTTTGGGGAAAATTCAGATGGCAATTCTGGTAATTTGGATTCCAGCAACTCTAGAAATTTTTCCGAGTCATCTGAATCTTCAGGCGCTGAACAACAAAATCGGATAGGACTATTGAATCTCCGTCGAAGTAACAGGCCACATCGACCACATGGAAAACTGAAAGATTATGTCTGTCATACTGTGTTGTCTAATCCTGGTATATCTCTCTCTTCTGCTTCATCTTCTGCTTTGGTTTCTCCAGGTACGTCTCTGTATCCGTTAACTCATTATGTTTCTTATAATAAATTTTTGCCTTTTTATTGGAATTTTGTAGCAGCAGTCAATACAGGGACAGAACCGAGCTTTGGTACCGGAATGGCGGCTAGCTATGAAAAATGAGATAAAGGCTCTTGAGAAAAATAGAACTTGAACCATGACAAAATTACTTCCCGGTAAGCATGCACTTGGTAGCAAATGGGTATATAAAATTAAATATAAGTCAGATGGCTCTATTGAACGTTACAATGCCAAATTAGTGGTGTTTGGAAATACACAACAGGAAGGAGTTGATTACATAGAAACATTTGCAACAGTAGCGAAAATGGTGAGCGTAAGGACATTGTTATAAGCAGCAGCCGCTCGGAATTGGGAGGTTCATCAGATGGACGTTCACAACGCCTTCTTACATGGAGATTTGACCAAAGAAGTTTATATGAAACTTCCTCCTGGATTCCACACTTCAGACCCACATAAGGTTTTTCGTCTCAATAAATCTCTATATAGACTCTGTCAAGCTCCATGATGTTGGTTTTCTAAACTTACGAAGTCACTGCGTCAGTGCGGGTTTGTGCAATCGTATGCTGATTACTCTCTGTTTACATTTAAGAAAAATAATGTTTTTCTATGCATTCTAATTCACGTGGATGATTTGTTAATTTTTGGTAATAATGTGGCATGTATTCATAAATTCAAAACCTACCTGGGATCGTGTTTTCATATGAAGGATCTGGGTCATCTTAAATATTTCTTGGGAATAGAAATTACTCGCAGTCAGACTGGTTTTTATCTTAGTCAACGTAAGTATGCTTTAGATTATTTCTGAAACGGGAATGCTGGGTTCTAAGCCTATTTCTAATCCATTAGATCCGAACCATCAGTTGGCTAAAGCGTCTGGAGAATTCTATGTCAACCAGACCGATATCGTCGTCTTGTAGGAAAGTTGATTTATTTGTCAATCACTCGTTCGGACCTAGCATACTCCGTACATTTGTTAGCCCAGTTTATGTAGAATCCACGCAAGGAACATTGGGAAGCAGCACTTCAAGTCATCCGTTTTCTTAAAGGTTCTCTTGGACAGGGGATTTTACTTCTTGTTAATACGCCTCTGCGATTGATCGCTTATTGCGACTCAGATTGGGCAAGTTGTCCAATTACACGAGGTTCGGTCACTGGATACTTTGTTGTTCTTGGACATTCTCCTATTTCGTGGAAGACAAAGAAATAGTATACAGCTTCACCAAAGCAGAATACCGATCTATGGCAGTGAATTGAAGTGGCTACGACAGCTTCTCGGAGATCTTCAAGTACCGGTGAAACACTCCATACCACTTCATTGTGATAGTCAAGCAGCTATCTATATTGTAGCAAATCCAGTTTTTCATTAACGTACTAGACACATTGAAATAGACTGTCATTTTGTACGTGATGCATTTCAAGCTAATCTAATTACTCCTGTTTACATTCCAAGTAATTCGCAGCCTGCCGACCTTCTCATCAAGGCGCTATATTTGCCTCAATTCCGTAAGTTATCTGTCAAGTTGGGCATTTGTGATCTGCACGCTTCAACTTGAGGGGGGTGTTGAGATATTATATATTGTAGATTATAGCAAAATAGTTAGGATATGAAGTTGAGATACCTTAGGCTTTGAAACAGATACTTTTGTAACTGCACTTTGTAACTACTTCCTGTTTTATAGGAAGCTAGTATTCTATACAGATGAAAAAAGGAAAAACACAGAAATGAAAAACACAGAAAAAAAAAAACAGAAGGAAAGTTTTCCTACTGAAAACTTCAAGAAGAAAAAAATAAAAAATAAAACAAAGGGAATTTGATAGGACCCCCAACAGAAGAAAAGGAAACAAAAAGGGAAAAAGTCAATATCCAACTTGCGAAGGAAGCTAAAAGCGCGAGAAAGAATGGAAGACCGAGTAGCACGCATGAGGGTAGCGTAGCTCAACTGATTTGAAACTATAGAGTTGTTATCAAGATATAAAATTCAAATTTTATAATGATATGTGAATTTCAATATCTTCAATACAAGAATCTGGTTTATAGTACGCATCAGGTCTTGAACTTTCAGCTTGTAAGATTGTTGAGTAGCTATTACATTTACTATTTGAGCGTCGGACAGTTTAGTAAAGAGCTGAAGGCGAGGAATTTTTCACCCTTGGTACCAATAACAAAAGATCGAGTCACATTTGCATATTTGGAATCCACATCAGTTTATATTGGTTATATTTTCCTGAAAATGACAAGTCAGTAATTCAACAAATACTCTATCTGTTTCAAAATAAGTGTCTTTCCAAAAAATATTATAGTGTTTATCTACAATTCTCAATAAGTATTTATTATATTTTTTTCAATTTTATCCTCCTCTCTCTTCTTATTTATTTCTCCAATCTTTCTTCATTTATATTTCTTTCTCTATATTTATTAGGGATATATTAATAAAATATTTTCTTGATTTCAAAACTTTTAATATAAATGCAAGACTCTAATTTTGAAACGGTTTGAAATGGAAAGAGCAAGGTTTATTTCTTCTTTATTATGCCTAATATTCAAATAAGTTTCGCACGTTCAATGATGAATGTAAGCGCATCTGGTGTAGTGGTATCATAGTACCCTCCCACGGTACTGACCGGGGTTCGATTCCCCGGATGCGCACTTCTGAATCTTTTATTACTTTACTAATATTTTTTTCTTTTTCCATTTCCTGGAAAACATTTTCAAGTTATAATATAGCCTTTTGCTTCCATAATTTGAAGGAAAAGAGTTACAATTTTGCTTAACGTGTGTTAATGAGTCAAGATGCTCGATCGAAGTTTGGCTTGATTTGACTGACTCATTAAGTAAAAGAGTTGAGTTCGAATCTTATTAACATTAATTTAATGGCTCGTCGAATTTATTGAGTCTGAATATATAATTTTTTTACTTTATTTTAATTATTTTATGTAATATATCTATACAAAAAAAAATAAATTCGAGCTTGAACTCGAACTCAACTCAATTAGTCGAGCTCAAACTTAAACTCGAGCTAAAATTAATAAATTTGATCATATTCAAGTTGAGCTTGAGTAAATTAAAAAGTGTCAAGTCAAATTCAAGCTCGACTCGTTTACGATCATAGTTTTGCTTCTTTTTAAGGGAAAAACAAAATTCCCCATGTATTGCACGACTACATTATCATCGTATTCCTTCTAAATTGAAGAAATCTTGAAAATTGCACTTTAAAAATGTCTTGGTTTCGTAAAAGCAACCAGAAATTCCACCCTCTGTGTTTTTATTCTGATTCAATACAATCCTTTTGCTGTTGTTTTCTTATTTTCTTTAATTTTAGATAGATGCATTGTTATTAGGTAATAAGCCTCCTAGCTATATGTCCCTATTTTAATCTAATCAAAGCGAATGGTAAGCCTTCCAAAATCAGTCATAACAATTAGATTAATTAGATGTTTGTTTGATTAGAAAACTCACACCATAGAATAACGCTCTTTGTAATCTTCCTAATAATCTTGTTTAAATATATTTTAAACTTTGATATTAATAGTCCTGAGATTATGCAAGATAGTCTGCACCACTTCGTATACCACTTTTTAATTTTAGTATATTTTATTAATAAAACCTATTAAAAAAGATAAATTCTAAACGAAAAAAAAAACTCCAAATATATATATATATATTATAAAAAAATTTCCAAAAAATAGTACACAAAGTGAAAGAGAAGATCCCAAGTGTAGTATACTAGTATAATGAGGAATATTCCCAATTAGATGATGACGAAGGTTCACAAAGACTGCATTATTACATTACACGATACAGACATACAGGACAAGTCCTTTCTTTATACCCAATTCTTTTCAATTATGTTAAACTTGTTCCATACTTTGTTAGTAAATAGTAGTATTAATTTTACAGATCCCCGTTCAATATTTACAAAGCCTACCCCATGAATTAGAAGAGAGAAACAAAAGACAGAAGACCCAAAAGAGGAAAAGACGAGGAAAGACATATATATCAACAAGAAAAAGAAACATTTATATATAGAGAGAGTTCCAAAATATCCACTAGAACGATTCTTCAGGCTTTAGAAAATTGTGATATTCCAACTGAGTCATCTCTCCACCTGTCGCCGGATCAAATTTGCATCGGTAAAAGCTGCACAGGATTCTTGAATCAGTATGACAAATTTCTCGACAAAAACAGAAAACTACATACAGAAACACATGAGAAAGACAGAGATTAAAAGGATGACATGATTAGAGAAGTTGTATAGAAATAGAGGCATTACAGTGTCAATGACCATTGAAGTTTAAACAAGCATTACTTTTTACCAACCTTCCGTCCAATCCAAGTATAACCACTGTATTCTTCTGATGGCCAAAGGCAACAATGTACTGAGATCCTTCGGGCAAATGAAATTGAGCCACAGACCACTCTGAACTGAAGTACTTGGGCAGCACCCCTGCAAATATTTTTAACAGCAATGGCTTAGATCAACGGGTAGAAGCTTTAGTTAGTAGACAAGGATTTCCAGTTATTGATAGAACTGGCATCAACCAAAATTCATAAAGGATTTAAATAAAAGACACTGTGAGGGCGTCGTTATGATATCAAGCATCTTTCTAAGAGGAGATTAGAAACACAACAATCATAAGATGCATTTTGACCACCATATAACTAAAATTAATCATTAACTGGTTACAAGAATGACAAGTGACACCCAGGAAATATGAGTCTCTCACACACAGCAATAAAGACAAGATGAATTCTAAGATGTTTTGCCCCAGTTAAAATTCCAGACAATTTCAGAGTCTACACAAAATCTAGTTAAATTTCCCCCATAGAAATAATAACTGAAGTTTCTCACAAGTACACAGACTCAATAAAAAGCAACTTCAGGAATCAGACCTTTGATAAAAGAAAGTGATGAGCTAGATGATGTCCTGGAAAGTTCAGAATGAGGCGGACTATTTGAATTTTCACTGCCCAAATTGCCCAAATTGATCTTAAGGCTGAAAACATGAACAGTGCCCTTGTCACTCGAGACTGCCAGCCATTGGGAACAGGGAGAGAACGAGAGGCTGTATATTTCTGCTCTATCAGCACCCCTCCTTACCTGAAAATAAAAACAGTTCACAAATGTCAGTACTAAAGAGGTTCCACCTTTCCACTCAAGCAAGACTTACTCATGCACAAAGTTATTTGAGGAAGGCCTAAGGATTGAAAACATTACCAGAAGACAACATGAGATGCACAAGTTTAGATGAAGCCCATCATTTCCCACATATCAAGATAACAAATAAAGAAATGTACTATCACACTTTAAGTTCAATAATAATTCAACAGTAGAAACAGCAACAACATCCAGTTAAAGAAACAGGGAACAGCAATTAAATCATACTTAATCATGTGTCCGCAAGCATAAATGAGCGACATTAAATAATGAGCTCGCAAATTTATGCTACTTGCGTTGCATAAACAACGAAAAGGAAGGAAAGAAAAAAATTTCTTCCATCTTGCTTGGTAAGTTATAAATAGATATACAACAGAAAACAAGTTGCATTGATTAATCTACCCCTCTACTATTTCAAATTACCAAACAAAATGAACACAATTATAGCATAAAGCTAGTCACTTTCTCCCCTCTCCAGCTCATTTCACCTGGAAAAGAATCTGGACCGGAATGAGGAAGAACAAAGTTTTCAACCAACCCCAATGCCATAGAGTTAGAGCAAAACAAAAGCTTAAACATATGCAACACAATGTCAATCCTTAATGCTTCAATAGTCTCGGCAGAAAAGTCCATACCTCCTGCAATAGAGTCCCATCTTGAGTGTTGAAAATTCGAACCAAAGTCCCTTTGGTGCTGGCAGTGGCCAACAAGTGCCCGTCCTTGGAGAGGGTAAAACAGGCAATCCTCGAATCATGGGCGAGAATAAATTTAGTCCTCTTAGATGCGTAATGCTCAACTCTAACCTGCCCCTTCTGCAACCCCGGACATATCAGCACGAAAGATCCAGACACCTGCGAAACCTCACAAAGGCCCTTGGGATTGGAAATGGTTTCAATCTGATGCAAAAGCTTCAAATCCTTAAACTGGTAGACGAATATCTTCTGCTCAAGAACCACCACAATTCGGTCTCTTCTTAGCCTAACCCCTCGAACCTCCGACCGGAAGGACAGCTCACCGATGCAACGGCCCTGATGATCATCCCAAATCATGACCTTGTTCATAGGATACTGAGGATTGTCCCCGCCGCCAACTAAGGCGAGTATATTACATCGGAAAAGCATCTCAACGGTGCCAATTCCACCTCCGTTGTCGGAATCCCTCCGGAAGATCTCGCGAAAGGGGTCGCAGTTGTAGATTCTGAATCCGCGGTCTGTTCCGGTAGTAAAACAACCGTAATCCTGATTAAACGACAGGTGCAGCAGCGACGGCTGCGATCTATCCGTAGAAACACTAGAATTGAGGTTCGAACCGGTGCTAGGGTTGGGGCTTAGATTAGGGGTAATAGAATTGCTTTGGTTCTCATTTTCTCCTTCTTCGATTCCTGGCGGAATCAATTGCTGCTGTTCTTGATGGTCTAAATATTTTTGAAGCATTGGAGATACGAATTCGGAATTAGGGTTAGGGTTTGGGAAAGGTGGAGGAGAAGAGAAGCTTGATAGCGTAGCCATGGAGAATTTCTCTCTCTGGAACTCGAATTGGATTGGGGAAAATCCTTCCAAAAAACAGAAGGTGCTATCGTGCGCTGATATTCAACTTTCGAATTACGGTTTTCTCCTTGATCGGATGTTTGTTGAAATTGAATCTAATTGTAATTCGAGGAAGTATAGGAATGTATTTTAGTAATTTCAGTTAATTTTTATTGGATCTGTTTGTTAATTTTTATTCGTTAATTAGAAGACACGTATCGTGTTTAAGAAGACGTTGATCTCATATGAGAGGAAAAGAGGCAGACGGAGATAAGATAGCTGACGTATGACACGTGCCTTTCGAGTTCGTCCCCCACGTAAGACTATAGATTGTGGAATTAGTTTCAAGTTGGACAGTGTTTGGGTTGGGCCCAAATGATATCAGACTGGTCTTGCAGTTGGGAATAATAAAGGTGATTGGAAAATTTAAAAAGATTTTACGAAATAATTAAGAAAAATTGAGGGCTATAAATGTCACTCGAAAATTTATAAGGATAACTCAAAAAAAATTTTTAAATTTTATTTTTTCATAGAGATTTCCTCTTTCTAGAAAAAATTATCTAAATTCTCCATAGGACTCTCCACTTCAATCTAAGATCTTGGAATATTCGACCGTCAAAATTCAGAAAAAATATTAGTTCTTCAATCTATACTCATTTATTTACAATTTTAACAATTTAGATCATGAAAATATGCTTTAAATTGCTTAAAAATTGTAATTTTAAAATCAAAAAATTCTGCGCCGAACGTGGACTTTCGCTGGCCCGGGCGTAAATCATACGTCAAGCGAAAGTCCATCGTCATTTTCACTGCTGGTGGCAATTATGCTAGTGAACTTTCGCCAGGTTGGGCGAAAATGCAAGGTGATTTTCGCTAGCCTGAGCGAAAGTCACCTTTTGAAATTTTTTTTAAATTTTCGTTTATTTATTTTATTGTTTTTGTTCATAATTATTAATAGTAAGAAAGGAAAAAAATAACAGATATGAAATAATAAATCCATCTCGTAAGTAAATAATAAACTAATAACAAATGTTATTTAATTTTGTATACGTATAATAAATGATACATGTTTGGAACTGTTTTTTTTATATTTATGTGTTTAATGTGAAAATGTGTTACATAATTGCTCAAAATTTTGAAGGTTAATCTGAATTGATCGTTATTTTTTGCCTTAGATTTTAGGGTTTAGGTAGTAAATAATAATAAATAATGATAGTGAAAATGTAATATTAGTAAACAGTATAAAATAAAATAAAATAGTGGAAATGAAATACTAACATTCTTCCAATAAGAATACATAATAAAATAATGTTACAGGAAAAAATAAATGTTCTAATGTGTAAAAATTTTTATTCTTGTGTTTGAATAAATAATAGATGGTTCGTCCGAGCGGCCGTAGAAGAGATGATGATTTAGGTCCTGTCACGGATAGGACAGGTAGAGTCCAGGGTCGCACTGTCACAGTTTCGTCTAGAGGTGTGAAGGGGCGACATAGTATATCCGACCTCCTATCTACCCCTACACCTCTTCCTACTGGTTTTTACCATGATACAGGTATACCTGGGTCTTCTACTCAACCACCGCCTGTACTTTTTAGATCTCAACCTCCCTATCACGCCCTTCTTATACTCCTGTACCCTATGAGGCATACGAATCTGCATATCCATATTCACAGCCATCACCCGCAGTGTATGATCCGTACCTTACTGCTCCTACTGTACGCCCACATATTCTATACAGATCTTCAGCTCAGGAGCCTTCGACTTAGTTTAGTGGTCCTGCGAGGCAGTTAGGGGTAGAGTTTTTTTAGCAGATGGTTGGTGCCATCCGGCCCGACTCTTCATATAGCAGTCACGGTTATACTGCCAGAGATTGTGGAGTTTCATCTTCCGAGCCTTTCATTGGGAGGCAGCATTCAGTAGATTTAGGTATTGAGGCTGATAGAGGTTTAGGCAAGGAGCCTGACAGGGTTCGATCCGTGCATATTGGGTTAGAGGGCCATGAGAGAGTTGATGATAAGGATGATGGTGATGGTGACGATGAAGATGATGACGGTGAGGATGCTGGAGATGAGGAGCAATCCATCCCTTTGGCACCTGTTGCCTATGCTAGTGGATCTGATGGGCGACCACGTCACGGGAAAGGGAAAGGGTTGATCGACAGTTTTATGTCGGTCAGGAGTAAGATTATAAGGTCTCGTAATAAAAGACCCGATAAGGCTCGAGATGTACCGGTTTCTATACAGAGGAAGAGTATGAAGGCTTCAGATTGGGAGCAGACAGGGCCAATCGAGAGAGGTTCTATTGACTTGGAGCTGATCCAATCATACGGGGGGCATGTAGCTGGATCGATATGGTGTGGGCAGGTATTTTTTTACTCTTTTTATTTTTTAATTAATTTTTACTAATTTCTCAATTACTTGCATTATATGTAATTTTTTTATGATTATTATGTAACATGAGTAAAATATTTATTGATGGTTTTTATATTTTATAAGTTCGTGGTACATTGAAGTGCCGGTCACGCTACATGGCACTTACAGGGTGGGGCCTTACTGATCCATAGGTTGTGACCTTGGTGACTGGAACAGGTCTTATACATTTGCATTCGCGCATATTCCAGCACCCTAATTCAGTATTATCGGCCTTTGTTGAGAGGTGGTAGCCGGACACAAACAGCTTCCATATGCCATGGGGTGAGATGACGATTACATTACACGATGTGGAGCTAATACTCAGTGTTCCTGCTTATGGCCGGCCGTGGATCTACATTTATCACGAGATCAGCTGGTTGCTGTTATCCAAAGTGATCTGGGATTAGCCTTCACCAGTGCTGGTATAAATGGGCAGGAGCTGTTTGATGTAGCCACTAGCAGGCGGAGTACTATATCCAGCAGTGATAGAGCTGCGTGTTACATACAGTACTTGCTAGGTAGCTCTTTGTTCATTGACAATAGTGGCAACATAGTTCCTTCTAGACTTTGGCCCTTGGTGAAGGATATAAGATCGGCTGGGAAGTTTGCTTGGTGTGCTGTGACGCTAACATATCTGTACATAAATCTTGGTCAGGCCTCACGCGTGAATGCAAAGGAGTTGGCTGGGTGCTGGTCTCTACTGGAGGTATTTATATATATATATATATTTTTTTTGTGAATTGTTTTATTATTTATTGTATTTTTTTATTATTTATTACATGTTATGTCTATATAACATATAATAAATTATTTTTATAATATGTTATATATGTTTTTGTCTACATCTTTTAAATGTAAGTGGTTTAAGGTTTAGGTTTTATCATATGTGTTGCATGTTATATTTTTCATAAATATTTATATATTATTTTATTTGAATATTTAGGTTTGGATTTATATATACTTTCCTATGTTTGCAACTGCAGTTAGGCTGGGCACTCAGTCTAGTAGGCCCTGCATCCAGCAGTATCCCATGTTGAGATACAAAATTGAGCATAAATTGTTGGAAATTCGACTACAGCTGGATATGATGTCAGCAAAGGAGGTTAGATGGACGCCGTACAGGCTGCAGGAGATTCGAGATTGTTGGGTATCTATATGGCACGGGGTTCATTGCATACTTTGATGTTATAGCCGTACATGCCGGACAGGGTTGTTAGACAGTTTGGGTACAACAGTGTATTCCCGCACATCTTATCCGATCTCAAGAGGCACGCAGACCCGCCAACAACAGGATGTACATTGTGAGGAACTTATTTGTGGAGACACTGTGGCTTGAGACACCGTCGCATCTATTGACAGAGACATGGACCAGTATATCTGCTATTCGTTCCAGTGTTTGCACCGATGATTATATGCAGTGATTCCTCCCTCGTATTCATTCATTCCAAGTTTTTGTTTGTTTATTTTTTGTCTACCTTTTTATTTATTAACAAAGGGAAGAATGCAACCTTATCAGATATTTAAAATATGAACCCTCGGATATAATAATATCAAAATAATCCATAAATAATAAAAAAATAAACAAAAAATTTTAAGTAACTAGGAAATAACAACATGAGCAGCATCCCGTGTTGGATATTCTGTTTGTAACCTCCTAACCCACTCCGCGAACCATTCATAATAAGGATCTGCCCACCCACTGACACCTACATCTCGATGATATTGCCATTGCACATGCATTGGAGGCAGCGGGCATCCTTCTCGCATCTGTAACTGCAAAAATAAAAATTAATAATAATAAACCCTAAATAATAACAAACAAATAAAAATAATGGTAACAAATATTAATAATAATATTATTATAATCAAGAACTTGTTGGTCCGAGATGAATCCAATACATAGCATTCCATCTGTCCAATTCATGTTAGAGTATAGGGAGGAGAACGAGGAATGCTATTCAAAGCAGGAGAAAGATCGGATGAAATGACAGTGGTCGACCATAAACGTGCAATTAAAACTACGCAGAAATTGAAAGTGTTGGCTATGACATAAAAATGATCCGGTGTATCCAACCAATACTCATAAGAGGCAAATCGTAAACACGTTCATAAACACGTTCTATTGATCCGAAAACTGACACATACATACTCATATGATAGTGCAAATCGTATGACATTCTTCTATGAATTTCAGGCCACTGGTTTTCATCCCCAAATAGAAAATTGGCTACAACTCTAAATCCACAATTGCCATCACCAACAACATTCCAACAACATATAGACGAAAAATATATGTGCTTGATTTGTTGAAGTGTCCATCTGTAAGTAGTAGCTTGTTCATTGCACATAAACGCGATTACAACTATGAAGTTCTTTCCGGTCGGAGACATCCCTACAGCTTCCAATAGTGGCATATTGTACCTATATAATATTCATAAAGCGAAAAATTTATTTAATAATATGGAAACTGTTTTAAAATAGTAAGATATCAGGGTCAATATCTTTTACTATATAAAAAACAAAAAAGTGATAAATAAGAAATATACAAATAACATATAATAAAGAGATTTAATAACACAATGATCCACTAGAGAATTTACTTATTCGTTTTATACGTAGTATCCATTATCAGTACATATGGCCACGTTCTAATCATTGCAATTGATGTTGGTGTGCAACGATAATATCACTAAGTACGTTGCTCTCCTCACGGTTTTTATAAAAAACCGTGTAACCTCGTTTTGCACTAAGGCAAAGTACTTTCTCTACTATATTTTGACCCTACATCTTGTTCTTCTTAATCTTCGCAACAACATTATATATTTTTTGTGCACTGCATATATTATAAAATTCGTGACATTAACAGAATTAACAAAAATTTAAGAATATATTAATAAACTATTAAACATAATTCCCTTCTAACTTACCTAAGTGCGCAACCAACGTCTTGTTCACGGAAAAATCGTAGGATGTTTCGAGGTGGCACATGACTCTTCCTGAATTGCTCAATCTGTTGCAACTGCTCCTCCGTAAGTCTTGTAGCCTGAATTCTAAAAAGCTAGTTTATGGTTGTGCCTCTCGTTGTGTATGAACAATTGCCAATTATCACTTGTAGCCATTTGCTCTCCTTTTAATTTAAATGGATATTGGTATTTTTTGTCTCGTAAGGTCCTTGCCTTTTGATTGGAATTTCTTCTTCTATATTGTCAACTATTTGTTTTGTCTTTTTTCTAACTGAACCTCCGCGCTCGCAAGCCAATATAACATACGGTCAACTGTCAGATGTTCTTGATTTCTTATACCGATTGACGATCAAATATGTGTTGGCTTTCATTGCAGTTTGTTTTGCCCAGTCCACCAACTCATCATTCGAATTAAAAATTCGGTCTGTTGTGAATAAATGTCCATGATCAATATATTCTTCGGGTTCTAAAAATTCTTCAAACGTATTTGCATCTTCATTATCCTGTTAATGTACCCAAAAAAAATTAGCAATACAAAAAAAAATCATAAATTCCTAAACCCAAAAATAAATAAATAAAAAATTTTTGAGCACTTTCGCCCATATGGGTGAAAAAACAAGCCCACTTTCGCCAGACTGGGCGAAAATGTTACTATATTTTCACCTATTTGGGCGAAAATTTGCTTGTTTTTTGGCCTATCGGGCGAAAGTACTCGAAAAACTGAAAAAAAAAAATTAATCCATTTTCTTACCTCAAAACCAACATTTTCTTGCTCAAAGTCTTCAAAAGGATCCATATGTTCTTCAATTTTAGGTTTAATGTTGAAAGTAGGTGTTTTTTTTTAAGAGAGAAGTTAGAGAGAAAATTTGTAGAGAGAGAAAGTGAAATGTTTAAAATGAAGTTTTTTCGAATTATCCTTATATATTCCCGAGTTGCATTTATTGATCCCCAAAAAAGTACTCAAAAAAAAAAAACTCTGTCTTTTCTTAAAGGTCAAGATTCAATATCAAATTTAAGAAGATCCGATCGTTAAAATAAAAAAAAAAATTATTACATCGATTTATACTCATTTAATTATAATGTTACCGGTTTAAAATTAAAAAATATGCACCAAATTGAAAAAAAATCACCAAATTTGATTACATTTCGTCCAAACTGGCAAAATTTTTCAGAGAAGTTCGTCCGGTCAAGCAGAACTTCTCGATCAACTTCGCCAGGCTGGGCAAAGTCCAACTCCGACTTCTGCCAGCCTGGGCGATTTTATTATTTTTTATTTTTTAATTTTTGTATATTTGTTTATGTTATTTAGTTTTGTATTTATAAATTATTTAACATTATGTTTATTTGTTTATGTTATTTAATTTAGTGTTTACAAATGTTTAGTTTCATGTTTATTTGGCATGTTTTTTAGTTTTTTTATTTAGAATACATGCAATTAGTTGTTTAAATTGTTTATTTTATAATTATTTGTTTGGTATAATTATGAATTATGTTTACGTAAATAATTTGAGTTTGAATGTGCATTAATTATTTTGTTAACATAAGTTTTACAATTATTCATGTTATATTTTGAAAATCAATTTATATGTTTATGTTGATTAAGTTTATTTATTAAGTTCATGGTTTAGAAAAGAATGGTGATGATAGATTACTGTTTTGGTTAATTAAGTGCATTATATAGTAAATAATAAATTGATATAATAATAGAAATTATTTAACGCAAAAGTATGAAGTAATTAATTTAAAAGATTAACAAATAATTTAACCTAATAATAATTTAAATAATGATATTTAAATAATATTTTGAATAATAATAATTTAATAGTGATTTGAATTAATAATAATAATTAATAATACATAAAGAATAATGATAATAATTTAAACAATAGGATTCAATCCTTTTTAAATAGTAATTTTAATAATAAATAATTACACTATTGACATAATAACTATTATTTCCATTATTATTAATAAAAAGTAATAAAATGATATAAATAAAATAATAAACTTATTTGAAAAATAAATAATAAAATAATATGAATTAGAAAAATAATATAAATTAGAGAAATAAATATTTTTTAATTTAATAATAATTAATAATACATGAAGAAGAATAATAATAATTTAAAGTCCATTTAAAGAATAAGGATTATCCCTTTTTAAATAGTAATTTAAATAGTAAATAATTACACTAAAACATAATAACTACATTATTAAAAATAAAAAATAATAAAACAATATAAATGAAATAATAAACTTATTTAAAAAATAAATAATAAAATAATATAATTTAATTATTGCTCAATTTTTCCTTTATTTTTAATATTGTTATTTAATATTTATACTCAATTATTTTTTTAATATGCAAAAACGAGGTATATTGAAGTCGCGATCGTGCTTTGATTCGCCAACAGGCTGGACCCCTAGTTTACAAGATGTGACGGAGTTGGCAGAGGAAACAGGGCTCATCCATTTGAGGTCTTGCATGTTCCAGCACCCCCATTCAACACTATTATCTGTTTTTGTTGAGAGGTGGAAGCTAGACACCAACACCTTCCACATGCCCTAGGGAGAGATGACGATTACTTTATATAAAACCTTAGGGGGAGGGAGGGGGGATGAATAAGGTTTTTGGCTAATAAAATATTTTTTCAAACAATTTTAGAAATAAAACCTACGATTTTGTTTGAAGAATAATTTAATAATTCTTTTTAATAAAAGTCCTAGCCCAACAAAACCACTTTAAAAAAACAAGAATTATACAGTAAGCACACAAAAGGAATATAAAACACAAGGAAGAGAGACAAGATATTTATAGTGGTTCACTCTCTCAAAGAGTTACATCTACTACCTTGAGACTCAACTCAAGGATTTTACAAATCCACTATTTTTAAAGTTGTTTCACAAAACACAATGAGGATCACCATTCAAGAGTTTTACACAAAAACCTCAAAGTTTACACAACACAACAATACATTAAATTATCAAAGGATCACCCAAAGGTTTTTCCACAAATCTTTTATCACAAGAAAAGAATGAGAAGAGTAAGGAACAATGTTACCCAATGAACTTGAGAGGGAAAGATACAATACAATAATTGTTTCAACAAGCTCCTCTTTTCTTCTTTCTTGATAGATGATCAACAATGAAGCTCCAAGAAGATTTTTTCTTTTTGTTTTTGTGAGATAAAGATGATTTTAAGAGTGTACCTTAAATCTCTTTAAATGTTCTTAAATGATCTCAAATTTGTGTCAACAACTTGGCATTTACTACAGATCAAATGCTCTATTTATATAAGAAGGAAAAAATAATCGTTACTGTCTGTGTAACGGTAGCATTTTAACAGTTAAAAATGGAAAACCGAACGACCGGTTTCTAAAAAGGGACGTCTATTTTCCTTGTAAAAGAAAAATCGGATGAACTCTTTTTAAAATAGGAAGACCAGTTTTTGTTCTACAAGAAAAAATTGGATGATCCTTTTAAAAACGGACGACTACGGACAACCAATTTTAAAATAGGACAACCGACTTTTCTTTTCCTTTGGAAAAATCATATGTCCCTTTTTTGAGAAAGATTTGACAACCAGTTTTTCTTAACAAAAAGAGCTTTCCTACATATTTCAATACCATGTATTCTTGATATTCTTTAGAAAAAGAAAACATTTAAAAACATCAAAAACTTTATCAAGAATACTTAAGTTTTTCAAGTATAGTTTGTAAAAGATATTTCATCCAAGGAGCTTCCATACTTGATCAAAAATCAAAGATAAAAGTTAGGGAGTTTTATGAAGTACCTTAGCACATCCCTAACTAAGACATAAGTCTTTAAGGTCTTCAATGGCTTGATCTTTTCTTCTTCATTATGCCTTGATCACCAAGATCTTTTTCTTCTATGTAGTGTAGCATTAAGACTCCAAAAATGCTTCTTTTGTTCTATAGAAACTAAGCTTAATAATCATCACACAAACATATGTTAATCATAATCAAAATCATATGCAATAATGCCCTTAGGGCTAACAATCTCCCCCTTTTTGATTATGACAAATACATATGCAAGAAGATAACCAAAAGAACAAAAGAGCAAGTATAACAACATGGTGAGGCTTCAAAGAAATCATCAATAAGAGCAAAGCATATGAAATACCATAAGAGAGAGATAACTCCCCCTATAAATTTGAAAGCATGCCAAGGGTTTGAAAGATAGTTTAGAAAGATAAGCTCCCTCTAAAAACATGCTGCACAACAGATATTGCATAAAAAATTATCAAGGCAACTCCAAGTCATATAGCCCATAATATATGATGCATAAAACCTTATAAAGCAACCTCAATCCTTCTAAAACATATAAGGCACCATAGCACCATATCAACTTATCTAAAGCATACCATACTTATTAATCACATAGCTTTCCATAATCATATAAAGCAACAACATATAACCACATATCTTGCACTTAACAACATTGCATTTAACAACATTTTCTCTCTCTTACTTCTTGCACATATTTCTCCCCCTTTTGTCATAAATCAAAAAGACACTTAAGAGAGTTTTTAAGGGATCATAGAAAAGGGAATTACAATTGGACTTTCAACATTAAAGTATCATAATTAAATCCATAGAAAGATTGATAACACATCATCAAGATAACATATAGAAGGATTGATACCAAAACATAACATAGCATATATCAAAACATGAGTTCCAGATAAACAAACATGATCAAAGAAATATCACAAGAAGACTATAATCAAGTTTGATAAAAGACAAAGAAAACAAAGGAAAAAAAAGAAGTTTTAAGAGAAAATCCTCAATCATCTTCATCTCTTCCTCCTCAATCCAATCTCATAACCTGGTTTTGAATATCCACAATCTTCTTATCGATGTCATCAAGTCTGTTGTGGAGCTTTCCATCTATATCGTCGAGTTGGCTATTGAGTTGTGATTGCATTGTAATAATCCTAGCCATGAGTTGAGCCATGTCCACTGAGGATGAACCTTCTTCCATTTTTTCTTGCCTCTTCTTTTGTCTTATTTCCCTTCTATGGGTTTCTACCTCTGGCTCTATGTCACTTTCTTCTTCATCCACATTTATTTCCTCATGTTCCTTATCATCATCATCCTCTTCATCATCTTCATCCAGGGACGGATCTAGTCAATTTAAGTTCTTTTTAAATTTAAGTTCAAAATTTTTTTTTTTAATTTAGCCCCCACAAAATGTAGGCACTGATTTATAAAAAATTATTATAAAAAAAAAACCTCGGCTGCGCCAGCAGAAACAATAGAAAAAATTTCAATTTTCTTCTTCTCTCTCCCCGATATTATATGTAAATTTAGAATTTGTAATGTTTATCCCGTGAGTGATGGGTGATCACTCCTCATTGGTAATGGACGATTACCTATTCTTTTGCTATATTATATGTAAATTTGGAATTGTTTGAGTGTCTTTTGTACATGGAATGCATAATTTTATAGACGAAATTCTGGCAAAATTTTTTTTTCCTCCAGCCCCCCCAATCATATTGTTCTGGTTCTGTCCCTGTCTTCATCACCTTCATTTTGTCCACCTTTTATGAATAGCCCTTCCTCATTTCTTTCAAAACCCATTCTCTTGAATGTATGCTGGTTATATATCTTTTCAGGTCAAATGTGATCACCAACTCCAACCAAGTTGAGTATAAAATGTTGAAAGATTTTTGTAAAGAAGCAACCATACGACAAACATTTGGTGGATGAGGATTGCGTAGCTAGCATATGCTCTATGGCCATAAAACCAAATTTCATTCTCCTATGCTCGTGAAGTGCTAGCATGACAAATGAATGTATATTCGTGATGGATGATTTATGTCCAACATTGTGAATGATGATGTTTCAAATCATGTAAAAAAGTAATCTACCATAGGCATCAAGTTTGTTCATATTCCTATTATCATGCCTTTTGAGAACTTCTCCTTTAGTGAATATCTTCTCAAATCTTCTTTCACTATATAGATTAGGGTCAAAACATTTCTTATTCTTAGTGTAAAATCTTATACCATCTTGAGGAGTTTCTAATATATTGTTCAATAATCTATCATCAAAAGCAATGTCCCTTCCTCCAATTCTAAAAAGTACCCATTGATGGGTTATATTTCCAACTTTCTCAGCTTTGCCCTTATGAAGATTTGCATAAAACTTATAGATCATTTTAGGTTAATATAGTTCATGAACAGTGAGCAGAAATACTCAACCAATATTATTGAAAAGATTTGGAATAATTTCTATACCTTCCATATCATTTAAGTCCACTCTGTGACCAGGAGCAATTTTCCTTCTCTTTCTTGTCCATTCTTCAAAATTTACTGCTTCTTTTGCAAAGATGAATCTGTCTGGAGCCCCAACTCCATATGGCACCCTTTTTCCTTTTCCTCTTTCTCTACTGCTTACTCCTTCAACATTCTCACCTATATCAATATTTGCATTCTTCGTTTTCACTATTTTGGATGATTTTCAACTTCGGGTTTGAAGATTGAAATTGAAGGTTTCAGAGAGATTAGAGAGAGATAGAAAACTGAATGGTTTTCTTGCTTGAGGAGGAGAGTAATGTGAAAGATTTGAGAAGAAAAGTGAGAATCAAACTTTAAAAATGGTCGGGCTTTGTTAGAGGGAGTTTTCGGAAGAGAGAGTGAGAGAAAGTTGTAAGAATGAAATAAAAGAATGAGGAGTTTCTGGTTTTAAAAACACAGAACTTGACATTTTAAAAAGAATCGGTCGACCAATTTCTGAAAACGGTTTTCTGATTTTCTTAAATAAAGAAATCGGACGTCCGATTTTTATAGGAGTCGTCCAATTTGGTCGTCCGAATGTCTTGATTTTTTTTTTGTGAAGAAAAAAATTTGAAATTTTCTAACAAAAAATAGACGTCCAGTTTTTCAAATTGTCGTTCGATTTAGTAGTCCGAATCTCTCGACTTTTTGTGAGGAAAATTTTTTGACATTTACAAACGGAAAAGGACATTCGGTTTTTTAAATTGTTGTCCGATTTTCTAGGCTTAAGAATAAAGAAGAAGATGAACTCTGAAAACTCAAAGAACACATATTAGTCATGAAATTTACTAATACCAAGCAATTTACTCAAATAACAAAAACGTTCTTCGGAAAGAGGTTTTGTAAAAATATCAGCAATTTGATCCTCTGTGCAAATATACTCTAAAAATACATCACCTTTAGCAACATGATCTCTAATAAAGTGATATTTAATTTCAATATATTTTGTTTTTGAATGTTGCACAGGGTTTATGGAAAGATTTATAGCATTAGTATTATCAGACAAAATAGATATGTTTTAAAAGGAAAAACCAAAATTAATCAAAGTGTGTTTCATCCAAAGTACATGTGCACAACAACAACCAGTTGTAATATATTCCAGTTCGGCGGTTGATAAAGATATGCACGATTGTTTCTTGTTGTACCAGGATACTAAGCATCCTCCCAAGAATTGACAATTTCCATTTGTACTCTTCCTTTCTACCTTACATCCGGCATAATCCGCATCAGTGTAAGCAATAAGATCAAAACAAGATTATTTAAAGTACCATAAGCCATAATCATATGATGAAATCAAATATCTAAAAATACGGTAACAGCTATTAAATGGGATTCTTTGGGGCAAGCTTGGAATCTAGCATATAAACATACTGCAAACATAATATCCAGCCTACTAGTCGTTAAGTAAAGCAATCTACCAATCATACCTCTGTACCTTTTTTCATCAACCTTTTTACCTTTGTCATCCTTGTCAAGCTTTAATGATGAGCTCATTAGAGTGCCAATACCTTTTGCATCACTCATCTCAAATCTCTTGAGAAGTTTCTTAGTGTACTTCTTTTGATTGATGAAGATGCCTTCTTTGGTTTGCTTGATTTGTAGTCCAAGAAAGTAGGTCAATTCTCCCATTATACTCATTTCAAACTCTTTTTGCATAAGAGAGGTAAATTCTTCACATAAAGAAATATTAGTAGCACCAAAAATAATATCATCAACATAAATTTGGACAAGAAGAAGATCATTGTTACAAAAGGTTTTTGTAAAAAGAGTAGTGTCCACCACACCTCTTGAAAAATTGTTTAAAAGAAGAAAACCACTTAATTTTTTATACCAAGCTCTTGGAGGTTGTTTTAAACCATAGAGTGCTTTTGAAAGTTTGTAAACATAGTTTGGAAATTTTTCATGCACAAAACCGGGAGGTTGTTCAACAATAACTTCCTCCTCAATATCACCATTTAGAAAAGCACTCTTAACACCATTTGGAAAAGCTTGAATCCTTTAAAATAAGCAAAAGATAAAAGCATCCTATATGGATTCAAGTCTAGCAACTGGGCAAAAGTTTCATCAAAATCTATGCCCTCTTCTTGATTGAATCCTTGGGCAACAAGTCTAGCTTTGTTTCTAATAACTTCTCCTGATTCATTTAGTTTATTTCGAAAAACCCATTTTGTGCCAATGGTGGGTGATCGTGAGGTCTTGTGACTGAAGTCCAAACTTTGTTTCTTTCAAATTGATTTAATTCTTCTTGCATAGCAATAATCCAAAACTCATCACACAAGACATCATCAATAAACTTAGGCTCAATTTGAAATAATAGGGCAAAGTTATCAATAAAGTACCTTCTTGTTCTTACCCTTTGTGATACATCACTAATAATTTCATCCTTGGAGTGTCCCTTCGGATATATCACACCTTGAGGAAGACTTTGAGCTTCTTGATCATTTTCTTGTTTTTCCTCAATCTCTTCTTCCTCCTTAGCATGTCCTTCCATTGCTTGAGTATACAATGGTTGGTAGCTTAAAGAGTTATCATCATCTTTCTAGTAAAAAATGTTAGTTTCATAAAAAATGAATAGACTCTTCAACACACAAGGTTTTTTTGTTATGAATTCTATAGGCCTTTTTTTTGAAGAGTAACCAAGAAAAATTCCCTCATCGGATTTTCTATCAAACTTCCCAAGATTGTCCTTGGTGTTTAAAATAAAGCATTTGCATCCAAAAACTTTGAAATAGCCAATTGAGGGGGTTTTGTTAAAATTGAGTTCAAAAGGAGCTTTCTTTAAAAGCGGTCTCAAGAGAACACTATTCATAACGTAGCATGCGGTTGTTAACGGCCTCGGCCCAAAAATATTTAGGTAGGGAGTTTTCACAAAGCATTGATCTTGCTAATTCTTGTAATATACGATTTTCCTTTCCACAACACCATTTTGTTGTGGGGTTTTAGCGGCCGAAAAATTGTGTTATGCCAAAATCATCAAAAAGTTTTGTAAAATCTTGGTTGTTCCATTCTCTCTCATCATCACTTCTCATAGAGATCAATTTGCAATCAAGGGAGATTTGAACCTTTTTGAAAAGTTTGACAAATTCTTGAAATGCCTTATCCTTTTGGCAAAAAAATAAATTCCAAGTAAATTTTGAGAAGTCATCCACTATGACAAAAGCATACCTCTAACCACCAAGACTAGTGGTCCTCATTGGTCCAAATAAATCCATGTGAATGAGTTCTAAAGGTTTTGAAGTTGAAATCATTTTCCTTGGTTTAAAAGAGGTCTTAATTTATTTTCCAAATTGGCAAGCATCACAAAGTTTAATTTTCTCAAAATGAAGTTTTGGTAAATCTCTAACAAGTTCTTTTGAAGAAAGTTGGTTCAATAAATCCATACTAACATGACCAAGCCTTCTATGCCACAAAAATGCATCATCATCA
Organism: Catharanthus roseus; assembly: GCA_028651295.1. Taxonomy (NCBI): domain Eukaryota; kingdom Viridiplantae; phylum Streptophyta; class Magnoliopsida; order Gentianales; family Apocynaceae; genus Catharanthus; species Catharanthus roseus. The sequence continues at coordinate 3,010,827 of JAPQWS010000087.1, forward strand.
TGAACCGAAAGACACTTTAAATTTTGAGAATTAAGATCTTCAAGATGAAAGACATAGACATTTCCAACTCTTTTAGCAACAAAAATAGTTTTATTTCATGCTTATCAATGATAGAAGAGGAATCACTTTCAAAAACAACTTTTTTCCCATTATCACACAATTGACTAATATTAAGTAAATTGAATTTTAAACCATCAATTAAAAGAACATCCTTAATAAAAGAAGAAGAATCGTTACCAATGTTACCTATACCAATGATTCTTTCCTTCTTCTTATCTCCAAAGGTGACGAAGCCACTTTCGGTCTCTTTAAGCTCACTAATAAGAGATGTGTTCCCAGTTATTTGCCTTGAGAAACTACTATCCAAATACCACTTAGTTGAGCTTGATTTATGTTCCTACAAAAGAAGAAGTAGAAATGACTTTTGGTACCCATATCTTTTTGGGTCCATGAATGTTAGTTGAATACGGTTTTTACTCCCCTTTCAATTTTTTTTTTATAAAATATTTTGTGGCTTTATGACCAATCTTTTCACAATAAGTACAAAAAAAGTGTGAGAGGGATGAGGAAGATTTTACAAAACGTGTTTGTTTAGAAAAAGTATTGGTATGATTATATCTAATACTATTTTTGTCAAAATGTGATCTTTGAAAACCAAGAAGCTTTTCAAAATTTTCTTTTCCTTTTGTAAACTTTTCAATACATAGAGTGAGATCACTTACCTTTTTCTTCAAATCATTATAATCTACGATGCATTTCTCAAGAGAGAGAATTTTTTCACAAAGATTTTTGTTTTCTAAAATGAGTTTTTGAAATTCTAACTTTGAGAAGTCCTTTTCCTTTTACAAAACTTCTAGAGATTCAAAGAGAGTTTTGTTTTCACAAACAAGTTTTGAATTTTCATTTGATAGGTTATCATCTTATTCTTTAACTCCTTGTTCTTTTTTGTGATCTTTTCCAATTCATGATACATTTCAATGAGCAAAGAATTAAGATCATCAGCATCATCATCATCATCATCAACAAGATTGATATATTTGAGGGTGATGATTGTACCTCATTTTCTAATGTCATGAAGCATAAGTTGGCCTTGTCTTCTCCTTCACTTTCGCTTGAGTCTTGACCCAAGCTCCTATTAGGCCCTTACATTTCTTCTTTTTCTTTAATGCCTCAAGCTTTGTCCTAAAGCTCCTTCTTCTTTTTCGATAGCTTTGGGACAATCGGCTACAAGATGGTCGGTGCTATTACATTCAAAGCACCTAGTCTTGAAGAGTGATGAACTTTGTCCTCTTTTCTTGAATAGAGGTCTCTTTCCTCTTTTGTTGAAGTCTTTCTTGTAGAATCTTTTAAATTTCCTCATTACCAAGGCCATGTCCTCATCATCATCAATCTCATCTTTATTGTTTAATGAGCATGTTTGATCTTCCTCATTCACTTTGAGTGCTACGCTTTTTTCTTCCTTTGTCTTCATCTTCCATTTCATTTAATGTTTTTATTTTCATCTCATAGGTGAGGAGAGATCCTATGAGTTCTTTAATAGGAAGTTTTTTCAAATTTTTTGATTCCTCAATGGCAAGAGTTTTTGGTTGCCATGTCTTTGGGAGTGCATCAAGAATCTTTCTGTTTACTTTTTCCCTTGTGTACTCTTTCCAATATGCCTTTAGGCCATTAGTGATATTGGTGAATCTTGTGAACATGTCACTAATGCTTTCATTTTGTTTCATCATGAATAGCTCATAATCTCTCACCAACATAGCCAACTTTGATTCCTTCACTTGATTAGTGCTTTCGTGAGTTACTTCAAGTAACTTCCACATTTAATGAGCCGAATCGCATCCGCTCACTCTATTGTATTAATTAGCATCCAAGGCACAACTTAATATGTTCATAGCTTGAAAGTTTAGAGTCATCTTCCTTGAGTCAAACTCATCAAATTCTTCAACTTTATTGACTTTTCAATCCTTTTGAGGAATATAAAGTCCTTTCCCTATAATGCTCCAAAGATCAAAGTTAATAGAGCAAATATAAATTCTAAGTCTTGATTTCCAAAAAGTGTAGTTAGTTTCATTAAAAAGATGAGGCATATTTGTAGACTAGCCTTCTACATAGGGTAGGTTTGAAATACTAGCCATTTCGAAAAGGATCTTTTTCTTCTTAGGATGTTAAGCCTTAAAAAGAAGATCCGCTCTGATACCAATTGAAAAACCTTAGGGGGGAGGGGTGAATAAGGTTTTTTTGCTAATAAAACACTTTTTAAAACAATTTTAGAAATAAAACCTACGATTTTTTTTGAAGAAGAATTTAATAACTCTTTTTAAATAAATTCCTAGCCAAATAAAACCACTTTAAAAAACAAGGATTATATAGTAAGCATACAAAAGGAATATAAAACACAAGGAAGAGAGACAAGATATTTATAGTGGTTCACTCTCTCAAAGAGTTATATCCACCACCTGACACTCAACTCAAGGATTTAACAAATCCACTATTTTTAAAGTTGTTTACGCAAAACACAATGAGGATCACCCTTCAAGGGTTTTACACAAAAACCTCAAAGTTTACACACAACAATACAATAAATTATCAAAAGATCACCCAAAGGGTTTTCCACAAACCTTTGATCACAAGAAAAGAACGAGAAGAGTATGGAACAATGTTACCAAATGAGCTTGAGAGGGGAAGATACAATACAATAATTGTTTCAACAAGCTCCTCTTTTCTTCTTACTTGATAGATGATCAACAATGAAGCTCCAAGAAGATTTTTCTTTTTGTTTTTGTGAGATAAAGATGATTTTAAGAGTGTACTTTAAATCTCTTTAAATGTTCTTAAATGATCTCAAATTTGTTCTGCACAACTTTGCATTTACTACAGATCAAATGCTCTATTTATATAAGAAGGAAAAAATAGCTGTTACTGTCTATGTAACGATAATATTTTAACAGTAAAAAATGAAAAACCGCATGACCGGTTTCTAAAAACGGACGTTTGTTTTCCTTGTCAAAGGAAAATTGGATGAGTCTTTTTTAAAATAGGAAGACTAGTTTTTGTTCTACAAGAAAAAATTGGATGATCCTTTTAAAAACGGACGATCGATTTTTCTAGCTATAGAAAAATCGGACAACCGATTTTAAAATAGGACGACCGATTTTTCTTTTCCTTGGAAAAATCGGATGACTCTATTTTGAGAAAGATTGGACGATCAGTTTTCCTTAACAAAAAAAGCTTTCCTTCATATTTTAATACCATGTATTCTTGATATTCTTTAGAGAAAGAAAACATTTAAAAACATCAAAAACTTTATCAAGAATACTTAAGTTTTTCAAGTATAGTTTGTAAAAGATATTTCATCCAAGGAGCTTCCATACTTGATCAAAAATCAAAGATAAAAGTTAGGGAGTTTTATGAAGTACCTTAGCACATCCCTAACTAAGACATAAGTCTTTAAGGTCTCCAATGGCTTGATCTTTTCTTCTTCATTATGCCTTGATCACCAAGATCTTTTGCTTCTATGTAGTGTAGCCTTGAGGCTCCAAAAATGCTTCTTTTATTCTATAGAAACTAAGCTTAATGATCATCAAACAAACATATGTTAATTATAATCAAAACCATATGTAATAATGCCCTTAGGGCTAACACTTTACATGATGTAGAATTGATACTAAGGATACCTGCTTATGATGGTGTTTTGGATATTCAGTATTCTCGGGAGTAGCTGGTCGGGATTGTATAGAGCGATTTGGGTTTCACCTTCTCGGGAGGTGGTATAAATGCTCAAGAGCTTGCATACGTTGCGGAGGATCCCGACAATGGACTTTTCCCGGAGTTGAGGTTGCATGCTACATTGTATATATACTTGGGAGTTCTCTTTTCACCGATAAGCCTGGAAATATCTTCCATGCCAAGCTTTGGCGACTTGTGAAGAATGTTCAAGGAAGTGAGAGGTTGGTATATGGTGCTTTGACCTTTGCGTTATTGTATCGGAATATAGGTCAAGCCTTGCATGTGGATGCGAAGGAGTTGGCTGGGTGTTGGTAATTGCTTGAGGTATTATTTACTTTCTTATAAGTTTACTTACTTTCATTATGTTTAAATGTGATTCAATTTATAATAACTATTCAGTCTTTCTTTTATGCTATTTGTTTTTTAAGTGTTTATTTACCCTTTTCAAGTGTTATTATTTACATATCTTTCTTCATATTGTAATTATTCATTAGGTTCAAATACATAATATTCGTATTACATGTGTTTATTTACACTTTAAAATAAGTTGTTATTCTGTAAATATTTACACTTTAGGGCAGTGTTTATTTACACTTTAAAATAGTTCATATGATCTTTATGCGTTTATTAGGCATGGATATACATGTATTTTCCTATATTTTCACCAACAGTGAGACCAGGAGCGAAGTTTGGTAAGCCCTATATCCAGCATTATGAAATATTGGGACGAAATATGAGCATAAGTTGTTAGACATCTGCTAACGGTTAGATGTGATGAATGCAGAGGAGGTATGTTGGACTCCGTACAAGCCTTCTGAGATACAGGATGTATGGGTTTCTACTTGGCATGGGATGCTTGCATACTGCGAGTATATTAAGCCATACATGTCCGATAGAGTTGTCCGGCAGTTTAGGTGGCAGCAGTGCATTCTAGTACATCCTATTCGATCATTAGAGGCTCACATGCCAGCAAATAACAAGATGTACGTCATCAAGAACATATTTATAGAGGCTTTGTGGCTAGAGGCACCATCATATCTATTTATGGAATCTTGGACTAGTGTACCTGCCATACCCCTTAGTCGATGCGCACAATAATTACATGTCGTGGTTTATCCATCACGCTCATCCTAGGATACAGAATTCTGACCAACTTCCACTTGGCGTACAGTACCTAACACCTAGTAGGCTATTACCCTCGATTGTCCTCGAAATTATTACTCCTTTCATAGATCCCGATACCACTGATGAGTTCAGGATGTACTGATAGATATGTCGTATCATGAAGGACTTTTATCTGCGTAGTGATTAGATATCATATGATGATTTTATATTCTGTATTTTTATTCGGATATTTGGACCTTTCTTTTAGTATGTAATTGTAGTTGTATCGAACTCCTTTTTTTTCTATTCGTATTATTATGTGCGATTATTTACTTTCTCATGAGTTTTCATTTGATTATTCATGAAGACTATGATTCATTCTTTTGGTGCTATCCTTTGAAGTAAATATACTTATAAATGCTTATCAAATAAAGTCAATAAATATGATGATGAGGAAAAATACAATTAGAGGAAGGTAGTAATAAAGTTAATTACAATAACCACTAAACATTAACGTGAATGGGATTTCCTGCTGGATATGTTCTAGCATATCTCGTATTCCAATCTGCAATAATGTACAAATAAGGAGTTGTCCAGTCACTACTTAATCATTACAATGATATTACCATTGCACGTGTAAAGAGGGCAATGGGAAGTTATCTCGCATGTGCAGCTGTAGAAACACAATAGAAATATATTTCATAATATTATAGATTTTAATCTTAAAAATAATTTCAGAAAAATAAAGTTTCACTAACCTCAGTAAAATACTGATGTTCTGCCAGGTGAGCGATACCTATAATACCTCTAGTCCGATCCATCTGCGAGTATAAAGGCAATACAGTCATGGACCCTATCCGTGCAATCCTGTACAAATAAGGAGCTGGCTAGTCACTGACTCAATCATTATAATGATATTGCCATTGCACGTGTAAAGATGGCAATGGACAGTTATCTCGCATGTGCAGCTGTAGAACACAATAGAAATATAATATTAATTTTCATAATATTAGACTTTAAATTTAAAAATAATTTGAGAAAATAAAATTTCACTAACCGTAGTAAAATGCTGATGTTCTGCCAGGTGACCGATAACTATAATACCTCTAGTATGATCCATCTACGAGTATAAAGGCAATATAGTAGTGGATCTTATCTGTGCAATTAAGACCACACACAAATTGAATACATTTGTTATGACATCAAGAGAATAAGAGTATCCAACCAATGTGATGTAGGTGCCTGTCCTTCCCGCCACTAACATTTGTGTATGAGTTCATAATACCGTTCCATTGATCCAAATAGTGAAACATGTGTTAAGATTATGTCCCAACTCAAAACACATTCGCCGACCTCAGGCCACTGATGTTCACCTCTGTATACAAAGTACGCTACCACCCTATATCCCCAATATTTCCATCCCCTTCCACATTCTTCCAATTCTCAATGAAAGGATAAACAAAACATGGGAAAGCATCGGGGAAAGAGAATATAGAGCTAGTAGATGGATCTATAATGGAGCCTGGTGATGATAAAGTACTTCATCCACTAGTATGCCCTCTATCTTTACCCTCAGGGGCCCATGGAAGTCTGCCTCTCCTATGGGATTCTAAACCAGATACTGATCCGGACTGTGAACCAGATCCGCTCGACTTCTGTATTTTTCTATGAGCAATGGATACGTTCCCCAATATGACTTGTCCCCTTTCGTTGAGTCAATTTTGTGTCTTCCTTTGGTAACTATAACCTCAGGGGTAGATGTCAATGCCATACCAGGATCTGAGGGCAAAATCGAACTTAAAACCTCTTTCGCAAGACGATGCATCTCTCTAACTTTGGATATTGGTCATGTACTTATCTGATCTAAGAGAAAGGCAAGATCATGCATCTCAGCATCCATGTCTTTCTCTTGAGATACAGGATAGGCACCCCCAATCTCTAGTGCCATCCAAAAAGAGTAAATATCGAACAAATTAATAGTAAGAAGGTGTTCATACGTGTAATCAACTCGCATGAACATGGGAGGCTGTGAGATGTCCTCAAATAGTGTCTGCACTTATTCTTCGAATCATCAATGATCTCTAGAGCTCTCTTTAACTCAACCCAAATGTTCTTCAATGCCAGATGACTAATGTTATTAATTATATTTTTCAATATCGGATTCTCTCGGCATTATACTTTTCTTTATGCCTTGAATACTCCAATGACTTCTTAATCTCACCAATTTGACCTTCAATAACAGAATCAATACTAAGGAACATCGTGTCCAAATTGCAATGGCAAGTTGAAAGCCATAGTTTCAAAACTAAATTTTCACTCTTAACTCGGTTGATGGTCTACCCCGAAATGCAGTACTTTACTAATCCAAACTCTGATAAATTTATGAGCAAGAGGATTCAACCAAGTATTAAACAAATAATGCAAGAATCTGGCTTTTTATGCCACTTCATCTTCAAATAATCCAATCTTTTATAGTACTACGCCTCATCGATTTCATTGAGCAATTTGTGCCATGTACCATTTATGAACTGTGATGCCACCTCTTCATCTTTAATCATCTCAGTTGATTTTGCCAAGACATTTTGATCAATGTGCCTTTTACATAGCATGTGGTAGGATCTATTGAACACCTCATCGACCACAGGCATTAAACCACTTTCCCTGTCTATAACAATTACAACCGGTTCATGTGCATTAACATCTTCCTCATTCCCTATTGACATAGTTGATGCAAAATATAAGTGCTTAATCTGTTCAAAAACCCATATATACGTTGTAGCTTACTCATTCTGCATGAATTCAGTTGCTACAGTGAAGTTATTACCAGTCGTAGTCATCCTGATGGCCTCCAAAATGTCATATTGTACCTAAGTAATAAAATACAAAGGAAAAATAGGATATTTACAAACTGGACATCATAAATTTAAATTTAATCCCTAAACCATAAATTATTAAACTTAAAGAAAAATAGTAAATATGGACTATCATTTAAATATTAATTAAATAATAACAATTTTTAAAATAGTTTTTTGAAAAACCTTAGAGGGGTTGAATAAGATTTTTGGCTAATAAAAAAAACCTTTTCCACAATTAAAAATAGAAATTCCGATTTTGTTTGTAGAAGAATCTAATAACTCTTTTTTTTTTTTTAAAGCAAAATTCCTAACTGAACAAAATCTATTTTATAAAGAATAATCAAATAATAAATATAGAGATAACAAGTAAAACACAAAAAGAGAGACAAAGAATTTATAGTAGTTCACTCTCTCAATAGAGCTACATCCACTATCTTAAGACTTAACTCAAGGATTTCATAAATTCCACTAGTCACAAATCTTTAAATGAGGATCACCCTTCAATGGTTTTGCCCATAAACCTCAATGATCCCAAAACAATACAAGATTATCAAAATATCAAAGGATCACCCAAAGGGTTTTCACAAAACCTTTGATCACAATATAAGATGTGTGAGTAGGGTTGGAAAAATATTACCAAGGAAGCTTGAGATGAATACATTACAACTTCGTGAAGTGTTTCTACAAGCTTCCTTTATTCCTCTTTGAAAAATTGATCAAACTATATAGATTCAAGAAAATTTTCTTTTGAATGAAATAAGGATGATCAAAAAGCCCTTTTATAAGTGAAGGTAAAAAAAAAACTAGTCGTTACAACAGCAACGGTCATATTTTTAATAGTGAAAAACAGAAACTGGACGTCCTACTTTAAAAAGAGGACGACCGATTTCTTTAAAAGTCATAAGAAATTCGAACGTCCGTGTTTTAAAATAGGATGACCGGTTTTTATGAGCCTTAAAAACTTAGACGACCGTTTTCAGAAAATAGATGACCTACTTTTCTATTTTCCAGACTTTGTGAAATGTTTATAAAAGACAGATTTTCCTTTACTCTTAAAACATGTATTCTTGATGCAAAAGCTTATACAAGAATATAACAACTTCAAAACCTCAAAGCTTTATCAAGAACACTTAGTTTTTCACAGATAATTTCTCAAAAAAGTTTCTTCTTAGGAGCTAATCATAAATGATAAAAAAACTCAAAGAAACAAGTTAGGGAGTTTTACATATATAGCTTATAAAGCTATCACTGACCATTCTTCTTGATCTTCAAGGTATTTAACTTGCTCACTTCGTCTTCATAAAGTCTTGTAATCTTGAGTGATCTTTCACTTCTTTGTAGATCATCCTTGAGACTACTTTTGTGCATCTTTTGTTCTTCTCATAAAACTACTTCTATTATCACAATCACAATCAAAACACTTAAACAAATATGTCTTTAGGGCTTACAGTTTTGTATATGAAAAAAACCCTAAACCCTAAAAAAACTAAACTAAACATAAATTAAAATATAAATTAATATATTTTATACTAAGATATTAAAATTACCTCAATATAAATTAAATAAAAAATTAACTAATTTAACATAAATGTTTATTATAAATATTAATTAAATGAACACTATTCCTTTAAGATAATCCAATTAATATTGTAACTTAAACAATAAATATACATTTAATCTCCACGTCTACACTTAACAAAATATATATAAACAACGTACTTGTTTGTTTTATATGTCATATTTATTATCAGTACATATGACCACGTTCTTATCATTTGAATCGATGTCGGGTGTGCAACAACAATATCACTAAGTACGTCGCTCCCGTCACAGTTTTTGTAGAAGACCGTATAACCCTGTTGAGCACTTAAACAAAGAACTTCTACCGTGTTACGCCCCTGCATTATTTTCTTCTTCATCTTGGTAAGGACGTATAATTTCTATGCACTACATAAATCGTATAAATCATACAATTAAACCCTAAACATGAATTTAAAATATTATAATAACCTAGTAAATGTAATGCGACATACCTCACAACACAATCCACATTTTATTCTCAGAAAAATCGTAACATATTACGTGGTGGCATATGACTCTTCCTAAATTGCTTGGTGTGTATCAGTTGCTGCCTAAGCGTGACCTTGATGATAGACACATATTACATGGTTGTGTATTTCATCATGTATGAATAATTGCCAGTTTTCACTCATGGCCATTTGCTCGCTTTTTAATTTAAAGGGGCAGCCACACTTTTTAGTTCCAAAGGACCCTACCTTTTTATGGGAACTTTTTCTTTATCATCAACTTTCACCTTCGTTCTTGATTTCTTTGCACCTCCATGCTCGCAAGCCAGTGTAACATATGGTCGACGGTCGGAAATTCTTGATCTCAAATATCGAGTGACAATCAAATATGTATTTTCACTTTTATCGCTGTTTCTTTTGCCCAATCCACCAATTCTATTTTCGAATTAAAAATTTGATCAGTTGCGAATAAATGCCCTTGATCCACATATTCTTCCGGTTCTAAAAATTCTTCAAATATATTTGGATCTATTTCAGTTTGTTACATTAAAATATAATACGAAACAAATTAATGACACATCTTATTAATTAAAAAATTTATAAAAAGTATAAAATAACATTTAAAAAATTTTAAAAAATGCACTGACATGAATTTCTCCCAGGTGGGTGAAAATCACTAAGAAATTTCGCCAACTTGGCAAAATTGCTTCAAAAATTTCACCGGTTGTGTGAAAAGAATTTTGCCCATCTGGGAGAAACTCAGGATAGTTGAGAAAAAATAAATTTTGGGGGTTTTTTAACCTCAAAATTGATATTTTCTTGCAAAAAATCTTCAAAATCATCCATATCTACCTTTAATCTGCGTTGAATGTGAAAGATTTGAGTTTGGGGTTAGAGAAAAGTTAGAGAGAATTGGGTTAGAGAGAGAAACTTGGTGGGAAAAAATGTTTTTTTTCGCACTGCCCTTTTAGATCCCCTAGTTATCTTTGTTAGGCTCCGCAATAATGGGCCTCAGATAAATAAACTACTTTTTTTTAAGTCAAATTTGGAGATTTTTTTTCAGAAAATTTTACTCAATAGGATTGTAAGGTACAACATAGTAACACGGGACATCTTTGTATAAACTATTTGATTCATAACTATGTCAAACTAGATAGGTCATGCTACATAGCAACAAAACAAAACTCAAATACATGCAACTAATAGGCCTATTAAAAAATCTCAATTTTGCACAGATTTTAAAAGAGCTAAGCCGTAGCTTTAGAGCTAAAACCACATAGCTAGGGCATCGGCATGTGCAGAGGCCATCGTCACAACCAAAACCACCACAAACTATGCTACCATGACCACCAAGAAGTTGAGTTGCTAGACTACTTAAATAATAGTCTAGCAAAACTCTAATACATGCAACTAATAGGCCTATTAAAAAATCTCAATCTTGCACAAATTTTAAAAGAGCTAAGTTGTGGCTTTAGAGCTAAAACCACATGGCTAGGGCATCGGCATGTGCAGAGGCCATCGTATAACCAAAACCACCACAAACTATGCTACCATGACCACCAAGAAGTTGAGTTGCTAGACTATTGAAATAAATCTGGAAATCTCCACTGTTGAACTATCGAAAGGTTGAAAAATTTGATGTCTATCCATTGCTCTCCCGTGAAGTTGGCAAAACCAAACCCCCACCAACTCATTAAATTATAGCGAAAACCCCCTACACAAACGACTACCATAAGACACTCAGTCAACTAAGAGAGCAGCAAAACCTAGCCACAACAACCCACACTACCTAACAACCACCATCCAAAAGGCACCGTGCTATAACTGCTATCATGAAGACTCACAACAAGCCCAAAATGACGATGGAAGCATCAAAGCATCGGAAGGCTGTAATAATGCCGCCAAAACTACAAAAATTGAAAAAGAAGTTCCATAACACATAATATGCACGCGATTACAAGCTAAGTCTCCGCAAATAAGAGCCATCAAAGTGAACAAAAAACCCCTTAACAAATCTTAAAATATTAAAATCAAATAGCCATCTCGAGCGGCAAATCGCAAAGTACCATATTTCTCTCTCTCCAACAACCTACTCCACTTCGGGATTGGGAAGAGTAATATACTCGTCGCCCCTCAAATTATCGTGGAATATTTTTTATAAAGAAAAAAAGAAAGTATTATACCTTTGTTAAAATGGAAACTAAACTTTTTTTTTTAGGGAAAACAAGATATAAACCTTATTTATTCATTAATAGAAACTAAAACAAATATATAAATATGATCATTAACAGAGATATAATACTAACTTTAATTTAATTGGTATTGAATAAAAGGAATATAAACCTTATTCATTCATGAATAGAGACTAAAACAAATATAGAAATATGATCCTCAGTAGAGATGTAATACTGACTTTAACTTAGTTATATTGAACTATACAGTTAATTATTATAAAATAAAATGTATAATATAAAATTAATTTTTATAAATGAGTTCATTTAATGTGTGTCTCGAATACATGTTACCTATGACTCATTCAAACCATAAGTATATGAAAGTAGGGGGTACTTGTATTATTGAGTTGTTACCTTGCCGCAAGATATATATATATTTATGTTATGAAATTAATGAATTATGTGGATGTTCATCAAAACACTTCTAAAGGATAAGGTCAGTGGCGGAACCAGGAGAAAAAAGTTGGGGGGGAGGGTGAACAACACTAAGAATTTTGATAGAATTTCGTCTATGAAATAGATATATTCCAAGCACAAAAGACACTCCAACAATTCTAAATTTGCAAATAAAATAGCAAAAAATAGGTAATCTCCCGTTACCAATAAGGAGCGATCACCTATCACTCACTATGAATGATTAGCCATCACTCATGTGATAAATATCTCTATCAAAGCTGAAGATATGAATGCAAATAAAATAGCAAAAGAATATGTAATCTCCCATTACCAATAAGGGGTGATCACCCGTCACTTACGAGGAATGATTACCCATCACTCATGGGATTAGAACTCTTCTTCCACTTTTCAAGATATTTTTTCATAGTAAAATCCTATATAATAATCGAATATTTTAAATTAAATTCAAAACTTTTCACTTATAAAACCCAAGACAAAAATAAAACAACAATTAATTAGTAGTACTTCAATATTTAGTTCAACAATTAAACCCTCTTTCCATAGTTCAAGAACACAATCAAAACAAATTAAGAGCAAAAATTATCTCGAAATCTCGATTTATGGATGTATAAATTTGTCAAATCAAGCCATAGATTAAAATTAAAATCTCATTAGTTAATTTCTAAAGAAGACATAATAATCATACTTTTACTGAAAAAACCCTATAACTTTTTTTATTAACAAAATCAAAATTTTTCCTACTTGTAGCTTAGAAAAAGGATGGGAAATTTGAAATAGGAGGATTTGAGGATCGGTTAAGTGAATTTTGTAAAACGAAAAATGTTTCTATTTAGATTAACCTTTAAAATCTAATAAAAAAACCTACCTTTACCTTTTCAAAAATTCTGAAGGGGTTTGAATGAAAAATACATATAATTTCTAAACATTTTCAAAGTTTCTGGGAGCTCGAGCCCTCCTGATTCCCTCTACCTGGTTCCGCTAATGGATAAGGTCAATTGGTCATTTTATCATAAATAAAGTTTAAATTTACGTAATATTTATCTATCGAGTTATGAAGCCCCTATCCTTCTAGTTAAGGGAGATAAACCTATATGCCTATAAATAGAGGCTATGGATATGTAAATTGCAGTGAAAAATGAATAAGATAAATTTATGTGATTCTCCATATGTGTTTTGGTCTCTCTATTATTTTATAGGTAATTTAGTTTATATATGAATTTTATAACATTTTGTATGTATTTGATCTAATGTAAATATATTATAGATCAAAAGAGAATGTACAAATATATGCGGGCATCCTTCGGTAGCTCTTTTGCTTTCCCAAGGATCGCGGTAGCTGGGGCAAAGCCCGCTTTCATCGCTCCGCGAATGAGAGAGAAAGTCAGAGGAAAAAACACGTTATCTCTTTGCGAGATCCGAAAGTGGAGAACACATAGCAGTCTCTGGGCACATAGGATCGAACGTAAAGCAGCACTCTCTTGGCAGAGTTTTAGGTGTTGGAATTAGGGCTGTAAACGGGGCGGGTCTTACCCGTACCCGTACGGGTCTGTACTCGTTTTTAGCGGGTAAGGTTTAAATTTTATACCCGCGTACCCGTACCCGTATTTATACTGCTATATGGGTCCAGATAAGGTATGGTGATGCCCAGACCCGTATACCCGTATTAATAAAATTATAATATATTTTATATATTATATTATATTAATATATAATTTATAATTTTTTTAACATATTATTTTACTCTTATCTTTAACCCTAACCTACTACCTCTACCTACCTACCAACCAACTACACTCACATCACATCACACTCAATATAATATATACTCACTTCAATATTTCTTTTGTAGGAGACAAATAGGAGCAAGCGGTATCCAAAATCCAAATGCTTTGATTAATGTATTTTATTGAACTAGAACTTTTATTTTTATTCGATTAATGTACTATGACGATTGTGTATATTTGAACTTTTAATTATGTGAATTAGAGATGTTAAATGATTTTATTTGTTGAAAGAAATGTTAAGGAGATTATGTTAATCATATTAAAATTTTTATTTTTTGAATTATACATTGTTTTACATATTTTTATTTAACAGGGAAATAAAATAGAAAAATGTCACCCTGGACCCTGGAGGGTCGGGTCTGGGTCCAGAATTTTATACCCTGGAGGGTATGGGTCCGGGTCTGGGTCCAAGTTTCACTATAAGGGTACGGGTCCGGGTCTGGGGATACCCTGAGGGTCTGGACCCGTTTACAGCCCTAGTTGGAATCCGTAGGCAAAAACAAAGTAAAATAAAACTACGGAAGACCACTAACAGGATCTGCACATACTAGAAAAACCGATTGGATAGAAATTACCTCAATGTTTTGATTGTTCGTTGTGGAGGCGCTGCTTTGTACGCTTCGCCCTCTACTGGTATCCACGCGACGAACTCCTCTGCAAGCGATCGGGATGCTAGCCCCTTCTGTGTTCTAAAAACTGTTCAGAACTGATCCTGTCTATCTGGTAATCGGTCGTATTTCGGAGAGAGGAGGCTAGATACTATATCGCCGTTCTAGGGTTTAGGGTTTTGTTTTTCATTAATCAGATAAAGGACGGCCACCAAGAAAAGATTAACATAACCTTTTATAGCTGTCAATATCAAAACCCTAACTGTCATCTAATGACAGTTTAATCTCGTCCATCTATTCTTATAATCATCCAACGGTTGGATGAGTAATAATAAGTAATTAATTTCATTTATTCGATTAAATAAAATTAATTACTTATTAACCTACCAAAAAATACAATATGGAATCTGATTCCCCTTTTGTATACGTTCAACGAATCTGGACACAATCTAGATTCATTGAACGTGGACATCATGCTCACAAGATCGTCAATGCGTGTAACCCTTTAGGTTCACTTAACATTGACAGTGAATGAAAAATGTCCTAGACATTTATTCACAAAACATAAGCGGCCTCTAGCTAGATATTATGCTTACCCAAGTTAAGTAAAAGAAATGATAACCTAACATAAGTTTTTTAATATTTAGTCATTTTGTTACACGATATCCTAATTAAGTATAAAGTGTGGACCGAATTATCCTTATAAAACTTAATTAACCATTTACTTGATCACCAAATAAACTGTTCCGATAAATAATATTAATAACACCATACTAAAACTTATTTGAGCATGACCATGCATATTCTCCAGTCTTCCTTATCAAGAGGCCCATGGATATCTCTCTCTAGTAAGAGAGGGACAAATCTGTTTGACTATCTCTAATATTCAAGCCATGACAAGAAAATAGTCCAACCAATAGTCATAATAATCACATAATTAAAAGTGATGTTTGACTATGTCAAAACATATTTTCTCCCCACGCAAGAATCATTAGAAACATTAGGTCAAAGGACACCAAACATAAAACTGAGAAGAAATATTTATGACTTAAACCCATACAATATTTCTTTTTCACTTTGGGTAATGTCCAATACAGTATTCTCAATATATATTTATGAATTGATTTTATATATCCTATTCATGATCAGTAAAACTTGATCGTCAATCAACTTCATACTAGTTTAATACAAGATGTAATAAAACTAGGGACACAGAAGAATAGTATTTTTATTAGCGAGAAGGGTTTTACTATCAAGTCACATACTTGATGACCAAGAGTATAAAATACAATTCCAAATACATGCCTCATAAATAATAAATGTAAGTCAATTGGTCTAGGGCATATTCTAATACTTTGTATGTCTCTCAATACCAATCTTCCTTCCTGTTTGCTTAAGCACATGGTGTGCCAAGCAACTCGAGATGAGTTACCATCCCAAAGAAATCTTCTACACATGGCTGTAATTCTGTTTAAAACCGGAGTCGAGATGGGCAAGACTCCCAGCCAAAGCTTTCT
This sequence comes from Catharanthus roseus, assembly GCA_028651295.1. Lineage (NCBI taxonomy): Eukaryota > Viridiplantae > Streptophyta > Magnoliopsida > Gentianales > Apocynaceae > Catharanthus > Catharanthus roseus. Next base: position 3,027,096 of record JAPQWS010000087.1, read on the forward strand.
ATGCCCTGTACTACATAACCGATAACTTCCAGTCTACCGGCAGAAGAAAGATTAAGGCCTGCCCAAGTTAAGAGAGTGCTAGAAACCTTGTTAAGTAAAGGAGTAAAATCTGCCACCTTTAAACACACACTAGATAATGGCACCCCCAAATAGCAAAATGACATGTTCCCCCCAGAGAAGCCCGTGAGATCCATGATAGCTTCCTCTTCATACCCATCCATACCAGCTAAAAAGATACTTAGATTTGAGGGGGTTAGCATGCAAACCTGATACTGCTCCAAATTCTTGCAATGCTTCATACATAATGCCAATCGATAGGTGATCTCCCATTGTGAAGATCATAAGATCATCCGCAAAAGCAAGGTGAGTGGTGCTCAACTTCTCGCATTTGGCATGAAAGTTGAAGTTATTGCTACGTGAAGCTTGTTTGAGCTTTCGAGATAAATACTCCATATACACTACAAATAGGAACGGTGAGATAGGGTCCCCTTGCCTCAACCCCCTTTCTCCTTTGAAGAATCTGAAAATACCCCCATTGACCTGAAGAGAATAAGACGGCGTGAAAACACATATCATAATTCATTCAATGAAAACATTTGAAAAATTCAAAGCAAACATCACATTTTTTAGGAACTTCCATGAGATGACGTCATAAGCTTTCTGTATATCCACTTTAGAGTACACTTTGGGAAATTTCTCTTCCTAGTGTACCCTTTCATGATTTTCTGTGCTAAATGAATGTTTTCTACCATGCTTCTCCCTTTTATGAATGTCGTATTTTTTTTATTATAGGGAAGAGAAGATAAAGAGAAAAAAAAGAAAAAGTTGGATAGTGCACCTTTAAACCCTGCAGACGCAAGCACCTAATAATTCCCAGTTTTTGCCCAATGGCCACCAAAACCAAGGCGCGCAATTTTGAATTTATTTTCCCATTCCCCGGAATCGAGGAAAATAAGCCTGGTCAGAAACAGTACAGTCTAGAATGCTTAGTTCAAATCAGATAGAGAGAGAATCCGGTCGACCAGAGTGAAAGAAGAGACGGCGGCCGTGGAGATTTCCGGCGGGGGATGAAGGTGAAGGGCCGGAGAAGGAGCAGTAATAGTAGTATCAGAAGAAGAGGAAAAGACAGTGATAAAATGAAGGGTTCACTTTCGACTCATTTGACTGCTCATCTAGGGCAAGTCGTTCTGATGCCCATTAAATCACAATCTTCTTCTCGCTTTCATAGCGTAATCGATTCTGAAGCTGAAAACCAGCTTCCGTCTACTTCATCTGTCAATTTTGATTCTTCCGCTATTGATATGGATGAAAAAGATTTCATTCTCAGCCAGGAGTTCTTCTGGTATACAATCTTACCTCGTTTTTATGTTGCTTGTCTTAAGTTTACTGTTTTATTTTCTTCTTTTTTTTAGAAGATTGAGTTTTTGTATACTTTTTATTGTAGTACTCCGGATTATATCACGCCGGATCTGCCGCCGGTTCCGATTTATCTGAATTCGAATAAGGAGGTAAGTATAGAGTGTAGCAATCTTTTACCTTAAGCCTAGTTTGTGATTTTGATTTGATTTAGAATTTACTTTGTCTCAGGAGGAAATTCCTTGTCCAAAGTCCCCAGAGAAAATTAAAAGTGCGAGAAGCAAAAGACTGAAAATTGGTATAAGTCATTGTTTGCAGTTCTTTCAGCGTTATTCTTTTTATTTACCTTTCCTTTTCACAGCTACATGTGGGAATTCTTAATCTTAGTTTGGCATTACTTTGTTTTGTGTTACTAATGTGCCTTTTTTGTTAGGACCGAGAAATTTCTTAACTTTGACTCTTTGATGCAATACTTTGAAAATTGGTTTCCCTCAGCTGTTGAAATGTTTTATCTGATTCTTGACTAGGGATAGAATATTTCTCTTCCAGTTTCAGCAAACGAAGCCTTTCAAAAGCATTTGATGCAAATAAAATTTGGGTTGCCCCTTGGTTGATGCTTGTTGAAAGCTTTTCTCCCTCGCACTTGTATGATTACACTTGCTTTTGCAATTTTGATAGGTATTGATGGGCTTTTTGTCTTATCTAACCACCCACTCTTAATTAAAATCTGAGCTACTGTCTAGGAATGAATATCTGATGGCATAGTGTTAACAATATGGTTTGAAGTTTTCTTGTGCAATCATTGTAGTATTGCAAGAACCATTGTGACAAACGGTCTTCATCTGTACCTTTGAAGTTTTTTACTGTGTAATGTTCGCGATAACTATCACGATGTTCAGCAGTCTCAGCTTGTTTATGGTTTCATAACATAGATTCGTTGAATCTTAGCAGATGGTAACTTTGCATCCTCTTTTAGCTCTTGTGTTTCTGCTCAGCAAGAAAGGGCAGTACTTGGCACAGACAATTCTGCTGCAGCCGAATACGATGTTGAGGCTCAGAAAAGATGTGAATCAGGCAAGACTCACAGTTATGTTTCTCAGTCTGCTGTGGCTTTAAGGTGTCGAGTTATGCCCCCTCCCTGCATTAGAAACCCATGCCTGAAGGATTCTTCTGCACTGGATATAGATCCTTATGACAATCATAGAACAAAATTTGCAGGTACTTAGAATTTCTCACTTAGTTATTTGTCAGCTAAAGTTCCATGAGGACTTAAATGCTCCAATGATTGTGCAGCTATTTACTGATTTCGTACAGTATTCTACTTATCTAATTCTTGCTGAAATATTTGTCTCAACTTGGGTGCAGATTTTTATCCTGCAGTTATGGGGACAAATGATGGCCTTTCCCGCTACCGGACGGATTTCCATGAAATAGAAGTCTGTTCAAGAACTACTCTTGGTTTTGAACTGATATTTTATTTTTGTGTATGGACTAATAGTCTTTGAAAGCATTTGTGATTTGAGATTGATCTGTTTCTTTCCAGAAAATTGGTGATGGAAATTTCAGTTGTGTCTTCAAAGTCTTGAAGAGAATTGATGGTTGCTTGTATGCAGTAAAACAGAGCATGAAGCAGTTACATAATGACACAGAAAGGTTTTTATACATGTTCCTAGTTTTCTTGGTTGCTTTTAGAATTTTCTAGTTTGTGCTTGTTCAGCTTGGTAACACACTAATCTTTTCAGGCGAAAAGCTTTGATGGAAGTTCAGGCTTTAGCAGCTTTAGGTTTGGAGCTCTTGTTTTCTGTTCTCCCATATTGCTGTACAAAATTTATTGGAAGATTTGATCTCATATATAATTCACATTCTTTATGCAGGATGCCATGAGAATGTAGTTGGCTACTATTCTTCTTGGTTTGAAAATGAGAAGCTCTATATCCAAATGGAGCTCTGTGATCAAAGCCTGTCCATCAACAAGTTTTCTAGATTATTCACAGAGACCGAAGTTTTACAAGCAATGCATCAGGTTCTGATTAGAGCTTACACTGTTTTCTATAATATTAGTGCTTTACTATGCATGAATAGATTTTACCTAAGGCATGTGATTAAAGTATTTTAGTGTTCAATGGGATTTTTATGTATCTATTTTAAGAATTTGACTCGAGGCTTTTGTCTTGAAAGTTTGAATTATGCATTATATAACCAAAGATGTTCAAGGTGGCAGCATGCTTGGAGCCGCTTCACTCTCTAGTACCAACAGATATATCATTTGTTTCATGTATTGGTCTTGTGAATACCTTCTCACCTATTTCATGCTGGAACAACCACATGCTAATTCATGTTAAACACATCTCCAAGGAGATCGAAGATTGCAATATACTGCTTTTGGGGCCAAATCTATGTTATCATTGTTAGTACGCATTTTGAAAATTTTCCCTTTTTCTTTAGGAGGATGTGTTTGTGTTGGGTTACCTATCATGTCTCTTCACAAGTAGCTATCTTTCTATTATCTAACTATAAACAGGTGCTGCTCCCTTAGTATGTGTTGATAATCAGAATTCAAAACTATGCAGATCGCAAAGGCATTGCACTTCATACACGAGAGAGGGATAGCTCATTTGGATGTCAAGCCAGATAATATATATGTCAAGAATGGCGTCTATAAGCTTGGTGATTTTGGCTGTGCAACTCTTCTTAATGGAAGCCTGCCTATTGAAGAGGGTGATGCACGCTATATGCCTCAAGAGATCCTGAATGAACAGTATGATCATCTTGATAAAGTTGACATCTTTTCATTGGGTGTTACTATGTATGAGCTAGTGCGAGGATCTGCCTTACCTGAATCGGGTCTTCAGTTTTTTAACCTCAAGGAAGGAAGACTGCCTCTTCTTCCAGGTCACTCCTTGCAGTTTCAGAACCTAGTAAAGGTATATATTAACTTTCCAAGTCAAATTATCTGTCATAGTTTCTAAAAACGAAAACTAAGTACTTGACATTCTCCAAGTCAGTTAATATGTTTCACCTGCTAAATTTGGTCTCTCATACTTGCCAACAGAAACAATTCCTTTTATCTGATGGGGTTTTTATTGTCATGCTTGTGATTTTTTGTTTCATTACAAATTTATTCAGGTTATGGTGGATCCTGATCCACGCCGGCGACCTTCTGCTAAAGCGCTAGTGGAGAATCCAATATTCCACAGACCTCAAAAAGCTGCGAAAGCGAAGTAAAAATCGCACTTTATCTTACATCCTGGAACATGCAGTTCCACCTGCTTTGGCTCAGTCAGGTATCGGAGATACTTTTTTGAAATGAACATATATATTGTGAACAATATAGAAAATCTCCAGCTTTTGCACCAAATTTTCCCTGATTGATGGTGTCTTTTGCTGAAATTGAGGAGCCTGTTTTGGGGTAATAGGGAGTGGAAGAATGTACAATATATATGCTAGACAATTATTGTATTTATGATAAACTGATTTCATTCCCTAAAATCCACCCATAGCATTGGTGGAATCCTGCAATTTGGCATCTGTTCGGGGACAAGAAGTTGAAGGTTGAGTATTATTTGCACATTTGGCAGTCAAAATTAAACAAAAAGAAGGTAAATAGGTAATGGTTATTATTCTAGTGAATCATTCATGTCTTTTAAATTGTGTTTCATTCTAACACGTAGCAAATAATTACTAGTATTCCATAATATTCTGGTTTGTTTACAGTTTTCTCTCTTCCTATCTTTAGTTTAGTTACATTAGATGTTTTGGGTTATTATTTTGTCCGGTGAAATTGTCTTCACAGAAAAGACAGAAAAATTCTGTCATGCACTCAATTTCCGAATAGTGATATGCACCCTTAATCCATATTAAGTCACGTCATCTAAACGACTTAATATAATTTTAAGTGTTTTATATTCTCACTCATAAATGTCCTCATCTATTCGGACCGGGTTGAGTTTGGATTCAATCTCTTAAAGCCTGATATGGTTGAGTCAATTTGAATCCTCTTATATATACTTCGAGTTGAGGTCTTGGATTTGAACTCTTATACTTCCTCCAGTTAAAAATATAGAGTTTTGGACTTATTGATGATGATAAAAATTATAAGAATTTTTACAATTTTTAATTAAATATTTATTAATTTTTTTTTAATTTTTATTCATTTATTTATTTATTTTACTAACTCTTTATATCTTTTCTTATTTGTAAATAATAGAAAAGGTATTATAATTAAAAAATTGTCTTGTTTTTAATATTTTTAATTTGTATATAAAAATTTTAGGAACTCTTATATTTATGATCCATGTAGCATGTACTTCGAGTTGAGTTGTGACCGAAGCTGGCCCAGCTCGGAAAGCTCCTATCCATAATAGAACTCGGCATGCAGATGCCGAATTGCATGCATCTCTTTGCTGATTCGATCATTCGATGTGGTATTGCAATTTGTAGGTGACTTTTTTTTTTATCCGTTATTTAAAAGTAATTGACTAATTCAGAAGAAAATAGGAGTATAAAGCTCCTAAAATAAGAAAAAGTTACATTATCTTATATTGTTGATTATGTTTCTCATTATGAGAGGTAAGAACAATTAAAAAAGTAATGTAATTTAATACATGTCACATATTTCATAAATGGAAATATCAATCGAATTTATAACATTTTTCTAAATAGTAACATAAGATTGGTATGCAATATTAAACTGTTCTCCTAATGATTTAGATTTAAGATTTTCAATTAACATATTTAGTAGTTTGCATGAACATAGTTTAATTGATTTTGGGACTGCAAATTTAATAATAAGGACTAAGATTCAAATTTTACATTTCAACTTTTTTTATGTGAGGATAATTTTTTGTGTGCATTGAAGTTTGGCTCTGTTGACCTGCAGTTGACAAATTATTAAATTACAATGATTTACATATTTTAGGTGGATTTTGGACAATTTGAGGCAAGAGATTTCCCTCTTACGGTAACAAGCATGCTTAGTAAGGTATTCAAGGGGACGTGAGACGTGGTGTTTCTTTGTATCATTGCATAGAATAATCAAAAAGTGACAACATAATCACGTGTTTAGCTGTTGCAAAACCAACTGTCACTATACTTTCTCACTCTCTCATTCCCTTTTATTATTATTATTATTATTACTATTGTTGTTAAAAATAATACTTCAATAGTCGATTCTGCATTATTAGCCTTAATTATACCACTAATTTAATTGATAATTAGTCATCTTCATTTCCTCCTCAGATGGTTCTTGTCTACATAGAATCATAAGAAATCTCTGACACAAAAGGGTTTTAATTTAAGAGAGCCACGGTGGATCCTTCAATCTTAATGCTAAACGACAAGGTAAAGGATGCGTATAAACGTGCTATATTCTCTTTTGCTGATGCAGCTACATTGACGTTCAATATATACTTGCAATATTAAATTCATCACAGTTATAGAGAGAGAAACAGAGACGCCTGTAAAGTCTTGACTATGGCGTATGTGACGAAACATATATGAAGGGTTGGGAGGAGAATTTTGACTTTTTAACTTCGTAAAATTAAATTATTTATACAAAATTATATACCTCTTAAAATTAAAATTTTGTATTTGGTGTTGAAATAAAACTCTACACCAGTATGCTTTTAACTAAATATTATTTTTAAAAAGACGTCGAGGTGTTTATTTAATGGTGCTTAAGATTTTCAACTTTTCCCTTGTGAAAATTTCATAGGAGAAGGTCACCATATTATTTTCCATCTTTTTCTTCGCTTTTGGAAAGTGATCTTGCCGGTGGAGAAAGATTGAATAACATTTTAAATATTAGTTTTGGGATCAATCTTCTCTTGCAAATTGTTTTATTTTTTTAAAACTTAAATTAAAAATTTTTAAATCAAACTTTATCCAATAACACTAACCATTTTAAAGTTTTAAAATGACTTTTTTTTTTTTTTTATACTTTTTGATTTATTAAGTCCTATATAGCAAATAGAGAAAAAAAGATTCACTATTACCTCTCTGGTTCTTTTTAAGAGTTTAATAAATTTTAAAAGAATGTCTTTTTACATGTATCAACTATACTCATTTCATTTATCTCATTCCTCTCTCTCTCTCTCTCTCAAGAATGTGAATGATAGTATATCATTTCAGAGGTTTTCTTATTTTCTACACTCAATCCTTATGCATAAGTCCAGAGGGATATATTTCTCTGACTGGAGATGTAGTAGTAATTCTTGTTGTGCTACTTTTTTTACTAAGTGATTTGAATTTTGGTATCACCTTCATACCCCAATCAAACTGTTCGACGTCCAAATAGAAGATGTTAATCATAGTGATTTAGCACTAGATTAAATTCCCACACAGTTACAACTAGGATTTGAGTCACTGCACCTTCAAAATCACTTGAATTACCCGTGCGCAATTTGAATTTTGAAATGAGAAGAGATAGATTATTATGAAATTCAACATTTTTTATCATAGAACAAAAAGTTACTCCCTCCGATCAGAAATATAAAGATTTTAGACCCATTGAGAATGTTTAATAATATAAAGATTTTTGCAATTCTTAATAAACATTTATTGAAATTTTTTCATCTTTACCCATATTTCTATTACTTTATTTCACTTCCATTATCTATCTCTTTCCTCATTTATAAAGGATAAAAAGGTATTGTAATTAAAAAATTGTATTACTTTCAAAATCCTTAATTTGCACTTAAAAATTTAAAATCCTTGATTGAAGAAGAATTGAGGTGGTTATCAATTGATTATTTGGCATAACAAGAAGAAGAATCAAGAAAGAATAATGAAGTAGGTAGGTCAATTCTTGTTACTCCATTGGGAATATGAAGAAACATGAATATGGATGGATCCCCAATTCTTGTTGGGGAACTAACGGAATTAAAACTTTTCTTTTTTTTTTGGTTGTCCGTGGTTTGGTTGCACAAACAAACAAACAAACAAAACAAAATTTTATTGAATTTTTTTAGAGTAGTTTAGAACTTGAATTACGTGATGGTATCCTATTGGAGGCCAGGCACCAGACTAAGTAATCTAAAGGGTGTTTTAGGAATTATTGGATTCCTTGATCCTTCTACTCTTCCTTTTAACTCACCGACCTTGTTTCACACTAGCAATTTCTCCCTTCAATTTCTACTCTTATCTAATGTTGATGCATTTGATCAGATTATATATGAGAATGAATAAATAAAATATTTTCTATATTTTGTCCTGTTTTAAATTTGCAAATTTAAAAACGTAATTTATGAATTAATAACATTCACGATTCACTATTTAACAATTCACCACTTAACAATTGTTCTTAATATGTCAAAATCAATATTACAAAGGTGTCATAAATATCTTGGTGAACACTAAGCATACGAACAGTTCATACTTTTTTTTTTTTTTTAAAATGCAAACACTATACTTTTTTTTTGGAATACAAACACTTTATATTTATCTCATGTGTAAATATTTATTTAATAGCAAATATTTTCTATGTGGACAAAATAGCAAATTGTATTTATTAGAACATTAAATCGTCTATAATGTTTTCTCCCCTTTTCACTTTTTTTTATAATACTTATTCTTTTTATAATTTATCTACTATTTTTATAATTCAGTATTCAAGAGTCATCACTAATTCGAGAATAATGAAACAACATAAAGCTCACAAATAACAATATAAGATTGGCGTACGATATTAAGCTGCTTCCTAAATAATTTAAACTCATAATCTCTTAACATATCAGATGCAGATACATAAATAAGGGGATCTTACAATCCAACTACAAAACTCTCACTTCCATTCTCTTCTATAATGGAAGAAACCTTATCATATATTTTTCTCATGAGAAGGGTACATGGCCGCTGAAAAAGAGGAAAAATCAAGGGAACAATTTTGGTTAGGACAGCCCATCCTTTGAATAATGAACCCAAAAGGAGCCAACAATCTACTTTGGTCCAACTTGGTCCCTTCCTTTGATGTTTATGTTATCTAATTCTACTCTTCAGCAGCTTATCCTTTATTTGTATGTTCACACCTTTGCAGCTATTTAGCAAATGAACAAACAAAACTCTTTTTGGTTATTTTTTCTCTCTTTCCTGTCCTCATTTATGGAACTGTTTGGCTTACAAAAGATAAAATAATATTACCTCCTGTTAAGAATATAAATTTTTTTGAATTTTGCGCACGAATTAATAATTTAGAAAATAATATAAATTTTTATATAAAATATCTAGTCTATTCTTCAATAAATAAGAAGAGAAAAAGAAAAGATAATGAATAAATTAAAAAAAGTATCTTGAAATGATAAAATGATTAACAATATTGTTGGAGATCAATTAATCCTATTAATTACTAGCACAGTACCATTCGCTTGGTTTGCAGTTGCCTGCCACTGAACAAGTAATTAATTAAACATTAACAGACATATTAGTTAGTATATTAGTGGGGGTGGTAGATTCGAGGAAGGAGGAAGAAAGAAAGAATATTTTACAATAATTATTAACGCAGGGTCAACTTCAATTATATATGGAATTTAAGGTGGCTCCAAGTGGTTAGGTACATTGTTCCTTTCTTTGCACTTAAAAAAAAAAAAAATATTTAACTACTTTAACAATATTACATCTTATATATTACTCCATTATTTCTAGTTGACCGAAAATACCACTTTAATTTCATCTTTAGAGGAAAATAGAAATATAAATTTTTTAGTTAATTAAAATAGATCAACTAATGTTTTTCCATAAATAATAATTTCCACACGTTTGGTGAGAAATAAAAAAGATAAAGAAGGTAGATACACATACAAGGAGCAACTTTGGAGGTACTACATATTCGCATAATTTAACATTTATTCAAGAGGCAAATTGAAAGTTAAGTAGTGATATTAAAGATTTACAAAAAAAAATGATAACACGTTCAATGTTATTCATAATATGTTGAAGTATTAATATAATTTTATAGACATTCGACAATCTCTGTTTTATGAAGAATATAATAAAGTCAAATGAAAGAATAAAAAGATTTAAAGATGTACAAAAAAAATAAAAACAGAAATCATCTAACTATTTTATGTAATCATTAATGAATCATTGAATGATATAAGATTCATTATAATAAATATCATTATTGTTTACTTCCTTAAATATAGTAACACATAACAAATAAATCACTTGAAAAAAGACGAACAGATAAGTAAAATAAAGACGTTCATATAATTTGACTTTGATCAGAATTAAAACCGGCACAAACAAGAGCAACTTGCTTTGGTTATGCCAAATAGGCAAGAAAAAAGGGGGAAAAGAAGAGGAGAGTGATGGCCACTTTTCCCAACCATGGAGTAGATGATATTTTGCCAAGTAACAGATTCATTCAATTATTTAGTCAAATTGAGTGGGGGCGCGCGCAAGTGTTGGAGAAGTCTCAAGTCTTCCTCCCGTGAACTGGCTGTAACAGAAGGCAGACCTTTTCTTTTCTACTTCGCACACGTGAATAACCCCCCCACCCCACTTGTCCATACAGTCTCCCGCCACCCGGGAAGTACCCCAACTAAGTACTACTACTACTACATTACATAAGAAACTAGTATTTATCAAAATACAAAAAATTACTACATTACAAAAAGACTATATTTTTTTATTTAGTTCTTTTAGTACATTTTTTTCTTAAAAAAATTATTCATTAAAGAACGTGAATGTAATTAACGTAGCTCGTATAGTTTCTTTTAAAGGTATTGAATATAGTGAAATATATATTTATATTTTTTTATAAGTATTTAATAGTTCTTTTCTAAATATATTCTTATTTATTTCATTAGAATTTGATCGTATTTTGACTCTTAAAAATAGTTAAAAAAATGTAGTTTGGATATTTAAAATTAAAAGACATCTTAATTTTTAAAGTATTAATCCATGTGTATAAATGTAAAGGACTTATATTTCTGACACACTATATAGTATTGTTGAGAAAAATACAAGGTCAATCTTATTCATGTAAAAGAGTCAAATTTTGCGGGACAACCCAAACAACAATAAAAGAAAGAAAAAAGAAGAAGTGTTTTTAATTAATTGAATTGCCATTCTGTCTTTGAATGGTAAAAAGCAATTAATGTTGTATTTGATGAAGATCAATTATCAATTAATCCTTGTTTTTCTATTTAAGTTGTTATGAGGCTTCATAAATATATTTATTATTGTGAGGTTCTAAGAATATCCCTATGCATTTAATTTATCGATACTTATTAATTCTCAAAACTTAAATACATTTACATTTGATAAAGTGTTAAATATAAAGAGAGGAGAGAGGAGATAGAAAATAAAATGTTAGAATAAGAAGTTTATAAAATTAATAAAAGGATATTATAGGTATTTTACTATAAACAAAACTTTAATTTTATATTTTTTTAATTTATTTTAAAAAATAACTTAATCTTATAAATCTTATATTTAAAAGAAATAATGTAATAATATATATAATAATATATATGGCATTTCGTGTAATATTTGTTTTGAATGGTCATAAATATATATTGTAACATTTTTTAAAAAAAGTATTTTTAAGATTTACTTTTAAAATTTATATTTTATTAATAAAATATAATATTAAGAATATTATAAAAGTAATAAATTATAAAAAATGTTAGTGAAGAATTCAAACGGATATAATAGAATATATATGTCATATGGGATGAGAAATTGGAAAGAGAGACGTACAAATCATGCATGGATTGTATTTACATGGGGATGTCACCACCGTGCCCACTAAACTTAATTTGGCACTGTCTGTACGTAGATTTAACTCAGCGCTCACTTTTGATGAGACGTTAAAATTATGGGTCGACTTGAGTTTATACGAGTTTAAGTTCGATTCCATTTTTTTTTTTATTAATTCAAACTCAACTTATGACTCAATGAGTTTCTTAATTTTAGTCTGAACTCGATTATTTATATTGAACTCGAATTTAAATTTAATTTTTTAAAGATATATTATATATAATAAATAAAATAAAAAAAATATTTTAATTTGATTATTCGACAAGTCATCGAACTAATGTTAATAACGTTCAAATTCGACTCGTTTATTTAGCGAGTCGACTCGAACTCAATCAATCCAATTTGACTCAGCCGCTCGCGAAGAGACTCATTTACACCCGAGTTAAAATGCAGCAGCATAAAGAAGAGAAAGAATCATAATATCACGAGAATTCCGTCCATACACGAGGAAAAAAGCATACAGATGGATACATACTAAAAGGGACTGCAGATGGCAATTATTCTTCAACTATTTTAAAAAGATATTTTCTAAGTGTTTATTTTTAAGTTTATAAATATTTTTTATTCAACATTTTTAAAATTTTCATCATAGTAATTTCTGTTTTCCTAAAATTTTAGTACAGCATGCACTGATAGTTTTAATAGAGATTATATATAAGTACCAATTAAATTAATTAAGCATACTTACAAAAGGCCAGGGAGATAAACTTTGTAATAAAAGGAGGAGACAGATAATATTCTATGGCTTTATTTAGATTGATTTTTAGTTGGGAGAGTGTAATTTTTTTATTTTTAAAAGTTGGGAAAATTAAAATATTTATTAAAACAATATGAGATTTAAAATAAAAAAGATAAAAATAAAAATTTGAGTTAACTAGTAATCAATGCAAATGAACCTTATATTACGTAAAGGATGAAATTTATGATTGGAAGACCTTAATTTTTACTGGTCGAACAAAGTTTTATAGGTGTATTTTTTTGAATTAAATGTTTGATTCAATTTATATATAGGAAGTAAAAATGAGTTAGGGGACTAGTAAGACAAACGTGAGAGTTGCCAATTGTGACTTTTTATGTAGTCCCAAAGAAGTCATGAACACATGTATCTTGCTTGATTCATATCCTCGTAATTTCTCTCTTCTTTGTGTTCAGTTAAGGTTTAAAAAGAAATTGAATGGTGGATTTATATGGTAAAACGCATGCTTCATGACTCAATGGATATTCATTAATTTTTTTTAAAAAAGGAATCAATATTGAATATTCCAAGTGGTTACTTAATGTTGGACTATATATAGAAGTACTCTTTTCAACCTTCATAATGTTCAAAATAAATTTTGATTTTCACACCGCATAATCTTTTTTTTTTTAAAGGTATAACCTTGTTTATTCCAACAAATCATTGAGTACATCATGGACACTTGGATTAGAGAGACATCGAAACCATATACATAGACCAGTTGATCAGCGGTCTAAGGCGGCTTAACTATGAGTTACAATGTTGGTATTTCATTAATATGTAAAACAGAGGACACAAATTTTTGGGACCTGATATGATGAAAAAACTGGAAAAATGACAACTGTACATAATATGGTTGAGCAAGAAGCATCTGAAGGAGAGAGACGCAGTCCGCTTCAAGCAGCATCGGAGATAGACCATCGGAGAAAGTCAGTTGCATCCCTAGTTTTATTACTAGACTCTAAGTACCTGATGAGCTCTAATTGAAATTAGGTGTTTTAAACTAATTAAGTATTTATATGTGTCATTCGTGTTGTTGGATTTTCAAGTAGAATATGATATTATAGTATCAAAGTATAGTAAACACATTATACTTTTGGATATATGAAAATTAACTATTATTTTACTGTGCGCGAGAGAAATTATTTTTAAAATCTCGTACTGTTAGTTTAGCATTGGCTAGTAAGATGGGATGCTAACCAAAAAACGCTATAGTTATCTAAGAATATTTATTTTGACGTAATAAGAATAATTACCAAATAAAAATTGTGAATATTAACAATCTAAATATGTGGAACTTGACACTAAGATTCTATTTGGAATGATTTTTAATTAAAAGCATGTACTTTAAGTTTTGTAATAGTTAAATTATTTTAGTATTAGTTAAGTTTTGAATTATTTGAAACAGAATAGAATAGGTGTGGCAGTCAAGTAAAAAGATTAAGAAATTTTGAATCTAGAATATGTTTACACAGAGCCAAAGAATGTCATTAGTAAAGATAGAAAAAAACGTATCAAGAAAAAGCAGGGAACAGTGAGGAATTGTGTGGGTTCAAAGAGAAAAGTCAGAAATGCTGATGAGATATAGTTTAGTTGGTTTTCGACTTTATAATTAGTAACAAGATAGTATACGTGTCTATACACGTGTAGAGTTCAGGCGGTGGTATCTATAAGTACCATTGCATGTTTCTTCCATGCTATTTCCATTTCGTTTCGATTTCCCCCCAAATTTATCATCTCACGCTGTATGTGTGTGTGTGCATTGTGCTAACTACTACCTTCCCTCCCTCCCTCACTCAATGGCAGCTTAATTTCAGGCTATTTGTACTTTATTAGTCTCCTCTTTCCTCCACTCCCCCGACGAATAGTTCACTCGCAGCTGCCGCCAAAATGTCCGGTGTTACACCAGTCGCCCACGCCTCTCCCAACGGCGCCGAGACGACGACGGCGAGTACCGAAGCGATCAGTCAGAACGAAATTCCTCAACAACTCAAAGGAAAAAAACTTTCGTGGCAGAAGCTCAGGAGATATGACTCTTTGGATATGGAATCCGCCAAAGTTCGCGCTCACGCTCATCACTCCTCCACAACGGTATATAAATGATAAATCTGGTTATAGATCTGCCATCGATCGATGATCGTTTGTAATTAATTAACGCTATAATCTGTTTGATTTTGATTGACCGATCGATCCGTGAGTTTCGATTAATTAATTTTGAATTTTGGTTGAATTCATTTGATCTATTAATTAATTAGGGAGGAGCTTGGTCTGTGATTTTGCAACTGGCGTTTCAGAGCATCGGAGTTGTGTACGGAGATATAGGTACATCGCCTTTGTATGTGTTCTCGAGCACCTTCACAGGAGGAATTAAACACGACGATGATATATTAGGTGTTCTCTCTTTGATTATCTATACACTCACCTTGATTCCTCTCGTCAAGTATGTCTTCATCGTCCTCCGAGCTAACGACAACGGCGATGGTAAAATTTAATTCTGCATATACTTCATATATACCCTTCTCTTTTTAAAATTCTTTACTTAATTTTGGTTCCTCGTAATCTAATTCTTTCGCACTAATTTATTTTAATGAAGTAATATTTTGTAGTTCTTCGGACTATATAGTATATAGTAGTAGTAATAGTATTGATATTAATGCTTTTTTATTTGAATCTTTTCTTAAATTATTCTTTAAATTGGGAGCCAAAATAAGGGGGAAAAATTGTGTTTGATTAAAGACGGATCCAAATAAAAGCTTACAAAATACAAGTACATATATTTTTTAAAAACCTTTATTATTCGAGAACACTAGATTATTTATCCATTGTATTAATTTTTTATTTTTTTTAAATTATAAGATTCAATAATTTCTTACAATTTTCTTAATTTTATTAAATCTAAATTATTAACTAATGTATCATTTCATGCGTCTAGGTGTACCTTAAACAGACTTTTTTACCAATATCTTATTTGTTTTGATTAAAGAAATTGTTGGGTGTTGCGAGACAAGAACTTGAGAAGATTCGCCCGCACAAAATCGGGTCATATACTATGTTAATATGCACTGCACCTAGCGACAGAAGAGATCCGTGCCCAAAAGCTTAGAATTATATATGGAGTAACGCCTTATTTATTTATTTTAATCTTTGAGGAATTGTTTACTCTTTTTTTTTTTTCTTTACTCAATTTTGGTCCATTGATTCTTGGACTTTGGAGCCTAAAGATGAATTTAATGCAGTAAGCATCGATTGATGCTAGTACTAATATTATAGAACTTATATTAATTCTTCTAGTTTTTGTAGCTTCACAAGCATAATATATACTTTAAATTTTATTTTACATGTATTTTTAAGTTGTTTTGTTGCTGTTGACTTTAATTAAAGATGAGAGTTTATAACAAAAAAGTTTTTACCTAGTAAATTAATTACTTAAAATTATATACTTATCAAATTTTAATTTTGATTCCCGCACATTTTCTTCTTTAATACATAAAAATAAAGAACTATATCTAAAATAAAGAAACTTTTAAATTCTAATATTATATTAACCCACATTAATTCAATAATAATTTGAATATTTTGTGAGGGTAGAGGGCAAATGAGAGTTACTTTTTTTTTAGCGTTTTTTTTTTTAAATTTTTGGTAAATTATGTCAGATGAGAGTTGTAACTAATGAGTGAGAAATGAATTGAAATGGGCAGGAGGAACATTTGCTATGTATTCGTTGATATGCCGGTATGCGAAGGTGGGTCTAATTCCAAGTCAAGAAGCATCGGATCAAGATGTTTCCACTTTTAGGCTTGAGTTGCCTAATAATCGGACCAAAAGAGCATCGATGCTCAAATCAAAGCTGGAAAACAGTAATTTTGCCAAGTTCTTCCTCTTGTTCGCCACCATGCTTGGTACATCCATGGTCATTGGCGACGGTGTTCTCACCCCTTGCATTTCAGGTATTGCATAATTCCCCCAAACTTAAAGCTTTTTTTATTAATTATATTTTCTTGCCTAAAGTTGGTTCAAATTATAATTTTATTAATCCATCTGAATAAATTATAAATTCATTTTTATCTCTTATAAATTCAAAATAGTTAATCATTACTGTTCTCTCAAAAAAAATTATTACTATTGATTTCAGTAACAATATTTTGCAAAAGATGATATTTATGTGACAAATAGTTTCTATATTTCTAAAATATTCTTTTTGTAACCTTAGAGTGTCATGTATTAAGTTAATAATTATCTTTACCAAAATATTTTTACTAAAATTAACAATAGGATTACTCATATATGAATTCACAAACAATAAGTATTATTTATAATTTATTCAAAATAAAAGATGAAACTGAAGGAGGAAAATGTAATTAATGTTTTCTTTTTATTATTTAAAAAAAATTATTCCACTTATTGTACGAGGAAAACTTCACCAACTTGTGGCTGTGGGCCATAGGCCATCAAGTCAAGTTGCGCCGAGAATGTCAAGGCCTTTTCTTATAGTTTAAAAATTCGGGCTTTCCCACCACCAGCCCCCACCAAAAGTCTTCACCATTCATGAATCCATTTTTATTAACATTACAGCTTCTCTCTCTCTCTCTCTCTCTCTCTCTCTCTCTCTCTCTCTGCAGTTCTTTCGGCTGTTGGAGGCATCAAAGAAGCTACAACTTCTATGACTGAAGGCAAGATTGTGTGGATATCAGTTGCCATTTTGATCGCACTGTTTATGTTTCAGAGATTGGGAACTGACAAAGTGGGATACAGTTTTGCTCCCATAATTTGTCTTTGGTTCACATTCATAGCTGGTATTGGTGTCTACAATTTCGTCAAGTATGATCCTGCCGTTGTCAAAGCCATAAATCCAAAATACATTGTGGATTACTTTAGAAGGAACAAAAAAGAAGCTTGGATTTCCCTTGGAGGAGTTGTTCTTGCCATCACAGGTACATAATTATACATAGAGACTTTTTCTTTTCTTCTTACTCAACAGATAGTTCTAAGAAAAATGGTCAATTCAATACTTAAATTTAAGCCAATTTCACTCGGGTACCAAATAATTTTATTTGACCATTATGTAAATCGTTTTATATAATATAAATATTCGGAACCATGTTATATAAAATTGACTAAATTGGTCGTTTTCTCCTTTTTCTAATTTTAAACTAATAATTATGAGTCGCCAAATGCAGGAACGGAAGCCATGTTTGCAGATGTGGGTCATTTCAGTGTGCGATCAATCCAATTAAGCATGTGTAGTCTGACTTACCCAGCACTCGTATTAGCATACACTGGACAAGCTTCGTTTCTTCGCAAGCATACTGACTTAGTTTCTGATACTTTCTACAAATCCATTCCTGGTGAGTTTCATCCAACTTTTTTAGATAGAGTTTAGTTGTGAAATTTGTTTTTTAGATTTCATCAAAGTTTGTGGTAATTGTTTTTGTGTGTGGGTATGGGTCTGAAAATTGAGAGGAGATTAGATAATTTTAAATTTCAATTTTGAAACTCACGTCTCTTCCTTCTTATGGAAGTCAAGATAGAAATTTCAAAACCGAACAATTTTTATTAAATTTCGGAACAAAATCCAATCCAAACAAATCTAGACAACACGATATTGAAGGTATGTGTATGTAATTTTTGCAGGTCCAATTTACTGGCCAATGTTCGTGGTGGCAGTGGCTGCTGCAATTATAGCAAGTCAAGCAATGATATCGGGGACTTTCTCTATAATTCAACAATCACTTTCACTTGGATGTTTTCCTCGTGTTAAAGTTGTTCATACATCTGCAAAGTATGAAGGTCAAGTTTTTATCCCCGAAGTAAATTACCTTCTGATGCTCGCTTGTGTTGCTGTTACAATCGGATTTAGAACCACTGAAAAGATCGGCAATGCATATGGTATGTCCTTCCTTGCTCCTTTTTCACATCTCAAACCGCAAAATGAAACATTCTTTTTAAAAAAAATTTACACACTTAGTAGGCTTAAATTTGAACGTATTTCAAAATGAAAGTTCTTCCATTTTTTATTTTGGATCTACATTTCTTTTTATAAACATATTACAACTATATAACTTTTACAAATTCTAAAAAAAATATACACATCCTTACTAAACTAAAAACCAACCAAGATAAACCTAAGTAAGATTGTCAATTGGTAAGACTTTTTGAGTTAACCGGTCCTAGTCAAAAGTATATATGATAGGGTTTGAACCCAATTGGGTTTTGAAGGATTGAGCTCAAACTCGGCCCATATGAGTTCTGGTCGAGTTTGGCCTGCTCAGCCTAAAACGATGAAATTTTTTGTAAACATAAAATTAAAAAAATTTAGAAGATAGTGAAAGAATTCTAATTTCAAATAATTTTTACAAATTTATTTTATGTTATATTTATAAAATTAAAAATATCCAAAAATTAAAAAAAAGGCTTTTAAAAAAATTATTTTAAAACAATTATTCTAACATTTTTTATTTTAATAGCATCAATAAGCAGAAGCATTTTAAAAAAAACATCCTTAAGATAATATTTTAAAAATAATTTTTCTCCGTAAATTCAATAAATAATCAAGAACAATTCAAAAATAGCTTATAACTTAAAATAAGCTAAAAAGTGCTAATTTTAAGTAACACAGGGTCATATACATGTTCACATGTAAATTTATTACAAAACAATAAAAAAGATTCTTTTAATAATTTTGTTTGGAAATAAAATTTTGTTCTAATTCAATACTCATTAGATTTATATATATATATATATATATATATATTATCGGGTCAGGCTTATCTAGATCCAAACTTCACCTGAATTATTTTCAAACCTAAAAAGATAAGTTGGAACTTGATTGGAGCCAAAAATGAGTTGGGCTGCCTCGGGTCAGCCCGAACACATTGCTTCACCTTTCCTTCACAAGTCAATTTAGATTTTTCATTCTCAGGATGAAGCTCAATCTAATCTAATTAATAAGGCCTTAATGTTTCTTTGACGCCTTGTATCTAAAAGAGTTGTGTTTCTTCATGATATACAGGGATAGCGGTGGTTTTTGTGATGACACTGACATCATCATTTCTAGTACTCATCATGATCATGATATGGAAAACCAACATTCTCCTAGTCATTTTGTACATTGTGGTCATTGGTTCTGTGGAGATTGTCTACTTAAGTTCGGTTCTCTACAAGTTTGATCAAGGCGGTTATTTACCCTTGGGTTTCGCCATGTTACTCATGTTCATCATGTTTGTATGGAACCACGTGTACCGTAGAAAATACCACTTCGAGTTAGATAACAAGGTTTCTCCAGATTCTTTAAAGGAGATTGTTGCCAATACACATTCTAACCGTATGCCAGGACTTGCAGTCTTCTACTCAGAACTCGTCCATGGTATTCCACCTATTTTCAACCACTACGTAGCCAATGTGCCTGCACTACACTCAGTCCTGATTTTTGTGTCCATCAAATCACTGCCAATCAGTAAAGTTCCGGTAGAGGAACGGTTCTTGTTCCGAAGGGTTCGACCTAATGATCTACATGTGTACAGATGTGTGGTCAGATATGGGTACACAGATGTGCGTAACGAGGAGGAACCTTTTGAAAGATTGTTGATTGAAAGGTTAAAAGAGTTTATAAGAGAGGACTTTATGTTCACCGCAAGAGATAATGAAGAAGAAGAAGAAGAAGCAGTGCTAGAAGATGATGCAGGTCATGAGAATGCTAAACAACTTGAGTATGTTAAAAAGCAAGAGGAAACGGAGAGAGACGTCCAACTGGTGGACAAGGCGTGGCGTGGCGGTGTTGTTCATTTGGTAGGAGAACATGAGGTGGTTGCTGGGAAAGGAGCTGGAATATGGAAAAGAATAGCCATAGATTATGCTTATAATTTCTTGAAGAGGAACGTGAGACAAAGCAATAAGGTCTTTGATATTCCTCACAAAAGAATGCTTAAGGTGGGAATGACCTATGAATTATAAGGTATATATATATATATATATATATCAGTGACTTTAAAGTTTTTGGCCCTCCATCTGATCTAATGGTCACCTCCAATAGTAGTTTAAGTCTCAGTATATATATAAAATCTTTAAAATGTATGTTATGCAAATCGTAAGTGTTGTAATCCTAGAGGATGTTATATTAGTGGAGGATCATGATTTTTTATAATGACAAAACTTGAAGCTTAATTTTGGGGATCAAAATTTTTTTTCTCCCTTATGTAACAACAAAAAATTTTAGGGGAGGCCAAACTTTATAAATTTTCTTATTATAAATAGTAAACAAAAGAATTTTTAAACTCCATTTCTGATTTTAGATAAACTCTATGATAGGCTCTCTTAATTCTTCTAGAGATGGCTTCACTTCTAGAAATGGATTAGGCTACCAACCTAACTAATATATATATATATATATATTGATTACAGGTATAATGGTTTTGGAACGAGGATTCGAGAGAGAATATAATTGTGGAGGAGAATATAACAATTAGTGTGCAATCAGCAAGAACGTAACGTCTGTTTTAGCATCAAAGAGAAAGAGAGAGAGAGAGAACACACTTGCAAATTGCAATTTTTTCCATTTGTAATTCAAACAGGCAATAAGATACTTTTTTTTTCTTGGAAAATTTGGTATTGGAGAGCCATTTACTAATCTCCGATGATAGTATTAGAAGATATACAATGAATTAAGAAGATGAGGAAATAGGCTAAGTAGTAGTTCAACTAACTAAATTATAAAACATCCTGATTGGAGAAACCCTAGAAATTGTTTGACCCTCTAATTTCCGGTCTTTCCTCAGTGAATCTGTCTGAAATGCAATTCTAGAACTGTATTAGTACAAGATGTGTGTGCCTGAGTTGTGGGAAGATGATCCAACCTTCTTAAACCAGAAAGAAAGTGCCAGCACGATTATAGGGAGGTTTTCAAAGCAAACTATGCATTTTGAAGGAAGCTGGCTGTGGTCCCGGCATCTAGGGTTTCTTTCATAGCCCAGATCCATTGAAAGACGGATACAACAAATGTTTATTTATATATATATATATATATATCCAATTCCAACATCATTGTAGACTACGAAATTTCGGTAGTCTACAATCTTACCTACATACAAGTTGGTCCCAGATTTACACAGCAAACAAAAATTGACCACAATGCCTAAGGTCTTGAATACTAGTATTTTCTTTAACTCTGGTCCCCCCTCTCCCATTTAAGCAAAGGTTGCAGATTTTAAGGACACTTTGAGAAAGAGATGCCCTTACAAATGAGCCTTTAATCTATATGTCATCATGTTTAGGGAAGAGAGAGAGAGAGAGAGAGAGGAGGGGGGGACCAGCAGTTAAAGAACATACTAGTAACTCAACGAGAAGTTTAATCTATATGACAAATGGGCCTTTAATCTATGTATCGTCATGTTCAAAACAATGAATTTCAAGAAATGACTATGCAGAAGTTTCTAACAAGCAGTAATAATGGTATACTGTGTGAATTAAACCCCCAATCATCTTACTTCAAGTTATTCAAAAACAGCATGAAAATTTTTAGACTTGCAGTTATTCAGATCATCTCTTGGGCTTCATCAGCAAAAAATGTGAAGAGATGAGCCTTTATGCTTATATCCATCACTAGGCAAAGAAGCTTGAATCAAGAAACTGCTGATTTTCATAGGGATTTGGATCGTTTCACTAAACAAACTGTTTAATCAGGAAGCTACAAGCTAAATCAAAACCCTAACCCGACGAGATATATGCTAATTAAATCAACATCCTAGATCTGTCAGGAAACTGCTGGTACAGAAACAGTATTGCACATAATTATTTACATGTTCTCAAGATACACAAACTGTCAATTTTGAGCAATCATTCGCATATATTTGTAATTCAACTAGGTTCAATCAATCAGAGAAAAGCAAACCAGATTACTTCGATTTCATGCTGTAAACAACAATTAGAACAGCTCCCTTAACAGTTCTCCATCCCTTTCCCACCGCCATAAATCCATACAAGAAAAAGGAGGAAAACAAGAGCATATTAATTATGACAATAAGTTGGAATTAACTTACTCCTTGATGAGGGCCTCACTCACATCCTCCTGCTGTATTTCGCATCCGTTACATTGAAATTGGTTATGGTTGGGGAAACAGTTTGTCTCCTCACTGGTTCACTTCTACAGTTTGACTGCTCATCCCTTTCTTCAATAGTCATGTTACCTGCCGTCTTATTGTTTTGATTAGATCTTTCGCCTTCTAGTTCTCTATATTTATGTAAGTATATTTTCAGTGGCTCAGCGTAGTCGTCAAAACCAAGGCTTCCCAGGGCCCAACATATGTCATCCCCATTTACTGTCTTCCTCTTCTCCTTGTGACACTTGTCAGAAGCTTCCCCAGTTACAAAGCTAATGAACTCAGATACACATTCTTGCATGGTTTCTTTGGCTTCTTTAGAGATTTTTGCATTAGGAGGCAGGATCTGCTTCATTATGCGGCCAACATTAGCTATGGGCAGCAATCGATCTTGCTCTTTGATGATCCCATCGTCTCCTGTCCCAGTAGCAGCCCCTTCATAGTTGAACTTGAGTGCTCCCCTGTCAGAAATAGAACCTATATTATCAACCATTCTATAAAGAGAAAGCTTCACACCTGTCAAACAAAGACACGTTTGCTCTCTCCTGTCTCTAAGATGCCTATTTATATATAAAGATGAGACATACCCATACTTGACCTAGGCACGCTTTGGTACACATCTTAACGTGGCTCAACCAAAGATTCTAGCACACACTCAGCATCACTTCACGGGACACAGTGGCAGGCAAATTTATATTCATGGTATGAGTTTGATCACTTTTCTAGAGCACTCAAAATGGTAAAATACTGACAATCCAAAGCCCTAAGAGAAAATTAGACTTGGCTTGATCAACTTATACAGATCTAAATGGTCCCCGGCCAAATAAAATATGTACACAACTCCCATAGTGCTGTCATAATGTTTAAACAATCTTTGGAATTTGAAGGTTTTAGACTGTAGATATGCACGTGTGCTTTACCCAGAGGGAGTACTACCAAACAAAACCTAAAAAGAAAAACTCAAGGATCCAGTTGAAAGTTGAAATCATATTGTTGGATTACCTACTTCTACAGTTTTGCTTAGCTAATTACTTCTAGATAAGCTTTGGAGGCATGGTCCTTTTCCACAAACCCCGGAGTATAAATCACAGGATATGACAACCCTACTCATTTAAGAACTTAAATAAAGACAGGATGCTAAATGTTAATCAAGGCAATATACTATATTATACACAAAGTTTTAGGTCATAATAGTCCTTCTACTTGACTCACCTTTGCACCACTCACCTACTGAAAATGACACCTTATGCATTAATGCTTTAGGCTCACCGCTAAAGTTTTAAAAAAGCTCCATTTTAGTTATTTGTTAATCATAAATTCGCTATCACTCTCGTTATTCATATAACGTGATTAGATGCTCATTCTTTTTATAATCTCATTGTCTCATAAAACAAATATTCGCAATTAAATTACAAAACAGTAAAAAGGATTAGGGGTTGAGAATATTGAGCAAATTATTATCGTCCTTTCCATTTGTTTATTAATTAACATGCTACCAGTAATAGCTACAAAATTGGAACAAGAGTTCAGTATTTGGGAATATTACTCATTAATCTATAATGTTTTTTTCTTCAAAACCAAAAATTTGAAGATATATGATCATTTTTTGGTTTAACATTTTCATTTAGGGAATTTTCCCTTTCCAGTTCTAACTCCCATCCACAACCACAACATATATAAGGGGGAAAAGAAGAGAACCACTTTAAACAAAATGGAAACCCCCTTGTTGTTACCTTATATTTGACAATTTGAATCCCACTATCGGGAAAACTCTCCAAAGTAAACTTAATATTCTTGTTTTTTCACCATAACATTCAAACAGGAGGCCAGAGAGTCTATACCCTGCCTAACATAATATCATAAGTAATTAATTAAGAACTTCAGAAACCTAAACCAAAGGGGGGGAAATTGAGGAAGTGTCTGTTGCAGCAATGAACTCAACATGATCAGTTATGCATAAGTATCTAAATCAAACCTGAGAGCACCACATGAGGTAGAATCTCGCAAATTGAGATTAATATAATGCTTCACATATCGAAGAAGTATGTCCTATTCGCCATTTCATGACACATTATATTTAAAATGATTCCTTGGTTATTAATAACCTGAAAGGACGTAGTTATAGTTTATTACTCTAATTCTTTTACTTCAGAAATCACTGTGCAGGGAACATAGTGGTGGCCCAAATTAGTTAAACAAATGGATGTTCTATATTTATAAGTGGAAGCACTAAGGAAAAAGAATAGAAAGAACGAAGACATTGTAAGCTGGTTGTCCCATACATAATCATCACTGAACCAACCCAAAGTGATAAGATCAACGTGCTAAGTTGAGTATTATCATTTTCCTTAAAACTAGTCAAAAGTGCTATATATGAAATGACCCTTATATGCGATAAGTACTAGAAAAAACAATTAAGGCCATCTAAGATTTGAGGAACTGAGACCCTTTTTCTACTCTCTCAGACTGAGACTATTTAAGAAATGTAGTGTATAACATAAAGTAGAAATTGAGTTGATAAAACACTCCTATAACTATCTTCACTTGTGATAGGATTAGCATCCCGCCAAAACAAAGGTAGCAGAACCAGTTAGTGCAAGTTAGCAGGAGAGGGGGGGGGAAAAAAAAAAAGGCACCAGTTAGTGCAATAATTGAGTTGCAAGGTGACTAGTGGATGTTAACAGTATCATTCTAGAAAGGGGCTTAAAATCCTTGGACTTTTGACAAAGGTTTTTGAGGATATTAAGAAAATCAATTTCATTCTGTGTTAATTCTCTCTTCTTTAAAGGCCATCCAACTACAACTTTACTTGAGATTCCCCACTACTCATGTATGTGATCTGCTTTACTTTAAGTCTTTAACAAGGCATCTGATCTAGTGGGGATTCTTTTAATATCGGACTGTAGGTAAGAACCAATGTTAAAGAAAACCTATAACGTAAATAAACACAGAAACCTTCTATGGATGCTGCGTTCTGTTAGTATATCTCGAACAAAAGTTCTGCTTTCAGGATATGGCTATGTCAATGTTTTGTTTTCCATTGTTTTCTATTCTTATTCAGCCCTGCTGCTTTTCTAACGGGAACAAGCGATCACTGAGCTTTGACTTTTGGAACGACTATAAGCAAGAGCCCAATCCAAGAGTGACATTTAGCCCAAACTTGAAGAGGAAGGTCAATTTGTCATCGTTAATCATTAGCTAATCTAATAAAACTTGTCATCCTCTCCGTGTTGGAATTTCAAATAATACTATTCACCTCATCACCTCATAGTAGTCTCTAATAAAGTCTAAGCATCACGGTTCCAGGTGCCTTAGTCCATAATCGCACCTGTCAAGAAATCCTAAAACACACCAGCAACTAAGGTAAATAAACTCAAATTCTTTCAATCAGGTTGGTTTCCAGAAAACAGTTGCACATGGGAGCGGCTCCTGAACAGTTGAGGAACTTATCTACACAATTCCTCCGTGTCTATAGGGCTTATTGTATCGGATACTAGAACGGTTAAGTAAACGGAGGTGGAGATTTCTTCAAAGAATGAATAAAGTCTCTGAGATGGAATTTTAATGGTTATCTAACCGTAGATTGCTCTAATTGCCGTGGACTCAATTATTTTCTAGGGTAAGCCTCAAGTTGAAATTTGACTAACACTGACAAAATCTAGCTCACGATAAATATATAAATCCAAAACTAAAATTCTCACATAAATAATTATGCGTAATACTCTGTTTAAAACGATAAACACCATAACTCTTATCCAATTACTTGAAATAACCTTGAATCGGAAATTTAAAGTACTGGATTAGAACAATAAGGAATGAATAACTCACAGAATGTAGACTGATTCATGTCATGAACGTGTCGTAGTATCCCCCGCCCAATCGAACAGTCAGTCTCCAGCAATCATGTATCCAGGGCACCATTGATCACAGATCAAAGACGAAGAATCGCCAATCTGAGCCCTAAGGAAACATTTGGTGAGATCTAATAGCAAATTCTGCTGAATTATTCTCCATTCCCACCGAAATTTTGAAGATCATCATCGCCAATCGTTCGAATTGCATACTACGACTAAGCCGGAGTAAATTAAAAAAGATTTCCATTTCCCGCCATTTCATGCAAGGCATAATTTGCTTTTCCCTCCTTCAGAGAAACAACGAGACGGCGATCGGAGATTGATTTATTACGTCTTCTCACTGAACTAACGCGATCGGAGGAGTTCATTTATTCCTCTCTTCTTCGCGGATTTGTAGAATTTGCCGTTTGTTAGTTACAGCAGATTTCACGCCTCTTAACCTGAAAAAACGACCCTCTCACTCACTCACTCACGTTCTTCTCATGAGAATTTTGGTCTGTTTTAATGGGCCCACTTTTTATTCAGGGCCTAATGGGCCTCCTGGCGCTGATTTCCCGCCCATTTGTGTTATTTGGTTTGGGTCCCGTAACCACTGAGGGCCCAAACATTCGATCCTAGGTAATCAACAGTCTCCAATTTTTTATTTACTTATTTTTTTACTAAATAATAATGTAAACTACTATTTTGTTTTTTATTTATCACACTCCAAATATCACATTCTTTAAAAAGTATGTAATTTTAAATATCTTTTTTAGTATGAACTAGAATAACCTCAAATTTGTTTTTCGTTTGATTATTACTTTATTAAGTTTCTATATAATAATAATTGGAAGAACTTGAAATTTATTTTTCATGACAAAGTGTAAAGAAAAATACATTAAAATATCAAGTTAATTTCATAATATAGTAAGTTAAAGAACACATAATAATAAAATGTGAAAGATAAAAAATTTAAGAAACAACATCCAAGCAGTTTTTCTCTTTTCTTGGGCACTACCATTGTATTTTATGAGAGGAGTATAACCTTCTTTTTTTTTTTTTCTTTTAATGGAGGATACTATGTATTTACTTTAGCAAAATAATTATTAGATTTAAATTGAATCGATAATTATAAAGAGTAAAATTATCTTTTCATAATAAAATAATTCTGTCATCTTTTTTCTACATTAAATTATCTTTTTTACTTCATGTTGATAATTTTGAGACACGAGAAATATTTTTAAAAATTTTATTATATTCAAACTAATTTTTATTTAAATATAATAAAATTAATAAATCCCTTACCATCTACAACTACATTTATAAGATTTAAACTCGATATCTCGTATGGGAATTGGAAGAGAGTAACCTACCATTTTACCTTGCCTTAGTATGCAAGTTTGTTTCTTAGGAATCCATTTAATTACCTGCTTTGATTCTAAGATAATACAAAATGATAAAGTAGATTAAATGAAAAAAGAGATAATAAAATTGTACGAAGAACATATTTCCGACAAGTTGGTCGAATCCCGGTCCACTTTATATAAGGGCGGTGGATCAATGGTGATGATGACAAAAATGATTAACAAGTAAAACTTACGCACTGTTTCTGAAGAAAATTTTTGCTTTGCAGATTTGTGATATCAACTTTTTCCATTCATAATTTATGCCTTAGTCAAAAGTTGTCTCATTATCTAAATGACTCAAACAAAGAAAAAGCACTCCAAATCTCTCTCTCTCTCTCTCTCTCTCTCTCTCTCTCTCTCTCTCTCTCTCTCTCTCTCCCTTTGTTTTCTTGTTTCTTCAAAACTATTTGAATCCAAGAAAAAAAAAAAAAATCTCTTTTTCCTTATATTTTGGTCAACTTTTTAAATGGAAGTTTTTTACAATTATCGAAAAATAACTTACTTTGTCCCTAAAATTTGAAGAACTTCATTAGTTGGTTTCACAAATTTTTTTTTCAACAATTATAGTCTTAAATGTTTTTACGTATTTTTTAAAGAGTCTTACTACCAACTTCATACCAATCAGCTAAAATTTTGCAATTCTACTCTAATTATACTGAAACTCTTTAACTCTTTTCTTTTTTATTTACACACATATTAAAAACACTCAAAAATTATAAAAATTATTATCAATCAAAATAAAAAAATATATTAAAAAATATATAAGACTATAAACACTAAGGTTGAACTTTGTTTTTTAGCATAATTTAGTTATCATGTTCAACCTTATCAATAACATTTTCAAGTTATGAAACCCATTTATTTAGAATAAAAGTGAGAATAATCCCAATTAGGAGCCAGCAAATAGGAACGGCCAATCATATTTATTTATTTATTGGAAAATTATATTTATTTTTTTAATACACATTTAATTCATTATTCATAATCAAGTGATTAATGCACCTAATAATTAATATTTTATAAGTCCTCATCAACGAGAAAAAAAAATCTATATGATGGAATTATGTGACGACATCTAAATGCATACGAGTCCCGGCCAAATAACGTTGATTGATAAACTCGTGCTCCGACATTTATAATTTTTACCATTTTTTTATCCATTATAAACGTCCAAATCAACGAAATTTCAAATAATTAATCATCTTTTTCTTCTATCAGGTCTTTTTTTTTTTTTTTCTAAATTATATAAAAAGAAATCATTTTCAAGAGAGTCAGTTGATTTGACATAATGAATAAATACATCACAAATATATAAGAGATCAAAATATTTAGTGAAACATTAGAATTATATCTTAAATTTCTAGTAAAACTCAGATTAAATGCCTAAATTATGTCAAAACGTAAAAAAAAATCAAATTCCTGAATAAAAATTAAATTACACACACTTCTTAAATTGAATTTAAATTAGTTTAAATTATGTATCTTTTACTATCGAATACCTCTAAAAGAAAAAAATATATCGTTTTCAAGAGGACATAATAAATTAAGAAAATGGGGTGGCCGTCCTTTTTGTTGGTTTTGTCCAAAAAGGGATCCTTAGTATATGTCCATATGCTATTGCCCTCACCTCAATTTACTATCTTTCCAAATGCTTTATTTTCAGTTTGTAAAATAATGAAACCTTTTGAAATTAGGAGTATGATCTGATGATGCAATTTTTTTTTAATTATTTTTATTTTAAGTAAAAAATTTTAAATTTGAATAATTGAGAATACTATTTATTGTCACATATTAATTTTGTGCTATAATTTAAAAATTTTATGTTTCTTTAATTATTAACATTTGTTGTTAACATTCTATTCATCTCTCATTAACATTTGTTGTTACGTGGCTGCATCAGAATTATCGAAATTATCATCGATGAAACCCAGGTGAAAACTTTTGTTTGATCGATCATATGGAATACTAAAAAATATCTTCATTTTGGAAATTACCTTAATTTTAATTAATTTTATTGACTGAAATTTTAGAGTTTAGCTTATGTTTGGTTATTCTGGCTCCTGTCTTTTTGTTGCCTTCCGAGTATTTAGTTAGCCGGACCTATTAATTGTAATAAAACAAATTTATTTATGCGGCTTTTGTTTTTGTAGTTGTTTCATGTATTGCTAAGTTTTTTTTTTTTTTAAATACAAGAATTTTTACATCATTAATAGAGATTACATCAATAATATTTAAGTCTTTCGAGTGTAAATGTATTTTGTGAGAAAATTTGGCTTATCTTGTAATTTTATCCGATTTGAATGAAAATTTGTTTAAATTTGATGTGACTTAAAATATGCCTTTTGTAAGCG
Organism: Catharanthus roseus; assembly: GCA_028651295.1. NCBI lineage: Eukaryota > Viridiplantae > Streptophyta > Magnoliopsida > Gentianales > Apocynaceae > Catharanthus > Catharanthus roseus. Next base: position 3,057,627 of record JAPQWS010000087.1, read on the forward strand.
TACAGACACACTTAAAATATGTCATAGTAGATAAAAAATAATAAAAAAAGAGATTTACATTAATAATTGAAGGCCTCAACTCTTCATGTGCTTTGAAATTGATCAGTTGTTTTTTTTATATATTTGAAGAGGAGAGTGGAGATTACTTTGAAACTAATATGACTTAAAAGATGTCTTTTGTGTGCGCGCTCACTTAAAATGCATCATGGTAGAAAAAAAAAAGATTACATTGATAATGTAAGGAAATCTCAACTCTTCACGAGTTTTGTAATTGATAAGTTGTAATTTGAACGTTTGAAAATATTTACTGAGTAAAAAGTGTTTCTATTGCTAAGTTACTAGCTTGGCACGTGATGGGTAAGTTTAAAATGGGATGGTGGAAAATGTTGGCCAGCAAGATTAGTTCTTAGTTAAATTATAAGTATAGAAAAACCATTTTCACTGTTTTAGTATTGAATTTGTGATTTGAATGAAAGAGAAAATGGAGGGAAGCCAAGAGAGGAGTTTCCCAATACACCGTGGGTTCTCTAGGCTAAGTTAACATCTGAATTGTTTTTGGTGTGTATATATGCCAAACTTTGAACCTTTTACCAAATAATAAAACTTGTCTCTATTGTCAAAATTCACAAATATTGCTTCCCATAGCTAATTGATCTCTTGCTATAACCATTAATTAAACCACATGTTTTGATTTGATTTTTAACAAACTTTAATCGTATTATTAAGTTTGGTTATTTTACTATATCTCAAATTATCTGATTCGAATATGATTAGTTTGGATATAATATAATTTAAATATATTTTTAATGTGCATATAAATGTACTCAAAATATTTCATGATAAAAAAAAAAAATTACAAAGATATTTAACTCTATTTTTTATATTAAGAAGGGTGTTACACAAAAGCATATGTCATTTGCAAGAAGTCCTAGTCTTGCTAAAAAATATGTACTTCCTCGGCCATTCTTGATCTTTAACTCTATTTTTTATATTAAGAAGGGTGTTACACAAAAGCATATGTCATTTGCAAGAAGTCCTAGTCTTGCTAAAAAATATGTACTTCCTCGGCCATTCTTGTTCGGTTTAGATCGCCTTTATTACTTTGTGTATCATTATTTATACAAATTTCTAATATAATAAAATTTATTAAATAAAAATAAATTTTAAAAATATATCATAAAAAGAAAATAGTATAAAAAGTAATATATATATATATATATATATAAGTGGTTCAGGCAATCCTAAATAATTCTTGTCCTACAGAAACCATGGAAAGTGTATCAGAAGCTCAATTATGTCCTGGCTTCTTTGTTCTTCTAGTGGTTGCCAATGACCAAATAAGGGAGATAGAATGTGAATATTTCTGTCCCTTATGAAATAAATTGTAATGTTATGAAATACTACTTTATTTCATATTAAATGTTTTTAAGACATAATACAAAAATTAAGGAAATAATTGAATTGTTTAAATTTAAAAATAAATAAATAAAATTACCCTTTAACTCTCACTAATAATTTAATAATTGTAAGGAAATTTTTTAGGTAATTATTTAATTTCGATAATAAGATAAGGGTATGTATGAAAAAGTATAATTTAATGTTCTCTTCATTTTTTAAAGTGACAAATATTTTAAAACAGAAAAGTATGTTTAAGTGATTAATAATATTAAACAAAGTTAGTAATATATATGTGGCATTATTATCACTTATAAAAATCCATTTTAATAGAACAAGGAAAATTATTAGATACTTAAATCGAAGCGTCCATAGAATCTAGCTAATTGAAAATTAGTGTATGACTCTGAATGTTTCAGGATATTATAGAAGGGTGTGGTTAAATATTTTGTAGTGTGCTTATTCATTATGTTAAGTTATGAAAAGTTAATAATATAATTACTTAATTAGTAGATGCCAAGTATATAATTTTTCTTGTTTCTTAAACGACCTTTGATAGTGAATTAGCCAAGTAATTTCCCATATCATAATATTGAATCTCCCATACAAGTTGGAAACTATGGGAACGAGGCAAAAGCATATTTAATCTCTCATACTCATTTTGATGTGCCATTTCGTAACAAACAAGTTCTCTAATAATTTGGTTATTTTCCATTGTTAAGATCGAATAGGGACAAAGAGGTAAAATCCGGCAGCTTGTCTGCATATATATATATATATATATATATTCATCACTGATTTATTTTTATATTTTTCAATAGTTCATTTTGGTTTCTTACTGTTGCTTTTTGCTAGTAACATTTTCACTTCTTTTTTGTGACAAAAATATATATTTTTCCATGACTATGGACAAGTACTAGATCTAGTTTCACGTTAATTATATTTGTAAAATAATTTTCATTTTTTTATATATTGAAAATTTTGTTATACATACAATGATTTATGGACTATTGATCTCCACAATATAACCTACACAAAGGTAAACAAAGTCATCGGAGTGGGACTGATCCCACGTTTCACCTCCCATACTTGAGTCATATAAATCCAACAACATAACAGTAGGGAAATTAGAATATAATTAGAAAGTAATGCATAGTACCCCCATTTATAAGGAGAATATCCTTGCCTCTCAAGAAATTGAGAAAGGTCCCTCGTGATATTTTCATGAAGATCTTACCATGTTGACATGAAGAGTAAATTAGTTATTGTGTCCGATTAGGCTAAAACTAATTTTCTTTTGGCATATAGGTCAAAATAAGTCTCTTTGCTATCAAAGTTTATTGGGCCAAGTGGGTTAAGCCCAAATGATTAAGCCGATAGTTTGTTCCTATCAACATACATAGGAGACACCTCGGCTCCTAACGAATTGTGCGAGCGGCAAGAGCTGAAATCTCTTATCTAGAGATTGGGAGTTTAGCTCCTACATAATAGAGAACATTAATCTCTTTTTATAAAGTTTAAGGTAATTTTTCGTGTAGAGTGTTTTACTAATTATATCGAGTTCATGAACAGTGGTGAAGGTTATGTAGTAGGCTATCCTCTCTCAAGAAGGTAAAGTGACTCGCCTTTATCCATCAAGAGTTTCAAAAATGGATTCGATGACATATCATCTCTAACTAAGGACTCTTATTGCCAACTTCCTAGGTAGAATAGATAGACAGTATTAACATTGAGTTTTATCATGTAAAATGGGTTGACAATCTTCCTGCTCACTTTCTTGTGCATTTTAATATAATATACTGAAATGGAAGAATTACATTTTATTTCATCTAAATAAAAATTCGCAAGAGGACATGTAGCAACTGAAAGAAGAAAGCATATTATCTATCACGGTTGCATTAATCAACAAGAACAACCTCATAAAAATGGAAGAAAACTTGATATTATATATACATATATACTTTAATTTAATTTAAGTTTTAGGGGGATTAGATTTAGAATGGATGGCTTGTGATAAGGGGGGTGGGGGTGGGGGTGGGGTGCTAGTCTATAATCTAGGTGATTAATTATTATGAAGAAAGTTAGAGGCCTTTCCTTATCATTGTTTCTTATCGGTACTATATATATAATATAAGCCAAAGAAAAACCACAACTTCTTCTTCTTCTTCTTATGTTCTCTTCATAACCCATCAAAGAACCCTCTCTCTCTCTCTCTCTCTCTCTCTCTCTCTCTCTCTCTCTCTCTCTCTCATCACCAGAAATAGAGGAGAATTCCCTGGTTTTTGTCTTCCTTGAATCAGTACAGATTTCCTGATTTTGTGTTACATAAACAAGGAAAAGACAGAAAAACCGAAACTTTTATAACGATAATTCTTTTATCCAAAAAAAAAAAAAGATGTCAAACCTTACAGGGGGTGATGATGGAAGTTTTTCTTCAGGAAATACTGGTGAAGAAGTTCATCAAGAAAAACAACAACCCTCAAACTTTAAAACTTCTTCTTCAAGTGTTTCTGCTGTTGCAACTAATAGTAATGGATCAAGTTCAACTCAACAACAAACAAACAAGAAGAAAAGGAATTTGCCCGGAAATCCAGGTACATCCCAATCCACTTCTGAATCATTATTTGCTGACAATTTAACGCAACTTCTTATTTATTATGTTTCAAATTTATCATTTGGATAATTACTTGAAGTGCTTTTATAATACCTTATCGTGTTGTGTTATCTATATCAGTCGACTAGTGAATTATTATTATTATTATTATTATTGATAGTTTCCGATCATTTCCTATTTATTATGTTAACAAAAGATCGAGTGAATAAACATGGATATTGGATGTCCCAAAGTGTTTAATTGGAATTTATAAAGGAGAAAAGGGAATTTGTCCAGAAATTTAGGCACAATTTCAATTATCTATAAGTACATAACAGTTGATTAGTAAACTATTATTACTGACCATTTGCTGCTATTCATTATGCTATATAAGGGATCGAGTAAATATGAGATGTCCAAAAGCGTTCAATATAATTGCCAAGAACATTATTATTATTATAGAATTGAAATTTATAAAGGATAAGAAGAATTTGTTCGGATATTCAAATACTATTTCAACTATAATTCCGTATATTATTTGACTAGTGAAGTATTTTTAGTGACCATTTCCTATTCGTTATGATAATAAGAGATGGAGTGAATACAAACATGGATATTGGACGTCCAAAAGTGTTCAATAATTGCTAGGGACATGACAATAATTGTATTACACTGTTCTTGATTGCATCTTTATTTTTTCTCTTTTTGTTTTTAACTAATATAAAACTTTTGGTCATGTTGATGAATATGTATATATATATACACTAAATTCTTCAATTCTCTCGAGTACATGTGTTGAATTACAGCATAATTCAATGTTCCTCTTCCAATTTATATTAGACTTTACTAGAGTCTATTTTACACAATTTTGTTATCAAAATTAGGTTCATTTAGATAATTAAAATTATAATTACTCATACTAAATAATATGTTCTTAACGATACTTTTATTATCACGTGATAAATTATGAATTTGTGATAAACTCCCCCTCATTTATATTATACTCTACTGAGAATTTTGTTCGCTATATTGTTTAAGCTCAAATGAAGTTATTAGACTACAAAAAAAAAATGAAGTTATTTTACACAATTTTGTCATCAAAATTCTGCTGATTTAAATAATTAAAATTATAATTACTAGCACTTTACAATCGTTCTTAATTATACTTTTATTATTACGCGCAATAAATGATCTTGCATTTGTGATAAACTCCTATCATTTATATTAAACTTTACTAGAGTTTTGTACACTTTATTTTTTAAACTTATAATGAATTATTTTACACAATTTTGTCATCAAAATTCAATTTGATTTAGATAATTAAAATTTATAATTGTTAGTACTCAAGAATCTATTCTTAACGATACTTTTATTTACGCCATAAATTGTGCATTCCTAATATTTCTATCATTTATATTGAACTTTACTAGACTTTTGTTCGCTTTATTTTTAAACTTATGACGAGTTTATTTTTTGGCGGGTAGATCCAACTGCAGAGGTTATTGCTCTCTCACCAACAACACTAATGGCAACAAATAGATTTGTATGTGAAATATGTAACAAAGGATTTCAAAGGGATCAAAACCTACAATTGCATAGAAGAGGTCATAATCTTCCGTGGAAGCTCAGACAAAGAACGACGACGGAGATAAGAAAACGTGTCTATATATGTCCTGAGCCGTCGTGTGTCCACCATAACCCCGCTAGGGCATTAGGTGATCTTACCGGAATCAAGAAACATTATAGCCGGAAACATGGAGAGAAAAAATGGAAATGTGATAAGTGTTCTAAAAAATATGCTGTTCAATCTGATTGGAAGGCTCATCAAAAGACTTGTGGAACTAGAGAATATAAATGTGATTGTGGAACCATCTTCTCAAGGTAACTACATCCCTTCGTTTTATATTAACGGATGCTTCAATATATTTTTTTTTTTCAAAATATTTTTTTACTTTAATAAACTGTGGAAGTATTAAATGAAAGTTTTATACATATATCTTTATTTATTTAGTATTATGAGATGGTATAATATAATAAATGCTTAGAAACAATTCAAATAAACTCATATTCCTAAAAAATGGCAATTTAATTTATTTAACTTCAAATTAACAAAACTTAATAATTTTCTTAATACGTGTGTTATGTCTTAACATAACAGATAATATGAAATGGAGGAAGTAATTAATTAGTTCATCTAATTTGATTATTATAAGAAAAATGTATCAATCTTTCTTACATAAATAAGTTCATGTTCTCAAGGTGAGTAGTCTAATTTACCACATATTATCTTATATATATATATATATCTTTTTTATCCATTGGAGAAAGGATATGGTTCGACGTACTTTACATTGCCACTAATTTACTACGTGTATTGATTTACTAATGGTTTATTAGCTTGGTTATTTTGCTAGGTAACTTTGGATAAATGATGTTAGAAATATTGTATCAAAATTAAGATTTTTCTAATATTCTTTTAGAATTGAAAGTTATTAATATTTCTTATTGGAACCTTGTAAAGGAGGAACATCTTATAATAACTGTGCGGACCAATTCGATACTCTAACTCTAAGTAGTAAATTGTATCATTTAATGAAATTTTTTTACTTCTAGAGTCGTAAACATAGTTATATTGAGAAAACAATCTACACTAAAATTCTTATTTTCACACTTCTATTATTTTGCATGTTACTTCTGCGCGTATAAATTGGGCTAATAAGTGGTTTTAGTGTTGGAACTAATACATTTTAACTACCTTTTAACTTGTAATTGTAATTAGATATAGTTTAGTTTTAAAATGGTGATATTAAATTTCGTAAAAATTAAAATTGAAATTTGTTATTTGATGTGTCCAATAAAGTTGTAAAAATGCCTACAAACATCTCCTTTAACATTTACCAATACATATATAGTGTATCTATGATTTATTCATGAAGCTATTTTGAGATTTACACATTTGTGTTTATTTTGTTGTGCAGGAGAGACAGTTTTATAACTCACAGAGCTTTCTGCGACGCACTCGCCGAAGAGAACAATAAAGTAAATCAAAACCTTATAAACAATAATATGGCACCACCAAACTCATCACAAGCCCAAATGATGTCACCAGAATTCATCTCCACCATGCCCATGCACATGCCCATGCCCTCTCTCTCGTCAGAATTCAACACTCTCCTCCCAACAATGCCATTCAAATCCCCCATGAACAACAATAATATGGGAATTGGCATGTTTTCAACAAGTTCAGGTACACTTTTTGGCAGTCCAAAAACCATACCAAATAGTTCATCATCATCATCATCTGGACTTCAGCTCAGTTCAAACGGTCCGTCCAATTTCAATTATCTACAAGAGGGTAAAAATGGAAATAATCAAATTTCTGGAGGAGGAGGAGGAGGAGGAGCGACGGCTCAGATGTCAGCTACAGCTTTGTTACAAAAAGCAGCTCAAATGGGAGCAACTGCAAGTAATAATAATACAATTATTAATTCCCCTATGATGCAGCAGAAGAGTTTTATGGTGGGGCCCAATCAAATCTCTGTACCCAGTGGTTCTTTGCCACGTCATCACCACGACGGTTACGAAGCTTTTCAGCATCAGCATCAGCAGGCACAATCGGCGCCTCCTCATCCTCATGAACAGCAAACAGATCTGGCGGGAGGAATTAATCAGATTTTTCAGAAAAATTCACATGAAATTAACCAATTGTTTGAATCTGGATCTGGAAATTCATCAGCGATGAATGATTTAGGCATGTTCGGAGGGATTTTAATGGGATCGACGGCGGAACAATTCAATGAAAATGACCATATTGGGCTTATGCCGCCGGCGGCGGGAAGAGGTTCGATGAACAGGATTGGTAGTCCGGCGGTGGTCGGGGGTGGTAATTCGAGGATTCACGGAAGTGGTGGGGATGTGATGACGGTGGATTTCTTGGGGATTGGTGGTGGATCGATAAGACCGCAAAATCTCCATGAACAACAGCAGCAAAGAATGGAGATGGAAGTAATGAGCCAACATAGAATGCAAGTAATGAATCCTTTTCATCAACAACTTTCACATGGAATTGGAGAGCCACCCATAGAAAAACCACTTTGGGATGTTTGAGAGACTACAAACACTACAATTTTTTTTTATGTCCGTCATCATGAGAGGTAATATTTTGTTTTATTTTCTTAATGGGTTTATATGAAATTTTCTTTTAAAAGATTACACTTTTTTATATATTTTTAAAACTCTTTTATCCCTATCAACTTTAAATATAAGAGTTTTAAAACTTTGATATATCAAACTCTGATAAGTTGACTTGTTCATATGACTTAAATCTACGATTTGCTTTGCTTTTATTGTGGTACTTTAAATTCTAATATATTTAAATCTCATCAAGAATATTGCACACAAGATATTACAGAGAATTCGCACCGATATTTTTAGAGAAAAAATAAAGCAAAAGGAAGAAACAAATTTCACATAGCACAACATTGGACATGAAAGGAAAGGGAAACTAAGGAAACAAATGATGATTTTGAAGTAAAATTATTGCAACTCTTGAAATAGAATATTTTCTTCCAAAGGATAAAAAATATGAAAATTTTTTACTTAGAGATCTAAGAGGTGAATTATTTGTGAAAAAGAAATAGAGTCCTAAGTAAGAAAATAAAAAGATTGAATTTTTCATATACATGTTATTTTAATTTCTATGATCACTTGGGACCTTTTTAATGTTTTGGCTCTTTTCTAGAACTTATTAGAGGTTTTTTTTTTTTTTTTTCTTGTTTTAGCCTTTTATTTTTTAAAAAAAAGGCCACTAAAATGATCACAAATTTTTATTCGTAATCTGGCCATAGTGCACTATGGTTATGCGTTATTTTATTTTAATTTACGCTTTGGTAATTTTTTAATATTTTCTCTTTTATTAACTAAAAAAATATGCCACAAATTTTAAAATTATACTAAAGAGCAATCTTTGTTTGGTCTAACTAAAATTTTAAATGATTGAATTCGTTAAATATTAGAACACATAAATATTTTATTATTAAAAAAAATATCATACACTTAATATAATAATGTTTTATGTTGGTTTGTTGGTAAGTCTTTTATGTTAATTATTTTTAGAGATAAAAAAAATATTGACCACTTTAATAGCTATTTTTAAAAAAATTTGACTATTTCTGTATTATAAAAAAAAAAAAAAAAACCCTTATTAGAAGAATATGGAAATTTGCTAGAGCCCCCAATTGATTGCAAAAGATGGAAACTTTAGAAGGTCAGTTTGAACTTTTTCACCTTTTTCACTAGTATTGCATTAAAGTGGGATGTTTTTTTCCCCTTCATTGAGAAAGGAAAAAAAAAAAAATACCTCTCGATTTTTATTTATTTATTTTTTTTGGTCTTAAAGGGAGATGTTACTTTCATTCAGAAAATATAAATAAGACCATCCAAAAACACTATGCAGAACTGAGTGGTCAGTATCATTCAAATGATATTACACTGCCAACACACTTTTTTTTTTTTTTTGGAGGAAAGGAATGATATATACTAATAATATATGGGTAAAAGGAAATGGGCATCTTTGGAAGCAATAGAGTGATTAGCCACTCTATCCCGAATCAAAAGAGCCACTATATCTAAGTTACATTCCAACCAATAATATTAAATCACATGAACAAAAATCTCTAATAATATTAAATTACATGAATAAAAATCTCTGGAGACAAATATTCTTTGTTTTGAATTTTTTTCATATTTTTTTTACTGATAATAATATTATAAAGAAGATATTACAAACAAATAAATTAGCTATCGATAAAATATGTACAAAAATATAAAAAATACGTGTGAAAAATTTTTTAAAAAATTTTCCTCCCTCACTTTCTCTCTCTACCCAAACTCTCTCTCCATTTTCTTTACAAGATACAAGAACTTCAAACTCATATCTACTTAAATCCGACCGTTTAAACTTGAAAATAAAATATTAATAAATTATTTTATATTTGTTTATTTATAATTTCAACGATTTAAAAATTAAAAAAAACACAAACCAAATTAAAAAAAACACAAACGTATGTATCAAATATGGAAGAGACTACAAAATTTTAAAAAAATTTCCGCTAGGTACCCAAAACTTTCACTTGCTTGAGGGTTAAGGTTGTAATTAAATATGTATCTCCTTCCTCGGCTCATGGGAAAACAAAACACAGCCCAATACAACAAAAGTAGGCCATAATATGTTACAAATGAAGCCCAAAATAATGAAAAGCAGAAAATGGGCCTTAAAAAGCCCAAACGAGCGCTTTTTAAAGATGGACCAACCAGGTACCAGGAACCCTAACCCTAATTGCTACGGCTTTCTATATATATATATATATGAACGAGTCTGTAATTTCTACTCCCAATCTCAGGTTCGTATTCCCCGATTCCCCTTGGCTCTCTGTGTTTATGCTTTTCTTTTTTCTTTGTTAGGGTTTCTGAAATGTGGAATTTAAGGCTGTGATGTTCTGAAACTACCTATTTTATGAGGGAATTTTTTTCCTCATGATTAAGAAAAACCAATGGATCCTTCTGAGCCTAAATCTTCTTTCTTTTTTTTTTCTCCCCCGAAGCTTTTTGTTTTGATTTTTATTTAACTTTTGATTTGAAACGCGGCGGAACCATTGAAGTGAGGATTGGAAGATCGGAATTATAAAAATATGTCGATCAAACAATTCTTCCAGGCTACAATTATCTGATCAATGCTTTTGCTTCTTCTAATTTCTTCAATCTTCAAGAGATTTTTTTTTATTTATTTGTCACTGATTTAGTGCAGGCCATTTGGAAACTGAATCAATCGTGTTAAGTTTTTTGTTTTGTGGTGTGTGGTGATGAGTAATTTTTATGGACTAGAGTTTCTGAATCACTGGGTAATCCCCAGAAATTGACGAGAAACCCCTTGGCTGTCTGAGCACACCATCTCCTTATGGTTTTTATTTTTTGATGAATTAAATATGGTTTTAGGATCCTTCACTATGTGAAGAGCAATGGCGTTTTTAATGACGAATGTCTGCCTAGATTTCGGATATCAATCATTTAATTAGGATACCAGGTTACAAAAAAAATTTAGAAGAGGCTTATGATGATAATGTTTAATTATCTTAGCGGATTTCTGTGAGATTTTCATCTGTGATCTCATTGTTACACACACTGAAGCTTCTTCGCCCTTTTTTTATTTTTTCCAAATTTTTTTATAAAAGTTTGTTTTGTGAATTACTTGTTGATTTAATACAATTAAGATTTGGGATTTTGCAGTGATGAGATGAGTTCCCATTGGGTGTTTTAGGGCAGTGGAGGGCTAATAATGACCTCCGTGAGCTCAACTATATAACGGACTTCTCCTTCCACTGAGCAAAAGTTTCAATTTCCTAATTTTTACAATATGAAAGATCAAAAAATACTCTGCTAAAACTAAAAATGTTGAATCTGATAATCTCCTGTATTATTAGTTGACCAAAATACAAACAGACAAAATCTTGCACATTGAATTGCTGAAATTGAACTACTTGGACTGGAGGAATTTTCAAAAAACAAAATTGAATGGCAAAATAGCCAGAGAACTGGTTAGGATATCTTGAAATAAGACAGGAAGTGTGAAGAGTTTAATATAAATCCCATTGTAGAATTTTCTTGAAACCTCAATAAGTACAAAACTCCGTAGCGATCCTATTAGTGCTCCTATATATCACTATCATCGGGTTGGTGTTTTCCCAACAATGACATATTTTCTGTTATTACTCTAAAAGTAGATCTACAAGAGATCAACAAAATGGCCAGAATGTCACGAGCAGTGTGCATTGGATGTCATTTTATGGCCTTTGGCCAATTCCATTGTTCAAGTGTGGTATTCCCTGTCCAAGACATAGCTGCATAGAAACACGTACATTTTCTGGAACTACTTCCATGATGCGTTTCTCTGCTTCTCGTGAAACTTCTATGGCGTCCCTGGTAATAAAAGCACAAACCCCCAACCAAGGTCAGTTTCACCAAGCAACAAGTGAGGAACGAAAGATAGATACCACAAATTTGTACCTAATTAAGATATTTTGTGGCATAGAAACCTCAATCTGGAGGAAAATCTGCCCTTGCAATACATGACGTGTGATTCGCTCAATGTCCATTTTCTGAAATCCAGAAGGAAAGTGCCATGTGAGAAGGTTGGGACGAAACATTCTGCAAGAACGCAACTCAGCCCAGTTAAAGGCATCTCAGCAAGAAACAAGGATATACCTCGGAAAATTCTGATGATAAGACATTGGAGACAACATCTTCAATGTCAGTGCATTCAGAAGAAACAGTTACTTCAGCATGTTGGTCTGAATTCATTTGATCATGGCCAGATGAAATTTGCGAAGTTGACGGCTCTATTAATGTAACAACAGAAGTCAAATTAGTGGCGAACACCTTTCATCACAGTAAATGCCCGTAAGGAAGAATATTGAAACAAGATCTTACAATAAAGTTGAAAAGGGTGGCAAAAAATAGTCCAACCTATTTTTGTGAATGATGTGCCTGAAATATCACTTCCTCTTTCTAGTATTTCTTTTCTCAGATAAAATTATAAGTGTAGCACTTTATATCTTTCCACTATTGAAAAATCACTCATTAGTAGAAAAAAGTGTTTACCAATATGTACAAAGACTTCAGCTATTTCGGGATGAGACTGCTGAATTTCATGTCGAACATTTTCACCTATGTCATGGGCAGCACTAACACTAGAGAATGGATCAACCTGCAGAAAAAAACTAACTATTACAAATGATTTTGAAGTCAAGATTCTATATGTCGCTCTGTGACATAGGAAAAAGATGAAATATTTTCAATAAATATTGTAGTACAGTGCATGAAAGGAAAGTGGCTGACCTCAACATTTACATCAAGATATAGAAAAGAACCAGCTCTGCGCCCTCTTAAATGATTGCATCCCTGCAGAAATCCATGTAAGAATTCCAAGCATAGAAGTCAACAATTGATTAGTCATAAAACGGTGAATACCAGCATGAGGCAAAAGTACATAAAGTACTATGTCAATTTCATCTGTAGTTAACAGCTTAATTTCGCTGTGAGAGGAATGAGATGATAGCATATATTAATGCAAGAGAAAAGAAATTTTAGAAGGAAAAAACCTAATGTTCCACGGATGAACTTGCCACAAATATACACTGGCCTTTAATACATGGTGAATTGTTCAAATGACCAAATTAGATTTATATTTCAATACAGCATTAGTAGGATTCACTTGCCTTAACTCCTTCAACTTGTAATATAGTTTGTCGATATGGTTCCATGTGTTGTGATGGGATAGCAGCATCAACCAGTTCCAAGACACTGAAATAATAAAATTGTGATCAACAATGGAAACTTTATGAGACTTCAAAAATCATTTGGCCCTCAGAAAATTGGATATTTCACGAGTCCTGAATTCTATCAAAAACAAGAAGTCAACAGTAGAGTTTCACTTTTCCCCCTGTGCACAAACTTTAGATGTGACTCAGAAGTCAGCAATATCATACTTGCTAAAGAGGCAAGCATATTGCATATTTTCAGATTTTAGTAGTGTTTATCAGTCGCATAAATGACTGAACACGACAGAAGAGTAACAAAATAGATAGGGTTAGTTTTCAGATTGCATATTGCATATTTTCAGATTTTAGTAGTGTTTATCAGTCGCATAAATGACTGAACACGACAGAAGAGGCAAGCATAAATGACAATATACCAGAACACGACAGAAGAGTAACAAAATAGATGGGGTTAGTTTTATACTTTAATTTTGAGAGAGAGACTTAGGAAATCACCTCTGGTAACCAGTATCAAGTCCGGCTTTTATGATCATGCCAGAGACAAGAAGTCCAGCAAGAGGATCCACAAACCTCAATCCCAAAATTGACCCGCCTGATTATAATCACATAATCCATTACATACTATATACAAACGAAAAGTTAGAATTTTTAGTAAAAGATTTCCAAATTGAACAAGTTGGTTATGCACACATTCTGTGAACTCAAATGACAACAGTATGTAGATATCTTCACGAGGACTGACATAGTAGTTGGAGAAAGGTTATTACCAACACCTACAAGAGCAACTACCGATGAAACAGCGTCTGCACGATGGTGCCAAGCATTGGCTTTCATCAGCCCACTGCCTACCCTTTCCCCAGCCCTCTTGGTGATCCAATATAACCTTCAAAATAGAGAAACAAAGGCAAAATATTGATAAAGATCCCGAGAAACAGAAAAAGAACCCTAAGAGTACTATCACCTTCAGTTGAATATCTTTTGTTGGATCTCTGAAATGAAATCTCGAGTTCATTCACAAAAAGTACATAAATCCACTTGTAACATTCCGATAGAAAACATATTTTGGGAAAGAAAATTTCCCTCTGGTAATAATAACTTTCAGAAGTAACAAGCTTAAAAGAACATGCACAGAGCAAGAAAGTAAACTAATGAAAGATTTTCCAACAGTTTATCACAATAACTAACTTATATATCATAGAAAATGAAAATTTTCAGGAAATGAACCAATCTGAGTACACTCTTATGTTACTTGCATACCCTTCTTTAATACCTATAGACACTATAGTCATGCTCAAAGCTAGGACAGGATGATCCATATCAATCCCATGACTATGTCCATTCATGTGTTCATGAGCCAACTGATTAACCATCTCTGGGGCTGCTGTCCACAGTCCCTACAAATCATTTATGAGAAGTAAAGTCAAAGGGGAAGAACAAAAGATTAGAACATCATAATTGCTCCCAGTATGAATGAATTAGTATACGCTGAAATGATGCTGATCTGGAAACATTCAATGTTTAGCTCAAAGAGAGTATTAATCAAATCCTGAGACTTAGGAGGACTGTGAACAGAAATTAGAAATATTACCACCAAAACATCTATAGCATGCCAAGCAATACCTCCGCCAGTAGCCAAAAGCACACCCGAAATTCCAAGTGCTCCAAGAGTCTCAAATTTCCCATGCCCTAAAAGATTAAGAGAAAATTGATTTCTAGAACAAGAAGAATAACCAAACTTTAATTTCACAATCTTCCAATGGTTCAGAATTTATAAATTGATTCAGAAATTTCACCATGATTTTCCACTAGATGGCACTTCTAGAGCAGTTGTTAAAATAAGACTAAAAATACTATATCAAAAGTGCAACCACAAGCTCCAGCACAACAAAAATATGATTAACAAAAAATTAATATCCTTGACTTGGAACAAGGCTCCTATTTCATTGAAGAACCTATCGAAAGCCAGATTTCCACAATGCAAATCAGTAACAGAATTTCATTTAGTGCTGATCTATATCGGAGTTCTCTTCTAGTTTGTTTACTAGTTCAATGAGTTGTAGACAAAAAAATTTATATATAATAGACAGGATAGATGGATACAAAGCACAGAAATATAATAAAACAAACACTATATCAAATAGAGTAGCCTGTAGATACAGATCAAAAGTAACCATAAGGATGTTCTTTGTCCTTGGGAACCCTGCCAGCTTTAAATGACAGCAACGCCACACCACTAAGAACCTAAAACATCACAAACGAACATATTAATCTGAGGTATTATAAGAGCTAAGTAGAAAGAATATGCTCAGCTCAATCTCAAAGACGTACCACATCAGAGATAGAGTGTGCAGCATCGGCAATAATAGCTGTACTACCAGATAGATAACCAGTAAATGCTTTTCCGGCAGCCAAACCAATGTCCGCAGCTAGTCCTAAACGGAAAATCTTCTCGCCTTCCTTACCGGACCTGAGGTCATGGTGGTGACTGTGATCGTGAGAATGACCGATATGCCACCTCTTCCAAATCCTGAAATTAGGGTTTTCAGAGTTTAGGATCGAGTGATCGGAGCTCAGGGCTCCAATTAATGGAGAAAAGTTGTTGTTCGACTGCAATGAGATTCTCGAAACGAAGATATTCCGAATTGGATTGAGATTGTTATGGAAGTGTCTCATAAATCTCATATTTCTACAAATGTTGTTGAAATTTTCTTGAGTAAATTTCTAGTGTTGAATTGTTATGTATAAGCAGCTTTGGACTTGGATTCTGGAAGGAACCGACTGAGGGGTGAAGTTTTCTGTTGACATTTCGGCGGTTACTCCTGGGAGGGTAATTCAGTCACATCAGCCCCTCCCCACGGATGGCCGCGATCGTCAGCACTGTTTAGCTTTTTTCTTTTCTTCCTGAATCGCACCCTTTTTTAGCAATAAAATGAAGGGAACGTTTCGCTTGGCCTAATACAAATGCTTACCTATAATCCTCCGTGACATTATCCGTCTTTATTAATAAAATATTTATACTTAAAATGTTAGAAGAATGAATTATCCCAATGTTTTCGAATGGAAAATTTTTATAAGCTACCTTTTTATGATTTTTTTATATATATATTTGATTTTTGTAAAAACAGAATATGATAATTTCTAAGTCACTGTTACTCACTTTATCTAGAATAATCATAAATATCTTTTTTGAATCTACTAATTGAAACATAATACTCATTATTTATTTTTTTTATAAATAATTAAAAGAATTACGAGTCCTATCGAGGAAAATTCCATGATAAGACCCTTTTCTTCTGATGGTTTGTTCAAAATTTCCAAACTCAACAATTACACACCATAAAATATCATTTTCTAATTGGTTTGTTCAAAATTCCAAACTCAACAATTATAAACCATAAAATATCTTTTTTCCTAAAGTTCTTTTTTATAATTATTCTCTTAAAATTATTCTTTTTTAAGAGTTACATAATGAATGAGGATCCGAATCTTCCTTTTCCCCTTCTCAGATTTCTTTCAATGGCTATAATTGATTTGGAACTTTGATCGAAGCTCACGAATGATTAAGCCAATACTATGCTCTATAGACAAGAGTTGTCTAATAACGCGACTCTTTATAGTTGTATATCTTCCGTTAATATAATGCATATGTCATTCTTATACTGCTATTTGGAAATCTAGAATCCTTCTCTAGTTAGTTGATAACTCTCAAATATTAAGTTATCAAAAAATATATAGTATGCACTATTAAGTGATTCAGTCGAAAATAGTATTATCACTAAAGAAGTAAAGTATGCCTTTTTTCCCTGTGAAGGGTTGTATGCAGTCCATTTTCATTCCGCTACAAAAGAAGAAAATCACATCAGATCAGATCTGAACCAACCAATCATCAGAAGCAGGCAAGGCAGGGCAGCCGCTGAAAATTGTATAGAAAAAGAAACCCAAGAAACAAAAAAGCCCGAAACTTGAAGGACTACCTGCCACTATCAATGATTCCACCTCTTGATTCCTCCTCCGCTCTTACCAGGAGGATGATTTGGGTGGTACCCAGAAGGATTCCGAGATCTATTATAGCTGTATGAAGAAGAAGGATTTACTCTACTACTAGTACTAGTAGATTCAGGGTAATTCCATCCTTGTTGGTTAATGCTATTATTATTGTACCTACTATTTGAATGACTCCCATGAGGAGGAGGACTCCATGATTCAAAATCTTGTTCATCACCTAATAACTCATTTCTCTCCCATCCGCCGCCACGGCCACCTCTCATGTATTGCCCTCCTCCGGCAAATGAATTAAAGTTATTTTGTTGATAATGAGGAATTTGTCTAGTGGGCCTTGACGATGATTCTGTGGCATAAGATGACCTTGATGGATTAACAATGCCAGTGGCTTCAACCTGCATTATTGCAGGTGCAGCTAAATTCGTTCTGGTTTTTAGCTCTAATTCGGATGCCTGCATGGGAAAGGCAGCATAGGCAGCATGGGCATTCTGGTGTAGCCCAAGAACTGATTGGGAATGGGATGGAATAGCTGTGGGTAAAATCTGAGGCTGTGAATGTAGGACTGATGATGCCGAATGTTCTGCCACTGCCAACGCCGCCAGAGTTCCTGTTGGCCGGACGTGTAAGGGCTGCTGCATCAAGCTGGTAGCTGCAATATTTTGTTGATAATGGGCTGCTGCTGCTGCATCCATTTCATGGTTATTCATCATTGCCTCTCGTGAAAATGGATTTCTTGCCAAATCTGCTTTCCAGCCATTCTGCAAAAACAAAAAACGGCAAAATTTTTAAAAATCAGAAGCTTGGAGGGCCCATTACAAACTTCTTTTGCTTTTGTATTCATTTCCTTTTACTGTTTTGCACATTCTTACTCAAATCGAATTGGACATTATTCTCATTGAAAATGGTGATCAATCATGCCAACCCATCAATCTCCATTCAATATGGTGATCAATCTTGCCTTATATTTTTATCCTTGTTAAATTTCAATATGGTGATCAATTTCCATTTTTTGGTTCTTATATATATAATCCAAAGGAAGCCACAGAACAAAAAGTCGAGAACTTTAGATGAAACTGGAGAAGAAAGAGAAATAGAAAATTTTCCATAAAGTTTTTCCCCAGAATGTTGTACAAAACGCTTTAAAAACACGCACCGTTACAGGGTTGCAGGAAGGAGTCGGAGATGGAAGAGAAACTTCAACCTTTTCCTCAGCCTTTCCATTTGCACCTAAAACAGATAAACTACCTGATGATGATGTAGAAGCAGAAGAGCTCAAACCAATGCCGTTTGCCTTTATCATATCAAGAAGCTTCACTGTTTCCTCACTGGATAAGTTACCGGCATGAACAGATGTCAAGGCAAACACCAATTCTGGATTTTTAAGCAACACAGCCAACAATTCCATGTCTGGTTCAGGCTGGTTTCCACCATTAATCTGCTGGGAGCTAGTGCTGGCTGTAGTAGTTCCCTCATTTTCCCTTGTACAAGTAGAAGCTTCGGCAGCACCACCATCAGCGTCAGGTAACTGATCAGTAGGAATCTCTGGAGTTAAACTGTCATCATAGTCCATCTCCCGGTCCCAAGGTTCTCTGGGGTCCGAGGGGATTTCTTGGACTGCCTTGTAAATGGTTTCTCGCTCGCGATGGATTCTGTGTTTCTGGACTTCAACTTCTTTGCTACTTTCGCCGGTGCCAACTCTCCACGAAACATTTAGAACCATTTCTGCATGAAAGAGGAAGGAGGTAGGTAGCAAAAGTCTTAAAAATCCACAAGGAATATCATCAAAAACCAAGACAAAATCATTTTACAAAAAAATACAATCGGAGGGCTATTCCCCACTTTGTGGACGTAGTTTATCGGTTGAATTCTGGATTTAATCTTTACCGAATTTGCAATTAATTCATCTGATAATATTTTGTCATAGAGGGAGAACAAATTAGTTTGTATCCGATTTAACATTCATGCTTTGAGTGGTTTAGGGTTACTTGAAAATGATAAAGTCAAGCAAGCTAGTTTAATCTCGGCAAAATGTTCACAAAAGTAGAATACATTTCTTGTGCTCGTTATGGTGCCGCTTATGACATTTGCGGATTGTAAAATCAGAAAATCGACGACGTTTGAAGAAGCAAAACAAATCTTTACAAGCAATCTCGTTGAGCTGAAAATATGTTAGGCCGTATATGCTTTCTTTTCTTTTTCTTCTTTTTCGGGAATATATGTAGTTTCAGAGTCTTTTCAGTTTTCATTAAGATGAAAGGCAGCTCAGAGTCCACACTTCTTTCTAACGTGTGCCCATTGCATTTCGAACATAAGACCTCCATTCTCACTAATACCATGGAAAACTATCACACATTTGCAAAATTGAGGATGTTATACATAATATTAGCATCCGATCATGTAGAAGATCTCTCTGATGCTTCTTTATTTTCTTAAACCTAAAAGCAACAGGTTTTGCAGAACAAATTAACTAATTTGTGTCTGTTTCCGCAACTGAGGTTTTTTCCCTTTTTTTGGTGTGTCTGTGTGTGTTGTTGGGGGATGGGGGGTTGCTTGATGAGTTAACGAACAAAAGGGAAAGATAGCCTGGACAAAATGGAAAAGCCAAAACAGTTGAGAAGTAATAGCACAACTTTATACATTTTTTGAAACAGAAGAAATTCATTTATGAAAGTGAGGGGTTTATCTCATTGCACTAGGAAGCTATCCAAGAAATTGTAAAGGTTAGATGACATTAAAGTTGCTTTTTTTTTGCAGTAGAAGTATTGAGAACTTGTAACAAAGTAAATGAAAAGGAACAGATGGCAATTTACCTGGTGGTGTCTGCCAAGGGATCTGCACTCTTTTGCACTTCTTTTGTGGAGGTTCATCTGAATTAGAAATCATCTTGTTAGCTATAGAAGGATCCTGCAGATAAGATATTTTCGAGGGAGGATTCTCAGACTTTTTTGGTTCCTCAATTACATGTCCAATATCTGCTTTAGGCACCGACTGCAAGATGCTCATCTGAGGAGAGTTACTCTTGTTTGCAGCTTCAAGCTGCAATGGAGAGCTTTCACTGGAAGTTATATTAGTTTTTCCATATTTGCTTTGCATAAATTGAGCACGCATCTTGGCCTTTTGTATGTCATCAGCAGAAAGTGGGCGGCCTTGAGTCGCTGTAGGTCTACCAACTTGGGAACTTCTTCCAGCAGATTTTTGGCAAGGTTGCTCCACAAGTAGGACTTTTCTGCGCTCTCTACTTTCTGGAGTTACTTAAGGCAATCAACAAAGTGCAACTAATATGCAGAAAAAGATAAATGCATAACCAGAGTCTAGCTCTTCTTTGGCTAAGCTATAGAAGACTACAAGAACCTTGCAATTTCAAAATAAAATTGAAACAAATCTCCTCATTATCGTCCCCCCCCCCTTTCCCGGTTCTTGCAAGAGCATAACTGCATAAGTTACTGTGTAAGGAGAAGCTGCTGTTTTAGTTATTTAGTGTACAAAATATGCAACAGAACTAAAAATGACTCATTTTAAATGGAGGACCTTTTGTTTGGCTTGGATTCCTGAAATTTACTCCTAATTAGCTATATCTTCCTAAGCATTTCCTCAACTGTACTTAGTTCTATGAAGAGCTTGCAATTCGAGAGATGAGAATCTCATCACCAGTGATTCTAAGGATACGAGATGACCGAACACCAGAAATAAGTTTTTTATTTGTATCATCAGGAGATGCCGTAAGCAATTTCAATGGCTGAGACTCTAACTTCCTGAAAAAGAAACTAGCTCATTAAGACCAAGGCAAATAATAATTAATCAAGAGCAGCTGAAATACATCAAGTTCATCAAACACCAGCAAAACCTGATATTTCCTGAAATCTCATCCAAAGTTGTAGAACCATCTTCCTGAAAGGCAAGAAAGATAAATCAAATTTCCTACATCAAACTAGAAAAGGGAGGGGGGGAATCGAGCGGCTCCACTTGGGTACTCACAATTAAATCAATTTTGGAATCCCAAGATCCATTACCCATAACTTCATTGATGCTGCAGATGATCATAATGTTAAACAACTACAGGAAAGGGAAAACAGCAGAGAGAGATCAAGAGAAATATGGTAATAGGGATAATGATGTGCAGCATGCCTTTGCTTCAATAACATCTCATCCTGTGTGTCATTTGCAGATTTTGTTCCATTTTTTTTCTTCAAGGCCTGGGATCTGGCAAATGCTTTGCTCCATCTAGATAGCAGAATCCTCGCCCTGTTTGAGATGTCTGATCTTCAAATCAGATAAATGAGATTTCAAATGATAAATGAATTTCCTCCCATAAACTGAGAGTAAACAAAAATCACATTTTCCTCTATTCAATCTCACTTACGAAGCATCAAGAAAAGAATAAAGAGAGATGTGGATAATTCAACAAAATGCTAACAAAACTTATCAACAGACACAATTATGTTAAAAGAAATCTAAAAGCAATCATATCTCCAATATTCACATTAAGATTGCATCGCAGGAAATTAGATCACTAAAGAGCTTTAGGAACAGCTCCACATTTTGTTGTAAAGATGTAAGTAATGAATCCACAAGACCAGGTTGCTAAACTTCCAATTATTTAATTGAATGATGGGATTCACAGAATTAATAGAATATTTCAAAGTTAAAAGCATCCCCATCCACCTATATGCATAAGACCTGAGACACTTTTCAGCAATCATTTGCATTAACAACACACCTGATGCTCTATAGAATCGAAGTCTATTTACACTCTGAAGAACAGCTGACATGTGCACGGGGAGAGCTTTCTGCAACGGTAAGTGGCAAAGGACCTGAAATGACCACTTAACCTTTCAAATCAACAGCAACTTTTAAAGTAAAAGCTTAAAGCAAAGTGAATTGGTAACAAAACGTACAATTACCTTTAGAATAACATTAAGGACACTTGTCTGTTCTTCAACAACTGCTTGGCTTAACCATGTTGCTAAAATCATTATACCACCTTTAGTTAGAAACCTAAGGACAAGAGAAATATCCAGGTGAGATAGAATAATGTATGGAAGCAACCAGAAGATCAGCATAAATGCTTGCTTTTCTAAGCCACTCCGAAAGAATTATATCAAGTAACAAGTACCAGAATAGCACTGAAGAGTTCTGTATTTGCAAAATCCACTCCATCAATTTGACCTGCCCCGAGAAGGTTTCTTCTTTTCTCATCAAACTAAATATATTTTCAACAAAATGTTTATCTGACTCATCTATGGCCGGAAGGGCCTCATCCTCTTTGGAGCAAGTAGGTGCTTCCTCTATACTAATTGGAGCCACACTATCCAATGGTACTGGATTCAGAGGTTCGTTGGGATCAATGTTCACTGGAAGCTCACCCTGCTGCTCCTGCATTTGTTTAGAAGAAATGGATCTGTCTGCCTTTTCTCGAGACAACCTAATGAACTTCCTCACTCTTGAACGTTGACTGTTAAAAAAATCTCGGACCTACAACACAAAAGAATAATCAAAGATGAGTCAAAGTTTAACAACATAAAAGCATCAATCTAAACTTCTGCACCAACTTCATACGGAAAGAACCTCTCAATTTTCTACTGCTGTTGCATAAGAAGAGGAAAGATAAGGGAAAATAGGACATAGAATGCAATTCCACAACAATACGGAAAAAACCTTAAGGACTCTTCCAGAAATGAAAAGACAAATGATGCAAATAACAAAACACGTTGTCCACACACATACACATGCACAAAAAAAAGGAGTTGATAATAATAGAGAATGCTGTCGAACCTGAGTGGCCGTGACTCCAAAAAGAGCACTAATCTCTCGAGTTTCTTTCTTGCTGATAGCATCTTTAATAGAGAAGATGGATTGCATATACTTTATAGCTTTTGGGTTCAGTAGATCTCTTGGCCTTTTACCTGCAGAAAATTTGCATCAGCACATCAAATGTAGAGAGTAGAAACTATATGTCCAAAAAAGTATCTACCACTTCACGATGAAAAGGTAACAGAAGGTGCAAAAATGACTGAGAGGTTTTTTTAGCTTTACCAAACAGAACAATTATTTGCCTATTGATTTTTAAACCAATTTATTTCCCAAAAGAAAAACTTGGAGTGGACCTTTAAAATCCCACTTTTAGGACATCTGCAAGCAAATCATCTAACGGAAAGACTTCTCCATCATCATATATGGACAGCCAATTCAGAAGTATATGTTAGAATACCATGTGAAAATTCCTTTTTGTAAAATATACCCTTCACAATGAAATACCATGCTCTTTCTTTAATTTGTTCAAATAAAACTTATAAATAAAAATTCAAGACTAAGTTCGCTTCTACTTTAAGACGCAGTTCCAATTTTCATGCCACATATTACAACCAACAATATTAGCCTTCCTTTATGGATATAAAGTTCCAGTATTTCAAAAGAACCTACAAAAGCGAGCTTTTTCTGTACTACCAGCCAGCTAAAAAAGATAACAGAAATTCCTGACCTGAATTATTATTACAAGTGCATCTCTAATCAAACTATCTTGCTAATAACATATCAATGTACAGAAAAAGTGCATGAGCATCACGCTCGATAGAGAATTAAGACTCACCAATTTTAATTGACAGGGCTCCAGCAGCCTGGACATGAAAACAAAATAGGAGGGAAAAACCAATAAGTAATACACCAAACTTGGAAATACAAATACATAAATGAAGCAACTATATCTATGAAAATGTGGCATTATCTTTATTATTTATTTTAAAGAACTATATTAATAATATAATGAGCTTATTCTGGTCCACGACATGACTAAAGGAACTCCTATCATCACCCAAAGAGCAAGAAGAGAAGACATCCATCTTCATTATATAAGTCAAGGAGTTTGTAAAGAGGCTCTACTGCCTACAGGAGCTCAAGTCTGTGCTGGATTAATCAATATCAACCATTCACTCATTATCGACTTTTAACCCAAAGAAGAAACAATGTTAATAGTTAAGGGAAGCAAAAATGGAAAATAAATAAGCTAGAAACCCCACCCCAGCAGAAATCGCATCATCTCTATCAATTACAACCCCCTCCACCTCCCTTGAAATTATGAATAAAGATGCAAAATAATAATTCGAACCATTTCTTGAGAAAGGGGGTTGACACCAGTGAGCTTGCATTGGGTGAGGACGATGTTTTCGAGCTCATCAATCTGGCTGCGGAAGAGTTCTCTCTGCGAATATAACAAATCCGGAAGCGACTTAGCGGATTCCGATACCACGAGTTGCAATTGATTTTCCGAAGCGAGCAGCTCCATTGCTTGCTTTTAAAATTTGAATGTGCAGCAGATTGGTGAAACAGATCGAAACAATTCAGGCATTGAGATTTCCATCAAACGGGAGGAGGAAAAACCACTCCAGTGACAATAAAGCACTATACCGATTTAATCTAGGGCTAGGGTTTCACGAACAGCGGCAATTGTTGCTCGGTGGTGAATTCCGAAATTAAAAATTAACTGAATAGTGATTTCCAAGAGAATTTTCAAATTAATTCTGGAGAGATGATGTAGTAGTAGAGGCTACTGCAGATCAAAGGCATTCGTCTAATCACCGTTCGTACAAAGAAGCCTCGCTTCAATTGCAATTGAGACGGCTGAGCCGCTGAGGTGACGACGATTTGCTTTTTATAATTTTTTACTAATATACTTTTTTGTTTCAGAATTAACTTTGGCTTTACTGCTAGAGTGAATTTTTTGCACAAATATTTTATCCAAAAAATTGAAGGATCTATTGTACTTATAATTTATTTTGTCTTTAGGATATATTTTTTTTTCTTTTTAAGTTTATTTTTTATTTATTAATTATATTTTATTTTTAAAATGTATATACTAAATTATAAAATAGTACATAAAAAATTGTATAAAAAATTCAACTTTATAAAAAAATGTAACAATGAGATGCATCTCAGTTTTGAAAAAAATCTTAAAATTCTAGTTTATAAACCCATTTTCAAATATAAATAGTGATAATCGACTTATATATTACAGTTTAATTATTTAATAATTTAATAAGTTGAACATAGAAAGAAAAAAAGCTAACTAAAAATATATGGAATAGTTAGTCCAATAAAAATTCGGACCTAACTCAAAACTACCCTTTGAAAAGACCAAGCCAAGTTGTTCACTTTGCAGTGTAGGAGTCCAAATAGAGTTAGGGCAACCACTTCAACCTCTGCAACAGTTATAATAAGAAATAATCATTGATTAAGCACCACTTGAAGTACTACATCATTGTGGTAAAAGATGGTCCCTACAAATAGCTCATTTTGATGGCAAGCTATCTTCATTTTATAGTACTTTATAGGAATTCGAAAGATCGATTTTTTTCTCGATTACTGTCTTCCTCAACTAGGCATCGGTAATTTCATTCACATAAATTACCTCAAATAACTCACCAATCATTTGCAATTAAACTATGGACTTGAGTTCATTGCTATCAGTGTCTGGACTTGCAACCACATCCATCCTAAAGTTTCTTCCTATAAGACCTAGATAGATCGAGAATGCCATCAACAAATATTTGTATGATTGAAAACGATGCCTCCCACAAAATATAGGGTTTTTTTTTATTATTAGCACCATCCATATAGGGAGTTGGAATGAGAATATTCAGAAGGAGGAGTGTAAATACATATTTGGGGAAGTTATATCTCAACATTGGCTTAAAAAAAATATTTGTATTTTTTATGATTGAAAGGATGATAAATCGTCATAATACTTTGTAAATAATATAAGGGAATTGTCCCTAACTCCCCTCACTTTGTAAACTCTTTGCTAATGTTGTGAATATAATATAAATCTTTTTTATTCAAATATATATATAATTTGAGATGCTATCGAGCTAATAAACATAGAGAAGTTTAAAAGGCAATGACAGGTGACACAAATTAAAAGACAAGTGGCCTCTCAACTATTTGCAAGAACAATCTTATAAATAAAGGAATTATTGGTCGTTAAGATATCTTCAAAATAAAATGAGCATTTATATTTTTAAAGAGTCCAGCATGTTACGACTATGATGTATACTATTGAAATATTAAAGGTGAAAGAAGGAAAGCTCAATCAATTAGCACTCAAACGCCAAAAGTAGTTGGTTAAGGGCAATAGAACATGATATAATCGAGAAAGTCTTATTCAAAGTCATATTGATATGTATGAGCTAAATAAAAACACAATGATGCCAATAACTATCAAAACCAAGAAAACATATAAGAAGACGCTATACAAAAATTGAGTGTTTAAAAAAAATATTATCGTGCAATTATGATGAGTATTTGAATTGAACTCATAACTCATATCACACACAATAAGAGATGCTTTTGACCCATTAGATTACCATTTATCACAAGCATTAATTATTCTAAATAGTCATTATATTTTTTAAGTTTGTAACTGGTTATTATATTTTTCTTTCTTCTATACTTCTTCTATATTTCTTTCTTCTATATTTCTTAATAGAGTACGTGACAGCAATGATAGTAATATATATATATATATATATCATGTAAGCAAAATGATTTTAAGCACGTAGTAATAAATTAATGAACACTTAATTCATAATATTTTTGTAATAAATGTCAATATTATGATATACACAATAATGAAATGAAGTATGGTTAGGCAAAGGGAGGGATGAAAACCAATTATGATTTGTCACTTTTAAATGTAATAACTCAATTAATATGTCTTAAATACAATGAAATAAACCTTCTTTTGGCATTTATTAAACATCAACCACAGCAACTTGGTATATGAAAATCGTCTACTAATATAAGAGGGATAGAATGACATAAGGCACTTAAACAGAGACACTAAGTCAGCATGCGACATGAAAATACTCTTTAAATGACTCAAGCTCGTGCCTTCTCTATTGACATGCCAGATGGAGGATTTTAAGTGAATGTCTCACGCCATTGGATCATACTTCTCTTGTCATAGCAAATTATTCAATCATTATTAATATTCTTTACTAATTTTCAAATTATGCATTTTATTCATAATTTATTATGTTAATTTTAGATTATTTATTTTTCAGCCGCTTTAAATATTTATGGTATCTATGAAGGGGTCACGGTAATGGACCACACACCGCTTGTCATAACAAATTATTCAATCATTATTAATATTCCTTAACAAATTTCAATTTGCACATTTTATTCATAATTTGTTTGTTTCAATTTTGCATCATGTAATTGTGAGGCGCTTTAAATATTTATGATATATGAAAGTTTTTTTGTTATGGATTCGATTCGTGTGTGGGTCCCCACACATGGACCATGTCCATAAAAGAATTGTTTAAGTTTTTATAGAAAAAAACTCGTAAATTTTCATGCGTAAGCAGCCATGCGTATCAAAATTGTCAAAGATAACCTTATTAATTATTTAAAACATTTAGTAAATATATTATATGAATAAGAAATTAAAACTAAAAATTATAATTATAATACGCAATTTTAAAAAATATTAAAATATATATTTATAATTCATATTTGTGGTTTTATAAATAATTTATTTTATAAATTCGTGATGATTGAAATGCAAGTTTCGAGAAATTGCACAAGATGCATGACAATGAGAATTGTATTTCAAGTGTCATAATCTATGATAGCCATATAATTTTAATACTTCAAACTTTGTTGCATGTCTAATGTGCGTCCTTATAACAAATATTAATATGGATAAAATGTACTATATATTAATAAAATAAGCTCCTCAATAATTATTTTTTATAAAATATTGAAAAGGTATTGCTAAATTATGAGAAAATTTATTTGGAAAAGTTAATCTATATATTAAGGTATGCTCTATTAAATAGTTTTTTTTTTTGAAAAAAAAAAAGAAGATGAATCTATCATAGATTAAAAAGCTCGGTTTAGGAAAATCTGATCTGATTGAACTATAATTCCTCAAACCGCCTTTTATCTTCCATTTCTATAATATAAGAAGATAAAAACCATTAAACAGCCAAAGGCTTTGCATTAGTTTGGCAAAGCGATTGCTAGCTAGGGCTAGGGTTTCATCATTCCATCCTCTGTGAAGAAATCCGAGGGGAGTTCTTCCTTGGATCGCTTTTGCCGCAATCCAAGCCAAGCTGCATTGTTGCGGTTTCCGATTTCAAATTTGTTTCTGAGAAAGGTTTCATAAGGATTGCTGATATCTGTTTCGTGATTGATTCAAGGTGACTTTGCATAATCACACTCTGTATGAATATCATAGATAGGTTATATGGGGAATTTAATTGTGTAATGATTATTGTAATCTATAGCATATGGTTTGGTTGTATGATGATTGTATCAGAAACGGGATTCTAGTATCTTCGTTACTATGATTATTTTGTTTTTGGGGTGTTTCTGGGGTTTGGAATATTCTGGTAAATTTTGATTTGCCCTTTTTAGCTCTTTGATGATTTGTGACCTTTGGTGCAATCATGCGATTTTCATTGATCCTCCTGAGCTTGTTCTAGGGAGAGTGGCTTCTATGGATGTGAGAATGTTTTTTAGAATTGTAAGTTGGCAAACATTGTAATTTTGGTTTGATGAGTGTTTAGGTCACGTGGGCAATTGATTAATGTAGAATCAACATCATGCATACAGAAGGCTTCTTATCTGTATGTTTTCTTAATTTCTGGTTGCAGATTATTGTTAAAATATTTTTATAAAGATGTCAGTGACGCAGATGAGGATAGTAGAACTGGACGAGGGATGGAGTTACATGCAGGTGGGCATTGCAAAATTGAAGAGCATACTGGAAGAGTCTGCAGAGTCACAGTTCAGCTCTGAAGAGTACATGATGCTCTACACGTATCCTTTCATCTGAAAGCCCTCTGGTTTATGAGTGCTTATTCATTTGTTGCAAGATTCTCAATCCTTTTCTCCCTACATCTGCAATAATCTTTTTCTTAAACAGATGATAGTATTCTATTTATTGATTATTAGTTTTTTGGTTTATCCTTAATCACAATCTCAGAACCATCTACAATATGTGCGTCCAGAAGCCCCCTCATGATTATTCTCACCAGCTATATGAGAAGTACAAGGAAGCATTTGATGAATATATTACTTATACAGTAAGAATATCTTCCAGTTACATGCTTGTTTTCAATTTTAGATTACATTCTATGACAACAAACAATAGCAAGAAGTTCATATTTAAGTTTCATCAACATGCTAGTATTTTTCTGCCTTGGGATTGGAAAGAAACTGTTGCTGATAGATTATACTGTTTAAGCAGATTCTGGTTTCCCCTTTCATTATCTGGTTTTTATCTGGTGCTTTTCCTGAGGATATCATTGACTAAAATGGTCTTCTTGATGAAAGAGTGGAATGAATTAGGTACTATATGTTTGATCTAGCATGTGTTCTTGAAACAACTGGTTTTGTCAATTTTATTGTTCAGCGGATCTAGCGTTTCTCTGCTTTATCCTTTAATTTGGTCAGAATATTAAACTTAAGTTTGGCTTTCTATCCTGAATCAAGTACTTGGTATTGATATGAATTGAGTTCTGCAGGTACTAATTTTGAAGGTTAACTTCTCATATTTGTATAATCTCTCACTATTGAACATAAAGTTGGATGTTGTTTTCCTGACCAGGTCTTGCCATCTTTAAGGGAAAAGCATGATGAGTTTATGTTGAAAGAGCTTGTGAAAAGGTGGGCAAACCATAAATTAATGGTCAGATGGCTTTCACGTTTTTTCCATTATCTTGATCGGTATTTTATCGCTCGGCGGTCACTTCCAGCCCTCAGTGAAGTTGGACTGACACGCTTTCGTGAATTGGTAGGTCTTATGTGATTCATTTGGCTAGAGTTTGACTTTTAGTTATCTTACCTGTAGTTGTGTTTCAAAGAGTTGTACTGTTGTCTTCTTTTCTCATATCTTCTACATGATGATAGATCTACCAAGAGTTGAAGGGCAAAGTTAGGGATGCTGTTATCAGTCTGGTAAATCATTTTTTAAGTTTTTTTTTTTATTACTCTCCTTTTGCATTAGGAGAAGATAGTTAGCTTAATTAACTGTGGTTGTTTACTAGATTGATCAAGAACGTGAAGGAGATCAGGTTGACAGAGCTCTTTTGAAGAATGTACTTGATATATTCGTTGAAATTGGGATGGGTGAAATGAGTTCCTACGAAAATGATTTTGAAGAATCCATGCTTAAAGACACAGCTGCATACTACTCCAGAAAAGCATCACATTGGATCGTGGAAGATTCTTGTCCAGATTACATGATGAAGGCAAGTTATTTATGAACTACTTACTAATATGAATCGTGTCTAAGATAAAGCTTAGCGCTGAACAGCTATTTATGCAAAAACAGGCTGAAGAGTGTTTGAGAAAGGAGAAGGATAGGGTATCTCATTATTTACATTCAAGCAGTGAGATCAAACTTTTGGAGGTAAGTTTGTTGTCACTTATTTGCATTCTTCTGTGCTTGAATCTATGGAATTGCACGACTCATCATAAGCTTCGACAAGTCTGTCTTGAAGTAGTTTAGATTTTTACTTGAAGCAGGAATCTTATTGGGTATGTCTTGGGACTCTAGTGAATCAATGTAACTGCTTGACATCATTTTCATCTTGGAACATGGATTTAATATCGGAATGTACTTGAACTATGGCAATTGCTTTTTATGTAGTCTTGCTCACTGTTTGCTCACTCCCAGCTTTATTTGATTGGCAAAATATCGTTAAATCCCTATTCTCTTGATTTGGTTAACCTAAATAAGTATGTGTGGCAAGATTAATGCTATCCTCTTATTGTGTTTCAGAAAGTGCAAAACGAATTGTTGGTGGTGTATACCAATCAGTTGCTCGAGAAGGAGCATTCTGGATGCCGTGCATTGCTGAAAGATGATAAGGTATATTGTTGCTTTATTTGATTTTTTTTTCTAGTGTGTTTCCATTGTCTTGTAGATAAAGTTGAATTACATGATATTCACTGCTTTTATTGCTTTTGTAATAGGTTGAGGATCTTTCTAGAATGTATAGGCTTTTCCACAAAATTCCGAAAGGGCTGGAACCAGTTGCAAATATTTTTAAGCAGGTTTGGTTCCTATTGATTGTTAATGAGGAGAATTTGAAGAATGGCAGGAAGTGTATTGGTTGTTTCTATTATCTGAATGATTGATTGACTAATATATATATATATATATATATATCTATTTTGGGTGCTTGGTGCAGCATGTAACGGATGAAGGTATGGTCTTGGTTCAACAAGCTGAAGATGTAGCTAGTAACAAGGTCAGTATCTGGCTACACTTGTCATATGCATATCATGGAAATCTTTATTTTTTGTTGATGAGGCAGCTCTACAGCTTCACGATCTATACTGCTTTCCATGGTAGATGAATTTGATTTCTTAATTTTTGTACCATTGGCTTTTTTAACTGTCCTTTATACAAAGAAGTTAGATGTCATTATGTAAAAATTGTCACCTTTTCTGGACTTGCGAGTAAGTATACATGTACTAAAGCTCTATGAGAGGAAAAAAGTTCTTGCACTCTGGTTTTTGGCCGCCTCATTTGGATATATTACTATTTTGTTATTTTCTTTGGTTTTTTCCTTTTGGGTGACTGCTAAGACTAATTCTTCAACAGGCGGAGAACGCTGGTGGTTCCCAAGAGCAGGTAATGTCCCTGTCTACATTTGAGACTTAATGACTGTTATTCTGGCAGCAATTTGGTGACCAAGTTCATTTCCAGCAGGTTTTTGTGAGAAAAGTTATCGAGTTACATGATAAATTTATGGCGTATGTGACCAACTGCTTTTCAAACAATTCTCTGTTTCATAAGGTGGGGCACCGAGTTGGAATGTCTGTTTAGTTTGTCTGTTTTTTATGCGGTTTAATCATGACGTCTCAAGATCTTCGATATTTTAGGCACTAAAAGAGGCTTTTGAGGTTTTCTGCAACAAAGTAGTATCTGGTAGTTCCAGTGCAGAGCTGTTGGCTTCGTATTGTGACAATATCTTAAAGAAGGGTGGCAGTGAGAAATTGAGTGATGAAGCTGTTGAAGACACCTTGGATAAGGTAGGTTTTGGATGAGTTTACCATCATGGTGAAGTACTCAAAGGGCAGTTGGATGTCATTGATGATTTTCTGCCCTTTCGTTTCTGGCAGGTAGTCAAGCTTCTTGCATACATCAGTGACAAGGATCTGTTTGCTGAATTCTACAGGTGGGACCTGTAGATTATAAAATGTTCTATTTGTCTTTTGCATTATGTGTTCTCAAGGGACACTGGGGTTAATCTACCATCTTGACTGCTTTCAGGAAGAAACTGTCTCGTCGACTACTTTTTGACAAAAGTGCCAATGATGACCATGAGAGACTTATCTTATCAAAGTTAAAGCAGCAATGTGGTGGGCAATTCACATCAAAAATGGAGGGAATGGTGAGTTTGCATTTATTATTCTCAGTCTCACTTTTGCTTTTGCATTTGGTTGAACTTCTACTCAATCTTATTGTAACTTTTTCTTTCAGGTAACAGATTTGACATTGGCAAAGGAAAATCAAAACCACTTTCAGGAATACCTGAACAGTAACCCAGTTACTAGTCCTGGAATTGATTTAACTGTTACTGTTTTAACTACTGGATTCTGGCCAAGTTACAAATCTTCTGATCTTAGCCTCCCTGCAGAGATGGTATGAGGGGAATTTTGTATTATTAATAGTTCAAATTTTGAATTCTTGCTGCCGATTTTGATATAATGAAGAAAATATCCTCTCTTGGAAATTTCTTTTCAGGTGAAATGTGTTGAGGTCTTCAAGGAATTTTACCAGACAAAAACAAAACATCGCAAACTTACTTGGATTTATTCATTGGGTACCTGCAACATAAATGGAAAGTTTGAGGCAAAAACTATTGAGTTGATTGTGGGGACATATCAGGTAAGTAACTCTTGAATTAACATCCCCTAGAATTTTCATGTGATATTTGGGATTTTGAGTGTGCATTCCTTGTTTCCAGGCTGCAGCCCTGCTGCTATTTAATTCTGCAGATAGATTGAGTTACTCTGAGATCAAAACACAGCTAAACTTGGCTGATGATGATCTAATCAGATTGCTCCAGTCGCTCGCATGTGCCAAGTATAAGATTCTAACTAAGGAGCCTAATACCAGAACTGTTTCTACGAGCGATTATTTTGCGTTCAATACCAAATTTACTGACAGAATGCGACGAATCAGGGTTTGACATCTTTAAAACTTCTGCCACCTTATGATTTCTTTATCTCTCTCTTTTTTATTGTCAACAGTCTGTGTCTATTAACATTTGGCTGACTTGTGCATCCAGATTCCCTTGCCACCTGTGGATGAAAGGAAAAAGGTAGTCGAAGATGTGGACAAAGACAGACGATATGCTATTGATGCTTCCATTGTGCGCATAATGAAGAGTAGAAAAGTTTTGGGGCATCAACAGTTAGTGATGGAATGCGTTGAGCAATTGGGTCGCATGTTTAAAGTTTGTCATCTCTCTTTTTCCAGTTTGTAGTTTGTTCTATTGCTTAGTTGTTCCTCTCCGCCAATAATATTATTGAATGATACTTAACTAATGCACTGTGTTCTCCAGCCTGATTTCAAGGCAATCAAGAAGAGGATCGAGGATCTGATCACCAGAGATTACTTGGAAAGAGACAAAGAGAATCCAAACTTGTACAAGTATCTGGCTTGATTTTGATTGCTGGCATAGCCATTACCATTAAAGGGGGGTTAGTGTGCAGAGTAGATTAGGAACTAAAAGTTGTATGGGGATCGGACCCATTTTATCTCTCGGATATAAGTAGAGTATATTTTTGGTTGTTTTTTGGGAAAAATTAACCTCAAATAGTGGTCAGGAAAGGAGCATTTGCAATTCTCACCGTGTACAATTCCCCATTTTATTGGAGGTTGTAGCATCATATTGTTAGTTCCAGCTGCTACTGTTATACTTCATTTAGTTGGTATAAATTTCATGCCAACGCCTTTTGCAATTCTTCTTATATTTTGTTTTGGGATTATGTTTAGTTTTTTCTGCAGCCAAGTTACCAAATTGATGATATCTAAAGCCACTTTACTTGGTTCTCTGATTGTATATTTTGATGCATCTTTGGAGGTCCGGTGTAATTGTATATTTTACACTTGCAATTATTCATGACTCAAAGAGTTGGCCGTAGACAGTATACTGTCCACTAGCAAGACTTTGTTTCTTTTCTACTCCTGAACTTTAGTTCTTATGGAAAATTCTTATTTATAAAATACCTTTGATTTGTATTAACCTTGACTGGTATTAGCGGTTATGCCAACTTTCTTTTTACTAGCATTGCATATATATATATTTATATACATACACGTAACATAACCTTCTAGCATTGCTTATATATACCTTGTTACTAATTTATTTATTGAAATTCAATTCTTTATAGATTTCTATTTTATGGATAGAATCTGAGCCAAGCCTAGTAGGTGATTGAAGTTATATAAAAATTGAAGAAAAACACCTCACAAGACACTAGTGTATAACTCATTGGACGGAAACCTTCTCGATACCAAACACTACGTGAAGGATTTCCACTCTATTAAATTTTTAAATACATCTTTAAATATATCCTCTAATATACTTTTGTATCAAACCATTTCAAGAAGCCAAAATTGTGTGATATATAATAATAATAATAATCAATCCTATTAAATAAAAGTTAAACTTTTAATTCAAAAAAATTGAAAAAAATTACTATTAAAAAAAAATATATAACATAAAATGTATTCAAAGATCTAATACACCTTGTTTGTAACATTTGTCTAATAAATAAATTTTACAAAACAAGAGAAGAGATAGATAAACCTGATTCACTTTAAAAAGATAACCCTTAGTTAAGAGGGCACTGAAAGAAAAAAAAGAATGATTATAGAAAGTATTAAACAACGTATTAAAAGATCAAAGAAAACAAAAACATAAACAAAATAACACCTTTTCTTCAACTAGAGCCATCAACTAATTGGAAGCCATCAACTAATTGGGAGGAATCGAAGGACATAAACATAAGATCCCCAAACCACAATATAATAATACTGATGTGCAACATTAAATCGCTCCTTAATAACTCGAACTCAAAACTCACTTGGCAAGAGCCTCTCGTCAGTCAAACCATGCACCTCTTGTCAAACAATCCCACCTTCTCCAGAAGCATAAATTTGATGCAATAATAATCACAGGTTCACTTTTATTGTCTGGTGTATTTAGTTTTTTGCAGTAATGACTATAACAATTAAATATTTATTAATGGCTGCTGCTACTATATATAAATGTACAACAAACAAACACATACAAAAAAAATCTTATAAAGAATAATTTATCAATTGGAGCTATTAATCTAATCTAAAATTCGGGCTGCTCTCACGATACTCTTTTACTGGAAACCTATTTATTTTATCCTTATATATACCAAACTGGTTACAAACCTAGTTATATTATTCTTCTATTATGCCAATCAGTGTGTGCCCCCAGCAGCAGCGGCAAATCCTGCATCTTTTTTCCTGAAAATAATTAAAGGACCAATAAGTATCGGCAAAACTTTCGAAACCAATTCTAGTACATGTTTTCCAGACAGATTGAGAAAGATGTACGAAGCTATCTTTGGACACAAAGGATTATGCGGCCAGGATCATGTGAAGTTATAGGAAGGGTACAATGTAATAGACGATCCTAAGTGCTAATTATATGCTTGTTTTGCTTTGTACGATATATCTACACACATTATCACTGGTCATTACAAAGGTAGTCTTAGTATGATTAAGATATGCAGCAAAATTGAAACCTATTCCTGAATTCCAAAGATAATCTGACAAATCTATTGGAAAGGGATTCCTATTTGAAAAGCAGAAAAATACATAAAATCACTCCCAACAATTACGACTAAAACAGAACTAGATTAGCAGTGAATCCAGTCTATGCCAAGCTTATGCCGAGAAATCTCACCTAGTGGCTATATATAAGTTCGTCTAAAGTCTGAGGAGAAAAGGAAGGAAACAAACAAGGCATTGGTGGAGCAATTTACAATGAGTGCTACACAAAATTAACTTCAGCAAAGTAAGAGAATACTCAAGTGAGAAAATCTACCATCATTAGCCACTGGCCATCAAGTAAATTGTTCTAATGTTCAAATTTTGTCACATACCTTGGGAAAGGAACACACTCGCCGATAGTCGTCCTTTTGGCATATACAGAACTGCTGCTTCAACATTTCACTGCTTTGTTTCAATAGCAAAGACAATTAGCTCATCTGAAAAAAATAAAAAACTAGTACATAATCTCCAAAGAAGCAAAAAGATGAACTTAACACAGTATATGCAAGGAATGAAATGTGAAATGGGTACCTTAGGGTGCAATTTGAATTGGTCCAGTTACATTCAGAAGGATACAAGTAAGACATTGGCTGATTTAAAAGCTCTGGTAGCCCTCATCCCTAATTCTCTTGGAGATTTAAAAAAAAATTGGCATAACAAATTGATTGGTTGGAGAAAATCGATAGTCAAGTCCCAAAAACATAAGCATAGCTTTAGCATTGCTGTCCTTAATTAATTCAGAATGATGTTTCGAACACCTCGACAATTGTTATCTCTTCAACCTTCCACAATCAAGAAGCAGCAGATGTGCACAAAGTTGTAATCTTCAGGCTCAAGTTTTCATGAATATTTTCATCTCTCCTGGATTCTAGAACCCTTATTCTTGTCAAAAGCAGCCATTGCCGCATCAAGGAATGAGCAAAAAATTGCAAATCCAACTAAAACTGTACACATTTACAAAGGTTACTGAATTGATGAAGCTCATTGTTGACTAGATGAAACAGAACTTCGTTCACTTGAAGTGTTTCCAATAACTTACTTCCATATTGGAAAATGGAGCGAAAAATTTGGCATGTACTCCCCCGATTATGATATAACTGTTACTGAAAGTTCAACGAGCGATTGCTTCCATTGCAACTCGTACAAGGTGTAGCAATCCATCCACATCTTGAAAGTTGAAATCAAGGGCCCTTTTAACAGAAGAAATACCCTCTCTACTTTGGGCCTCCCCGAATCTTGTTCTTGATTTCCTAGAGGCTTCCATTGCAAAATTAACATCCTGCGCCTGTAAAGATCGTATTCTCAAAGACTTTAACAATTAATAAGGACTTGCAAACATAAATTTAAAAGCTTGGTGTTCTAATCTTTTTATATAGATAGCACTAAAAGTATGATATAATGTTATAGATATAAGATGTCCTTAAAAGTGGATGCCTCGTGAAGTCTTTTCTTCTTCTTCTGCTACTAATACTATTACTATTAGTACTTGGTGATAAAGTACTAATCCATATGTATAATAAATGTAATGTTACTTGTACTTACAAAGTTAATTAGCCGCATACAACTCGAACGACTTCGGCCTGTCAAAACATGGTTCCCGGCAACTTGGGGAGAAGCAACGCCTTTAGGAATCACAGCCTTATCGGCAGTTGCTGGGTTGTTCAAATTGTCGATATCAGATGCAGAGGAAGAAGGAGATTCACCTATCAAACGAAAGGGTAGCATCATAAGTGGTTCTGACAGAGCAGGAGGTTACCAGCATCATAGCAGATAAAAGATATTGAGACTTTCTTAGCACATAATTGGACACTTCCATTTCTACAAATGTTCAACATAGCAAACATTCTGGAACAAAAGAACTGTTTTCTGTTGACTTTTTCATCTTTAGTTCATATTTCATCAGTTTTTCTTGTTCTTCAGCACCTACTGTGTTAAAGAGGAGAAAAGAAAATTCAGATTCTTCCATTTCCTGTAATTAGAAAAGTAAAATTCTCCCACATCATCTTCTCAAAGTGTATGTTGCAAGCAACATAGTAAAGCACAACCATCAACTAAGATTCTGATAATTACATTTTGGGCCATAAGTCAACAAAAGGAAATTTAAGCATGCTATGAGAGCTAATCACAAATTTATTTAGTACCAGTAGGAATAATTTGCAATGCTGCTTGCAACTCATTTCGGTCTCTGCTTGCATTTCCATGTGAGCTATAAATTACTCGCATATATGCAACCTCCACTAATTTGTATGCCAGAGCTGCTGCGGCCATGTCTTTAGATTTCTCATATTCATGTGCACAAAACCTGTAAATGGTCAAAATAAGGGCATGTAGAAGGAAGCAATGTGCATGCTTGGATGCTAGCAAGATTTTTCCTCGTGATAACCAAAGAACAAATATTGCCGACTGAGAACAGCCAAGAAATGCTGGATCATCACACAGATAAAATCTTTCGAGTAGGAAAGGGTAGGTGGCATGAAGGGCAATTGTTGACCACTTACTTAAAGGTGAAATTTTGCTTCTTATAATGAAATCATCACAAATTTCATCACTAGCTTCAAAGAAAGATACCCATATGCCTCGCACCAAATCTTACCATGCTCCCATTAAAAAAAAAAAAGAAAAAAACTAGATGATAAACTATATTTGAAGAATTCTTGGGCAGTTTGGTATGAGTGTTATCATATGTAACAGCAAATTTATTGCAGAGTTCCCACAAAGATATTGCTCAAAATAACCAGTAAATCTCTGCACTAACAAAGACATTCAAGAGAACTCTGTAGTTACTTACTCGCATAGCTTTGCAGTGCTACTATATATTTGCATAGACTGAATCCTCTCGTTATGCTTGGAGTTCTCAGTGCCAGAAGATTCTAACAAAGATGCTCCATGGAGAAACTTAAGAGC
This sequence comes from Catharanthus roseus, assembly GCA_028651295.1. Classification (NCBI taxonomy): domain Eukaryota; kingdom Viridiplantae; phylum Streptophyta; class Magnoliopsida; order Gentianales; family Apocynaceae; genus Catharanthus; species Catharanthus roseus. The sequence continues at coordinate 3,096,688 of JAPQWS010000087.1, forward strand.
AGCTTGGAAATAAAGTCCTGTGCTATCTGTTGATCCCAAATTCTGCAAATAGAAAGTGAAGTCCTGGAAAAATAAGATAACAATTGGTAAAAACAACATGCATGAGAATTAATATAAATAATTTAAAACCTTCAGACGATCAGCCATATGCTTCAGGTCCTTTGCCTCTTTAACAGCAGTTGTAACAGCTTGACTAGAGGACTCCTTTCGGGCAGGACTAGCAGCATCAAGATCCCGGCCTTTCTGCACAGTTGGAGTGAGTTTTCTCAAATTAACTGGTTGATTTCCACTCTGCTTTTCAGCTTTTTTGCTCTGTTTTGATACTTTCAAAGCATCATCCTGCTCAAATGCATGTTGGTCTTTGTCTTTCCTTGATTCACCAGTTGCATGGGTACGTGCTGTTGCCTCACTTTGACCTCTCACTGAAGGTTGCAAGGAGTGTGACTTTACTCTTCCAGAGTCCTCGACTCCTGTTTTCTCGGAAACCAACTTGCTTGATGATTTTTCATTGTCAAGCTTCTGCTGAACATTCTGTATTGGGTCTTGGCAAGAGATAACATCTGGTCTAGCACCTCCAACATTATGATGACTCTCCTCTTTACTGATTTCTCTATTCACTTTCCCAGCAGAATCTTTCTTAGAAACATAACTCTTTTCCATTCTATCAGTGCTATTTTCAGATTTCTCCGCAGGTTTGTTTTTTCCAGCCTTCATTTTCTCCTCATACATGGACCCATCGAAAGAATCAGCATCCTTAATCTTACTATCATCAAATCCAGCTCTCAAACCTCTGGTCTTTTCTTTAGACCTGGAGGAAAATCCCTTTCCAGACTTCTTTGACTGAGAACCATTACTAGTATACAGGTTATCGTTCCTTTTCCTTTCATCTCGACTTTGCTCTGAAGTCTCTGTCTGGTAAGCAGATTGATTATCTTGATCTAGTGGTAATGTATTGGAACCAGGAACAGCCTGATCTGGAAAGTTAGGAGAAGATACGCAATCTGCCTTACCTTTGGCATTTGATACATGAACCCAGTCTCTGGCCTGGAAATCAATCACAGAGGTCTCAAGGGATCCATTATGGATGACATTGAAGGAGTCATCCTTCAGTTTCCCGGTCTCATCACTCCCACCAGCGTGTCCACCATTGATGGATCTTCTGGGACTAGTCATGGCAAAAAGGCTAGCATCTTGAAGATTATCTTTAGATGTGACAGTATTCTTTCTAGCCTCACTAAATTTATCTGTATTAGAAATCCTTAAAGGAGATGAAGAGACTGATTCTACGGGTGAGCCTTTCATTTCCCCACGACTGGCTTTACTTCTGTGTGAGCCAGACACCTTCGAAGAGCTAGAAGTAGCAGCCACAGCAGGCTGTGCAGAGCCTAAATCTCTTCTCAAAGAATCTGGAGCATCTAAACTCATTCGAGATGGGGTGCTACTATCAAGCCGCATTTGCTGGTCCTTTAAAGCGCGAGCAGCTTTTTTTCCAGCTACCATGGCATTTTTGCTTCTATTGGAGTCTTTCCCATCAGACTTGGATACTCTAGCTTTCTTTTCTTTCCTGGGGTCACATTCACGGGATTCCTCCAAGGAACCCCTGCTTCCTTGGGAATTATGTCCTTCAATAGGCAGGGGCAGATCACTAACCTTAGGCTTCTGATGTTCATTCCGTTTCCTCTTCTTTAAAGAATCATTGCCACACTTGGCATTGTGAAGCGAGCCATCATCTGAAGTGATTGACATTTGAACTTCTAGCTTCTCTGATGTGACAGACTTCTTCCTCATATCACCTTTTGAATCCCTAGAACGGTTGCTATGGCTGTGAGGATCCCTCCCTGATGCACCATTTGAAAAATTACTATTCGAGCTCCTAACCACTTTTGAGAAAGCACCAGCATGGTCAGAATTTCCATCCTTAGAATGTATCTCTTCTGTCTTCATTTTCTTAGAAGCTTTCATTGCCTCTTTCTCATTCTCTCTCTTGTTCTTTGTCTTGGAACTCATTGTATCACCTGTGAAAAGTTTTACAAGAAGTTCTGAAATAATCTTCCTTAAAAGAAAAAATAAAGCATACATTACTTTATGATTGTATCAGCTAACACCATTATTGTAAAAGATACACCAAGCAAGACCAGATTGTCCAACATAGTTACTTGTAGGATTTCACAAACTTTACATGCGTAAATGGATCCAGACATACACATGTAAAGTTTCTCCATGCATACATTATATATGTGTTAAATTCCAAAATATACCTTCATCCTGATATGCAAATTCATCAATTGAACGAGAGAGATCCAACTTGTTTAGTCTACTTTTTGAAGATTCCTGAAAGTTCTTCAGATCTGAAACCTGAGCACAGCTATCCTGGTCAGTTGCATTTCTCACATCTTTTGAACCAGATTTTTTCTTCCCACCAGAAGCCGTGGGTTGTAACCCAGAATTTTGGGAACTGGATCTCCTAGCATCACCTGAGGCTACTCCCAATGAAGTCCCACCAGGATGAGCATGCTGATTGGGCTGACTCTGAGCAGCAGAGGTCTGGGTTTGGTAAAGGGCTCTTAATGAATTTGTCGTCTCCTCTTCACTGATGCTGCAATGGTTCATTCCAGGCCTAGATACAGGATGAAACAGTTAAGAGATTGAGATTGGGTTTATTTTAAAAGAGTAAAAGTTTATTCCTGTCTCCCAAAGAGAGAGAGAGAGATTTTTAATTTCTTGTTCTTTACACCTATACGTCTTATTCCATGTCTTCTTACGGGGTCTCTGACAAAATGTCAGCCATGCATGAAATGTTATGGCTATTTTCAGTTGGACACCATGTGAAGTGAAGATATGCCTACTGCGAGCAACATGAGAGTTTGGAGAACCTAATATGCTATAATTATAATACTTATAACCAAAGGAAAGAAACAGAAGATGAGCAAGTGCAGCAGAACTTACAGCCAGTTGAGCATACTACACACCCACTTCTCAGGAAGACTCTTTGGATTTGTACCAAGTGGCAAAAGCCGCCATGCCTGACATTTATCACAGCACACCCAATCTTCTTGGACTACAGGAGCAGCCACTGGAGCTGCATCAGCATTGGGCGCTCTTCCAGCATGGTGGGGCATGTTTGAAGATAATCTACGATGATCTCCTGATACTGATTGCTCCTCTGTTGTTTTACCCATATGTTTCGCTTTTAATGTGCTATTAGATTCTGATGTGCTTCTCTTTTCAACAAACTCATTGTCCTTGCTCCTCCGCTTAAACGGCACTTGCTCAGAGACAATTTCATCATCTTCCTGCTCTAGGTCTAGCTCTCCAAAAAACTCTCTGTATATATCTGTGGCTTTTGAATCACCCTTTTTCAGCCCCTCTGAATTGTTTTTTGGCATAATACCATTTGAGTTTGATATCTTTTTAGTTTTAGGCACCACGGAAGAATTAATGATTGGACCATCTTCTGGAAACTCCACGTTCTGTGCAGCAAGAGTTTGACTTACTTTTGATTTCTTTTTCCCAGTAGAAGATAAAGCCTTCTGCTTTGAAGTATCAACATTCATCCTTTCTTCAGAGATATATGAAACAGGTTTGTCTGAAAACGCAGCCTTTTGTTCACGTTCCTTTTCAGCCACATCAGAGAAGGAAGTGTTTGCCACCTGACTTTTAGCAGCATCCTTGGAATTAATAACTATTTTATCTGACTCCGCACCATCAGAATAGGAATTTGATAAAAACGGCAGCTTTAGAGCACTAGAAACAAGTTCTTCACATGCCAGAGAGTTGATATCAATTTCCTTCTTTGATGCAAGTGTGCCATTAGAATCATAATTTTCTTTGCTATTATTATTTGATAGTTCTACCAAAACAGCACTTTTCTCATGTGACTTTGCTTTCTTATCACTTAAAACTTTGCCATTACTCATCTTCAAGTCAGATCCGTTCACTACCATCTGAGAATTTCCTTGGCTCGTCTTATTTACAGTTTTAGATTTACTCCTCCCTAAGCCCTGTTCCTTAGCACACAGGTGAATCACATCACCAGAAATAGGAGATATCATGATCCCACCAAACGGAATGGATGTCATCACCTGCAGCCATAATACATGAACAATTATTGAATGTTGCCAATCGGCCGAAATGAATTTCTAGAGTTGCGGATTTATTGACATCACATTCGTAAAACACCCACTTTGAATTTTAAAGAGAAGGTTAAAATGTTAAAATTGGATCCAATGCGGAGCAATGACTAACCTGTAGAATACTGGTAGGAGACAGATCTGGATTGTCCAGGCTCTGATATAACCCTTCACTATGTGTTGGGCTATCATCCAATGATGATGAGGGAGAAACATCAAGACCAAGCCCACTGTAGATTTCAGTATTTTTGCGAGTCGACAAATTATCTGTGCCAACTTTGATGCGAAACTTCAGAGTTTTGGGATCTGGAAAACTTGATGACTTCTTAACTTCAAGTTTTGAAGCCATCTCCTCAATATCTTGAAATTCATCATTTCCAGATGGGAGCCTAGGCATCCGTGGACCACTTAGAGTAGCCATTCTATGCCCCACCACTGGCCCCACTTGCAGAGGAACACTTGACGAAGAAAATGAATTTGGCCGACCACCCTGAAAATAAACCCAGCTCAAAACATTAAAGCTAATATTGCATTTAGCTATGAAACATAGTCATTCTACTCGCAACCATAAACATCTACCTCATGGTGCATATTATTAGGAGATCTTGACACGCGATTAAATACTTCTGGTGAAGCCCTCGGATGAGACCACGAAGGGGACCGTTGATAGGTAGGTAAAAATGAACCATACCCACCAAATTTTGTCCCTGAGAAAACATATAAATAATGAATCATTACTTCATAGTGTTATGTAAGTGGCACATAATTGGACTGTTTTGGTAAACTCTTCGTTGTCCATACCCAAATTCTCAGCTGATACTCCGCCTTCGAAATCTTTTTGAAAATGTCCCAGTACATCTTGAAGTTTCTCATCCTTCAAAATAAGACAAATTGAATTGAGATTTGTTTTGTAGCACATTGAGCAAGGATAGCAGCAGAAACATATCGTGCATTAATAGTTCTTCCTAATTCAGCCACTAGTTTCCTCAAAGGTTTTGCATGCATTAATAATTAAAACGGAAAACGTACTTACATTAAACTTTCTCCTTCTCAGAATAATACAATCTCATTTTACATTTCGAGCTCAAAAATGCCTATATCAAGAAGATTCACAAAACCTAACCAATCTTATACTTCTCCTTCCAAGAAAAGAGGATGACAATCTCAACCATTTTCATTAAACCACACTCTATAACCCCTACTAAGATTCCTAGAACTCTCAGTTACATACAAATTACTTAAAAAGGTTCCATTCTTTTATTCACATCCTTGTTTGATCATTCCAGTTAACTAATCACCTAGTTCATAGAATCCACAAGTAAAATTCAAAACCAAACAGCCCCTGAATTAATCAAAAACTGCTGTTCTTCTTTGATAACTAAAATCCCAATTTCCTAACGACAAATTCTCACTGGGAACAAAATCCAAAGATATACCATCAAATTTATATCCAAACCATTCCCACTACAAGACAGTATAAGATGAACAAGAGCTAAAAAGATGAGATTTTGCAGCAGAGTAACTTACGATGTAAGAGAGAGCAATATCAGGGTCAATGCTGGAATCATCATCTTCGTTTTGGTAACAAGCTTCTCCTTCTTCCAACTCAGTCTCTTCCATCTCTTCCCTTCCAAACCTCAATTCCACCCCCTTCCTCCCATTCCTACTCCCAACAGAAATCATTAAATTGAAAAAAAACAAAAAATTAAATAAAAAAATAAAAAAATAGAACTCAAGAATGATTCTTCAAACTCAGAAACTCATTCCTAATCTCGCCACAACATCCTAGACTCATATCATAAAATCAAGAGCTCAAAAAAAATCCGTTGAGGATTTCCTTTGACTCGATTGGGAACTCCGATTTCAACCACCAAAATTAACTTTATTCAGCAGAAATAATAATAATAATAATAATAAATTCCGAAAAGATCACACTTCGGAGCTGAACTTGAAGATCCAAACGGAGAAATTTGTGAGTATTGTAATTAAGCAGCTCGGATCGTTCTCTTTTAGCGATCTTTGAACTTGAAATCGATGAGCTGAAAGAAACAAAGAGAGAGAAAGGACGAAGAAGAGAGAGAAAGGAAGAACAGAGAGACCTCTGGTTTGTTTTGGTGTATAGCAGCCGCGTTTATTTTTGTTTTCTCTAAAGAAAAAAAAAGTGCAAAATATTTTACAAAGTTTGGTGATTAATTTATAAGTATAATTTTTACTGAATATTTGTTTTCTCATTTTCTCTTAATAATTTCAAAATTATAATTTATTTACTCTTCTACCTTTATATTTTAAACATAATTTATTTATTCTTCATTCCAAAGAGATTGATGGAAGATTTTTGTGCTATTAATTTATTAAAATATATTATTAAATTATTTTTTCTAACAACGTACGTGTTATATCTCATCATATCTGAATGTTGAATGTACAATAGGATATAGCTAACTTTAACTTGAGATAGTGTGTTGATTTTATTTTTATTATTCATCTCTTTAGAAGATTTTTGTACTATAAATTCATTGAAAAATATCATTATATTATTTTTTCCTCTCTATCAACACGAAGTATTATATCAGTATATCAGAATGTATAATATGATACAACTACATTGATTTTATTTTTATTAATCTAATTTTAAAATTAAAGTCTTAAACATATTGTCCATATTGAATCATTTCTCAAATATTCTTTTTTTAGTTTACTCCAATCTTAAAGTGCATGAAAACATATTCAAGTGAATTTAAACAAAGCTAACTGAGAATTACTTCTTAATTGTATTTTTGTTCAGTTGAAATTTTTTTTAGTTTAGAACACACGTTTATTTTCACAAATATTTTACTGTGAATTATAAAAAATATGTATCTAAAGTGTATCACTAATGCATACATTCAACAACTTGTATTAAGTTTTTAAATTAATAAGATTTGATTATTAAATAAAACTCGCTTTTATTTACACATAATTTACTACAAATTATTAAAAAAAATTATCTAACGTGTATCTTTCATGCATAAATTCAACGTGTATTAAATTTTTAAATTTAATAAGATTTGATTATCATATATAATATATTCCATTCATACATAATATGTATTGTTTATATCAACATGTGCCACATAGTCACACGTTAGACATACATTTATAAAAAATATATTTATTTCTTAAATTATAAATCAGTTCAAATTGAGTCTAACTTTCTTAATAAGAAAAAAAATAAATAAATAAAAAAACACAGCGGTAGATTTCCTGTCAGCACAACGGTTTGGTTCCATAGACTAACAAAACCACCGGAAGGTACCAGACGAGACGACTAGAGGAGCGTGAAAGCACGCGGTCCTCTGCTTGGCTTAGGCAATTTTTTGGGTGGCAAAATATTTTATTTTATTTTATTTACTAAATGCAGAAAAATAAAAAATAAACAACCACTAAATACAAAGGATTTTTAGTTTATTTGGACTGTATTTAAAGTTAAATTATTTTATCAATTTCCAAATATATTCTCTCGATTCTAATTTTTTTGATAAAATGTATATTTTAAATAAATTTTTAGCTCCATTATGGATTTTTAAACTGAAAATAAATTCGTATAAATGAATTTTCATCTCCAAATTGAAATTTTTATTTTTTAAATCGAACAAACTTTTGTTTCAATCGTCATGAAATTAAGCTTCTATAATAAAAATAGATAGTTGTTAAAATAAAAAAATAAATATTTAAATTCTAAAAAGAAAAAAGAAAAAGGAAACGCATAAAGAAAAAAACAAATGACTTGAAAAAAAAAATTAAATTTTACTATATAGGTTAAGTTTGAAGTTCAAACTTAAGCTATGATGGGTTACAAACTTAAGGATAATACACATAAATTGAGTTTGAAGTATTTACAAAGTAAAATAAAAAGAATATAAACAATTATTTCAGTAAATAAATAAATTTTACTTTTAAATAAAAAAACACGAGAATCAAGATTAATTTGATTTAAATTATTATTAATTTTGTGGAACTTTCAAATAATATAATAATGTATAATTTCTTCTATCTAAATTTGATGGAAAGCTAGATTCTAATCTAGTTTAGCCAAATTACAAGTTACAATATTGACAATTTTTATTTTGGAAACAATATTAACGATTTGGCTAGCATAAATTATAAAAAATTTTTAAAAAATCATGCATGCTGAGTATTGACATACTTTATAAAACGGTAGCTAATGTACAGGTTGACATATTTATAAAAGCTCAACCTATGTTACTGTTTAAAAATCTTAAAGAACAACTTGTACTACATCGATCTATAATGAATTATCGATGTAACAAAATAAGTTATAACTTCAATATTATAACTTTGAATAACTTTTACATGTGATTCGTCATTCATTTTTCCCCCTAAAGTGTTGAATATTCTAATTAAATGTATCATTACTATATTACTATCTAATCCACGTAAAATTATAAAGAATTTTTATAATGTCTGTCTTAATATAAATTAGTATAAATTAATATTTAAATTTAAGATATAAATTATTTAATAATTTAATAACTTCTTTTAAATCATTAAATTTTACAAGATTTAATAAAACTTTTAAATTATTATGCATACTATATATATTTTTTGAAGGGACAAAATATATATTTTATGTGTTCAATAAACACGCATTAGAGACCCAACTATAGCATAAACTAGCTTTGGTATTGTTGGGCATCAAATAGTCCACGAAAGCGCGTGCGTACACCATTCAAGGGAGCGTAGCATGACCAATCTTTCTCACCCGATAATTCTCTATCGGATCTAAGGTGGCATCCGTTTTTATTTTATTTTTAAACCGCTGCCGTAGTAACATTCTGTTGTATATCCAGCCGTGAAAATAGATGGCAGCAACAATGCGGTTTGATTCCGGGACTTTCTTTACTCTGGTACCTGGTACCAGAAAAGCAAAATCATTCTTCTTTCTATCAAACTGCTCAAGATTTAAATGGATAATATAAATTATAGTGACTCAGCGATCCTGTAGACTGAAAGTCAAGAATTAGTACGAACAAGAAATTACTTCCTACATTGGAGATGTTGAAATTTTTATACGGCCGTTATCAGGATTTAAACTTTGATAATTGATACAAACTCCGCAACCCAAAATCAATTCTGCACTTCCCTTACTTATTATATCTATGTAGTGTGTGAAGTAAAAATTTTTAAGTTTGAATTATTAAAAATATTTAATCACGTATGTGAATTTTAAATTAACGTTAATTCTTTATGTTAATTAATGACTCATATATCAATTTAAAAAAGTAGGTGAAAGTATATTCAATTTGTGTTTAAAAAAAAAAGAATAAATTACGACAATAAAAAGCGTGTGGTTTAATAATACGAAAAAGTATGTTATTCAATGATGCGATCGTCTCACTTAAATATTTTTATTTAATATGTTATATCAAAGTCTTTAATTCAAATTATTCAATAAACAGTTTTAATATTATATATTAATTTATATTAACGTTAATCTTTGTAAATTAATCGATTATTTTTGGAAAACAAATTATAAAAAATATGCCGCTAACCCAGTTCGGGTTTAAGACAAAAAATCGGATCGGTTAATTTTACAAATAGATTTTGCACTTGGGGGGTTTTAATTTCTTAACTGAACATGTACAAAACGTGGGAAGAGCAATAAATTTCAAGCAAAGCCTGGAGAGTAACGCGTGTAAACAACACAACGCTTCCGTCGGATAATCGTGGTCCTCATGAGGACAGCTAGATCGGTTTCTACCCGCTTTTTGCTGTCGTTTCATTGTCAATTTACACTCCTCAAACGAACTTTTCAAAGCTTTTTCCCTTATTGTGATTTTGCACAAGATAGAGTATGTTAATTAAATTTCAAGATCTTATACACTTAATTTGTCTTTATAGTTAAACTACTACCTCATTTAATAAAATTAGAAACTTACGTCTGAATCATTTAAATTATAAATTTTGATAATTCTGAAATCAAAATTTAAAATATAAATCGTTTGAGTTTTGAATTTTAAATCTTAAATATAAATATTGAATCTAAAAATTGAAGTGTAGATCTAAATACTGAATTTATTAATAATTAATTAATAAGTTGTAATTATATGCAAAAAAAAAAAATGTAATAATTGACAAACAATGCATATATTTATACTTCAGATACTTAAAATTTATAACTATATTAAGTATTCTTAAATTGTTAAGTGATTTACAAAATTATTACCTAACGCACATAAACATTAAGCACTTAATAATGCATATTATCAAACATACCTAATTCCATGAATTCTTAACTAATTAATTTTAAGAGGTAACTTATTTATCAAAATGAGGCCTTTATTTAAAATTAAACTTTGAATAAAAAGTTGAATTAATTAACATGTGGTAATTATAATTTTGTAATATATATTCAAATTTCAGAATTAAAATTTATAATTATAATTTATAAAAATTATAACAAGTATATAATAACCAATATTTATATAATTATAATTATAAAATTTATAATTATAATTAAATAATTTATAAAAATTATTATCAAACGTATTTAAAATATTAAATATCTAAAAAATTTGTTTTTTTAAGAGTAAATAATTTTTTATTATATACGACCTATGGTCAGAAATATAAGTTCAAAATTAGATTGTCAAAATTATAAATTATTTTACATATTTTAATGTATATTTATCATTAATTTTCCAATTTTACCTTATTAATTTATTTATTATCTCCTTCGTCTCTTTTTCTTGTCTTATTTATTTATTGAGGATAAAATAAAAATTTTACTTTAAAAATTGTATTATTTTCTTTATCATTAATTCGTATATAAAGTTAAAAAAAATTTATATTTTTTATCAAAAATAGAACGTGAATCCAAAAATAAATTACCAACTAATTTTATTTTTTTGAAATAAAATAATTTATCAAAATAAATAAAGACTAATTCTAAATGATATAAAGAAGAAAAGGAAAAAGAAGGAGAAGATTATCCGAATGTGAAGTAAACCGAGTTTGTGGGTATAGTTTGACCCAGAAATGGTGTGCGTTGGAATTTGAAAAGTGCATTGTGTCGTAAGAAGAGAAGAGAAGAAAGCGGTCAATTGTGTTGCATTAGCATACCTTGATGAATGTCTATCCTCAAACCAGGTGCCATGCCATGCGGCAGACTTGCGACTCTCCAAACAAACCTATCCAAACATAGCAAGTTTTTATTAGCCAGACCATTTCCTGGTAGGTAACACTAGTTTAACTAAATTCGGCATCACTCAACTTCACAAGTAACACCCCCTCAATTCTTTATTTATATGGATAAAACGCACCAAGAATGTCCTGCTTCGTTTATATTAACTGTTATTTTAAAATTATGATAAATAATTTAAAAATTAATTAAATTGTCTTGATTAAAAAAATTAATTAACTTATTCTTTAATTATGATTAATAATTCTAATATAAGTTTCTTAACATTTATGTAATTCTAATAAGATAAGGATACATAATGAAAAATATTATTTAATATTCTTTTTAATTTATGAAATTGGAAGAATATGTTTAAGCAACAGTTAATATGATACGGAATAAGTATATCTCATTAAATGTCATCGTTATAAAATGTTCAGATTTAGCTTATAATTCTGAATTTTGAGTGAGAATCAAATTCTATAAACGCATATAAAGGATCTATAAATTAAGTATAACTTAATAGGTTTGTATGCTCTTGGACACCTCACATTTTAGAAATATTCAAAATAATTTTTATATAATTCATGATGCTATTATCTTATTGATAAAGTTATATCTTTTTTTAATAAGATTGTAATTAATTGCATTTAATTTGCTTTAAAAAAGACTATACTTATTTGATCTAATATTGTCACTAAAACATACATTAGTATATAGATTAACTTCATGAGTTAAAATATGTGTTCTTATAATCTTCAACTATTTTTATTAGATTTTTAGATTTGATAAGACTTAAGTATTATATATAGATTATTTTATTTATATATGATATATTTTATCTGTATTAACGTATGTTGTATGGATACATGTTAGACAAACTCAATCAGGATTTATCTAATATTCGATCTTAAAGATACATTAATATAAATTAACTTTTCAAGTTCAGATATAAGTTTTCTTATAATTTAATATATCCGAGTTTATAAGATTTAAGTATCATATAAATACTTTATTCATGTATATTATATGTTATCCATATTATGTTTGTTACATTCCATAAAAACATATGCTACACAGACCGTAGTAATAATGTAACCGCTTTTGTAACTAAAAGAGTGGCACCAAGTAGTCTAGTTAGTTTTAAAATGTTTGCGTTAAATTTTCATAAAGATTGAAGATTTTGTAGAAAAGATAAGTAGGGTAATTTTATCTTCATTAATTACTAAATTGATTTATTTAACACTGTGTCTCTAAGGTATGTACTAATATAGATTAATTTTCTAATTTAAAATACTATTTTCAATCATAAATATAAGGGGTTTTAGACCTTTGTGCACATATTACGAGTTTGGAAAACAAATATTTCTTTAGCTACAATATCCTTCATAAATGATGAAAAAGATAAATAGTGGGAGGAAAATAAACGAATAAAAATATGGATAACCCCTTATATTTTTAACCATTCTCAATAAGTCTAAAATCCTTATATTTTTTACTGAAAATAATATAAGTTTAATTAGTGTTCAGTAATGTTTATTAAATTTTTAAATTTGATAAGATTTAACTATCATCCTAATAAAAATGTCATCTGATAAAAATATGTTTTATCCATATGTAAAATATATTATCTATATTAACATATATGTTATAAAAAAAAAAAAGTATAAATCAGATAGACCTTTACAAAATTAAGTTAAAGACTAGACTAGTTATAGCTAAATTAGGATACACTAAATCTCATTATTTAGTAGGTTGATGCCTTAAATTTGGAGCATTAATATTCATTCTTCTTATCATTGTTTGGGAAGGTATGAAACAACAACATTTTTATACACAAGTTAAATTGGGTCCTACCAAACTACTACTACTACTACAGTATTATATTCTATATTTATTTTGTTTTATACAATTCATTAATTTCCATATGTTTGTGACCATGTCAACCACCGCCAAGACATATCCAAGATTCCATTTTTAATCAATTATTTGTTCATCCTTTTCCTTTTTTTTTTTAACAAATAAAATTCTCTTTCCCATTAATTATTGTTTATCAACATTTGTTTGTTTGGAATAAAGTGTTTATTCAAAGATCATGTCTTTCTATTCAAATATCTTCCATGAAAAATATAAAATTAGAGGACTTTCAACTGTCATTGACTTTGCAGATTAGTCACAAATTTTATTTTTATTTTTTTAATATACAAAATATCTAATCACTATAATTTTTGACAATTTTGCTTTTATTTTTTAATATACATAATATATGTTTCGTTTTTAAAATCTAATCACAATTATTTTTAACGATCTGGTGATACAAACACTACATATGACACATATTTTCATTGAAAAGTTTTGAGTAGAGCGGCAATAAAATAATTTAAAGGAGTAAAAATAAATATTATATATATAAAAAGTGAACATAAAACTTGTAAATACTTTACATTAACAAATAGTATTTCTTTAAAATAAAGAAAAAACAGCTAATGTGTATTTAACTTACCAATCTAATCACTTAATCTCAAATATTTTTATTCGATAACTATGATATATAACAAATTCGAGTATTTTATGTAGTGATATATATGTAAAATTTGTATGTATTATAATGAACAAATAAAAATATTTATAACCAAATAATGAAATTGATCTCTTAAATACTGGGTTGTTCATTTTTCTAAGGGTAAATAAAATGAAAAAAATATTGGAGCTTAAGCTTATTGCATGTGGTTGGGGAAAGAGGTAGCGTAGCGCCTTTTATTGCTTCGTTCCCAACCACAAGAAAAAGAAAAGGCAAGTGGGAAAAGTGCCAACAGCACATTAGCCGCTGATTCTTACCGGTAATGCCTTGTTGGAGAATGGAGAGTTGGAGTCTGAGACGAGAGGCTTGTTGTTTAATGTACCATCCTTCACTAAAATTCGTCCATACGTGATGTCAAGTAAATAGTTTTGAATTTAAAAAATTCATAAAATAATTTAATATTGTATGTCAGTCTTGTATTTCTATTGATGTATGTCAAGTAAATAGTTTTGAATTTAAAAAATTCATGAAATAATTTAATATTGCATGTCAGTCTTGTATTTCTATTGATGTATGTCAAGTAAATAGTTTTGAATTTAAAAAATTCATGAAATAATTTAATATTGCATGTCAGTCTTGTATTTCTATTTAGGAAAGATTTAGAGACGAGACATTCAACATCGTCTGTATTACTTCTCTTCTTTGACTTATTTTCTTTTGTGTTTACTTTTAATTTAGTACTAAATTTTATTAATAAAATATACTAACTTAATAACATGATAAAAGATAGTATTCCTTCTGATAAAATATATAAAAAATTTTAAATCATTAAAGATGATAAAAAATATAAAAAGTTTTATAATTTCTAATAATATTTATTACATTTTTTTCATCTTTACTAATCTTTTTATTAATTTATTTCACAATTACTTTCTATATTTTTCCTAATTTATGAAAGTATAAAGAGTATTTGTAATTTGAAAATTTTCTTATGTTTAAAGTTCTTAATTTGTATGCAAATATTTAGAATTCTTTATCTTTATAACCCACGAAGTACATAAAATAGTATGATAATTTGAAGCAGATTAGTCGAGGAAGGAGAAGAAGGCCAGTGCAGTTTTATGCGTTTCTTGCACAGCAACCTATACAATGGCGGCAGGCCGTGGCGGCGGTCATTTACCGCTTTTCCCCGCACTAACAAGCAAGCAAGCGTGAGCTTTATGGGTTCTTCTCATATGATGAAAGCCGAAACGAAAAATTTGCGGAATCTAAAAGTTATCCTTTAATTGTCGATGCCCGAATTAGCTGGAATATGCCAGGCAAATCACACTAGAAATATGCCATCTCCATGAGTCTTTGGAGCATAACTATAAAAAGAATACTGATATACGGCTAAAATATACGAACTCGTACTTTTTGGAAACAATAAGTGCTATTTCCAGTCAAGAATATAAATTATTTTGAATTTACGCAAAAATTATACATAAAAAAATAATATAATATTTAAAGTAAGAATTTTATTTTACCCTTAATAAATAATGAGAGTGAAAAAAAAAGAGATAATAAATGAATTAAAAAGAATAAAATAAAAAATAAACAATAAATACAATATTGAAATGCATACAAAAACTTATAATTTTGACCGTTCAATTTTGACAAAAAAAATTTATATTTCCGACAAGTAGTAACTTTTTTTTCTTATATTTATAATTTTGCCCCAGTCAAACGACTAAATGTTTGGTCTCATAGAATTTTTTCTATAAAAAATAGCAAGCGCCTTGGCACAGTAACTAAATATTGATACCAAAACGCGAAAACCCCACCAAAATGCCCAACGCTTAAACGGAAGATGTAAATTATGATGACTCAGCAGTTCAGCAAACGAAAACCACCTGCCACATTAGAAAAGTTGAAATTTCCACACTACCGCTACCAAAATTTAAATATTGATTCTTAGTATCAATTTTATAACTCAAAATTAATTGAACTATACCCATGCGGGCCACAGTGGCTAACTGTTATATGAATGTTTGGAAGGTGAAAAGATACAATCTTCCTATGAAACGCCCAAGTCAGACATTAAGCTCCTAATAAAAGACAAATGGCTCTTGAGAGTCAAGTTCAAATTAGTCAAAACCCGTATCATTAAACACCGGACCACCTCACAGATGTATTTAAAAAAAAAACAAAAGTGATGAACTATCTCCTCATCTTTTAGAGGATTCCCATCAATTTCTATAATAAACCCCAAATTCTTTTTCACAAATAACTCCAAACCTTGGAATCTTTTCAGTTGGGGTTAAACAATTTCTCTTGCCGTCCTCCTTATTCCAGCATTTTGCAGTTGAAGATGCTTATTATGAGGATCATCCAGGACCATTTCTACATGGAGTACAAGCAAGGCCACCTAAGCTGATAATTTCTGGGCAAGATCATCTAATGCAACTTCTAATACACTGATGCAGTAATGGCTACCTTCTGACCAATTCATCTTGAAGATGTTCCTTCAAATTGATCTCGCAGCATTTCGTATTTCTTGAGTTCTGCCATGGAAAGCGAAGGGGAAAGCTCTCCTAAAACCTTCAAGGTATTATAAAACGAAATGTTTCAGATGCCAAGAAATCATCAGAGTATCAAAAGCATCAATCTTTGCACATTTTCACTCGAATTTCCACCACGGGATTCATTCAAAGTAACTATCTGTTTCTTTTCTCAAATGTTTTCACTCATTGAGTCCTTTTAATGTCGTTATATGAAAAAGAAGAAGGTGGATTCATACCTTAATAAAATCACCATATTCAACAATGACTGAATCCGGTTGATCGTTGGAGCTAGTTGAATCTGAACCAGCAGCTAATACCTACAGTTACAAACATAACAGCTAACATTATTTACTTGAAAGTACATATTTAAATTAACCACAGCATCTTTACGGAAATCAACATAAACGGAAACAGAGAGGGGAAAGGGACGTCTGTCCATCAAGGCACTGGTGCATCGTTGTCGAGTTCTAGACCGTACTTACCTGGCGTTTTGCGGCATGAAACCAAGCATCCGCGCACAGGGCATACATATCCGCACCAGTAAAGTTTGGGGGGCATCTTTTTGCTACAGAATGAAGTGATACATCATCATGCAATTTGAACTTCCGCGTAAGAGCTTTCAGAACCCTGTAAAAGGGGGCCGGGGGAAGATAGAAAGATAGAAAGAAGTGTCACAAATCAAGAAAAGAGATATGAGATGTGCATAGAGTTTAAAAAATGTCAAGTAAATCACCTCTCCCTATAAGATGTTTCCGAATTGACACCAACGTAGAGGAGCTTATCAAATCGACCAGGCCTCAGAAGTGCAGGATCAATAAGATCTGGTCTGTTGCTTGCTCCTATTATAAACAAGTCCTAATGGCAACAAAAAAGAACGGCCTAAAAAATTAGAGGTAGAAGGAGACATTTCCAAGAAGTATAGCTAGCTGTAACTCAATGGTAGAACTAACCTGAGAATTGTCGTTCAAGCCATCAATCTCCGCAAGCATCTAGAAACAAATGGAAATTAGTACAGGAAACAAACATGTAAAATGAAGTATATTAAGTCTTCTAGCATAAGTGGAAGCGATCTTTACCTGAGAAACAACCCGGTCCATTACACCCCCAGAATCTCCTGAAGCGCCTCTGGCTGGAGCAAGAGAATCAAGTTCATCAAAGAAAATGACACAAGGACGAGCGGATCTTGCCTGGATATGAGACAAATCACACTTCAGAATCTCCATGTTTAAACAACAACTCTTTCCTACTCAAAAGGCTAGAACTCATTAAAAGAAGAATCTATTACCTTCTGAAAAATGTCTCTCACATTTTTCTCCGACTCTCCTATGTACATATTAATCAATTCAGGTCCTTTGACGCTAAGAAAATTCAAGGAGCATTCTGTGGCAACAGCTTTTGCCAGTAGAGTCTGATATTTGCCACAGAAAGATGAAAAATGTAAGAGGTGAACTTTGGGGAGAATGAAATGAACAGCAAAGTAGAAGCATCTAAAGAAATAAAGAACATACTTTTCCTGTTCCAGGGGGACCATAAAGAAGAACACCAGACCTTTTGCGCAAACCAGATGAGAACAAATCCTTATGAAGTAGTGGCAGCTACAGGTGTAATTCAGAAGAATCTATTAGGTACTTTCCGTGTATAGCATAACAAAGGAAGAACCAAGTGTAATTTTAAGAGATAATAACAATATGTTCAGAAGTCTTCACTCATCAATCTCAGCAGAAGAGCTCACCTGAACAGTGTCCAGAATTGACTTCTTAACATCCTCAAGACCACCAACATCTTCCCATTTGACATTAGGAACCTACAGAAGCAATTCATATTTATCTTTCTGGTCATCAGAAGGCATTAATTTGTCCAGAGAAAGACATTACTGTATACATATTGTAACTTGACTCAAGTCATGTTAGTATATGGAACATATTGTACTGCGTTATGCTGACCAAAAGTCTTCTTAGTAGGGTCAACACCTACTAAGTACCCGGAAGTACTTTGATAGTATTCTGGAAGTCAATGGTTTCTTTATTACCTTTGGAGCACCCAGTGCTGATGCATTTCGTTTTTTGGATTGTTCTAGTGCTTTAAGTAAGTCTTCTTTCCCTATACTGCGTGGTCTGTCAATCACCGGTTTATTGTCTTCCACAGTATCAGAGTTGAGAGAGTCCTGAAAGTTTTCAGGTTGAGGAAGGTGACCCGAAGCTAAATTTGCACCCGCATCAGCAATTAAAGCCTGTATATCTCTAGGCATAAAGCCTGAAGTCTGTCCAACTATGTCTTTTATGAGATCCTCTGACGAAGTCTGCAACAAGCAATGATCTGATCCATCAAAGTTAATAGCCACAACAAATGATAAAACCATAAGAAACTGAAACACATCTCCACTGTGCCTCACTTTCTCTTCCTAGATCTGCTCTAATGCATGCTATGAATATACCCAAGAATAGAAGCCAATCAGATAACGGAAGGCTGACTCACATTTGGAAGCAGCTCTGCAAGAGGTCGCAGTGCCTGGGAAAGCATTTGCTTTCTTTGTTCTTCAGTCAGTGGTCCCATACTAATCTCATGACTAAAACAGCGTCTAATATTTGGTGTCAGCCCTTCAGAACTGTCCGCAGCCGCAACTAACAGCAAAGGGTGCCTGCAAACCTTTTCATAAAATGTTTGCTGAGAATCCATGAAGAGAGAAGACCAGAGCATAGTTAAACATCCTTCATTTCATACGAGCCACACAACAATTTTCATATTCAATCCTTCTCTAACCCTGCCCCAGTTTAAAGAACCTGAAGAGATATAATGGGGTACAATTTTTCTTACCTCATAATTTGATTTTTGTTCAGAATAGTAAACGTCATCATTCTCAATTAATGGTTCTGTGAATTCCTTAATAACAGATGCAACTTCTGAGCTGACCCCATGTTGCTCAAGTGGTGAATCCTCTTGAGAAGCTAGATCACGGAAAACATCAAAATGGCGAAGCAGAAGAATTGTAGGCGCGTATCTGTTTCAATATTTTACAAGGAAGAACAGATATAACCATCCAATCTTCCATCAAATCTCCAAGAGAGAGAGAGAGAGATAAAACAAAACCATAGAGTTGATGATCACTTATCGATTCTTAAACCAACAAATTTATTGCAATCATTTGTACTAAGAAAGTTAAAATGAAATGCCACTTATGCACCTTACTCAACAGCTTCCAGAGTGGCAAGATACCTGTGAGCGGTAGTGAACGCTTGGGCCAGTGCAGAAGATGTCTTTCTCTCAGAAGATGCCAACAGATTGTGACAACTATACTCAACTACATGCAGACCCAATTGACGAGCAACATATTTCACCACAGTTCTCTTACCACATCCTGCAAATTTCTAGGATCAGCATTCAACACCAAATACAAACCAATTAAGAGTTTGGACTTTCCTACCCAGTTTATTCCATGAAACTCTCTTTCTGTTTCCTGGTTTGTGCATCTTTCAGCAAATTTATAAACTAAAAAAAAACATAACAGAAAGGAAACCAAAAAAAAAAAAATTTCTAAAAGATCACTACAAACCACGTAAACCGTGCAGCAAGATAGCAACTCTATATTTTGATGAAAGTGCCGAAGGACATAAAGGAGGCGCAAGTATGGAGGCCAACGTCTTCACTGTGTCTTGTTGTATTGGAATAAAAACTTTTGGACTGGGAATCAAAATTTCTGGGGGAACAGCAGAAGAAATGGTTCCGCCAAGCACAAGGGCGGTTTGAGTTCGGTTGACCCTAAGAACATGTTCCTCTGAAGGCTCCATACCCACAACCTGGGAACAAAGTTTAAATTATTGATTGACATCAATGTTCTGACCTTACTTGAGAGACTTGGGGCCCATAGGTTGAAAAGAAACCTCTCAATTTAAAATATTTACCTTGAAGTATATGACGTCATTACTTCCACCCTGCATCTTTTGGTTGCAAGGAGCACATAAAGGAGATTTGCAATCCCAATGTATTGAGATACTAAATATGTCACCCTCGGCGAGAAATCTATCTACTGTAAAGAAGTTGTTCAACTCCATATCAATCAATTCTTGGCGATCTTCAGCTTCAACAGATGGACTCCTCTTAAGACATTCAAGGGTACTACATTCAGGTATCCTCACAAAAGCAGCTCTCAGGTGTGAGGCATACTTTGGTAACTGCGTCAAAGGTTCAAGTTCTAAGTGAACAGCAGATCCTGCATTCTCCTTTCCGCTTGTTTTATCATCCAGTTGAGCTTCAAATAAAGACGATAGAGTTTCTTTTCCTTGACAAACAATAGATTTCAAGCATGAAACATGTAAATTAAGGTTGAAAACCAGTAGGGGTGATAAATATGCAATTTCTGGATCTAATTGTATAGTGCATTTTTTTGGATAACTGTATGATGGAAAGAGTAGCATTCTTGGGGCGTTATTGGAAAAGGGTACTTCATTGTTGGGTGTGTTGCAGTCGAGGTAAGGAGCATCTAGTACCAAAACTTGACCAATTCTCTGAACATTGCAATCTACATTCTTGATCAGTACCTATACATCAATATCGGAAAAAGTTTGAAAACAATTATAAGTAGTGTTCACAATGATTTCATTTTTCACTCCGGTAATAACTAGGAACAAATAAAAGCTTGCTATAAGTACAATACAGACAATAATCAATTTGATACCTGCATAGAAAATATTTTCCTGACACTAATGCAGACACAAATATCAGAAGTTCTTTGGTGTTCCCAATGAACAATTCTTTTGTTGCTCTCTCAAAAACTAAAACAAAAAGATGATTCAAGATGATATCTTGCCATATTCAGGAAACAAGATTACAGAGAAAGACTTCAAATTTCCAAAAAAGGAAGGAACTTTAAAGCTATTTTTTCTACAAAACAAGGAACCTAAACAGGAACAGAACAAAAAAAGTAGTACCAATGAGCCTGAAGTAATGGATAATCTCTTCAGCACAGAAATGGAAAGCCCAACCAAGGCGGAGGAATCAATAGATCCAATTCCACTGCTATTCTTGGTTTGAGAAACGGAAATTCCGTCGAGCTCTGCTTGAAGAACTCCGGTCTTTAATTGAACAGCAGGCAGTAAATTCTGGCTGGAGAGAGTATCATCGTCTCTGTCCGTTACTTGATTTCTTGAAGTAGTTAAGAGGGAATTGAGAAGAGCTTTGGTGGAAGAGAGTACCAAAGGCTTCCTTCTTCTTTCCACCATTAGGGCTCACCACCAAAACCCTAGAATCTGAAAATTGAGTCGATTGATAATGGCGGTGGCGGGAAGAGGAAGAGAAGGAAGAGGAGACTACTGATTACTTCTGTCTGAAATTGAGCAAACCAAGAAGACTACTTTCTGCTGTGGCGGCGTTGCCACCGGATAATGTATAACGGTTTTCAAACTTACATGGTCTCTTTGACCTCTTTGGCCTTTATTTAGTTTTCACGCGATCTCTGCAAATAAGCTTAACACGCGCTTATGATGCGTTGGACGCTTGTGTGTGATAGGGAAATTAATAGAATTAACGCATTCATTAGTTTATGGACATCCTGTCATGTATAATTACTCTACAAAACTTTAAATTGCAATCTTTGATTTATTAGTTATGTTTTGCAAAAAGAATCAGATTCGCAAGAGGTGAGAAAATAAATAGAGGATCTCGAATTGTGAATCTTTATTTTAGAAGTGATATTATGATTTCACGATTCTAACAAAATAATAATAAAAATATTTTTTAAAATAAGTAAATAAAATATTTCAAATCTTTTTTTTACATATTACTTTTTACTGGTATATTATTACATAAAAATATTAAATCTTCTCTAAATTAATTGCATTTCTACTTCAACTTTCCTTTCGCCAATCAAACGAGATTTTAACATTTATCTTTTGTTACATATATTTTATTAATAATATATATTAAATTAAAAAAGTAATAAAAAAAAATAGTATAGCACGTATAGGTTTTTAACATCTTTAGACAGCATGTTACAATATTATTTTATTTTAATGTAAGGGTTAATGGTGAAAAAGGCAAAAATTAATTAGAGAAGGCTAATATGCAGTAGTTAAAATTTGGTAATATAGTCCCTTTTACAGCCAATCCATATGAAAGGGCAATATGAAAGAATTATGTGAAAGGGTAATTTTGACTCATTTTTATTTATATGAATTCACAGTTGAAATTATGTTAAATAACTGGTTATGATTAATTTTGTATGAACAATTATGTTAATTTATCTAAGTTTATAATATCAGTTCTCCAGCAATCATCTTGGTTGTTGACAAGGGCTTAAAAAGCATCCAGCAGCTTCTGAAACCTCCTGAGTTTTAATCTTTCATAAATTTGTTCAAATGGATTTCAGTCCCATTTCATCATGCTCATTGCACCAGACAATGTACCGTAGCTTAGCTGAAGATCATCAAACATATAAAAGAAAAAGTATATTCTTTATTACAATATTCATTAGATACTTTGTCCGTATACATTTATCTACCCCTGAAAAAGACCATTACTGACTGCAGGTTCACGATCGTCCAGTGTTCATAACAAACTTACATTGATAGGCAGCATTTCCCCTTATACAACAACATTAAATGCTTCTCTTGAGACCAAAAGACCTGGGCCAGCTTCAAAGGCCAAGAAACATAAGATGAAGAGCATAATAGTCTGTCAACTTATATTCAGAAATTCAAGTCCATTAACTTCTATAGGGATGCAAGAATATGTAAAAACTACTTCAATCATGCTTCCCAATCGATGATCAACAAGGTCTACAAAAAGTCTACTAGAGGTTAAACATGACCTTAATAGCGCTACCACCACGAGCACTAGTCTCAAAGGCTTCTATAACCTCCTGCTCAGAAAAACCGAACCTATGAGTGATTAAGGGCTTCACATCAATCTTACCACTGCTGAGAAACTCGAGGCAGAGAGGCCATGTATTTTTGTAGCGGAATACACCAACAATATCAACTTCCCTGAACACAAGTTTAGAAAGGACATAATAATATCAAATGGGATACAGATTTCAGGAAGGAAAAAGGGAAAGAATGTTCGATAGCCATAGGCATGAAACTCTACCTTGCTGCAGCAGGAGTGAGAGGGACAGTCATCTCGTTGTGACCCATTCCCACAAGGCATACCTTGCCACCAGGACGTGTTGCACCAAGAGCTGTTGACATGGTTTTATTGAATCCAGCACAGTCAAAAGTCACGTCAATATCAGCGCCCATCACACTTTGAATCTGCTCAACTTCTTTTGGGTAATCCTACAATCATAACTCACTTGGATAAGAATTTTACTACTAGAGAATGTATAGTAATATTCAATGGACTCCCAACGGCCCAAGGTATGATGATAAAGAATTAGGAGTAAACGGGTTAGAATAACAAGGAATTTAATCCTTATATTCCAAACTACTCAGGAGGTGGATATAGGAGTTGTAGAATAATGTGAAATTTCTATATTTACGCATCATTGGAGCTCATAAGTCATAACTAAGGATTGTTTGCTTGCGGGAGAGGACCTGTATATTGGTGGAAACTTTGACAATGTCATCTGCTCCGAGCTGTTTTGCAACTGATAAACGGTAATCATCTACATCCACTATCACTATTTTAGGAGCACCGAATGCACGAGCAGCAAGCATTGTAACAAGCCCAATCGGTCCTGCTCCCATCACCAATACATGAGTTTCAGGACCAATATTAGCACGACGACAAGCATGGACACCAACACTTAAGGGCTCACACATAGCCCCTTCCTCCAAGCTCACATTGTCGGGCAATTTGAAACATAAATTTGCTGGGTGCACAACCTGTTTCAAAGGTAGAAAGATTTTAACATTTGTGCAAATTTGAAGTTGTCTTACATAACTCATTGCCAATGATACAAAACCCAACAAACAATTTAAGAACTAACAACACATAGAGGTTGCCCTTAGCACAACTAAATCATGGTCAACCAATGGCAAGTATGAAATGCTCGATAGAAATTGTCACATCCAGTTCTTGTGCAAGAATGATCAAGAAACAATCCACAAACTTTACAAAAATCCAAAAACTCGTATTTCACAGTGTGTTCTTGAACATTATCCTAATTTATCAGCAAACTACATAGAGCAAAAATGTTATAGATTCTTAGCAGCAAAGCCAAAGCCTTGAAAGAAAACAAATGTAGTAGTTATTTGTGTTATATCAAGTGAACCTGATTGGCAAGAGAACCATGGACTGGTGGAGTTGCAAAGAATTTCATCTCCGGACAAAGATTATATCGGCCTTCCTTACAATGATCACATCTCCAGCAACTAATTCCAGGTTCCACAGCAACACGATCACCGGGTACCAGAGTCTTGACTTCACTTCCAACTTCTTCCACAATCCCAGCACACTCATGCCCAATCACCATAGGCTCTTCAACAACAAAATGGGCACACCTCATGGTCTGCAATTTATACAAGTCTTATATCATCATCATTAACACAAACCAATTACCTAAAAAACAATCGATTCAGTTCTTCAATCACAGATATAAATAGTTAACAGAAATCATGGTAGCTTCCCCTAGTTTGTGAGTATCTGTAACCTGTGGGAGGGGTACTTAGATTGAAACTTATTTGAGGTTTTTTTCCAATTTTCAATCAAAACCCGCATTTTTTTTCACAACTAATTCAACCTTAACTAATTTAACCTTTAGGAAACTCGAAGAGAAAATACTCAAACTAAATCACTATCCAAATTGAGCCCGAGTAATATGAACATAAAAATTGGGGGAAAAGGTAAGACCTTGAGGTAGTGAACATCACTTCCACAGATGCCAACAGCTTTCATCCTGATTCTAACATCATGGGCTCCTAGAAAATCAAAGCAATCAATTAAGAAATATGCTGATTGAAACCCAAAAAGAATAGACTTAAAATAATTACTAAAACAAGCAACTAGAAGAACAGTAAACAAGAAAAAAAAAGAAGATTTATAAATATATATATACACATATACCAAGAGGGGGAAGTTTAAAAGGTTGAATCTTGAGAGTATTAACGCCAACAAGCCAAGCAGCCAAGTTCTCCTCTTCCCTACCATCTTCTTGATTTTCAGCTCCACTTCCCTTTGACATACCCCCTTTTCCCATTTCTGCTCTGATTTCTTCTTCAAAGTCTATGGTGGTGATTTAGGTGAAGCCCAGTTGGGGTGGCTTATATCCGCAGGCCACAATACAATATGTTCTTGGTTGAAAGTGAGGGAGAAAAAGACAACAATAAACAAGTGGATAACTCCAATTATCATCGAACGTAAATTGTATTACCTCTCAGCTGATTTTTGCCTGTTTTAGTGACTGGCGCACTTCTCCCAGTCGCTATCCTTTTCATTCGGGAAATCTTTTTGAGAAATTGGAGGAGGCTCAAATAGTTTGTAATATTTTATGCATTTTTATGTATCAATATAATTTTGGTATAGTTATTATTAGAATTTTTAATTTTCATACACAAATTAAGAATTTTGAATAAAATTTAAAAAATACATGTTGAAAATTATAAAATCTTTATATTTTTTACCATCTTTAGTATCTAAAATCTCTTATATTTTCGATAGGAGAAATAATAAAACCTATTAAACAAAAAAATAATGATAAGAAAGTGTTGCGAGAATAGTACACAAAAATAAAAATTGTATAGACGATTCTAAATCAATTACCGGTGATGTATACTTTTTTTTTTTGCTTAAAGAAGAAAAAATCTGGACAATTTTTTTTTGTATAATTTTTTTCCCTGGAACTTTTGTTAAATTAAAGTGACAAATTTTATTGAGGAAAATATTTTTCCCAAGTATATTGGGATATATCATATAATAAACTTATTTTATCACGTATTTTTTCAAACATAGAGATACAATGGCTATCTATTCTATATCTTTAATCTTTGTAGATCAAACTCTTCTTTTGAAGAAATTTGTCCACTCAATTATAATTTAAAAATTTTAATAATGTCACGAGAAAAAATTTTATTATTATATATTTATCTACTATACTAATATTAATATACCTTACCACTTAAAGACTAAAGTGTATGATTTTATTTGTAACCGCAAATTTCCACCATCGTACAACTTGTATTTTTCATTTTGTTGTATATATCTCGTTTAGAAATTGTCCCCTTATTCAACTCATTCGCATCACATTTTTATTACATTTGTCTCATCCTTACAATAGAAATGAAATATAATGAACCAGAAAATGAAATACACTGGCTCTGATATATATATATATATATATATATAGAAAGCTATAACATAACCTTAAGGGACTTCAGGGAAAAGAACAGCAGAGAAAAAGATTGGAATGATACAGCCTCTGTTAACAGAGATTTATTGAAAGAACAAACCCCTAAGCCACCGAGTAAAATACTACAGAGGATATTACAGACCAGAGTGAAGTAATCACTGTGAGAGCAGACCTTCAAGAGACTTAGGATCGTCCAATGGAGGTTTGCATGTGAAGTTTTGGCATACAAGAGCAACAACCTTGTTGGCATCAAAATTATTCTTTGCCATCAGAGCAGTGTTCCCATTTGTTTGCTCCCAAAATTCCATCTCTTCTTCATCAGTTGGATCTATATGAACCACCTGACAATAGTCGAATTTGAAGAAAAAAGTATTACAAAAGGAAATGTTACCAATGATGCTGAGCAGGAAATAACCAGATGTTACAGATAATCATGAATGGGAAAGAACCAGTCCATCTAAAATAAACGCTCTCAGATAAGTAACTGATACTCACTGTTCTATTTGGGTCATATGAGGCATGAGCAGCAGCAAGCATGTTATCTAACTTTGTAGAAGGCTTCTTCCCAATCACTACAACGTGTTTCCTTGAAGGGACTGAAAGCATGTCAGCAGCACAGCACATTAAAGGTACAGCTATGGCAGCATCCTTAAGCCTCTTCTCAAAAACTGCCTGTAATAAGAATGGAGGAGCACGAGGAAATGGATGAAACGAGTCATTTGAGAGATAAAAATGGTAATGGACATTAGTCTCTCACTGAAACAATTTAAGGAACCAAGACAAACCAGGACATGTTCTGCAGTGCGCTTGTAGTTTTCGGATTTGCTTCCTGCAACAATGGAAGCCAACCGCACTAGATTGATAACTGAAACTGAATTGCCCGAAGGTTCTGCACCATCGTGGTCTTCCTTAACTCGAAGGAGAATGGAAGGATCTTCACCGGGTGTATTGAAATACCCCCCTCCATTTTTATCAAGAAAAAGCTCGTGCTGGAGTACATTGTATTAGAATAGAACAGAAATCGAGAGATCAAAATTGAACAGCAGAGAAGGAGAATCAACCCCAGAGTTCGAACCTGGGTGTCCTGAAGTTCCATTGCCCATGCTAACCAAAAAATCGAACCGCCAAACTCGTAGAGATCAAGCAACCCTGATATCAGAAAGGCATAATCATCCAGAAATCCAGGTGCCTTAGATGGACCATTTCTGAAGCTGTGGTGCAACCTGTGTTTGTTTGGATTATAAAGGTTCTTCCTAATGAAAGATGCAGCCTTCTCAGCAACTTCCAAGTACTGTTTTGGCTGAACAGAATAAAATTGGAAACATGCGAAATGACACATTACATTTTCGATCACAATCATCGGCAGACGCAAGGCAGAAATGATAAGCAGGTTGGGCAGCTATGGGTTAGAAACCCCAAGTGCACCGTTAGTATACTATCAATTTCCAGGCAACACAATCTAAAGAATGTCTGCATCAGTGTACATCTCTAAGCACTAAGCAAGACATTAAAGTCAAAAACCAGGAAAAATCTTACGTCAGTGCCCACAACAGGGAAGTAGAACCTCGCTCCGTCGTGCTCAGCCTTCAGAATTTTAGAAGCTCTTGCAAATGATGAAATGACAAGGCCATTCCACGACACAATTACCTATCAATCACGAGGCACGCATTAGAAAGAGAGAAGGAAGTATAGTGACATTAACTATGTTCAGGGACAAGATATCAGATAAATAAATACCTTGTCATCCAAATGAGGCCTTGGACGTTTTGCTCTCACATCGAATAGTTTTTTCCGGCATGTTCCTAACATGTCAAGATACTTCTCAACAGGCATACCATACTTCGAGGCCATGGCAGCAGTGCTATTTCTCTCTATTAGCACATTTTTATCCTTGAATTCATTGTGAGGATCACTCATCGTAGACAAGTCACAATTGCCGGAAGGTTTAATGTAGTAATGATCCTTAAAGATAGTTCCATGTTCTCCAACTGTATCGTCAACCTAAAGCAAAGACGCAGGTCACAACATATGAACATAAAAACCTAACACCAAAGTCTGAAACACATTGCGTGATTTGACAACTTGTCATAAAAATAATGACCAAATTAGAAGATATTACCTTCCGAGGATCACACTTATTTTTGTTCAAAGAGGAGGAAAAGGTGCACAGACAAGTAAAACCAGATACACAGTTGTACACCAATTAGAAAAATGGTTGGTGAAGAAACTTTCCATAAGCAACTAGATATCCGGAGGCCTTTATTTCCGCGCCCCCCCTCTTACCTTCCGAGGATCACACTTATTTTTGTTCAAAGAGGAGGAAAAGGTGCACAGACAAGTAAACCAGATACACAGTTGCACAACAATTAGAAAAATGGTTGGTGAAGAAACTTTCCATAAGCAACTAGATATCCGGAGGCCTTTATTCCCGCCCCCCCAAAAATGAGAGAAGGATTTCCTACAATATTATACTTATCTAAAAATTGCAATAAATTGAATACCTCACTACTGGTCCAAACATAGAAAGCACCCTCTTTTTTATGTGTGGCACCTTCAGATTCTGCACTATCTGCATCCTCGGCTGAAAAAATCTCACCATCGGGACCTGTCATATCCCTCCTAATATACTCTAGAATATCTCGTGAGACACTAGAATAAAACAAGTCTTTTGTTATAGAAAAAGCATCCAGAAAAGCAGTAGCTAGCTGCCCTTGATCATACAACATCTTCTCAAAATGTGGAACTGCAGGGAAAAGTAGATATATCAGATGGCAAATATAGTATGGATTTA
Source organism: Catharanthus roseus (assembly GCA_028651295.1). Classification (NCBI taxonomy): domain Eukaryota; kingdom Viridiplantae; phylum Streptophyta; class Magnoliopsida; order Gentianales; family Apocynaceae; genus Catharanthus; species Catharanthus roseus. Next base: position 3,126,132 of record JAPQWS010000087.1, read on the forward strand.
CAGCAGACGAAATAACAGGTCAGTGTCCTAACCATGCCAGCACTCATCCACACTGTATCTGTGAAAACCTCCTCCTATGTGGTCATGAACACCCCCCTTTGCCATGCATTGTAATGTGAAGACTGCCATTTCTAAAGGATATTTGGCTTCACTTGGCTTTCCTGTGTCCTTTAACTTTTTCCAATGGTAAAGCATTAGCTGAATCTCCACCGGTCTAGGAAACTTTGGAGCAGAACCAAACCCACCATACTTTGAATCATAACTTTCAGTCAACTAAGAGACATTGAAAAAGAAAAGACAACAGTGTTAAACTAAAGAAGATCCCTGGAAAAGGTAACTGATGTCAAATATATGGAAGAATGACAAACTGAATACACCATCAACTATCACAAGAAATGGGAAGAGAATACGTCCCATCCTCATGTCATAACCAATAACTTAGTCCAGACACAACGATTTATGATTATAACATAGTCCACAAAGAGGGAAAAAAAAACTGATCCTGAGCCCAAATGCCAATAGATGCACATGTCAATTATGAATATACCTGCTTCGTTAGGTTCTCCATACCCGGTGGAAAAAGAGAAAGGGAACTAAATGTCGCAAACACATACAAGAAAATACTTTTTATTTATCAAAATACACAAAGCGATGCATCGCTAAATGAATTTCTGGGAAATAATTCACCACCTAAAGGATGATGAGGGTGCACAGTACGGTCTGTTACAAGACTTTTATGCGAGGTTGCATATACAGTAATAAAGACGCTTATCAATTCTACATAGGATGCAGAGGATTCACAACATGGAGCTGAAGAGGGATGACCTTCCAGGCCTGGAAAATCAGCCAGTTACTGAAACACACAACATAAAAAATGACAGTTCAAGCATTTCTCATCCAGAAATACCTGCTCAGCACAGTGCTGTAATGCAGTCTGAGGAAGCCCATCTGGTAATTTATCTGAACTTGCAGTGCTAGACAATGCTTCTGCCAGTTGTTCCATAGCGAAAGCCCCACTGGTAATAAGCATGTCCCGCTTCTTGTCCCAAGCTTCTTTCACCTTCCTGAAATAGATCGTGCAAATTGTCGATAATAAAACACCGATGTCTTTGTACTAGTGGACTATCCAGCAATTTGTATCCCTAGTAAATTCCCATAGTATTATCGTATTACAATTTAATGCTGAGGGAATTGTTAAATCAAGACCTCCCCCCAAGAACAATTTAGCTTGTTCACTGAAGTCCAGAATTATTCTAGCACCAGTCCTCACCTCAGAATGGTTTTAAACCCTGGTCTTCCATATTTATCTTCAGGAGGGAAATAAGTCCCACCCATCAAAGGTTTGAGGTCAGGTGAAAGAAACACGGACAGAGGCCAGCCGCCACCACCATACAAAGCCTGAACATATGTCATGTACACCTGCAAAAAATAGCAGAATGCTCTTAGTGTGCCTCAAGCTAAGTCAGTACAATGACAGAAAATAAAACAGAAGCATTTTCTACAAGAAGCCCATGGGTTTGTGCACTTCAATATGACCAAGCAGAAAATTTTCATTTAATTTCCTTGTATAGAATTACCTATTGCTATAGCTAGGTAAATTAAGAGTTCAAGATCAATGGAAACACTAAGCTACAAGAGGAAAGTAACAAAGAAACAATTTCGAAACCCGCAAGCCATATAGTCCCATATTACCTTGTCCACATCTGGACGCTCCTCTCTATCCACCTGTTGGAGAATAGAAATCAATAGAAATCTTGCATATGAATTTGTTCTTAATCACTTCTACAAATAACAAGAACTCACCTTGATGCTAACAAACCAATCATTCAGCAGCTTAGCAACTCCTTCATCCTCAAAAGATTCCACTTCCATCACATGACACCTAAGGAATTTTATAATTGTCTTGACTATTTAGGGATACAAGAAGAATGTAATTCCTTAAAATCCAAAAGGATCAGACCCTTACCAATGACAAGTGCTATACCCAACTTCAAGCATAAGAGCATTCACCATAATCCACAATCAAGTCGTCGGATACACCGATCATTAGCTAAGAGTTTGAAGTTATAGGCAATGAAAAATACACAGAGTAATAGTAAAAAGTATTCACTTGATAAGAATATAGGCGCATCTCTGCTTCGAGCTTCAGCAAATGCCTCTTCTCCCCATGGATACCAATCGACCTTTAGATTAAAATACAAGTACAAAAATGATAAAACTGATAAAGTTGGATGAAAAATCCTGTAAAAGATTTGCTTCATCATTCATTAGTAACTTATGAATATATACATAATAAAGTTAATTACAAAGCTCATATCATTGTGATTGTCCCAATCAAAGACTAATCACAAATTATATATATATATATAAGGATGCTACCAACCTAATTATGCACTAATCCTAAAAGTAAGTTATACAAGCAAAATCCCATGAAAAATACATAGAATTAGCCTTGGGGAAAAAAAAAACACCGAAGAACATTGGCTGCCCATATTGAAATTCAATTCAGCTAATCACAACAAATTACCGGATTATGGGCATGTTGGAGAAGGTAAGGGCTGTGTTCAGCGGCAAGCCTATTGGTGTGCTTGTGGTTGTGGATTGTCTTGGAGGATTGTTCCGCCATGGCTAGAACTCTTTGAGAGTTAATTGTTCTTTGATGATGAAGTGTGACTGATGAAATCCGAGGAAACAAATATAATCGGTTTATTACAGCAGAAGTATTATGAGAGAGAAAGCGGCGAGCAGAGGAAGAGGAAGAAGAAGAAAGAAATGTTCTGAGCATAGGATTGGGAGGAAGAGAGATGAAAGCTCGAAGAAAAAATGGAGATTGGTGGAGAGAGGGTTTTATAGGAATGGGAAATGCTGCTGCTGTACTGAGAGATGTTGCTGCCATTTGGGGCGTGAAGAAGTGAGCTTGGTACTGATGACTCCTCAAACGTTGCCACGTGGCCCGCTTTCTTTTTATATTCTCACCGCCGCAGGCTCTAATTTGAGAAATTTTTTCATTTTTAATTTTTGGAATCATTATTTTATAAAACCACTTGTGATATTAAGCATCATATAACACCAGAATTAAAAAAATGAGAAGGGTGTCTAAATTAAAAAAATAAATACACTCAATTATTCTTTTGACAGACATTAATAATACTAATAAAAATTTATTGACAATTATATAATTTTAATTAAATAGGGGTATATAGTAAAAAAGTATCATTTATTGTTTTATTGATTTAAAAAAATAATAAATATTTTGAGACGAAAAAAATATCTGTAAGTAGCAGATAATGTAAAATTGAGATAGTAATTTACTACTCCCTTCATTTTTTTACCACACGTTTTGGACATCAAAATTTAAAAAAAAAAAATGAAATTTTAAATATTTTTTTATATAAATTAGAATAATATAAGCGGTATAAAGAGAGGAGCTATGGAAGCCTTGTTTAACCCAATATCAATTGTCTCCGTAATCTTCAAACTTTTCTCTCCCGTCATTATTATGTTTACTAATTTCCGTAATAGAAGAATAAAAAATATTTAAATTTGTTATTGATAGGGGGTATAACAATAAAAATTCATTAATTATGATTTTGGAATATCAGAAATGATCATAATATGACAAGTAAAGAAAGCTGAGGAAATAAATTTTTCTATTTTTAGAACCCACCTTTTTTAGTATTTAGGAAGTCCGGCGTTCTAAACTTTTCTCTGTGTCGTGAAAATACTCACTAATCCCTATACCCGATATATTAGATTCTGTGAGAAATTAAACTTTGCATATACTCAAATATTTCGTAATATTCTATCCCAAATAACAGACATTGAGTAATATACTCCTAATACACATATCAAGCAAGGTAATTTTATTATGTAACTTAATTTAAACTTCGTAATTCTACTGTGTATCTTAATAAAATGAATAAAACTAAGTAATCTTAATAACAGGATACATTTTGCATTTTGCAAGCATTGCATAATAACTGCCCTTGTATTGATTATGTATTATAGTAGTAAAGCTACGATTGCCCTTGTATTGATTATGTATTATAGTAGTAAAGCTACAATTTTTGTCTATGTTTTTATATGGGATACGAGAATTTTGGGGATAGTCATGCATTGCCTCCCATCCTTAATGGAAACCATACCTAAAAAATATGAATACCAATTGTTTCTAAACCAAATAAAGAACTTGCATATAAAATAAGCAATTGAATGAATCGACCAAAGAATATCTAATATAGATGGAAAATAACTAAATACAATCTTTATAAGTTCACTTCCTATGTACAAATAAAATAAGCCCCCCAGCCAGGGCATACACTTACATACCCCAGTTTTGTCGTAAAAGCAATGCTAGTTACATACACCTTGTAAAGTATCTCTCAATAAGAATTCAAAATCTATTAACTAGCTAGTGCGCCAACTGATTCGGCTAGTTCTTCCAGTAATTCTTTCTGCTCCATAGCTGCGCAGGACTGTAAAGAAAGCAGCAAGAAAGCAATCCAAAACGGTTAACAGGCTATACAAATTTAGCAGGCAACTCAATGAACAACAAGTGCTTTTTGGATCCGAGGAATCAAAACCAACGGAAAGACAGGGAAATGAAGTGATTTTTTTATTAAATAAATGATCTTTGTAGGTATATATTTTTACCTGAACAGCTGATTCAATATCACCATCAAGGAACGATGTGAGCTCAAAGTTCATTTTCAACCGGTGATCAGTAACTCGATTGTCCTGAACAAGAAAAAGTAGCACCCATTTTCAGCAGATGATCATGAAGCATAAAGAAAATCACTGCGATCTGCTAAAGCAATTTCAAATAAGAAGCCAAAGAAAAACAAAATATTTTTCTGGTGGATCCATATAGTAGACTACATGGCACTTTCAATCTCCTCACTCAATTTACTTATAGTTAGGATAATCCCATTCAAAGGCAATAATAACCTTATAGTTGTAAGTCCGGATCTTTTCAGCCCGTGCACCAGTGCCAACCTGTCATTAACAACTTCTGGGGTCAGATCAGAAAGCACGGCATAAGCACAATTCAGACACTGGATTACAAGGTAAAGCAAAATATGAACGGGGCTTGTGTTGGACCCTACCCAAAGGATGTATCGCGTATTTCAACAATATATTTAATTGAAATACAGACTGACCAAGATAGAATTCTGAAAATGTGTGACCTATCAAATTAGAAACAATAGTTGTATGTAATGATTCAGATTTCAGAGAACAGTTATTCTTTCCCAGTAGGTTTCCTGGAATTAACCCATTAATTTCCCAACATTTTTGCTTGGCACAATGTCAGACCTGCATTTTTCGCTGATTCCTTAAAGACTCTTGCTGCTCCCGTACTTTAATCTCATACCTGAAAGAATCCCACATGTCATCATCTACACGTAAGAAAGCATCGAGTTTGTGAAAGAAATTGACAACCGTTAGGTAATTCCATTTTGCTTTTATTCATTAGAGTAGAGAAAGAGGGGAAGAAATTATGACAGGATGACAAACAGAAGTACAAGTCTTTGATTCAGCATATTGTTCTTTAAGTTGTTCAATACTCACGATGAACGCAAACGAATAAAGAATAGTTTCTGTTTGTCAAATCACTAAATCTTGACACTTTAAGAGAAAACAATTTTATTTTTCCTTTTTCTGTTAAGGTCTTCAGTAGGGAGTAAATATTTCGCATCCAAAAGTTTCTTTTTTCTGCTTGTATATGTGCACAAAAGTTTCTTCTTATACCATGTATGTCGAGAAGAGTTCCCCTTGCTAGTCATTCTAAAGTACATTAAACAAACAACCACACTTACAATTTTGCTCGGAGCAACTGAAGAGCACGATGCCTGTTCTGAAGCTGAGTCCTTTCCTCTGTGCAAAAAATTCTAATTCCAGTAGGCTTATGAAATAGATCAACTGCTGTCTCCACCTTGTTGACATTCTGCCCTGCACAACAACATAAGCTTGAGAATCATTCCTTTAGAAGTAGAGGGAACTAAACATCCACAAAACTGAGATGTTTATATGTTTTATACCTCCAGCACCACCAGATCGTGCAGTCGTAAGTTCGATATCTTTTGGATCAATTTGCACTTCAACTTCATCAACCTGGAATCAGGAGAATCAAGTGAAATAGAGATACACTAGGAAAGAATAACATTTATCGAAGTCGTCAAATAAAATAAATTAGAATCACTTTCACACGCCCCCAAAAAAAAATAATAAATAAAATAGAAGTCCTAGCATAAACAAATATAGGGAGCCTGAGTCTGTGATCTTATGTGCCTGCATTCTAACAGCCAGCATTGGTACATGTTAAAGAAGGGGCAAATTGCGAGCGCATAAATAATGAAGACAAATAGCGAGATGAAAGGATAAGGCTACCCCAATATGAGTACTCAGGCCTACAGCATGTACGAAGACTGTGTAGGAAAACATTATGCATGAAAAGAGACTATATCACTGGAACAAAAATAAATTTAGAAATCATGAGGACATCAAAACATTAGAACAAGTAGAAAATGAGAATAATCAACCAGACACAGGTCAAACCTCTGGCATAATAGCAACTGTTGCAGTAGACGTGTGAACACGACCTTGTGTTTCTGTTTGAGGGACACGCTGAACCCGGTGAACACCAGACTCATATTTCAATTTGCTATAGACACGATTTCCTTTAATTTCCATGACATATGTCTTAAATCCACCCTTTTCAGCCTGGAGAGAGATAAACATTAGTTCAACTGCAGAAATGCATCATTATGCTTCTGGGTCATCATTAGTGTTTACCTCAGAACTTGAAAGTGGGCTGAATTTCCATCCATTTCGTTCACTGTACTTCTGATACATGCGAACCTAAGATGATGTACAACAGTTAGCACCAGAGGGTTCAACTGCAAAAGAAAGAAAATCAACAGCATGTATCTTGCTAGTGGCCTGTCCCAGCATCAAGATGGGAAAAAGCAGAAAAGAGAATACTACATAGGACGAGGTCCTAGCTATTATTTCTATATCTTGGATTGGATATATTACCATTAGAACCAAACCAATAAAGATGATAATAATGGTGTATGTTTATGATTTCAGAAATGGATAGTAGCTATTCAAATGTAATTTTGTTATCTTTCCAGAAACATAACTTACTACGGAAAATGCTTCTTAATTCAAACAGCCATATTCATTGTAATGCTGAGAAATAAAAGATGACTGTACAAGACAATCCACGATAAAAGATTCTTGCCATGCCAAAAAGAGATAGTTAGGCACCCATAGGACAAAGAAGCATGTACCTACAAGATCACCAGCCCAGATTCCAGCCTCATCACCACCAGTGCCAGCCCTTACTGCAGAAATCATGGGAACACACGTACTGTAAAAACTTTGAGATCAAAGTGAACTAAGGAAGCACATGTTGCAGCATGTGTGTGTGAGATTTACAAAAAAGGGCTTGTTAAAGTTGAGCATAATCAATAACTTAATAGAAATCATACATTACTTATAATTATCACTATCGGAAGCTCGAAAATGACAATTGTTTTTACCACCACTAAATAAAACTATGAAACAAAAGCATTCCTATATGACAAACAGCCTACACAAAAACTGTAATTGGAAGCATTATTGGAACCTCTCTGAACCCTTCCCCTTTATTATTGGCATCAAATCTTTCTTTTTATTTTCCAGTTTACATTCATCTCTGAATTGATTATGCTGCATTTCTAAGTTTAAATTCCTTTCTACCATCTTTAAGTAGAATGGTTTCAATAGAAAGACAAGAATTCAAGCCAGAGACTAAAAGCAGTTCAAGTACTATCAAGTATGAAAGGTAATCAAGTCATTTACCACATGGCTTAAGAGTAGTAGAAAATACCTTCAAGCATTATATTTCTTGAATCAAGGGGGTCACTTGGAAGCAGCAGCACCTATTGCCACAGTATGAGATATAAAACTTCAGAAAAATTCAACCTAGAAAGGAAATAGAGAAATGGAACATTTCGTGAATTAAAATTAAAATTGTAAAAATAACCTTGAGCTTCTCCTCAAGCTCTTTAATTTGACTGGTTAAATTGCTTATCTCAGAAGCTATCATCTCAGCCATTTCTTCATCAGTGCCTTCTTCTTTACCCAAAACTGACATTTCAGAAAGAAAAATAGAAAACGAAAGAAAATTGAGAGAGAGAGAGAGAGAGAGAGAGAGAAAGGTGAATTTGCCACTTCTCAGTAATGTTATCAAGATTAGACAAGTGGAAGAAAACCTTTTGTTTCTTCTAGTTGTTTCTCACAATCTTTGAATCTTCTATATGTCAGCACAACCTGCCAGTTCCAATGGCAAACAATAGGGGCTTAGGGAATAAAAATATTGCAACAGAAATCCCGTGAATTCTACCGTTAAATGAAAAGCTTAACAACAATAGAGGTCCACTACCTCATCAAGCTCTGATACAGACTGTGCCAACTTTTGATATTCACTAGGATTTGAGACTATATCTGGATCAGCCAACTTAACCTTCAATTTAGGTTGTAAGTTAGAGACATACTTGACAGCATCCAATAAAAGAACAGCCACATTATGCTAACTCAGAAATTGAAACATTTATAACTTGCAATGCAGGGTCTTTTGAATGACAGAAGTATACAGTATCATCCTTAATGTTTTATTCCATAGCTGAAAGCCCAGTATGAATGAGGGAAAAAAACTACTGTTCCACTAATTTGAGTTTAATCAATGAAAATCCCTGTGAAAATGAAATATGGACAATTTATTTACGGAAAGACAGAGATTGTCTACAATCTGAATTTCCATCATTCACTAGCTTTGCCATCCTTTTTTTGCATTTAAAGTTTAAAACATTGCAAGACAGGCCTGACGCCTTTTCCCGAATTCAATCTAAAGCCTACATTGCCACCGATATCATCTATCCGTACCTTGAACTTTTTTGTCCATTTATTCAAATAAAGAAGACATACCGATAACTCTTTCCACGTCTTCTCAGCGGATTCCAGTTTTGTAATCAGATAAGGTTCCTGAAAATTTTCAATTGAAATGAAAACAAATAGTACGAATTATATGATGTCATAACAATAATAGCACAAAAACAACGCTAACAATCTCTAAAATAGACAAAAACTAAAAAGTGATCCCAGTCATCTATACACAGTAGTTAACCTAACAAATAATACCGTTGCTAACGTTACATTCATTTGTCTTCGATTCTCTTGCTAACTAACTTCTCTAATTATCAATTTCCACCATAAAACAAAACTTCTTCATCGATTTGCTAGTGCAAATGCAAAAAACAGCTCATATTTCATTGAATAACCGAAAAAAATAATTCGAAAAGGTCACGAACCGCCATGCAAACGATTCTTCTTGGCAGACATGTAGGCGAGGGTTTAAAGAACGATTGTGTTCTTCCAAATTGAGCGCAGCAACGGCGCCCTAATGGAAACTGCGTCGAACAAGTGAAGGAGATTCGAGAAGTGAAATTCGTCATCAAACTGTTCATGCTTCAAGCTCCCAGCAGCTCCAGTCTCCAGCTGTTGGATTGGCGTCGATAGAGAAAAGCAACCACAGGACTCCAACTGCTCTGTAGTGGATAAAATGAAAAGCTAACGGTAAAGATAGCGGATCGGTAAAATTCGCGGTTTGCTTAGCCCTGCTGACCCGTCTTGGTCTGGACTGGATTCGACTTCGAGTCTGCGTCCTGCGTACGCTTTGTAGGTCCCAAACTAGTGCACACTGTCACTGCACACATCCTTTAATACAATTTTTTTTAGGGACCAATAAAATATTCATGGACATTTAAAAGATATGTGAAAAGTTTTATTTTTTCTCCCTCTACAAATTCAAAAGTATTCTTAAAATTTTTGAAAAAAATTCAAATAAAACATAAATAATTTTTAAATATTTTATTAAAGATAATATTAATTTTGAGATAAAATAAAAAACTTGTACTTTAATATCGACACTTATGGTACAATGTTTTTTCATAACTTAAAAAAAAAAATTAAAAATCCCACAATTTCAGCCGGTTAGACCAAAATTATTCATGATGAGCCAAAATTATTGGATTTTCAATTTTTCTAAAGATTTAATAAATTTTTATCTTTAAATTGATTTTTTTTCAAAAACGTAACTCTAAATTATCCACGTTTCTTCTAGAAATTGAAGACCATTCAAATAATTAGTAGTAAAAATAATTTTAAAGAGAAAAAAAGTTGGAGGAAATTTTTTTTTTTTCACGCATATTCTTTATATTCTCACATATACTTTATTGGTCTCCTTTTTAATATAGTATCTCATACCACCTTAGTCATAAATATAAAAAGCTTTATTCTTATGCATAAGAATTAAAAGTATTGAAAAAACAGACAAGAGGTGTAGTTCGATGGTTAGTCTCCTAAGAAGCTTTGTGCCCTCGATACCGGGTGTAATTATTGAGTCAAAGTACTTTGTTATGCTCTTAGTAAATAATAAAAATTAAATAATAAAAGTGTAATAAATTAACAAATAAATGGGTATAGATAAAAAAAAATGTAGTATATGCCCATTAAAAAGTATAAAATCTCTTATATTTTTTACCATCCTAAACCCCTTATATTTCTAATTGGGAGTAGTCTAGTTTTTTTTTTTTTAACTATATTTTATTTTATAAAATTTATTAATACAAATATTACAAATAGAGTATTACATGTGAAGTGTTATAGATTGTCTTATAAGACAAAATTGTCAACAGTAAACATTAATGATCGAAAGAACAGCTGAAGTATTTAAGATAATAGAAGATGTGTGTCTATATTATCTACTACTTATAGTATGAAATAAAAAAAAATAGTATATTACATATTTCTTTACATTATATTATTCCATAATCTCTTGTTTATATTGAACTAAACAAAATGAATGAAGTATTTTGGGTTATGTTTACACTAACTTTTCTTTTGGGTAAATAAATTGTGTCAAAATAAAATTTACGTATGAAAAAAAATTAGTTGTTGCTCAGCGATGGGAGAGGTGAATAATAGGATTTATTTTTATTAAATTATTTTCTCTCTAGCTTCTTTCTACATCACCCACTTCAAACGACGATCTGCTTAAATCTAACTGTTATGAATATAAAAAAAAAAACTTTAGTATATCATTATATACCTATTTACATTTTAATAGGTGTAAAAATAAAAAAATGTGTTAAAATATAAAATATTGATTCTTGTACCAACACCTAGCGCCATTTACTTTGTATTGCGCCAATTGATGGCGCTATTCATTTTGTACCTGCACCATCGGTTGGCGTCTATCACTATCTTGTGTGCGCTATCAATTGGTACTGCCATCATTCTTGATTATTTTATTTATTTATTTTTTATAAAATAATATTGTAATTTTGTTTGTTTCTTTTAATTAATAATGTTATTAATTAATTATTTTTATATATTTTATACCAAATAATGTAATTAATAATTAATAAAATTAAAAAATATCAAAAATTAAAAAATGCATTATCTGTATACTTAGTCACGTCCTGGCGCGAATAGGGATATACCTGTGACAGGTCTTGGCGCGACTCTCTCCTTGTCTGCCTAAGACCTGGTGCAGAGATATCCCTACTCGTGCCAGCGTCGCTCAAATGTGCATATAGTATAATTTTTTATTTTTGATGTGTTTTTTGTCGTTTTTATCTCAAAATTAATTGTATTGTATAGATAATATTCACAATTATTCATTTTCAACTTCAAATTTTGAAAAATTACCATATTTTTAGAGATAAGGTAAAAAAAATATATGTAGAGAGAGAAAGTGCATTTTGAAACGAACAAAATTTTAAATTATTTTTGCGCGTAAATTTTATATTTTGACACATAATTTATCGTCATTTTCTTTTTATGTGGAATTATTAGAAAAAGATTTATTATATCACATTGACCCATATATGCGCATAATTTGTGTCAATCAGCCGTGTTTGCTATACCTGTTAATTCATTCAAGATAAATTTATTAGAACTACTCATAAACTTTTTTATTTTTCCTAATCTTTTTTAACTTTTATTATTTTTATTAATCACATTATTTTTATTTTTTGTGCTCAAGAACTATTTTTAACCTATCGCAAATGCCAAACTTCCATAGAACTTGTTCTTCATTACTTTTATTTTTTATTTTTTTAAGCAGTTTAAAAAAGGTATTTTCAAAAAAATTAATTTAAAAAATATATTTTAATATTTTTAATTTTAATATCATGGATAAGCATAAGCAATTTAAAAAAGTATCCATAAAAGAACTTTTTAAAAAATAGTATATTTCAACTTATTTTAAGTTATAATCAGATTTAATAAACAATCGAAAATAGTTTAAAACAACTTATAGTTTAAATAAGTTAAAATTTGTTTATTTTAAACAATGTAAAACATGACTATAATGGTTGATAATCCCATGTCACTTAATTAAAAAATTAATAAATTTTTAATAAATTTGAACAATTCCTGTATCTTTTAGAGTGAGTTAGACTCCCATCTAAATTCTAACAATAGTCAATGTGAAATTCTGTAAATTAACTCGTGGAAGTTACTGATAGATGATTAGATGAAATAGTAATTTGAATAAATATTTAGAAAAAATGTAATTAACTTTCGGGTAGAGATCAAAGAAGGAATACATTTTGTTTGTTTTTCAGTACAAATAATTTGACTATCTGGTGCCCCAAACAATGTATGACACGTGTTGTCTCGAGAATCGAGACATTGGGAGGGCCCAGTTCCAAGCTTCCAGCTCACATATCCTACCGTTTACTTTTCTAATATTTTAGCAACAATTGCAACGGCCAAACATAATCTTGTCTCTGTGTAATTCTGAATTACTCCCCTTGAAAAGCCTTTTATTATAATTTTTTTGTTAAAGAATTTCAATTTATTTATTTATTAAAAACAAATAAATTAAATTGCACACTTGGAAAAGAGTACTTTACCATTAAATTATTACTTTGTTATATAAAAAAAATTATTCAACACTTTACTAATTTACTTTAGGGCATATATCTTTGTGTAGAAAAATTATGCTTAATGACAAATAAATTTTAAATGATAGAAGATATAAATATTACATATTTTGAACTTATTATATTTAAACAACAAACAAATGAAAAGGTTATGCAAACAAAATTTAAAAGGATTCATTTTTATTTATATTATTTTGTCATAAAAGGAGAATGCATTAAGTTAAAAGATAAAATGACAAATAAATCTTACGAATTTTGTTTTATGAAAATATTATTTATCAAAAATTGCTTAAGAAAGAGGAAGCAAATTAAAAATTCAAAAAGGAAATAGTAGTGTCATTCTTGTATTTAGTCATAGCGTTTGTACACATATTCGTCTCATTTTTTATATATATTTATAGAATGTGTTCGATATTTAAAAATGCATTATACTAAGTAATTTATACAACTTATAAAAAATTCAAATCCGATATTCACTAATTGAAATTTAATTTACAAAATATTCATAAATAAACTTCACTTGGACTTTTGAGAAAATGACTACATTATTCATTTGTTAAAATAAACAAATTTAATTTATTTTAATATATAAATTATTTTTGACATATTCTTGATTATTTATTATATTTGTTGAATTTTTTAAAATTACTTTTACATATTGTTATTATTAAAATGAAAAATATTAAAATAATGTATTTAAAATAATGTTTTTAAAAATACTTTTCTCCTAACGACTTAAAAAAAGGTAAAAGCAATGGAGACGGGGCCATTGTCTTCGTTTTCTCTTAGCTGAGGTCTTTTAAGGTCAATAACGTAATTTAAGAAGAGTAAAGTGTCGGTTGCCTAGGAAGCCACCTAAGGTGCCCATACCATACGTGTAAAAGATTTGTTAACCTTTTTACAGTTTTAACCTTTATTAAATGCAGCCCCTTTTCCACGCTTTCCTTTTTGGCGGGTACGCAAGCAAGCAGACGGAAAAGCTCCCTCCTTCTTCCCTCTCTTCATCTTCTCTCTCTTCCTCTTTCTCTCTCTCTCTCTCTCTGCCAATTCACAATTGTAGTAGGAAAGAAAGGAAAACTGTATCTATTTCTGTATGCATAAAGATTCTTTTAGAGAGAGAAACAAAAAGGGCAAAAAATACGCATTGTTTGGTGTGAGAGAGTGAAGAGAGAGACGGGTACTGTACTCTCCTTTGGTCATAAAGACTTGTGACAGACTTGTACGGACGAGGTTGTTACTGTAGGAGGGGCTGGCATTCTTCTCCGCACTGTGCAAATTCAAGAAAGATTGTACGAAAAACGCGATCAAGCTCTCCGATCGTTCGTTTTTCCGTAAGGGAAGGGAAAAAAGGTTTAATATAGTTATACGTACTGTAATCGTTAATTCCTCTTTTTGCCCTTCTTTTTTTTTTTGGTTTTTGGAAGAGGCAGAATGGAGTTGTACGGACGGGGCGCCGCTAAAATCGGGTCTGGTCAGAACCCAAATGCAGAATGGGTTCCCGAAACGGGTCTGGAAGGTGGGTTTTGTTAGCTGTCGAGTTTGAATTTCAGTTTGTTGGTGTTTATTTGTTTCTGTGTGCATTATTTTGGGGGGCGGGGGGTTTAGGGTTTCTGGCAATGCTAAATGCTTGATGGGTGTTCAGACGATTTCTTTTGGCATTGCAGAACCCTTGAGTAAGTTGGGGTTATGGGGACGAGAGGCTTATCCGGAAAGGTCAGGAGTGCTGGACTGCGTATACTACATGCGGACTGGGTCCTGCGGGTATGGTGCGAAGTGCCGGTATAATCATCCTCGCGATCGTGGTTCTGTGAGTCCCTGATTATTTAAACAATTTACTAGTATTTAGTTTTCTACAGTCAATGCACATACTATTTTGGGTTTTGGATATGAATTATTTGTCTACATTGAGAAGTTTTTAAGTCCTTGTTTATGGAGTGTAACGTTAGTTTTTTTCACTGTGATTATAGTGCATTGGTATGGCACTTTCTCTTGCAAAGTGGTTGTAGATTGTTTGCTTCAATTGAGGATTGGTTTTCCTGAAAATCTTGAAGAATTTGAACTTTGATGTTTGCCCATTCAGTTTATTTCTCTTGACTTTATTTGCTTGTTCTCAAGAGCCCTTTCCATGAATTTGGTTTTGTGGATTAACGTGCTTGATCTGATTTCCAGGTTGGAGGAGCCGTGCTCATTGGAGGTGCGGAATATGAATATCCAGAGCGAATTGGAGAACCAGAGTGTCAGGTGCTCTGTTTTCAATTTCTGAAAGAATAGTTTATATATGTTCACCAGTTAATAATATTTATGGTTTATAAGCAATTGGCTTGTGTTGGTGAACATACTTTTAGCTATGCACTGAAGTGTTTTCTTTTTCCAACTTTGTAATTGTAATTCATTAATTCTGGTGGATCATGTTCAGTATTACCTAAGAACAGGGACCTGTAAATTTGGAGCAACCTGCAAATTTCACCATCCTAGAAATGCGGGTGGATCCTTGATTAATGTGCCACTAAATATCTATGGATACCCATTAAGAATGGTATGACTTGATTTTTGCATATAATTTTACTTGTGCTTTCTCTGTCTCACTTGCTTGCTTGCACCAGGGTGAGAAAGAATGCTCCTATTATTTGAAAACGGGGCAATGCAAATTTGGTATTACATGTAAATTCCACCATCCTCAACCAGCTGGTACATCTGTTCCAGCGACTGCACGGCCATTTTATCCTACTGTGCAGTCTGCCTCAGCTCCTCTGGAACAATTTGGTGCTGCCTCTTCGGGCTATAGAGTCCAAAGGCCTCCATTATTAACTAGTTCGTATCTACCTGGTGCATATGGTGCTGTGCTGCTTCATGCAGGAATGGTCCCCATTCCAAATTGGAGTCCCTATGCGGTAGATTATAACTTCTTTGTGTTGAGATCTATATGCAACTATTAATTTCCATCTTATGATGTTGTTTTGTCCAATCTAGGGAGCTATAAACCACACGTTCTCTCCTGGCTCTCAATCTGCAGCTGGAGCAACTTCATTATATGGAGTATCACAGTTCGCTTCATCCCCACCTGGAGTTTCTGGACATTATCCCTCATTCCCCACTTCTGGCACTTTGGGATCCAAGCAGAAAGATCGAAACTTTCCAGAAAGACCCGGACAACCTGAATGTCAATATTACCTGAAAAACGGGGACTGCAAATATGGATCATCCTGTAAATATCACCATCCACCAGATTGGGTTGTAACCAAGACTTACGGCCTTCTTAGTCCTCTGGGGCTTCCTCTGCGTCCAGTATGCACTATCTGCTCTCCTCATAAATATATTCGACATTTGTTTGGAATGTTTTATTATCTGTGACGTCCAAACTTAGCCAACCTTGTGTGCACAAGATTGACTTACTTCAATTTCATGTCACGGTGCTAGTATAACAAGCTTGGTTTACATTGATCCCTTCTCATTTGATTTAAATTCCATTGTGTTAGCGGTGGAGTTTTTGCACTATGTCATATGATTCTTTCAGTTTTGCATTGAGAATAGATGATTCATAGACTGATGTGCTATTGTAGCTATTAGTCTGATTGCATTACAATGCAAGAGGGGATGAGAATTCTCGTGTAACTTTTGAGTTTGCGTGGATGCTTTCTTATGCCATAATTAAAGAAAGTAACTAGGTTGAATGTAAAATGAAAAGAAATGTTTGCTCAGTTTTAGATGCCTTATGTTACTTTTGGTTGCCAAAAAAGCTGATGAATAAATCTCAATAGATGAACAAAAATAGGATCTACGAAGCTTATATAGCAAATGAAGTAAAAGGACAACTCAACCCTTTTAGTATATTTATGAGTGTCACTAATAAGCTACACAATCTCACATACAGACAAGAGTGAGTGAACTTCAGGCTGAATACCTGATTACATTTCTTATTGTTGTCATTGCTACTGCTTTTCTCTTTATTCATCTCCTTCACTCTGTAACCACCTTTGCTGACATTGAATGTTTACTTGACTCCTCATTTACTTGCATGGTTGAGTTTCTATTTTGCTTCAAATAAGTTTAAGGTTTGCTTTGCTTTTTACTGTCATTCAGTAGTGACAAATGTTTATAAATTATCCTTGTTCATCCAAAGCAAGAGAACACTATGTGTCTTATACTCTAGTTCAAATGTCCAATGATTTCTGAAAGAGATCCTGCCACACTCCCTCTATCAATCAGATTGGTGCACTTTGATACCATATCTTGTATCGGTTTTTCATTCCATATGTTTCTGTTGGGGGCTGAGCAAATAATTTCTTGCTTTGTACCCGCACTTGAATTTGGTCAGGTGTTGAATGCAGAAGAAAGGCCCTTTACCTCTTTGCCTTGCACCATTTAGATGCATAGTTTTAACAGGACATCCTGCATTTTGAGAACCATGCAAATATTAGACATATTTTCTCATTTTTACTATGTAGCATTCATTTCTGTCTAAGAAATGGTTGTCTGCTTGTGCCCTTGTTGCCTATAGCTTTTTTACTTGCATTATACCCTTAGATCAATATAAGTCTGTACATATGTTAAGGTGATGCTGCTGTTTAATTTTTCACATGATTGTATTTCTAATCTTATGTATCATTTCCCAAGCTTTGTGTTGTGTGAGCTGTTGGTTCCTCCAAAACCATAATCTTGTTGATCATATTTTCCCTGGAAATATGATGACTGCAGGCCCTTCTGGTTTGTGAGGATTTTAAGGGCCAATTTGAAGAACTATTGAGTTATGGAAGCGCCTTTGGTATAATTTGACACCTTGCCAATAAGATAAAGGAAATGGGACCTTGTAACTGAAAGGAAAATTGGGTGACTTGCAACCTTCCCATCACAATGTTGTGCCCGTTCTGTCTCATGTCTCTATCTGTCCATCCATGGGCTTTATTTGCTAATATAGCTCTATTCTATTTGTTTTCAGCTTCCATTTTACTAAATTGATGTGCAACTATGAACTATCTATTCAATTGAATCAGCAAATCTTTTCGTTTTGTGAAATTCCAACTGCTCTGCTCCTTAATTTTGACCTCTTTCATCTCTATGATGACTCCATTCTGTTTGGATAGGTCCAAGATTTGTAAGAACTGAGATGGAAGAGGTGCTGGACCTGAAATGCATGCAGTATTCATTATAAGAACTGAGATTCTCACTCTTTCCTCCTGTTTCTCGTGCCATATCTATACATAGGAATGTGGCATGTCGTCAGTTATGTGTTTGCGTCTGAGAGTTGAGATCTTAATCTGGTTGCTTGGAATAATATTAAATATCCTTAAAGCTGCTATATGGCTCATATTTGAGACATTGATTTCATAATAAGTTGCTTTAGATGCCTAATTCTTTAACTTGTATTTCATTAATAGGGAATGCAGTCTTGCAGTTTTTATCTGCAAAAAGGGCACTGCAAATTTGGTCAAAATTGCAAATTTGATCATCCAATGGGTACACTTGAGTACAGTCCATCAGCTTCTTCTCTTACTGATATACCAATTGCCTCCTACATGCTGAGTTCATCTGCCATGGTTGCAACTGTTTCGTTTCCAGAGCTGCAGGCTGATTTTATTTCAGGCACGAAACTGGGAGCCTCCACGATCAAAGATCAGCCGTATGGAAGCAGTTTGACTAGTTCTGTCGGTCTGGTGATCTCCAGAAGTGGTCCTTTTTCGCTTTCCACTGTTCAGATTTCAAGTCAGAGTTCCAATTCAAACATTGCCAGAAACAAAAGGGAAGATGGTGAAGTACACCATCCCGGTTGAATGCACTACTCCAAGAAACTCGACTGAACTTTCTCTCTTGGCATTGTGAAGCTCGTTGATTTGCATTGGTATTGCGTCCTGCTCACTCCTTATTATCCAGGTTTTCTGGTCTTTTACTTCTTCAAGGAAAAAGGTGTTTCGTGTAGCATCTTTTATAACGTCACTTACTATAGTAACCCTAGTCATACACTCCAAATATATTTAATTTTTCAACTTATTTCTCCTTTTTTTTCTTTGTGTCGGTTGGGGGGGGGGGGGGGGGTTTATTCCTAGTGCAATGTTGGTGATGCTGGTTTTTATTTATGATGAGAAGAGCAGGGTTCTTTGTGTCTATATAAATATATACAATGGCTAGATGGTTATTTGCATATTTTCTCTGCTTTTCTAGTAAAGTTCTTCTCTCTGCTCGGTTTGTTTATTTGTTCGGAGAGCTCCAAAAGCGCTCGAGATCCTCTCTTGTAGCTTACACTATCTATAACATTCTTGATATCGTATTATAAAACGAAATGTCAGGAACTGCATATCATAGGATCTGGTGGAGTAGTGAGCCTCAATAATGGTGATCCCTGTCAAAATTGGGCTTGCCTGTTCCTTATACCTAACTAGGTTGTCTGTCCTTGGCCTGCAAAGTCTAATTGAAAATCTGCCAAAGCTGTGGCCTGTGGTTGCTGGTAATGAAAACCCAATAAGTGGGGGTGTTTTTGGGCGGGTGGGGGGAGGGGATTTGGACAGAGTCTGCCAAATGTTTGGTAATAATTTGGGCAACAGATGAAAAAGCCATTAGATTAGGAGGGAATTGATGGAATCATCATTACATACTTGACAAGTTTAACCATAGACTATGATTAATCCAACAATTAAGGCAGCATTAAAGTACATTAAAAAATGTGAAATCATGCTCAGAATATTTCTTTCTGAAAGGTGTTTAGTATTTGGGGATACATACTACTTACTAATTTAGACTTGGTGTACATTGTGTTTGCAAACTCTTATTCTTGTTCGAAGGTTAAGTTCTTGTTTTGAGCGTTTTATGACACCATGTGAAGAATCCGAATTTTCAATCTTTCAAATATTTGTAGTGTATTTATTTGTTATGTCAAAATCATCAGGTTTATAGTGGAATATTTAGATGTGGCTAAAGATATCTATAAGTTAAATTCATGGAATAAATTTTCATATTTGGAGCAGTGCTAAGAATGATTATGATTATTAGAATGAAGTGTAGGCATTTAATTGTTCATAGTCTTTTATAGACCAAAGAAAGAAGAATGATGCTAAATGAAGCGTGCAAGGATAGATGGCCCATTTTTATTCATTTCACCTGTTGAACTTGAGCAGTTGCAGCACTTGTTGGGTCCTTATCTTCCCCCCTTGGCCGCAAGTAGAGTTGGAAGAAAACATCTTTAGTTCCCTTTCTTTAAATTTTTTATTAGATTGCTCCATATTGAGATAGAGGATATTAATTATTGTGACTCAATCATATTTCAGATTGAAGGCCTGGAAATTACCACACAAGAAATCAACTCCCATATTGAAAAAGTTAAAATTTTCACATTTTAGCTCCTTTTCTTAAAATATATATATATATATTATATAAGTCTGTCTATTCAATAATTTGGCGCTGTAGTACACTGAAAAGGTTCGAATACTTTTTATAACATTGTAAAATGTTTAAAATAATATTTAAAACCTTTCGATTAAAATTTAAACTGTGTGAAAATTCTGTAAGTCGAGTCAAGTGTCTTTTATATGAGGCAATTGTAAACACCTAATTAAAATATGGGGAGTTTGATTCTATCTAGTGTAGAATTTACTTTCCTTTTAGTAGGATTTTTTTTTTGGTCAGAGTTATATATTGAACTATTAACTATATAATCTTCAACAATAATTTAATATAACTCATGAGTTTGGGATAGATGGTAAGATCACGATTTCGACTTTCACGTTAAAAAAGTTGAGTTTTATCCTAACCTTTGAATTTTGACTCAGCAAACTTCTTGTAAATCGAGTTCGAATTAATTAGGATCAATACCTCTCGGGACAATAAACAAGAAATTTATACATAAAAATTCACCACCGACTAAGCTGTAAAATCAGTGGAGAAAAGTGATCTTTTGGTATGGTGAAAAGAGAAAGGCATTGAAGCAAAGGAGAGAATAAAGTAGCAAGTGGTCCTCTCTAATCACAGATCCAACATATTAATCTAATACTAACCAAATGCTGCTAATAATGTTAATTTCCAAATCCTTCTCCTCTAGTATTCCATCCATCCATCCTAAACACACCTTTACACATAATTTCTTCAATATTATAACTCTTTAATTTTTTTTTTCCTGATAAAGGCGCCCTTATAACTATATTTAAGTCGAATAGAGATTAGTTTGAATATGATGTGATTTAAAAGTTTCATTCTCCATTATTTAAAATAAGTAATTTTTAACTTATTTTAAATTATAAAGTGTATTTAAATTATTCTTAACTGCATATTTTTTAGTTTACCAGTTTAAAATAAACAAAAATAATGAAAGATAAATTTAAAGTGTCTTTCGTATGCATATAAACTCGCTAGTTATCTCACGGTGAGATTGAAAAAAAAAAATTGCTTTCATTAGGTATGATTACAAACCCTTAAAGCATTGCAAAACAATGAAGGAATCCTTAGGATCTCTCAAAAAACAAAAACAAAACATAGTGAGAAAAAGTCACTCTCCCTCTCCTCTCTCTTCCTACCTTTCACCGAAAAGTAAACATTTTTCTTGACTTTACAAACGAGGCAAATTGAAAAGCAATCAAAACATATAAATTTGGATAGTTGATAAGTGAACTATTAATATTAATTTAAAATTACGAATTCGATTCTTACATGTAATACCATGTTAAAAAAAATTTACACTAGATTTTAATTTTCAAATGTGAGTCAAACTTTGTAAATATTACATAACCTGAATTAATCAGGTTTCGTATAGTCCTGAATACCGGATGCCTTTAAAAAAAAAAAAAAAAAAAGGCAATCATTATTCTTACATATTTCAACTCCAAATTCCCCCTGCATGACTTCATTTGTTTCATGTTTCTTTCTCCTTCTTTCTCTTTCTGCTTTCTTTCTCTCTCTCTCTCTCTCTCTCTCTCTCTCTCTCTCTCTCTCTCTCTCTTAGTTGTTACTAAAAAGAGAAGAAACATGACAGCAAAATATAGCCAGTTTTGTAGCTAAAAACATTGCAGATTTTGGGGTTTGTTTGCAAGAGTTTGATTTTGAGGAGATGGGTGTTGTTACAGCTGGGGAACTGAAGCCCAGTATTTCTGGAAAAAGGTCATTTCGTCCCAGTTCAAGTGCAAGACATGTCACTGAATGGTACTCATTTCATCAATTCTTTTAACACTTTGTGTTTTTGAAGCCCTCTCTTCACATTACTTCTCTGCATTTCCATACATTTCTTTTATCATCTATATATTAGGTCCTCGTTTTTATACTGAATTTTATAAAAGTTGAATTGTTTTATTGAGGCATGAAACGAGAACCTGCATTGGTTTCATCTTGAGACCTTGTCCAAAGTTTGGTTTAGGTTCATTTCGGACTCAAACTTTATCTGCAGAGTTTGATTCTTATTTAAGAGTTAAGACTTGGTTTGGACGTTTCAATCTTCGATGTTACAGGTATTCGCAGTGCCCCTACCTCATACATATAAAACTTGCGATGGTTTTGGTTTAGGTCCCTTTTGCTTAAGAAGCATGGATGATTTTGCTAAGGGAAAGTAGCTATAAGTCTCAATAGTGGAGGTTCTTAACGCAATTCGATGTTAAAACTTCAATCTTGTGGCTTGGCATAATGGATGAGCACACTGCCAATATCTAAAAGGTTGATTGTCTAAATCTCTCTCATGGCACTGTGAAATATTAAGGCCAGACTTTAACCTTGAGTATATCAGGAATAAGAGACAAACTATTCCTGAATACGAGCACATCTCATAGGTATAAAAAAAATGTTAAAACTTGAGAAACTGAAGTGTTTAACATGGATCCTAGTAGATTATATCATAAATTATTATTAGGTTGGAAATACCCATCAATCCTTGTCCCAGATCCGACCAACGTAAGAGAAAGAAAATAACAGTTGACAAAGGATGATTTTTGAAGCTGAAAGTGTTGAAAATGACATATCCATAGCCAAAACTAAGAAGCTTGAGGTGGAGATTCTCAGCAGAATTCTTGATTGGAAGGCCCCTTCAAGACAGTTAAGGGACCAAGAGAACAGTAGCTGTTGATAAAATGATTAAATAAAGCCAAGAAACTTGTTTGATAAACTTCCAATATTAGCCAAAACTTGGTTCTCCTACAACCCCTCCTACTTCCATAATGTTTTTAGCCTTGGAATTTTCATTATGGGACCATCCACGTGAGGTAAACGCCCAAAAAGATAAGAAAGCTCGACTCTTACATGTGGTGTCATGTTGAAAGGGTTCCGAATTTTAGGCTCTTTGACAATTAGAGCTAGAGCCGAATCTCTTTCGAATCCCATTTTTTCAACAGAAGAAAATCAAATAAAAGGGACCATTTATGTGATTTTAACGAGGATTTTAAGGCCTATAGAATTTAGTTTGAATTTGCAATCATGTATATTTGCATTAGTCTCTCACTTTGTTCTGAACTTAATTCTAGTAACTCTTGCTTCCCTACTAAAATGACCCATACTTTTCTTGCAGGCCAATATCTGATGTTTCGAGCGATCTTACAATTGAAATTGGAACAGCAAGTTTTGCACTTCACAAGGTAGATCATCATGTTTTAGCAATCAACAATGTGAATTCAAGACAAACTACTGTTGTTAAGATTGATTGACTTGTAATAATATGACAATAATTCTTAATTTTGCAGTTTCCTCTAGTGTCTAGAAGTGGAAGAATTCGAAAACTATTGCTGGAAACAAAGGAGACAAAAGTAACAAGGCTGAATTTCCATGGTGTACCTGGAGGATCAGAAGCATTTGAGCTGGCTGCAAAGTTCTGTTATGGAGTTAACACTGAGATCACACTGTCAAACGTTGCTAAACTGCGTTGTATCGCCCATTTTCTTGAAATGACCGAAGAATTCTCCGAAAAGAATCTTGAAACAAGAACTGAAGTTTATTTGAAGGAAAATGTATTCCCGAACATATCCAATTCAATCTCTGTTCTTCAAGATTGCGAACGCCTCCTTCCTGCATCAGAAGATGTCAATTTGGTTAACAGGATAATCAATGCGATTGCAAACAATGCTTGTAAAGAGCAGCTAACTTCTGGCTTATCTAAGCTGGAATATAACTTCCCTTCAAAACCAATCAGAAGTATTGAGACAGAAACTCCCACAGATTGGTGGGGAAAATCACTTGGTGTGCTGAATCTTGATTTCTTCCAAAGGGTTTTATCAGCAGTTAAGAGCAAGGGACTCAAACAGGACATTATCAGCAGGATTTTGATCAATTATGCACAGAATTCTCTTCAAGGAATTGTCCTAAGGGACCCTCAAATCGCGAAAGGAACTCATCTTGATTCTGATATGCAGAAGAAGCAAAGGGTCATTGTTGAAACAATAGTTAGTTTACTGCCAACACAATCAAGAAAAAGTGCAGTTCCAATGGCATTTCTTTCAAGTTTGCTGAAAACAGCAATAGCTGCTTCAGCTTCTACAGCCTGCAGATCTGATCTCGAGAGGCGAATTGGTCTTCAACTAGACCAAGCAATTCTTGAAGATATTCTAATTCCTTCAAATTTCCATGGAAACAATCACAACCCTTTGTATGATACTGATTCAATCTTGAGGATTTTCTCGTTTTTCTTGAATCTTGATGAGGATGATGAAGATGATAATCAATTGAGAGATGAAAGTGAAATGGTGTATGACTTTGACAGCCCTGGATCCCCCAAACAAAGCTCAATATTGAAGGTGTCAAAACTGCTGGACAATTATCTTGCGGAAGTTGCATTGGACTCAAACTTGACCCCATCAAAGTTCATAACACTGGCAGAGTTGCTTCCGGACCATGCTCGTATAGTCTATGATGGATTATATCGAGCAGTTGATATCTTCCTCAAGGTGAGCAATTCTGATATCCATTGCGATAAATTTGCATGCCATAAGTATAGGCCTAAGCATCCATCAAATCATGAACGGGTAATTTATCTATGATGCTCTATCTTAAACTGAATGTGTGATGTGTCATGAGTGCTGTTTGGCCTATAACTCACCCTTTCAAATTTTTTGATCCGGAATGTAACATTATAGTTGTCAAGTAAGGATAGTGAAGTTGTTAGACCCATAAATCAGACTTTCAAGCTCGAAGCACGACAATGTAGTTGCCAATTGGGAGTTGTGAGTGTCTTTATACCATGCATTGCGCTTTCAAGCCCGTTAACATGGGCCTTGATAATATAGTTGTTAAGTAAAAGTTGTGAGTGGTGCCAGATACACGAGTTCTTTGGGGCTGGGGCTATATATAACTAGAACCAGTGCTTGTTGAGACGATGTGTCGAATAAAAAACAGGCATCTGGGATTTTATCGAAAAAGATGATTAATTTCTTGTTTTGCTGACAGGTTCATCCAAACACAAAGGATTCAGAGCGATACAGATTATGCAAGACAATAGATTGCCAAAAACTATCACAAGAGGCCTGCAGCCACGCAGCTCAAAACGAAAGATTACCAGTGCAAATGGCAGTTCAAGTTCTCTACTTTGAACAAATCAGATTAAGAAACGCAATGAACGGAGGACACAACCAATTCTTCTTTGGATCAATGAACGGAAGCCAATTCCCTCAAAGATCAGGAAGTGGTGCAGGAAGCGGATGCATTTCGCCAAGAGACAATTACGCATCAGTAAGAAGAGAAAACAGAGAATTGAAACTTGAAGTAGCAAGAATGAGAATGAGATTAACAGATTTAGAAAAAGATCATGTTTCAATGAAACAAGAACTCGTTAGATCAAATCCAACAAACAGGTTATTCAAATCTTTTACAAGAAAATTAAGCAAGCTTAATTCTTTGTTCAAGATTATAGATTTAAAGCCAATTGGAGGAGGAAGAGCTCATTCGGAAAGTCGGTTCCCTTTTCAGAGAAGAAGGCGTCACTCTGTTTCTTGAGGAGCTGCGTCGTCGTGTGAATAACAAAGAATGTGTATAGAGTTTCATTTTTGTGTGGAATCTCTTGTTATGTATGCCTTCATGCAAATTTTCGTGATGTTTGGTGAGGTTTTTTTTCTTTTTGTTTTTTGTGGTACATCCAAATTTTAGTGGTATATTCTATGTAATTTTTTACTATTTATACATTTTTTTATTTCAGTAAAATAGTTCTATAACATCTTTTATAATTTTTTAATTTGTTATATATTTTAGTATTCCAATAAAAGATAAATATTAAGAGAAAAGAAAATATTTTATAAGATAAGATGTTATAAAAGATGTCACAAAAAATATTACACATGTTAAAAAGATATGTTTTAGTATATGAGATGAAAATTTAAATATAAAAAATTAGAATAAAATCAACCAAAAAAAAGAACAAAAACACAAAAATACTCCAACATTCTCCACAAATATAATTGAGTACGTATTTAGACATTTAAGCAAATTATTGATAGAATAAATATTATTTTTAGTTCATGATATATATATTTTGGTAGATAATATATTTATTTCTAAATATCTTAAAATAATATAGGGTAAAAGGAGGAGAAAGCTAAAGCAGCAAATGAAATTCAGCAGCAGAAAATTTACAAAGCTCCTTGACAAATTTCAATTGGAGAAGAGAAAGCCATGAATTACTTCAACAAATTGATTCCTTATTTTCTTTTAATCATTTCCTTTTAATCATAAACTAATTTTCTTTTTAGAATCTTGATGAAACTTTAGCCATGTAATTTAGTTTATTTTATTTTTAAAGATTATTATATTATTTATGTGATTATATATCAATATGAATAAAAAAGTAATAATAACTTATTCTTATTGATGAGAAAAAAGTGAGACAACAATTAAGTGTTAGTCCGTTATTGAGACTGCCTTCCTTTTAGCACCTTTGTTCGTTTTCAAGTTATTTGGGTCTTATGCCTATCGATCGATCATATCTTAATTAAGGAAAAAAAAAAAAAAGTGAGACACATACAAAAGCTAATGCGTTATTGGGGAACGAGCAGCATCGCGCATTTCTTTTCTTTTTGTTTTTAGGTCAAAATGCGAAGCTAGCTGAAGCAGCTGGAGCTGGACGTAGAAGGAACTAGTGTCTTTCGATTCTCAGCAATCGGATAAAGAAATGGCATTCTCGTTAAGAAAGCTAGCCAGTTCTCTGCCGTTCTCCGGACTGGTCAGGTTTCAATCGCATTCTTAATTAATAATTCCACTCTCTTCATCTAACGTACTATTCGCGAAAGTATGATTTCTCTTTTTTGTTTCTGTTTTGAATGATGCGTGAGTATTTGGATGGCCGAAGCGTTTCTTTGGTGTTTGAATTGTTGAAAAATCACGGAATTTGTGATTTGTTTCCTAAAATTCTGTTTCTTAACCTTCCAGATTCATTTTGTTGCCAGAATCACTCAAATTAGGGATTTTTTGTTGCATTGTTTATATTTGCAAATTTGGGGGAGATCTCAGTTTAAGGAATGCACCTGGTCATTTGTAAGTTCATTTTCATAATACTATTGTCTTAGTTATGCAGCATCATCGGCAATTTATTAACTTGTGAGTATTGTTCGATTCCTTAGTCTGAAATGTTATCAGATTTGTATATTCTATGCATAACTCCATCCGTAGGAATTTGTACTTTTGAAAATTTACTATTACATTATGATCAAAGTGCGAGTTTGAGGTATCACTGTGTAGAGTTGAGGTATCTGATTGCTGCATTTTGGACTAAAATTGCTTCTTTTGATTGGAGACTGAGTGCATATTTTACGGTCTTTATTCATGGTAAAATGGCTGTTAGTACTGCAGCATCTGTGTTGCTAATATTGAACATTTTTCTTTTACAGAACTAATATTGAATATTTTTGTAGAAAGTGCCAAGCAAATATTTTGTATCTGTTCTAATTGTTCTGTTGGGCTCATCAAAAGTTTTCTGAGGTCTTGTCAGTGGCTGCCTGGTTAAAAATCTCTTTTTTCTTGAAAGTTTTCGATACCTCTGAGGTTATAAAATGTTTTATGAACTCATCCACTCTTGCTCACAAGTTTTATTTTGCTGAGATTAGTTATTATTGTAGACGAGGAATAAGAAACAAATTCTTTGCTGCTATTCAACTTGCTGATTTCTCCAGTATCTCTGTTTTGTGAGATTTGTGCTAATTACCTTATTGTGCCTTTTTACAGACGTCTGGAACAGGATATGGAAACTGTGATTAACATTCTACAACCTGGACCATTGGGAATAATAGAACACAAGTTCTCTGCAGAGGAGGTACACAAGGCAAATGCCACGGTCAAGATGGCAGTAGCGAATTGGCGTAGGAATGCCAACATTGAGCAGCATAGCCCCATATTCAGAGATTTTATTAGCAAATGACTAAGTACGTGTTGCTCATTACAACCCTTATAATAAGAAGAACTATGTATAGCTATAAGGTTTCTTATCCCTCTAGCTTAAGGTTTTTAGGCTTGTGCAATCTTGTTTGTGGCTTTCACCAAGATTGAGCTGCATTGCCACATGTCCACGGATCTCATTAGCTAGTCGTTGACTGCTTGATACTCATTTTGTTATAATATAGCTGCAATATTTCTTGTCTCTCTTTAGACAAGGCTTTTGCTCTAGTGCTATCTAGTTTTTCTTTTGTATTGGCCATTGTTCACTGCAGTTATTGAATTTGTACCTGGTAATGCATGCTTACATTTTCTCAGCATCACATTTTGTGCCTGCTGTTCAAATCTCTTGTGCTTTGGCTATTAATATTCTTTAAAATAGAGGGCATATATGATACAGCAAATTGAAAAGGCAATTATAAGAATATCAAATGTGAGTGCTGATTTTGCCTGATCACTCAGCTCCATGTTCCTTCCACCCAGACGATCTACCATATCTGGTACAGATTCCCAGCTTTCTATTTCTTGCATGTGTGGGTCTTTCAGCTTCATTCTCATCTTCTCAGCTTCCCGACTTGCTGCCTCTTGAGCCAGTGTCCAATCATAGAACTTCCTCTTCTCTTCATCACTTAAGACATCATAAATCTCTCTTAACTTCATAAATTTGTCTGATGCAGCCTTAAGAGGAAGCGATGTTGTGTCCGGATGATACTCCTTTGATAATCTCCGGTAAGCAGCTTTAATTTCTTCTAAATCAGCTTCTGCAGATACTCCCAAGAACCTAAAATTTTCATTGTACCCAAATTTGTTGATTTCAAGAAAAGGCCAAAAACCACATGGGTACATGATGCAATTGGATAAGGCATGCTAGCCACAAAAACTTGTGGAAGCTGGGAATCAGCATAGCCAAAACTTACTCAGTTAGATTGTCTATAACATTTTCTTTTGTAATACGTTTGTAGAGTTAATCTTTTATTTGATAGAATGTTACAGAGAATCCCGAACAGAAACTTACTGGTAATGAGAATCAGATGAACTGTTGAGTAAGTCTGAGAATCTTTTATCCATGAAGTTCTCTTCAGCTTTAAACTGTTCTTGTGCAGGTTTGGAGTTGTTGGTTGCTCCAATCCATCCTTCATCGTCGTTCTCCCAATGAATTCTTGTGTCAACACCCGAAGGAGCCTTATTAGGTTTGGAGTTTTTGCTCTGCTGTTGGGCTGCGTATATCCCCCAATGTCCTTGGCGTTTTATTATTACTGTTGTTTGATTTGGGATGTAGCTATAGCTATGGCTTCTTTTTAATAAGGGAGAAAATGGAGTTGTAAGTGAAGCCATGGGAATGGACGATTAGCCCAAAGTCTAGTTTTGCAGATTGAGAGGGTGGGATTTCACCACATTCTGCATGTGGCTCCTGATGAAGGAGAAGGACATTGTTTTTCTTGTCCATACTTGGAAAACAAGGGATTTTGAGAGGAATTGATTGAAAATTGGAGCTCCCATCCCATGAGCTGATAATTGTGAGGACAAATTTGGGTTATGCTTGAACAACAACCAACCCCTTCTAAGACGGCTTCAAAGGGGCCACATCAACCTCAAAAAAATTGTGGGCTTGTGTGAAATTTGTCCATATTATATGTCTTCATGGACTATTGTG
The DNA here is from genome assembly GCA_028651295.1 of Catharanthus roseus. NCBI lineage: Eukaryota > Viridiplantae > Streptophyta > Magnoliopsida > Gentianales > Apocynaceae > Catharanthus > Catharanthus roseus. The sequence goes on from JAPQWS010000087.1 coordinate 3,156,087, forward strand.
GGAAGGCTTGCTATCTAAAATTACATGGGCATGATTAATTCGCAGTGTCTGAATTTTATTCTAGAGTTAAAAGATCTGACGGTGCTACAAAAGAAGTTTTGAACTTTTGACCTTTTTTTTTTTACCTTTTAGTTATTTGTAATGCATTTACCCACTCTGTCAAAATACTGATTAGAAAACAATAATAAACCATCTTCCATAGAAAAACATGAAAGAAATATATGATTGTACTAGAAATTTAAAAGCTAGCTAGTCATTGAACATCCAAAAACAAAAGGGCTCAATGACTAAAAATCCCTATTTTCATTTTGGGGCAAAAAAACCATATTTGGTGTTATTTTGGTACTCTCTCTCTCTCTCTCTCTCTTTATCTCTCTCTAGCTATAGTTATTATTATTACACCCAAATAGCTTTAGCCTTCATGAGCAAAGGAACAAGTTTGCCTTTAACATGAAGACTCATAACTTCATTAGCACCTCCAACTAATTCTTCCCCTATAAACACAGCAGGAAGGCTCATTCTACTTATACCTGATGATGCTATTAATGCCTTCTCTATTTGATTCCCATTTGGCAGTTCATCTAGTTCATAAACTGTTGGATTCGCTCCAAAGCTTGAAATCAAAGTCTTTATTGAATGGCACATACAACATGAAGATTTGCTGAATATCACCACTGGCTTATTTGCTGCCAATCGTGTCACTGTTTCCATGATCAAATTTTCCCGATAAAAATTTAAAGGCAAATGCTGGCTTTGAAAGAGTAGTAGTAGTAGTTGTTAGAATTGTATGAAATTGGTGATCATTTTGGGGTATATATATAGGTTTTTCTAGATATGGAATTGTGCAGAAAGGAATTGTTCTTGAAGGATTTTTATTAGATTCCAAAGTTATCTGTTTCTTAGTTTTTGCTTTCAACCAATGGCCAACTCATTGTTTCAAGTCAAGTGTCCTTTGTATAGTACACTTTACACACAAGAAGAGTATGAACCCCATTCTTCATTTGCCCTTAACTGATCAGCTTAAACAAAGTGTCGTTTTGATGTAAATTCTGGAAGTTACATTAATATTGTTCATGTCTGTCTATATTTATATAGATGCACTCGTTATTTATATTCAGGTCATTCTTTACTTAATTACATTGTCCGTAAGCAGGGATGAAACCAGAACAATATGATTGGGGGGGCTGGAGGAAAAAAAATTTTGCCAGAATTTCGTCTATAAAATAAAAAAAAAATTTTTTTGAGGGGGCTAAACTGAAAAAAAAATTTTGAGGGGGCTTAAATGCAAAAAATATAAATTTTTTTTTTTTAAAAAAAAAAATCCCGGGTGAGCTCCAGCCCACCTTAGCCTGGGCGTAGGTCCGTCCCTGTCCGTAAGAGTTAGTATAGTAGTGAATGTGTGAAGTTACATATTCACTACCAGAGTTCAAACCTTTTTTGTGACACGAACCTCTCATACTCTACGTGACTTACTTTCTCATTGACGAGCAGGCATACGAACGATTAACAGATTATTATACAAGAGATTGATTTATTCAATGTACATTTTCATCTAACTTGCCTCTTGTATGCTCTTTCTGTTTCATGTTAAGTGTTGCTTGGATATACTCTTTTCGTTTTAAAATATCTGTCACTTTAATAAATAAAAGGAGTATTAAATGAAAGTTTTGTGCATATACCCTTATTTAGTAATATGGACAACTTAATAATTTTCTTAATACTTGTGTCATATCTTTACGTGATAGATAATATGAAACAGAGGAAATAATTTGTAGACTATTATAAAGTACAAGAATTATTCAGTGCACATCTCAATGTAATTTATATTTTTGTATTTATACTATTATACAAAATAAGAAAATGTATGGGATTGCATTTAACCAATTTGATCATGAGTAATATAGATCTCATATATATATATATATATATGCTCATAGGCATCTTTTGTGAGGTGGGTAAAGATATATTGGTATTACCTCCCTAAAGAGAGAAGGGAAACCAAAAGAATACTAGCATGATAAATAAAGTTGAAGGTTTTTTTGGGTGGAAAGTCTATGGATATATTTAGCACAGTAAATAAGATCGTTAAAGAGAATTAACTTATGAAATTCCTTCCAAGCTCGAATTTCCACTTGTTTTAGTGTGCCACTAATTCGAGACTTGCCAAAATACTTCTTTTATATTCTCCTTACTATTGTTATTGTTATAGCTTGTACGGAATATAAATATACTATAATCATTTTATGATATCCATTTTAATATAACGAAAATATTTACTAAGTAATGCATTATATACTATTAAGTCAATAATAAGTTGTAATGCTATCATTCTAATGAACGGTAATTAAAATATATATATCATATTTTATCAATATTAAACGGTAATTAGCAAATTGCATGCTAATCTTTATGAGTTAGCATTGACTTAATGAAAATCATGAATAGGGATATTCTTCTTGTTTTCTATTAATTTGCAGAATAATATGTCCCATTTAAAGGTGTATATTTTGGTTTCTTTTCTTTTTTCATCAAAATATATGCATAAAAGGAATTTGATGGAATATGACTTTTGAGCTTTTAGAAAAATCATTTGGAGTCTCATATTGATCATCAATTTTTTTGAGAACTTCCCTCTTTATAAATATGTACACTTTTATCCTTTTGGGATCAAGAAATATCTCGATACTGATTTAAACATGGGAATAAGAATACACGAGGAGAATCGATCAAATTGTTTGTTGTGGAATGATCAAAGAAAACCTGAGCCTGAAAGATAGGCATCCTCAATGGAGGAATATTGTGTACGTTTCGGGTGCCATTGTCGCCACGTACCACCTTCACGTACTTGCATTGCAGCCAACAGAAAAAGATGGACTCCCTGCCTGCCTATATACATCAGAATTTGGAATATGAATGTTCTTTTCTTTTTTATGAGCTTTTGAGATCAATGGGGATCAAGTTTGTATAAACCGGCTCGACATAATATGAAGAGCCAAATTTATACAATGGAAAAAGTTATTCGGAATCCAGTAACTTGTTGTCGTGGTAAACAAACATGTTGTAAATGTTTAGGAGATTGTGCATTAAATTTTAACTTAGCTTTGGAAAAAGAATCAAATTTTGTAGTTGCTTATTTATTACATTAGATTAGACTGAGTCTTGTCGTGGTGAAGCAGCCGCAAACCAAAAGGCCGCACTGCAATTTGCAACCTTATATTCTTGTGATGGTAATGGTATATTTGCAATGTTGGTCGATCGGGTCTTGGCATCCCACACCCAATTATTATCAAACAAAGGATTCTTCAAATATTTGCCTACAATAACTAAATATTCTCTTTTCTTTCCCAATTGTGCCTCTACTCCTACATACATCAATGCTTCCATCTTTTGTCTCTCCAAATTCATCTCCCAAATGAATATACACTCATATCTAATATACATTCATTCATAACGATTAATGTGTGTCTTTATGTATATATGAATTCGTTAATGAAAGTTTTCAGTGGAAAAATAATCAATGTTTTCTGCTTTTCATATATTGAATAATTACATTATATACTTGTTACGAATCTTTCTAGCCTAGCTATCTAATATAGAAATAATTCTCGAATAGAAAACTAAATCAATTACACCAATATACTCCTAAACAAAATATGATTACACAAGATTTAAGGTTTACATACATCTATAAAGATAGTTCATAATACTCCCTATCAAGTTGGAGCATGGAGATCAGCGATGACCAACTAAATGATGAAATTGAGTAAGATGGAGAGCTTTAGTGAGTAGAACAACGGGCTGGAATTCATTGCGAATGTAGGAAGGAGGGTTTTTTATTGTGGTCATAACACATAATAATTGTGCGTTATCATTATTAATAACCCACAACCATTGTGCGTTATTAACTAATTCTAATTTGCCCGATTATCCGCCGATGTGGCAGATAACGCACCACCATTGTGCGTTAATAACGCACAGTGGTTGTGCATTATCTGCCACATCAGTTATTTTTTTTATTTTTTTTCAAATTTTTTTAAGAACTGAAAATTTCTTTAAATTTTTTTCAAAACTTAATAGTTGTATAATTTATGTAAAAAGACTATATATATAATATTTAACTTATTTTAAGCGTATTTGTTATGATAATATTTATAACCGTTTTCTTGGAAAATATGTTTAACTTTTTAACCATTTCATGAAAAGTTATCTGAAAAAGTAATAAAAAAGATATTGTAAAAATTTAGAGCAATGAAATAGTAATTAGAAGAAATTGAAAGAAAAATTTCATTAATAGAAACCTGTTTTATTACAACAATTTCATGAAAACAAACTTATACATTGCTTGGTCTGGGATTATTACAATTTTTTTTATTATGTCTAGGCATGCGACATCTGCCATATTTTTGGGGAGAATCCGAATTTCTATAATCCATTTCCCCCTGAAATCGTTTGCCGTGTTTCCTACCCCGTTCCTTTTTCATGTTTGGAGATAAAATGTTAAATTCAAAGGAACATCCCTCCAAAAGTTCTCACTCAAGACCGGATGAAAATTCGCTTGGTAAGTTCTTTTCTACATTTGTCGCGAATATATCTCCGGCACATAAGTATCTGCTCTTGACCTATTTTCTCTACATACTGCAAGAACATGAGAATAAGGCAATGTATATGTTTGCCATTTTTTGCAACTACATGATTCATTATTTATTCGCAATTTATAGACGTTGTTGCCAGAACTAGAAATCCGGATCAAAGATCTGACCATGTATGTTCCTTCTCGCGGATTGTAAGTTGTAATTTTGTGTTCTCTTGATTTCATTTCAATCTGTAAGAACTTGTCAAAAATTCAGGTAGGAAATGGATGCACACAATATTCAGCCTCTTCATAGTGTTGGTGAAAGTACCGAACTAGTTTGTTGAATATTAGTTCATTTTAAATGTAGGACCCTAGCTTTCTTCAACACACTGTTAAGTGCTTTAGAAATGTTGGTCGTCATGATACTGTGTCTGTGCCTGCCATCACGCAACAATGTCTATTTCTCTGTGTCCAACTCCATCAAGTAAATGTAAGCATCCACATTTCTTTCTTGAATCTCTTTCATAACACGGTCAAATTTCCATTGTATTGATTCTGTTACGGCCTGCCACATCAAGCTTTTTACGGTTGTGTTCTTAAAAATCTTGTTGAAATTTAATTGAATGTGGTGTAAACAAAACCGATGAACTGCAAATGGAGGTTGCCACAAATGTTGACTTTGAATAGCAGAAAAATATCTTTGTGGCGATCAGGAATGAGGCATACATGGCGATCTTTGACTATTTTAATCTCGCAGTTTTTAAGGAACCAATTCTAACTTTCGGAGGATTCCTTATCAACAATTACAAAAGCAAGTAGGAACAAGTGATTATTGGCATTCCACGTACTTGCAATTAACAGTAGGCCCTTGTATGGTCCCCTTAAGTGTGTTCCATCCACAGAAATCACCAGCGGACAATATGGAAATCCTTCTATAAATGGCAAGAAATACCAGAAAACAAATTTGAAAACATAATTAGGGAGACTGTTTGTTCTGTGATGCAAAAATTCGTATACTGTCCCCGGGTTTGAATCGTGTATAGCTTGTAAGTATTTCGGTGAAATATTGAAGGTTGTCTCCCAACTACCAAAAGCCTTATCTATGGCAAATTTTCGAGCATACCATGCCTGCTGTAAGTACAACCCGTTTGAAACAATACCTGCACTTCTTGAATGATGTTTGACACAGGTATCTCAGGATCGTTGACAACTAGGTGCGACATTGACATTGAAATAAATTTTGAGGACAAGATTCTATGCTTGTTTTGTTCAATTCGAATAAGGCATGTGTGTTCTTTTACGAATCTAGTTATTTCCCATCGACCGTGTGTTGATTTCTTTTTTATACGGATGTACCATGAACAGTAATTAGCATTACTATGATGGTAACATCTTGCAGTCCATGTATCATTTTTACTTTTCACTACTATGTATTCACGTCCCACACTAATGGACCATTTACGAACCACACTTATGGTTTGCACTTTGTCAACGAATCTCATGCTTAACTGAATGTTAGTCATGGAATCGTTCCAATGAGTAACCGTATGGTACCAGATTCTACAAGGTCATCTATAGGAGAACCCGAGCCCATATCTAGGAATGATCTAGAATGTGTGTAGTCATACCTAGTGCTGCTCTCCCATTGGGGCACTATGTTTTCAGTTACAGGGTTTACAAGGTTTACAGGAGTTTGTAACTCTTCTTCTTCCGGGTCATTGTCATCATCTGATTCAGATTGACTAGAAACGGCATCATCTTCGTCCAATTGGTCAATTTCATCGTCGTCGTCGTTATTGACGGTAGGGTACAACATAAACGGTTCATCAGAAACCACCCGTGTTACTGTTGTAATATGTTCGGTCATGTTTGTTGTATTTATATCCTGTGTAATTAGAATAATATGTTGTTGGATCTGCTCGAATTCAACGAGAATATGAATCCCTTCCTTCGTGTAGTGAGGTGGAATAGTCCATAGATAACGCATTTCTTCATCATTGTTTATGCTATATAAATTAAAATAAAACATACGATACACTTTGTAGTATGAAGGCACCCTCATTGTCATTCGAATAATCCAAAGATTGGGATCCATATCTCAGTATTTCAATATTTTCCTTACCAGTTCGTTATGTAAAATCATTCGGTCCGTTGGCAATGTCCAACTTTTTCGCACTACTCTAGTAAAATAGGGACCATATACATCCCTTACAATTTCTGAATCCCAAAATAGCATAACTCTAATAGGGTTGATTGCTTCCATGTTAACTTGATTTAACTGATGTGTTTAGGGTTTTTAGAGGATGAAATGTAAAGAAGTTAAGTAATTTATAAATTGAAAAGGAATGAATGTAAAGAAGTTAAGTAATTTATAAATTGAAAAGGAATGAAAGTAGAATGCTTAAGAAGTTATGATGGCTGAAGATGCATTTGGGTATATGTATATATAGTGGTTTAAAGTTGAAATGTCTCTTCAACTTTGTGAATGACAGCACTCCACAATTTAATTTCTCCGACATGGGTTTGTCGGGAGTGAAGACAAAGCCAATGAATTATTTCCCTTACAATTTTACCGTCATTCACATGGCATTGTCGAGTCTATGGTACAAAAGTTTTGGAATGACATGACAACACATGGCATATGAAATAGATAAATGGGTTGGGTTTTGAATTATTGAACCAATCTAACTAAGAGTGTTATATCGGGAGTAATGACAAACTGAAAAAGAAAATGACTAGACAACACAATGAAAAGGTTGAGGGTTGGTCATGAATTATTTATGAGATAAGAAGTCCACATGGGCATGTCGGTTTTAGGGTGTAAAAGTTTAATAGAAAAAATTTTTGACATGACAACACCAAAAAATGAAACTCTAATTGTTAAAAAAAAAAAAAAAAAAAAACCCTAAGTTATAATTATAAAATAAACCCTAAACTTAAAAAAATAAAACCCTAATTTATAAAAAAATAAAACCCTAATATTAAAAACCCTAAACCCTAATTATGATAAAAGAAAACCCTAAACTTAAAAAAATAAAACCCTAATTTATAAAAAAATAAAGTCCTAATATTAAAAACCCTAAACTCTAATTATAAACTAAACCCTAATTATGGTAAAAGAAAACCCTAAACTTAAAAAAATTAAACCCTAATTTAGAAAATCATAAACCCTAATTATAAACTAAATCCTAATTAATTATAGTAAAAGAAAACCCTAAACTTAAAAAAATAAAACCCTAATTTATTAAAAACCCTAATGTTAAAAACCCTAAACAATTATCAAAGTAAATAAACTTACCCAAAAATTTAAATAAATTTAATTTGGCGTTATTTGATTTTTGTGGTATTCTTTCCCCTCCGTTCTCCACTCCACAAACTTGAAACCCTTCGTACTCCGATGAAGTGCCGGTAAAACCAAAAACATAAACCCTAAAAAATTGAAAAATAGACAAGAAAATATAGAAATAGAAGAATAGAAAAAGAGGAAGCGAACAAGAGAAGGAGGAAGAACATACCTTGGCGAACTTGTTGTCTCTGTGTTCTCAGTGAGGAAATGTATATGTCAAATAAGAAAATGGAACCTTCTATGAAATGCTGAACCAGGAAATAGAAGAAGGAAGAAAAAAGAAGAAGAAGGAAGAAAATGGAAGAAGGAAGAGCAGCAATGGGAAGAAGAAGGCGAAAAAGAAAATTAGAGAGGGAGGTGCGGCTGGCGAAGAAAGAAAAAAGGGAAGAAGGAAGAAAGAGAAAAAGGGGCGGTGCAGCTAGGGTTTTTTATAAAATGATAACGCACAACTGTTGTGCGTTATCACTATAATAACGCATTCCAGTTATGAATTATTAGTCAAGATAACGCACAACAGTTGTGCGTTATCAACCACATATTCACCCGTCTCTGCCACATCATTGCCACGTCAATAATCATGATTAGCGGACGGGTTTTGATTGAAAACGCACAAAGATTGTGAATTATGGCCCTAATTGGAAGAAAAAAAAAATTGGACTATTTTAGTGCCTATTTTTCAAAAAGGTTATAAAATCGGGAAAAAACCAAGGAGGAAGATATAAAAAAGCTTGAAAAGCATACTGAACAAAATAGCAATTCACTTCGATGTACTTTGTGCGTTTATGAAGAATAGGATTCGCATCAATGTGTAGAGCAGCTTGATTATCACAATACAATGGAATAGGATGAGTGAAAGGAACATTAAGATCCTGAAGCAAGCCAGACAACCACTTTAATTCACACAAAGTCATAGCCATAGAGCGATATTCAGCCTCAGCAAAGGAACGAGAAACAGTATGTTGTTTCTTTGTTTTTCGAGAAATTGGAGATCCACACACGGAAATAAAGTATCCGGTGATGAATCGCCGAGTAATTGGACAGGTAGTCCAATCAGAATCACAATATGCGGTCAACAAAAGAGGAAAATTGGATTGAAGAAATATACCTTGACCAGGACTACTTCTGAGATAGCGAACCACTCGAAGAGCAGAATCCCAATGGGCACAGCGAGGGGCGTCATAAATTGAGCGAGCGTGTGAAACATATGCAAGCTCAGGACAAGTGAGAGTAAGATAGATCAACTTGCCGATGAGTTTGCGATAGTAATCGAGTTTGTCGAAATAAGGACTGGATGCCTTGACCAATTGATGATTGAGTTCAATAGGAGTAGAGGCCGGTTTAGCCCCTGGTAGGTCAATCTCAGAAAGAATCTCCAAAGTATATTTACGTTGACACAAAAATAAACCCGAAGGATTTCTTGCAATTTCAATGCTCAAAAAATATTTTAGGGGACCTAAGTCCTTCATATGAAAGTACGCATTCAAAGAAGCTTTAAATTTGGTAATAGAGGGCAAGGAATTTCTAGTAATCAATAAATCGTCCACATATATGAGTACACACAAAAAAACACTATGTTGGGAATAAGTGAAAATATAATAATCCACATAGGACTGGGAAAAACCACAGTTACGAAGAGCGGTAATAAGCTTGGAGAACCAACATCGAGGAGCCTGGCGAAGACCATACAAGGACATCCTCAAATGACAAACCTGACCTGGGTAAGAAGGGCAAAAACCATGCGGGGGACGCATATAAACTAATGTATAAGCATTATGCACATCTATCTAATGTACAGGCTAGTTTCGAGTGGCAGCAACGGAAAGCAAGGTGCGAACAGTGATCATTTTTGCAACAAGGGCAAAGGTATCCGTGAAATCAATAACTTCCGTCTGTGTGTTCCCCAAAATGACCAAACGGGCCTTATACTGCTCAATCGTACCATCTACTCTATACTTGATGCAAAAGACCCAGTTACTGCTAAGTGCACGTTTCCAGGAGGCAAGGAAGTTAAAGACTACGTGTCGTTCTGTACCAAGGCATTAATTTCTTGTTGTATGGCAGTGCGCCATTTAGGATTAGAAACAGCCTCAGAATATCTGGTAGGTTCTGTTTCTGTGATAATAGATGCTAGAAAATGCTGATGTGAGAAAGAAAAATTTTCATAGTTTACAAAGTGTGTAATAGGATAATGGGACTTACCTGAGAGGGTCGAGGAGGGAGATGGAGCAGAAAAATGGAATATGAAGACTTCCAAATAGAATTACAGTCAAAATCTTAGAGCCGAGCTAGAATGGTTTTGAGACGAGTATTTTTTCTATTACCAAGTGTGGCAGGAGGTGTGTTGGGCTCGGACTGAGGCATGCAGTCCGTCTGGCCACTAGACTGCAAGCATGTTGGTGAGCTGGCATCCAGCCTGGCAAAGGAGAATCTAGAAGTCTTTAGGCCAGGAAGGGAGTCATCAGTTGGGCCGCTAGAGGATATTGTAGTTACACCTTGACTGGTGGGCGTGCTGGACCATTAGAGAGTGCAATGCAGCTGCGGGAGGATGGGTTGCTGATGACTAGGCTGCGGGAGAGTGGCCCACTAGCAACTGGACTACTTAAGGATGGTCCGCTAGAGGAGCTTGTGATCGGGCCGCTGGAGATGGGCTGCACTGTAGCTGGGAATGGCCCATTTGCTGGAGGGCTGCTGGATGTTGGCCGGGATGGAGGGGTGGCTTCATGGACCGGCCCAAGAAAAATTTGACTCTCCTTGTCTTGTTACCCTAATTCGAAGAGCCCAAAATTTGTTCCCAAAAATTATAAGATCGGGAAAAATCTGGAGTATATTCTGGAGTATCCAAATTTTCTTTAAAAGGAAACTTGGTCTCATCAAATATCACATCTCTAGACAGAATAAATTTCTTATTTTGCAAATCACAAAATCGCCAACCTTTTTGGTTAAAGAGATAGCTGAGAAAAACACAAACTCGATTACGGGCACAAAATTTATCTTCGGAGAAGTCATGATCATGGACATAGGCTAAACACCCAAAACTTTTAATGTGAGAATATGATAGCTTTTTCTCATGTAACAATTCATAATGTGTTTTTCCATGTAACAAAGAAGAAGGGGTGCGATTGATAAGATATCATGCAGTTAAGATGCACTCTTCCCAAAACTTTTTAGGCAAGTTAGCTTGAAAACGCAAGGCCGGAGCAACATTTAGGATATGATGGTGCTTGCATTCCACCCGGCCATTTTGTTGAGATGTGTCAGCAATAGTGGTTTGATGCATCATTCCATGTGCGAAAAAATATGTTTTTAGACAGACAAATTCCATGCCATTGTCACTACGAACTGCCTTGATTGTGAAATTGGGTTTCAATCATAGCAAAGTAATCCTTTAAGACAGAAGCGACTTTGCTTTTTTCAGCAATCAAATATATCCAAAATGCTCTAGAATAGTCATCTAGTATAGTAAGAAAGTATGACGCACCTATGGTGGATAGAGTTTTGTAAGGCCCCCATAAGTCACAGTGAATTAAATCAAAATTTTCAGATGCTTTATTAATACTTAAAGGAAAACAGTCACGAGTTTACTTGGCACGTAAATAAATGTTGCAAGGAGTAGGTCGGTTTTAGATTTCTTAGAGAATCCCAAAAAAATTTTTACTACAAAATCCGAAGGATGTCCTAACCGGATATGCCACAATGTGCTTGAATAAAAAACAACACTAGAAAAGACGAATAAAGATGGTAACTGCAATGATGTAGAAGAATATCACATTTCTCTGCTCACCCACTCCAATCGGCCTTATCGAGATACGGTCCTGCAACACACGAAAATTATCAGAGAGAGTGATAAAACACTTTGAGTCATGTGCCAATTGAGCTAACAAAATTAAATTGCACTTAAGTTCAAGAATTAAAAACATACTAAGGAGTTTGAGTTTAGGATTTAGAGGAACCATTCCTTCTTGCAGAGCAATTGCTTTAGCACCAGTAGGCAAACCAACAGTATATGGATGGATAGTATTTAATTTTTTTAAAAAATCCTTCCTACCAGTCATATGATGAGAACAGCCAGAATCCAAAATCCATAGATTTTCCTTACCAGAAAGTTTATCAGGTTGACTGGAATTGGAATTATTTAGAAGGGTCAACAAATTTGATCACTGATCAGTGCTCAAATTGGGAAAGTTGTTCCCCGGTCTGCTACTGTCGCTGCCATTATTGAAGGAAGCTCCACTTTGGATGTTCGTTGCAGCATTTGCCCAGCCATCTCCGCTGCCTCCGGTAGGCGTCTGTTGGTTCCCGACGTTCGCTTAGCTAGGAGGAAATCGCCGGTTGTGATTGGAGCTGCCCCTGCCATGATTTGCTGCTCCTGCTGTTCTTCCTCCTCGTACGCTGTGACTGATTACAGAATTTCCGCCGCCGAGTTGAGTTCCACCGCTCTGGTTGAATTGTTCTTGGGCCACCAGTCTGAGTAGCCAACTAACTAGAAGCAGTCGCTGATGTCATGGCCGCTACAATGGCAGTGTGCGCAGACTTGCCGTGAAGCCGACGAGCTATCTGGTTTGGCAACAGCAAAGGCGACGCCATCACATGCCGTGGTCTTTCGTTTGAGCCGAACTTCTATGCTGCTCCTCTTTGCAGATTTTGCCAAGAATTTTTCTCACTCTCGGCAGCAGTTCTTGTTGAATCAGTTGAGAGCGAATAGTGCCAGAAAATGTACTGTTTAATCCCATTAAGAATTGAAAGACTTTTTCTTCCTCTCTTTTCTTTGTAATGGCTGTCAATAATTCTGTGTCAATAGTAGATGGGAGTTGAGTGTAGTTTTCTAACTCGTTCCATATTTTTTTCAAACGCGAATAATACACGTTTTTTGAATCTCCTCCTTGTTTACAATTTGCTAATGCGGCCCTCAATTCGTATTTTCAAGGTTCGTTTCCAACTAAAAGCCTTCCTTTAAATCTGTCCATAGTTCATCAACTCTTTCTGAGTAGTTTACTGAAGATTGGAGGGAGGGCTCAATAATATTGAGAATCCATAAATTTACCAGAGTAATAATTTCCTGCCATTTTTCCTCTTTGTCCGGATCGTTTTCTGGAATGGGAATTGTTCCATCGACAAATCTCAATTTTTTCTTTAAACGTAATGCTAAGCGCATGACTTTTGCCCATTCTGCATAATTATTGTCTTTATCATTCTCTTTCAATTGGACTGTCGTTATAATCAGCCTGAGACTATCAGAAGACGCCACATAGTAGGCATCTTTTTTTATTTGACGAACATGGCTTTCTTCAACTATGTCGTTGTCAACGTTGCTAGTATCTTCCTTGTCATAACTCATTATGAGAATTTAGACGAAGGGATTTGATACCATGAAAGTTTCCAGTAGGAAAAAACAATCAATGTTTTCTGCTTTTCATATATTAAATAATTATATTATATACTTATTACAAATCATGCTAGCCTAGCTATCTAATATAGAAATAATTCTCGAATAGGAAACTAAATCAATTACACCAATATACTCCTAAACAGAATATGATTACACAAAATTTAAGGTTTACAGTAATATGGAAACATCTATAAAGACAGTCCAAAATAGTTCAAAATATTTTATGATATGACAAATATAATACAATCAATAATATCAATAAGTGAAAGCGTACCTCATCACTTAACCTATCATCATTATGTTTCATAGTGTTAGTTCATATAGGTATAATTTTTAGCAAATTATGATTTTAAAGTAGCAATTATCTTGTTCGTAACATTTTTTAATATATTATTTTATTGAAAAAGGTAAAAAATTATAATATTCTCTATGTTATTTACGGATTGTTTAAAATATTCTTAAACTTTTCTTTTCATTATTTTTACTCTTTAACTATTTTTAGACCGTTAAAATTACACTTCTAACAAATTTTGTGGTGGTTTAAGGTGGAGACAACCACAAAATTGGTCCGAAAGACAATTTTAAAGGCCTGAAATAGTTGGAGAATAAAATTTATAAAATGTAAAGTTTAAGGGTATTTTAAGCCATTCATAAATAGGGTAAGGGTATCTGTAGTCTTTTATCCTTAAAAACATATTCCAAGAAATGATATAAAATATTTTGTAGATGATCATGAGTGATAAAGTAGTGGTAAAGAAACCAATTTATAGTCCCTTTTTTTTTTTTATTATTATTATTATTTTTTTAATGAATCATTTTTTACTATTTTATTGGTGGGCTTAAGAAATCACGCCTATAGGATTGATCATAGTCCATAACCATGCTTTAAAACATAGATGGGCCTTTTCTTTTTCATTAGTATTTGGGCTTTTGACCTGTTCGGCCTTGTTTTCATCAAAGCCCATCAATTTTGAACGCATTAAGACAGCGCCTGTAAAAGAAAGCGCATGCTTAATGAAATGAAAACATGACAAGCTAATGCGTTCTAACTCGGAAGAAGCTGACAAAATACAGCTAAACCGCTCAAAAAGCCCTCGAAATAGAATTTCAAGTTCTCTTCAATGGCAGCTTTTTCTCCCCGGACATTTTACTCAGATCGGATAATGAGGAAGTTTCCGGTATTATCTGACAGTTTTTCCGATGACAAAATATGACCGGCTAAAATGTACTATCTATATAGATGCTGTTGATATGAACAATGAACAAAGCATGTACTTTACGCAAAGGATAAAATGAAATCATCCTTGGTTGGATCTACGCGGATTACAAAGGTATGTCACTCTCTGATGGGGTGGGTATACAGATAGAGCTGACATGTAAATGTGCTTGAAATAGCTCAGCAGAATTTAATACTTTACAATCAGAGATTCCTTCCGGAAAAGTTGACTTTGTTGATGTTCTTTGAAGAATTGAGAAAACTAAATCGAAATCTGTGTTATTACTGGTCAAAAATGGTGTTTGGAAGTGTTATATTTGCAATTTTCATGTTTTCTGTTTTACTGCTTTTGCTGGAGCTTTTGAGAAAGCTCATTGGGAAAGGGAGAAGAAGGTGAACTCGAATCTATAGAAATATGGAGAGAATTTGATTGATTAATTATGCTTTATTCGATTATCAAATGTTGTTAATTAGTTGGTTGTTTTAGTAGGTTGCTGATTTTGATTCTATTATTCTTTGTCTTTGTGTTTGTGCCATGAATTTGACAGGGGACCAATTCAGGAAAGTGGATTGAATTGGATAAACTCTTATCTCTTTCCACATCAGCTGATGATCCTCCTCCTGGAAACATTTACATGCAAACCAGGAAGAACTAAAGAACACAAAACTAACAATGGTATGCATTTCCAAGTTATTTATAACTTTGATTGGTTTTAATGTTCAAGAATGGAGATATTTTGAGACTATTTTTCTATAGCAGATAGTATATATTCTGGGGACTGGGACTATTAAAAAAGTAGCAAATTTGGAGATTGATATTCAAACTCGATTAGGAGAATATATTAAGCTGAGTCAATTAGTACTACTTTCGGCCATGGAGGGATCAGAAACAAGACTACTTTCTTACGTTTGACATTGAAAACCAATAAAGAATAGGAAAAGAGCTGATCCTCTTTGCATTTGAAAATAGTCTTACTATCTTTTGGCACTAACAAATTCATCAAAACCTTGCAGTTTTGGGATATATTGGTTCTATTATTCTCTTGTATGATGTAGAGTTGTCTTTGCCTAGCTACCTCACTTTGAATTAACTAAATATTTGTCCTATTAAACCTCTTTATACCAATAAATATGGAATATTTCTTACTTTTTCACCACCCTCTAAGATCATTCCTACTCCTTATGTTTAGTTTATTTTTTAAGCAATCAGATAGCAAAGAACTTAATAATTCTGTATCCTGTCGGTCTGTACGGACATCTAAAGATTTGTGATTATCAGAATGATCCTATGTGTCAACTTGTTTGTAGCACAAAGGGTCATTTTCAAGCAAATCATCAAAGGCATTTTTCTTATCCAAGCAAATATCTTAAGGAACTTCCCCTTTTCATTTTCTAAGATAATCTATCTATCCCCTTTCTTCATGACCTAACAAAGTCTGCAACTGTCAACTGCCACTATAAATATATGGATGATGAGAGGTCTAACTCCACAGAAGTAGGACTCACTCAGTATACACATAGTCACTAGGCCCTCCTCATACCTTTGCTAAGCGTTCATTGAGGCTCTCATCAGTTCACACAAACATCTTTTATAGTTTCTGCTTAGTTGTTGCAAATTGCGGCCAAGTAGTTGCATTACGTGATCATTCCACATTGTTGCTTATTTTGTGTGTTGTAATTAGAAGGGAAGCTCGTTGAAATGGATAAGATTAGAGACTTGGCTTCAAAGAAGGCTGCGGTCATCTTTACCAAGAGCTCGTGTTGCATGTGCCACAGCATCAAGGCACTGTTCTATGAACTCGGTGCTAGTCCGGCTGTTCATGAGCTTGATCAAGATGCAAGTGGAAGGGAAATGGAAAGAGCCTTAAGGGCCTTAGGTTGTAATCCTTCTGTTCCTGCAGTTTTTATTGGTGGACAATTCGTTGGATCGGCTAAGGATGTCATATCCCTTCATGTCGATGGATCTCTAAGACAAATGCTCATTAATGCCGGAGCAATTTGGTTCTAGCAATTGCAGCAGCATGCTTTGTGTTTTTTTGTGTCTACTTTTTTAACAAAATTTTCAGTACCCTGAAAACTACTTTTTTCTTCTGTCAATGTGCCAAATTTAACAAAAATGGCTCATTGCAAATTTGGTGTTGTTACTTTTTCTTGTAAATTAATGAAACTGTGTACACATATGAATAAGCTTTCCCGGTTTCACTTCCTTCTCCCAGCCTCCTATTATCATACTAATGGATAAAATTACTGAATATCCACGTTTTACAGCTCTAAAAAAAATCAGAAACCCAAAAGCTGAACTACTAGATGACAAAACATCGTATTATCGATAATCACACAATTTTATAATACCTCTTATTGCACTCAGAATCGTTATGTACCAGACGATCTGGCTGTTCTTTTTGTATGTCTTAATACAGAGAGAATATTATACCAATGCTATTGAATATATGAACTGCAACCTTTCAAGCCGGTTTACTTATTACTTTCCAAAATAATGACTAGGTTACAAATACCTTTCAGGCCAATTTATTCAAAGCGTACTTTTAAATAATAATTGCAAATATTTTGTCAAGAAGAGAAGAGTACAAAAATAGTCTCTCGGATACATTTATATACATCGATATACATACATATGAACTTCGTAAATATAGGTATATATACACATGTTGCAGGGCAAGAATAAATATATATATATAGACAAAGGAAGAACAAATTAATTTGGTCCGTTGGATGGAAAAATATTCTGGGGTTAGTGGGAGTGGCACAAAGAATCCAAGCCACCGAAAGCTACATATCATATTGTGATCTTTCTACTGGGGTGGAGAGGAATATAATAAGATGAAAGATTGGGAACAGAATCTCTTGAAAAAAAAATTGACCAAACAGACTCTTTCAAGAATTTTCTGGGAGAACTTTTGTTGTATAAAATGATAAGATTAATCTTTGTAATAACATGGTTCATATTTGTAGCTATCCATAATGTGTTTATCATGTTTCAAGAATTTGAAACATATCTAAGGAAAAAAACAAACATCAATTCTTAACCACAAATTTTGAAACGGAGGAAATCAAACAGAGAGATTCCCAACAACAATATCATGTTGAGGATCCATCCAAAACAAGACAGGATGTGTTCCAAACTCAATTCAAAATCACATTATAAGTGCGGAATCTTAAAGAGTGTTTTACTGTACATGGTATTTTAATATTTAGCTGCCATATATTTTATTGAGGACTACTTTATAATATTATAAATTACGTCAACAATGTGATACCATTAGTTACGCTCACGTTCACAATTGTGTAGAATAAGAGTATCATATTCACCTCCTTTAAGACTTAATGCACTGACTCTCAAATTCAGCTCAAGACCATACTAGAGTTGCAGAATTTTAGTGATGGTTTCTACCGTACACGATAGTATTAGATATAAAACAAATAAACAAGATAGTGTAGAATAATAATATGAAAGTAATAAAGAGGAAACACATAAATTTATATAGTTTAGTCAATATGACCTACTCTTGAGGGTAAAAAAGAAACAAATCTGCTAGTTCAGTGAAGAGAATACAAAATAGATAAAGCCCTTTCAAACTCACAAAGTCCAATACTCAACTACAACTATTTAGGAGAAACTTAAACGAGAATAGTTCTCATGGAAAATCAAAGTGGATTAAACTTTGCTCTTTTTAGAATCTTCCAAATTCAGATTAAATTGAATTAGGAATATAAATCGAAATTGTAACAGGGACAAAAACTTAATTAGCATAGGCACAGGCACAGGCACAGGCACAGGGCGGCCCGCGCGCTTGGGGGCATGACAGAGATTCCCAGCAATATCAGATTGACAGAAGAGAACCTCAATGTATTATTAAGGATCTATTCAAAAAAACAAGATCAAGACAGGATATTGTGTAAGAACAACTTGTTTAAGTGTGGTTTGGAGAAGAACAAAATAGTATCTTGTTTTTGAAAGTAACTTTAAGTAGTTTTCAGCATCTTTGTAAAGACCACCTTCTTTTCAATGTTCTTCTTCCATTTCTTAGACTTTTGATTTTATAAATAGAGTAGCAAGAACAACAGCAATAACTCAGAATCCAAACAACCCCTTCTTCTTCTTCTTCTTCTTCCATTTCCAAAACCCTTTTCTTCCCTTTTACCTCTTTTTTCCCAATTAGAAGAGGTAAAAAGAAGAAAGAATAAAAACCCATATCTTTTTTCCCCTGTTTTGGACATTTTCTTGTAAGAAAGAAGCAAAATAACAAAAACCCAAATCTTTTTGCCCTGTTTTGGACAAGTTCTTGTAAAGAAAAAAAGAAATGGAGAAAGTATCAAGGTTGGCAAGAGAGAATGGATTGGTGATATTTAGCAAAAGCACATGTTGTCTATGCTATGCAGTGAACATTTTGTTTCAAGAAGTTGGATTTACGCCATATGTTCATGAAATTGATCATGATCCAGAAGGTAAAGAAATTGAAAAGGCACTATTGAGAATGGGGTGTAATGCACCTGTCCCAGCTGTTTTCATAGGTGGAGAACTTATTGGATCAACTAATGAAGTTATGTCTCTTCATCTAAGTGGTTCTCTCATGCAATTGCTCAAGCCTTATCAGAATTTAACTTAGAAAAAACTTTTAAAAAATTCTACTACTATAAAGTTTGTTTGTTTATCTAAGTACTTAGTTAAATAAGTTTGTAGCTCCATAGTAGTGAGCTCTAGAAGCACTAAATTAGCATAAGTAGTAATGTGGCATGTTTTGCCTAGTTTAAGAATGTATTATTATTAATAAGTATGTTTTATTATTTAATGTTTCCTAAATGAAGTAAGTTTTATTATTTATCTTTTATATATATCTTTACTATGAGTTTCGTTTTATTCTTTTAAAGTCTTTAATTTTTTTTTAATACTTCACAGAGTACGTTGTAATTGTATGATACTTCTGTTTTACACGAAATAAGTGTGATATATTTGGATGCTATAAGATTATGCCCTAAGTATCTTGGTACATTTAGATTTTGATAAAGTGAGGACGATTGACAACTAGATGATGTGGTTACTCTTAAACTTATGAGTGAAGCTCTTAGACATGCAAGTTTGGGGCATGAAATATTGAATGAAGTTTGGTTTTTTATTTTGCCACCTCAAAATCTCTAAGTTAAGGAGAGAACATACGTGTTGTGTTGAACCAAATCTCTAGTCTAGATTGTGATGTATTTAAAGCAAGTTTGTACGTACACATAATGCGTTTTTAGATCATATCACACTTATACACTAAGATTAATTTTCATTTAAATTAAATAAAATTATAAAAATATCAAAAAAATTTCACAAAATAAAACTGTATTTTCAAGATTCGAAATTGAGCATGTTTGATAAGTAATGATGAATAAATGAATCTTTTTCAACCCCAAGTGCGTGGAGGGTGGATTTGATTCGAAAAACGGATGGACGTCGGAGGGAAGCCAGAGCTGATGATGCTTTCAAAATATTCCTGCGGCATTGCTCTATTTGCATAAAGAAAAAATGCTCTGCACTTTTGCCTTATATTTTATCATGATCTGTGTGAGCTGATTGCTACTTATTCCTCCACTTTACTTCAAGATTAAAAAAAAAAAATCACTATTCTAAACTCTGTTTGCGTAATAGATAAATGCATTATTTTAGACCCTAATTTTAAATAAGAGTCAAATTTAAACCGAATGTGAATTACTTAAAATTATATATCTTTAAATACTGAATATGAACGCTTGAGAGATTAAAAGTTCGAATTCTTTTCACGACAACGTATATGTTTAAGATCATACTCTAGTTTCAACTAAGAGTCAAATTTAAATCGAGTCTGAATTACTTAAGATTGTATATCTTTAAATACTAAGTCTAAATATTCAAGAGATTGAATGTTCGAATTCTTTTACGACGATATATATGTTTAAGGTCGGACTCTAATTTTAAATAAAAGTCAAATTTAAATCGAGTGTGAATTACTTAAAATTGTGTATTTTTTAAATATTGTATACTTTGTTAGAGGGTATAAAAAGAAAGAAAAAGGCACTATTTTCTTACTTTATTCTCTTCTAAGTCATTGTCCTTAAATTCCAAGAGTTTTTTGCTTGATTTTGAAGAAAGATAGTACTGTGGGAATCCCACAAGCAAAGAGATTTAAATGAGTACTTACTAGTTAATGAAAACTTTATGGGAGATTTTGGGCTATAATTGGATTTTTTTTGGGCTAAATGTGGCACTAATTTGATTTTGGTGTTTTGGAAATAAAAGGAATAATACTGTTAATAATAATTGGAGTGGTCCTATGAGATTGTGTTTTTGAAGATCCCACTTGACAACTTGGAAGGGAGATTCTGAAATTCAACAATAACAATGGTCAATGATGTCTATTCAAGCCATTTTCTTTTTAAAAATGAGTTTGGCTCAAATTTAATCCGCCATATATATTATACGTGAAAGTTTATTTATTTATTGAAGTAATAATTTGAATATATATTTTTATCCATTTAATTATCACATGTGACTATTATATGCGTTTTGACGACTCTTAGATTAAAATGAAGCAAATTAAAAATAAATACATGATTAAAATTATTAGACAAAAATAAATTTTAAAAAAATCATATTAGACATAATATGAATGAAGTAAATAGCACGAATATATAAAAATAAATAAATAATGTGAGGGTATTTTGAGGACATTTTTCAAACTATTTTTCTTCAATTTTAAGAAAGAGTTTTGATTGAGTTTGTATCTTTTCTGCTAATGAATGACTTTTTGTTTTGGAATATTTATTTTTTTATTGGAATTTCTTAAATTCGTCTGTGTACTAAATGGGGTTGGATTGATAATAAAATAGAACCCTAGATCGCGAACAGTGATTCGATTTGTGATGAAGAAAGAGAATTATTGGTTCAGTTCTTCACCTTAACAACAGAAAAGGGGATTAATAAAATTCTATGGAGTCTGCCTGATAATGATAATTTATCAAAGAATGGCTCTAATTATTAAATAATTGAATAATAGGAAGCAATTTACTTACGATACTTAGTTGACATTCATAAAAGGTATCTAATGAATTATGGGATCAATACATCCAGTTTATCAATTTATTAAGCTACAACTATGTCAATAAAGGAATCTCTTTTTCTATAATAGAAAATACAATGTGGTCTGAATATTTATCAAATTCATCTCATTCTTCTTTAGAATACATAAATAGTTTACTTTAACAAACTTCGCTTCATTTACTTCCGCTTTAATTTAGGTTTAGAAAATCAAAATTTACTAAATAAATAAAATAAGAATAAAATTTGAGCGATTCCTTATTCCTTCTTTCTTCTAACTATGAAATGTAAAGTACGGATAGATACTTATTGTCAATGAGGAGGTGTTCTGAATCAATCAATGAAGTTCATTTTAACATCACTAGAGAGTGGAGTTTTTTTTAAATGACATTTGTCATTTAGATGAAAAAAGAATATGATTCTTAAGAACTCAACGGGAAAAAGGAGTATGATTATTGACTAGATGGGACACCAAAACTTCTGCCCTTCTATCCGAGAGGGAGGTCAGAGCTTTTCGTTTTTTCATGTTGTCAAATAGTTGAACAATGAAAATAGATGGTGAGTGGCTGATCGAATTGATTAGGTCATTAGGAACAAGGTTAAAGTACACTTGTCTGTTAGGGTTTTTATTTAATTAATTTAGATGTTAAAAGGGGTCCTACAAGATTTCTTTGGAAAAAAATTATGAATGGTATATACGCTTGATCATATAATCATTCTTACATACATTATTTTTGTACCAGATTCTTAAATGAGGGAACAAGAGGATTCGCCGAATTAACTTTTTTTTTTTTTTTTTATCGTCGAATAATTGGTGCCTTTTGCGTATAGCATTGCCACTCCCTTTGGATCCACTAATTCAGAACTTAATTTGAAAGCCATATTTCGACCCGAACGTTTCAGGATGCTGCTAATAACCAACGAATGACAAGTGATTGTGTGGATCCTATTTCAATGGGAACTTGATGAGTCGATCAGCCTACACGTCTTGCTTTTACTGTTATATCAGGAGTTGCTCCACTTATTACTTGACGTAAAACAGATAGTAGATTTGTTTGTCTTTTGTTGAATCTTTTCCACCACTCGATAGATAATATGATAACCTAATGATTTTTTTTCTGTGTTTCAGAATATGGTTAACCCTAGTTTGGTTCGACGGATAGAAGTGACACTATTTATTCTGCTAGGGAAATTATAACTATTTATTTCAAAATTATTTGTACGGGTGGAACATTTACTTCCCTTTGTTTGGTTAGAGTGAAAGTGGAAGGTAAATAATTTTGAATATATATAATTTACTATTATATCAATTTCACAAAAATAAATATGCTATATATATTGGGTAGAAATTTAGTTTATGATAAATTTATACTAAACTAATTTGTAAAAGAAATGGACCTTTTAACATCATTTATATTTCCATCCATCCGTTTAGGGGAGGCTAATTTGCTGACATGGTGGGAGAGAACTCCCCCTCCATATTTACAAGTCATCTTCTTTTACGTTGTAACCAAACGATGTCCTATTTACATCACCTCTTACTTTCTTTCATAATTTTACCCTAATTAAACTAAACAATGAGAATAGAAGAGACATGTGAATGATTTATGTAGACATATAAGATAAAAAAATGTTTTGACGATTTTACTGTTAGGTAGAAAGTGCATAGGAGTGACACATTTAAAATTTTGCCACATTCTATTGTAAAATGATGAACAAGACTTTTTCCAAGAAAAATAATTTATGAACTAAAATTATTAGGACTAAGTTAATACTAAATACATAGTTTAGGATTAATTTTGCTAATTTGTAAAAAGTATTGTGTATTGGAAAAATGAGAATTTTGATTGGATTTCTTTTCAAGGAAAATAACCAAAAAGAGTCTCACCTAGCTGGGGCAACTCCGATTTTGGGCAGCGAATGCTCCTAGTTTAGTTACAGTTGAAAGAACCCTAACCTTCTTCTTCCCAACAAAATTTCCCAATTCAATTACTGCAAATGAGTGGCGATGTCGTTGACGGCAATGGTGCCGTTGAAACCAGCAGAGAAGATTTTGGAAAGATGCTTTACGGGTATCCTTTTTTGTTTTCCTAGATTACTTTTTAATGATTTTGATGTTAATTTCTCTCCAATTTCCACACAATCAGTCGTCGTTCTTTACCATTTCTCATGGTTTTTTTTCATGTTAGTTTTTGTACTCCTGCTGTATTATGGATTCTCATGGTTTTCCATGTTTGTTTTTGTTTATATAGATGCGAGCATTATCGAAGACGGTGCAAACTCCGAGCTCCTTGCTGTAATCAGGTTTTCCCGTGCCGGCACTGTCATAACGACGCCACGGGTTCTCTCTCTCTCTCTCTCTCTCTCTCTCTGTTTTGGCTCTGATTATGGCTTGTTGACTCTGTGAGGTATATTGATTAGTTTGCTTCCTTGTGATACAGGGCTCTCTGAGGAGGAATCCTGAACAACGTCACGAGATCAATCGCCACGATGTTAAGCTTGTAGTGTTTCAGTATTTCTTTTTGTGGCTTCTCTGGCCTTTGACTTCTTACTTTATCCATTTTTATCTTCACTACATTCTTTGTTCCAGGTTATTTGTGCAGTGTGCAATACTGAGCAACAGGTTTGACATTGTTTAATTCTTTCCAGCTGATTATGAACCCATATCTTTGTTTCTCTCCTAATTACCCGCTGTTGCATAGGTTGCTCAGCTTTGTTCAAATTGTGGCATCAAATTTGGGGAGTACTTCTGCAGCATATGTAAATTTTATGATGATGATGTAATGCGGTATTTTATTTTCAAGTTTTCATTGCTAGGATGGAGTTTTGCTGAATTTGTTCATAAGATACCATTAACATATTAGAAATTACCACTTGAATTAGTTTCTTCTTTTATCCTTAACAGACTTCAAAGCAGCAGTTCCATTGCCATGATTGTGGGATTTGTAGGTTTGTGACTGCAAAACTGGCTACTTATTTATGGCCTAGCTGTCTTATTCCTGTAGCCTTCCCCCCTAGATCACAAAATAACAAACTGTGTTAGTTTTGATTTTGAAGATTAATTCCAATTATACATATGCAGAGTTGGTGGTCGAGAAAACTTTTTCCATTGCCCCAAGTGTGGTAAGCAAGCATTACCTTGTACCTTTTGACGTATTTGGATATCTATTCCAGAAGGTTCCTTGTTCAAGTGCTTTTTGAGATCCAAACTAGCAGCTTATTCTTTCCGTATGAATGTATATGTCGGAATTTCAAAAACACGGTTCTATTGCTTATTTCTTCATTTTTTTTGGGGTAAAAGACAGGATGTGGTTGATTGATGATTTTGTCTGCATGATAATCTGCCAACTGGTTATTTACTAACACTTCATATGATGCCTTGTCTTATGTTGCATATGAATCAATTATTGCATACTACGTTCGAATGAACTACTTTCATACTTATGGCAATTTTGGCTTACAGTCAACATCCTTCATCTTAACACTCTTTCAATTGCAGGATCCTGCTATTCCATGGATCTGCGTGATAATCACTCGTGTGTGGAGAACTCAATGAAGAATCACTGTCCAATCTGTTACGAGGTTCAGTTCTAGAATATATCTGCTTTGCTTGGATGAAATATTATTATGTGTCTAAAAAGATTCCTGGTTTACTGGCAGTTTCTTTTTGACTCAGTTAAAGGCACTACAATTATGAAATGTGGACACACAATGCATATGGATTGCTTCTCAGCGATGATCAGCCAAAACCAGTAAGTCTTGCCTCTTTCCTAGTTTATGTTCATCAGATCATTTAACCAGGAAGTTTATTTGGATTTTCTCCTCATTCGTTGCTTTCCCTTATCAACATTTCCGGATTCATCATGTAGGTATCGCTGTCCAATCTGCTCTAAGTCAGTGCAGAACATGTCCACATATTGGGAAAGACTAGATGAGGAGGTATGGGTCATGCATTTCCTTTTCCCTTCTTGGCATGCTCTGGTGAACTTGCTGTGGTTAGTCTGAGCTTATATCAATTACTAAACATTCTAACATGCTCCGGAGCTATATTTTCTCGGTTGCTCTCTCTGACAATTCATTGAGCGAAATTTTCTCGTCCTTGAAAAGACCAGCCTTCTCATAATGAACTTAATATCATTCCTTCCTGACTTGTAGCAAACGATATCCTATATGAGAGTAACTTTCTTGCCCCTACAGACCTCTAAAACAATATATTGCAATGTCTTCTAGATGAATCCGTCTGCCAAATTTCTTTCAGGGTTCAATATGTTCTTCTGCTACCTGATATAATACTCCCTCCGTTCATAATATAATATACTTTGGAGATTTTACACATTAAGAATTTTAAAAACAATGAACATTTTAATAAAAAACTATGTTATACCCTTAATTTAACAAGGAGTGAGATAGAGAGAGAGGGAGAGAGAATGAGATAAACAAAGATAGAAAAAGGTATAATAGGAAAAATTATCTTGGAAAAGTGTAAAGTATTTTATATTATAGAACTCTATAAAATGTCAACATATCTTATCTTATGAAATGGAGGGAGTATATTGCATTTTTAATATGTTAAAAGTGGAAAGTTGGACTACTTGGTAGGTTGATCCCATATATGTTGGAGTTGTTTTTTCTAATAAACGTTGGTTTACATTAATTAATGTTATTTTACCATAATGTTTGAATAGACTGAGTAATATATTCTTCAGTTCGGCTGATTTGTCCTCAATTTCTGTTAACATATGTGCATGCACTCATGTGTGTCTGGACACCCATCCCCATTTACCTCATTTATACAAGTGGTACCACTCAAAGTATAGACTCCCTTTTATGACAGGTTGAAGCTACAGCCATGCCTGAGCCATACCGCTATAAAGTAAGTCTATGCTTTCCTTTTCCCCCATTTTTAATTTGTTTGGTATCTCTATTAACACCCTTACTAATTACACATTAAAGAGATTATGTAAACTTGTAAAAATAGCTTGGGACTTCTACTAGGATTAAAATGTTACATTCAGGCTGAGAAACTGGGGCTGGGATCTAGTTAAACTAGGTCAGCTATTAGCTTAGTGTGACGTGCATCCATCATGATCAAGTATGTTGAACATGTTTCCACTTTCTAGACAGACCTCTTATAGAATGAATTTCCATCTTGAATTGAGCCTATTCTTCCAATTCAAGGGTTTCATAACTGGACGTTGACTCTATTCATATGGGGAGAAAATTTCTCCCTACTATAAATGTGTGTAGGAGCCTCCTACCCCATCCCCCATTTTAATTTGAGATAATATGTCATTTGTAACTTGTGGATATACAACACGTATTTCTGGAAGGAACTTGTAATACATTCTTACTTTGCAACTTTATTTAATTTTTTAAATTCTTTGTTATGATTTCTAGCATGGCAATTTTTTTTTTACCTCAAAGCTGAATGTATATCCTCTTATTCTTGTGGGAAAGGTCTATAATTGTTTTAAAAAAGTGCAAGTAAATCATATTTGTTGTTAGCTTTTTAATGCTCTAAATGTGGAAATTTCCCACTTGCTCTATAAAGGGTTGTTTTTTTCAACTAAATTAGATTGGAGTAGTTGGATAGCAGGTGCCCTAATGATGATTTCCTAGAATATGATTTGTGTGTGCATTCTGGTACTTGTCACATTTGTCTTCTCTAATAATCATTTATGTTGTTTTCCTGTTCTTTATCTGTGGCTTTGCCTCCTCAAATTTGTTTAGAATTAAGATTGAACAATCTGGTTTCCCTCCAATGATAACACACTATATGTTGGTTTTCCAGGTTTCAATCCTCTGCAATGATTGCAATAACACTAGCAAAACCAATTTTCACATATTTGGTCTGAAATGTGCACACTGCAATTCATATAACACCCGCAGGATACCATCTGAAGAGGAGGATCCACAATGACCTTATTCATCTAGTCAGAAAGCTTGAAAAAAGTAATGTGTATTCCATTCTCACTTTCTATACCTTCTCTATTCATATGGAAATTGTAATGACCCAATCTTTTTGGTTGATCTTCCAAGTAGTTGCATATCATATTGTTAGTTGTAAGGCCACTAGGAATTGGTTGTTGTCATATGGCCATGAAACTGTTACTGGTTCAGCACATTGTCTCCCGGGTCACTGTACAGCTAGTGAACGGTTGTTGTAGGAGTATGATCTCTTGTTGGATAGTTGCAAAATAGATTTTTGGTTGATGATGATGTTGACACTTCTTGGATGCCAAGAAATCTGTGGGTTTAGCCTTTACCAGATATTAAGATGATTCTTGTGTATTCATGTGGCCATTACAGTCAAACTAATCCTTCTGACTCTTTGGGATAATGTCTTAAAAACAAGATCATTGTGGAACCATAGTCATCTATCCTTTTTGTCTGTTTCTTATTCCAGCAACTTCTCTTATCTTCTCTTGGTATACACCTCACCTCATCTGCGCAGCCCTCCTGGCTACCACACAAATATAAGTAAATAAATGGGCAGAAGGAAAATTCATAGTAAAACACAGAGAAGAAAAGAGGGAACCAGCTTCTTCTTTCTTTCTGGGGTTTGTTAGTTGTAGAGGGTCCCTGGTGGGGTATGGTGTGGGCTTATATTTGCTTTCTAGTACTTTATTGGTTGGTTGTTGTCACTGTCTTCGTGTCTCCTTCAGACAACTCTGTAATGTGCCCTTTCATGTTTTTTTTTTTTTTAACCCCTCTCATCTCATACTTCTCCACACAATTCACCAATTCCTTAGGGCTAGGAGACTTTAAAAAAAGTAGGTAGGGCCAGTAGAATAGAATAGTTACTTTAACGAAGAGATGTCTCTATGTCATTGTAGTCCTACTTATATGTTAAGAGGATTAATGTTTCTTCTATATGCCAGAGAAATAGCATCTATTTATGGAAGAATTTTTATTTAATCAAGTTTGATCTCTTGATTTCGATATATAAGAGTATGAGCTCGTTATTTATGCAAGTACTCTAGTTTAATCAAGATTGACCTCTTGATTTCAATATAATAGTATGAGCCCTTTTTACATGTTCTATCACCTTGATATTGAGCCTTTGATGTCTTTTATCTTACCTTTTCATACTTGTCCACATATAATTTACCAATCAGAAAAGCTACCTGCCTCAATATTGAGGTAATTTATTGTCTCGTTTATTGAGGTAATTTATTGTCTTGTATAATTAGAAAAATAAAGAAAAAGTACATTTTACCCTTTGCTGGTATAAGTACTTAGCGCTCGGAAAAGATCTGTTTGTACTAGAAATTCGTGTGAATGACAAAAATGATAAGGATATGCACCATCCATCACTCTCTTAAGACTTTTTCTTTCTTTGCAGAGGTTTTTCTTGTCAACAAAGATATTGTTTGAAACGTCTCTCTCTCTCTCTCTCCCCCAAGAATCTGCTTGTTCACACACTGTTTATATTTTACTTAACATCCTCTGAAATATAAGATTCAAACTCACCATTTTGAGTTTATCAAACTATAATGATACTCCCTCTGTTTCATACCATCTATCGGACAATATATTTTTTTAATCTAAAATATTCGTCATTTTAGTCGACTAATGAATATTAAATTATATTTTTTATATATATTCAGTTCTTTAAAATTAAACAATTATCCAAAAAATTTTATTAAAATTATTAATAACAATTAAAAGGTAATTTGGTCAGTTGTTTTTTTAAAATTAAAGATAATTTAATTATTTTTTTAATTTTTGTATCTATTCTAGGGCGATAATAATATAAATCGGAAGGAATAATAAATTTGGAAATGGTGAAATACTATCTTAACAAGAATATGATGTAAAAGGAGAATTGATGTAAAACAAAATACAATAAAATATTTGTTTGGCGACGCTAAATTTGCTTTATCTAGTAAAAGGTTATGTGAAATTTTCAGTTACGCTGCAATTAGGCTAGATTGTCCAGGATATAAATAAAATTAAAACAAAAGAGGAGCGCTATATAGGGCTATAAACAGGGTTTGTTTTATTTGTATCCGAATAGGTTTATACTCGTTTATAGTAGATAAAGTTAAAATCTTATATTTGCGTATTTGTATTCATATAGATTTTATTAAATATGTTTGGACAGGTATGATAATATCCATATCCGTTTACTCGTATGTTCATTATAATAAAATAATATATTATATTATTTTTATATTTTTTATTAATACATAATTTATAACTTTATTTTATTTGTGTGTACTTCAACTTTCAATCATTTGAATTAGATATGCTAAAGGATTGTATTTGTTGGAAAAGATGTTGACGAAATTATGTTAATCTGTTATAATTTTTATTTTAAGGTTATATATTATTAAATATATTTTTATTTAATATAAAAAAATAAAAAAATAGTATACGAGTATGAATATACTTAAGACTCGTCCAAATCCACTCGAGACTCTGGAGAATAGAATCTAAATCTATAAATTTTATATTCTAAAAATCTAAGTTCATGTTTCACTATAAGAATTTAAATACGATATAGAGAGTATTGTAACCATTTGGACCCGTTTTGCACCCTTTGCGCTGGATCTACATGTCTCCCGCATTGTAGGAACAAATTCAGCAAAAAATGAACATAAAAAAAAATAAAGACCAGTCAGTGTCTGTAGAGAAGAAATCCGCATCTTCTGGCGGTAGCAATTTGGCGTCTTCTGGCAAACGGCGTCGTCCGTTCTGTCCAAGTCCTCAACTACCCACATCAATGAAGAGAAACACCAAATTGTCGATTACTTATCCTCACTTCATTTCTTTCACATGCTTCCAAAAGTACCTTTTCTTTTCTTTTCCATTTTTTTCTCTCTCTCTAACCCCCTCATAAAAATCAACCCAAAAGCTCAGAAGAAAAATCCACACTTTTTTCTTCAAATCAATTCTTAGTTCTTGCCACTTCCAGATACCATACCCACTCCACCACAGCCTGGAAAAGTGATAAAGTTCCTTCCTTTCCTTTCCTCTCCCAATTTTCTTCTCAATTTCCACTTGTTTCTGTTCTTGCATTTCATCAATGGTGACATAAAGGGATTTTTTTTTTCCAAGATTATCCCTCTTCATTATCAAGATTTTTCATTCAAGAATTGCAAGGGATTTAAGCAAAAACAATGATAATGAATAGCTTAGGTCAGAAGCAGCTTCAAGAAGATGCTGAAAATCCACGGCTCTGTGATTTCTGTGGAGAATCGACGGCCCTTCTCTATTGTAGAGCTGATTCAGCTAAGCTTTGTTTGGCATGTGATCGGCAGGTCCATTCCACTAATCAGCTCTTCACTAAGCATACCCGTTGGCTCCTCTGTGACCGCTGCGATTCTACCCCCGCTACAATTTTTTGTTGTACGGACTGCTCTGTTTTCTGTCAGAACTGCGATTGGGAGTCACATAATAATAATGGATCCTTTCAGTCTCTGCATGATCGAAGGCCTCTTGAAGGATTCACTGGATGCCCTTCTGTTAATGAATTGTTGGGAATTCTTGGATTTGAAGATTTGAGTAAGAAGGGTCTTTTATTTGGTGATGATTGTATTGGAACTTGTGGTCAGAGGGATGGGGAAGAAGATGTTAATTCTGGTATTGAAAGTGAGAATATTTATGGGTTTTCGGATATGTTGGTTTGGGAGACGCCTTCTGTGGTGAGTCTTGATGATTTCATTGTGTCCAATAGTTCTTCTCCTGGGCATAATTTTCAGGCTATGGGGGTTCCTCCACTACCCAAGGTATGTTTCATTCTTCAGCTCAGCACCATGATATGTGATTTTTTAAGCTTGACAAAGTAATTATGAAGTTGGCAAATTACCCTTTCTTATTGAATCTGTCTTTCCTACTAAGATTTACAAGATAATGCCTTTGAAGATCAAATAGCACTCTAATGGATTTTCCATGCAATTTTAAAGTTAGAAGAAGCACTCAGTTAGATTCTAGCTATATAAGACGTGGAATTGTCTTATACTGGTAGTAGCTGTTGCCACTTTGAGAGCATTTCCTTTTCTGCTGAAAATTATCAGGGCTGTCCTTAGGAGCAAGAGTACTAAGGGTAGTGATTTTGTCCTTATTTACACAAAACATTTGATTAATCTTTGCATTATCTAAATTGATAGGAGTAATTTATTTTTCTTGATTTCGCAGTTTCTCCATATTCATAGTTGCAATTGCTGAGTGATTGTGGTTATTTTTCCAAATGAGATGCTTAGATTTGGTCTCTATATAGTGCTTTCATAATCAATAGCAAATTTAACCAACATCAGGTTGTTGTATTGAACTAGAATCGAAATGCCACGTGCGGGAAACACAAGGAAGAAATACTTTTCCAGCTCCAAGAAATGTCTAAGTTGGAGCCTAACTCTGGTGATCATGAAAGGGAGACTCAACCTCTCATTGAATTCCAGCCCCTTGTTCCTGGAAATAACCACCAATCTCTGCAAATGGATGCAAGCCTTAATCAGAATAGCCAGTCAACATTAGCTTCTTCT
This sequence comes from Catharanthus roseus, assembly GCA_028651295.1. Taxonomy (NCBI): domain Eukaryota; kingdom Viridiplantae; phylum Streptophyta; class Magnoliopsida; order Gentianales; family Apocynaceae; genus Catharanthus; species Catharanthus roseus. Next base: position 3,188,170 of record JAPQWS010000087.1, read on the forward strand.
CACCAGGTGAACCTCTTTGATCTTTGTTTACTGCATTAAACGTCAAATTTGCTCCAATCCATTTCTTATTTTGATTGAGAAGTAAACTTGCGCCACGAAATCAGAATCTTCAAAGTGTTCCGTGATATGGTATATCTACATTCAGTGGCAAATTGCTGACAATTAATTATCAAAAGTTTTCCTTCCTACTCGCTTTATTCAGTAATATTGGTCTATTTGGGGTGGCTTATTATATAATGTGGCATCATCATCAATTGGAGAGATTTTGGGACTTGTTCCTTTCCACTAACTAGGATTGTCTTGAAAGCCTTTAAGTTGCTCCTGAAGCATATATAAATCAAGCTAGCTGAACATGAGTGTACATATGGCACATGATAACTTCTTACTGTACTTTTGAGTTGGCTGGCTAATCTGTATGTTAAGCTGGTTTGAATAGGATTTGATCTAGCATTCAACTGAATCTAGTCTTAGTTATTGAACTCTCATGTTTCCAAATAGGTAAAATATTGGGGGAAAAAAGATCTTGACACTTCAAAAAGTTAAATTGTATTTCTTCTGCTCTGGTTTTTGTTGCTTGTCATAACTGTTTCCTTGACCTGTTATAAGCCTCCTTTTCCCCTTTTGGAAGAAATTTCTGCTTTAAGTTAAATATTATACAAGTACAGATAAGTCATCATGTGACCTTCACACAGGTTAATTCATTTCAATGGTGTGGAAATGGGGATGAGGTTGCTGATCAGGGCTTCAATACCTTATTAGATAGCTACATTGATATGAACCAGTTGATTCCTGACAAGGATTCAGATGTTGGTGACAGTTTGGGGCAAGTCAATGGCAGTTGTGAAGACCAATCACACCATCATGTCACTACTGAAACCTGCCAGATTGTTCCCGGAGTCGCTGTTCGTGAACTGAACAGTCAAGAAAGAGACTCTGCAATTTCACGATACAAGGAGAAAAGAAAAACTAGGAGGTATGCATGGTTTTATTGTTCATCTCACAACAAGGTCCTTCTCGACTAAGCTGTTGCATATGAAAATAATTAGAAACACTTCTTGCTTCTTTCCTTCCAAACCTTATGCCTTGCAATCTTATGATCTGGAAACATTTTAGAGGTGGAAAAATTTGAAGTATTTGTACTTGCAGTTCAGATCACAATTCACTCAAAATTTACATTCTGATGAAATCTTGAGCTTTATATTGCCACTATCTGATCGCCACCGGTATTTTCAAGTATTTGAGCTCTTTTTTCCCCTCCTCTTTAAAGTTAAATTGTTTATCCCCATGTTGTTTTTATTGACATGAAAGTTTGAAGTTGCATGGAGCTGCAGATTTTAAGATAGTAAATCAGGTTGCGCAGGGGGATTGCATTGGTAGTCTGAGAGTATTTTTTAACAGATCTTTTGGAGTATGTTTCTTAATTCTGTAGAGATATACACTGCAGTTTCTTCAGTTGGTTGAAGTTTCACTTTGAGTTTTCCAAGAAATTTTACCGTAGCCGAACAGAATTTTGAGTTCTAATTTGTGCATTTGATTCTATTTGTTAATTTCCAGAAAAAAAAAAGATTCTATTTGTTAATTGCTTATCTGGGGTATAGGGAAATTTACTCAAATGTCACCGAAGAAAGACTTTGCTTTCTACTAAATTTTATTTTTCACTTTTTTGTGTCATTGAACAATTTCTCTACCGTCTTTCATTCCATTCTATCACCTAATATGGTAGAATCTGGCGAGATTGAGCTTTTAGCACACTTTATCCCGGGTAAAGCAGTCCACAAGCTCCTCCCACGTATTTATGCGTGCCAAATCTAAACACATTACAACATGAGAAGTGGTGGAGTGGCATGAACAAAGATACAAATTTTTCAATGACAAAAAGAGTGAAAATGAAGTTTAGTGGTAGAACGAGAAATATGATGACGTTTCTTCAATGGCATTTTGAGCCAATACTCTTGTAAATAATTAATGTGAATTTTGATGTTGGTCCTCTATGTTTATCTGGCTTCTAAAGACTGAGATTCTTAAACTATGAATTCACAGGTATGACAAGCACATAAGATATGAATCACGGAAGGTTCGAGCAGAAAGCAGAACAAGAATCAGGGGACGTTTTGCCAAGATGGAACGTTGAGTTACTTTGCTTGAGTTATGCTATGCAGTCTTTTTGCCTTTTTGGCAGGAAGTAGGATGATGGAAGATATTGTGTTTCAGTAAGATAAATATTTATCATGTTGTTATGCTAGAGGTCATCTGGTGACTCCATGTCTGCTTATATCATGAAGTTGATAGCATGTCTCACTTAGTGTCCTATGTTAGCAAGTACCTAATAGTTTGTATAGCTAGAAGTTGGAAATAAATTAGCATTCTAATCCAAAAAGAAGATAATTTGTGTAAATTGTGCAAGTTAGCAATATCTAACTTCACTTCTTTTGTGCATAAACGGGATAATGATGTCTAAATTGTATGTGAATTTTTGAGAATGTAATATCTACTTGGTTCGTCTGTTTGTGGATGCAACTTCTGGAGAAATTCTATCAAGACTTAGTCTTTTAGACCAGTCCAATTAGATATATTCCCCTCAGTGTGGGGTATGTTAAAAGTAGTTTAAAAGCTTTTTACACGGTAGAATTTCCTACTTTTGTGGTTGCATATCCAGGAGTTTACTGATGTTGTATTTACCTCTGAAGATTTGTTATTCGTTTTCTTAACCGAGTCAATATTCTATAACTTATATTGTTGGCATGGCAAAGAGCTCTTGGATCTGGTTCACAGTGCTGAAGCTCAACGCAGGACAAGGGTATCTCAGTTGGATGCTGCTGATCTGGTGCCCTCCAAAAGCGGATGTTATCCTGATTCCTTGTTGGTTCAATCGCTATCAGGTAAATGTTTTCTTTTTCTTTTCTTTCTTTGTTTCCTTTTTTCCGTTTTTGGTAGAAGAAGGTTTGTGGGAATTGCTTGGTTTCAGGATGCAGTCTGGGTGGTTTTGAGTAGCATCATTAGGAATCCGTGGTTTTGTGTTCCATGATTAGGAATCCTTTTATCTTTTTGTTGCTTCTGGTATTGGCTTCCATTTGATGGTTTCTCTTTCTTGTTTTACACTTTTACCTTTATCTGACTTGTCTTGATTCCTTTGGTTTTTACCTTAATCTTTCATGTCAAAACCGAATTTTAAGCTGTACATTTACATGCAAATAAAGAATTATCAGCAATAAGATAAAGCGTTCAACTTGACGAAATTCAGTTTTGTTAATCAAGATTTTACTAATTCAGTTGATGCATGTGTTGAGTGTTGATTTGTTGTTTGCAAATTGATTATTTTCGTAGCTCTTGTCGCTGGACTTTTTGCAAAAATAAGATTATGAATTTGTTAGAATTCTTATTGTAGCTCTTGTTACAAGAAAGTTAGCAAAAAAAAAAGAGCATTTGGTTAGAACTTAGAACAAGGAATTAGAAAGGAGAGAGAGCTCATTTGATACTCTGCTTAAATGTTAAACCGTACAAGCATTAGGCAATTTGTGTTGGAATACTCTGCTTATGTACTATTACAAAGTTGACTTGTTGCATCAAGGAATCTTAAGGCACCTGTGTCAACTTGAGGTTGAGGGGAAGGCCTTATCTGCTTCGGTTTCTTCTTCTCTTCTACTGATAGAGTCTGGTTTTGAGATTTCTGTCGCGAGAGTGAAGTTGTTTGTGAGAAAAGATAGAAACGAAACACACTATCCAAATAGAGAAAGAAATGAAAATGCTCAAAGTTAGGGGGAGTAATATTCCATTGATGATGTGGGAGAAAGTCCATTGACAAGATTGTGGGTTCCAGATAGAAACCAATGAATCTTTTGCCTTTAATTATTCGAATACATTGTTAAAATTAGGCATTAGCACTTTGAACGAGCAGACCAAAGTTACCCTATACATTTTACCTCTTTTGCACTACTAGTATTAGCTCATTATTAATATGTAGATATGGGGGGGGGGTGTGGGTGTGGATGTGGATAAGGCTAATAGCTGGCTCTCATCTTGATTGATGCCTTTGTAAATGCTTTAAAACCCATCTTCCATTATGAATGAATTGAGTGAGTGAGTGAGCGAGCGAGGGAGGAGAGAAAAGCTCTCTCTGTAATCCAATAATAAAAAGATGCTACTATCCACCCATCCGCCACTTTCTTCTTTTAGTTCCAAACACTGCCTAAGTTTTTTAATCCATTTGACTACTTGCCCTTTGGCTCTTGTATGTTTATGTTAATTATCACTATTATGATATTATATAACTTTGATTGCAACTTGGCCTCCCCTTCCCCTTCTTGTGCTGTGTTCTTGGATCTTTTAAGAAAATTTTGTTATGGATGCCCTCCGTAAATAGGGTATGAATCTGGACATGGTCAACCAGATAAGTAATGTGGCTTAATACAAGTAAAGTGATCGAGATCGTCTAATATATCTTCTAATACACTCCTCCTCCTTTTATAGTTGTTGAGCAAAGAATTACTATTAAAAAGAATGTATTAGAGAGTGTATTAAAAGATATATATTAGATGATTATGAATGTAAATAGAGGAGTTCATATCTTCCCATTCATATTCATTGAGGAGCAAAGTTAAAGTTTTATTTGAACTACAGTTTAGTTAGAAAAAGATGAGTTTAATCCAAATACATAAAAGAAAGTAAAAAAGAAAAGTTGAAAATGAATCCAAATACACCTTAAAACAAACTCGTGGAACTTCTGGAAAACTAACCCACAATCCCTCCCTAGGGTCAAATTTTGATATATTATTTAATTTCATAAAAATAATACTAATTAATTTTTAATAATTTAATTTTAATTAATTTGAAATGTCAAAATAACAATATATGTTAATTCCCATATGAAATAAGTATAATTGTATTTTGGAGTCACTCCTCGGTTTGTTTCCATCCTTTACAAGCATCTCGATTGTCTTATCACTTCTATGAGCTATCTCTTTTTTTTTTTTTTTAATTTTATCTTTTATTTAATAAATTTTATTAATAAATTATATCAAATAAACTAATAATAATATATAAAAGGGTTCAAGACAATTCGAAGCATTTTTTAAAAGTATCAACGTATCTTTACATTTTTTTTTGTCTTCTCTCGCTTTCTCACTCTATATTTCTAGAAAAAGTATGACGTGTTATATATCGTGTGTATTTAAAAAAAAAAAAGAAAAAAAGATTATAAGGAAGGATGTTTAAGAGGTGCAGAGAAGAGGGAGGCGGTTGTAGCAGATGATTTGGAATTATTATTATTGATTGGAGAATATAATGTATTTGTTGTGTGTATTGAGAAAGTTTTGCGTTACACAATCCAAAAGTGAGTTTTGTTTCTCCTCCTCATTATATCATATCACCATTTCACTACCTTCTGCTTTGCTTCCTTCCTTCAAGTTTGTTTTCCTACTCATCATCATATACTATACTCCCCCTATTCATGGGACGGATCCGAGGTATCAGCTCCTTCAAATACTAGTAAAATTGGTATGCATCAACGGAATTATATTCAAAGAAGGGGGCTTAACTGTCTCTTTTCTTATCATCAAGTTACTATAGTAAATGTTGAATTTTAAGAATAGGGAGGGACAAACTAGTAAATATTGCTTGTAAATTCTTATAATTTTTTAGAAAATTATAAAAATTGATTGTTATATACTATTTTTTTATTAAATTTTGAATTGTTTGAAAGTGTCCAATATATAGATGAAATTCTAGTAAAATTTATATTGTAATTCGTCCTCTCATCTTTCTAATCCTAGTTCTGTCCCTGTAGATATGCGATATTAAACTGTTTTTTAAACTGTCAAATTTTAAAACTTTTCACGTAACATATCAGGTGAATGTGGAATCACGCTATTGGACCACATATCTGTTGCTAGTCCCTCCCCCTCCTTTTATGTCAACTTGGTAATTTGGCGCAATGAATGGAATCACTTTGAATATCATAAAAAAGTTCAAGACTCGAATCTTCTTAATATGTCAAAATCTTCCATACTTAGAGTACAAGTCAAAGTCAAATTGAGTCGCGTATCTTTGTACATTAATCACTATACTCCTAAAAAAAGGTCACTGTAAAACGTGGGATTCATTCATATGAATATTATAAAAAGTTCAAGATTCGAACCTTTGGAATAGTATAATGTTGAAATTTAAAAAGTTCATCAAAGTAAAATCTTATTTATATTTCATGCAAAAATTAATATTTTATTGATTATTTATATATTGATTACTGCACTTACCACAGATATAAAAAATTCGAGAAAATATGAAACGCCTTTTCCACCCTCTCCCCCCATCCCAACCAACCACCACACCCACCCTCACCCCTCCTAAAAGGTCACCATGGAATGTGTGATTCATTCCTTAATTGTCGTAGCTGCCATCTCTCTCTCTCTCTCTCTCTCTCTCTCTCTCTCTCTCAGGCAAGAAATATTCTTCGTCTGGTGATTAACCTCAATATTTAGTACAAATTGAAATATTCTTACTGTATTGGGATGTCTATTTATTTTTGGTATTTTCTATAGAAGGATTATTTTAATTTAAGAACTGTAAATATTCATTTTTACATGGAAAAGGTATGCATCACAAAAATGTCATTTCTTTTTGCTATTTTATATTACAAATTTAAACCTAGATTTTACTAACTTGTGTATCCCAAGTTTTCAATTCTAAGATTTCTCATTTCCTATAATGTGTAATGATCAACACTAATAGTCGAAATTCTAAAGGATTTTATAATAAGTCTAAACTTCCGTATATAATATATTTAATTTATATTAAAATATACCATAAAAAGAAAAAAAACATATTAACATAACGTGTGATTGTATTTTGATAAATTTTGACTTAAATTTTTTTTTCAAATCTTGTTAATGAGAGAAAATGTGTATTTTTTAGTTTAGCTTGAAGATCGATTTCTCCCCTATTTGAATTTAACAAAAAAATATATTAACATTATGTGTGATTGTGTATTTTGATAAAGTTTTGACTTTAAAATCTTTTTACCATATCTTATTAATGAGAAAAGAATTATATTTCTTAGTTTAGCATGAAGATCGATTTCTTCCCTTTATGAATTTAATAAAAAATATATTAGCATTACTTGTGATGGTGTATTTTGATAAATTTTTGACTTTAAAATCTATTTTTCATATCTTGTTAATGAGAAAAGAAGTGTATTTCTTGAAGATCATTTCTTACCTATATGAATTTAACAAAAAAAATATATTAACATTACTTGTGATTGTGTATTTTGATAAAGTTTTGACTTTAAAATCTTTTTTTCATATCTTCGTAATGAGAAAATATGTGTATTTCTTAGTTTAGCTTGAAGATCGATTTCTCCCCCATATGAATCATGTAGTCAAGAAAAACTATGAACCAGAATAGAAGAGTTTACTCCACCCATGAATTAATTCATAGTAGTTTCTTTAGACTTTACATGTTTCTTGATATATTCAGATAATAGGTAGGAATATAAATTGAAACATTCCGAAATTGAAATTATTAACGGTTCATAGTTGTTAATACAAATAAGAAGTTACTGATAGTTCTGAGAGAGCAGTAAAAAATTTCAAGTTCGAACTTTAAAAATACAGTTATATCTTGTGAAAATTTTTTACCTAACTCGAATGAAAATTAATTTAAATATAATATAACTTAAAAATATCTTCTATATATATACGTATCTCAATACAAATCTATTTAGAATATCTCGTTCGTCATAAGTGAAACGTGTCGAAAGCCATGGTGATTTGCGGCTTAGCCTGGCAGTTAGTGATAATAGAAGTCAAATTCAAAAATTTCAAAGCTAGAAAGTACAAGCATCTTCTTCTTCTTCTTTCCTTTTGACCCTGTTTTTAAAATTTTTTATTTTAAAGTCCCTTTTGACCCTAATTAGAAGAGAAGAAGATTAAAAAAAAAAAAAACAGACCTCCCACCAAAAATTCCTCCAAAGTAGTTTCTTTTTGTTTAATAAAATAAATAAAACTGTTGATGATAAAGATTTATGATCTCTTAGTGGTTTTTGTTTAATTTAAGTGACCTTTTACCGGTTTAAAAAAAAAAAAAAAAAGGAGAGGAGAATACATTTTTATGGTCTTTGAATCCAATTTGACCTTAAAAATATAAACCAATGAATCTGTAAGCTAAGCTAAAGCTCAAGCTCAAGCTGGCATCAACAACAATAATTCATTTTGCTTCTAAAGAGATATGCCTTTCTTTACCAGTCAAAAGTTTCTTGTCAAGATTGCACATTATGTCTAAACTCCTTCTAATACTTTTTATTCTTCCTCTTTTAAAAAATAATTTACTTTTTTTTTACGTGTTTTAAAAAAATTCCTATTATTCATAAAAGTTAAACTATTTGTAAACGGAGACATGGGATTAAAATTACAAAAAAAATAAAATAAAATTATCTTTTTATTTTAGACATAAAATAATTTACGAACTATTCCTTTATTTCATATTATCTGTCTTGAACATATTTTTTCTGTTTCAAAATATCTGTTACTTTGGTAAAATCAAGGAAGTAGTATTAAACAATACTTTTTCATGTATACCTCTATTTTTGTTGGAATTAAAGAATTTTATAGAAACTTCTATTATAACTATTAATGACAATCAAAACATAATTTAGTCTATTTTCTTTTTAATCCAAACAACTCAATCATTTCCTTAATATTATTGTGTCATGTACAAGACAACAAATAATACGAAATGGAGGAAGTATAAAAAGATAATAATAAATTTGTCTAAAATGTGAAATAACTGTACTAAATTCTCTAATCTATTTTTATGTTATCTTATTTGATTAATTATTCCAACTCTCTCTTTGTCTCTCTCGTGTGTGTGTATATATATATATATGCATATATAAATATACTAAAAAGAAAAGAAAATGAAAAAATAAATGGGGATACAAATCATGTAAATAAAATGTGGTCCAAGGAATAAAAGGGAATCTTAATGGGGTACTAATAATAATATCTTAGAAATTAGGTAAGCATAAAAATGGTACATAAAGGGAAAAGTAAAGAAAGCATACATCAAAACATGTCGAATGATTGATTGGTAGGAATTAAAATGGCACAAGTTATTTAACTAAATTAATATTATTTATATATATAAAATAATAAATTGTTGTGCATTGCATTATGCATTCATTTTCATTCCGTGCATTATGTTATGAACATGTACTGCGTTAGCACTTAGCAGCAGCTGTTTGGCCCAAACACCAAACCTCCTCACCCTTTTTCTTTTTCTTTTTTCTTTTTCTTTTTTCTTCTTCATAGACTCAAAATAAAAAATAAAAAACACAGGATTTTTCCTAAATGGATCAAACATTGGAATGCCGCAGCATTTCAGGACCATCCTCTTTATCAATTAATTGCTCTTTGCCTGGACTTTCTCTATTAACCACCATATTTGCAAAGGAACACATTTTCATTATTTATCATATCACGAGTTTTCGACTCCAATAAAATCTTTCTTTTTTAATGTATACGAAAGAATTTTAAGTTTATTATTATCACACTAATATCATCCAACTATTTATGTTTATTTAATTATATTTTAAATTATTTAATATTTTACTATTAAAAACTATATACTTTCTGAATTATTATAAAATTTACATGCTAAATTTGAATAATTAGATAATTTAATTTTTCAATAATATATCATATGTCAGTCGCATATTAGTATCTGTCTGGTTAAAGTAGTTGGATTTCGAAGATCATAAACGTAAGGTTACACCTCATAAATAAAAGTTTATGTAGTTTATAGACTTAAATTTCAAGATGTGAAACTATTAAACTTAACGTTTTTATTTTTAAGAATATTAATTAAAAAATTATTCATATATATATATATTACTTTTAAACATGTATGATTTATGATTTTAAATAATTATGAACATGACCGCGAAGCTCTACTAAAACATGGTCTACTTTTTAGGACAGAAAAAAATTATTATTTTACTATGTCGTTTTGCAAAAAGTGATCCTCTCTCGAAAAGAACTTTTGGCTATTAGCAGCCATTAAATATTTCTCTAGCGCTATACTTTGCTCCATAGATTGTCAATTTCTCAGAAACTTCATTCTTGAGAGATTGATTTTTTTATTAATTAATTAATCTAATAATAATATAAAATTGCCTTTCAAAATAATAATAATGATAATATGAAAGTGATTTGATACTATTGCCTCTCCTACGACCTTGGAGAACCATTAATAAAGTTCAATCATATATAATATAATCCGCAATATGTATGGCTTATAAATCATTTCATAAAAAGTAATATTAATAAATTAGAAACAAAAATATTGGCCGTTGATTCAATCAACCAAAGATTTCATTATGAATTCTCCATCGTAAAATTTGGAGCTAACCATTAAATTAAGATGCGATCCAAATGACGGCAGCTAAAAGTGCAAAACATTTTTTTAATAGCTTTAAATATTAAAAAGTACACGATATTTTGAATTAAGTTATATTTAATTATGAGATATTTATATAATCTCATTCTTATTTCTAAAGTTAATAAATTGAGTTAGCAAAACGTAAGCCCAACATCATGGTGGTTCTGAGACCATGTTAAAATTTGGACTTGAACATAACTCACCTCAAAAAGTACTTTATGAGGAGGAGGAGGATTGCCTAAGTTTATTAAGGGTTCATTAATTCTTGAATTAGTCGATTGAGATTTTTAACAACAAAAAAAAAATATTTATGAAAATAAATTTATAATTTCTAAAATACATCTTTTAATGGAGAAAAACTTCAAGAATATAAGTTCGAATTATTAACCAATGTCACAATTATTAAAAAAGCCTAAACAATTATGTTTTTTATTAATAAACTTCCAATTTTGGAGATAAATTATTTATTTTCACTATATTTTAATAATAAGAACAGTTGAAAAGTTATTAATCCTTAAAAAAAGTTGATGACCTTAATTGACAAAACTTTCTAACTTTAGAGATTTTTTAATTTAATCCCTGAACATTTTACGACACTAGTTATTATGAGAAGAATTCAAAGATTCAACCTTCCAAATATTAATATTATTGTGTGAATTGGCAAAAGAAAATATTAAATTGCAAAATAATTTATTGAATGAAGAAGGGAGATTCATTTGTCGGGACGGCTGAATGAATAGGAAGAGATCAATTCCTACGAATATTCGGTCTTGAAAAAAATAAAAAAGAAAAAGTTGCCACTAATGGAGAAGAGGAGAGGAAAATGGAAAATTCAGTTCAAAGGAAGAATTGACCATGGATTTTTCTTTTCTTTTTTGTTTATGAATGATTATGGACAAGCAAAATTGGTAAGAAAGTCTTTATCTCATTTTCTATTTTAAGGATAATACAAACAAACCAAGTTAGAACATTTGAAGGATTTCTTCCTAAATGGCTTATTATTCATTCGACAACTTCTTATAAAATGGAAACCAAAATTCTCTTACAAATTTTATTATTTTATTTATGGCCCTATAATATTTTAATTAACATTTCAATTTTATGCTTTTTATTACAATTTTTGTTATTATATTGAGTAAATTAAACTCAAGACGGTCTAATATTTTATAGAATTATTTTACTAGCGAACTATATTATTATTTACAAAATTTATCAAGTGTGACTCCTAACACATTATATTATTACAAAATTTATAAAAGTCCTAACAATGATAGATTAAAAAAGATTAAAGAGTTGTTATTTTTTATTAGGGAAAAAACAACTTATATTTTTTTGTAAAAATAGTATGTGTTATATCAAGAGAATGTCACAAGTTTATTTTCGAAAGACAGAGGAATGAATAACAATTCTAACTAGAAGATGAGTCTGGTAGTTAGTTGACGTATGTACACAAGAAATGAAGCAGTGGAAGAAAAATTTGAAGAAAATACAAAGATAAAGTTTCAAGTACATATAAGTTTTCATAAAAAAGAAACGGTTAACAGTTAGCTACGAATCACTCTTGATAATTAATTCATCTAAAAAGGAATTAATCACGTACCAGCAAGATAGTAACGTATTGACATCTCAACAACAATTACTGATCCATAAATTACTATTTTATGAAGCTAAAGCGAGTCACTATTAACTTTTTAATACATTGTTAAATTCTATAATGACACTTTTTACTACTATTTTGTTTTATTGAGAATTATAAATCTTGATCGATTGTATCATCTTCTTAAATAATATTTATATTTTAATTTAGTGATGTTATTATGATAGAATTAATATTTTTATAGATTATTCAGTTGATCAAATATGATCATTAATAAACATAAAAAATGAAGAAAGGTGTGACATGAGTGTATATCAGGATTAAAGTTTAAATTTTTACAATTACAATATAAAAAATTCAACATCTTTAATATGTAGATAATTTTTTATACGCATCAAAACTTAATCTTCACTCTACAATATAGTTAAATCACTATGAGTTATATTTTCCGTCTAGATATCGGAAATTATGGAGTATAGTGAGAGGCAAAAAATTTGGAGGTGTTAAATGAGAAAGGTGTAAGAGGGAGGGGGGAATTAAAAGGTTACGCGGGCGCCGCGTAAAAGTGAAGTGAGTAGCAGCAAAGCAGAGACACAGAGGAAACGTAACGGAAGTGGGGTCCTCTATTCTCACGTGCAAATTACAGCCCTCCATCCTCTAAAGCGAAAACAATCCTCAGCCGTTCAATAATCAAATCTCTTTTGTCCTCATTCATTCAACCTTTGCCCTTCCATTTTTAAATTATATTATATTATTATCACTACCAAAATCAATCATTTCTTAGCTTCACGAAACCGCCTCTCCTTCTTCAACAAACATTTCTTTTCATTCTTTATTACAACTACTACTTAATCATTTCTGATTTGCTATCTAATTATGCCCATATTTAGAAATAATTATTAGCAAATTTCTTGCAAATTTGTACTAATAACATATTAAGAACATTATATACTTTATTATTATGATACGTCACGATTCCAACTCCTTACACTATATTACATTTGATTAGAAATATAAATTCTTTGAAATTTATGCATAAAAATTAAGAATTTTAAAAATAATATAGTTTTTAAGTTATAATATCTTTTTTTTTTAAACTATAATAACTTTTCTATCATTTATAAATAAAGAAAGAGATAGATAATGCAAGTGGAATAAATAAATAAAAAGATGAATAAATATGAAAAGACTTATATTTTTATCGTATATCAACCCTCTAAACTGATTTATATTCCTGATCGAAGATAGTATTAAACTACACATAAGTAGATTGTGCTTTTATTTATAGAGAGAAATGAATAACATGACTTAATATTAATATAAAAGTCAACGTTCTCATTGATAAACATAACATGATAGTTTAACACAGTAAGTAAACACATTACAAATATATAATAAGAGGTCGAAAATTTAAATCTTCCTTACATATAGCGCTGTGAATATTTAGGTCAGATCTAACCTCTATATAAATAGTCAAAATTTTTTACAATTTTTCCTTAGATTGAATTCAAGAAGTATGAAAAAAAAAAAAAAAATTAGTCCATGATAAATTAAATTTGCTAAGGAAAATGTACACCTTAGAAATTAACCAGCCATGAGTGAAAACAAATATCAACTTTATGTAATAATGATCACCACAATATATATATATATATATATATAGAAGATATTCTTAATACTTGATATCCGTACAAGATATTTTGATTACTACTTGATCACACACAAATGATCAAATTATTATTAGTTGTAATTAGTAGCAATAATTTGGTTTTAATGTAATAAAACTTTCTCTAGTTAGCCACAAAGATAAGGTTTAGGCAGAAAGTATATGTGAAAAAAGGATCACAAATGTGGTTGCCAATTACAAGTGTGTTTTTTTGTTAATTGGAATCCACATTGGCTATTAGTATGTATTAATTCATCAAAGAAGAATGCTTTTGGCACTCTTGAATTTTTACCGTTTTCGGTTAAACTCAAATGGACCATTTTTACATTGCTACCCCTTCTATTTCGCCAAACAATTCACCACTTGTATAACTTTTTTTTAACTCAGAATTCGAGAGTCATTCTTAATTAATTTTCAAAAAAATTAAAGGGACAAAATTCTTAAACAAGAATATAATATTAAGTGAAAGTATTTGAGTGACTATCTACATGCCTCTTGTCCACCTCTTATAAGACTTTGCTTAATTGGTAATGGTTAAACCTCTTAATGAAATGATTATAACCTCTGCTTGTGTATGATGCAGGTATTATTCTTTTTATAAGATTGATTTTTATCATTTTTTATCTACTAATAAGGTATATTAGACGTTTAAGTTATGATTTAAATAAGAGCTTTATCTGACTATGTGGTATATTAAGCAAGTCTGTAAATACACGTGAGGTACTTTTTAAGTCATACCACATTAAAACTAATTTCTATTTGGATTGAGTAAAATCACAAGGGCAGAAAAACTCTCTATCTTAATTGGATAGAACCATAAGAATGACAAAACTTTTCATCTGAGTCAGGTAAAACCACAAAGATGACAAAACTCTACTAGAAGATCCAATTATATTTTCAAGATTGATTTTTTGTCTTTAATCTGATTTAATTATTTACATAACCTACCTCAATAGTGTGACATTTTTTATATTCACGAGAAAAAAATAATAACTGAAAGAACTAAACACCTTGCCAATCACATTTTTTGACCTCATATCCTAGTCAGCTCCAAACTCAAAAGCCAAATGTCCGGAACAAGCCTTATTGTTTATCATCATCATTTTAACACCTTACTTTTTCCACCTATATAAATCCTTCCTCTCAAAGCCCACAAAATCGTCCATCACCTTATAAATTAGCTCTCTCCTTCTTTCTTTGTCCTAAACAGCCAAAGAAGAAGAAGAAGAAGTTGTTTAATTTTGCCAAGAATATAAATGGCTGCTTTTACTCCTCTTCAAGTGGCCTATTTCTTTGGCATTCTTGGCAACATTGTTTCCTTCATGGTTTTCTTGGCACCTCTGTGAGTAATTTTGATTTATTTATTGAATATTGAATTCTTGTGTACAAAAAAAAAAAATTTGTTTTGACTAAGTATACTAATTATTGTGCTATATTTTGTTGGTTTAAATTAAAGGCCAACTTTCTACAGGATATATAAGATGAAATCTACTCAAGGATTTCAATCCATACCTTATTCGGTTTCTCTCTTCAGTGCCATGATTTACTTGTACTACGCATACCTCAAGAAAAAAGACGCATTGCTCCTCATCACCATCAATAGTGTTGGCACCACCGTTGAGACTTTTTATCTCGTCGTCTTCATGATATATGCTACAAAGAGCGCCAAGGTTATTATTGTCTTTTTATTTATCAGGAAAATGATGTAGTTCAAACACCAGCAAAGTCTCCTCATGCAAATTTATATTAGTTTTGAATTAATATACAACATTTTGAATACTGCATCTATGGTATTTAGGGTTAATTGAATTGAAGCAAAGTTAGAATTTTGATTTTGTGCATTTTACGATACTATAAAAAGAACTTACACTAATTCAAAAAGTTTGATTTGCAGATTTTCACCACAAAATTGGTTTTGGTGTTCAATATTGGGGCACTTGGAATTATCATGATTTGTACATACTTATTCTCTCACGGTCACAAAAGAGTTGAAATTGTCGGATGGATATGTGCAATTTTCTCCCTTAGCGTTTTTGCTGCTCCGCTTACCATTATGGTAAGAATAATGTTGAATATTTATTTATATTTTTATCTGACGATGAAATATTTTGAACGAGCTCATCTAAATCAAATGTCTTTAATGATATTGCAGAGAAAAGTTATAAAAACAAAAAGTGTGGAGTTCATGCCATTCTCGCTATCCTTCTTCCTCACACTTTGTGCCGTTATGTGGTTTTTCTATGGATTCTTAATCAAAGATTATTATATAGCCGTAAGTATAAATTAATTATTTATTTATATATAATTATTATATTTTTCGATTATATTTAAAAAAACACACAATTCTAATTAATTCCAATTTTTTACCAACAGACTCCGAATGTGTTGGGATTTTCATTTGGAATTGCACAGATGATACTTTACGTTATTTATAGAGATCGGAAAAAACAAGTTCTTCCGGAAATTAATCTGAAAGAAGCAGCCAATCAGAAATTAGCAGATGCTGTTATTGAGATCGGACCAGTAACGGAGCTGCCGGCGGCGGAGGAGACCGCCATTGTTTCAGCACCGAAAGACGCCGCTGTCGTCGGAAAACCTGCAGAAGTGTAATTAGGAAAGATGGAGGACGGAGGGACGGAGGCGGCGGAGTGGATTAATTAATTAATATGTATTATTATTATTATTATTATTAGAACTGACCTAATTATTATGAATTAAGAGGTGATGAAAATTCACCAAGAAATAGAATACAAGAATGAGGTAAATCTAAATGATGGAAGAAGGAAGGAGAGAGAATTTAATGTAAATTAATTACTCATTCTTGTATTTTTAATTTCTAATTAATCATGTATTTGTCTTTGTATTTCTTTCTAGGGGAACAAGAAAAGTAGTATGTATTTTCCATTATATATCCACCAAATTCCAATCTCCATTAATTTCTTTTTTCCAAATTTTTCTATTTTATTGAGAATTTCACATGATTTGTGAGTAAAAAATTACTCCCTTCAAAACATGAAGTATCTTTTTTAAGGGTGGAATTGAGATCAAATTCAAATTTAACATAAAAAAATCAAATTTTCTAATGAAATTTGAAACTAATTATTAAGGGACTAAATATACACATAATAAATTTTTATTTCTTAAAAGGATCAATAAAATAATGCAATTTTTTTATCATATATATATATATATATATATAAAAGAGCAATGGCCCCCGCATGTATAAGTTCCACCTTTAATCACAATGTCCTAGGATGTGAGGGGATATAGTGAGTAGAAAAATAATAACTCAGTGTTAGCATTCCTCTTATTAAGGTTAAGGTAGAGATTTGTATTCAAATTATATTTTTCTTTTATGTATAAAAAAAATATTAAAAATTTTATATGTTTAGTTTATGAGCAAATATTCTCTTTATATAAATTGAACAATCTTTCTCTCCTAATGTTTGGTGTTGGGCCATGAGTGGTTAATTTGTGAAAAAAATTATTCTTTAAAAGATTTTAATGATTCTTCTCTTCAATATTCAATACAAATTTCTTAAATTAAAATTAAGTCTAAACTCATTTTTTATTGAAAAAGGAAAAAGTTGAATGAAGTATGAATATTGATCTAAAAAAGGAAGCGAAAAAAGAAAAGAAACTTAACGGCCAAAATATGGCTGAGAAATAATGAAATTTGTAGAAAAAAATAGGGGAAAATAGAAAAAAATGAAAAAGCAAAACAGAAAAAGAAAAAAAAGAGTATGGGAAGAAATGGCATAAACGTAACTGAAGGATTATGTAATAATATTGTGAATGAAAAAGAAAGGTAGTGCATGGGGATTTTTCTTAGGCAGCAAAGATATGCAAAAAATGGAAAACGACAACATAAGAATTGATATAAAGTTATAAAAAAGAGAGAAGTTTTTGCGTGAGTACGTATGTTAGTTGTAGAGTAGTAGTAGTAGTAGTAGAATACAAATTAGTTTGCTTGTGCTACAATCCACATTAGCTAGCTATAGCTAGCTAGCTACCATTCATTCATTCATTACAAATATATATAGATACGGTCAAAATGAAAGAAAACCAAAAGCATGACATAATATTTACGCACTCAAAAACGTTGCACCTAAGTTCATGTAGTTTGCTTAATTTTAGAATTGGAATGTCACTTCTATTCCTCCCAAAATAATAATAATAATAATAGTTCATAAAAGTTTATTTTATTAGTGCACATGTTTTGATTGAAATCACATCTTGTTTCTATGATGTAAAATATTTATATTCGTTAAATGTTTATTATTCGTATCTGATCATTATAAAATCTTTGTGTAACAAAAGATTGAAATACTAGAATAGTTTTGTGATGTATCAAGTCTAGACATTTCAAAATTTAGATGTTTTAGTCTATATCTAAGGTCTTTTTTGATAAATTAATTCACCTCATATAATGAATTAGTTAATAACTTATTGAATTAAGTGTATTTGATAACATATCATTTTTAAACACTTAATATTGTAAGTGTGTTTGATAATAATTTTTATAAAATCACTTGATTATTTAAAATGTACTTAATTGCAATTATAAATTTTAAGTGAAAATCTATTACTTAACTCTAAATTTTGAAATTTAAAAACATGTATTGTTTATGAAATTACATATTTTTTATATATAATTACCACTCATTAATTAATTCAACATTTAGATTCAGAATTCAGTTTCATATTCAGTTTTCAAAATTAAAATTTAAAATTCATAACTTAAATAATTTATACTTCAAACTTTAATTTTCAATTTTATCTAATGGTGTCTAAACTATATGATTAAATAAGTAGATCGGGCTAGGAAATGTGAAGAAAAAGAGTTTAGGTGAGTGATGTTTTATAAAAAAACCTATTAGTATAGAAATCGTAAGAGAAAATTTTTAAATTCATAAGTTCCTATCTTGCTTTCCGGATAACATTTTTATCATTCGGATCATCTGTGTAACATCGTCAATAATAATATTTAATATAATATTTTTTTTAAAATTTACCTTTTAATTCTAAAAGTATTAATTTTCAATATATTTTATTAATAAATATTATATTACATAAAAAAATATTACGGCAGATATTATAAAAAGTTAAGCTACATTTCTATTACAAAATTTTATGCTTAGGTTATGTTTTTTGTGTATGGTTTACAGAAAGAATATTATAATAATAATACTAGAAATAGGACGATTTAATATTTATTCATTTATTCCTATCCAATTCAAACAATCTTTTAGGGGATTTGGTGAATTTATTTTAAGACTATGCATAAACGTAAGATAAACAAGGTCGCTTTTATCAATTATTTGATAATTGTTGGTATCAATCTTCGTATTTTGGTTATTCTTGGTATCGATTTTGGTCAAGAACTCAATAGTAACTTTTTGTCTAAGATTCAAATTGAGAATTTTTCCAATCAAAATATTTTCTATGGGGATTTTTTTCCATATATCTAATATCGCGATAATTATTAATAGGGATACTCTCCCAATATTACATTCCATTCAAATAGCTTTTCTTGGAAGCTTAATGCAATTTTAAATGATCTTTTTTTTTAACTAAATTAATTTTACACAATTTAACATTTTATCTAGGCATAAAAAAAAAAAAAAGAAAAAATAGAGGACTATTGATTATGCGAGTAGCCCAATTTTGAGAAATAGCTGTTAAGCCCAATTATAAGCCCACTATATTGGGCTAATTAGCCAATAAGCCCATTATTTGCATTTTAAGGGATACACATCTATCAGGCCCGGCTCATAAAGTGTAAAACGGGCTTGAGCTGATTTACGGCGTTTATAGTTGAGACTTCCTAGTTCGTGAAAAAAAAACAGTTATCAACAGTTTCTCTAACTAGGGTTTTGGAGAACAAAATTGAAGGGAAAAATTCCCAAAATTTCTTCTTCGAATTCGGTTTTCTTTTGCAAAATGAAGAACAAAAGGAGTGGAGAGACTAACGATGAGGTTCGCGGCCAAAGAAACCTTCGATTGAATGGACCAGATTCGAAGAAGAACACGAAGGTGAGGAAAAACTTGCAGAGATTGGGAGGAAGAGGCCTCTCGCTTGAAGCGTTTGCAAATGCCAAATCAAGAAGCAGCAACTATAATCCTGCTTTAATTAGTATGTTTTTTCTCTTCATACTTATTGATTCTTGTTTATTGCGTTTGTCAATCTTGTTTCTGTTTGATTTGAAGGTTTTCCTTGTTAAAAACAAATTCACAATGTTATATTTCCATGTTATTCGGGTTTTTCCTTGAAGCAAACGGAGTGACCGCTGTTATGTTGATCAGAGCATTTCCTTTATAGGCTTAGAAACGGTGAACGTAGTTTTAGTTTTATCCACAGCTGAATTCTTATGGAAATAAATTAACCAAAGAACAAATAAATAAATAGATGAATTATTATTCCTCGGAGGAGTCCCGGTGCTTTTGCCGGTGGAGGTGGTGGTCCATGTGCAATACGAAATATATCTTCAGTACTCAAACTTTCTTTTTCTATTACTAGTATGTATGATAGTAAAATTGTGGTATGCGGCATTAGCCATTGGGATTGTTGTTGTTGGATGAGGAAGCCATAACTAATTTAACACTTGAGAGTTCAGATAGAGAGATAGGAGAAGAAGTATAGAAGTTGTGACTTGTGAGGAGGTGTTTAACAATTTTATATTTATAGGAGAAAATATTGGAGAATTGATTGTTTTGATAAAACAGAAAAATGAAGATTTATTTGAGACTTGAGTGAAAGCAGCAACGGTTGGTCCTGAGCACCTATATATAATAGATATATTAATTCAAGTCTAAACACTTGAATTTCTCTACGGCTCAGTTTGCTCCCGATGCCATCCCTCTTGCCATTTCTAATCGTTTACTTTCTAAGAATGATGCTCATGCTATCTCTTTTGGATTTCAGCAAATGACATATCAAGAAAGTCTGCTATTTATCCAATGATAGCTCTCTTGCACTAATGAATATTTGTGCTTATTTTTCAGAGAAACAAAGGGAATTCTATAAGAATGCTAAATACGTCCGCAAATATAAAAAATCACTAAAGCAAGATGAACATCAGTCAGGTTCCGTTCCAGTTACCAGATTGTCGGAGGTTTGAATTCTGTTTCCATTCTTGTTTTTTTTTAGCTACATTCATTATGTTGCTTTATTAATAGAATATCAATGGTTATTGATGAGTTCAAGCATGAAACTTCATATTAGGCACTTCATTTTTAAATGAAGTCATTATCTTTAGTCCTTTCACTTTGATATTAGGCATCCTTTGATTGTCAAGAAAGTAAATTGATATTAAGAATCTAATTCCTAAGAAAATAAATCCTAGTAATATGATTTCTAATAGATTACATTCTTATGTTTGGAATTTTCAAAATAATGTTAAGGATAATAATGTAAAGTTTGTTATTTATTTGTTTTAATATGCAAAAAATTGAATATCTCATATGTTATCGTACATTTTAGTTTTTAAAAAATGTATTAAAAGTTTAAATCATATAAGGGTTTTAATTATATTTGTACATTATGTTCATTAATTTGATAACCTTTCAAATATAATAATAAATTATTTCTTAAAAAAACTCCTCAAACACATGTGTATATAGAGAGAATTATTAATAAAAAATTAATATTCGAACATATTATTTTATTTTTTCTATCTATATTATTTTAGGAAAAAAGAATGAAGATTAATAAGTTGAAGAGTATGAAGATTAATAAGTTGATAAGAAATTGATAAACATGTTCTTTATTTGAAGAGTATGAAGATATTTGAAGAGTATGAAGATTAATAAGTTGATAAGAAATTGATAAACATGTTCTTGATAAGAAAATATTTGAAGAGTATGAAGATTAATAAGTTGATAAGAAATTGATAAACATGTTCTTTATTATTTAGAAGATATATTTTATCAATCTTTTGTTTGAAATCTGTAGGAAAGGAATCACAATACCATCTCCAACCAAGGATTCTTTTTCCAGAATAGTGCATTTACTTTCCCAGATCATAGGAATCATATTACTTTCCCATTAAATAAACATTAAGCCAAGCATAGGAATTTAAAAACAGGAAAAGTGGTTACTTCTCCTAACCCACTTTCCTAGCCAATCAATCAAACAAACGTGGCCTTAGTATTAGCAAGTGTATGTGTCATATCTTGGATAGAGATTGGTTTTGGGATTTTGTATAAAGTTTCGTAAAGTTTGAATGGTTTATGAGAGGAGATGTGGATATGAAAATTGAGATTTGTGATTTGAAATGGTATCTCCATTATAAACATAGATATCCTGCTTCAGAGTATCCTTAATGGTTGATGCAGGAACAGGACCAATATGTAACCAAAGAAGAAGATGCTATGATAAAGAAGAAATATAACAAGAGGAAAAACGGTGCGAGTCTTAAAGAATTGTATGAAAACAAGCGTGAAGAGAAAGAGAAAGAAAGGTTAGAGAGGGAAGGCATTGTTAAGGCTAAGGAGGAAGAGAGGAAGAGAAGTGAAGCTCAAAGAAAAGCTTTGAGGGCCAAGATGTTAAAGAGAACAAAGACAGGACAACCAGTAATGAAGTATAGAATTGAACATCTGTTAGAAACCCTTGAAGGTTCTTCTACTACTAGTAGACTTACCTAAGCTATAGCTTATTTCATTCTAATTATTCATTCCGTGTGTAATAGAGAAGAAAGTGACCTTAGACAAGAAAGTTCAAGTTTATAGGAAAGATGTTTCTTCACTATCTTGATTATTGACAAACCTGTAAAACATTTCACATCCTTGTGTATGCCTTGTCATCATCCCATTGTAAAAATATTTGGATAGAGTAAGATCATTTATTGATATGAAATGGTTGATTACGGTCCAATACATACATGTTTTGTGAAATAGGCGCCCGCCTTTACTAAATTTTAATTTCTTTAATGTGGAAATAATATTTTGTACATGCATATTAGACTCTGAACCTTTGTCTATAGAGTCCACCGTAAATAATATGGTTAATCTGAAATGTGTATTAGTGGTGGAAGATGATGATGATTGTTGGGCACGGCAAAAAGTTGGAAAAAAGTAGTCCTAACATTCACAATCAATTGTTTGTTGCTTTGAAAAGTAATAAATATGATGATCAATCACAGTCATTGACTAGGGTTGACACTACTTTCTATTTTTTCCAAAATCTAGTGAAGAAAAGTATGCGAATCAAAATCTGCAAAATTTGCTTTTTTTTTATTTTTTATTGACCTTTCCTCAAGAAAATCTATGTATCTACACGATCGCTATTTTCTGCTTGTCCTTCCTCAACCCTTTTCTTTTACTTTTCCAGTTTTCCTCCATCTCTGTGATTTATTAAAGTTGGTTTTTGCTGCTAACTAAAGGCACACTTTTACAGAGGTCCAAAGAGACCTAACCTCCCTTCTAAATTAATATCCTTTATATGGCATATCAAGTTATGAGCATTAAGCTCGAGTTTACTTAGTGTTGCTGTTTGAGACCTTGTGCATTCTATTTAATTCCTCATAAATTAATTAATAACTCTCAGATACTGAGTTACCAAAAAAAAATATATGAAAAGTCATAAATATAAAGAGTTTAATTATTAGCAAAAGGAAAAATTTATCATCCTCATAATTAGATTGTCCAAATTTAATAGAGAGATCTTCGATACTAACACGACGGTAGATCGAACGAATAAAACGAACTCATATTTTTATTGGAGAAATTTGATGATCAAGATCTTCAAATTTTCTCATTTTGTGAAAATATATCATACAAAGTTTTATATGAATACTAAGCAAAAGCGAAAACCAGAAGTCACCAATTAGCTCAAATAATGGTTAACAATGCACCAAAACAATTAAGGAAACTAATAAGATTGGAGTTTATTTTTTTCAAATTGATTGTGTAAACTACATATATTTTTCTCATACTATATTTTTCTCATACTATAGCAGTACATTATAAAAAAAGAATTCACATAATAAGTAATACATTTAAAAAAGATAGATATAAATTTGACAAAACAATAACGTACAGTCACCAAATACAAAGAAAAAGAGAGAAAAAAGCAAAGCAGCATCCTGGAAAGAAAAGATATATCTATTCAGAAGCGTGGACGAATGGCAACGAATCTGCGGGAGGGCGGAGTTATGGTAGCTACCATTAGCGAAAGAACGATGATAACAAGCATTAGAAAGCCTTTGAGATCGATGCTATTACCTTCTCCTCCGCAGAGCTCTGTGCACACCATCTTCCCCATCGCCACCACAGCTTTTAATTATTATTTGGGAATTAGCAGCTGCTCTTTATAATCGCCGAGTCCCCCCCTAACCCCAGGGCTGGGGCTGGGCCAGGGGGAACTGAGTCAGTCAACTCGGTCTCAAAATTTTTATACTAGGTTTGTATTCAAGTCATCACGTTGACTAGTGCTACCAAACCATTTTTGTTCGCATTTGGAGGAATTCTCATCCGGCGGCCATTATCCTCTAACATAGCTTTTTTTCTTTCTTGGGCCTATTTCAAAATATAGATACTAAATAGACTTTTTTTTTTTTTTTTTTTTAATTCTTAAGAGGTCATAACGCACAATACGTTTGGAACCACTATAATAACCTGTTAAAAAAAATAGACTTTTTCAAAAAAAAAAGCCTCTAACATACATACCACTGTCATCTAATACACTTCTTGAATATATGGCCTATTTAGATTTTCGTATTCACATATCAGATTAATTGAAAGATCATCCCAAATATAGACTTTTACCCAATTAAAATAACATCACAAAAAGATGCATATAATTTCAAAAGTTAATTGTACTAACCAAGATTCAAATTCACTATTTTGATTTTAACAATCAAATTCATTACTTGTAACAATTTAACCATCTTTTTATGATTTATTTTTTATTTTATAAAATTTATTATAAAAATATGTTGCAAAGAAAATATCTTTGTTCAATTTACTCTTCCTATAGTAATATGTAATTTTATTGATGAATCTTAAAAATAAAAGATAAACTACTACTATAAAAGGAATATAATAAATGTAAATTAGAAAATGTACTAAAGGCTTGTTGCCATATCATAATATGGTGTAAGTACCTAGTATTTTTCATTCTTTTGTCAAAAGATGATTGCCAGCGAGTAGTTAGGATATACATTTGGAATTCCAAAAATTCTCGCAAACAATTTTAAGCCAAAAATGAAAAAAACACCCATGACCCAACACAGAGAGAGAGAGAGAGAGAGAGAGAGAGAGAGAGACAAATGGTATACTAATAGTAGAATGAAATGATAATGATGGTCATAATTATACTATACAAGAAAGACGTAGTATGAAGCATCATCAGCCAATGAAAACTTCAGAATGCTACACTACACTACAATACAATACACATATTTCAACTCACTTTTGCTTTGCACTTTGCAGAGACCTCTCTGCAATCCCCCACCCTCCCAACTCATCAAACTATTTAACATTACTACTTGGTGCCTTTATTTTTTTCTCTTTAATCAGCGTCAGCCCTTTCTGGCAGTGGGCTGCTGCCTTTTTTGTCTTTCTGGGGTATGATTGTCTTCTATCCTTTCCTCTCATCTTACCCTATCATCTCCTACCTTTTAACTTTTTTCCTTTCTTCCCACCATCTATTTCTTCCTACCAAACTACGTAGCCCAGAAGAACCATTTGAGTTAAGCAACTTTACACCATCTATTTCTATCACTACTAAGTGGATCAGGTCAGAATTCAACAAGTTAACAAGATGAGTAATGCTGACTTAATATAATCCAATCCACTCAGATCTTTAATCTAGATAGAATCCATAAGAATCTGATTCTAAAAGTCCCAACTGATCTAGTCTTTTGGATGATAAAGATGAAATTGGGAGCCTCTCTATCTTGTTACCAAAGATGCATGGCATCCTACTACCCCCTATGAAATCTACACACAGTATACTAATCTCTGTATGAATTGCCAAACACAAAAGGCATACTGTCTGTAAGGAGAGAATCTCACCAACATAGAAGGTGCAGGAACTGTTAGCAAAGAACAATTAAATGAGAAAGCAGCATAACAACCGTAGCAAAGAACCCAATGCGATCAGCCAAAACAATTAAATGAGGCTAGATACCACCACTGAACACCCACACAAGCTAGACCATTACTTCATATGAAAAGCAAGACAACATTTAATCAAAGATCCACTTAGAGACCAATACCATTTTGCCAGCCACGAGTCACCCGCAGTTCAAAGCTAAAACATTTGGTCCTTAAGCATAGCAAATGCGAAGAAGATGGCAAGACTATATAAAATATATTGCAATGGCAAACTAGTTGACATTTAACATATAAGTAATAGAATATCTAATGACGAATTGGACTAAACAGCACTTCATACTCTTAAAGAAAGACACATGTCCAGCTACTGAAACAAGTTTGAATTTACAAAACTAAAAGTACAGGTGTATTAGCAACAAGCAAGGTCACTATCAAATTTATTGCAAAGAAATCTAATAATGGTACAAATAGCAGAAGTTCAAAACTTTTCAGCTGCAAACAACACATAATAATTGGCATAAATTTGTTAAAAGTCTGCCAATAGTATACAGGGTGACTGTTCCAATATAATATAGATCTAAATGATACATAGTAACAGCTTCAGTTCTTTATTAAAAACCTACTTGGAAATAAAATTGCTCAGCCAAGAGCATATAATAAAATGACACTTGAGTTCCCGGCTATCCTGTACCTTCAATTGTCATGATCCCCTCTTATCTGGCACTGCAACTATATAAGCATCACTAAAGTGAAGGTCGAACAGTAAGTAGCATAAAGAACATGTACCTGCTTCAGAAGCATGCAATACTCATCAGATTTTTTTTACTGATATCTCCAGTCAAGACAGCCCCAAACCTGATTCTTCATCCATTGTCCAAACAAAAGCAGGCATGTCAAACCTGGGTCCTGCAACAGTACGGTATATATAAAGCTTCTCAACAGGACAGCTTTCTGGCCTAGAATCTGGGGGTCCCCTCTCATCTATGACCTCAACATTAAGCCTCGGCATCTTCTGACCTAGCAGTTTGCATGCTCCAAAACTCACCGAGCAAGAAGACATCCAAAGGGATCGCATTGCCTCCAGTTTTGCAGCATTGGCCAAAAGAGCCTTGTCTCCAAATGGGCAGTCCCTGATCTCCAGCTTCCGCAGACTTTCACAACCGGATAGGATGTGATGCAGACCCAAATCACTATCCCCAGCAAAAGCTACAGAAAGCATCTCTAATTTCTTAGCGTGGGTCCCAATGTATTCAAATACTCGATCAGTGAGGAGGCCAGACAGAGAAAGCCGACGTAGTTCCTTGCAATGTTCTACAATGGCTCCAAATCCAGTATCAAGTGGTTCACGGGTTAGATAATCAGGTGTTCGAGGTTCAATGATGCACAACCGGAAGCAGACGAAGTTGGGACGATTCCGAGCAATAGCTAATAAAGCAGCATTTGACATCCGACGACAGAAGTAGAGAACTGACTGTAGCTTGGGGCATCCCTCTGAGACAGAAACAAGTCCTTGTTCGGTCAATGATACATTTTGTTCTGCGCCATAGGGGTCGGATGGAAACACCCTCAACTCTTGCAAGTCTTTACAGGATCTTGCAAGGGTTTCGAGACCAGCATCTTCAATATAATCCAATACCTGCAGAGATATCTCTTTCGATTCAAGGTTTAATAAATAAAGAAGAGATCATTACGAAGTTGAAGGAGAGAAGGATTCAGAGATAGATTCCCCAAAAGGTACTGGCTCAACAGGCAGAACTTTGTACCCAGAAAAAGATGCATAGTTTACTCAATTACCTCATCCCAAGTTCTCAAGGTAAGAAGGGTCATTTGGTGGAAGAAAGGACAGTTATACATAAAACTTACACCACAGATTCAATGCTTACAAGCAGCACTAAAGCTATTAAACCGCCCCAAACAGTGAAAGCATTATATCAGAGAGAGAGAGAGAGAGAGAGAGAGAGAGAGAGAGAGAAGAATAGTATGAAACTTTACACATTATGGATCAATGCAAAAGATAAGGACATACCCAGAGACGCTGCAAACTATTGCACTGGCTAATAAGCTTGATAAGGTCAGGACTCTGAACAGTGGCATAGCTCAAGTTCAAAGAAGTTAGTTGGGAACAAACTGAATAGAGCACTGGAAGGTATGCAGGAACAACATCCCAAAATCCAGATAATTCTTTGAGTTGTTTGCAGCCTGAAAAAGCTTCTGTCAGGCTTGAAAAGAGATCAGATCTGATCTCAGATGAGTAGGCACCAGTACCCAACTCAACCAATTGGGGGGCACGACGTAGCAGAGTTGGGAGCTTCTCCAGCGGCACAGCACGATTGAGCCTCAAAGTCCTCAAATTAGGACATCGAGCAACAAGGCGTTCCAGCGCTGAGAAGCTCACCTCTGATCCTAAGCAAGCAATGTTGAGCGATACTAATGATGTACAGCTATCAGGGAAATGACTGAGCCAATGGCCACTTAGGTCCTCCACTTCACATTCCCGCAAATCCAGTTCTCTCAGATTCCTACACCACAAAGACACATCAATGACACAGTGGCGCAGAGAGAAAACAACCACAACTACAACAGACACACTCGGAATCCTAAAAGAAGAATTTTGAAAAGCAATTCAACATGTTCAAGAAAGCTACATAGGTTGCAGATGAATCACAAAAATGAAGCAACTGCGAAAAAGGGACCTCTTCCATGTTCAAGAGCCAGATAACTGTAGATTCCTAAGACCAAGAGAGCACCACAGTAAAGAATTCCACGCAATCTAAGATAACTGTAGATTCCTAAGACCAAGAGAACACCACAGTAAAGAATTCCACGCAATCTAAGTCCAACAATTTGAACCAAGTACAGAGGAGACCTCTTGCCACCAATGAATTCTGAGAATGGATAGCATAATATAAGGCAAGGTGAAAGAAACCCATAACTGAAACAAATGTTGAAGAGTCCCACATGAATGACGAAAAAAGTGTCAAACATGGCCATCCCATAAAGGATCTTGTTGTTGGAAACCAATCACTTGCCTCTAACAAGCTAAGACCAGGACAACACGAGAAAGATCTCCAGATTTGTGCATTATTCTTTTCCAACCAAAACCCAAATAGCTCGATTACAGAAAAAGGGTTCTAACAGGAAAACATATTTAACAGTGGTTTGTTCCACGAACAACAAACATGATAAAACAGTAAGAGGCAAATGTACAGTAGATCCTTCTCACACACTAACATAAATGAAAATCCAATATACAAACTACAATCCATTGGCTAGACCAACTCCCAACCCTCAATCCTCCAGCATTACCCAAACCTAAGAAAATAATTAAATGTAGACAGAAAGTAGGAATATACAAAAAAACAAACAAAAATTTCATTCTTCCAACCTAGAAAGTCCCATCTCCGGTAATAGGCTACCAAGAACATAAGAGCAGAGACTACTACGAATATGAAGAAAAAGAAAACAATTGCTTAAGACCAATGAATTAAATGTGATAGCCTTGGCCGGAAATTTAAAACCCCACGGACCAGAAAATCCCACATTCACTAGTAAAGGTCATGGACCAAAAGTTTTTTCAAAGTTCTAAACTTTTTTTTTAACTAAATCAACCACATAAAACATGGTACATTTTCCGAGATCAGCAGGAAACATGAAATGAAACAAAATAGACCTGCAATTGGAGGCAATGGCAGCCAGTCCATCAGTTGTGAACCCCTCACAGGACGACAAAACCAAGATCTTAAAGTTCTTAAAGCTCTTGGAAATTAACTCCAAGGTCTCATCACTAACCACCATACGCTTGAGCCTGATTTCCTCAAGCCAAGGATAAGCCTCAGCCATGGCCGCAACCCAAGGATACACATACCCACCCCAACCCTCCGGTACCAAATTGAAGTCAGCAAAATGTGGCTTCCCTTTCAGCTCCACCGATCTCACCTCCGGAAAACGCCGGATCATGATCCTAGGGCTTACAGCATAGCAGTTACCCACAAAAATCCTCCTCCTACACCACCTCTCGATCTCGTACCAAGATCTGCAAACTAGCGAAACCGAGTTCCTATCCTTGTCCGAGCTCAGGAACGAGAACACATGCTCCAAAACCTCCTCCGGGAACGACGTCGACGAGGAATAAGCCATTAATCGACAAAAATTAACCAAAAAAAAAAAGAACTCGGAACTTCTAGGGAAAACTAGAAATGAAGATTAATGAAGTTCAAATCAATAACCTCCCAAGCTCGGTAACTTCTCAGATCTGAAA
The DNA here is from genome assembly GCA_028651295.1 of Catharanthus roseus. NCBI lineage: Eukaryota > Viridiplantae > Streptophyta > Magnoliopsida > Gentianales > Apocynaceae > Catharanthus > Catharanthus roseus. The sequence continues at coordinate 3,218,182 of JAPQWS010000087.1, forward strand.
CACCATTAACGACGAGCTTGAAGCTGGAGCAGGATTTGTTGTTTCGTTGAAAAGAAAGAGAGAGAAAGAGAAAGGGGAGGGAGAGAGAGAGAGAGAGTGAAATGTTGCGAGTGACAGTAGAGGAGGGTACTGCAGAGAAGATAAGGTTTTTATTATGTTAACTAACTACGGGTGATGTCAAAAGTTAACCAGAGTTAAAATGAATGGTTTAATCAAAGGCGGAGGATAGGACACGTGGAATCGGTTGCACTGCAACCCTAAGATGATCGGTGAATCATTCATGAAGGTGAAAAGACAGAGTGGTAGGCTTATCCGTTCGCGACGAGGCGCAACCGCATAAACCGGGTGTGGGCGAGCGGGTCGACTCGAGACGGCCTTCTCAAGAAGCTTGCGAAAATGAAAATATCGCACGGTTGGAATTCGAGAAATAAATTGCGGCAAATTAGAAGGGAACTTTTATGTTAGGTTCTACTGTTCTAATTGTTATTCTAAACGATAAATATAAATATATAAGGTTTATAATGATTATTCATATAATTTTTTTAACAATTCTCACCCATTCTAAAAAAATCTTTTTGTAATTTTAATAAAGAAAAACTTGTCTGTCTTCATTTTAAAACAAGAATCTCTAAGGAATATATACATAATTAAAAAAAGCTCATTTTCACACATATAATACGTATTATATTTTCTATAACGTTTTTTTATATTATTCTCTGTACCATAAGATCATAGTACGTAGTTTAAATTCGACCAAATACTTAATTTGTTATGAATATAATTCATATATTATCTTTTAAACAAAAACTTTAAAATTTTATGGAAAGAGTCGTCAAATAAAACTTCACAAAGTCAAGAGATTATTGGAATCGTCTTATGTTTCCATAATAATAAGAGTTGTTAATTAATTTAATATAGTTGATCTACCCATAGGTAATAATTCTTTTAGTTTAAAGGGTTTCGGAGATTTTATTCTATATTTTGAAAATTTATATTTTCTTTTACAAAATTTATCTTAATAAAAAAATTGAGATTAAATTACAAATATAAATTAAAATTCAGTTCTACCTGAAAATTATATTAGTAATGATTTTATCATTTAAATTTAAGGGGAGAAATGAAAGGAGGTGGGGATATCAGGGAGGGAAGGAGGGCGGGATCCCATGATACTGGTTGCACGGCTGGACCTGTTGGATCCGGTTTCAAGTGTGGGCCACGTAATCCTTACCTATTTTACAGGGAAAAATTGAGGAATGATCTAATGTGATGGGTTAATCAATCATCTTTGATGGTTTTCTCCTCCCTCCGATTCTTATACAGGAGTGCTGCCCCTCCCAAGGCATTGGTCTGAATTTTCAGTTTATTTTTGTTTGGACAATTAATTATTTAACTCATTTATGAAAAGAATTAATTATTTAACTCAAATTATGTATCATTCAGTGTATGAATATTTTACACTAATAACATGTGAAATTTTTTAACAAATATATTTTTATTTTAAATTAAATAATTGACCAAGAACATTATACATTGGTTGAGAACTTAATAAACTTTTTGAAGTCATTTTTCAAGGCGTAGGTAATGTTTGTGGGCTACAATTTGACATTATCTTTTCTATTGGAAGAGAAATCTCGTTTTTCTTAAAAAAGAAAAATAAAATATATTAAGAAGAGTATGTTCGAACGGTAATAAAAATTAATTACAGATGTTATTATTCTCATCTAAATATTAGAGTGGTTAATGAAAGTGACAACGAGATGAATTTAAGGAGACTATTAATGTTTATTTACTTATTTTGAGTCTTTAATTGTTAAGAAGAAGAAATATAAACTAAAAAACAGAAATAATTATTTTAGAACATATTTTTCATGCTAAATTGAAGTTAGGTTGGGAGGGAGCATGTGGAAAGGATGATAAAGCAATAATTAGAAATAGGGATTAGGGATGTAAAAGTAATTTATGATGATGATGATGATAATTTGGATAAAAATGTGGGTTGGATAATGGATGGTTTCAATATGCAAAAGTCCTAAAGTCGTATAATTGTCAATTGATGGGTGCTTATGCTAAGCTAAATATGCTAATCTAAATTATTTTGGAGAGAGGTGTCATTAGTAGTAGTAATTGAGTTTTTTGAAGGAAACCTGAAACAAAGCAAAAGTCCACAAATTATTGTTCATTCATATTCTTGTATTTGTTCCCACCCATCATCATCAATTTACTCAAATTATAAGCATGGATTTGTTTTTGGTTTTCTTCAAATTATTGTTGGAAAATACTAGTAAATGGTAATTCTCTAACTCCCTTTGGTCTAATATACAAGTCTTAGTTTAGGGGTTTACCAAAAATAAAACTGAATCACTTTATTATACAAAGTTATCATTAATATTGGGAATAATAAATATTCAATATTTGGATAAGGTTTTATTTTAAAATTTAAAGATAAATTTTCAATTTTGAGACTCACACATTATTAGTTCACAAACAATTTTAATTTTTACGAAATAAAAAAAAATCATAATTAAACTCTATTCAAATACACCAAGATAAATTTATTAATTTGTCATAACGACAATTGAGATGCATCAATAAGGTTCAACATATCATTGGTTTTCTTGCATTCAGGATCCTCTGTAACATCTGCGGTAACATTTTCTTTTATAATATGTTTTTCCCTTTAGGATTTATCATTTTCCCTTAGGGTTTATCTTTTATTTAGTAGGTTTTATTAATAAAATATACCAAATTATGAATGTTACAGAGGATTTGAACCGGTTTTCTTGAAAGAGGTAATAGTAGAAGAGAAAGGGAGAATAATGAGCGATAATATTGAAAAAAATCGGTGATGCATTTGATTTATAAATGGATTACAAACTTCTTAAATCATATTAGACTACACAAAATAATTAATATCTAAATATTTTATTTGGATTATCTCTTCATTGTAGAAACAAGAGAAGTAAAATTAAAATTAATCACATGCATATATGATATAACTTAATAATACATCTGTTTAGAAATATAAATCTTCTTAAATCTCAGTTGTATGGTCAAAATTTCAAATTTTTTACTCATTTCAATATATATTTATGGCCTACTTTCTAATTATACTCTTTTTAATTCATTTATTATCTAATTTCATTTCTTTCTCCTTTTATTTATTAAGAGTAATTAAGAGTATAATAGACATTTTACATTAAAAATTGCATAATTTTTTTAATCATTAATTTGTATACCCGAATTTAAAATCACTTATATTCTTAACTAAAAATATTATAATTTATCTTTGTCTATAAATATTATTTCTTTTGAAATATCTCTACCTATAAATTAGATTCATAACACATATTTACGTAATATATAATTGTGAGTGAGTGAGTGAAAGGGACATGGTATTATGGGTTGGGACTCTCTGAGTATGGAGGCCATAGTCCTGTCCTTTTTATGTCCAAAGCTGCCCCGGGAAGAGCCACTCCCTCCCTGTTCCTCTGCTCCTCTTCCTTTCCATTCGACTCTTTCTGGACAATTCCATCTCCACCGTCGCCAATTTTTTTTTAATTTCTCTAGCAGGCAGATCGATCTTTTTCTTTCCCGTTCCCCTTACGAATAAAAAATTTACCTATAATGTGAAATCGGTTAAATAAGTCATTACAATCAATAAAACAATTAAAAATTTTGTTACTTACCAAAAAGAAAAAAAATATGAAATTATACAATCAAATAATTACAAAATAAATAATAAAATTTTAGACTGGACATTAACTTTCTGGTAAGAGTAAAATTATGCGAGTATTCCATACGTCAAGTAGTTGCAATCTAGATACCATTTGTCATATATTTTGTAAATACTATATTGATTGAATTTGAATTAATTAGGGTAGTATACTTTTTGGATATCGATACCGAGCATTTAGTAGAAATATTTAAAAAAATAAATTAGCAAAAAAATACCACTATATAATTTTTATTTTGTTACGATATAACATTATTTGTTTCATTAGCCACTTCTACCCAATAAATTTTTATTAAGGCCAAGAAAACTCTTATACAATAACGAAAGCATGATTTAAACGTCAACCTGTGACTTAAATGGATAAAAATGACTCGACATCAGTTTGAGTCAGTTTACGAATCAAGTTGTTTTGATTAATTTCGTTTGCCGGTTGACATTTACATTAATGATTAGACAGTTTTACTCTTATTAAGCATCACATGTAAGTGTTACGATACATAAATTAACTAAAAATTACCTATCGCCTCCGTATAAGGATATTTTTTGCCTTTGAAAAGAATTATTGAGCAGAAATGAGTAGTGAAATAAAGAAGGTCCTTTAAGTAAAAAACGTAAATTATATATATATATATAGGTGTTTTTGGCCAATTTATTAAAAAATAAAATTGAAATGGTATTGAGGAAGACGATGAATGATTCTGTTATTTAAAGGAAGAAACAGAAACAGTGTGCGAGGAGGAGTTGTTGTAAGTAATGCACGTAAAGCTTTGGTGAAGTTTAATGAACGAGATAATAAGGAGAGAATGGGGAATTTATAATAATATTAGTTGAATTACAAGTAATTAATATAAACCCAACCCAACCCAAGCCATGGGGGAATGGGATTTGATTAGTAAGCCCACGCTTGGGTCTCCGGGAATCTCTCCTCTTCCGCTCGAGTGGGAAATGGATACCTCCTCCTCCCCTCCACTCCAGGGACCTTATCGTCTTTCTACCTCACCACCTGCTCTGCATCTGCCTGCCTCCTCTATTAAACTAATCTACCATCACCGCAACAGATACTTGTGCTTAGAGCTTCGCATCTTGAAAATGCAATACATTTTTATTTTATAACAGAATTTTATCATTCTTTTAATTTTATCTAGAGCTATAAATGACTCTAACTGTTGGTCGCGTACAACTCCATTAAAATTTGGTATTGATTAAACTCGAGTCGAGCTCGAACTAATTTATTAAAAAGAAGTTTTTACTTGTTTGTTAAGTCGTTAAACCTATCAAATTAGTATATATAAATATAAGTATTATATATTATATAAATTAAATATTAATATTATATATATTAAAATCTTCAAATTCTAATTTTTATGAATACGAACTGTCCAATCAAGCTAGAATAAATGGGTTCGATTGACTTAGGGTTCAAATTCGAACTCATTAGAAAATGTTTGAATTGGATTCAAATTAAGATAAATTCATACTCAATTCGACTCCTTTATACCTCTTAACGAAGATTAATCGGGATATGAAAAGATTTAAGAATATTTCTTTCACATTGTTTATGATTTGATTAAAAGAAAAAAAAAAAAAAAACTAATCTACCTCCACTCTCAAATATATGTGTGGAACAAATGTATTGGGATTTTATCTGGTAAAGCATCCCATTGTTTCCCTTCACAATCATTTATAATAGCATTTGTAATATATAGTATTTTTGAAGAAAAACAAAGTTGAATTTTATATATCAATACTCTCTATATTTCAAAATATACTTTTGGTCGTATAAATGCTTTTTTTTTTTTTGTTGGGAATAAATGAATAGTTGTATTATAACAGGATAAAATAAATTACTAGTGATAATAACAAAAGTGGTTTCTTTTTTGTCCATTGGGAGAAGAGGTACAATTTCTCAAATGTTTGCTATTAATGATTAATGGCGGTGCATTAAAAAATAAAGATAATTAATTAAGCATCTTTGGAGTGGTAATTAAGTGTAGATAATTCTTTAATTAATTAACACACAGATCTGCTCAAGTTTGCAAAGTTCTATGATATTTAAGGGACAGATAATCACACTTCACAGGAATTAATTCACTGATGCACATGAAATTCTATATTAATTTAACGTAATTAGTACTACGTTAATCATAGTGGGAGTAAAAGTGTTTAATTTTCATTATAATTATATGCTTAATTAGTGAGTGGTAATCATTTTTAATCACTAAATTCGTCCTTACCACTTTCTCTCTCTTACTCACTATATGTGCGTGTGTCAGAGAGAAGAGTCCCCCATAAACAAAGCCCACACATCAAATTAGTTTTTGAGCATATGGAACGGCCTTAAATTTCATGTGATAACATTTTATTTTTTATTTTTTATATTTTGTTAAAAAGCGTGATGTCAAAGAAAATATATAAAAAGTATTACCAAAAAAATATATTATACACGATTTGACTACTTTTTTTTACAAGTAGTTATATAAGATTAATAGTGGGTGGATTAATCTATTAATGAGGACGAAATAATCATTTTTAACAGAAAGTACATATATCAATAAGGGGTGAAAAATACTTTTTTCTCGAAATCTAATTTATCCCTCATTGAGTAGATTAATATGCTTAATGTCAATCACTAATATTTTCCTCGTTATATACATTTATATATTTATTTTTGTTTCTTCACTTGTATTAGAGTTAAAAATCATCTCAAATATGTCACAGATCTTGTTTAATTTGATGATGTCTAAAAATTATTTAGTGTTTAATTATTTAATTAAGTCAAAACTAAATAATTAGGGATTCTAATTATATATCTAATTTAGCCTTAGTTTGGTGGACGGAAATCATGAAGGGAAGTAGGAGAGAATGTAAATGTCATATTTACGTCGTTTGATTGCAACGTAAAATAGATGAGATGTAAATGAGGAGGAGAAGCTCTCCCTCTCAAAATGGACGGGTTGGGGCGCAAATGATATTAAAAAATTAATTTTATTCTCTTACAAATTAATTTATTACAAATTTATTCTAAACTAATCTCAGATTCCATATATATAAATTAATAACTTTGTACAATGAATATAATAGTAAATTACATATAACAAAAACTATTTACCTTCCACCCTTAACCATAACCAAATAGAGGAAAGTAAACGTGATTTACTTCCCTTCTACCCCAACCAAACAACTTTGAAGTAAATGAATATATTTTCTCCAATAGAAGTAAATGATAAGACTCCTCTTCCCCTTTCGCGAACCAAACTAAAGCTCAATGTATAGTTTCTGCCCCTATCTATACATGTACTTTTTACTAGAAACGACAGTTTTACCCTTACTTAATACAATTAATTAGATCAATCTTGATCCATATAAAATCAAAAATTATGAACATCTATATTATATATGTAAGTAGGAGTAGTAGAGTATGAAATGAGGGGTGAGAAATGTTTATTGGCCCCCATATTTTAATTTTTCTTATAGATTAGGTTATGGAGGGGTCGGAGGTTAGTAATTAAGTTATCCAATGTCTTGATTGGTAGGGTAGGGTTTAGGGTTGGTTCTCCTTCATAATCAAAATTACTCAAAAACAACATCATATGAATATAAACCTATCATATTATGTGTGTACCCAAAAGTCTATTCGTACTACCATCTTCATCCTATTATCAATTCTTGGTGTCTATTTTTTCTTATAAGTTGACAAAAACTATGACTAAATGTTATTTTTAATCTTTTAACATATTTATTTTGTTATGAATATAAGATAGATGATTTTGGAGTTATCAAATGATACATAGTGCGATACTGTTATTCTTTAATAATTTTTTTAGTTATTTTAGACGTATGTCGATAATTTTAATCGATTATCAACAGTTTATCTCCGATTATATTAAAATAAAAAAGAAAAAATAAAAATTCATACCATACAAATAAGAAAAAAAGAATTTTTCTTTTTTCATTTTTAACTTGAACTGTGAAAATTTCATTTTTACTCTTATTATTTTAATATAATAAAAAAAATCATTGTAAATTAGTTAAAGACCGAAAAAAATAAAAAAATATATATTAAAGACTAAATCTAAACAAGATAAATACATTATGGACCAAAAACAACGTTAAGTCGAAAAACTGTCCATAATTCCATGTGAGTATATGAATGAAATTGGTAAAGCCTTGAAGAAAATTGATCCCAAGGAAGAAAATGGGGGTATGCGGAAAGCAGAAACCGAGGATAGCCGTAAGCCTCAAAACTAGACTGACTAATTGGACCAAGGAAATGAATTTGTTCCATTGTCGGCACTGTCCCCACCACCTCATACATTTCTATTCTGTAATCTCAACAAATGTTGATATTTCAAATGAAAAACATGTTTTTAAATAAATTTTGATGCTATGCGACTAACTAATGATATATTTGACAAATTATCTTTGAAAAAATATACTAACGTGGAATGAGAATAGAAGAATAATGTTATAATGTATTTCAATATGAAAGTATAGAATGGGAACTAGCAAAGAATACTTGATTCCGTAGCTCCAAAATTCGGAGTTTAGAGTATATATTAAGTAGAAAAAAAACACAACAATGTGGTAGGGTAAGCAAGACTAAACTTGTTGAAGGAAATGGTTTTGGTAGCGGTAGGACAATATATTGTCTGAAAATTAGGTTTAAGAACCTGTCAAAAATAGTAGATGAGGCTTGACCAAAACCTATTTATTTATTTATACACTCATGCTCGTCTAGTAATAATTACTATTTTGCAAGTTTCAATTAAATTATTTTGCATGTTTCAATTTAGACCCGAACCATTGAGTTTTATCATTCATGCAACACAATTTCTGCTTTCTATTACCTTAATAATAATTACATACTTCCCACCCAGTATCTAAGAGTTGAGTCCAAACAGCAGTAAAATATTGACATACAATATTAAATCAGTAAACCAAACTCAAGACATTTCAATTGACAATACTTCTCAATTGACATGAAAAAATAAAAGTACCTAAATGAAAAAATTACGCTGCTATCGGACCACACACACACCTCTTGCACAAAAGTACCATATCCTTCAAAGATGCATATGCATATATCAGTAATCAGGCCTTTGATTCAGCCAAGCCAATAAGTTAAAAAGTAAAATCACAAATATGAAATACCTACAATCCAGGTCCTTGGGACACCATGAAATTGGAAAACCAAAAAAAAAAAGCTTGTTCTTTTGGAGCATAATTAAAAGAGGGCCAGGCCAGGCAAGTTCTAACACAAAACAAACTTTTCATATGTACATAAAAGAAAAAATTAGAAGGTGGCTGGTTGGTGCTCATAAAACAAGAAAAAAAGATGAGCTCTCTGGATGCTAGTCCCACAAGCGCCAATTGCAACTTCCTGGAAGTACCATAGACATCATTAACAGCAAAGAACGAGACCATGCCATTTAACCTGCCACAAAAAAATGCATGTAAGACTTGCATTACAACTTTTCCAAGCTTCATTCCATACAATCCTGTGAAATCCCAATCTAAACAAAACTACAAAAGCCACTTGCTCGGTTATTGAAAGCTTGTGAGTGCTTAAATTTCAAAGTTCTATGTGTAGAAGCAAGTCCTAGCAACTAGATCTAGCCAAGCAATATCTTGAGAATAGAGTTGGGCTTTAGAATGCAAAGAAGTTAGATTTGATAGTTCCCTGACAGCCAAGGCCTATTCGGTGGTACGATAAATATTGAAATATATATCACTTCCATCCTTGAACACCAACAATCACCTAATTACTGCAAGGTAACGCATAATAAGTACTGTTTTCACTTTTGTATAACTCGACCTTAAAGAAGCAATACAGGAAACAAAAGAAATCACATCATTAGTACAGTTTTCCGGAGGAAATTAAAAGGGTAGCCAAGCACCTGTTAGTCATTCGCAGGCAATTTTGGTGTCAAAGCTGCTGAGACATATAGCAAATGCTTGGAATGCAGAGATTGGATACTTGTAGTCCATAGTGAAGACATCCTTCCCCACTTTCCCAAACTGAAGAATAACATCATCATTGTCTTGTCCGCCTGTTCCATTATCCACTGAAGCTACCAACTGGAAGTTCTTTACTGAAGCTACAGTTACGCGACCATTGAAGTTGAGACACCAACACTGGAGCTGCTCGTGCCATCTTGGAGCCTTGTTTTTTAAGACAAGCAGATCTTCTTTATCAGTTGTCAAAGGTCCAGCATGAAAATTATCCATGCGAGTTGATTTTGATCTGAAAAATGGAAGGGATGGGAAAGAATCGATACTGCCAGGAAGGAATTCAGTTTGTGTGGGGGCAACACCGCCTGGCTCAACAGCAGCAGCTGGGATAGCATCCATGAGACACTGCATTCTCCTCGGTCCTCTGTTCTCCATGGAGTATCCATTTTCATCAGCCAGTAAGATAATGGTTGCAAAGCAAAAGCACACCAATCATATTCCATAAAATAAATGAAGTATAGCAACTAAAATGATAAGCTGAAAGCTGCTGGCATAAAGCAGCAACATGTTTCTCATTTGACTCTTGAATGTCGACTTCAGCAAAACAACTAAAGCGAAAACCTTTTTCATGCCAACACAAAACGACCTCTAAGAAGGAGATATCTTACCTGGAACCAAGCACATTTAACTCATACGATATGTGGGCTACAGGATAATTCCCTGCAGGGACTCTTGGAGAGACTTGTTTCATTCCAACTAATTTGATGGAACGACATTTAGTAACTCTAGCTCCAGTATTTGGAGGCTGTGCGTCATAGACTGTGAATTTAGTCCCCAGAAAGTTAGATCTGCCATGAAGAGACTGTATCAAGACTTCAGTCCATAAAAGATTAAGTGGAAAGTAAAGGAAGAGCATAACTGACCTCAATTTCCCAATGTAGGTGCTACTGGCCTTTGAGACATCTTCTGCATTCAGAGAAATGATGTAATCTGTACAAGTTGGGCGTCTACACCTTCGAGCAGCAAGAAGGAACTTACCATCATCATTTGTAGCTGTTAAAAGATCACAAAATAAGTTATTACTTCTCTTAATCAAGGAAAAATATCATGCACTGCTTTAATACCAAGCAAACACGGGCAACCCTTATATGTCAATATGAGTCTCAGTGCAAGAAAGAGAACAAGAAGAAAAACCAAGTAGTTGCATCAATAGGCTAATGATTTGTCGCTGACCTTGATTTAAACTGAGGAAAAGATGATATGTCTGATTGCTACGATTCCGTTTTATGAAACACTGAATCAGAGTACCTCTTGGGCCAGGCTGCAAAAGACAACATTAATAAGGAACTTAAAGAACTCTCCTACTTGATAATACATAGAGTTAACGTGAATTATGTCTAAAATCCATTTGGCTGATAAACTCCAGAAAATTCCCACAAAGGGCAGCAACAAGCATAATAAATATTTTAAAAAATTTCGGAGTTTCACAATGTAATTCCAAGAGCATCACATTGTCATGATTTCTTGACTTCAAGAAGGTTAGATGAAGGCCTACGATGCTCTCTTTAAATTAGACAGTTCACTCAGATCTTCCTTTTGCATATCAAATGGAAACATGTCAACAGCTGTATGGCTTCAAGATTAATTAAAGTCTTCTTGTTTCTTGGTGACGTGAAAGGGTTCCATACCTTTGAAGTGGTTGACATCTTGTCACATTCTAAGAGTATCAACCAGTAAAAACTTTCCTATAGGAATCCTTTTCCATTTATTGTTAGATAATAAGTGTCTCACATCCACCATTTAAATAAAAAGATGATATATTCTTCTTTATACTTTGATAAGTTGTATAATCAGCCACATCTTCAGCAGTTCACCTTTGACACCTCAAAAAATCGAGGGCATGTGATGCTCATTAAATTACTCTAGTCCACTTCAGGTTTCACCTTTTCCGTATCAAATGCTGTATATAACTTCTAACGGAAATTTATAAAATTGTCTCTTTCTCTTCTTGAGGTACCCTATGGGGGTGGAGATAGGCCCAAAACCGATACTTTAACACGGTAACAGTTCCCTTCTTTTAAACACCTCTAATCTTTACCAGACGGATTAGTTGAAGCCAATAGAATATGACAGGGTGGAAAAAGTTCCTATCTTACTTCCAGTTGTTTAGGAGTAGTTAGGTACTGTTGATAGCTGGACTACTGTATCCTTTCTAAACTCGACCTAGCAAACTACTATGACATGATGAGGTTTCATTTTCTTTGAATATCAACAATATGTGTGCTGCACGAGGAGTCAGCATGTTATGCGCCTGCATACTGATGCCAAGAGATGAGGTGTTGAATTACCATTGGAATACCAAGCATAACATGAAGCCAATAAACATAGTAACAGACCTTTACGTATCTACGGATTATCTATCATTCAGTATTGGCATATAATCTATCATTCATCACCCTTCCAGTAACTTCCAACTAAGATTTCTAAACCCCCCTTCTTATATCATCCACCAATGGAAGATAATGTTGCCACACACAGTCTACCATTTCTAAAAAGTCATGCAACAGGTAACAAGAAGAATGAACTTGCACAGTAAATAGTCATTACTTCTAATTCGCCATGTAGAAGTTTACGAAAATCAAACATCTCAAACAATCAGAAAACCACATTTCTAGTTTATGGCTTTTTTCCTAAATGGAATCAAACTAAACTCAAATTAGGAATTGTATCCATATCCAAGAACCCATTAACCAAAGACGGCCAGACAACAAAGTTATATGATTCAATAATGATTACTGTGTCATTAGGAAGACAACAACATTCATATACAACTGCACCATTTGAAATTGTAGAAATGCATAGGGCCAGAGATCAAAATTTCATACCTGCTTCAGGGAGATGGGAAATGTTAACTTGCTAGAAATTTCTGGAGTGCTCACGATTTCTTTCATAATTTCTCTCCAACTCCTGCAAACACCAGCACAAGCAACCACATGTTTTCTCGAGTGCCATGTACCCTCAGACTCCTCAATCCTGATAAGAACATCTCTCAAGAGCTCAGGTGGCATATTAGCCCAACAACTTTGCTTCAAAGCATCAATAGCAACCACAGTGCTATCTTGAACAACTCGATGTGACCTTGATCTCATCCCATTTCTAAACTTTACTTCAAACCCTTTCCTCGAAATGCTTCCAAAATCACCCCTTAGGTCCTGAATCATACTTTTAAAAGACATGTTTTCTTCCCAACCCAATAGTAGAACATAAAATCAATGCTTCCTCAGAAACTAGAACCAACACGAGCTAAAAACACCACAGCTTCGAAACTCAGAGATCCTAGTAACACTGCACAGCTACCATAGCTTCAAATAAGATCTCAACAATAAAAAATGAGCTGCATGCACCCAATTGCAACAAACTTCATAATCCGAAATCATCCGTAAACAGTTATGCTGATAATCAAAACTAAACAATCCACACCAAGAACATCAAAGATGCAGATACCCAATTTATCACAGATCAAGACTGAATCAGATCTGTAAATCCCAAATCAGCAAAGGAACATTCTTGTAATAATACAGAGATATTGAACAAGTACAGATAACAACTCACCCAAGAGTGGGTCTTCAGGTGCTAATTAGAAATGAAGCTTAGCTTAGGATTAGGGTTTGGATCCCATCTTTTGTTGAGGGTTAAGAGTGTGAGCAGAAAATTGATCATCGGGATTAGGGTTGGTATGTGTGTGTTTTTTACCCTTTTTTCCTCTGGATTTTGCAAAGGGACAGTAGAACACTGTGGTCACTTCAACAGAGTTTAGTGGCCTTTATCTATCCAACTGGAGTTGGACCCTGTCGGCTTCGCCAAGCTCGGCTCGGGTCCCGCATGAACCAAACCTACTCGGATTAAAAACTTCTTTTCTTTTTCATTAAAAAAAATACGCTTTTATCTGAGTCTTTATATTGTAAGCGTAGACTTAATACCCCTCAATTTCTAGACTCATGGGGTGAGTGGCTCGTAGATTGAGTCCGGATGCATTAATAACTTGAATATCCTCTTAATAAATTTTTGAAATTTTCCAACAAAATAAAATAAGATTATAAATTTAATAGATAATTAATACAACTTAAGTATTACTTTATTCGTTTTTTTACTACATAATCTTAAATACTTTTATCTTCTATAAATTAAAATATTCTTCAAATTTTTTTCTTTTTTCATTAATTTTTTATTAGTTAGAGTTTATAATTTGTTACTAATGCGAGAGATATAAAAAACGGGAATTACTACAATGTCACAATTAAAACAATAGAGATAGTATCTCTTAATCAAAAACGGATAAAAATCTAAATTTAAATGGATAATTAATCCACTTTAAGTATTATCACCTTAATCAAAACATTAAATTCGAAAAAGATTGTTTGTTGAGTATTGTTACAAATCTTCCTAGTGAAATGAGGCTAGATTCTTTGATTCTTGGAGTTGTATTTTTTTTTTCTTCTTTTAATCGTGTATTTTTTTATAAAGAAACTAAGAATTAATAAATTTTAATGCAATGATGTGTGGAGGATTGCATTTGTTTCAAATGAAAACAAATATTTAAAATGGATAATTTTTAATTTTTGAATCTCGTAAAAGTGAATTTTATCATTTTTAACAAATTACTGGTTGATATTTTTTTTAGTAAAATGGGATTCGATACTCATCGTTGCCTTGAACCATAAGAAAAATTATGAAGAATAAAGTTCGACTAGGTTTCACGTACAAAAAAATTCAACTCCTAAATAGACTCAAAAATTTTTATACAACTTTTAACTAGGCCTCAGGCACAATTTCAAAACTACTGATTGATTCCTAAGTAATTTTCAAATAGAGTGAACCCTGCATGAACCTCTCACGCACCCACACACTACCACATGTACAAATTCGGTATAGAAAAACAAAACTATCTCGACAAGACAAATAAAGTCAATGTCGATGCGACTTTTTCAAGTAGCACGGGCATTGGGTCATCATTTGCGATAGTCGTGGGTAGGTGATGAACCTTCTGGCTCAACCGTTACTTCCTCAATCTATTTAATAAAAGCACAAACGGTCATTTAAGGGTTCTATCTCGCAACAACTGACATGTTTGTCGGAAGGCTCACGTGTCTAATGCTGATCTATTTCTTACCGAATATTTTAGAGTACGTTAATCATAACATCTATATCGTAATACACCTCTTGACTTATATGAATTTTAAGTTATTTATCTATCATGTGTGGTTTAATCATGTTGCCTTGTAACTGTAGTTTATTATAGTAATTTCAAATAAGTTGATAACACCAAGGGTTTTCATAAATAAACAAATAAAAAGTTAACTTAAAAAACATCTCTGTATTTTTAGTTAATTATTGAGTACTTGAACTTTAAGCTTTGACAACTAAGTATCTAAAAATTCTATCAACAAAAATGATAGTTGAACCCTAAATTGGATGCTTAATTTTCAAAATAAAAAATTTATTTTGTTGGTAGAAGCCTAATTTAGGTACTTGATTGTTAAAAGTTAAAGTTCATGTACTCAATTGACAATTGACTACAAGTATATGGGTATTTTTAAATTAATAAAAAATACCGGGGGGAGGGAGCTAGGAAAGGGTAAACAACACACCGGTCATAGCATCGGTACTCCATTACTTCAGTGTTTTTTAATCGATTTAAAAAAAAATATTTTAAAAAAATTATTGTAACATTGTTAATCTTAATAGCACTAATTGGAAGGAAAAAGAATCCCTGGATAACTTTCTAAAAATGATTTTTCAGTTTATTTTAAGTTAATGATAGATTTAATAAGTAATCAAAAACTATTCATAAATAATTTAGCTTAAATAAATTAAAAGTTATTTATTTTAAATAATGTAAACATAACTATTAGCTAAGTAGCGAGCACAATAAGTAAATTCTTCGGGACCCAACCTTCCAAAGATAAATTGTAAGAAACTAATGACTAAAAGATAGTCGTACTCGTATCCTATGTTAGTTAAGAAAAGTATCATGTGTTCTTATAATTTTTTAATTCTTTTTATTTATATGTTACATTGCTATATAAAATATTTTTATTTTTTTATGTTAGGCGCATTTCCTAATAATTTTTATAACGTATTATTTTTTTATGTAATTTTTGTTATCATATTTGTAATTATTAACTCCCAAATAAATATTTTTTTCATTTATATATTTAAACTCTTCTAGGATAATTTTTCTTCTTTAACAATATTACTTAACTTTAATTAAATATTAGTTATTCTTATATTTTATTATCTTGAATTTAACTTGTTTAATGTTTTTTAATTTATTTTGGTAAACAAAATATTTTAATTATCCGAAATTCATTATTTCTCACTTGCAAAACTTTATTATAATTTTATTATCCTTCATCTAACTATATTTCATGAATCTTATAAGTAAAAGAAATAATGAATATTTGAGATACTTTTAAACTATTTAGGATATTTTAATAAAATATAATTTAATATCTATTTTGTAAAATATAATATAATATTTTATAAAATCTTTGCTTATTCCTCTATTAAATGCCTCTCCAAAGTAATTTATACTATTTATATCATTTTTATTATCTTCCATATAACTAATAACTAAAGACTCTCCCAATTCTTCTATGATAAAATTCCATTATTATACTCTTTATTTAATTTTTAATACTCTCTATTTAATTTCTTGTATAATAATAGTAATTATATTACATATACCAAGAGCCATTAGAACAATATTCCATTATATTCAAACAAAATAATAATTATCTTGCTCACTAAGCAATAAATCCTAGGTAGAGATCAATACTAATAAAACTTTTATTTTAATGGCTATATTTTGATAATTTCCTTCTTTAATGCACAAAGAAATGGAAATAGTTGGCAATTATATTGTCATTCCTTCGAATTAACTATGTAATGTTATTTTACTTTTTTTAGAATGAACTTGGAATTATTTTGTGACAAAAAGGAATTGAGTGCAATGGCCACGAATCAATGGTATGTAAATTCAATAAGTTGTTTATAGTGCTATTTTGTGCTTGGATGGTGATTGGTCATTTGCTTGAAGAGAACCGATGGATCAATGAATCGATAATGGAGATTCTCGTTGGGAGTATAATGTAGTTTATTATTTATGTATTTCGAGGTAAATGATTGATTCTTTATCACGGAGAATGTCACATGGTCATAATTGATGTAGATTTGATGGAATTGATTTTTTTGTGATGATCATCGGGTTTGTACAATATATTCATTGTTTAAATTTAAATTGAGGATTCAAACTTTAAATATTAAGAAGTCAAATAGTTTAGTTTTCAATTTTATCAAACTGAGTTTTTTGTTTGATAAACGTTTTATGAATATTATTCTAATCCTCTATAAAGCATCCTAAAATGCCAAATTGTGCAAGTGATAGTTCAAATTAGTGTGTGTCATTAATTAATAAGTCAAATATCCTCCTAATAAAACTCTAATTAAAGAGAAATTAGTTATTGTTAGCCCTAAGGGCATTATTGCATATATTTTTTATTACGATTAACATATGTTTGTGTGAGTATTAAGCAAAATTCACACAAAATATATTGAAATCAAACATCACTTCATTAGAGATTATATTACTAAAGGTGATGTATTTTTAGAATATATTTGAACAGAGGATCAAATCGCCGATATATTTACAAAACCTCTTTCGGAAGATCGCTTTTGCTATTTAAGAAGATTGTTTGGTATTGGCAAATTTAACTAGTAATGTGTGTTGTTTGTGTTATCTGTTTTTTCTCTTACATTTTTTTTTTGTTCTTGCTAACTTTTTTCACAAAATCGGACGCCATTCTTAAAAAACTGGACGTCCACTTTCAAAATCACACTCAAGGATCTTCTTCTCAATTCCCGAGACTTTCGGACGATAAAATCGGACGAACTCAAAAAAATTCGAACCTCCGATTTCTTATTTTTTTACAAAAACCGGACGACTGCTTTTGAAAAACGATCGACCGAATTCCTTTAAAAGCATCGGGGCTGCGTCTTTTAAAACAAGTTTCTTTTATAGCTTATCTCTTATTTCTCTTATTTCTCACAACCCTCTCGACCGAAACCCTCTCCCTCATAAAGCCTGACCGATTTCCAAGTCCGATTCTTACTCTTCTTCTCAAATCTTTCAAATTTCTCTCCTCACCAAGCAAATCTACAGGTTATTGCTCTGTTTTTATCTCTCTAATCCTCTTTATCTGAAAAACCGTCAATCTCTACCTCAAAACCCTAAGTCGGAATTCCTTCAATATGGTGAAGACAAAGAATACCAATGTTGGCCACGGTGAAGCAGGGGGAAGCAGTAGAGGTGGTAAAAAGGGGAAGGGAAAACAAGTAACAAGGAGCGAAACTCCTTTGGATAAATTCGTCTCAGTACAAGCTGCTGCCAACTATGAAGCCTGGACACAGAAGAAAAGGAAAATTGCTCCCAGACATTGAGTAGATTTATCAGACATGGGAGGTATAGAAATAATCCCTGCACTCTTCCATGATATTGGTTGGGGTTCTTTACTAATTATTAATGAACCATTCTATCCTATGATGCTTTATGTGTTTTATGCAAATCTGCAAAGGGATAGAAATCAAATTGGTGGGAATGCTATTACTTCTAGAGTAAATGGAAAAAATAATGTCATTGATGATAATCTGTTGAATTCCATTCTTGAGACACCTGAAGATGAGATGTGCTTTTACACAAAAAATAAGAAATGCTTTGACCAAAATCTGTATAGTGAAAAGAGATTTGAAGAAATATTCATCAAAGGAATTGTGCTAAAAAGAAGTGAGGATAGAACAGTTGCCAAACTTGATGCCTATGGGAGGATCTTGCATCACATTATCTCAAATATAGTTATTCCTAAATGTCGGGCACAAGTCTTCAATTACAAACGTGCATTCCTTTGTTATACTAGCAATGCTTGAACATAGAAAGATGAATTTTGGTTATATTGCAATAGAACACATGCTGCCACACAGTCCTCTTCCACTAAGTGCTTACCGTATGGTTGCTTCATTACAAAAATCTTACAACATTTTGAGATCAATCTGATTGGAGTTGGTGATCACATTCGTTCTGGTAAGATTTACAATTAGAATACCTTCATGAGAATGGGGTTTGAAAGAACTAATGAAGGACTATTTATAAGAGGTGGACAACAAGGAAGTAATGATGATGATTAAGAGGGTAACAGTGATGAAGAAGAGGGAAATGAGCCCGAAAGCATGGATGACGAAGAAGAGGACATCCGAAGAGAAATGAGATCAAAGAAAAGGCAAGAACGAACGGAGGAAGGATAATCCTTAGTAGATACAGCTCTAATATTGGATAGAATTGCTGCAATGCAAGCAACAACAAAATGACTGACTTGATGACCTCAATGACATGATGGTAGACATTCAATCCCGGGTTATGAGATTGGAGAAAGGAGAAAGTGATACCGATGAAGATGAAGGTGATTGAGGATTCCTTTTAAAAGATCCCTACCATTTCTTTTTCTTAAACAAAACTCCTTCCTCTTCCATTGTTTTTCCTTTATCAAACTCTATTATGGTTTTTTTTTTTTTTTTGGTGACTTTTTATGTTATGATATTCTTCTTATGACTTGATATAGGTTATCTTGATATTAACTTCTTATGGACTTCATGATGATAACTTAATGTTGAAAGTCCAATTGCTACCTCTTCTATGATCCCTCGAAATTTCTCTCCTAATGTCCTTTTTGATTTATGACAAAAGAGGAAGAAAATAATGCAAGTTGTAAGGGGGAGAAATTGTTATTTGACGAGATATGTTGATGTTTATGTTGATAATGCTTTTATATATATATATATGTTTATGCCTTGTTGGTGTGCTTATATACTTTGTGATGTTGCTATATAAGGATTCTTGCACCATATGGGCTATATGGTTTGTTTTGGACTTGATATCTTTGTTAGCCATATTTGATATAAAGCATGTTTTTAAGGTGAACTTAGTTTTATATATATATATATATATTGTGTTTGAAAACCTTGGCATGTTTTCAAATTCACAGGGAGAGCTATCTCCCTTATGGTCTTTTGGTATGCTTTGCTCTTATTGATGATCTTCTTGAAGCATCACTATATTTTTATACTTGCTCTTTTATTCTTCTTGCATATGTATTTGTCATAATCAAAGAGGGGGAGATTGTTAGCCCTAAGGGCATTATTGCATATATTTTTTATTATGATTAACATATGTTTGTGTGAGTATTAAGCTTAGTTTCTATAGAACAAAAGAAGCATATCTGAAATCTCAATGCTACAATTTTAAGCAAAAGATCTTAGTGATCAAGGCAGAATGAAGGAGAAAAGATCAAGCCATTGAAGACCTTAAAGACTTGTCTCTTAGTTAGGGATGTGCTAAGGTATCTCTTTGTAAAACTCTCTAACTCTCATCTTTGATTGTTGATCATGTATGAAGCTCTTTGCATAATTTTTCTCTCTATAAATCTTTCTTGAAAACCAAGTATTCTTGATAAAATCTTTGAAAGTTTTTATTGTCTATAAGAGTATCAAGAATACACATTTTTGAAATAGGAAGGAAAGCACTTTACTTGCAAAATACTATCTGCAAAATCTTCTCAAAAATCGGTCATCCAGTTTTAAAACCTGTCGTCCGATTTATAGTTTTAGAAAAATCGGTCGTCCGATTTTTATAGGATGCATCCGAATATTTCTGTTTCAAAATCGGTCGTCTATTTTTGTAGGATGCATCCGAATCTTTCTGTTTCAAAAATCGGTCGTCTTATTTCAAAAAAGGCTCATCCGATTTTCTTGTATGAGGAAATCAGACGTCCGTTTTTAGAAACTGGTCGTCCAGTTTTTCTTTTTACTCTGAAAAATACTACCGTTACACAGTGCACCGGTAACTTTCTTTCTCCTTCATATGTATATTGATTTTTTATCAGCTACAAAAAGTAAGAAGTTTGATGAAATATTTCTTGAGATCATTTAAGACTTTTAAAGAGCTTTAAAGCACATTTGTTTCAAACACTTTCAATCTAATAAAAAACATCTTCTTGAGCTTCATTGTTGATTTTCATCAAAGAAGAAGTAAAGAGGAGCTTGTAGAAATATTCCATTGAGTTGTATCTTCTATTTCTCAAGCTCACATTGGTAACATTGTTCTTAAATTATCTCTTTCTCTTATTGATATCAAATGTTTGTGTTGAAAAACCCCTTGGGTAATCCTTTGATTTGTATTGTGTTGTGAATTGAGGTTGGATGCAAAACCCTTGTAGGGTGATCCTCAAATTTGTACTTGTTGTATATTGTGTTTATAGTGGATATGGAAAATCCTTGGGTGTTGGCTCAAGGTAATGGATGTAACTCTTTGAGAGAGTGAACTATTATAAATCTTTGTGCATTTCTTTCTAAACATTTTTCTTAATTGTCTTAACCACAAGATTTTGTTTGGTTTGAAATTTTATTAAAAGGAGTTTTAGAACTCTTTTTAAAACAAAATTGGAGGTTTATCTTTTAATTTACAAAAGATTTTCAAAAATTAGCCAAAAACCTTATTCATCCCCCTCCCCCCCTCTAAGGTTTTTCAGTTATAAATACCTTAAAACATTTTATACTTTTCTCTTTATACTTTAAAATGTTTTATTTTAACTCTTTATGTCCTCATACATTTTTCGATTTTCTTATTATTATAATTATGGTGAAAGACAGCAGAATTCAATGTTTATGAGCAATCCCCTTCTCGTCCACAGAAAAAAGGTCAAATCAATGTTTTATTTTAAGTTTTTATGCATTCAAATATTTTTCAAGCTACGTATTGTTATTATTATAGTAAACGAGAGCATAACCTAGTGGTGCTAAGCACACCCTAGTCACATGTACACAAAAAAAAATTCAAATTTTGATATTTTTTAATGTGTATGTGAGGTGGGCGTGCTCAACACCAATGAATTCCATCGTCCTTCACCATAATTATTAGGCAAATCAAAAAATGTTTAGCAAAATATTTTATGTTGGAGGGCATTAAGAGCTAAATACATATTTAGAGTATGAAAAGAAAAGTATAAAGGTAGCTAAAGCTAATTTCTACAAAAAAAAAAAATAATGGGTAATTAATTCAACTTAAATATCATTAGTAAGTCATAATCAAAATGTTTAAAACTCTAAATTTTAATGGATAATCTAGCTTATGTTATGAAATCAATGTATATATGGGGATGTCCAAATACGTTTCTCGAAGAGAACTAAACTCCCAAAATACTAATCATATTTGGATTCATGATATCCTTATTGACTTAGTTAGATCCTTTTAGATTGTGTAATTATTGTATCTTGAACTTATAAATAGGTCATATGAGAAGACATTAATAAGACAATTTATACTTAATTCTTGAGTTTTACGTTTTCCTCTTTACTTTCTCTCGATCAACTCTTTTATCATAGATTCTTCTATAAATCTATTAAAGTCCTGAAGACGCAATTAAAGAGAAAACCATGGTTATAAATATTTTCTTTCCTCATTAATTTATGAAGCTATAAAGGCTCAATAATCTATTAAGAAATATTTTGACAAAATCTAAGAAGGAAGACACAATCACAAGAAGATGGTCATTATGTCAATCATTGGGTATATATCTGTGACCACAATATTTTGATCAATCTATCAGTATGCAATATTTTATTTGATTTAGATTATTTCTCAATTAAAATAATATAGAGATAATATGTCATTTTATGTATCTTAAATATACTCATGTAGTAGCAACATTGAGAGAAGATCTCAAGGTTATTGATAATCTTTTGACACTGAATAAAGGATTGAGTTATTTTTTATGGAATATTATGATATTCTTAATAATTTTATGTCATTCATTAAAGCGAATACAATTAAAAATTTTATTTATATAATATGTTATATTCGTGATTATAATCATTTATAATATGAGGATTAATAAACTCAACTAGGGAATCTATATGTATAGCGCGAAAAAATTCAAAAATTTTCATTTTTGAATGTAAAACCCCTCTAAACTCTCTCTAACCACAAATTTCAACTTCAAATTTAGGAAGATCCGCCAGTTGTAATTTGAAAAAAAAGGTTAGTACTTCGATCCATACTCATTTATTACATTTTTATCGGTTGAAAATTTAAAAATATCTGTTGGATTAAAAAAAATAACTGTTTTTTGATGCTTGAAAATTTGCACGAAATCCTTTTGAATCTCTAGAACTAGAGATTGGAGCAGAGTCGGATCTTCCGGTCCAGCGATTTCATACACTCGTCATCCCCCGGTCCAGCGATTGGGAGCAACTTTGACCACCAGAATGGGCGAATGGAATTTTTAAAAAAAATATTTTTTAACAAAAAAAAATTTCACCCAAATTCGCCCAGACGGGCGATTTGGAAAGAAGCGGGTCGCCCGTCTGGGCAAATGTTCCTAACAACGGATCACCTGAATGAGCAATCTGCTCCCCTCCAGATCGCCTAAATATTAGTATAAATTAGAACTCCATAAGAGTTAATTAATAGAAAGCTCAGAGCTAATGGATTGAAATTAAAGCTCCCCAAGAGCTAACCAATAAATCAAATGGCATATATAAAATTTACAAAAACTCATATAAAATCACAAATAAAAAGATATATATTGGGAGAATGAATATTAGTATAAATTACAACTTCATAAGAGTTAATTAATAGAAAGCTCCAAAATAGCTAATAGATTGAAATTAAAGCTCCCAAGAGCTAATTAATAAAAGGTTTCAAAAGAGCTCATATTTTAAAATCTCCAAGAGAGCTAAATATTTAGAATGTATCTATAATATCTAGAAGATATTTAATTAAAAAAGATATCTATAATATGTAGAAGATATTTAATTAAAGCTCTAGAAGAGCCTATTTACTAAAGACTCAGAAGGGTTACTTAATAGAAAGTTCTAGAAAACTAATTATTTAAAGATTTTGGACGAGTAAATTAACTTAGGAAGTCACATGATAATTATATTATATTATCATGACTTATAGAATAAATGTGAAACTTTCCATCGTAATTTGTAATTCACTAAAGTTGATGCAATTTAAAGCATCATTGAGGAAACCTGGAGTTTACTTATTTAAAAATCTTAAATATTGGCATGACCTGTTAGACCATCTCAGATCATTAAAATACGAATTATCATAAAGAATTTATGACAACATTTTTATGTAACAAGAAGTTTCAGATCACAAATTTATTTGTACTACTATTTTTTAAGGCAAAATAATTTTATGGGTCCATCAATGTATTAGGGTTGAATATGTTTTGGGATGAATATATTGTCGATATCGACCCATGGTCATGATATATTGCTGACGTGCAAACTGAACTTTGCAATTTTGATAATGAGCTCATATTTTAGATATCTCCCATTAATATAATTTGTCATAATATTATTGATGATGCTGCACTATTTGCATAGAGATTGAACGTTCCTGAACATATTCATATACTTAGTAGCTGATTTTGTAAAATCATAAGTGCCTTAAAATTGATTTATGTATATTTTGTAGTAGTACTTATTCGTATTTTTACCAAAATATTGATTTTGTTCTCTTCATTGTAATTGGTTCATCGTGAGAACCCAAATATTTTGCTATCTTAGTATTAAATATGCGCTATAGAAATATACTATTCCATTACAATATATTTAAGTAAGTATTTCAAGATTTTTGTTTTGATTTACAAATGTAACATCCTTAAGATGAAATTTGATCATAAAAAGTTATACATAGATATAGTATATTGCACATCATTATCTAATTGTCATTTAATCATCAAATATTGGTGAATACCATACGTCCAAGAAAGTAATGGATACTTTTTGGTCATGAAGTACCATAACACTACACAATTATCGCACTAATCCTTCTTTATATGACTTCTGAGATAATATTATTTTAAGGATAATTAATCTCGAATTATAGAAAAAATCAACTCCTGATGAGTTAATAAAGCAACAAAATGCTTACTTATATGATCCATTTAAAACTCATTCTCAAACAAACAAGTTATGCATAAGCGAAATGAATTATCATTTATATACCAATCACACTTTCAACTATATTGAAGCTCTAGTTAGCTTTTTATGTGGATTGCTAAGAATGTGTATGATCATTATTAATAATTAATTTCGAGATATCCATATATATATATAGATATGTGGTATTCTAGAATGATGAAACTATAATCATATTGTTAGGCTGTGACATTTGAAGACATGTTTGGAGAGATGTGAATTTCACCAAAATTTATTTATAAGAAATGTGAAATTAATGTGCAATACTTTCGATCAAACACGATATAAAATCCTGAAGATTTATTCAATAAGACATATATTTTAAATAGGAGGAGTATATAAAACATAAATGAATAATGTACTCTTTTTCCTTTAATAATGTATTTCTTCTATAGTAAAGTTTAACGAGACATATTCTTTATGTTATTGATATCCAATGGGGAGTATTATGAAATTAATATGTACATAGTGGATATCCAAATATGTTCCCGAAGAGAACTAAAGTCCCATAATACTAATCCTGTTTGGATTTATGTAGGATTTTGTAATTATTGTATCTTGAGCTGATAAATAGATCATATGAGAAATCATTAATAAGATAATTTGTGTTTATTTATTGATTTTTACGTTTTCTCACTTATATTTTTCTTTCTCTATATTCTTCATATTCATTGTGTCGCGATCATCAAAGTATTATCCACTTAATCAAAACTCTAAATTCGAAAAAGATTGATAGTTGAATATTGTTGCAAATCTCCATGGCAAGATGAGGCTAGATTCTTTGATTATTGAAGTTATATTTTCTTTTTTTTTTCTTTTATTAATCATTAGGTGTATTATTTATGGAAAATGAATTACTAGATTTAAATGTTATGATTTGTTTAAAATCAAATCAATATTTAAGATTGACATTTTTTTTTAATCTCTTAAAAGTGAATCTTAGGGAAAAAATCTCTTAAAAGTAAAATTTATTATTTCTTTTTTTCTCGAAATTTATTATTTCTAACAAATTAAGAATTATTGTTATAAGACGAGACTCAGTACTTACCATTGCATTAAACAAAAAGAAAAATTACAAAACTAGAAAGCTTGACTAGGCTATTATATAATGAAGATACTTCTTACGTCTCCTAAACTGAACTGAACTCAAAATTTTAGATAAAATTTAAATAGGGCTCAAGTACGGCCACAAAACTACGAACCGATTGATTCCGAACTCTCCAAGTAGAGTGAATTGCCAACCAAACCTCTTAGGCATCCACACAAACACTAACACATGTACAAACTTAATTAGCTGCGAAAGAAAAATGATTACTACCTCGACAAGACCAATAAAGGACAATGTTGATATGGCTTTTTTAAGTAGTACGGAAATTGGGTCATCATGTACGATAGTCATGGGCTCTATTCCTCAATCTGTATAATAGAAGCACAAACAATCATTTAAGGGTTATATCTCAATCATCTATGTGGCATTTAATCTTTTGTAATATATAAACATGTAATCAACATGTTTCTGGAAAGGCTCATATGACTAATTGCTCATCTATTATTTACTAGAGATTTTATTCAAGTAATATGGAGTTCTCTTACTGTAGATAGTAAGCTTCCCGTGACTTTAGCATATGTTAGTCGTAATGTCAATATTGTAGTACATATCTTAGCTTATATGGGATTTAAAATCATTTAAATATGTTGATATAAAACTACAAAAGCGTAAAAAAGAAAAAAGAGATAATAGCTTCATTAGTTCTACTTTTATATCGAAATGAAAAAGAAAAAGTGAAAATTAGGAGAGGGTGAACAACACAACTAGGATTGTTAATGAGCTCCGCAAGCTTCTTCAGCTCGAAATGTTAAGGGTGAGCTGAGTTCGGATCTAGTTAGGCATAAAATATTTTCATGTTGAATTTAAACCTAAGCAGATTCAGCTAATTTATTAACCCCGATTCATCCATTATATATGTATATATATATATATATATGTGATCATTAGATTTTAATGTACTATATATAGGGGTAGATAAACCTAACTCGGGAATATGAATGTATAGCGCGAAAAAAATTATTATTTTTCCTACTCTTTCTCTCTCTACACAATTTCTCTCTAACTTCTCTCTACTCCTTCTCCACTCTAAAACTAAAATCTTTAACATTAAACTCGTATTGGAGGTAGTAGATCATTACGAATAATTTATAAAAGAAAATATCAATTTAGATGTAAAAAAAGTTGAAATAAATTTTTTTTTCAAAACTGGGATAGGATCGCTCGGACGGGTGACCCGAACATGAGCGGATCGCCCAGATGGGCGACTAGCACATGTTTGTGCCGGCCCGGGCGACCCGAGTTTTTTTTTTTTTTTAAAGGAAGAAAGAAAGAATTTTTGTAGGTATTTGGAAAACTTTAAACATGAATAACTCTGCGATCGGAGGTCCGTTCATTGCGTATGACCACTCGTTTTGATGATTCTCGTAAAGAGGAATGCAACGGCATCATCGAAAAAGTGATCCGGACGCGTTTTGGGGCAAAAAATTTGTTTTGTATAGTCAAAAATTTTGACGAGGCATAACTTTGCACTCGGACGTCTTGAGGCGATTCTTGTGGGCATTTCGGTTATTTTTTCGAGACCTATGCATTGGAAACATTTTTAATGGTTTCCCACCGATTGTTTCCACAAAAACCTCCTATTTTTATTTTAATTTATGTTTTTGTAATTTTCTAATACTTTCTCTCTTGTTAACTAAAAAATTACGGCACCAATTTGAAAATTAAATAGAGGAGCAGTCTTTTTTTTTCTCTAATTAAAAATTCAAATGATTTGAAGTTGGTAAATATTGGAATTCTTTTTGCACGCAAATTTTTTGCCCTGAAACGCAGTCAGAACACTTTTTTGACGATGCCGTTGTGTTCCTCTTTATGAGAACCATCAAAACGAGTGGTCATACGTAAGAAACGGACCTCCGATCACAGAGTTATTCATGTTTAAAGTTTTCCAAATACCTACAAAAATTCTTTCTTTCTTCCTTTAAAAAAAAAAAAGAAAAGAAGCTCGGGTCGCCCGAGCCGGCACAAACATGTGCTAGTCGCCCATCTGGGCGATCCGCTCATGTTCGGGTCACCCGTCCGAGCGATCCTATCCCAGTTTTGAAAAAAAAATTTATTTCAACTTTTTTTACATCTAAATTGATATTTTCTTTTATAAATTATTCGTAATGATCTACTACCTCCAATACGAATTCAATGTTAAAGATTTTAGTTTTAGAGTAGAGAAGGAGTAGAGAGAAGTTAGAGAGAAATTGTGTAGAGAGAGAAAGAATAAGGAAAATAATGATTTTTTTCGCCCTATATATTTCTGAGTTAAGTTTATCGATCCCCTATATATATTAGTAACTTAATTTGTATAATTAATATTTTATAATTAGATTACCTTTTAGAGAGGTTGATTTAAAAGAAAAGAAAAAAAATCTAGCGAACTTGGAACTTATTTAGCTAAAGTTCGTACTCATTCATATTGAATTTGTTCAGATTTGGGTTCTGTTCTGCCTTTCAAAGATAATTATAAAAAAAATTCAAACTCGTACAAAACAGTCGTCCTCCTATCATATATTTAGTTGAAAAAGTTTCCAACTTTCCTCTTTTCTCTGCCTTGCCTCGTCCGCGTGTCGCTTCTCTACGTGTTTGTGTCCATTCTAACTACTATCTTCGTCTTCTTCTTTCTCCCATTCTCTTGCTCATTAAGCAAACCGCAGCTCATCACAGACACATTGGTAAATATAAAACTTTCTTATTTTAATGACTGTATTTTGATTATTTCATTCTTTAATGCACAAATAAATAGAAATAGTTGGCAATTCTGTTATTGTTTTATCTTTTAAAATCTAACTTAATAATCTTTTCTTGCTTGGTTTAGCAGAACGAATTTGGAATTTTTTTATGACCAAATGGAGTTGGTTACGACAGCTACGAATCAATGGTGTGTAGATTCAATAACCTTGTTTATAGCTTTACTTTGTGCTTGTATGGTGATTGGTCATCTCCTCGAAGAAAATCGATGGATAAATGAATCCATTACTGCTGTTCTCGTTGTGAGTATAGCTTCTCCTTTTTGTGTCTTGAGATGAATTATTGATGTAGATTTGATGGGATTTTTTTTTTTAATAATGATGACAGGGTTTGTGTACTGGAATGGTGATTTTGCTGACTACTAAGGGGAAAAATTCACATCTTTTGGAATTCAATGAAGAGGTCTTCTTTATATATCTTCTGCCACCTATTATATTCAATGCTGGGTAAGGTTTTATTATCTAACTGTGTTTTTAATTTGTTCCACTGCCTATGGAATTGGTATTTTATACTAGTTGACAAATTGTGGTGGTTATCACTACATCCTCTGATTTGAGATACTTTTCTTCCTGTCCCGTCTATTTTGCATAGGAAAGTGAAATGGTAAAATCCTGTCGAAGGATAAAAGCCTTTTAACCGGGATTTTATTTCTATTTTCCAAATAGACCGAACAGGAGGAGAGGTCGAACAAATAGAAGGATCCCTCCCAGTCTTCGAGGGGGATTTTACCATTCCTACTTTCCCATGCAAAACATAAACTAAACACATAGTTTTTATGTTGTAAATTTTTTTAAATGTTAGAAAATGCATTTTTAAGTTTTAAATTAGTTTATAATTTATATCCTTTTATAAAATTTTTTTAGCTTTTAGGGTTAATTATAATAGATTAAATGAGACTAAAATCTCTTATATTCTGGCGGGGTTAAAGAGGAATTTTTTATCTCCTTTCTCTAGGGCTTGCTAAACAGGATGGAATTGATTTTATTCTTGCAAGCCTAAACGGGAATGAAATTGATTTAAAAGGAGATGAGATTGTTAATTCTCCCTAATCGGAATACTTAAGTGGTTTTGTCATTTTGATTTATGTGACTTTTGGAAAATACTAATATATTTTTTACTGGATAATCTCTCTTTTGGAATCCTTTTGCCTACTCCTAATTAACGTCTGGTTTACTCAAATGGATGGATCACAGGTTTCAGGTGAAGAAGAAGCAATTTTTTCGCAACTTCTTGACTATCATGTTATTTGGTGCTATTGGTTCTGTCATATCCTTCTGCATTATATCATTTGGTATGCTATTTATTGCTTATGATCCTAATTTTAGTGAATCACAATACAATTTCTAGCCTTAAATCAAGAATTGCCAATGCCTTCTTACTCTAATTTGTTCAATTCATTACAAGCCATTTTCTTTGTAAAACTTGTTTAACCACTTGGGGTTGAGGAAGAGGTGGATCGCGAGTCCGGGGCGTGACATTATAGTACCTTGAACAGGCAGTGAGAGCTATCCCCGCACTCCCGATTTGGTCTTGGGTAGAGTTTGGACGAGAACACAAGGACCTTAAGAACGTGAATGTGATACTCAGTCTTACATGAGATACGTATAAAGAACGGTTATTAAATTATAGGTGTTGTCGTGCTCTCGAACTTGTGGGCCGGAGGTGTGACAGGTTCTTCGTGGTACTAACTTAAGTTTTATGTTGCAGGTGCAAAAGCAATATTTGAAAATCTGGGCATCGGATCCCTGGAATTGCAGGACTATCTTGGTAGTTTTCTGTGCTTTCGTTTTATGGTTCATTTTCTTTTGTTTCTTTTGTGATCTTATGACTACTTAACTCCATTTTTACAGCAATTGGAGCTATCTTTTCGGCAACGGATTCTGTTTGCACCTTGCAGGTATGGATACTACTATAAATTTCCCCTCAGGAAAGGAGAATGGAAATACTGAAACTAAAGTCCGTATGGACGTAGCTCACCTGGTTTTTGGATTCTAGAGTTGGCAGTGTTCCACCTCAGCGAAATCCTTTAAGACGAGGAATTTTGTTTTGTGGGACCAAAATATATTGAAACTAATTTTTTTTTTCTTTTTTTCCTGCTCCTCCTTAGGTGCTTAGCCAAGATGAGACACCTTTACTGTATAGCCTAGTCTTTGGTGAAGGTGTTGTAAATGATGCTACATCAGTTGTACTTTTCAATGCAATCCAGAAATTTGACCTCTCTCATGTTACCTCAAGGGTGGCACTCCAGTTTATGGGCCATTTTCTATTTTTGTTCATAGCAAGCACTTTGATGGGGATACTGGTAAGTACTCCTCCCCTTTTTCTTTACTTGTCACATTGTGTGAATTCTTTTGTTCTTTTTATTTTATTTATCACATTGCTGAGGATGTTGGTATGTACTTCGGAAAGCATTCAATTCTTTTCTTTAGTGCCTAGCATGATGATATTGAAGGTTATTACAATGGTAATTGCAGGTTGGTTTGCTCTGTGCATATATTATTAAAAAGTTATACTTTGCCAGGTATGTGACTCTGAGCAATTTGACCTTTTTTGTTTTAAGATATTGTATTCAGGATTACAATACTAATCTTTGTTGTGCGAAAATTATAGACTAATCAATTAAATTTATTTTGTTATTTATGCTAAAACAATTTTTTTGATGCGTTGGATATAAAACACGGACTGATGTTTAGTAAATATTTCATGATATATCTTAATCTTGAAAGATCCTTTTTAATCCAATATGATCCATGAATCCTTATAATCGTGATTGAATGTAACAATATGTATAATTTTCAGGCACTCAACTGACCGTGAAGTTGCTCTTATGATACTTATGGCCTACCTGTCATATATTATGGCTGAAGTAAGTTTTCTTTCATGTACTAGGAGGGCCTTTAATGGGTTGGAGACTTGGAGTGATTAATTTTGGTTAATGATCTCTAGCTTCCTAGGCATATTTGCTTGTACTTTGGATTTTTTCTGTAGCTAACGATGTCTGTATTTTAGCTTTTCAATTTAAGTGGAATCTTAACCGTGTTCTTCTGTGGGATTGTGATGTCTCACTATACCTGGCACAATGTTACTCGAAGTTCTCGAATTACTACCAAGTATGTACACGTTTGTGATCTCTCTCTCTCTCTTGTTCATCTTAGTGTTGTCGTTAGTTACATTATTTAATATTTACAGGCATATTTTCGCGACATTGTCATTTATTGCGGAGAGTTGTATCTTCCTTTATGTTGGAATGGATGCTTTAGACATTGAGAAATGGAAATTCGCCGGTGATGTGTAAGATATTAATTTCATTAAGCATTTCTTGAATACGCCATCTCAGATTTCATGTCCTCTGTCAGATCTTGATGAGCAAGTTCAATTGAAATAATTGTGCAGCCCTGGAAAATCAGTTGCAGTGAGTGCAGCTCTATTTGGCCTTGTTTTGATTGGGAGAGCAGCTTTTGTCTTCCCCTTATCCTTCTTATCTAATTTCAGTTGGAAATCAAAGAGTGACAAAATTGATTTGAAGCAGCAGGTATATACTAGTATTTCAGAGTTCTTGCCCCTTGAATTGCTGAAAATATGGTATGCTATTAAGAAATTACTACCACACAGGTTACCATTTGGTGGGCTGGTTTGATGCGAGGCGCTGTGTCTATGGCATTAGCTTATACTCAGGTAAACATTAGGCTTATCCTAGTACTACTAGACAAGTGTACTGGGTTTTTATTAGGAAATGCCAAAATCCCAGCGGAATAATTCTGTCTCGTTCCTTCTCATAATTTTAAACGAGCGAGATGAGAATAAAATGTGATCCCGTCCCGATTGCCATCCATTAGTTTTTTATAACATCATAATGTTGGTTGACAATTGATACATCCCATGGAAGATTCCTATCTTCCCTTTTCATACACTTATGTTTTATTGGCCAAATGTGCAGTTTGCAAGCTCTGGTCATCAAACTCAACAGCAAGGGAATGCTGTTATGATTACTAGCACCATTACTGTTGTCCTCTTCACTACCATGGTAAACCACTAATAATCCCATTTTATCATGTCATGGTTGCTTAAAGGTATCGATTCATGCTAATCTTTTTTAAAAAAAATTCATTAGGTTTGTGGAATGCTGACCAAGCCTCTTATAATGTTCTTGCTTCCCCCAAGCACTACTGATCCATCTACTCCAACATCTTCTTATGTCATTCCACTTCTTGCTAATAATGATACTGAACGAGATGCAGAAGCCGGCAACAAGGATGCTGCTGCTATTCCTCCTCCTATCAATCTACGCCGACCATCCAGTTTATGTATGCTTTTAACCAGACCTATTTATGGCGTTCATTATTACTGGAGAAGGTTCGATGATTCTGTGATGCGGCCTGTGTTTGGAGGTCGTCCAGACTCACCGGAGGAGGAAGGCAATCTTCATTAATTTCCAATGGGAGACAGGTTTTTTCTTTACCTGTTAGCTGCAGCCAGCTTCTTGGGCACTACTTTGAGCTAAATGCAGCAGTGTGTATAGCTAACAAAGGTTATACTTGTGTGACTGTGGATAGGCAGTCCCTCCCCCTCTGCTCTTTCAAGTGCTCTCTCTACTTGTAAATTGTTAGTATAGATCAGCTATGTATATAGAAATAAATCTTTTTTTTTTTCACAAGAGGTGTGTAATCTGATGACGTGATCTTAGGTTTCTTCACCCGATATGCTAAGTAAGAGGTAGTGAATTTAAGTATTTTAAGAAACAATTTAGTGTTGCATGTCAGTGTTATGTCTTTTCATTTTTTTCATTGGATATTGAGTTACAAAAAGAAATTATTTTTTTGTGCTAAAGCCAGGAATAAAAATAAAGCTAGTGCTATTTTCTATTGTTTTCGACTGTTGAATTTATTTTTTTATAGAAAAGAAATTAGGACATTTTTTTTTTTATATATTTGAGGAAAGATATAAATCGAATTTATGTCATAAATTTATAGTATAATAAGAAGTGTTTCTAACTATTTGAGTTCTTGAGGTTACCATTATACGATAAAAAGCATATTAAGTGGTTTGGATATTTCGACCGTTGAGAATGGGTCCAAGAGTTTGTGGAAGGAGAAAAAGATAAATGGGCCAAAGAGATGGACGCTCCTCCTGAATCCTTACTGTCAAAAATAGTGCAATTCCAACTAACTTTTTTCTTTTCTCTAACGGGAAATTGTCGTTTTAAGATTAGATAATTTTATTATTTGGTATAACAAATTTTTTTTCCAATTATTATGATTCAATTTTTTTGAAAAACAATTATTATGATTCTTAAATAATACAAATGTAACTTAGTATAAAAAGGTAAAATCTTACATTCACAAGGCCTTCATTTCGAATTGGAGGCCAGGAACCACCCCTACATTGGATGCAGCCCAAGAAACAACTGAGCTACACCCATACAGGCAATAATA
Organism: Catharanthus roseus; assembly: GCA_028651295.1. Taxonomy (NCBI): domain Eukaryota; kingdom Viridiplantae; phylum Streptophyta; class Magnoliopsida; order Gentianales; family Apocynaceae; genus Catharanthus; species Catharanthus roseus. The sequence goes on from JAPQWS010000087.1 coordinate 3,252,242, forward strand.
CAAATATAACTTAGGTTATGTGATAATTCGACTCTCTTACTTAGATATCCTCATCTCACATGGTAAGTGAGAAATTATAAATTTGAATCACTCAAGAATCGGTTTAAATACTGAATATCAGTCTTATATTGATGGCAGTTTAATATTGCATTTGTATGGGAATTTTGTGTCATCGATTCCTTTTGAGTTAATTGATAATTCTTGAATCACTAAATGTAACCAAAGTAATTTCTATTTCACATAGTTCAGGGAACTAGTTAAGTTGTTTATGTGTTTCGACACCAAAATGATTGAAAAATTTTATAAAATTGCAATGAAATTTGTTTAATTAAGAGTAACAAAATGATTATTTTTCTTTTTCTAATGATTATTGTTTTAAAAGGAACATAATTGCGTATTTGTGAAGAATTTATTTTTAAATTAATACGAAAATCTTTTATTTCAAACAAGCGTCTCATCTTATAAATAATGTAATTTGTACAAATTTAAAAAAAAAAAACTATGTCCAAAATTGGATTGAATAATTTGAAATAAAAACGTAAATTTTTTTTTGTATCTTGGCAGGGAAAAAGTAGTGTCTGTTTTTGGTTAATAACAGTATAAAAAACACAATTCAATTCTAATTTCATGTGAATTCTTTTCGGCTAAAGTTGGTAACGAGAGGGGGAACGTGTCGAATTCCTATTGGACATCAGGTCTTAGAGAGTAACAAAAATTCTAATATCGAGGTGGGGGAATGAGGAGTTTAAATTTCAGACGAAACTGTATATCTTAATACTGTTTGTGTATAAGTTCGGGGCCATCATTCCCTGCGCTTGGAAGAGCAGCAGAAGAAGACGAAGGAACAGCCGTAGTAGCGTCCGTCATTCACTGGCGTTAACGTCTCCGACGAGAAGGTGAGGACTACCGACAACGGAACAGAGGAAGAAGAGCTGAAGGAGAAGGAAGAGTGCAGAAGAAATTTCTACCGCCATCGCCGCACGCTGCCAGAAGGTTAATTTTCCGGTCTGCTTTCTCTCTTTTCCTCCGGCAGATAGTATTATTCTGTTACTGCTTACTTCTCGTGTTTTAATTTATCTCTGCTTCGTTGAAGGATAATTTAGTACTTTGACTTAATAACTGGCCGTTTTGCCGCTTTCTGCTAGATTTCAAAAACACCGGAGGAGATTTGTTTCTTCTTTTTCCTTGTAATTTTTCGATATAATGTGTGAGTTTAATTTTTCTAACTGATTAAAGGATAATTTAGTACTTTGACTTAATAACTGGCCGTTTTGCCGCTTTCTGCTAGATTTCAAAAACACCGGAGGAGATTTGTTTCTTCTTTTTCCTTGTAATTTTTCGATATAATGTGTGAGTTTAATTTTTCTAACTGATTATTAGTGGTCGATTGGAACAAGTTTTGGAATTAGGAGGAAGATGAAGGAAGCAGCTAAGAAGAACGAGAAATCTTCGCCGAGCTGGTGGTGGTTTGATAATCATAACAGCACTAATCTAAAGCGTTCACCATGGCTTCAATCAACACTCGCAGGTAACGTTATCATCTCTCTGATCTTCTGTCTTTTGTAGGCATGTATCTATATATTGCTCCCAGCTTAACACAAGTATCTTTCCTGTTTGTGTTAGTCTTTTTTTTTTTAATTTTTACTTCCAACTTGTTATAATCTGTTATATCCTTCCTTCTTGTAGCTGAGACAATGCTATTGGTCCAATATTGATCTAATTAATTGGGTTAAATAGGAATAAAAATACTATTTATTATGGGAGTACTTATACAAATATGGATGAAGAGTATATTTTTTACAATTTTATTCATTTAATCTAATCAATTATATCACATTGATCGGACAAAATTTGTTAATTATTTAAGTATTTAAACATCCTAAATTATCCTTTTTGTTTCATCAATTTTCTCACTTTTCAAAGAAATATCACATTATTTAAAGGGTGGAAAGTTATTTTGAAAAGACTCTCTTCATCTAGAATAACTTAGATCATTATAGATAATTATACTTTTTCATTTTATTAATTTAGCAAATTCAGATCTAAATTGGGAACAAATTTGAAAAGGAAGGACTATTGTTAAGTGAGTACCTACCTAGAATTTGACCGTTGGGGTCTGTGCATACCTCAAGATCATACACTTTTTTATTTAATTTTAAAGGACCACAGCTGTTTAGTGTACCAAAGAGTTGACTGATTAGGACATTGTGAAGCTTATTGATATCCTCGAGCCTTTCGAGATCTAGCTCATTTTAAGGAAGGAAAGTACTACTATTACTATTATGTGCGTTGGGCCATTAGTTAGCTAAATGATGACCATGACACACAATATTAACATGGATTTGTCTCCTGTTACCTTTTAAGAAACTTTTAGAACACTTTGATTGAAGTCTCTCGAAGTTCTTTACTGATTACTACCTTCACAAAAACGTTAGCTTCTTTGTATAACAATGCAGCTGACCAATAGAACTTAGTTAAAGATGGAAAACAACTATCTTGCACAGTTTCTGGAGTAAAATTTTATAAGCTCTGTTTTTGCTCCATCAAAACTGAAAGCATCGGTTGAAATTGTTTCAGGATGCTTTGTTGCTGTTGCATCTAGACAACAACATACATAGCATTTAAACCTCTGTACTTTCAGATTTTCAAAATCCTCGTTTAATTAGCTGTTATTCAAGAAAACCGGCACCGCCTCCCCTTCTGTTTATTTGCAATGCAATGAGTGGGGGCAGGGAAAACTCCCTAATCCTCTCCATTTAACTCTTTTTCTTACCTAACTCAAAAGGTGCAAAATGAGGGAGGAAGGTTTTCATAGCTACCAACTCGGTAATAACAGAACAGATAATCCAAAGTTTTGTTACAATGTATGATTTAGAAGCAATTGCATATGGCACTTCCACAACTTCAAATTCTTGTTGATCTTGTGTAATAGAACTTGAGAAAGTTTCCTTATGCCATCTACCCATTCTTAAACAGAGTTGGATGAGAAGATAAAGGCTATGTTAAAGCTGATTGAGGAAGATGCAGATTCATTTGCCCAACGAGCAGAGATGTACTATAGAAAACGACCAGAGCTCATTAAAATGGTCGAAGAATTCTATAGAGCGCATCGCTTGTTAGCTGAGAGATATGATCAATTCAAGTCTGAATCCGGAACACGCCTATTGACACCTTGGACGATGTCTCCAGTAATTGCTGCCAAATATCGGCCAGAAAAGCTGATGACCTTGAGCTCTATTGAGAACAAATCCTATGACAGCTATTCAGAAAGCTATGAACTTGAAGAAGAGTCTGAGTTGTCTGAAGAGTCTGATGTTGAAGACCCAGAACCAGAAGAAGTTCAATCACAGGCTGACAAAACAAATGAGGTTGTTTCTTGTGGCAACAACACAAACACTGAATTGATGATGCTGAGGGAAGAAATTGAAAAACTTAAAGTGGAGAACAGGAGTCAAAAGGAGCAGCTAATGCAAAAGGATGAAGAGAAAAGAGAGGTCATCAGACAACTTAGTATAGCTATGAATATGCTCAAGGAGGAGAATTTGCAGCTGAGGAAGAGAATGGTCGTCGACGACTCTGCAAAGAAACAGAAAACCCTTGAGTTTAACAACAAATCCTTCAAGGGCCTTTTCTGGAAGAGGCTATTCAAGTGATCTGCAGAATCATAGGATGTTTTTTTTTTGGTTGTATGCCTGTTTAGAAGTAAATAGAAGAAGCTTAACCGAGTATAAAGATTATATTATTGTTGTATTGTAGTGTAGGGACCTAAAGCAAAGAGCTAGAATTACACTTAAATGCTAAATTAGATTCAATGTAAGGGAATGTTTATTGATAATATTCTTGTTTCGGTATGGTAAATGGTCATAGTATTAAAGTTGATCAAGTTGGAAGAAGAATTCTATAGAAAATTATTTGATCCTTCAATGAGTTGTTTAGCCGTGTATATATATATATATATATATATACACATACACACATTAAGTCTTAGGTTGATAAAACTGGATTATGTTAAGCTAAAAAAATTCAGTTCTCAATTCAAATTTATGTGTTGTCCAAATTATAATTTCATCAGTTTATTTTGTATATACAAATAATAACTTATTAGTTTCTACTACTAATTTCAATAAAAAAATTATTAGAAGATAATGATTATGTAGTAAAAAATTTAAAATCTTCTTAAAATATTATTTTACAAAGTTTATTTTTTATTTATTATCATATATTAAGACAAAAATATTCTTCATTACGAAAATTAGATTAATTAAAAAATTTTTAGCAAGGGTATCATTGTTTTTATACATAAAATAAAATTGAAAGTAGTAGTAGGGATTAGTAAGTTATGAAAATATAAACGATAAAGATATATTTGTAATTTATACAAAATAGAGGGATAAAATTATAGTTTAAACAAACCTCAAGGAAAAAAATATAATTAACCTTATATATATAGAGAGAGAGAGAGGGGGGGAGGGGGGGAATGTTTAGCGAATCCACAGTGAACCAAATATGTAGTTGAATGAGGGATAAAATTATAACAATAAAGAAAAAATACATTTAACATTCCTTCCTAATAGAAGGTCTTTGGCGCAAAAAAAAAGATCATTTCATTCTCATTAAGCCAAAGAAATTGACTTAATATTTATCCGTTTATAAACCTCAAAATTGACCTAAACTAACATTAAAAAAAGCAACTTTTGGGCAAAAAATAATCATAAAAGTAGAAGTAAGAAAAACTATAAGAAACAATGTAATCTCACAATCATGTAAAGAAGAAAGATAAAAGTTGGTAATAAGTAACCTTTAGAAACTCTTTTGGAGAAAAAAAAAGAAAGCAGGACAAAAGCAAACTTGACCAATCACTTTTATTCATTATAAAAGAATTTTTCACTAAATAAATACATCACATAAGCTTAAAATCCTTCACTATCAAACTCATTGGGTACAAATAATAAATATAATATATACTTTGAACTTATTATCAAGTTCACATTAAAAGGTAAATCCTCAAACAATAATTGAAGCTTGAAACTAACAACTCTCTCTTGAGCTCATTTTCAGATCTTAAATGGCAAGTTTTGGGATTCTCGATTAAAAATTTCAAATCAAACAGTAAGGTAATGGTATGTACCTCATGAAGAAGAGAGAGAATCAAATTAGCCAAAATGCTAAAAACCCCATGAATAAAATTGAAAATGGAAGGTGGAGACTGATGGAAGAGGAAAAGGGCAAAGAGCCGAATGGAGAAAAGGCGGGTCCTGGAGCAGCAATGGCATCTGGGTTTGGAGGACTGGGGCTAGAAGGAATGGTGGGCAAAGAGGAGTCAGTTGGAGAAAGTTGAGAACCAGAAGGAGAAGGAAAGAGAGGAGTAATATCTGGAGATAAAGCTGGTGAAGGAGAATCAGGCAACAATGAAGGTGCAGCTGAGATTGTTGAAGTTGGTAGAATTGGCAGATCAGTTGTTGTGGTACTACTTGTTGATGATACTAACAAACATGGGATTCCCATAAAAGTCGCAAAAAGAAACATCAAATTGAAAAGTGCCATTAATGATAGGGAAATCAATGTTTCTAAAATCTTATTGGGAATAGAAATAATGTTTGTTCGAGAGAGAGAGAGAGAGGGGGGGAGAGGAATGAAGGAAAGGAATGTATGTAATGAATGAATGGTGAAATGGTATTGGAATTGGAATGATTGAAGCAAAAAGAAACAGAGAAAGAAAGAAATGGGGAAGTTAGTTGGGTGGTGGGAACACAAATAATACATTTTTTTTGTTACTGTGTGTTAGTACCTGTCAATGTTGTTTAAGAGGTTAAATATTCAAATTTTATGTCAATATAAAATATTCAAAATTTGTCTTTAATTTTAAATATTTATGAAGTTGAAGGTTCGAATCTTATATTAATATAAAATATTTGAAATATATTCTTAATCTTGAATAAAAATTAAATTTTTATAGGTCGAGTTTGAATAAATCGAATTTAAATTAATTAAGATGTAACCCTTCTCTCTTACATATGTATGAGAAAATAAAAAGGTAGTGAGATGAAGGTGTGAAAAGGTGATTGGACTTGTTGTGAAAGAATACAGCTAAGGCATGATGATGTTGAAGAAAGGGACAAAGATTGGTGAATGATTAATTAGAACAGGGTAACATGAAGATGAATTGGATTGGTTATTGGTGGTATTGTCCTTTTCCTCAGTGGCTCTGTTGCTCCGTGAAATTCTTTTGGACCATGTTTGTTTGTTTGATTCCTCCTCCCTCCCTCCTCATTTCTAGGCTCTCTAGGGAATCCGGGATGCCAAAGCCCAACAGCCTTTGTGAATGGCAAGCAAATTCTTGACCAAATTCGAAACGGTGGCTAAATAAATGAGTTTACTTCAAATTTTACTATATCAATGAGTCCATCGAATCAGAATATATATATATATTTATTTTAGTTTGATTATTATATATAATGTGTTTTTAAAAAAAATTGAGTTCGAGTTATAAAAATAATCAAGCACAAGTCAAAATCAGTAAACTCAATTGAGCTCGAGTTGATCAAAAGTTTGACTCGTTTATACTCCTTGCCCGAAATGCTACTACTACTAGGGTTTTCTTTTTGTTATACTACTATTAGGGTTAAAATTTAGTACAAATGGACGGACCAATGATTTGCTTGTGTATTTTTTTTCCAGTAGTTTTGAAACTCAGAGGTAGTATCAAGAGTAAGGTTTGGATATTAACACTGATTAGTGCGAGATAATAATTCTTTATGCATACTAAATTTTGGGTCTCTAATCTGTAAAAGAGTATGGTAAGAGTCAAGAAAGAAAAGAATTTCATACTTTGACACTAAAAAAATAATTTTCAAATTTAAAAGATGTGTGATTTAGTAAGAAGTGATGTATATACATGAATGTTGGCATGGATTGATGAAGTAAGTAGTAGGATATCAAGAGAAAAGTCATTCATTTTGGTGGAGAGAAGAAGAGAGCTCAAAAACTATGGGAATTTTAATCTGACAGTTGCTAGATATGATCATCCATCAGAAACACCAATCTTGATCGATTTTGCAATTCCATTCAATTCAAATAATTAAGGCTATGCATAGAATCAAATTTTAATCTCCAAATAAGAATTGACATTTCGTAAGGCGAATTCTGATTAGTTATGAGTGTGGACAATTTTCACAAGTGGTGGTATGGTATCCAAAGAAGAAACCCATTAGATGAAATTTGGATTGATTCGTCGGCATGGAGAGCCTTTGGGTTAGGGGCCCAATAAAAACTTCCAATATCTAACTCAAATTGCTTAATATTGGGCTTGTCATGAAAGTATTGGGCTTCTGTTCTCTAACTCACTGCTGGGCTTGCATGGATCTGTTCTAAGCCCAATTTACTTGGGTTTGGACCCATTTAATATCCAAAACCTATAGCAAATTGTTGATTTTCATTAATAAAAAAAACTAAAATGTCAAATTGAATAGTTAATTCATATCACCGTCTCCTTTTCTATTTCTTTTGTTTGGTAAATAAAAGAAACGCGCTGCCTCAGCAGGAGGACTAATATATTTTTCGGCATCTTTTAGCCTATTTGGTCATTTTCTTTACAAAAATAACACTAAAATGGACATTTTATTATTTTTTTTCTAGGTTGGATACAATGCATATTGTTATCTATATTAATAACGTATAATTGCATATGCCACATGTATTATTACCTCCTTGATAATGCATCTGTATATGCATTTTCTATTTTTAAATTTTTTTTTAAAGATAAGAAGGTACTTGGAACTTGTGGAGGATAAAGAAATTCCTCTTTACTCATCTGTATATGCAATATAGATAACGCACACAGCATGTGTGTAATGGTCAGACCAGCAATTTTAAAAAATAAAATAGCCATTTAGTGGTATTGTTTAAAAAAGTGACCAAATAGGAAAAAATTTTATTTTTCGTTATCCCATATTTAAGCACTCGTATTTATTTAACAAATATATAATACCAACTGAACAATTAACATTATTCCCATCAGAATAGCACTATAAAAAAATAAATATAATTTCATAAATTGACAGTATCAATTAATATTTAAATTTGTAACCTCAATTTTGTCAAATTACATTAAAATAAGTTTGTAACATGAGTATGGACGGGTAGTAGTAAGAAATTTAATTAAGAAACCCCTTATTATATTACATTCTAACACCGGAGATTGCGTAAATTTCAGAATGTTTAATTTTTTTTAAGTTAAGCCGACAAAAATAAATAGTTTTTTCACCAATCAATCAATGTCTCAATGTCAATGTGTATTGTGTTGATGATTCTAGCCAATCAAAGAAGCTTGACTATTAATATTATATTAAATAATAATTAAAAAGTTTGCTATAAGATCTCCATCACAAATCTGTCACTAATCTACGTTTGATCTTAATTTAATTAGAATGTTTATTCAAGTTGTATATAAAAATTGAAGATTTATATAATAATTAAGTTATTTCATAATTGAGGTACATATATTCTTTCCCAATCTTATGCATGGAAGCTAGCTTTTTAAGCAACATTAATTAATTCTTCACCTCACAGCACTCTGAATTAGTTTTCATTTCTTGATATCAATTTTGTAACTACAAAACTAGTTGAGTTACGTTTTTATTTCTTATCTGAATAAAATATCTTGAGTATTGAATTTGAATATTGAAAATACAGTTGTATTTTTTGAAATTTTTTACTACTTTTGTGATCTTCCTTGGCTCGATTAAGGATTGATCTTTTAGTATATCATAACTTAAAATTTGTCTTCTGCGTTTGTACGAACCCCCGCTTAGTATATTTTGTGTGTATGCCTAGATGTTGAGATTTAATTTGTTCCCTGGTTATATTTGTGTTTTAATTGTACGGACAAACATTTTAGCTTACAGTTTCATGTTTAATTTCACTCCCCGATAGGAGATTTTTTACCCTTCCCTCATAGTATTACTTTCATAGTAGTCACTTAAGAGTATTTAACTTTATAAGATAGTCTTTACTGATTGACACTGAAATTTCACGTACTCTATACTATTCGGGTCAAAGCGTAAATTAGTAATGCTTTCAACTCCTGAACTTTCACCGTTTAGAGTACAGTATTGGTGCTACTTCGCCAGCACCATGACGCTGCATTTCTCTTCCACAATTTTGTTTTAAGGGTTTAAGCTGTCCTCATTTCGTAGCTTTTGCTTTCTTTTTAGTGTCACAATTCTTGTAAAAATAAAAAATTAAAAAGAGTAATATGCATGATGGATATATCAGCTTTTTTTTTTTTTTTTTTTTTCTTTGGCGTTTGAAGTCGATTGCATTTGCACTTATGAGTTATTTTATATATCTCTGAGTCTGAGCACTGCAAGAGAAGTCGAAAGTCGATTATGAGAAGCTAGCAATTCTGAGCTGTCTCCCTCTGTAATGATATATATACTTTGTTATAGCTGCTTGCAGTCTCAAAGTTGAACTTTTCTTGTTTACTTTTGAAAGAAAATAACTTGTACAAAAGGAAAAAATAATATTATCTATTTTGATAACTTAAATGCTTTGTACATTTTTGTTTTAAAATTCCTTATTTTTCCCTTAATTTTTTTTCCTTTTCTTTTCATTACATAAAACTGGATAGAATTTGACTTTTATTCGAATTAAATTTAACTATAAACATTTCATGGCATAATAAAGTTAAAAAATTTAAACCCTTAAAAAATTTTAAATATTCATATGAAACTTACCTACTACGCTGAATCACGAAATTTCTTTAAATTTTATTATGATAAAAACTTACTATAAGACTATCATCGATAACCTTGGCAAATATGAAAGAAAATGGAGGGGAATTGGTTTGATTCTTTTTTTTTTGGTTGATGAAATCGGGATAGGTTTTGAAATTGCCGCTGTCGCCCTCATAGCCAATTGAGCTACACTCATACGACTGTCTGCATAGAATTACAGATTTGGTAACAAGAACCTAAGTTGAAATCCTGACATCAACATTATGAGAATTTCAATATCTGCAATATAGATGTTAGTTTTTTTTACGCTTCATCCAATATGCAAGAGTATTGAATCACTATGATTTATATATTTTATTTAAATATTAAAGAATTTGGTGAGATCTTGTGAGCAAAGGATTTCATCCCTTTTTTTTTTTTTTTTATTAATAAGGAGCAACGGGCATAGGAGTTGAATGAGTTGGTTGGGGTTGGGTTGGGCCATATTGATGATTCGCTCCTAAAGTAAGAGACATAATAGGCCGACCAGACCAGCTTTGATATGCTTAATTTTGTTGCAGCATGCAAATGCAACCCAGCAGAAGAAACATTTTTCCTTCCTTTTGCATTACTTCCTCTCCTCTTCTTTTCTCAAAATTTCACTCTATCCATCCCACCATCTCTTTCTTTTTTTTTCCAGTTAACCAAAAGAAAAAAGGTCTGAATAAACGGCTTTCTTTCTGTAGGGACAAATGGGGACGCATTCACTCACCCCCTTCCTTCAGCATCCACAAAAACCCCCCAGAAACCGGACACGCATGCCCGCCATCAATTTTTTATTTCTTCCTCCGCCTTTTTTTTCCCTTCATTTGGTCAACATTACAAATTCATAGAAAAAAGACAAAACTCTTTCCAAATGGATAATGTTTCTTATTAAAAATTTTTTATCATCGTCTTTATGGTCTTATATACTTCCAATGGAAATTAAATATATTATTATAAACAAAAACTTTTATTTTACTCTATAAGTAACATATATTTATCACCTAAATTATACTTCAATTGATAATATTAAAATATATAGATAAATTAGATTTGGATAGTTTGAACATAATGAAGTAACTAGAGGATGGATGGAGAATATACACAGTAACAAAATAATTAAGGACCTGTAAAGGGTTCGAGACTCTGAAAATTTTATTAACTTTTGTTATTTATACAATTTTTCAAACAATCTCAAAACTTTAGAGGTGATTTTTATTTTTAAAAAAATTAATTCAAAGTTAAACGAGATTAAAAAATGATTGATGAATAACATTTTTATTAATTTATAAATTGTTTTAGTAACCTTTTCAGTTAGAAAATACTCATTATTATATAAACAAGATTTTATTAAAAAAATTTGAAAGTAATTCAGTTTGTTCAATATTATAGAGCTAATCCTGGTTCCGCCGCCGGATACACAAAAGGTTGGTGTAGAAGCTTTAGGAGGCATCTAAACCGGCAAACTAAAAGATACCCACCCATGCGTGTAATTTAAAAAAAAATAAAAAGTAGTCTTAATGCAAAAAGTCGTTGGCGACTGAAAACGTTTACCATGAAGATGACGCCGAAACCTCCTGAATTAACCAATCTTGTTTAAGTCCATCACGATTCTTGCTCCTCCTTCATACTCACCATTACAGAATTCACAAGAAAAACAGACGAAAAGTATTCTCTCTTTTGACCCTAAATCCCATTTCACAATTAAATATTTCTTATTACAACTGGGCCAATGTTTTCGTACTCAATCTCTTATTAGACTTTTCGAGATTTAACAATTACAGATTTAATATGTGCTACTATAAAGAATTACTCACATAAAAAAAAAGAAAATTTTACATTCTTATTATCCAATTTAAACTTTAATTTTAAATATCAATCTTGTAATCTCAAAATTAATTGAGATATGTTTTTGAGAATTAAAATATTTATATATTATATAATTATGTTGGTAAGAAGATGAAGAAAGATACGATAAAGACAGAAAAAAGTGTGGATGTACCAAACACCATCACCATTTTCGTTTTCGAGGTATGACCTTAGACCAGATCAATGGCGGAACTAAGTGGCGGCCGTCCCCTCAATATATATTGGAGGATTGTTTAGGGAGTATGAATGCCGTCTCAATATTTTTTATATTTTTATAAGTTATTTTATTAAAAAAAATTATATAATGAGCGATAACAGTTTTAATTTTTTTTTAAACAGAAACACTTGTATGTTTCGTTTAAAAGAAATAACTTATATTGTTCATATTTTACGCTTTAAGTTACTTTTGTGAACACATGACATAATTTTTTTATGAAATTTAAATATTGATCGTTTGACGTTATTTAATTTATATAAATTATTTAGAAATTATAATAAAAGGAAACAAAATGAATTTTAAAGATCACATTATTTAAAAGTTTAAATTTATGTACTGAATAGGTCACATCGCCTTTACATGATGCAAATCAATAGTTTTGTAGGTATTTTAAGATATTTTTGCCACCATATTTCACAACAGGAACAAGCTCACTTATGTATATCAAATAAGAAGTCTCTCATAGTTTTTCTTTTTTCCAAGTCAAATCTCTCATAGTCAAAATATCTTTAAGATAATCAAAATTTATTTATATATATAATTAAGAAAAAAGAAAATTTATATACATAATATGAAGGGGTGTATATAATTCATGTATAGCTAAATCTTATCTTTATTATATGTATTAAATATTGAATTTTCTAGTTATATTATGTCTTAAAATTTTGTCTTTCAGTAGGCTTAAAATCAAAATTAAAGTCTTTATTCCACTTTTATTTTAATAAAAAGGATATACAAGAATTAAAATTTTAAAATAAAATTCCTTGTACATCTCAAATATGTGGGACAAGAAAAATTCAACCCAAATTTGCTTTGGATTTTGGATGAGGAAGAGCGTAAGCGATGACAATCAAGTTTGATCTTACACAAAAAGAATTTGACTATACAATTTTGGATTAAATCTCTGTTTTTTTTTAATTAAAAAACAAATAAATACATATATACATTTTGTTTTTATACATAAAGAGAAGGAATTCCCGAATACATGATACTCCTCTCATTTTTTTTTTTTTTTTGTATATTTTGAGCATCATATTATTTAAGAAAATTTAAAATTTCATATTTTTTTTCTTGTGTAAACTAAAATGCCCTTCATAAATTTCTCTTCTCATTATTGTTTTACTAGTTTCAGTATTAGAAAAATAAAAAAGATGTTGGAATTTGTTATTAATGGGAGGATATTATAAAAAAAAAAATTCGTTAAACACGGTTAGAATTACAATGTGACAAATAAAAAAAATATAAATTTTCAAAATGCGACAAATAAAAATACAAAGGAAGTAATGTTTAATAAGAAATATTTTTTTGTCACTAAATCACTTTACAAATAAATAAATTTGTATAACTAATTAAAAATTACATAATAAATACTTTTAAAATTAGTATGTAAAAACACGTATATTTTGCTCTTTATTTATCCTTTAAATGTGTATGGAAAAAACTTTTGGTGGCTCAATGGTTTGATGTTTTGATCAATGAAAAAAAAAGGGCCGAAAGTTTTTTTTTTTTCTTTTTTTTTAAAGGCCAAAAGTCCTTTTGTGCTATAAAGGTGCTCTTTTGACCAAAAACACCTTCATATTTGTACTCCTCTTTTGAACCCAACTCAATATATATTACTACTAGTATGTATCATAATTAAATATTGGGCAGGCGGCAATTTATGTTCTGTAAAAAATGTACACTTTTTATTCATTCAAAATGATAAGAAATTTATATTGAATAATAGATTTAAAGACAACATTTTAATTTTAATTAATTAAAGTGTGTTTTTATGTCAAGATTCAAAAAGGGTCATTATTGGGTCTTCCCAAAAAAAAAAAAGGATCATTATTGAAGTCGTTTCTTTTATCTTTAATATAAGTAAGAAAAATTTAAATCTTAATATATCAAAAGTAAAAGAAAAAGAAAGAAGAAACTTTTCTTCATCAAATGAACCTTATAATCTTTTATAGTGTAATAATAATAATAGAGGTTCTGAATTCGAGTAATTTTGGAGTCGATTTTATTGATCTTGTATTAAAAAGAGAAATCTTTTTAATCTTTGTACGTATATTTATTTTATATGAAATTAATTTAAATTATTTTCGTCTAAAAGTCTATTTTTTAGATATATAATAGCCCAAGAAAAGTAGGAAATCCAGCCCGAAAGGGATAAAAATAACATAAAAGGCAAAAGCTTGGTGAATGTATGAAGAAGAAAGATTGGCAAACTTGGGGTTGGTGGGGAGAAAATACATACATACAGGTGATGAAGAAGAATGCTATGCAGAATATACACGGAAGGTCATTTTTAACTACTAAATTCGTAAACTTTCAATAATACAAAATACTAGAGGAAACTATTAATTAGACAGATGATCTAATTGCTTTTAAAAAAATATAAATAAAATACTGATGATATAAATTAAATTCTGAACTTAGACCTCGAATGTAAAGTTCATTGAACTTTCATCAGTTACTCGACATAAATAACCTAACATTAAATAATTATCTACTTATATATTATATTAAAATATTAAATTTTAATTTAATTTCGCCTTTTAAAAGGTATTTTAAAACAAATTAAAAGAAAATTTCCTTTTTTAATTAATTATTTAATAGGAAATTCTCAAAATAGCTCTAGGTTGAAATGAGAGTATGAACACCACTCGATTAGGAAGAATGCATTTGAATTGGAGTCGAGATGAAAAACGCATTTTTTTTTCTTTTCTTCTTAAATTCACGTTTTTTTTTGTTAAAATTCGGTTTAGACTTAACACATTCTAAAAGATATCTCTAGCACCCCCTCATATACAGGCTGATCATCTAGGTTTTGAGCGAAAAACTTTAATTTTGGTTAGGCCTACTCAGCCTTCAAGATGGGAGGATTGTCCAAGTCTTAAAATTAGTTTATTTAAAATTTAGATTTGGGTATAACTCACAAAAAAAAAGATACCTCAAAATGGGAGGATTGTCCAAATCTTATAAGTAGTTTATTTATTCTTTATCCTTAGTTTGGTTAGGGTGAAATCAAGGAGGGAAATAGGAGATGATGTAAATCATGACGTAAATGTTCTATTTACGTTGTTTGGTTGCAACGTAAAAGTAAAGGGGATGTAAATGAGGAGGGGGAGCTCTCTCCCTCTATATTAGCAAATTAGTCCCTCCTAAAATGAACGAATTGAGACGTAAATGATGTTAAAAAATTAATTTTATCATCTTGCAAGTTGTTATTACAAATTTATCATAAACTAAACTCCTACCCTATATATAATATTTATAACTTTGTGCAATGAATATTTAGTAAATTACATATAATAAAAAATATTTACCTCTCACTTTTCACTCCCAACCAAATAGAGGGACCATCCCAGCCAAATAATTTTAAAGTAAATGAATATACTTCCCCTTAGTGAAAGTAAACGGTCGTTAAACTAGGGCTTAATTAGCGGAAGCAACATTTTTGACATCTTTCATTCATACAAATAATTTTCTTTTACAAAACTCAAATAAAAAAGTCACAAACTTTTTTAAAGTTAAAATTTAATATAAATATAATTTAATAATTAGCTCAATTTTTGATACATTAGGAAGAGAAATATGGTCAATCCCAAGATCATTTATCCGATAAAAAATATTCTTTGCCATTAAGTTAACTGGCTTGCCACATAAATATATCAATAGACAAATAAATTTATCAATCATGAACCATTAGTTAATGATCCTCCAAAATTATTTTCATTAATTTAGTTTTTGTAATATGCTTATATATTAATAATCATTTATATGAAAATTTTCAAAAGTAAAATAAAATCATTTATATGAAAAAGTAAATTTTACGACTCCCCCTTTATTTATGTCGCAGAGCCAGAAAATCTCATGTATTTATGGGGACTAGTGGACCACCTTGTATCCATGGACCATGGCCCACAAATAAAGAAAAATGGGCCCACTGTCAAGGTGAATCAGCCGGGATCTCAATTCTCAAACCATATTGCAGTGCATATGAAAATTAACCTACTTTTTAAAATTAATATATTTTAAAAATATTAAAAATTAAATAGATAAATAAAATATTTTTGAAAAGAATTTAAATTTGTTGTATAAAGAAGCAATTAGTATAAATTTTCTAATCAAGAGATTAAACTTGGAAAGATTTTGGGTGGAGTGATTGATAACTTCAAAGTGGATGAAATTTTGAGAAGCAAAAATACTCTTTTATCTTCTATTTGTTACATTTTTTAATTTTTATAATCTTTTTATTTGTTATATTATGTAATATTTAATAAGTATTTTTTTATTATATCTTCATATAAAAAATAAAATTTAACCACTTTTAATTTTCTTTAATGGAAATTTAGAGGATAATAAAGAGAAAAAAGATTGATTTCAAGGAGTATCTTAGTCTACAATAACAAAAAATATTTAAAAATTTTTATTTTTTTAAATAATATCACTTATAAAATGGGACAAGTAAAAATAGAATAATTAAAAAGAGATGTATTTAATATTTGAAACTTTAAAATCTACAATAGTATTATGAAAATCTTGTTATAGACACGGTCTTTTAATAAAAACATACTCACTCATATCATATAAAAGCACATCATTCATATATTAATATCTAAGTATAGTTTTCTTTTCTAAAAAAAATATTCACAAGGAGTTGATATAAGATTGAAAATTCGACATAAAATCGTTTCCAAATTTATTCAAATTTAAAACTTTTAAGTAGATTAGAGGAATTTAAAACTTCTTAATGGACCAAACAAATAAATCTATTAGAAAAAGAAATATATTAATAAATTTAAAACTTCTTAATTGACTACACGAATTTAAAACTTGTTAGTGAAGGAGAGGAATAGTGGTCCCCGTTGTTATCAAGGAGGTATAGTTTAACAAAATTTAATACAATTATAAAATATTAGCAACATGTATAAATAAATCCCGCGCGCTCTCACTTTTGCAATAGAAAACCACCATATCGAATTGAACCTCCTTCTTCTTCTTTTTCATCGTCATCAGCTCAGTCGATTGAAGATGGCCGGCGACGGCGACGGTGGAGATCAATTGACGATCATCGTAGGAGCAGGTCCATCTGGACTTTCAACTGCCGCTTGTTTAAATAAACTTTCCTTACCTTATATTCTTCTCGAAAGAGAAGATTGTTTTGCTTCCGTTTGGAAAAAATATTCCTACGATCGCCTTCATCTTCACTTAGCTAAACAATTCTGTGAATTGCCATTTATGCAATTTCCAGAGGCATATCCGACTTATGTTTCCCGAAATGAATTCCTCAGGTACTTTCTTTCCTTTTTCTTTTTTTATTTCCAATTACAAAACGTCATTCGAAATTCAGAACATAATCTTGTAAACATTACAAATTATTACTAAAAACTTTTTATTTAAATTCAGAACTCGTAAGAATTAAAAATTAATATTGAAGGGATATAGTTCGAATTCAGATCTTAATTTTGTAGAATTAGTTCTAAGAAGACGTGTTCGAACACATAACCTATAATTTTGTAAAAGTGAGAAATTATTTCTTTTGTTTTTAAAACTTTTATTTTGTTTTATAATTTTTTACAATTTTTTAAAAATATATTATTCCTTTTTCAATTTTATTCTTATTTTTCTCCTTATCTATTTTTCAATTATCTTTTTTTTATATATATATTTTTTCTATATTTAAAAGTCATATTTTTTCAAAACTCTATTTGTGTAAAAAAACAGAAGGAATATTTACTAGGAGGGAAACGTAATCTGAAAACAAAATCTTTGGCCTCGTAAGAATTAGTAGAGAAACTGGTTCGAAAACGACTAACCTTGGTAAGAATTATTACTTCTGGTCGGTAAGAGATATAAGTCATTTTTAACTGATAATTTTAAATCAAATTTTTTTTAATTTCAACTATTCAAATTATTCTTTTCTCTTTTACTTTATCTCCTTTTAAAAGTCAAAGACTATTCAATTTTAATTAAATAAATGAGGTTATATTTAAAAAAGTCAAATGTTCAAAGAGAAATATAAAAAACTTATATATTCATATTTATAAAAGGATTTATATTTCCGATCAAAAGTAATAGTAATTTTTTCCATTGATCTTTTTGTTCGAATATAGAATCTCTAATATGAAAATAATTAATTTTAAAGCGTGCTTAAAAAACTTCTGACTTTTTTTAAGAATATTAATTATTTTTATTACTAAATTACTATCTTGCGACAACTTTTCAGGTATTTGGATGAATACGTGTCTCATTTTAAGATTAGTCCGATATATCGCAGAACAGTAGACTCCGGTGAATACGATGAATTGAACAAAACATGGAAGATTAAGGCTAGAAATCTGAGTTCTAATGAGGTGGAAGAATATTCTGGAAGGTTTTTGGTTGTCGCAACTGGTGAAACTTCAGATGCGTTCATTCCAGATGTAAAAGGTTTAAGCAATTTCTCGGGAGAAGTTATTCATTCTACTCGATATAAGAATGGCGAGAAATATAAAGATAAAAAAGTTTTGGTCGTCGGAGCTGGTAATTCCGGTATGGAAATTGCTTTTGATCTTTCTAATTATGGCGCCAAGACCTCCATCGCAGTCCGCAGTCCGGTAGTATTACTCATCTTGCAAAAATAATCCTTCAATTAATATACTTATTTCAATTTTTGTTCCGAGAAATTATATTGCATATTTTGAAAGTTTTTAATAATAGTTAGAATTGTTAGATATTAGGAGATATACAATTTTAATTAATACTTTTCCTTACAAAAAATTTAATTTTCATGAACTCAAAACTACACTTAAAAATGACAAGAATCGAAATAGTGCGTAATATTTGGGATTAAGTTAGAAGAAATGAATGAATGGAAGGATTGTTTTTGTAAATTACTATTATTTATTGTTTAAGTTTAAGTAAATGTATAATTAATTTGATTTATGTGGAATGATTTTACTTAATTATTGGTGTAGATTCATATTTTGACGAGGGAAATGGCATATATGGGACTTGTATTATTGAAACATATTCCTTTGAATATGGTGGACTCTATGTTGGTGATGCTAAGCAAGTTAAAGTATGGAGACTTAACAAAGTACGGCATTCAAAGGCCTAAAGAAGAAGGTCCCTTCACTATGAAAAATAACTACGGAAAGTACCCAATCATCGATGTCGGAACCATCCACAAAATCAAGTCTGGTGAAATTCAGGTAATAGTTACTTTGTGAAACAGTCGAATAATAATTGAATGATGGTCAGTTTATGTAACACCTTAATTGGTAAGCGGTACATGCTTTTACTATTATATCTACTTAATAATGTATATGAAAGGAATTCATACTTTTATAATTAATATAAGGGGAGAAAGAAAGTAAAAAATAATAGTGTTGGCGTGGCGTAGATGAATGAATTGTTCTAAAATAGTAAATTTGCTTGCACTCTAAGAATGTCTTTTAATTTTAACAAAACATACATACATACATACCCATACAATAAACAAACAGGTGTTGCCTGGAATACAAAGCCTCAGAGGAGACAATGATGTCGGTTTTGAGGATGGACAATGGCGCCCCTTTGACGCTATCATCTTTGCTACCGGCTTTAAAAGATCTACTCACAACTGGCTCAAGGTATTCATCACTTCACACCCTTTTTTTTTTTTTTTTTAACAGCGTCATCATTTATATTTTTTATACATGGGATGGTGGGATAATAATTCGAATAAGAAACTTCAAATTTGTGCTAAATCCTAGTGTTTAATTAAAATTCATCAGGGGGATGATTATCTACTGAATGAGGATGGGCTACCGAAACCAACTTTCCCAAACCATTGGAAGGGAAGAAATGGACTCTACTGCGCTGGACTAGCAAGGAGAGGATTGTACGGAGCTGCAATGGATGCCCAAAACATAGCCAATGACATCAACTCTCTCCTCCATACATAAAAAAATTCTCCCCATTATTGGATTCAAACTCTTATTATACCATTTACACCAATTATACCAATCGGTTTTTGTTCATGATAATCATATAGTCGTGTAAATGATAATTAATCACAATGATAAATTATTAATTTTGTTCACCAATTGGTCATAGATTACTACCTCCTCTTTCATATTATCTGTGTGCTCAAACAGGCCATAAGAATTAAAAATAATAATAATTGAATTGTCCAAAATTAAATTACTTTTTAACTGTCATTATTTATTAACTAATGAAATTTTTTTACACAAGTATTTAATTTCATAAGATAGAAGTCTATACGATAAAATATCATTTAATACTTTTTTTATTTTTCAAAATATTTGTCATTTTGAAAAATAAAAAAAGTATTTCTAAATATAATCTTTTTTTTTTTTTTTGGAAAGAAGTATAATCCTTAATCTTTAAAAATAAGACTAATAAAAAAAAACTTTAAAAATAAGACCCTTTGCCCATTGGAGTCAAGAGGCAAGTCACCCCCCAAAAAACAAAAAAATACTAATCCTTATCCTTATTTTTAAGATAATAAATGCCTAGTTATCCTTCCGATCTTGATTCTTATTTTATTTTATTTTTTTATAATTTCTACAGTACCAGACAGTATAACATTACACTGTAGTCAATCTACCTAATTTCTTCACAGCTCTAACTCAAACACCACAACTATTATTAAGGGACTCAGATTTCTGTACCCCTAG
Organism: Catharanthus roseus; assembly: GCA_028651295.1. Taxonomy (NCBI): domain Eukaryota; kingdom Viridiplantae; phylum Streptophyta; class Magnoliopsida; order Gentianales; family Apocynaceae; genus Catharanthus; species Catharanthus roseus. The sequence goes on from JAPQWS010000087.1 coordinate 3,272,734, forward strand.
CATGAATAAAAAGAATTGGATAATAAAATTTCCTCACCTAATAATACAACAACAAGCTCTGCTGAGCCTCTCCGCAAAAACAATTCTGCTAGACCTGCATGGGACCCATAATCAGTTTCAAAACTTCAGGGGGAATTCATGGCATGGGGGGAAGCAGCTCAAGATGTTACCAAAAGATGAGCCGAAAACAATCTCCCCAGACATGATCATGCTGCATTTCTAAAAAATGGACATGTACTCTCCAAGGCTGGTTACACCCAAAGAATGTGATCGGTCCCAAATTCGTCATTTGAAACCGGACTATCACCAAATTCATGCTGATCACCTGTTTGGGTTTCGTCTATGGAGTCAATGTATGGCTCCAGAAGATCGGAAGATCTTTCGGATGGTATACCATAACCTTTAAGTATGGAAGTTGAGGCAGAAAAAGCAGCCTCCTTTTCCAAAACAGCTATATAATTGTCTTCAAATTCAAATACCAAATATTTGTCCTTGCAAGCTGAGCAAATATGAATCAGCAAAATAAAAAATTAAAAAAAAAAAGAAGAAAAAACAAAGCAATCTCAAACCCAAGGTATTTGTTAGGTAAAGTTGTAAGACTTACAATCGACAAGATGAGCAAGGTGGCGAATGTTCTTTATTTGAGTGCCATTTAGTTTCAAAACCTGCCATTACTTTAACATATAAGCATATGCTAATGTGATTCAAAACCATAGCATATGAGCAGTAAATACTAAACGTGACAAAATAGCTTGCCTGCTCATTGCTCATATCCTCATATCCGATGTTTACTTCATTTGCTAATACCTGTTAAAAGATATAGAAGACAATAACTTTCTTGTGTGTGGAGTTAAAAAGAGATATCAGTTTCTTTGAGTCAAGGGATTAAGGGTTTGGCAGAGATCAAATCCTTCAACAAAAACCAAAGAGTGGCAAGCAACAGGCCTTTGCCATCATAAGCCATATTTTCTAAGGAATTATCAAGATTTCAGTTTTCCTAGGTATTGACAGCAACTGGTTAGGAAATCCCTATCACATTTCATAAAGGCCACCAAATGAATATAATTGAATGATTATTCCATCCAAATACCTGTGAAAGGATCACAATCTGCTCGTCTTTGAACCTAGCCATGGAATATCGCGCCTTGGTCAGTAGTTTCAACTGCAAGAGAAAAATGTTAGAGAGTAAAAAGCAGAAACTAAAGAAGTCAATAAATTTGCATCATAAGTAGAAGGATTGTGAACTAATTGACCCACCCCTATGTGGTCTTCGCACTCCTCCCTGTCAAAACAAAGCAGATGAATGTTATATAAAGTATTAGATGTCCCTTTGCCTACTTATATTCATAATTCTGAAGCACTATCAACAGAAGGTAAAACACAGACAGATGAAAACATACTCTATCAGTGGTTCCGATAGTGGTGTAAAAACTAAGCCAGCAACTATTAAATACGAAGGCTGACCTCCTTCAATGTGATATGGAACCTAGAGGAGTGAGTTCAAGAAGTTTAAGGCTCAGACATTCAAATGCCAAAGAAAAGTTATAGAAAGAATTAATACTAGAATCCAAGTTAGTTCTGCATTAGATACCAAATGAGCACGAGGATTCAAAACCGTTTTAACTTTTGTGAATTCCCCTGCTCTGATAATACCCAGTTCTGCAACATCTCCTGCAAATCTGAATTGAAAATGCTGAGAATCAAATATTCCTTTGAGTCTATGTACGTGTCTTTGTGTGTGTTTGAGAAGTTTTCTGACTTTTTTTTGGTGTGCATGTGCATGTGTCGGGAGAAGGGGGATAATACATCAGTAAGCATATATCTAGAAGGCACATTTTATGTGTGGTCTACAATTATCAAGACCACCTTAACTTCCTCGGAAATAATGACTTACTTTTGACTAATCAGGTAGCGAAATGCAATGCGCTCAGTCGATCGGAACGGAACTGTCCCCTCACAGCCAACACGAACATCATCAAAGCTCACTATTACATCACCCTGAATGGGAATCAATGTAATTAGATTAATTCATTTCAAATAATTTCAGAACATTCTCACTACCATACTGATACAAACAGATGTTTCATATAGTAAAACAAAGACAACAAGACATAGTTCCATAGCTGAGCTCCAGCTTCTTCTGTCATACAAGTAAAAGAAGGAAAAAAATCCAGAGAGCCAAAACAGAAAGAGTCTTAGTAAACATTCTGCTACTGCTTAAACGATCGATGAATTATTATCAGATTATGCAAGAAACTTTAGGAAAGTGCAATTCAGCCAAAGAGATATTATCAACTTGTAGATTATGGGATACCTCCTTCAAAACGTTACTGGCATCTGAAGTTGGCTCCACTCGACGCACCAGTACCCCCTGCAGAGTAAATTGTGGGAACATATCAAGCAAGTCTTTAGAGAGAACACTTTACAAAGTAAACTCAAAACAACACCACTGCAGATGTTTATTTGGTATACAGGCAGCTTCAGAAGGTAATTTATCAGCAATTATTCCAGCTCCATTACGTCCAACTAGAGAGATATTAACCTCATTTGATGGAACTTTCAAGCAAGCACGAAGAGCAGGATTCTCCAACTTTTGCAACAAAACCCCAAGACAAGGGAAACCTAAAAAGTCATACACGAGTAGGAAGTTATTCTAAATGATTCATCTTATGTTCAGAAGTTATAATTATATTTCAAACATTAACTAACGATAAACAGATAGGAAAAAGATGACAGATCAACAGACAAGAAAGCATGCACTAGTAGAGGATGACGCTCAAATTTTGCCAGTAAATAGGTGCTAAAGTGGGGTTTGTGCTTGAGAAGTATGAGTTTCACATCCCACGAAAGTATAGGTCACAGATGAAACAATTATTACTATCCGGGAATATGAAATTACAGAATCCATAAGGACGGCAAGGAAACCTTCACCAAACACGACAGAACAAAGAGTTCAATAAAATTACATACAACGGTTCAAATGCACACACGCATATTCGACCAGATAAAATGGGACTGAATGATGCTTTTGATCAATAAATCAAGAAATGGAGGGTGCAACAAGGTTGCAATAAAATAAAAAATAGTCAATCTCGATTATTGAACTTCAGGTAGATTAAGAGTTGATATACTTGATCAAGGATTAAGTCAAGTTTCAACCAAGCATGAAACTAAATGCTATTGTTTAACCTAGAAAGTTTGGCTCCATTCTTATCCAATGCTCAAACTCAAGCTGAAGTTGAGTATACCCTTTGGTGGTCTTTGGACCTTGAAAATGTTTGGGAAAAATTATACGTTTGTTTTGTATGCTACCATCTCTTTAAACATGGATATTAAATAAAAAGTATCACTGCAGAAAACATGTCTTCCTTGAGGACCTCAACAACCTTATGAGCCGAATAATGGTGCTGATGCAGGACAGAATCAGTGTTTAGTAAGGTTTACTCGTCTTCTAAAGAAATAGTAAGTGTATTCACACAACAACTATGACTACAGTCGAGTGAACCTCTGAATAGCCTGAGTGACCACATACTTGTGACAAAAATAAAGTTTGTCCGTTCATTAAGTATGAAAAAGGTGCCTTAACACGTAAAGAGAGAATTTGTTAGCCTGCTGATTCTTGAAGAAGAAAAATGAGAATAATGATATTCTTTACAAGGACAAAATATGAAAAAACAAAAAGTTTCTCCACAAGCATATATATCATTGAGCAGAAAATACCTCAAATGGAGTAATGACACTCCCCATAGGATTAGAAAACAAATCCTACCTGTATATTTCCCATTTCTCTCATAGTCTTCCAGAAAATGTGAGACAACAGTAGTTGGAATTACATAGCCAATATTCTCAACATCATCAGACCTGAAAACCTAAAGGAAATTTGTTCTGAGGAGACAGACTGAAATGGCCTACAGAATAAAAAATCAGCAACAAAAGAATAAGAAATCCAGAGCAAGGTCGGATAGAATCCATAGCCAGGACAAGTGGTGGATAATTTTTTCCCTTGTTTGGGGGGTGCTGCAGAAGTGAACTTACAAAAAGAGAATATAAAATTCATTCTTCAAAGTTTAAAAGAATGGGGAAAAGAAAACCTGAAATGCCACTCCGATACACTCTCCATTGTCATTGAAGGCAGGGCCTCCACTATTACCTAGAGCGTGCGGAACATATAAGTAAAGAGAATAAAGGCATTCTTGATCTGTTGAGCAGCTTCCAGAAAACAAAAGTAGTATGTCATACCAGGATTAATTGCTGCATCAATTTGAATACCCAGTAAATCAGATGACCCATGAGCATATGATGTAACCTGATGATAGAACCAAATTATGAGTACATCAAATTCTCGTTCTTCAATGTTTAATACTGCTTCATTTTCATTTTTATTCATTTTTGCTGAGTAATGTTTAATACTGCTTCATTTCATGGTTGTGTTTACATCTTGCAGCTGAGTAACCAGATTTGGTAAAGCAAAAATCATCTTGCATTATTCCTAAAATTGTAAAGAAAAAGGATCCCTTCTAAATCCCCTCTTTTGTGCATGAATGCACACCTCCCCCCCCCCCCTCTTCTCTATTTTGGCATTTTTTTTGGGGGGGGGGTTTGTTGGTGTTGCAGGGGAAGGAGATGGAAGGGTTGAGGTGGTGTGTCTTTGTTTTCTCCTTTTTCTCTCTCTCTTTTGACATGTTAAGATAAAAGGAGGGGTTAGTATTAGGGAAGTATGGTAACAGGAACAGGTTCACATTTGTTTCCTGAAGTGCACCAGCCTGAGTAAATAACACAACCATGATATGAAGTTCCCAGAGAAATATATATACAGGTTATTGGATTCCTTTTTTATTTTTTTCCTTTTTTGGGGGTTGTTGTGGATAGGAGTGGGAAACAATATCATCCTATTCAGATCATTTTGAATTGATACCTGAAAGATCCTTATCAAGTCAGCAATAAATCATGCCAAAGTAAGACAAGTTACAATAAGGACTGGTTATCAGAGTCATTAATCAGTTAAACGATCATAAATGATCAATGGAAAGTCAGGAATGTCAACGCTATGGCATAAAAGCTTTTAGGAGATGCACTAACATGTGGCCATATCATTTGGGTTCTGAAGGAAAATGTACCTCTATTCTTGATACCACCCCTTTTGTTACAGAAATGGTATCACCTCCCAGTGGATATCCGACAACAGTTACTGAATCCTACATCAAAAAAGCAAATAAATAGTATCACCTGTGTGCATTTATTGTATTTGCAAGCTAGAGTGGGAAACAGAAAGCACCTGCAGGCGAGGCAAATGTCCAAACTGAAGGGGCTCTGCTCCTTTCCAGAAATCACTGCTTTCTACAGACAGTAGAGCCATATCACACTCCACTCCTCTAGCCAGAACCTGCAATTTGAATCACTTGATCACGAAGTCAATACCAAAGTACAGCTACTTACATACCAGATTCCTTATTACTTCTCATGCTTGATCCTCGAAAGTCACTCCATGAACACAATAGAATGGACAATAAAGTAGCATAGGGTTCAACAATGACAGAAAGTGAACCAAAACATGATTCCTTGGGGGGCGCACCAATAGGGTTTGGGAGAAGTGATGTGTGCTTGAGGACAGAAATATAAATACTAGAACACCTCATGAAAGAAAAGAGTCGGCATTACCTCCAACAAGGTGATGACTGTTATACAAATAAAATACACCAGAAAATTGACACTACTGCCAACTATTCATTATTTTCTGTCTTGATCAACATCAGTATGCCATATAAATGAAAATTTTTAAACCTTTAAGGCCAAATCTTGAAGCTAAGCGTGTAGTTCAAGTATCCTAAGTTCTACCTCATAGGTATAACACCCATTTGCACTAGATTTGGAGCTCACTTGGAGAAAGGGGAAGGTAGAATATCATAGTAGTCTTAAGGATGAGGATAAACAATCAAAGGAAAAGTATTCCTGCAAAGAGTACGCATACCTTAGCCACATACTTTGTATCATCTCCCCTCCTCTTCACTTTGATCTGTAACCAAATAAGAGATGTAATACTACCGTGTTCAGCACATTAGAAATGCAGATAAATTAGTAATCACTATTGTAAAATTATACATATTAAGAGATCTTCCTATCATCGGGAAAATACTCATGTAAAATGTGAAGAGGGCCTTGGATGGAGGAACAAAGGCTGCACAGGGAGTTACCTGTGTATCATGTTCAACACAATGTGCGTTTGTCAAAAGCTTCCCATCACCAATCATGAAGGCACTGCATAAAATTTTAAAAGAAAGCTAAGATATGCCTATGTTTCAACTTATAAGGCCTTTTGTCCCTTTGCGCAAACATTAAGGTAGAAGAAAATTAGGGGATTTTTTCCTATTCTATCCTTGCCTAATTTAATTTTTAAAAGTCTCAATGTGAAACAGAATGGAGAAATTAGGGGTGAAGGTAATTTTGGAAAAATAATCATAAAGTTGGCAAAAGTTCAAACATATTGAGAAGGGAAAAAAGAGGCAGAGGTCCTATAACAGAGGTAGTAGTTACTGGAAGTATCTATTTGGGACTATGTATCACAGCTCACAACTCTTGTTTTCTTTGGATAAGAAACCATACTTCTTTAAGATTCTTCTGATATATATTTAAATTATTTTTTCACTTGCCACATTAATTCACAAGAGGAAGGAGACGAATACATGCCTCCCAGTACTTGTGTATTGTCTCTGCTTCTGCCAAGGGAGGGAATAATCTGGTGCAGTATGCGTGCAGTATACCTAATGACGTTTAAACAATTACAGAACAGAAAGAGAGGAATGAAAATAATTAGCAAAACATAGTTTAAAATTTTGATTAAGGATTGAGACGAGGACTGATGGACATACCTTCACAACCGCATTCAGAAAAGGTGCATCTTGAAAGTTTCCTGTTTCAATCTGAGAAAAGAGGCAAATTAGCTTATAACAGAAAAGAGGCAAATTATCTAAACTTAAAGGAGTTGAATTATGGGAGATCTGATGAAAACATTATACAGAGTTGTGCATAGAACACCATAGACCTTTAAATACCCCAGAGAACCTTCACAACTTTACAACGTTAAAGAACAAAGAATTTAAACTGATGACTGAATAAGACCTTTTAAACCAAAAGGAATTTGAAAAGTGTTCAGTTCACACATCATTTCCACAGTGCCCTCGGTGCTATTAAAGGTCAGATTCATTCAGCAAATAAGAATAACAATTTCTAGCAGAGGTACTGGGGAAGAAAGAAATGCGTAGATTAAAAAAGACCTCAAGTTCAACATTAAATGATTTCTGCACAGTAAATAATAAGTTTCAAACAGATAGAGGTAAGGGCAATTGGAGTACTCAAAATTTGACATTGCCCTGTCTTCAAGTACAACCAAATTTGACATTGAAAGAAGCCAAACAATTAAAAATTTTGATCCTTGTAGTGTACCTGTTGTTCCTTCGTGTCAAATATAATTCCCTTGCTCCCTTTCTTCTGAAGATCGAACGATTTAAAAGTTGTAGACTGAGATCGCCCTGTTTTATTTCTACCCTTTCTGTTATCTGCATTTGAAAATTGTGTTTCATCGTCGGATCTCCCAAGAAACTTCTGAGCAATAGCTTCTGTCTGAACTCCACAAATTGACATAAAATTATTGAAATTGTTGATATTAGGTCCCAAATATGCTCGAGCTAGTGTATAGAGTAGCATCAGCACAGTTATATATGCAAGCATGCATTCGCAAATTTACTTGCAGAATTATTAGACGTGCCTATTTCCTTTTATAGTTCTTCTTCTCAATTAAATTGCTTAAATTCAAGCAATTCCAATATTGTAGAATCCTGAAGCTTGTCATTGATCACTAGAACTATGTCTGGACTTCACTAAAAGTTACATAAACAAATTCAAGAGCTAGATTAATAAAATAAGATTGACTACCAGCAAATATAAAAAGAAATAGTGCAATAAAACCAACTAAGACAACCAATAAAGAATGAAACTTAAAATAATTATAAAAAGAAAATGAAGAATATATACAATACAATTTCGCGAAATAATCAAATTAGGTTTTCAAAATCACCTCGGCATCGGATTTACTAAAAGACGAGGGAGTTCTCTTGGACGTTCGTCTATTGTGATTTTCAGCATTCCTAATGGTTCTGAATTCGGGAATGAACGAAGCACCAGGTCTTCTTCGAGAAGTGGAGAATAAGCGCTGTGAGGTTAGAGAATAACGGGAAGTGCCTGAGGAGGTGAAGGCTGTGAACCATAACGTTGCGGCGGCAATCGCCATTTAAGGACTCACTGTGAATCAGTAGGCACAGCGGGAAGTGCACTCCGCCGCGTCAAAAACACCACAATGTTAGCTTTGCCTTCCTTATCCGCTGATATCTTATGAAAAATATCTGATTCGCCCTCGCCAATTTTGGCGCCTGACTTCGATTTTCTTTTTTTTTTTTTTAATAATTTCAAATTCCAATTTTATTTTTTTAATAAAATACTCCTTCGATTTCTTATTAATTGTCACATTTCAGACAATGTACCGTTTAAAATATATAAGATTATATATATTTTTTCTTGTGAATATTAAAATACTTTACAATTTCTTTCTTCTCCCCATTATTATTTCAACAAATTCCTATGTTAGAAGGGTAAATTATGTTAAATTTTATTTTTAATGGGAGGATATATTGAAAATTCATTAAATGTTGTATTATTTTCACAAATAATTAAAGGAGTAAATAGTTACATTAACACAATATAAAGTAAATTACACTAATAGGTTCGAGACAAGTCCATAACTATTTACTCACTTAAATAAGGTTAAGGGTTACTTCTTTCTTATTTTATGTTGGAGTTTGTTTCTTATTCTATAGAACTCATGAGTAAAATACTATAACAAGATTATAGATGAAGTGTATTTAAATGTTGTATTATACTATCCTAATCGCTATCCAATGCCTTTACACATATGGTCTTGGTCCTAAATCACTTTATATATCAATATGTGTACTATTTTCTTTTTATAATATATTTTTTTTTAATTTTATCTTTTTTTATAATTTTTATTTATTTAATAAAGTTTATTAATAATTGAAATATACTAAATTAAAATGTGACACAGACGATCCAAATTATGTGGTCATAGGGAGTATTTTTAGATATGTTGACTAGAAGTCTCGCGATTATTGGGCACATCCAGATCGTGTATTCTTTGACGCAAGACAACGAGGCTAGACACCATTCTACGAAGTAATTAAATTTATATATAGAGAACATAACCTTGACCTTGGTTGTTGTTAGAAGCAATGAACTTTCTTGCCTTTTTATTGATATGATCATGAAATGTGTATCCCATTGGCTAAAATAGAATTAAAAATATTTGAAAATAGTAACTCTAATAACATTCCAAAGATAAACACGACATTTTGATAAAGTATATAAATCGAGTGTTCGCTGCCAAACTCGTCCAATAACCCCTCTAACTGATAACTGAAAACTCCAATTTTTGCACATGTTAGTATGTCTTTAGATGTTTATAGAATTGATAATCGGTATAATTGTTTAATATACCATATTGTTTGAATATAGCAGCAGAACTATAAATGAGTTTAAGCTCCAATACGTTTTGATTTATTTTATTAAAATATAAAATATTGTATAATTTTTATTATGAACCTCTTAATATATAATTTTTTCTTTTAAAAGCCTCAAACTTTTTAAGTCATAATAGTAAAGTAAGTTTTATATTATGATCTCCCAATATTAAGATGTTAGGTCCGTCATTAGTGTCGAACTATCTTGGTGTGATGTTATAATAAACAACAAATACGCGCATTAGTATCCAAATTCAACATCCAATATTAAGAGTTTTTTAGATGATTGCCGCTTATGAGTTATGTTTATTGTTTTTATTTTCTATTTACTTTTTTTATGTTTGTACCCACTAAACTAAAATTGTACGAGATTGGGTATTTTGTGATTACTATGGACAGGGAGGGTATTGCTTTTATCCTATGTAATTAGTTTTTTTATTGTTTAATGTGAATTCTTACTCACGGAAAAAAAAAAAAAAAGAAAAACGAAGATAAAAGAAAATCGGGCATTCAGAACATGATGCACTCTCTATCTTGGGCCTTTATAAGATTTCCGTGCATGAAAATTATCCATAAGTAAAAACTTCAGGTTCGCGGTTTCCTTACTTGTTCCCGCCAGATAACCGTTTCTTAATTTTCAGTTTTGAGCTTTTTCTTCAAAACGATCAAATGTATTCTATTTTCACTGTACTTCCCGCGGCGATTACCCCAAACCTGCACCGTTCGAAGAACGATATCGGCAGTGTTAGCCTTAGAATCGATCCAATCGGTAGACTGAGATCCAATTTTCAGTTACAGCTCCATTCCAAATGTCAAATTGAGTTCTCCAGAATCTCAAGGATTTCATCACTTTCAAATGAGCAAAGCATTGGAGAAGGCGATTTGGAAGAAGAATCGGTAGACGAACTTAGGGTTCCAAACAATTGGTTAGATCCTTCAAAAGCAATGGAGGTATTATATTTTTTCTTTTTGTAATGCTTTCTTTTTCTCTTGCGTTTTTATGATGAGATTAGTTAGTGTTATTTACCTTAATTTTATCGGAGCACTTGTGTTATTTAACTTAATGTCGAGTTTCAGTTATTAGTGATGAGTCTAGTGTTAATTAATTACTGACGATGTTTGTATGAGGATGATTAGCTACTAATGCACCATTCGTGATGATTCTTTGGTGTGATTGATATTGTTTATGGTAAAATTGTTAATGTTTGCCCACTGTTCTTATCTTCCTGAACTGCCTGATGTCTTAATTGAGTTTGTTGACAGTCTTTGGGGAAGGAACTGCTTGATATCTTGATTGCATTTGTTGACAGTCTTTGGGGAAGTAGTTTTGTCAATTTGGATTTTCATTAACAAGGGTCTTTTACTTTGAACAACTTAGGATAGCCTGTTACATGCTTCACATGAGTAGGCGTTGTTTCTCTTCCTTGTTGCCCAATTCTGTCTCTATGCTGCCATCCTTCCCTCTCTCAGGACCCTATCCCTCACACTTTGAGTGGTTTTAGTCTGTCTTGTTGCCTTTTTCTTCTTTGGTAGCTACCGGTTGAGGTTGCAACTGGAACTTACTTGTGATTCAAAGCTTGATGCAATATCTGTTTTGAATACATAAATGTAGTATAAGTTACATAGTCCAGCTTTACATGAATATACTACAAGTTACATGAATATACTACAAGTTACGCTGTCTAGCTTTTGACACGTGTCAGTCATGCAATGCTGAAGTGTTTTAGGAAGATTCCTTTCTTATGAAGTTTTCTTCTTCTATACATGATGATCTTCAGTGAAAAATTGACAAAACTTTGGAAGATCTTGAAAAGCATTGTTATGAGTCATCTAGTGGTTGGATTGTTAATTAAAGTGACTAGCAAAAGAAGTAATTGCGCATAGTACCGAATGTAATTCGTGGGGCTTCTGATTGATTGAATAGCCTAATGGTTTTAGACGTTAACATGGACATAACTCCTAGGTTGAATGTTTTGTATAAAATAATTGGAAGTCTTGAATTCGTAAAGGCCAGGTAGAACAAGTCTTCAACTAGTTACTCATTGGATGGAAAAAAGTGGCTTGTCGACTGCGTTATCCTGTTGCTTTCAGTCTTAGGAATTCAGAGAAGTTTGCCACTTGTTAAACTTGTGTTCTATAATATGATTACCATTCAGCTGCAGGTATATCTCCTGTTTACTTTGAGTTATGCAGGAGAAAACTGCGAGACCATTTTACACCTTAAAGATTGGAACCCTTCCGGTCTGTTATATACAAATATCAAGTTTTATATGTTATTTGTGTCATGCTTTAACATATTATGAAGTGCAGGAATCAGAGTGGTTAAGGGTGACCCTGCATAAGTGGTTAGATGATGAATACTGTCCAGAGGCAACTAATGTAAAAATAAGTGAAATTGCTAGCTACTCATTCTACAAATCTTTGATGGAGAAAAGAACTGATATTGGTGAGATATTGCTAGAGATGGCAAGGGAATTGGAATCCATATCTTACCAGGAGAGCTTTCATGGAGCATTTTCTTCGGCAAATGCAGCCATTAATCTAATAATCCAACGAATGCAGCAGGATTAGATGCTTGACAACAAGGTTTCAAAATTTTTCTCAAACAGAGTCTTTTACTTAAAATTTTATAATTTTGTCATTCTTATTACTGTCACCTTGGCCAGCTTGTGTTTGTAAGTTCAAGTTTTCTCTATTGATACTGTTGAGTCCTGGCCCTGGCCAATAGCCTTGTTATTGCTTGTCCAAGTACCTATCCTAAGTTGCACCCTGAGTTATAGGAACACATATAATAGAGTTCAAGGACTATGTTTTATGAACACTGAAAAAGAGGACAGAGGGTTTGTAGTCTTTTAAAAGAACATTTATGAAGATTCTGATTCTTTATGATGGTAATAGTGAATGACATTTTAGGCTTCTCCCCCTACCCACATTTCGCTGTAACATGGTTGTTTGTTTATACTTTATATGAATGATAAACAACCAGTTTAAACCCTCCGAGAGAAACGTGGAAAATTATTTAGTATTTCTTTTCTTTTATGCAGTTGGAAAAGAAATACTGTAGTCTAATAATGATTTTAAAAGTATACTGCTATAGTAGTTGTAGTATTTAGTTCTACAATGATTATTTGTCTTGTTTAGTATTAATATACTAATAATATAAGCATCTCACGAACTGTGAAAAGTTTATGTGAATCTCTTTGTTTTCAGGATTCTGATTCTATTGTTGCAATTGTAGGGTGCACGTGGCTTGGGCTCACTGGGAGTCTGGGACAAGTTCAATGTAATGACATGACATCCCTCTTAATCATGTGGCCCTAAACTCCAGAAGGTTTGGAAGGGCGTGCCAATTAATAGGTAGTACAGTGCATCATTTATAATTCTATAGTAGTACTCGCAGATGCATCTATTACGGTATTATTTTGCCTCTGTGAATTTCAAATTTCTGCTACTAGCTTGTTTTTGTGAATTACAATGCATTAAGCTCTGATGTAAGCTCTGGGGAACATTATGGATCACCATATTTCTCCAATGCCAAACAAGGAGACTGTTTCCCCAGAGAGCTGGAACCTCTAGAAAGGGGGGGTGGGAGTATTGCCCTGGTGGCCGTAGTCACCGACGAATGTATTCTTGCTAGTATTAGACACACAAATCAAACACATTTATCTGTACTTTTCAGCTGAATAGTTGCTTTACTGAAATCATTGGAACTAATAATTGGGAGCCATTATTTCAAAGAAATTAGTAGTGAGGTACTGTCAACTTTGGTCGTTGGAATTGTATAATACTACTATTACTATTGACCAATGTTGACAACTGACAATAATGCTGGCAATTATGGTAAATTTTTTCTTGTTTCTTCTTTCCTGATTTAACTTAGTAACTCATTAATTAGTGAAGAAGTACAATTATTATTCAAAAGTTTCTGTGGTTCCTTTCCTCATCAATGTGTGAAATGGGATGAAAGGTCCCATTTCCGGGGAAACCCATGTGTAGGAGGGGATTCTATCAGTGTCTTTTGTTTCCTAGGGCCCCAACATGGATTAGATTGTAAGCCCAAAGTTACCATTTAGGATCTTCTAGTAATGTATATTTTTTTACTTATACTTTCTTTTAAAAGTAATTTTTCCTTTAGAGTTTATTTTTTAGAATGTAAGTTTATCTTTTATTTATAAGATTTATTAGTAAAATTATTGTAAAAGGAGTATTACAGAGAAAGTGTATTAAAAGATGTGATAGACGATCTTAAGTGTAAAGTTATTAAAGTAAAATGACCCTCTATAAGTTTTAATATAGGGAATTTAGATTTGTACAAAGTACAATGATAATTCCCTCTGTTTTAAGTTGATTTGTTACATAAATTAGAGTGGGTAATGAACCAAGGAGACCCTTACTTAAAAGGATTTACTAGGGACAATTCAGGGCACGTTCCTTGTTTAGCTTCCACATTATTATTTGTTTTTTTTTTTTCCTTAACAAAACGGCTACCACAAGTTTGACTGTTCAATAATAATATTATTATTATTATTGTATCACAAGGTTGACAACTAAATCATATGCATTATAATACTTTCCCTCCAAATTATAGCGTCTAAAAACCTTATTTCTGATACTCCTAAGTACTTGCTAAACTGAATGGCAACTTTATAAACAGTATTGTCATTATATTCATGCAATTGTATTATATTCTCTTCTTTATAAATATACGAAATGAATAAAAAACAATAGACATTCTATTTTAGAAAAAAAATTTAACTCTTCTTGTCTTCTATTAGTTATGAAGGTGAAATACTGAATAAAGTCAGTGATTTTACTTTTCAAAACGAATTTTCTTGTGTGTTGATGGGACAATTTTATTACACGTTTCAAAAAGCAAGATTGAGAATGATATTATTACAATTATAAATGGAAAATTTCTTGTGGTCATAAACAAACAAGTATTTAGAAAATGATCATTCTCCAATAATAACAATAGTCCAATAGCCAACATGAATACGTTGCTCTATTAGTCCTCTTGCTTATATAAGGAGGTGCCTGTCTTGCCTGCTTGCTCATAGTATCATACAACACACACACACAGTTGGCAGTAAGAACTACTCTGTTTTCTGCCAATTGTTAGTCCTTTCCTTTCTTCTCTCAATGGGTTTCAAAAGTGACCTACTCATTTGCACCACACTAGAATGTGAAACTAAGGAAGAAATGATGGCTTCCATGGAGAAAGCGAAGCAAGAAGGAGCAAACCTTGTGGAGCTTTGCATCCATTCTTTATCCTTCTCCCACATTTCTGAGGTTGAAGAGCTCATATCACACAGATCCTTACCTTCCATTGTCTCCTTCTCCAGGTACGTATACTTATGCTCCATGAAACCTTGTTTGCACTTTGCATTATAATGTCCATACTCCATACTTCTTTATACATTGGGGGGGTAGAATGTAGTGCTAACACAAAACCTTACCTGTTAAAGAATATTTTTTACCACTAAGCTTACTACTTACCATCATAATACACACCTTTAAGCTCCCAAACATATTGCACAAGGAACAAGACAGATGCATTTATATCATATCATATAGGGTTACAACTACTTGATTTTCTAAGGTACATTGGGTGTGTACAATGGTAGGTCCTAGCCCTCTTGGAAAAAGCGTTAGATTGTGTCAAAATAATATTTTGTTAGTAGAAATATTTTTTATCATTCAAATATTTTGAATTCAAACTATATTTTTATTTTCTTTTTCTTAATGTATAAGTTGAATTGAGTTGAATTCTGCATGCATAACTAGAAATATATATGATTTTAGGATATCGAATATTATAAAAGAATAAAAATTGATAGGTGTAGATCAAGTTCAATGTTGTGGTTTGTGAGAGGATGAGCACCATTCATATTGTTGTTGTGATCATACTAAACTAGGGGATTGGATGGTAGTAGTTAATGTTTGAAGAACACGTGAACTAGTTTTAATGAATGAATTGGTTAGGTAGGTATTATGACCATTTCCAACATTGAAGAAGGTGGGGTCTTAGGTGGGGGTGGAGAGAAGAAAGTGAGTGGCGGTTAGCTGAAAATGGTTTCTATTTTTTACGTTATTGTACTTGTCTTCATCGTTGAATTGGTTTCCTTTTATAATTGGGGGAACCCCAATGGGGCCACCGTGTGACAGTCTCTGCCATCGCCATCACTGCCTTGTCCAATACCCAGCCCCTTATCTCTCTGTGGTTCAATGTATATTACGATTTCTTCACCATCATAATCAAATTTGCTTATTATAGTAGATAAGTAAAGGAGGAGGAGGGGTGTGTAACTTGTGATTCGATGGTACCATTTCTAAAATTTAAGAAAGATATCGAGTTAATTTACAAAAAAAAGAAATAAAAGATTTTAAAAAAGAGAGAAAAAGTAAAATGGAAATCACTTTGCAATTCTACATTCTTTTTCCTTTTTTTTTAAAGAAATATAAATAAGTAAAGTGGAACAACTTCTATTTATAGTATTATTAAGCTAGTAGTTTGTATTTAATTTTTCATATTCCACTCCCATTTTTTGATTCTTTGTTTGATTTATATATATATATATATATATGTATGCATATATATCTTTAAGCAACTTTGTTTGATACTATTACAAGGATTCTTTTGTCATTGAGTTATTCTTGCTATCCTATGTTTTGCTTCATATATATAGAATAAAAAGATAAATTAGCTATATATATATTCAATAACTATTATTACTTTTTTTGTGTATAACTAATTTTTTTTTTTTAAAGAAAAAATATTCATGCCAAAAAACTGTTAGAAGGGGGCGCGGCGGCTCTGGATCAGTGGTAGTGGTAGTGGTAGAGTGTGGAAGATGTAGAGAAGGTTGAAGAAGAAGATAAAAATATAGATTTTTATTTTTATAAATTAATATTAGATTTTTTAAAGAGTTAATAATTAAAAATAGAAACTTAATTGAATTTTGTTAGATTTTGAAGAAATAAAAAAATTATAAGTGAAGTTATAATTATACTATTTGACTTATTTGACTGTTAATGAGTTCACGGTCAAATTTGATCAAATGGTCAATTTTAGTACATTTTTCTAATTTGAAGTTCAAAATTGATTATTTTGAAGTTCAGGATCTAAAACAAAAATAAAATAAAATTGCAGACTGAAAAAAGAAAGCATCTGAAGTGGTGAGGTGATGACGGGAATTTGGGCTTGTGTTTTCTTTTTGTTTTTCAGGAGCAAAGGAAAATTACAGTCAAAGAAGACGTGGTTGCAGGTTCTCAAACTGGCTTTGGAAGTGGGCGTGGAATTCGTTGAAATCGACTTCGAGGTTAGCAGTGGCATTTTCTTCTAAGCTCATATTTTGCATGCTCTTTCTAGAATGTGATTGAGAGTATACTATAGTTTAGAATTCCGTTCTATAAATTTTAATGTTTCTTCAAATCCTTGTTTTGCAAAGGATGTGGTGGAATTTTAGCTTTCTAGACTTATAGATCTCTTGGTGTGGGGGGGAATTTTCAGGAGGCAACTGATGATGTTATTGCTGAGCTGATGAACAAACGATCAAATAGTAAAATAATTATCTCAAGCTATTTGAATGGTGGTAATCCTTGCAAGGAGAAACTTGGTAACCTAATTATACAGTTGCAATTTACTGGGGCCGATGCCATTAAACTTGATATGGATGTGGCTTATATCACAGATGTCGCTCCTATTTTTCATATTTTGACGCATTGTCAGGTACGTTATTTGAAAATTGCGGCTCGAGTCTAATTTTGGGAAACTAAAAAGAATTCTGTGCATTAGCACATAATAAAGTGTCTAAAACAAAATTATTTTTTACATGTTAAAAGTATTTTTAAAGTTTTTTTCTTTTTTGTGTTATTTAATAATTGTTACTCTTTTCAAATTATTTTCACAATAATGAAAGTTTATTATAAGAGAAATTCGAGAAATTTTTTTATTATTTGGTTAGATAGAAGATTATAGAAATTATTTAGGGTTAAACTTGAATATCTGAAATATTATTGGAAGTTAAATTTGGTTTTTTCTCCAATTTAGAAAAAAAATTTCATAATAAACAAATTCCATTCTGCCACTAGGGTTTAAAACTTTCTCAAGAATATTTTAAATATTCAATTAAATCCCATTGTTTTGTTTAATAGAGCAATGGTTGAGCTAAGTGAGCGAAATGATTTTTTCAACCTTACTCGTAAGTTAAGTGAGACTTACACGTTTTTTATTGTCGGCCGTGAAATAGATGGCGGGAACTAAAACTTTTTTAAAATAAATGTTCCAGAACTAAAAAATGAAAATAAAGATTACAACTAAGTGAACACTAAAAATAATAGTTTAGTAACTAATATTGTAATTTTCTCTTATATTTTTTAATAAAAATATAAGAATAACTAATGACTAAGAAAAGTTAACTAAATTTAACAAATGACCCCTCCTTTCTTCATTGTATTAAATTTATTTTATAAATAATTATTACGATTTATTATTTTTATGTAATTCTTATTATCATTTACAAAAAAATGTGATTCTTATTATCCTTTATATAAGTATTAACTCCTAATTAAATAATTGTTTACTTCTCTATTTAAATACCTTTACGAATCATTTTTATAAGTTAACTAGCAAAACAATTCTTGTTATGCACAAGAACTCAATATTAAATAAATAAATCAAAATTAATATTTAAAATAATAAAAATTAATAAAAAATGTAAAACAATTAAATATCTATGAAAATATAGCAAAAATGTTTAAAAATAAATATAACAAATGTTTATAAGAATATAAAAAATATTGTAGAGTCTATAATTGTCAATTTTAGAATAACTTAACAATCAGAAATAATTTATGAAATATATTGTTTACAAAATTTATGGTAATGTTATAAAACTCTAACCACCTTCCAGATTTTATCCTCCATGGTAAAAAATTAAATAAGATACAATTATTTTAGTGGATAAAATACAAAATATAAGATGGTAGTATTTTCATATTAAAGTTTCATAACTTAGAAAATATATTATTATGTCATTGTTCAGCGAGGCTCCTTCCTTAAGAAATAAATAAATGTAGACAGAAAAAGTAACAAATTTTAACACAAATATTATAGGAAAAAAAACCACCCTCAAAAAAGAAAAAAATTAGGGCAGGAAGCCTTTTTATGTCCAAATAAAATAATTTATAGATAAAGTGGACTACGTGTATGCAGCTATTTTGTCTTGAATGTTCTAATAAGCAATTATATTCTTATTCACTTCTATTTTTTCTTTTATAAAATTTTCATTTATTAAGTTCGGTAAAGAGAAAGGTCAAATTTCCTTTACCTTTTAAATAGAAATTTTCCTTTGAAGATTTGCAAGGAAAAAATCTATAAAGATTAATTTCAACCACCAGAAAAGTGGTAAAATTGGCATCAAGAAGTTTTTTATGAGCAAATAAAATAGTTTATAAATTGAAGTGGATTGTTTTGCGTGGTAAACAATAACATGGTAACATGGACCTGACATTTCTATGTCCAAGTAAAACCGTTTATAGACTAATGTTTATCTACTTGTGTGAGATTCTAAGGGGAAAAACAATTACATAAGGGATGTAATGACATTTAAACTTCTAAAATTGTTTTGGTACCAAAAGCTTTTAACTTTACCATAGCTATAATAAGTTAAAACTGCAATTTAATTTCCAAAACTAAAGATAAAAATCTAATTCCTCATTTAACATGTATTTTTGCCCAAAAGAAAAAGGAAATCAAAAATTAAAAAATGAAAGTAGCATCCATATTCAGTTTTGAAACGAAGGATAGACAAGAACAACAAAGCAAATCTCAAGTTTATATATATCATCAGAAAATTCATTGATGGATTGAAAAAAAAAAAATCAATTTGTGTCGCAAAACAAAATTAATTCGATGTTGGTTTGGTGACGTAGCTACATAAATTATAAGATCCAATTGATGTATACTGGAATGGAAGAAAAATAAGAATCTCTATATTTAAAATTTAACAAAAAAAAACAACTAAAAATCAAAACGCAGTTACTCAAGAAGCCATAACATTTCTAGAGCATCATATTTCATCTTCAAGAATAAAAAGAACTCATAATCATTATAAAAAATGATAATGATCTTCTTTAAAGCCGTAAATCTATCATCTCCAGAAATTAAAATAATGTATTGGTTTTAAATATCAGTTTCTGTGTAAATTTAAACTTTCCATATAATATGTAGTATATATGAGATAGAACAATAAGAAAATTGAAGTAAGAATTCAATAGATAAATAAGTGAGTCTTAAAATTTCTCTTAAAGTCTAAACACTCGTACTAAAATAAGTCCAACCATAATGAAATTCTCTCTTCATCCCCATGAAATTCACTATTTAGTAGGTCCGTACAATTAATATTGTTGACATATTAAATAAAAATCACGATGATGTATATTAAAGGAAAAAAAAATGATATAATAGAAAACTTGATTGCGATAGATAAAGAATTGTCCTTTATTTTTCTTTTTATCGAAGAAATTTTTTTTATCATTGTTCTACGAAAATTGAATGCACTTCAGCTGTGTATACTCCAAAGAGATGATTAATGCCTATTACTTAGGTTTTGTAAGAAGATAAGCCACACTTAAATTTTATCCTCACTAAAAAGTTGGTTTAGAGATAGTTTTGAACATGAGAAATGACAAGATTTGGGGAAGTAGGGGAATGATTAAGGAACGTACTTTTCAATCTTTGAATATGAGAGAATCTATGTAGGTGATGGATGAGTTTAATTCCTAAAAAGGAGGATTTTTTAATTTGTTTTTAATTTTAAAAAATAGATCCAAGTTAATTAGAACCAATCAATGTGCTATATTATTTTTAATTTTGTTAACAAATAAAAAAAATCTAAAAAAATACTATTCAATTTGTAAGGATATAGATGAGGAGTGAGAAAAAAAGTATTATTTAAATATAGACAGTAAAGATATATTAGAGTTATTAGAGGTAGATATTTAGTATTTATCAAAAGAAAAAAAATGTAGAAATTCAGTTAATTTAAGATTAATCTACATAAAAAAATAATTATTAAAAGCCAATCAAAGTGACGGAGAGTATGAGTTTCTTTTTTTTTTTTTTTTTTGAAGAAACATGTGGGGTTATAATTAGTGGTAATAAGTTAGGATTAAAATTAATGAATGAAAATTTTTGCCTGATAGAATAAATAAAAAATTTAATAAAATATAATGAAAAGTTAGAAACAGGCTCTGATCTCCTGTATCATTTTTTGTACCATTCTCTGTACAACTTTTTAATTTAATATATTTTATTAAGATAAATCCAAAAGAAAAAGATAAACTATAAATAAAAAATATATTATAAAAAGAAGACAGTACATACGATGGTACATAAAGTGGTACAAATAATCCTGTGATTAGAAAGATTTAGGAGAAGAGAGAAGAAAAAGTGTATTTCTTTATAATATAGTATAGATCTTTATCCACGTAATTTTTATCTTCCTCTACCATTAGATAACTTGAATTAATCATGAGTTATTCTTATATTTTTATTAATTAATTATTTTTCTTGAATTCATCTCTTCCATGTAATTAAATTATCATTATTGTATTTTATCTATTTATTGTTTAAAATTCTCCATTTAACTCTATGACTATTATTATTAATTTTGTTACACCAAAAAAATCTTTAAAATGACAATATTTTAATATACTTAAAATTAATAATTCATCTAATTAAAGAGTATTTTAGATAGTTAAAGAAGTAAGAAAAAAAAAGTGTAAATCATCTATAATCCGGTTTACAGTTTTATAAATTTATTATAATAGCAGAGAATAGTGGATTTATCTTTCTTGCATATTAATCATATAGCAATCTAAGTGCAGGTACCATTAATTACTAAGGCCGTTGGTGATAGAGGTCTTATAAGCCAATTGTTGGGACCAAAATATGGTGCGTTTGCAGTATGGGGATCTTTGAGCCACAAATCTGTACCAGGGTTGCCTTCTTTACTCAGCATAAAGCAAGTGTATAAACTAGAATATATGACACCGGATACTAAGGTTTTCGGGGTTGTTTCAAATCCTGTTGGCCATAGCAAAGGCCCTCTTCTGCATAATCCTGCCTTCAGGCATACAGGATATGATGGAATATATGTGCCACTGCTGGTTGACAATATCAAGGAATTCTTCAGGGTGTATTCATGCAGTGACTTTGCTGGTTTCAGGTAACTCTACGACCTTTAACAAAACAAAATTTCACAGAATAACAGAAATTTGTTTTACGTCACCAAGTTTATGAAAAAGGCACAGTTTTCTTCTGTTTGTAGCGTTGGAATCCCACATAAGGAAGCAGCACTAGGATGTTGCGATGAAGTCCATCCTCTCGCTAAGGTCTGAACACATACCTAATTTTTGGAAATTTCAAAGAGATTCAATATTCGTTCTTCATTTGTGCCTGAGAAAAAGGAAAAGGTTACTTTCCATTTGCCAGAAATTTGTCTGTCAGGGTCAGCACGTCTCAACTGTATGCTTTTGTGTTGGGTCTGTCCGCTTAATGATTTAAGGTTGTCTTTTCCTACGTATTTATTATATGCTCAAGTTCCAGCAGCAAGCTACTGGTATAGTCACCTAGGTTGTTTGTGAATGTTGCCAAGTGTAGTCTGGAATGGAAATTATTGAAAGCAAAATATGACTTGACCTAAAGAATGCTCTATTTTGAATGTCTCAAATCTTTAGCTTGGTCATATTTCTTAAGATTGGTGGCGTTTCTACTTATTCAAGTTTTAAATGTGCTGGTAAAGTGTATCCAGAAAGGAAAAGGAATGGCTACATTCTGGAATTGTATGGTTTATCATTTCCCTCTCTGCATTGTGGTGATTATTCTTTGTGATTTCATACTCTATGATCAGTGCATTGGAGCTGTAAATACCATTATAAGGAGGCCTAGAGATGGGAAGCTGATTGGTTACAATACAGACTGTGAGGCTTGTATATCTGCAATAGAAGATGCTCTCAGAGGTAATGTTATTTTCTTTGCAAGGGGAATAGATATGCACTATAAAATTACATTATTTTGGTCCCTCTAACCTCTATCCTTTATCCTCCCAAGAGTCAAGGCCTTTAGAGTTGTTCTTTCAGTAAATTTGCATTTTCTTTGGCCATTAACAGGCTAAGTTAATTAGGACTCATCTTGTTCGTTATATGACTTTCCATTGACCGAGTCTGCTGAGACTCTGAGTTAGCTGGGTCTCTCTCTCTTTCTGTGTGTGTGTGTGTGTGTGTGTGTTTTAAATTTTACACATGAAATAAAGCAAATTATATGTTTTTATTTCTAGTTATTCTCTTGGTTTTTCCCCTTTGCTGTATTAATGTACAGATGAATCCAACAAAAACAGGAATAATTTGATGTTACTTGCCACATTTGGAATGACAGAAAGAAGGATCACTAATGGCCAGGCCTCACATGCCTCTCCCATTGCTGGAAAATTGTTTGTGCTTGTTGGAGCAGGAGGTGCAGGAAGAGCAATAGCTTTTGGAGCCAAAAGCAGAGGAGCAAGAGTTGTTATTTTCAACCGCAACTTTGGTAATCTGTCCTCAGTGTCCCTTCTTCCCATCACCTAATTTATTTTATTTAACTGACTGACTGCTTAAGATCTATTTGATAGAGAGGGCAAAGGCTCTTGCTTCAGCTGTTTCTGGTGAAGCTTTACCATATGAATATCTAAACACATATCGGCCCGAGAAAGGGATGATTCTTGCAAATGCCTCTGCTGTTGGAATGCAGCCAAAAATCGATCAGACTCCCGTCTGCAAGGTTATTATTCATCCCATAGTTGTACCAAAACAGAAATATATGTACATGCAGGCAGATAGTCATATGTTGAGCATATTCTTTGCATTTTTGTGAATTTTAGGAATCCTTGGGATCGTATGAACTGGTCTTTGATGCAGTTTACACGCCGAGGAATACTCGGCTACTGCAAGAGGCTGCAGAGATTGGAGCTATAGTAGTGAGTGGTGTTGAAATGTTCATCAGGCAGGCACTTGGTCAGTTTAAGTTATTCACTGGTGGATTAGGTACTTATCCTTCATTAAACAAAATGGTTTAGTTTTTTCCCAGAGACTTTGAGCAATTATCTTCATTGCCATGACTGTTCTTCATGAGTTTTTAGTGATCTAGAATGAAGGTTTTTCTCAGCCATGAGTGGAGCTTCATTATGAATGACTATTGGTAGTGACAAGTAGGTTGCATCATGATGTCTTCAATTGTTAGTGCATCACAAGGACTGTCCTGGCAATGGCCTTATTCTTATTCTACTCGATTCGATAGCCTCTTTGTGTGAAAGTGTGATCTTAGAATTTTCTTCACCTTACTGATAGTATTGAGCCTGTGCCTCAGATCTGCCTCCACTACAGTTTGTCATGAACTGTAGAGTTTGGTTCCATGAAACACCTTTAAAACATATAATAGATCTTGGATTCATGTCTGCCAGATGAAAATTTTCGGAGGGATGAATTTGTACATATAGGATAGATCAGGATCGTCTGTCACATTCTCTTACTATCCTCTATCTCGTTTTCTTTTATAACATATTTCCTCTCACACGCACGCACACACAAGAAGAAAAAAAGAAAGAAAGGAATGAGAGGAAACAATGAGGTGAACCTAGGGTGGATCTTTTCTTGTGTACAGAAAATGGGAGCCTTACAGTATTGTGACTTGTTGATATTATAGGCTATGTAATTCTGTTGTTCCTTTTACTGAAGAAATAAAAAAGAACTAGTTCTCTTACTCTCTCTCTCTCTCATTTCATTGTTTTCCAGCACCAGAGGAATTCATGCGCAAGATTGTATTAGAAAAATTCTGATTGATATGGACGGTTTTCTAAACCAACTACTCATTAGGCAAAGGGATTACATCTATCTGCTTTAGTCATTGAAATGTACCCAAGTTTACTGGGAATTTCTACCATAAAGAGAGAGCCTTTTGAAGACAAGGAATCAAACGAATTATAACCGAGCGCCTTCAGACATGGACCATCGAGTGCTTCTTTCATTCTGCCATATGGCTTATTGATTGATCAATTGTTATAGATGGTTGGTTTTATGTTTTGCCAGTTAATGTTCGCCCAGCATTTCTTACTGATGTGATACCAGGAGGAAAGTAGGCCTGTTAAGTTAAATTCTGCTAGCTATTGTATCAAATATTTCCTTGTAAATCCAAAGGTCTTTCTTTGTTTGTAGAAAGAGGTTCAAGAACTTCCAGTCAAGTAACAGCCGTTGCATTATGTCTGGTGCAGTATGCATTTTGATGACATTTTGTTTATACATTTTGCTTACAGTCTCCAAAGTTTAACTCATTTTTAATCAATGATAACGAGATTCGAACTCAGCTCGAGCTCAGATAATAATGAGCTCAAACCAAAGTTTGAACGAACAACTTGCGGGGCTTGGCTCATTTATACCTTTAATCCAATTAACAAAAAATTTAAATAAAAACTTTATTCTATCTCAGCCGAATTTTTCTCAAGTTCCCGCTCTTCCCTTAAAAGGCCAAAAGAAGTCAATTTTTTCCAACTCCAACAAATGCTACTGATCTGGTTATGGTAATCCCAAGTTTAAGCTTTTCATAGATGTAAAACCACCGTCAACCACCAGATTATGGCCACTAATGTACTTTGCATCGTCGGAAGCAAGATAAACCGCCGCATTCGCTATATCACTTGGTTCACAAAAGGCTCCTTCCAGTACTCCAGCCTTGTGTATCATACCCGCAATTTGTTCATCCTTAAGATCTGGATAGTACAATTTCAATTCACCGATCACAAATGCAGTCGGAATTGCAAACGGCGATATACAATTAACTCTAATTCCGTGCTTACAAAGCTCTGCCGCAGCTGATTTCACAATTCCGATGACGCTCGATTTGGAAATTGAATACGTATGTTGTGCAAGTCCGGCCATTACGCCGGTAACACTAGCGGTGCATAATATAGATCCGGTTTTATGAGGAATCATAACTCGAGAAGCGTGTTTGATTCCGGCGACGACTCCTCGAACGTTGATTGCCATGACTTTATCGAATGTGGCTAGATCTAGATCTGCTATACTCGGTGGCGTCCGACATGCGATTCCGGCGTTGTTGTACATTATATCGAGTCTTCCGTGTTGAGATACGGCGAAATCGACGGCATCGCATACGTCTGATTCCTTCGTGACGTCACAAGCGATGAAACTGGCGTTTGGTCCGAGTTCACTGGCCGTCTCTTCACCTGTCTGTTTCTGTATATCTGCGATCACTACCTTTGCACCGTTGTTGATGAATTTGGCTGCCGTTTCTTTGCCGATTCCATTTGCTGCTCCGGTAATTAATGCTATCTTTCCTTCTAATTTGCTTCATTTCAACAAAAATTAAAAAAAAACACACGAAACATCAATAGGAGTTTATAAATTTTCTTTAAAAAAAAAAAAAACTGGTCCTATTAACAATTTGATCCGTTCATAGCAACCACTCCCCTTGTGATTACGGAATGATTTTGTCGTGATTTTCTTGCATATTCGAAGCATTTTTTTAAAAAAATAAAATATGAAAAACTCCATTGATTTATTAGCTAGAGGACAACAGGCAAGTTGTTGAATAATACTTAATCATGAAGAAACAAATTAGACCATAGAGGCCTAGTTTAATGTTAGCATCTCTTTTTTTAGAATTTTTTATATATTAAACAAAAGGTTTTAAATTCAAATTATTATAAAACTATTTAATATTATATCAACAAAATATTACTATTTAAAATCTTGTATATTTAAATCTTTTCGATTAGTTAATAATTTTCAGAGTTACGAAGAAGAAACAAATTAGAGACAATGCATGTCCATTCATGAGACAACGCCTTCATGACGTCTAATTGTTAAATTGGAGTACTATTAATCACTATTCACTGAGGAGTGAAGAGATACCTTTTTTAATTATTATTTTATTTTTATGGTCCTCTCTCTGGGGGGCCAATTGGAGGTCGGTTGAAAAGAATAATGCAAGAAAATTCCAAATTTCACATGGAGTTCACAGAAACACATATATATATATATATATATATATCTGCATGCATCCCTGGCCGACCTGGATTTATCTGTTTTTTTTTTCCACTTTGAAAAATATTTTGATTTATATTTCCTATACGCTATTTTGTTTTCATGCTCGTCATTGTTATAGATAAATTCATAATAAATCCATTTATAATAGTCTATGTAACTATATATATGAGATTGAATAATATTTTAAATTTTAAAATTTATATTTTTTTATATATATTTAATTAAAAAATTCAAAACTATAAAAATCTCAAAATTAAATCTTGTCTTAGTTATATATACTTATGGATGAGACTATGACAGGGTTTTCCCTTCCAAATAGATAACTTTTATATAGATATATAGATAACCGGAGAGATGCATACCTTGGTATGTGGTGGGTGGAGAAGTCTCTGTTGAAGTTTTGATAGTAATTATGAAGGATAAAATTAGGTCTTGAAATGGAGATGCTTCTGAACCTACAAACATATCTCATCAAAGGAAAGGAAAACTGGTTTTACACATCAATTATAACAGAATCAGTGTTAACAAAGATAACATCAGATGGAGAGTTAATTTGTGCTGTACTGTACAACCTGATGAGTGGCCTAAATAATTTTCAGATGAAGGAAAAAAACAAAAGAGAAAATGCATCATTCTAGTTCATTCCATATCTACATTTAAAAAAAAAAAACTAAGTTTAGAAACCAACCTCGATCTGATCATGTAATTGAACATGTTGTCTTCTTCTTCTTCTACTGAGGATAATTAAAAGGGGTTGCAGAACGATGTTGATAATTATATAAATATATATCAGCTGTTCTTTCTTTGTTCTAATGGGATTGGACTTTGGAGTTTATAGGAATGGACAGCAGAACACATGATATTATTGACTAATATTGGGTTTATTTATATATGTGTCTTGCTGCCGGGGTTCCGGGGGGGTTGGGGGGTGTTGGTGTTGTTTCCTGCGTCATGGTGGGCTGTCATATATATAGCTGATGACAATTAAACAGTTTTATATAACCAACCAGTCAATAAATGCTTGATACCGCAAATGGAGAGAAGGAAAAAAAAAAAAAAAATGCTTGAGTTATAAAATTAGTGGTCCTTATTCATTCCTTCATTTTTGTTTGCTTATTAATAGAGATGAAATATCTTTTTAAGTGTAAGGTTTGGTTTAGGAATTATCTAAGGTGTGCCTACGTACGTTATTGTGAATTAATTTTTAAATTTAAGATATAATTAGTTTTCTTATACTCCTTTCCTTTTATATGAATTAATTGTTACATGAATATATTTTTTTTCATTTCAAAATATTTATCATTTTAATAAATCAAAAGAATATTAAATGAATACGCTTATACCTTTATTTAATATTATAAAAATGATACAATACAATAATTGTTTATAAACAATTTAAATAAATTCATATTTCTAAAGAAGGTCAATTTAACCTATTTAACTTCAAATTAAATAAACTTAATAATTTTAATATTTGTGTCATGTCTTTTAACTTTACAGATAATATAAAACGAAGGGAGTAATTCAATTTGAAAAAAGTAAAACATATAAAGTTAAAATGCTGGTGGCATTACCAAATAGTGAAGTGCTAATAATAACTTGTGATTAAAAAATTTTATAAGATATTATATTATATTAGTGTGTTGAATGACACATTAATTCTTATTGCTTACTCGAACTTGTGAGCAACAATGTATAACTTAAAACAGAAATCTTAAAACCATAACAGGCAATTTGCATCAAACTTGACATTGCCTATACATTTTAATTTTTCTCTAAAGTAAAGCAATATGAGATTAAGGCAAGTTGTTTTTGAAGGTTGGAATAAAAAAATACTACAAGTGTGGAAGGCATCACTCTCACTCAAAATATCAAGTTGGATTGAATGGTCCCCCAATCTAAAATCTAATCCACAAAATGAACAAAAGGAAAAGTTAACAAAGGAATAATGGCTTTGAGATTAAAGAGAACCGACTTTGCTTTTTAGAGTTTAGTAGAAGAATCTCAAATGAAAAAAAATCAAAAGGCAAATTTGAACTTAGGTAGACTCTCTCAACTGCTATATATAATAATTGTGTTTACAAAAGGCCAACTCCTTTAGAAAATCGCAAGTAGTAAGTAGCCTTTGTGCTGAGCCCCATCACTTCAACTTATTCTTATTTCCTTTCCTATATGCCAAAGAATCTCTCCTCCATGTCTCCCTACCTCCTCACATTCATTCATGGTGATTTCTTCACTAACATTAGGTTCGAGTAAAGATCTCTCTAATCCGGTAATTACTTGACATAGTGAATAAACGTATTGTGAACATATAGAAGGTGAAGATTTAAATTCTGTTCATTTAGTTGTAAAACGTACGAAGACAAACTCTAATCCTTTAAAAAGATTTTGCTGAATAAGAGTCAAACTCTTTAGCTCCTCACATTCCTTCATGGTGATTTCTTCACTAACATTAGATCTGAATAAAGTTCTCTCTAATCTGATGGTGACTTGACACAGTAAGTAAGCGTATTGTAAATGTCTGAAAACAAAGACGACCCTATTCCTTTAATAAAATTTTGTTGGCTCTAGGATTGTTTTGTAAATTCAAGCCTATATTACAACACATCTAATATTATACCTATATTTCTCAAATAAAAAATCAGAAGAATATAGTATTAATCTAGTATTATACCTTCGAGCAATCAAAATTAGAGAATATTTGCTTTATATAATGTATAAATACCAAACTATAAGAAAAAAAAAATCCATTTTAACTCTTTCACATAATAAAAAAATAAAAACACCATTTTCCTCACTTGAAATCCAATGTAACTAAACTCTAAAACTATAAAACCAAAAACCAATTCATAGAAAACTTGAATGAATCAAAGAGACCAATCTACCATGTTAGATTTGAAGGAATTTGATGAAATCTTGGATAAATCCATACTCCTTTAAGCTTGGAACTTGTGCTTGCTCTTCCTTCTTTATCATCATCATCAGATTCTTCATCAATCGATGGTTCCATCGATTTTTCATATTCAAAAATAACCTTAACATTATTCTTGTGAAAAAAAGTACCACAAGTTGAAATCAAAACATCATCACTCTTCTTCCGCAACTTCAATCCCATTCTGTTCTTCAATTTATGTTTCTCATATAGAAACGGTAACTTTTTAATATTATTATTTCCATTTGATTGTACTAATTTATAAACCACCAATTTTTGCTCATTGATTGAATATTCAAGTAATCCTTTATCACTATTCTCCATGAAATAAAAACTGTGTGTTGGAGCATCATAAAGTCCACCAGTAAGGATATTTAATCGGGTTGACCCGAGTTGTTGCACTTTCCATGTCTGATCTCCTCTGTATATATGATGGAATTTTATATTAGGAGGCACGTAATAAGCAATGGCTATAATACATTTTGGTGAAGTAGGTGGAGCTGAAAATGAAGCGACCCGATTGGAAATTTCTGACCCGGGAAATAGAGGAAGATCTATTCTGGTACGAGAAAATGGGCAAAAGAAGAACAATTTTGAGGTATTTTCTTCTTCTTCTTCTTCTTCTTGTTGATTTTCTTGTGCTAGGAGTAACCAACCGTGATCTGATGCTAGACAAATTGATCTTTCTAGATCTGGAATGTTAATCCTATGTGGGTTTTCTCTTCCTTTATAGTAGAAATTGCATACCTATCACCACATCACATAAATGTCACATGGACAGAAAAAAGTGAAATTGGACACTATCTCAAATTTTGAATTTTAATTTCATTACTCACATGTTTTTCACAAACAATTCTGTTTTTATAGAATCTCAAACAAAAATCTCAAAACGAAACTCTATTTAAGTACATAGTTTAACTAGAGGTCTTGAATTATGTCACTTGATACTCATTTTGTTTTTTTATTAGTTGTCATATTTAAGCGTTATACCACTTTTTTTCTTGTATAAATTAGAATATCTTTCGAACTTTTATCTATCATCATTATTATTTCTATTAGTTTTTAGGTTAAAAAAGTAAAAGATGTTAAAATTTGATTTTAATAGAAGGTATATTAGGAAAAAATTTATTAAATGTTGCATTGTTTTCATTATATTTCAAGTAAAAAAAAAGGGAAATCAATAAAATATGACAAGTTAAAAAACAGGAGTATGACTTTAACTGTGTTAATCGAATATTTTCTATCACATGATATGGCTTAATTGTGTTTTTCCATTCAAGATATTTTATTTAAAAAAAAAAAAAGAAAAGTGAAAATGACCTATTTAGGTCTAAAAATTTAGGCATTAACCCAATATACCCTTCAAAGTTATAAATTTTAAATAATTTATAGAAATTTAATAAGATTTCCTAGAAGGTGAAGAGCAAGGTAAGAACTATAACTAATTCCTTCTAAACAAAACATAACAGAGGGTTTGGAAAAAATAAAAGTTATTTCCCTCTCAAATTATACCTACTCATTTTCTCTCATGCGATTTTGAGTGAAGTAGTGTTTTATGACAAAATAATGATATAGTTGTAAATTGTTTAAAGATTATTCTGAACTTTAACGTGTAAATAAGTTATTTTTTCCAAAGATAAAAATAAAAGAAATTGCATAGCATACCTGTGATCCGTAAGCTAGAAAGCTGGGCTCGAGATTATTGGCGGATTCAGTTTCAGCGGAAGCTGTGGAAGAAGAAATGCGCCAGGCCTTACAAACACCTCGGAAACTAAGAAGCTCAATAAGCCCCAATTTTTCTGCAATTATTGATAGAAGCTCCGGAGGAAGATCGGCCCACGGTCTTGTTACATCTTGGCCCACACTGCTGCCCATGGATCATTTCCGATACTAGTTTAGGCCCACTTAAATTTTGTAAAATTAACTAAAGAAAATACCTAAATATATTTTCCAACTATTTACATTATCTAAGCCTCTTCTCTATGGCTTATAGCTTAAAATCATTTACTTTTAATTTATTTTAAACTATGTACTGTTTTGGAATTGTTCTCGGTCACTTATTATATATGCTTTTAATTTAAAAAAATTATTTTTGAAAAGATACTTTTGGGGTATTTTTTAGAATTCCTTCAACTTATTAATATTGTTAAAAATAAAATTATTATATTAATTTATTTTAAACAATTTTTTTATTTACACTTATTTTTAATTGCTTAAAAAAAGTATAAGTAATGGAGATTAGGACCTAGTCAAAATATTTATACCCTTAAACTATAGGATCTGGCCTCTTTAACCATATGACTCTTCTTAGGGTTTATTTTTCCCATTCAACTACTTTTAAGTTTTATTTTTTACATTTGATAGGTTTTATTAATAAAATATATTAATATATAGACTCCCGTTCTCTACTAACATGAGAATGCTACATTGCGACTTAGCTAGAATAGTTCGGTTAGTAAAGCTAAAAATTTTTGTGTCACTAGTTCATATATGATTCTTGACACATGATTAATTTCGATGAGTCTCTCTTTTATAAATTAATTGTTATGAGCCTATTTATTTATATTCGTAATGTTATAGAGAGGATGTTTTCACAAAGGTTCATACGTACAAGGTAGATATTCATCACACTTAAATTAACGACTAATTTATGTTTAAATTAACGAAAAATTGTACTAGTATTGAATGTCTATACAATATGGAAAAGAAAGAGTAACATATGTGCACCTACCTGTCTAAAGGGGGATGAGAGAACCATGAGGAAAATGAATTGGTAAGTGCCCTCATGCAAATTACAATTATCTTAACTGGAACACTATTTTTTAGGTTGCAAATTTTCAATACTCCATATAACCAACAATATGTGTCCCTTCACAAAAACAAAAAATAAAAAATAAATAATATGACTTACTACTTTAAAAGGTTAGTTGCAAACAAAATTTTATTATGAATTAAATTTATGTTTATACTCATGATCATCTAGTCTATATTAACATATATCAAACATGTTATTGATTATGTCTTTAATTATAGAAATAAAAAAAAAAAGAAAAGAGCAATATGCCTCTAACTTAATAGGCTGCATAGGTATAAGTAACACATAATTAATAGGATTTTCTTGTATATGATGGCAAACTCAAAAGAAAGAAAAACATACCACTTTTTGTTTTCATATATTTAATAAATAAAAAATAAATACTAAATACTACTCTATCGATCATAGAAGATATTACGGACATATGATAGCATCCAAATCAACGGTAGAACAGAATTGAATTGAAATGAAATATTCATTGTAATTACATCAAAAACAGTTTCAAAAAAATTAGAATTGAATTTCGATCTTACTTGTCCTCCGTCGGCGATGTAAGGCCTCCTTCCGTCAGCATTGCCGCCATGAGAAAGGAAATCAGGGAGGGAGGAGCAGCCGCCAGCACAGCAGGTAGAAGAATGAGTTGAAGTTATTTAAAGAAGAGAGGGGGAGAGGAATTAGGGATGGGGAAGCAGTAGTAGTAGTAGTAGTAGTATTGAATAGAGTGAGTAGTACAAGAGTTTTTCTGAACTTTATTATTTTGGCCTAACCAATAGGGAAGGATGAAGAGCTTTTTCTCTTTTCTACGCAACTTTCCTTTTTTCTTTTTTTTTTTTTTGAAATCTTAGATAATCACAGCCGGATCTTATTTTTCAATGAATTTTTTATTTACTACGATATTTTAATAGATCTTCTGATACATAATGTAATAAAGATGTATTAAAATTGGGATCTATATTTCTCTCACAAATAATTCAATTTCTTTAAAATCAAACTCTATCCTAATAAAAGTCTACTAAATTTGCCACCTATATTTCTCTCATAAATAATTCTATTTTTTCAAAACCAAATTCCATCCAATCCCACCCTCTTAACATGAAATAAAGATAAATTTTTATCGACCACGATATTTTTTTTAATAGAACTCCTAATACATACTGTGATAAGTTTAAAGATGTAATAAAGAATCTTGGGTGATTTGCAAACTCCAATTAGTTTTTACATGAATTTAGTACATCGATCTTTCAAATTTTAATTTTATTTTTTTACCAATTTAAAAAGTTAACAGTGGAAACCGAAGTTAAAATGGCAAAAAATAATTGAGGAGAAACAATTTATGCATTCAGGCACACACAAACAATTTAATCCTACTCTTTGCCTCATTTGGCGTCCACTACAATAGTTGATATATGTAATTCCATCCAATCATCCTAACAAACACAGAATTATCCTGTAAGCACCATATCATAGCCGGCAGGCAAGCAGTTTACCATTCAAGTTTCTCATAGTCCAACGCCAAGGCAAACAGCCAACGTGAATATATCACCAAATATTTGAGAGGATAAAACCTTCTCAAGTCTTTCCATTAAGGTAACAAAATTTCTACAAAAACTTACCTATCCATTAACATTATAGAGAGGCAATCAAATTGCTCACATCTTATCCGAGAAATATGAGGTGACTAAACAACAGTTTTGTTCCTTTCACTGATTAGTCTCGGGGGCAGGGGCACTAGTAGTATTAGAACTTTCCCCACCGGCAGTTGTTGGTGTCATAATGTTTCCTTGATATGCGGTAGGAGCAAACATTGGAGGGGCTCCACTGGAAGTAGGGATTCCTGCGCTACCAGGAACCATTGGTGGAGGAGGTGCGCTCACAGGCCTTTGAAGGCCATTCAATTGGCCAGGTATAGGAGCAGTTGGAGGCGGCATCATCTGTGGCATGTTTGGAGCAGGCATATAACCTGGAACAAGTAGAAAGCGGCGCAAGTTTCCAAGTTAACATAGAATGCCAAAGATAATTTTGCTTTTACAAGCTTCTTGAATCAAAAAATCTTTTATTTCTATTGTTATGATTTCCGTCAGTTTCTTAACTTTAAGTGCCTAATTTTACAAAATTTACTTGCCTATACAAAAGCTCGCCTAATTTATCTAAATGACCCTACCACATGCAATCATAGTCACACCTCGATGGCTCCTAATCCCCAGCCTGAACTAGCAAGGCAAGATTAGAAAAGGAAAAGGGGCACAGAGGATATAGACCACAAAAAAGGACTACTATGCAAAGCCTTCTCTTTCCCCATTTTAACTGTCGAAAACATGACAAATAGACAAAAGAAAAATGCAAACGAAATGCCTATGTGGATACAACAACGATGAGTACACATGAACAATATTGAAATGAAAATTATAAAGAAGTACAGAGTTCACATCAGACAACACGATACCAGGAGCACCAGGCATTGGTCTAGGCAAAATGGGAGGTCTGAATCCAGGCATTAATGGAGCACCAGGAGGCATCTGTGCAGTCCCTGGAATGGGCATCTGAGGCGTAGGAAGAACAGGAAGACCAGGTCTCATTGGATAAGGAGGGCCAACTGGTCTGAATGCTGCCGCCCCAAGATGTTCCTTGACTTTTTGATCAATCAAACTTTGGTTAAGTTGTGCCTCATATCGTTGATAATACTCTCGAACATTTGCCTGATTCAAAATATGCATACATTACAAAGTTGAGAAAACATTATGCAGGAAAAAGTCCATCCATTCTAGACAAGGAAAAGAAATACCTTGTGTTTATAACCGGCATTATGCTGCTTTCTAACAGATGGCTGAAACAACAAAAAGAAGGATAAACAACAATTGAGCACGTCAATACTCTTTACCCAATGTAAAGACCTGGATGGAATAGCTAGTGGCAGAGAACTGTTTAAAGAAATTCTACAATCACTCTGAAAAAATGCAAGAACTTAGCAATTCTCTCCTCCGCACCCCCCCCCCCCAACCACCCCCCACGAAAAAGAATATAAGTTCAACAGTAAGAAACAGCTATTTGTGCTCGATTTATCACAAGTGAAACTAAATCAGCTACAGATGATGCTTCATTGATTAACAGATAAGTTATAGACACAGAACAAGCCACTGCTCAAATTCATACACAAAAAGTGCTGGGGAAATTCTCTACATCAATGGTTTTACAGCAAAAGAATCCGAACAGGAAAACACAATCAAATTTAAGATGCCAGAGCTGACTTACAGAATCATGAGTCAGGTATGTATCGCAGTAATCACAATAGTACCTGTAAAATAAAAAATAAAAATAAAAATCATTAGGAAAACCTTCGAAATGTAAATGAGCAAAACTTGAGAAATGCGTAGTTCTAGCAAAAGGAGTACCTAGGCATTCTCTCCTAGTACAGCTCAGCCCGGTGGTAATTTAGGATTACACAAAACCTAGAAAATTGCTTTTAGCTGTCAAAAATTTAGTAATTTGAGTGTCACATATTCTGTTCGAATCAGAGAAATCGTTAGGGCAAAAAATTAAGAAACATTGGATTTATTACAGAGAAAAATCGAAAAATTAAGAGAGACAGGGAACTGATAAGATGTTGTTTTGAACTTACCGGAAGTACTCGCAGTAGTCTGCAGATTAAGAACGATAAAACCCTAGATGACAATTGTGAGAAGACCGGAGATGGGAAGAAGAAGAATGGCTCGTAAATTGGGTTTTTGGTTGTTTTTCACTCTAAAAATCGGTTTAGTTAGGGCTTTGGTGCGGGGAAATTTTCCGGATTCATAATTTCATTTAAAAAATAGGGTTTATAGTCCAAAATACCCTTTTAACTTATCCACCAAAGAGGAACCCTTCGCCTTTTTTTCGTTTTGCAATTTATAGTCTATTTCTTTCTATAATTACGTCATGTAACATTTTTTAAATGGTTAAAAATAATACTTAACGTTTTTTCGAAGGATAAATCACAGTAATTCTATTACTTTTGTGAGATTATGATGAGAATTGCACATGATTAATTCATAAAAAATAAACTAGACATTAAAGTAATCTCTTATTTGCTAATTAATTGTCTATTATGTTTTGAAGTATACATTTTCTATGTAAATAGTTTTTGCTTAAATTTTTCTTGTATAATTATTTTTTCACTCTATAAGGATAATATTATGCTATTTTACACTTTTTATAAACAAATCATGTATGCTTACGTGATAATTTCTGCATGAGTGACATGAACGGTAAAAAAAAATAATAAGATTTAAATTAATAAAACAAAAAAAAGTTATGGCATTTTTATTACATTCTCAAAACTAAAAAAGAAAGTCTTTATATATTCTTTTTTATTTAAGGTAAAAATTCCATGTATTCTTTGGGGTTAATGTATAACAATTACTTTTATCTCTTTTAACAAAAATTTTTTACAAAAATTACTAAAATGGTGGATAAACCGTAAGCTGAATCATAATAAATATACTATTGATTTTTCCTGAATTATTTAGGACCATATGATGAGAAAGAAAATTTTATCATCACAATGTTAGAAACAAATAGGATTATAAAAATAAATTACACAAGTAACATATAATTATTTCTAAGTGAAGTTAACAATTAATCATGATCGGATTTTATCAACTTCTTTTAAATTGTTTAAAAATTATAATAGTAAAATAAAAAATTTCCGGTCATATCGTATCCTTGCTTTCAAGATCAAATAGACCATTTTTTCCAAAATACATATTTTAATATATTTTTGTTCACAAAACTCATTTTACGTTAATAATTTATAAAATGTATTTAAAGTTTTTGGGGGTGGGCAAATAGCATTGTTAATAATTTATAAGATGTATTTAAAGTTTTGGGGTGGGCAAATAGCACAGTCAAATCGGTATGAAACCTGCAGTCTGGACCGCACCGCACTATATTTATGCAGTTATGGGCTTTTAAATATAAGACCGTTTAAATATAGTCTTTTTTTTACCGGATTGTTTAGACCGCGAATTTTGCGGCCCGGATGCAAGTAGACTGCAGTCCAGACCTCTTATTTAAAAAAAATTAATTTGCTTTGTGTTTGTTTTATAAGTAATGATAATGAAGTGCCGATGTCAATTTTGAATGAATCCGTTGCATCTAGATATTCAAATGCTTCAAGTGGCTCCGAAGATGATAATGAATGATAGTATTTGTCATCTTGTTGTGTTAGAGATTTTTTGTTGTTGAATTATTATTTTAAAGATCTTGCCAATTGTATGTTTCAAGAACTTTTTGAATTTTTTGTTTAATGTACTATATGAACTTTGTTGACAGTTGGGTTACTATGTTAAGATTTTCACTGCTGCATATTTTGGGAAAATTTTTTCCAATTATTTTTCAAGCCAAATACACAATAGAATGACAGTCCAGTTTGTGTTTTTATGTATGAGAAGTTCATACAAGCAAACAAATTCCTTTTGCAGTAGGATATAGTATTAGTATATAATATTTTTGTGAAATATTATGAGTATATGACAATTGATATAACTGTTACCAAAACAACTGTATAAAATCACTATTAGAGCAGAGATAGTATAGTGCATATACTCTCTTTTGCCTTTTGTTTTACTTTGATTAAAGTTTTTTTGGTCTTATTAAATGAGCTTTTATTTGTTTACTTTGTTGATGTAATTTGAAGTTGATTGAATGATAAAGTATTACTATATGGAAGAAAAAAGATAATAAAATAAAGAAGGACCGTGGACTTTCACGTGATGCATTTCTCAACTTTAAACCGTGAAAATGCAATCTTTTTCGGATCGTACCGTTTAACATGCTGTTCGGACCGTATGAAGTGCTATGGGCAAATTAGGGCTATTAGCCCTAAGGGCATTATTACTTATGGTTTTGATTATGATTAATATATGTTTGTTTGAGTATTAAGCTAAACTTCTATAGAACAAAAGAAACACTTTTGAAGTCTCAAGTCTACATTCTCA
Source organism: Catharanthus roseus (assembly GCA_028651295.1). Classification (NCBI taxonomy): domain Eukaryota; kingdom Viridiplantae; phylum Streptophyta; class Magnoliopsida; order Gentianales; family Apocynaceae; genus Catharanthus; species Catharanthus roseus. Next base: position 3,311,140 of record JAPQWS010000087.1, read on the forward strand.
AAAGCAAAAGATCTTGGTGACGAAGATAAAATGAAGGAGAAAAGACCAAGTCATTCCAAGATCAAGTCATTAAAGACATTGAAGACTTTTGTCTTAGTTAGGGGTGTACTAAGGTAATTCTTTGTAAAACTCCCTAACTTTCATCTTTGATTATTGATCATATGTGAAGCTCCATTGACGATTTTCTCAATATAAACTTGTCTTAAAATCTAAGTATTCTTGATAGAGTTTTTTATGCTTTTGAAAGTTTTTCTATCTCTAAAAAGAGTATCAAGAATACATGTTTTTTAAATAGGAAGGAAAGCTCTTGTCTTAAAAAAAAACTGGCTGTAAAAATCTCTCAAAACCGGTCGTCCGATTTTTTCTAGTTTTAGAAAAAAAGGTCGTTCGATTTTTGCAAGATGAGTCCGAATCTTTCTGTTTCAAAACCGATCGTCTGATTTTAGGAACCGGTCGTCTGGTTTTCCTGTTTACTGTAAAAAAATATTACCGTTGCACAGAGCGTAACGGTCATTTTTCACAGAGTATATATATAGTGCTTTTTTATCAGTCAAAATGTAAGAAGTTTGGTAAAATATTTATTGAGATCATTTAAGACTTTTAAAGAGCTTCAAAGTACATTCCTCAAACACTTTTTAATCTCACCAAAAAACAATATTATTGAGCTTTATTGTTGATCTTCATCAAAGAAGAAGTAAAGAGGAGCTTGTAGAAATATTTCATTGAGTTGTACCTTCTATTCTCAAGCTCACATTGGTAACATTGTCCTTAACTTACCTCTTTCTCTTATTAATATCCAAGGTTTGTGTGAAAAACCCATTGGGTTTTCCTTTGGTTGTCTTATGTTGGTAATTGAGGTTGCTTAAAAAACCTTTGACGGGTGAGCCTCAAAATTGTAATTGTTGTATTTGTGATTATAGTGGATTTAGAAAATCCTTAGGTGTTGACTCAAGGTAGTAGATGTAACTCTTTGAGAAAGTGAACCACTATAAATTGTTGTACCTCTTCATTCTATGTTTCTTGCTTGATTGTCATAACTATAAGATTTTGTTTGGTTGGGAATTTTATTAAAAAGTGTTTTAGAATTCTTTCTCAAATAAAATTGGAGGTTTATCTTTTAATTACACAAAAGAATTTTCAAAAATTAGCCAAAAACCTTATTCACTCCCCCCTACTCCCCTCTAAGGTTTTTCAATTGGCATTAGAGTAGGTCTTCTTTTTAAAGCTTAACATCCTAAGAAGCAAAAGATCTTTTCCAGTATGGCTAGTATCTCAAACCTATCCTATGTAGAAGGCTCTTCTACAAATAGGCCTCTTTTTAATGGAACAAACCATACTTTTTTGGAAATCTAGAATTAAAATATATATTTGTTCTATTAACTTTGATTTGTGGAGCATTGTAGGGAAAGGTCTTTACATTCCCAAAAAGGATGGAGTAGTCAAGAAGGGTGAAGAATTTGATGACCTCAACTCAAGAAAGATTACTTTAAGCTTTCAAGCTATGAATATACTTAGGTGTGCCTTGGATGCAAATGAATATAATAGAGTGAGCGGATGCGATTCGGCTCATGAAATGTGGAAGTTACTTAAAGTAACTCACAAAGGTACTAATCAAGTAAAGGAGTCAAAGTTGGCCATGTTGGTGAGAGACTATAAGCTATTCATGATGAAACAAAATGAAAGCATTAGTGACATGTTCACAATGTTCACAAACATCGCAAATGGCCTAAAGGCATATGGGAAAGAGTACTCAAGAGGAGAATTGAATAGAAAGATTCTTGATGCACTTCCAAAAGCATGGCAACTAAAAGCACTTGCTATTGAGGAATCAAAAGATTTGAGACTACTTCCTATTGAAGAACTCATAGGGTCGCTACTCACCTATGAAATGAAAATAAAAGGTTGAATGAAATGGAAGATGAAGACAAAGGAAGAAAAAGCATTGCACTCAAAGCAAATGAGGATGATCAAACATACTCATCAAACAATGAAGATGAGATTGATGATGAGGAGGAAATGGCCTTGGTAATAAGGAAATTTAAAAGATTCTACGAGAAAGGCTTCAACAATAAAGGAAAGAAACCTCCATTCAAGAAAGGAGGACAAAGTTCATCACTCTTCAAGGCTAGGTGCTTTGAATGCAATAGCACCGATCATCTTGTAGCCGATTGTCCCAAAGCCATTGAAAAGAAAAATGAGCTTTAGAAGCTAAGCTTGAGGCATTAAAGAAGAAAAAGAAAGGCAAGGGACTAATAGGAACTTGGGATCAAGACTCAAGCGAAAGTGAAGGAGAAGAAAAGGTCAACCTATGCTTCATGGCATTAGAAAATGAGGTACAATCTTCACCCTCTAACTCTTCTAGTATCCTTGGTGATGATTGTGATGTTGATCCTAGTTTAATGCTTATTGAAATGTATGATGAGTGTAAAAAGGTTACTAAATGAAACAAAGATTTGAAAAGTAAAACTCAATTTTTGTTATATGAGAATTCAAGACTCATTTGTGAAAATAAAGCTATTCTTAAATCCTTGGAAATTTTGAAGAAAGAAAAAGAGTGTTCAAATAATGACTTTCAAAAACTTGTTCTAGAAAACAAAAACCTTTGTGAAAATATTTCCTCTCTTGAAAAATGTTTGATTGATTATGAAGTCTTAAAGAAAAAGGTGACTGATCTCACTCTATGTGTTGAAAAGTTCACAAAAGGAAAAGAAAACTTTGAAAGACTTCTTGGCTCTCAAAGATCACCTTTTGACAAAAATGGTATTGGATATAATCATTCCAATAATTTTTCCAAACAAACACGCTTTGTAAAAGCCTCCTCATCCCTTTCACACCTTTGTTGTACTTATTGTGAAAAGGGTGGTCATAAAGGCACAAAATGCTTTATAAAAAGAAAAGTTGAAAGGGGAATTAAAACGGTTTGGAAAATAAAAGAAAACTCAACTAACATTCATGGACCCAAAAAGATATGGGTATCAAAAGTGATTTCTACTTCTTCTTTTGTAGGAACCCAAATCAAGCTCAACTAAGTGGTATTTGGACAGTGGTTGCTCAAGGCATATGACCAAGAATGCATCTCTCATTAGTGACCTTAAAGAAACCGAAAGTGGCTTCGTCACCTTTGGAGATAAGAAGAAGGGAAGAATCATTGGTATAGACAACATTGGTAACAATTTTTTGTCTTTTATTAATGATGTTCTTTTAATTGATGGTTTAAAATTCAATTTGCTTAGTATTAGTTAATTGTGTGATAATGGGAAAAAGGTTATTTTTTAAAGTGACTTTTCTTCTATCATTGATAAGCATGAAAATAAAACTATTTTTGTTGCTAAAAGAGTTGGAAATGTCTATGTCTTTCATCTTGAAGATCTTATTTCCCAAAACTTAAAGTGTCTCTCGGTTCATGATGATGATGCATTTTTGTGGCATAGAAGGCTTGGTCATAGTAGTATGGATTCTTTGAACCAACTCTCTTCAAAAGAACTTGTAAAAGGCTTGCCAACACTTAACTTTGAGAAAACTGAACTTTGTGATGCTTGCCGATTTGGAAAATAAATTAAGACCTCTTTTAAACCAAAGAAAATGATTTCTACTTCAAACCCTTTAGAACTCATTCACATGGATTTATTTGGACCAATAAGGACCACTAGTCTTGGTGGTAAGAGGTATGCTTTTGTTATAGTGGATGATTTCTAAAACTTTATTCTTAAGCCAAAAGGATGTGGCATTTCAAGAATTTGTCAAACTTTTCAAAAATGCTCAAACCTCCCTTGATTGTAAATTGATCTCTATGAGAAGTGATAATGGGAGAGAATTTCAACAACCAAGATTTTACAAAACTTTGTGATGATTTTGGCATAACACAATTTTTCGGCCGCTAAAACCCCACAACAAAATGGTGTTGTGGAAAGGAAAATTCGTACTTTACAATAAATGGCAAGATTAATGCTTTGTGAAAATTCCCTTCCTAAATACTTTTGGGCCAAAGCCGTGAACACTGCTTGTTATGTGATGAATCGTGTTCTCTTGAGACCTCTTTTAAACAAAACTCCTTTTGAACTTATTTTCAACAAAACTCCCTCCATTGGCTACTTCAAAGTTTTTGGATGCAAATGCTTTATCTTAAACACCAAGGATAATCTTGAAAAATTTGATAAAAAAATCCGATGAGGAAATTTTTCTTGGATACTCTTCAAACAAGAAAGCTTATAGAATTTTCAACAAAAGAACTTTATGTGTTGAAGAGCCCATTCATGTGAACTTTGATGATACTAACCTTAAGAGAAATGATGATGATATAGATAACTCTTTAAGCCATGAACCTATTCACACCCAAGCTTGGAAAAATCATTCTAAAGAGGAAGAGGAAATTGAGGAAGAACAAGAAAATGATCAAGAAGCTCAAAGTCTTCCTCAAGATGTGATATATCCAAAGGGACACTCCAAGGATGAAACCATTGGTGATGTATCACAAGGGGTAAGAACAAGAAGGTACTTTATTGACAACTTTGCCCTTTTATCTCAAATTGAGCCTAAGTTTATTGATGATGCTTTATGTGATGAGTTTTGGATTATTGCCATGCAAGTGGAACTAAACTAATTTGAAAGAAACAATGTTTGGACTTTAGTCCCTAGACCACGTAATCACCCCACCATTGGCACAAAATGGGTTTTTCAAAATAAACTAAATGAATCCGAAGAAGTTATTAGAAACAAAGCTAGACTGTTGCCCAAGGATTCAATCAAGAAGAGGGCATAGATTTTGATGAAACTTTTGCTCTGCTTGCTAGACTTGAATCCATTAGGATGCTTCTAGCTCTTGCTTGTTTTAAAGGATTCAAGCTTTTTCAAATGGATGTTAAAAGTGCTTTTCTGAATGTTGATATTGAGGAGGAAGTTTATGTTGAACAACCTCCCAGTTTTTTGCATGAAAAATTTCCAAATCATGTTTTCAAACTTTCAAAAGCTCTCTATGGCCTAAAACAAGCTCCAAGAGATTGGTATGAAAAATTAAGTGGAGTTCTTCTCTCAAACAATTTTGCAAAGAGTGTGGTGGACACTACTCTTTTTACAAAAACCTTTTATAACAATGATCTTCTTCTTGTCCAAATTTATGCAGATGATATTATTTTTGGTGCTACTAATGTTTCTTTGTGTGAAGAATTTTCCTCCCTTATGCAAAATGAGTTTGAAATGAGCATGATGGGAGAATTAAACTACTTCCTTGGACTACAAATCAAGCAAACAAAAGAAGGCATCTTCATCAACCAAGAGAAGTACACCAAAGAACTACTCAAAAGATTTGAGATGAGTGATGCAAAAGGTATTAGCACTCCTATGAGCTCATCATTGAAGCTTGACAAAGATGAAAAAGATAAGAAGGTTGATGAGAAAAGGTATAAAGGTATGATTGCTAGTTTGCTTACTTAACGGCTAGTAGGCCAGATATTGTGTTTGCTGTATGTTTATGTGCTAGATTCCAAGCTTGCCCCAAAGAATCCTATTTAATAGATGTAAAACGTATCTTGAGATATTTTATTTCATCATATGATTATTGCTTGTGGTACTCTAAACAATCTTGTTTTGATCTTATTGACTACACCGATGCGGATTATGCCGGATATAAGGTAGAAAGGAAGAGTACTAGTGGAAATTGCCAATTCTTGGGAGGATGCTTAGTATCTTGGTATAGCAAGAAGCAATCGTGCGTATCTTTATCAACCGCCAAAGCGGAATATATTGCAGTCGTTTGTTGATGTGCACAGGTATTTTGGATGAAACACACCCTGATTGATTTCGATTTTTCTTTTAAAAATATACCTATAACGTGTAATAATACTAGTGCCATAAACATTTCCATAAACTCTGTGCAACATACAAAAACAAAACATATTGAAATCAAACATCACTTTATTAGGGATCATGTTGCTAAAGGTGATGTATTTTTAGAATATATTTGCACAAAGGATCAAATTGCCGATATCTTTACAAAACCTCTCTTTGAAGAACATTTTTGCTATATGAGAAAATTGCTTGGTATTGGTAGACTTTATGACTAATATCTGTTGTTTGAGTTATCAGTTTTCCTCTTATTTATTTTGTTATGCACAGTATTTTTCAAAAATTGGACGACTCTATTAAAAACCGGATGTCCGGTTTCAAAATTGTACTCAAGGATTTTCTTCACAAAATTCCCGAGATATTCGGACGACAAAACCGGATGACTTCGATAAAAATCGGACATCCGATTTCGCATTTTAATAAAAATTGGATGACCGTTTTATAAATCGATCGACCAATTTTGTAAAAAACCATCGGGGTCTGCATTTTTAAATCAGATCTTTCCAACTTTTTTCACTCATTTCTCTCAACTCTCTCTCACTCTCTCTATTGAAACTCTCTTCCCTCACAAAACCTATCCGATTTCTTCATCCGATTTTCACACTTCTTCTCCTTTTCTTCAATTTTCTCTCATAACCTAGCAAGGCAACGGTTTTCTCTCTGATTTTCTATCAAAATCTACTCCACTTGAAACCCTCCATCTCTATCTCAAACCCTAGCCGATTTTTTAAAAATGGTAAAAACCAAGACTACAAACGTGGGACAAGGAAAAAATCTTGAAGAAGGAGGTAGCAGTAGAGGAAAAGGAAAGGCAAAAAGAGTACCCTCTGGAGTTAGGGTTCCTGAAGTTAGGGTTCCAGATAGGTTCATTTCGATAAAGGAGACTGCAAACTTTCAGAAATAGACTAGAAATCGAAGAAAAATAGCTCCGGGTCACAGAGTCGATTTGAATGACATGTAAGGTATGGAAGTTGTTCCTCATCTCTTTGAAATAATTGGATGGACACCATTGTTGACTGTCAATGAACTATATTACATTGAGATGATATATGAATTTTATGCCAATCTCCACAAAGGAAGAATTGAAAGAGTGGATAATATTCCCCACCAATGGGTATTGACTAGGATTGGGGATAGAGATATTGCTTTTGATGATAGACTGTTAAATCACATTTTGGAAACTCCTCAAGATGGAATAAGATTTTACACTAAGAACAAGAAACGTTTTGATCCAAACTTATATAGTGAATGGCATTTTGAGGAAATTTTCACTAGAGGAGAAGTTTTGAAGAGACATGATGATAGGAATGTTAATAAGCTTGATGCATATGGGAGATTGCTCCATCACATGATCTCTAACATCATTATTCCTAATGTTGGGCATAAATCATCTATCACCAACATGCACTCATTTGTGATGCTAGCAATTCATGAACATAGGAGGATGAATTTCGGATATATGGCTATAGAACACATGCTAGCCACACAATCCTCTTCTACCAAATGCTTGCCCTATGGTTGCTTCATTACAAAAATCCTTCAACACTTTGTGATCAATTTAGTTAGAATTGGTGATTACATTGGCTATGGCAAGATCTACAATCAAAAAACCTTCAAGAGAATGGGGTTTGAGAAAAATGAAGAAGGGGCATTCATACAAGGTAGACAAAAAGAAGGTGACGACGATGATGATGAAGACCAAGAATATATGAATGTGGAAGATGAAGCAAGTGAAGAAGAAACGGAGACTGAAATCTAAAGAAGAGAAACAAGACAAAAGAAGAGACAAGAAAGAATAGAGGAAGGCTCATCTTCGGGGAGCACGAGTTAACTAATGGAAATGATAGCCTCTCTACAAACTTCAATAAATACTTGATTTGATGCATTCGACGGTCGCTTTGCGGTTTTGGATGGGAAAGTCTCCGACATTCAAGAAAGGCTTATGCGATTAGAATAAAGAGATAGAGACGAAGGTCATTGAGAGATGATAAAACCGGAATGACTTGCTATGGCTTTTCTATTTTTGGTTTTCAAACTCTTTACTCTTTGCGTCTCTTTGGTTTACTTTGCTTTTGAACTGTTTTTTTTTTCTCATATAACGTTGGTACTTATAAAGTTTTTTTTTCACTCCTCTTTATTTTTTTATGATCTCTATTTGATTAGTTTGAAACTCAGTGATAAAATATTAATGATGAGAGTTTCCTTTATCTTTGTCTCTATGATCCCTTAAAAATCTCCCCTAAGGTCCTTTTTTAATTTATGACAAAAGGGGGAGAAAATATGTGCAAGAAGTAATGGGGAGAAATTGTTGTTGTAATGAGTTATGTTGATTGATATGTTGATGATGTTGTGTCATGTTATATGTTTATGCCTTGTTAGTGCCCTAGCAGTTCATATGCTTTGTGATGTTGCTATATAAGGGCTATATGGTTTGTTTTGGACTTGATATCTTTGTTAGCCATATTTGATGTGAAGCATGCTTTTAGGGGGGGGGAGGGGGGGAGGGGGTATCTCTCTCTTATGGTGATTGATGTGCTTTGTTCTTATTGTTGATCTTTTTAAAACATCACCATACTTTTATACTTACTCTTTTGTTCTTCTTGCATATGTATTTGTCATAATAAAAAGGGGGGGAGATTTTAGCCTAAGGGCATTATTACTTATGGTTTTGATTATGATTAACATATGTTTGTTTGAGTATTAAGCTAAACTTCTATAGAACAAAAGAAACACTTTTGAAGTCTCAAGTCTACATTCTCAAAAGCAAAAGATCTTGGTGACGAAGGCAAAATGAAGGAGAAAAGACCAAGTCATTCCAAGATCAAGTCATTGAAGACATTGAAGATTTTTGTCTTAGTTAGGGGTGCGCTAAGGTAATTCTTTGTAAAATTCCCTAACTTTCATATTTGATTATTGATCATATGTGAAGCTCCATTGACGATTTTCTCAATATAAACTTGTCTTAAAATCTAAATATTCTTGATAGAGTTTTTGATACTTTTGAAAGTTTTTCTATCTCTAAAAAGAGTATCAAGAATACATGTTTTTTTAAATAGGAAGGCAAGCTCTTGTCTTAAAAAAAACTGGCTGTAAAAATCTCTCAAACTAGCTATCCGGTTTTAAAACCGGTCGTCCGATTTTTTCTAGTTATAAAAAACTCAGTCATCCGATTTTTGTAGGATGAGTTCGAATCTTTCTATTTCAAAACCGATCGTTCTATTTTAGGAACCGATTGTCCGGTTTTCCTGTTTACTGTAAAAAAATGCAACGGTCATTTTTCACAGAGTATATATATAGTGCTTTTTTATCAGTCAAAAGGAAGAAGTTTGGTGAAATATTTATTGAGATCATTTAAGACTTTTAAAGAGCTTCAAAGTATATTCCTTCAAACGCTTTTTAATCTCACCAAAAAAAAAATTATTGAGCTTCATTTCTAATCCTCATCAAAGAAGAAGTAAAGAGGAGCTTTTAGAAATATTCCATTGAGTTGTATATTCTATTATCAAGCTCACATTGGTAACATTGTTTTTAACTTACCTCTTTCTCTTATTAATATTAAAGGTTTGTGTTAAAAAACCCTTTGGGTTATCCTTTGATTGTCTTGTGTTGGTAATTGAAGTTGCTTAAAAAACCTTTGATGGGTGAGCCTCAAAATTGTAATTGTTGTATTTGTGATTATAGTGGATTTAAAAAATCCTTGTCCTTGGGTGTTGACTCAAGGTAGTGGATGTAACTGTTTGAGAGAAACCACTATAAATTGTTGTACATCTTCATTCTATGTTTCTTGCGTGATTGTCATAACTATAAGATTTTGTTTGGTTGGTAATTTTATTAAAAAGTGTTTTAGAATTCTTTCTCAAACAAAATTAGAGGTTTATCTTTTAATTACACAAAAGAATTTTTAAAAATTAGCAAAAAACCTTATTCGCCCCTTCTTTAGGTTTTTCAAGGGCAATCATGGGATTACCTAGAATTTTTTGTTTTGGAGCTTGCCAATTTGCCCAAAACAAACAGGTCTTAAAAGCAGTAGTGACGCCCAACTGACAAAGTGACAATGCCTAATTAACGGTCCAAGAATACAGGATTTGGAGAAAAAGCTTGTCCGAAATTGCGAAAACCAAGAATGGCTAGTCGTTCGGTTTCTGGAGAAACATCCTTCTCAGGTTCGCATTCTTCTGATGACAAACAGTTCAATCTGTTCCAGTTTCGAAAATGGATGTTCCCAGAGGCAGAGGATTCTTCATTTCCGGTAAATAATCTTCCAATATTTTAAGGTTTCTCTGTTTGTCTAAAGTTGTATTGTGAATCCTCCTAACAGGTTCACCAACGGAAGGGAACAAATTTAGGGTTCCGCCGCTCTCTACTGTCTTTTCTCACTTCGGTACTAGTGGACTTTCCGTTGCTGCAGCCACTGGCATCACCCACCCTTTAGGTTCTTTTTTTTTTTTTTTTCTTTTTTTTAAATTAAATTATGACTAGTGATTCCTGTTAATCTTGTTAGATTCTATGTTTCTAGTGGCAGCCATTTCTGTATCTGATCAATGTAATAGCATTCACTAGGTTGTCTGAGCTTTGCTTTTTGGGGGGGGTGGGGGGTGGGGGGTGGGGGGGATTCATTTGGCTATGTAATTTAAAAAAGGGGAAACTGTTTTGAAGTCCTGGTGCATAATGGAGTAATAATGTAATCCGTGGCGAAGAAAATGTCTTGTCCGGGGTGATTTTAATGCCTCAGGCACGAATGTAAATTATTTGAGGACCTTTGTTGCTTAAAGTATGAAATGTTGAAAATTTTGTAAATGATTATGGCCTTTGGGTATGGTATTTGAAAAGAAAACCACTTAGTGAATTGTTGAAGGTTAAGCAGAATGATTCGAGGTCTATATTGATTCACCTATATAAAAAGTATATATGTATGTATATATATTTTTTGTTTAAGGCAACGTAATATTGGATATGAAAGTATAAATCTAATGTACTTGTATATATGTATGGATATGGAAATTGAATTCAGCTTGATTTGGCGACGCAGATGTTCTCAAAGTTAGGCTGCAAATGCAACTGGTTGGCCAAAGAGGTCCCTTGACTGGAATAGTATGTTGTTTTTCCTTTCTCTTCCTAGTTTCTAAACAGTGAAACTTATATTGCCTGATGATTTGCAGCTCATGTAAAATGTTAATGCACATAGGGAGGACTTTTTGTTCAGTTAATCAAAACTGAGGGGCTGAAATCGTTGTATCTAGGAATGACTCCTGCATTAACAAGGTCAGTTCTTTATGGTGGTCTCCGTTTAGGGTTATATGAACCATCAAAGTATGTATGTGAATTGGCTTTTGAGTCCACCAATATCTTGGTGAAGATTGCATCTGGAGCATTTTCTGGTGCCGTAGCTACAGCTCTGACGAACCCAGTTGAGGTTTTGAAGGTACGGTAATATAGAGTTATTTTTTTGAGTGTCTTGAACAATTCTGATCGACTTGCCTTTTCAGGTCCGCTTACAGATGAGTGTTAAATCAAGCAGAGGACCAATATTTGAACTTCAAAGAATTGTTCATGAAGAGGGAGTTGCAGCTCTTTGGAAAGGCGTTGGCCCTGCTATAGCCCGAGCTGCTGCTTTGACTGCATCTCAGCTTGCGACATATGATGAAACAAAGCAGGTCAAGTTCTAACGCAGTTACTTAGAGTTTATGCTTGTAGCATTCTGAAACATTGGAAATTCTTTTCATATCTTACGTTGAGACTGTCTATCTGGACTGTATACTATTTCAGGCACTGATAAGATGGACTCCTCTTGAAGAAGGGTTTCAGCTGCATCTCATGTAGGTCTTTTTCATCTTTGGGACTAATGATGCTAACTTTTCTTTTTCATCTCATAATTTCATTGGTTCAAAATATCCATTATTATTTATTTTCTTGTCGTTCTGAAGTCTGCCCGACTATTCATGTCATTGTTTGTCATCACAATATTTATCTGTGTTTTATCTCATGAAGCTCAAGTACGGTAGCAGGAGGAGTGAGCACTTTTATGACTGCCCCCGTAGACATGGTTAAAACTCGTCTTATGTTACAACGAGAATCTAAAAAAGTTGGAATGTATAGAAATGGATTCCATTGTGCATACCAGGTAGGACAGTTCCTTATCTATGATTCCAGACATTTAATCTGTGTGCTTTTCACTTTTGCTTATCTTGATTCTATTTAAGCGAAAGTAAATGCTTCCGTTTTCTTTTTTGTTGATTCACATTATTTGAGCAAAAAGGTAGAAATATATGACTGGAGAGCTTGTCTTGTTTTGACACAAAAGCATCTTCCAGTGGATGAAATTTTCTCATGTATCGAGCTAAAATAAACTGAGATTTCATACCCTTCGCTGCTTTAGTAACATGTTTGAGATTTATGATTTCAGGTTCTTCGTACAGAAGGTCCTCAGGGGCTTTATAAAGGGTGAGTTCGGGATGTGCATACTTTAGCTGGTTTACATTTAAAATCATCTGAAGCTGGTATGGTTTGAACAGGAAGTTTTATCTCATGAAATTCTTTTGTTAACTCATTGGTTTTCTTTGTCGGCTTCCACCAGAGGCCTTGCGTTATTTGCAAGATTGGGGCCTCAGACTACAATCACTTTCATACTCTGCGAAAAGCTGCGCGAGCTTGCAGGACTAAAGGCAATCTAGTTCACGGCATATCTTCTGTCTGGTGAGCTGTGTTCCCTCGATTCCAACACAATACTACTTCCATTCTTCTTATCGTTCTGCATTGCTGCAAATAGCATTCATAAATCCTGGTTCAAGTAAGACGAGAACTATACCTTTCTCAATAACCCCCACTGTTTTTGGCTTCCGGGGATTTGTTGAGTTCTTTTCCTATTTGATCCATGTAATTGGAATGGCTCATTCTTGGACCTGGAATCCTTATTACTTTGTCATTTTTATGGCTGTGCCTTTGATTCTGGGGCCAGCTTGTACCAATGTGGGCAGCAACATTTGCCCTTTACTTCATATCTGTTGTTGTCATTGGAACAGATGAAGAAATTTAACATGATTTGATCAAAAATAAATATGGATAGATTAGATTGCTTTGGCTCTTGCTTTTGATCACTTCTTGATTGCATTTATGGACTATGAAAAGTTGCTTAAACCTAGATCAAGCTTTTATGTTCACTAGCACCAAACAGGAAGGGGGAGATTCAATGGTATTCCCATCTCATTCCCCAAGTTGATGAGTGAAGAGGTATTTTTTGAGTTGATCTTATACTATTTCTATGATACCTTATTCTACATAAGATGAGTTTGACGTGTTTATATGCTATTTAAGCATAGACTTTAAGTGTGACAAGATAGTAAATTAATAGTAAAAAGCCTTGCTAACCAAGCGAGTTAATAGGGGGAGGATGTGTCATTATGATATGAAAGAAAAGTTACCGATCGGACGTGTAAGAATTAAATGTTATAGTAATTGCAATTGAAGTCACCTCGAGAATTCCATACTCCTTGTTTAGTTTTGGATTAAGTCTAGAATCCCTAATGAGAACACTAGGACGATAAGGGGTGAATGTAATATCCATTTCTTACCTGAAGTAAGTGTAGTACGTTTGTGTATAAGCATGTGTCTAAATATTCATACTCACCTATCTTAGTATATTCATTTTAGTACAATAATGACGATTTTGTAAATGTTGTATGACTCCACACTCTTGAACTTGTGAATATTTCAATTCCATTTCATATTAGTTTAACAAATACACAATTCAATTGTTAAGTATAGCAAATACCACTTAAAAAAAATAGTTTGATAAGTGATGTGTTGTTTAATTGCGTAACTTTTTTACTTAAAATCTTCTATTTGGCATGCTAAGTGAGAGGTATTGGATTTTGAATTATTTAGAGAGTTGTTTAATATCGTATGTGAATCTAATACTATTTGTTTGGAGATTTTATATCCTTCTATCCTTGGTCTTGAATAGGGAATTAAAAAGAAAAAATCATTTTTTGCCTTAAATTAACTTTATTACCGTTGGCGTGCGGGTTATTAATACTTAAGAAAAAAACAAATAAAATAAAAAGCTGTAGCTAACAGTAATATACAATCAGATTCCTTGGAGTGAGTAGCAGTGAAGAGACAAGAACAGGCTTGGCGGGACAGTCTGGCGTACTTATTCTTCAACCTCGTACTTGACGCTTATCTACGATTCTACCCCTCGTCATCTCATCTGATTTTCTGGGTGTTAGTTTAGATTAGAGATGCTGCACTTGCTTATTATTATTATTATTATTGTTATTGCTGTTTGGCTTTGGTTTTCCTTTCCTTTATGGTTTGATGGCTGCAGCAGAAGAAAGCCTAATTTTGTCTTTACATTAGGAGTACAGATTTTGACTTCCTTAGTTAAGAAGAATGACATCAATCTAGATCCGAGACTGATGGGAGCCCTATACTATATACCCCCATCCATCTTAACAATGTATTTTCACCGCTTTTTTCTTTCTATATTTTTGTGAATGAAAAACTAACTTTCTTGATAATAAAAGTCGAAATATCTTGTCCACAAGATTTTTACTAAATTGTCCAATGTCCAAGTAAATAATGTAAATTATGATAATTTAATTGCTCTACAGATTGAAAGCCCGATATTGGTACACATAATGAACCATCCCCACATTAAAGAAGTTGAAAATCTCATACTGTTTCTGTTAGGATTTAAACCTTATCCTTATACGAACATGCGGGCATGAAAAATTAACTTTCTTAATCAAATAAGATGTAGCTTTTTGTGCTAAATTTGTAATTTTAAAATTAGTCGAGAATGTTTATGTAGTTTAATGTAATTAAAGAAATGTAGCTATAATAGCTATAATTCTATGATTGGATGAATAATCTTGGTGTGAGTATTGCTATGTTGGAGGAATGCAATGTTTAGAGTCACAATTTTATTCTGAATAAGAGGTCCAAAGATAAATTATTTGTGGGAGATAAGTAGATTTTAAAGTAAAAAAATATAAAAATTAAATTAATTTTTTATTTAAAATCTAATCTAAATGGACCCTTATCTTGTGAAAGTAAATCAAAATTAAAAATCACCATATATATAAATATGAAATACAATTTTGAAAGAGTACATATAAATAAATATATATATATCTGTGTATTTCTTTTACAAGTTTCAAATGTTGTTTCACATTATTGTCATAATAGATATAAGTAAATTTCGAGTACAATGTGAAGGAAACAAGATTGATATAGAGAAGATTTTGATTGTATATAACACAGTCATATTTTAGTCAAGCTATTATTACAATTTCAAACATTTTAATGGAAGCTAAAAAAGTTTAAAATTAATTAATTTATAACTTCATATTAAGCATTTAACATTTTAAACTTTTCTAAAAAATAAACGTATGGACTCAACGCCAGAAACAACGCATATTTGCATGTACAACATGTGGCTTCTATAAAGAAGAAGTTGAACACGCGTTAATTGTATTGGTGAATACGGTACTTCCAATGAAACACTAACGGAAACAGGTAATAATCACCAGCAGCCAACTCTATCAGAAAACAAACAAAATATTCATTAAAGAGTAACAAACAATCATTAAGTTAAAAAAAAATTCTTAAAAATATTATTATCAAGTCGAAATTTCTCATCACTTAAATAACATCAACAGTAAATTAACTCACAAAAAATAAAATATATTCACTATTCCTCCTTCAAAATGCACCTTCCAACAACCAACCACTCCATCAAGCTTCAAGAATACAAAATTTCAAAACCATATTTGGTTACCAACACCTAAAAAAGTAATTTTACTATATTTAAATAAATTAATTGGCTCAATTGAATCAAAAAGTAATTTTTCCTATTTTAAACTATTTTTTTGTCCAATTATTTTAAATTATTACTTGTACTATTCTAATGAAAAAATTTTAATTATTCATACCTTTAAGTACAATATATTTTCTATTACACTTTTTTTTTTAAAAAAAAAAACTTTTATTACACTTCTCCTTTTTTCAGTAATTATTATTTGTTTTATACAAATTAAAAATAAAACCAATATAAAATTTGTATTGGTTTAATTAAAAAATATATTAAAGCAATCCTCCTTACTTAGCCAAATAGTAGGAAGTTTTGATTCTTGAATGTGAAGTTTATGTAGCACCTTTTCTCCGACAATCAAACACTTGCAAATCTGGGGCAGTCAATCACGTATAAGGCAGGCACATACATGATTTATATGATTGGAGCTTGGAATTGGATGTAGAGTTAGATTAGTTTAATGACTATAATGCCATTAAACGCTCCACGGTACTAGTACTAATTTAACGCATTTAATTATCATCATTAGTGCCACAAAACGTCAATTAGCTTTCTTTGATTCCACATTACCCCTCCTCTCACAAATATAAGGAGTTTTAAACATTTATATACAAATAAAGAGTCTAAAAATAAGATAACTTTTTTAACTACAATACTTTTTCTACCCTTCATAAATGAAGAAATATATAGATATTGGAAATAAAATAAATGAATAAAAGATAGATAAAGATAAAAAAAAATTAAATAAATACTTATAGAAAGTTGTAAGACTCTTTATATTTTTTACTATATTTCAATAAGTCTAAAACCCCATATATTTTTTTTCGGAAGGAGTAGTGTCTATAGTTGGGATAGTTTAATATATCATTTAATATATTAATTACAATAAAAACAAACCCAATAATATTATTGGGATAAAAGTAAATAATCGCTTTAGATTGATTATATAATTTAACGCATTGCAATTTAATTGGTCTGCTAATAAGGTATTAAAGATTATATTTATATATTCATGGTTTTTTAAAGTAAGCTTAAAACAAATATATGTAGTATCTTTTAAGGAAAATTGATGTATTTGCATTTTAATTACTCTCAATTTGCGAAAATACTACAAATACATAGTTTATTTTCATTTATAAAAAAATGATGAATGATAAAATAGGTATTACAAGTCATTATAATGAAAAAAAAACATACGTAAAATGTGATTTTGAGATGAAGACAATTTTCATTTTCTCAAAATCAAACTTCATGTGTGTTTTATTTGCAGGGAATGACTTATAAATGTCAATTTCACCATTTAAGTTGCCTCACATAGCAATTTATGTAATTTTTTTTAAAATTAAGTATTTACTTACAAAAATATCTTATTCAAAAATCATAATAACAAAAATTAAATTTTAAACATCATATCATATCAAAGTCTAAATATTAATGGTTCAAAATATCATGTCAATGCAAAATCACGAGTTTCATCTCGGCATGTGATGTTATGTCGAAAAAATTATAATTAAGTTCTAACACCCAAATGTGACACTTTGTAAGGTAAATTTAAATTAATTACAACCGTGTACTTCAGAAATGGATGCTTCTCAGAGAGGTTTGAGGTAATAAAAATATAAAAATGACATTTTCTAAAAAAAATAAATAAATAAAAACAAAACTTCGTGCTAACGGTCCAAGGTAGCTTCTCCAGCCCAAAAGAAAAAAAATAGCTTCTCCAGCATTTTAACCGGCGTTAATAAATAGGGAGATTGACGCAGAGTCGGACAAAATAATCCCCCAGCTATCAAACACTAGAGTGGTATTTATGTCATTTCACGTTAAGAGTGGGGCCAGATCTTCAGTTATAAAACTTTTGCCAGTACTACCCTCATCCAGTTCACCTTATGTCTGTCGAAAGGCAACAGCCGTCGCCGACTTTTCCCGTGTTTGGCTTTACCGTTAAGGAGAGCAGAAACGCTTAAAACGAGCGCAGTGGCAGTTTCGTTGTTATTTAAAATTCGAGGGTCAAAGAATTTACTTTCAATTATAATAAAATCGGTGAAGATCCAACTTTGCCATCCAGAAAAGCCCCCATTTTTCCCCAAAACAGGTCTTCAACGAGAGACGACTCAACGCAGAGAGAGAGAGAGAGAGAGAGAGAGAGAGAGAAAAGAGTGAGAAATTAGAGAGACAAGTTAGAGAGAGAAAGTAAGAGAGGAGATCAGCACGCAATTGTCAAAGACTTGAACAAGAAGAAGAAGAAGAGAAGAGAGAGAAAGAGAGAGAAACACTGTGTATATATATATATATACAATACATACATAATATTGTTGTTTTTGGTGTGTATATACAGAGGCTTGACAGAGGAAGAGAGAGAGAGGAGAGAGAGAGAGAGACAGTGTGTGAGCCGCATTAATGGCGGAGGGGCAGAAGCCGCGGAAACACAGCGAGGAGAGCGTGAAGCTGTTTGTGGGTCAAGTGCCGAAGCATATGACGGAAGCTCAGCTTACGGCAATGTTTAAAGAGTTTGCTATTGTCGACGAGGTCAACATCATCAAAGACAAGACCACGCGAGCTTCTCGAGGTTAGCTCCGCACTCGTTGCTTCTTCCTGATTTTTTTATATACAATAAAATTTTTTTTTTCCATTTTCCGGATCGACAATGTGCGATTATTGTGGTTATTCTGGATGATATTTTAAGATTTGTGAGCTTTGAATGCATTTTGTGTTTCTTCGAACCCTAATTTGATGTGTTTTCTCGCTTTCAGGTTGTTGTTTTGTCATTTGCCCGTCTAGGCAAGAAGCTGACAAGGCAGTGAATGCGTGTCACAACAAGAAGACTCTTCCCGGGGTTAGTACTCTTGTTTACTCTAGTATTTTCTTTCTGCCTCAATTACTGGTTGGAAGATGGCATTGCGCTTACAACTTACTACCAGTTTTTAAAGCTGCAAATGTTTCAGAGCTTGATTTGTTGTTGCATGAAAGTTTTGTTTTGTATGCTAATCATTGGATTTGGGCAATTAATTGCACTTTGTTGGTGCTTGTCAATTTGTTAAATATATGGTAATTACTATCGGATTTAGATGATTAATTGCGCTTCCTTGGTACCTGTCCATTTTGTTAAACAGTTATTAGAGCCTTTGCTACGTTGACCCAATCAACTGCAGAGTACTAAACAGTTACTGCTCCTTTTAAGGTAAGGTTGTGTTGGATCATCAAAGAGAAGGCAAAATGACATTTAATCTTCCTTATAGTTGAAAAATCTATTAGTAATGTAGTTTAGGATAGTTAGAAAGGATAAGGATAAAACTGGGAAAAAAAGAACAATAAATATCATTGACCAATTGAAATTCTAGTTGCTGCCGCTGCTGGAATTCTTGCCAACTGAAAATGGCTCCCTTGAGTGCAAGGAAGCAAAAAACAGACCCTTGATCACACAGGTAGGGCAAATGCCCTCAATCAGTTATGGGAAGCAGAGGCCAGGCACCATCATGTAAAAGAATTGAATTCTTTCTAGAGAACATAACATCGAAGGGAGAACATAACATCATCATTCACCCATGACCAGATTATCTTAGTCAAGACCACATCTACATTGATAATCCCATGTGACTTATAAATAAAAATCCTTCCAAAAAGAATAGTTACATTCAGATGAAGGGAGTATTAATTAGTTACATTATATGTGGAGAATTGCCTGAAAACTTCCACTTGATCATAGTAATATTTTGTCTGTACTTACACTGGTATAAGTGCTTCCATGTTTTACATTTGGTGCCATCTGGTACAGATTTGAACTATTTTCTCCATTCAGTGATATTTCTGGTCTTTAATGCATAAAGAACGAATATAAACTGTATAGAAGTCGTTGTTGCGGTGCTAAAGCTGAAGTGCACTTACTTGACCAAGGATGTATTTTTTTTAGATTTCATTTCCAAAACAGAAAGAAAATTTTCATTTCTGCTCCACCTTTTCTTTTACAAACATTCTTCCTTTCTTGGAAATTAAGATGAAAAATTTCCATGGGTATTTCTAATGACAAATATTTGGAGGTGCTGTCAAAACAATAATCACCAAATTTTCCATGGGATAGAGTGAAGTAGATTCCCTTTTTTGTTTTCTTCAAATAAAATTTTATAACCTTTGAGTTGAATAAATATGATATTGATGATGTCCTGAAATCCTCTCTGATTTAGTTTCTGGCTGTGGATAGTTGTGGGAGGGTTCTGCTTACTCTAACTTTACTACAATAAGAAAATCAATAGAATTTCCTCCGAAAAAATTAGGTACTGATGCTGTAAAGGGATATGCATATGGTCTTATTGTACTTCCAGATTTCTGCTGCAAAGTAATTGAGTTTGTTCAACTGAATGTTATTTAACTATAGTCTTATTGAGTTTGTTCAACTCTGACTTGTATCTTTGCTCAATTCAATAATGTCTTTTTTTCTCTTAATATTTTATTTGGCTTGAATTATTATGTGAATCACTCTTTTTTGGGCTTTCTCCAGACATTTATGAGAAGTTTCACTATGATATCTGCTTAAATTTATCACCCGGATGGTTATGTGTCTATAACACATTATGATGTCAGACACATTTGATACTTTTGTTATGGTCTATTACTTGTGTTGTTTTTTTGTTCAAATATAACAAACATCTTATTCTCTCGCTGGAATTCAGGCATCTAGTCCGTTGCAAGTGAAGTATGCAGATGGCGAATTGGAAAGGCTAGGTGGACAATAATTTAAGATTGTTATACTTCATACTTTTTGAAATTGTGATGAGTAATCTGCTTATGCTCTTTTTTGTCATAATCTTGCATTTGATTTAATTATTAACCTGTTTTTGCACTTTATGTTTCTTATTTCTTTTTGTCTTTCCGATAAATCAGAGCACAAACTCTTTGTTGGCATGCTCCCAAAGAATGTTTCTGAGGCGGAGGTTTCTACTTTATTTTCTCAATATGGAACAATCAAAGACTTGCAAATTCTAAGGGGTTCTCAGCAAACTAGCAAAGGTACAGCCCAATAATCAGAAAAATTTCCATTTGACTTGTCCTCTGCACGATACCCAGAGGTCACTTGGTTAAAACATTCGGTTCTTGGTGTTATATTAACTATGGTAGGTTGTGCATTTCTGAAGTATGAGACGAAAGAACAAGCACTTGCAGCTATAGAGGCCCTCAATGGAAAGTATAAAATGGAGGTTTGTATATATTACCAGTCTGCTCTGATCTTTGGATTTAAATCCCTAAGGTTTACTTTTCTGTTTTTTGGATTTTTGCATGGATGATTCCAACTACGCATTTCACTGGGCAGCTTTCTGCTTATTGTTCATTTTTAATAGTTTATCAGATTGGAGATTGAATATGAAATTGCAAAGGAGGGAGATATCACTCTTTTTTATGTTTTATTTGAATATTGAAGTCAATAATAACTCAAGCTCTTGATCTCTCTTAATTCATAACTAAGGATGTAAATTGATGTCCATTGATTTGTTCTTTTTCATTGCATCCACTTATCATAACTGCAATTGGAATTTTGTTATTAACCTTGTATAAGGGTCTTTCCAAGTATCCTGCTCATTCACAGGATCAGAAATGGTTGCAATTTGACTTAAGATAGTCCTTCCCCTCTTCATTCCCTAATTGCTGTATTAGATCATTCCCTACTTACCCTATTTGATTGTCTTATGAGATGCATCCCCCCACTGATCTAATGGATTGTCGCCAGAAGCCTCTAAGTTTGCCGCTCATGTTGTTTGGCATGATGACTGAGACAACCCTAGAGACACTTGTTGGGTTCTTCTCACTTTTCATCTAAATAGCCCATCTGCATACTTAAGACGTATGCTGTTGTACCCTATAATAAACAGCTTATGTTTAGACAACAATGGCATCCACCATCTTTACATTTAATGGTACGCCAGACTAATATCCAGAGCTATCTTTTAAGGTTTTCCATGGTTCCTAACATGACAACTGGACATTGTATCACAATCTGCTTGCAAATAAGGAATTGATGGATTATGTTTATTTGTGTTTGACTTGTTGGCATTACATAGAGATTCTGAGTATTCTTGGTTGACATCCCTTCTAGATAATACAGAGTACACGAGTGGTGGAAACTAGCATCAAGTGTCATCTCAAAGTTTGAAATCTCTATAGACTTTGGTACTTCTGATTAATTGTTGTATTTTTAAATCCACGAGTTATAGGGTTCTACTGTTCCTTTGGTGGTGAAGTGGGCTGATACAGAAAAAGAAAGACAAGCACGGAGGGCTCAGAAGGCTCTATCTCAGGCATCTAATTCACCAAATGCTGACTCAAGACAACACCCATCTTTGTTCGGAGCTCTGCCAATGGGCTATATGCCACCATATAACGGATATGGTTATCAGGTCTGTTTGATTCACTAACTTTAAGATGGGGGTATGAAGTGAAAGTTGCTCAATCATAACTATGCCTCATAGTTCCGCAACTCTCCCGTAGTTATGCTTGTGTATCTCTCTTTCTCTCTCTATGTATCTCATTAGTTGTTTCAAGTACATAGAACTCACTATGTGATGTTTGTAGACTCCTGGGACTTATGGTCTTATGCAGTATCGCCTGCCTCCGGTGCAAAATCAACATGCTTTTCACAATATGATGCCTTCTGTGAACCAAGGAAATGCACTTCGAGGAGTATCGCCTGAGCTTTCACCTGCAATGGGCCTTAGAAATTATGCCATGTCACCTGGAAGTTTTGTGGGATCTACTTACCCACCTGTACCTGGGGTTCAGTATCCTATTGCATATCCTGGAGGAATTATGAGCAACAGGCCTTTGAGTGGTTCGCCCAGTTCAGCAATATCTGCTACTGCAAATAGTCCATCTGCAGCATCTTCAAGTGTCAGTTCAAGTTCTGGGAGTCAGGTTGAAGGTTGTTAAACTTTATATTTAATGTTCTCTTTGTTTCTTGCTATCTAATTTTTTCCTCTCCGCTCCACATTTTTGGCGTCTAATATTATTTATGATCCTGCAACGTAATGTTTTGCCTTTTTTTTTTTTGTCTTTATTGGTATCTCCGTGCAACTGCAGGTCCTCCAGGTTCAAATTTGTTTATCTACCACATTCCTCAAGAATTTGGTGATCAAGAGCTTGCAAATGCCTTTCAACCATTTGGTCGGGTCTTGAGTGCAAAGGTTTTTGTTGACAAGGCAACTGGTATCAGCAAATGTTTTGGTACAAAGTTTAACAAATCTGTCCATCATCCATGCATCTTATCAGACATCATCATTCTCTTTCTAAATCATCTTTTCTCTGCAGGATTTGTCAGTTATGACTCCCCAGCAGCAGCACAAACGGCTATTAACATGATGAATGGTTGCCAACTAGGAGGTAAAAAGTTGAAGGTCCAACTCAAACGAGACAACAAACAAAGCAAACCATATTGATCTGCAGGTAAGGATTGAGGGAAGCCGATATTCTGCCAGAAAGATCTCATGCAAAGCTGGATTTGGGGAATCACTAGAAAAATGAGCTGTTGAAGGGTAGATGTGGGACAATGAATGAACATCTTTGCTGCTCCATCCTAATCTGTAATTGGCTTTTTGGGAAGAAGTCCCAAAAACTTGTAAAATTCTTCATTGATTCTGTGCCATTGTAATTTGTAATTTGTTTAACATGGATTAATATCATTGAGACATTGATTATAAATTTATTGATTCTTCTTCTTGTGACCTCATACTTTTCAGTATAGTTTTCTCAAAACTTCAGGAAAATTATATTTTTCGTAAGTTGTAATCTAATGTTATTTTTATGATTTTCCAATATCTGTTTTGCTGTTTCCTTTTCCTCTCCCTTGTTAGCTCTTCTTAAGATGCATCTTTTAATTTGAAAATTACAAGTTTCCATCTATTAAGGAGTTCCTTTCCTGGTTTTTTTTGGAGTACACTTTCTTCACACATTGTCATCCATAATTTTGAATAATTAACAGGTTTATTATATGTTTAGATATTTGTTTTACTAAAGGAACTGTATTCTTCTGGGGCAAGGTGCTTTAATTGGTGTTCACAAAATATGAAAATGCTCATATGATGCAGTCAAGAGGTTATTGCTTTCTAAGTGGACCTTCAGGTAATCTGTTAATGTGCAGATGAGAATGCTTGGATAGCTTCCTGATCTTTTTGTGCTCTTCTTGTTTGTGCAACTAGAGGTATGTGATTATAACATTTTTCTTGTTATATTCATTCTAGGTATCTGCTGGAGATGCTGGTAACATGCAGGTGCATGATCAGGATATTATATGCGAAATTATTTGTGGATGGTAATTTTTTTTGAATACTATTTGGTTTTCTTTTACCTGTTACATTTGCTAACATTTTGTAGCAACTTATAACATCCTTTCATCCCGACAGTACAGTGGGGCTGACTGAAAACAAACTGATGACAACAAATTCTTCTTGTATTGTGGGGCAGATGTTCCAAATTATTATTCAAGAAAGAAGAAAGGTGATAGTATGTTTTTTTGTCATGCTCTTTAAATATTTATGAACACTGAGACTCAGAAATTTCAAACGTTATCAACTTTTAAGCCCTTCAATTCTAATTTTATATTATCTTGGTTAACTTTAGCCTGAAGTAAATGGGTTTTGATGTATCCATTGAAATGCTGAAGTATTGTGCATTGTACATAAGAAATTCGTAGGTGAATGAACCGCACCATGTGAATATCTATGGTAATTGTCAGTCTGCTGATGATACCCACGCATCCTGCTTTACTTATCTACGGGATTTTTCAGAAACTTCAAGAAATTGATCATGGTGGTATTTTGTTAGTTCTTACAACATGCTGAGGTATGTTGTTTGTTAAATGGGGATTAGTTGACAATGTAGTGTATACTAGTCTTTGTGGATGTCTTGACTTTCCAGTAGAATGTGTTTCACCCATCCATTCTGCCCCCCCCCCAGGATACATGGATGGACTAGTGCTGCACCATTCATAAAATACATAGACCGGAACAAGAACGACTGAACAAGTATACGAACATGGGTATTTACTGGAGAAATTTTAGTCTGGTTATTGGAGTTGGTTAAGTACTCTCTCTCTTAAGGATTTTTAGATTATGACAGTTGTCTGTAGCAAATTTCTAGCTGTCCAGTTCAAATATTCCATTGATCTTATTCAGATTAGCACTTGAGAAGGCTAGTGGTGGGATCCATATATTTTGGATCATATCCTTTCTGGACGTTTAGAATGTGAACATTAAATTTGGGAGGGAATATAAAGTATGGACTTAACGGATGATTTCTGGATAATAAGCTTGTATGAACCAACAAGTTTTAAACCCAAGTTCTTCATATTGGAAATATCAATTCTTGTAGGTGAAACAAGGTTCATTGCAAATATGGTGACTATCGGAAGTTATTGTTCTATACTGTGCTGAACTTAAGGTATGAAACTTGGAAGCTAACGAAGGTCCAACTGTGTTTGGTTCCTCTTCACCATTTGCAAACTACTAGGAAAAAGGCAAAGCAGTGCAGACTCCGATCAGTTGCTGGTCAAGTACTCTATTTTCTGTCTTAAATAGCTTGTGTGAACAATACTTGTAAAATTCCATTTCCCTCCCGTATGTTTATTACTAGAATAGCACCATAGCTCAGATCGGTTGATGAGTTTTTCTTGGTATTTTCAAAAGATAGCATGGCGATACAAATTATCGCACTTATTTTTTGTGCCATCTTTATGCAGGCAGGAGACAGCAGTCATTCTTGATGTGAGTTTACCATTAGTTATGATGCCTGTTATTTTAGCGTTCTGATTTGCACTAAAGAGGGTAAGTACCAACGGGGCAGTTGAAGCCTATTTCAAAAATGTGTGATTAGATATAAGGATGTGTGAATAAGACTCGTTTTTACATGTTCGTCCTGTGTTCTGTACATATGTTTCTCTCTAGACATTTTGGAGGACTTTCTTTGTTCCTGCAGTTCAGTAAGAATCCTTAAATTTATTAAGCATATAAAGAATAAGAATATCTGCTTCATTTTCTTCCAGATATATAGGTAAAGCTTGTCACATATTTCATCAGCAGCAGCCAGCTCAATTAGTCAGGTTCTTACTCATTCTAGTTTTTCCCTTGTTATCCTCGTCAACACCGGAGAGAAATTTTGGTTGCAGAGAAGCCTTTTGTATCAATGATTTGCCCATGTTCCAGTAGCGGTAGAGATCTCCAATGCTTGATTCTTGGTAAGCATTTTTCAGTTACAATAGAAGGCTCTTCTTTTCAATTCAGTTGTATTCATGTGGTTAGTGGCGAGATAATAGAATGACTTCTTACCAGGCCAGAAGTCATTGGTCTTCCTCCCCATATGCATACGCGGTCTAATTGGAGTTTAACAAAGAGTGTGGGATTGTCGAGTGAATATTGTTGGAATTGAAATTTAGATGCCGAAAGATGGTCAAAGTGTTCGGTAGGAGTATGATTCTGTGATTCTAGAAGGTTTCTCTCCCGTGTTTGCATAATATAACACTTGCTTACTCAGTCCACGCAGCGCCCTGCATCGGAGCAGCGTAGGAAGAAAAAATGGTCTCTTTCTCTTGTGGGGCCTAATTTGGATTTGATTTATTAAATAATCTGATAGGTCAATATTGTAAGACTTTCCTAGTCTTCTTCTAGAACTGGAATTTCTTCCTAGACTAGTTTATCTGCGTGCAGGCAAGCATTTGGATGGCAAAATGAAAGTAGTTCCCCTCACGGCATTCTCCTCAGTTCCGTTCCTAACTCTTGAATAGGGAGGGCGACTGAGTGGGTGTCCACGTTTTTTATCTGGCCTGCTCAGGAATGCCCATCTGTTGTGGCTTGGCTAGCTTTTTTTGTGGGGTGGTGACTGACCGGTACCAACAGCCACAGGCCTTGCCTGGCCCATAGCTTAGATTTTTGGATAATATTGCATGTTCCCCTGCTCAGGTTTGTGTTTGTTCGAGGAATAACGGGGTAGGCAAATAAGCAATGTCCATCTTTCATAGCATTCAGCAATGTAATTGTAATATGATCGTCATTTTTATCTTTTGTTGAAATTTTAGGGGATAGAATTTAGTTTTGAATTTTGATTTAAATATATCAATTGAGTCCCGTAATATATTTGGACAGAATTTGTTATTGAGGAAGGGTCAGTCTAATTCTAATGTGTGTCATCTAGTAATATTTACTTTTAAGGAACATATTAATTCATATATTCTCAAGTTTTATATAAATTTGTTGAACTCAATACTAAAATTTTAAATTTTTAAGTAGAAAAAAATAAATTCGGGTACAGAGTAGAAAAATATAAATGCATAAATACCAAAACACACTTTTCAAATCCTTTGAACTGTCTGAAATATACGAGATCATCTATGGATATATCCATAAATGAACCAGTAGAGTCATTAGATTACAATCAATCTTCAAACTCAGAATATCCTTTTTTTTTTTTTTTTTTTTAACCAAACTCAGAATAGTAAGGAAGGGTATAGCGTCAAAACAAGAAAAACAATTGTATACAAAAATTAAAAATCACGAATATGGATGAATTAGCACGCTAATAAACACTAGGTGGGTGGAAATATTAGTTCCCATAAATGATTGAATAATATATGTGCCTATAGGCCCATACCAGCTCGGCAGTGGGGATTTTCAATTTGCCACGTGCGATATACAAGTTGAGGGCGTCCGAGGGCTTCTAGAAGAAATGACCAATGACAACTTGCAAATTGCTTTTTTTATCTCTAATTTTGTTTCTTAAAAAAGGTTTGGTCTTTTATTAATTTTAATAATTATTTTTTTAGGTTTAAAGAAATAAAATAAATTAAAAATAGTAATATATAGAGTCTCTTGAAAAAAGAGGTGAGATGAATTTAACATGACAAAAAAATTGAGAATATAAATAAAATATTCTTTACATTTTTACGTATTATCAATTCATAATTCATTTTTTAGTATCATTATTCAAACCATTAACATTTTTAATTTTTACATATAATTAAAATTGTTAAACTATATTAAATTCGGTTAATTGTGATAAAGATAATCACATACAATATACGAACTTCGTTATAAAAAACAAAATATATATTTTATTTAACGAAACTCAGGTGTTATACTGTAAATGTGCTCACAATTGTACGGGAATAATTCAGATTCATTTACAATTAGTTTATAAACTTTAGAACTAAAAGCAAAAGCAAATATCATGTATAAAATGTGATATCCCATAAAAAGAAATATATAAAATGTGATACCCATAAAAATATATATAAAATGTGATAAACTATTTTGAAATGTTAAAAAAGAAATAATTGGGGGACTAAATGGCAAGATTAGGATGTATAGTGGACCACTGCCTTGAATTGTCAAAGAAGATAGCCCACCCCTTTTTTGTCTTTTAATCTCGTTTATCCTTTATACTCTGTTAGGTTTTTTTATTTTCTTGAAAATATTTATTTATTTGAATTATTTTTAAAGATTTATGTACACTTAATATGAAAAAATAAAATAAAAGTAAAATGAGGTAGCATGAGAAGGGGGTATTCACATGCATGACTTTTTCTTTTAAATCCCTGATCTTCGAGACGCCTTGGACTGGTGATACTGCTTTTAATTATCATCCTTATCTACACTTTTCACCACTTTATATTTAAATTGTGGGGGAAATTAAGAAGTATCAGAAAGAGAATTAGTTATGGATTGGCTGAATTGTGTTGATTTTTGTTGTTCAATGCTGTTTGAGGCCACCGCTGATTCTGAAGCCGATTCCGATGTCAATAAAAACATGGATCACGCATTATTGAGAGATGACAACGGTTTAGCTGAAGATGATGCCTTATCCTGCAGTTTCGACGACGAATTTGATCTAATTTCCACCGCCGATCTCGAATTTGATCAAATCGATGAACAGCATGAAGAAGTAATTAAAGCGGATGATTCCGAATCCGAAAACGTCGCCGATGATGATGATGATGATGATGAAGAAGAACAGGGGGAATTTAATCAAATCGGTAACGGAAACGTCGTCGGTCGTAAGACGAAGAAGGATTTGAATTCAAATTGGAATCGAGGTGTTTTTACAGATTCGGATCGACGATTGAAAAAGCTGAAAGTGTGTGGTGATTCGATGAAGCAGGAATTGATGAATGAGAGAGATAAAGATAAGCTGTTCTGGGAAACATGTTTGGCATCCTGAGAAAAGAGAAATTAAAGATCTGTGTCTCAGGAGATTTGAGTATATGATTTATTATCCAGGTTAGGTTCTTCATTGATTTTTGGTTTTTGATTTTGATTTCATTCTTTAATCTTGTTAAATTAAGCTCTTTGTTTTTGGGGTTCTGTGATAATTGAAAACAGAACATGAGAATTGTAAATACATATAGTGGCAGGAGCAGTAAAATTCAACTAAAATGCAAGAATTTTTCAGTTTTGATTGTTTAGATATTCATACAACTTTCCCCAGCTTCTTTTTCTTTTTTTTTTTTTTTCTCTTTTTCTAAGTGCTTTTTTGTTTTTTTTAGTTTTCAAAGTAATTTTTTAAAAAAAAGTTTTCCATGAGATCCTTAATTTAAATTAGTTAAATTTAAAAATTTTTTAGAAAATTCATAATTTTTTAAGGAGACTCTATTCCCGATATCCAAACAATTAGGATATGTGAGAGAAAAATGGAGGATCTATTCTTTTAAAAAAAAAAAAAAATTATCTTGGAGATTATGTAATATCTGCTCTCAAATTCTTCATTTACACAGTAATAATATTTTTTATTATTTCTCTCTTCATTTTTGGATTCCTATTTAATGATCTTGGAAATGAGGAATAAGGGGTTTTTCTTTTCGATTTCTTGAAGGAGGGTTTGTTGTTGGAATCCAATAAATGTAGTCCCTCAGTATCTCTATTTAGTTAGCAGTGTTTCTCTCATTCAACTAATTACACGGATATTTTCATATTACTTCTCATAAAAAATATTAGGGATTTTAAACTTGTGCATAAGAATTAAGAGTATTGAAATTAAGATAATTATTAAATCAAAATACATTTTATATTTTTAATAAATAAGAAGATATAGATAATAAAAGTATAATAAATAAACAAAAAGATGTATATAGATGAAAAAAGTGTTCATTAAAAAATATAAAAGCCCTTATATTTTCTTATCATCCTCAACACCTCTAGAATTTCTTATATTTCTAATTAAAAGAAGTATTTAATTATAAGTGTTTCTATTATTCAATATTATATTATATAAATTTCGTAACAACTCTCAAAATTTTAAATATTACAATATTTTTTTTATTAGAAAAAAAGTCAAAATGTTCATACTTCTTTTAAAATATGCCATTTCCTCCTAAAAAATACAAAAAATCGGAAGACTTTTTAGACTATATTTTAATGTGTATGTTTCTTTCAAATTGATGTATTCAACACAAAATTTCTGGTCACTTTCGTGCATCCAATACAAGATCAATTAGAATAGAATGTTTTTTCTAATGGTGAAGTAGATAGAGACTAGTGTTGGGATTCAAATCCCTTGTTATAAATATGTACAGTAAAACGAACACATGCTCAAAAATATAAAAAGAAAAAAGAAGAGAAAAACATCAGAATCAAACAAAATCCTGGCATATACTATGAGTTAGGTGCTTATAACTGATGCACAAAATTTAAAATAAGACAATCTATTTATTTGTAATCCTAAGGGAAAAAAGACGGAGAAGAAATGATAATTCCTTTGAATCTAATTATTGTTGTTGGTTGGTGTTGTACTTTATGATTTCATATTATCTGTACTCCCAAAATTCTAAATTTGTTTTTTATTTTGATTCATAACAACAAGTTGCATTATTTATTAAGAGCTAGTAAAAGTTTAGCCCCTTCCCTTTCTGCTTTATAGTAAGAAACGGTCATATGCCACAGCCTAGATCTTTTTGCAGTAAAGTCACTTTTAAATTTTTTTTTTGTTTAATCTAGTATTCTAAAGTCATCGACTAATTTGAGAAGGATTAGAGCAGGACAAAGACTGCCATACAGTAATAAATTGCTCTCTAAATAACTCAAACTCAAGACATCTCACTTGACATGTCAGTCATGCTGCCGGAACACACGCTTCTTAAAGTCAGTTAAAATTCAGCAAATAAAGATGGGGTGCCATTTCAAACGTAAGAATTTCTTGGCCGACCATTTCACATTCACCAAAAGTGATCTGATTAGATCAGGCAGACAATGACAATAATAAAACTTTGCACAAATTCCACATTTTTTATCGTCTCTGTATGAATAGATTCAACTGCTACCATGGACCGCGGGCTCTTGTTTTAAAAGTGTGGAAGAATACTTATATTTTAGTTTTGGAGTTGCAAAATTAGTACAAAAGTTTACGGTTCGAATTCTGACAA
This sequence comes from Catharanthus roseus, assembly GCA_028651295.1. Taxonomy (NCBI): domain Eukaryota; kingdom Viridiplantae; phylum Streptophyta; class Magnoliopsida; order Gentianales; family Apocynaceae; genus Catharanthus; species Catharanthus roseus. The sequence goes on from JAPQWS010000087.1 coordinate 3,342,177, forward strand.
TCACAGTATAAATCCTGATCGTCACAGTGCTATAAAAATTTTACGTTTTTTAGATAATCCCTTCTAGGTACTGGACACGAAACCTCCAATATAGAGGATCGCCATGTACCTGATTTACTCCATTTTTTAGTGATGTGGAGCCAAATTCGGGATCTTAAGGTTGACGAATTTCTGCTTTTGTCACTAAAAAATGTCACATTAGCTCTATTGAGATAGTATGAACTACTTTCTAAAAAATGTCACATTAGCTCTGTTCAGATTGTAGGAACTACTTTATGTAGTCGACTGAATTTAGACAGTGGGACTACTTCATTCTTTATAAACATCTTACGACATTTTAATATTGTTAAATTTTATCAGATTTAACTGTATGTAGTGATAGAATAATCTGAAAAACAATATAAAAATTATTTGCGGTACGAAGGATAAAAAAATAAAATTTAGTGACAAAAGGAGAGAATTACGGGTTTGATTGCAGCTTAATAGATTTAACTGAAAATGACATGATCCTACATACAAAATGAACCTAATTGGTACTGCGGACAAAACCCCTACCACCTTTGAGGGTTTAAAACTTTTAATACAAACAATTCGTCTGAATAATCAAAAGCTCACACTAGCCCAAATTACTACTTTCTTTCTGGGTTTTTTTTTTTTTTTTTTCACTTACCTAGCTACCACATTGATCAAAATAAGAAATTTTCCTACAGAAGGAGAAAGCAAGTACAGTATTTTGATTCAGCCCTAAGCTGAACAGTGTTTAAACATCAAGCTGAAAAACAAATCAAATCCTCCTAAGAAAATGCAATTTACAGAAGCAAGAAAGAGAAAAGATCTATCTCCCTAGATGTTGGCGATATGCTGGAGAGTGAATTCAAGTAGAGCCACTTAGAATGCATAACTGCGTAGGAAGGCTAGATTCCAGGATGTTTTCCACCATCTCAATGTCGGTGTTGGTGCTTCTACAGACTGCAAAAACTCCCTTACTGTCCATGTTAAGACCCCCCATGACGTTAGAACTTGTTGCAGAGAGTTCTCCATCGCTAGTGCTGCTCAAGCAAGAACTCCCAATTTTACTGTCAGATAAAGAAAAACAAGAATCTGCATTTAAAGCGGAGGAGCTAATGGGACTAGCATGTTCTCTGCATAGAATCCCTTCAAGCTGTTTCCGGAAGTCATTTTTGGCGTTTTCGTTCTCATCAAGTTGTCTTAAGAAGCTTTCTTCAATGTCACTTAGTGATTCAACTTCTTCTTCATCTTTCTCATCGCTGCTGTGGTTGTAGTCGTGTTGCTCATCATCGTCTGATGCTGGTCCAGTTGATTCACAGCTGGTATCCATCTCTTGCTGACTATCATATTCCTCATCGGTTGCCCTATCTGATGAACGAGATGACATTGGTGAGAATCCTTCAGCCACGGTCTCTTCACGTTCTCGCAGGTTTCTCATGATCAAGGTCTTCAACAAGTTCATAACTTGAACAGCATGCATGAGTGCTGTTAACGGATCAGACATCTGATCCAAAAGACAAATTAGCAATTTTCAATTGTCTGTCAAATGCAGAAATAAGCATTGAGAATTTCTTCGTGTTTTATCTAATATATTAATTACCTGAGTCATGTTTGGAGCAAAAACCATAGCGATATTTCTGGCATTCATTTTGTTGGATTCTTCCTGTTCAACAACATCAGCCATAAGATCTATTGCCCAGTTAAGCAGTGCACTCTCAGTTGGCTTTAGCTGTTTAACTAGCTCAATCGACTCTTCCTCCGAGTGGCATTGTAAAACCTGCTCTGGGGAAAGTCCATCAAGCACGCCTGATGGAAGCTCTCGGAACCAGGCCTTGATTAAACCAGCCAAACAGTGGACGTCAATGTCATCAGGCACAATTCCTCTGTTGAGCTGGTCCCTAACATGTTCCTCTTGACTGTTCTCTGGATTTATGCGAAAAATCCCCTCCGCCTGGAGTATAATTTTGAAAATTTAGACACTAAAATAATCTAAAGAAAGACATCTGGTAGCATGAAAGCTCCTTTTTTGTAAGTAGGGAGGGAAACTGTTAGATTCGGAGTATATACCTTCAGACCATCTTGAGCATATAGCCTTTCCTGCATCAGTAACAATATGGTCGGGACACTATTGCCTCTTGTATCAAAAGAACATTGCATCGATTCAGCAGAGACTCCAAATACGCTGACACTGCAAAGTCGGAAGAGTAAACATTACTGAAATGAAACGACTATCGGTATTCTCATTTCTGAGTGCCACAATTGAACACTTCAACGGCAAACATGCAAAGGACCAAACTATAATGGGTTATATTATCTAACAGAATCAGCATACAGGTGTCTCTATGCTATAGGTAGATGAAACTTAAAAGACACATCAGGGTTAATAATTCAGATTATAATTCCACCAACTAACATCCCTACATGTGTGATCTAATGTTTGATGGTTAATTTTCTTGAAATCAAAATCCATAAGCCTTTTGGATTTCTTTATTGTAGCTCAAGGACATATTGCCTCCAACTGAAATATCCAACACGTAAACATCAAATAACAACAGTATATATGTGCAATAGGTGAGCATCTAATGTCACAGTAGTATTAGCTTGTTCACAATTCAAGTATCCAAGCCTGCCTGACCCTAAAGTCTAATGCTTTTTCTAATGTTTATTTGAGCACATTCCATAGTTCAACTCTCTAGCAGTAGCATTTCAACCATGTGTCTTCAACATGAAATTTTACAAGTAAAATTCTTTAAGCACATTCCAGCTTTTGCACTTCTATAATTTTCACTTCTATGCTTTTCTGGCATGAAGAGGGTTTTAGAGGTGGAGCTCAAAATCCTCTGATAATACAAGTACACATAGTCCAAAGAAATTGGAAATAATATGAAGACAACCAGAACAGAAGCATTACTATAGATATTTGGATCTGAACAAGAACATGGAAGTTCATCCTCAACATAGAAGTTCAAAACCAAAAAACAAAAAACCCAGAAAAAGAGAAAGAACAAAAAGCTGAAATTTGTTTAGAAAAACCTGGCACTAGGAGCTCTGGGAGGGACTTCAACTTCAAATTCAACAGGAAGACCCAAAAACCCATGAAATCTATCGAAAGTGACATGGGTTATATGCTGGACATTCGTGGGCCAACCGATTTCCATATGATGTACACCCGAAATTGCCTCTTCTTGTCGATCCACACGGCAAGAAACCATTGATTTTCTTAAAGCCGTCAACAGAAATTCCAGCAACGACAGCTGCTGCTGCTGTTGCTGGTGACTCCGGTCTCCCCCGCCCTTGGTTGAACCCTTTCCATTTCCACCACCACCGCATCCACCGGCCTTGGATACCATCACTAAACCCATCATATTAGCCCTCTTCTTCTAGTAGAGAAGATGAAAAATTGAGAGGAAAATTTTGATTTGTATAGATGGGTTTCTATATATATATATATAAATTATTGAAGATTTTGAACTTGGAATTGGAAGTTTACTGTGGACTGTGGTGGACTGGACTGGACCTCAAACGGCCGTTCATTTCAAATTTTGGTCGAACTTTTTGCACTTTATCTCTAACTTTACTAATTGGGCCCTCAGTTTTAGTAAAATACCTGATATGCCACTGGACTTTCATTGGTGGGTCGTTTACCTATTAACTTAACGCGCTGTCTCCCAAGGGCCCACAAATACCCCAGTGGTCCCGGTCATTGGTAATTTGAAGAACCTCTTTATACATATTTACATTTTTTAGTAAAAGGAAAATAAAGATATATTTAATTGAGTAATTAACTACTACTATTAGTAATTGAAAATAGTCATATAAATTGAATTTTTCATGAGAAGAAAATATATTTTGTTACGAAAAAGTTTATGATTGTGTTTCAATGTAATAATGTCATGTCGTTGTTAAAGAAAATTGGCATAAATGAAATTCTTAATAGTAACTATCATAAAGTTTTAAGAATGCTTTGAGAGTTACTGAGAGAGATGAATATATGGAGGAGATAGCTATGATTGCTTAGAATATTTGGAATGGTAGAAATCGTATGGTGTTTAAGGGGAAGTTGATGGGCGGGAAAAAAAAAATTTGTTCACGGGTGTTTTGAGTTTCCTTTAATTGTTCTTACAATATCAATATAGTGGTGAGAAGGAACTTTGGCATGTTGTTTTTATTCTTATTCTTAATGTGCAGGTGTATATTAGATTAATATTGATAGAGCTTATTATAGGAAAATAAGAATTTGAGTTGCTGTTCGAGACTATGTGGGAGATGTTATTACATCTATGATAATCCGAATACATGGTATGGTTAATGCGACTCATATGGAGGCGATTGGCAGCGTGGAAAGAGATAGAACTAGCAAGAGATGTTGGTCTTCCTCAATTTGTGATAATAATGATAGACGTGCAAGTCCTCTCCAGTGGCACACCATTAGATGTTTTCGCCAAAGAGTTAGTATTCATCCTCTAATTTATGTACAATATATAAGTCAAAAATATAATATTTCATCTCATTTACTTGCAAAACATGCATATGAGATAGAAGATTCTATTGTATTGTTTGGTTGAAAGAAGCTCCAAACTTTGTATTAATAACCATTTTGAATGAATTTTCTTAATAAAATTTTTTATTTCCCCTTTAAAAAATAAAAATAAAGAGGTACAGTCAATACTTTCTTTTTCCATGCATATAACTTACTTTTATTTCCCAAAATATTAAGAAAATTAGTTGAATTGATAAATTTATTAACAATTTTCTTTTATATCCTTAATCAATATGAAATTATTTTGATTTTTTTTACTTGAAAAATCTATAAGACAGTGGATTAAATTATAAGAATTATGTGAGTTTTATTAATATTTTCTTAAAAGGTGAAAATGTTTAATAGTTGCAATTAAAATGTATAATAATGAGCGTGTAAAGAAATTAATATGTTTACTAAAAGTATGCATTTTTATAATTTTCCATGAAAGAAAAAAGAAAGTTTTTTTTTTTTTGTATGGAGGGATTATTAGTTGTAAAGTTCATTAATGTCCAAAGTTTCTCTAGTTTTAGGTAATCTCATACCTCTTTTATTATTATTTTTTTAAGGTGGGAAACTGAATGGATCGTGTTGTGGGTATGGGTACCCCATAAATGGGAAAAGACATGACCGTTGGCATTTGGTGACCGGTATTGATTGCTGTTTGGGACCTCAATTGAAAGAAAGAGGGACATCTTCGACATTTTACAATATAATGGTGTCCCCAGTACTCCCTACTAGTTGGCATGGTTTATGTGTTATGGACAAATGGAATGAGCCAATTTTAGAAGATGACAATTCGGAGGAATTCTATGCTCTGTTTTTTCATACAAACAACCCCTCTTAACTCCCCTTTCAACCTTTTCAATTCACTTGTTTGCTTCTCCTTCAATGCGGGCGGATCGACTTAGATATCCTCTAATATATTTTTTAGTATATATTTTTTATAATAGTTTTATTAAAATAAATTTTATAAAATAAAAGATAAATTAAAAAAAAAATACTAATAAAAAAAATATAATAAAAGATGTACTAGATAATGTATTAGACGTTTCAGAATGCCTTCAATACCAAAGTAAATATAAATACAAAACTCTTTTACTTCATAAAAAAAAAAATTTGAAGTTAAAAATTTGAGTTTAATTTTGTTCTTAATGTTCTTTATTTTTGGCACACACTATCTCTAAAGTTCAACTTATAAGTATGGCAAGACACACGATTATTCTTGTTGCGTCAAAATAGATTTCCTAAAAGTGCCATGAATATACTTATGTTCGTTCTTATATAGTACAATACAAAATATTACATTTATAGCTTATGTAGGATAGAGTTATCACACTCACCTCCCTTAAAGTTCTAGCATCGCGCATAGGGTGAAGGTCTACTTAAATTTTAAAGGTAACTCCCATCGCATACGAGGTAGCACTTACATCTATATGTCTGGTTAGTAATATTTTCTATGCCAAAATAACGAATTTTTAATTTTGTATATTTTATTAATAAAACTTACCAAATAAAATATAAACTTTAAAAAGGAAAAGATAAATTTTAAAGAAAAAATATATTATAAAATAAAATAGTATAAAAGATAATACAAGAAAATGACACAGATAATCCTAGGGACCAAAATAAATATCATAATTGTGACTATAGATTTTTTTTTGACTAATTATAAAGATTTACATCCACCTCTCTCTCTCTCTCTCTCTCTCTCTCTCTCTCTCTCTCTCTCTCTCTCTCTCTCTCTCTCTCTCTCTCTCTCTCTCTATATATATATATATATATATTGAAGATGATCTTTTTACCTCGAGAGCTCACTCAATCTTTCAAGACTCCAAACTAATTTTCTGAAATTTTTTGCTTTTTAATTAATTATTAATGACATGATAGATTAAGAAGATTTTCACTCTATTAAATTAATTAAAAAAATTCCAATCTTCCCTTTTAAAATTTAAAATTATAAACAACTAATACTATGTGATAAGAGATATTTAACCAATCTCATTATTATCATAATCTAACAAAATTGTTTAATCAAATCAAATTTAAATAAATAAAAAATCTCTTAATTGAAATCCTGACTCTTCTAATTTCAATCCTTGTGAGGTTGTTTTTTTTAGAGGTCAAATTTTATATATACCTAACTACATTTCCTGTGGCGCGGTAGTTTCCTCTTCTTTTTTTTTTTTTGGCACCATGTATTTTCTTCTTAATCATCTATTAATTTTTTCTGACTAATTTGGTTATATCTTCATTGGATTCAGAGAAAGTCGTGATTCGTGGTAATTTGATATTTTAATTTGTTATTGAATTCTAAAATCATATTTAACAAATTGTATTATTTTTTATCAGTTTTAGTAAATTATATTATTTCCATTATATTCAATGAATGCATGCTATGACAATTGCATTTTTTTTGTGAGAATTGCACTTTGTGATGCCCGGTTTGTAGTACAAAGTCAACAGATCTCAATGAATACAATAGAATTTATGGCTACATAAAATGTTGAGAACGGTTTTAGATCTGGTCCAAGACGAACTGTTGTAGGGGATTTATTAAAACTATTGAATTCGGAATATGGTAAAGTAGCTCCTGGGTGGAGAACAACTCCTTCAATGGGTGTCGCATGCCTTTTTAGCCTTTTTCTAAAGGCTCTCATGTGGAGCTAACATGGCTGTCTACATACGTTTGTGCAACTCAACTCAAATGTGATGTAGTACTCTAATATAGACAAAAAATATTATATATATACACTTTTTTACTATAATTTTTTTTTTGTACTAGTACTTATATATTTAACATAGAAACATATCATATTCATCCAACATCAGGGTTATCATAACCTTCACTAGACATTTTCTTCCTACCATTGAAAAGAACAAGAAATCCTCTAAAATTAAAATTTTGGTTTAAATTTTCATTCTTGTTTTTTTATGTATTCAATTGCAAATGAAGGATGATGTAATAAATTCAAGAAATGCCAAAAAATATGAATGCCCCACCATCTCCATCTCCTCTCCATGTCCGTGTTTTGGTCTCCACTCAAACGGGCCAGATTTGATGGGTTTCAAATTGGGTTTGTTTTGTGGGCCTACAAAGCCCTATAAAAATATAGAATATAGAGGGACTTATTTCAAATTTCAAATATTGGCAACAGACGTCTTCCTTTTCTCGACCACTGAATTCAATCTTTTTATTTTTTATTTTTCTTATGCTTCTTTTGGTTTTTTTTAAAAACTTTTTATTTTAACCTCTTATAAGTGTTTGGTATTCAAAGGGACTCTCAATTTACTAATTCAAACCTTAAATACTTGATCAAATCGAATTCAACCTACACAAAATTCACATAATTTGATCTATTCTGAATAATCAAAATTCCGATTACTTTGATTAATTCGGACTTGACTAATAGAATACTTAGAGTTTGAGCAACTATCCGAATCCTAACTACCCAATAGGAGCAAGTGATGAAGTACTTTTTTTTTAATTTATTTAACGGAAATCAATTACCGAGCATTATACTCACAAAAGTTCCACTTTGTAATGGAAGGAAGCATCCATAACCAAAGCAAACGCAGTATGAGAATTTATCATAAAACATAGGGGGCGCCAATAAACTGCAACATTCTCAGAACAAAAACTCCCAGAGAACATCGCATCTTTGCTGCCCAAATTTCGAATCTAAATTCAACTCCACTTATTTCTGCACATCATGTTTCACAAAAACTCTATTTTATGCATATGATCAAGCAAGCTTATTCCAGACTTCCCTTCCTCGTACACAATCCTTTGATTGCATGTGAAAAATCTTAGAGGGGTGAATAAGAATTTTGGCTAATTTAAAAAAACAATTTACACAATTAAAATATAGAGCTAGTTTACTCTCTCAATAGAGTTACATCCGACTTAACTTAAATATTTCAACCGCATCCGCTTTTTTGAAGTGCTTCTACAAGCCTCCCACTCCAAAAAACTAACTGTTATTGTCAAAAGCAACGCTCATTTTTTTTTTACAGAAAGTGGATGTCCGATTTTCTCAAAGAAAAAATATGAAGACCGATTTTTTTATATGCTTTAAAGTTTTCTAACGTCTGATTTAAAAATCGGATGACCGATTTTTATGAGTTCCAAAATTAAGACGTCCGATTTTTTAAAGAATAGAAAATCGGATGACTAATTTTTGTGCTTGAAAAATTTCGGATGACAGATTTTCTTTTCTCCATAACTTGTGAAAAGTTGTAAAACACATATTTTGATTCATTTTTAAAATATGTATTTTTGATGCAAAAGCTTATAAAAAAAATATAATAACTTTAAATTCTCAAAACTTTATAAAAAACACTTAGTTTTTTAAAAATGTTTCTTCAATAGTCTTTTATTTGATCACTTCATCTTCATAAGAATTCATAAGTATTGTAATCTTGAATGATTTTTAGAATATGACTCTTCAACCAATTATAATTCTAATATAAAAGATCCTCTTGTTGGCAAAGAATTTCTCCTTTTCATACTAATATAGGATGTCTTAATTCGAAAGGATTCGTGAAACATAATCTTAAAAGAACCAATACTTTTCGTTTCTATATATCTATCTATATATATATGTAATTATCCCAAAAGAAAAAGTGGGTTCTTTTCTTCATGACTTCATCTTGCTTCCTTCAGCTTCCCGAAGACAAGTAGATTCCTTTTCTTACCTTACTACCTAAGTTGAACAAAAACAGAATCAATAAGAACAGAACAGAACCTCATAGATTAAACTCCATCATCCCTTACTGATTCACAATCTCTCTCGTGTTGTGCAATAAATTATACAAACACTTACCGTAATCGCAATCGCCCAAGATGATGCTGAGAATTCGAAGCAGAGATGGCCTCGAACGGATCAAAATTGATAATCCACAAGCCACAGTCGGATTCCTCAAGTCCCAGATTGAATCCCAGCTTCAAGTTCCCCTTCAATCCCAAACCCTTTCTACAAATCAAAACCTCTTGCTAGCCAAAACCCTAGAGGAACGTTCTAGATTCACCGACATGTCCAATCCGCAAACTCCCCTTCCTTCTCTCAATCTTACACATGGTTCTATTGTTTATCTCGCATATGAGGGTGAACGAACCGTCGCCGGTGGTCCCGGTGTCCAACCTGCGGGATCGTTCGGGAAGAAGATGACTATGGATGATCTTATTGCGAAACAGATGCGGATTACTCGGCAAGAGAATCCTCACTGTGAACTGGTGTCTTTTGATCGCGAAACTGCTAATGCATTCCAGCATTATGTTAATGATACCTTGGCTTTTGCAGTGAAACGCGGGGGTTTTATGTACGGTACGGTTACTTCTGAGGGTAGGGTAGAGGTTAATTTCATATATGAGCCACCACAGCAGGGAACAGAGGATAATTTGATACTTTTACGTGATCCTGATGAAGAAAAATTAGTAGAGGCTATAGCGATTGGTTTGGGGATGAGGAGAGTTGGTTTTATATTCACGCAGACAATTAGTCAGGATAAGAATGATTATACAATGTCGAACACTGAAATTTTGCAGGCTGCTGAACTGCACGGGGAGAGTGATTTGAAGGAGTGGGTGACGGCTATTGTCAAGCTACAAGTAAATGAGGATGGAGCTGCAGATGTGCATTTTGAGGCCTTTCAAATGAGTGATATGTGTATTAAGCTGTTCAAGGAAGGGTGGTTTGAAACAGAAACTGCAGAAGGGGCTGATCCCAAACTATCTAGGATGAAGAAGGATGTTGTAGTTGGAGGGAAGGATACTAGGGAGGTTGATAATGATTTCTTTTTGGTGGTTGTCAAGATAGTAGATCACCAGGTAAGAGGTTTATTGATTGCTAGTAACTTATTTTTATTTTTTTACACTTCAAAGTATTTGGATTGGTTTACTTGTGAGAATTTTTGTTCTGAGAATGAAAAGTGAATTCCTTTGTGAGAGAATATGTGGGATTCAAGTGAAAAAGAAGGTAGAAAAAGGGTATTATTTTCCTGTAAAAACCATAAAAATCACTACTTTTTGTGAAATGCTTGCCTTAGAAATAGCAATCAAAACTTTTCTTTCTTAGATAATTGATTCCTTGAAAAAAGGAAGGGTAATTGGTTTTGAGGAAATGGTTTTTTTTAATTTTTTGTTGTTGGGGGGGGGGGGTTTCTGTGCAATTTGATTGACTGAGTATTTGGAATAGGTTCAGCCATTGAAAATGCTCTTGTTCTCGGCTTAGTTTGTACAAATATTTATTGAAGCTTGCAGCTAATGTTACTTGCCAGTCTGTTGGCTACAAGGAATGGAACAGGGTATGGTGTTGTAATTTGCCCGAGTTGAAGTTTAGTATCTGTTTGGAGGAAGTAATTGCCTTTCAGGAAACAGTCAAACTAGCTTCTCATCTAAGACTGAATAAATAGTTATTATGCCTGAAAAATCCTAATTTGGATTGGCAAAGAAATACAGTTAACTCTTACTCTGACTATGTAGATGATACTTGCCATCCCATCTCCTCTTCCTCTTGGGTGGGTTGTGTTGGTGTAGCTTAATGTTGTTTGTTTGGCTTTTCATACTTGTATCCTCATCTTGCTTATATTTTAAACCATAGGCCAATAGTACTAACATATGTTTGCTTGGATGCTAGCTATTCCAGGTATATAGTCCCATTTCACACTTGACATTAAACATGGGATGTTATGTACTTTTTTTCTTTAGCTGAATAAGTTTGGTTATTGAAGTTAAAAACGATATCCTGGAACCCAGAGGGATAAAATAAAGAACTAAATTGGAAAATAATTGAAGATGAGGGGAGTGGGTTCAAAATTATAGTATTTAGACTGTTGGGTTGTTCCTCACAATCAAATATCAAAATTCCCTGAGGACCCAACTTTCTGTATGTAGTGTATGGTAATTACTCATTATAACATACCGAGGATTGAGTAGGCAGGCTGTTGGATGTCTATGTTGCTTAGGTGCTGCTTTTTTTGTTTAATACCTTTTCTGTTGCATTAGCATTTTTAACCTCATCATAGGAATTGTTCTTCTGTATGTTTCTTCTGGAACTTACTTGTATACTTGGTGCACATGGCAGTCACTATATGCTTTTGGTCAGCACCAAAGGAGTAATTTTTGCTGTGTTAATGTGCCTTGAAGTTTAGTTTCTTGTATTATAGCATGCTATTATTTTCTTTTCACTTTTGGGTGGGAAAAAATGTACTGTATCTGCTAGGCATTAATCTAAAAAAGTTAAAAGACAAATGATCTTAGACCTTTTCGACTTGTCCTTACAAAAAGATGTTATTTGGACCTTGAGGAGCTGGAGCCCATTTAGTCCATCTGGTTTTTTGGGGGGGTCTGGCGTCTAATTTGTTTTTTTCTCTATACTTAATTCACCTTTATGGATTTTTAGGCGTGGTAGGGGATTACATATGCCCTTTTTTCCCCATATAATGAAAACTTGTGTGCTGGTACGAATATGCTTCTTTTTCACATCCTTTTTCCTCATTTGTGCGGGTAAACTATATTATGCAGGGCCCTCTCTCATCGACATTCCCCATTGAGAACAGAAAAACTGTGGTGACAATGAGTGCGTTGAAGAACCATCTGGATCGATCAAGGAGATTGCCGTTCGTGAAGCAAATTGCTGACTTCCATCTGCTTCTCTTGCTGGCCAGATATTTTGACTTGAATGCTGATGTTCCAGTGTTGGCAGAATGTGTGCTAAAAGGAACACCAATTCCAGAAGGTTACCAGCTTCTAATTGAATTTATGGCTAATGCCTCTTGATTAATCTCCAGAAAAACCGTGATTTGGATAATGAATGCATCGTCAATTCTTCTGGGGGGTCGTTTGATCAGTCGGATTATGCAAGTTTCTAAACTCTGCGCGATCTTTCTCTTCCATATATATAATGCACAGTTTGTGTGGGGTAGTGTTAATACTATGCCAATGTTCTTTGTATTTAAAAGTTATATTTGATCCAGAGCAATGAGATTGGAAAAGGGCTTCGCCCCAGAAATGCTAGTGAAATCTTTATTTATGAACCCAAAAAACAACTGCATAATTATTTACGTGAACTTTGATTAGGTTCAAACCATCGTATGTGCCTTATTTGCCTTCTGAATTCCTCTGCCTCCCTTTCTCTTTGTTTGTGCTACTGTTTTTTTTTTTTTTTCTTTTTCTGGGAGTGTTTGTTGGACGCCAATGGACTGTGTTGGTGAATTTAACAATTTCTCCGTTGTTTTGTTGTATATATATTCCTTTTTTTCCAGGGAAAAAAAAAAAAGGAATATATATATATATATATATAACAAAATGATAGAGAAAAAGAAAAGTAGTGGGTTTAAGAATAATGTGGGAAGGGAAATGCTTCTGAAATATACCTCTGCTATTTTTACTCCTAATTTTTTATCATGCGTTTATTTTGTTGTCTGTCATCACTTGAGCCGCATAAGCTTCAAAAGAAAAAAAAAAAAAAAATTTGGATTGATCGTACGTGAATAATTGCAGAGGCAACAATGTTCATTCCAATTATTACCTCAAATTAATAAACTCTCACTTGCCGTGTATGTGTTGGATTTAACAATTTTAAATAGACATGTATTCTTACCCAAATTTGGAGATGGAATTACTTGAATGGACGTTTTGCCCCTCTAATTATTCATGTGATTCTCTATTCTTGACTTCCTCAATCTGATATTCCCATTCCCTTCCTTCATGGTCATTTTTTCAATATATATATATATATATATATATAATATCTCTTCATTGTATTTATATATTTTGGATTTGGGCAGGAGATTTTCCACAATACCCATGAAGGCACTAACAGAGAATTTTTTGTTATAATAATAATAAGCAGCAGCAGTTTATTTTAGACTTTTTCTTCATCTTTATTACTCTTCTATAAAAGAAATGTGCAAGAAGAAGGGTAAGGATTAATGTTGTCAATAAAAAATTAATTATCTCTGTAAAAATTATATAAAAAAATAACAATATTAGAACTAATCATATTAAATTGTTGCCCTTTTAAAAATTAAAAAAAAAATGTTACTCCATTTTTAGTTGGTGCAAGTATTCTTAATGTACTTTGAACCATTCAAAATGAAACGAGGAAGACACCTCATTTGAAAGTTAACTATCTCTGCCAAAGTTATAAGCTTAATTAAGGTACTAGCTCAAATCATTCTGAATTTGAAAATTATTGTTTTAATATCATTCCTTTTATATTCCTAATAAGTAAGGGTGGAAAAGTTTTTATTAGCCAACTACTTGCCTAAATTCAATTATTTATTTATTTTAATGTGGATTTTTTTTTTTTAATAATGTAAATTAAATTTACTCCTTATAAATGACGGGTTTAGTTGGGTTTATTTAATGCATAAGTGGTCAATAATTCTACCAATATTTCAGACCCCATCCACGGTATCTTCACTCTATTTTCAATTTTGAAATCAATAAATTGTTTTTTAGAATTTATCTTCTATATTTTAAATTTTATTTTTTATTTTACAAAATTTTATTAATAAAATTATTATAGGTAATGATCAAACCATTATAATGTATTTGGATCAAAGTTACCGCTGGAAAAAAGTTCATATTTTTTACTTATTTTCGTAAAAAGTATAATTTTTATGAGAAAAACTGTGCGATCAAAATTTAATCCAAATGCACCATAATTTTTTCATCCATATTTGAAATGTTATAGTAGTAATTAATTTGTTTGAGCTAAAATAATCAATACACTGACCCATAAACTACTGTCAATTTTTAGGTAGTTAATATATTAGAGGATAGTGGAGATTTATATGTATTGAAGGTATTATTTCGGTTTTATTTGTGTAGTTATGAAAAAACTTAATATAGGGTTTATCTAGAGGGGCATACCTAAAATATATTGAAAGTGGCCGTAACTACGATATATTTCTACAAGTTAAAAGTATTAATAAAAAAAAGATGTTTGATTATGAATAAAAAAAATTTAATAAATTTATGCTTATATATAACTAATTTATCATAAATAGTCTTTTAAATGCAATCGCTTCTTTTATCTAACTAAGAATTTGAAACTTTTGTTTGCGCAATAAATAATTACTATATTTGTCTTATAAAGCATGACTAATTCGAGGTTTATGTTAATATAAATATATATGTTACTCTTGAACTAGATTGTAGAGTGATTAAGAACAATTATTCTACTATTATGTAATATCTTTAAAAAAATTGTTCCTTTTCAATATATTATTTTAAATAATTGGAATGATAAGTTTCTTAATTATAAAATGCGGTGTGATGGAAATGCATGGACATACGTAATGATATTATAATATTTAGTCAAAAAAATAATACTATAATATTAAATGACAATCAATTTAATGACATATTTTTAATATGATTAATTTTGAAATTTTTGTGTCTATTTAGATTTATTTTGTATTTGATAAATTATTTAATTTTGTGTTGAACTTCAATCTTTTTTCACTTTTTTTTAATCATATGTGTCACATTTTCTCTCATAATCAATTCAGCTTTCATAAAATTTAAGAATAATTAAATGTATTTATAAAATATTTTTTTCAAAAACTATATTTATAAAATCTGGAAATAAATAAAAGAATAGCTTAATATGATGAATTTGTATAAAAAAAAATGTATTGTCAAAATAAATTTGAAATGCTTTAAATCAAAAGAGTTTATGAGTTTCATGAGTCATGAAAGATAAAAGTTTTTCATCATTTACATCTCACGTGACCATCACCCAAAATCATCTGTACAATTTTGTGTAGTACCTTTTGTACTACTTTTGTTTTGTAATATATTTTTCCCTCAGGGTTTATGTTTTAAAACTTTTTAAGGGAATAATAAAGGAACTCGAAAATTTAAAAGCGCGGTACGAAAAAAAGTTAAAAATTACATTTTCACCACTAACTTTCTTTCTCTAAACTTATTCTATCTAACTTCTCCCTAACTCAAACTAATTCAATATCAGATCTACGAAAGTTTGACGGTTGAAAATTAAAGAAAATATTAGTACATCGATTTATACTCATTTATTTACAATTTTATCGGTTTAAAATTAAAAAAAAACGTACCAGATTGAAAAAAAAAAGTGGGCAGTTCTTTTTTTGATATAATTAAAAATTTAAATGATTAAAGTTGCTAGTATTAGAATAGGTAAATAAGTTATTATTATATAATACTCATGCACTCATTAACACGATGTTTCATGTTGGTCTTTTGGTAAATCTTCTATGTGAGATCATATGTTCAAATATCTCACAAGTTTTTTTTTTTTTTTTTAATTTTTATTCTTTCGAAATTGTTCAACAAATCTCGCTAGTTGGGCAAAAACTCTTGTTAGTTGTGAAAAATTAAAATTTTGGTGTTTTTTTACCTCAAAATCGATATTTTATTAAAAAATATTCAAGATTATCATATATATCCTTAATTTGTGTTGAAAGTGAAAGAGTTGAGTTTGGGGTTAGAAAGAAGTTAGAGAGAGAAAATTGGCGCAAAAAAATAAAATTTTGTGCGCTGTACATTTAGATTCCCGAGTTGGCTTCATTGACGCACTTTTTTAATAGGTTTTATTAATAAAATATATTACATTAGTAAGCGGTACAGAGAGTGATACACAAAGTGGTAAGACGATTCGAGCTCTATTACCATTTAGAGGTGCGGAAAAATCGAATAATACGTGGAAGAAAATTTAGACGTTGTTATGTGCTAATGATTGAGTTGATTAAGGCCAGTACATAGAATAGGATTTTTTTTTTTTTAAATATACATCGAGAAGCTTTTGTGAGAGAGGGAGAGAGAGAGAGCGGTAGGGGAAAAAAGAAGAAAGAGAGAGAGAGAGAATGATTAAAATTGGTAGAGCAGGTAATCCATAGATATGTCATAGTAATCGTAGAGTAGAGAGATGAAGAGAGAGATCCATGACAATTGATCGATTGGGAAGATAGAAAGAGAGAAAAATAAGATAGGTTGAAAGTGAAAAATAAGTTAGAGAAGAATTACAATTTGTCATGGCTACGTGAAGGGGAAGAAAAGAGAGAGAAGATATGTTTAGTTTGTAAAAAAAGAAAAAATAAAAAGAACTAGAAATTTAGGTATAGAGAGATTTTTTAACATTTGAGTACGTAAACCTATGCAATCCAACACGATTTAATAGGAATTTGATTGACAAGTTGATTAAACAAATATAACCAATATATTTTATATCCATAGATATTTACTTGTTTTAATAAAAAAATTATTTTTGTGCATATTGCACATTTTTTAATATGTATATTTATTAAAATTTTCTTATATATTTGAATTAACAAAATATTATTATATTTCAGTTTTTAAAAATAACTTTGTCATTTATTATATATATTTTTACATATTACAACTATTTATAATATAATATTTGAATTCTATGTTATATAATATATATTTTTACATATTACAACTATTTATAGTATAATATTTGAATTCTATGTTATATATATATATATATTACAACATAACATATCAATTTCTATAGTAAAAGAATTATAATTTTATAAATATTTAATCGTACCTCAAGCATGGGATCACAATTAATATATAAACGGAAATATAATCATAATGTAAAAAAAGAATTAAAATCATATTCGTAAGAGCGAGGGAGTAATATACTAAATTACCAAATGAGCCCGCCTACACTTCAACCAAAAGACCCGCCTGGCAATGCGTTTATGCAGTTACTTAAAATAATTTATAATATTATTTGTAACATTAAAAATATTTTATTACTATCTCGTCAAACATAAGAATATTACTGAAAATATGTTATAAATGATGTAACCAACGATCCGAAATGACGCGGATAACCGCATCGGTTCTAATAATCAGATTATCATAAGGACAAAAAAAGAAAAAAAAAAAAAAAAAAGAAAAAGGGCTAGTGACAGATAGGGAGGCAGAGTGTTGTAAGCTCAGATAATCGGCGCAAGGGGCTTCGAATAAAAAGAAAAGGCAGCGCAAGGTGTTTACCCGCTCTTGCGAATCCTGTGGGATATCTTGGCGGGAGATTTGGGAATTCAATCATTTCTTACAAGAAATTCTTCCTTTCTCATCTCATTTCACTCTGAACAAACTCAACTATTGGTTCTCCACAAAGATTCTGTTAATGGAAGACGATCAAGTTGGTTCGGAGCGCCGTCCGGTAACTTCTGTGATTTTTTTTCCACTTTTGATGCTGTTGCTTTGTTTTAAGCCCTAACTTTTTTGCTTCGTGGTTTGTGTGAGTAGAAAAGGGCTAGGGCTCAGGTGTCGCTCCGGCAGAATCTCAGAGAAATCAGTGACGATGAGGAAGAGGAGAGGGAGGAGTCTTCTGATGATTTCGAAGAGTCTCGCCATAGAGCTAAACGTAATAAGGCTGCTGATGCTCATGCTCATGCTCCGTCGCACAAGCCATATCAGCGTCTGTTTGGTATGTCTATAAAATTTTTCCCAACAATTATGGTTGAATTTGTTATAGTAATTGGGGACTTTTCCAACCCTAGAACTATTTGAGGAGCTTTGATGGACAAATTACTTCAGTTGTTTATTTAGTTTTTTTTTTTTTTTTCTTGATTTGGAGTGTTAATGTTGTCCGTACTTGTTGTTGACTTCAATTATTACATTGATTTATGTTTATCTTCTTTGTAGTCAAATTTGCAGATTGATATGACTTATGTATATTTGCTGCTTCTCAATTGATGAATTGTCTATTAAATTAAATCGCAAGACTTTGCCACCTGCTTGTTTTTCTGCTAGCATCAATTTGTCTGAATCTGTTTTTGTTTTCAGTGCATGCTTATGGCTGTCTGGCTACATAAAGATTTTTGTCAACAGAGACGCATGCTTGATACTTCTCTCTCTAGTGTAAAGTGAAGAAAGCATATGTTTGCCTAAAATATATCTTGGGGGTGGAATATTTATGTTGCCAAGGTTCTATTATTTTAATTTATAACATAAAACCTAAAATCCATAAGTTTAAGCACTTATTGGTACCTTTTCCTTTTGGTTTTGATACTTTTGTTGCTTTGCTTCTGATTAATTCATCTCTTTTTTTAATTTATGTGTTCATTTTGAATTTTTAATCCAATGGCAGATGTTGTTAAAGGAAATGGGAAGCAAATTCCTCAGATGGTTAAGCATTGGGTTGAACAATATGAAAAAGATAAAAGGCCTGCTATGGTGGAACTCTTAACCATGCTCTTTGAGGTGATTCAGTGTTGTTTTTTAATGAATCCATGACGTTACAGTTATGTTTTTCCTTTTTATTGGGTTCTGCTAGATGTCATCAGGTCAGGGACATGTATCCTATTTTTGTGATCCCTTTTAAGGATTTATCTGGAGTACAGAATTTTTTGACTTTTGCAGGCATGTGGAGCAAAGTATCAGAAGATTCAAGAAGAACTCATTGATAAAAAAGAAGAAAAAGAAGAATTCCTTGATGAAACTGATGTTGACGATGTAGTTGTGGCGCTGGTTAATTTTGCTAGAAGAGTATCCTTTTTGACTGGGTTTACTGTTTGTTAAGATTCATACATTGATGTATCTGTACTTAAGTATATGTGTACAAATTATAAGTTTGTTTGCATCTCACGTGTATAATGATATGCTTCTCCATTGTAATCTAGTACGAGGATGTAGCTCCTCTCACACTTCTAAGGGCTTTGACTCTGCTGCTATACCTGCTTTCCTGTCTTGTTTTCCTTTACAACACGTTTCCTTAGGGTGAAGTTGAAGATTATCAAAGCTCTAAGAAGGGATTCAAGAACTTCAAGGAAAATCTTGTCTATTTTTGGGACAATTTGGTAGCTGAAAGTCAAAATGGACCACTATTTGATCAAATCTTATTTGATAAGTGCATGGACTATATTATAGCACTATCCTGGTAGATATGTAACTTTAAACTCTTTCCATATGGTTCGTATGTAGATTCAATTTACTGAACACTACTTTTCTATGCCTCTCAGCACCCCACCGAGAATTTATCGTCAGATTGCTACATTGATGGGTCTACAGCTGGTCACGTCCTTCATAAATGTTGCTAAAATGCTTGGTACACAGCGGGAAACTACACAAAGACAATTAAATGCTGAGAAGAAAAAGAAAACTGATGGGCCTCGTGTTGAATCGCTTGACAAGAGGCTGTCCATGACACATGATAAGATAACAGTAATAGAGGAGATGATGCGCAAATTGTTCACTGGGTTTGACCTCTAATTGTTTTAGTTGTAACTTGTACCTGAAGCTTTATCATATTGGTTTACTTTTACACCTTCAATGCATCATTTTATAGATATACCATGTTAACTACTATGTGATAGCAGAATGTTGTGTAAGTAAGATTGTCTTGTTTATGTCTGAATAGATATAAGCTTCTGAAATTCTTACCAAGATAGTGGTTCGCTTAGTTTCCTACCACGATGTCCCTCAATTGACGTCATCTCTATGTCTTTTCCTCCATGGGTTTCTTAGCCTTCTTGAACGCAACATTCTTTTCTTGTTTTTCAATAAATTCAATTACAGACAATAGCTGTTTCTATCTGCTTATTCACATTTTGATTCAACATACTATTCTTTTGAAGGTTATTTGTGCACCGGTACCGGGATATAGACCCTGATATCCGAATGTCATGTATAGAATCTCTGGGTGTTTGGATTCTGTCATATCCCTCACTGTTCCTGCAGGACTTGTATTTGAAATATCTTGGATGGACACTGAATGACAAAGTAAGCTGTATTTGGTTAGAAATTTAATACATTTTTTAACTTAAAAGGTAACTAGGATTTGGTTTGGTTTGTTTATCTTTCTTCTATGCACTAACTATGCTCTTTCGTTGTATTTGTAAAGAGTGCTGGTGTACGAAAGGCTTCAGTGTCTGCGCTGCAGAATCTTTATGAAGTGAATGATAATGTGCCATCTCTCGGTCTTTTTACGGAGAGGTTTTACAAACGTATGCTCGAACTTGCTGATGACATTGACATATCTGTGGCTGTTTGTGCTATTGGACTTGTGAAACAACTGCTTAGGTATCCATAACCTTGCCTAGGTTTTTTCTATTTATATTTTTGAATTTGCTGTCACATTGATGTCTGCTGGTGTCTCTTGATGCTTGCACCTTATAAATGGTGTTCTGATGCCTTGCAGACATCAACTTGTGCCTGATGATGAATTAGGTGCTTTGTACGATCTATTGATTGATGATCCCCCAGAAATCAGGCGTGCAATTGGAGCACTAGTTTATGATCATTTGATTGCTCAGAAATTTAATAGTTCCCAATCATCAGGTTTTTTCTGTCCCTTTTTATATATACTTTCACGTTAACAAGTTAAACATTGACCACTAATCAAAGTGTTCTTTTGCAGGTGATGATGTTGATTTAACTGAGGTTCATCTGAAGAGAATGTTGCAGATACTAGCAGAGTTTTCGACAGATCAAATTCTCATTACATATGTGATTGATGATGTCTGGGAATACATGGATGCCATGAAAGTGCGTTGCCTATTCAAGCAATTAAAATTTGCTTTCTAAAAATATTTTCCGGGGTGGTGGGGGGTGGGAGGCAGGGGAAGAAGAAAATGGTCTTTAAGGATAAACTTCATGAGTGTCCCACCTGCTTCATTCTGTCATGAATGTTTGACTTATGTTTAGGATTATTTTTCTAAGAAGCACCATGAGCAGGAAATGAGGAAAGGAGCAAGTTGTTCCATCAAACAAAACCCATAAATAGCACGGATCATCATCAGCTTTTAACTTTGTTAATCCCTATTTATTTGGGTTTCGTCAATTGTGTACCTTATATGCAGATTGAACTAATTTTCCTTTCTCAGGGTCGACGTTTCTGTAGGACCTTAGGTCACCATAATGTAATACATTTATTATGATTTAATCTTGGGGCAGGGTGAATTGGGTGCAGAAGTTTGAAGAAACATGTTTCTTATATATTATTACATTTTTCTCTTGTAGGACTGGAAGCGTATAATTTCGATGCTCCTAAATGAAAATTCATCAACTGAACTTAGAGATGTGGAGGCCACAAGTTTGATCCGACTTTTCTGTTCATCTGTCAAAAAGGCAGTTGGAGAAAGAATTGTGCCTGCTATGGATAACAGAAAACAGCATCTTAACAAAGCTCAAAGAGTGAGTTTGATTTGACAACTCCATTATGTTCAAATGTCACTAGATATACTCCATGATTCATTCTTCTTTATTGCAGTGACTTCCCTCCTGAAATTGTAGTCAGTCCTACTATTTTGGATTATAGTAGCAAGTTTTCTGATTCTTTCATCCTAGATTAAATTCTTCATGGGATGGGTATTTGGCGGTGTCAAATCATTCAACTTTACTAGAAAAATTCCTGTTTGAATTTTTTATTGTTGTGGCTTAATGCATATGTACTACTAGTTTTTACTACCAGGTATGAGCAAACACTTTCTTATTCATGATTGTATCTGCACGGCAATTTGCTACCAACTTTGAGATGTATTAAGTGTCGACTCTTTGATAGCCTGTGATATGCAACTCAATGTTTACTTCTCCTTTTATGCATTAGTAGATGTTTGGAACCAAGACGTTATCATTTCCTTTGGTCACAGACTGTCCTAGTCTTTGTTGGGAACAAGTGTCTCCATCTTAGAAACATATGCCAGCTAACATGACAGTTTTGCTTAGTTGTTCATTATTAGTCTGGCTAGGTTTCATCTTCCTAGTCAATGATTGTTGAGTGGGAGGGATTGGTTGGCTTTGATATTGTTTTACAGAAGTTTTAAGTTTCATTCTGAACGAGTAAAAATCATTTGGTGGGTTTGCATTCAACTGAATCTAGCAAACTCATGGATCGAATTATTGCATTCATACGAGTTAAACTATAATCTATCTTGTCATAATTATATTGCTATACTTGAACTGTTTTGCTCTTTTTGTGGCTAGGAAATGTTGGAGAACAACAGACGTCATATAACTATTGCTATGATGAAGAATTATCCTCATCTTCTGCGCAAATTTATGGCTGACAAGAGTAAAGTACCTGATCTAGTGGAAATTATTATTCATATGAATCTTGAGCTTTATTCACTAAAACGACAAGAGCAGGTGTGTGAAACAAGTCATATACTGCCTTCAGTGCAGAAAAGTAAATGTGATTTTGTGGTCTACTCCAAATGAGTTTCTGATATGTTTTCCTTATATATCAGCATTTCAAATCTGTATTTCAACTCATTAAAGAAGCTTTTTTCAAGCATGGTGAAAAGGATGCACTGAGATCTTGTGTGAAAGCTGTCAACTTCTGCGCCACAGAGAGTAGAGGAGAGTTGAAGGATTTTTCCCAAAATCAATTAAAGGAGCTTGAGGATGAGCTTATGACTAAACTTAGATCAGCAATTAAAGAAATTGCGGTAACATATAGATTATGTTTTACTTCTTTGCCTTCTGAAGCAGATACAAAAAATTGACTCTTTTGATGGATGTAGGCTGGTGGTGATGAATACTCGCTCCTGGTTAATTTGAAAAGGTTGTATGAACTTCAGTTGTCAAGGAAAATTCCCATGGAAAACTTGTTTAATGATTTTGCTCAGATTCTTCAACGTTTTAGAAGCATGGATGATGAGGTGTGTAATTGAAGTTTCCATTTTGCTTTTCTCTGTATCTCCTCCCTCTTGGGACCTCTTTTTACCTGTACCTCCTCTCTCTCGGGGCCTCTTGTCCCTTTTAAGTGCTTAACTCTAATGGTCTTCTGCTCATACAGGTTATTGTGTTCCTGCTTCTTAACATGTATTTGCATATTGCATGGTGCCTACATTCCATTGTGGACAGTGAAACAGTTTCTGAGTCATCGTTGTCCTCCCTTTTACTGAAACGTGGAATCTTGTTTGAACAACTCGAGTACTTTATAGACAATCTTTCTGGAGTTCAGCAAGAGAACAAATATGGAAATCAGCTAGCTAGCAGAGTAAACATTCTTTAAAAATGTGGACTTGTGCCATTTTACTTTGAAAAACAGAAGAAAAAGATATATGTACTTATCTATTTGAAAGTGAGTTACCTGATTAGGCTTATTTTCCTTCTAGGTATGCACTATCCTTGCAGAACTGTGGCATTTGTTCAGAAAGGTTAACTATGCTTCAACAAAGTTGGAGAATCTAGGATTTTGCCCGGACGAGTTTATTCTTCGGAAGTTCTGGCGAGTTTGTGAGCAACAACTAAATATTTCAGGTGGCCATGGCTTTTTCTCGTCTCTTTTACTATCTGCATTGGTGTTATAGATGTGTAGCATGACTGCATAGATGGATAGTTGTTTCTGCTTCCAGTTTTGTACTAACTTGTGAATCCACAAATTTGTATCATTAACTATGATCTTTATCTTCTGTTCTTAGCATTTTCAATTGTAAGCAGTTTCTGTTTTTGAACATTGTGCAGTAAGTTAGAGATTTCATTGATGTGGTAGTGGTTAAGTTATTACTTATTTCATTTTTCTTTGCCATGATACCAGGGTAAGATTAGTTCGTGATAAGTTAGCTATACAACAATCTTAATACCATTTGGTTCTCTTCTTTCTTCTTTTTCAAGGTTTTAATTTGTCGATTTTCTCCTAAACGATTCTTTACAAGCTATATGGATTTTGGCCTTGGAATTTGCTGCTTTTAGTTTGACGCGCATCTTTCCTCGGGCATCTCACTACTCAGTCTCTTTGAATATGTACTGTAGAATGCGTGCATATCAAAAAACATTTGCTAACAAGACTGTGACACTTTCTAAGCATTTCGCTCTATTTTCTGAGATCCAGTTTCTCGTTGATTTATTGAGATTTTGCAACCAAAACTAAGTTGATCTTTTTATATCAGTATCCTGTATCCCAAGTGATCTATCAGCCTGAGATCCTTAAATTGATCTTGAAGAAACCTTCATCTTGCATTCTGAAACGTATTGAAATGGCACTGAGCTGACTAGTAATTTGATATAAAATGGCTGTTATCTATTTCAGTTAATTTGCCTCAATTTTATGAAGTCATGGAGAATCCCCTTATGAGTTTTTGCATCCTTTTTATACAAAAAGATTTGGCTGTATCTTTCCGACACATCTTTTGAGTTGGGGTCTGCATAGCTCTAGGTTTAGATTCAGTCATACCTATTGCACTGTTGAATGCCTATTTATTATGGATCAAACAAAGAATTTTATTCCTGCCTCTGCTCAGAAATTAGGAAGAATATGCTTCAATAGCCTGACCTGTTTCGGAATGTCCCTACAGATGAAACAGAAGAAGATGATGTGAAAAGAGAATATGTTGAGGAGACGAATCGAGATGCAGTCATGATTGGGGCAGCCAAACTGGTGGCTACTGAGGCACTTCCTGTGGTGAGCAATTTCTTATACTTTTGTTTATGTTACTTGGGCTCATTGGGGTTTCCTACAGATCTAGGTGGAGAATCTATATGATGAAGGATTGTCATTCATCGAACTTCATTTAACTTAGTCTGCCATTTAAGCTTTAAATTCTTGTCAGTGCCCTACAGCTTTCTGATTATAATTAGCTGCTACAGCCTTAAACCAAATGGAATTCCTGGCAGATTTAATCTCCTCTCAATTCTGACTGCAGGATATTCTTGGTCCAGAGATCATCTCTCATTTTATGATGCATGGACCAAGTGTTTCTGAGATTGTGAAGCATTTACTAGCCGTTTTAAGAAAAAAGGATATCAATCTTTCTAGGATTTTTCTAGATTCTCTGAAAAGGGTAAGGATCATTACTTGAAAGCTTTATGCTTTTTTTTGACTTTTTTTTTTTTTAATTTTTTAATTTTTTTAACAGTGCTTGTTTTGTGATTGATGTGACAGAAATTTGTTGGTTTATTAATTTTTTTGGCTTCAACAGTTCCATATTGATACTTTGAAGTAGAGGATTGATGTGTCGATGTGATATTAGAAGGAGAATAGTTTAAGTAATGAACAGAAAGAATTTCATCATATAATATTAGAGAGAGATTGTATCCAGAGTCATAGCCCGAGGAAAAAATAGAATCCTCATATAAAACTTGCAGGAGAATTAATCCGGTCAGTAAGGTGTTTATTGGTGCTCCACAGATGGATTAGGTTCTACAATCAACAAATTAAGCCTTATCATGCTATAGATGAATTGTTCTATTCTAACATTATACGTGGGAAATATATTATTAGACAATTTTAACACGTTCAAATATTATGTATGAATAATTTTATTATTAGACATTTTAACAGAGAACATATAAGTTAAGCCAGACCCTGCTAGGTAGATTGTGCCCTTTGGATCTAGAGTTGAGGGTTAAGAATGATATAGGTCCAGAAATCTTCTATCTGAGCCTGATTCTGTTCTTGAGAATTTGCATTTAAGGAGAAAAAAGACAACAGGAATGATAGGAATGGGAACAGATAGGGAAGCAAACTTTCTTCCATTTGCAAATTGTGGGGTACTATGGGAACGGAATTTTTCCTCTACTTTGCATAACTTTTAAGTCTTTTCTTTGTATGAAATTGTTCACTGATTTTTTCCTCATTTGTTGGAAGGACTATTATATGAGTTTGTGGAGGAATTTGAATCCTTTCATTTCTTTTCTCTTCTGTTTTTTAAACATCAAAGATGACATGCTAAAGATGTGAGACACACAATTTGGGGAATTTGGAGAAAACCCATTTGTATGGCTTAGACACATGCTGTATAATTGGAAAAATATGAATGTTGCTACCGTAAGTAATATTATACTAAGTAGTTCCATTAGAGATTGATAAAATAGGAAATGCTGCTGGATGGATAATGGATGGAATAGTTTGATTGTCATTTTTGGAAGAAGAGATAAAAGATATAGGGTTTATTTGGATTGGTTTTTAGTTTGAAAAAAAGTGAGTATTTTATTCTTGAATTTCGTAAAAGTTAAAATCTTTGTGAGAGAAGAGATGGGACCCAAGTTAAAAAAAAAAAAAAGAAATTAAATGAGTAATCAATCCAAATAAAAGTGCTCGATAATAGGAATTTTGCTTTAAATAGCACATATTTGGTAAGTATCAGATGTGCTGTCAACCCAAAAATCTAAATACTGTACTTTTGTAATGAAATTGACTCTTTGCCGCCTTATCATTTTGAAGAACATTGATATCCTGTCTTTGTGATACAAGGCTTACCAACGGCATTTGCTAGTAATTTCTGCTAGCGATGAGGAATCCTCGTCAGACAAGTCCTTTCAAGATTGTAAAGATTTGGCTGCTCGGCTTTCTGCAACATTTGTGGGTGCTGCTCGATATAAGCATAGGCTAGAAATACTTAATGTTGTCAGAGAAGGTATTGAATATGCCTTTTCAAATTCTCCAAAGCATTTGTCCTTCTTGGGTGGGGCTGTGCTGCAATTTGTGTCCAAACTTCCAACGACTGATATTTTAGATGTGTAAGTTTACTTTTTTTTTTTTTTTATCATGTCCTTTTCTTTTGATTAGAGGTAAGCACTCATATTCATTTTTTCCTGTTATAGACTGAAAGATGTGGAAAAGAGAACTGAAAATGTAAACACTGATGAAGATCCCAGCGGCTGGCGCCCATATTATTCCTTTGTAGAAACACTACATGAGAAGTACAGAAAAAATGAAGGCTTACAAGGTACCATAGTTCTTCCACTCGGGTCACTCTTGTGCTTTGGTTTGACGCTGCCTTCATTTATTATTATTCTTTTGCATCATATTTTGATCTTATCTTAATCGTCAAACCTTGTGTTGGTATTTGGACCTATGGACATGTTTATTAGCATCTGAGAATCTTGTGTTCCTTGGGCTTGACAGTCGTTTTCCATATTGCTCTTGACAAAATTGCCATGCAGCTTCAAGAAGATTGTAATGCCTAGGCATCGTATCCTTTTTGTACTCAAGGCATTTTATCTTTTGTACTCGTTGGATGCTCGCACTTGAGAACGACAATGAAATATCCTGAGGAATGAAACGTTCAAAATGATGTACTCTGCTTTTAAAACTACAATTTTAGATGGCTAAGAATATTAGGTGCATTTGGATTGGGTTTCTTTCCGAAACCCAATGCAAAATTCCAGTTTTGGACCCACACTCTCTTTCACAAACAACCCCAGTTTGGTTGTTTGTGAAATTTGAGAGGAAATTCTTAAAATCAAACTCTTTCCAAATACACCAGAATTTCTATAGTTCCTGTCTTCTATGTATGCATTCATGCTGGATGTTAGAATGATAGTGCATTTTGGTTTGGTGTCTATACAATGATTCTCAAAAGATAGTTGACATATGATACTGATGGTATCAATAACATAAGAAAAATATTGTTTGATCTGCAGATGAGAAAGAAGGAGCATCAGTCAGGCGCCGTGGTCGCCCACAGAAAAGGCAGAATCTACAAGGAAAGAAACTCTTTGATGAACAGAGCTCAAGTGAAGAAGATTCGATCAGTGGATCTGAGCATGATGCCGATGGCGAAGAAGACAAGCAGGAAGAGGAGGAAGATGATGCTCCACTGATCAAGTCATTTAAATCACCATCTAAACTAAGGTCATTGAGGGTTTCAAGAGAGGGAGATGGAGGGCAGACGAAAACAGGGGATTATGCAAGAGCTGGAGAAAATTTGGCGGCTTCTAGGACGTCTGGTACGATCAGTTTCCTATTTTCTTTATGCCTTCCTTCTATTTTGAGCCAAGCTTCCAATTGAAATCGTTGTTGCTGTTGCAATTTTTGGGGATTCTCATTTGTGACGGTTCCTATCTAATGCAGGGGCTTCCAGCTAGCCAGATATGAAAGTATAAACGAAATGTCCGTGCATGTTTCGTTTGGCTTCCAACTTTGTTATTGGAGGCTTTGGGATTGCAATTTCATTGCTGAAATAGCTACATAGTGGCTATTGGCCTGTTTCTTAGGATGCCTTTTAACTTAAAAAAGACTTTATATGCCAGGTACCCAAGCCAGTCCTAAAAATGTATGTATCCCCATATTGGGTGGTTTTGCACCCGCAGGGTTGTCTTGTGTATTGTGGTGATTATTCGTTTGTCCTCCTCCTGTATGTAATATCTGCCACCTTGTTGATTATATTGTCTTAAGTAAGTCTTAAATAGTTGATTTTGTTTTAGCTATTTGTGTTTTTCTTCATGGATTTTGCCAAGAGTTAAATTTGTTGTAAAAAAAAAAATGTGGCCCTAAAGTGAACAAAACTCGAATTAGGATCCATTTGCATTGTTTCTTAATTCAGAAGTATTTCTCTTTTCTTTTTTCTTCCTCAGAGAATTTCACTTGGAGGAGGTTTATTTTAGCATATATTATGTCCAAGCTCGTACGCTAAACTGATTTTTCCATACACAAATAACTATAAAAAATAATAAAAATTTAAATAATTATTTCATAAGTAAATTTTTTCCCAAATTACCTCGATCACAGAATCAGATGTTAAGGTCGAGGAACCGCTGCCAGTTAAGTTTTTTTATCTTTTATATTGTATATATATTTACAAAATAACTCATTTCTCAGTTTAATTACAATGCAAGTATAGCTAATGATCCGTTTTCACTAAGCAAGTGGACATAAAGCCAAAGTATGCAACAATAACAAAATTTTGTAGGCTTCTCTAAGCCAAAAGAAACACAGGAATAAAAATAAATAAAAAAAAATCCAAGTTGGTAAAAGAAAACTGACCATGAACAAAAAATTCCAGCAGTAGTTAAGTTACCCACCATATAGAAGACTCTATCGTCTAGCAGCAATTCTAAGTAAAGGAGAAATTATTCCCTGAATTTCTTGCAAGGATTCTTGTATTCTTATCTCCTCTTCAACATCTCTTTTGAGATTTCTAACATGACCTCTCAATTCTCCAGAAGCTTTAATGTCTGCAGCTCTCATATCCACCACTTTCTTGGCTAAACCCATGAGAAAACCTGCATATCTTGGCATGGTTGAGTACTTCTGCAGAAATCCCATTAACAAGCCAAGTTCATCTTTGTTGTTGTCCAAATTCGAAACACATGTCAATAACTTCTTTCTTGCAACCAATTCTTCCATCACTGCCACCACATCTTCCGGGTTCTTGATTCTCAGAGCAGCCAACAGAGCTTCCTTGTGCCTAAATTTCTTCAACAGCTTGTCGTGTTCGGCTAACTTCACCTTCTTTGGCCTCATTATCCGGTAATCACTCTCGGATGGCTTCTCATTTTGCCCTCTCTGGAAGTACCTAAAGTAAGAAGGCCTCAACATTCTTGTCTGTGGCTCCCCTGCTGCCACAGGCCCCCACCCCACAAAATCCCCCATTATCTTATCATCCATTCCTGAGCTTCCTTTTGACTTCCTCCTGCCAATGTATAATGTCCCATTTGAAGTTCCAATTACCCTAGTAGAGCAATCGGGTGAAAACCCAATGGACAGTAGAGGATTGGGAAACCTCATAGAATAAGTGATCTTAAACTTGGCATAATCAAGAACCTTCAAATATCCATCTAGGGAAACACTCATAACTCTATACTGCTGAGCTTCTTCTCCGCTTTCTCTCCCAATTTTTCCCACGCATAGAGATGTTACAGTCTTGTTATGAGATTCCATGGAATGCAACAATCTCCCACCTCCAATTACATCCCAAATCTTAACAGAATTTCCAGATGCAGTTGCAATTAACCCACCAGATGGCAGGTAAATTACATCCTCAACAGGTTTTTCATGATTAATTCGCATCACAGACCCTGAATTCGAAACCCGAATATCCCAAACCCGCACGGTATGATCATAAGAACCGGAAATAAACATATCATCGCTCACCGGGGAAGCATCACCGCATCGAACGTAATCTTTGTGGCCCAAGAGATCGAATAATTTGGTCTCTGTGGTAACATCCCAGTATTTGACAACGGCATCATCTCCGCCGGAGAATAGATGTAGCTTATCCAAGCGAGGATACCGAACAAGGCGGACAGCGCGGGAATGACCGCGTAGGCGACGAAGGGGTTTCCGGGACTTGACATCAAAGACGTTGACGGAACCTGAGAGATCTCCAACGGCAAGAAGATGGGAGTCTGCACGGAATGATACAGATGTTGCGGTATCAGAAATACCAGATGAGATCGTTGACTTCGGCTCGAGTGTTTGTCCGGAGAATAAAGCAACAGTGGCGGAATGAGTGACGGCGAAATCATGAGGAGAAGTCTGTGAGAAGGCGATAGAGGTGGCGGAAGAAACTAAGGTTTGAGTTTGAAGATCTTTTGGAGTTTTAAACGATCGCCAATACTTGGATTCAGCGGTTGGTGTGGATTTACTAGAAGTGGGTTTTAGCTTTGGCTTTACAGGGAAAGTCTTGGCTGTGCTTCTTGATTGGTGATGCTCATCTTCGTTCATCGCCATTGATGAAGATGGAAGCTCAGACTGCTACTCTGGTCTGGTTAGGGTTTAAGTGGAAAGGGTTTAGGGGTTTGAATATCAAGTGAAGTGGGGCGGGTGGAGAAGGGAACTTCCGCTCCCGCCAGCTTCCCCGTCAGGCCCAACAAGTTGGTCCAACCCTGGCCGAGATATACAATGGCCCAATTACAAAATTTGTTCCGCTCTCACTATACAAAATTTATGTTAATACATAAATCTTTTCTTTTCATCGATAAAGTTAACTCGGTCTGTATGCGACGAAAAAATGTGGTTCTCCATTTAAGCTAAAAGAAGAGCAAATGGCAACAAGTAAAAATTGACAATTATTCGTACACATCGGGAGGCACAACTACAAAATAGCTGTTTGTAGTCACGATCATGTCCAAGCTCCAAAATATTTTTTTCACATTATCGGACACACTTTCCCCTAGATTTAGTCTATCCTCACAGTGACTTTTGCTCAATTTGGGCGAAAATGTGCCCGAAAATGTGAAAAAAAAAAATCATGATTTCTTACCTCAAAACCAATATTTTCTTGCAGAGATTCTTGAAAAGGATCCATTATACATATACAAAATTACTTAAATAATCAAATATACCATTGTGAACAAAAACTTATAA
This sequence comes from Catharanthus roseus, assembly GCA_028651295.1. Lineage (NCBI taxonomy): Eukaryota > Viridiplantae > Streptophyta > Magnoliopsida > Gentianales > Apocynaceae > Catharanthus > Catharanthus roseus. The sequence continues at coordinate 3,373,707 of JAPQWS010000087.1, forward strand.
ATTAAATAATCATATATTCATTTCGTCGATTCTTATTTTATCTTAAAAATTATCGGTATCTATTATTTTACGGGGCTACTATTTCTTTCGTTCAATTATTATTCATCACTAATATTATTCTTTAGTAATAGTTATTAATTTGTAAATTATACAACCTTAGAATTATATCCTAAAACTAAGGCCAATAATAACATAACTATGATTTCAAATTAAAATACAAACAGTTTAGCAATTACATTACACATTTTCTTATTAAACACATAAGCAAATAATTTTAAGCTACTTACATTACTCTAAGTAGGCAAAATTATATAACATTATCAGAGATATTTATTATTATGTTAATATTTTTCACTTTGTCGATTATTATCCTATTTCATTTCCGTTATTTTTTTTCATTTCATAATGTTCACAAATCTATATTCACATTAACAATTAAAAATGGATATCACATAAAATATGTTAAACAACTAGTCACACACATTCTACATATACAAACAACTAGTCACAAACAATTAAACTACAGATACAAAATTAATTAAATAATCAAATAAACTATGAAAAAAAATTAAAACATTTAAATATTTAAAAAAAGATTTTAAAAATTTTTTTAAAAATTTTTAAAATTTAAAAAAATTAACAAAAAATTTTAAAAAATTAAAAAAAATTTTTAAAAAGAAATTAAAAAAATTTTAAAAAAAAATCTGGCGGCGCCAGAAGTTCTCCGGCACTTTCGCCGGTGACGACCGAAAGTGCCGCTAGAAATTTTTTTTTTTATTAAACATTTCGATTTTTTCCTTTTTAACAGATATTTCAACGATCTAAAACGGTAACATTGTAAATAAAAGAGAATAGATTGAAGAACTAACATTTTTTTCAATTTGGACGGTTGGATATTCCAAAAGCTGAGATTAAAAATAAAAAAAATTAAAAAAACAAAATCGCCGGAAGTTCTCCGGCACTTTCGCCGGCGACCGACGAAAGTGCCGCTATGAATTTTTTTTTAAAAAAAATTTGATTTTTTTCCTTTTTTAATAGATATTTCAACGATCTAAAACGGTAACATTGTAAATAAAAGAGAATATATTGAAGAACTAATATTTTTTTCAATTTGGACGGATGGATCTTTCAAGATCTGATATTGACGTTTGTAATCCTAGAGAGATGTTAGAGAGAATATGTGTAGAGAGAGAAAGTGAGAGGAGGGAAAATGAAATTTTTGAAATTTTTCGAGTTATCCTTATAGATTCCCGAGTTGCTTTTATCCGCCCTTTACAAAATTTTTGTTATTACATAAATCTTTTTTTTTTTTTCATCGATAAAGTTAACTCGAAAAATCTGTAAAGATAATTCGAAAAAATTCAAAAAATTTCATTTTCACCTAAACACTTCCTCTCTCCTCTCTAAACTCTATTTAGGACTCCTAAATTCAATCTCAGATCTTGGAAGATCCGACCGTCAAAATTGGAAAAAAATGTGAGTTCTTCAATCTATTATCACTTATCTACAATTTTATCGATTTAGATCATGAAAATATCCCGTTAATATTAAAAAAATGGGAGCTTTAAAATATCAATTTTTGCCTGAATCGGGCACTTTCGCCCGGATGGAGCGAAAGTGACGAAAGTTTCCATGCACTTTCGTCCAGCCTTGGCGAAAGTGTTTTTTTTTTTAGAATTATTTTTTTTCAATAAATGATAATTTGAATTTGTTAATTAATTTTGTATGTATAGAATGACTGTGACTAATTATTTCATTTTTTTAACGTGATAATATTTAATTGTTATTATGAGTATGAATGAATATATAATATGAAATAAATTTTGTGTATGTAAAGTAAATGTAATTAGTTTAAAATTGTTTGTTTATAATTATGTGTTTAATAAGGAAACGTGCTATGTAACTGTCGAACTATTTGAATTTTAATTTGAATTGATTGTTATTCTTGGCCTTAGGTTTAGGGTTTAGTAGGTAAAATTGAATAATACATAATTTAATAAATATTACATAACAATATTACTAAAGAATATTAGTGATGAATAATAGTACGAAAGAAATAGTATAAATGAAATAATATATCTGGATAATAATAAATAATAAAACAACAATAGATGTTAAAAGTAAATATGTGATAAACAGTTATTGACGAGTTTGAATAAATAATAAATGGTTCGACCTAGCGGCCGCAGAGAAGGTGATGATCTTGGTCCTGTCACGGACAAGACAGGTCGAGTTGAGGGACGAACTGTCACAGCTTCGTCTAGAGGTGTGAGGGGACGACATAGTATCTCCGATCTCCCCGCTACTCCTACCCATCTTGCACATGGTTTCCATCATGGTACCGGTGAACCCGGGTCTTCTGCCCAACTACCGGTCATACCTTTTAGATATCGACCTCCCCTCCAACACCATCAGTCTCACACCCCTGTACCCTATGAGCCATATGGATCTGCACAACCATCATCACACCCACAGACATAGTATATGTGATCGATACTTACATAATCCGACTATACGACCTTGCATACCATATAGATTTTTCATCCAGGAGTCTATACTGGAGTTTATTGGTCAGCCGAGGCAGATAGGGGCTGAGTTTTTTTATCAGATGTTTGGCGCCGCCCCTCAAGATTCTTCGTGCAGTACACATGGGTATTCTCATGCTGAGTATGGTGTTTCATCTTCTATTCCTTATGTACCGAGTTCTGCAGATAGGGTATGTGACGGTGATATTGGCTTGGAGGGTGATAGGGGGGTGGAGAGGAGCAAGAAAGAGTCGGATCCCTATGTATTGAGAGAGAGGCGGATGAGAGAGGTGATGATGATGATGATGATGGTCATGGTGGTGATGATGATCAGGATGAGGGTAATGATGTTGGTAATGAAGAGAAACCCGTGCCCGTAGTGGATCCGACGGGCGTCCTCCTCACGGGAAAGGAAAAGGGTTGACCGGTAGCTTTATGTCGGTGATGAGTAAGTTTGCAGGGTCTCGTAACAAAAGACCCAAAGTGGCTCATGAAATTCCGGCTCCGACACGGAAGAGGAAGAAAGTGAAGCCGTCAGATTGGGAGCAGACAGAGCCAACAGAGGCAGGTCCTGTTGACCCGGAATTCATCCCATCATACAGTGGACATGTCGCGGGTCGGATATGGCATTGACAGGTACATTTCTTTATGTTAAAGTTACATGTTATTATTATTTTTATTATTCTTTAATTTGTAAAATATTTTTATTGTTATAAATAGAGTATAATAATGTAATGAAACTGTATTAATTTATTTGTTTTATATTCAGGATCGTAGTTCATTGAAGTTTCGATCGCGTTACATGGCACTAACAGATTGGGAACTTACTGATGCACATGTTCGGCCCTCGGCTTCCGGGTCAAGTCTTACGCGCCTACGATCGTGTATGTTTCAACACCCCAACGCTGCATTGTTATCGGCCTTTTTTGAGAGGTGGCAGCCCAACACGAACAGCTTCCACATGCCATGGGGTGAGATGACCGTTACACTACACGATATGGAGCTTATTCTCGGGGTTCCTGCATATGGTTCGGTAGTGGATTCAAGATTATCCAGGGAGCAGTTATTACGGCTGGTTCAGGATGACTTGGATTTAGCTCTCACCGGTGGTTTGGGGTTTAATGCAGCAGAGCTTTATGCTGTTGCCACTAGTAGACAGACTTCACTGTTGCCTCGTGTCAGGGCTGTATGCTATCTACAATACATCTTGGGTAGCTCACTTTTCAGTGATAAGAGTGGCAACATTGTTTCTGCCAGACTATAACCACTGCTGCAGAATGCAAGTTCTGTTGAGAGGTTCGCTTGGGATGCTACCTGTCTTGCGTACCTGTACAGGAATCTGGGTTGATGCAAATGAGCTTGTTGGATGCTGGTCACTATTAGAGGTACGTGTTTTAAATGTAACGTGAATTATGTTATGTTTTATATTTTATGGTTTTGATAATTTATATTTATTTTATAACTCTTATTTTAACATATGTTAACATGTTTCACATTTATACAACTTATTTTTATTTTTTACGTTTATATTTTATATTTTAGGCGTGGATATTTATGTACTTTCCGATATTTGCACCACTAGTTAGACAGGTTACTGAAGCTTGCAAGCCATACATCCAACAATTTCCAATGTTGGGGTATAAGAAAGATAATAAATTACTGGATAATCGCCTAAGACTGGATGTGATGACAGTTGATGAGGTTAGGTGGGTACCGTACAGGATCCAAGAGATTCGGGCTTGCTGGGTTTCCACATGGCATGACTTTATTGCATATTTTGACTACGTCGAGCCGTACATGCCTAACCGTGTTTTGAGACAGTTTGGGTATAGGTAGTGTATTCCCGCCCATCCTATCCAGCCTCAGGAGGCACATAGGCCGCCAAACAACAAGATGTACGTATTGAGGAATACTTTTGTGGAGGCACTATGACTTGAGGCACCTTTGCACTTATTGACAGATACTTAGACAAGTGTTCCGGCCATTCCACCGAGTTCCTATACGGATGATTACATGGGTTGGTACCTCCCCCGCAGTCACCCGAGGATACAGAATCCCGAGAATATTCCCAGTGGCTTTCGCTTACCGATAGCTCCCGTTATGCCACCCCAGGCTCTGTTGGATTTGATGGCACGTGAGGCTAGCCGAGAGGATCTTCAGGACAGTGAGTTAGGATGTACGGTTCGAGATTTACTAAGGAAGCATTACCGCGCACCTTAGTCAATCTTTATGTATTTGGATATGTTCTTATATATTTTTTACGATCTTGTTTATGTACTATTAGTGGATTTTGTTATGTGCATTAATTTTATTTCATCACGTAATTGTGCATTATTTAAAAAATGAATACTTATAAAATCAAATCTAAAAAAATATAATTTATTAACAAACCAACCACATACACGTTAGAAATTATACACTAAAATGCTAAATTTCCTAGTTAATAATAACATGCGAATGACTATGAGGCGGATACATTTCACAGTAGCTCGCAACCCAATTTAAAATCCGGTCACGATATCGGACTGCTTATCCACTAACTCGTACGTCTCGATGATATTCCCATTGCACCTGTAGTGGAGGCAAAGAGCGTCCATCTCGCAAGTGTAGCTGCAGAATAAATTATTATAAATTAAATATAAGCTTCGAATAAAAATATAAGAATGAGAATAATAATTATAATAATTTAAAATAAATCACAATAATAAATACATGTATGAAATGCTGTTGTTCCTCTATGAATTCGATGACAAGTGTTCCAGCACTACCATCCATATTAGAAACAAGAGGTAGGACGGTGGTCGAACCTAACCGTGCAAGAAAAACAACGCACAAATTGAATGTGTTCGCGATGACATAAAGATGATCAAGTGTATCCATCCAATAATCAACAAGCGCCGAACCCTCTTCTCAATTGGTTCGCCTTATCAACTCAGTTACACGTTCTACTGATCCGAAAAGTTGCACATATACGTTCATACGGTGGTGTAAATCAAAGCACATTCTTTTACGAATTTCAACCCAATGATTTTCATCCCCAAACAAAAAATTAGATACAACCCTAAATCCACAATCTTCATATGTAAACCCGGATGCCCTATCAACGCCATTCCCCTTCAACAATACATTTTCCGGGTTCATCTACGAATTCATACCACTGTTACGTCCATTGCCCCTACCTCTACCGCTACGAGGCGGCCTACCTCTTCTATGTGGACTAGGACCAGAACCTGAATCTGACCTGCTTCCCGATCCAAAACCTGATCCGCTAGACTTTTCAATCTTCCTATGTGCAACGAAGACTTATTTCCAGTGAGACTTATCTCTCTTGGTAGAATTTGTCTTCCGTCGTCCCTTCGTGATTGCGGTCAGAAGACTAAATCTCTTCATCTTTCACACATCTAAAGTTCAAGAGAAAAAGTGTTGTATTTAAAATTAAAAATGGCACATGCTCAAAGCAAAGTAAAAATATGTACAAAAGCAAACAAGACTTCTGATGTACAAAGCAAAAGGAGGTTTTGACATCATGTGCAATTTAATTTTAAATAAAATTAAAATTCTTCAGGCAACATAGGAGATATAACACATTTGATGAGGCGTCTCACTTCCTTAAGTTCACACGCACATGGTAGACCGTGCGACTTCCTTAAGTAATGCAGGCAATTGCTTCCTAGTTCTTCAACCATCTCGCATGCTTTCTTTAACTGATCCATTATCTTATTCAAAGCCAAATGACTAACTTTATTACTTAAATTCTTCAATATGGCATTACTCTTAGCCGTACTTCTCCTTAAGTTTAGAAATTTCCAATGCATTTAATATCAGCAATTTAACCTTGGATTAGAGAGTCGATATTCAGAAACACGGTGTCCAAATCACCATGACACGTTGATAACCACACCTTCAACACAGAATGTTCGCTCTCAGCACGGTTCGTTGTCTCTACACCAAAATGCAACACTTGAGATGTCCAAACCTGACAAAATTTATGGGCAAACGGATTCAACCATGTACTGAACAGGTAATGTAGAAAGTCCGACCTGCTTTTCCACCTAAACTTCAACACCTCCAACTTTATCTGATATCCAACCTCCTCAATTTCATTTATTAATTTTTACCACGAGCCATTCACGAACCGTTGAGCCACCTCTTCATCTTTCACCATCTTAGTCAACTTTGCCAACACATTCTGATCAATGTGTCTTCTACATAACATATGGTATGAATTTCTGAACACATCATCAATCACCGACATTAGTCCACTTTCCCTATCGGTAAGATTGATTAGTGGCTCTCCTTGATTGATAATTGAACCCTGTCCATTTGACATAGCAAATGTAAAATATAAGTGCTTGATTTGTTGAAGAACCCATCTGTATGTCGTTGCCTGTTCATTGCACATAAAAGTTATTGCCACTGTGAAGTTCTTTCCTGTTGGAGTCATCCCTACAACTTCTAATAGTGGCATGCTGTACCTTAATTAAAGATTAAATGGAAAATTAATTATTAAAATTGACAACTATTTTAGACGGATTTCAAAATATTATTAACTATTTCTTAAAAAAAAATTATAAAATATCAAATATCCACTACATACGTAATAAATTCATTTTTTTACGCGAAAAAATTAATAAATATATCTAATAATACAATTAATCCACTATAGTACTTACTTATTCGTTTTATACGTGATATCCGTTATTAGTATATACGGCCACGTTCTAATCATTGCAATCGATGTTGGGTGTGCAACGATAATATCACTAAGTACGTTGCTCTCCTCACGTTTTCTATGGAAAACTGTGTAGCCCTTTTCTGCACTTAGACAGAGAACTTCCTCTACCGTATTTCTTCCCTGCGTCCGGTTCCTCTTAATCTTGGCAACAACATTGTAAATTTTTTGGGCACTACATACACCATAAATTTCTAATTATTAAAAAAATCTCTAAAATATTTAATATTTAAATAAAGTTGTAAAAATATTTCTCTTATAACTTACCTAACTGCGCAGCCAACATCTTGTTCTCGAAGAAATTGTAATATATTGTGAGGCGGCACATGACTATTCCTGAACTGCTCAGTCTGGTGCAACTGCTCCTCCGTAGGTCTTGCAGCCTGAGCATGACTATGATTGTAAACAACTACTTTATGGTTGTGCCTCCCATTGTGTATGAACAATTGCCAACTTTTGTTTGTTGCCATTTGCTTTCCCTTTAGCTTAAATGGACACCACATTTTTTCATCTCATACGATCCTCGCCTTTTTTTTGGAACTTCTTCTTCCTCATCGTCAACTATTGCTTTTTAATATTTTTTAACTGAACCTCCGCGCTAGCAAGCCAATGTGACATACGGCCGCCGGTCAGCTGTTCTTGATCTTTGATACCGAGTTATGATTAAGTATGTCTCGCATTCATTGCAGTTTGTTTTGCCCATTGCACCAACTCATCTTTCGAACTAAATATTCGGCCAATTGTAAATAAATGTCCAAGATCAATATATTCTTCCGGATCTAAAAATTCTTCAAACGTACTTAGATCCTCATCAGCCTGTTAATGTAAAATGAAAATATTAACAAAACACAAAAAAAAAAAATTTGCTGCACCATTTTCGCCCAGATGGGCGAAATTACCTGTCAATTTCGCCATCTGGACGAAAGTTCCTAGAAAATGGTGCAGAAAATGAAAAAAAAAATTCAATCGATTTCTTACCTCAAAACCAACATTTTCTTCCAAAGATTCTTCAAAGGAATTCATATTTTCTTCAAATCTCGTTTTGATGTTGAAAGATGAAGTTTTTTTAGAGAGATGTCAGAGAGAAAGTTTGTAGAGAGAGAAAGAGTTTAAGTTAAAATGAAATTTTTTCGAATTATCCTTATAGATTTCTAAGTTATCCTTATCGACCCCCTTTTTTTAAGGACATAAATCCTGATCTTATACAATAACATGTCTACTTTTTTATATATATATATATATATATATGTATGTGTGTGATAAAATCTCAAAATGGAGTACAAGATTCTCTATACCACTCTATCTACCATATTTTTTTTATAATATGTTTTCCCTTCAAGTTTATATTTTATTTATTAAGTTTTATTAATAAATTTTTATCAAATTAGAAAGTTACATAGAGAGTGGCATACAAAAATGGTACAAAAGATCTGAAACTCAAAAAATGTGGTAAAGTATGCTTAGTAATAGAGAGAAACACTCCTTAGCTGGCTCGATGTCCTAAGCTCAAAACACCATTCCCTGATGTATAAAAAAATGTGAGAAATAAAAAAAAAAGCAGTATTAGTCCTTCCAATTTTTTTACATATCACATATTATTATACTATAATTTTTTTCTTGTCGTATGATGAAAATAATACAATATGTTATCACTTTTCCCCATTATACACTTTTATGAAAAAAAATTCAACTTATTTTAATTATTCTAATAAAAAAATTTGTAAAAGTAATAATGAGAAGTAAACTTAATGCAAAAGGTATTATGGTCCATATAATAAAAAAAATTTGAGATTGAATCTTTTTTTTAAATAGTGCTCTTTTTAAAATGTAACAAGAAAAAAAAAACGAAAATAGTAATTTTTTAAATGAATTACTATTAGTGCATTTATGAAATTTAGATTAAACTTGTTATTTTTTCTTTGCAAAAAAAAAAAAATTGTTACTTATTTTTAGGTTATCTTTTATAATATGTTACGTCTGATTAAAAATATAAGTATTTTTTAAAATGAAATATAAGTATTTTTAAGTTTATCTATAAAGAATAATTGTATTAAAAATAGTATAATTATTTGTGAGGCAAAATATATGACCTAAAATTAAAAATAATTTTTTTTTTAAATCAAACGGACCCTTAGATTTTTTAAGTTTTAATTATTCAATAAAAGAAGCGTATACATGCATCTTCTTGATAAAAGCATATATAAGTGCAAACTTCAACGTCCTTTTTTCCATTTAAGAGTAGATTGAAATTTTCGCTTGGAGAAAAAGGTAATGGAAATTGAAGATAATTATAGTAATTGCGATGACATGACACTGGTATATATATATATATTTCATTTAACTATTCAAAATTATTTCTACTTCTTCCTCTTTTTACTTCATCAAAACCACCATAACCTTAAAAATTTAAAGTTCATTGTATATTATATTATATTTTTTAAAATTTTATTTAAATACAAAGTAATCTAATCTAAATCTTTATGAAACTTATAATATTATGTATTTACTTGCTTTAACATAAACTCGTTATGAAACTCACACGTGTTTAGTTTCGATAACTTTCAACACAAATATAACTCAAATCGCTATGAAATTGATACGATATCATTATTTTCTCCGCTTTCTTATAGAAATATAACTTAAAATCGTTGTAACATGTCCACGATATTACATTTTTTATGTCATGTTTGCTCTTAATATGAATATAACCTAAATCGTTATGAAACTCACACGATATTCTTTCTTTCATTCTCCGATTCTTATACAGATATAACTTAAAATCGTTGCAAGAATCATACGATTTTTGTTAGCTTTTTAATATATTATAACCTAAATGGTTATACACACGTCGGTATACAGTGCTTAGCTTAAACGCCGTGCGCATGTTAGCACCGAGCCCTGATCGGTTAAATAGAGAGAAGAAGCACGAGTATCGAATCACTGTGTATTTCGCAAATTCACTTCAGTTCTCTCTGCAAATTCCTCCACCCAAGCTTTTGAATTTTTCGCCAGTTTTCTCTGTTAGTTGTTGCTGTTGTTCACCGCTGTTCTTCGTCTTCGCGAAGGCCAATCGGTTAAGCCTCTCGTTCATTTCTGTTTTTTTTTTTGGTTTTGTTTTTGAAATGTTTATGTTTGTTTTGTTGTTTTTGATTTCTGGTTTCTTTTTCTGCATTCTGAATCTCTAAAACGTAGGGTTTTTAATTAATTTTTACTTGCTAATAAAAAAATTGGCCTTCTCGATTTTTGCGGTTAGAAAATAATTTTTACGAAAATTCTGTAGTTTTAGATGTATGGGTTATGGACGTATATTTAATTGGAGTAGATATAAAATTTCCACGTATGAAAAATTAGAAATACGGACGTATATGCCCTGCGGGTACATGCGTTCAGACGAGGTTCAATTATACGCCCTGTTTATGCTGAATCGTGTATGCAATTGACTCGAGTATTTTTGTTTTCCTTGTTGGGCAACAGATTCGAAAGGATGAGGACTTCAAGGGAGGAAGCATCTTGCAGCACTGAGCCTGGGAACAATTCAACTAAAAGGAGCTTACAGGTATGTAGAAAACTTGGGCTAACTTCTATTTTTATCTGTGAACTCGGATTGATGATGCGTTATTGGGTTTCAACGTGCAACTCATAATTCTCTAATTTAGCAAAGATACGTAATAAAGTTTTGTATAGACTGAGAGTTTGATATTTATGCATACTAGTAAGTAGTAACTGAATTGAAGGGCCCACGAGTAAAGGATTTTACTAAATTTGGAGGGCTTTTGGTGCTGCTGCAAGTTATGTTTTATTTTTTCTTTGGATTGCTATTACTCATTCATAGTTGTAGCTCGAGGTTGATCTCATTCTATTTAACACATGTACGTCTATCATTCTAATATGTATTCTACCGATTATGACATGTTAAACATTTTATACCAGTTAACATCACCTAAACAATGTCGTCTTTTTGATGAGATGCTAGTTGGCCTAGGTTCTTTTTGGAACTTGGTTAATATGTTCTTTCGGGATGGGAAGATTGGGAGGATTTCCAGGACTGTTCTGTTTGTGTTGAATTATGTTGTGAATAACTTATTTGCATTTCTTCCTTGGGACCTTAATTTTGGTGCTTCAAGGCAGTTTATTCTTGTGACAGAATATTATTTGATCTGGGTAGTATAGCATTGTTGATTTCTAGTTCAGTGCTCCTGTTTTTATTAATAAAATAGATTTATTTATCCATACGACAACTAACTATACATGTTGGTTATCTGGCTGTAAAATTGCTAATTCATCTTTTCTAAATTGAATGCCTATATTTGATTTGACATCCCCGAAGTCATAGGAGAGTGTTTGACCATCTTAATTTTGCCACCTCAGCACTCATGAGTTGTTATGGGTCCAGGAGTGGTTCTTTCTAATTTAAGTTATTAGGAGCCAAAACTAGATTTCTTTTTGGAAAGTGGCATATACTTTGGGAGAACCTAAAGTAGAAATTTGGGTTTTCAATTTGGGACAGATGTAATGTTTCTTTCCAGCCTTCATTTGACAAGTTGAAAGGTTTAATTTCTTACTATGTGTAAAAAGAAGCTCTCTGGTGGACCTTGGCACTGTATGCTACACAATTCTTTTCGCAATTCTATGTAACTTGTTTAAGCCACCCGGTTGTTCTTTTCTGTTTTTATTATTTGAAATTTTTTTTTGCCCAATTGCTATCTTTCAGATTCTTGTTAAATTGGTAATCTTTAGCAAACCTCAAGTGATGGTATACCTGTTCTTCAGTACCCTACTTTGTAGTTGGTTGTGTGGTCTGTTTATGATTCTTTGATCCTAAACGTGTGCTGAAGCTGCAAAGACAGAGAATTTATTCTGAGCAGAGTTCTTTTTTTGGCCCAATGTGTGTATTTGTTAACTCATTCTCTGGGCTCCAGTGCAACTAAATTCCTTGAATGTTTTCACTATCTTCCAAGATCTTCAGCTCACACTCTGTTCTCGAATCCTAGGTCCTTGACTTGGTTTCTATGGTCAAAGGACTGCAGTGGCTAAGCTCACAAGAACTTGGCAAACTAATCAGGGAGGCAGAAAATAATATCATTTGGTGCACCTCTGAAGATGGAGTAGATATTCAGGTTTGTTCTTTGAATAAGTAACCAATATTCTACAGTGTCACATCTTCGTTGCTATTTTAATTCATAAAGTCTGTTTTAAGGAATCAAGGATCCTCAGTCTGTCAATATCTTGCTGTTGTAGGTTGATGTGGAAAAGCTAGCAAGATATCTTCCTTTGCATCTTATTGCAGTTATAATGGGCAGGGAGCGCGATGAAGCACTCTTCCTATACTTGTTATCTGGGATGCGGCTGCTTCACTCTCTGTGTGATTTGGCACCTCGCCACCCTAAATTTGAGCAGGTTGCCGGCACTTCTGTTTTGGCTTTTTTATCTACAGTGTAGTTATGACTACATTTCCCTTGAGTTGGATAATGTCTTCTCCATGATCTTCTTCCCCGAAGTTTTCTTGAAGTTCAAGAATAGTGCCACAAGTGACGGGAAAAAGCACACAATTGACTAAATCTTTGGCAGCCTTTATTTCTTCTACTACTATATTGGAAGCTTTCATCTAGGCACCTCGATTGCTGGTCCAACCCTCTAATTAACTTTATGTTCCACTAGGATTCTGAGTAAATCTTATTTTCCTTCTTCATAGACTTGGCTATGTTTTAATCTAGAATGTTTTTGGGTCCAGCTGGAGAAATCCCTATGGTTCTTTCTGCCCTCCTGTATTGCTTCCTTTGCCACTTGGTTAACTTTGTTTTGCAGTTTAGATTTGAATCTAATTTTCCACTCGCATCGTTTTTCTTCATGGACCTAGCTATGTTTTAGATCTAGTATGTACTTGATTTGTTATAGAAACACCTACTGGTGTAATTAGCTAAATCCCTACTGGGCCTTCACTATGTATAGCATGATAAGTTGCTCATTTTACTCATTCGTTTACTACAACAGAAAAAAAGAGTTTCTCATTGGTGTAATTTCAACAGGATATTTACTAAAGTTATTTTATTTGATGCATGAATGTGGCTTCTCTTTCTAGTTGCTAATGGTTGGAAGCATGATGCAAGAGTTAATGTAATTTCATGGTTCAAACTTATATTAGCAACCTATCAATTTTTAATGTGGGTTTCTTAGCAGAAATAGTGAGCACCTTTCAATCTGAGGTTCTTTCGAATATTCTACTCTTAATTCAATAGCACTTCTTCTAATTACCCCTCAAAAGAGTGAAATTATTGGCAGATAACCTTCTCAAATGGTTTGATGCCTTCCCTCCCTGTCATGATTAATAATTTATACCGCCTGGCCCCTACAAGACTTCTTTAAAAAAATAGTGTTTATGTTGCCTGTTAACAGGTCTTGGGCAAAGAGTCTTCTTGTTGATGATCTTATTTTATTTTAATATCTTTTTTATCTCCCTTTTATTGGGATGTCATGGCTGAGGGTTTTACTACTACTATCAGGACCCAATATCTCCTGATCATTTGACATGTGGTGCAGATATTGCTCGATGATGTCAGAGTATCGGAGCAGCTAATTGACCTGATCTTTTATGTGCTGACTGTTCTTGCTTCGTGCAAACAGGTTCTCTGCAATTTTACACGCACACACACATATAGTATGGTTGTATGTAGATATATAAATGACTTACTTTCATGATCACTTATTTACATGAAGCTGTATTTGTTATCTAGGAATATCATGCTTCAAATGACGTGGTTCATTTGCATTCAGCACTGGTCGCATCTGCTCTATCTCTATTAACTGGATGCATCTCTTCGCAGTTTCCAGAAATTTCTCAAGTTTTGCTTGCATACTACAAGGTATTACAGTCCTTTAAATCGTTTAAGGCACTAAATGTAGGTGAAGGTGCATATCCACATGCTAGGAACTTATGCTTCACTTTGTTTAAGATCTTACCATCTTATTGTTTAGGATATTCTTGCTAGTCATTGTGTTAGATATTTATCTGCGGAACTTGGCTGATTGTGAGGCCTTTCTGGCAGGTTGACGTATTTATGGATGTCGCTTTTGATGCAGTCCGTATAAATGTAAAATATCTCCAGACCAGGTTGTTACCTGAAAATGCAGATTCCTGCAGAAACTCTGATCATACAGCTGAAGAAAAATTAAACCATCTTTGCCAGCAATGTGAGGCTTCTCTCCAGTTTCTTCAGTCACTATGCCAACAGAAGAAGTTTCGGGAGCGCCTTCTTAAGAATAAGGTTCTACTCAAGAATCCTTAGTATTTTCACATAGTTGCTTTCCCTTCTCTTTTCCCTCTATAGAAATGTTGTGTCAGCTATATTTTGATAGTGATAAGGTAGAGCTACATAACTAAGATGAAGTTCTGTATCTTCTGCGCCCACATGCTCTGATGCATCAGAGGGACTATGTGGTATTTAAGCTTCTGTTGGTAGCAGTAATTAGTAATACTTTTGTAGTTTTAACCTGAGAACCCTTGGTTTCTCTTTGAAGGTTGGTGCGTTCTCTATGTGGAAATTATATTGAAATCAGCTTGATAAAGTAACTTTGTTTATGAACTGTGGATCTACCAGTTTGAAATCTTGTGATTGACTCATAGATTTATCATCATCGTATGAATTATTTTCAGCTTTTGTGACACTTAAGTTTGTTTCTCCAAATAATCCAAGTTATGTGATATGCAATCTCAGTTGGTGGATTTGTATATAAAATGCTGAAACCTTGTAGTTTGTATACTTATACTTTCTGACAAGTTTCTTTGTTTTCATCTCACTCTTAGGAGTTATGCGGTAAAGGTGGGATTCTTTTGCTGGCGCAAGCTGTGCTTGTGTTAAATATGACGCCCTCTTTTGCACATTCTTCTGCATTTATAGCTGCCATATCTAGGATGAAGTCTAAAGTCTTATCTATTGTAAGTCCTGATACTTAAATGGTGTTTCTGATACCTTTGAGTCTCTTTATAGCTTTTACTTAAGTAAATTCTTGAATGAACTCAAAAACTGTAAATCAGCCTGAACTACTTGTTGTGCAGCTCTTACATCTCTGTGAGGCAGAAAGTGTATCATATCTGGATGAAGTTGCCAGCAATCCTGGAAGCCTGAATTTAGCAAAATCTATTGCCCTTGAGGTTGGTTAAAGGATTAAATATGAAACACTTTATTTATGATATAGGGATTCACAACATGATATAATTGTTCTCCTAGGCAAGGGTGATGAACAGTCTGTATAAGCAGGCAAACAGGGAAAGTTTCCAATTTTTTCTTGTGAAAGTTCTAGCCTAATTTGCTAGAACCATGGTTACTTCTGTTTTTGGAAGAGGTTTTGTTTTTTGAAGTGACTTCCATGCATACTCCCTTTTGTAATTGGCATTTGGCATTTGATCACTTGGGACTGTCGCCACTTGTTGATCCTTGAATTTGTTGTTTGTGGGAATGTGTTGTAAGCCATGAAGGCTATTCTCAATTATTTGTGCGTTTTCCAGTATTCAAGTTGCCTTTGATCTAAATTGTCCTTCTGCACCGTGTCTATTGATTGAGTATTATGATGTGCTAAGTCTGTGGGGGAGAAAATTTTTACGGGACATTGTAATACATGATGAATAGAGAGCAAAACCATCTTTCGTTAATGGATTTTGGATCTCTAAGATGATGAAAAATGGCGTTTTGTGATTTTTAGAAAGCACCTTACCAGATAAGGTTCCTGTGGAAACCAGTTCCTGACATAGGTCGAAGATTCAAGTGATCAAACCAATTAGATTTGTTGTCTAAAAGTTTGGTGATCTTTTTAGTCTTATGCCTGACTCCCTTAAGGCATGAGACTTTTCTTTTTGGAGAGTTTATGGTCTGATATGAAGAGGTAAAATAGGTTCCTTTGCATATTCATGTATGGAACTGGGCTGTGATTTATTATTTGGTCATAATTGAAATATGTATGATTCCCACAGAAAATGGACCTAGTTTTCGTATTCTTGCAAAATTTACGTTTTGGAGAAGTAGAGCTTCTTAAAGCATGTGGGCAATGAAGATCAAGGCTAGTAATTATTTGCTTTTGAATTAGTAGCCAATTCAAAAACTTGAAGGTATACAATAACCAGTTTGTAAGTGGTAGATAGACAGACTAATGCAAAATAAGAAAGAAAAAAATTGGTCGATCTTATATACAAACTCCTGGATAATGTCCTTTATAAACTTGGTCGAAGTTGATTGTCTGACTAAGGCTTGATGAACCTTTTTTTTTTGGCTATTGTCTTCTTCTGCTTTATGGTTTTCAGAAATAGTTTCCGAAGCCAAACAAATTTTAGAGCACATTCTTTTGTCTAGGTTCTTGAATTACTGAAGAAAATGTTTGGTCGAGATTCAGCACGACAAATGGCTTTGTCTACCAAAATCTACCCCAAAGGCCAACTGCAGCTTAATGCTATGCGCCTGGCAGACATCTTCTCTGACGATTCAAATTTCCGGTCATACATAACAATATATTTTGTAAGCATTCTAAATAATTCCTTCACTTACTCCGAGATTTGTTAAAAAAATTTGCATAGTTTGATATGCTTGCTGCTGTGCAAATTACTATAGGCAAATATTTGTAATATCATTTTATTAATTTCCTAAATGAAACTGCTGGACTTTGATGATATTGGTCATTCCATTCTCCCCATCGGCAAGATTCTCTTGTAAATTAATCTTTCTTCCTTTCTGTTTTGATGATTTGCTATCATGATGCATACATTTGATCTGCTTCAAAGTAGGATTTGGGATGTTATTTGTGACAGTGGTTTTGATGTCTTCCTTCAGACTGAAGTTTTGACAGCAATCTTTTCGCTTCCATCTGGAGAGTTCCTATCTAGTTGGTGTTCGTCTGAGCTTCCAGATTGGGAAAAAGATACCACCCTTGAGTATGATCCTTGTGCAGCTGCTGGATGGGCTTTGGGTTTGTTTTCAGCCTCTGCTCCAAACACTACCATTGCAGAATCCACGTTCATTCCGTGCAATATCCCCCGAGCATCCTACGCGCATCAGAGGACTTCACTGTTAGTTAAAGTGATAGCTAACCTCCACTGTTTTGTACCAGACATATGTAAAGGTAAGTAATAGACAAACATAGACCTCTCAGTTTGGGCTCAGTATTTCAGTTTTCTACTTGAGCCTTATCCTGCCCTCGGTTCAATTACAGAGGAGAAGGGTTTGTTCCTTCGCAAATTCCACGAGTGTTTGCTAAAGGGGGGACAAGAATTGTTAGCTGGATTTTCAACTCTCTCTGGTGCTGAAAAGGCTGCCGTTGTTAGCAAGAATCTGCGTAAGTTTTATTTTCTTTTTCCATTAATACGTTGGACGTTGTTTCTACTTTGATGTCTCAAGTGATTTAACCGTAATTATTTTTCTCTCATGTCTAGATTCACTATTGAGTCATGCAGAGTCGTTGGTTCCTGGATTTCTGAATGAGGAGGATGTTCAGCTTCTAAGGTGACTTGGATAGAGAAACTGCAATTTAATTCTAACTATTCTACATGACTAGTGGATTTAAACAGTTTCTGCATTTTTGCTTTTTAATCTTTTTAAAATTGCTGTGGAAACTTTCTAATTGATGCTTGCAGTTTAATTTATTGAAAGTGGCTGTTTGCCTTCCTGTGGGAAAAAAGTGTTATTTTGTTGTACAGTTTTACCTGGTTTTTAGGTGGGCAACTGTTTACGTGTGACCTTGGCCCTTAAACTTTGGAAATCTAGAAATCAGCGTTCTGATATCTCATAACATCTTCTTTGGAAGTATGCATGCATAAGGTTTATTTTTTCATTAGTTCTATATAATGTACCTATGCTTGGTTAACAGTGGTAAATGTTCTTATTTGCAAATGTACTCCCATGTGATTAGTTTTGTATTGTTGGTCATATGGCTTCCAATTTTCCGTTGCAGGTTTTTCATTAAACAACTAGAGACTCTGCTTATACCGGTTCGTGTTGAAGATAATCAAGTTCTGGTAAAATCTTTTTTCCCTTATGAGTATGTATATCATTTTGGTTTCTGAATCAAGTGTGGGATATCTTTTCACTTTTCCTTATTAATAGTCGTGATGAAATTGTCATTTTGTGCCAACTCGAATGTGACAAATCATGCTGCCAAGGGAATTTAGGAAAGCAAATCTGAGGGCTTCTTATCGCGGCACATACTCTCAAGAGTCCATATCAATGAACATCATCAGGTGAACGCAGGATATCTAGTCATCCCAATCTTAAGAATAGGTCACTCTTAGATATTGATTTGATATTCATTGGCCAGGAATACACATTAGACTCGCCATAAAACTTTGGATTCTTCCTCTTTAGTTTGTAGGTATTTGGGACCTGATGAGATACAGTTAGAGCTTGGTTAAGTAGTTCTGTGGATTTTTGCGATGCTAGGCTGTAAATGTTTGTATAAGTTCTGAAGCCGGTTGTCTCTTTTTCGTCTTTGCTTTTGGTTACCCATTGAAGAAAAAATTGCCTCTTTTTTTCCAGGAGATTCAAAGTAAAGGGGGATGCTCATCTGCTCAGATCAAAAGAGTAGCTCCTGAGCTTGAGCACTCCAACTTCAGGAGCTATAGCACTGATAGAAGTGATGCGAGAGATGCTGAACCTCACAAAGATGTGCAGGTTGTTGAATTAAGTGGTTCCGATTCAAGCTCCTTACGGCCTGCCAAAGGGAATAAATTGGGAGAAGTTAAAAGAGATGAAAAGGTGGGTACAGTGCGTCATGAAGAGAAGAACCATAGGAAAAGGAAACGCACGATAATGAATGAGAAGCAAGTATCTATCGTTGAGAAGGCACTGAAGCATGAACCGGACCTGCATCGGAATGCTACAGCATTGCATTTCTGGGCTGATAAATTAAGTGCTCATGTGAGTATTAAGTGCCCTGTATGAGTAGGATCAGTTTTTATCAATAATTTATCCTTTTATTCCCTCAAGAATTCTGACATCCTTTCTTTCATGTAACAGGGTTCTGATGTGACGACTGCCCAGTTAAAGAATTGGTAATTTCTTGCCGTATTTTGCGTTCGGTTTCTAATCTAGTGGGGGAGATGCGCGTTTTGGTAGTGGTGATTGTGTGAAGTTGATACTAACAACAGCTCAGCAAGATGTAATTAATAAACATATGTTTTTTTTGTGCAATTTCTACAGGTTGAATAATCGGAAGGCAAGGTTGGCCCGTGGTGCTAAGGACGGTCGTTCTGTATCTGAAACAGACAACCGTGAGAAACAAGTTGGTCCTGTAATGTTGCCTTCCTGCAACTCGATTAGCTCCCGTGCTGATAGTGCTAATGTCGTATCCACCATGAATGGCTGTCAGCCAAGTGAAATTGGAGATGCTGAGTTGAGGGGTGATTCTGATGAGAACATGGGGATGTTAGTTGCAACATTCAGTCGGACCACACTTGGACAATCTATTAACTATGAACCCGGGCAGTTTGTTTTGATTTTGGACAAAGAAGCAAAAGAAATCGGGACAGGGAAAGTATACCAGGTTCGTGGCTCTTGGTATGGAAAGGAATTGATGCAATCGGGGACCTGCGTTGTGGACATCATGGAGCTTAGAACTGATAGACTTACTGAGCTTCCCCATCCTTCAGAATTCACCGGGCAGTCATTTGATCAGGCGGAGAAAAGACTTGGCTTAATGCGAGTGTTGTGGGATACCAAACAACTTGCTGTGTTGCCATCTAGGTGAGATCCTTGTTTTAAAAGGATCTTACAACAAACAGTTGGTCATCTGTTTTGCTCTTTCTTCTTGCTAAGCAGCAAAAAAGATGAAAATCCCGCAGCTCCTTTATCTGGTTTGATTAAAATGATGCAGACTTTTACTGCTCTGTTGAGCTCATATCCTTCCTGATGATGGAGATGAATGAAAGTTCCTGAAGGTACGTTGATTCTCGAATGAATCTTATCATCCAATTTTCTGGAAAAATGAACCCTAAATTTCTCGAAACAGTCTCCAACATTTTTCCAGCAAATTGAATTTTGCCCTTGTGTCACGCATAGGGGTTGAAACTTGGACATAGTTTTAGAGAGGAAACCATTCTTTCTAGTTGGATAAAATTTTTGAATCTTGGCGAGGAACCATGATGTATCCTGGTTGTGGTGTACTTGGATATAGTTTCGTTTTCATTTTAGAATTTTTGTTTTGGTTTTGTGGAAGCCGAATTGTCTCTGAGATTCGAAATTTGAGATGGTATTCATTCTTAATTTTAAATGTTGATGAGATTTTTGAAATTTAAGATGATATTTATTCTCAATTTGAATGTCCAAGTAGCTCCTTTTTTCTTCTAAATTTTAAATTTTCTTATTATTTGGGAAATGTTATAGTGGCTCTGCTGGTGTGTACTTATACACAATAGGGTTAGTTCTAAAAACACCCTGTAGCTCAGTATACGATCGCGCGCAGTAACTGGGAGTCCTATTAGACCTAAGGCCAACTTCAATTCACCAAACCAGGGTTCATCTCGTGTAGTGATTGTGGACTCGTACAAGGATATTGAGTAGACGGTTGATGTATCAGACCCTCTCTTTCGTAGCATGCATTCCCATCCGTGTCGCAACTGATTCGGTAAGCTACGTGTCCGGTGCACGGAGAACTGCCTTCGGTCTCCCAAACTGACTTACTCGTGGCAACCTTCCGGCCGCCCAACAACCTATAACGCTAGTCACTACTCCCACTGGGGATAGGAAGTAAGCCCCACAACCCAAAGCGGCGAAGAACAAATAGAATTTGCTACAAAAGCCGGCTAACGGGGGTATTCCTGCGTATGAGAACATAGTAATGGAAAAGGTAATAGCCAAAATAGGATTCGTTTTGGCTAGAGCGTCCAAATCAGCTATATATTTGACACGGGTTTGCCGTAATGCTAAAACTATGGCGAATGCATCTATCGTCATTGATGCATAAATAAAGATACCAATTAGTAGTGATTGAATTCCTTCTATGGTTCCACATGATAAACCAGTACGAATATAACCTACATGTCCAATTGAACTATGAGCTAGAAGTCTTTTGACTTTCGTTTGGGCCATGGCGGCCAGTGCTCCTAAGATCATAGAAGCAATGCTGCAGAAAAAGAAGATTTGTTGCAATGTAGCTCCATAAGAACCATAAATAGAAAGACGTGAAATATTAGCAGAAATAGAGATTTTAGGCGCAATAGAAAGGAATGTCAGTAATCGGGGTGGGTGAATCCTCATAGATATCAGGTGCCCACATATATAGAGTCAAAAGAGATATGGAGTCTGAAGGGGAGGGAGGTTTTCTTCGGGGCTCGAGAGATGGAATAGATAGGGCCCCACAAGTTTTGAATTCGCCGCTGGGGAATTCACACGAAAGGGAACGAGGAATTCTCAACGAAAAAAGTGCTCTCTGAACCGAACGTGAAAGTCGTTTTCCATCAGACGGTTGTTCCCGTAACTCTACTCTCAACTTGGATTATATATCCAAAAAGGTCCGCTCTCGGCCATTCCACACGCTGCCTAGCAGAGGCGTGGTTATCTGAAGTGGATTCTCTCTTTTGTAGTAGATGCCGAACCTGCTGTGCCCCATTGACTAATTAGTAGTCTGTTAGTTGAGTAATTAAAATTTTAATTTTGATAATTAAGTATTTAATTAGGATTTTGTCAATAAAAATAAAATAACGGTTAGAATCTTAGTTTATGTATTTTATTGTCACAATTAGAAGTTTATTTTGTTTTAGGTATTTGATTGTTAAAATTAAAAATTTAAATATTTAATGGACAATTAATTAACTACAAGTAGGGGTGTGTATCCTAGTTTCTACCAATACTAGAAAAATCCTTTCTCCTCCATTTTATTGACATTGTGTCAAATCATTCAAACATTCCTTGAGCTGGACTGCAAGGGAATCAGAAGTGCAGGCAAGGTGTTTGTAAAATTGACTCGAAAGAGAAAACCACACCACCAGAAAGGGCCACCAACTTATATTATAGATCATCATGCAATCTCTGAAAGACCTAGTACCAGCGGCGCTAAACAATTAATATAAACAGCAAGTTCATCTTGCTGGAGAAAGGAAATGTGATAGTAGATGGACAAAGCAAGCGATGAAATCGCGGCGGTTCAATTTCAACTGTGAGGCGACGAATGCGATGCATTTGAAAGCTGGGCATATCATAAGCTTATCTAATGGCATATTCTCTTATAACCGCAACGAGTTGGTGCTGAGGGCAGGCAAACGAGGTAAGATTCAGAAGGTAGGGGAATTCACAATGAGTGAGATACGTTGGGTTATGGATCCTACTAAATCTTCCAACAATTGTGTCAAAGAATCCATTATCTCCCCTACTTCTCGCCGTTTTCCTCTGTTGCCATGAGTCCATGACCATCCATATCGTCTTTTATCACTTTTTTGTACCATTCTAGTTTTCTTAGGATTTATATTTATAAGGTAGAAGAAGATAGTATAAAACCTGATAGAGACAGATTCCAACTGGTCCGTCCATGAAGTAATTTGTGATTGTTCTGCTTCTCCCTTCCTTTTCTGAATAATGGACTCATCTGCTACGAATTGCCATCTGGAGCCTTCTCTTTCGTTTTTCATTTTTTTTTTAAATTTATTTATGAGAAAGAAGTTATTCATTGAAAGAATTAATGTCTTGAGTACCCTTCATCCTCAGAATCATTAAGAATTTCTCTCTCATCTCTTTTGTTTTTCATTTTCTTGTGGAAAAATGATCAATTTCATTTCTAAGGTTACCAATTTTATTACTTAAGGTATTTTTCCAATTACTATGTACTTTTTCTTCTTGATAATTTTTTATATTTCAATGATATGGAACTTAAACAATATATTATCCATAAAAGAAAAATTATATATAAGAATATATATATATATATATACCTACCTACAGGTACAACTAATAGAATATATATTCTGTCAATAAGTGATTCCGATTCATGCGTCTGCATCCAATTAACTCCTGTTTTGACTATTATTCAAGGAATTTGGTGAACGTCAATACCTGTTGGGTGTCCATGATATTACGTAAAAAAATTATTGAATTTTTATCAATCTTTCAAAACATGATATTATTCTTCTCAAAATTCGTATATTGGCTCTTTACAACATGAGAAACTATACATAAATTTTTTGACAAGTTTTGGAGATAACTTTTTTTGGACAAAATGCTAATCATTTGGGTTAGTGTACATAAAATGGATTCGAGTTGCACAACGGCAATTTTGAAGTATTTTTATTGATTCCTATCAATTTCTAGGTGCTGGTTATTGCCTGTTTGAGTATTATTTGAAGAAATTTGTGAGCATCGGTTAGCATTCCCGTGATACCCATGATATTTATCATAAAAAAGTTTGTAGAATTTTTACCTATCTTTAGAGAGATATATTCATCAGAAACTTTATACAGTAAATCTCCACAACATGAGGAACGTATAGAAATTTTTCAGCACATTTTCGAGACAGTTATTTTAGGAAGAAACATTAATTATTTGACTTAATGTATATAAAATGGATTCGAGTTACACAACGTTAATTATTGAAGTATTAATTACATCAATTTTATTAGTTCCGATCAATTCTTGGTACCAAAAGGCGAAATTCCTTACCCACAGGGCCCCTACCAAACTGCCCGATGCTCAAGTGGAAGATGTAAATCATGGTGACTCCGTGGCTCTGCAGACTAGAGGCTAGACACTGGTGCGCACAAGGAACTATCTCCCACATTGGAGAAATGGAAATTCCCACATTACCGCTGCCAACATTTGAATCTGTGAACTTTGGTACCAACTCTGTAGCCCAGAACCAATTGAGCTGTTTGACCATTATTCGAAGAAATTGGTAAGATTTTTGTTATGCTTATGATATTTATCACGAAATTTTTTTTATTGAATTTGATCTATTTTTACAGAGATGATATTCATTTGAAACTTTGTACGGTAGATCTCCACAACATGAGGAACGCATAAAGATTTTTCAACACATTTACGGGACAGTTTTTTTGGACGAAATGTTAATTATTTGACTTAATGTATGTAAAATGAATTTGAGTTAAACGTCAATTTTTTTAGTATTAATTAGATCAATTTTATTGGTTCCGATCAATTTCTAAGTGCTCCTTAATGCCTGTTTGACTATTAGTCGAAGAAATTTGTGAGTATAGCCTTCCGTGATGCCCATGATATTTATCAGGAAAAAGGTTTATTAAATTTTTATCTATCTTTAGAGAGATATATTCATATGAAACTTTATACGGTGAACCTTCACAACATGAGAAACGTGTAGAAATTTTTCTACACATTTTTTAGACAGTTTCTTTTCGGAGGAAACTCTAATTATTTAATTTAATGTACATAAAATGGATGCGCGTTACACAACGTCAATTTTTGAAGAATTAATTACAACTATTTTATTGGTTCCGGTTAATTCCTAGCTGTACGTTAGTGCCTGTTTGACCATTTCTCGAAGAAATTGGCGAGTATCGACTCCCGTGATGTCCATGATATTTATCATGAAAATAATTTGTTGAATTTTTATCTATCTTTACAGACATTATATTCCTATAAGCTTTGTGTGATGGATCTCTATAACATGAGAAACATAAATAATATTTTCCGCAAGTTTTCGGAACAATTTTCTTTTGGATGAGACGCTCACCATTTGACTTAATGTTTATTAAACGACTTTGAGTGGAGTTACTCAAGGGCGATTTTTGAAACATCAACTCTATAAATTATATAAGCTCTTATCGATGCTTTATACTTGTTAGTGCCTGTTTGACTATTATTCAATAAAATTAGTGAGCTTTGTATTCTATTGATGCTCATAATTTATTTTAATGATGGAAAAAGTTTGTTGTATTTTTATTTATCTCTATAAAATTTTTTTGACAAATTCTCTAAACTTTTTTCAGACAGACATAATGCTCGCCATTTAATTTAATATGTATATATATATATATATCAAACCACTTCTTATTACATGGTCAATTTTTAAAAAATCGTTCACAAGGATTCAAACTTCACAGGCCAAGTTTGAATTTTGTTTATTAATTTTCCAATAATTATAGTTACTAAAGAATGTATATTACAATGAAACTCATCCCTTTCTACAAAATATAAAACTACTTTAATTGCATTTGTAATCCTTGAAACCATAGTAACAGAAAGAAACTTATAACACCAAACCATAAAATTAACACCTCTGGTTTAATTTGATATATTTTATTAATAAATTTATTAAATAAAAATAAATTTTATATATAATTAAAAAAACATTATTGAGAATATTACAAACAACCTTTCTTATGCACATCTGTTGTCATGGAATAAAAATAAATAGAAATCAAAGCATTAAATAAATAGCTATCAATTCACACCAAATATATTCCTGTAAAACTCATTATCCTCTAAAAAAATTTTAGCACTGAAGCTATAAGAAATATTTTTACAACTACAAAATCTTTCTATATTACACTACACAACTCATCACACTATCTCCTTTACAGACTTCTTGTTTCGAGCATCTGACTTTGGCCACTTGTATTGATTTTTGCAAAGTTGTACAACAAATACAAAAAGCTATATATCCCTTGAGAGAATAAGCATTTATTCACTACCTCCTCTAGAGGTTGTCCCTTACCATCAACAAGGTGCCGCCGTGCACCGAACTTTTCACCGCCATCTCTGCATTAATAAAGCCCAGACTGAAGTTCATTACCTCTTGATCTAACGGCACTTCTTCTAATTGCTCCCCAGAAAATCAACAGACCTCTCAGCAGTATACGTGGTACCAATGGACATTCATTGGTACCACGTGGTACCAATGGACATCCAGCAGAAATCAAATGTAGGCAAGTGAACTTCGGTCAAGATCAGGCTGAGGACGGCCTCTTGTAGGTGTTGGAGGTCTTTGGATGTTAAGTTCCTATAGAAACCGGAAACCATTACAATTTTGACAAGCCAGCTAAAAGAGTTCAATGTTGACAGATTCAAGGCAAGACTGCTGTAATTTATAACAATAGCAAGAAACAGATGAATAATGATAATAATAATAATAATGATATACTACCTGCATCCAAGTTTCATCAGTTACACGTTCTGGGGATGTCTCAGGTGATTGAAGTGGAGGTGGCAGAGGATGGATCAACTTTGGAACAATCACTAACCCCCTGCCAACTACAAGAATGGCCCCAGCATTGTTGGCCGTTCCTGAATGAATTTGAACAGTTAGATGAGCACAATAAACCAGTGGAAAACCGCAAAGAACAAGGAAAAAAAGTGTCGGGGTGAGAGGGGAACAGTAGTTTTAAACTTACCACAATAGTTTGTTGCAGAGAAGAGAGTAATCAGCTGTCCCTGGGCAAACCGTTCAAATCCATCCATGACACACTCATGTGCTCTTATAATAAGTTGTAATTTGTTCTTCTTACAGAAATCTGTCACCCTATCAGGCTGTAGCAATAAACAATTGAACTGCTCAGTCATGCCTTGGAGCAGGAGATGGCCAATAAAAAACTTATAGGTATGGACCAACAGAAAGGTCTTTCGACCTTTTTGTTTAGTTTGTAACTTAACCCTGCAAATCTTAAGAGAGTAATTACCAGATACACACATGCGCACATATGCAAGAGAGTAATCTAGAGCACATTATTAGTAATCATGCAAAGCATGTTTAAGAACTATGAAACATTACAAAAGACTATCGGCCATTGTACTCATGAACAAACATTTGTGGCATACGTACCCCAAAAGTCACTAGGCCAGGGCCTCTTGCATTTGGTCTCAAGCCTTCTACACTATCATTTTCTGTTGGATCAGACCTGTACAAATGTCACATGCGTAAGTAACTTTTTAATTGGAAACTAACACTACAACCCATAAAGCATCGCGTACCATAGCAAATCCATCAGGACTATAGATCCAGCATCCATAGTTATGGGCCTCTCTATTTTCTCTATCTGCTCTACTGCATGTATTGACCTTCCTATACCACCATGCATGCAGATAATTTTCTTCTCAATAAGTGCAGCTAGAGGAAGATAGTTAAAAAGTTGATTGAAACGTGTCCATGCCCATATGCCATCATTCTCTCCCTATAGAAAAAATGGAACCCGTCAAACATCCAAACTCTTCCCAGGAAAACTTATATCTTCACTTTGACACTTACCATTCTCTCAATGCATTCAATACGAAAACCAAAAAGGGCATTTATATCAGCAGCCTCATGATTTCCACGAATCAAGTGAACGTTCTCAGGATATTCAATCTGCAAAGTCCGAAACAAACATCTGGATTATAAAACTAAGGCTCACAAGCTACAAATAAGTGTATTAAATTAGTTGGAGCCGGAGGCTTGCCTTCAGTGCTAGGAGCAAGGTAATGGTCTCCAAGCTGTGCTGTCCTCGATCAACATAATCTCCCAGAAATAGATAATCAATGTAGCTGGTTTATGTTAAAGAAAAGAAAGTAGCTTTCAGTCAACTGCAAGATGTTACTGGTGCACTTGTGATTCAGATATCAAGCATAAGGCTAAGTGTCAATAATCTTTCAATTGAAGTCAGCAATGTGAAAATGACTAATTAACGGTAGCAAAAGAAAACAGTCATTCAGTTCAAAACTTAATACATGTGGTAGTTATGGGACTCATTCCATGCCAAAGGTACATTAGAGATGTTTCAAAAAGTTTAACCATTTACTGAACTTATAAACACCCCCCCCCCACCCCAGCCCCCCTCTTGTTTTCCAAATTAAAAAACAAAACAAGGATATAAAGCAAGACAAACACCCAGGGAAATTTACTTGTACACAACAAGATTGATTAATATTCATGCTTTGAAAAATAAATTAAATCTTGTCCAAGTTATAGCACAGATATCAAGTTTATACATACGTTATGTCTCCTGCAGTGGAAGGGAATCCATATTCATCAAATAATCTCATTAGATCACCAAACTGCCCATGAAGATCACCAAATACTTTGACAGGAGCTTTCAGTTGGAGAACTGTGGGCTCCTGCATAAATATCTGCTCCGCAGCATAGCATAGCTCACCAACTTCATAAGAATCCAAAAAGAATTTTCTGTTGGCAGGAGCTTTCCAGTTCCGAGGTCGAAGCAAATTTGAAATTATCTGTGGTAAACCAGAAGCGGGGAAAAGTATGACACAGCAATTAAGAAGCTCATTTATTCATTTGTATGCTTGCTGAAAAGAAAAAAGAAACAAAGAAACTTGCTAGCCCATACCTTCTTATGTAAGCCTTGAGGAGACTTCTGCCTCATGAACTTTTTAGTCGGATTTGACAGATCATTCTGTGGCGTAACCATTCTTCTACTCTCATTCTCAAATTGATCCAAGGACAGCTGCCTTACCATTCCTCCAAGACTCCCTATGGTTTCTTTAGCAACTACAACCTGCAGGAACAAAATTTAGATTATTGTGTTTAAACACAAAACAATAAACAAATGCATCACGTTAGTGTGGAGAACATACAGCTCTAGGGTGCAGACGAACATCAACGTCATCATCATTTCCCTCTGAAGTATTTTCAGCAAGTTGGGAGCTGTCACCTGAAACAGATGTTTCTTCAGGAGTGGAGGATACTGCCTGTACTGCTTGCCAGACAGCATTGGCAGCCTCTGCTTCGGCAGCAGAAGCCTCAGCCAGTTTTTCCATAGAATTTTTGTCCATACTGTATAAAATGGAAATTCCAAAATCTGTAAATGTTATTCTTTAACCATCATTTAAGTGAAGAACCGACAGATAGGCTGAAGAATGAAACCTCAAACTGCCAAGACTCATTCCATCAGAAGCTGGATTCGGTGAATGTTGAATTAAATTTGAATGATTTGATGTTGGACTTGCAACTCCCGAGATCTTCTCAGATGGTAATACAGGAGAATTGATGTCAGACTGAAACTGAGAATTTTCTGCAACCAGGAAATCGTCTAACAGGATATCTGCGCCAGGAATATAATTAATTTATAAGAACATACTAAAAACCTATAGAAGATAAAATCATAATCAGTCAGATCTTACAGATCTTATCTAGTATCTAGAAAATTATGATGGGAAAGAAATGCTAAAACAAATGGTTCAAGTTTCTTATTTGCTCATAACTTACCTCCTCTGAGACCACCATAAATATATATTCTAACACCAACAGATGCAGCAGCATGGCGACAGCGTTTCATGAGCTCTAATAAAGAATCTTGCTCAGACAGTCCCTTGCTACCCCGGGAAGAAGTCACCAGCCCATTTCTATCTAACCAAACTCCAGCTGCAGTGTCCAATACTATCAACAAGAATTACATGGGAAACATCAAACAGTCTTAGAGAAAGTGCCACACATATTATTAAAATGAATAACTAGAAAGTGAGCCTTGAGATGAACCTGCAATAACAGCTTCACCTTCTACTGCTCGTCCACCCCTAAGAACACCCCCTGTAACGTGCAACCTAGCACCAACAAACACCTGACAGCCAGAAAGCAAAGATAATTAACAAGAGTCCAAGGAAAACCATAAAAGCAGAGGTGCAAATAAGCCATATAATAAGCAAATAAGCATCTGCATCCCCAAACTTACCGCAGCATGTTGATACCTTGGTGACGGAGAAACTCCAGGGGCAAGAGTCCATTCCCACTGGCCATTTCTATGCATAAGCAATCCATAAGCATCACCCAGTGGCTGCACATGGCACATAAACGTTAAATGTACAACTCAATAGCAATAAAAGAGGAAGTATGCATCCACAAACTTTATCATGTTACTAAGCCTTAGCCCGGGAAAGTAATTATCACAGCTAGGATACTCAAGTTTGTTAACAGGCATTCTTTAGGAGGGGGGAATGAATAGTTGAACATATCTCTAAATGCAATAATGTACTGTACACAGCTATCTTCTCTGAAGATTAACAATTTATATACTTCTCATGCAAGTGAGTGAAATTTCCATGTCAATCATAGAGGTCAACAGATGCAAAATAGATGAGTTGAAAAGAGTGGTAAACATGGAATTTGCATACTATGTGGTGCTAATAATAAATTAATCCACGCATAAAATTTAAAAGGGAAGGAAAACTCATTGTGTTAGAGTGCCTTCACTGATAAGATTATCTTGCCCCTAGTTCCACATCTATCAATCATAGAAATGCTAACTTCCCCTTTTTCACTGACTCCATACCATATCATCAGCACAAATATCAAGCTCATTAAAAATACTTCAATCACTTTTAAGAATGTGAGGTAGTACCGTTCCAGAAGAATCTCTTCCACCACAAAGCAGAAACATGCCGTCAGAACGAGCACTAGCTGTTGCATACCTATCAGGCAATAATAGACATCATATGTAAATACCCATTCATATTTATGGGTCTATACAGTTCGAAGGACGCCTAGATTGAATTGGCACAAACTTTACAGCACATATCACTCAATGACATCTAGGTCTAAGAAAAGATTTGGTACCAACAAAAGAAAGGGGAGAAGTAAGCGCAGAGAGTGGGAAGAGAAAGTAAGCGTCATGTGCTTGTGGGGAAACCAGATACATAATAGCAGAGAGTTAAGATAACCGAAACAAAACAATCAACAATGACACAGAACATCACAAGTTGCCAAATAAGAGACTGCACCAAGTCTTCATACAATAATGCAAGTACTTTACAGTGATCAGGAATATGATTTGCCAAGCTATGCATCTAACTGCAAACAATCTAAACATGACAAAAAGAAAGCTACAAATGACATGAACCTAGTGAAGAAGATATAACAGGTTCAGAAACTTGGGCTCACAACAGTCCATGAAGCTCGACTTAAAAGAAAAATCTAACTAAATCTTAACTCATGAAAGAAGTACTCTTTGAGTTGGAACTGTAACCAGACTTGAAAATAGAGAAAGCCTACTCACATTCTCGCAGAGGGTCTATCTCCTTCGGGATTAAGTCTCTGCCACGCATATGGCTTTTGAGCAGTATCCAAAGCCCAAGCATCTGACAGTACTCTTTTTCCTGCCAAAGATATATAATGTTAAAGACATTCAAGTAACTGACATGTTTCGTTAACCAATGAAACCAATTCACATTGGACCAGCATAGGCTAATATGAGCAAAAAATTTATGCAACTATCTTCTTCATGAACAAACAAATTACAAGCATGAGAAACGAGAAAATACAAGTTAGAGAGCCAAATTTAAATGGCTTTTCATGTCACAATCCTTAAACTTGAAGCTTAAAGCTGCTTCAACGGTAAAGATGATGAAAATGGTGGTAATCTGGCTCTGCAACCGTTCATAATGTTAGATTTCCCTACTTGGAGGACATGCGAGAAGGCCTCAGAAAGTTGAGCAAAATCACTCATAAGAAAAAATCCCACAGGCTTAAAGAGGATTGTCAGCTGACTCATGAATGTAATAAATTCTCTGAGGGCTAAACTTGTTCTATATGCCTCAATAAAAAATGATACAATTTCGCTAAATTCTTAGATTTAAGCACTTTACTGGCAAAAAAAAAGTATCTAAGCATTCTATGTATGACTAAATCAGAAAAAATAACTTTTTCCCTGTCACTTTCAGCTTTGAATTCAAGAGATTATCCACTGCATTTTAAATCTACGTTTAGTCAAATCAAGTCACTAAACTTTTAAGGAGAAGTACCAACTGCAATTACTGAAGTTCATTCTTAGGAATTGCTTCTTTCAACTGCAAATTCTGGTTTTTGGTAAAATTCTTCAAACTTCCAAAATATCTAAAAAAAATTATGCACATATCATCCTGATATATGAAACTGGAATTTCTTCTTACCATCGTTACCAGTGACGGTGACAAGGTATCTTTGTGCGACTAAGTCCATTACATGCCCATATCTAGGACCAGGACCCTGTCCTTGAACCACAACTCTAACTTGCAGAAAAGGTTAACCAAGTCAAAATTCAAAATAGATATTCCCAAAATAAAGGAAAAGTCAAAAAAGATTTCAAGTTGATTCCATAAGCAGACCGGTGCCACTTGAATTTATCATTGGTTAAATCAAGCACATAGAGATCATCCGTTGAATGTCCTGCAGGACCAATTCCACCCTATAGAAAACCAGCAAATAAAGTTTCAATGTAACTTTACAATTCTAACCAGCTAGAATAAAAAAAGAAAGAGGGAAAAAGAACTAATTGTTTAATCGGTGTTCCTCTTTTTTTTTTTTTTTCTGATCACCTGAAATACAACCATGGTGCCAACGGCAGCAGCAGCATGGGCAGCCCTCGGAGAAGGCGGGTCCCCAGCTGGTCGGAGTCTGAGTTGAAAGAAAGAAAGCACAAGTCACTAGGCGGATTCCTAATCAGAATTCTACATCTAAAATGAACTATGAAGAAGATCATGGATTAACTGAAACTGAAGAAGGAGAAAGCATAACCAAAATCTTAAATTTTAACTGCATTTTGAATGAAAGAACGATTATTGAAATTGAAGAAGTAGAAAACATGCCTGGTCCATTTTCTAGTAAGAACATCATAGGAATGAACAGAATTGGTTACTCCAGCTAACCCTGAACGAGAGACAGAATTCAGCAACTTAGTATGAAGGAGTAATTCCAGACGAAAATGAAGAATAGACAGGAAGAATTACTGATGCCTGGAGCGCCACCATTACCGCCCTCGATGGCAGTAGCGCCACCGAAGAGGATGAGGCGAGGACCGTGAGTTTTGGTCGCTGCAACAGCAGTCAGAGTGTGACCACAGCGGGGACCAGGGGCGTCTTCATCGGTATCCCAATAAGTCTCTAATGCACGATAGGTCGGAGCCGGATACAACCACGGCTTCGAACCCATCCTAGCCTAACCTACTGGTCCTTCACCCAGCTACTATTATCAGCAGACTAATTGATGATAAGGAAGATCAGAGAAAAGAAAAGCGAAAATCAACGACGGGATGAAAAACTGAAAACCCAAGAGTAATAGAAGAAACAGAATGGATCGGAACCACCGGAAGGTGCGGCCGGAGCTCAGCCGAACAAGGAGACACTACCGCAATCAAGAATCAAGATTCTGAGCGTTTTTTATGGATTTCACTAATCCCGTAGTTGAATTGAAAAGAGGAGGTGTTGGGTGGAGGGCAGCTGGCTGACTCTGGCTCTTAGAGTTTTGAGATTTTGTAGTGCGTGAAAAATTTCCCAAAAGGGAAAAGTAAGGTGAAGCTACAAAGTGGAAGAAAACGATGACAGTGGGATTATGATGATAGATAGAGATGGAAAGGGAGGTCCACGAAGAAATTTCTCCTGCCCTTGTTTTCCTTTCAATTCTTCTCTGGTTAAATTACGAGAGACAAATCTGAGTGAGAACTTTTCACAAACACATGGCGGTTGTCTGCTTAATTAAACTGAATTGATGAGGAAAAACCGCCACGGTGTTTCGAGAAGATGACAGAACAGCAGATCCAACATAACCCAGTCTATATTATATCCACCTGTAAAAATTGTATGAAGAAACGAGAGAGATTTTGAGGCGTCCTAGGATGATTGATTATACTGGAGGCAACTGCTAAAGTTGGACTCCGGAGCAGGTCCTTTCTTTGGGCTAAAATTTATCTCATTTTTGGCAATAATCATAATAGATACACGCATCTCCTTGGCGCGTAACTTTCAGAATTCGGTATATTATTAACATTCATTCTGTTGCCTACTATATTTGGATTTTTATTTTTTTAGGAATGATCATCTTTTTTTTCTTTCGAATACTACATTTTGATTAAAAGTAACCCAAGTTAGTCGTGCACCGTTCGTTCAAACCGAACTCAAATTAAATCAATAAGAACTAAAGTAAATTTAATCTCTTAATATTAATTTAGTGACTTGTCAAACCTTTTGAATTAAAATATACAAATATAAATATTATAAAAATTTTAACTTTAACTTGTCTGAATGCGAGTTAAATTCAAAGAATCTACTCAAACTTAGTCGAATTTATTCACTCGAGCAATCTCAAATTCAAACACATTATAAAAGAATTGACCTAAATTCAAACTAAAATAATTTCAAACTCCTTGTACATTTCTAATTAAAGGACATAACAAAAATAGATATAAAGCAATCTTCGTAGCATCATCTTCTTTAAGAGAAGTTCAAAATAAATCCAAATAAAAAGTTGCTCCCAAGAATGGAAGAAGCATGGGAACTCAAAGGATTAAAGAAAGATTTTATCTTTGCGTCTTGAATTTTAAAGTCGTTAAAAGAATTTATTGCCTTCTGCATGGCCATTCACATATTCACCCTACATTCGAGTAATATCTGTAAAATAAATACAAGGCTTATATCACAGAAGGTCTAACTCAAAACTCTTCTCCAAGTACTCTACATTAGTAAAAGAAATTGATAAACTCGGCCAAGTGAAAGACTTCTTTATATTTGATCATTTTCTTTCCGTTAAAACTTCTTTCTACAAATCAAAAACAAAACATTTTTAATCTAATTTCAAAAACGAAATAAGATTCAAATAGAACAGAAACAGGTCCCTGCTAAAACCCTGTGTTTTTAGCAGAAACCCCGAAAACGCAGGTCAGTCCAAGACTTCTTGTTGCATTTAGAACAGAATAGAACCATTAATTAATGTATGAAGAAAATCTGCAAATATTTCAGAATGTTAATCAGGCACACGGGTTCGGAAACAATGAATGAACCTTGTCAATCTCTGCAACCATCTTAGGACAGAGATTGATCCTGCTTGCATCAACAACTTCCTCGATTTGCCACAACTTTGTTGCTCCAAATACAGCACTAGCAACCAGAGGGTTCCTCAGGACGAATGCTGCTAGAAAAGTTCAGTATCAGACATGCACAATACTTGTAGACAGAAACTCATTATGGTAATATCCTTGAATAAAACATTATGCAGCAGATCGAACACTCTTGTGCAACCAAAAAAGCAAATTACAGCAAAACCCTTTCTAATTTCAGACCACTTGTCAACAAAAGAAAGTCTTCAAGGATACCATAGATCCAAATTTTTGGACTTTTCACAACAAAAATTTCTAAATTCAAATACAATGCATACCTATTGATTCAGAAATAGTTAGAGTTTAAATACAATAAGGGTCATATGAGAGGGAAAGATAGAAATAACAATAAGATAACAAAAGGATCACGCTTAGAAAAAGATATAAATAGACAATGCCATAAAAGCAATTTTAGAACAATCTGTGAAATCTTCAACAGGAATTAACCAGCAAAAGCAGGTTGGTAGAGGATCGTACCAATTGCAAGAGACAGGGGGTGGATTCCATATTTCTCAGCAATATCAAGGTACAGCTGTACAATTAGCAAAAGATCCTTATGAGAGAGAGAGAGAGAGAGAGAGAGAGAGAGAGAGAGAGAGAGAGAGAGCAAAAGATCCATGTGTGTCTGTGTGTGTGTGTGTGTGAGAGAGAGAGAGAGAGAGAAGAAGAAGAAGAAGAAGAGAGAGTTTCCATGCTTAATCACATTATATGATCAATTTAAACGGTTGGCATAATGATAAACCAGGTTTTCCATGATGAGGTCTTGAGAGTCTCTTACTATTCCCTGATTGATGTCTATTACATGCATGCAAGATGACAAAATCCAAAGAAGGCAGAATGTTATAAGTCTATGTAGTACATTAAATTTTATATTATTTTTTTATTTTATAATTAATTAAAAAAATAAAAGAAAACAAACTCTATGCTACCTCCTCTGATCCAGTACCAATGTATCCTAACTACCAATGCTATGCATGTAAAGGCAAAAATGTGGAAGATTAATAGGCAGAAAGAAAGAGACTAATATCATAGTTGGATACAATCAAGCACCACTCTTTTTAACCCATTTCCCGATGATTCAGCACTGTGAAATTCAGAGCAGTTGCCTGTTATAAATGATGGAACAATCAACTAAACGATATAAGTCTTACCTTGGTAGCGTTCCTGACATTGGATTTTGACAGGTTGTATCTAAACTCAGCTTCACTATATTTTCCTGGGAAAGAGAAAGAAAATGCTGGTTTTCTTAATAAAACTAAAACAAAATAAAAATAATGTGCAACTTCCTTAATAAATGGCCAACCTTTGAAGAGGTTTAAACGAGCATCAGCTGGACCCATGTCATCAGAAAAGTACTTCCCGGAAAGAATGCCCATTGCCAAAGGACTGTATGCCAACAAACTGACCCTAGAATTGTTGTAAATGGACAGTTTCAGTTTTAGGAGATGAGTACAGTCGCAGACCACCTTTAAAGTGAAACACAGAAGAATACTAGGAAGTTTCACCACCTTCGGATACTTGAGCATGGGAATCATAGCGGTAATTCATAGCTCCACCAATAAATTCATGTGCACTTCAATATTTAACCAAATTCACTATACTATGCTCAAGAGTCAACAGGAAACCAGTACCAAGAGGATATGCAGATCTGAAAGGGCTCTCCTGTTTTACTCTCTATTCTTCAGAGCTGCTAAAGGGTTCTGAAAGTGAAACACAGAAGAATACTAGGAAGTTTCACCACCTTCGGATACTTGAGCATGGGAATCATAGCGGTAATTCATAGCTCCACCAATAAATTCATGTGCACTTCAATATTTAACCAAATTCACTATACTATGCTCAAGAGTCAACAGGAAACCAGTACCAAGAGGATATGCGGATCTGAAAGGGCTCTCCTGTTTTACTCTCTATTCTTCAGAGCTGCTAAAGGGTTCTCTCTGAGCGGTGGAAAAACTACTATTGCCCTAAAGAGAAGGAGATACAAAAAGTTGTTTCCAGAAAACTTCTATAAGATAGTTTTCGGTGCATGTTTTTCATTTTTAAGCTAAACAGAAGTGCCCTTCAGACTGACTTTTACTTTAAAATCTCATTAATCAAAGTTATGGCAAATGTTGAAGCCCATCGTAGTCAACTAAAAAGGAAAAAAGATGAATCATATACAAAAGGTGTGGGATTCTATTTCACATATAAATATTTGCATTCTTTTGAACATTATCAAATCTCCTTTCTGTGATACTTCCTTAAGTCACACAAACATAAAGCAGAACCACCAATATGAAGTGCACAAGTGGCATGCTGCACTTTCATAGGCTCATAAAAGAGTAAATACCTCTCATGATGACAGCATTCAGCCATCCCCAGATCAAAATTTCGGCAAAGCAAGTTGTAAGCATTCTGAGAATATGAAAGATGAATCATGAATTAAGTAGGACATTCATAAGCACCCACGATATACCACTAGTCAGCATTAAATGCAAGAGAGAGGTAGAGAAACAGAAGCAAGCTCTCTACACAACCAATTTATCTTGCATAACACCTGCACAGATACTATCTTTGGGTAACAAGATCCATTTTCAGCAACTTGTAGGAACTTCATCAAACCATAAGGTGTTTCATTGCTTAATCCAACATATTTTATCTGTAAATGATAGTTTCACCATGTTAGCACATGTCCCAACCATGAAAAAAGAAAGAATACCGGAAAATCTTTTCCAGAATCATTACAAACCTTACCAGCATCAACAGCTCTGCCTAGAGCACAAAGTTGTTCCTCAAAACTTATAAAGGAAATACAGCGGCTTGCGTCATAGTCAGTTTCCCCAAACATCGGTACATAGCTACAAAATCCAAAAGACATGTAAGCCAATGAAACAACGGTTACAGGCTGTATTTTGTATTCGTTGTATTGAGAAGAAAGGGTGGTGCCAGCAAATGAAAAAGGGGATTGTTTGTTGGAGCTTTACAGTAAGGCCGCTCATGATATTGAAAGTAATAACGACAGTGAAGATAGGATAAACATACAAACCGGTCAGGCCAGTGAATTTGATACAAGTCAATATAATCAGTTTGTGCCCGCAGCAAGCTGCACCAATTAGCATTTCCCATTAGATAGTAATAAAACAAGAACACATCTAAAAGAAAAGCCTGCACCTCTTACAGCCGAAAAATATCTTACATTCCAAGAAATGCTTACAGAAACGGTAAGCATTTCTAAATCCAAAATACTTAAACCTGACAATCGGACTCAAACTGATGATATAAAGGGATCACATGGAAACAATAATGATACTCATTAGGCAATCAAAGATTCGGTTAAATATTCAATGGCAATACATGAGTTTACTCAACCTGTTGTCTATTGCCTCGGTTATATTCCTGGCATCCAAACTTTCTGGCCCATTTCGAATCCAATTCATCTGTCCAGATGGTCCGCAGACCTGTGAAGTCAAAAATTAACTTAAAGAAAGTTGTCTACTTGTGAGAGAAAAAAAAGTGCAAACACAGGTATAGAATATAATGTAATGTACATAATGGCACAAGTCAGAAATAGCTTTATGCAAACGCATTCCGAGATGAATAAGTAAACAACAGGTAAAATCCTAATTTTTCCAATGGCAAGTACATCAAATATCTTACTTGTTTATTGAACTGTCATAAAAAGTTCGTTTAGCCTTTTTTTCTAATGATACATATCAGATATCATCAAATTTGTTAAAAAAGTAAACTTTCTTCTTTTTGCACGTTGCCATTTAATGATTTTGAACAGCTTTCAATAAAAATGGAAATCAATTCTTCAATAGGAGAAAAATCTCAACATTTACAAGGAACTCCAAAGTGAGATTCCCACCTTCCCAGATAAGTAGCAATTTGAGAAAGAAACAAAAAATTGAGCAATAAGAAAGGAAGAATAAGGACCTTAGTGGCAAAGACCACTCGATCACGAGGAATATTTCTATCTCTAATCCAACGACCAAAGTACTCCTCACTCCTCCCCTGAGTTTCAGCTCGCTGGGGAACTGGATACCTATTTTCAGTTTGAAATTTCAGGAATCTCTGTAAATAAACAGAATTTAACAAGTAAAAATTTAATATAAACATACATTTCAGCAGAATCAAAGAAGTTAATTCCAGAATCAAAAGCTTTATCAAGAAGTAGAAAAGATTCGGACAATGTATTCTGCTCGCCGAAAGTCATTGTTCCTGTGAAGAAAAAGAAAAACATAGAAATAAGGTCACAAAAGAACAAAAGAATTCCAAAAAGAAAAGGTTGAAGAGAAAACCTAAGCAGAGTCTTGATACTGTCAAACCAGGAGCAAGATTGAAAAGCTGAACCGCCATTTATCACACCGAAAGACCAGAAGAAAGGATTAGACCATTACTATAGTGCCGATGGAGCTGTAAAACGATAAGGAGGAAAAAGCTGTGGAGATGCGGGGGATCGAACCCCGTGCCTCTCGCATGCAAAGCGAGCGCTCTACCATTTGAGCTACATCCCCGACTTGTGATGCTCACTCCATGAAGTTAATTTCAAATTCGACACTCTTAAGAAATGAACATAAAAAAGAAAATGTCAAAAAAATCCACAATATAATTTACATTTTACTACTTAATAACATTATTTATTCCATTAATCATTACTGCTTAATAATTTTGTATGAAAGCTACAAATGGCCGTATGACAAAGATTGATAATTTTTTATTAATTTGTATTACTTAATTCTTATATATTAAATTAGTAAAGACAAAATTATCTATTCACTAATTTAAATACAAACTAATAACTTTGATTGGTCGAAATAATTCGACACATGAATCTACTAAAACCATTGTGTTATTTCAACCCATTTCAATCATGAATTGATACTTAAAGTAATCACTAGACAATTTAAGATAATATTTGAATATCACTTAAACAAATTAACTAAAAATCACTCATCGTCATTGTCATATATAGATACTTTTGATCCTAAAAAAATTATTACTCATAAGTTATTAATAAAATAAATAATCTTCCATTGCCATTTTAACTAGGAATATTATTTTATCTCATATCTCACAGGAACTAACTCGAAACATTTCTCCTAATATAACACATGCCATCCTTATAAATATTAATAGAATATACTCTTTTCCTTTAATATATATATATATATATATCTTCCACTGCCAACGTATAAAATTATACAATGCAATTTTGACACATTTCTCTATCCATTTCAAATGTGCTAGGTGAATATTTTGTGGATTAATCCCAAATTTATCCCTCAAAATATGGATTTGTATCAAGTTGGTCCCTGGAATTTAAATTTTCTATTAAAGAATAGAAATATAATGTTTGTGTCCAGCAAGTTCTTGGCTTCTCTTTTGTTAAAAAATGGATGAAAAAAGTGAGAGGAAGGTCGTAAGTGGAGTTTGAATAAAAATAAGGAATATTTGTAAAACTTTAATATAAATTTATAAAGATATATTTTTATCTTTCCTCACATAGAAATCATCTATAACTCATACTCTACGTTGAAGAGCTAATTAGATATATTTCCTATTTTATCAAAATTTCACCTTCAGCTTTTCTCTCACTTTTTCCATCCATTCTTCAATAAAAGAGAGCCAAGGACTTGATTGACACGAACATTATATTTCCAAAAATTCTTTATAAAAAAATTTAAATTTTTAACATAGACAAAATTGGGATTAATCCAATAATCTGTAAATATCTAATAATTCCTGAATAGAAATACTACAATATAAATATCTAATAAACCCATCAAACAGGCAGCTAATGATTAATAATACCGCAAATCATGTCCCTCAAAAACTGGAAAGTTCTAATACAATGTGAAAAATGAAACGAGAAGCCTTGGAAAGCTCATGCAAAGCACCACCAATTAATTGATGTAAATTAGTTCATATTCAGCACAGACGATCAATCAAATTCTTCCCAAGAAAATTTTTCGCATATCAAAATTTCAGCATTCGGGTTTTATACAAACAAATGCAAGGGACCTAATAATACCTGCCAAACCCTAGATCTATAATCTCAAAGACAGAAAAGTAATTAGCAGACTAGAATTCTTGAGAAGCAGAATTGATATCGCCTTTCCCAGTCCCAGCCTTCTTCGGCAGTAAATTTTGATGTATATTAGGCATAACTCCGCCATTCGCAATAGTAACAGCCCCCAAAAGCTTGCTCAACTCCTCATCATTCCTCACAGCAAGTTGTATATGCCTCGGAGTAATTCTGTTCTTCTTATTATCTCTTGCCGCATTTCCAGCGAGTTCGAGAACCTAAATTGAATTCAAAATCGACAAAAATCAAAGTAAATTAGATCAAATAAACCCTAATTATCAAAATTGAAAAAAAATCAAAATTAATCATTCCAAAACATTTATCTATCCGAGTAAGAAGAGTTTTCAAAAAATAAATAATTAAAAAATCAGATGCGGTCAATCAACGCTTTCGATGATTGAATCGACGGTTACTACCTCCGCAGCGAGATACTCAAGTACGGCGGAGAGATAGACGGGAGCACCACCGCCAACGCGTTCGGCATACTTTCCGGCCTTCAGAAAACGAGCGATCCTACCGACGGGGAATTGAAGTCCGGCTTTCTGAGATCGGGAGACGGATTTGGAGGCCTTCGTCCTGCCTCTCCCTCCCTTGGTTGATCCTGTTGAACTCATGATTGTGTTTTTTCTTGTGTAGGCGTTGAAGAACGAAGTTTGATGGATAAAGACGAGACTGAGGGGTTGAGAATATATAGGGAGGGAACGGGAGTTGAGCTTCTGGCGGTGGATGAGAATGACGTGTTTAGTTTTAATTGGTTGAGGA
Source organism: Catharanthus roseus (assembly GCA_028651295.1). Lineage (NCBI taxonomy): Eukaryota > Viridiplantae > Streptophyta > Magnoliopsida > Gentianales > Apocynaceae > Catharanthus > Catharanthus roseus. The sequence continues at coordinate 3,415,559 of JAPQWS010000087.1, forward strand.
GGAAAGGAAGAGATTTCCAGCGTGGCATAAATTTGTTGGGGGCGCTAATTAGGAAACTTTTCCCGCGTGAATAAAAGGCTTGTACAGATAGATATCTACACCTGGAGTGGACTGCGTGTGGCCCAATAATGAAAACTTGTTTGTATCGAGATAGAGTGATACGTAGCCCAATAAGGATTTCATAGCGTGGCCCAATAACAAATATCTCAGCTTAATCAACCCTCACGTGCATAAAAGCAAAAAAAGAAAAAAAAAAAAAAAGAGCAAAATATTTTATTCTTTCTCTGTCGAACTAATAATATAATTTGAATTTAAAACTTTTCATTTAACATGTCAAATGAAGAATCTAAGTGAAAAAAAAATTGTGTTATCAAACTACCATCCTTTCTTTCTTTTTTTAATTATTTGATTTTTTTGAAAATTAAATTATTTGTATAATAAATCACTAACTTCACTCTTGTATTTACACTTTCACGATTTTACATTTTTAAGTCTAATAAATTTTATTTCAATAATTAATTACATCATTAAGCTACCAAACATAATAAATCACATCATATAAAGTAACATAAACACCTTATTACTATTATAAATAAATATATATAGATGGATTTGTCTTACACTTTCAAAGATATACTATTACATTACTATTAATAAAAATTATTTCTTTCTTTTTGGTTTTATTTGTTACATTATGTCCGTTACCCTTTTTTTTTTTTTAATTTGTCACATTGTAGTTCCAAATAAATATTTAATAAACTTTTTCTATTATATACTAACATTAATAACAAATTAAAACGTTTTTTATTCTTTTAATATGTAAACTAGTAAAAAATAATAATGAGAGAATTTTTTAAAATAACTTAGTCTAAACAAGAAAATTCTTTATTTTCTTAAACAATATGTATAATATTTAAAACGTAAAAAAATAAAATAAACTTTGAGAATAACTCGTATTTCAAATATAACTTTTTTCTTAACATTCAATAATTTCTAAAAATGTTATATTTTATTCATATTAACATAACAACATTAAACAACTCCACTACCTAACTAGTTACTTCAATCAAACTCTTTTAAAAAATATCTTAAATAGAAAATTAAATATTTATCGACATACCAAAGAAAGCATTGATTTTCTTGAGTTTTGTTAAACACACTAAACTTATTCCATATCCAAAATTATTTTTATTTCTCCAAAATAAACCAATTCATTAAGATTGCTTATTAGAATTTTTCTTTATTTTGTAATAAATGTTATCTCCTTGAGAGAGAAATGTCTGAAATTTTATTTTGAATTTCAAAACAAAACCTTGTCCAAATGCACTCTAAAACTAACCTCGGGTCATGAACCACCTTTCAATTGACCCCTAAATGTTTATTACTCAACAAAATAGAAAGAAAATAAAAAGAATCTGAAGATGAAAGAAAGGCTCAGTAGTTGGGTTTGCCGATCAATTCTGTATCAAAAGAAGTCCTTTAAATTACGAGTGCTTTTGTTCTGTGCATTCAAGTTGAGAAAACAGAGTAATTTCCAGATTGGCCAAATCTTTGCAAAATTGAAAACAATTATTGAAGAACAATTTTAAGTAATTAAACTTTCATTCATCTAGGCAAGCAAAATCCTATATCATATAGACAAGATTCCCCTTAATACCAACCAAAATAGAAAGACATCCATGGCTACAATAACTGTTCCCCAACCCAATTATCATCACAGATCCCTAAAACTCTTGAGATTGAGAACCGAGTTCCTTGCCTTTGCCAGCCTTCTTTGGCAACAAATTCTGATGAATGTTAGGCAAAACACCTCCATTAGCAATAGTCACACCACCCAACAACTTGCTTAATTCCTCATCATTCCTTACAGCCAACTGTATATGTCTCGGAACGATTCGGTTCTTCTTATTATCCCTAGCTGCATTTCCAGCAAGCTCCAAAACCTATATCGCCAAACAAAAAATCAAAACCAGATTAGAATCTAAACAAAATCGTACGAATTCAATTTCGAAACATACCTCGGCAGCAAGGTATTCGAGAACGGCAGATAAGTACACCGGTGAGCCAGATCCAACTCGCTGAGCGTAACGACCTTTCTTCAGAAAACGAGCAATTCTGCCGACGGGAAATTGTAGACCGGCTTTTGTAGATCTGGTAACAGATTTAGCGGCTTTAGGCTTCCCACGGCCGGCGGTGGACTTGGTTGATACTTCCGTTGAACTCATGGCGGCGATGAACAAATCAAGAGCGGAAATTCGAAATTTGAAAGAAGAAACTATTGCTATTTTCCCGGTTCTTGGAACTGATAGAATAGGTTACGGAAGCACCATCCAGAGATTTATATAGGAGAGGTGAGGAAGTATTCTTGGATTTTGATTGGTGGGAAGGGCGTAATGCGGATTGCCAGCGTGGATCACCCAAAATATTTGCGCGGGGATATTTACCGCTTAACTATTTTGCAGTCTTCCGCCTATTTTTAATTTTTTTGCCCACCTCCTTTTACCTATTGCACTACCTCTAGCGAACCGAGCATCTTTATATATGAAGATGAGAGAAAACAATGAAAAAGGGAAACAGATGATAAAAATACATCTCTAAGTCAATCATTCTCAGATTATGTGTTACAATATTAACTTTGTGATTAATATAATTAAACCTGATATAAGAATGAGATTGTAGTATTTTTTATATTATACAAAATGATCCACTTACAATCAGGTGCATTGACTGGTTGATATATATGCAAAAAAGTTTTTATAAAGAATAGATTGCATCTTAAGGCATTGAACGAGTTTTGTCGTAACTCATGATTAGGACATGAAGGTTCCTAATTACTGCATGCATTAATGAATTGTTTTATTTCATCGTAACGTTCACATAAGTCTTGTATACATCAATACAAGGTAATTGCAACCGAAGCATATGGCAGCAGCAAGATGGAACTAATATTACACTGAACTAAATACCATAAAATTTCATATTCAATGCATATGATGAAGAGTTTTGTAATAAACTTTTCGACGTGCATATGAATATAGTTTAATTTATATATTTTAGGGATCACTTGGATAATACTTAAGATTGAAAAAAGGAGAAATACTTAATCAAGATGATGAGTAAATTTTATCACGTTAAATACCGTGATAGTTAAATTTTTATTAGATTTCCCACGTTACAACTTATTCAAAGAAGCATTAATTTGCTCTTAGTTTCATTTGACAATCAAATGAGTGGTTCCATCAGAAGCTTTCTATTCTCACTCTCTCTCGTGCAATTAGAAGTGCACCAACCAGCTAGACAATCACACCACTTCATTTTGCATTTCAAACAGATCGGTATGCAATCAGTGTAAACATGACATTTCACATGAAAATCCCTATCGCTTGCCTCAACTTTGAGTTGTTCATCATGTGGGAACAGAGTTCCTAAAACGTGAAAAATAATAATGTAAGCATAAACAATTATGAAGGAATAAAAGTTAATATCAACGAAGAAAAAATATTCAATTATTAGAAAAGTAAACAATTAAAAGACCAACCAAATGCAAGAACTGCGAAGATTATTGCACAAGTGAAATTCATGCTAGGACCCTTCATTGTTTCGATTTCGAGAGGATTGAAAAGCTTCTGTTTGAGGAATAACAAATGCAAAATGCATTCATATTTATAGGTGATTTTCCATTTCTTGTTGAAATAGTCAAATGTTATAAGTGGCTCTTTAGGGTCGTACACTCCCGAACATTTTGGGGAACCATCAACACCAAATTTTTCCTTGAGGAATGAGTCATAGCCTATATGTGGCAATGTATTTGTATGAGGTAAATAGTTTTTATCTAAAATCGAATGTTTTTAAAAACCATCAATTCCAAACTAATTTGTCATAAAGATTAATAGTCATAGTACTCATGGATGTACCTATGGTGAAGAAATAGTGGTATTTCTCTACCATAGTGAAATATATTTTTAGTTGTCAAATGATGCGATAATACAATTCAACCGTATGATTTGAAGATTTATTCATTGCCGAAAGATAAATTATTTTTAAAAAATGATGTGGAATCGAGCAAGGTGGAGACTTTGATACACACCTTTCGTGAGTGTGACTGAGTTTCTACTATATGGAAGCTATTGATTACCGGCCATGTTTGGAAGAAGCATGGACCAAACTGAATTGAATTTCCAATGAAAACTATTCAATTTTTTAACTTTAAAAACTTCCTTTCATCTCACAAACAACTTATTTTTTTTCCACAAACTTTGTAATAAAATTACAAAAGATTGTATACAATCTTATAAACTTGAACTCCATCCAAGTACACCATACTCGATTTACAAATTCAATTATTGCCCGAGTTCGGATGTTTCCAGTGGAGCATAGTTAGGACTTTATTCTATTAAGCTTACTCTAGTTCTGAATTCTAATGTCATGCTTCTCACAAAAAAACACAAAGTAGATGATATATTTATAGTCATAATTTCAAATCATCTAAAAAGGGGATCAAATTAAGTAACAAATTCCAATATAATAAATATACTCTAGATTTTGTGTACAAGTTTCAAGAAATGATAAAAAATAGCATTTGATGACTATAAATTCTAGTATGCTTCCTTTATTTGCACGGGTATATTTTGAAGTTTTCTGCTTATTTAATTTTTGCCTGCCTCTTTTCTCTAATGCACTATCGTAGATTTTTTTTTAAGCGAACCCAATATCTTTATATTTGAAGATCACAGAAAACAAAGGAAAAGGGAAACAGATGATGGAATACATCTTCAAGCAAATTGTTATAGTATAACGTTGAAAAATCTTATTTCTATCGAGTTATGTACTATATATTATCTTTATGATTAATAGAACTAAATTTGATATAAGTAAGACATTGACATGTTTCTCGTATTCTATATACAAAAATGACCCAATGATAATATACATCAATACCGCATGCATTGTTTATTTGACATATATATGCCAAGGAGATTCTATAAATGATGGATTACGACGTAACTCATGACTATGCCATGATGATTCCTAATTATTGCATACACCTATGCACCATTTTATTTCATAGTAACATCCACACAAGCCTTGTATGCACCGATACATAATAGTTTCTACCAAGACAAATGGCCATCTCAAAATGGAAACATGGCAATGTATTTTTTATGAAAATGGCACATAGTCGTAAATTTCATTTCATTCTAACTTATACAAACTAATGATTTGAGAATGAGTAATATTTATATTATGGATAAGATGAGGAGTCGTGCTCCCTCTCCTCTTTACTCATCCTCTTTTTATGTGATATCGCTTGTAGCCCCATACCTGATAGGGTTATTGGTTTTTCGTTGGAAAATGACACATTGTCGTAAATTTCATGTCATCCTAACTTATATAACATTACGGTATAGATGAAGTTAATTGTTTCATTAGAAATATTATTCTAGCTCTAGAGGTCAAATTTATTTAAATTATAACTGGAATATCAATAATATTGCCAGCTCTTAAAATTTATAAAGAAATAAAAAATCGGTAACTTGTTTTTGGCTTTGTTCATTGAAATGTATGTTTAAGTTAGCTCTCTGCTATTAAACATCATGCAAAATCAAGGTTGTTTCATTATCGTAATCACTTGCAGCAATATTCTCAAATCTCCAATTTTATTCATCTTTGATGTGAATTATGTATTTGATTTGATTAATCAATCATATAAAGTATACAAATATGTTCGATTTTTTACGACTCATTATTTAGCCCATGCTATAATTTACTACCATAAAATTTTCATATCCGATGCATAAAATGAAGAGTTTTTGTAATGATATATTTTTTAACGTGCATATTAATATAGATTAAATTTACATATCTTATGCGCACTTGGATAAGACTTTAAGTTTGAAATTGAAGAAATACTTAATGAAGGCTATGAGTAAAAATTTATCACGTTAAATACCGTGATAGTTAAATTTTTATTAGATTTCCTATTTTTTCTGGAAATTAGATTTCCCTTGTTACAACTTATTCAAAGAAGCATTAATTTGCTCTTAGTTTCATTTGACAATCAAATGAGTGGTTCCATCAGAAGCTTTCTGTTCTCGCTCTCTCTCGTGCAATTAGAAGTGCACCAACCAGCTAGACAATCACACCACTTCATTTTGCATTTCAAACAAATCGGTATGCAATCAGTGTAAACATGACATTTCACATGAAAATCCCTATCGCCTGCCTCAACTTTGAGATGTTCATCATGTGGAAACAAAGTTCCTAAAACGTGAAAAATAATCATGTAAGCGTAAACAATTATGAAGGAATACAATTTAATATCAACGAAGAAAAAAATATTCAACTATTAGAAAAATAAACGATTAAAAGACCAACCAAATGCAAGAACTGCGAAGATTATTGCACAAGTGAAATTCACGGTAAGACCCTTCATTTTGTTGATTTCGAGAGGATTGAAAAGCTTCTGTTTGAGGAATAACAAATGCAAAATTCATTCATATTTATAGGTGATTTTCCATTTCTTATTGAAATAGTCAAATGTTATAAGTGGCTCTTTAGGGTCGTACACTCCCGAACATTTTGGCGAACCATCAACACCAAATTTTTCCTTGAGGAATAAGTCATAGCCTATATGTGGCAATGTATGTGTATGAGGTAAATAGTTTTTATCTAAAATCGAATGTTTTTAAAAACCGCCAATTCCAAACTAATTTTTCATAAAGATTAATAGTCATAGTACTCATTGATGTACCTATAGTGAAAAAACAACGGCATTTCGCTACCATAGAAAAATATATTTTTAGTTGTCCAATTATGCGAGAATACAATTCAACCATGTGATTTGAAGACTTATTTATCACAAGAAAGTTAAATTGTTTTTTAAAAATGATGTGGAGTGGTGCAAGGTGGAGACTTTGATACACACCATGCTTGACAGTGACTGAGTTTCTGCTACATGTAAGCCATAGATTGCGAGACATGTTTGGCAGGAGCTTGGAGTTTAAAAACCAAACTCCACCGAACTGAATTGTATTTCAAAATGAAAACTATTCAGTTTTTTTAACTTTAAGCTTTTGTGTTCTCTCACTAACAATTTTTTTTCACTGACTTTGTAATAAAATTACAAAAGATTGTATATAATCTTCTTAAACTTAACTTCATCCAAGTATACCATACTCGATTTTCGGATTAAATTGTCGCCCGAGTTCGGACGTTTCAAGTAGAGCATACTTAGGACTTTATTCTATTAAGCTTACTCTAGTTCTAAATCCTAATGTGATGCTTCTCAAAAAAACACAACTAGAAGATATATTTATAGTCATAATTTCAAATCGTCTAAAAAAGGGAAGAAAATAAGTAAACAAAACAAATTCCAATAGAATAAATCCACCCTAGATTTATGTACAAATTTCAAGAAGTGATGAAAAAAAAGCATTTGATGACTATAAACTCCAGGCTACTTCCTATTTGCGCACGTATATTTTGAAGTTTTCTGCCTATTTAACTTTTGCCTGCCTCTTTTCTCTAATGCACTATCGTGGACAAACATTTTTTTTAGCGAACCCAACATCTTTATATTTGCAGATCACAGAAACAAGGGATAAGGGAAACAGATGATGGAATACATCTTCAAGCCAACCGTTATGGTATAACATAGGCAAATCTTATTTTGTCAAGTTATATGCTACATATTATCTTTATGATTAACAAAATTAAATTTGATATAATCAAGAGATTGTCATGTTTCTCGTATTCTATATATATAAATGACCCAATGACCATACATATCAATATCATGTGCATTAACTATTTGACATATATGCCAAGGAGATTCTATAAATGATAGATTACACCTCAAGGCATTGGATTGGTTGCGACGTAACTCATGACTATGCCACGATGATTCCTAATTATTGCATACACCGATGCACCAGTTTATTTCATTGTAACATCCACACAAGCCTTGTATGCTCTGATACAAGATAATTTCCACCCAAGCACATAGCCATACCAAGATAGATGCCAATGTATTTTTTAAAAAAATGGCACACAGTCGTGAATTTCATTTTATTCTAACTTATACAACATTATAGTATAGATTAAACTAATTGATTCATTAGAAACACTAGTCTAACTCTGGAGGTCAAATTTAGTTAAATTATTACTGGAATATCAATTATGTTGCAAGCTCTTAAAATTTATAAAGAAATCTAAACCCTAATTATTATTATTATTATTATTATTATTACTATTATTATTATTATTATTATTTTTGCTTTGTTCATTGGAATATATGTTAAAGTTAGCTCTCTACTATTAAAAATCCTTCAAAATCAAGGTTGTTTCATTATTGTAATCACTTTGCGGCAATATTCTCAAATCCTCTATTTTGTTCATCTTTGATGTAAATACTATATTTGATTTGATTAATCAATCATATAAGTTATACAAAATATGTTGGATTTTGGACCACTCATTATATAACTCATGCTGTAATTGACTACCATAAAATTTTCATATTCAATGCATATACAATGAAGAGTTTTTGTAATAATATATTTTTTAACGTGCATATTAACATAGATTAAATTTACATATCTTATGTGCACATGGATAAGACTTTAAGTTTGAAAAATGAAGAAATATTTAATCAAGGCAACGAGTAAAAATTTATCACCTTAAATGCCCTGATAGTTAAATTTTTATTAGATTTCCCACGTTACAACTTATTCAAAGAGGCATTAATTTGCTCTTAGTCTCATTTGACAATCAAATGAGTGGTTCCATCAGAAGCTTTCTGTTCTCGCTCTCTCTCTCGTGCAATTAGAAGTGCACCAACCAGCTAGACAATCACACCACTTCATTTTATATTTCAAACAGATCGGTATGCAATCAGTATAAACATGACATTTCACACGAAAATCCCTATCGCGTGCTTCAACTTTGAGCTGTTCATCATGTGGGAACAAAGTTCCTAATACATAAAAAATTATCATGTAAGAGTAAACAGTTATGAAGGAATAAAAGTTAATATCAACGAAGAAAAAAATATTTAATTATTAGAAAAATAAACGATAAAAAGACCAACCAAATGCAAGAACTGCGAAGATTATTGCACAAGTGAAATTCACGGTAGGACCCTTCATTGTTGTGATTTCAAGAGGATTGAAAGCTTCTATTTGAGGAATAGTAAATGTAAAATGCATTCATATTTATAGGTGATTTTCCATTTCTTGTTGGACTAGTCAAATACTATAAGTGGCTCTTTAGGGTTTTTACGCTCTCGAATGTTTTGGCGAACCATCAACACCCAATTTTTTTCTTGAGGAATGAGTCATAGCCTCTATGTAGCAATGTATATGTGTGAGGTAATGGTTTTTGTTTAAAATCAAATGTTTTTAAAAACTATCAATTCTAAACTAATTTTTCATAAAGATTGATAGTCATAGTACTCATGGATGTACCTATAGTGAAGAAATAGTGGCATTTCGCTACCATAGCGAAATATATTTTTAGTTGTCCAATGATGCAAGAAAATACAATTCAATCGTATGATTTGAAGACTTATTCATTGCACAAAAGGTAAATTATTTTTAAAAAATGATGTGGAGTCGTGCAAGGTGGAAACTTTGATACACACCTTTCGTGAGTGTGATGAGTTTCTACTATATGGAAGCTATTGATTACGGGACATGTTTGGCAGGAGCATGGAGTTTAAACACCGAATTTCAAATGAAAGCTATTCAATTTTTTTAACTTTAAAATTTTCTTGTTATCACACAAACAATTTATTTTTTTCACAAACTTTGTAATAAATTTACAGAAGATTGTATATAATCTTATAAACTTAAACTCCATCCAAGTACACTATACTCGATATACAAATTCAATTATCGCCCGAGTTCGGATGTTTCCAGTGGAGCATAGTTAGGACTTTATTCTATTAAGCTTACTCTAGTTCTAAATCCTAATGTGACGCTTCTCACAAAAAAACACAAACTAGATGATATATTTATAGTCGTAATTTCAAATCATCTAAAAAGAGGAAGAAATTAAGTAAACAATATAAATTCCAGTGTGATAAATCTACTCTAGATTTATGCACAAGTTTCAAGAAATGATGAAAAATAGCATTTGATGACTATAAATTCTAGTATGCTTCCTTTATTTGCACGGGTATATTTTGAAGTTTTCTACTTATTTAATTTTTGCCTGCCTCTTTTCTCTAATGCACTATCGTGGAGTTTTTTTTTTTACGAACCCAGTATCTTTATATTTGAAGATCAGAGAAAACAAGGGAAAAGGGAAACAGATGATGGAATACATCTTCAAGTAAATTGTTATGGTATAACGTTGAAAAATCTTATTTCTATCGAGTTATGTACTACATATTATCTTTACGATTAATAGAACTAAATTTGATATAAGTATGACATTGACATGTTTCTCGTATTCTATATACAAAGATGACCTAATGACAATATACATCAATACCACATGCATTGTTTATTTGACATATATATGCCAAGGAGATTCCATAAATGATGGATTACGACAAAACTCATGACTATTCCAAGATGATTCCTAATTATTGCATACACCGATGCACCATTTTATTTCATTGTAACATCCATACAAGCCTTGTATATACCGATACAAGATAGTTTCCACCAAGACAAATGGCCATCTCAAGATGGAAACATGGCAATGTATTTTTTATGAAAATGGCACATAGTTGTAAATTTCATTTCATTCTAACTTATACAACATTACTATATAGATAAAGTTAATTGTTTTATTATAAATATTAGTCTAGCTCTGGAGGTCGAATTTAGTTAAATTATAACTGGAATATCAATTATATTACCAGCTCTTAAAACTTATAAAGATAACTAAATCCCTAATTTGTTTTTATGCTTTGTTCATTGTAATATATGTTCAAGTTAGTTCTCTATTGTTAAAAATCTTGCAAAATAAAGGTTGTTTCATTATCGTAATCATTTGCAGCAATATTCTAAAATCCTCTATTTTGTTCATCCTTGATGTAAATACTGTATTTGAATTGATTAATCAGTCATTTAAAGTATACAGATATGTCGAATTTTTTATCATTCATCATTTAACCCATGCTGTAATTACTACCATAAAATTTTCATATTTCATGCATACAATGAAAAGTTTTTGTAGTAATATATTTATAACGTGCATATTAGTTTAGATTAAATTTACATATCTTATATGCACTTGGATAAGACTTTAAGTTTGAAAAATGAAGAAATACTTAATCAAGGCGATGAGTAAAAATTTATCACGTTGAATACTGTGATTGTTAAATTTTTATTAGATTTCCCTTTTTCTGGAAATTAGATTTCCCATGTTACAACTTATTCAAAGAAGCATTAATTTGCTCTTAGTTTCATTTGACAATCAAATGAGTGGTTCCATCAGAAGCTTTCTATTCTCGCTCTCTCTCGTGCAGTTAGAAGTGCACCAACCAGCTAGACAATCACACCACTTCATTTTGCATTTCAAACAGATCGGTATGCAATCAGTGTAAACACGACATTTCACATGAAAATCCCTATCGCCTGCCTCAACTTTGAGATGTTCATCATGTGGAAATAAAGTTCCTAAAACGTGAAAAATAATCATGTAAGTGTAAACAATTATGAAGGAATAAAAGTTAATATCAATGGAGAAAAAAATATTCAATTATTAGAAAAATAAACGACTAAAAGACCAACCAAATGTAAGAACTGCGAAGATTATTGCACAAGTGAATTTCATGGTAGGACCCTTCATTTTGTTGATTTCGAGAAGATTGAAAAGCTTCTGTTTGAGGGAATAACAAATGCAAAATGCATTCATATTTATAGGTGATCTTCTATTTCTTGTTGAAATAGTCAAATGCTATAAGTGGCTTTTTAGGGTCGTTTGATCCCGAATGTTTTGGCCAACCATTAACTCCCAATTTTTTTCTTGAGGAATGAGTCATAGCCTCTATGTGAAATGTATGTGTATGAGATAATGGCTTTTGTTTAAAATCGAATGTTTTTAAAAATCGTCAATTCCAAACTAATTTTTCATAAAGATTAATAGTCATAGTATTCATGGATGTACCTATACTGAAGAAATAGTGGTATTTTGCTACCATAACGAAATATATTTTAAGTTGTCCAATGACGCAAGAACACAAATCAACGGGTTTTTTTTTCTGACATGGGCCCATTTAAAATTATTGGGCACTAAACTGGCCCAGTTTTTTTTCCTGGATCGGCCATAACGCACAATGGTTGTGCGTTATCTGTAATGATAACGCACAACCATTGTGCGTTATCAGTTATTCACGGATTTCGGCTTATGTGGCTGATAATGCACAATGGGTGTGCGTTATGACTAGGCGATAACGCATATTTGTTGTGCATTATCAGCCACGTAATTATTATTTTTTAATTTTTAATTTTTTTAATCTTATTAATTTTTTTATTTTTTTTAAAATTTTTAATTTATTTTATTTTTTGAATGAACTTTTTTTTGTTTTTAATCAAAATTTCTTTTGGGAAATCTTATAATTATATAAATTTTTTTTAGTGATTTGTTTAATGAATTGTGTTTTTTAAATGAAAATTTGTTTTGGAAAAACTTATAATTATATAATTTTTTTAAAAAGATTGTATTTATTATATTTAACTTATTTTTTGTGATATTTATATCATTTTCTTGGAATATATATTTACATTTTGACCATTTCATCGCAAGTTATTTGAAGAAGTAATACTAAAGAAACCGTAAAAATTTAGAGCAATTATGTAGTAATTAGAAGAAATTGAAAGAAAATTTTTATTAATATAAACATGTTTTATTACAACAATTTCAAGAAAATGTCAAACTTATACATTGCGCGGTCCGGGGTTATTACAATTTTTCCTATTATGTCCAGGCATGCGACATCTACCACATCTTGGGGAAGAATCCAAATTTCTATAATCCATTTCCCCCTGAAATCGCTTGCCTTGTTTCCTACCCCGTTCCTTTTTCATATTTGGAGGATAGGATATCAAATTAAAAGGGACATCCCTCCAAAAGTTCTCACTCAAGACCGGATGAAAATTCGCTTGGTAAGTTTTTCTATACGTTTGTCACGAATATATCTCCGGTATATAAGCATCTGTTTTCGACCCATTTTCTCTACATACTGCAAGAACATGAGAACAAGGAAATGTATATGTTTGCCATTTTTCGCAACTACAAAATTTATTATTTAGCCGCAATGTATAGACGTTGTTGCCCGTACCAGAAACTCGAATTGGAGATTTGACCATGTATATTCCCTCTCGCGGATTTTAAGTTGTAACTTTGTGTTCTCTTGATTTCAGTTCAATCCGCAAGAACTTGTCAAAAATTCGAGTTGAAAATGGATGCGCACAATTGTCTGCCTCTTCGCGCTGTTGGTGAAAGTACTTAACTAGTTTGTTGAATATTAATTCGACCAGGGCTTTTAAAGGTAGAATTCTAGCTTTCTTCAACACACTTTTAAGTGCCTCGGAAATGTTGGTTGTCATGATATCGTGTCCGTGACCGCCAAATGTAAAATTTTGGATTTTAATAATACATTTTTAAGTTTTGTATTATTTAAATTTTACAATTTTTAAGTTAAAACAAAAAGTTTTCATATTTTCTACTGCTTAAAAAAAAGGTTAAAAATATCGAATTACATATTCCCATATTTTCTACTCAATAATTTATACGAAATATGCAAAATAATTATCTAAATAATTTCTAATAATCATAAAGTAAGGTAATAAATTAAACATAATTATCCACATAAATTCATGAAAATAATACATCACCCTAATTTCACTTTTTAAATTCAAAAACAATTATATAGATGAAATTATCACATTTGTACAAATTCATTAATAACAAACATTTTAAACATAAATCTAAAACACAATTCCACAAAAAATAAATTAATTCAAGTTAATAAATAAAATTCATAAAAAACATTAACAAACAACAAATAACAAAATAATTACACTTAATAAATAATAAACAAAAATTTTTTTAAATAACTAAAAACTTACCGAAAATTTAAAATGTAGCTTTAGTACTCCAAATCTTTAATAACTTTGGTACTCCAAAGAAAGTCTCCCAAATCTGTAAATTTCGAATTAAAATACATAATTATTAGAAGAAGAGAAATCAAAGTATAATAAAAGAATAAAAAAATCAAAGGAAGAAAAAAAACACCTTACCGAGCGGAGACGGAGAGGAGGAAAAACAGAAAAATTGAAGCGGAGGGGCTGAAAAAAAGAAGGAAGAAAAATGGGGCAGAAAGAATATAGGAAGAGAAATGAGGTGGAGATGTTGGAAAAAAATAGAGGATGAAGAATGAGAGGAAAGAGGTTGAACAAAATTGAGGAAGAAGCTAAGGAGGAGGGTGGCTGAAAAAATTAGAGAGAAGAAGAAATAAGGGAGAGGAGGCTGGAAAAAATAGAGAGAAGAAGAAATAAGGAAGAGGAATAAAAAGGGAAGGGGCAGCCGCGGCTAGGGTTAGGTTTTTATAACGTGATAACACACATTCATTGTGCGTTATCAACCTGATAACGCATAATGGCTATGCGTTATCAAGGATGATAACGCACAATCATCGTGCGTTATGGCCAAATCAGTGCCAAATCAGCGTCAAATCAACGCCACATAGTTTTTTACTCAATTAGCGCGTGTTAACGCTGTGATTAGGGATAACGCACACTCATTGGGCATTATCTCTTTTGATAATACACAATCAGTGTGCGTTATGGCCGATCCAGAAAAAAAAATAACTGGGCCAGTTCAGTACCCAATAATTTTAAGTGGGCCCATGTTAAAAAAAACCCAATTCAACCACATGATTTGAAGATTTATTCATTGCACGAAAGTGCAATGTGGAGTCGTGCAAGGTGGAGACTTTGATACACACGTTGCGTGAGTGTGATTGAATTTCTACTAGACGGAAGCTATTGATTACGGGACATGTTTGGAAGGAGCATGGAGTTTAAAAACAAGACCCCACCAAATTGGATTGCATTTTAAAATGAAAACTATTCAATTTTTTTTAACTTTAAAAATTTCCTGTTATCTCACAAACAAATTATTTTTTTCACAAACTATGTAATAAAATTACAAAATATTGTATATAGTCTTCTTATACTTAAACTCCATCCAAGTACACCATGCTGGATTTACGGATTCAAAATTGTCGCCCGAGTTCGAACGTTTCAGTGGAGCATAGCTAGGACTTTATTCTATTAGGCTTACTCTTGTTTTGAATCCTAACGTGATGCTTCTCACAAAAAACACAAACTAGAAGATATATTTATAGCTATAATTTCAAATTATCCAAAAGGGGAAGAAATTAAATAAACAAAACAAATTCCAATGGAATAAATCCGCTCTAGATTTACATACAATTTTCAAAAACTGATAAAAAATAGCATTTGATGACTGCAAATTCCAAGCTGCTTCCTTTATTTGCGAGGGCATATTTTGAAGTTTTCTGCTTATTTAACTTTTGAGTGCCTTTTTTCTCTAATGCACTATCGTGGACGAACATTTTTTTTTTTAGCGAACTCAATATCTTTATATTTGAAGATCATAGAAAACAAGGAATAAGGGAAACATATGATGGAATGCATCTTCGAGCCAACCGTTATGGTATAACGTAGAATAATCCTATTTCTATCGAGTTATGTGCTACATATTATCTTTACGATTAATAAAACTATATTTGATATAAGCAAGAGATTGTCATGTTTCTCGTATTCTATATAGAAAAATGACCCAATGACCATATACACGAATACCGCGTGCATTGACTATTTGAGATATATGCCAAGGAGATTCTATAAATGATTGATTACGCATTAATGCATTGGAATGGTTGCACTGTAACTGATGACTATGCCACGATGATTCCTAATTATTACATACACCGATGCACCATTTTATTTCATTGCGACATCCACACAAGCTTTACATGCATCAATACATGATAATTTCCACCAAGGCACATGCCCATATCAAGATAGAAACATGGCAATGTATTTTTTAAGAAAATGGTAAATAGTTGTAAATTCCATTTCATCCTAACTAATACAACATTACGGTATAGATGAAGTTAATTGTTTCATTATAAATATTAGTCTAGCTCTATAAGTCAGATTTAGTTAAATTATAAGTGGAATATCAATTATATTGCCAACTCTTAAAATTTATAAAGAAATAAAAAATCCGTACTTTGTTTTTTTGCTTTGTTTATTTAAATGTATGTTTAAGTTAGCTCTCCACTATTAAAAATCCTGCAAAATCAAGGTTGTTTTATTATCGTAATCACTTGCAGCAATATTCTCAAATCCCTAATTTTGTTCATCTTTGATGTAAATACTGTATTTCATTTGATTAATCAATCATATAAAGTACACAAATAAGATCGAGTTTTTACCATTCATCATTTAACCCATGCTGCAATTCACTACTATAAAATTTTCATATTTGATGCATACAATGAATAGTTTTTGTAATAATATATTTTTTAACGTGTATATAAGTTTAGATTAAATTTACCTATCTTATATGCACTTGGATAAGACTTTAAGTTTGAAAAATGAAGAAATACTTAATCAAGGCGATGAGTAAAAATTTATCACGTTGAATTCCGTGATAGTTAAATTTTTATTAGATTTCCTTTTTTTTTTTTTTTTTTCTGGAAATTAGATTTCCCATGTTACAACTTATTCAAAGAAGCATTAATTTGCTCTTAGTTTCATTTGACAATCAAATGAGTGGTTCCATCAGAAGCTTTCTGTTCTCGCTCTCTCTCGTGCAATTAGAAGTGCACCAACCAGCTAGACAATCACACCACTTCATTTTGCATTTCAAACAAATCGGTATGCAATCAGTGTAAACACGACATTTCACATGAAAATCCCTATCGCCTGCCTCAACTTTGAGTTGTTCATCATGTGGGAACAAAGTTCCTAAAACGTAAAAAATAATCATGTAAGTGTAAACAATTATGAAGGAATAAAAGCTAATATCAACGAAGAAAAAAATATTCAATTATTCAATAAATAAACGATTAAGAGACCAACCAAATGTAAGAACTGCGAAGATTATTGCACATGTGAATTTCACGGTAGGACCCTTCATTTTGTTGATTTTGAGAGGATTGAAAAGCTTCTGTTTGAGGAATAACAAATGAAAAATACATTCATATTTATAGGTGATCTTCCATTTCCTGTTGAAATAGTCAAATGCTATAAGTGGCTCTTTAGGGTCGTACGCTCTCGAATGTTTTGGCCAACCATCAACTGCCAATTTTTTTCTTGAGGAATGAGTCATAGCCACTATGTGAAATGTATGTGTATGAGGTAATGGATTTTTTTTTAAATCGAATGTCCTTAAAAATCGTCAATTCCAAACTAATTTTTCATAAAGATTAATAGTCATAGTATTCATGGATGTACCTACAGTAAAGAAATAGTGGTATTTTGCTACCATAACGAAATATATTTTAAGTCGTCCAATGACGCGAACACACAATTCAACCGTATGATTTGAAGATTTATTCATTGCACGAAAGTGCAATTTGGAGTCGTGCAAGGTAGAGACTTTGATACACACGTCGCGTGAGTGTGATTGAATTTCTACTAGATGGAAGCTATTGATGACGGGACATGTTTGGAAGGAGCATGGAGTTTAAAAACAAGACCCCACCGAATTGGATTTCATTTTAAAATGAAAACTATTCAATTTTTTTAACTTTAAAAATTTCCTGTTATCTCACAAACAAATTATTTTTTTCACAAACTATGTAATAAAATTACAAAATATTGTATATAGTCTTCTTATACTTAAACTCCATCCAAGTACACCATGTTGGATTTACGGATTCAAAATTGTCGCCCGAGTTCGAACGTTTCAGTGGAGCATAGCTAGGACTTTATTCTATTAGGCTTACTCTTGTTTTGAATCCTAATGTGATGCTTCACACAAAAAACACAAACTAGAAGGTATATTTATAGTTATAATTTCAAGTCATCCAAAAGGGGGAAGAAATTAAGTAAACAAAACAAATTCCAATGGAATAAATCCGCTCTAGATTTACGTACAAGTTTCAAGAACTGATAAAAAATAGCATTTGATGACTATAAATTCTTAGCTGCTTCCTTTACATTTTGAAGTTTTCTGCCTATTTAATTTTTGTCTATCTTTTTTCTCTAATGCACTATCGTGGATGAAAATTTTCTTTTTAGCGAACCCAATATCTTTATATTTGAAGATCATAGAAAACAAGGAATAAGGGAAACATATGATGGAATGCATCTTCAAGCCAACCGTTATGGTATAACGTAGAATAATCCTATTTCTATCGAGTTATGTGCCACGTATTATCATTACGATTAATAAAACTATATTTGATATAAGCAAAAGAGGTTGTCATGTTTCTCGCATTCTATATACAAAAATGACCCAATGACCTTATACACGAATACCGCGTGCATTGACTATTTGACATATATTTGCCATGGAGATTCTACAAATAATTGATTACGCATTAATGCATTGGATTGGTTGCACCGTAACTGATGACTATGCCACGATGATTCCTAATTATTGCAAGCACCGATACACCATTTTATTTCATTGTGACATCCACACAAGCCTTGTATGCATCGGTACAGGATAATTTCCACCAAGGCAAACCGCCATGTCAAGATGGAAACATGGCGATGTATTTTTTAAGAAAATGGCACATAGTCGTAAATTTCATTTCATCCTAACTTATATAACATTACGGTATAGATGAAGTTAATTGTTTCATTATAAATATTAGTCTAGCTCTAGAAGTCAGATTTAGTTAAATTATAAGTGGAATATCAATTATATTGCCAACTCTTAAAATTTATTAAGAAATAAAAAATCCGTACTTTGTTTTTTTGCTTTGTTTATTTAAATGTATGTTTAAGTTAGCTCTCTACTATTAAAAATCCTGCAAAATCAAGGTTGTTTCATTATCGTAATCACTCGCAGCAATATTCTCAAATCCCTAATTTTGTTCATCTTTGATGTAAATACTGTATTTGATTTGATTAATCAATCATATAAAGTACACAAATAAGATCGAGTTTTTACCATTCGTCATTTAACCCATGCTGTAATTCACTACCATAAAATTTTCACATTTGATGCATACAATGAATAGTTTTTGTAATAATATATTTTTTAACGTGTATACTAGTTTAGATTAAATTTACATATCTTATATGCACTTGGATAAGACTTTAAGTTTGAAAAATGAAGAAATACTTAATCAAGGCGATGAGTAAAAATTTATCACGTTGAATTCCGTGATAGTTAAATTTTTATTAGATTTCCCTTTTTTTTTTTTTCCGCAAATTAGATTTCCCATGTTACAACTTATTCAAAGAAGCATTAATTTGCTCTTAGTTTCATTTGACAATCAAATGAGTGGTTCCATCAGAAGCTTTCTGTTCTCGCTCTCTCTAGTGCAATTAGAAGTGCACCAACCAGCTAGACAATCACACCACTTCATTTTGCATTTCAAACAAATCGGTATGCAATCAGTGTAAACACGACATTTCACATGAAAGTCCCTATCGCCTGCCTCAACTTTGAGTTGTTCATCATGTGGGAACAAAGTTCCTAAAGTGTGAAAAACAATCATGTAAGTGTAAACAATTATGAAGGAATAAAAGCTAATATCAACGAAGAAAAAAATATTCAATTATTCAAAAAATAAACGATTAGGAGACCAACCAAATGTAAGAACTGCGAAGATTATTGCACATGTGAATTTCACGGTAGGACCCTTCATTTTGTTGATTTTGAGAGGATTGAAAAGCTTCTGTTTGAGGAATAACAAATGCAAAATACATTCATATTTATAGGTGATCTTCCGTTTCTTGTTGAAATAGTCAAATGCTATAAGTGGCTCTTTAGGGTCGTACGCTCTCGAATGTTTTGGCCAACCATCAACTGCCAATTTTTTTCTTGAGGAATGAGTCATAGCCTCTATGTGAAATGTATGTGTATGAGGTAATGGCTTTTGTTTAAAATCGAATGTCCTTAAAAATCATCAATTCCAAACTAATTTTTCATAAGGATTAATAGTCATAGTATTCATGTATGTACCTATAGTGAAGAAATAGTGGTATTTTGCTACCATAACGAAATCTATTTTAAGTTGTCCAATGACGCGAGAACACAATTCAACCGTATGATTTGAAGATTTATTCATTGCGCGAAAGTGCAATGTGGAGTCGTGCAAGGTGGAGACTTTGATACACACGTCGCGTGAGTGTGATTGAATTTCTACTAGATGGAAGCTATTGATGACGGGACATGTTTGGAAGGAGCATGGAGTTTAAAAACAAGACCCCACCGAATTGGATTTCATTTTAAAATGAAAACTATTCAATTTTTTTAACTTTAAAAATTTCCTGTTATCTCACAAACAAATTATTTTTTTCACAAACTATGTAATAAAATTACAAAATATTGTATATAGTCTTCTTATACTTAAACTCCATCCAAGTACATCATGCTGGATTTACGGATTCAAAATTGTCGCCCGAGTTCGAACGTTTCAGTGGAGCATAGCTAGGACTTTATTCTATTAGGCTTACTCTTGTTTTGAATCCTAATGTGATGCTTCTCACAAAAAACACAAACTAGAAGATATATTTATAGCTATAATTTCAAATCATCCAAAAGGGGGAAGAAATTAAGTGAACAAAACAAATTCCAATGGAATAAATCCGCTCTAGATTTACATACAAGTTTCAAGAACTGATAAAAAATAGCATTTGATGACTATAAATTCTTAGCTGCTTCCTTTACATTTTGAAGTTTTCTGCCTATTTAATTTTTGTCTATCTTTTTTCTCTAATGCACTATCGTGGACGAAAATTTTCTTTTTAGCGAACCCAATATCTTTATATTTGAAGATCATAGAAAACAAGGAATATGGGAAACATATGATGGAATGCATCTTCAAGCCAACCGTTATGGTATAACGTAGAATAATCCTATTTCTATCGAGTTATGTGCCACATATTATCATTACGATTAATAAAACTATATTTGATATAAGCAAAAGAGGTTGTCATGTTTCTTGCATTCTATATACAAAAATGACCCAATGACCATATACACGAATACCGCGTGCATTGACTATTTGACATATATTTGCCAAGGAGATTCTACAAATAATTGATTACGCATTAATGCATTGGATTGGTTGCACCGTAACTGATGACTATGCCACGATGATTCCTAATTATTGCATGCACCGATACACCATTTTATTTCATTGTGACATCCACACAAGCCTTGTATGCATCGGTACAGGATCATTTCCACCAAGGCACACCGCCATGTCAAGATGGAAACATGGCGATGTATTTTTTAAGAAAATGGCACATAGTCGTAAATTTCATTTCATCCTAACTTATATAACATTACGGTATAGATGAAGTTAATTGTTTCATTATAAATATTAGTCTAGCTCTAGAAGTCAGATTTAGTTAAATTATAAGTGGAATATCAATTATATTGCCAACTCTTAAAATTTATTAAGAAATAAAAAATCCGTACTTTGTTTTTTTGCTTTGTTTATTTAAATGTATGTTTAAGTTAGCTCTCAACTATTAAAAATCCTGCAAAATCAAGGTTGTTTCATTATCGTAATCACTTGCAGCAATATTCTCAAATTGTTAAGAAATTTAGAGCATAGAAAAGAATAATATTGAATGTTTCAATTGATTGTCTTTCTTATTCATTATGTCTACTATTTATAGGTTATAAAGTATCCTAATTCTAATCAATATAGGATTCTAACCAACTACTAATATGGAATACTGCTATAATAATATTATAATATAATACAAAGTATCCTAATTATAATCAATATAGGATTCTAAACAAGTAATCTTTTATAGAATAAGAGATAATCTAGGAGAATCACATACTGATGTGATATCTCCAACACCCTTCCTCAAGTTGGAACGTGCAAAATTGCATGTCCAACTTGCCATAATTTTCAATTTTTTTTCATAACGTGCAAATTGCACATCTGGTAGTCTTCCACCATCTGTCGCTGTGGTCTTTACTATCACTCGTTGTCGCTATGGTTTTTTTCATCAATCGCTGTCGCTGTGGTTCTTCCATCAGTCGCAGTCGTTGTGATCTTCTTCCATTAGTCGCAGTCGTTGTGGTTTTCTTCCATCAGTCGCAGTGGCTTCCGTAATCCATCATCGAAAATTCCTTTGATGTCGCTTTAGAGTTTTTTCGATAAAGCAACCATCAATTTCCAATTTCAATTTCTAAATTTAGGTGCTTCAAATATTTGTCGATGAAGCTTCCTGACTTGAATATGATTTATAAAAAATATATATAATCTCCTAAATTTTTATTGAAGCAAATTAGAAGAAATATTAGAAACCTAAAAAAACGTGTCCAAACTAAACGAAAAGAATTGTTACCATGTTAAGAAATTTATGGTGCAGAGAAGAATAATATTGAATGCTTCAATTGATTGTCTTTCTTATTCATTATGTCTACTATTTATAGGTTACAAAGTATCCTAATTCTAATCAATATGGAATACTGCTATAATAATATTATAATACAAAGTATCTTAATTATAATCAATATAGGATTCTAAACAAGTAATCTCTTATAGAATAAGAGATAATTTAGGAGAATCACATACTGATGTGATATCTCCAACACCCTCCCTCAAGTTGGAACGTGCAAAATTGCATGTCCAACTTGCCATAATTTTCATTTTTTTTTTTTAACGTGCAAATTGCACATCTGGTAGTCTTCCACCATCTGTCGCTCACATCCATAAAGGAGCCGAATGAAACCAAAGTTTCATTCGGTTTTGAATTAGAGACGTTCAAAATGCTGAATCGACATCGACTATAACCCTAGCCTTCCAAGCTAACGATGCGGGTTCGATTCCCGCTACCCGCTTTCTATTCCTTAAATTATTATATATTCTAGACTTAGTGCATTATAGTTTAGTTTCAAAAATTATCTCACATACAATCCGAGTCTTTTTTCAGCTAAGAGTCAAAATACAAAAAAATCGGAATGAAAAGCGTCCATTGTCGGTTTTTACCACCCAACAACTGGCTCTGATACTATGTTAGAATTTGAGCTTGGGCCTAACTCACCCCAAAAGGTACCTCAAGAGGGGAGGACTGCCCAAGTCTTTATAAGTTGTAATTATTTTCTTTAATTAGTGAATGTGGGATTCTCAACACAAATCCCTAATTTTGTTCATCTTTGATGTAAATACTGTATTTGATTTGATTAATCAATCATATAAAGTACACAAATAAGATCGAGTTTTTACCATTCATCATTTAACCCATGCTGTAATTCACTACTATAAAATTTTCATATTTGATGCATACAATGAATAGTTTTTGTAATAATATATTTTTTAACGTGTATATTAGTTTAGATTAAATTTACATATCTTATATGCACTTGGATAAGACTTTAAGTTTGAAAATTGAAGAAATACTTAATCAAGGCGATGCGTAAAAATTTATCACGTTGAATTCCGTGATAGTTAAATTTTTATTAGATTTCCCTTTTTTTTTTTTTTGAAATTAGATTTCCCATGTTACAACTTCTTCAAAGAAGCATTAATTTGCTCTTAGTTTCATTTGACAATCAAATGAGTGGTTCCATTAGAAGCTTTCTGCTCTCGCTCTTTCTCGTGCAATTAGAAGTGCACCAACCAGCTAGACAATCACACCACTTCATTTTGCATTTCAAACAGATTGGTATGCAATCAGTGTAAACCTGACATTTCACATGAAAATCCCTATTGCATGCCTCAACTTTGAGATGTTTATCATGTGGGAACAAAGTTCCTAAAACGTGAAAAATAATCATGTAAGTGTAAACAATTATGAAAGGATAAAAGTTAATATCAACGAAGAAAAAATATTCAATTATTAGAAAAATAAACGACTATAAGACCAAACAAATGCAAGAATTGCAAAGATTATTGCACAAGTGAAATTCACTGTAGGACCGTTCATTGTTTTGATTTCTAGAGGATTGGAAAGCTTCTGTTTGAGGAATAACAAATGCAAAATGCATCCTTGTGTTTTTTTTCCTTGTTGAAATAGTCAAATATTATATAAACAGCTATTTCAATATGTACACCTTTTCTTCTCTGAATGTTTTGGTACACCATAAACACCTAAGTTTTGATGAGGAATGCGCCATAGCCTAAATATGGCAATGTATGTATATGAGGTAACATAGTTTTTTAAAAACGAATATTTTTTAAAACTGTATGTTCCATATATATATATTTTTTTTATAGAGATTAGTAGTCGTAGTACTTATGAATGCACCTATAGTGAGGAAATAATGGTATTTCACTATCGTAGGAAGTATACTTCAGCTATCTGATTGTGCGAGAATACAATTCAACCTTATAATTTGAAGAATTTTTCATTGCACAAAAGATAAATTATTTCTAAAGCAAGGGAATAATTTAAGAGTAATGTAAACAAAACCCATAAACATGATCAAACACAAATTCACTCCACATTTATCTAACTTATAATTTGGGGACATGTACAAGTTTTTAAGAACTGATGAAAAAGCTCAAAACAAAACATTCTAAGCTACTTCCTTTTCTAATTGATAAAACTTCTTAACTAAAGAAGGTTGATTCTTGAAACAATCAAGATCTTGTGATACAACTTTTTCAAGAGTTTTCATATTAGATTTAGCTCCATGAGCAATCAAGAACAAGGCCACCTGAACATGGCCAGATTCCGCCGCGAGATGGAGTGGAGTGTACCCAATATCATCAACCAAATCAATCTCAGCTCCATTGCTAATCAAAATCTTTGAACTTTCAATTCTTCCTTTAAATGCAGCTCTATGTAATGGGGTCCAACCATTTTGGTCTCTAGAATTCACATTAGCCCCTTTTGAAATACAGTTCTTGATTTCTTGAACATCATCTAATCCAGCAGATCTATGCAAAACATCACTCAAATATAAGACATCATATAATTCAGAATAGCCCTTTTCCTCTGCTAAATCATATGGAGTTTTTTGGCCTAATTCTTCTTCTTCATCTTCACCTGCTGCTGTTCTTACAAATTTAGCAAAAGTTGAGAATTCCAACAAGAATTCTACCCCTTCAAGAAACCCTTCCTGAGCGGCATAATGAAGGGGTGTCCACCCTTTATTGTCCACAACATCAACATGGCTTCCATTTGAAACAAGAAATTCAAGAATTTCAAGATTTTTTCTTCCATGGTTTGCCGCTGTTGCTGCTAGATGAAGAGGGGTTTTACCTTGGGAATCAATTGAATTCAAATCAATATCTGGGTATCCCAAATACAAAATCTTGATCAAATCTAACCTGTTCATAGATGCTGATTCATGTAAAAATCTATCAATTGAATGGTCTATTACATAACCCAATTCAATCAAAGTTTGGACAGTTTCAAGATTCCCAGATCTAACAGCCATAGACATGGCGGATTGCCCATTTTTGTCTCTGCTATTTACATCTGCCCCTGCATCAATTAAAGAAGAAACAAAACAATAATTTCCAACCATGGCAGCCGTTTTAAGGAGAGAATTGAGTTGGGATTTATCACACCAATCAATAGCTTTTGACAAAAGAAAAGCAATTTCAAGGGATTTTGGGGATTTTGGAGAAAGAATTAAAGACTCAACAGCATGAGGACCAACAAAAACAATTGGGATTGTTGCATCTTTAAAGATATGAGGACCAGGTTTTGAAAACAAACGGCGAAGATCATCCTGATGGGCTTTTCCAGTTGGAAGCATTGATGATCTAACAAGAATTGTATCAAGAGGTGAAGAAAAAGGAGGATGAGTTAAAGGATGATGAGATAAAGAAAGTGTAAAAGATGATGTTGAAAGAGGTGGAATAACTGAAAAGGGATTTGAAAATGAAAAAATTGATGGATTTGTTGTTGTTAGTGAAATTGCTACTGACATAGTATGCATTAGATTTGTTAACTGGAAAGTTGCTGAACACTTTTTGCCTCTGTTGAAGGCCAAATATAGTTCTTGAAACTCTGGTTTTACTAATCTATCCATGGCCTTTTTTTGCTTTGGAGTTGGAGAAATCAAGAAGAAATGGAAGAAGAAGAAGAAGGACTAGGAAAGATTCAGGGAAAAGTTAGATGATATTGATGGGTGGATTCATTTAAAAAAAAAAAAAAAGAAAGAAAATTTCTACTAGTGTGTACAAAATTTGGAATATACAAGTAGGAGATAGTGACCCTTTTGGTATTTTTTGTAAGTGGTAGGAAAAATCACTTGACAATGAGAGGAAAAAAAATCCTAAGAGGATGGTCCACGAGGTCGAAATTATGACCTGAACATCAAAATGTTTGGTCAGGAAGGATTCAAATTGGCAGAGTAAACTTAAGTAATAAACAATCTCAGAAAGACAAGAATCCATAAGTATAACTTTTGTTAATATGTATGTAAATAACTTTATGAATTTTCTTAGTTTCAATGGACCAGTTTATAATTCAAATCCACGAGTTATTCCGATCAACAACTGTAGTTGAAATAAGGTGAAAAAGTCTAAAGAACTCATATTCTTGAAGATGTTTTAAAATCCTGGTTGAACTTTAGCATCCATTTTCCTTTTAAGTTTAAAGTCCTTATTGCTAGGGTTTTTGAAGTAGTAATTTCCCTGTTCTTCATGCATGATGGGCCAAAAAAACAAACTTGGTCTAAATGGCTGCTAGAAAGAAATGAGTCAAAACATGTTCTATTCTTAGGATGTCTTTTTTCCTTTTTTAATGAAGGAGAAAATTTCTTCAAGGGTTAGTTGTAGTCTAGTCTGGCCTTCCTTTTGAAGTTTCTCTTCAATATATCAACTGCCCCCTTGAAGGAAAACACAAAGAATCTGGAACATATTTTACATAAACTGCAGGAAATGCTGCTTAGTCTTAGGCAAAGACCAAACCTGCTGTGTAAATAAATCCATGAATATTGAGTCTCCATTTGTACCTATAAAATTGAAAATAGTTTTTATTACTCTCGAAATTCTGATTGAGTTAAAAACCAATAGATCATATCCTATCATTATTAACTAATAGGTCATATCCCATCATTATTTTTGAGTTTAAACTAATAGGTTATATCCCATCATTACATTATTCAACTTGATATCGGTTTGAAAGAGGATTAAATCAGCATAGTAATAAAAACAATTCTAATTATACTATAACTCGTAACGACTATAACTTGATAATAAAAACGCTTCTTATTAAGCTCTAACTCGTGAACAACTATATTTCCTTCTTCCCGTATATTTAAAATAAGTATGTGGAGATGGACCCTCTTAGTCAAAGAATTAGGAGAAATCACAATAGTGGTTGGAGTTCTAGGACTGCACCTTTTATATTCTTGACATCATTTTGAATTCATTCTTTTCCCAAAAGCATATTACGTGTTAGTTGAAATTGAAAGGCAATAAGTTTCTTCAAAGGGATATTCTATTTCTTATCAATTTTATTATTGTTAATATATTTGATTCAATTAAGAGATGAGATCACTGTGATAACTGCTCCCTAACTGCAAAAAGCTATCTTTTGGATCTTCAATGATGACAAACTTTTATGACTTGCCAAGAATTGCTTTCAAATATTGAAAGAATTGGCCTCTACCATTATTTAATAATCTTAGGTCTACTTAGATATTGATCTTAATTTTGGAAAAATTGTATGTTTTTTTCGTAAACTTTGTAAAAATGTTATTATTTGTAAGAGAGAAGACATGAGTTCCTAATTAAAGAATTAATTTAATTGTTCAATACAATAGCTAAATATACTGTTAAAGTTTGGAACATCGAAGGTTTAGTTTCTGAATAAGAAAAACTCTGCGTGTGCTTCTTAGGACGAGGCAAGAGTAGTGAATGGTGTATTCTTATATACTATACACTTATTAATTAGAGATATTAAAAAATATTAATTTATAAAAAAAATCATTTTTAAGCCCAACCCATGTAGACTTTTATGTCATGATGATGGGCTTGCTTTTGCGAAAATGAGATACTTTGGGCCGACCGAACTCTTCTTCCTTAGAAGGGCCATTTTAGATGGTAAAAACCACCTCCTCAAAATAAAAGCCCATGATACAAGTAGCTTACCCACCCCAAATCTAATGGACATTTATTATAGGGTTAATTATATTTTCCCCTTAAGATTTGTCTAAACTATAATTTCACCTCTCTATTTTGCATAAATTACAAATATATACTTATCATTTATATTTTCATACCTTATTAATCTCTGCTACTAATTTCAATGAAAAAATTTTATCAGAAAAATAATGATTATGCCGTAAAAAGTTTAAAATCTTTCAACAATATCATTTTGCAAGTTTACTTTTAATTTACTATCATATATAAAAACAGTAATACTCTTGCTAAAAAAATTTAATTAGTCTATTTTTGTAATGAAGGATATTATTGTCTTAATATATGATAATAAATAAAAAGTAAATTTGCAAATTAATGTTTTAAGAAGATTTTAAACTTTTTACCACATAATCATTGTTTTATGCTAAAATTTTTTCAATAAAATTAGCAAGAAGGACTAATAAGTTAAAAATTTTGAATAATAGAAATGTAATTATAATTTATACAAAATAAATAATAAAATTATAATTTGGACGACCCTTTATTATACTGTGGTGGATTGCGTTGTCGGCCCAGATAATTAACAAACCACATGGAATCTAATGTAGTCATATTTTGGGCCAATTATACAAATCAACATGGGCCCATATAGTTCGTAAGTTCTCTTTTCCCTGTTTTCATTAAAAAATAAGTATTTGTTCTGTCTTTTAACTTCAAAAAAAAAACCCATTATTTTATTTTTTATTTTTAAATGTAGAATGCAGCTGCTTTCAAGATAACTCGAATTTAATGACTTTTACTTGACAAGTCAAATAAAAATATTTAAGGGAAAGATGCTTAACATCAGGGTATTCCTCGTTGTTAAAGGTAGTATATATACTCGAAGAAAGTCTTGGAAGAAATCTACTTTTGCTATTTTTACTTTTAAATGCTTTCTAGAATTATCATGACACAATAACTTTTCAATCGATTTTTTAATACATCTTACAAGTGTATGATATTTAATATACTGTTCTGATTTGTTTAAATTTAATTTACATAGTGTTCTCGATGTGTTATTTTTGTTAAAAAATTTAAAGTCTAATTTTTAAATATTTTTATTACATTATAAAAGAATTTAAATTTTTATTATTTTAAATATTCACAATGTGTTTATTTATTTTATGTCTTGGGTTTGTTTTCTAAGGATGGGGTTAATTTGGCGGTGGAAACAAACCTACAGATTGACATTGTATTTTTCTTGGGAGGAAACGCCAAATTATATTGTTTTTTTCAGCTGACTTTCCAAACTCTTTACTTAAAAAATTTACAACTTACTTGGATAGTATCCAATAACAGGGGACCATTTCTCTTCTAAAACCAAACATTTCCTACTCATTTTCTAAATATGAAATTAAATTAGGGAATAATTATACAATAATTTTATTCCCAAGGTTTTATAATTCAATTTTCATAATTTTACGATTCTAATATTCTGATTTATGAATTTTAAAATTTTTATAGTTTTACAATTTTGATTTTCTGATTCAGTAATTTTAATTTCATACGTCTTTTATAATATGTTGTAATTTTACTGTTTTGAATTTACATTTTCTTTTACAATTTTATCTATTTCACATGTTTTTAATACTAACAGTTGTAATTTTATTATTTCGAGTTACATGTTTTTAAATAATTTCATTAAATTGTATGAATTTTTTATATTGATGTTGTAGTTTTATTATTCTGAATTTACATTTTAATCTAATTTTACTAGAAAGGATTAGAAAAGTGAAATCGGACAAAAACACTGCTAAACTAAAAAATCAAAATCCTTTACAATTTTTTTTTTATAACAAAAATGGTAACAATTTTAATCGTAAAAATAAATTAGAATCATTAAGAAATAGAACATAAACTGTGGAGGGTTGTAGGAAGGAGCTCATGTGATGTCATGCTGACAGTATCTATTGGCTGTAAGTAAATTAATTACATAATAACCTTTATGTGAAAAGACAAAAATGTCAAAGTAAAAGAAATAGACAGCTAACTATACATAATACAAAAGGGTAAAATCATAATCATAAGTGGGATTTCCAGCAGATAATTTCATGTTCATATATTAGGCGATGACGTGTTCGTTTGACGTGCATACACGTTACATTTCCGAATCGCCACATTATTATTTATTTTTAGTTTTTCTTTTGGTTATTATCAGGCAATGTGATTTATTAGTCAAAGGAGTTACGTGTACATTCGTTCTCCTCAAACCCTAATTAATCTCTAATATTTCACTATTTATTTCTAGGGTTTCCAATTTATAATAAATGAGATAGAAGTTTAATTAATTTTAAGTTAAAAAATGTAAATACATTAAATAATAGATTGAGTTGCTATTTAGAAATGTTTTGTTATTTCAACTTTGCAAATATATTGGATAAGAATAAGTTATAATGAGTTTGTAATTAAAATAATAATTTAATGATAAAAATATATTTTGAACGAATAGTTTGATTGAAATTATGTCTATTTCTATGTATTTAATTAAAATGAAGATTTCAGAAAAATAAAATAAAAATAAAAATTTGTAGAATACGTGATTTTGGAATGTATTACATTGACTTTTCAAATAAAAGTTTCTTTATGCTTGAATAATTTTTATTAATTTTTTATTTTAATTACATTTAAACTATCATGTATATAATATATATGTAATTTATATATAATGTACTCTATCCACATTATAATATGTATTCGTTTAGTCATGTTTTTAAGAAAAAAACCACACAAATAGTACAACCTTCAATAAAAAAAAAAAAAGTATTTTAAAATGTTTGTAAATAATAAAAATATAAATTATTTTACGTCTTCTAATTATTATTAGTATTTATTATATTATATTTTTTTACGTTATTTATATTTTTATTATTTATTTCATTCTCCTTATTTATATTTTGTCCTTTTATTTATATTAATAATATAAATGATGTTTTGTCTCAAAATATGTATTATTTTTAATATCTTTAATTTCTATACATAAATTTAAAATGAGTTATATTTATGAAAGAAGATAGTAATTAAGTTTCATCTTCTTCTTCTTCTTCAAATAAATAAATAAAGTAAAAGGAGATGAGTTCCTTCCACGTGGACCTAACTAGTGGGGGGAATGAAGATGCACGCATTAGACACCAACAATTACGACAAAAAGACAATGTATAATATATTATTATTAGTAATACATTTTTTTGGTTACATGAGAATCTGGGGGAACAATTGGGCGGTGGTTTTGCAATACTAACAATTAACAAAACCCATCAATTAAGATTAAACATGTCTGTCTGTCCCATTAATCTTAATCTAATATTCCTCTCAAAACTTACCTTTCTTCATACCATTCACATTCTTTCTAAACATTCCATTCTATGTGACACCCTTGGCTTTCTTCATAATATTTTGAATATATATTAATTAATTAATAATAAATTTTATTTTTTATTTTAAAGAAATTACACTAAATAGTATAAAGGATATTACAATCCACTTTAGTTTTAAAAAGTGTATTTTTCCTCTTTTTTTAGCAAAAGTGTATTATTCTTCTTGAAGGTTAGAAAAGATATCATCATTATCATTATAATTCATTAGAAAAAGGAAACAAAGAGAATATATCATTATATATATCCATAATATTTTAGTTTGTTATTTCTATTATGATTGATTAGCTTATAATTAAGATAGTATCTTTGAAGCTTTTTTCTATGATTAGCCAACGCAAAACCATAGTACATTATGGCCAAATTACAAATAAAAAAAATTTGGGATCACTTTAGTAGCCTTTTCAGAGAAAAGGCTAATAGTAAAAAAAAAAAAACTATCTTTGATTTATATTGTAATTAGAATAAATTAAGACTTATATTCTATATAATATACAGATAACTTTAAGTGTTGCCGCTTAAACGAGGTACTCTAAATATTTTTTATATAATATCAATATCAGAATCATAATATTAAGTTAGTTAGAACTTTTTATAAGTTTAGACGATCCTCCTTTGTCGAATTATTCTCTTCTTAAAGTATTTTTTATAGTAAATTAGAGTGATTAGTGAGTTATTCTATGTTTTGTGGAAACTTATTTTGCTACCTTCTCGTAATCTAATGTCGTTTGATTGATTACGATTTATTTAGAGATTGAAGAGCAGTTTCGACTCATATTAATTAGTCCATTCTCTTATGTTTTATTAGTTACCGATCGTAGAGATAGAGAAATAAATTAATTTTGATGAAGGATCATATATTTATTCTTATTTAACTATAATTAGGCTTTATATTTGAGAGTTTGTTAATGCTAAAACGAATTTGGGATTTAAATTCAAATATTTAGATTTCTTAACAGTAAAGTTGCTGAAAATTAAAGCCCATCCATTAAATCCAAATTGAGGGACAATGATCGTGTTTTCTGGGGCGGTTTGGACTTTTAATAGTATTTTTTATAACATTGAGATCGTGTTTACGGTTTCATATAAAAACAAATTTGGTTAAATTAACTTGTCGTGTCTCATAAATGCCCCTTTCCTCCTCACTGCTCGCTCGCATATGATATGAGAAGGATTATTTGACCAGAAACAGTGCATTTTAGAGAGAGAGAGAGAGAGAGAGAAAAGAAACGAAAGAATCATCTCACTTGTCTTCACTCAATGCCAAAGCCAAAATCAAAATGAGTTAGGATTTGAACGTCCTAAAATATGAATTATTTATGTTAAAAAAATTAGACTTTAGAATTGGAAGTGTTCACATTTGAATAATATGTAATAAGTTTTTGGTAATATTTATACTATAATAATTTATTAATAAAATTTAAAAATGTCCTTATATAATTTAACTTTAGCTACTTAAAACTATTATTTACTTCGTTAGACATTTCTACATAATAATTTTTTATAACAAGGGAAAATATTTTTATACGACGACTACGACTAAGGGTAAAATTGTTCAAATAACTAATGAACATCAACTCACGACCAGAATGAGTCAAAATAGCCTGATAGTTATTCGAGTAGGTTCATACATCGGTTTATTTTCAACTCATTTTACTTACTAATCGGCGCTTATACAATTTTTTCTTTATTAAATATGACTTGTGAGTGTTAATAAAAATAAATTGAAAATCACCCATTACTGCTATATAAGGCTATTTTTTGTCATCTTAAAAAGTTATTAGACAGAAGTAACTAATAATATTAGTAATGTCTTAAATAGCAAAACATAATTTATACATGGACATTTTTCATCAAATATTTTTAAAATTTACTATATAAAAAAATAACTTTTAAGATAAAAAATATTTAAAATAAAATATTACAAGTGATTCTAGGTAAGAAAAACCAAGCGTCACTATACAATGTCGATTTAGAAAGAAAGAAAAATAATGAGTGATATTATAGGGTCATTGTTGGTCTTATTTATTTATGTTGTAATTAAACGACATAAATAAGACATTTACGACTTAACTTATCTTTCTTCTTATTATTCTCCCTAATTTTACCCTAACTAAATTAAAGCTTAATTACAAGTTGCAGAAAAAATTAAAGGGGCTTTTTTTGGGTGCTTAAACTTGGAAGTATATTTTTTAAAAAAAAATTGAAAAAATATATGAATGGAAATGGAATGTGTAAGGGGAAGGAGTTAATAAGCGACGTCTTGCTTGTTAAATTTAGGAAAAAGAGTGTAGTTGTCCTATGCCATCAGATCATCATCTCATATTCATATTCACACACACACATGGGGGTAACCTACCAAAAAGTCCAAAAAGTCCTCCCCTCCCCCCTGCATGCATTCAATTTTTCCCTTTGTTTTTCAGTTTTGTTTTCAATTGCTGTCTTTAGTAATTATACCATTTGCTGCCCCCCTCCATCTTTTAGGAATTCCTAGACGTCTTTTAAATTACTGTTTAGATGAATATTGTTTTCGTAAAAGATATAATTAGATGTGTATTTGTTTATTTTAAAAGTGTCAAAAGAAATAATCAGAGTTATTTGTTTATTTTTTTATTTCATACTTCATACTCGATAATTTATTTCTATCGTTATAAAGATTGAGAGTATATTTCTTATAAAGACTTAATTCTCTTTTTATGTATTGACTTTTTCTTAAAAAATCAATCTTTTGTACTTTGAAATAAGTAAAAATATTTGCATTAAACTAATTTTTCTTTGAAATTTTTTTACTATAGATTCAATTATGAGTGAAGACATAAATATTTTTACACTATATTGTAAAAAATACATTATATGATTAAAGACGTGATTTATACAAGAATCAATATATTTATAATTATATGGGCATTATATGTATTTTAATATAAGTAAAGAGATTTATGTTTCTAATTTTATACTAGAATTGAAATTAGGCCAAAGTAGAAAATTTGGGAGGAATAAATAAATTTAAGTGACCGAGTATATAGTATGTAAAAGCACCATATTTTATAAATTAATGTGAAGTGGAAGATTTAAAAATTTTATTTTAAAAGAGTTGCTGTAAAATTAATGTTAAAGGATGAAATATTGATTGGAAAATTGTGTGAGGGTTTTGAAGGTGTGAATTAGTAATGATTTGTTTGTTTGGGTTTATGGAAGTAGTTAGTTAGGAGGAGATTCTTAATTTGACTCTAATAGTAAATGACAAATAAATGAAGAAGAGAAAGATGGATGTGAAGTTGATTTTTTTTAGCTAATTTTACATTATTCATTCATGGTATAAAAATGTGAAAAAATCTTTTATTTATTGAATTTTGATTAAATTGTTTAATGTCCAGATAAAAGATATAAATGATTCTGGATTCTTGATGACGATGGAGAGAGAGAGAGAGAGAATGGAAGAAGAAATAGGAGAGGCGTGTGGTGTGGCCACGTTTGGTTGTGCGAGCAGGCCATAGGAACAATAAAGACACAAAAGAAAACAAGGCATAATATAAGAAGCAAACAAACAAAGAAAAACACACAATAGGTAGAAACCAACCCCAAACTAAAAGACAAATCAACACCCCACCCCCACTCCACCAAAAAAAAAAAAAAGGCGAAAAATTCACCCAAGATACCATTTTTATATTCCACTATTCATATTATTTTTTTATAATATTTATTTTTTTAAGCACATTTTAAATATTATATTATTTAAAATATGTGAAAATTTTAAATATTCTTTTATATAAATTAAAATACTTTTCAAATTTATTCTCTTATCGTTATTATTTTCATTAATTTTTTGTTAACAAAATAAAAAAATTAAAATTTCTTACTAATATGAAGATATAATAAATAAAAATTCATTAACTATTGATTTGTATATATATATTATAAAAAGCGATTCGTATCGTCTGTAACATTTCTTATAATATTTTTTTTGTAACATTTATAATTTTATTAATAAAACTTATCAAATAAAAGATAGTCTTTAAAAGAAAAAAATAACTTTTAAAGAGGAAAATATATTATATTATAAAAAAATTATTAAAGAAACAGTGAAAAAAATATAAATTTTCACACAAATAAAAAACGACAAATAAAAACGTAAAAGTAAATATTTTTGGAAAGATTTGCTTATAAGTTTAGATTTTATTTAATATATTTTTGAATAAAATATATCAAAATTATATAAAAAAAAAATAGTAGACGGAGACGATTAAATCCAAAAACAAAAAAAAAAGAAAAACTTGGGCGTAAATGTGAATAGAGAGGAGAAGGGCATTAACTTTTAGCGCTTGGTGGGATTGACCCAATCGGCACAACAAGCCAAAACATGTTCCTAGTTGTTGACCTAATGCACTAAAGGCCAAAACACAATGTGGGTCCCGTCCCCACACCAAAAGCAAACACCATTTTCCAACTTTCAAGATAACAATAAGGAGAATTTTATTTTTATAAAAAAAAAAAAGGATAAAATGTGGCACCCAAATATTTTTTTAATAGTTTTTATAATATATATGTTTAATTTTATCATTTTTTTAAAGATTTTTATTTATTTGATAAAAAAAGAGGAAGGAAGAGAGAGGGCAATAAGTTTGGTAGGGGGGTGGGATTGTGTGTGAGGGGCACATGCTTAGGCACCTCATATACGACAATCAATGCGTCCAAAATTGCAAGCATTGGCGTGCTACTTATTACTTCCACAATCCATACAATCCTTCCCCATACGCCACCACCACCATTACTCCATTAACCACACCCTTTTTAAAAAAAAAATTTATTTTTTATCTTACTCAAATTTCATTTAGAGAATGAGAAATTGAATATTAAGATACATATATGGATATGAATACCGAATAATTAATTAAAATTTTAAAGTATTAGGCAAAATAGAGCAACATTTAATCAAATTATAAGCAGATTTGTTATGGCGAAAATATATAATTATTTTGACACAAATACAATATTATATAAAAAGAAATAAATTTTTATAAAAAGAATTTGTATTGATAAGACTCGTACTCAACATCTGCTTACACAATTCAAATGAGAATATCATATTGAAGTTCAGATGCATTACTACGCATTTTCTTAATTATTTTTGAATGAATTTGAGAGTAGAATGATATTCTTTTTAATTATAAGAATAAAATTCACATTTCAGATGCTTAGCTAATTAAGTTTACCGGGAATCTATTTTTGTTACTCAGTTGTTAATTGCAATAGCCAACAACAGACGTAGATGTAATAATTAATTGACAATCTGTCACCTTTTTTTTTTTTTTTGGGATTATAATTGACAATTTATCAAAACTAAACCGTGTTTCTTCTTTTAATTAACCCAAAATATGAACACATAAACCAAACTTTGATTTCCTTCTACGCCTCAAATACGGAAAGCAAACAAAAAGAAAAAGGAACAGTTTTGGTAAAGTATGCAAATCTGTAAAGTAAAAATTGTAAGATTACCATAATAGACACCAACCTTTTTATCTTCTTATTATTCATTAATAAAAAAATAAAAATCCTCCAATTGGGAATTCTTTCCTTTTCTTCCTCTACGACTTGTGCTCATAATGCATGTGTATCGTACGCTTTTTGGTAAGTCGCAGCCAAACGCCGGAAATAATTTCCATTATTCACTTGATAGGCGTTTGGGGACCTACACGTTTTCTCTACCCCAAAGAAAAATCTAATCAATCAACCTGCGCTATTTCTTTCTTTCAAAACTATTACGTGGCAAGATACTGGAAGGCTGCCCAGGGTAGGGCCCGTCTTAGGTGAGGGGCCCGCTATCCTCGTACCTATCCAAGTAGGATGGACCTTTGGCTGGGGTCTGGTCGACACGTGTCAATCACTTTGTGAAAGATAAGCATGAACACCCCAAGAACGACAAAATCCAAACCCCAAACCCAACCCAAACTGAGAAATTTTGAAATATATATATACATATATATGAGAAAGGACAAAATTCATCCACCGTTTCTACTACTCTTTATATCAATTTAATTTTATAATATATTTTTCATGTTTTTACTAATATATTTAATCAATAAAGTATACTAAATTAAAAATAGTATACAAAGTGACACAAAATATTTAACAAAATCAAAAGCTCTTTCTTAGTGTTTAACTTATCATTTTCAAATTAATTCTTAAGATTCTTAATATGTTGGTGATTTTATGAATCGTTCTTTAATATAGAAAATGTTGAAGTTAGAACTTAAATGTTTCTATTTATTAAGAATCTTAGGATGCTGGCGCATATTTATGATATTCTCTCACTGTATTAGGAGTTATTTGCTTCCTTATTGTACTAGTTTCCTTACTTTTCTGGGTCGTGTAATTAGTTGTTAATTAGCTAAAATTGTTCTGTTAGAATATTAGATAGTCTATATTGTTTTCTAGTATAGTTTGGATTGTATCTTTTATATATATATATATATGTTCTTTTTATTGATTGATAATGGACAAGAAAACACAATTGTTTTCTCTATTGAAAACTTTTAAGGTATTAGAGTTAGTCTTTTTTCAAAATGAGTAAAGATAAAGAGAAAGATGAGACCAGTATTGTTTTCGACATGGAAGGAGATAGTCTAGTCAAGAAAAATATAATGAAGAATGATGCATACTATGTAGCATCTTCAAATGGATCGGGACTGATTATCACCTATGTACAGTTGAAAAAATCTTTATCCGGAAAATCACATAACTACATCGAATAGACCAAAGCTGTACGTTTGGCTCTATGTTCAAAGAAGAAATTGACTTTATTGATGGAATAATCCCGATATTAGAGAATGATTCAGACAAAGCAGAAGAATAGTGGGAGACTAACACGTTGGTTAACTCCTGGATACTCAACGTCATTGAACCAAATTTGCGTTGCACCGTAAATTATTCAGAACGGGCAGATGGATTATGGGCAAATCTAAAAGAGACGTTCTTGGTAGGCAATGGACCAAGAAATTACGAGTTAAAGGTGACACTAGCAAAATTGTAAACAATGAGGTAATAACGTGAACGTGTATTATTGGCGTCTAAAAAAACTTTGGGATGAGTTACAAAATTACTCCCAATTGCCAGTAGGAGAAGTTGGTTCAATCCTTGCCAGAGGAAGGGAAGAGGAGCAGATTTACCAGTTCCTTATCGGTTTGAACGATGATATATATAATATCGTTCGGTCGAGTATTATTCAAGAGGTACCGTCGCCCAAATTGAAGTCGACGTTTGCGAGAATTTGCAAGGAAGAGTAACATCCTCCTTTGTTCGAACTTCGGCGATAGAAGAGAGAGGCACTGATGTGGCATTTGCACCAGGGACGAAAGCTTCCCCTTCACCGACTGTTCAAAATCAAAGGCCTTTGTGTTCTCATTGTTTGAAATTCAGTCATAAGGTAACAAATTGTTGCCAACTTGTCGAATTCCTAGACTGGTGGGAGAGAAGGAGAAACAACAGCGACAGTTTCGGTCTTTTTCATAGTGGAAGATGAGGATACAACAAAGGCGGTAGGGACGTGGAAGAAACAGCTCCGCGAACTCTGGCCGTGGCTCAGGTGCTTCTTCGGCAGGCTGTAATTCCCTCACTCCCTCAACGAATGGCAGTGGTAGTGCTGGTATACAAGGACTATCAAGTGAACAATAGAGCCCTCTATTAACACTACTCAACGCTCATGCCACATCTGATAAGTTATCTGGTAACAATGCTTTGAATAATACTTGGATTTTGGATTCATAATACTCTCACCATATGACTGGTATGAGAGATTTTTTGAAAAAATTATAGTCCGTTTGTCCATACACAATTATTTTGTCGAATGGTTCTAAAATGGTTGCTTCGAAAAGTGGAACTGTAAATTTTAAGTCTGGATTTTATCCTTCGTGATGTGCCTTTTATTCCATAATTAAAATGTAATCTGATTTCTATGGGTCAATGTGTGGATAAAATAAATTGCTTTATCTTTTTGTTTGATGATTTGTGTATACAAGACCATACCTCGAGGATGCCGATTGAAGCGAGTAAGCGGAAGGATAAGATTTGGTTGTATTAACTGTTTCAAACATCATCTTTATTGGCTGATTCCGTCATATTAACATATTCATATGATTTGTGGCACAAGCATTTGGGTCACCCTTCAAATTTTATAGTATAATTTTTCTGGGGAAAGCTTTTTGCTTTTAGAAATGATTCAAATAAACCCTGTTCAGTCTATCTTCGTATAAAGCAAACTCGTAATGTGTTTCCTTTGAGTAAGAATAATGCAACTGCTTTGTTTGATTTAGTTCATTGTGATTTGTGGGGTCCGTATAACACGACATCTACTTGTGCTACATTTTATTTTCTTACTATTTTGGACGATTATTGAGATCAATCTGGATTTATTTACTTGATGAAAAATGGAATTAGAAAATGTCTTGCAAACTTTTGTGAATATGGTCTTAACTCAGTTTCATAAAACCATCAAAGTGATTGGGAATTATAATGGACTGAATTTATTTGCCTTAAAGAAGTTTTTTGATGAAAAAGGAATCTTGCATCAACAATCAATAGTGGGGACCCCTTAACAAAACGATCGAGTGGAACGTAAACATCGTCACATTCATAATGTGGCATGTGCTTTGTGTTTCCAAGCAAACCTACCAAAAAGATTTTGGGGGGAGTGTGTTATAATGGTCTGTTATCTTATAAATCGCACATCTTCTGCTCTTTTGAAAAGAAAGTCTAAAACAAAAGAGATGCAGAGAAAAGCAGTAATAGAAATAGAATAACATAAGAATATGTAGAAAATGACTGATTTTTATTGAATTCTGAACTGAAGAAAACTACAGCAATACTGAATGCATTTATATGTAAAAATTACTAGCTAACCTCTCCTAAAAGCCTGCCACTATCTAAAATAAATCATGTCCTGATATTTCTGCTAAAGACTTCCTCAAACCTGACTATTTCAACTGTAAATTACAGAACTACATTATTTAACTAAGTAAGACAACAAAATAGAAAATTAACTTGGTTTAAGATGCACTATA
Source organism: Catharanthus roseus (assembly GCA_028651295.1). Lineage (NCBI taxonomy): Eukaryota > Viridiplantae > Streptophyta > Magnoliopsida > Gentianales > Apocynaceae > Catharanthus > Catharanthus roseus. The sequence goes on from JAPQWS010000087.1 coordinate 3,456,271, forward strand.
TCTTTTTGACAAAGTCTCATTTTGAGTTGGCGCATGGTCATTCTCTGTCATATTCTCATATAAAGATTTTTAGATATTTTGCATATGCATATGATCACAGTTTGTCCAAAGATAAGTTTTGTGCGCACAGTCGCCCTTGTATTTTTTTAGGCTACCCTTTTAGAAAAAAAGGGTGGTGCTTGTATGATATTGAGAGTAAGAAATTCCTTATTTCTTGGGGTGTAGTATTTGATGAAACTATACTTCCATATGCTATTAAAAATTTGGACTTGGAAAATAACCATTTTATCATCAAAACTATACTAGAAATGTGTGAAGAAGAACATTGATTAATGGGATTTGGAGAATTTGTCACAGAAGGGAGTCAGGGAGAGTTCTCGGTTGGCAGTCCAACCGGTGAAGCAGTCTAACCCAATAGCATAAGGCCCAGCAGTGTGGAGCCTAACCGCATACTAATTTTTGACCAACTAACTCCAAGTTTTTCTGATGGCCTGCCCTTTAGTCCATCCGTGGCCCATGAAACAACTGCTGGTCTAACCCACTATTTGGGCCAATCTTCGGTCCTCGCGATTGGTCTCCGATCTCTAGGGCCGACGAAATCACCTGCAATTCATGACGATCAGCAAGAGGAACAAATAAATGTTTTGAATAAGGATGGTTTGAGAAGAAGCACCAGGGACAAAAGACTTTCTACACGCCTTAAAGATTATGTTTGCAATACAGTTTGGCACTCTACTACCTGTTGTCCTTCTTTAGTTCCTCCCATCTCTATGGCAGTTCAAGGTAAGTCTCTGTAGCCACAAATTATTTAGCATGTGATAAACTATTTGATAAGTACAAGAATTTTCTAGCTTTTGTCACTGTAGTCTGTAGACTATGAGTTCAATCGATATTCTGAAGCAGTCTCAAATCCAAAGTGGTGAGAGGCCATGAAACAAGAAATTACCGCTCTTGAACAGAATGCTAATTGGACTCTGGCTTAACTACCAGTTGGAAAGAGAGCTCTTAGCAGCAAATGGGTGTATAAAATCAAGTAAAGCAGATGGGTTTGTTGAAAGATAAAAGGCGCGTTTGGTCATCCTTGGAAATACTCAGAAAGAAGGTGTAAATTTTCAGGAAACCTTTGCACTAGTAGCAAAGATGGTTACTATCCGTACCCTTTTGTCTGTTTCCTCCACCTGTAATTGACCCCGTGCTTCAAATGAACGTTTACAACGCTTTCCTTTATGGTGATCTGTAGGAGGAAGTTTACATGCACCCACCATTAGCTTTTGGACTGCTAATCCATGGAAAGTGTGTTGATTGAAGAGGTCCTTGTATGGACTCTGTCAGGCACCTAGGTGCTGGTTCTCTAAGCTCTCTGATGCTCTCCAAAATTTTGGTTTTACTCAATGCTATGCTTACTATTCTTTATTTACTTATCATGTTGGTGGTACCTTTCCTTGCGTGCTTATTTATGTCAATGATTTATGGATTACAGGTAACTCCTTATCTGTGGTAAATAAATTCAAACATCCTTAAGTTCTACGTTCACATAAACGATTTAGGGGTTCTGAAGCCCAAAACTCCACGGAATCTCTTTATGCCAACGAAAATATGCTCTAGAAATTATTTCTGAAGCTGGATTGTCTGGCTCCAAGTCTGTCTCTACTCCTATGGAGTCGAATCACAGATTGGAAAAATTTACCAGTGCTCTTTTCCACTTACTAGATTGGTATCGACGTTCTGAACTTGCCTATGTTGTTCGTACCCTAGCACAGTTCTTGCAAACGCCTCGAATTGTTCATTGGAATGCCGCACTTCACATCGTTCGATATCTCAAAGGAAGCCCAGTATAGGGTATTTTTTTTAGAGCTGATTCTTCTCTTATCCTAACTGCATATTGTGATTCAAATTGAGCTAGTTGTCCCATAACTCGACGCTCGATTTCTAGATATTTTGTTTCTCTGGGTGGTTCTCCTATATCTTGGAAAACCAAGAAACAACATATTATTTCTCATTCACCCGCTGAAGTTGCATAGAAGTCAATGTCTCTTACCTTATGTGAATTAAAAAATGGCTTTGCACTTGCTTCATGATCTTCGTGTTCTAGTCACCCACCCGATTCTACTTTGTTGCAACAATCAGATGGCTATATATATTGTTGCCAATCCCATCTTCCATGAACGAATGAAACATTGAGATTGATTATCATTTTGTTCCGATGCTTTCCAAGCCGGGTTCATAGTTCCTAGCTACATCTGAAGTGATTCTCAGCCTACTGATATTCTCGCCAAGGCGCTTCTTCCATTACACTTCCATTCTCTGACCTGCAAGTTGGCCATTCGTGATTCATGCTCCAACTATAGGGGGAGTATTAGAATCTTCATGGACAAGAAAACACAATTGTTTTCTCCACTGCAAACTTTCACTATTTCTTGTTGTGGATAAGAAAAAGTGGCAGAAATGCTGCGATTACTCCCTCTATTTCATAACATAAGGTTAAGTTATTTTTTTACACAGATTAAGAAAATATGAAATCAATATATTTTTTTATAGTAAAAATATCTATAATAATCCTTTATTAATTTTATAAACTTCTTATTCTAATATTTTATCCTCTTACTTCTCTTTCCACTTTATATTTAAAGACTTTATCAAATACAAATGGGTTTACATTTCGGAATTACTAACTAGTTATACATTATATAAATAAGGGCATTATTAGAAGAAAAATATTTATAAAAAGAAATCATCTTGTAATATGACAGTCAAATATGATAACTTAACCGTATATTATGAAAAGTAGGTAAAATTATGTATTTATTTTAATTATTATTTACTACTCATTTGGAGCATTGATTTTCTCTATAGTATAATTTTTATAGTATAGTTTTTGTCATTGTTTTATTAGTTTTTTTGGGATTATCTATGTCTTTCAACTCTTTTATAAGGAGTTTGAAAATTGGTTTAGTTGTAATAGCCCAAACTTATTTTAACAGCAATAGATAATTTTTTATTTTCTTTGTGTTTTATTTGTCACATTGTGTTAATTTTTGTATTTTTTTTATTTGTCACATTGTGTTTACAAGATAGTATTTAATAAATTTTGTCTTATTATACCTTTCCATAATGATAAATTTCAATATTCTTCTTACATAGAAATTAATAGAATACTTGAGAAAATTTTGAATGATATTTTATTCCACATAATAAAATTTAAAAACTTTATTATTTTTTAAAATGGTAAGACGTTTAAAATGTAATTAGTGAAAATAAAAATAAAGAATTTAATTTAGAAAATGAAAAAGGAAGGGACCTACATAGCGTTCTGACAAAAGACATGCCGTCACGCGCCCTATTCGCTAAATGACAAAACACGTGTCGTCTAGCACAGATAGGATGGGAGTTTCATGGAGGCGCCGAGGGTATTTTGGTAAAACTAAAGAGGTTTGGCAAAAGAGTCGAGACGGAAACCCCGTTTTGTCGCCACGTGCCTTGGCGTCGGCCGCACGCAGGAGAGCTGACGTCTCCGTTTTTCTCCGCTCAATCGGTCTTCATTTCATTTCTCTTTTCAGAAATTTTACAGGTATGGCTACCTCAGTACTTTGGCTATTTCCAAATTTTTTAAATAATTTTTTCCTTAAAAATTATTTATATTTTTTGATATATTAGACGAGAAAAATGAGATTCGAACTCAAAATTTTAACCTGAACTATTAAAAGAGGACAAAATTGTAAAAGCACATTTGGCCATTTAATGATATAAATTACTTTCAGTTTTAAAATAAGGGTGCTTTTAACTCTTTGACACATATATTAAGAATTTTAAAATCAATAAATTATTTATTAATATGTTCCTTATAAATATAAGGAGAAATATAAAGGAAGAAAGATGAGAGAAATAAATAAAGAGAAATAGGAGGATAAAATTTAAAAAAATATAATAAATATTTATTAGGAATTGTAAAAAAATAATTATTATGAAATAAATTGGATAAAATTTTGTTTTAAATGGAGGGAGTAGGTAATTTATTTCTAGAATTAATAAAAATAAAATTTAACTCTAAACCATGTATGAAAAGTATGAAATTTCTTCTTTCATTTGACAATGTCTTGAGCAAGTATAATATATTGTGGAAAAAAGTAATTGAATTGTAATATCTTTAAAAAAAGTTGAATGATAATAATTTATAGGATATATTTTGATATCATTAAAAAATAATTTAATATTGTGAAAAATAATATTTTTTGATTGAATATTAAACAAATAAACCTTTACATGACTTATTTTTTACAACTTTAATGACTTGTTCGGTTAATGAATTAAATGAGTTCCTTTTTAATTGTATCAATTTTCTAATTTAACTTCATAAAGTGTACTACTTTGTTCATCTCTAGCTGTGAGATGAGACAAATTCAACATCATTTTCAAATTTGTTGGGAAAATTTTGACTATTCAAAAGAAAATATAATTGTATAAAAGAAAAACTAATCATTCTCAAGAAATATGAAAAGAAATTTCATGCTTTTATACTTTACCATCAAATTTATTCTCAATATGTTTAAAAATAACTATCCTTGATGAATCCCAAGTATGTGCAAGTGCAATAATATGCTCCCATTTTTTAATTATAAAAATAAAGTAATTGAGCTTACTTATATATTTTTTAATGTACATAAAAAATTAAAGTAAGTTGAACTTAATATCTATCACATATTTTTAATATTTTTTAATATATTAATATTCGATAACTGACTAATTCGAGAGAAATTGATAGATATAACACTTTAATATCTATCACTTTTTTGGCTGATATTTGTTTTTAAAATTTTTATCTTGTATTTCGTAAAAATTAAATTAATTCTAAGAAGAAATATGTGTCTTAAAATTAAATTTTAGAATTTGAGACTTATTAAATTCATTTTAAGAAATTGAGCTATCTTTTAAGCACATATGTTGAACGTTTCTTTTTTTTTTTATCTTTATTATATATATATATACATTGAGAGAAAAAATATGTCTCGAGTTCGTGATTTTTATCCTATTAAAAAAAATACTTTACCACTAAATTATATCTTGCCACATATTATACATATCTTGACAAAAGAAATATTTTTTCCTTAGTGGAAAAATTAAGGTGTCATTTTACAACACAAGAATTAAATAAATTAATTTGATCATAACCAAATTACAATACCTCTTACTTTGAAAGAAATAAACTTGACTATAATGGACAGTGTGATAGTAAAATATTTATTTCTTAAATATTTGACTATGTTAAATAATAAGTTATGAATTCAAAATAATAAATACTAAATGAATAAAGTTGTTTGATTAAAAAAACAAAATAAACTAGTGTCTTAATTATAAAGTGAGCTTCGCTAAAAAAATAAAACAGCAAGTATAAATGACTCGTCTCGTATACCAATTGGACTTAGCTCAAATAGATGTGGGATTAGTTCTAATGAATTTCATTTCTTCAAAAAACCAACTATATTTTATTTTTTTCAAATATAAAATTAAAAAATAGAAACAAAAAAAGAGAAAAAAAGAGCACACGCAATAAATTACAAAGAATTAATTAATTTAAACAAAAAAAAAAAAAGAGTGGGAGGGAGAGGAGGTGTATAAAAATGGTGGGTCCTGCTTAAACAGTTCATTTCGGCCGCCCCCTTTGTCGTCTCTTTCGTCTCCGTCCACCACCGTCTTCCTTCAGCGTTTAGCTTCACGCTCTTTCCCCCCTCATATCCATCACTCCCCCCCCTCCCCCACCTTCTCCCTCTCCTCCCCTTCTTCTCACCTCACCGCGTTGCTCTCTCTCTCTCTCTCTCTCTATTCAATTTCTTTTTCCCCCTTTCTTCTCTGGTTTGGATTGAAATAGAAATTATAAATAGAGCAAAAAATTAAAAAAATTTTGCTGACTATTGGATTGGGTTTTTTTTTAATTTTTCTTTCTTTCTTGATCTTCTCTGAAGCCCTTCTGTTCTTATTTCAGAAGTGTCTCTTCTTGTTCAGAAGAAGAAAATCAAAATCAATTCAGAAGAGAAATCAACTCTCTCTCTCTCTCTCTCTCTCTCTCTCTCTCTCTCTCTCTCTCTCTCTTTTCTGGGCAAAAGAGAGAGTGATAATTTTTGTTTTCATTCGATCGATCTTTGATGGGTTTGCCGTGATTCGTTATTATTATGAGTAGTCAAAGAAGAATCATCTGTTTCTGTTTGAAGATCAGCTCGAGGAGGAGGAGTCTTTAAGGTTTCAGAAACTCCAATTTTTTAGAATTTTTTTTCCCCCACAGAAGCAGCAGTCATGGCTGGTAGTAACGAAATCAATGCTAGTGAATCCAAGGTAATTTAATACTGTTTCTTCCTAATTTTTCTTAATTTTAGATAAGGGGCCCGATTACAGGATTAATTCTGTTTAATTAGTACTAATTTTCAAAAGATTATGTATTAATCCTTTTCTTTTTGGGTTCTTCTCGTGACTGTTGTTTTCGCATTTCTTCTTCTGGGTTCGGATTCTGTTTCAAGAAACTTCAATCCCTCGTCAAAATAATGTTCATTTTGGGTAAAAAAGTTCTTCTTTTCCATTCGATTTTAGGGGACTGGTTTTTTTTCTGAACAGAATTGCGTCCAAAAAAGTTTCTTGGCTCTTTTTAGGGCTGTTTTTCCCTCTTTCGGTTTTTTTAACTTTTGAGCTTTGTTTAGCCCTTTAATGAAAATTTTGGTCAATTTTGCAGAGAGTAGTTCCTCTGAATACATGGATCCTCATATCTAACTTCAAGCTGGCCTACAATATGCTTCGCCGTCCAGACGGCACATTCAACCGGGAATTGGCTGAATTTCTTGACCGGAAAGTCCCTGCTAACACAATTCCAGTAGATGGGGTTTATTCTTTTGATGTTGTGGATCGAACTACAAGTCTTCTTTGTAGAGTTTATAGGCCTGCTCCAGAGAATGAGGATCAATGGGGAAAGATTGAACTCGAAAAGCCCTTGAGCACAACTGAAATTATTCCTGTAATTTTATTCTTCCATGGTGGTAGCTTTGCTCATTCATCAGCTAATAGTGCTATTTATGATACTCTTTGCCGTAGATTAGTTAACATTTGCAAGGCAGTTGTTGTATCCGTTGATTACCGCAGATCGCCGGAATATCGGTACCCATCTGCCTATGAAGATGGATGGGCAGCTCTTAAATGGGTTCAATCAAGAGTATGGCTGCAAAGTGGAAGGGATTCTAGAGTCCATGTATACTTAGCCGGTGATAGTTCCGGTGGTAATATTATTCACCACGTCGCGGTTAGAGCTGCCGATGAAGGCGGCGTTGAGGTATTAGGTAATATTCTTCTACAGCCATTGTTCGGTGGAGAAACAAGAACAGAATCAGAGAAGAGATTAGATGGGAAATACTTTGTTAAACTTCAAGACAGGGATTGGTATTGGAGGGCATTTTTACCTGAAGGTGAAGATAGAGATCATCCAGCTTGTAATGTATTTGGTCCAAGAGGAAGAAATCTTGGAGGGATGAAATTTCCAAAGAGTCTTGTTGTTGTTCCTGGTTTGGATCTTCTTCAAGATTGGCAATTGTCTTATGTTGAAGGGTTGAAGAAATATGGGCAAGATGTTAAGCTCCTCTTTCTTAAAGAAGCCACCATTGGTTTCTACTTCTTGCCTAATAATGATTATTTCTATACTCTAATGGAGGAGATAAAAAACTTTATACACCCATATTCTTGATATTGATAGCAAAAGGCGAAATCCAAGTATCCACCCATATTCTAACTGTTAATATACTACATTACTACTACTACTACTTTTCACTTCCAAGTTTACAGGCAGCTCTCTTATTATACATGACAGAAAGAAGTAGCTTTTGACATCCCTCCTCTCTGTTTCTCTTCCTTTTTTGGGTTCTTTTGGTGTGTAGTTATAATATGATTGTTCAGAATTACTACTTGCTGTTGTTTTCGAGTTCTTGATTTCCCTGCTGGCGCCGGTAAGCCCATTTGATCATCCATCCCCAAATTCAAGATCATTTGGAAAGTTGTTGCTTGAAGAAGATTGATTAAAACCCCTCTCTTGGTCATCAAACAAGGGCTAATGTTTGTGTTACTCTGTTTTGGCATTGGCAGCTAAAGACCGACAAGATTTCAGAGGAGGAAGAATCGGGAAATTTCATGGGGGTTGTGAAACTGTATGATGGACTAGATATATATATATATAAAGATTTTTGGTTTTTCTGTTTGTTTTTGGAGGAGAGCTCTGTTATAGTAGGAGCTATCAATCCATGAAGTTCTTCCCTGTTTCTGGGTTTTACTATCTTGTAAATTAACTCTTATGGTCTAATGTACTACTTACTACTACTACTACTACTACTACTAATGTTATTGGGATGTTCAAATTGAGGTTTATTATTGTGTTATTGTCTTCTTCTTCTTCTTCTTTTCTACAAACAAGATTTGCTATTTTGCATTTTCTTTTCTCATGAATTCCTCTTCCATGGAGATTGTTGCTTCTCTATCTTTTAACATGTTTTTAGGTTATTTTTTCCTCGATACCTATACCTGATCTGATAGTTATTGACTAATTTGATAGGGATCAAAAGGTACAAGATTTCTAAACGGCAGTATTAGGTTGTCATATGATATTATATGATATTAAACACCTCTTTAAGTGACTATTTCACTTGTCATGCCATAAACAATAGTATTGGTTAGCATGAGGCATTATACTGTTCTTTAGGTGATTTGAATTTAAAATTTCTTACTTTAACATGTCATGTAAAAAATAAGTGAAGAAGTCAAATTATTGTATATCACATCTCTTTGTCAACATGTTTTTAGGTTTTTGGGTTATATAGTTTGATTATAACTTAGAAAGTAGAGATTAGGGTCTAATTCTCATGAGGACTTTAAATGTTATGTTAAGGATTGGTATGTGAATACAAGAGATGTCTTGTATGGCTGTGACTCTTTCACTTTGAAACTTCTACTTCATATATATATATATATATCAAATGTAATTAAGTTCAAATCATGTAGATAATGATTTAATATTATATTTCAGTCTAGTATTAATATTTAAAAATTTATACCCTCTTATTCCTTGATTCTCGATAACAAATTACCAAATGAATGATATGTTGATTTTCAAACTTTCATTGCATCAAGTCACGAGCGAATTATGTTTTGGGGTTTCCTAGTTGTGAATCATTATAGTGTACTTTCTTGTCTTGGGTGCTATGCCTAATGAGAAAGCAACCCATGAATCACCATGAAGCAAAATTGTGAGATGGTTGTTATTGTTTTTTCTTATTTGGTCGTATGTTTTTTGCTTCAATGGAGGAAACTTGTTGTCCATTTACTCCCTTAAAAATGGACAGACATCACTGGAGAAAAATGTTTTTCGTTAGTCAAGAAGAGAGAGAGAGAGAGAGAGAGAGAGAGAGAGCAATGGATTTACGTGGTGAAGCATGAAATCCCGTTTGTGTGGGAAGGGAAAGAAAAGAAAAAACCCCGTCCACCAAAAGGAATGATTGGACAAGGGGAAAGGAAAGGAAGGGAAAATCTTGAAATCTTCTTCTCTCTCTCTAGACCCATGGATGGGGGAACGTTGATATTTTGTTTAAAATTGATGGGTCTCTCTTTCTCTCTCTAGATACTTCTTGTTTGGAGTTTGCGATAATAACATGGAAGAAAAATAAGAGGAGGAGGGAGAGTGAGCAGGAATTGGAATTGGGCTTTTCCTTGTTTTGACGGAAGGGAAGGAAAGGAAATGAAAAACTCGTCAACTAGTGGTTGGGATTTTTGGTTCTACTCTCCTTCTTCCCCCACGGGACCACCTAGAAAAATCCATCCCCCTTCCCCTACCCCTTTCTTTTAACTTGTTACAAAAGGATTCAAAGTCTATAAGACTACCTGACGTTGAATTAGAAGATATAAATTATAATGATTCAACGATTCTATATATTAGAGGTCAATTTTTGATACACATATGAGACTACTTTTATATTGGAGATGTTGAAATTCTAAGCTATGCCACACACGCTTTTTTTTTTCTTTTCTTTTTTAACTTCTCTTTTGATCTAGTTAAAGAAAAATTATGTTATCTATTCAATTTATAACATAGATATAATAACCTTCTTTATTTTTATAAGGGTTCATATTCTCACTTCTCTAAATGTGAGGTATTTTCACTAAGTTCACATGAAAAAATATTTTAAATCATACTACATTTAAATTAATTTGTATTTGAATAGGATAAGACTACAAGAACGACAAAATTTTTATGAGACAAAGCTGTGTTACTAAGATTCAAACTCGAATCACTAGGTAACTTTTCTTGTCGGTTAGAGTATTCGTCGCTTTCACTAGCCAATAAGATTACTTCATACTCAAATTCGAATAGAGACGTAAAATTCAATTCTTATTCAAAGGAATATAAAATAAGAAATTTTAGAGATACCTAATAATTAGGGTTGTAAATGGAGTGGTCTTATCCATAATCGGTTGGGTCTATAATTATTTATAGCAAATAAGGTTCAAAATTTATACTTGCAGATGCGGACTCGGATCCATACTCATATAACTTCTATTAAATGAATTTGGGTAAAGTATGATGATATCCGATCTCGTTACTCTATACCTACTATAGTAAAATAATATATATATAAATATATATATTATTTTTATATTTTTTTAAGAACACAATTTTTCTCCCTAACTAAGGCCCTTATTCGAATTGGTTGGTTTGTTTCCTACTTAATTCATTATTTCTTTCTTTCTTTATTTACTAATCTATTACTAAGATTAGTGTTGGCAATTTATTATTTTTTGTTCTTACTATGGTTTTAAATTTAGACAACCGAAGGTTCTTTTCAAAACTATTACATGGTATATAACTAATTAATCCCTTTGTATTATATATATTTTATTTAATAAGAAAGAAATGGAAATATAGCAAATGGGTACAAATACACTCGGATCCTACCCGAGACTTCGAAGGATCGGATTTAAGTACATAAATTTTATACTTGACAAATTTAGGTTCATGTTTCGATATAAAAATCTAGATCTGATACAACAAATACCGTACCCATCTGAAACCATTGAAACCATTTGCAGCCTTAGTGATAATATAACATACCCTATTTTAGCTTGCAATATATTACACCATTTCCATAAACCCTCTCATACAGTAATATGAATTTTTTAGTATGAGTTGGAGATATTTTTTAATCATATCATATTAAGATTAATTCCATTTAAGCTATATTTTTAAAATTTAAGCTCGAGATATATAAATAACATTTCTTTTCATTTAGAATATCTAATATTTTTACTAATTGATCAAATTAATTAAATTCGCATCGAGTCATAAAATTTAATCTCAGTATAAAATGATAGAACATTTTGAATACAACATCATATACAATAACAAAATCTATGTCTTTACATTGGTATTAACCATCTCTTTACTAACTACTCCGAACTCTTTGTTTGATTCCTTATTTCGTTTGTTTGGGGAAATAGGGATTGCTTTTCATCTCATGGAATGGAAGCACTATACAATACGAGAGAGAGAGAGAGAGAGAGAGAGAGAGAAGGAAATGGTTAAAAAAACAGCTAAGCCAAAGACAAGGACTTGCAATTACAATTGATTCCAAAGGGCCAAAAAAGGTCCTATTTTAGATTGACTTTTGGTGGCTCATTGCTTATAAAATGTGCATACTTCTTGCATCTTTGTCCACCATCACTACCACCAACAGCAAAAAAATATCACCACTATTTATTTATTTATTTATTAATTGCCTAATATAAAAAGATCAGATAACACAAAACTCTTAAACAATAATAATACAAATTTAATATGCAATATTTAAATCATTTTTTTAAGTAATTCGAATTTAACATCTCTTATCTGAACTAACATATTAAATAAAGAAATCTAAATAAGCAAGATCGTACTGTCGGACTACACAACTTTGGTGAATAAGTATTGGTAATAGTATTAATTTATATAACTTGTCGGGTTATGGGATTAGCTGGTTTAGCGTTTGCAACGTGGTTTTAGGAGGACAAAATGAAGTCATTTTCATTAAAAAAATTTGTGGCATTTTTTTCTTTCTTGGCAAAATGGAAACCGGACAATTTTTTGTTATCATGTTTGTCAGCATCTGTGTGTTGGGGCATATTATTCTATCTTTGCTTCTTCACACTTTTTCATTACAATAATACCCTTTTATATATTATGTACTACTAACTACATTTCATTACCCTTTTTTTAATAGGAAATATAGCTAAAATAGGAACATTTCCTGAAAATATCTTTATATTAATATTTAGTGAAAATTGTATGGTAAACAACTATTTTTTCTTTATGGACCAGAAAATTAAATATGGACTGTTAAATCAAATTTAGACCCTTTTTATTCATTAATAAATTATTTATTTTAGTACGCAATGTATCAATTATTCATAGAGTAAAATATACACGTATCAATTGTTTATTGATGTTCCAAGAAAAAAAGTAATTGCATCCACTATAATTGAATCCTAGTATTTAATCAAGTCGCATTTAATATCTGAACTCATTCTTTATATTTTTCTCTCAAAACTGTCACGTGCTAAAAATTGGTTTACGATCACGAAATGCGACGAGATCACCCAAAAGAAATTATGTGTCAATACATGAAAAAATTTATAAGTGTACTTTTTAGTATGCGATTCTAATTTAAGGGAAAAAAATAAAACGAAAAGTAAATTTAAGAATAAAATATTATTTAAGTAAATAGTATAGAGGTATTTTGAAGAAATTAAAAATTTTGAAATGATATTTTTATCTTTTGAAAATCTCATATGACTAGCATGTGAAACTTTTATAGTTGTTTCCCTCCATTTATGTGATGGCAGGGTACCTATTTAGGTCACAATTTTAGTTTAAGTTTAAAAATTAAAAAATAAATTTAAAAATATAACGCGACTTAAGTGAATAATGTAAAATATTTTAAACAAATTTTCCAACTAAAATATTCGTTCATCCTTGTACGTTTTATGATTTGAGGTACTTGTTTATTATAATTTATAAGAATGGTTGATGCTTTAATCAGATTAAAATTAAATTACAAATAATATAAATTGAATGAAAAAATGAAATAGAGGAAATAATATATAATAATTAAAAGGGAAGGTGAGAAAGGAAAGAAAAAGAAGTGAGGGGCATACGCATTTGGTTTGATGCTTCGTTTTGTTTGTCTTATCTGCGTTTTTACAATTTGGAAACAAAAATTTGTGATGTTGACGTCTGTCCTTTCTTTTAACTCTATTTTTATAGGTTCGTTTTGGCACCCTTCGGACCCCAGAGAGAGAGAGAGAGAGATATGCCCCTTCCATCCCTTGTCCCTTTTTAAACTTTATTATGGACCTTTTAATGACTTCATATATCATCTAATACATTTGTACAATAGTAATTATTTTTTATTAAAATATGTATTAGACGATTATAAGTTAATATTTAAGTATTATTGAGATCAAAAGACAAAATTTCTCGTTCTCAGGGTCTCTATCAGACTGTCAAGATTCGAACCTTGACTCTTGGGACCAACTCTGCAGCCCAAGAACCAACTGAGCTGTACCCATGCGGGCAATATTTAAGTATTATTAATCATAATATAAGAGGTGTGTTGTCTGGTAATATGATCAAGATTGATTTAGGAAATTCTACTTGACATATCAATAATAAATTTTGAGTTTGAATCATCTAATAAAAAACGTATGTATATTAGTTGAGGGTCTTGTGACTTTTAATTTTACTTATATTAGTCGATAATTTAAAAATATCAAATTATCTTATTTTGTGATTAATGTATTATATAACACAATTCAAAAAATTAATATTTCTACTTATTATTATAAATGTTGTGATAAATGAAAAGGATGGAATCCTCTCCCCAAGGGGAAGGGGGCCTATGCAATGCATGTAGACATGTAGGGTGAAATGAGTTGGGGAGGGGGGGATGTTAGCTGAACCAAGACACTACTGCAGCTGAATGAATAATCATCCATCATCAGCATGGCTAAAATCGTCCTTTGGATTTGGATGCTGGAAAGTAAACAAAATTATAATTTTAGTGAATCTTTTTTCTTTCTTCATATTTATTACTACAAAATAAAATTATTTTACCAATCAAACTGTTTCTTTTTATTGCTCCTTTTCCTTAGCTTAGGACTCTGTCAAATGGAAGAATGGGCCGAAATTTGCTTACTAGTCCAAACTTCTTCTGAAACTATTATTACTGGACCTGAAGCTCAATATGAATCAGATCAAATCAGCTCAAACTGAATTTAGACCTAATCTAAATTTTTCAAAAATTAATCCATTAATCACCATATGTTATGTAATTTAGTTTCGCGACACGATGAATTGCTCGAAATAATAATATAATTTAAAAATAAAAAATTATAAAGAGAAAAATACAACAAAGAAAATGTAAAAATTCAAAAATTAAGTATAAATTATTTTATTAATATTTCTCATGAAATCTATTTATAGGCTCAATATACAAAAGCATCTAACTAAATCAATCGAGTGAAGAAAAAATAATACACTATTTATTTATGTCTTATAACCTCCCATATTTAAAACATCATTAAACAATCATTGGTATATCTTAATGAATAAATTTTCAAGATTATGTATTACGTTTAATTGAAAGTATTGCACATTAATTTTTCCTTTCTTATAAAGCAATTTCGGTGAAATTTATTTTGTCGTATCTCTCCAATCATGTATTCAAATTTCACAACCCAACAATATAGTTGTAATTGCATCCTTCTAAGATACCATATACATATCTCGGAATTAATTATCAATAATAATCATACATATTCTTAGCAAGCCACGTAAAAGTTAACTAGAACTTTATATGATAATATCATATCACATATACATAACTTGTTTGTTTGAGAATGTATTTCAAATAGATCACATAAGTAAGCAACTTTTTGTTTTATGTAACTCATCAGGAGTTAACTTTTTCCATGATTCGAGATTAATTATCCTTAAAATAATATTATCTCAGGCTATATAAAGAAACACTAGTGCACTAAGCGTGTAGTATTATGGTATTTCAGGACCAAAAGTATCAATTACCTTCTCATATATAGACATATGATATTCACCAATATTTGATGATTAAAATGACAATTGGATAATGATGTGCAATATATTATATCCATGTATTCTTATGATCAAATTTCATCTTCAAGATGTTCCATTTGTAAATCAAAACAAAAATCTTGAAATACGTATTTCCTTGTCAATCATAAACTCTTCAAGGGGAATAGTTCACGTATTTAATTCTTTCTTTAAAAAACGTTTCAGGCATGATTTAACATTGTTAGTTATAAGAACTATATCATAATGGGACATCTATAGAAGCATCCATGAATTCAATTTTGTAACTCTTATAGAGTTAATAAAAATATTAAGTAAATTTTGTAAATCTTTTGCAAATAAATAATATGTGGAACTTCTAGTTCTCAAATATTTGCATATGATCGAGATGCTTCAATGATATTTTATGATTCTAATTTTCTCCCCCTAATATGGAGAACATTAAAAGTAGAAGTGCCAAGTTTCATGGATATATTTGATCATTATATCTTTCTTTAAGATAAAAATTACTAAGACAATAATGATATTATGTTATTCAATAACAATTTACTTACATACTTTAGACATGTCTATAAAGTCCTCTAAGGATTTTATATAAATTTTTAAAGTTTAGTGCGCTATTATCTAAACTCAATCCACCACCATATATTTTATTTCTTCGTATAAATATTGTCAAGACATTACGAAAAATCATATATCATAATTTATACAAATTCTTACTTTATTTATTGATTTTTATCCTTCTAAGATTATACTTCAGGTGTATAATTCCTTCAGGGAATACATGTACACGTCCAGTGTAGTTAATAATTGTCCGGACTTTATATATATTCTCATGCGAATTTTATATTCTATTTTACCAAATATCTTTATAATATTTGAATATCGAGTCTGCAGACTTTATTTCAAAGTCTTCATTCAATTAAATAACATGCACATAAATATCATCGATATTTGTGCTATTTTATGATTCTATCTATTTTATATCATGACATGATAAAATGAAATTTCATAATTATTATGACTTTAAGTACCTGTATTTCTTCTGAAAACAATCATAAGATCATGTCAAGAAAAATTTTGTTCCTCGACTTAACCACATAGGCCTATATTAAATTATTGCTCATTTACATATATGCAATGATTTTTTAGGAACTAATTTATTTTATCACATTTAAATGTGTCTCAAAATCATATGTAATGATAGATTATACTTCGAAGACATTAAGTAAAAGGGGCATTCTTTGTCAGATTTTCCTTTATCAATAAACATGTCTGGCTATTCATCTTTTGAATCAAAATGAGATAACTTAAATTTTCTCCTCTTCTCAATATCCATGTTAAATATATTGTGGTGGAATAGTATATTTTATAGCACATATTTAATGATAAGATGGTAAAATATTTGGGTTCTTGCCATAAACCAATTAAAATGAGGAAAATAAAAATAATTTTGGAAAAATACGAATAAGTACTACTACAAAATATACATAAATTAATTTTAAGGCACTTATTATATATTCTAAATCAAAGTGCATATATAATATGCAAAAACTCATATAAAATCACAAATAAAAAGTAATTTTTTTCTTCTAATAATTTCAAGAAATTAGCTATATTAATAAGTCTATATATCAATAGACATGATTAATATATGAAATCAATAATAGCATAATATAGGGAGTAAAAAAAAACCCAATATGTTATATTTCTTTTCTAATCAATACTTATCATATATTTACAAATACGTTACAAACTCTCTATTGTATTGCATCAATAATATTTATTTGGGATTATATGTTTCCTTTTCCTTTATCATCAGTATTATCACTTTTGATGATAATTTAGATATTAGGTTCATGAGTCATAATGATTGTAATTATTATAAATAATTATAATCATGAATATAACATCTTATAGAAATAAAATTTCTAATTGCGTTCGCTTTAGAGAATGACATAAAATTATTATGAATATCATAATATTCTATCAATAATGTCTCGAAAACCTTGATATTTTCTCTCTCAATGTTGCTACTACATAAGTATATTTGAGATATGTAAAACGAAATATTAACTTTATATTATTTTAATTGAGAAAGAATCTAGATTAAATATAATATTACATACTGAAAAATTGATCAAAATATTATGACCATCTTTTTTAATAAATTATTGAACCTTCATGGCCCCATAAATTAATGAAGAAGGAAAATCTTTAGAATCGTGATTTCTATTTAGTTGCATCGAATCTATGATAAAAAATTCGATCTTTCCATGACATCAAGTTATATATTTTTCTTACCTCAAGAAGTTTCAAGAATCTTTTTATGACAATGTGTTATGAATTTAATACGATGAATTGCTCGAAATAATAATAATATAATATAAAGATGAAGAATATAGAGAAAGAAAAATACAAGAGAGAAAACGTAAAACTCAAGAATGAAGCATATATTATCTTATTAATATCTTCTCTTCTCATAAAGCCATAAAGCCTAGTTTTCTTTGAAAACGTATTTTGACATCCACTATGTAAACAATGTTATAACAGGATATTAATTATATAAATAGTTAACCTACTAACATTATCTAATAATTATTTAGATAAGGACTAAACCTAAATGGGTTGAGCCTACTTAAGTCTAAATTCGACCCAAAGAAATCGAGTTGAACGGACTAGGCCTCTTGAGAAACCAAAAAACTAATCGAGTTTAACGAGCTAGGCTTTGAACCAGCCGAACCTGTTGACAACCATACTTTCCCTGCAATATTTCTTTTACAATATTTTTATAAATAAATTCGGTACAATAAAATATAAATCCTAACAAAAATGTTAAAGAGAGATAAATAAGTAGTCTCTGACATGCATTTTGGGTTCTCAATAAACAAATCACATGTATGGATTATGCATTTAAGAACAATAACAAGAAGATTGTACAACAAATGAGACTGCTACATTGCTCTGTATCAAATCTTAAACTCTTGAGATAACCTTATTTTCAGGCATAGGAAGGCAACAAAGTATACCAATTGATTGAAAATACTCTTAGATTAAGGTTTCACTGCTACGCTACAAAGCAAGCTGTTATAAAATCTGCAGCAACAAAAGCTGCGGTACTGTGGATATGGTTCATCGATAGCTGCACCGTCATTTCCAGATCCAACAGATAAACATCAAATTACTATGTTTCTAGAGCAACAAGGACTTGAGAATTCAGTTTAAGTAGAAACAGCCTTACAGAAAACAGCAAACTCGGATTAGTCAGTCATTCTTCAAAAAATTGCGAAATATTCTGTGGTTCATAGTATGTTTCTAACCTCATTCCGTGTTTAGTTGAAGAATGATAACCTATATAATTCATTACCAGATCAGAAATCAGAATGACAACTTGGAGAAAAATATTACAACTCTGACAGTAGACACACATTACAAGCTTCGGTTAAACAAATGAAATCAGTTCCAAATTCTTTCCTCCTGAACACATTCATCCACGAAATTCTATCGTATTTCCACCACCATTTCCTTTCAAAACAATACTATCATCTTATGGAAAAACACCACTGCAAGCTTTAGGAAATAACTTCTACTTAAACAAATTAAACAACCATGTCATTGATATCATTCTTTTATGCAGCCATAGACTTTGCAGAGACATAGTATTGGCATTCTCTTTAAACTGCATGGCATTCAAAATGATGTGAGGACTCCTTAGACCTACAGTGAATTGATCACCTTAACCCTTTTAACCACTTTCAGCAGCACTTTAAATAGATTCATATATAAATTTTCCTTGTGAAACTTTTTTAAAATAAATTATCACATAGATTAATTTAATTTCAACCAAGACAACGAAATTACTAAATAATCCTGAAAATGTGTCAACAAACTTCAGAAGAATTGTCTATAGAAGACTCTAGTAGGTCATGCAGTTTCCTATCACCAAAAACTACACAGCCTTCTGAAAGTAGGAGGTGATCAAGATTATCATGGGAGGCTGTAGTTTTCAAATGATAAAAGCAGTACCAAAAAGATAATGGACCCAAGAAGCAATTTAAAGAACAGATCACAGAAAAAATAAATGTACCTTGAGATTTGAAAGAAGCCCATTACTCTTTTTTCTGGATGTAATAGACAAGTAATTTTCTCTCCTAAAGCACTGCTAGATTTTCTACACATCTATGCCATCAAATACGTGGATGTATGACAGGAAACTCTGTGAGAAATGATGTATTATGAACAGCATGCATCCAAAGGAATTTTGTACCCATGCTTGCACAACATTCCTAAGACCTGCTCAACTTTATCCTTTTCGCCACAATTTGAATAGGCGTGATACAAGATCCACAATGTCTTTTTACTTAAGTTCATATTGACCCTGTCCATCTCATCAAGAACACCCTCCATCTCGGCAATGCGCTTCTCTGATGCATACATGATCATCTTGCAGTGATAAAGAGACCGGCAGATTTTCCACCCAGCACTCTCGGCGTGCTTCACAAAGATAGCAAGCTTATCCACTGCACCACTTCGGAAATAACTAGCAACTATACTACGCATTATTGAAGCTTTTGTGACGGAAGTATTATGCTCCAGTGCCTCAGTAATTAAGTTTTCCATCTGATCTAATAGATCCTCATTTGCATACATGCGAATCAATAGAACATTCAACCAAGGCCTATAATCATCTTCTGGGATCAGCTTCAGCATTTCCTCAATCTTCTCGACTCTATTTGGGACAGAACTCCGGCAGTATGCACATACCATTGCTCTGATCAAGGGAATTTCTCTACTATTAACATGATCTTTTACAACCTCATACATCTCTTCCATCTTTTTCAATTCTCCACTGTGTGCATAACCTCGAAGCATCAGGAGATGGGTGGAAAGATCTGGTTTCACACCCTCGGCCTTCATGATCATATAAGTCATCTCCATCTTCTTCCACATCCATGCAGTGATATATCCAGTGATTAAATTATTGTATGTGCTTAGGTTGGGGGAGAGATTCAAATCTTTAATCTCTCGTAAAGTTGCCTCCATGTGATCTACCAGCATCAAGCGGCCAAACATTGAAATAAGAATATTATACGTTACAATTGTTGGAGTGCATGTTGGTTCCCGCTTCAAGTCCCTAAATAATGACTGACACTTTGCAGCCAATCCATTGAATACATAAGCACTCATTAGTGCATTGTATGTTGAGGTTGCTTTTAAATTTTTGTTGGCAGCCTCTTGAAAAATCTCAGTTGCAAGATCAGCATCCTTCAGTCTACCAGCTATAGTAATACCCTTTGCGTACTCCTCTATTGTCATGGGAGCATGATAATCTACGTGTTCCCTTCTCCAATCAAAGACCTGAACATATGAACTAAAAGACTAAATAGAATCCAACAGAGCTGCAAGCACAATGCACAATACTATTGCAGCCAATCATTTCTGCTATAGTTCACTTCTTAAACTTGAAATCAAGAGAAGGAAAAGGTTATGTATGGATAATTTTACAAGGATGTGTGGGAAGAATTCCATCTGAACTGTAACATCACAGCAGACTGCGACAGCTTGAAAGATTTGAGGTCTTAAGCTACAAAAATATAGAAGTATGCCAAACAGTTCAACATACATATGTATATCTTTGATATATTTCCCATAACTGCAATTGTATCAGCATGAACCCAAGTCATATACATTAAATTCCAATAGCCATAATTTTTGGATCCATTTTCATATTGCATTCACAAGTATGTAAAGATATGACATTCTCCATTATGTACATAGAACTTAAACAAGTACTAAGAAAAATGAGAGAGAATGCAAAGGGGCATCACCTGAAAAGCAAAATCTGGTGAAGAATTTAACTGCTTTAAGAGCTCAACGATAGCAGCGCCATCAGGATGTCTCCTAAATAAAGGCACCCCCTTTTCTTTCAATACCCTCCCAAAATTTTCCACATCGTCGCTGTTTTCCCTTAATTCGTCCTTCAAAACAAAGACTTGTTCTACGAGATGTTTTCTCGCGATGGACTCTTCCGCACTTCTCCACTTCTTTAGAAACAAACCGGCGATACTAGGCCACGTATAAAATGAGGGATCTGTCTTTTCGGTAGCTAACTTGGGGATCCAATGAGCTCGGAAT
This sequence comes from Catharanthus roseus, assembly GCA_028651295.1. Lineage (NCBI taxonomy): Eukaryota > Viridiplantae > Streptophyta > Magnoliopsida > Gentianales > Apocynaceae > Catharanthus > Catharanthus roseus. The sequence goes on from JAPQWS010000087.1 coordinate 3,477,557, forward strand.
CCCGGGATTTTATCTGCCGGAGCTAGGATTTCGAAGAGATGGGTGGCCGGCGGCTTTTGAAGCTGGGAACAGCACCTTCTTCTCCAAAGAAATAGCTCCCTAGTCGGGAGATTACCTCGCTTCATAGTTGTGCAATGGAGATTACTTGTTTTTCATTCATTCTATTGATTACTTGTGAATTTAAATTCTTTTAGGGTTTATCAATTTGCCGGGGCATAAAGGTTTCGGTTGTGGAGGAGGAACGGCAGCCGGCGGCTGCGTCGTTCAATAGCCGTCAATCAGTTTCTCAACGATGGGGTTTTTCTTTGACCTGTTTGGCCTTGTTTCTACAAAAATGGTTCTGTTTCGTATAAACAAAGTTAACGCATTTATGGAATCAGCTGAAGTTATGCGTTCTCATTATTCAGCAACCAATTAAGGCAGTACGGGTTTGGAAATACGTTAACCGTTAGGATGATATCAGGACGAATTTTCCCAATTATTAGTCGACAGTAATTTCGGATGAATTTGCTGTTTTCTAAGTTTAACTGATACTGAAATTTATAAATTTTGATAAAAAATTTTTATCGAAAGAAAAAAACTGATACTGATTACAATATATATTATTTTTTAAATTTAATTCTATTTTTAAGAAATATAAAATATAAAAATTAATTTTTAATTAATAATTGGTCCAATAATTGACTACTGATTACCAATAATTTTAATATTAATAACAAAGAAATTTATCGATTGATAATTAATTTATTACCGATAAATACTCTAATAATCGATATCAATATCGTTATCATCAGTTAATCGGTAGGTAACTGCGTTGCTGCCACCCGATCCGAGCTCTAGTCAGAAATCCAGCTATAGTAATAAACCCAAAACGAGGCCTAGACTCATAATCTGTAAGCCCCATACATGCTCGATTGGCTCCATCAACCCAATATAGTTCGGCCCAAAGAGAAGCATACATTGGACCAGTATTTTTCTTCTCAAATATTTATTTTCCTTTTTTATTTCACTTTCTTTTATATGAGTGCATTATTTATATGAGTGAAAAGGAGGTTAATAAAGATAACTCAGAAATCTATAAGGATAACTCAAAAAAATTTATTTTTTATCTTTCACTTTCTCTCTCTTACCACTTTTTCTATAATTTATTTCTAAAAAAAATCAATCTTTCACATTCAAATTAATTTGGAAGAACATATGGATCACTTTGAAGATTATTCACAAGAAAATCGATTTTGAGGTAAATTTTGAAGAAATTTTTTTTTTCACGTTTTGGGCGAAAATCTTTCATTTTTTCGCCAACATGGGCGAATCTCCTTTAGAATTTTTATTTTTTATTTTTTTCTGTTTAGGAGCTTTAGTTTTTTTTTTTCCTGTTAATATTTTAGTTTAATATGAACAAAGTGATGTAGATCCAAATACGTTTGAAGAATTTTTAGAATTGGAAGAATATGTTTATCATGGACATTTATTCACAACAAATTGCATTTTCAATTCGAAAGTAGTATTGGTCGATTGAGCAAAAGAAACGGCTATGAAAGCCAACACATATTTGATCATCAATCGGTATCAGAGATTAAGAACAGCTGACCGTCAACCTTATGTTACACGGGCCTGCGAGCGTGGAGGTGCAGTTAAAAAAACACCAAAGCCACTTGTTGAAGATGAAGAAGAAGAAGAAGTTCCCATAAAAAGGCAAGGTCCTTACGGGATTAAAAAATGTGGTTGTCCATTTAAATTAAAAGGTGAGCAAATGGCCACAAGTGACAATTGGCAATTGTTCATACATGATGGGAGGCACAACTATAAAATAGGTGTTTACAATTACGGTCATGCTCAGGCTGCAAGACTTACGGAGGAGCAACTGAAACAGACTGAACAATTCAGGAATAATCACGTGCCGCCACGAAATATCCTACAATTTTTCCGAGAACAAAATGTTGGTTGTGCGGTGAGATATGATAAATTTACTTGTAATACTTTATTTAATATTTTAGATATGTTTTATCTTCCGGTAATATAATTATTTTCATGATGTATTTAGTGCACAGAAAATATACAATGTTGTTGCCAAGATTAAGAAAAATAGGATGCAATAGAGAAACACGGTGGAGGAAGTTCTTTGCTTAAGTGCTAAACGAGGTTATATGGTCTTCTATAGAAATTGCGAGAAGAGCAACGCACTTAGTGATATTGTCATTGCACACCCTACATCAATTGCAATGATCAGAACGTGGTCATATGTACTGATAATGGATACCACGTATAAAACAAACAAGTAAGTTGCCATGTCAGGCCTTGTTATTAACTCTACATTTGTCGGGTATTATGATTAGAAAATAAAAATCAAGATTAACCATAACATATTCTCTTTATTTTATGTAAATGTACAATATGCCACTGTTGGAGGCCGTAGGGATGACTCCGACCGATAAGAACTTCACTGTGGCAACTACTTTCATGCGCAATGAACAGGGTTCGACCTACAGATGAGTTATTGAACAAATTAAGCACTTTTATGTTTCATCGGCTATGTCAACTAGCTAAGATGCAATTGTTAATGATGGCGAACCAATTGTGATTATTACTGATAGGGAGAGCGGACTGATGCCTGTGATCGAAGGCTTGTTTAGTAAATCATATCATATGTTATGTAGAAGGCACATAAATCAGAATGTGCTGGCCAAATTAACTGAAATGGTTAAAGATGAAGAGGTCGCAACTCGGTTCGTCAATGGCTCTTGGCAGAAGTTAATAAATGAAATCGATGAGGCGTAATACCAAATAAAATTGGAATTGCTGAAAACAAAGTAGAAAAAAAGGCCTGACTTTTTGCATTATTTGTTTAACATATGGTTGAATCAACTTGCGCATAAATTTTGCAGAGTTTGGACATGTGAGGTATTGCATTTTGGGGCTGAGACAACGAACCGTGCTGAGAGCCACCATTCGATCTTGAAGATATGGCTTTCAACGTGCCATGGTGGTTTGGATACCGTGCTCCTTGATGTTGACTCAATCATCGAAAGTCAAATTACCGAGATTAAGAGCTCATTGGAGAATTCTAAGCTTGAAGAAAAGTTTAAGGCGCGGTGCAATCCCATATTGAAGAATTTAAGTAATCGAATCAGTCATTGGGCGTTGAAGAAGATATGGGATGAGATAAAGAGAGCTTGTGAGTTCTCTGATGATGGCGAAAACAAGTGCAGTCATTATTTAAGGAAATCGCACGGACTACCATGTGCATGTGAGCTCCTTTCACGGTACGTACATTGGATCCCGCTCCAGTTGGAAAATGTTTTTGTTTTTTGGAGAACACTAGAAATCGGGGTGGACGTTCCCTCTTCGCATGCTCGGGACATGGAATTCGAGATGCGTGATCTCACAACTATGTTGGACAAAATCAATACGGGTCTAATATCAAAAGTTAGGGAATGTCGTCATCTAATGAAAGTGATTTTATGTCCGATGTTGCCTCAAGATCCGTTTGCACCTTTGACAAGTCCCCCTGAGCATGCAGTCACGAAGGGTCGACGGAAGACAAACTCGACTAAAAGGGATAAGTCTTATTGGGAGCACGTGTCTATTGCACATAGGAAGATAGGAAAGTCAAGCGGCTCTGGGTCAGGATCTGGATCATGTTCTGGTTCTGGGTCCGGTTTTAATTCACGTGGAAGAGGTAGACCGCCGCGGGTTCTTAGGGGTATGGGTAGAGGACGCAGCAGTGGACAAAGTAGTTTGTTGTCTGTTGTAAATCCATGTACTCCTGTGACGTTCCCTACATCGATGCATTCCCCGGGTTCGTTTATGAGTCCATTCATAACTGGAAAAATGTGGTAGGTGATGGTAATTATGGTTTTAGGGTTGTGGCGAACTTTTTGTTCGGAGATAAAAACCATTGGCCTGAGATTCGTAGACGAATGACTTTTGATTTGCAGCTTCATTTGAACGTTTATGTGCAACTGTTTGAATCATTAGAACGTGTTTATAGGTATATACAAAGGACACAGTGGTTTGACGGACCTGCACATGAAGAACATTGGTTGGAAATACCTGATCACCTTTATGTCATTGCAAATACCTTCAATTTCTGCATTATACTAATTGCAGGTATAGGCTCAACCACCGTACTACCTTTGTATTCGAATTCGCATAGTCCTTCTGGAACACTGTTTATCGGCTATCTCTCAGAACAACAGCATTTCATACAGCTACAGTTGCAGGATGGCTGTTCATTGACTCCTTTGGACGTTCAATAGGAATTCCATCGTGACATTCAATTAAGTGGTTGGGAAGAGCCTTATTTTGAACGGATTGCAGATTGGGTTAGGCAATAGCGTCCCTTAGTTCAAACCCGAGATCTTATTTATGTAGAATTCGATTAATATTTACATGTATGTAAAATCTTTATTCATATTGTAAAGATTGCGCAAATCATATAATTCTTTGGTTTCAGGGGAAACATCAACAGGAAGAATCGGTCGACCGGTTTATAAAACGGATCGACCAATTCTTTCTGTCCACAGCCTCTAGAGAGGTTTTAAACAGAAAGAATCAGACGACCGGTTTTAAAAATCGGACGTCCAATTCTTTCTGTTTTAAAATAGGTCTTACACATTATCATTTACAGAAAGAATCGGATGACCGATTTTAAAAATCGGACGTCCAATTATTTCTGCTTTAAAACTGGTATTACACATTATCATTTACAGAAAGAATCAGACGACCGATTTTAAAAATCGGTCGTTCGATTTCATAACCGGTCGTCTAAATTCATAAGAGGTCGTTCGATTCTTTCTGTCGTCAGGCATGAACTATAAATTAAAGCTGAAACAAAGAAATACATTGATTCAACAATACACGGTATTCATATCATAGTATCTAAACAAAGTAGATTTATAATAAAAAATCCACAGACATAAACTAATATAGAGGTCGATAATACATCTTTATCAACTCCGAAATCCTGTCAAACCTCTCTTCTTTCCCAACATCATCTCGTTCGACTTGATAAACAATCATTGTCATTAGATGTGGAAGTGGCATCACGTGATGAACCGGAACATGAAAACCCACGGGAACATTATTCGGATTTTGTATCCTGGGATGAGTACGAGGGGTAAACCACTGCATATAATCGTCCGTACATTCATTAAGGGTCGCTTCAGGAACGTTGGTCCATGTCTCTGTCAAAAGATGCAATGGTGCCTCAAGCCACAACGCCTCAACAAATGTGTTCTTCACCACATACATCCTGTTATTTGCTGGCCTCCTTGCCTCTCTGGGTCGAATTGGATGTGCCGGAATGCATTGATACCACCCAAACTGGCAGACAACTTTGTCAGGCATGTACGCCTCAACACAATCGAAATACGCAAGCATTCCATTCCAAGTAGAAACCCAAATGTCTTGTATCTCCTGAATCTTGTAAGGGGTCCACTGTACCTTATCAGCCAACATCATATTTAATCGTAGACGAATATCCAACAATTTATGCTCATTTTATGACCCAACATTGGGAATTGCTGGATGTAAGGCTTCCAAGACTGAGCCCCTGGTCTCACAGTAGGAGCAAACATGGGAAAGTACATGTAAATCCATGCCTAAAAAACAAGACATGTGGCAAATATATAGACTAAATAACAGCAATAACACAAATAAAATTAGAATAAAGTAACATTGTATGGATTGATTAATAATACCTCAAGCAGTGACCAGCATCCGGCCAACTTCTTCGTATCCACACGAGAGGCCTGACCAAGGTTCCTATACAAATAGGCAAGCGCCGCAGCACCCCATGCGAACCCCCTACATGATAAACAATTTTTATGAGCGGCCAAAGTTTGGCAGGGACGACATTATCACTCTTATCAGTGAACAATGAACTACCAAGCAAATACTGGATATAACATGTAGCCTTGTCACTAGAGGAAAGCCTGCCATGGGGATCAGTGGCAACATCAAACAACTCCTGCCCATTTATACCACCCCCAGTGTATATGATACCCAAGTCGCTCTGAATAACAGCAGTCATCTGATCCCGAGAGTAATGAAGATCCACAGCCCTACCGTAAGCAGGTACACCCAGTATCAACTCCACACCATATAGGGTTACTGTCATCTCACCAAATGGTATATGGAAACTGTTGGTGTCTGGCTGCCACCTCTTTACGAAAGCCGATAATAGTGCTGAGTTGGGGTGTTGGAACATAGAAAACCCCAAATGCATAAGTCCTGTCCCCGTCGCCAATCCTACCTGCTCAGGATCACTAAGGGTCCAACCTGTAAGTGCGATGTGACGCGATCGCGACTTCAACATACTTCGTTCCTGAAAATGGAATAAATATATTAATAAACCCAAAACACATAATAAACCATAAAAAAAAAGAGTCGAGAAATTACTTATTTAAAAAAATAAATAAATTACTTGCCCAAGCCATATACGACCTGCAACATATCCCCCGTATGAGGGGATAAGCTCAGGATCGATAGGACCACCATCAGCTGGTCCTGTCAGCTCCTAGCAGAACTCTTCGCTTTCTTCTTTTGGGTTGGTGCAGGAACATCACGTGCCTTATCGGGTCTTTTGTTACGAGACCCTACAATCTTACTCATAACAGACATGAAACTGCCGGTTAGCCCTTTCCCTTTTCCCGGACGAGGCCTACTGCCGGATGATGATGCAGGGGCCACAAGTGCCACAAGTACAGCCTCCTCCTCACCTCCAGCCTCAGTACCGTCATCATCATCATCAACATCATCATCATCATCATCATCATTGTCACCGTGCACCCTCCCAACATCCTCCCTGCTAATGTGGAGTGATCCAACCATGGCAGGCTCCGGATCTAAACCCCTATCACCCTCAATCCCAATATTCCCATAATCCTTCCCTACAAAAGGATTAGATGAGGAAACGCCATAATCGGTGGTTGTGCATTCATGTGTGCTATACGATGAATCGGTAGGGACTGCACCAACCATTTGATCCCAAAATTCAGCACCTAGCTTCCTTCTAGGACTACTAAACTCATTCATAAGTTCCTGAACTTTAGATCTATAGGGTATATGTGGACGAACAAAAGGAGCATGTACATAGGAATCATATGATGAGGATGGGGGCTGAGATGGTGGATGTGAAGATCCATATATATCATATGGCATCGGAGTGTGTGGGCAGTGTGATGGGAGAGGAGGACGAGACCTAATCGGTATATGTGCTAGTTGGGCAGAGGATCTCAATGCACCTGTATCATAATACATCCCAATAGCAAATGGGGTAGGGGTAGACGGAATATCGGAAGTACTATTTCGACTGCACAAACCTCGAGATGAAGCTGTAACTGTTCGACCTTCAACTCGACCTGTCCTATCCGTCACAAGACCAAGATCATTATCTCCTCTATGTTCGCCGGGTCGAACCATCGATTATAAATTGATTAAAACTATAATATGAATAATTATAACACTTATGCTTATGCTAACAAATTAATGAATGCTCTTTAAGATTCAAATTGTTCATATAAACATAATTCATAATCATATTAAACAAAAAATTATAACATAAACCATTTCAAAAAACTAATAACACGTATTCTAGATAGACAAAATTAAATAACATTTTAAATAGTTATGAAATTAAATTTAGCTTAGAACTCCTTAAATAACATAAAATTAACAAATTAAACATAATGATAATTTTAAATATTTATAAACACAAAGGTAAAATATATAAATTTTTTTTAAACCAACAGCACATAAAATCGCCTAGCCGGGCAAAAAGGATCCATAATTTTGCCGACCCGGGCGAATTTTTTTTTTTTTTTTGGTTGACCGGGCGAAATTGTTTTTTTCGCCGGTCTGGGCGAAAATATCCGGAGGAGGCAAAAAAAAAAAAGGTTCAAAAAATTATATTTTTCAAACGATTCCAAGCATTTTTTCAAGATATAATCCGATAGATTTGTAAATAAAGGAGTATACATTGATGTACTAACCTTTTTTTTTCAATTTCAACGGTCGTATCTTCGTATATTGAAGTTTGAAGTTGGCGGATTTCTAACCAAAAAATAGCTTAAAAAATTTTGATTTTTCATGAGATTCGATGCATAATTTCAAGATCTAAACCAATAAAATTATAAATCAAAGAGTATATATCGAAGTACTAACTTTTTATTTTTATTTTTAACGGTCTGATCTTCCTAGATTTGAGTTTGAAATGTTCACTTGTAGAGAGAGTTGAGAGGATTTTGTTTTAGAGAGAGAGAGATTGATGATGAAAATGAAAATTTTTAAATTTTTTTAAGTTATCCTTATAGATTCCCGAGTTGTCTTTATTATCCCCCGAATGAAAATGCATGTCACATAATCAGTGGTAGCTCGAATTAGGGTAACTATCTTAATCATGTGTTTCTAACGGATGATTGACTTACTTGAACGTGCCTTATTTAGATAAATCTAGCTCAAAGGGTGTTCGGGTAGAATATCTATTATACTCATTTGGTTGTTTAATGATCGATATTTGTTTACGATATTATTGTTAAGTATAATACTTCTAACTGATGATTGAATTGATAATCCTACGTTGATTGGGTTGACATTTATGGTCTTAGCCAATCACAAGTTGGGGACGAGCTGTAGTTGTTGGTGGCGTGAAGCATTGGTACCCTAGCTTTCGTGGGTTGGATGTTAAGTCAAGTGTTGATTTATTTTATGAGTCGTAAATAATTTAGGCTGAATGTTGAACCTTATAAATAGTTCGATTGAGTGCATTGTAAATGGTATTGTTTTGTTTGGTAATTAGTCTTTTTTAGATGGACTTTTAGTTGTAAAAATACCAATTTGTATGATATAACTGGATAACATTGATTTATATGTTTTAGCCTCATTCGTATTATAACCTTTGTATTTTTAATGGTTGGAATAATATGAGAAGCGCATTTGATAAGAAAAAATATTCTAGATGACAAAAACTATTTTCTTTCTCTTTTAGTAGTTTACAAAGTACTACTCCCGCCGATCAGGGTTTTAAACATATATGCACTAATTAAGCGCATTGAAAATAAAGCAAGTTTTTTAAAATAAAATATCTTCTGTACCCTTAATAAATAAGGAGAGATAGATAAAAATGGTGGAATAAATAATAAAGAAATAGATAAATATGGAAAAAATTCAATAAATACTCATTGAAAAGTGCAAAAAGACTTACTACCTTTGATTCATATCATCTATCATTGATACGGCACAATAATTAAAAAAAAAAAAGATAAATTGAGTTGTCTAGATTAAAAAAGAAATTGACCAAATTATCCTTTTGACTATTATTAATAGTGACAATGAAAGTTTATAGATAATTATTTAATTATGTAATAAGAAAGAGATATATGTAAAAGTACAATTTAATATTCTCTTTATTGATTAAAGTGATAAATATTTTAAAATGAAAAAAATTACTCTTTCCGACCCAAAAAGATGGTATTGTTTAACTTTTCACATATATTAAGAAAGTTAGTTAGAGTTGTAAATTTTGTTTTGATTTCTCCTTTATATTCTTCTTTGGTACCCAAATGCGAAATTCCTCGCCCACACTGTTGTTGCCACTATTTGAACCTTGGACATTGGTACCAACTCTGCAGCCTCAGAACTATGCCCATGCGGGCCTCCTTTATACTCTTCTTTAGTATTGAATGAATTTGACTTATTATCTTTAAAACCTTATATAAAGTTCGAATGGTGTATGTTTTATTAATATTTTTTTAGAAAATAGAGATTTTTATTAGTTAAGATGTACAATAATGAGGAATATAAAAGAAATTAATATGTTAAGCAATATATAATATAATATATATAACCATAATTTAGGATGAAAGAAAAAGAAAACTAAATATATCAAAATAACAAATAATATAAATGTATTATTCAACATCTTCGAACACTAAAAATTCTTTATATTTTTAACAGTAAAAAGTAAATAAAAAAAAAAAAAAAAGGAATTCATCACCTGTGGCTCTGGTCTCCCATTTGCAGAGTCCGTTGGCTTCCACGCAGGCCTTTTACGAGAGGAGTTATGAACCCAAGCTCGAGAACTCCACGACGTTTCAAATCTCCACCTCAAGCTCAAGCACCCCACCAGCAGGACGCCGGGACCCAGGGTAGGTAGAGCCTAGAGAGCTAACACTTGCTCACTTCTGACTTGTCGAATCAACACACTTACTATACAAATTTTATCCCAAAACTAACGAAAAAAGAGAAAAATCCAAGAACAATTGCCCATATAATCAGCTAGTTTTGTCTGGAAATTCAGGTGAGTCGTCGTAAGATTGTGATTCTGAAGTTTCTTCTTTTTTTTTTTTTTTTTTCTAATTTTGATTAAACTCATTAGTTCTCTTCGTTGCTCGTGAGAATTTCTATCAACTTGACTTTCATCCGATGTTATTCGTTGATGATGATCGATTGATTAGCTTTTGCTACGCGCTTTGTTAATTCTTTGATTGTTGAACTCTCTGCAACTTATTTTCTATGAATTTTTTGAAGTAGAATTATGGTGCTGATATGAGTTGGATTTCGTTGGAACCAACGAAACGAACATAGTTTGATGCTTTTCTCGTATATTTGGGTATTTTAATACTTAAACAGAGTACGTATAGTTTGACTTTCGTGGATTAATTGCCGGAAATTGAATGTCATAGCATTTTTCAGACATGAAATTGTTCATTCTTCAGCGATTATCCTGGCAGAAGCTTTCGTTTTTTGTACTTATTCATACGCTTGAATCGATTATTTCTAATTTTGTGCATGGGATACAAGATCACATAATTATTGTTTTATTTGGATAAGATATGTTTGTTTAGTTTTGATAACCTGGGAGGTTTTCATTGTTTCCAGGGCTGCTAGGGTAAACTCCCCCATTGGGAATTATGTTATGGAGATTCTGCAGTACCTGAGTTGTGGTGGAAATTTTATTCTGGTACTTTTTGTTTAAAATGTATTTTGTATCTGAGGAGACTGCTGTTAACGACATGGGTCATTGGTTTAGTAGATTGGAACTTGAATCAGAGCTACTTGATGGTTTCACTCCCAGTTATGAGGTGGTAGGCAGTTCTACACCCAAAAGACCATTGAGTTATTTGGACCATGAAATTGCTCAGCTTACTAAGCTTAGATCAGGGCCACATGAGAATTTTAGCCGAGTCCTACCTGGGCAGAGGGAGGCTTCTGTTTCAACTGTGAAGATGTTAATGGGTCGAGAAGCAAATTATTCTGGAAGAGGGAGGTTCTCAGCATCCGATCGCTGTCATATTCTCAGCAAATATTTGCCAGTTAATGGTCCTTGGGTCGTGGACCAGATGAACACTAGGGCTTACATATCACAGTTTTCAGCTGATGGCTCCCTTTGTGTTGCAGCATTTCAGGTTTTTTTCCTGCTTTTTCCTATTATATTGAGTGTGAAGTTGAATAAGCAAGTGCGTCTTTAGTAACATAACTACTGCCCAACCCACCTTCCCCGTTCAGTCACTAAGAGGAAAATGAGATACATTTTTAACATAAGTTATCAACTACTTAGTTTCGTGCTTTTGTTTGAAGAACAGGGAAGTCACATTAGGATATACAATGTGGAGAGAGGGTGGAAAGTTCAGAAGAACATTATTGCAAAAAGCCTGAGGTGGACAGTCACCGATACATCTCTTTCACCAGATCAAAGACATCTTGTGAGTTTGCATGCTGCTAATAATTGCAATCGGAAGTGTATATGTGAAATGTCTTATTTGAACATGTCTAAGAATAGAGAATATTTTATTTGAACATGTGCATATGTCCTTTAATTCTATGGGGCCTTCTAATATATTTGGACTTACAGGTATATGCGACTATGTCACCTATCATCCATGTCGTTAACGTAGACTCTGCAGCAACAGAATCTCTTGCAAATATTACGGTATGGAGTTTAGTTTCTGATTAACCTGGAAGTTGTTATCCTTATAAATTTGAGGGCTTGGTAAAATTGTAACGAGTGGCAGAAGACAGATTAATGTATGCTATTGAGTAGGTATAGTTGTTAACAGAATGATAATTATAGTACAAGTGATCTGCTTGACAAGGTGAGGTAGAGTGGTATCCCCTAGGTACCTAACAACCTTGCAACCCCTTATTGTACCAGGATGCCTACTTGATTCCTTTATATGTAATGAACTAGATACATGCAAAAGGGACAGTGGTCTTGCGATCACCACAGATTTTCTAAGGCTTCAATGGTGCTCTAATATTTAAGAAGGGCTTGTACTTCATAAGAGCTACTTGGCTGAATAAGGGCTGCAGACAGAGAACCACTCTGAGCTTTTATTCCCACATTACTGAGATTCACATATGCCCTTTACTTATTTATCATTAAGAGAAAGATAATTTCGCTTCTCAATTAATCTTGTAGGGGGAGCCATCAATGGGTCCTTGGATAAAAAGAAATTTTGTGCCTGTATCTCATTTATGTAACAACTTCTCTATATGATATGTACCCATTCCTTGGCATTTATTCTAAGCATGTTGTAGTTGGCTCTATGGAGTGGAAAAGTTATTATTATCAATTAATTATAATACTTTTATTTCCCTGACCTTAATATTTCTCTCAGTGACTGTTTACTTTGCCTTATCTTGTCCAGGAGATTCATGAAGGTTATGATTTATCCATTGAGGATGACAATGGATATTCTTTTGGGATCTTTTCTGTGAAATTTTCAACTGATGGACGAGAAATTGTTGCTGGAAGCAGTGATGACTCAATATATGTTCAAGATCTCGAAGCAAACAGACTTTCTCTTCGAATTTTGGCACACACGGTAGGATTGAGTAATCACACTTCGATAATGTCACACTTCTCATCGAGTTTTCTTAGTTAAATGTGATAAAGTGAAAATGTAATGCACTATGCACCCGCTCATTATGGATTAAATGTGTATACACTTCTTAAGACAGTAGTGGTCTCATGGATTAAAAGTGAGCTAAATACTCTGTATTTAAACAGTAGGATTTGTCTCTTGACTTGTTCATAAAGATGAATGGTTAAATTGTTGCAGATATTGGCCTATGATAAAAACTAAAGAATCTTTTGTTGCAAATCCCTTTTGATTCTATCTTTGCTTTAGTTTGTGCTATTGCATACAGTTCTTTGCATGTCGAGAGAAAAAGAAGTGAAAAAGGCTTCAGGGAATATAGACAGAGGCCTCTTGTTAATGGCCAATGGGAAGAGCGTGGAACTTGATTTTAAATACTGCCTTGATGCATGCTGTTTCTTGGCTTATTTGTTTCTTAGACTGCTGGGGGCGAAATTGACACTTTTTGTTTGCATGTGTACTGTACTGCCTCTTGGTAATGGTATTTTAACCTGACAAATTGGGGAATTGTATGCTCTGAAGTAAAGAACTTTTTGGGTCAGGCTTCTGTTTAGCCACAATCGGGTTCCACTCCTCTTCAGAACTTTTAGTGGAAAAATTACCATGACATGTCTTTTATTTGTGGTGCAGTCCGATGTTAATTCGGTATGTTTTGCGGATGAAAGTGGCCATATTATTTACTCAGGGAGTGACGACAATCTCTGCAAGGTAACTTTTTCAGCCTTATATGACTATGGATACCCCTTCAGTATGTGGATTCTCTAAAGCTATGTAGAGACTCTTGGAAGCAAGATCCTGCTAGTGTTCTTATTTAATAGTTTATGCATATATTAACTTTCTACTATTAAAGCCTCTCTGAAGCAGGGCATATTTAACTACTTTCATGAGTTCTGTTGGATGGAGATTCCTTTGGCAATTAAACTTTGTAAATTATTTAGTAGCATTGCATGGAGGTTTGCTGTTTTTTCTCAGGTTGCGATCCTCTAATGCTGTCTATATAAGGTAGTCTAACTCGCATGACATGATCATGGAAGGTATCCTATCCTTGCACATGCCAATTGTAGTTTCTAATGTCCAATAATTAATGCACATGTCTTGATCCTACTCAAAATTAATAGGATGGAATAAAGGATCCTGAGCCCTGCTTCTTGGGAAAGCTAGGCTGGGATAAATATAGCTTTAGTCAAGCAAACAGTTTTGGTAACTTTTAAGCCTCAAAACTGAGTCATATTCTCCAACAAGAGGGGATGGGGTGGGATTTTCATTGAAATCCGGTGCTTTTATTTCTTTCCTTATTCTGAGTGGTTGTGAAACATGCTCTTTGATATAGGTTTGGGACAGGAGATGCTTTAGAACCAAAGGAAAGCCAGCAGGAGTCCTAATTGGACACTTAGAAGGCATCACTTTTCTTGACAGTCGTGGCGATGGACGCTACTTAATTTCAAATGGTAAAGATCAGACCATTAAGCTTTGGGATATAAGGAAAATGTCCTCCAATGAACCTCGGTATGTGCGGTTTCACACACTTCATAGTTTCTTTCCCACTTGTTCGTATACTTGCACTTGATAAGGTGATCAAAGCATTTAACGTCATGATTGGCTTCTTCCAATTACTATGTCTACATATTTCCCAATGCTTAGCTTATAACTGGACTGCTTATAATAAAATTATATGAGTCATCTGCCTAATTAGGAAAACTCTCTTGGATACGTTTATGTTCCCATACATCTACCGTTGACTTTGGGGGGGGTGGGGGAGGGGTGCCAGCTCAGATGTTGACTTTGTTTCTTTGTCTGGTTAGACTTGTCCATTTGTTACATGGTTAAAAGTGCAAGAGTGAGCATGTATGAACAACCTAGTGATGTGCTGATGACACTTCCATTTTCCACCAAAACTCATGCAAAAATGGTTTTGCAAAATGAGTGGATAGCATTTGCTTACAAACTTGGACTTCCTTTATTTTCAAGAAACAGTAATGTTAGTAGTTACTTAAATTGATAGACCATTTAGCCAAATTGAAAGACGGTTAACTGTATCTAGAAAAATGCTCAACTTGCATTTTCTGAGATGAGGGAGCTTACGTGATTTCTATTGTCTTGTTATTGTTCCTTTCTAGTGATCTAGGATACAGGAACTATGATTGGGATTACAGATGGATGGAGTACCCTCCTCAGGCGAGAGAGTTGAAGCATCCAGGTGATCAATCAGTGGCTACCTACAGAGGCCATTCTGTTCTGCGTACCCTTATTCGCTGCTACTTTTCCCCTGAACATAGGTGAGTGTTATCAATGGTAACTTTCAGCCGAATGTGATTTGAAGTACTGATCCTCCCTTCAGTTTGACTTCTTCGAGTTTTTTTGTGACTATGTTCTCTGAGATTAACATTTTTGTATTGGTACTTGCAGCACTGGGCAGAAATATATCTATACTGGGTCACATGATTCTTGTGTGTATATATATGATCTGGTAAGTACGTATAGTTTTATAAGCAATTTACTATATTTTGGGTGACAGCCTTTTCCTTGCTATCAAGAGGTCTGAATGTTGTCCCCTCCAGATTCAATGCCTTACACTAAATTCTCCACATCATTCTGAATATCACTGGATAGCACTTAAATGAAACTGAATTTGTGTGGTAGTAACATGGATACTAAGTAGTTACTTTCTAATAAAGTGGAAAAATGTCCTCCTCATTACCCAGCACCGAATATGGATTTCAGATTTAAACATTGTTCTAATTCTAAATTGTGTTGGACTTAACTAATTGTTTAGGTAAGCGGAGCAGTTGTTGCAAAATTGAAGTACCATAGATCTACTGTCAGAGATTGTAGTTGGCACCCTAGTTTGCCGATGCTTGTCAGCTCTTCGTGGGATGGGGATATTGTTAAATGGGAATTCCCTGGAATTGGAGAGGGGCTAAACCTCTCGAACAATCGGCAGCTTCAAAGAAGACAGTTCTACTGAAAGAGTGATTATAAGTTTAAAGTATGAGTCTTGGCTATTTTCTAGATATGAAAAATGCTTAGTACTCGTAGAATTATCATGTAATAATTGGCAATCAGTTTGATTGGTAATCCCGTAGAGTGTACATAAATGCCTATTCGGACGGAAGATTGTTGATTAGTTTTTGGATTATACACGAAGTTATTGAACAATCTGTTTATTTAGACTCATGCATCCCTTGGTCTGTTTATCCTATTTTGAATTTTCTTTTACTAGTACTAATTACTTTACCCTATTGAGAGGCTTGTTAAAATTTTGGATTTCTGTATCCAAGAAAAGTTTCTTGTAAAACTCCGTATGTGAAGTTTTGGTTTACAAGTGTAGATATGTACTTGTTGGTTTGTATTAAGTCGTATCTTCTTGTTAATATTTTAGAACTCTTGTCTCCACAAATGAAGATATGATCAATGAGACGAGTAATTTAATACAAGCCAAGAAATTCATGTTTATAGACTGAATCAATGTGGTGGCTTATTGCTTGAGGAATGAGAAACAAGGCACATGCATATTGCTTATTATGTGAGCTTCAAAATCATGATTAAAAGTTAAAACTATGGAGTTGGGGAGAATTGTTTATTATTCTAAAGCCTGCCTGCATGTGTTTTGAAGCAGGGGACGAGTCATGAGGATTGGCTCTGGAATTGCGTGCTCTGCTCTAAATAGTAGTAGTAGTAGTCAATATTACTACGTGCTAGAGTGAAGTCTCCATCTGGACAGCTGCTGTAGCTGGTTTTTACAGCAGATGCACCATACTCGGGATGATGAGAAATGGAGACTTTAGAGGAGGGAGGGGATTATAATATACACGAGTCTTCTAAGTGAAGGTGATAGCGCATTAGGTAATATAGCCTGGGATTCCTTCTCTTTCAATCCAAATGCTCTAAAACAAACAAAGCCACTTTTGCTCTTCATTCTACGTTTAATTTTTTATTTGAATTATTATCAAATTGATGGGTTATATCACAAGAGTTGTGTGGTTAGATGACATGACTCTTCTAACTTAATTCTTTCACATGGTATGAGAAAGTAAAAAGTCTTAAATTTAGGTTATCGAAGGAGCAGTTTAATGCCATATGTAAGTCATGTGCAGGGTTTTGGGAGTCTTGTGCCTTCTAATTCTTTTTAAATTATCCAGATCTCGACTCTCGAATACCTAGATAAAAAAAATGAAAGATAGAAGAGGAATTTTGAAAAATAAGGAGGAAAAAGGAATTAATAGTGAAAGGGACTGAAGGTAAATCATTAGATGGATATATTGAATAGAAGAAGTGGGGATTGGAAGAAATGAAATGAGATAGCTTGGCTGGTCCTGTTCCTGTTCCTGTTCATGTTCCTTTGCCGGGGCATTGTATTGTAACTATGAAAAGGGGGATTGGTAGTAGTAGAGATTGTTGGGGTATGGTATAGTATGGTCCCGAGCTGAGCGGGAAAGAAGAGTAGAAATAGGGGGAGGGGACTGACATTCTTGACAAGGAGTGTGTGGTCCGATAATAAAGATTTTCTCATTTAGTAATTTTATTTAGTATGAAAAGTGAGAGAATTAAAATTTCGAGTCATTTAAGAATTTATATATAAATTTTTTGTTTTTCAATGATTTTTGTATTAATCAATAACTTGCGTGTATACCAAATTAAAAAAAAAAAAAAACAGACAGACATTCAGTTCCTTTGCTTGAGGGGTTGGCACTGGCATGGCATTGTCACTCTCTCCTTAACACATTAAAAATATCTCAATTATCATCTCCTCCAACGACAACGTGCAATTTCCCAACTCC
Organism: Catharanthus roseus; assembly: GCA_028651295.1. Taxonomy (NCBI): domain Eukaryota; kingdom Viridiplantae; phylum Streptophyta; class Magnoliopsida; order Gentianales; family Apocynaceae; genus Catharanthus; species Catharanthus roseus. Next base: position 3,495,216 of record JAPQWS010000087.1, read on the forward strand.
CCAACCAGTTACCACCATAAACGATCACACCCAAAAAAAATAAAAGAAAAGGCCTTCACTTAAAGCATAGAAATTGTTTTCCTTGCCCACATGTTTAAATCAGATTGTCTGACGTTCAGATGGAAAGATGTAAATTATAGCTATTTAATAATTCTGTAAACTGGAGGCTGAGAATTTGATGGACACAAGGAACCACCTCAAAATATGGAGAGATAAAACATGTTTTAGGATTGATTAGGAGGCTTATAGTGGAAAGTAGAAGTAACAGTAGTTAATATGATGGACTAACTAAAGAAAGTAGAGAGGAGTTATAATCAATCTTCTTTTTCTGTTTTAGGAGAGTCATAATCAAAATCCATGCAATACTATGAATATGGCTGATTTGCATTATTAAGATTTGGTTTGCTAGCAACTTTAACATCTCCAAAACTCCCAAGGCAAGACAAAATCATGAGCTTTATTGAGTTTAATCTCTTTTTGACTCTCTTCTTAAGCAACAAAAGTTTCCTTGTTAATTGTAAAAGCAACAAAAGCAATCATACACTTCCTAACACAATCAGCTTTTTTTCTTTTCTTTTTTTTTTTTTTTTTTCTACTTGAAATTTCTTGGCTAATTCAAAAGAAAATTTATGAGAAACAAAACTGTCAAAATATAATATAATAAAATTGCTTTTAAATTTATTCAAATTCATACCTCTCATTTGATAAGTCAAAATAAAAATTTCCCATAATCAACTTTAATTATTCTTTTCTCATTCTTAAAGCCTCAATATATCTAGATTTAGAATTTACCATCTAAATCCAATAAAGGCAAAAATATCATTAACATCAAGGAAAGGAAAAGAGAGATCAAAGGAGGAGCAATTTGTCTAACTCAAAATCACGAAGATAATACTAGTATCTAATAGTTAAATTGGACTCGTATTTTGATACAGTAAATAAATATATTGTAAAATTTTAAGAGATTGAAGGTTCAAATTTTACTTTTAAAATTAAAAAAATTCAAATATAAATGTTAATTTCTGAAAAAAAATAAAAGAATTACAAAAATTAAATTGAACGCTAATTTTAATTCGGAATAAGAGTTAAGACACTCGAAGCATTCCATAATCATGTTCCAACTAGTACTATTTACTTCCCCACTGCCAATATATCCGTTAAAACATTCTCATTAAAAAAAAAAAAAAAAGAAAAAACACAACTCTGACCTGCTGGTGTAAGAATCTGTTAAATACTTTCTTTTATTTAGAGGGCTTTAAGTACTAACTAATCCTTAATTAACAAAAGACAAGTCCTAAATGATAAGAGGCGTATCCTTTAATAGCGATTTTCTTTACATAAATATTTTCAATTAACATATTAAGTGAAAAATAATAAGTTCGAATCATTTAGAGAACTTTATTAGTGTTGTTGTTTAAGAATTTTATAACATTTTAAATTAGTCGATAACTCTCGAATATCGTGTAAACACAGAAGATACCCCTAAACGAACAAATATCAACAATATCTTTTTCTAATTATCCACATTTTCTTTTTTTTTTTTTTCCTTATAATAGTAGTATTAGTTACCAACATTTATGATTTACGACCAAAATAAATAAATGAATCTAATATCTCCTCCTCTTCTCCACCAGCAAAAAATATGTGACCATCCAAAAAAAATTTAAAAAATAAAAGAAAAGAAATGATCATCAGACAGCAAATTCTCCATTTTGCCCTCGATGTTTAACGCTAATTCTTCGGTTTACCCTTCCATTCAATACACTGATCAGTAGGTCTCGTCTTCTGCTTACCGGCCTTCAGTGGGCACGGCGTCTGCACCGGCGGAACCATGCAATTATACTGTAAACACAATGAGCTGCTCAGAGGAATCGCCGCCGTCGGATTAATCTCTATTCCGGTCAAGTAATTGTGCTGTAAATACAGTATTTGTATCTGCGATGATAATAGCCGATCCACCAAGCTCCCCGGGACTTGACCCATGAACCGATTGTTATTCAGATATAGATTCTGCACATTCGAGAACAGCGGCGATATTTGCCCGGATAATCGGTTGTAGCTGAGATCAACGGTCGGGATAGCGACTTGTTCGAATGGAAGTACGGTTCCGTAGAACATATTCCTCTGTAATTGAAGATTCGTGATCGGAAATGAAAAAATGTTTCCCGGAATACATCCGGTGAACTGGTTTAGGCTTAAATCCAGATAATTTAACCGGTTGAGTCGGATTAAGACCCGATCCACTGGTCCAGTAAATCGGTTCCATGATAATGAGAGGTATTCAAGTGAAGGAGGAAGTGAATTTGGTAAGAGTGACCCGGAAAGATCATTGTGCTTCAAGTCGAGTCGGGTTAGGGTTTGTGAGACGAACGGAGGAACCGGACCCGACAGACGGTTGTGACAGAGAATGACGTTGGATAACGACGGCAAAGCACCAACGGACCATGGAATACTACCGGAAAGTTGATTGAAACTCAGGTCGAGAGTTTGCAGTCCACGAAGTTGACCCAAAGTAGCTGGAATCTCGCCGGAGATGAAGTTCCGACTAACGGCTAGAAACCTTAAACTCGTTAACTGAGACAATGTTTGAGGCAATGGACCAATAATCCGACCCGGAACAACTGTAAATTCAGCCAGAGAAGATAGTTTACCTATGGCGGGATCAAGCCTTCCGGTTAATCCAGGGGAACCAGCTCTAGGATCGCCTAAATTTAAGGCGATCACTTTATCTCCATCGCAATAAACTCCGGCGAAGTTACATGGATCAGAAGTGAAATCCCAAGAAGCAAAATAATTAGAACCAGGTAAATCATCTAAACTTTTTCTTATAGATTGTAAAGCCAAAAAATCAATTGGGTCTAAAATTGCCCCAACAAAGAAACTAGTAATCCTTAGAAGAAAAATAAAAATCAAGAATACTAGTCTGTTTTTCCCCATCATTATACATGGCCTCATTGTTAATTATTAACCCAGAAACAAACAGAGGGTTTATATATAAAGGAAGAAAAAGAAAAGCCCGGGAATGCTTTTCCGTGAACAACAACAGAGATTTCCCGTGGACTAAAAAAACAAGGCCGGTGAAAGCTTTAATGGAGATGTATATATTTACCAGTAGAGAGAGAAAGAGAAAGAGAAAGAGTGGCTTCGGAGAAAAGCAACAGAGTGAGTGGAAATCAAAAATGGGGGGGTTTTTTTTCTTGATTCTTCTAATACACAATACTCCTAAGCTGAGGAAATGGTTTTTTCTTGGCTTCTTGGAGAAGATGAATGGGGGGAACTCAATGGCTGTGGCTTCTCTTCTTGTTTTGCTGCAAAAAGTAATATTTTATTGGTTCTTGAGTTTTACTATTGGTTAAATTTATTAAAAAATAATAAAAATAATATTTTGTTTATTGAGGTGGAGGTTCGGAGACAAACGGTTGTCCGAGCCTACGTGACTCAGGTTTGGATTGACAGGTCAGCAGCTTCGAGGTTTTGTTGCGGTGATTCGGACGAAGACCACGTGACTTTATGGTTAGGGAGAAGGGCCGTACCACCACAAACAAACTATTATCTATCTGTTTTTTTTTTTTTAAATTTGTTTATTTACTATAGCACCATGAGAGGAAAAGAAAACAAAAACTCATTAATGTTTGTATTTTTTGTGCGTTAATCTTATTTTCCACTTAATAAATATACACTTGGAGATGGAGGATAATGTCTTGTTATTTGTGATGGATAAATTTGGAACACCAAAAAAAGAAAATGGAAAGGGAAAAATAAATTTTAGAAAAAAATATGAAGAGAAGGGTTTTCAGATAGAGTCTGTTTGGATGATATTTTATTAAAATTTTATAAAAACTAAATTGTTATGAGATGAGTAGTGAGTCTTAAAATAAATAATTTACATTGAGTTACATAATAAAATATAATCTAAATACATTAAACTATTAACATCATCTTAGAAAATAAATTTTTGTTAAGCATCTGTCTATTCGGGGTAAAGGTATTAATAAATTTTTAGTAGTTGAGATTATTATTTAATATATATTGTAGTATATATACTTTATAATACTTTTTCAGGGAGTGTGCACATTGAAAATTAATTTAAAACTTAACTTATATTTAAAAAAATTATTCAAAGGAGTTTTTTTTACAAAGATAATATGTAAGATTTTTCTTATCCTACTCAATGTATTTGGATGTATGATATTCATCCACAAGTGCAACCCATTGTATAGACAGAATGGCCCAAGTTTTCTTTTTATGATAAAAATAATAAATCAAACTAAAAAAAAAGAAAGAGGTAATGTGTAAGAACTCTCAAGTCTCAAGAAGATGAGCAAAAAGAATTACATTGACTTTGATTTTCTGTTCGAAAGTTGTGAAAGAAAACCAAATACGCCTTTCACACCAAATCTTCCACAAAAAAACGAAAAAAAAAGTGGCAAGTAAGGGTTGGAATTTTATATTAATTTTATTAATAAATATCATATAAAATAAAAGATAAATTTTATGAAATACTTATTATTAAATAAAGTGTATTGAAGAGTGTATTAAATGATATATTAACCAATTCTAGATGTAAAATGAAGAAAATTTTTTTTTTTTGGGCTAAATGTAAAATGAAGATTTATTTAAGTAAAGAAATAGACAAGTGAATATTTAAAAAGTTGACTTTTTATATTGTCATGGAATATTTAATTTTTAATCAAGAATTAAATTTTATGTTCGAATTAATAGAAATTTTAACCGAGCACTTCTCTCAAAATGTATTAAAGAGAAAAAAATAAAAAAATAAACACATGAAATGAACACGTAGCGGTGAAGAGTTATAGCATGATACCCCCACTGACCAATAGTCTTTGTTTGGTTCCCAAATCGTATATGGTTGTTGTAAGTGGTTCATACTTAAAAAAGATAATATATAAATTTTGTTTATTATCAAAATATTTTTTTGATAATTTTATTATTTTTTTTACTATATTTATTCTATCAATTTTAATGATTTACTTTTTTCTTTTTTATAGAAGGGTAAAATTAGTATTTCAAATTTTATTATGCCATAATAGACAGCACCAGTTTCTGATCATCAGTTTTCGTTTAATTCATTTTACTAGCAAAACAAAATTGTTCTCTAATTATCACTTTTAAATATGGAATGCTTATTTGATATAATAATGAAGTTCGGAATACCTTTGTGTATTAACCCATTGACAGAGTATCTTTTTGATAATTTCACAAACTTTGGAGATTAGAACTTTATAATCCTATATAATATCTCTTACACCTTACAATTGATTGCAAGCAAAAGAAGAATTTTTTTAAACCACAATAATAGTTTGATGAAGTTTTGGTGTATTGTTTTTGAAGGTTTGGGTAAGGAAGATAAAGAGACTCAATGTTATTTTTTTTATTTGTGATAGTTGGGTGTTTTGATGATATGGGAAGAGAGATTTTTTTTATTTTTTATTATTATATTTATTCGCTTTCCTTCCTATGGATATGTAAAATTAATTTTTCCAAATTTGATTAGGTATAACAGACGTTACTCATTTCCAATTAATTTTTCGTTCAATTTATTTTACAGGAAAGAAAAATTGTCTTTTAATTATCATTTTCAAATATTAGGTACTTAATTGACATAATGTACAAATTTCAAAGTACTTTGTTTAGTATTAAACTTTGGAATGATAATTTGAGGTATTTTGTACATGATTATACATGTTTAACCCAAAAAACTTACATGTTTATTGTAACGTAATGATTTTTCTTCATATAGTTGCTGTGGATTTATTTCAGAAAATTATAAAGTTTCAATATTAATAAATAATTTTCATTTATAAAATTCAATCAAAATAACATAATCACATTCAAATATTTTTTTATTGAAAATATATTTTGAACATGTCTTTATCATTTGTAATTTGTATATAATTTGTGACAAGATAATAATCTAATAGAAAAGTAAAACTAAGTATTCACGATTGGATTTATTCACTTGTTTCACGTGCCTCATCCTCTAATCGGGATTTGAAACTAAACTTCTCATCAAAAAGATAAATAGGACAATTCTAATAAAATTTGATATAAATAAACTCTCGATTCACTTTTGAAATTTGGGCGGTTCAAAGGACCACCACAGCTCCTCCAATACCTCTTTCCTTTTTTTAACATAAAGGAATGCAAAAATTATTTGCTATCTTCCCGATTAAGAATATAAGAGGTTTTAGTTATATTAAAGATGATCAAGAATATAAAAAATTTTATAATTTTTAATAAATATTTATCAAATTCTTTTATTTTTATCTATCGTTATATTAGTTTATTTCACTTCAATTGGTATCTCTTTCTTTGTAAAAAAAGATATTATAACTTAAAAGATATTTTATTTTTAAAAATCTTAATCTTTATATAAAAAATTAAAATTTTTATATTTCCGATCCGAAATACTGCTTTCGAACTATATATTTCTTGTTCGATGTATAATAGAAAAAATAAGGTGTACCTAATTTAAAAAGGAAAGAAAAGGAAATTATGTGTGTTGGGGGAAGAGAGTGAGAAGGGTAGTTAGAAAACAGCTGGCGATGTGGGGGGATTCAGTTGTGGTTGTCGTTTTGTGGTGATTCTCTTTTTCTAACAGTCAGACCCTTTCACGTAGTTCTCACTTCCAGAGGCCACAGATACACCCACACACACTTGCTTGGGATACAAGTCGGTTAAATAAATACTCCTCACTCTCTCTCTCTCTCTCTCTCTAGTCAACAGTATATTTGGGCCGCTACCCTTATCTTTCTGGCCCACTATGGAAAAATAGGAACATTAATTAGCCCGATACGGTTTGGACCTTATGGTTTCATTTTAATTAGATTTAATTTGGTTTCTTTTTTTACTTTTATTTCTCATTTATTTTGTTGTCAGTAAGTAACATTACGTTTAACATTTTATAATATTTCTTTTTATCATTTTTTTATTAAAATTTATTTTTATATTTCATTTGATAAATTTAATTACTCAAATATATTATATTAACAACATTACAAAAAATATTATACATAATTCAAATTTTCTTTTAAAAGTTATTTTAGAAGAGAATATGTAATTCAAATCATAATCTCTCTATCTTGATAAAGAGATCTTTTCCGACAAGAGGTGTGTGATCCAATGGCATAATCTTTCTTACTTAAGAATCTTTACTTGACATGCAAAGGAGAAGTATTGAGTTCGAATCACAAAAAAAAAACGGTTTAATGATGCATACCAATCTTATTATGCTGTTTACGAGTCTTGTACCTTCGATTAGACCGGTCCTTCCTAGATTATTCAATAACTTTTGGGTTATCAAAAAAAGTTATTACTCCTTACTATATACCACCTTTTTTATTTCTTCTCATAAATTATTTATTGTTTACAAAATTTAAATAAAAACTTCAATCCAAAAATAATTTAGAGTATCTATTTAGGCTCTACTTGGTTTGTTAAAAATGAGAATTCTTCGTTTTTATTTTTAACTAATATTTTCTTTCATAAATAGTTTATTGTTTACAAATTTAAAAAGAAAAAACACTCATTCCTCAATTTAAAACTGATCAAAAGTTGAGTATTTTTTCACATAAAGTTTTAAAAAAAAAAAAAAACTAAAAAACCAATTAATCCGGCTGTCTTTGACTTAAAGGATGAAAGATTTGTAATAATGATGAAAAAAAAATAATGGTTCCGTGGATAGGAAACAAAAGCAACATTAGGGGGTTTGTTAGATTGGTTTCATGATTCATGCATGAAAAGGAAATACCGAAAAAGTTATTATTATTAAATAATTATATTAATGTTAGTTGATAGTAATGGACCAAAAGAGGAAGTCACAATCACTTTGATTCTCATTTCTTGTTGTATATTTTCATCATAAATTACAAAACAATTAAATAATATTAATTATATGTCATATCATTATACTTCTTTAGCCCAATTGGAGTAAGTTTAATATAATATTTAAGTATTTGAATATATTAAAGTTTTAATTCTTATAGACAATAGGCGTGTAATTCAATAGTACGATTTTCTAAGTTATATTTTTCATCTAGCATATTAAGTGAAAAGTTCTAAATTTAAATCATCGATTTAATACTTATACCAGTCTTATACCTGAAGTCTTTCTCTCGATCATCATGTTAATTAAAAAAAAGTTTAATTCCCTATCATTTTATTTTATTAAAGTAGTCAATAAAGAATGGGGCAGAGAAATCTTGCAAATTTTTTTTTTTTTTTTGGTAGTGAAAGGAGGAGGGAATAATTCTTTTGATATTAATTATTTACTTATTAAGGGTGTCTTGATATTAATTAGATAAATCATAGAATAATTCACTTTATTCCGGGGAAACTAAAAGAACCATTATAGTTTGTTAGGGTACACGAAAAAGGAGAGCATCAAGAAAGCCTAAATTCGTGATGCCCGTGAAAAATATAAATCTTTTATATAATAGTAATTTTAATTTAATATTTGACTAATAATTTAAAATATCGTCATCAAATTTTGACATATTTATTAAAAAAGAAAAAAAAATTGTATGCTTCAGTTGTTCTAATTGACAAAATATTCCGTTAGAAAATATAAACCTTTTAACGTATTTAAAAAAATAAAAATATAAATTCTTTTTTGTATTTTTTGTTGAACATTTATTGTGTGTGTGTGTTTTTTTTATCGATCTCTTTATATATTTATTTTTACCTTATTTTTTATTTCTCTTTTTATTTATATATAAATTTAAAAACATTTATATATTTTCAATCGGAGGTAGTATTAGTATTATATATATATATGATTAACAAGGTTGTTGTGATTCTGAGTGTAGTTGCTGAAAACAATAATTAGAAGAAATGGTGGATGTATAATAATGATAACAAGCACTCTAAAACAGGTTGTTCAAAGGAGTAAAGTGTATTTTTTAGTTACTTGGGTGAATCTGTTTTTCGTTACTTGTACTACATCCATGGACATCTACTATCTATCTTTTCATCTTTTTTCCTCTTTTCTCTTTGATATTCATCGTACACACCCATCCTTTCTTTTTTTTTTTTTTTTTTTCAATCTATTCTTTTAAACCTTTCGGTATTTAAGAAATACATGATGACTCTGACTAATTTGAACGAACTAGCAGTCAAAGGTACATGGCCCACAATCCTAACTAATCTAAATTCGACTCACAAACTACTTATAGCTAATTATCTTAAGGGAAATCTTGGAGTTTACAATCTACGGCTATGATTAAGCCTTGATTAATCTAAACGGCAGCAAGGGTATACTACCTACGGCTTTGACTAAGCCTTGATTATTTCTCGGAAATTAATGCTTTCCTTAAGTGATTCAACAGTTTCACAAAGAAGATTTTGAACCTTCGACTTTCTATACATATACAACTATTATATTAGATCACCGGATTTTAATGTATGAGTTAAAAGTCTCACATTGACTAATTAAATAATTAATAAAACTCTTATAAACTTAGAAAATTATCCTCCTCCCTTTAAAAGTACTTTTTAAAGTGAGTTAAATTCAAAATAAGTTATTGATTTCCAATAACGAAATGATATTTTTTTACAACATCCATCTTTGTTTATTTCTTTTCTTTCTCATAACTAGTGGTAGTAGCACTCAACTTGCATTGGAATGGTTCTATTTTGAGATTTCTTTATAGATGTAGTAAAGATTAGATATTTTGTAAGGAAAAATGTAAGTAAAAAGAATGAATGGTCTGCCATTCTTATGAATTGTTGAAAATCAATAGGAGGAGGAGACATGGAAAGATGATTTATTTTGGATTGAGTTTTTACTTTTTTGGGGGTGGGGGGGGTTGAAGATGGAATGTGGGTTCAATTAATAATATTAGTTATTAGTCCCTTTCGTCCCCAGGCGACCTTCCCTTGCCTTGCCTCCCATTGTTGATCGGTGCCCATGTGATTTTGGCCTTATACCATATATATGGAACTTTCTAAATTTGTTCTTCCTAATCTCCATCCTTCTTAAAACCACTTTGTTTTTGGCCCAACAATGGATTCGATCCTTTCTGCCAACGTCCATTAGAAGATTAAAAAATAGCTTAGAAAAAATTATATATATCGTAAAAGTCTTTTATCAAATTTGAACCGATGAATTTTAACTTTATTTCTAAAAGGGCAAAAGTTTGACTCTTTTTTGAACATGTAACTTATGTCATTTAATATTTACTTTTGCATTTGATACTGATCATAACACGTCAAGCTACTATTGGTTCTAATTAATGAAGGTCCGATCATAGCACGTTACACTCATTTTCCTCCCTCCTTAGTTTTTTATCTTCATATTTGATTTAATGGAGTTCAATAATCTAACAATAAGAGAACTCATAATTGAGTTGTGGCTCAGAAAATATTCAAATTGTCCAATTGGCATAGTAACTAATAAGAATAAGCGAAAAGTAACTTAAAGGAAATAAGAACTCATAGTTACTTATTTCGATTAAATGATCTAAATGAAGCTTATGAACTGGAAAATTCAATGGGGTTCAAATTAAGATTTCTAATGGGCTTATATCCTAATTAATACTCAAGAAAGCTTATCTAACTATAAACATAGTGGACACTATGCTGATGGACTGACTATTTTTATCAATATTTTTATTTTCTTCATCTACTATGTATTAATTGGATACTTAACAATAAACTTGTGTTGAAACTAAGAAAATCATGAGTATGAATGCTATAATTTGTATGTATTTGGAAGAAAGTTTTTTTTATAAACCATTTAACTTTTACGAGATATTTATATATATCAAAACTAAAACTAAAAATGTTTGTTGATAATAAAGAAGGTTTTTATAATGAAATGGAGTGGAGTAGGCTAACACCCATAATGGCGATGAAGCAGCATGTGGACAGAAAAGTATTGTGCATATTTGGGCTGGACTTCACTTTTATGTGTCAATTGTGCTTCTGCACCATATAATCATAATGCTCAAAAACCCACTCTTTTATAACCAACCTTATCATCAGCACCAATTCCCACAAAAAATAACCACAATTGGATCTCTGCTTTCTTTGATATGAATAGGACTAAGTACCAATATTTACAGCAAATATAAGTCTATGTATGTGAGATGTTTAGAATTGATCCTAACTTTAATTGAAGGTATCAAGTTCAAATTTTATAAATGTACATGTGTCTTGTGAGAGAGTTTGTTTTGATAACTCGGTATCCGAGACCTATCAACTAAACCTTTCTTTAGGTGATTCGAACTCAAAATCTCTTTATTGGCAAGGGAGAGGAATTACACTATTAGACCACACACCCCTTATCTATCTTAGATGACTACTCTGTTTAAGTCTCTAAGTAGGAAAGATTCGAGCCAAAGTGCTAATGCTATGTAGGGGGACAATGAGAATCGATTCAGATATGAAAGATAAACTAAAAAAAACAGTTAGTGGTAAATATGAAATGCAAAAGTAGCAGAAAGGAGATAGATTTTCCCAGAAAGTGCAGCACCAACCAAGAGAAAAAAGTGGCCATCATAGTCAGTCTAAACTAATGAAGGAAGATATATATATATATATATATATATGCATTTCTTGGATACTATCTTTTGGAACCAAGAAATATCATTAAAATCACTTAATACCATCTCTATACAACAATTCTTCTTCAAAACAACTGTCAAATGGCCACTATTACTCAAAGCGCTATAAATCCAACATGTTCTTGGGAAAGTGATGATGACACTGGCTATTCTAGGACTCAAAAACCTGAGAAAGGCAACTAGGAGGTATCGGCATAGATGATCCTATAGCATTTCCAGTAAGAAGGACGATGAGAAGTATGCATTTCAGATTTGCAGGAAAACAAAATGTTACAGGAGGTTATGGAGACCTTGACTGAGAAGTTCACTCGTTAGAAGTGGTGCATTTGGTTCAAACTGCCTATAATCTATCCATTTCCACAGAAATAACCTGTTCATCAACTGTATAAATATAGTTTTACACAAAATTCAGGACACTCTCATACGAATGATCAAACAAATAATTCACAAAACATGAACTGATAAAACAACATGCTTCCAAGTAACATGAGTTTCAGGAGCAGAATAGAAGTACGAATCTATTATTCAATCACTGATCTTTCTTCTCATACAATATATAGAGAGCCAAGTCTACCAGAATATCCAGCAACGATAAAATCTAGGTTGGTAAGCTTGGTTTATCAACCTTAAATATTTGAAGTCCGCTCCAATCCACAAATCTAGCATATTCCTCAGTAATCACAAGCAGGCTTAGATTATGCTACCATTTATGCAATCAAAGGAACGGTCCCTCCAGCTGCCAATATCTGTTGTTCAAGCTGCATTGGAAAGAAACAAACATAGCACAAAACTAAGATTGGAAGCATAGATAAGATAAGCTTGCGACAAGCAAGTGATTGCAAAGAAAACCACGAAAACCAAATCCTAAAGATAAATTATCCAAAAGAAAAAAGAGGAACGCTATCTAGGAAGATGTCTCACAGTCACATGAGGATAAACAAGATCAATGGCCAAAATACTCATTTTTAATCCTCTCTTAATCCAATTCATGAGGTGGGAAGTTTTTGAAAACTGGCTAGGAAACAAAAGCGCTTCGATGCGACTATTAGAATCACAATCCATGCTTATCCTTTAAACAATCAAAATCAATCATGCATATAAAAGCTTCACCGACACAATAATACTCACCCTGAACAAGGTTTCAAGCTTGTTCTTGACAAGATAGTATTCATGTTTAATGTGGTGCAGGTAATTCAAACACCTGCCAGTGAAATTTGTCAGTTACTACATCATAAGAGCAAAACTGCAAGGCCTAAAGTAAAGCAAAGCTTACCCTTCAAGGTTCTTCTCCTCACAAAACTTCCTAAAGGCCACACATGCATTCTTCACCCTATTTGCCCCTATGCTGAAAAAGAAACGAAATTCTCCAATCAGGCCATATTGTTCATCAGCGAACGCCAAAATTCCCCATGAACAACAGCAGATTGATCTCTAGTACTAAAAAGAACAGATTTTTTACCAAACATGTAAATTAATTTTCATAAAGAACAGAGAAGCAACGAAGAATCAGACATTAAAGAACGTTAAAAAAATTCAAGGAAAGGGAAAAGAATACAAGTAGATCACCTGGAACTACTGCCCTTAAATTGATGAACATGGGAATCAACCTGCTTAAAGTCCACGACTCGTTGATGACTGTTCCATAGGAAAACAGGAATTTCAATTCTAAACCCCAAAACACAGACCAAACAAAATCCCACCAGATAAACAAGAAAAAGAACTCACAGGGCCGTCGCCAAATTGTTGAGAAGGTTCTCAGAATCTTGAAAAAAAAGGGACACAACTTCAACAACAAAATCAGGGCTGCTGTCATCTTGCAGTTTCTGAAGCTGTACAAATTGATCGTCCAAAAACCCCTTTTTTTTTTTTCACCATAAAAACAAAATCAAAACCCAAAACCCGTTTCTATTTTCCTTAAAGACATGAAATTTTGGAAACCCAATTCAAGAATCTTTTAAAAGGGAACAAACAAAAACTGACCTCGCGATGAAGAGTAGTCCTGAACTCTATATATTGGTTCTGCAACTGTACTACTTCCATGCTTGCTCGGTTGGTGGGTTGCTGCTTGTTTACTTTCACCCTATCCACGAATTTTACTAAATTCTCTATATTTTTTCAACCTTTTGAAGAAATCGCCTGTCAACGGGGAAGTAAAATTTGCAGAGCTTTTTTGTTTTTTTTTAATCTTTTGATATATATAGTAGTAGTCCCCTCCCCTCCCTTCCTCCTCCGCAAGAAAGAAATGAAACTATTGGTTAAATGAGAGGACCAGAAATATAAATGTCATCACAGGTGGAAGGAAAGGGTCCGTTACATTGGGATTTGGTCAATACTGAGCTGTCCAGTCGTGCGTGGGGGTTTTTATATATGGTGGTGGCCGCTGGGCGGACCCAATGATCCTGCCTCCCTCCACTCTACATATTACACGCCCACCTTCTTCAATTATTATTTTTTTCCGCTTCCGCACTGGGATTTAACTCTTCTTTCAACCTATACCTATGCCAAATTAATTACCGCTCGCATTAATTCAGCCCTTAACAAAAATAAATACTGGTCAAATTGATTTTTCTTTTTTTTCGAAAACAAAAACAAAAGAGGCTTCAATTGGGATTATGACCATATATCTTTTCAAAAAGTGAACTTATGTTTTATTCTAGCATATAAGATTTAGGCAAGTAAAAATATTCAACAACTTAATCATATACAAAGAAAGTTATGAATTATTGATATAGCGATACATATTACACCGTAAATACATATTTGATATTTTACTGAGTTGTGAATATAAAATGAACTCATTTTTTTCTATAAGAGGTATTTAATTTTTTCTCCTTTCTTTTTGTTTTACCTAGTTGAGATTCTAACATAGTCCCTTTCTTATTATCAAAAGAAGAAATCTCTTGTTCTTAAGACTCCATCATGGTGACTCAGCGACCTTGCAAATTAGAGGTCAGCCCTAATCCGCACAAATAACAAACTTTGTAATACTAAAACCAGTTGAACTACGTATATGCGGACATAAGCTAACCTAATTCCTTTCTTAAACCACCATCGTATTGATTTAAATAAATTGTATTTGTTCAATTCAATTTTCGATACCTACAAACATATTCACTCTTATAGACTATTGGCAGATGTTTCTTTTTCCTTCTTTTTTTCAAGTGTTGAGTCAAATATTACAACTTATCAAGTTTTGGAAGAATTACTTTAAAAACCAACTTAAAACATTGTGGATTTTGAAAAGTAGAGAACCAAAGATAAAACTAGGTTTAGGGATAAGTCATAAGTACTGAGTGAGGCACTTAACATTAGCTCACATTTGATAGCATATAATTGGCCGCCTCACAGCACTTCGCCATTTTTTTACTTTCAAAAGCTCATGATTAAAACGTGGAAGCAAATAATAATAACACATTTTTTCCCTCAAAGACCATCTTACAATGGCATGCCAGAATATAAGAGTTTTCTTAGGACATGCCAACTTAGTGTTGTTGTATGTGAACTTTGTACTCTCCGATTTCTTCCAAATTAGTCAATAATTCTCGAATACCAAATTTCCAAATATATATATATATATATATAAAAGAGGTGTGGGGAGGGAATGTGGTGACAGTAAAAGGATGCCATTTGCTGAGACCGGTTTATATTTACAAATGTGAATAGCATCCTTGCCTTGTCTTTGAACAGACTTTTCTTTCATAAAGAACTCAACTTTGTACAATTTCATTCCATGGATGCAGCTTTCGAATCCATCTATATACATCATACTCCCGAAACTCTTGGGAGTCATAAATCGATCTGCAATGTTACAGAGTTTATAAAAGAAAATGTTACAGAGGATACAGTATGTATTTGAAATGCCTCTATGGAAACAATAAGCAATAAGGGAATGAATAAAAAGCTTTAATGAACACCTACCTTCTTCAAAGGAGTCAAACAGACACCACTGAGCACTCCATCATCCTGAGGTTCTTCCTTCTTGCAGGGGACACTACTGGATACCAGTTTATCATTTGGAACTTCTGCAAACTGGGGAGGTCCAGTAGGAGGGGAACAGCACTCTGATACACTGCAGTAACTCTCCTCAAAGACATGCATAAAGTCGACCAGTTTTTCATCTGAAAAAATGAAGCAAAAGACAGTCAGCTCTCAAAACTGGAAACATCCACCAAAAAGACTCAAGATTATCCACCTGTGTTTCTGCCATTAGGAGACAGTTTACTTGAGACCAATGGAAAGCCACTCAATGGGGAGTCCCTAATACAACAGTTGGTAGTGAAGTGTTCAGAAGGAAGAATGAAGGGGGTCATAGGCTTATGATCCACCTCCATATGCATCCTAGATCTTGTAGTCCCTGTTTCTTCCTCAGATGAATCAATCATAATACGCCCAGTAGCAGTCAGCAACTTATCAACATTCAATTGGTCCAGATCTGGGAAATTCTCTACCCTTCTAGATGATCCTGACAAAGATAAACAGAAAATTATAATTTCACAACTTTAGTGTCCTATTAATAAGA
The DNA here is from genome assembly GCA_028651295.1 of Catharanthus roseus. Classification (NCBI taxonomy): domain Eukaryota; kingdom Viridiplantae; phylum Streptophyta; class Magnoliopsida; order Gentianales; family Apocynaceae; genus Catharanthus; species Catharanthus roseus. The sequence goes on from JAPQWS010000087.1 coordinate 3,511,320, forward strand.
AATAACTTAGGAACCATGATAGCGTTTGCAATGAACTTTAAAATTGGAAGGCACTTCTCAATTTGTACCAGACCATGAGCAAGACAATGAAGGGGAGTCGAGAAAGGAAACTAACCAAATCCATCTAGCAAACAAAGTTATGAAAAGTTCAAGGATATTTAAAAATGGCATATTTGTCCAGAACCCAAAAAATTGTTATACATCTTACCTCCATCCGAGCTTTCAGTGGAGCTAAGTGATGCAGGATTTGAGTGACAAATTACAATTGCTTCATTGACCTTATCTCTGGCTTGATGATTCACCAAAGGAGAGCTAATATCACATCCTAAACCAACCCCTCTATGACAAAACAAAAGGAGCAGCTAATCAACTACATTTTTCAAGAAGAAGCAATTCAAAGAAATAAATTTTAAATGAATAAAGAAAGAAAACATATTTTAATCTTGACAAGAAATCTAATTATGTGGCATAAGCTTTTGTTTTCTCTGACATATTAACATCGGTCATGTTTTTGTCCTTTTTTTGGAAGAGAGAGGGAGATAACCACTGAGAGGAACGGCAGGGATTCCCATAAAAGAGAACAAACCGTCTTCAGATATAAAGCTGAATTCATACAGAAATCAATCTGCAGAAGACAGCATATTTTGAAGGCTAAAATCCAAGGATGTTGATACCTAATCCAAATCTCTGGAAGACTGTATTTGCCTGTAACTCTTAATGTCTTTGCATTCTCCAATCATATTAACAATAATTTGCATCTTATTGGCCAAATGACATTGTTCTAAACTAATTAGGGACTATTACTAGCATCCAACATTGCAACAAAAACTTCAGACGTCAAAAGAAAGGTGCATCTGAGGGTTACAATAGAAGCTTCACATAAAACACCATACTGATTTGAAAATTGCAAAAAGAATTTCAAGAATTGTTTCTCCAGTAAAACTACTAGAATTACATGCTTGAATATAACAAATTTTGACCGAGTACCACCAAAAATAATGTAGATATACATTTGATTTAAGGAATATTGAACATGTCCAAGTTCCAGATATTACTCACCTGTCAAACCAGGGTGATTTCATGCTATGGAAATGATCAAACACAGGCAATAAATCCTTCTCTTTTATTTCCACTTCATGAGATGGAACCCTTTCGATTTCAAGCTCCCCACATGCATACCCCAGAGATCTTGGAGGACTCACCACATGGAAGAAAATCTAGATCAACAATGAAAAATTAATATCAAACAGAGGAACAAAAATGACAACTTAAGGCATGGCAATATAGCAACTCGTACCTTGAAGTTTCGCCATATCTGAGATCTAGCAGAATGCATTTGAACCTCAGCATTTGAAAGATACCAGTTTGATCTATCAGCAGCTTTGATGGTGTTCTTTTTTACTGACTTGTTGAACCCAGCACTCTCGTTCTCCAAAAAAACCATTCTTGAGCTATCAACTGCTGGATCTTTGTCACCATCGAAAGTGGTAGTAAAGCTACACTCACCTCTTTCAGGATGATCAGATCTTCTGCATACATCCCACCATTGTATTGGCTCAGCATTTACCCTAAACACCTCATCTTGGGTACGCTCATGTGGACCTGGTTGGAATTTTGGACTCCCATCAGTTTCTGCTGATGGCAGAAGCTTGTGTTGAACCACAAAGCCTGTGGAAGTAAAAACTAACAGATGCTCCAAGGAGGCAGCTGCTATGTGGACATCCTGACGGCAATGGGTTGTGGAAGTGTGGAAAATGGCAGCGATAGCACCAGTTGGTGCCAATTTCATTCCTGTAGCTGAAGAAGCAGCCACACCCATAGTATGAAGCAAGCTGGAACTACCGTCTTTGATGCGTGCAACTACTGTTAGGGTTAAAGTAGATGGATGTAATGATTGATGCTCCTTTAAGGTGAAAGATGAAGTAGACCACCATGGACCTGATGAAACAGGATAAATGTATGCATCTTTCCAGTGAGAATGGAGACTTTGAACATTAGCATCTCCCACAAAAGGTGCCAAAAGAAAAATGTGGCAAGTCCCCTTTAATGAGACAATACAAATCCACCGACTGCAATGACTAAAGCAAATATCTCGGACGATCTGTCAAACAGAATGCAGGAAAGCAGAAAAACGTAAGAAACCTGTAAGGAGAAGATGTAGATCAGAAAGGTAAAAATTGAAAACATTGTATAAACTGACGGCTGCAGTTACTCCACGGTAGAGCTTGTAAAGATGCACATGAGAGGAATTCCAGTTATAACAATTTTGTCCACCACGCCTAGGGGATGGCATTATACGGAAGATGTTTATGTTATTTCCATGTACTGATGCAGTAACAAGAAGTGTCCCACTTGGATCAAAACACAAAGCTGATATTGGACTTGTATGAGCTCTAAATTGTGATATAACTGCTGTAGAAAGAACATCCTTAATGACAACCTGAAAGGAAAAGAATTGGGAGTTCAATCAGATCCCAACTCTTCAGAATTGCTTCTACATTTATGTGTCAAAGAATTGGTAAATTAACTGAAATGAATAACTGCTCAAAACTAACCGTTCCTGCTTTCTCCATTTGCGGTGTTGTAGGCTTCCTGGCATTCCAGCCGGGGGAGCCAGCAACATCTGGAAGAAAATCTGGACAATATTTAGAAAGAGTTTTGTATCCCATGTCTCCCAGGTTCATTATGCCAGTGGCAAACTGTTTCCCTGACTGCATTGCATAACGAGCCATCAAACTTTCATTGCCTGGTGATGTGGATGGGCTTACACCTGGAAAGGTCTTTGGAGTTGAGCAACCTGTACATGAAACATGTGGATTTTCAGCAGCATAAGCCAGCCATCTTGGACCAACAGCCATCGGACCGTACCCTGTATTGACTTGTCCTTGACCTTCAAACTGGGGGACAGGATAGGTGGAAACATTGAATTTGTTCTCAAGACTAAGGTTGTCGATGCAGTATATCTACAAGCAAGAGAATTTTCCATTATCCTTATAATCATGAACCTAGCAACATTTTTCCACAAAAATACTGCATATGAGCTTTACATAATAAATCACTGATTAAGTACGTGATGAGATGTACTAGGTTTTCAAATTCAGAGAGCTAGAACTTCAAGGAAGAAATAAGTTTCATTAACTAAATACTTCATTTCCCATATATTGTAAAGGTAATTCATAGAGTTGTGCACATATAAAAAGAGTCTTTGGACCATGTAACTAACTAATTAAAGCATGCTCTTAATTATATAAGATAATTCAACAGATGGTCCAAATATAAGATGCACAATGATGGCTCCCCGTCCCTACCAAACCAGAAAAGACCAACTTCTATTGTAAGGAGATCCAAAACTTTCTACCAGAAAATCCGAGTGTTCAAGGTTCAGTTTCATGTTTATCACCTTCTGAGTTAGGTAGATAGAGCATACCTGAGATTTAAGCCCCACAGCTATGATTTGAGGGCTAGATCTAACCATTAACACAGGCGATGGAAAGGATAGAACTTTCACATAACAGTTAGATCTAAAGGAATAAAACTGAATAGTGTTGGAGGGGCTGATAGAGTTGCATGACTGGGAATCTGAGGTATGGTTATGACCTGGCCTTCGACAGCTGCCCTTCTCACCAGCTACAACCAAGAGGATGGGATGTAGTAAACTTGTTTCTTCTTTACTGTCATACTTTGGAGGAATTGGCAATATCTGTAGGTACGTAACTGGACCATTATGCATTGAAACCAATTCACTGAAATTAGAGGCATCCTCAACATCAATGACTTGAAAGCCATTCACATAACCAACTAAGAGAACATGCTTGATGGCTCCAGGATGGCGCTCTAGTTTGTCAAAGCCTGCCCAAGTTACCTGTTTAAGACAAGGATCCATGTCTGAATAATTCATGAAGTAAAAGTAATGGACAGAAATACTACAAAATTTTGCTGCATTTTTCACCCTTGAAGAAAGGAAAATATGGCTGTTTTCAACTCAAGTTCTCGCAGTCCAGATATCCTATACCAGTTCCAGTTCAAATGTATGGAATTCAGAGACATAAATAATAATTCATGTAAATATTAACAAGAAATTGAAGACTTGTGCTGTTTTGCATCCGGAAATATAAACCTCTTTTTGATAACCCGGTATCCGAGAATCATCCACCAATCCTAGAGGGATAGAGGAATAAGGCCCCCCAAATAGTATGTGCTATTAAAGTGCTCCCTAGGTGACTCGATCGACCTCTCACTTGGCATGTCATGCCATGTGTAAGATTCTAAGTGAGGGGGCAGCGGGTGTAGCTATTGAACCACACACCTCACACACCTCTTGTCCGGAAATATAAACCTAAAGCACCTTAATGTAAATAGTGATGGCTATTATTTGAGTTTTAAAAGTACTACAACTGATTGTAAGAGGAACAGAGAAACTCTCATAAGTCTCAAATATGTTATATTGCAAAATCAATAAGGCCACTAGTTACAGTTGCAAAAGGCCACTAAATCATTAGGAAATGAGGAAAAAAAAAACTAAAACACAGAAAACAAACCAAAAGGAAAAGTAAGTGCTCAATACTAAAATAAAACTGAAACCGGAGTAGGAAACCTGATCTTTGTGATCGTCAGACGATGGTGAAATAGCAGCGGCGACAGCAGAGCGAACGGCAGTGCTAGCGTTGGTGGACACCGTTTTAAGACAAGAGGATACAATCCTCCACGAATTAGGCAACAATTTACCACTAGTTGTATTCTTCCCTTTCCCTTTCCTCATCATATATATCCTTCTCCGAGCAGCAAATCACCCTCAAATCCACCGCCTTCGTCTTCTGGCAACACCGACACTTGAGCCGTCGACGACGTTCCTCGGTGACCTACGATCATCGGGTAACCGGAAAACGATAATCGTTGACACAACCTCGAGGACAGTTTCGCCGTTCGTACTGCATAGTTGTTGTTGTTGCTGCTGCTGTCGTCTTCGGTTTCTCTGTACTGTATTCAGTTTTCCAATTTCACTGGGAAGCTTTTATACTACTAGTACAGCTCAGCAGCTCCCTCCCATTGCTCATCCCAGGCGCCGAGTTGTTTGCGTTGTAAGTAAAAATGTTTTTCCTTTTTTTTTTTTTATGAAGTAAAATATTTTAAATCCATTTTTCCCAAATTTGTCATATTTAAAAAAAGAAAGTTTGTACAAAAGATAATCTCTAATCTAGGGTCAACTTGGATGTAAGTTTTTTTTCTGAATTTTTAGTGTTTTTCTTCTTGAATTATGTGAAAGATAAATTATTTGTAAAATAATATGCGAGTCATAAAATTAAATATTGATAAAAAAATAATTAAAATAAATATCATAAAATATACATTAAGAATGTTATAAAGGTATTACAAATTATTCAATCTATTAGTATAATTCGCATAAAAAAATATTCAAAATCATCGTATAGTATATTTTCTAATACATTTTTTTACTCGTAATTTTTTACCCTTGGATCAATGCCGAAGAGAGGGAGAGGGGAGTAGAGTAATGACATTGTTTTACTTTTACCATAATAAATACATATATTCATTTACTTTATACATGTTTGGTGAAAATAGAAAGGATATAAATTAAATTTAGTTTCTTTGTTTTGTTGGGTGTAAAATGAGAGGTAACTATGTGTTAAAATATTAGGGATGTTATTTATTTAAGATAAACTAGTTTGCAATTCGCGTTACGAACGGAAAATTTACTTAGTCTAAACAATATTGTGTAATAACGAAAATTATTTTATTTAAAAAATAATTATGTATATTGAAAGTATATAATATATATGTTGCAAGATATAATATTATATTCTTTTACTTTCACAAATGAAACCTAAGATTTTTTAAAAAAATTTTAGAGAATATTTCTTTTTTTTTTTTTTCCAAACATAAATTTTTAAAGATTTCTGAAGATATTTTAAAATTATTATAAAATTACATTAAAAATATTATAATAGAAGGTAAAGTTTGTCTGATACGTGCTCTAAAGCATATATTAATGTGGATTAACTTTTTAAGATTTAAGTTTCTTTAAAGATTCAACAATTTCTATTCAATCTTTAAATTTTATAATATTTAACTATTATATATAATATGGTTTATTCATATATAAAATATTTAATTCATATTAACATGTACCACAAGAAAATAGCGCATACCAAGGCTAAAAAGTATAACACGAATTTAGAAAAATAAAAAAATTACAAATAACTCATCATCGTAATGAGTTTTTCATTATAAGACAAAAGCAAAAAAGAAAAATTTATAAAAGAATAACTTGCTGAGCAATACATTTTCTTTAATGCGAAAGTATATCAAATTACGAAAATATTGTGTGAGTTCTAATTGTAAAATGACTTATTTTTCTGGTATCTTTTAAAAGTGGAATATTAGAATTTGATAAAAAAAAAAAAAAAAAAGAGATTTCTCTTTTGTTTAAAAATTTAAAATATGATACTTAAATAATTATGTATATATTAAAAGACATTGTTATAAAGTTATATGTAAAAATACAATAAAATATAAAACGCTTCCGGAAAGATAAGAAGAAATTAAAATATACAAACGAATAAAAATATATTTTAATATTTTTTAAAAGAATATCATATTCTTGCAATATGTTGTTTTAGTTGTTGACAAATGCATATAACTATACTGTACTTTGGGTAAAAATTTTTAAAAATACATTATGAAAATGGTTCTCCGTGAGAAAAAAATAATATAAATCTTTCTTAAAAAAAAGAAATTTTTTAAAAAAACTGTAGAACTCATTATCATCATGAACTTTATGAAAAAAGAAAAAAAAAGAATATAAAACTATAAAAAGAAAGAAGTAAATACAAAAAAAAGTTTTAAGAGAAATTGTAGAACTCAAATGAGTTCTGTGAAAAAGACAAGAATGAGATAAAACATTAAAATAAAAATCTCATTATCATATTAAATTCTTTAAAATAACATTAACATGGAATAAGCAATAAAATAATTTATGAAAGGGCTTAGAAAATTATTTTTTAATTATTATTTACGTCTTAATTTGTCAATATTAAAATGCAATATATACATTTAGCTTACTTTTACTTTTACGTTACAACTAAATAATGTAAATAAGATATTTATATTATAAATTTACATTTTATCCCTTTATTCTTTTATGTTTTCATCCCAATCAAACTAAAGTTTAAAAATTAGAAAGTGATAACTCTAATGACGTAATTTATGTATTGAATTCTAATTTAAAAAAGAGAGTTTTAAGTTTCGTTATTTATTGAAAAACAAAATATTTATGAGAAAAAATCATAAAATTCAGAGCCAAACACTTAAAATATTTGTAAGAAAAATTTGTGAAATACACAAGAAAATGATGACTTGGTAACCTCTAGGTTGAAGTGCATATCAAAAGGAACTTCTTGCAGTTGAAGTGAATAAATGGTAAACCAAGTAGATGAGTTGGTGAAATTTCTGATTAATTACATTACACCTAAAAGTATTACATATATCTATCTTCTGAAACACTGCAAAATTGGAACCTTTTACTCTTCTTTTTTGATAATTCAGTATTCGGAAGTTGCCATGAACATGCGATATTAAATTGTTTCCTGAAAGCGTTTACTCTTCTTACCAACAACGAAGGCACAAACCAAAATCTACAAACTACTTAAAGAGTTCCTCAAACTACTGTATTTTGTATATACCTACCTAGATTACATACAACATAAGACAAAGACTAATTTCTCTGTGGTAAATCTTAGGACAACAAACTAAGGAACCAATGACTAACAAAACACTACAATCAAGAACTAGCTAGATTGCCAGAGCGCCGCCACATTCATCGTCTTCCCAGCCATCTTTTACATTCACAGGCATGTTTCTTGAAAGAACCAGACATTTTACATATTGGACATAGTTCCATGCTATACGTTATTCTACTTCATTTGCAGTTGCTAAGGATATGGCTATGTTTGAAATAAAAGCCTGGAGATTGATTTATTCTGCAACAAATGATCCCATACGAATATAAATTAGATCAAGAAGAACGAACCAGAAAATTCTTTAGACTTCCATTGCGATCTGTTTCTTCAGGCTTAGACCATTTGGGGCCGCGCTTTTGCTGTACTCTTCCGTGTTGAACAACTCTTCGTAATACTTCTTCCAATATGATAGCCTCTTACATTTTCTTACTAGTTCGAAGCTGCCACAGCTGCCTCTGAGAAGCAGTAGCACCTGCAATTATGAAGCGGTATAAAAGTTAGAAATCTGGGATCATAAATAGTTTTCTGGCCAAATGACTGTGTACTTAGGTAAAGAACATTAAGACATGCCTGGCTCATTCGAGGCCTTCGAATTGAAGACTCTTGGACGCAGAGAAAAGCAGCCAAGATCATGAGGTTCATCTCTATTTGGTCGTAATCAGCCAGTAAAGGATCGATAAGGTCTCTAATTCTGTTCTTTTTCAGCAGCGGTTTTGCCTAGAACAATTAAACGAACAAGAAATCACGAATTTGATTCATTCTTAAAACTAGAGAACCGTGTTATTACACGAGGTAATAACACAATAAGCAGAGAAGAAGGCATACCCACATCACCAGGCTTTGTTGCGAGTAATCAAGTGCTCGACGTCCAGTGATCAGTTCAAGAAGCAAAACGCCAAAGGCAAAAACATCGGTCTTTTCATCCACGATCCCATGCATTAAGAACTCTGGAGCAAGATATCTGAAATAGTAAGCAGGGAAACCAAATTACAAATGCTGCATAATATGGACCGATCACTAGACAGCAGGAAGAGAAGCTAAGTATTTGAAAACAGTAAATTCAACCAACCCGAATGTGCCTTCAAACTTTGACACAGTGAGGTGAGTCCACTGCCCTGGTAACCATTTTGCAAGGCCAAAATCACAGATCTGTAACCATAAAATAGTTAGTCTCAGTCAAGACCCCAGGTCACTGTGAAAGATAGTTATTGCCATTTCTACTCTCTCTCTATCAAGCAACACTTTTGACAAGTGAAAAGGTGCATTTGCTTCTTCCTCTTTCTCTTTTGGCTTTCGGGAGGAAACGGGGGCGGGGAAGATCAATACTGGCTAATGAATAAGTAATACATATTATATTCACGTGTACTTATAATACCTGAGGCTCGAAGTCCTCTGTAAGCAGTATATTCGCAGCCTTAATGTCTCGGTGGATGATTCTCCTCTGGCAGCCATCGTGAAGATACAGAAGCCCTCTAGCAGTCCCAAGCGCAATTTGATACCTAATGTTCCATTTAAGCTTCTCCTTTGAGCCTGCAAAGCAATTCAAATATAAAAATGAATGGAATTAAAGATCTGCACAAATTCTCGTAACTCTTCAACCGGTAAACAACAATTAAATGAAAGAATATAGAAAGTGCACTAACCCTGAAGCAAAGAAGCTAAACTTCCATGGGGAGAAAGCTCAAGAACAAGGAATAATCCGCCTTCAAGCCCGTAGCCAATCATTTTAGCAGTATTGGGATGGTTGATATGAGCCATTATTCCAAGCTCAGATAAAAAGTCCCCTGTTCTTTCCTCCATTGGTCCCCGTGTTAATCGCTTAATAGCAACAAGCTGCCCAGATTGCAAGCAGCCTTTGTAAACTTCGGCATATCCTCCCTTCCCAATTAAATAGCCTATAGATAGCAGAAATGTTTCTTCAGTAACTTATAATTTTAAGCAGCAACATTCAATTCTACTTAAACTGGGCTTCTAATCAAAATCTAACCTTGGGAAAAGTTCTTGCTTGCAGTCTGAAGCTCAGAAAAGGTAAAATTCTTCCACTGAGGCTTAAAATAGTTGAAACCGGCATCAAATATAGGAGTTGGGACGCCGATAACTTCTTCTCTCATACTACTGCTAAATCTTTTAGATAGCTTCAGGGCATTCTGAGGATGAAACGTAGCCAAATGTCTCTTGGACTTACTCTTGAATAATTGAAGAAATTCTGACCATCTAGAAGCAGGTTTTGGTTCTTTCACAATTTCTAAGTCTGAAGTGCAAGACTCTGTTTCAGATTCTGAATTCCTTAAATAGTCCCCAAGAACCGTGTCGGGAGAGTGAAGATTCTCCTTCTGTTTCTCCATATCTGGAAATCCCAGCTCACAAAAACAGCAATTATTTCAGATTTATACAGAAAAACAAACTACAGAATAATTTAGCTAAGAAAACAAAGGCCTAAATCCCTTCAAGAATTCTACAGAAACAAGGCCAAAATCCCTTCAAGAATACAAAAAACATCATTGTAATGAAATGCAAGACCAGAATCAATGGGGTAAATATGGGCAAATGACATAGAAATTCACGGCTATTACCAGAACATGTTTAAGGTGGAATAAGCAAAATTCGTCACAAGAACATCTTCAGAAGCAAAAGAACGAGTCATAAACAAAAAAAAAAAAAAAATTATACAATCATGAGAAGACATTTATAATTCTCCAAGAAACATACCGTAGACGCATTCACGTGAGCAAATTGATAAAACAAAGACTCAAAAGAATTGATTTTTACATATAGAAACAAACATGGAGAATTAAACGCCCTTCAGAAATTAGATATTAATCAACAGTGACGTGTGTGACATACCATAGAGTTTTTAGCTGAGGACGGTGGCAGATGAACAAAACCCACGAACCATTTTGGCCCAGAGAGTAAAGAACAGGAAGACAAAAGCCAGAGGAAGACAAGGGTACAATGGCTTGACAGAGACAACCGCTTATTCGGTTACCATAAAAGTCATCAATTTTTTCTTATTTCTCCAAGAACCCAGAAAAAATTTGCTGCTGATATGGGTTTTTTGCACACTAAAAGTTGAAATCCTAAAAGTTATATAACTCTTTTGTAGAATAATTTCAGAAAAAAGGGGTAATCTTTTTTCTTTGATTTCAGCTATGGAGGAGTTTCTGGTTGCTTCAATTCCACTTCTGAAGCAGAGAGTATTAATGGGAATTGAAGGATATTTGTTAAGTATTGTTTTTTTCTTAAAAAACAAGCGTCAAATAATAGACCCCACTGGTCCTCCACCGCCACCAAACTCGTGAAGAAAATCGAAAAAAAAATTTTGAAGAAATAACAACAGCCCGCAGTCCCAGTTCGACTGTCCAGGCGGTCTGCGGGCGGTGGCTGTGTTCGTGTTGGCAACAAAGAACTAGCTCAGGTGTCGTCAGCTTTTCCGGCCATATACGGCTAAGGCTTCCTCCATTGAAGTCCTCTGCCATGTCAGCATTAATTCTTTGTTTAGATGGCTACGTGGCTATAGTGAAGTCTTTTCTTGACATTTGGCCTCTGACCATGCTCCAACTCACCATGACAAAGAAATTTTATTAAAATTATGAACAAAATAAATACTACAACAAATATGGGTAATTATCTTCATTATCAACGTGTTTATCACCTTAGTGATATTATTTTTTTAGGGATTAGTGAACTAATTCAAAGATTATATAGGTCTTATTTTCTACCCTAAAATTTGATTTTACTGATATTAGTTATCTTTTTTGTTTTTATATATCGAGAGAAAAAATATAGTTCGAATGATTGAAAATAGTAACTATAATTATGTTTGTGTATCTATTTAAAAATTTTATAGTGAAATAAGTAAAGAGTGAATTTATGGGTGTTTTTGAAGCTTTGTTGAAGCCCTCCAAAGCCAAATTTGATGGATAGATTATATTATATTATTTTGAGGAGTTAATTTTCATCTTAGAAGTTTGTTGGGCCAAACAAATTAAGCCATAATAAAGTTTGATGGAAGTTAATGAAGAGTACATGTTAGTGCATGAAACAAAGAAGCAAATATTTAGCCAATAATTGAATTGTGCATCAAATTAAGGGAGTTGCACTTGCAATATAATTATGGGAGGATTAGGATTAGGGAGGCAGCACCACATCTAATTATTGCAGACGGTTAACTCACGCAAACCATTTATTCATTTTTTTCTAATTCGACATTTAAAAATTATTATCCACTAAAATTGTAAAATATAAAGCTTTTAAAGAATAATACAAAATTAACCTATAATATTAATTTATTTTCTGATAACTTGAATTTATTATATCTTACTTCTAAGGAAATCACAATATCTCTCTCGTCACTCATTGGCTTTTTAGATTTATGATGCAAAAATAAATCGGGGGGGAGACAGCTCTATCTATATATCCTCTCCTCTACTCCTTCCTCTACGCCTTTTCCTTCCCTTCCCTATACGCTTTCACAGCAATCATGGCAATTACACGTTATCATCCCTGCAATCTCTTCCAACCTCCCCCATAATACTCCTATCCTATCCCAACTCTAATTACTTTAACACTTTTTTAATTAAAAATATATATATGCTTTAAATTCAAAATCTTTGTTTGATGGAAAGCACTTTTTGTCGCTAGCTAATTACCTTGTCACTACTTATTTTATTTCTTAGTAATGTATTACTTTAAAACATAATATAATTATTGAAAAGATAATCACTAAAAAAAATAACATTTAGGAATAAAGAAACTTAGTTTTAAATCACACACTAAATTCTATTTTGTGATCGATTTGAAATTAATCCATCAATTGTAAATAAATAATTAATTTAAAATCGATTTGAAACTATATATAAAAAAACTTAAAATTTAATATCTTTTAAAGGTAAATATTTAAAATGTAATAAATTAAAAAATCAAGAGAATATCATGTAATATTAGTTAGTCTCTTTGATTCTACTCATGATCCTTAACACATCTTGAACACACTTTCAATATTTTTTTTTAATAGTAATTAGATCTCGCTGCATAAATCCTAATCACAAAGTAAGAAAGTAGATTTAATATAATAAATTAATCTTATATTATGAAACGAAAGTAGTATTATAATATTATTTTCGGTCAAAAATATAAGTTATTTTAGTTAAAATTAGATTGTCAAAATTATAAGTATTTTTACGTAATTCAATGTATATTTATTATCTATTTTTTAAATCTATCATTTTTAATTCATTTATATATCTCTCCTTATTTATTAAGCTTAAAATATAAATATTTCGTTAAAAATTACTTTGTTTTCTTCATTCTTAATTCGTGCGCAAAAACTTAAAAGGATTTATATTCTTAACTAAAAATAATATTAATTAAAAGTAATATTAATTAGTCCCAGAATCATTTAATACATTTTAAATGCATTCTTTAATATATATTTTTTTAAATAGTAATTAGATACGGCCGCCTAAATCAGAAAGTGAGTTAGCAAGGGGAATATGATATGCGAACGGGGTTAACTAACTCCGACGAAAGCACATGATGATACTTCATTGCAGTTGCATGCCAACCAACAACTTCTTTACTACACCAACCACATATATATATATATATATATTAACCTCTTCGTATTTTATCATTTTATTATATTTTAATCTTTTTTACGTAGATTATAATACCTTTAAATTCTTTTTTTTTTCTCACTATTATATTTACGAGTTATTTTTAAGTTGAAAGATTAAATGATATTAAAAACTTGGATTTTGATAGGAAAGTATACATTGTAAAAAAAATTATTAAATGTTATATTATTTTTATAATATGACAAGTAAAAAAAATAGTAAAATATTATTAATATTATTTTTTACTTTTAGATTAATATTATTTTTCTTCTTAGAGTTCGTTCAAACAATAATTTTATTCTCCCATTTTATACAAACTATAAATAATTCCTTTTAATCTATGTATCTTAACTACACAATTCTTGCCACTAATTTCAATACTAGAATTGTAAAATTTGTAATGTGAAAAATGATTATTTAGATTATTCATTAGAAAAAGTCCATTTTGTGTGTTTTTTTCCATGGAAGTCAGTTGGAGGAAGGAAGGGTAGTTGAAGATGGATTAACTTGACTTTTGAGCCGTCTCAATTGTATTTTTTGATTTTTATTATTATAGTGTGGTATTAATTATCACAAGTATAATAACGTTTCATGACAAGACAAATTACACTTATTAATTTTATTTTCATTGAAGTTGCAAGGCAAACTCTTGGGGATTCATTATACTCTATTTGGATTGATGCTTAATCCAAAATATTTTTCCAACCAATATCGGAGACTTATTGATAAATTCACAAAGAATTAGAAGAAACAAATTTAGCATACGATATTAAACTGTTTTTTGGAGTAGTTAAATTTAAGAACTTTCATTTGCGTATTAAGTGAAGGTAATTAAGGAGAATGACACAATTAAACTATACACTTCTAATTAAAATAACTTTTTTATCAGTCACACTTTTATAAATAATTTAATTTTTTATAAAATTTCAATAAAATAAAAAAATATTGAATTAAAAAAGTATACATTCCTATGAGGGTTAAAATTGTGGATTAAAAAATCATTAGCACATGAATGATGAAAAATATTTAATAATCACAATTAATTATTCAAATTAAGGTAGGTGAACAAAATAACACTTGAACCAATTTGAGTAATTGACTGTTAAAAAATTAAAAGGCTTTTTCAGCTGTTATTTTTTTGACGAAATACTAATTTGGATACCTAGTTACTCCCTCCGTTTCAAGATAAGTGTCTTTTTAATAAAAACAAATTTGTTTCATAATAATTGTCTTTCTACAATTCTCAACAAGAATTTATCATATTTTTTTTCATTTTATCCTCCTCTCTATAATTTATTTTTCCCATCTCTCCTTCCTTATATTCCTCTCTTTATATATATGAGGGATATATATATAAAATATATTTTTTAATTTCAAAACTTTTAAAATATGTGCCGAGCGTTAAAAGAATTATTATTTTGAAAGGGTTATTTAGATACTTAATTTATAACTCATTAAAAGTACAAGGATGTTTTTGAACGTAATAAAAAAGAAAGGTAGTCCTCCTACTATAGCAATTGTTCTACTACGGTAAACAGCGGCTGCTGCTACATTTACTCGATGGCAGTACATGCATCTGCTCTTATGGTGCCCAGCCACCTATTTTTCCAGAATTTGGTTCTTCAAATGCTTCTAGAATTCGGATGAATTGGGAATCATCATCAATTTATTAAAGGCCTCACTCTCTCTCCACTTTGTAGTAATATTCCTGCTGCTTTTCTATGTGAAAGTTTCCAGTGGGGAAAACAATCTTATGAGAATAGTGTACAATTTATAGATTGTCCAAGTGACAAATCCTAAGCAGATTAGAAGTAGAATTCCTAACTAAAATACAACTAGGAAACACAATTATACACAGTTTAGGATTAATAGTAATCCTATTTTAAATATTTGTCTAACACTCCCCTCAAGTTGGAGCATGAAGGTCAGAAATGCCCAACTTGGAAGCTAATCGATGAAAATGTGTCGGATGAAGTGCTTTAGTAAGAATATCGGCAGGTTATTCTTCACTTCGAATACAGGCAGGATAGATAAAACCGTCTTGAAAAGCATCACGAACAAAATGACAATCTATTTCAATGTGTTTAGTGCGTTCATGGAAAACAGGATTTTCAGCGATATGAAGAGCAGCCTGGTTATCACAATGCAATGGAATGGGGCGAGTGACAGGGACATGAAGATCTCGCAGGAGAATAGATAACCATTTAAGTTCACATAAAGTCATTGCCATAGAGCGATATTCAGCTTCGGCAGATGAACGAGAAACAGTATGTTGTTTCTTTGTCTTCCAAGAAATAGGGGATCCACCAAGAGAGATAAAATAACCAGTGAGAGAGCGGCGAGTTATCGGGCAGGTGGCCCAATCGGAGTCACAATATGCAGTTAACGAAAGAGGAGAGTTAGAGGAAAGAAAAATGCCACGTCTAGGACTCCCTTTCAGATAACGTACAACGCGGATAGCAGCATCCCAAGGAGCATGACGAGGGGCGTGCATAAATTGAGCAAGTGTATGTACAGCATATGCAAGTTCGGGCCGAGTGAGTGTGAGATATATTAGCTTGCCTATGAGTCTTCGGTATCGATCTGGGTTATCAAACAATGATCCAGATGCTTTTGCCAGCTGATGATTAGGTTCCACAAGAGTAGATGCCGACTTGGCATCTAATAAACCCATTTCAGAGAGAATTTCCAATGTGTATTTTCGTGGGGATAAAAATAATCCCGTGGAGTTTCTCGCAATTTCTATGCCCAAAAAATATTTGAGTGACCCCAAATCCTTCATGTGAAAGCACTTGTGTAATGAAGCTTTGAATTTTTCAAGTGTGGATAGGGAATTTCCAATAATGAGTACATCATCAGCATAAATAAGAACACATAGATAAATATTCCCTCGAGAATATGTGAAAAGAGAGTAATCTGCATAAGACTGAGAAAAACCATACCTACGGAGACCGGTGGTGAGTTTTGAAAACCAACATCGAGGGGCTTGGCGAAGACCATATAAAGATTTCTTTAAACGACAGACTTGTCCTTTGTAACAGGTACGAAATCCTGGAGGTGGTCGCATATATACTTCTTCTTGTAAATCTCCATGCAAAAATGCGTTGTGAACGTTCATTTGATGGATAGGCCAGTTGCGAGCAGTGGCAACGGAAAGGAGAGTACGAACGGTGACCATTTTAACAACGGGAGCAAAGGTGTCTATGAAATCAATACCTGCCATTTGTGTATTTCCCAAAATTACCAAGCGGGCTTTATATCGCTCGATGGTGCCATCGGCTTTGTACATAATTCGGTAGACCCATTTACTTCCAGTGCACATTTGCCAGGAGGCAAGGAGGTTAAAGTCCATGTACCATTTTGTTCAAGAGCATCAATCTCTTGACGCATAGCAGTGCGCCAGAGAGGATGAGAAACTGCCTCAGAATAAGTGGTAGGCTCGGATTCCGTTGCTACAGATGCTAAAAATTGCCTGTGTGTATTAGAAAATTTACTATAGTCCACAAATTTTGTTATAGGATAAAGGGACGTACCTGAGAGGTCCGAAGAGGGTGAGATAGTAGAGGACGAATGGGATATAGAGGACTTCCATATGGCATTGCAATTATAATTTTGGAGCCGAGTCGGAATATGTTTAATTCGAGTGCTTCGTCTTGGTGCATGAGTTGGCGGATTGCCTTGCGGCAAGCTGGCAGGATTATCATCCGGAAGTGGCTATAAGTTGGCTCAATGCAAGGAGGTGGATGTGGATTGCTATTTGGGCTAGTTTGTAGTGGGGCTGCGGGAGAGGCTGGTGGTGGGCTTTGCTGAACTGGGCTGCGGGGTTGTGGATGTGGATCAGGGTGTGAAAGTGGTGGGAAGGGTATAGTGGAGCTGGGCCGTGGGTTAGTGGGCTGTGGGAAGGGGTTGGTGGATCTGGGTTTGCAGGTGGGCTGTGGGTAGGATTTATTTGATCTGGGCTAGGTGTGTTATGTGCTAAACTCCCCCTCTCTTGCATACTATGTTGCTTGGAGCCCAAAACTTGTTCCCCAAAGTTGTAAGATTGTGTGACGTCTGTAGAAATGGAAGTACCTGATTTTTCGTGGAATGGAAATTTTGTTTCATGAAAAATCACATCTCGGGACACAAGGAATTTTTCTGTTTGCAGGTCATAAAATCTCCATCCTTTCTTATGAAGAGGGTAGCCAAGGAAGACACACGGTTTGCTGCGGGCTCAAAATTTATCTTTTGGGATATCGTGGTTATGAACATAAGCTAAGCACCCAAAAGTTTTGATGTGAGAGTAGGATGGTTTTCTTATCGTATAGCAATTCATAAGGAGTCTTACCTTGTAATAATTTTGAGGGAGTTCGATTAATGAGATAGCCAGCCGTCAAAAAGCATTCTCCCCAAAACTTTATAGGTAAATTTGCTTGAAATCGTAATGCCCGAGCTACATTTAAGATACGGCGATGCTTGCGTTCAACTCTTCCATTTTGTTGTGGTGTGCCAGCAATATTAGTTTGGTGGATTATGCCATGGTTAGCAAGATACGACTTTATGGGTGCAAATTCTGTCCCATTATCGCTACGGATTGTCTTGACAGTTTTGTGAAATTGGGTTTTGATCATGGTAAGGTAATCTTGAAGAATAGAGGCAACCTCACTTTTCTCTGACAGTAAATATATCCAAATAGCCCTAGAATAATCATCTAAGATAGTAAGAAAATATGAAGCACCTATAGTGGATTTGGATTTATATGGGCCCCATAGATCGCAATGAATTAGGTCAAAAATTGTAGATGCTTTATTGATGCTAAGAGGAAAACAATCACGAGTTTGTTTGGCACGTAGACAAATATTACAAGGTGATGTTCTAGTTGTAGAGTCTTTAGAATTACCCAAAAAATGATTGACGACATAATCTGAAGGATGTCCCAACCGTATATGCCATAGTGTGCTTGAATCAAGGACTGTGCTAGAAAAGGTGTATAATTCCTTCAATTCCATAGGTTTGTAGAAGAAGATCCCATTCCTCTGCTCACCCACTCCAATCGGCCTCATCGAGATACGGTCATGTATAAAACAAAATTTGTCAGAGAGTGTGATAAAGCATTGCAAATCTCTTGCCAATTGAGACAAAGAAATTAAATTGCATGTGAGTTAAGGAATTAGCAACACTCTGTGGAGTTGTAATGTAGGACTTAAAGAGACCATTCCTTCGTGCACAGCAAAAGTTTTGGCACCGTTAGGTAATCCAATAATATGCGGACAGATAGGATATATTTTGTAAAAAAAATTTCTTACCAGTCATATGGTTAGAACACCCTGAATCTAAAATTCAAAAATTTTCCATACCAGATAACTTTTCAGATTGCTTATTATTTGAGGTTTGGACGGCAGTCAATAGGGTTGACCACTGGTCAACAGTCAATGCTGGTAAGGGGCCCGGGCCCGGCCCGGCACTGCCCGGCCAGTTGCCACTGGAGCTCGGCCCGATGCCCGGCCCGTGGTCTTCTTCTTCTCCAGCGCGCCGGTGACCGCTGGGATTTTCCGCCGCCGCCGTTCGTGCAGAATAGGCCCACGCCTCTGTCGATCTTCCTCCATCTGTGGCGCGCGGTCTGGGCATCGTCAGTGGCTGTCTGCCGCCTCGCCCAGGCCCAGATCTGCCTCCTCGCCAAGGGCTGTGCGTCGCCGGTGAGAAGCCGCGGCCGGCGAGCTTGGGAGGATTCCGAGGCCACCAATCCGGATAACCAACAAGCTGGAAACATCCGGTGACATCGTGGCCGGCGAGCTTGGGAGGATTCCGAGGCCACCAATCCGGATAACCAACAAGCTGGAAACATCCGGTGACATCGTGGCCGGCGCGTTTGCAGTAGGAGCAGAAATTTGAGGCAGAAAAATTTCTGCGAATTTTTTCGGTTCTGGCTGCTCCGGTGGCGGCGAAGGCGGCGCCATCTCCAGAATAATCTTTTTTTCGTGTTGAATTTTTTTGCTGTTCTTCTTTACAGATTTGAGCAAGAACGGTACGTAATTTGGGTATAGGTTCTTGTTGGATCATATGGGAACGAATAGTGCCATAAATTGCACTATTTAATCCCATTAAAAATTGAAAAACCTTCTCGTTTTCTCTTTCTTTTATGATAAAATTCAATAGATCTGTGTCTGTGCTGGGCGGAAGTTGAGTATAGTTTTCTAGTTCGTCCCATACCTTTTTTAGACGTGAAAAATACACGTGTACTGAATCACTGCCTTGCTTACAATTTGCCAATGCTGCTTTTAATTCATATATTCGTGGGCCGGTGCCAACTAGAAATCGTTCCTTCAAGTCTATCCATAATTCATCAGCTCTCTCACAATGATATATGGTGGATCGGAGAGAGGGTTCGATAGTATTGAGAATCCAACAGTTTACAAGATTATTGATCTCCCACCATTCTTCTTCTTTATCTGGATCACCTTCAGGAATTGGAATTATTCCATCAATGAATCCCAATTTCTTCTTCGATCTCAAGGCCATGCGCATAGCTCTTGCCCATTCTGCATAATTATTATCTGTTTCTGTCTCTTTCAATTGGACCGTTGTTAGAATCAATCCAGGTCCATCAGTGGATGCCACATAATAAGCATCTTTTTTTATTCTGTGAACATGGCTTTCTTCCACCATGTCATTATCAAATTGCCAATATTGTCGTTACTCATTTTGAGAAATTTCAGACAATTGGCTCTGATACCATGAAAGTTTCTAGTGGGAAAAACAATCTTATGTTTTCTGTCTCATTAATGTGAGAATAGTATACAATTTATAGATTGTCCAAGTGACAAATCCTAAGCAGATTAGAAGTAGAAGTCCTAACTAAAATACAACTAAAGAACAAAATTATACATAATTTAGAATTAATAGTAATCCTATTTTAAATATATGTCTAACACTATGTCTTTTGACCAAAGAAAGTCAAAAAGTAACACATTTTACATATTGTGTAATACTTTTTACCATGCCTTAAAGTATATATTATGTAAAAGTACAATTCATTGATAAGTCATTTATGCAATTCGAGTAAGAATTAGTCTCTTTGTGACACTATGGAAAAGTGCTTATCATATTTTATTATGTATAACTCTATTTGAATCCAAAAGAGAATAGTCTGATAACATAATGAGATTTTAATATTTTCACTTGTAAGAGATTTCATAAATTCAATAGCGGGATACGTGACCCCTCAAAAGAAATTTGTCTATTTACTATTATTTATAGATGTGATATTGAATACCACCTTAAATCTTAATTTGTTTTTTTGAAACCTAATCTAAAAATTTCAAAATCAAACTCTACCAAAATACCCCATAAAATTTTATGTTGGTGATAAAAATTATGAAGTTTAGTCTGCCTAGAATTTATCTATTATTACATGAAAGAGAAAAATATTTTTTCTCCCTTCCAAAATTAAACTTCAAACTCCGCCACTACCTCGTCGATTGGTCAAAACTTTGGGATATAGGTTAGTTTTTGCTCCCTAACATATTTACCTTACTCGAATTTGCTTCTTAACACAAATTTTTTTATCTTCTTTGGTTCTCAACTAATTTACAAACAACTTTTTGTTTTGGTTATTTTGGATGAATTTCAACAATTTTTACTGGTATTGAGCGATTTTCTTTTCAGTTATACTAAAATAACAATGATAAAAATAAAAATTTATACAACTCTAGTTTAAAAAAAAAGAAAAAGAAAATTGGCTAAAATATTTATTAGGAACTTAACCTGAACAAGATAAATATATTGATGACTAAAGACAACATTTAACTCTCTCTATATATATATATATATATATATATGGAAAAAAAAAGGAGTTAATTGCAATATACCCACCAGAGGTGGGAGCTAAATTGCACTTTACCCCCAAACTAAATAAATAAGTAGTTTACTCTTTAAAATCAATTAATTTATTAAAAAGTCTAAAGTACGTAAGTTATGGTTGTTGTAAAATAACTTGAAAAGTTTAATAAAAAATCAGTTTAGTTCAAAACTTAATTTATAATTTTTTCAAAATACTTCCTTATACTTTATAATAATTCATTTTTAGTCCATATACTTTAAAAATCGAGTTTTTAACTTTAAAACTTTATTATTTAAGGAAAATAGAATAGTAAATTTATATTTTATTAAATGAAAAAAAATTCACTTTTAAATAGAATATAAGATTTTGTCAACTTCAAATATCTATCTAGAATTTACAAAAATTTTAACTTGTTAGGATTTGTAATAATTTCTTGTAATAATGATTAAATAAAAACTTTAAGTAAAGTATTAAAAATTTATATTATTACAAAATATAAAAATATATTTTTTAATAAACTATAAATATAAATTAAATTTTAGATTAAGAAAATTTTATATTAAACTTTATAAATTATTTTATAATAAATCTAATTTACGCTAGCGATTAAAATGCGATTAGGGTGTTTTAAGGTAAACTGCATATTTTAAATTTTAAATTTTAAATTTGAAGTAAAGTGCATTTAGTTCCTTTGCCAAAAACAACATCAACAGCCCAAGAAGATAACAACCCGTAAATGATAATGAGGCTCAAAGTTGAAGCTACTAGTCAGTGAGTCAACCATCCTCGTCACTGCAACATCATCTTAATCGCATCGGGGAAGTTACAGTAATGGCGATTTGGCTCGCCATTGTTTGATTTGAAGTAGTAGATTTCTTTCTAGTGAAAACGACTTCCATTAAAACAAAAAATTCCTAATAGTACTTTTTTTTTTCTCCTTTTGTTTCTTGCATTTTTCTTCTATAGAAGCCGCCTGAGAGGAAGTCTCCGGCGCCTTCTTCTCCCTTTCGTCTTTCGCTTTAACGAAGAAAAAATCCCTTTTGCTGCATCACTCTATAGACTATCAGTTTTAACTCAAAACCCTCCATGAATAATATCTCAAAATAACCCATCATTTTTTCTGTTAAAATTTCTGGAGAACCCTTTTTATTCTTTTGTTATAAATGCGTTCCCAGATTTTTTGCCTTTTTTTCCTCGTTTTCCTAGCTCAATTTGTAGTATTGTTCGGCCGCTCTTTGCCCAGCCCTGGCCGTACTCTCCTACAAACCACCGGCAATAATCCTAATTCGACATGTCCGTTGGATTTCGATATTCTTCGGAGGCTCGCCAAAGGGGCAAAGGCGCCCAAATTGGACACAAACTCAGAGTGCCAGTATATTCGACAGGGCCTTCGACTTATCCTGTCCGATTACCTCCGACGTACTAATTTCTTCTTGCCTCCAATCGAGGCGGCGGATTCCTGCGCTAATGGTTACCAATCATTAATCCGTGAGTTTTCCGCGGATGTCGATATCCGACGTACCTGCGGGTTTGATACGAGCTGGATCTCTCAGGACTGTATGGGCATCATCACTCGCTCGGAGTTCGAGTCTAACGTAAGTCAAACTGCGCTCCGCGATGTCGTTTCGGCGTGCAACCGCTCGCTCGTGAACAGCTCTCCTTGCGCTTCTTGTACCGTCAGCCTTACTGGTCTCCAGGCGTCGTACGTCACCAGGCCTTCCGCCGGAAACGTCTCCAGATGTTCGGAGTACCTTTCCATTTATGCCGGCGCTTTCGCCAACCAATTCGGGCCCGGCGATAAAGGTACCGCAGAATGCTTGTTCTCCCTTGATTTTGAAAAGTCCAATTCCGGTAATAAGCATAAAAAGATTGTGATTCCTGTAGTTGTGACCATTTGTGGATTGATTTTAGTTCTCGGTTTATTTGGGTTTTGGTACATAAGGCGAAAAAGGAAACGTAACTTGAGGAGGACATGGAAGAGTCAGATAAATTCAGGTCTTAGCTCTTCTGCATTGGAATCAATTCGAGCAAATACTAATTTAATTAAGTTCACACTAGATGAAATTAAGATGTCCACGAACAATTTTTCACGAGATAATATAATTGGGAGAGGAGGCTATGGAAATGTTTACAAAGGTGTTCTTCCTGATGGATCAGAAGTGGCATTGAAGAGGTTCAAGAATTGTTCTGCAGCTGGTGATGCCAGTTTCACCCACGAGGTAGAGGTTATTGCTAGCATTAGGCATGTAAATCTTGTGGCCCTTAGAGGGTATTGTGTTGCTACGACCTCTTTTGAAGGTCACCAGAGGATAATTGTCTGTGATTTGATTAAGAATGGGAGTCTCTATGAGCATTTGTTTGGGACTAGTGAAAATAAGCTCAGCTGGCCTATTCGTCAAAAGATTGCTCTTGGGACGGCCAAAGGGTTAGCTTATTTGCATTACGGTGCTCAGCCAGCTATTATTCATAGGGATATTAAAGCTAGTAATATACTTATAGATGAAAATTTTGAGCCTAAGGTTGCAGATTTTGGATTGGCGAAGTTTACACCAGAAGGAATGACACATTTGAGCACTAGAGTAGCCGGGACTATGGGATATGTGGCTCCTGAGTATGCATTGTATGGGCAGCTAACTGAAAGAAGCGATGTTTATAGCTTTGGGGTTCTGCTTCTTGAGCTTTTAAGTGGGAAGAAGGCCATTATGGCTGTTAACGATGGCCAACCTACTCTTGTGACAGATTGGGCATGGTCATTGGTAAAGAAAGGCAGACCTCTGGATGTAATTGAAGATAACATGCCAGAATTGGGTACTCCAGATGTATTGGAGAAATACGTATTGATAGCTGTTCTTTGCTCTCATCCTCAGTTGTATGCAAGACCAACAATGGAGCAAGTAGTTAAGATGTTAGATACAGATATAGCTGTTCCATCAATACCTGAAAGGCCAATTCCTCTCACTGCTGATCTTGATGATATTCATAAATCCACAAGCAGTAGTCGTCTATCCACTTCTTCCGGCTACCAGTTATACTCATTTGGGAAAGAAATGCAGGAGGAAGCAATCCAAGAAGATGCCCGGAATTCCCTTGACAGATAGTTGTTTTTTCTGCTTGTATTACTATCTTTTTGAGGCTGTGATTATTGATTCAATCCAATGAGGTTTGGTCTGAAACCGGGATCAATTCTCATTAATGAGTTAAAACATGTAAAAGGACGCATCCAAGTCTCTCAAGGCCATACAAAAGGGCTGCTCTAGAGCAGCATCAGGTACCCCTGAATCCAATGAGGTTTGATTCCACTAGTTTTGGTTTTTCAAATTTTTGTTCTTTGTTGAATTGTGGTTCTCAAAATAGACCCACTCAAGCATATACCAATGTATATATATAAGTCAATGTAAATACTATAGTGTACTTAAATTACTGAGATTTTTCTGCTTCTGAAAGAGCAAAACTTGGTATTTTCATTATGTCTGCGTTTGCTTTACTTTCTATTTTCAAGAAGTTAGGACAGTATTGGGGATATGGTATGTATCTTGTGTATCATAATTTGGATTAGCGTTATAATTCTAGGAGTTTGATTATCACAATGTGATTGAATATATACCTCTGCTGTATCAATACAAGATGAGAGTTTTAATGTTTGAACGTTTTCCATTGATTCTCACAAATTTAACAGAGACACAGACATATGCAACCTTGATGAGAAATGCCCAGAAAATCTCATTTGAAGGTACGTTTGGCTTTCATCACAATGACAGAGTTGAGATGGAATAAGCAGAGGAATCTGGCTCTGGGAATATTATTGATGGTAAGAACCAATTTTCTTGTTTGTTTTGTTGTAGTTTTGAAGATAGAATATGGGATTTATATATTAATTTGTTGTTTGCTGTCAACAAATATTATAATTCTTGCCCTATTTGTATGTATGTATGTATATATTTTATGTTTAGGAATAAGAGAGAAGATGGGAAGGAAAGGAAAGGAAAGAATTATTGAGGCATACTATTGGTTTGTTTGTAATCTTGAATGTTAGGTGGCTGCTAATAGTAATATTGTCTATTCTGCTCCCTTTGGTAATCCGATATTCCATGTTTAAGAGTCGTTGACTGTGGGAGAGCACAAGGTGGGTCGGTCCCAAGCAGGGGTATAAGGCTGGCAGGTGACATTAATTAAACCGTTTATTATGAGCACTTGTCATTTGACCACACACCTCTTGTTATATGGTGTGTTCTGTTCCAATGCAAAGCCACTTTTGCCTTTCTATGTGGTATTTGTTTAATCATATAATAATGTTATCATTTGGTAGTTGCACATAATAATATCTACATGCTTTGACCTTTCTTTTCTTCCTTTAAAAAAAAAAAAATACTAATGCACCATGTCACTCTAATTGTTGCCCTGTGTATTAGAGAAGAAGAATAACAAGGAAAGACTTAATATAGACACATCATTTATAAGAAAGAATATAAGTAATTATATAGATCCACTTTGGAACAAAATATTATTTTTTGGTTATGGGGAAAACAAAAAGAAGAGATGTGGATGGAGTTGGGTTGTGGGTTACCATGGATATGGCTACGGTAGTCAATCTTCAAATCACTGCACCTAAACTGTAAATCTAAAAATAAAAATTGTAAATTTATTGTCTTCAACTTTTGAAATTAGGAATAGTAACCTAAATGGATTAGTTATTATCGAATTGGATATCGATTATTAGACTATCTTTTGATTTTGAATCCACAGATAAATTTTTTGCTGCCAATATCGAAACTTTTGGAAACCAGTAATGATCGTCAACGAGCTATCCAATGCAAAATAAAATTTAATTATATTTTTTATAAATTACTTGTGTCAGTTGACTATTTCAAATCGTAAGGTAATTTGAAAAATCCTTCGAAATAAAAAAAGAGATTATCGATTACTTTACAGAAGGGAGGCATGATATGTTTTTTATATTTTGAAGGATTTTTTTTAAACAATTCGAGGTCCTCAAATAAAACATTTTCATATTTTTGAGGATACAATTTGAAATTTATCCAAAAATATTTTGGACAAAAGCAATTACAGATTAATAGTTATTAGATAAAATTGAGTAAATAAAAGAAATAACACCAAATGTAAGTAGAATAAATAGTTATTGGATTAAATTGAGTAAAATAAAAGATATACAATGAAGTTAAGATGAAATAAATAGTTATAGATTTATCAATTATTAAATGGAGGATATTTTTGACTTTGGATACATTGATCCTCTAGCTTAGAAGCATTTTTATCATTGAACTTTATTTTGATATGACACGAGAATTGTAGTAGGAATAACAATTAATGGAAACTTTGTAGACATTAGAGTGTAAATGAATCAAGTTACTAGTAAGTTATTCGCAAATTGTCCGATTAAAGTCTAATTTGAGTTTGCTGTTGACCGAGTTTGAGTTGATTCGTTAATCAAACAAGTTAAGTTTGAACCTTATTAATATTGGCTCGATAACTCATGAATTTATCGAGTCATCATAAATAATTATTCTATTTTATTTTAATTACTATATATAATAGATCTTTAAAAAAAATCAAGTTCAAAAATTCAATACAAATAGTTAAACTTAAGTTAAAATTAGTAAACTCATCCAGCTTGAATTGATTAAAAAAGTGGAGAGTCGAAGTTCAAACAATGTGAATTTGAACTCGACTTGTTCATACAAGTAGAAAACATATAGTTAAGGACAAGTGTATAGTGAGTATTATATATCAATTTAGCCACGTAATTTGGTAAAGAGTGGAAAATAGTAGTTTGTAAGAATTCGATTTGGAATTGTCTTTCTGCAGGGGAATATATATTATATATATATATAGAGAGAGAGAGAGAGAGAGAGAGTTAAAGACCTTGCTCTTATGGTCCAATCTTTTAATTTTTGGTCCACTTTTTTTTTTTTTTTTTTTTGTAATTTAGTATGTGAGGATCATAAACTAATTCGGAACAGATTAAAAAGACAAATATTTTAAAACAGTAGCATAAAATTAATATGTAATATTAAATTATTTATTAAGTGACTCAAATTCAAAACTTGTTACTTAACATGTTAAAATGGAGATATTTAAATAAAGTTTGGTAATGAGACTAGGCAGCTCTTGTGGCACCAGTTTTGTTTCTAAGCCACTTGCATATTGTCTGATAAAGACAAAAACATATATGTTAAGAAATGGTACTAGTTCATTTTCATTGTTGCATATGAGTTGGCTTCTATCTAATAGAGTAAAACCCCCACCCGTACACATCCATTCTTGTTCTGATTTAAACCAAATGAGCATTTTCTTTCCTGTGGAGCCAAAATGATGATCACTTTTTCTTTTCTTGAGGTCAAGTTTTTCCCATGCATATTAACTTACTTCAATAGCCTCTTTCTAATTTATTGCACCCTTTGGCTTTTGTGTCCTTATTAATTAAGTTCTATTTTATTGGCCCCCTCTTTCCCCCAACCCCCCAAGAAAAGAAAAACTGCCATATCTTTTGGTCCCAATTTTCATCTCAACATATCATCTGTTTTGCTTCCCTTGTTTCCTGTGGATGAAGATAAGTAAGGATGCTAATCCAATTTCAAAACTCATAAAATATACAAAAATATAACTCTATCAAATCAGACACAGACACACCTTGGATATCACAATCATCCCATGACAAAAAGAAAGAAGAGAACTTGTTTACTTGGAAATAACTAAAAAGGTGAACAAGGCAGAGGAACGCTTGGTGACTTATCACCGTGCATTGGTAGGTCCCAAATATCTCCTTTATTCTCTTCTTTCCAACACAAAATCTCTGCACTGCCCTCTTCATCAGATCCTAAACCCAAATAGAAAAACTCACAACTCACGTTGGTTGGGTTTAGGGATAATCAGACTTGAACTTATGACTTCTACCATGTTAAAGTAATATTCTATTGCTGAGTTATATCTTTTCTTTACCCACATCGAGAAATAGAATTGACTAATCTTAAGTCAAAGGATCAAGAAACTCAATGTCACTATTCTTAAATAATTTGGAGTTTAGTCATCTTTTCACATTAATTAATATGGTAACTAGTGTTCTTATCATTAAATTACTATCTTGCTATACGGCAATACTATAATTGTAACATCTACCTATACTCATTCATATGTCGAAGTTACTCCGTTGTAATAACTCCCAACCTTCTTCTATCATAATAATAAGAATGTCACATACAAAGTGTACATCAAGTTGCAATATATCCATACTTAAGAGACACCCGTGACTAAAATATCTATTTAGTTCAACAGACTTTGTCTGCACAAACTATAGATCTCCTCTTCTCTTGATCCAACAATACTTACTGCTGGTACAAAGGTGTTGTCTCTTAGGGGCTATCTTCATGGTTTATAATCATATGAAATGTGCAAGTAGATCTGACCAATAATAAGTAGAGAAACAAGAGGAGGAGGATAACGACAAATTTCACCAACCCCCCACTCTGAAAACATAAATAAACGGGTAAAAGGCTATATATACCCCCCACATTATTAACGGACTTCTTAAAATGCATATAAATTTTATTTTTTATTCTTTTTTCTTTTTAATTATTTTTAATCGTTAAAATTGTACCGAAAATAGTTCAAAGGTAAAATTTGTGAAAAGTAAATAATTTAAAAGTATTTTAAATAACTTGTAAATAGTAAGAGAGTATCTATAACATTTTAGCCAAAGATAAAGATTGGGTTTAAAGCAAAAAAACCAACAAGTTTTTTTAAATCCAATCCTAATGGTGGACCCTAAAACAAAGAGCAAAATATTATCAAACTTGATGTTTCAAAGACCCTATAATTATTAAGGTGAGTAATTAAAGATGAGGCTACAACAATCCAACAAATTTGAGATAATTGTTAAGAAAATTTCGTTATTGACTCAGTTCATGTGCGGACGAGACATGAACCTCTTGAACTATATTAACCCACTTCATTCATGTGGTTAATACATTATCTTTTTTATATGCATAAATGAAGATATAATCTACATAAGTGACGTGGCTTAATATAGTTCAAGAGGTTCATATCTCATTTATGGACCAAGTCTATGTCAAAATTTTCCTAATTTATAAATAAACTGTTAATAATAATAATATAAACTTAGGAGTCTTACTTGTATTGCCACGTCGAAAGAGATTTTTACCAAATAAGAGTTAGATTTGACAGACGCAATCTTACCTGGTTATGGTTATGGATTTAAGAGTGGCAGCAACGATGTCTGTCTTGGCCGAATCCCCCACTTGCTTCTCTCGGTCATGTCCAGAGGATCAAGAAAGAGAAGAGATTAGCCGCCAGCATTGATAAGGGACCAAAAATAATAATAATAATATACTTTGAAAGAGATATATTCTTGCTCCCAAATGTTACAAATCTTTCTCTTCCATACGTAACTAATTACTCAGACAACAATTTTCATAACATGTCAAACGGATATGTGTGGTGAGAGATTAGATCCATATCATATTTTAAGAAACCTGCATGTATATTTCTAAATTAGGTTGTCTAGAGTAATAAATTCACTAGACATAGATGCTTTTGTCTTGCACCATTCACAATTCTTGGTTTTGAATTGAACTCAAAATCTGGTACTCATCTCTTTTCACCCCCCAAAGAAAAAAAGGGAAACAGAACAAGAAGAATACCTTAATCTTGTTGCATCAGTAACGTTGCAATGGCAGCCCGGAATGATGTAGAGAATGGCCAGAGGAGAGTGGATGAAGAGATTAGAGAGCCCCTCATTTTACCGGTTAAGGGTGAAGATGGCTACAGCGGTCAAGAAGAGGTCAAAAAGGGTAGGAACGAGGAAAGATGGATGGTTTATCTCAGCACTTTTATTGCAGTTTGTGGCTCTTATGAGTTTGGATGTTGTGTAAGTGTCTTCATAATGGTAATCAGTGCATAAGTTGAGAAAAAGTTGTTTAATTGATCATACCATATTTTCTGGTTGTTTCTTTCAGGCGGGCTATTCGTCACCAACACAGTCTGCCATCAGAAATGATCTGCAGCTCTCCATAGCCGAGGTACGTTGCAGAAAGATGGTTCTGATAGCCTCTTAGTAGTACTCCACGTAATGCATGTATTTGTAAATCCTGTAACAACAACATCAAAGACACCTATTATGTTAGTTCTTAAAAATTAAATGAAACAGAGAACTATGTTAGATTATCAAGAGCAATGAATCCTGTTAATTTAACTGCAGTACTCGCTGTTTGGTTCGCTATTGACTTTTGGCGCAATGATTGGGGCAATAACAAGTGGTCCAATAGCTGACTTCACTGGGCGCAAAGGGGTAAGCTAGAGATCCTGTTGAACCTGCTAATCAAATAACATTTCCAATATGTTTGTAATTGAAAGAGGATGATTATTGATCTAACTATATATTTCTCACATACAAACAGGCAATGAGAGTGGCTAGTGCTTTCTGTGTGGCAGGATGGCTAGCAATTTACTTCGCTGAGGTGCATCGTCGAACCACAAAACTATCTCTCTTTATAGAAATTTAGACATATTAACTTACCATCTGAAAGAATTCTTCATTGTGACAGGGAGTTGTGCCTTTGGATATTGGAAGACTAGCAGCAGGATATGGAATGGGAGCCTTTTCCTATGTGGTATGTGTTTTCCAAAGTCATTCGACATTGTTTAAATAGTTCCACTAATAGGCCTAAATTCTATGTCCTCTGGGTGATAAGGTACCTGTCTTTATAGCTGAAATTGCACCCAAAGATTTAAGGGGTGCTTTGACAACTACGAACCAGGTAAAGGAAATATGTTCTGTACAAGTATGTAAAGTTTCTATAAGGATGTAATAGATATATAATCTCATGCCTTAGTGATGCCTACTTAATCTTCACAGCTCATGATATGTACGGGAGTATCTGTTTCCTTCATAATAGGAACCCTGCTAACATGGAGAACTTTGGCACTTGTAGGTAAGTCTTGATTTAGATTCCATTCATGCTTTTGGTTATCAAAAAGAACTAAGAAAAGATTTAAGCGAAAGAGAAAGGCAAAAACTCAAAACGGAATTAGGGTGGAAAATTTTATGGAAAGAACTCACTTCTCATTTGCTTGCAGGGCTAATGCCATGTGCTGTTCTGCTCCTTGGCCTCTTTGTGATTCCTGAGTCTCCTAGGTGGCTAGTAAGGAACATCACAATGACATGGACAATCAAACATTTTCAGATGGTATAATAAAGTAGATAATATCTTACTTGAAATTTGTTTACAGGCGCAGAAAGGACGTGAAAAGGAGTTTGAAGTTGCACTACAAACACTTCGTGGCAAGAATGCTGATATATCTGAAGAGGCTGCTGAGATCCAAGTACATATTTTCTCAGATCTTAGAGCTCTTTATTGTTCTGAGCAGTTATAACTGACAATCTGCTATCTAATTGCTCTTACAGGATTACATAGAAACTCTTCAAAAGCTCCCAAAAGCCAAATTACTAGATTTGTTTCAAAGAAGATATCTGCGCTCGGTCATTGTAAATACCTACTTTCATCATGAAGTGGTTTCCACCCAATTTTCTTTTGAACTTTTGCAGTCATCTTCTATTATTAATGTTCTCCCTTGTCACTAGTAGTTTCAATAGATTGTTATTCTCACCAAGTCTACATGACATTCTCATCTTTCTTAACAAACTCCTTTTTCTTTCTAATCAGATAGCATTTGGTCTAATGGTTTGTCAACAATTTGGGGGAATCAATGGAGTTTGCTTCTACACCAGTAGTATTTTTGAGTCTGCTGGTAAAATATCTCTCTTCTTTCTATTACTTCTCAGCAGCAAAAGATCCATATGAGCACAATACCATCACCTTGAGCACCAGAGACAGAAAATATATTCTTGTGTGTATATATAGGCAAACAGACCTTTCTTGTGTGTATATATAAACCCACCTGTAAAGGGACTAAACAGGCATGAGGACAGAAACAAATGACAGCTATTTTCTTGATAATGCCTTGCGAACTCCACATAATATCTTTAGACTAAATGTAGAACTGTGCCCAGAACAATGACATACTTTGCTTGCGATATACTAGTAAGGTATTTCTGATATCTGAACCTTATGCCTGAGCTTACATGACTTCTATCTATATCTGCGATTATGCAGGATTCAACCCTGATGTTGGAACCATTATCTATGCTGTTCTTCAGGTGGCAACTCTTAATTTTACAATATCTGGAGACATCTAGAGACCTTTGTTAATCTTATTAATCAGTGTTTTTTCTTCTGATCTTCTTCTTGATTCATTGCTTAGGTTATCATCACTGCATTAGGTGCACTACTAATAGACAAAGCGGGAAGAAAGCCTCTTTTATTGGTAAGTATACTTAGAATGCTTTGAACACTGGATTTTAAGGAATCTTGTGACATCTAGCAAGTGGGAGAATAAAATCCTGTTATTCTAGGTTTCTGCAGCAGGTCTGGTCATAGGATGTATGTTAGCAGCAATTTCCTTCTATCTTAAGGTAAATACATAATCCAAAACTATGCTTGTGTAGTTTTCTTCTGTGTCTTTAGTTGCTCATAAACAATTTTTCACAGGAGCATGAAATGGCACTGACGGCAGTACCAGTACTTGTTGTAACTGGCATATTGGTAGTATTTCCATCTTTGTAATCCAAAATCATCTATTAATATAAACCTAATTCATAAACTCTTTCCCTACATTATGCATTTCCATCCTCTACCCGCCACCTTCTTTTTAGAACTGAAAGAGAAAAGATATAATGCTAGAGCAATGTAACCTTTTTTCCTTTGGCAAAATCAGGTGTATATAGGGTCCTTTTCAGCAGGAATGGGAGCAGTTCCATGGGTAGTGATGTCAGAGGTACTTGTATTTTAGATTGTTCACCATCTACAGGCTACAGCATGTGAATGGTGTTAATTGAGAATTTTCTTTGTTTTTTCCTTTACAAAGATATTCCCTATAAACATCAAAGGAGTAGCCGGAAGCCTTGCAACACTAGTGAACTGGTTTGGTGCATGGGCATGTTCCTACACATTCAATTTTTTGATGACCTGGAGCTCTTTCGGTAAGTAAACATAGCAAATACTATTATGATCAAACTCAAAAAGCATGTACAATGGAGCAGAGAAATTGAGAGGCAACGAATTAACTAGTAGTGTTTTGAAACTGAATCCTTCATGTAGATTCACACAAAGAATAAAAACAAATGCACTACTAGTACTTAGGGACCATCAGTTTAGTTGGAACTTGAGAGAGTAAAAGAGTGATACGGAGATAGAATGACTGACTACCTACTGAGGCTGATCTTCTTTCTCTCTTCATCAGGATATATTTCTGCATATGGAAGTGATGATAAGTATTTCTCCCAATCTGTTTGCAGGAACATTCGTTCTTTATGCTGCAATCAATGCACTGGCAATTTTGTTCATTACCAAGGTAGTACCTGAAACCAAAGGTAGAACACTGGAACAAATACAGGCTTCAGTTAACACTTGACCTTAAAGCTAAAGGTCAGTAAAAGGGGCACATTTCAGAATGTTGTACTCTGGGATTTTGATAAAGTCCAGAAACTCTAGGAGGATGCACAATCCAAGCATCCACAGGATGTCTCATGTAATTCCGAAAACCATGATTCTTGATTAATTAAACTATGGGTTTTGATCTAAGAAAGCATATTTCTGTCCGGTACCGGTATTTCTAGTAGTATAAAAAATTAAAGCAGAAGAAACTGTGGAGCATGTTCCAGCAAAGCTGCTTCAGTAGCACATAAACAATAGTTTTATCTCACTGGTTGCACCAGTGACAAGAAACTTGCTTGGTCTAGAGATCATGTTTACCATGTTCAGATTTATAAGCTTCTTACTTTAAAGGCTTAAAACAAAGCAGAAGCAGGGGTTAGTAAAAGACAAGGATGGAAGACGATGCAAAATCAAATGCCCGTGAACAGCTAGACATCAATTATTCAGTAAAGATTAAAGAAGGAAAGGAGGTACAACAGTAGAGTTGCGACTTTTCGTCCAGCTCCTCGACTTGGAAAAGCTGAGAAAGTAGTCTCTTCAAGGCAGCATTTACATCTGATGAAGCTAAGCTTCAATAGTAACAATAGCACTAGATTCCAAGAGCTCAACAATCTTATAGCTTCTTAATATCTTTGGAGGTTTATATTGACTCGCGGACGATCCATTTTCAATTGCTACTCTGAGTAAGCTGTCAAAGCTACCAGGCTTTACAATGACCAATATCAATGGACCAAGTTCATTTCTAGCCTTCATCACCCCATATATGCCTCCTAAACTTTGCTCGATAAAAGCACAGTACTTTCTAAGATCCCCAAGGTACTCCTCCAACTTCTCATTTGGCAAAAGTGCAGATCCTTCTTTAACTTCTATAAAAATCTTCAATTGCTTGGGCTGCTTCTTCACTTCTAGGAAACTGGAAAACTCTGTTATTTCTGTATCAATGCCATCTTTTACTGCAAGCTGAAAACGTTCCACAGCAGAGATCACGTCCCTTTCGGTGATCATCCCATGAGAAGATTGAGGATCTCTCATCACAAACTCAACCTCTGGCGATGAATTATGAAAGCCAATAACTCTTACGATATCCCCCAATCGATAGCGGTACAATCCTCTATATGTTGTCACAACCACTTCATACATCTTCCCCACCTCCACGCCCGAAAGCCCCACTGTTTCCTGTTGGGCTGTGCCGTTGCCTGACCCGTGACTATCAAAGGGAAGAAACTCAAAATAGGCTGCAGTAGGAAGCATAACATAACTGGTCCTCTCTGGAGGTTGCATGATATCAAAATTTAAAGCCACAGAGCACTCGGATGCAAAGTAATCTCCACCCACAATCGGCATATTTCCAGCATAGAATTTGAGTTTTGAATAATATTGTTGCATACTACCAGAGGACACAGTCTTAACATAACGAGCATTTGGCCATAGTTTCCCTAATATACCGTCCCACTTCTTTCCCCCACAAATTAATCGAACCCTATTTGACAAATCAAGTTGTGACCCAGAAAGAATCTGAACAACGCATTCCCTAATTGAATTATCAGTAACAATTTCTTTACTCGGAAACCCATTCTCAAGATCTATACATAACTGCTCCCACTTAGCTTCCAAAAGACTAAATGCTCTGATCAAACCAGCAGCATATGGAGCTCGAATCCCATCAACAGAATCCCAAAACCTTAACCCACAAAGAAGATGACAGTACATTACCTGATAAACATCAGACCCCATAACAACCTCTTTGGGACTAACGAGCATGGAAAGAAAACGTGACGAATTTGGAGTATCAGTGTAAAAAACGTACGATGTCGCCGCCATAGCTTTATATCCACTTTTCGTCTCCGTAACATTGCCGCCGTAAAGAAACCAGAGAATCTTATTCGCGGTGGTTCTTGGCGGAAACAATCTGTATTATTAAGAACAAATTAAGGGTAAAATTCGCAGTGATGAACTGAGTCCATGTGGAGATCGTAGTGTGTGAAATGCTGCAGTAACGATTATTACCTGCGAAAAATGGCGGCACTTGATGAATGAATCAAAGAGGAAACAGATTTGCCGGGAAGTGAATCGAAATATGGAATTAACTTGGGCTTCATTGTACTGGACCCGGAGCTGTAATTGACCCATAAAACATGGAGAAGTTTAAGATCTCGGTTCGAATTTAAATGGGCTTATACTTACATAATACCGGGCCATTACTCGGGTAAAAATTTCTTTTTTCTCTAATTATATACTTCCTCCTATTGCAAATATAAGTATTTAAAAAGTCTAAAAATTGTTAAAAATAAAAGCCCATTGTACTATTAAACGAGCACTTATTACATTTTTTTTTTGTATTTATCCACATCTTTATTTATTTATTATGTTCTTATTTTTTATATTATAATATAAAATATATTATAATTCAAAACTTATCTTGTTTTCGAGACTCTTAATTCTTGTACATAAATGACTTTTTGACATAATATCCCATCATCCTATATAACAATGATATCGAGCTACTTTGTTCATACTTCGTGCATGTATCAATAAAAAAAATTATATAGATAAATCATGTATCAAATACGAATAAAAATACTTAATTACGTAATAAGTTGTGATGGAAGAATATTTTTAGCTATACAAAAATTGTTAACCTACATAATTATAGACAACAAAACTTCTGTACATGATTTACAATTCATATATATATATATATATATAATTTATATGATATATATATAATTTACATGATGTGAACACATAAAGCAAAGGGTCAAAGAAAAACAGCTACAACAATACTACCTGTAGAAGAAAAAGAGCAAAGGGTCAAAGGACAAGAACGGCCGACCATCTTCATCATCGCCATCAGCCAATTTCCCCATGTATTCAGCGTAGTCATCGTATGAAGATAACGGCACCACACGTCGGAAACTATCTTCGCGGCCGCCGATAGAATCATCATCATCATCATCTTCATAGCCTACGGCTTGAAGATATCGTACGGAGGCGTTTCGGCGGAGTATGGCGGAAAGAGTCTCTCTCTGCAACTGCTCCGCCTTCTTAGTTGTTTCCTCTACTTTCTCAATTATCTCTTCGTCCCTCATCATCTTCTCTCATCGATTTGAAGCAAAAAAACTTAACTTTCTTTACTGGATCATTCGTATGTTAATTAATTTTCTCAATCTTATATACAATAGCGTAGTGAGATATATAAATTTTTTATATTATTATAAGGTTTGAGTATTTTAAATTATCTTCTATTAACCTTAGGTACTACTCAAAAAATGATAGCGTTTTTAGTATTGGTTTTGGTCATAATGAAGGAAAGGGTAGGTATATCTTATGCGTTCGTTAATGGCATGTTTTGAGGTATATGTTAATATAAATTTAGTTTTTAATTTAAAATATATAAAATTTTATATATATTTAAAGAAAATAAATATTATTAAAATTTATAGTATTTTTTATCACTAAATTGACTAATTTACTGTGAATATATATATTCTTAAGTTTAACAATTTTTATAAATTTTTAAATTTTATAAGATTTAACTATGATAGTACATATTAGACATATCTATTTTAATATATGTTGATATTATATAATATAATATACTCTCTCCAATTATAAATATAAAAAGTTTTATACCTTAGTATATATATTAAAAATTAAGAGTTTTGAAAATAAGATAATCTTTTAATTACAATATTCTTTCTATCATTCATAAAATGAGGAAATACACATATAATAAAAATGAAATAAATGAATAAAAATATGAATAAAGATGAAAAAAGTTTAATAAATATTTTTGAAAGTTATAAAATTTTTATGTTTTTAACTATTAAAACTTCTAATATTTTTAATTGGAGGAAGTATATTTTTTAATGAACAAGGAATCTTTTCCTTGATTTGCAATTGAAAATGTATGTATTGATTGAATGATATGTATTTAAATAATTCAATGATGGTCCACATTTATAATTGTCTTTCATCAACTCTTTCTTTCTTGGTTTTATTTAGATTGGTATTTGGTACTAAGGCGAGAGAAGTAAGTAAATTTGTAATATATAGCCATATACTTTTTTTTTTTCTGGGTTAGGCCAGTTAAAACTATTAGACACTAAAGTGGCCTAAAATTTTTTTTAATCCGATTCTGGTCATAACGCACAATAGTTATGCGTTATCTGTTATGATAATGCACACTCGTTGTGCATTATCGGTTAATCACGATTTCAGGCTTATGTGGCTGATAATGCACAATGGATATGCGTTATGATTAGGCAATAACGCATACTCGTTGTGCGTTATCAGCCATGTAATTATTTTTTTTAATTTTTTAAATTTTTTTATTTTTAATATTTTTTTATTTATTTTATTTTTTTAATGAACATTTTTTTTGTTTTTAACCAAACTTTTTTTTTGGGAAAACTTATAATTTTATAAATTTTTTTAGTATTTTGTTTAATGAATTGTTTTTTTTTAATGAAAATTTGTTTCGGAAAAACTTATAATTGTATTTTTTTTTTAAAAAGACTGTATTTATTATATTTAACTTATTTTGTAATATTTATATCATTTTCTTAGAAAATATATTTACATTTTAACCATTTCATCGCAAGTTATTTGAAGAAGTAATACTAAAGAAACTGTAAAAATTTATAGCAATGATGTAGTAATTATAATAAAATGAAAGAAAAATTTCATTAATATAAACATGTTTTATTACAACTATTGCAAGAAAATGTCAAACTTATACATTGCTCGGTCCAGGGTTATTACAATT
Organism: Catharanthus roseus; assembly: GCA_028651295.1. Classification (NCBI taxonomy): domain Eukaryota; kingdom Viridiplantae; phylum Streptophyta; class Magnoliopsida; order Gentianales; family Apocynaceae; genus Catharanthus; species Catharanthus roseus. The sequence goes on from JAPQWS010000087.1 coordinate 3,549,806, forward strand.
TTTCCTATTATGTCCCAACATGTGACATCTACCACATTTTGGGGGAGAATCCGGATTTCTATAATCCATTTCTCCCTGAAATCACTTGCCCTATTTCCTACCCCGTTCCTTTTTCATGTTTGGAGGATAGAATGTCAAATTAAAAGGAACATCCCTCTAAAAGTTCTCACTCAAGACCGGAACAAAATTCGCTTGTTAAGTTCTTCTGTACATTTGTCGCGAATATATTTCCTGCACATAAGTATCTGTTATTGACCCATTTTTTATCTACACACTGCAAGATAATGAGAATAAGGCAATGTATATGTTTGCCATTTTTCGCAACTACAAAATTTATTATTTAGCCGCAATGTATAGATGTTGTTGCCCGTACCAGAAACCCGGATTGGAGATCTGACCGTGTATATTCCCTCTCGCGTATTGTAAGTTATAACTTTGTGTTCTCTTGATTTCATTTCAATCCGCAAGAACTTGTCAAAAATTCGAGTTGGAAATGGATGCACACAATTTTCAGCCTCTTCACGGTGTTGGTGAAAGTACTTAACTAGTTTGTTGAATATTAGTTCAACTAGGGCTTTTAAAGGTAGAACCCTAGCTTTCTTCAACACACTATTAAGTGCTTCGGAAATGTTGGTTGTCATGATACCGTGTCTGTGACCGCCATCATGCAACAGTGTCCATTTCTCTGCTTCAAACTTCATCAAGTAAATGTAAGCATCCACATTTCTTTCTTGAATCTATTTCATTACACGGTCAAATTTTCATTGTTTTGTTTATGTTCCGGCCTGCCACATCAAGCTTTTTAAGTTTGTATTTTTAAAAGTCTTGTTGAAATTTGCTCGAATGTGGTGTAAGAAAAACTGGTGAACAGCAAATGGTGGTTGCCACAAAGGTTGACTTTGAATAGCAGAGAAGATACCTTTGTGGCGATCATAAATGAGGTATACATGGCGATCTTTGACTACGTATTCTCACAAGTTTTTAAGGAACCAATTCCAACTCTCGGAGAATTCCTTATCAACAATTGCAAAAGTAAGTGGGAACAAGTGATTATTTGTATCCACGTACTTGCAATTAACAGCACGCCCTTGTATGGTCCCCTTAAGTGTGTTCCATCCACAGAAATCACTGGCCGGAAATATGGAAATTCGTCTATACATGGCGAGAAACACCAGAAAAAAATTTGAATCCATAATTAGGGGGACTACTTGTTCTGTGATGCAAAAATTCATATATAGTCCCCGGGTTTATATCCTGTACAGCTTGTAAGTATTTAGGTAGAATACTATAAAGGTTGTATCCCAGCTACCAAAAACCCTCTCGATGGCAAATTTTCGAGCATACCATGCCTGCTTGTAAGTACAGCCGGTTTGAAACATTACCTGCACTTCTTGAATGATGTTTGAAACAGGTATCTCAGGATCGTTGGCAACTAAGTGTGATATAGACATTGATATAAATTTTGAAGACAAGTTTCTGTGTTTGTTTTATTCAATCTGTACAAGGCATATGTGTTTCTTGACGAATCTGGTTATTTCCCACTGATTGTGCGTGGCTTTCTTTTTTATACGGATGTATCATGAACAGTAATTATCGTCACTGTGATGGTAACATCTTGTGGTCCATGTATCAGTCTTACTTTTCAAAACTCGGTACTCAAGCCCCATACTGACAGAGTACTTACGAACTGCACTTACTACCTGCACTTTGTCAACGAATCTCATGCCTAATTGTATGTCAGTCATGGAGTCATTTCAATCGAGTAATCGGACGATACCAGATTCTATAATGTCATCTATAGAAGAACCCAAGCTCATATCTAGGAATGCTCCAGAATGTGTGTAATCGTACCTAACGTTGCTGAACCATTAGCTGCCCTCCCATTGTTGCACTATGTTTTCGGTGACCGAGTTGACAGGATTTTCAGAATTCAGGGGAGGATGGAACTCTCCTTCTTTCGAGTCATTGTCATCATCCGATTCAGATTGACTAGAAACGGCATCATCTCCGTCTAACCCATCAACCTCATCGTCATCATTGTTTACAGTACAGTACAACATAGACGGCTCATCAAAAACCATCTGTGTTACGGCCATAATATGTTCGGGCAAAGTTGTTGTGTTCTTGTCGTGTGTAGTTGGAATATTTTGTTGTTCGATAGGCTCGAATTTAACAAGAATATAAATTCCTTCCTTCGATAGGTTGGCCGAAATAGTCCATAAATACTGCATTTCTTCGTCATTGTTCATGCTATATAAATTAAAGTAAAACATACGATGCACCTCGTAGTACGAAGGCACCCTCATCGTCATTCGAACATTCCAGAGATTGGGATTCATATCTCGGTATTTCAATATTTTTTTTACTAGTTCCGCATGTGAAATAATTCAGTTCATTGGCAATGTCCAACTTTTTAATTGTTCCAGTAAAATAGGGACTGTATGCATCCCTTGCAATTTCAGAATCCCAAAATAGCTGTACTCTAACAGGGTTGATTGCTTCCATTTCAAAATGATTCAACTGTAAGTGTTTAGGGCGGATAAAAATGAAGATGCTAGGAACTTCGGGAATTGAAAAAAGAATGAGTGGTTTGCTAAGGCTGTTTTGAAGATGTAAAGAATAATGAATGAATGTATGCATTTATAGACTTTCAATATCACTGCATTTTAGGGGAGTAAGTTGTAATGGAATAAGGGAAAAATAATTAGTGGGATGAATTATTGTTCTTCCATCAGCAGGGTTCACGGGAAGCAAGAAATTATTGTCCTTTGAGTTACTGTTGAATACGAAATCATTGTCCTTGGAAGCTGTTTTAGATGAAATTATTGTCCTTGGAAGAGCTGGATGTGAGTGGATGTGAGTGAATTATTGTATGGGGGCTGGTGGATTATTGAAGATAACGCACAATGGTAATGCGTTATCCAGGAGATAACGCATGATGGTCGTGCGTTATCTTCTGGATAATGCACAACCATTGTGCGTTATCAGCCTAATTTTTATTTTTATTTTTTTGAGAGTGCATTTTTTCTTTACTTATTTACCCTTTTATTATTTTTCTTAACACATTTATCCCTTTTTATTATTTTTCTAAATTTTTTATTTTTTTCACCAAACTTCCTTCTTTTACACACATACCCCTTTTTTTTCCTTTTTTCAAACCAATTAAAACATTTGGTTTACGGTTTTGCAAATCAAATTAAAAATACTATGTTTATACTGGAGAATTTGAAAATTTGGATTTTTACCTATAACAAAATAAGAATATAATAAAGATACCTAAACCTAATAAATCAATAATATAAGCATCGGTTGAATACATTAAAATTTAATTTAATTTACATATAACTGTCAATGAAAAATAGAAAACAATAATTACAGCTAAGGCCAGTCGGATGGCGTGAACCGCACAGTCTTCTTACCAATACGATGCCCGAAGCCGAGAGCCTGAACACCGTCCATATCATCCTGCCGCTCCTCTTCGTCAGACGAGGATGCCTGTGATATAAGCTGATGTGGCGTTGATGAACCGGTTATGCCCGGAAGAGGTGGTGCCCGAAACCCGGAAGGCTGAAGAATGCGATAATTGAAATGATGCAAATCCTAAATTGGGTGCGGGAGGCATCTGCGACGTCCCGGATCCACTAGTGTGTGGCTGGGAAGCTGGCGCCAAACCCAAACTAAAAGAAGGCATATCTAGGTTCGGGCTGTCAAATGGGTCGACATACGGTTGACCACTACCAGATTCCTCACCCCTCTCAATCACTGCTGGGCCGGGGTCGACATGTTCCTACCTTTGTGGAGCAGGAGGTACAGGAGGGTGTCCACATCCTGCTTCACGCCCAAGATGTCTCCGAGCACCCCCTTTAACTCCACGAGCACCTCGGTCCGGTACGTGCTCCCGAGGACGGCGTCGCGATGGCTGAATAGGGAACGTCTCCTGGATATCGTGCTGTGAAGCAGTGTATCCCAAAGTACCCCTGATGGAGACCATACACCGCCGGATAATCGTCTGCACTTTCTTCATAACCGCGGCCATCTATGAAGGAGATTAAGGTGGCTCCCGAATCGCCATTGAAGCCATATCATCCACCTCCTGCAACATAGAAGTCTAAAAAAAGAAAAGAATTTAACAAATTAAATAAATAAATAAATTAGAATTCAACATAAATAATTGAAATGCATAAGAACTTACCATCATCCGTCTGTCCACACCGGCAGGCTGATAACCATGCGAATGGGTATCACAGTTAACTAGATTGCCGATGTAAACCCGTGTGATACCCCTATACCATCTAATGTAATCATCACTGAGGTATGACAATGCCGCAACAGCTACAGCAGGACCATCCCTAACACGAAGTGGCCACTGGTTCCAGGCATCGAGATGGATAGCATGATGTGTAACCCAGGATGTGTTATTATTCCCTCTCAGCTGGACTCGGTGCAGGTCCAGACGAGTATCAACTGCATCTGGAACCATCTAATCCCGCACGAACTGGCGCATCACACGCCTGGGATAGTGGTACTCCACTATCTCGTAATATATGAGCGGGACCTCTGCCCACCACAAGTCAGATGGAACCAGAGGACGGTCATAATAAGGTAGCCACATAAACTGTCATGTCAAAATTCAAAATCAATAAAAATGTAAGTACATAAAAAAAAACACAATTAATTATAAATAATACAAGCTATTGTAAGGCGAACCTGATCAGATGGCATAAAATCTAACTGGTCTCTGTACGTAACCAGAGTGTGCGTAGGCAGCTGGCTACAATCAACTGTTGTGCTCCATATTGCACCAAGAGGAGTAAGAGGGTCGACCTGAATCTCCGTCATCAGCTGAGGCCGCAATGAAGGTATACGCGACAACGTCCAAATCTGAACTAACACTAAGGCTCCCCCAATCTGTCGTGCACCTCCCAAAGCTGCCGTGTACAGCTGCCTATACAAAAACCCAAGAACGCAGCTACTCCAGCTATATGTCCTAATAGCATCAAAATCCTCTAATAAACTGATGTAGTGCATGTGAACCGAATTCCCGGAGAAGTCGGGAAGCATGTGTCCGCCAATGAGTAAGAAAATAAATCCACGAGCGCGCAGGATTAGATCATCGTCGGTCTCTGAACCGGTGAACGCTCTCAGGATCCATATTTCCAATGGTTCCTTCTTCACCTTGTATCCAGAAAAGTGGCTGAGAGACAACCACAAACCAAGTAGTCTCTCGATAAGATCTATCAATTACTATTTCGGATGTACACTCCAGCTAGGGCCGGTAACGGCCATACCGTCTATCCCTAAACCCCATAGTGCTTGTACATCCTGCAGTGTTATCGACACTTCCTCACACGTTAGGTGAAATGTGTGAGTCTCCGGTCTCCACCGCTCTACCAATGATGTAATAAGTGCTTAGTCAACTCAATGTAACCACACCTAAAGACTCTCCCCAACCCGGTTCTATCAATAATCTCAACCAATCTACGGGGAGCCGTACTCTAGCATTGGAATAGGTTGCGCCCAAAACGCCTACACTGAAGGTCAGTATAACATGTCTCGCGATCGCCACTCCAGAACAAACCGGATCTGTGCTCGTGCTGTCTGGATAAGAAATCAGGGATAATGGGCCCCGGATGCACGTGTACTGGCACTTCTTCCATCTACATTAATTATATTTTCAGATAGTGTTGATATCTATATGTTAAAATTAAAAAGTTATAAACATATTCTAATTCCAAACTCTTTAAGGTGTGTTTTTTATGGTACACTGCCTTTTAGTGTTTTAGGTTTGAATGATTTTTAGCGTATCAAATTTAGTGTTTTTAGGGTTTTCAGAGTTTTTAATGTTTTATAATGTATAGTTAATCAGCAAGAATATTAAGATTTAACTGTTATTACATTTAACGGTTATAAAGTTTATAGTTTTACGTTTTAATATTTCCAAATATCCGGGATAGTGTTAACAGGGATGAAAAATTTAGGGATGTTTAAATAAATAATATTTTAAAGTTTTTAACGTTTACTGTTACGTACTATACATGGTTTTATCGAATAAATGTTTAAAATATTCAGATTTTCGTTTCTCTAAAATATTGAAGTTTTTATAATGTACCCTGTTATGATTTTGGTTGTTTAAGGTTTACTGTTAAAAAGTTTATAGTTTTACGGTTTATTGTTTGGTGTAAATTTTTTGATTTTGATAATAGATTTTTACATTTTCTTGTATTTAAAGTTTAGAATTTTAAAGTCTTTTAAGGTTACTTATAGTATATTTTATAGGTAAGCATTTTACTACTTCATAAATTCACTATTACGATTTTACAGTTTAAATAAAAGTATTAATTACTAAACTATAAATTTCCAAGTACCGGTTCCCATATTTTCTACTCGCAAAATTAATACGAAATATTCAAAATAATTATCTAAGTAATTAAGAAATTTTCTAATAATCATAAAGTAAGCTAAGAAATTAAACCTAATTATCCAAATAAATTCATGAAAAAAATCCTAAACCCTAATATCACTTTTTAAATGCAAAAAAAAAATTATATACATAACATTATGAAATTCTTACACATTTATTAATAACTACAATTTTAAACATAAATCCAAACCACACTTTCACAAAAAAAAAATAATAATGTAAAATTTTGGATTTTAATAATAGATTTTTAAGTTTTGTATTATTTAAAATTTACAATTTTTAAGTTGCAAAAAAAAAAAAAAAAAAAAAAAAAAAAAAAAAAGTTTCCATATTCTCAACTGTTTAAAAAAATAAAAATTAAAAATACCGAATTACAGGTTCCCATTTTTTCTAACATGCAAATTAATTATCTAAATAATTAAAAAAAATTTCTAATAATCACAAAGTAAGAAATTAAACATAATTATCCAAATAAATTCATGCAAAAAATCCTAAACCCTAATATCACTTTTTAAATGCAAAAAAATAATTACATACATAAAATTATCAAATTTGTACAAATTTATTAATGGCTACAATTTTAAACATAAATCCAAACCCCACTTTAAAAAAAAATAATAATAGTGTAAAATTTTGGATTTTAATAATACATTTTTAAGTTTTGTATTGTTTAAATTTTACAATTTTTAAGTTACAACAAAAAGTTTTCATATTTTCTACTGTTTACAAAAAAAAAAAAAGGTTAAAAATATCGAATTACAGGTTCCCATATTTTCTACTCAATAATTTATATGAAATATGCAAAATAATTATCTAAATAATTTCTAATAATCATAAAGTAAGGTAATAAATTAAACATAAGTATCCAAATAAATTCATGAAAATAATACATCACCCTTATATCACTTTTTAAATTCAAAAACAATTATATACATAAAATTATCACATTTGTACAAATTCATTAATAACAAACATTTTAAACATAAATTCAAAACTCAATTCCACAAAAAATAAATTAATTCAAGTTAATAAATAAAATTCATAAAAAATATTAACAAATAACGAAATAATTACACTTAATAAATAATACACAAAAAAAATTTAAATAACTAAAAACTTACCGAAAATTTAAAATGCAGCTTTAGTCTATTGTTTTCCACTCAAAATCTTTAATAGCCTTCGTACTCCAAAGAAAGTCTCCAAGATTAACTAATTTTTAACTGTAAATTTCAAAATAAAATAAACATTTATTAGAAGAAGATAAGTCAAAGCATAATAATAAGACCTAAAAAAAAAAGAGTAAAATAATTTACCTAACAGTTGGAGGAGGTGGAAGTAAAAAAATTTCTGAAGGAGAAGGATGAAAAAAGGAAGAAGAATGAGATGGGAAGGCTGAAAAAATGAAGAAAGAATGAAGGAGAAAAGAGAGAGAAGTTGCTGGAAAAAAACAGTAAGAAGAAATAAGGGGAAGAATAAATAAGCTGGAAAAAATAAAAGGGGAGGAAGGAGGCGGCGGCTCCAGCTAGGGTTTTTTATAACATGATAACGCACAGTCACTATGCGTTATCAGCTTAATGACGCATAATGGCGGTGCGTTATTAAGCTTGATAACACACACTTATTGTGCGTTATCTACATGTCAGCGCCAGATGAGATACATGTCAGATTTTTATGCAATTAGCGTGGTGATTAGGGATAACGCACAACGATTGTGCGTTATCATATCGTTGTGCATTATGGCCAGACTCGAAAGAAAAAAAATTTGGCCCACTTCAATACCCAATTATTTAAACTGGGCCCAACAAAGAAAAAAACATATATATATATGTTTGATATTTATAAAGGAAAAAAGTGAGATTTAATTTTTTTTTTAAAAAGTTTTTTTTTTAATAATTAAATTACAAGCGAAACGACTTTCCTTGGGTGGATTACAATCCAATGACATGGAGTACTTGATCAGCAAAAGAACGGACAAGATTTACTTTCAACTTGTTTGATAGGAATAGAATGAAGGTAAACTAGTTTTTTTTCTTTTTTTGGGTATACGTCCCTTCATTTAGTTAAGAAGTAAATATTTTTTATAATTATTTAAGACAAATGGGTAATAACATTAAAAATTGTGAAAGGATAATATATAATATCATTGAGAATTAACAGTAATGGCTTTACATTCCTTTTAATAGATTTAGAGACTATTCTTTACCAATAATTTTACTAAAACAAAGGATGATCGGAAAGAAACTTTATTCATTTCATCTTCAATGCTTAAATCAAATCAAATTTTACAAAGATTACAATGAAATAATTGAAAATAAAAAGAATAATGAGAGAATCTAATAAATTTATTATTTAAAGGTTGTATTTTTTTATACATATAGTTAATCTCCTTGTAATTCAAAATGAGTTATCTTAATAATATTAAGACCTTGTCGTGACAATTGAAAGAATATACGTTTATGTGGACTGAAATACATTCTCAACATAAAAAAAGTATTGGGCCAAATGCATAAAGCCCAAATGAAGTGGTTCGACGAGCTGCCCCGTCACCCTCCTCACATCCAACCAAATTATGGGTAACTTAATCACAACAAAATATTAATTCATGATGGCAATAAATATGAAAAATTATATTCTCACTCATAAATCATGTGGTTTATATTAAGTTACATCACTTTTTAATTATTCTTGTCTCCCTAATACTAAATATAAAAATACCAATAAAGGGTGATGTTTAATACAATCCGAAGGTGGAGACATGGACTCTGTGCATAACAATATTTTTCCAATAAATATAAAATAATTATACACAAAGGAAAAAGCCAAGATCAAAGATGTACACAACTTTTCAATTTCTTAATTCTTATTCACCTTTAATGCTATTTGGATTGATTTTTAATTCACACTTTACTTTTTTTTTTAATCTTGGAATCTATATATTCTCTCACAAAAATACAAATAATTTAGTAATAACTTTTTCAAAATTCAATAGTTAAAAACCCGCTTTTTCAAACTAAAACCTGATCTGAATAAAGCCTTATAATAATTTTGTTGCAAATATCAATATTATAAAGATGCAATAAATTGAAATATATGATAACTGTGAAAAATGACTATGAATCTCAAGAGCATCTATTATTTACACAGGATCGAATTTCATCAAGTATATAATATTGAAGCTAATCTAATATAGGGCTCAACATTTATACACATATTCATAATCAAGCTAGCACCAGTATTATAACCTGCAAACTGTATACTAATTATAAGCTATTAGGTAATTTTCCTAAGACACCAAAAAGAGAGAGAGAGAGAGAGAGATTTTAGTGACGAAATAACTGAAGAAGAAAACCTTCATAGGCAGCTGAAAAATCACTACTATTACTACTGATACTGATATAATATGGCTCCATCATAACAACAAAAATCACCTTCTTCTGAAACGCCTTCCAATTGTCCAATTGCTTCAAATCTTCAACAATATGTATTTGTGTTATATATTGAGAGACGGCGAATCTCTAACCCTGACGGAAGGATGCTTTTTAACCACTTAGCTATGCTTTGCGCTCCAACAACACTACTTGGATGACACATGCACTTTTCATGTACTTCTTTCTTCTGCTTTGCCAGTCAAAGTTGCTAAAATTCATGTAACCAACCAACACTAACAAAAATTTCAGTATCAGAAATCCGAAAATTCATAATCGATTGGCCTCCCTCCGCCTCGCCCTAATTTTCAACACGACAAACGAACATCATTACCGCCATGGAATTCCTCTTCTTTATCATCGTCGCCGCCGTTTACATTTTTCTCTTCCTCATCATCACGGCCTTGATTATCTTGATCATCATCTTGATTATTGGCGCCGCCGTTAGCGAAACTTAGCGTCAATCTTACATTTGGTTCAATCGCCGATACGAGCTGAGGACGCTCATTTGGCACCATATGGATCTGTAACCGTCCGTTTTCTCTCATCTTAATAAAATCGTATCTAGGCCGTCCGTTCCTGTTCAAACTAGACAAAATTGGCGGGAAATTATTCCTTTCTAACGACGAAGACAGACGGTCTACCAACCTTGATGAACTTGAACTTGATCTCGATCTTAATTCGGATTCCACCTCCGAAGCACCAACGTTATTGTCCGCCGTCTCCGACTCCTCCGCCGCAAGATCGCCGCCGTCCACTTTCTCATTGATGCTCTGATCAAACCCTAGGCTCTTCTCGGCATCGATTATTTGAGTGCCGCCGATATCGACCGGCCGTGGTTCTCCTTCTTCTCCGTCATCTCTGTCAAAAATCTCGCCTCCGGCTTCTCCGATTCCGGTAACCTCTGACATAGTAGCGAAATTTGACAGTTATATATGTTGAAAGCCACAAGAAGAATTTGAATGGTTAGGAATTACGATGGAAATGAAATCGATGCGTAATCGGAGAGATAAAATTTCAGCGTCGATGATTTATGAGAGAGTTAATTGTGTATTCAGGTGAACTTGATCAACCAGACCAGACTGAGGTATTTATATCAGAAACTTATAAAATCAGTTGAAGAAAATATCATGGAGTGATCAATGTGTCTAATATTAATCTCCTTGGTAATTTTTTCAGGATATTGTAGGTAACATTCATGGTAATATATCCTCCACCTGATAACATTTTCTATTATAATATTTTTTACTTTAATATTTATTTTTATTTAGGAAATTTCATTAATAAAATGTCATATTATAATTAGTATTAACGAGGATGTTAATGTACAGACAATCTAAATCACATTTCATCAATACATGTGTTCTCTGTGATTTGAATTGTATGTAACACTCTTTATAACATTCATAATATAGTATTTTATTAATAAAATACTATATTAATGATTAGTGCAAGGGGATGTTGATGTACAGACAAATCTGAATTGCATTTCATCATTATATACACGTGTTTTTTGTGATTTAAATCATCTGTATGCAACCTCTTTGTAACATTCATAATATAGTATTTCATTAATAAAATACTATATTATGATTAGTGTTAAGAGAATGTTAACGTACAGATAATCCAAATCGTATTTCATCATTATACGTGTTCTTTTGTTGTTGAATCATCGTAACATAACATTCACATATAATATTTTATTAATGAAACCTATCAAATTAAAGATAAACTCATAAGAGAAAAATATTATAAAAGAAATATTTGAAGAAATGTTACCTACAATTTTGAGTATATTTTTTAATATTTTTTGTTTACTTGTCACACTGTTAAAATAATACAACATATGATGAACTCTTATACTATTATATTATTTCATTAAAAAAATAAACTTCTATCCCTTTAATTCTTTTAATATGAAAAATTGTAGAAATAATAATTATGAGAAGATGGATTATTTTGAGGGAATTTTAGTATATATAAAAGAAATATTTAAAATTTTATATTTTTTTAAAGAATATAATGTTTAAAATATGACTAGAGTAATGTGAAATTTCTTCTCTAATTATAGAAGTATTAATTGTTGTTCATTTTACTAACTACGCCCATTTAATTTTATATATATATAATGTGTTCAGTCTCTTTATTTATACAAATGTTAACTCGAGGTTCCTTGTATTGATATCTTATACTGCTTTTTAAGGTCTTGTGCTATTTGATTCTTCCTGAATTAAATCATTCTTGAATACCGAATTATTGTTGATGTAATAATTCAAATAAAATGCATGTCGCGTATTTGACAATAATTAAATTGATTTTTACTTTTTTTTGGTTTAGAATAAACTTGATTTTATTTCATTTTTGGTCTATACTTTTTTTTTGGGGGGGGGAAAGAATATTTGGTCTATACTTAAATTCCCTTTCTATTTAATTTTTTTAATATAAAAGATGTCATGAAAAACAAATGGCCCATGAGATAATGATAGTGACTAAAACATGAAATCCCCAAAATCCAAATAGCCCAAAAGAGAAGTCCCAATATAAATGGAAAAGCCCAAGTTCTTCTTGTCATATTTGGGCCGAAGCCCTTAATTATGGTGACTTTGGTTTTTGTATAAGGTTCAATATGTTGCTGAAGTTTGATCCACGTATCAAATGCTTCACAAACCCCATGCTTGGTTTTTCAAGAAAGGTGATCATGCCTCCAACCCGCCCGCCCAGGACTATATATACCACTTTATATAATATTTTCTTTCGAATTGGACCAATCGACGAAGGAAAACAGGTTTTTTTTTACAATTTATTTATTTTAAATTTATTTATTTTATAGCTCTTAAAGATACTCAAAATCAAGGGATACAAGGTTCAAATTCAAAAATAAATATTCTTATATTCAAAACAAATAAATAATATCCCTATACATTTTTACTTTTACTTGTCATATTCTACTAATTATTATACTTTTTTTACTTGTCACATTGTTATACTCTCTCATTAATAATAAATTTCAATATTCTTTTATTCTTCTAATATGAAAACTAGTTTTCATAAAAAATATATCTAAACTAGTAGAAACATTAATGAGGAGAAAGAAAAGTTTGAAGGGTATTATAATTTACATAAAAAAAAATTTTAAAATTTTGTAATCATATTCATATGGACAAAATGCTACAATTTTTTTGTTCCTTTCACGTGGAGGGAAAGTTCATGCTAAACAATATTGAGAATTAAAAGGAGATGAATTTACAATTACACATGTTGAAGTCATTTGTACCTATAAGTAATTATGAGAAGTTTCTGATATTCAACTATGACTGATCCAGATCTGAACTATTGAACACCCACACAGTCATTTGTAGCCTTTGATTTCTATGTGAATTAGATGAAGATGATGATTTACATTTCTAATACTTGATCAATGGAAAAATGGGACAAAAAATAAAAGAGAATCAATGTTGTTGAATCATGTTTCTGTTTTCCAAATACCCTTTGTAGATGATGATGAATTTGTTATCTTGACAACTCTTTGTCTATGCTGCCCTTTCCTTTGAACATTATATTGTGTAGATATACCATCTATCTTCATCACATCAACCTTCACTATATGATGATCTGAAGTCCCTTTTGATGAAAAAACCGAATAAGAACCAGGAACAAACTTGTATGGTGATTCCGGTGTAGATAAGATGTAGTCTACCCTCGTTCCATACTTGCACGTTCCCTGCACGCCTGTATTGTATAACAAGAATGTCACAGAAAACGTTATAGTAGATAAGATTCAGGATGTAAATCTATGAAACGAGTTCTTGTTCTTGCTTACTTTGCCCTTTGGCAATCATCACAACAGACTCGAATTGGCCAGCAGAATCCTTAGCATCCGTGTATCGTTTGCTCTTTAGATATTTCATCACTTCAGTCTGAGGTTTTGGTTTTCCTATCTCTTCATAATACTGGAGATGTGAATTCATTTGTTAGGTTAACCAAAAAGAGTAAATGTTCATATGTGCAAAGCAGTTTTCTTGAATGAGGCAAACAAAATTTTTACCTTTACAATGTCTGTCCATCTTTCTGAAGAGTAATCCGTTTCGTCTAGTGAATTCAATCCACCGGCTAAAATATGAGGTACTTCTGCAGATTGGATTATAGCGTTTATTTGTTTCATTCGCCAGTTTTCATCTAAATGATCAAGATGTGTGCAGAAGAAGTTGAATTCTCCTAGCTGAGGTACATCAATTGTGGCCTTAAGAACATTTCTGCATGCAATTTTTTTCACTTTAGAATGTCACAATTCAAAACTTTCATCAAATTCCTTCCTAATTATCCATTCTTGATTACTAGAGATCAGCCAGTATTTTATTTTGAAACTCGATACAAATTTCTCACTTTAGACAGTATTTAATGAAACATAACATGTTGACAAAGCCAATATTTAAAACAGAAATCTCGAAATCAAACTTTATCCAATTTCAATCCCCAGAGGGAGAGAACTAGCTGTTATTCCAGATAACATATTGACAAAGGCATGCTAATGCCAAAAGGACAGTCCAGAGGCCAATACCTAATCCCAACACAATAAATCAAATAAAGAAAAGGAGACAGCTTGGCCAGTTTTTATTTGGCTTCTAAGAACAGTAGGCCAATCGGTATATTATCAAATTATATCATTCAGACAATTCCGTATCTGCTAGGTTGTCTAACTTAGAAATTGACCAGACAATTATTTCCACTAGAAATGGGATTTTAATGAGATTAAAAAAAAAAAAAAAAAAGACCAACTTCCAAGAAAAAATTTTTCCAGAAAAAATTGCATATTTGGAATTCAAGAAAAATGAGAAATGTTGAAACCTGAAATCAGAATCATCAAAGATCTTTTGAGCTTTCCATTTCTTGATTGGCCATTTGGACAAAATGGCATTACCATATTCTGGTGCCCAGCTTTCTGCAAATACATAATTCATTCCCAAAGCCATAGCCAAATCAGATAAAGGTTTCATCCCTTTTTCTTCCTCAGCTTTTACATGTTGTAAAGCCAATATATCAGCACTCAATTCTCTTAAAACTTCAAGAATTGTTCTTGTTTTTCCATAGCTTTGTCCATCAACAACTCCATTGGCAGCTGTTCTTGTGATGGGCATAGTTAAATTTGACCTCAAAGGAGCCTTTCCTTTGAGAATTCTGCCAGAAGATTCTTGCTTTTCATCTTGGACAAAACTCAATTGCCCACTTCGCCTTAAGGATATTTCATTATCTGGCAAATTAATTGAAACCCGTAACTTTGATCTGGCAAATTTTTCCTGTTTTGAAAGTTCATCAGGAAACCTCATGGAACTAGAATGCAAAGGAGATTGCTTTAATATGCTCCTAGGACGATGATTATTCAATGATTTTGTTCTAAAATCATAATCAAGAACCGGCCTAGACATTTCCAAATCTTCATTTTCAAAGTCAAAACTAAAACTCCCTGATTTATTATGAGAATTGGGGACCGCAGGAGCCATGGAAAACAGGGCAGCATTAAATGTAGCAACCCGTATGAACTTCTTGCCAGAATTTGAGCAACTGAATTCACTGCTGGGATGAATCGCCGCCGACCCATTTGAATTTAAAGCCTCCTTTTGGGAATGATCACGTTTTGTTGTTGAATTAGACTTTCCAAATCTTCTGATTACAACTTTAGGCTTAGAAGAACGACGACGAATTGGCCATCCCAGTTTGAAACAGAGATTCTTGAGCTTTTTCTTCAGTTTGAATATCTTAAACATTTCTTCAAACACTTAAACTGCACTTCAAAGTTAGTGAATTAGGCATGAAAAAAACCCACTTCAAAGACAATTTTTGGGCTGAAAACGGAAGAGTTTGGTAGTGATTAGAGTTGGAAATGGTGAAGGAGTCCTCTCTTTTTGTAGAAAAATGGGGGGACACTTGGCAAAGTCAAGAGCAAAAATCAATGGGTATATAATAATGTAAGCTTTTATATATACAACAAACTTGTTTCATAGAAATAATATTAAATCCAATGCAGAGGATTTTGTAAGAAACTAATTAAAGAATGAATCTTTGATAGGTTGACAGAGAAGAGAAGCTAACTGCTCTATGAGGGAAAGATGATGTGGGTGGGCTTTTATTGCGACCATTGTACTACATAAAAATGATAAATATTGTCTCTTTTTATATTTTTTCTGTTTTATTATTTCAATTTCATATTATCTATCTGTATTAATAGTACATTGTATAATAATTAAGAAAGCAATTAAATTGTTAAAAAATAAGAAAATAGACTAAATTATTTTTAACATGATAAATATTTGGAAATAAAAATATGTCTTGGCGACTAATAATTGAAATCGAAATAGCATTTGAATAATGATGAGGTTTGAGATTTTGATTAGAATATGATTATAGAAAATAGAAAACCCAACATCCAACAAGTATCTGATCTGGTCCTTGTTTTAGCCCATGCTATAAATATTTGAGTAAGAGTCAGATTATACAAACTCTCCATATTATAACTCTGAACTAGTTAGTTATAATCTTAAATATCAAACACTTCTTACATCTGTAAAAAAATACAATTCTTTCCAATCATAAATATAAAAAGATTTAGATCTATTGAAAATGGTCAAGAATGTATGAAAATTTTACAAATTTTAATAAGTATTTATTAAACTTTTTCCATATTTACCTATCTTTTTATTTATTTATTTCACTTACACTATCTATCTCGTTGCTCATTATGAAGAGTAAAAAAATATATTATAATTAAAAAATAATTTATGTATGAAAAAGTCTAAAAGCTCCTATATTCCTATATTTATGAATGGATTACTGTTGTTATCTAAAGAGCGTGTAAGACCAAATTAACGTGCGGAAGGCCATATGACTTGAGACCCGGCGTACACAATTCTCAAGCTTTTACTACCTGTTTGTTATGCCGTCTCTCTTGGGTTAGTTTTGACAAAAAGTATTAAAAAATTCCAAAGGCTATTACGACCATTTAATCCAATACTAATATACAATGTTAACTCACTAATACTTAGAAACTTAGAATATACATAACACCAATTAAAAAAATAAGGGTAGTTGATATTATTATATATAAATAAATTTATTTAAAAATATACGTTAATATAAAGGGTCCAGTCATTTTTATTAAATTTTATAAAATTTAAAATATCATACTATCCCAATAAAAAATATTTCCTCGATTTCATATTATATGTCGTTTGAACATACTTTTTTCCGTTATATAATAACTCTTACTTTAATATATCAACGGAATATTAAGTGATATTTTTTCATATATATCCTTATTTTATCGAAATAAGACAATTATATAGAAACTTTTATTATAACTATTAATGAAAAGGAAATATGCTACAAAATGAAGTAATTATGAAATTAGTTTTCTATTTCTATAATACCTCTGACTTTTATTATTATTAATTAATTAATATGTTAATATTACTATTGTGTTGTCATTCATGATAGCCATTAGCCATGCATACCTACCTTAGGACGTAATTGCACAAAAATAATAATAAGCCGGCCATGCCAATGTATATATTATTAGGACCACTTTTTTCTTCCTTTTTCTTTGCAGGCTTTTATTTTATAAAAAAACAAGAATAATTCAAAAAGATCACTCAATGTATAGATCGTCATCAAAAGATACCCATTGGTCTCATTGCTCATATCTGTCTATATATATATATATAGTTAAAATTTAATTCAGTTGTAAATAATTTTATTTATAAGAAAAAAGAATAGACTCCAAAGTTTTCAAAAAGAATTAATAGTTATTATGCGTTCTTTCAAAACTCTCTAAAAACTTATAGTTCCACCTTTCACTTGACATGTCAAATGTCACATAAGACGTTTTGAATTTAAATTACTTAATGCGTAATTTAATGTCGTATGCTAGTCGTTTAAAGAGTTTGTACTTTTGATTCCTTCAAAATTAATTAATGGTGTTTGGATATGAGTAAAAAAAAGAAAAAATACATTAGGGGTACTAAATGAGGAAGGTTCCCACTAGGTGCAAATGAATAGTTGAATATATTTGCAGACAAAATAAGCAAAATGCCAGCAATATTCTAGCATTTGTATGTTTTTTTGTGGGGATCAAAGATTCCTACTTTTGTCATTATTTGATTATATATCAAGTGTATATATAGATAAGTCATGTCCCAAAGCATCTCACTCACTAATTAATCTAATGAAAAATTAATAATGTGAACTCAGATACTAAAGTAGTACAAACTCCCAAATTACAAGCTTAGCCACACTCATCACAAACATATTTTATGCATACCTAATAATTGTTTCTCATTACTTGCCACTCATTATTAGAAGGCCGAATCTTAATCAAATATATATACACATACGGAACTATATATTGAAAGAAGGGGTTAAATTGTTTTCTTTTTGTTAAAAAATTATCATAAAATTATTATAATAAGTGTTGAATTTTAAAAAGAAGAATGAGCGAACTCGCAAATTTTTATTTTCAAATGCTTATAATTATTTAGAAAATTATAAAAAATGATTGATATATACTATTTTTTGTTAAATTTAGAATTATTTTAGCAATCTTTATACTTGAAAAATATCCATTATATAGACGAAATTTTAAGAAAATTTATAGTGTAATTTCACCTCTCCATCTTTTTAATCCTAGTTCCATCTCTCTCTCTCTCTCTCTCTCTCTCTCTCTCTCTCTCTCTCTCTCTCATATATATATATATATATATATAGGAGTCGATAAATCTAACTCAGGAATCTAAATGTATAGCGCCAAAAAAATCATTATTTTTTCTCCTCTTCCCTACTCTTTCTCTCTCTACTCAATTTCTTTCTAACTTCTCTCTACTCCTTCTCCACTCTAAGGATAAAATCATTAACATTGAACTTGTATTAGAGGTAGATATGGATCACTATGTAGAATTTGTAGAATAAAATATTGATTTAGATGAAAGAAAAGTTGAAATTATTTTTTTTCGGCACTGACGCTCTGATCAGCCTGACGGGCGACCAAAGCCCCAGTTGGTTTTTTTTTTAGAAAAAAAGAATTTTTGTAGGTATTTAAAAAACTTGAAACATGAATAACTCTGCGATCGGAGGTCCGTTTCACGCTTATGACCACTCGTTTTGATGGTTCTCGTAAAGATAAACGCAACGGCATCGTCGAGAAAGTGATCCGAACGCGTTTCAGGGTAAAAAAAAACTGTCTTGTATAGTTGAAAACTTTGACGGGGCATAACTTTGGGTTCGAACGTTCAATTAAGGCGATTCTTGTGGGCATTTCGTGTATTTTTTCTTGTGGACGTCCTATTTAGGCAGTTTCCATCAACCGTTTTCCCAAAAATGTCATATTTTCGTTTTTGTAATTTTCTAATATTTTCTCTCTTATTAACTAAAAAATTATGGCACCAATTTGAAAATTAAACAGAAGAACAGTCTTTTTTTTCTCTAATTAAAAATTCAAATGATTGAAGTTGGTAAATATTGGTATACGTAAATACTTTATTATTAAATAAAATCTCATGCACTTATTGTAATAATATTTCATCATTATTTTTCCATGAGGTCAAGGTTCCAATCTTCTTACCAGTTTTAAATAAATGAAAGGATGATGTGGCAAATAACGCATACTCAATGTGCGTTATTTGTCACATAGGATATTTAGCCTGTAAAATTGTGAATTAGTGATAACGCATAATAAAAATGCAAATAGATCCAAATAACAGAACGATATAGATCCAAATATATCTTAAGAATTTTTGGAATCGGAAGAATACGTGGACTACAGATATTTATTTGAAAATGATCGAATTTACGTCTTTCTGTTACCATGTAGTACGAAACAATTAAAACTTTAATACATTTCATATTAAAAACAAAATTGTAAAATCAGTATAATAAACAAAAATTTCAAAAATTAACATTTAAAAACGACTGTTTTCGGCGATGCCATTGCATTTATCTTTATGAGAACCATCGAAATAACTGGTCGTATGCATTAAACGGACATCCGATCGCAGAGTTATTCATATTTTAAGTTTTTCAAATACCTACAAAAATTATTTCTTCCTAAAAAGAAAAAATAAAAAAACACTAACTGGGGTTCGGGTCGCCCGGACCGGCGACCTGGACACATGGGCGATCCAAGCATTAGTGCCGAAAAAAAAATAATATAAACTTTTCTTACATCTAAATCACTATTTTCTTTTATAAATTTTTTATAATGATCCATATTTACCTCCAATACAAATTCAATATTAAATATTTCAGTTTTAGAGTGGAGAAAGAGTAGAGAGAAGTTAGAGAGAGAAAGAGTAGGGAAGATGAGAAAAAATAATAATACTTTTCATGCTATATATCTAGATTTTCTAGTTAGATTTATCGATTCCGTCGTTGAATTTGCAGTTTCTTTCATTTTCTAATAAATTTCACTAACTAAAGAAAATATATAATATAAAATAATTTGACGAACAAGTTCCAGCTAAGAAAAGATACTAAGGGTGAATTTGGATTGGAAATAAAAATAATATACTTTTTTGTAATTAAAATGGAGTTCAAATGCAGCCTAAGGGAAAAAAAGCGTCGACAGCAGGGTTCGAACCTGCGCGGGCGAAGCCCAACAGATTTCAAGTCTGTCTCCTTAACCACTCGGACATATCGACAGTTGTATGCTCAATAATGAAATTAACATTAATATCCACAGTCAAAGCATCCATGAATTCTTATTCTTTAATGGACATATATATATATATATATATATATACTTGTTTGTAGCATAAAACATGGCTATGTGATTTGGCTACCAGACCATTCTATTATGGCCCGGACACAAAAATTCTTTACATGATACGTATTAAACTAAATTATATCAATAATATAATTAATATCTTAATCCTTACTTATAGAAACAAAAAAAATATATATATATTAAACTAAACTTATAGAAACAAAGAACTAATAAGGTATTAATCATAGTACAAGACGCAACATTCATTGATATAGGTAAAAAGTACCATACCAGTTGCCTAAACAGAAAAAGATATTGAAATCATCAAGCTAACACTGCACTACAACCCCCTCCCCGTCATCTGATCCTCCTATTTCCACAAAATAAACTTCCTCCCATAAACATAATTTAGCAACATAAAATGACCCTTCCCACAAAAAACAAAAAGCAACATAAATATGGTTCAAAATGTATATTTGCTTAAAAACAGTTTCAAACTATATCAGAGAGCTATATAAGCTTGTAACTCCTAACATACCATTTTAGTTCACATTCTCTATCTCACCTGTCTCATTTTCCTATCTTATACTTTTTACTTTTCAAGAAACTAAAATTAAACAGTTCCAGAAGAGTTTATAACCAAAGTAACTGCTTCATTCTTTCCCCGGACTGTTCATCTTCTTCTTTACTTTCCCGGCTTGCTGCTGTCTTCGCTTCTCCAGAATGGGTAAGTATTGCAGGGAACTACAAATCGCACGTTGATCCTCTCCTGAATTGGTGTCCTGCAGGAAGGACAGTCCTTCATTCCTTGCTTCTCATGGAGGACATTACATGGTCCACAAAGAACCTGATGAGCACATGGGAAGAAAACCACAGACATTTCTTCTGTCAAACACATAACACATTCTCTTTCTGGTTTTACACTTCCTTCCCCCAAATTGTCCTGGAACTCCATCGTCTTCTTGTTATCTTGAGGAGGAGGAACCCGGAACTGTCCCCAAGCAGAGGCCATTTTGCTGCCTGCTAAGCTTTTGTCGTAGTTCATGTCAAAACCACCTAGAAGTGCTGCAAATTTTGAAGATTCAGAGACTATTCTCAGTTGGGAAATTTCTTCCTCCAGCTTTTTAGTGCGTTCATTACACTTTCGGGAGCTGCTTTCTGCCTTCTCTCTCATGCAATCCTCCTCTGCCTTTGTCTTTGCTTTCTGTTGTTCTGTTGCCATCCGTACTTCCTCAACTTGTTCCAAAATTTTAAGCTTTTCCTTCTCTTCTTGCTTCCACAGAGCCTGAAATACATTGTCATCTTGGTCAGAAAGTAATAAGAAACAACAAAATTTGACCAACCACCCCACCTCGACCCCCACCAATTCTATTCCCTCAAGCCAAAATCCTCAAAGCCGGAAAACAATGCAAGAAACAAATACAACTAACATTTATTGCCGCATATTAAATTATATTGTTCAGTATGACAACTTAGCATTGCACAAATTATACTTAACTATCTCTATCTATACAACTTATCTCAAGAAACAAAGCACTTTACAAGTGAGATTTTATTTTGGTTCTTACAAAAATAATTTAAAAAATGGTCTCAAAAGAGCTCTAGATTAAGCATGATAGGAAATCATAATTTCGACAAGGTACAGATAAATAAACAAATAGGAAATCAAGCTTTGAGAAATGTACGTCCCTTTGCCTTCCCTACTTGGTAAGACAACCCTTTAAGGCTCAATGTGGATTGGAGTTCATCCTCCCCCCACCCAAACACCCCTCCCCTTTCCCCTAAAAAAAAAGGTAGTCTTTTCCTTTGAAAGAAAAGAAAGAAAGAGGAGCCACCCTCTTCTCTGACAATAAAATAAACTGTCTCAAGCTAAAAATGAAAAATGGAACAAAAAGCCAATTCAAATAAACCAGTAAGAAATTTACTTCTGAACCAACAAGTATTCAGTATGACAGCAACATGCTCTTCCTTACATCTACATACTACTTTTTTAGGCCTTTCACAAGAGAGCTTTGGGCACAAAATGGCAAGTGAACCACGTCATCTATTCAGCTAAAGTTGTATTCAACCACAATTACAGAGTCTTTGCAAGGAGATATTCAACGAGTTGACCCTAAGTGAACCACGTCATCTATTTAGCTAAAGTTGTATTCAACCACAATTAAAGAGTTTTTTCAAGGAGATATTAAACGAGTTGACCCTTATGCTCGACCAGCTTTAGCCTCCCATTGTGGGAGTTGCAATCAATCTATTGAAACTCGCTAACTTGATATCAGGCTGTGTCCATTGTTCTCCTACAAAGATATCGCCCTTTGATACTAAAGACTGCTAAAGGCCTGTTCGAACATTTTGGTTAGATAATGGCATATACTCTCCCTTAGAAACTAGTGAAAGCTATGAGGAATTACTCATAAGCCGTACAGGTTGCATACCATCTAAGAAGAGAAAATAGGAAAAACAAAAAAGTTGAAAATGATTCGGAACGAGCAAATAATATCAAATCAAGAAAAAAATGCAAGATATGAGAAAGAGACACAATATAAATAGAAAGATGATTTTCTACCAATTATAGACAAGAAAAAAAAAAAAGAAAGCAAACATAATCATTAACAATGGAAGGCACCGCTATATATATGTGTTTTTTCTTTTGGGTGGGGGGGTGGGGGGGGGGGGGGGGGGAGAGGAAGTGCTACCTAAATGCACACAGAAACCGAGGACCTCATCAGGAAGACGGGACAGAAAAGATATCGCCAAGCATGAGCCTGATTCAACTTTTTCCCAACTTGTGCCGGGACCAAACTTAACTAGTGAACAAGTTCATCTAAATCTCCACAGCTATATGCTTCTAAACTTGTACGCTTATTGTGGACTTGAACATTTTATTTTATTCATGTTCACATGGTATACGTATACTTATTCTCGTCGTTTTCTAGGTCATAAACAAATTAATGAATTATGCATTGTATTGAATTAGCAAATCTATATCTTTATACATATTTAATTAGTTGAGTTATGTTATTTCCTATTTCAAACAAGTTGAGTATGTACAATAGTCTAATATTTGATTGGTGTTTGACCGAGTTCGGTTTCATTTTGGCTCAATTAATAAGGATAAAACATACCATATATGATAGTTTCAAGTGTAATAAATCTTATGAAACTTAAGGAAACTTATATCTCAAATTGAAAAACTAATCCATATTAAGGTGTCCCCTGGGGCACGCATTAGGTTAACTTCCCTTTGTAATGCATGAAAAGGAAGTTAACGTAGAGAAAACGGGAAAGGCGGCAAAGTCAATTGAGAGTGGCTTAATGATTGAGTACATGCCGTCAAATAACCCCAGTTGCGCTGTAACTTAGCATGGTTACAACCAAGAACAAGAAAGAAGAAGTAGGGGAAGAAAAGAACATCTCTGTTCTTTAGGCCATCACTACATGCATTCATACACCGAGTAATTTGATTAGTACTAAAACCAAAAGAAACTTAAGGGGAAACAAGAATGAGGATAGTACGAGTGCCTCTTGATATTTGGGCATCTGATATGCTGAAAACAAGGATTTGGTTAATATTTTATGGAAGGAGAAGCTCTGTGAAATTTTATAGTCGAGGGCAGTTATTTGCTCCTTCGCAAGGTGGATGAAGAATGAGATCTAGGATTTTGGGTTTAAGCTTGAAAAAAATGAATCTCGAATTGAATGTCGATCACCAAATCCAGATCATTCAGATGGATTTGTCAAAGAGACAGAGGCCAGAAGAATTAACAAAATGATATAACGAGCAGAGCTAAAGAACATGAAAGAAGTCGTAGGAGGGAACCGGAGATGGCAATACATATCCTGAACCTGAACCATGAGAAAGAGTGATTCCTTGAAATTGGAACAAATCAAGTCACAAAGGTTCTTTGCCTTGGACTTTTGTGACTAATGGCCAACCTATTGTCATAAGCTACCTAAAAGGAAGATAATAAATTAAGAGTCGCGCACAAAGAAACAACTTTATAAGGATGCATGAACTTTCAAACTTTCAAAGTTTTGAATGCTAACGAAATTTTCCTACTTCGACACAATCAGAACTATTAATATTTCATCCTAGCTTCTGAAATATTATTCTTAAATTGTGTCAGAGGTCATATACATGAAGAAAATAATCTTAACGACATTGCTATTAAATCTATATTCGACGAAATTATGAATAACTCTTTTTAGTATTTTTAATATTCTATAGAAAAAACTTTACCACTCCCGCCCCAGCAAAAGAGCAAGGGTCTTAGCTCTGCCACTGCTCAAGCTAAAGGAACTATCCGCCCCTACTGGCCATTATTTTACTATTTTTTCCCTTTTGTGGGACAAAACTACTGCCCAATCAATTGGATACTCCTTTCAGTTTAGTTAGCACGCATTCCATTCACAGAACAGTAAACAAATATTGACCGAAATGTCTGGGTCTAACTAGAGATCCTCAAAGGAGAGAAGGCAAATCCTACAGTTAAAATCCATAAAGAAGAAAAAGATACAATAGTAACAAAGAAGAGACACCATCAATCTCTTCCTTCAAGTGTATATTATTGACAAATTGAATCTCTAGACAAATAGATTCAGCAGTTCATAGCTTCCTCCACCCTCCAAGTTTATGTTTATTCCTGCATGCGAGTTAACGGGAGGGGGACGGGAAATCATACCTCTAGCTGGTCCTTCCGATCTTCAGCCCTTTCTAGTTGACGCTGCAGGTCAGCAGCATTGCGCTTTAGGGTTGTAAGCTCCTCCTGCAAAGAAACTTTGAGCTTATCCATTTCTTGGCATTTCTTAAATGCTTCCTGCTCTCTCAGCAAAGCTTCTTCCAACTTTGCATTGGCTTCAACTGCCCTCTTCTTAGCAGCTTCCAGTTGTGCTTGCAGCACAGAGTTCTGAGTATCAAGACTGCGAATAGTTGAACTAGCTAGTTCAAACTGCTTAGTAGCGTTACTTATTGCATACTCCATCTCGGAAAGCCTCTTCAAATTTCCTTCTTCTGAGTTTTGCTTGTCCTTCTTGAGCTTTTCAGAATCTTCTTTTTCTTGCTTCAGCATTTTTAGCTCCGCCTGGTCCTTGCTAAGCTTCCTTGTTGCCTGCATAACCTTCTCATTTGCCCAATCGCTCCAAACTTGAACTTCTCTCTGAAGTGCTTTCATATGAGAAGCTAGTCTCAAAATGGTTTCCTCTTTATCATCTTGAGGAATGTATTTCCCCAGAGATTCATCATAAGTGATTCCAGCACAATAGTCTGGCACCTCAGATGAGCCAGATTTATCACTACCGATCTTTGGAGCAGGTTCTGTTTGAAGAGATGATGGTTCAGGAGTTTTAGTATTCACAGCAGGTAATGCATAAACAGCACCTTGTGAAGCCAATGTACCAGGTGTATTATTAGCCGGGGTAACACAAGTGCTTGAGGCATTATTGTTGCTTTCAGGAAGAGGACTATTAGGTCCAACAGATGCAGGTATCTTTGAGATAGTACTCTTCATTACTATGCCAGAAGAAGTAGATGGCAACTTCAGTGGCTTGTCCAATCCCATACTACTCCATGTAACCCTTCCTTTGAAAGCACCTTTGGGACGGCCCTTATAACTTTTATCAAAATGAAATGCCTTCTGCCGAAGAATCTCTCTTTTCGAGCTACATGATGAAGCCTTTCGACAAGACCCAGACTTTTCTCCTGTGTCAGCACCTTGGGTTACATTCTGGACATGCTCTCTACCAGTTCCAATGAATTTTGCAAACGACTCTGGAACAGGAATTAAGCTATCTTTCCACCTGATGGCCATTTCATGAACATGTGAATCTTTCGAGTTGGACAATTGAGTAGGCGTCCTAACTGCGGGATCCTCAGAATGGGAACTTTGACTGCGGAGAGCTCGAGGTTTTGGAAAATTCTCATTCTTGGGGCTTAGATGAATTGGTTCAGAAGCCTCTGGTTTCAATTGCGAATGTACTGTATCAGATAAACCCTCGCCAAACATTTCCTCAAGGGAAAAGCTACCCAGATGATCTCTTTCTACCACACAAGCATGTAAGAGGTTGAGATCACATATCAAGAGTACCCACATTGCTTCAGCAACAGTTATCCCAGGCCTAACCTCCTTAAGCACAGATACCATCTCCAATATTGTATACTTCACTAGCTTGTCAAAATCTGAAAATACATCGCACCTTGAAGTTTCTAAATCCTTTTCTTTGTTCATGAAAATCAAAGCACCTTCAACAGCATTCAGAACAGTATCTTTAGTACTATGATAAAGGCCACACCTCAGAAATGTCTGCTCGGCAATTTCCTTACTGTATCCACGTTCAACCATCTTTTGGATAGCTCTCTCAAAGGTTAGGTGCAAGTCACTGGACAACATAACTTGGTATTCAGGAACCAGAGGATCAGCCCATTCATCTTTATCAGATTCATCCACTTCCTGCTCCTTATCAGCAGTATCAGACCCCTTTAGCAATCCAACCTTGTTTGAAATGTTCCGGAGTTTCTCCTCCAATAACTCATATCTAGGAAATTCAGTCAAAGATGACATATCAATTTTGTCTGGAAGAAAGTCAGACAAATACTTCCTCTTGTTCTTACTTCCACTTCCATGGGGAGAAACAGAAGAGAACAATTCCTTACTACCACCAGGATCATTATCAGCCATTTTTATAAACCTGCAGCAGGTAAATCATAAATGAGGTCCAATCTCTCAAACTATGTTTGAGCACTCAGTGCAGCGTAAAAGTCATATCATTGTGTTCACATAAACATACATAAGCCAACAAAATACTGTTAGAGGAGTAGAAATCATAAGAGAGTGAAGGCGCAAAAAGTGGAAGAAATGGGGATTGTCATTTTCAATAAGTGTACAGAAGGCAGAAGTGCCACTAGAGTATAAACTAAAATGATAAAGAAAAATTATATTCAGATACGAGAAAATAAAGCAAGCCACAAGATTAGAATGAAAATAGCGCCTGCCAGCTACTTCAGCCAGGGTAAAGATGGGAAATTGATACTCTAAATAAAGTAAATCTATATCAACTACACATACACATACGAGAAAACGAAAAGGACAAATGCATAGAGCTGTTCTCCGTTGGTAAATGCAAGAAAAATAGAACAAATCACAATACCAACTGCATGAGTAAAGACACCCCTCAAAGACAAACTTCCCTGCAAGCAATGAATCGAATAGATTTCAGAAGTAACAACCCCACCCCTACAAAACCTCCACCCTCACCCCCCCCACCCAACCCATCCAGCCAAAAAAAAAAAAAAAAAACCGCCCACCCACACCCACACAGTAAAAAGGGCACCACGAAATAACCCACATCCGTGTATAGAACACCAAATGAGAATTCAGCCCTTCTAATCATTTCCTCTTCTTCCTCATTTTATGCAAGCGGTGGTACCGAAGGGCATTGGTTTCCAATGGGGAAGAAGAGTACATACGCAAAACATGCAGAGAAACAAAATCATTAAGCAAAACACAGTTAATTATATTTCCATGTCGGGGTACGATTATATCCATCTCTCATTAATAAATTCTACCTTCAATCAGCCCCAACCTGCAACCACCAAAGGTTAAAAAAATCCAAATGCATATAAACTCTACATAAACCAAACAAACAACGAACTAGAACAAAACTCATCGGACACCCCCAAACCGAAAACCTCACCGGAAAACAAATTCATAAAGTTGCCCAACCACAGAAAGTTTTAAAAAAAAAAAAAAACGATTCACAAAACCTGAAAGATAAACTCGAATTCAATCGGTGACAAGAACAGCGCGCGGTGGAAGAGAAGTTCTCTAGGTTAGCAGCATTTCTCCGGCGAGAACTCCGTCGATTTTCGTATGAGAGAGTGCAAATGAAGTACTAAAAGCTCTGCTCCGCCTTGGGGGCTTTGCCGCTCTAATCTATGCTTCCGTTACTTACTTCTCTTTGGCAGCACTGACCTGTCACCCTATTTATAGTTCTACTTGTCTGTAGTATTGGGTGAGGCTCAAACAAAAATTTAAAATATATATATATATATATATATATTTCTTCTTCTTTTTTGCTATTTTATATTTGGGTATGTCTTTTTCTTTTAACTTATGGGCTTTGGCACAAAGCCCATTTTGAGAATATGAGATATCAAACTCTCCTAGATGGGTTGTAAATGTATGGGCCTGCTAACTCATATCTTATGGACTTACTAAGTGAATTTGTGAAAGATGGTCCATAAATTATTCAAATATGTTTCTTTTCAAAACATACAATTTCTCTCTCACACAAGTTTTCTCCAACTTCTTTCCAAAAAATGTGGTAATTTTTTAAAGATTTGAACATTTTGAAGTTAAAAATTAATAGTTTTGAACATCATCTACACGATATAATCAATTTTGAAATAAAAGTTATAAAAAAACACACAAAAAATTCAAAAATATACCCTACATATACTTCAGTACGTTCTGACACAAGTAGGGGTATCCCCACGCCAAGCCTTAGCGCGGACAATAAGAGAGTCGCACTAAGGCCTAGCGGAAGGATACCCTACTCGCACCACGCTCTAGCGCGAGAACTTTGGAGTTTTTCTTTTGAATATTTTAAGATAAAATTCCTTAAAATGCTACTAAACTATTAATGAGTGTGATAAGAAGTGAAATGTCCTAAGTTCGAATAACATAGGAAGCGATTTAATGGAATATGTCATTTCTGTACTCTCTCATTCCTTCCCAATTAGTTGATGACTCTTAGATACAAAATTATAAAAAAAAAAATAATAATAAAATAACATGTTTTGTATTTTACTCCTAATGTTAAATTTACTTATTCATTATATTCACAAACTAGTTTCGTATACTATAAAATAGATCTTCGTCTAGTAACTTGATTAAAATCTAATAAATTTATAACACATGCAACCCTCATGTTATATTTTTTAAAGATCCTAAGATAGTTTCTCCTTAACACATAAATAATTTATGTATTCTACTTGAAATGAATGAATTCGAAAAAATAAATTATGTAAAGCACGCTAGGGAGCACATTAATTTTTTGAAGGAATTAGTTGTCGAGACAAATTTGTTCATAAAGATAAAGTAGATTGGGGTTAAACGTTAAATATCTTACTTAAATATTACCGAATTGGTGGATAAAGGACCATTTTATGATATACAAAAATAGTTTATATGTACAAATAAACAAATTTAACATTGTGGTATAATAAAACCACATAAATAGATAGTCTAATGATATTTTTACTCAACATCATTTATAATATTCCTAACATTCCTGTAATATTTTGTATAACATTTTCTTCTATAATACTTTTTTCTTAAAAATTTTCTTTTATTCGGTACGTTTTATTAATAAAATATATTATATTAATAATGTTGTAGAATCATGATATTTTAGGGTAGTTTTTCTTTTTTTACATAGAGAGTACTCCCTTCGTTTTAAAATAAGTGTCATTTTAGACGTTTTATTTTGTTTTCATAATAAGTATTTTTTTATAATTTTTAAAGAGTATTTTTTATACTTTCTCCAATTTTATCCTCATCTCTCTCTTTATTTATTTCTTTATTATCTCTTTTATTTATATTTTTCTCTCCATATTTTACGTATAAATAAAATATTTTATTAATTTTCAAAACTTTTAATAATTGTGTGAAATGGACATTTATTTTAAAATGGAGGGAGGAGTACGGTTAGGATGGGTCGAATCAGATAATTCATCATAGACAATCCTTAATAAGTCCAATAGATAATCCATCCTAGGCCCACAACAAACCCCAAATAGACAAGGATAATGGGCCGACAAATTAAAAGCCCAAATGGAAAAAGTGTTGACTGACACGTGGGAGCGAGAGTTTTGAGTAATTATAGCAGGAGTTTCTGAGTTAGAGTAGGCAACAACAACAACAACAACAATGTCAGGAAGCGTTACAACCGCAGCGGCAAGCAGCGGCGGCACCGGCAGAATCAGGGGAGACGAAATCCTATCTCCTCCATCTGGAGACTCTACGAGAGCAGCAAAAGTAAGTTTTAAAATTTATCATTTCAATTTTAATCATGTAAATCTTCTCCGATTCTCTCTGCTCGAATCAATCCTGATTTTTTTTTTTGGCGGCGGCTGCTGCTGCTGCGGCAGAAACCGCGGACGGTGGATGTATGGGCGGTGCAGTGTTGCAAGTGTTTCAAATGGAGAAAAATCAAAAGTCAAGAAGATTACGAAGAAATCCGAAGCAAAGCGAAGGAAGATCCATTCTTCTGCGAAAAAAGACCTAATGTTTCCTGCGATGATCCAGCGGATATGAACTACGATTCAACTCGAACTTGGGTAGCGGATAAACCTAATGTTCCGAAAACGCCGATTGGATTCAAGAGACGTTTGGTGATGAGAAGAGATTATTCAAAAATGGATATCTACTATACAACACCAACAGGTAAATCTCTGAGATCGATTACTCAGGTGGCTGCTTTTTTGAAGGAAAATCCCGAGTTTAAAGATATATCTGTGGCGGATTTTAGTTTTACTAGCCCTAAAATTATGGAAGATACCATTCCTAGTGATGTTGGGAAGAAATCCTCTGTTAAAATGGAAAAAGTTTGAAGGATTCTTCTGCTTCTTCTTCTTCTTCTTCTAGTAGTAATAGTAGTAGTTTCAAGTTTGAATTATCCGTTTCGTTGCTGTATTTATAAATTCACATCCTTGATGATGAATTTTTTATGCATATTCTGGGAACTGGCTGGCTGGCTCATGAATGGTATTATTTTATTTTTTTTTCTTTTTCTTCTTTTTTTTTCCATTTTGCAAATAAAATTATTAGGTTTTTAAGTGTAAATAGCTATTATCTCTCGTGTTTGGTAGTAACAGATAAATTGAAACACAAAAGACGTAAATGTAAATTGATTCATATATATATATATATATATATTCAGAACCTTCAAGCAAACATATAAATTAAAGGGTATTGTAATATTCATGCAACAAATAAAATGAAATTGAGAGATAAATTAAAATGGATTGTAACATTCATCCAACAGATAAATGGAATGGAACGAAAAGATATAGAGAAACATTATAAAGAATTGTAATGTTTATCTATTAGATAAATTGAAACGAAAAAAGAAGAGAGATAAATAAAAATAAAAGAGATGAATTAAAATATATTATTTTTTAGTGATTTAAAATAAGATAAGAACACTTAATATCCATGCAACAGGTAAACTGAAATGGAAATAACGAATTTTATGTACTTTTCATTTACGCACAAAGTCATGCAGAAGAAATAGAAAAAATAAAGTTGAAATAGAAAAAATAAAGAGATAAGCTAATTCGGAAAGAATAGGATGCAAGGAGAGATGAGCAAAGGAGATTAGCGCATTCCTTCCAATTTATCCAAGTAACATTTTAAGTATCTACTTGGTTATTAAAATGTTACTTATAACATGTTGATCTAACCATTTCAGTCCGGGCGATATTGAGTGTCAATTCTAAAAATTTGCATCTCGTCTTACAAATAAATAGCAACAACTGTTATAAAATCTGTAACAAAAATTACAAAACTAAACTTTGTTCAAGTATGCCGAATTTGACACATTTTTTTTCCCTTTGGAAGTTCCAAATCTCATTTCAATTCAGCAAGAATAAGTACAAGATATACAAGCAAAAACTTTTTAAGCCACAGAGGAGCTTCCTTGCTGGCCTTTTTTCTGCAACTTAGTAATATTTACAACTTACCAACACTCAAATCATTATAGAATTAAGCACTAAGCAAGATTCTAACACAGGATCAGGATCAAGATCAATGCATTAACAGTTCCTCCCGATTCTCGACTAAAATTATCATCGGGAGGCCTGGCATTGCCTTCTATGCGAGTAACGAAACAAAAAAGTTTGCTTTTCGGTTAGTAATTTGTATATGTGAGTTAGCTCTAACTAATTTCTATAGGTTGGTTGATTCTATCAAGTTCTAATCAGACTTTGTGTATTCAAGCAACATATGAGGTGACCTGTAAATCTTCACCAGAGTCCAGTATAGTACCTCCTCAACTCCTAACTCACCTTCTGCTCTGGCAGCATATATATCCTCGCAGATCGCGATCAACCTGCAAAATGTCAGAAGGCGAATTAAGTATCATTGTACAGATGTTGATATGATATCCCTTTAAATGCTCTATATCCTTAACTATAGAGATGATTGCAGTACCTGTCACACGAAGGAAGATTCTCATATGGGATCCTCATTCTTAAGTCGGAGCATTGCAGTCTAATAAACCGGCCAACTGCCAGTACAAAAGTAATGTACAGACCCCAGATACTGAATTTGCTTAGAGTCTCACCAAGAAAGCCCTCTGCAATTAGTTTCTATAGTGTCAATAACCTTGATTTGCTCCTTTTCTGCAGAAAATGGAAAAAAAAAAAAATGTTCTTTTCTACGTCTGTTTTTATTTTTTCCAAACAAATGGTGCTGAAGTTTTTTTCCTGTTAAGTTCCACTACCAAAAAATGAGACCTCATGCCTTTTCTTACCGTTAAATCAACTTAATGAAGTTGAAGGTAAAAAGGCTCAAATATCAAGGTGTTACGGGACCCTGGGATGGGGAATTGGGGATCCTAACTTTCTGCACAATGAAGTAAGGACCAGAAGTGCTAAGAGGTGATAGTGAATTCTAAGTGTCTACAACCACAGAGGATCAGCAAAATGATAATACAAAAGTTAACATCAATGCAAGGGAAACCACGGTATTAAAGGGCTAATCGATAAAAGTACCCAAAAATTACTTACGTGGAGTTTCCTCTGATACAATGATGGCCATTGGTCCTCGCAACCCTCCACAACCATTGACATCGAGTGAATTGATATCAAGAAAGGACCACCATTCGGAATTTCCATGATTAAGGACAAGATCAGCACTAACATCATTGGCCTGCCAAAATTCGGTTATTTGTCTTATTCAATTAGGGACAAAAATAGAGGAAAATGCAAGTCCTCAACTCCTCATACTAATTCTGCAGCCAACAAATGTTTGTTTTTTATTTTTATTTTTGAAGAAAAAGGCAAGCAAATCAGTTTAATTCCAATCTTTTTGATAAATGATTTACTTCATGGAGGTTGAGGTTGTAATGGCCTTAACCAACAGGCCTTGAACCATGTATCAGAGAATTCAAGAAGCATCAAATTGCATTACTCCTGGAAAGATAAAGGATTTCATGTGGACAAGGAATGTCTATATATCAATAGAAAGGTTTCAGATAGAAGAAGCATACCTCCGGCTCAAATGGCCTAACATCCCCTGAACCAGTAACCCGAAAATATCTGGGGTAAACATTAAGAACCCTGAAACTGTGGCTGGTGCCATTGAGAACTGCCTCAACATCTGATGGCTTTGGACAGTCCAAAGGATCAACAATTCTTTCAAATTTTACAACTTCCTTGCCCTTTGGCCTGTCCCTTGTAAGAATCCAGGAAAACTTAAGATTCATGTCTCCATTGAGAGAGCGAAGAAACTTTTTCTGGACCACATCAGGGACAAGCCATAAAGTACTTGCGTCAGATTGACAGCAAATCAATTGAATATCACGAACGTTGTACGTGTCTAGATAACCTTGAGGATCAAGGTCAAAATGAGTGTTTAGCTTATCCCAAGGAAGTCTTTCACACAGAGTTGTCTGATACAATGTCAGCCTCCCAGCATCTGTCTTGATATCAAGCTGAACACTGGCATCATTGATGGGATTTGCTATGTTGGTTGGATTGCCACTACTATACATCTGCAGAAACAAGCTAATTAAATTGATTGCTAATCACATGAGAATATCAAGGAATCTGCCTTCAAAAGAGTAAAACAGTTACATTCTGCAATTAATTGTTCAAAATTAATATTGAAAGGGAAAAACTGAGTACTAAGACAATCTGCAAGTAACATTGTGCTATCCTTTCTTTTGGGGTTTGAAAAAAATAGTACTAAGACTTGGATTTTGCCAAAAAATTCTTATTAAGTTACTTACCAGCATAGGAGCCCAAATGACACAAATTAATATGAAAAATAAGCATATCCCATTGCAGAATTTAGTCATTTTGGTCTGTTTCTCTCCTTGCTTGTGTGTGGCTCTATTCAGAACAGCATCGCACTTGACGAGATATAAGCTTGCATTTATGTCCTCCAACTAGAGAAGAAAATTTTGATGTCAGTTCTGCAAAAAGACTGCAAGAATTTTCTTCATCATTGTAGTTGACAAAATAGATACAATGACATTGAGGCTTGATGTGACCAAATCAGCATTAACAGCTTTATTATGCTTGTAAAGTAAAAGGCTCCAGTGGAGCTAATCACTTGATAGTATGAATAACATTGTTTTGTCAAGTGTCACTCGTTTGGCAAACTTAGATACAGAGTTCTTTGGTGATTATGGGTATTGAGCTTTCAATGTCAAGGGAACAAATCAATCAGAGAACTAAATATACATAAACAAGAGTTAATGCATATGAAAGTTAAAACTAAATTCTACTGGAATTTGGTTAAGAGAAAAAGGTATTTTGCTTCACTAAATGGTTAAAATGACTAGGTCTTGTCCTCATTTTTGTTCTAGAACTTAATTCTCTGGAGAGTTGATAGTGGTTGTCATTTCTATGGGGCAGACAGTATCTTTTGTAGGCATAGTCTCCTAAAATTCCTCCAGTTCCCGTAAGGATATTCAGTCCATCAAAATAGTCATTTTGTTCAAATGGAAGTATCCATTCTGACATGTTCCACGTACATCATTGATGAGCTTCATCATAAAATTATAGATCCAAGAAAATATTTAGTAGAAACATATCAAAACCTACAGCTCCAAAGTTTGTTCATTTGGTCCATGTGGCCTCAAAGTTTTGTTATTAAGAGAATCTTTAATAGATGTGTTCGCAATTCCTACATCAGCCTAACAAGATCTGAGCAAGCCTCCAGGAATGCAAACACCTAAGCTGGAAATAAATCTAGCAACAGGTCAACAGCGGGAGATTTATGCAAGTGAAGGGAATCTCCTACTTTGTGAAGTTTCTCCATGCATATAAGCAGAACTCTAATGAACTCACCTTCAGCCAGTCATACATGGTTAATGACGTTGTCGTGCATGACCAATCAAGAACACATCGCAATTCATATAGGAAAGGTAGAGCACGATAAAGTCGATAGCCCAGGTAATTAACACGAGAAACTTTGCTTGTGAGGAACTGGCGATAAAGAGTGCTCTTATGAGGCACGCCATATTGGATTTGTATGGCTTGGAGGGACAGAGAAATAGCTTTAGTCAGATATATTGCACGAAGGGCTAATCCTGCAGTATTTTGTTGTGAAGTATCCATATGCCAGGCATACTGTGTGACAACATAGGTAAAAAGAACAAGGTTGAACAGATAGAAGACAACTTTTCCAGTGGCAAACGAACAGAGATATATAACACGATCCACTACGATCAAAAAGAAGATTGCCTGCATAAGATTAGAAATGAAACACATTTGAGAAGCAGTGAATTACCAAAGGAGCATTGAAGGCATAGAAAAGGGCAAGGAACTTGCAGCATTTCAAAGGGGAATGATTTTTTTTTTTATTTTTTTTTTGAGAGTATAGACTTTTTAATTGGCAAAGAAAATTCTTCCCAGCATAAAATTAATAAATCAATCACATTAGGTAACTGCTTGCAGATATAAGAAGAAAAATAATAATAGGCTTGAGGATAATAAAAACAAAGGTTAAATATGCATACCATTAGAATAAATACAAATTCCTTGGGAAATTGATCTTCAAGCTGATACACCTCAAGAAACTCACTTTTGTTTTTAATAACAGACTGATAGAAAATAGCAACCAGAAAGAACACAGACAAATCAGCCCCAAATATATATGCGTAGAGATCAACTTCTCTTTTGCCACCTCCAATAACAGAGATTATAGGATAAGGAAATCCAGTTTCTTCCACAAAACCGGCTGATTGTGCTTTAATGATCTCTTTTGCCACATCAGCTGCTGGAGTTAGGGACTCATACTGTTCAGTTGAACTGCATCCTGCATAAGGAGAAGCATGAACCACTTCAAAAACAGCTATGGCCACATTAGGGTTTTCTGTACTCTTTTCAATGCTTTGTATTTGAACTTTACTGGCACGGGAGCAATGATTAGGGTTTTCATTCTTACATCTTTCATAATGAACAAGCCACAGCAAATGATTTATTCCAGATTCTATTCTCTCTGGTTGGATTCCGTCTTCTGGCCACACATGGACATTCATAGACAACTGGACAAAGTATGGAGGAGATTCTGCCTCCTGAGTCAATGATTTCCAATACCTACAGCAGCTTCTGATTACCATTTTCAGAATACTTCTAAATAATTGAAACAGTTCCTTTGCTTTCTCCCTTATGCTAGAAACCCTAAGAACCTGCTTTCTGTCCAAAAATCTTCTCTTAACATATCCTGCTGAAAACCATTCACCATCTTTTGCTGTTATCGAACTCTGTATGAGAGTAAAAAGGTACACTAGAAAAAGAGGCAGTGAACTAACTACAAATGATGATGTTATCTTTTTTGTAGGAAAACCAAGTTCCCGAAGAAGGTCTGACTGGATGCTGAATCCACAATGTTGGATTATGATTTGATAGAGATACTGAACCAAAATATATATTTCGGTATAAATTAGCATGGTAACCCAAAACACATAGCTGGGACCCGTGTTAACACACAGAGCATACAAGAAAAGAGCTGCCAGGTACACCATAGAGAGCAAACTAAAATTCCAGAGGAACACCAGAACAAAGCAACAATAGCACACGACATCATTGTTGGATCGCATTTGAGACCAGACATGATTTAATATCCTACCAATCTGCAGACTCGCAGTATCAGATGTTCTACTCCTGTCAGATTGTATAGAAGAGGTGCGATCCAAATGGTCATGCCTCATGTTTTGGTTCTCAGTCTCCTTAAATGCACCACCATCAGCAGATGGAGACTCATTAGAATCAGAATCCTCATGCGCAATATTGAGAAAGCTAACAAGATTGTTCACAGCCTGATTTCCAATTAATTGTACTTGGGAAACACCATCGCCAATCAATTGTACAGCGGAAGCTAAAGGGTTTTCCTTTGCTTGACCTTTAGTTTTCTTTTCTTTTTCAGAATCTACAAAAGAACTCATAGTTGTAGCTTCTTCAACCTCAGTGATCTCATCCAGGGAAGTTTCTATCGGCTGCTTCGCAAATTCAATTGCAAAAGGACTCTCTGTTTTTAAGCTGCTTGGTGAATCATACAAATCAAATAGTCCTGAATCTGCATGAAAACTAAGTTCCGGTTTTTCAGGGCTCCCAACATTCATGTTCGAATTAACATTAGCATTCTTCCTCCTCCTCAGACCCTCACTAACAGGAGAAGTGTCCCCACCAGTAGAGGTAGGGTTCAGATTGTGAAGCTGGATTTGTAAATTCAGCATCTCAGATTTCATCTTCTCCACTTGCAAGTTACGCTGCCGCTTTTTCTCCTCAGATTCACGAATATGATGCAACTGTGCAGTCTTCCAGGCAGCTTTCTTCTCTTGCTCCCTTACAATGGCACCAATTTGCTCCGCTTCAAGATATCGAAAAACATAATCAAACTCGGGGGAGGAGAACATATATGACTGCAGAGATACCAGCACAAAAATGACTATCTCAACAAGAGCAGACCTTGAAGTAATCCGAAATCCGTAGTCATATTTATAGAATCCAATCACCTCATATATATAATCTACTGTCTCACATTTTCCAGCATTAAAATCACCCACAAAAGGAGATTGATATGCAAGTGAAAGAACAATGACAACAAAATTGTATACACGCAAATACTTGAAGATATTGTTTTTCTTCTTCAATATTGTAAGCCTCATCCGGAAGAAGATAAGTGCAAAAGCAAGATACCCGAGGTGCAGAATATCATATTCAAGGGTTCCCGTGATTAGGATTAAAGCAAGGACAAGATCTAATAGATGACAATAGCAGTAAAGCCTCAAATAGTCAAGGATAGTCCACATGCTTTTGGTTTCAAATGAAAGATCTCTCCACACAAAAGCATTCTTCCTTTGCGAGACCATTTGGCGATATGTAAATGACCCTGAAAAACTGGAAGCACGATCTGCACGGAGCTTGAAACACGCAAGCATAAACACAATATAGTAACTGATCAGCATGCGAGGATCATCCACCTTAAGCCCTGTAAGATATCAAAGGATCATTAAACCTAAGTTGAGCAAATGCAAAATTATAGTTGATAGAACACCTTAATTAACTCCTTGATTGATCAAGAGTTGTCTCATAACTGGTCAATGGTTTACCAATGTTTCAGAGATCCGTGTAGAAAAACTAGGTCAAGCAAGTATATCCCACGCAGGCCATCAAAAACCTTTCTGAACTTTTATATAAAAGATGATCACCCAGAAAACAAAGTTCCAAAAGGAAAATATTGGAAAAAAAGTAAAAATTCCTTCTGCACCCGTTGAGAATAAATACAGAGGGGCATAACCTTTTGCCAAAAAAATGGAAACATAAAAGGCAAGGAGAATAGGAAAATAGTAAATGCATTTTTAACATATAACATAGACTGTAGGCAGTGGTAAGAACTCTATGGTAATTCTTCCCAAAGAGAAACAAGGGGAAGAAAACTCAAAAATACAGAAAAATTTCAATAAATAGTAATTGAATAAAGTGCTTGTCAATTCTTAAATGACTTCATAATTTAAAAGAGAGTAACAGAGTTAGAAAAGGGGAAGTGGGGATGTTGGGAAAGACTAAAGAGTAGCGTAGAGCTCAAATATCTAACATAAATGAGAGCCATACCTAACCAACAGTTTCTGCAATAATCAAAGTATATGTTCGAGCTTTTCCAGCAATCATGGCAATGCACATTAGTCACAGTCGAAGCATGCATATCTCCAGGCATCGAGTATTTCCACATGGCAAAGTATTCAAGGACAAGGATTGAAGCAAACAAAAAGACGAATATTGGCCATAATTTACGTATAATACGTCGCTCCAAAAGAACACAAGCAGCAAGTAAAGCTATATACAGCAAAGAAACAGCATTTAGAAGAGCAAAACTGGCCAAGAGCAATACAATCATGTTAATCTCAAGGCCAAAAAGGTTGAACATGTTCTCGATCCAGAATTTCAAATATATCTTTAAGGTAGTCTTTTGCATTTCAAACCTCTCCTTTCTCAAGGCAAGAATTCGCTTTTTATTCCACTTGTGACTCTCCTTTATGCTCCCCCATATATGCCCAAATGAATATTTTCTAGTGCTTCTCTCCTCAGAGTCCATTTTACTCGGAGAAACATCCCGAGTTGAGTGGTAAAGAGCAGAGTTCAACGATGGCCACGAATTGCTTGTAACTACCATCTTTCTTTCTGACTCATTGAGATTTGATGGATGGTTCTTCTCTCCATTATACTCTGAAACAACTGGTAGGACATCTTCTGCTGAGACAAACAATGGACAAGGTTCCTCCGATTTACCTGCCTCTAAAAGAAAAGAAGGCATCCTTTCTAACCAGCGGAAAACATTGTACTGAAGTGTACACACAGCGATTACCAGCACTTTCGCTCTCAAGCCAGCTTCTATACCCCAGAAACCTGGTTTATATGCCTGAAAACCCAGGATAAGAGATAAATCATAATGTCTTTGTCCAGGAAACATTCCAGCAGATTTACCCCACATCTGAAATAGATACTCAGCTGTTACTAACAGTCCTGTATAAATCAAGAAAAATTTGGATGGGATTCGGGATGCTTTAGGTAATGTTGAACACAGGACAAGGCCAAGAAGGTACATGAATCCAAATGTGCTTATTGGAGATAAAGAAGCATAGAACAAAGAAACAAACAAAATCTTCTGACTGTGCCAAATCAGAAAACGTCTAAAGAACCCTAAAATCCCCAACTGTACTTGATCAGGGTCTTCTGAACTGACATGCTTGCTTTGTCTCCTCTCATAGCTGTAAAGCTGCATAACCACCACAATTGCTAGAGACTCCCAGACATTATCCAACAATGAAGCTTGAGGATTGTAACCAAAATATGTCTGAAGATCAAATTTTCTGGACAGCCAATCCTCCAAAGTAGGAAAGATACTCAAACCATAAATCACGATGAATACTGTAATTGAATATGCTTTCAGTGGAAACCATAGACGTCGCCTTGTTCTCCCCACAACTTGTCTTCCAGTGATCCAGAAAAGGAGAAGGAAAATGTACCCAAAGGATACAAAATTAGGCCTCACCATGTAAACCATGAGAAGAATTGTCAGAAAGGCAATGTAGGTTCCGAATGATCTGTACATAGATAAAATTTTCTTCCCTATCGCACCAAGGTACAGAGCTATTTTCCTCTCTGAAAAAAGAGCACCAAAACTGAGAGTGCAACAAGAGGATAAATAAATAAAATATGAAAATGTAAGAAGCTCAGTTTCCAACTCCATGAACCACCCAAGAAAGAGACAGGAAAAACAAAGGATGAATAGATAGAGAGAGAATTGATATCACATTGTTATTTTTTGTAAGAATCTATTATCATCAGCATCTTAAGCCTCTCAAAACCATCTTCACTCTCCATTTTCTTACAAAAAGATGACTTTAGGAAGCTTGTTAGAAATATCTAGAAACTGATTTAATTATTAACTTTTCTTTCCATAGTCATTACCAAGAGAAGAGAAGACCTATGGTATTTCACTTTAAGAAGATTTACCAGGATTGTGATGGCTATCCCTGGTGCTGGAGGTCGCATAAACTGACAGCAGAACAGATTTGTTCAATCCGGCTTTTAAAATGCTAAACCCAATTGGAAGACTTGGGGTGTCCTGCACTATTGCTGAAAAGGAAAATAACATTTCAAAGCCATGATTGTGAATTGCACAGAAGCAGGCAAGCAATGCTATTTCCAGTAAATCCCATGAACTATCACTTTCAAGGAGACCTACAAAAAGAGAGAAAAGTCAATACATAAAAGTTGAAACAAATTCAACAAAAAAACCAATTAAAAAGAAAAGCAAAAAGAATGAGAAATTCCTTGAAAAACCCATTCTCTCGGACCCTCAGATACACCAATCATCAACCATTCAGCATCTCCAAAGATTATAAATCAAGTTGATGAGAGAATAGATAAAGAACAAAACATACCTAACTGCGAGAGAATTTCCATACTCAGAGAGCCTTTTTGCTCCAAAGTTCTCGAGACTAGATTAAGCTGAAGAATGTACAGAATGGCGAAATGAGCCTCACAAAGAAGAATAAGGGAATTGCGCATCCTTTTGCCAATGTTATGGCTCAGGAGGTACATGAAGAAGAATATCACTGAAATGAAAAAAGACAAAATTTAGGGCCACCTTTTTAACTATGACAAAGCACAATCAGATAAAATGCTTCCTGCTTAAATTCCTAGTACTATTCTTATTGTACAGAATGGAATCTGCTAGAAATTAACAAAACTCATTGTGTTTACAAGAATAATCACTCTTTATCACCACATACTGTATATAGCATGCATGAAACCAGGTTTCATTGCTATAAGGAAGATCAGCACCAGCACAATGGCACGAGAGCATTTGCGCAAACCCCAAGCAATTGTAGCCACGATCAATACTTTTGTTTCTTCTACTTTCGTTTCTTCTACTTTCGTTTCTTCTTTCACTGTAACCAAAGAACAACACTGCATGGATCAGATAGCACGGACATTATAAACTGAGGCCAGAGTTTATTTACAGAACATCTACCAGCAGAGAGAGAGAGAGAGAGAGAGAGAGAGAGAGAGAGAGAGAGAGAGAGAGAGAGAGAGAGAGAGAGAGAGAGAGAGAGAGAGAGAGAGAGAGAGAGAGAGAGAGAGAGAGAGAATTATTTCATTACCAATACCAAGATCTATATAGTAATAGATATTCTTAGAAACGTAAAATGAAAGAATGCAGGCCAAAGGCACAATGAAAACACTCTCAACGCTCCAGTAGAAGATTTCTTCCTCAAAGTAAGTGATCATAATGAGATCTAAAACTTTTTTAAGAAAATGTGGACAAGAAAAGACTATGGAGCATTTGAACCATTGTCTGAGAACTCAAGCAAACAGTACATTGAAAGTACCAGTCGCTTTAGAACAAGGCATGCAGGCTATGGATTTGTTAGAATTCATAGAAAATTAATACACAATGACTTAAGGACCTGATGTAACAGTTTTAATGTTTAAAAGTAATAAATGCATTATGTAAGATGATTAAGTGCAAATTTTGAATGAGAACAATAAATACACTATCAATTTGGTACATTGAGAAGTATTTTGAAATGAAAGAAATAGAATGAATGGATAACTATTTTGAAACGACGGGAGTAAAGTACAAAACAAGAAAAGTAAGCTTAATGCAGATAAACTTAAACCTTCCAAAATACATAAGGAAAGCATGTACCTTCTATTTCACATAACAGACAAGGCCACTAAACGTAATGTTTAAAAAAAATAAAAATAAAAATAAAAATTGACGGGAAATGATTAGGGGACAAACTAGAAATAATTTCCAATATGGCAAGTATAGCAAGTAATGACATAGGAATCTATCAGAGGAAAAAGAGAAATATTTGAAATGGTTAAAACAGAGGAAGAACAGAAATTTCCATTCCTTTCACCAAGATGAAAGAACCGTTATGATATTTGGCATTGATGTATACAAACAAAGTACCTTCCTCAGAATAATTGCTATTCGAGGATCGCCTCTCTGATACACACAGAAAAACAGTATTGTTTACAAGGTTACCAAGAGCAACAAGAATTCCAAGGCAAAACTGAGCAAGAAGGAAGAACCCAGGAATAGGATAATGCCACAAGCCGACCATCTCCCATATTTCCATGTCCTGAGTTTTAAACGAAATTTACGGGTAAGGTACCATGGATTTTTTATAATAATCAAAGTTTACCACATTCTCTTACCTTCCCAAGTTTCCAATTCATGAATGCAAATGCCACATTGAAGACATATGTACTGACTGCCCATAAGAGTATGAACACAAGGAGTAGCCCATTCAATCGGTGCAATCGAGACAAGGAAGGAAATGCATATAAAATGTAACCAACATAAGCAAGTAGCCCAAACGCGCATATGCTCGCAAAGTGGAAGCTCCAAAATGTAAGCGCAAATAAGGAGACCTGTCAAATACATCACTGAAAGTTTAAAATATAAGAGTTGATAATCATACAATCATAAAAACTTAATAAAACCAGCAAAACAAGCTTTCAAGATAATAGATTTCAGGAAAATAATGTTAAATGAACAGAAATTTAAAAGAATATTATGAAAAATAAAGAACCATTTCATATATCCATTTACTAACTACAAGTAACCCAAATTCGCAATAAATATATGATATTGTGTACTTATAATGTCAAAAGGAAATAAGTAGAGAAGATATATAACAACAATCTAGCACCAAAGCGCCAAGGGTAAGTTTGTTAATGGAATGTTGTTTCTTACAACAAACCAGAAAGGATATGAAAGGCATTATTGTGAATAAAGACAGGCCACGGATACATAGGGTCAATCATAACAGAACAACGAAAGACAGTAAATAAAATAAAGGTGAAAGATCTTATTTAGATCGCTACTCAGAGACTCAAATGGGAAAACAGTCTACCAATCCAAAAAAGGGTATTAAATAAAGAAGTGTAGATGTCAACACAGGCATTAAGAATAATTATCAACCTGATGCTATTTTCCTTATAGAGCAATAATTGAAAAAAAAAAAAAAAAGAAAAAACAAACAAATGACATGCAATTTCATCATTTCTGATGCATACCGGGAATCCATATGTGAA
This sequence comes from Catharanthus roseus, assembly GCA_028651295.1. Classification (NCBI taxonomy): domain Eukaryota; kingdom Viridiplantae; phylum Streptophyta; class Magnoliopsida; order Gentianales; family Apocynaceae; genus Catharanthus; species Catharanthus roseus. The sequence continues at coordinate 3,594,244 of JAPQWS010000087.1, forward strand.
GAAATTTATGGTAAAAATTCGGAAAACAGTTGCCCTCAGCAACACATTGGCATGTCTTACGCCAGATCTGCATAAATTCAACAGGCATTAGAAAGATAGATGTAGGCATCATGGAAAAATTTAATGGAAGGAACACAAAACAACACAAGGTCTCAAATTTTTTATCTCGGTAACGTTTCGCACCGAGGTTTGTGGGAAAGAGGAATAAGCACAGCAACTCTTGCTCATAATTCAACAGCTCATCTCACAATTCCATGAAATTTGAATTGAAAACTCAGAAACAAGAAAGAAAACTTGCCAGTACTAAAAGGAGGTACCAGACTTGAGAAGGAAATGGTAAAAGAAACAGGAGGACATCGGTTTAAGAATTCTTCAGTAAACCAATCTGAATTATATAACATATATGTTCCTACGTAGGGAAAAGTAGTTCCCACAATCCTTTAAACTGAATTCATTTCATTTTAAAGAAAATTAGTTCCTAGAACCATTAACAGTTGATTAGGTGAATTTATAATCCTACTGTTCTGGTAGTTAACAACAGAAGTCCTTATAATTGAGTTCTAACACTATCAAGGACATTAATTGCGCATGCCTAAGAGAGAGAAAGATGATGAAAGTAAAAGACAAGATCCTTATGCTTGTTTTATGTGCCAGGTAAAATCAAGTCCGCATCTTACTTATGATATGCAACAACTAAGTGTCAATGAAAGTTACCTCAACTCACGGATGAAAAAGGGTTGCCTTGTCGGAAGAAGCTGTTCAGTCAAGGTCCCCTCTCTGATGGACATGAGAAAATCCATTTCCTCCAGATCACGCTTCACACAGGAGAGCTGTTTAACGTTAAGCAGTAAGATATCCATATTGTAAATAATGAACATCACTTGACCACACTCAAAGCTTTCCAGCATCAATAATTCTTTCTGAGTACAAATCTTGAAGCTATACTTGATTATATTTAATAAGAGAATCTTAAAGATGGTACAATCATAACACTTGTATTAGGACGACTAATCTACATATACTTTTGAAAGGTGAGGAGGGAACATATTGTGTGCCGACATCTTGTAATGTCCATGCTGGGGAAAGGTTGTACAGTTCTGACTCCAAAATGTTCTCAAAATCATTAAAGCTAATAACCCAGTCACCCCAAACAGAAGTCTGAAGGTAGAATTAAATGAAAGTGCATACCACATAGTAGAATAGCATCAGAGAAAGACCAGAACAAATTTCTTGTAGATCAGAGTTTGCAGAAATTTTGTATAGACCAATGAAATTGGCTACGGTACGGTACATCTGCGGAAAGCCAATGGGGAGTTGATACACATACAATAAGCAAATGCTGAAGCCAGCATATAGCCAAAGAAGCTTCCACCACCTTGAATAAGACCACAATCCACCAAAAGCATTAGCGATTGAATAAGACGATTTTGAGTATTAGAAATATTTGCATGATATGCTCATTCTCATAGATGCAGATGAAATTTGGTAAAGTAGAATGAAAAATAATAGCAGCCAAAAAAAAAAAACTAACTAATGTAAGAATGACCTGAAAAGCCCAAGAAAGTTGCTTGTCAAAGACCAGTTGACAAGGCCAACACAGCTACATATGAAAAATGGTAGCGAGAGCCAAGAGGGATTGCTAATTCCAGCAACCATTTGAATGGCAGGCAGCAATAAGCAGGAAGCCACCCTCAGACGAGAACCTTCCATACAACCAATACATAGGGAAAATGTTAATGAGGACATACAAAGAGATCACCTCTAATGAGTCAAAGCATGCCCAAACTACCAGGCCATATCTGATAAAGAGAATCTAGCTCAAAATAACTAGTGGCGGATAGAAGAAGAATTTGCAAGAAGAAAAGGGAAAAGTGTATCAGATTAAAATGCCCCCAGACTGGTGATATCCTCTTAAACAATTTCAGGTATATAATGCTGTCTTATTTTCATTACTTGCTCAAAATGTTTTAGTATTCAGAGTTCAGAAGTACGTATCATCAAATTATCTGTTTATTCAAAATGTAAGGAAACCAGCTAACCAACTTGTCAGGATCCCCCTAGGAACAGGCAAGCGAGACATGTATAACAGTGAACAATTTGTGATCACTGGTTAAGCCACAAAATACAAAGGGCAACCCAATGCAAAAGGGTGCTTACCATTGCAAGGTTCAGGAAGAACTAGGATTACAGAATTTTTCTGTAGCAAAAACTATTTCCTCATATGACATTCCTGATTTTATCCATATCAAGCTTGGAGTGGTTTTGGGATCATATATTGTTTGATGATATCCCTTTTGGACTTTGGGATTAAGAAGCTTGATGCATTTAACATTTATTACATTGCTTCCCAAAGCATATTTGCTCCTTCTTTGTTCAATGTATAAATAAAATAATATTAACAATATTTGTAAAAGTCACGGGAAGGATCTTCTAACATTTTCATGTCCACCCTATTACTCATATAAAACTTTCTAATTCCTTCCATCTATTTTCAAGAGAAACAAATGATGTAGGAGGGAGAAGCTGCCATAGAAATATTAAAGAAATGAACAAATTTAACAAAAATCTCAATCAAAAATGGAAATAAAATTAACAAATTGAGACCTATATGTTCAACCACTGATGAGAAATGGCCCCAACAAGAATCTCGGGATTGAAATAAACCAAATTTATTCCACTGGATCTCAGTTAGAGCAATGACAGCAACAAATAACTGTATAACCAAGAAATATAGAGCCACAGGAGATCTCCAAGATTGGACTCTGCAAAAGCGAGTGAATTTTGTAAATTTTGTTAGGGGAATATCTTACAGCGATAGTATGCACAATGAAATTGAACCAAGTCTTACTTCATCAAACCAATAAGTCTAATCCACCAAGTATCTGCTACCTCCGATCCCAAACCAGTAATGGCCAATACAATAAGATAGATTACTTGTGATAAAATCACAACAACTGAAAATGTGAAAATGAACCATAAAAGTATTACTCTTCCTTTGAAACGGAATCCTACAGGAAAAGGAAAAGAAAACATGGAATCAGAACCGCTAGGAGAAAGATGATGCACATAGGATTTATTAGTTCATCATACGGCTGCAGCCAACTTTCATGAACTAGCAATTACATCACCCAAACTTATGTGCAACAAATGGAAGGAAAATGAGTTCCAAAAAGTCATTCAATGATAAAAATATAACAAAACCAACTGTACAGATACAACATTCAAATGGATGGATCACAATGAGCACCTACCTCTTTTGGGTGCAGCAAATCGTACAATGAGAGAAACCACTAAATCAATAAGAGAAATCAAACTCCAATTCAGTAAACCAGCTGCAAGGAAACAGGATAGTCAGGGCAAGGAGAGATGAGAAAAATGACAATGACTATATAAACCACTAAGCATACAAAAAGAGAAGTGCATGATACTTTTATGTAATGTGGCATCAGAGACAAGCCTAATAGAACCTATCTTCGAAACAGCAACATTTTGTCATAGTTCTCTTCCTAAGATTGCACTATAGTTGCAGCAGATGAGTGACAATATGCTCTTGTACATTGAAACCATCGGGTAGATTGAAAATAGAAGGTACAGCGCCAAAATTCGCAACATATTTTAGAAATTCTTTCTATGCTATTCATTTTTAAAGGGAAAGCATCTATGTTTTTCTGACGACTTATCTACCTTAGACATCAGAAAGCATCTTCGTAAAGAGAACCAGAAGCACTGTGAGCAAAGTTCCAGCAATTTTCTTATCAGTTCCTAAAAACCCAAACAACTAGCAGCTCTAGTACCAATTTATGATCAACCTTCTTCACTCTCTATGAGTATTTAGATACAACATACAATGTCCAAAGAATCTTAAATGAAGAAAAAGATAGAACATTGAATTGAAAAATTCTTCAACTTACCTGCCAAAAGCAGCAGGGGCAACACAAAATCACCAAGAAAACTCTCCATAATTACCCCTCTACTCAATCCAATCCCGTTTCCCGGATATTGATCCGGCCAATTTCAGATACAGCTTTTTTTATCATCCCGATGCACCTTGAAAATCCCAATTCTGCAAGAAACCCACAATTTGTCTTCGACAACTGTATAAATTACGATCAAAATTCCGGTGACGAAACAATGAAAACCCCCCAACGAGTCAAGGCTCGTTAGCGGGGCTTTCCTTGTAATAAAATTTAGTCTTTTCTTTTCGTCGAAAAAATCTTTAATCTCCTAGCATTAACCACCAGCCATAGCCCAAAGTTCGCGAACTCCCAGTTTGATTTGACGCCCAAAAAATCGAATGAGAATTGAAAACTTCAGTCCAAAATAAACAATTTTTGGACACTTTTTTGTGCTAATATATATTGATTGATTATGGAGTAATAAAATTAAGACAAATGTACGATCTGGAATTTTGAAATTGTGGATATTTTATTATCACCGGGAAATTTGGAGAAAGAGTTCTCGAAATTTTTTCGTTGTTCCCGATTTGGGCTTGACGGATACGTTGCTTCAGTGGGCTGTTCTTTCCAAATTTCTGTGGTATCCGAGTATTATAAATTAATTCAAAAAATACTTAGAATGCAATTTGAATGTTTTTTGAATTATTTAAAAAATTATATTTTAAATAGCAATAATATTAAGTTACTATATAATATTATATAATTCTTTAGGTAATTTAAATTCAAAACATAAGTAAAGAATTCTTCTTATTAGAATTCTAAGAAAAAGAAAATAAGGCTATTGGCTATTCTTTCGAATCAAGGATATTCTTGTCATGTGAAAAGGAAATAAAAAATAAAAAATTTCCGTGCTTCTATCTAAAGCTCATTTTGCCCTTCTTTTTTTTTTTTTTTTTTTTTTTTTTTTTTTACTTACAGCCTGTGGGGGCTGCTTTGCGGCCTTTGGCAGTAACCCGCTATTTTTAGTTTAAAAAGCTAAGCGGAGGCGAGGGTATTCTTGTCAGAAAATAAAAGTAGCTCAGCACGAGATACGATGATAAATTGTAGGGTTAATTGCAATATACCTCCTCAAATAGGCGAATATAGCACTTTAGTACCAAAACTTTAAAAATAGATAATTTACCACCAATCAATGGTTAAATAAATAGATTCATTACCGCTATGAATTTACCTATTTCTCCTTGAAATTTTATGTTTTGACAGAAAAACCAACAATCTCATTAAGCTAAAAAAGAAGAAAAGCTAAGTTCTTTTTCCTGATTTTAGCAAAAAAAGTATAATTTTTTGTGATAATTCTAAACACTTTCAATACATTTTCGCAAATCAATTTAAATACAAAAAACTACTACTTTTAATATGAGATCAATCCAAGACATTCAAATATATACTTACTTTTTCAATAATACTGATATTAAGAAATTTCTTTTATTAAATGAACCGTACTTATATTTTAGTTAAAATCTATTTTTATCTATTAATTTATTATATTTTTATACTTAAATATTCTAATAAGTAGATAACATATTCTAAGTATGTACACGAATCGATATTTTGATAAATTGAACATATATACATTTAATATAATCATTTTTATGATTCCATCAGTATAAATTATAAATTTTCCATAACAATTGGTATAAATTATACGTCTTATATGTATTTGGGTTGCATTGGCATTAATACAAAAAAATTTTATACGATCTATTTTCTTTTTATAGAAAAGTGATTGTGTATTATATACAGGCAATAGTTTCAAGTATTAATTATATTTTTTTATTTTGAGGTATGCCTAATTTAATTTTTATTTTAGAACAAGAAATTTATATTTAATCTAATTTATAATGTAATAATATAAAATTTATATTATTTCTACTAGACCTAGACTCGACTAGTACTTTCTATTATAGATCTCTAGATGTATACTAGCCTCCATTTTGTAATACCTACATGAGCTATTAAATAAATAAAAATACATATTCATAACTATTTAGTATTTATTTTGCTAATTTAAATAAAAACATTATAAAATTAATTATAAAAAACTAATAATGTTTTAGTAAATATTTTAATTAAAAGTGTATAAAATAATATCTTAATAAGTATACTTTTTGTTAGGGACACAAGGTACTCAGCATGAGATTCAATGTAAAACGAATTCATCTCGCCTTTCTTTTGAGTTTTTCATTTTTAATTTTAACAAAAATATTGATCTGTGAAAATAGATAGAACACAACTAAATTTAAACGAAAAAATGTGAATAAGATTAAAAAAAGTGTACTACTTCTCATACAAAATTAATACTAATACATATGATTTGAATATATGATAATAAATAAAAAATTAAATGTTTTAAAAATTTTGTTACAAAATTATTATATTAGGATAATATTTTTGTACCAAAATTAGTAATCAAAACTAATCAGTTATAAATATATAAACAATAAATATATACGAAATAAAGGGATAGAATTATAAATTAGACAAACTTCAAAGAAGAAATGTAATTAATCTTATTGTTTTAGAAAAAGAAATGTGGGACCAGATAGGAAAATATGAAAAAATTTTCAGTTTGTCCAAATACCCCCTAACAAAAAGAAGTTCTCGACCCTCCGATACCGACCAGTTTCTGGAAGCTATTACAATTGCCGGACGGGGATTATCACGGCTGCCTTCTTCCGACGACCTCGATCTTGATCTTTCTCTGTTGAAAGTCTCGGCTCCGGGAGCGGCAAGTGAGTAATGGAGGTATTCTCCCTTCCACTCCTCTGCAAATCACTCCGTAACTGATAAATGTGCCTATTCAAGCATTTCCTATTAGGCTCTTTTTGATAGTACTTTCGTTGATTTCTGGAAATTCTGCTACAAAAGACTATGGTATAGCAGGTTCTTATTTCAATTGCACAGACTACAGGAGCTTGCAGCTTCAGCTGCTTCTTTCCGCTGATTTTTGGTATTTCTACCAAAGTTCCTTCCTTTTTTCCCCATATATTACCATTATTGGGAGTAGTAGCTGCTGTAGTCTAAAATGGTTGCAAATTATTGTGTCAGTTCATATCTCTCATAAAAATGTTTTGACATCCATATTTGTTTTTAACAAGGGGAAGCTGGGGAAAAAAAAAAGAGGATGGGAACACTGAAACAAGAGTAGAAAATAGCAGCCATTTATCATAGCATTTGGATTTCTCACAATTTGCTCTAAATGAATAATATCAAAGTAATGGGGTTTGACTGTCTAACCTTTATCTTGGCCTTCTAGATGCCGTTGCCTGAACATATGTTTGATGGAATGAAAGACCTGAGAAGTACTGCTTTGAGAAAGAGAGTGAGCGTGAACTTTGCAGAAGTCAAGCAAGCAGGAAATATCAGTTGTCCGTTGCTGGTGATCCTCTTAGTTATTGCCTTCTGTATTTGCTTCACTGTTGAAGCTTCTCATTGCGCAACCAATGGCAAGTTTCTGGCCCTCTTACATACTGCTTTTCTAGTTTCAATACATTTAAGTTTCATCTTTCTTGAATTATCTTGGCATTGTGGTATGGTATAATATAATTTTTCTTGATTATATTGTAGGATTCCCATTAGTGAGAAATATCAGCGAGCTTCCACAGGATAACTATGGGAGACCTGGTTTGTCTCACACAACAGTTGTTGGTTCCCTTCTACATGGAACAAAAGAAGTAAGTTCCTTCAACTTGTTTGCCATCATTATGTTTGTTTGCAGAATTTCTCGGTGTAGAAGAAGACTCTCCTTTATGTTGAAGTGTAGCAGCTCTGACTTCATAATTGTATTACTACAATAACAAAAGATATGGAGATTTTTTGCTATCAAACTCAATCCCATCTCAACGCTGCGACCTTTTTTTCCCCCTTTCTCTTTCAGGTAGGTGTTTGTTCTTGTTTGCTGAATACGTGTTAAACTTTTATATGTAGATTGAGGTGTGGCTTCAAACATTTGCTCCTGGATCTGGTACTCCAATCCACAGACACTCTTGTGAAGAAGTATTTGTAGTTTTGAAAGGCAGTGGCACTCTCTATCTCAGCACGAATTCACATCCCAAACATCCAGGAGACGCGCAGGAATTCCCAATCTTTGCAAATAGCACGTTTCATATCCCTGTTAATGATGCTCATCAGGTGATTATTTTCCTCTTCATTTTCTCAGTTATTCAAATCTATTGCAGAATAGTTTGATGAAATATGCTGATTCATATTATTGTTTCTTTTTCCTATCCTGATATGTGCCAAAATGGTGGTCGAATGCTATATTAATCAGGTCCGTAATACAAACAAACACGAGGATCTACAGGTCTTGGTTATTATATCTCGTCCTCCTGCAAAAGTGTAAGACCATTTTTTTCATAACTGCCTGTCATTGATGCCATCAAGTTGCAGCATTTTAAGTTTATCCTTGCATTGGTGTGTGTATGGAAATGTGATCCTTTTGTTTCTCCACTGGGATTTTATGATGTGTGGCAATGGCACCACTCTTAATCCTCATGACAGTTGCTTTGTATCTTAGGTTTATTACCTAGGTGCAATATTAAGGTCCTAAGACTGAGTGGTAGTTTTGCTCAAATTAGAATTAGAAACCAAGTAGCTTAGGCCCATATCTCCTGCATCTCATTTAGGAGACGGGAAGGGAATGTAGAAAATCATGTAAATAGCTCTTGTTAATTTGTAATGAAGTAAAGAATTATTGCATATGTTAGTATATGATGGTTAGTGTTCTGGTGTCCCATTTCAGGTTCATATATGACGACTGGTTTATGCCGCATACTGCAGCCAGATTGAAGTTCCCGTATTACTGGGATGAAGAATGTTACCAGAAACCTCAAGTGAAAGATGAGCTTTAACCTTCCAAGCCTACATTTCCAGTAAATATGTAGGGGTTAAAGACAAATTTTGTAACAACTTGAAATGTAAAAATATGATGCATATTTCATGTTGCACAGCCCATCTCTTGATATTGCTACCAAAATTTCAACTTGAATGGATATTTACTGGTCCAGTTTATCTGGAATGGTGTTGATTTGATAGACTAGAATTTTGATTTTTGATCAACGAATATTCAACTTTAATGGTACCTAAAACCAAAATTTCAAAATCAAACTCTGTCCAAGTATACCCTAAATTACATTGAGGAGGGTTTGAACTCGTACAATTGTAGAACTAAGACTATCACATGTGATTCTTTTGGCTAGGGCACTTTGTAACCTATTAAGACCTAAGAGAATTCAAGAATCAAACACGAGTACAGATTACAAAAGAAAAGATTTTATCTCTTTTTTGTTGACAAACGACGCTGGACTTCTTTCTCAGCAACAAGAACATAGAACTCTGGCCCCAGCATCTCATGTATATCATGATTCAGTGCAATGCTCATTTCAACTATCTCTGTTATCACTTCCACACTCACCATGAAACCTAAGGTAGATAACACTCTCACAGCATTTGCCACTCTACATATATATTTCCTAGTCTCCAGTGGTGTGTGACCTCTTTCTTGTTCATAAGTCAATGGAATTCCTGATTCGTCACTTTGTTGCTCAGATTTGTCCATTTGATCTACTACCATATCATCTTTGGCTTCAACATGTTCACCAATCCAAATGAATCCATTACAGCCAAGAATTAAGTCAATGCCATACTGGTCTAGGTGGTGGAAATGCTGCTTCCGCCTCTTCACAAGATAAGGGGAGATGTTGAGTAATTGACCTCTCTCAAGCTGTTAACACGCCAGGGGAAAACAATGGAATATATTGGTCAGACGAGACTAAATCAATCCAGAGAAGAATATTGGGGTTGCCAAATCAGTTCATCGTCCAAGATACCTTTCCATACTTCTGGCTTCTGGCTTGTAGATGCAGACCATCATGCTGGAATCCACGAACTTCAGCCTGAATGTATACAATGTTCTGGGTTAAAATAAGATAATTCTTTATAATTAAAAGCGAAGCGAGCTAAAGGGCAGAGATACAAATAGGAATAGTTAAACATTTGGATATGATTATATCACTTTCCAAGTGTGAGTTCAGTCAGTATCATAGGAAATATTGGTGTTAAACTTCCTAAGGTCATAAAAACAGCACGCGTTGAAGGCCATACAGGCTCCAAAAAAGGGCGAGGAACCGTGGACTTACACAAATGACATCATTCTCTTCAAATATGCTTCGCATGTTGAGTTCATCCACTGCAGTTCGTCTCCTCTAGAAGATCACAGCAAGAGATCAAGAAAGCACAGTTAATCATTAACATCTCAAGTTATCGATCTTTATCAATAGTTCCTTCAACTGGAAGTAGTAGCAGAAAAAAACATGACAAATATAATCCTGCATCCTTAATTTGCTCAAAAGCTACCATCAATAGCGGCAAAAGTTGTACAAGCATATGTAATGCAAACATAAATTAAAGAGAGAAAAGGAACACTCTTTTTAAATACACTCTAAGCCAGAACTGCATGTTAAATGAAAGAAACAGGATAAGAAATTTAGAAGACATCATTAAATAGAAAAAGAAGGAACCAGCAGCAGAAGAGAAGCAAAGTACCTGGATGCCATCAGGCAAGTTCATTGAAGAAAGCATCAACACTGCATCTTGGCTAAAGTTAATCTCCAATCTCCACCGTTTTGGGGCAACCTTAACAAGAGACAAAGCCAGGATGTAGTTAATGAAAAGAAAAAATACATATTTAATTTAGTTCGTATTAAATTGACTAGCCTAAAATGCCTTTCTGTGAAACAAGAGAAGCCACCAAGATTAGTTCGAGATAATCCAAATATAGAGCACACAAAGTAGCAAATGAGCTTCAATTTGATTAAAGTTAACATCTTCAAGCTAAGTAGAAAAGGAAAATAAAAGAGCTTTGGCATCTTGATACAAATAGAAACAGTACAATAACATATGCAAGAGAGATTATAACACACAAAACCAACAAATGACAAAGTTGCCTCTACCTCAATGACACGGCCAACTATAATATCGCCGACTTCGGGCTTGTACCTAGATAACAAATTCGTCAGCTTCAGAGAATTTTGTTTGGTAAAAATGAAAAAAGAAAAAGGAAATCACGGTTGAAATGCAAAACCTAGCCCTCAGAGCTCGAACATAGACAAGCTTATTGACGCGCTCAACCACTCCGCAGACAGTAGCCACCACACTACCCTCGATCTCCGACGTCCCATGACCCCTTCATCCAATAAAATCAATGTTATTAGGCCTCTGTTATCCATCGAAAAAACTTAGGAACCAGAAATGTATACATACTTGAGAACGCCGTCTTCGAGGTTGACCGGGATGGTATCAGCGACGGTGACGGAGGCATCAGAATTGGCCTTGGAGGAAAGTGATTCCAATCGTTCCAATGCTCTCTCTAATCTCAGCTTCTGCGTATTATCCAACGGAATTTGCACTCCTCTCATCGTCTTCCGCAAGAGCAAACGTTACAGTACACAAATTGAATGCTTTGTTTTGAGAAAAATAGACAAATTAAAAATCCTAAGAACCCTCACAAAACCCTCTGCTCATTCAGTTGCCAAAGAACCCTAAACCGGCCGGTGTCCTAAGGCGTTAAGTTTAATTTGGTCCCAGAAAATATGTACATGTCTCGATTAAAGGCCTAAACTTTAGTCCATATTTAAAAAAGTTCTTTTTTTTTTATGAGATCGCGAAACACCAAAATCAATATTAATTCAAGTAAAATCAGATTTTGCACGTTATTGATAATTTGAATCCGAATTAATCAGATGGTACATTCCTATATATATTTAATAAAATGTGTATTAAATGACTAAGAAAGACTTCTATTATTGACTCATTCTTATAAATTTTACTTAAAAAATAATAAAATAAAATAACTTATTTCCAAAAATTTAGACTTTTGTACCAACTATTTAGTCTCAAAATCATATGAGTTATATCTATGCGGGCGAGTTTATACCTTTATATAATATCGTATGGTTCTCAAAGTTTGATTTTTGTTGTTATGGTTCTTGAACAATTTATTGATAATCTAATCAAATTATTTTTGTTGCAAAGCATCTAATAAATCACACGAGTTGTTCATGTGAGATAATTTGAAGTGTAAAATAGTTATTATAAGTCATTCAATTAAAATAAAATACACACAAAACTTGATTTAGTGGAAATAAAATATGCTCATTTCTTTAAAATCATACCTCCTCTATGTTTCCTTTAGGGAAGGTGATTTATAATACTTATTTTACCTTTCATGTTAACATACATAGTAGCTCGTGTAATTTTTTTAAACTATAAGGGTCTATACGAATTGAGTTTTAACCTAAAATTTATTGTACTTTTTTTTTTTTTTTCTCTTTTTACTATGTGATCTGCATTATTTCTTACAAATATTTTAACTTAAAATTCTTAATTTTATTAGGTGCTATAAATTATTTAAGAATTATAATAGTAAAAAAAAATCTTTAAAAATTATATAATGTCAATCTCTAAACTAAGGGTTAAATGGATCATTTTCCTTAAAATAAACTTTGGGACTAAAGAGCAACTTTACCAATTCCCTTCTCCCTCCCTTTTATCATCTTTCCCCTCCATTCTTTTTATCTTGGCAAAAAAAAAAAAATTGATGATAAAATGAAGGATTAGTAAACCAACTCCAATTGCAATCCTTTGGTTTGGTCTTTGCCATTTGTTTAACCAAGGAAATAATGAAGTAATTTGTCTTCTTTACTTGTTTCAAGAGATTGGCAAATTGTAAAGTAAGATTGATTTATTTAGGTACAGTTTGGTTATAAGAATTTTTTTATATATTTTGTAAAGATTATAATTGTTTGTGAGAGAGGGTGTGAGAAATTTTGGCTAAATACACAAAATACTATAATAAAATTAATAATAGTAATAAAATAAAGCATTTTATTTAAAAAAATAAAAGAAATTATCAATAGCACTTGTAAAATTTTTTATTTAATATTTTCACACAAGACGTTACGAATAATTAGAATTGCACAAAATCCTATCAAAATACACGAAATACCTCTAAAAATAAAATTAATAATAGCACCATTAACATTGTTTATAATATTTTTTATAATACTTTTTATACAAGATGTTATAAATAATTAGAACCGCGTCAAAAATGAAAGTGAATCAAATCTTATAATCCATGCCTGCCTGCATGAATTTCGTAGTCATATTAAAAATTTGACATCAGCGGTTGAATATTTAATTAAAGTGATGATAGTGTTAAAGGAGGAAGGATTTTAGAAATTAAATTAAAGGAAGAAAAATTGTGTGAAAGATAGATATTATAGAGAGAAGAATTAAAGAATAGAATAGAATGAATGCATGATAATAGAAGATCCTCCGATGTTGATTCTCTTCCTCAGAATCAAACCAACTTCTCTCCTTCCCCTGATTTTTTTTTTTTTTTTTCCAATTCAATCTTAACCTCTCCTAAACCTTCTTCTCTTAATCCAGCCTCTAATGGCTGTTCCCAATTTTCTTCCTTGATTTTTAAAAATTTTTTTTTTCTAAATGCAAGGAGCAGGATGGCCGTCTGCAGGAGCTGCTGCTTTTCTTCTTCCGTACAACTCCTCGTTGGCCTCCTGTCTCTCGCCGCCGCCGTCGTCTCCGTCACCGCTACCTCCGGTATTCGTCTCGCGATTATACGGAAACCGACACTGCCTGATGTACCTATTTTCCGTGAAGCTCCGGCCTTCCGCAACGGAGAAACCTGCGGCGGAGGTAATAATAATAAGAAGAATAATAATAATTACATTAATAGTAATGCTCCTTCTCCAGAAAGAGAAAATGAAATTGTTGATGAAGATAATTCCGACCCAATTCATATTGCTATGACTCTGGATGCGAATTACCTAAGAGGAACAATGGCGGCAGTTTTTTCAATTCTTCAACATTCATCTTGTCCAGAAAACCTGGTTTTCCATTTCCTTTGCGTAAGATATGAACCGGATGTGTATTCAAGCATCAAATACACTTTTCCATATCTGAATTTCAAGGTTTATCGATTCGATGCCAGTAAAGTTCGCGGATTAATCTCAAAATCAATCAGGCAAGCTTTAGATCAGCCTTTGAATTACGCGAGAATTTATCTGGCCGACATTATACCAACAGATGTGAAAAGAGTAATTTATCTGGATTCAGATCTGGTTATCGTTGACGATATTTCAAAGCTATGGAGTGTTGACTTGGGAGATAAAGTCGTAGCAGCACCAGAATATTGTCAAGCAAATTTCACTACTTACTTTACAGATACATTTTGGTCAGATCCTGATTTATCAAAGACGTTTCAAGGTAGAAATCCTTGTTACTTTAATACAGGAGTAATGGTGGTTGATGTTGAAAAATGGAGAAGAGGAGGATATACTCAAAAAGTTGAAGATTGGATGGTGGTTCAAAAACACAAACGGATTTATCATTTGGGTTCTTTGCCTCCGTTTCTTTTGGTTCTCGCCGGAAATATAAAACCGGTGGATCATCGGTGGAATCAGCACGGATTGGGTGGTGACAATATGGAAGGAAAATGTAGAAGTTTACATCCAGGACCAATTAGCTTGTTGCATTGGAGCGGCAAAGGGAAGCCATGGTTGAGACTGGATTCAAGGAAACCTTGCACTGTTGATTATTTATGGTCTCCTTATGATCTTTATCGTTCACCAAAGCATTCCTTTGAAGAATGATAATCATCATCTCTTCCAAAAAAAAATAAAAAAAATAATTCTGTTATGGACGAGTTACACCATTAGATCTGTATTAAGTGGGTGAGACATAATACAGGACACATGGTTCATGGATAAAGACATTGCTCCGATTCATATCAGAATTTCTCAATTTCTTCTATATATCTATATATAAAAGAATAAAAAATAAAATATATATTATTTAATTGGGTAGTGTAATATTTTTAGGGAAAGAGACGGGACATACATTAGGAGAGGAAATATTTATTATATATATAATGTAGGGTTATTTCAAAAAAAAAAAAAATTGTTGAGATATTTTGTTAAAATGGAGATGCAAAGTGATAAGAAAATTTTAGCATATAATGTTGATCTGTCAGTTTATTGATGATCCCCAAAATGTAGTCTAGATTATCATTCTCCTCTTGATCAAAACATATATCATGTTCTAATTTGATTAACCACTCTATAAATTTCAATCATTCTTTTTGTTTAATTTTTCATTTTTCAAATTTTATAGATTTTTTTTTTTTTTTGTTATGAGAATTTTTCCTGTGTTTGAGTAATTAGTTGTTCATATTGTCATTAATTAATAAATTAATTAATAAGTTTTGACAATTTCTTATCTTTTACTACTTTTATTAAGAAATATAAGGAGTTTAGTCCAATTAAGAATAGTTAAAAATAAATAAAGGTATTTAAAATTTTTAATATATATTTATTAAATTTTTTTCATTTTTATCCCTCTTAGATCTTTAATATTTGTACTCAAGGCTAAAAACTTTATATAATTTCCAATCGGATATAATAAATATATATTTTTTCTGAATAAAAGATGTGCTAATATATTAATATTTATATTCAATTTATATTTTAAAAAAAAATCAATTTCATATAAAGTAACATTTAATAAATTGAAATTGACATATTAACAAATTTTCAGATATTAGTTAGAAAAAGTATTTTTTTGTTATTGCACTTGAAAAATGATGATGATGAGGACATTAAGCAAAACGGAGATGCCACACGAGATGTGATCCACTCTTGAAGATGCTAATTTTCGCTTTCATATATTTTCTTTAAATATTTACGTAATATGATGGGAAAGTAATCCAAAATGCAGATCTACTAAGTATATTCACACCGATACAAATATTACATAAATTGTTATAGCCGGTTCTGAACAGAAATAAACAATAGCATAAATGTATGTTCTAGAGGAAGAAAAGAAAAAGAAAAAATTTCAATCTTGTATCTTGTAAATCTTGAATTACTCTCGAAATCTGGAGCACTAGTAAAAAAAATACAAATTGACGACTAATATTATTAATAATAGAACATACATTTTCAAGAATCTTGGGTTGGGTGATGATCATGAATTAGAAGTTTCTTGGGTAATCTGTCCAAACCTGTAATGATTGTTCATAGTTTCCTTTCTGCTTCTAATGAAATCTTCAGCCTTTTGGTTAATATTAGATGCCACAGTTGTCAATAGAGGTCTTGAAGATGATGATGGTCTCATTATACTATGATTTCCGTTTTCCTCCTCTGTTCTTTCTTTCTTCCCTTTTTCCCCCAAATTACCTCTTCTTGAGTCAAAATTTCTTCTTTCCTTGCCGCCCCTTTTCTGTAAATTTTGATCCGCCATTGAAATGAACCCACTCTTCTTGTTAGAGAAATCAACAACGGAAGAACTCAATTTCTGAATTGAATTAGTAGAAATCTCGGCTTCTTCATTATCGATGTGTCTGAAATCAATCACAACTTCACCACCATTTTTGTAATTTCTTGATGAAACGCCACCGGTTATTGGTACCTCCATGGATTCCGACGGAGGAGTGCTACCGTCGCCGCCGAGAGAAACCCGTTTCCGTTTTGGACCAATGAGGCTATTGATGACAAAATTGAGGAACCGATGACGGATGCCGAGAGGCTCATGTGGATTAAGGCCGTTACCTCTGGACATTTCTTGAAAACCAAAAGGTAAGGGCAAAAAATGGAGAAATTGTGTTTTGAAAATGGGCATGTTTGATTGTATTCTATACTTAGAAGAAGAGGTAAACAAAAGAAAAGTGGTTTGAACTGAATCATCATTTTCACTTTAGGCTGAGTGAGAGAAGAGTTTGGTCACTTTGGCTTTAGGTCAAAAGCAAAAGAACCTGTGTGGATAAACACACAAGATACTGAGATTGTCCACCATTTCGAATATCAAATTTTAATTTTAAGATTTATATATTTTTCACAAATTATTATGTTTTTTTTAATTTAATAAAAAAAATTCAAAATCAAACCCATCCAAGTACAAAGCACGTGAAGGGTTAGGTTCTAATCTAGGAATAGAGTCAAATTTTGTTGATATTTAGTAAGTCAAGTCCAAACTAATTAAGATTGTGTACTTTTGATTTTTAGTTAGAGATATAAAAATTCAAAGAAAAAAGAAGCAAAGTCGTAAGAAACAAGAATATATTAGTATCAAAAGTGATGGTCAAGTGGTTCTAAATTTACTATCAAGTGATTTTCAAAGCAGAGCCATGTCATGAGATCAAATCGTGACTCGTACTACTGGCTTATGGAATTATATTTTCTTCTTGATGGTGCTGTTTTGACGAGGTTAGTACTTGTGCAAATTGTTCCAATGATTCAATTTAATTTGATATATTTATTGATAAATATGAGATAGCATGATATATTTTGATCGTCTCACTAGTATCTTCCTTTTTAGTCATAATAAAATATATATATATATATGTTATTTTCTTCCAGAAATTTATGGATAAAACAAGCATCATTTATTGGGAAGAGAATTTTAAAATCTGCCAACCAGCTTACTTGTTGAGGAAAGGCTTTATTCCTCCAAATGACCTTAGCTGAGAAAGTCATGGATATTGGATATGGTGGTAGCTTGTAGAATGTAGAGAGAGAGAGAGAGTTAAAGATGTGAATAATGTGATAAAAAGCAGAGTCTGAATCAATTGATGATCCCACCAATCAACGAATATTTTTCCTTTATCAATGGCTATCTCATTGTTATCTTCACTACTAGTATCTCCCAACACAACAACGCTTAGAGTTAGCAACATGCATCGTCTTCCATAATATTTTTTTTATTTTATTTTAAAACATAGGTTAACATAGTTATAATCGCTCTACAAATTTTAAACACGACGACAAAAGAATTCTTGAATTTGACCAGAAATATTATCTACCCTTCTACTAGCATGCCCTTTCCCCTGTTCTGAATACATGATTACAACCACCATGTGAGGTTCTGAAGGATAATATTGAAACTGTGTTCTCGAAATGATATCTTGATTCAGAATTATTTGAGTATCACCCTCCGCACTAAGTTTGTGCGGAATAATGAAAGTTTCATAATTGACTATGAAGAATTTTTAGTTATCATTAAGAGTATACTGTGAGTTTGGGTCCATCAAGAGTTCCATTGCTCGATTGATTGACTTTTTGTGAGGTATTGGTTAGTAACTTTTTAGTGAATATAATAGCCAATACACTAATTTCACTCACAGAAAGAGGGCAAGAAATGTCTCTATACGACTCTTAGCTATGATTGCTCTTCACTTTAATGTTTCCTTGAACTTGAAATGATCCATAAATATTCACTTTGACGTAGCTTAGTCATTTTTAGCATTGTTAAATGGGTCAAATCGGACCGGCCCGCATCAATTTCGTATCTAAATGGTTCGGTTCAATTTGAGCTTATTTTTATGGTCGAAATTGTATAAATTCATATCCGTCCGCAGCCAGCTCGCAGGCTTTTTCTTTTTTTCGGAATAAAAATTATTTTTAAACTTAAAAAATTATTAAAAATTAATTTTATTTAAAAATATTCAAGTAATCATAAAAATTATACTAACTTCTAAATAAGAAGCAAAATAATTATACATAAATAAAACACTATTTTTTTATTAAAATTATTATTAGTCTTAAAAAAATATTAAAAACTATTTTCTTTAAAAATATTCAACTAATCATAAAATTAAACTAATATCTAAATATGAAACAAAATAATTACACAATAATAACACCTAAATAATGTCTTAAAAACGAAAAAAAAGGCCAGCTCGCAATCTGGACCAGACCGGACTGCAAAAGTCCGCACCTAAAACGGACAGTCTGGTCCGAACCAATTTTTGACGTGCCTAATTTTGGAAATCCATATCCGTTTATTTTACGGACGATTTGGGCTAGCCCGTAGGCCTAGACTTGTTTTGACAGTGATAGCCATTTTATGTGATTTTGATAAATAACTTGTGTTTTGCTTTAAAAAAAATATGGATTATATCTTTAATTTAAAATTATAGTTCTATTATAATTCAACAATATTTTATAATATCAAACTTAGATATATATATATATTAAACATATCCTATTTAAATTTTTAACTATCCACAAAAGGACATCAATAAAATACACGCGAAAAGCGAAAATATAAAAGATACGTGAAATTTTCAAAAAATGAAAATTTCCCTCCCCTCTCTCTCTCTCTCTCTCTCTCTCTCTCTCTCTCTCTCTCTCTCTCTCTCTCTCTCTCTCTCTCTTCTCTATACAATCTTGTTGAAAGAATTTAAAGTTTTCTTCAAGTTTTCGAAAAATTTCAATGGATGATTTTGAAGAGTTAATTGAAAACAACATTGATTTGGAGGTAAAAATCGATCAAATTGTTAGAAAAAATTGAAAATTCCTTTTGGCCCAGCTTGCGGAAATGAGAGGGTTTCAATTTTTTTCTTAATGAATTTTGTAGTTTTTGTTAGAAATTGAGCTCATACGAAAACTAACTATACTAACATTGATTACATATGTGATTTGGTTGATTACATACTAACATTGCCAAAATCAACATAAAGAAACTAACTACACTATACCAATTAATTATAATGAAAATCAATATAAGATTTGATTGATACATACAAAACACTTACAGGACGATTTTTTTTTTGAGTAGCTGAAATTTCTCAAAAATTTCGACCACCTAAGCTGAAATTCCTCAAAAATTTTGTAGTTCCTCCAAATTCGATCCGTTGTATTTTTTTAATTTTTAAACTGATAAAATTGTAAATAAACGAATATAGATAAGAGAGAATTGGGGTAGAAGGAAAAATTTTTTTGGGAAAAAATTTTGAGGGAAAATTTTATTTTAAAATTTTTTGGCACTTATCTTTTATATTTCCGCGCTTACAAAATATAAAGGGGGTCGATAAACCCAACTCGGGAATCTATATATAGCGCGAAAAAATTTCATTATTTTTCTTCCTCTTCCCTACTGTTTCTCTCTTTACACAATTTCTCTCTTACTTCTCTCTACTCTCTTTACTCTAAAACTATAATCTTTAACATTGAACTTGTATTGGAGATAGATATGAATCATTATTAAAAGTAGTTTATCTTCTGTTATAGATCCATCTCCATGTTTCACATTCTCTTATACAAACGCTTTCCCTGCTTTCATTTATCCTTCATTGAGAATTGGAAGAACGTTTGGTGATGAAAATTGTGGTTATTGCGTTGTGGCAGATTATTTGTTTGGTGATGAACATCAATGGCAAGAGATACGTAGAAGAATGCTTTATGAATTGGAGCATGCGACGAACATGTATCTTTCATTGCTCGGATCAGCAAAACGTGTTTATGAGCTTGTGCATAGGATACAATGGCAGAATGGACCTGCGCCTTTAGAGCATTGGTTAGAAACACCTTATTCGCTTTACGTCATAACACAACTTGGTTCTACAACTGTGTTGCCTTTGTATTCGTATTCGGATTGTCCAGGAGGTACATTGGTTATTGGTCGCTTGACAGAACAACATCATTTTATTCAAGTAAGTGTAGAAAATCAATAGGTTTTTACGTTGTTTTGTTTAATATTTTGTTTGGGTTTACGGTTTTATTGTTTAACATATTTCACTTTAATTTACACAGCTACAGATGCAGGATGGATGCTCGATACCCCCTTTACACGTGCAATAGATTCATCATCGTAGCAAACGAGTCAGCAGTTGGACATATTTCTATTATGACCGGATTGCATATTGGAACGCGAGAATTGCTAGAAATAGAAATTAAATATGAATCTTTTGATTAATAAAATTATATATCAATTTTTACCCTTTTTGGGAATATTTCATGTTTTTTATTAGAGAAAAACTGCATTTTAGGGTTCAGTATCTCTACATTTCATGTTTTCTCGAATTTTACTGCTTTATATTTTTTCTATCAAAATTGTAAATATACTGAAAGCATAAAAAAATTTCACGAGATAAAATAAAAACATGGACTGCAAACATAAGTCTAAACATAGCAAATACACAACAACCAGTCAAGTACATAAGCAAACAATCTAACAACGAGGCTGATTATACTTCTTGATCAAATCGGAAATCCTACTAATCTTTGTAGCATCATCAACACCGTCACGATCTACCTCACGAGATATCATATCCTCTAGAACCTGCGGTGTAATGGGAGTTGCCGTCGACAATTGCACGCCGTGTGGGAGCCTTTCCAGATTCTGAATCCTTGGATGAGTGCAGGAGAGAAATCAAGGCATGTAATCGTCTGTGCACCAAGATGGTGGTACAACAGGGACACTGGCCTATGTCTCCGTAAGCAGGTGAAACGGTGCCTCGATGAACACATTCTTGACCATGTATACCCTGTTGTTTGCTAGCCTGCAGTGCTCCAGAGGACGAATAGGATGAGTTGGAATGCTTTGAACCTGCTCAAACTGTTTGACAACCCTATCGGGCATATAGGACTCAACACAATCAAAGTATGCAATAATCCTATGCCAAGTAGAAATCCAAACATCAGTTATCTCCTCAGGTCTGTACAAAATCCACCTGACCTCGTCGGCAATCAACATGTCTAAACAAATGCGCAAGTCAATTAATTTGTCCTTCGACTTGTGTCCCAATATTGCAAACCTCTGAATGTACAGTTTGCACAACTTCGCTCCCAGTCTCACCACTGGGGCAAACATAGGAAAATACAAGTATATCCAAGCCTAAATATATATATATATATATATAAATCATTACGCATATCATTTTTACCAAAATAAACATTCGTAACTGTAAACATTAAGTAAAAATGAAGATCATAGTGATATTACCTCAAGTAGTGACCAGCAACCAGACAAATCCTTCACATCAACACGCGAGGCCTGTCCTAAACTTCGTACAAGTAGGCTAGTGTCGCAGCACTCCACACAAATCCACAAACAGAACGAACATTCTTAACGATCGGCCACAGCTTCCCAGGAACAATATTACCACTCTTATCGATGAAGAGCGAACTGCCAAGTAAATACAAGACATAACAGGTGACCCTCTGCTCCGTAGAACGTCCACTATCAGGGATTCTGCAACTAACACTAGGTCCTGACCATTTATACCGATACTAGAGTTAGTAATACGCAGGTCACTCTGGATAACTGCAATCAACTGCTCCCAAGGATAATGATGGTCGAAAACGTTACCGTAAGCAGATACGCGCAGAATCAACTCAACATCATGCAAGGTAACTGTTATCTCCCCCCAGGGCATGTGGAAACTGTTGGTGTCTGGCTGTCACCTCTCTACAAAAGCAAATAATAAGGAGGAGTTCGGATGTTGGAACATGGAAGACCTCAGTGTGATAATCCAGTCTCCCCTGCCAACTTTACAACTGCAGGATCACTAGAAGTCCAACTGGTCAGAGACACGAAGTAGGAAGGCGGCTTCAATATGCATCTCTCCTGCATTTAAAAAAAATTTAAACATCAAATAGGTCCATGAATACTAAAAATTTGTAATCAGAAATAAAAAATTAAAGAAATATTCAAATTACCTGTCCATGCCATATACTACCAGCGATATGCCCACTATACGAAGGGATAATGACTGGATCCTGTGGACCTCCATCAGCTAGACCTGTCTGCTCTAACTATCATTCTTTGATTTCTTCTTCTACGTAGGGTTTGTAGGAGGACGTGACTTCTCGAGTCTTTTTTATCGCGACTAGGGTTGTAAACAGGTCCAAACCCTTCAGACCCAAATCCATACCCTTATAGTGAAACTTGGACCCATACCCGGACCCATACCATCCAGGTATAAAATTTCTGGACCCAGACCCGACCCTCCAGGGTCCAGGGTACAGTCTGGGTATACCCGTACCCGTATGATATATATATATATACATTTTTCTGTTAAACAAAAATATATAAAACAATGTATAATCCTAAAATAAAAATTTTAACATGATTAATATAATCTCCTTAACATTTCTTTCAACAAATACAATCATTTAACATATACATAAATAAATAGGGATATAGACCCCTTTAACTATATTAAATCAGTCTGTAATCTAAATTCCTGGACAACTTCTGAGCAAAGAGTATATGTAATAATAGGTGTCGGCTAATAGATAAGTCAAATAGTAGCATATAATATAGAAAATGACAAAGAAAAACAAAGAAAAATTTTGTCATTCTTGTCATGATTTATATTTTCAGCAGTTCTATGAAATTAAAAATAAGACAAAAATATTATTATCATAAATTATTTTTACACGGGATGAAAGAATATATTTTTATATTTAGTAAAAAAAATTATTTGTAAAATGACATTTGAAATAAAGTTAAAAATAAATAAATAAATAATTTGAAAGAAGTTAGTTGGGCCAAGTCCATCAACTAAAGAGGCTCTATTTAGGACTGAAAAGGAAAAAGAAAAAAAAAGAGAGAAAATGACAAACCTCCTTAACCACATAGAAGACCAAATTTCAAATTGTTTCCTTAACCACTAGGACAAACCTCCTTAAGCACATTTACTTCCCTCCATCTAATGTAATATATATAAATATATTATTATTTTATTAATACGGGTCCACGGGTCTGGGTATTATCATACCTTGCCCAGACCTATATCACAAAATAAATACGGGTACGGGTACGGGTCCCCAGATATAAAATTTAAACCTTACCCGCTAAAAACAGGTATAGACTCGTGCAGGTACGGGTAAGACCCGCCCCGTTTACAGCCCTGGTGGCGACCCAACAATCTTACTCATGACTGACATGAGACTACCAGTCAATTCTTTTCCCCTCTCCGGAGCAGGCCTACAGCCGGACGATGAGGCATGAGCCACAGGAACAAGCTCGTCATCATTACCGTGACCATCACCATCATCATCATCATCATCATCACCACCACCACCACCTTCATCCTCAAGCTCATTCTCATCGTCCTCACCACCATGAATGTAGAGGGAACCAACCATGACAGGCTCCTCGGACCGAGTCGTGTCACCATCACCTGATGTACTAGAATCTCTACTCAATCCAGCATCAGATGAGGGATTGCCACAATCAGTGGCTCCATAGTCAGCATCGCTATAAGATGAGTCCACCGAGACAGATGCCACAAGCTGCTCGAAGAACTGAGCACCTAATTGCAACCCCGGACCACTGACCTCATTTAATGGAATCGGAGTTTTAGAAAAATACTGTGTCTGATCCTGGCCAAACATACGGAGAGGCAGAGGAGGAGCATGTGCATATGGCTCATATGATGTATGTGTTGGTTGAGAATATCCATAAGGGTCATAGTGTAGGGGGTGCACGGATGGTATGATGTGGTAGGAGAATGGATCCTAAACAGTATAGGGGGCGGCTGGGTAGAAGGCCCCGGTGCACTGGGGATCATAATATAAACTCGGTCTAAATGGTGCAGGAGTGGACGGTATGTCTGAATTACTGTGGCGTCCCCTCACACTACGGGATAATGCAGTCACTGTACGACCTTCAACCCGACTAGTCCTGTCTGTCACAGGACCTAAATCATCATCACCCCGACGTGCTCTCGGCCGAACCATCTGAACAAATTACCAAATATTTTCTTCAATCACATTACATCATATTTGTCTAATTCATCTTTTATATTATTTAAATATTTTTTACACGATACAAGTAACGCATTTGTTTTCATCTTTATATTATTTAGCAAAAGCCATGCATTAAGCTAAATTGATTATAGTTATATTCATTAGCCCATTTGAACACTTCACACTTTTTTATTACATTTGTCAACCCTAAACACATAAAATCTTTCAATATATAACCTGAAATATCCTAAACCCTAATTTATGCAATTTGTTTATGACATTTGTTTATAAAGTCGTATTATTCATATAAACTATACCTAAACTCTAAATAAACAAAATTATACAATCAGTCAAACCCATAAGCACCCTAATAAATATAAACAAATTAAATAACATAATATAAGCTATAAATTAAACAAATAAACATAAACGTAGTTATAATTTTAAAAAAATAACATACTCATTAATTATAATAACATAATCATAAACAAGTGTTAAAAAAATTAAATAACATAATATAAATTCTAAATTAAACAAATAAACTTAAAAGAATGATGACTTTAAAAAAGTAACATAATTATTAATTATAATAACATAATCATAAACAAATGTTAAAAGAATAAAAAAATTAAACAAATTGAATAACATAATATAAACTCTAAATTAAACAAATAAACATAAACGTAATCATAACTTTAAAAAAAATATAATCATTAATTATAATAACATAATCATAAACAAGTGTAAGAAAAAGAAATTAATCAAACAAATTAAATAACATATATAAACTCCAAATTAAACAAATAAACATAAACGTAATCATAACTTTAAAAAACTAAAATAATCATTAATTATAATAACATAATCATAAACAAATGTAAAAAAACATGCTTTCGCCCAAAAACCGGCGGTCCGAACCGCCAAAGCTGGAGATCGCAGAAGAGAAGGCTTGTCGGACCAGGCAATCGGTTACCAGTGCAGCCGTTGGACTAGGCAATCCGAAATGGCTCCGGTCACTGGTCCGAGTGATCTGACCATTTTCGGACATAAATTTTTTCATTCAAAAAAAGTCATTTTTTTTCAATCAAACGAATATTTTCAAATTTTCAACCGATAAAAATGTAAATAAATGAGTATGAATCGAAGTACTAACTTTTTTTTTCAGATTACAACGGTTGGATCTTTCTAAATCTGTAATTGAAATTTATGGTTTTTAGAGAGAGTTTAGAAAATTGGTTGAAATGACAGGAATTTTATGAAAATTTTTGCGCTATACATATAGATTCTCGAGTTGAGTTTATTAATAAAATCAATAATATAAATGACAAATAAAATCACTTTGGGGTGGACTAAAGCGAATGTATGGGCTTTAAGATCGCTAAAAAGCCCAGTATAAAAGCCCAAATCCAATTCCGCCGCTGCCGTCTTCTCGTTCGAGGGTGTGATCAAAACTCGACTACCGACAATATTCCCTTCTTTAAAGATATCATCTTTAATTTTGATTCTGTGTTTTCGCCATGAATTTCTTCAAATCCATTTTATCCGATGATCCAGACCCCTCCTCTCCACGAAAATCCCATGATTCCGAACCCAATTACCCTACCAATAATCCATCTCACGAAATTCGTGAAGAAACTGGTGCTAATGTTAGTGATAATCAATCATCACATGAAAACCCCAATCCTAATTCATCATCAACCGGCGGCGGCGGCGGCGGATGGATCTTTGGTGGTCTGGTGAAGACCTTCGCTACTCGATCCGAATCAATGCTCGAGGTTTACAAACGTGATCTGCAGGAATTTGGATCGGGTCTCAGGAAGGAAACTGAGATCATCCGTGAAGCGGCGAGTCGGGCCGTTAAGGAACTCCCTGCTTCGATTGAAGTCGGCGCGTCGGTAGCTCAAGGATCTTTAGAATCAGTCACCCACGCTTTTGATGGGGTGCTGAAATCCACGGCTGAGATAATCTCACAAGGTAAAGAATCGCTGCTTGCTTCCTCTGATGTGGAATCTGAAACCCCTGATGCTACGAGTCGGGTATCAAATTCGGGTCGGTACAGCCGATTTGATGCCCAGCTGAGTGTACTTCAGAATGATGCTAATACTTATTGTGAAGAGCCTGATGATTCAGAGGAGTATAAGAAGTGGAAATCAGGGTTTGCTTTGGAGGAGAAAAGTGAAGAAGTTGTAAATTTAATTGGAGAGAATGGGGTTCTTGAAGGTGTTTATAAAGGACTTGTGCCTAATGTGGTTGATAGTGATACCTTTTGGTTTAGGTACTTTTATAGAGTTCATAAGCTTAAGCAGCAGGAAAACATGAGAGCTAATCTTGTCAAGAGAGCAATCTCAGTAGATGATGAGGAAGAGTTGTCTTGGGATGTTGATGATGATGATTACAGTGATCAAGATCAGAATGGAAAATCAAAAGGAGACAATATCGAAAAGAAAGCATTGGATGTTCCAAATCCATCACCAGTTGAAAGAAAAGAAAGCACAAATGAGGAAATTCAAAATGTGGGTTCAGGAGGAACCATTGATATGAAAGGAGAAGAGGACATTGTTGAATCATCTAATGAGAAGGCGGCAATTTCTGAAGAGACTTCTTCTGGATTGAAGAATGAAGATAAAGTAGTGAAGGTGGCTGAGAATGTAAGTTCATCGGAAGGTGGCAATGGCAAGGGGGTTGATCATGGTGAATCTGGTAAAGACAGTGATGTCTCAGTGATCTCAAGCCAGCCTTCTGCGCACGAAGAAGAGGATTTGGGGTGGGATGAGATTGAGGATCTTGGAAGTGATGATGACAAGAAAGATAATCCTATAACTAGAGGTGGAAGTTCAAATAGTAGTGATTTGAGAAAGAGGTTAAGTGCTGCTGAAGAAGATGAAGATTTGAGTTGGGATATTGAAGATGATGATGAACCTGTGAAATCTTGATTGAATGCCTCAATGAAACCATTGATGATGATGGTGATGCTTCAATGGTAAATACATGTCAAGACTACTAAGGTGTTGGCGCCATTTAGATATGTTTGATTCTTTTCATGGTTTGTATTCTTTATTTCCTGTTCTAAAGATGATCCTCCCATTGATAGATATTATGAGGGAGGGGGGTTTAGCATAATTTAAATATGTTTTTATCTTTCTTATGTAACCTCTCTCATCCATTGAAATTACAGGAACTGTGTTTGTAAGTGTTCCCCCTTGTTTCTTTCTTTCTTCATTGTCTTGGATATACAATGCAATCCCTTTAATTTTCCACTGTAGATTCAATTTGCATGTTCTTTTAGTGACATTACTGAGGTTTATTCCCTGGAGTTTTGTGTTAAAATTCTGGTTTAAGCATAGCTCCAT
Source organism: Catharanthus roseus (assembly GCA_028651295.1). Taxonomy (NCBI): domain Eukaryota; kingdom Viridiplantae; phylum Streptophyta; class Magnoliopsida; order Gentianales; family Apocynaceae; genus Catharanthus; species Catharanthus roseus. Next base: position 3,622,102 of record JAPQWS010000087.1, read on the forward strand.
GTGCGTATATATTTGGGTTTGGATCGTCTTGTAACGTCTTCTGTATCTCGTGAACCTGTACCTTATATTTGGCTTCTACATCTTGAATATTTGGGTTTATATTTGGCTTCTACATGTGGTGCACCTGAATATTTGGGTTTAGATATGATAGTCTCTAACATTTTCTGCATCTCGTGAGTATGTTATTGAGCCTTTTTACCCTTTAAGAAACCAGAGTTAAAACTAAGAGATCTTGATCACAATTTACCCAAATCATTCATCTATCTCGAAGCTATTTGTGCTTTTGAGAAAAGAAAAAAAAAAAAGAAATATAAATTCATATAATTAACATTTGCAACCATCCTCATAGACAGTTGATTTAAAAAGAGAGAAAAAAAAAACACAAAATTCAGATCACTTCTATTTGGCTAAACCACACACACAGACTTAAAACAAAGCTCAAACTAACTCTAGACCCTATCTTTTTGATCCTCAGAAAACATGTAACTAAGGGAAAGGGAATGGTAAGAGAGACACAAAAAGATCCTATCTCAGCACCAAACTCATTTTACAATTACGCTATAAACTCTTCCTCAAGGGACATAGAGAGAGCGAAAGATACTCTTACTGCACAGTCTGAGCATGATTGATGCTTGGATCAGAAGCCGTCTCTGCTTTACATGTTTCCACAGGAGAGGGAAGAGCAAGAAGTCGACCTCTTTGAGCACGCGGTGGAAGATGTTTAACAGGTTTTCGTGATCCATTATTAGTCCATGGCAAGAAAACACCAGTACCACCACGAGTAATCCTTCGTGGGCTCATAACCACTGGGCGCAGTGGAGCTAACATCACCATTGGAGCACGTATGGCTCCCCATTTTGGGATCATTCCCATCGGCTCATAGCCATTGAGTGTACCAGTTGGTGTAGGCTGTGGATTTGCACTACCAGGATGCCATAAGGTCATAGCTCTCACTGGGGATGGTATTGGTGCTAAGTTGCTTTCAGTTTCTGTCCGGATTTTGACAAATGTTATGCTCACCCTCTTGTTTGGGGATGAGCACATTACATGCCTTGCAACATCGGCACTGTTTCCCCTCATGACTAGAAGAGACCTGTCAAGTTCAAGGAGACTAATTACAATAGAGCACCAAATTCTTCTAAGCAAACATTATCCAAAATGGAAATGGAATTCGAAAGAGATAAAAAAGTAATGTAGACGAGTGTCTTGAGATACATACCCTTCCCTTAGAGAGAGCATGAGCGATCCCCTATAGTTGCCTTCGTTATCATTCACAAGAGTACGACCAAAAGCCATCTTCGATTCAGACAGGAGAAGCGTGGAGATGGGCTGGTCTATATGAGGTGGTTTGAGGAATGGCTGCGAATACTCATCCTGCACGGATAACCAATTTAACCGATGTCATCCTTTCCGGAAAGACAGTGCTGGCTTGTAACATGGTTGTAAACTTGATCACATATATTCAACCAAGAGTACCTCATCAAAGAAGTTGACGATGCAACCATTTGGTCTCCGGCTTTCTGAAATTATATGCCACTGAATCAGGTGCTCAATGATATCTTGGAGAAGAGACGGGATAGGCTCAATATCACCTATAATACACTTGATGTTAATCATGCTATAGATCATTTCATTACCAGAATGGAAATGGCAAGGATAAGAAAATATCTCTTACTCTTATGATATTTACTTGCAGATCCCTCTTTTATCTGACCGAATATTGGTACACCAAGTTGTATGAGTTCCCTCTTGCTTCCCTTCAATTGCTGATTGTACAAAATAAAGGTCTCTCCTGATTCCAAATATACATACATCAATCGCCTTTTCAAATGAAGATTACTTTCCAAAGGGCAAACTATTGACGGAAAGGGAAATAATTGATCAAGCAATAATATTAAGAAGGCGATGAAACATTGTAAATTTAACTCTAGAGTCTATCTAGAATTAGTTTTAGATCTTTAACTTGTAGTTAGATTAAGAGTAAGGTGTCTAGAACATTCATTGCCTATTACTACTGAAAATGAAATAGCCAGAAAGTAAAATTGAATGCCCAAACCTGCTGCTCAAGCAAACCTACAGAAGAGGTCCTTTACTATCTCAAAACTTCGTCCCAAAAGGAAAACAAGTTTTAACTATAAAAGCATCACGAATCACAGGGTCCACCTGAGAGTTCACCATTCTGGCCAGCAACCCGAAGTTCATTCACAAAGTCATTCAACTTAGAGAGCTCAATGTCAGTAAAAACATCTTCATACAACTTTAGTCCTCTCACAACGTTCATCTGTCAGTAAAATTCAGCAAATGAATGTAGATTGATAGAATAACATACATTTATTCAAAAATTTGAGACATAGATTTTTACTAAATAAAGAAACTCACCATATGCCCTCTTACTGGCTCTTTGGCTACAAAACCTTTTGTAATTTTGATCTGGTCTCTACGTGCTTCACATGCTTCGTGATTTGAACACATCTCAATGTTTTCCAAGGACGGTTGCACTTCTTGAGATCCTGCATAACCATGTAGGATATAAGAAATATTGAGGTTGAGTTAAAACGTAAGACAGACCCTAAACTAGGAAAAATATACTATCATTCTAGCCAACAAACACAAAAGAAATGTTTGAGAAGCAAGGAAATTTCCACAATTCTACTGCTATTTGCAAAATTTATTATGAATCCTTACTGATTTGGTTACAAGAGAGACAATATCCAATGGTTTTTCTGGTGAAAAACGCTCATTTCTATATCACAACAAATTTTCATTCAGGAGATCAAATGTATGAAAAGAAGCATATAAATTTGTCAGCTTTAAGCATTCGTAACCTCAGAAATTGGCTCAAACATACATAGGTCATAATGCACAAGAGGTAGTAGCACTTCACTGAGGAGAATAGCTTTATTTGCAAACTCAGATTGATTTCTTGTCAGAATCCGTGCAAGTCAAGCAAAAAAATCTTTCAAGATTATCTTTTGGAACTCTTTTTAAGTCAAATGTTCTAATTTTTGTCTGAAAACAAACCACATACAATCCTAAATCAAAATTTGAACACTTATGAACAAATGTAAGGCCCACTACTGCCGGCAGCACAAATAAAATCCTAGTCCTTACTCCCCGAATGTAGCGTATCAGACGAGGATTCAGTAATTTCCATCCAAAGGGATGCTTAAGGAAACAACAAAAAAGAAGAGAAAGTTAAGTTGGTCACAAATTGTTGGATTATGACTTCATCCATTCTATTCCATTTTTAATTTCCCCTTCTTCTTCTGGTGAGCAAAAGAATCTTCTTTTATGCATTTAAAACAGTAGAGAAGAAGGATACGGAGTTGTCTTTCACTTAAAAAGTAGGAGAGGGTTCCAAACCAAGAATATGCTTCCAAGTAAGGACCATTTCTTTTTGTTAGGTATCATAATATCTAGTCACCTCCTCCACAAAGGCCTCTCCCTACTGCCCCCATGATCATAAATTTCCTTCCCATCACTCTAGTGACTTTCCACTGTTCCTACGTTCTCTTATAGAGAAAGAGATATAGGAAAAAAAAAAAAAAAAAGGCCAAAAACCCCATTGCCCTTGCTTTTTAAAATATTTTGGTAATAACACTATTTACCTAAAGGTGCACACCGATAAATATTGTTTCCAAATAACAGCTCATGAATCACTCGAAAAAGGGATAAACAATTACACTAGTGTTTAAATGATAGTTTGGCACTAGTGAATAAGCATACTGTGAAAATCTGAGAAGTTAAAATTTCAAATCATATTTAAAAGGTGGAAGTTTCGAATCATTCACGTAATATTATAAGTAAAATTGTAAACAAAGCGAGTCAAATTGTGCCTAAATTTATCCTAGCCCGAATTCAGCTCGATTCTTTGTATTTAGTTCGAGCTCGATTCAATAGCTAAAGTTACCTTGAATTTGAATTCAAAATTCCAAAATTTTTAATATATAATATTTATACAGTATTCGCAATTGACTTGTTCTGTAAACAAGTCAATTCGAATTTAATTAACACCAAACTTGAATCGAGCTTGATTCATGATTGGCTCCGCTCATCTATACCTCTAATTGGGATCTTGTAAGAAAAATTATAGGCCGCTCCCTTGCATTCATTACAGTTGAGAAAACGTTAGGGTATCCAAAAGATCATGAGACTGTACACAAAATAGTGTATAGACCGCAGCACACACTCAGGATCCACTGTCGAACCACGACGGAAAAAGGAAAGAGCACCCATTAAATTCCACTAACTCCATATTCACCCAATGTGGCAAAGATAGGAATAGGATACATTGTCCTTTTGTCCAAACAAATGAAATCTAGGTAATAATACGACGACCAACTCTTCCTACCTTTCCTAAATTCCAACTTTTATTGAGAGCCAGCCAATTACACCCAAAGCGTTTTTTATTTTTTTATTTTTTGGCGTTCAAGATTATTTTTATTAATATAAAGAAGATTTGCATAACTCTAAACTAATTAGGGTACAAGACTAAAAATGGAGTATAAAGATAAAATGTGTGTGGTCTAATGATATAATTTCTTTACTTAAATTGTTCTAATTATTATACTAAATATGAGATATTGAGTTCGAATTACTTAGAAAGCAGTTTAATTGTTATATGTTAATCTTGTGTTATTATTTGTAGATCTTAAATGTTTACAAAGTAATTCAAATTTAAGAACTTTCTCATATGATAATTCTTATAATTAATTCAGAAAAAAATATAATTATAACACAAAATTAAAAATATGGTATAAAACTACTTTCAAAATTGAAACTAACAAATTTCTAATGAAGGTTAAAAAAGGAAAAGGTATTTTGTCATGAAACTGACACTCGCGGTTATTTCCAAGCCTAGAAGCCTACCTAGTTGACTCGGACCGAGTTGTAAAAACAACATAGAGATCCCGAATCCAAAAAAACATTGTTTAAAAGGAAACTTTATTAATATTATTATATTTTCTATTATAAATAACGAGCCCCGTGGCCAACCTGGATCATCTACGATGGATCCAACAAAGAGAAGGGAGGCAGGCGTGACGTGCGTTAAGGATCAAACGGTTAGGATAGCACGCCGCCCACCACCAATAAGTCAAAATTGATTATACGATTACACGCAGGTCGAGGTAAACAAAGCCCCCAGCAAGCAGCTCATATGAGCCACCGCCGCACGCTCTCTCTCTGTCTGTCTGTCTCTTTCTCTCTCTAGACAGAGGGAGGGGTATTTGCAACTCCCGAAACTACCTGTGACTGAGAGGTGCCTTCCTTGAGTTGAGTATCATAACCCCCTTTAACTGTACTGCAATAACTTCCCTTCATTCCACCTCGACTCACTCAAATCACAAAAAGTTCCCCACCCTCACCGAATTTATCCTCTCCTCAGCTTTCATTTTCCTTTTGCATATTTGAATTTTCTTTAGGATTAATTTCATAAAAGTATCTAAAGCAGCATACATTCGTAAAGGAAGCAAGTGGCTCGATCGAAAATTGAATGGAATGTTTGAATTCCAATCTCTTTAATAATATGATCTTAACTTAAAAATATAAGTTCTTTTAATGTTGTATACAAATTAAAAAATAATATAATTTTTATATAAAATATTTATTCTATATTTAATAAATAAAGAGAAAGAAAGAAATGAGAGATAAATAAATAAATTAAAGAGTATAAAACAAAAATAATACAATAAATTTATATATTAAAAAATTTTATAATTGTAATTTTTGATCAAAAATAATAATTAAGTGACTTATCAAGAATATTAAATCAGTATATATATAATTAATATTATATATTACTATATATATTTAAAAAACTTGAAATGAATATGAACTCTCTAACCCAGTTGATGCTACAATTGATTTGCCTCCCTAATTCAAATTATCAATTAAATCCTACGTATAAATCAAATTTTCATCATCAAAATAATGTTAAAAACTTTTCAAATTTCACGCCACTTTATAAAAATTAAACATTTTTGGCAGAATACCCAATTTTCATACTCAATTATTTGAAAAGGAAAATTCAGAAATATGAATGTTTTCTTTTTTCAAAGGCGTGAGGGTCCCTAAGGAAATTTCGAAGGTCAAAATCAAGAAATAGTAAAGGGACGCTGCCCTTGAAAAATTCAGCTACCAAACACCCATTTTTTCTTTTGAAGAAAAATAACGATCAAACTAAATTTTTTTTACAGTTTCCAGAATATGGGACCAAAAACCACTCTGTTCTAGCAGAGGCAGCCATTCTTTACTTATAATTCTTCTATTGGAAATTTAGTTTCAGCCACAAAAGGTGGTAGCTAGAAAAAGGGAAAAAAAAGTAGAATCTAATTGCAAAAAAAAAAAAAAAAAAGATACTTTTTAAAATAAAAAAAAATTTTTTTGAACAGAGAAGGAATAGAAATTTTGTGATGGATTAAAAAAAAATTGTGTAAGTAATTATTATGGTCAACAACAGAAGTATCAATAAGGCAACTAAATTTGTTACCAAAAACGTTATTTGCGGCAGAAATAAAGGTATATTTATTTTTCTTGGATACTAAAAAATATATTTATTTTTTAAAAAACGAAATTCAGATATTTAATTTTAAATAAGTAAAAAGGTGGCAAAATAATTAAAATACTATACGTACCGGTATCAGTGATCTCGCTCTCAGGTGAATCGTCCTTGGCCGAATCTTCATCGACCACCTCGCCGTTGCCACCATTTCCATTCTCCGAATCCTCCGGAATCGTTTTCTCTCCAGCGACAATTGACATTTCTGATGAATTTTTATTCTCTTTCTTGTTAATTTGAATCATTTCTGCCTTCTCCGCGCTCAATTTTTTCTCCTCGGCGGCCTTTTTAGCCTCGACTTTACGGAGTTCAAGCGCCACGTCAGCAATAGAACAGTATTTCTGCATATGTAAAATCGGGATCCAATTAAGCCTCCGCTGATGGATGGCGGCGAAAACCGAGTCGTATTCAGATCCTCCACCTTCCAATTGAACCAGATGGCCGCAGAGAGAATCAATTATAGCGTTCGCCGCCGCAAATTCTCCTCTGAACCAACCAATGAGAGCGTCCTTAGGATGAATTGGCGTGGTCGTCGTCGTCGACGACGACGTAGGCATCAAAACTGTTCCCATAAGATTGGGCCTCGCAACCACGGCGGCTGCCGGCGGCATCTCTTTCTCCGAGTGAATGATTAATCGGAAAAATCTGACCTGTCGTCGGAGACAGAGGAGAGAAGAAAGGAGGAAAGTTACAGAAGTGTAAATAATGAGAAGAGAGAGGGGAAGATGAAAGCGAGGGTTTGGGTCTGTTTGGGGGTTTTGTTGTATTTATATGATTAGAGTTAAGAAATTTTGGACTTTGTAGAAAAGGGCTGGGGGTGAGCTACGCTGGTGCCTTGTCCGTACCGTGGGGACTATGTGTTGACGTGGCTACATTCTATAAGTGGATCTGACGCTGACATGGCAAACCAGAGGATGCTTATTTTCCCTTTTTTTTGGGTTAAGTTTTGAAAAAAAATATTTTAGAGAAAAGAAAGTATTTTTTTCATTATGGTTCTTTTGGTATGTTATTAAGGTGATATTAATATTATTAGAATATAGGTGTATGGCCAGACATTACTCAAATTTATATTATCAAAACGAATAATAAATGTTAGTTACGTTTGTCAAATCCTATATATATTACTACTATATATATTATTGAAATGCATAAAAATTATTAGTCAGATTCGTTAATCAAACATATATTATGACTATTGTTATCGAAATGAAAAGTTTGTTTGACCCATCTCATAACTACTATTAACAAAATGAGTAAGAATTTTAAATATTTTTATATATCAAAAGAAAGAAATATAATTCGAATCTAATGTTTTTAGTCTAAGCCATATATATATATATATATATGCTTATACCACTAACTTGTTACCTTAACATGAATTTTGCATGGTTAGCAAAAGAAAAAGAATTGAAACTTTGCACTTTTTCATCTTATTTAAAAGAGGAAATCTTGTTAAAAAATTCTTTTATGGATCGGTCCACAAGAAAAGACATAGATCCTTAGTCATATTGAATTACATCATTCGTGTTAGTAATATATTGTATCTTTTTTTCCTATGTATATGGAGATATAATAATCCACACAAAATCTTATTGTATTAATCATATGAGTAACGTATGAGTTTATGAGGTCCATGTCCTCAAGATTGGGTTTATAATAAAATTTTCATTTTATTAAGGTAATCGTAATTGCAGAAATGAATATTGGCTCCTTTAATTTTCTTTTGGCCTAATTATTCTTAAAATGTTAGTCACTGTTTAACGCTGGGATTTTTCAAGACTATATTTCGCATTTAATTTATCCTTGAAATAAAGACACTAATTATATTCCACTATGGAATAATAATACAAGAAAAGGAAAACTATATAAAATGAATAAATATTAAACAATTGGAAAAATCATATTTTGATCGGTATAAAATATTTTTAAACATAAAATATATTATTGGTAAAATTACTATACATTCCAATAATTTATTTTGATCAGATCAGTATAAATTATTTTTTATACAAAAAAATGTGTCACGTTATTGGAAGAATTCGGATAATACTAATCAGCCATTAATTAAGAAGAAGAATAAAATTTGGACTAATATAAAGGGTAGAGAAAAATTCAATTTGGATTTTGCCAAGTAAAGAGCAAGAAAAACGCAAAAGATCAATAATGAATTAAAGAGACTATTAACTATTAAGAGGAAGAATATGAATTAGGGATTAAAAAATTGCTTGATTCTTATTTAGAAAAATAAAAAATGAAATCCTGACAACCTAAAATAATTAGAAAAAAAAAAGAAAAAAACAAGAAACATAGGATAGGGGCAAAGTTTGGAAGTTGAAAAACAAAGAAAGAAACAAAAAGTAAATAGGAGCAGTGGCTGCCCTTTAATTCATGTGTTTGTACAGTATTGGGCGGCTTTCTCTTGTGTTGCCAATTTAACCATTTTGCCTTCCTTTCAGTTGGCTTTTTTTTTTTTTCTTTTTTCTATTAAGCAACTCGATCAAAATTTGAGTTAGTTGCCTTGAATTTTAATTTTATTATGAGTCGTAAAATTTATCGAACCAACATATATATTTACTTTATTTTAATTATTATATGAAATATATTTTTAACAAAAATTCGAATTTAAACTCAAATTTAATATAAATAATCGAGTTCAAACTTAAACAAAAATTAATAGATTTGATTGACCTCGAATTCAAACTGATTAAAAGAATATGTAAATTCAGTGTGAGTTTGAGCTCGCCTCAACTCATTTGCACTCTTAATTTTTTTTCTTGTCATTAATAATGAAAAAAAACTTTGTATTTGAAAAAAATTATACTGTATATGCTCTTAATTCCAATTATTTAATTATTTTAAAGGATAAAAAGAGTATTCAATAAAAGTATTTAGTTTATTTTCTTATTTATTAGTGTATAAGTAGATGATATAATTAAAAAAAAGAAAATTGTTGATTCGGTTGGGATTTTGACCAATTTGGATACGTGGGGGGCTTTGGAAAATTAAACACATGCATCGCTGATCCAAGCTTTCATGCGCCCTACTTGAACCTACCAGTGTTTTCTTCTTCCTTTTTTTTTTTTTTAAAAAGAAAAAATTAAATATAAAATTTATATTTAAGTAAATCTAATATACTTAGGAATCGAATCTATGATCTATCGCATAATAAGTAATACTTATAACTAATTGAACTATTATCTTATCATACGCATAAAAAATAACTTAAAATCAAGACATTTTATATTTCATTTAACATGTCAAATACAAATATCTAAACGAAAAGATTTCGTCATCGAACTACTATCTCATTGTTTCTAAATACGAACTATATTATTCAATTAATTGTGTTATTATAGTTCAAATATTTAATTTAAAATATTTAAAAATTAAAATTATGATCCTTTAATTAGATAGTCGTGAGATCCAAAAACTATTAGATGACCTAAGCAAAATAATTAATAGAGGAAGGTTTTGAAAGCGAATAAAAAAAAAAAAAAAGAGAGAGAGAAGAATGAGTGGGAGAGCAAAAAGAATAATTAATTATTTGGTATGAAATTTATGCTAATTTTTTAATTTTAATTAAAGTGCGCATGGATGCTTAGACAAGTTTACATTTTTTGACCACCTATTTTATGTTTCTATAGAGAATTGCTTCCTTCCTTATCATTGGGTTGTCCCACTGCTCATTGACCTTTTTTCATTCTTTTTTTTCAAGATTTTTTCAAAAATAAATCTCTCCCCGATAATATTAATCAGTTAAAAAGTGATATTTACTGTATTAATATATTGAACTTGAGATCTCTTAATAATAAAAAAAATTAATATCTAAAATTTGGTACCTCTCACTATTAAAAGAATTTAAAGAAAGAAAGTTATGTAAATTTAATTTTTAACGAAACCAAACTGAACCATTAAAAAACACAATCCAAATTAGGGGTAGAGATAGAATTTCAATATTTAGGGAGGAGAGAATCTAATATAATATAAGGAAAGAAATTTGAATTCTTATCCTAACAAAAGAAAGAATTAGAGAAAAGGATGAAAAAATATATTTGTCACATTGCGAGGAGCCACAATTTATATATAACTAACAAATAATTTTTGATACACCATCTTAGGTTTTATATATAAGCAATTTTAACTAGAACAAAAAAAAAAAAGAAAAGTAGTCTATTTAGTGTTTGAAATTTAGACATGACATTATATGATTTCAATATTTATTTTCTATCGTTATAGTCTCTAAATAATGTAAAATAATAAATATCGTTGTAGCCTCTAAATAATGTAAAATAATTTAATAAGATGCTTTTATCGCCAAATAATAAATTTCTATAAAAAAAAATACTACAAATGATTTAAATATAGTAAAACAAATGACAAAATATTTATTATAAGTCATTATATTTAAAAGAGACACACATAAGATGTGATTTTGAGAAGGAGTGCAATTCTTATTTTCTCTCGGCCCAAATCTTAATTGTATTTTGATTGAGGAGATTAGATTATAATGCATATATTATCTTTCAACTATCTTTGCGCGTGAATAATTTTGATTATACAATATTTTAAATGCAAATAAGTATTTAATGACATACGAATCTTCCTGAATTATTGTAAAAATTGTTTACAAATTATGAGGATAGAAAATAAATTTTGAAAAAAATATATCAAAATCTAAAATAGAGGTTAAATAGGTCATTTTAAAAAATAAAGGAACACGTGAAATATTAAGGGGTGGTGGCGGAGAGAGGAAAGGAGTAGGAGGAGGGGTGGCGGTGGACCCGGCGGTTTTATTTTGTGCACCTCACGATTGTCTGTTTGCGGACCCAGCAGGGGAACGCCGTCGTTGGCCAGGAAACGAGGACGGAAATAGGCTTTGTAATCTCTGTGGGACCCACCAGGAGTTCGTTGTGCTCGGGATCTCCAAAGAAGATGTAAATAATATGCCAATATTCCGTTAGCCGGAACCCGCACATGCAACCCAGTCGCTGCCTTAACTTGGGTTTTCTTTCGAGTATAAATAAGTTAAGTTGCTTTATTAAAAATTCGGTTCAAAATTTATTTTAAATTTACTGTTGATTGAATTTAAACCATCTTAATGAGTAAAAGAATTGGTTTGAGTTTAATTAATGTTGATTCGATGACTCGTCAAGTTTATCAAATTAAAATATAATTTTTTATTTTATTTTAATTATTATATATATAATGTTTCTTAAAAAAAAAATACTAAATTCAAATTGGAGCTCAAACTCGAGTTCGAGCTTGACGCTCATAGTCGAACTTGAACTAAAATTTTAAATCTCAATCGAACTCAAATTAACTAAAAAAGTATCGAGTTAAATATGAACTCGAATTCGAATCGGCTTGTTTAAACCCTGCCTTTTTGTTATTACTCAATTGCCATTTCCCTCATTCACCACCTCTTCCCCTTCCCCACAAAAAGAAAAGAAAAAAAAAACTTTTGTTTAAGTGAAAAAAAATAATCACTTAAATACCCACTTAACTTGTCAAATAAGAGATCTTGAGTTCGAATTATTTTGAGAGTAATTTTATGACGCAATTAGTCTCGTGCTCCGAACTCTTCCTTTGGATAAATCAAGAAATGTTAAATATTAAATTAAAAAATCCCCGAAGTTAGAAAAGTTTAGAATGTTTGGTTAAATATGGTCTTCAAATTTATTTTTTTACAACTAACTCAATCTTCTTTTATCTTTAAAAAAAATAATGAAATAAACCTATAATTTCTAAAATATCTTTTAAAGAACAGATAATATTAGAAATATAAGTTCGAATTATCAACTAATATCATAATTTTCAAAAAAACTGAATAATTATGTCCTTTATTAACAAACTTTCAACTTTGATAGATTTTTTATTTAATTCTTGAAGTTTTTCTTTTTCTTAAATAATATTTTAAAAATTACAAATTTATTTCTATTAACTTTTAAAGATAAAAAAATATTAAGTGTTAATTATCTAAAAATAAAATTCAAAATATTAATTGATCAAACCTGCGGCTAACTTCAGAGATTTGGGACTCAACCTTTTTTCAGATACTAGCTTTGTTATTCCATTAAAAAAGGAAAAATAATAAAACTTAAGAACACGTTGAAAAAGATTGTCAACCGATGCTGCCTTATTAGTTGTCACTCACTTTTTGTGCATAATTATTCTTTTAATTATTATTTTTGCTGCATATTATTCTTTTAATTGTTGGTAACATTGAAAAGGTATGCTGAATCCGACATTGTTATTTTATATAATATGTTGTTGGTATGTTTTTTTAATACAAAATGTGTTACATTGCATTAAAAAAATCAAAATAAGAATAATTATAGATCTAAAATAGAGAGAATCAATCTAATATTATAAAAAAGAAAATAATATTTTGAATTATATAAGAATTGAACTTTCAATTTTTAAATTGAGAGACAAATTTTTACTGTTCAACCATTCAAGTAAGGAGACTTTGCTTGCTGGTATTCTTATTAATAGAAATACATTTTATCAATTTCAAATAGTAATTTATAACCTAATGCATTAATTGATATTTTGGAAGATTGATCTTTTTTATTATTTTTTTATTTTTATATGGTCCTATTCTCCATTATTTATACCTTTTAAAACAATTAAAAATAAATGCTTATAAAGAAGTTGTTTTAAATAAATTAATACAATAATTTTATGGAAGCAATTCTAAAAAACACTTCATAGTAATTTTTTAAAAATAACTTTTTTTAAAGTTAAAATCAAATAAAATAAGCGGTCGAGAAGAGTTATAAATAACTTATAATTTAAAATAAGCTGAAGACCAAGGCCTATATTGAATTACTAATAAATTACTTCAGTATATTTTTTTATTGATATTTTATAATCCATTTTGTGACCCCTTGAATTATGATCTCAATCTCCATAAATTATCAGAATTGGTATACATATAAGATTTTTTTAAGGAAAAAAGAAGATGAAGTGAGTTGTTTTTATTCCTTGTTGTAAAAAGTTGGGGATAAAAATGAAATTTTGAAAAAAAAAAGTGAAAGGTGTTTCCTGTTAAAGTAGTTTGTGATTGATTGATTCCTGCTGGAGGGATGTGGATTGAAGAGTGAAAGAAGAAACTTTACCAAACACAAAGTATGTTTTAGGAAGTACCTATTAAAGCATCAATAAAGAAGCATTAATCTTTTATCAATTATTGGAATAATTATCCTTTAAGAATATTCGTAATTTGTGTTTTAAAACCTTATTCCCCTTTCTCCTTTAAGAAACCAAACTCATAAATAAATATCAATTCTCCCACAAATCAGGTCTACACATTCATAGGAGTACTAACTAAGATAATAGAGACTCTTTTTAGTTTTCATCATCTTTAATTAATGTTAGAATAGTTTTTTAAGCGCATCAGGATTTGAATCTTCCGTCCTTAAATTATTAGATCACAATAATTAATATTTTCAATCTAAATATTAGACAGTCTAATAAAAGTCTTGATGACAAAAAATTTCATATTTTTTCTATACCAAGAAAACAAAATTATCTTATCCAACAATTTAATAAAAACTATAAATGCAAAGAACTTCAACTTTTGATATGAAGAAAGCGTATTCCTAACACATAAGGAGAGAACAGATTCAAGTTACTTTCCCAATAAATGGATGAACAAAAACTTTTAATGTAATTTTTTTAAAATAAAAAAACAAGAAAGGGAAAGGTCCTCTCCACTACCAGGAAGGACCTTAAAAGTGGGATCCACAGCCATGTCAAAATGCCTGATTCGATCACCCTTTTTAGCCTAAAAGGTCATGGCTCCACATGAAAGTAAGTAAACCTTCCTTTGCCTCTCGAATCTTCATTCAATATGTGAATGATTATTGACAATAAAGCCCCTCCCTCCAAACTAGTACTCACACTTCACTACAAGTTTGAATTTTGATAGTAATAATATAGAAATTTTAATTTTTTCAATAGAGAAATAAATTTTTGTGCTCATTGAATTCTTATTTTTTAATTTGTAATCGTTGAAATGCTATAATTTATATTTTCTGTTAACAAGAAATTTTATTCTTTCTTGATATAATTAATAATTAAGATATTTTTATTTGCATAAACGTAATTTAATTAGTTTAGAATTGCAGCGTCGGCAACAAGAATTAAAACATCCTACCAATAATAAAGTGTAACTTAGCATTAATTTAATGTCGGGTCCTTTTGGTGTAAGCAAATACAACACTCATGGACGACAATAGGGAGAAAAAAAAAAAAAAGGTCAACCGTTAATACTAATATGGGATAAAAGGCATGGTAATAATTTTTCTAAATATATAAGCAAAAAGAAGAAAATTGACAAATTGATGACAGAAAATATAACATTGACCTGGATTTTAGGTACTTTTCTATATTTAGAATGTCTGCAAACTTACGTAAGTTTGCAAAAGGATAGGAAAAGTAGAAGAAGGACAAATAATCATCTCTAAATTAAATCATATAAATAAATGAGATATTTACATTACTTTTATTTTTGACGTCATAAATTATATTCCTTTCAAATTTTTCCACCAAAATCTAATTAGATATGTTAAATGTTTTTTTTTCGTTAATATATAAGGGCAGTGATATAGTTCGAACCTAAAACTTCTGACCTGAGTGTTTATATCGCTAAGTTACTGTTTTATCACAAATATATTAAATGTTACTTCCTCGGTTTTTTTTTACTTGTTATATTTTTTATATTACATTATTTTAAAAAGTACAGAATTTTAAATGTTTTTTCTTATGTAAACTAGAATGCCTTCCACATCATTCCTTATCTTCATTATTTTTTCTACTAGTTTCCATGTTAGAGAATAAATAGAGGTTGAAATTTGTTACTAATGGGATGACTGGTAAGAAAAAATTCATTAAATATTACTACCTCCAATCATAAATATAAGTTCTTTTAGACTTATATATACAGATTAATATTTTTGAAATCAAGATGTTTTTTAATCTAAAATTCTAAATTACCATTTTCTCTTTTTTCTCGCTCATTTTAAGAGTATAAGAATATCTAATTCCAAAGATAATAAATGAGGAAATTTTTAGAAAAGAAGCCTTAAATTGACTTGGAAAAGGTAAAAGAACTTATATATTTTACCATTCTCAATCCTTCTAAAAGAATTTTTATTTTCAACCAGAAGTAGTATCTTAAAATTACAATATGGCAAGTAAAAAGAATACGAAAAATATATGAAAGTTTCTATAATGTGATAAATAAAAAAAAGTAAAAACAAAGAAAGAATATATATAGTAACATTATGTAAATATTTTTAATGGAGTTGAAATTCACGAACTGTTATTAGGATCCAATTTAAATCTAAAAAGAAATTTTGAACCTTATATATTTTCTCATGCTTATTAATGCATAAATTTTGCTTTTTGAAAAGGAAAAATTGATCACATGAGGAGGTCAATTGTTACTATTTGGATTGAGGCTTATTAATATGGATGGATATATATACATTTAACGTATCAAAAAATTTGAGGCTTTTTCCAATCTCCAACCACTTCTAGCCAGCATGCATTTTGCCTTTTAAGTTCTGCCGTATTCGGACGGCTGAAAGCAGTGATTTTTTCCACTATGGCTCCATGTCAAAGATGGAATCAAAAGAAGGCATGAAAAAGACTAGGGACATAAATGAGTCAAGTTTTTTTGAGTAGTTTGTAAATTGTTTAGTTAAAATTTAATTTGAATTTGTTATTAATTGGATTTGAGTTCACTCGTTAAGTAAACGAACTGAATTCGAGTTTCATTATCGCTAACTCGATGGCTCGTTGAATTTATTGAGTCAGAATATATAATTTTTTTACTTTATTTTAATTATTATATATAATATATTTATAAAAAAAAATTAAATTTGAGTTCGAATCAAAATTAATAAACTTAAATTAAACTCTGAGTCAAGTTTGAGTTGATAAAAAAAGTATCAAGCGAGCTCGAACCTGACTCGACTTCGACTTGTTTACGTCCGTAACTCTCTATATATAAATTATAAAAGGGATGGAGTTAGACTAAGCTTGTATTTCATATGATATGATTATTGCTTTTGGATGAAATTAAGTTTGAATTCGCTCTTAACATGTTATTAAAGTGATCTACTCTAATGTTTGTCTAGTATCTAAATTGTTTAGTCTTGTATAGTTGATTTTCGATTTGGGTTTTGGAATTAAAAGTTTGTATTTTTCCCTTTTTTTAAATTAAAAGAATTTAATTTTTTAAAAAGTGTTATGAAACAACATTGTAAAGAGCTTCATAATAAAAAAATAAAACTACTTGTCTTCTCCCCAAATAAAACCCCATCGACCTAACTTTCAGAGCTCTACACAATGCCTCCTGTCCCTGTCCCTGTTGTCCAAGCAAATATTCAGATATAACATGAAAAAATAAATATTGATTAAAATTTATTTTTAATAATTAAAAAATATATATATATATAAATCGTGGTCTAAATTAAAATGAATGATTTAATTCTTGGATTTAGAGATTTTAGGTGTGGGAGGCAGGGAGAGGGGACACGGTGAATGGGCAGAAGAGCAGCATTTGGTTTGGTGACAACCGCAGATTTAGTAAGAAGGAATAAAGGACATCATCATTTAATTAGGATCATTTTCATTTTCATTTTGGCTTCTCCCTCTCTCCTTTCTTATACGCTAAACTAAAGCAATATTGTGAGAATGAATTGGCCTATGTGGAAATAGTCATGTTTTTTATGAAAACGAACGAAAGCTTGATGATGATGATAGTCACCAGTCAAACCCAACCCTTACCCAGACGAAACAAATGCCTTTTATGGGTGGAGAATCTCTAATCACTTAATTAAATAATTAATTCATGAATTTTTAAATTATTTTTTTCTTTTTTTCAGATAAGATGTAAATTATTTTAATATTATATTAATGCTATGATGTGAGCCATTTACAGGTTGTCTCATAAAATTTCACATTCTAGACCTAATAAGCTCATCTTCTTTGGTACCAAATAATCTTCGTTTTTTAAAATTTTGCTTTAGTAAAATTTAAAGTTAATTACATTTCTTTTCTTGAAATTTGTTCAAATTACAATTGCATCTCTCTATTTTATATAAATTATAAATATATTTTTTTTGTTTATATTTTTATTACTTATTAATCTCTACTATTACTTTTAATGAACAGATTTTATCAAAAAATAATAATTATGGGATAAAAATATTAAGATCTTTTTATAATATTATTTTGCAAGTTTATTTCATGTCTATTGTCATATATAAAGACAATAATATTTTTACTATAGAAAGATGAATTTATAATTTATATAAAATAGAAAGATGAAATTATAATTTAGATAACTTTAAGGAGAAAAATGTAATTTACCCCTACAATTTAAGAAAAGAAATTAAATCCTATACTCACTTTGTACATAAGGGGTATAGTCTGTATTTTTCATTTTATTTTGTGCATATGCTATATGCTTATCTTATTATGCTACTATTTTCAAAGTCCATTTAAATAAAAAAAGTTAAAAAGAAAAACTAGTAAATTTGTCATTGTGTTATGGGGATTCCAAGCTCTGGTGGAGGACAAAACCGTCAGGATACACTACAGGATATATATCATTGTAAATGAAGAAATTTTAAAGAGATACATACATATAATATGTGTGTATATATATTTATATCCATTAATTCAATAGCTTTGAGAGTCGATAAATAAACTACAAATGTTATATGAGTTTACAAGTTTGACTTTGCATTTACTATTATGTTGAAAGATTTTGAGTTAAATCTTAATTTCTGAACGAGAGTTAAATCTTAATTTCTGAACATTTCATAAATTGTATTTGAATTTGATAAGAAATTTAAGACACATAAAAGAATAATGTATAATGTTTCAATTAGTATTTCTTTTATTCATTATCATCTACTATTTATAGACTACAAAAGATCATAATTCTAATCAGTATAATATTATAACCAGCTACTAATAAGGAATACCGCTACAATACTCACTATAATAGTAGAAGTCGATGAACCCAACTCGAGAATCTATATGTATAACGCAAAAAAATTCAAAAATTTCATTTTTGAATGTAAAAGTTTTCCAACTTCAACAAATCCTCTAAACTCTCTCTAAGATCACAAATTTCAACTACAGATTTAGGAAGATCTGACCGTTGTAATCTGAAAAAAAGGTTAGTACTTTGATACATACTCATTTATTTACATTTTTATCGTTTGAAAATTTGAAAATATCCGTTAGATTGAAAAAAAAAATGACATTTTTTGAATGAGAAAATTTCTGCCCAAAAATAGTCGGACGCTCAGACCAGCGACCGGAGCCATTTCGGGTCGCCTGGTCGAGCGACTGGACTGGGTAAGCGACTGCCTGGTCTGGGGACTGGGCTGTATAAGCGACCGCCTGGTCCAGCAAGTCATCTCTTCTGCCATCGCCGGTTCTGGCGGTTCGGACGGGGTGAGTGCTCTTCTTGTCGGAATAAGTATTCTGGCACTTCCTCTATACATCTCTTGACCGCCGATTTCTGGGCAAAAGTTTTTTTTTTTTTTTTTGCATTTGTTTATGATTATATTATTATAATTAATGATTATGTTATTTTTTAAAATTATGATTACGTTTATATTTATTTGTTTAAGTTAGAGGTTATATTATGTTCTTTAATTTGTTTAAATTTTTTTAACATTTCTTTATGATTATGTTATTATAATCAATGATTATGTTATTTTTAAAAAAATTAAGATTACATTTATGTTTATTTGTTTAATTTAGAGTTTATATTATGTTATTTAATTTATTTTTTTAAACATTCGTTTATGATTATATTATGTTATTATAATTAATTATTATGTTATTTTTAAAAATTATGATTATGTTTATGTTTATTTGTTTAATTTGGAGTTTATATTATGTTCTTTAATTTGCTTATGTTTATTAGGGTAGATTTGATTGATTGCATAATTTTGTTTATTTAGAGTTTAGGTACGGTTTATATGAATAATCGACTTTATAAACAAATGTCATAAACAAATTGCATAAATTAGGGATTAGGGTCTATGATTTTTCA
Organism: Catharanthus roseus; assembly: GCA_028651295.1. Classification (NCBI taxonomy): domain Eukaryota; kingdom Viridiplantae; phylum Streptophyta; class Magnoliopsida; order Gentianales; family Apocynaceae; genus Catharanthus; species Catharanthus roseus. The sequence goes on from JAPQWS010000087.1 coordinate 3,641,751, forward strand.
AGTTATATATTGAAAGATTTTATGTGTTTAGGGTTGACAGAATGTAATAAAAAAGTGTAGAGTGTTCAAATAGGATAATAAATATAACTATAATTCCCATCAATTTAGCTTAATGCATGAGTTTAACTAAATAATATAAAGATGAAAAAAAATGCATCACTTGTATCGTATAAAAAAAATTTAAATAATATAAGAGATGAATTAGACAAATATGATGTAATGTGATTGAGGAAAATGTTTAGTAATTTATTTAGATGTTTTGGCCCGGAGCACGTAGGGGTGGTGATGATTTAGGTTCTGTGACAGACAGGACCGGTTGAGTTGAAGGTTGTGCAGTAACTGCGTTATCCCGGGTGTGAGGGATGCCACAGTACTTCAGACATATCGTTCACTCCTGCACCGTTTGGACTGGGTATATATTATGACCTTGGTGCACCGGGGTCTTCCACCCAGCCCCTATACCGTTTAGGACCCGTCCTCCAACCACATCACATCATCCGTACACCCCCATATCATATGACCCTTTTGGATATTCTCAGTCACCACATACATCATATTATCCATATACATATGCTCCTTCTCTGCATCTCTGTATGCTTAGCCAGGATTGGACACAGTATTTTTCTAAAAATCAGATTCTATTAAATGAGGTCAATGGTCAAGGATTGCAGTTAGGTGCCCAGTTCTTCAAGCAGTTTGTGGCATCTATCATGGTGGACTCATCTTACAGCGGTGCTGGCTATGGAGCCACTAATTGTGGCAATGCATCATCTGATGCTGGATTGGCAGGGATTCTAGTACATCAGGGAATTGTGACAGGATCCGGTCTGATGACATTGTCATGGTTGGTTCCCTCCACATTGAGGGTGGTGAGGACAATGAGCATGAGCCTGAGGATGATCATGGCGACGGTCACGGTAATGATGACGAGCATGTTCCTGTGGCTCATACCTCATCGTCTGGTTGCAGGCCCGCTTCGAGGAAAGGGAAAGGGTTGACTGGTGGTTTCATATCAGTGATGACTAAGATTATTGGGTCGAAATAAAAAAGACCCGAGAAGTCGCATCCTCCTACAAATCCTACGTTGAGGAAGAAACAAAGAATGACGGTTGGGAGCAAACAGGTCCTGCTGATGGAGGTCCACAGGATCCAGTCCTTATCCCTTCGTATAGTGGACATATTGCTCGTAATATATAGCGCAGACAGGTAATTTGAATATATCTTTAATTTTTATTTATGATTATAAATTTTTAGTATTCATGGATCTATTTGATGTTCTATATAATTTTTTTTAAATGCAAAAGAGATGCATATTAAAGTCGTGGTCCCGCTTCATGGCATGGGATAATTGGATACTTTGACTATGTTGAGCCCTATATGCTTGATAGGGTTGTCAGACAGTTTTGGTGGATTTAATGCATTACAGTTCATCCTATTCATCCTCTGGAGCACCGCAGGCCAGCAAATAACAGGGTGTACATGGTCAAGGATGTGCTTATCAAGGCATTATGGCTGGAGATCACCAGTGCTTCACTTTCAGTACTCTGGAATGGGGAGATTCGTCTTATATGGTTATAGCTCACTGGATGATGGCCTTTTTATTGATTTTAACGATTTGATCTCTCATTTATACCAAAAATACAACCCAGTCAAAGACCTTAAGTCTTTCTGTCCAGGTGCAAGTAGTCCGCATCTTCACAGGCATGTCTAACCCGAGGTAAATTGGAAAGCTCGAGGGAGTTGAATCCTCTGAAGAACCTAATGGATTTTTTCCTAATGGATAGATCTCGTACCGAGGATCTAAAAAAAAAAGCAAAAACCAGAAAAAGCATTTTTTCTCTGCACGGTATAAGATAGGATTCTTTTTCACACTAGCTTGTCGAACATACAACTACTTGCTTTCTAGACTCTTATCAGGTTGGATTCTCCAACTTTTTCAAATGAACCCCATAGCTTATTCTCAAGCAGGGGATTCTGTCCACCGAACAGTGTTGGGGGGCGGTCATAAAAGGCTATTACTTTCACACCTATATCGTCTCATTTGCTTATGGAGACATGGACCAGTATCCCTGTTGTACTACCATCTCGTGCATGGACGATTACATGTCTTGGTTTCTCCCCCACACTCATCCAAGGATTCAAAATCTAGAAAGGCTCCCACGCGGAGTGTAATTGCCCACGGCGACTCCCATTACACCGCGAGTTCTAGTGGATATGATATCTCGTGAGGTGGATCGTGACAATGCTGATGATGCTACGAAGATTGGTAGGATTTCCAATTTGATCAAGAAGTATAATCAGCCTCGTTATTAGATTATTTTTTTTATGTACTTCACTGGTTGTAGAGTATTTGCTATATTTGGACTTATGTTTGTATTTGTTTTTATGTACTTGACTGGTTGTGGTATATTTCTTATGATTGTTTTTTTATGCTTCAGTATATTTACAATTGTGATAGAAAGAATATAAAGCAGTAAAAAACCAAGAAAACATGAAATATAAAGATACTGATCCTTAAAAAGGGTTTTTTCAATAAAAAAACATGAAATATTCCCAAAAAGGCAACACATATGTTTTTTTTAACTAAAAAAATTAATACATAATTTTATTAATAAAAAAATTCACATTTAGTTTCTATTTCTAGCAACCTTCGTATTCCAATCTGCAATCCTGTCACAATAGAAATCTGTCCGAGTACTGTCTCGTTCACTACAATGATGAATCCATTTCATGTGTAAAGGGGGTATCGGACATCTATCATGCAGCTGTAGTTGTGTTAAACAAAGTGAAATATGTCAATGTCAATAAAATCGTAAACCCATAAAAAATATAATACAAAATAATATAAAACCCTATTGATTTTCTACACTTACTTGAATAAAGTATTGTTATTTTGTCAAGAGACCAATAACCAATGTACCTCCTGGATGATCCGAATACGAATACAAAGGCAACACAGTCGTAGAACCAAGCTGTGCAATTAGTATAACAAACAGATTGAATACATTTGTTATGACGTAAGGCAAATCAGGTATTTCTAATCAATGCTCTAAAGGCGCAAGTCCATCCTGCCATTGTGTCCTATGTACGAGCTCATAAACACGTTCCGCTGATCCGAGTAATGAAAGATACACGTTCGTCGTATGCTCCAATTCATAAAGCATTCGTCTATGTACCTCTGGCCATTGTTGTTCTTCACCGAACACAAAATCTGCCACAACCCGATAACCACAATTTTCACCACCAATTGTGATATCTCTAATATGATATCTCTAACATCCTCCCTCAAGTTGGAACGTGCAAAATTGCATGTCCAACTTGCAACAGTTTTTCAATTTTTGGAACGTGCAAATTGCACATCCAACTTTCCACAATTTTTTAAAATATGTTTTCTTCGATAAAAGTAGTCTTCCACCATCCGTCGCTGTAGTATTTACTATTGCTCGTTGTAGCTATAGTTTTGGTCATCATTCATTGTCACTACGGTTCTTCCATCAGTCGCAATCATTATAATCTTCTTCCATCAGTCGCAATCATTGTGGTTTTCTTCCATCAGTCGTAGTAGCTTTCATAATCCATCATAAAAAATTCCTTTAATGTCGCTTTATAATTTTTTTTTTTCAATAAAGCATCTATTAATATCCAATTTCAATTTTTAAATCTAAGCACTTCAAATTTTCGTCAATGAAGTTGCTTGACTTGAATATAATTTATGAAGAAATATAATCTCCTAAAGTTTTATTGAAGCAAATTAGAAGAAATATTAGAAACCTAAACAAAACTTCTTGTTTAAACTGAACGAAAAGAATTGTTTAAGGTTAATGAAAAGAGAATAAAGTCATAGATGTGGTTGAGAAGACTATGTAGTATTATAACGCGTGGATTTTCTTCCCTTTTTTCAAACATAGTTCTAGTACGATGTTAAAATTTGGATTTTGGTCTAACTCACCCCAAAAGGTATCTCAAGAGGGGACGACTGCCCAAACTTTTATAAGGAGTAATTATATCTCAAACACTAGCCATGTGAGATTCTTAAAACACAACTCATGCCTAGGACTGAACATCTATAGCGTGAAGTTTGCAGGATCGGACATCTGTGCAGGTGGTCCAACAATTAGATATGATACCATGTTAAGAAATTTAGGGCACAAAGAAGAATACTGTATAATGCTTCAATTAGTGTCTTGTCTTTCTTATTCATTATGATCTATTTTATAGACTATAAAGTATTATATTTCTAATCAATATAAGATTGTTGATGGTAACAAACCACTAATAAGGAATACTATTGTAATATTTACTATAATAGTACTAATTAGTAACATAACAAATTTAAAATAATCTCCTATAAAATCTAAGATAATGTAGAAGAATCTCATAGTAACGTGATATTTCTAACAAAATTAGTAAGAATCGGGATAGTGCGATGGTTTTTATGTGATTGGTAGAATGAAAGAGAAACATGTAAGGTTGAAGGAGGCATGGGCGAAGAAAGTTGGAGTTAGAACTGGCATGCATTTTCTTTCACTATATAAAAACTATACTATATCCCCTCCCACTCTCTCCTCTTCTTCTGCAACAAAATTGCATTATGTCTACTCGATCAATCATTAGACTTAAAAAAAGCCATTGACCTTTAAATTTTCAAAAGCAACCACTCCACTCCATACCCACCATTCCATTCGCTTGGATTGGTAATACTTGTATATGAAATATCATAACCCTAATCTGATTAAATTATATATATATACATATATATATATGAATTAAAGTATTACTATTATTTTAGTTAGGATATGTATTTTAATATATTAAGAATGATTATTAAATAATAATTTTTAAATTTCAAAGTCAAGTTTTATATTTTGAGTAAAAGTTAGATTTTGTAAACGTATGGATTGATTATATATTTCTGAATATCGAACGCATTCATAAATGAAGGTATATAAAAATGAACTATTCTCTCAAAGTTAGTGATAGAAGCACTCTTTATCAATCATAAGTACTGAGTTCAAATCATATCTCACTCCTCACTGTATCATAAAGAAGAAAAGAGGCTTGCGTGCATGGGTAGAGCTACCGAGGGATCTGAGTAAATTTTTGTTATGTTTTATATATAGTATAAAATTATGTTTATTTTCAATAAAAAATAGTATATTTTTATATCGTGGCTTCCAAATAATAAAAATTAAGTTATTAAGTATAAAAAATATGAATTTATAGTTAAATGCTACATCAAATTTTTTGTATTTGAATTTTGACCCTCTTTAGGAGTCGCCTTCCTACTTCTCCCTTGCTGGGATGTAGAGTAAGTATTAAGAGCAAGGTACAAATCTTGATAACAGCAATAGTATGTGAATTTTAACCTCTCTAATATTGAAAGTAATTCCTTGTGTGCATCAAATTTTGAATCTCCAATTTTCAGAATTATTAAGTTACCATAATTTATATTATTCACCTCAATATCGAATGGAAACCATGATGAAGACGAGGATTTCGCCTAAGTCAGTAAACAGGAGGCATGAGAAGATCTCTTTTCCATTCCCTCAAAAGACAAAAAAGGGGCCATTGACCTCAAAGCAACACCTTGTTTGTTAATAGTTAATTGAGAGGGGGGGGCATGGTGGGAGGATGGTCCTTAGAGAACTCCAAAGGCATGGTTGACGCAGGTTTGCTGCTTTCTTTTATATTTTGAATCATTAGCTTAGCTACAGGCAGGCGTATGATGCTGCTTGCTCTTCACAGGACATCACCTTCCCTCACTTAACTATATATTATATATCAAGAATATCTCAAAGATTCCTTACATTATTATTATTATTAAAATTTACGTTTTATTAGAATTTGAATCTATTAAAATATAAATGAATTATTTCATTTTAGAATTTGGGTTTTTTTTTATAATAACCTTTAAAAAATATGACAATATCTTTATATATATATATATTTTAAGATATAATAGTAGATTTTATTATTTTGGAAATGTAAAATTGTCTTAACTTGTCGGGTCGGGGCATCAATGATGGGCTAATAGGGTTCACCCACCATGGCTGTTGGATCCCTTAATAGCATTAAGGTTATCTTTAGATCCAACAGCTGTGGTGGGCTTTTGTATTTGGGCCGATAATGTTGGCTAATTGGTCCAAGTTTTTATACTGTTATATTGGGCCTTAGGAAAAGCTTTTTAATATGAAGCCAATTTTAATTGGTTTGGACATCTTTCAATGGATAAGTATTTAACTTTGGCCCACGAATTTTAAGTCTAAAGCATGGTGTGGTGGTGACCTCTTTACAGTCTTGAGCCGAATGAGTGTTCTACTATTAGGCTGCCTTCTCCTTGTCAAATAATAGAATCCATTAAACACATTAATGAGTGTGATTTAATTAAGCCAAGCATAAAAATACGATTTAGATTCTATTTGATAAAATTAAAACTGAAGTCTAAAATCTAAATTATTTAAAGAGTTAATTTTCAAAATTTTATGTACTTATACTTAAGTGTCAATTGAGTACTTCAACTTTTAAGATTGATAGTTAAGCACCTATTTTAAGTTTCTATTAAAAAAAATTAACGAGAATGGCTAGAAACACTAATTGTTTAAAATGTCCTTCAAATGCATTATATTTTCACAGTTTTTTATAAATGGAGAAAAGTTTATCATGTCTAATTTCTAAAAAAGTAAAAAATAATTAACAATTATCATTAGAAATAGGTTATTAGGAGGGGTGTTTTGAGAAATAGATTCATCAAAAGTCAATAAAACACAAATAGTTAATTTTTTTCAAATTCTCTATCGTAACTTTTCTAATAGAAAGTTAAAATACATACTTAATTATCAATTTTACAAGTTCAAGTACTTAATTGACACTTGACTATAAGTATAATGGGATTTTTTGAATTTAACCCTTATTAAGTTTTAAATCGTAAAGTTTGAACACCAAATCTAGAAAATAAAGTCTAAATTAGGATGTTAAATTGATTAATAAGTCATAAGTGAAAATTATATGTAAAAAAAATGTAATAATATTAAAGACAATATACATATCCAAATTTCAAACTTCAAAAAAAATTATTTAAAATATAAAGCTCATCTTAAACAATTAAATTATTTACAAAAATTGTTATGAAACGCACTTTAACAATTTCAGCTATTAAACAAACTTACTTTACTAAATTCTTAATTAATTTATTTATTTTAGCAGTTAATTTCAGATAACAAACCAAGCCTTAATCAAATGAAGAATGAAAAAATATAGGGAAAAAAAGAATATTCAAAATACAAAGATTCAAAATATCAAATGAAATCCAACAACAAGAAGTATAACAAAATTACAAACCCAAAAAAAACAATAAAATATAAATCAAACCACAATTTCTTTCCTTATTCATCAACAATTTAAATACTCCATTCCAAACTCAATCTTCAGTACTCGAACACAAATTATGCAATCGTCAGTCAATCGCCAAGATGTGTCATTTTAATGTTCTTCTTTGCTCGCAAGATGAAATTAGAAACTCTATCATTAAGACTATCTCTTCTGGTTGGAATCCTCAAAGGTTGTCTTTCTTTGTTAGAATCCTCAGTGCCAACATTTGATGTTGTTCCCAATTGTGTCTTCACATGATCTATATAATTTGTATATTTCAAATTATTATGATCATTATTGATTTTCTGACCTGGTGGGCTTTCTAGAAGAGTCATATTTGAATGAGGGATCTTCTCTGTTTTCTTCTTCCTTGGTGAACTGATGACAATTACTGTGCCTTTACTCTGTCCAGAAACTGAGGGTTCTGCCATTTTTGAAGCTTCATTGTGGTTGTGGATGATTGGAATATTCAATTGGTGGGCTGGACGAGGTTTGTTTGGAGCTACTAATTTCTGGAGGAAAAATCGAGTCTTGGAAGGGGAATTAGTTGTTGGATTTGGATGATTTTCAGAGCGAAGTGAAAAACAGTTTGAGATTTTCTCACAAGCTCCTATTGTTGGTTTTGTGTTGGATTTGGATGGCCTTTTCTCCATTGTTGTTGTTGTCTGTCAGGAAAAGAAAGGAGGGATTTGCAAGTGTTTTTTTAATTTGTTTTGTTGTTGTCAATTGATGTGAAGTTTGAGAAGAACTGACAAGCTAATAAATAAGAGCAACCATCACAGGAAAAGAACCTATGGGTATGAGGCAGTTGTAAACGCACAACTAATGCCAATGTGAATCCGTAAGTAAATTGTTAATGTGAAGTCAAGAGTTTTACTTATATTTAAAAAGTATTGATCAAATCATAAATTTCAAGCGAGTTAGAGTAAAATTCTGCAAATACTTTTAAAAGAATTTGAATTAATAAAAATAGTAGACACCTACACCTAGCTAGATGTAATTAAAAAGACATAGGAAAAGCAGTTACTTGAGATTATATTGGGAAGAAATGTGAATGGGACTTAGTGAAAAGACAAGGATTGTGGGCAAGAATTTCCACACAAAAGATTCCCCAGCAATGGAAGATTTCTTTTCTACTTCTCTTCTTCTTCGCGGGAACTCACTTAGGCAGACTTACTATTATTGGTCGTCAAGGATCATATTCTCTCTGCTTTACTCTTTACAGTGAATCAATCATCCATCTGCACAAGTATATTCCTTTTTCTCTTTCTCAGATTACCGAGTAGGTGAGTAACACACAAAACCCATCAACAACCACCAACAAAGTGATTATCCACTCAAAACTCAACCCAACAATTTGCTAATTTGCTCTGCGCATCGCTAATATTAATATGTAAAGTTATATCAACTTTTTTATAATATAATGTTACATTATAATAATTTTGTTTATACTGACTCTAATATATAACACAATTTTAAAAGTTTTGAAATAAATTTTTCTACAATAAAAGTTTAGACAGCTATACATATTAAATTCGAAAATCTCATCAATTAATCTCATCAACCATCCTAATTAATCTAATATTAATATTAATGTATAGTTAGGAATTCCCCTCCCGCATGTAACTTTTAAGTTAAACTTTCTTTAAGTAAAAGTCTAAATAGCTAAATCAGTCGAGTTCAAGTTCAGATTAATCAGCAAATTGGAAATTGGAAGGATACTAAATATTCTATCCAAAAAAAAAAAAAATCAAAACCAATATAGACATAGCTGTCTCTTAGCTTAGGAAGGAGAGACAAGTATTTGGCAATTGGCATATCGTTGTGGAAAACGACCAAAATCGGAGAAGTAAATTTCAACATCATCAAAGAAGGCATCAGATTCTTTCGTCTTCAAAGTCTAAAAGGTAATCATAGTGGTGTGATTGTACCAGCTTCTCATAGCATCATTCTATTGTTATTGACCCCTCTAGTTTTTAGGTCACAAAACATTTCTTAAAAAGAACAATACTTGCACATTTGAGGTCCTAGAAAAATCAAATACGGTACCATGAACAGAGACAATATGTTATTTGACGACAACCTCCTTACTGGAAAGATATAGTCAAGAAAGACAGTTAAATCTGCACTCTGGTTCTCTAATATAATCAATTCTAGAGAATCTTGCCTACTAATATTTACAATTCCAAAAGCAAAACAATGAATTTTGCCAACAGTTTTTGGTGAGTACAACTTTTCCTGAAACTATAAACCTTTGAATTTGGCAATTAAAAAAGTCACTAGTTCTCTGAACATTTGTATTGAATATTTACACCAAAGGAACTTCAAAGCTACCAGCTCTAACATGATAGAGTTTAGAAACTCTACAACCCATCAACAGCAAAACATCGAGAACAAGAATCAAAGTCATCATAATGTCAATGGCAACATGGATCCTTTCTTTCATTGAAATGCAGTACTAACCATATCTAGTGCCGGAAGGTCTTCACCACCTGGTCAATTCGTCTCCTACACAGCGGACAGTTAGTCAAGTGCGAGGAGCATGCCATGCAACAACACATATGACCACACCTGAAAGCAAAAACAAACAAAACCATCAGCCAGTTCAAATCCCAAGCATTTATCCTTCCACAGAAGGCTTAGCCTGCATACCTGCATTCTACACTCTAAATATAGAAGTCAAAACTAAACTTGAATAGGACAACATTTGGGGAACACCTTCTTGTTCGAAAAGATCTTTAATATCAACTTTTGAATAATATTACTTTAGTTTCTTGAATTAACTCACCGTATATATATATATATATATATTTGAACCAATATCTGAATTTCCGATCATTAAGTTGACAAATAAAAACTACATCACAGTCCAGTCAAAATGGCCCAAGGGGAGGAGAAGCAGGTAGTATATATCCGAAATAGTTAGGCAACACTTCTGCTTTTGCCTCTACTCTACAGCATATTAGACATATTTTCAATTTGGTCCCCCAAACCCCCCACCCCCCAAAAAAAAAAAAAAGAAAAGGCATACGAATCAGATTTTATATCTACACCAAACAATAACCCCGCAGACAATTCTAACTTTTCCTTGACATAATATTCATCATGCCATTAAAAACAAAAACAAAAACAAAAAAAAAAGACGAAGCTAGATCTGAAGGCCAAAACAAATTTACACTATACTACAGACTGAAAAGTTAAAGAATTTGTGGGAGCCTTACGGGACAAAAACTGAGTTATACTCCTGCTCCAAGCATATTACACACAAATCTGGCAAAGTTCGGTCCTTTTTATTAATGTCTGATCCATTCTCGGATTTACCATTTGAGGCTGTAAAAATAAGAGAAAAAACAAAATCAATCACTAAGAAATACTGTTTACACAGGGAAATTGAGGAATTGAAAAGAAAGGAAAGTCACCTTCATCCTCCTTCCCAGCTCTTTTAGCTGCAGCAGTTAGAACCCTATACAGACCCATGTAGGTAATGTTCAGATATATCACATGAAAACTTAAAACAGCAGTATTAATGAACACAAAAATAAACCATGTTCCACTCCTTAAGACCATTGAAACTCATTGTACTCATTAAAAGATGGGACCAACGCATGATAAATAAAACAATGCACGCTTGCATACTAAAATCAGTTATATACAGCAATAAGGCACAAAACGGAATACAGTATTGAGCTATAGTATAGGAGAAAGATGACCTTGGTCTAAGTTGTTTTAATTGGAAGAGGAATCTCTATACAACAAATTAAACTAGGTTCACATAATTATAAACATCTAAGCACAATAGATTTTACATATAGCATTTCAATTTGTTTCCCATCCCAGATACACGTTAGTCCGTTTCATATTTCAAACTCGTCGGTTCATGAATGAAGCATAACCAAAAAGGTAAACCATGATAACATATGGAAGTGTGTAAACAAATGCACGCATGTTCAAAGTTCGAAATGCAAATGAATTAAAGACCTTGAATAGCAAAGAGAAATGGTAGAAGTAGACAAAAGTGTGACATGCAACATTCTAATATTGATTGCTCACTACAAATCACTCAACTACATTGAAAAGCCCAATACTAAAATCACATCCTTGATCATGGCCGTCTCTATACCACATAACATAAATAAAATCATGATAATGTGCAATACTAGATGTTACTGATTTCTACTTTTATGAGATTGCTAAGAATTGTACCTCTTTCTCAATTCCCAATGGCGTCTCCTTTCCAGGATATGATGGAAAGCATGCTTTGCAATCAGATATATACCAAAAACTGTAAACCCCACTGAGGCATATTTATACCACCTGGAAGACGAAAAAAATTCCATCAACAATACAAAGCAGCATATAGCAAATGTTGCAAAAGTTAAAATCTTACAAGATATAAGTACAGGAAATCTTTCTTTTGCTTTAGAAGGAGAAGAGTGGTTACCTTGCCCATCTCCCTAGACTTGCAATGACCTGATCAATAGTTTTATGAGACACATAAAATGGCCCCTTGTGAGGTTTCTGAATTCGGATTGCACCAATGTCATCTTTAACTGCCTGATAAAAGGCAAGAGAAGCAGAATTCAGAAACAATAACATAGGCATTATTAAAGAATTTGTTAAAACTTGAACAATTCTATCAAATGTATTCAATCGTCCAAAACCCATGAGAGATCTGTGCAAAAAGCTACAGGAAACTAATCATCTTTGAAAAGCCCAATTGCAACCAAGAGTAGGGCTCAAAGGACATATTTCCGTGAGACCATTATGATATCAACTCCTTTTGAATGAGGCAAACCAATGAGCTGAGGATGGAAGAAAGGCAGATGATATCAAACAAATGGCACACAATAAAATATAATTTCTTCTATGAGTAGATTCCAAATATTCAAATGAATAAACACCTCTCCATAAAAAATAGTAATACCAAGTAACAGAAATACATATATCTCAGTACTGGTGGTTTTCTTAGATGAAGCTGAATAAAGAGTTACTTAGTCTAGCACTATATAGGTTTGTCTACAGCGATCTGTCAATAATATGATATAATCTTTGCTCGCGTAGGAGCAACCATACCTCACCAACTACAGTCAAGGGTGTGCCAGTTGGAAGAAGCCGCTCAATCCTTTTGACTCCAAGCATCTTAATAAAAAATTTCATGTCAGATAAGATTGAAAAAACCGACTACTTCTGCCGCTGGAAACTGAGAATTCCATTAAGACAACTAAATGCCATCAAAAGACAAACCTTAAGTCCCTGAAGATAATCCAGCGTTCCGCGTACAAGAGATCGACCTGACTCCTCAAATACTTCACTCCCAACTGTCAAAACTAGACCAGAAGCACCACGTGCTCCAACAACGTGTACACGGCCTGTCCCATCATCCTGGCATGGATAGACTAACATATATTCAAATGCAGCTTCTAAAAGGATTCAAGGCCTAAAGATTCATAACATAAGATATTTTCCATATTAATTGTTGGAAGCTGGTGAAAAGGCTTAGCTGATAACTGCAGTATTACAACACAAGACAGGTTGCATCCGGTTCATGAACTAATTATGTATAAGGGAGAGATCTAGATGAAATAATCAATTCTCACCAGATACCAAGGTACTTCTTTGCACATAGAAAGCATTAGAGCTGAATCCTGTATCCATGAGCCTGCATCATTGTGCTTCAGAAAATGTTGCTCCGCCTGAAAGGATAGTAGTGTAACGCTTTAGAAGGTTTTGAGGTAGAGCAATTATTGCATTTCATAATGCTCACCAGGGATCAGTAAATGTACCGTTTCCTCAACTATTACACCTCGCAAACCACTGTACTCACAATTGATTGGCGTATCTGAACCAACTCTCCCAGATATTGCCACAACCAGGGGCAAAACTTTGCATGCGCCATCCAACAATTGTGCTGAACAAATTTGAAATTAAAAAGTCATGACATGGGAAATATGACAATTTTTACATCATAGTGAGTGGTGTTAAATATTCTTCACCAACAACTAGTGAAATTAAAATTAGACATGTGTCAAATAAAATAATTACTCAACAAAGAAAACCAACCATAAAACACAAATTCTTATGACGCACTAGTTCTTTGTAACAATACTACCTCCAATTGAGTATAAATGTCACTTTAGGAGATTATATTTTTTCCCCCTAAATATCTTTAGCTCAAGAAAATCGATAAGGTATTCAATCTCTCTCTCTCTCTCTCTCTCTCTCTCTCTCTCTCTCTCTCTCTCTCTCTCTCTCTCTCTCTCTTCTTTCAAATGCATCTTTCTCCTATAATCCTAAGCTAAAATATATCACTTTTGATTTTTTCAATTTTCAAGTTCTAACCTTCATTACCCCTATTTAATGACTTCCTCAAACAACATTTATATTCCATCATTCAATAATGTGAGATAAGTCTTTATAATAATTAACAACGATTGGACGTTCCAGACAAAATGTCGAGGAAAACCAATTGTGCATAGGAGAAATTCAAGTTACCTAAATCCTTCAACTGATTGAGTCGAGTAACAGATTTCAGGACATCCGCATCCCTGTGCAATCAAACTCGTGCAATGATAGCAATAAATAACTTCACATATGCAGTAATTAAATCGAAAAGCAAAGCATTGATCAATCTGATAACAAGTAAAAACAAATAAATAAAATCACCTTCCACTACTCCTTCCGAGAAGATAGAGAGCAGCTCCACTCAAACAGCAGCTTATTCCACCCCATGGAACCATTGCCAATTCAATTACCCCGCCGAATCCAGGTAGTAAGTCAAAAAATAAAAAACAAATAAACAGATATCAAACAAATAAACCTAGTTTCCTCAATTCCGAATACCAAAAGTTTCCATTACTGTTATTACTAATAGAAGAAACTGAGAGATGATTCGGCAATTGCAGGAGAGAAGTGTGGATAATGCAAAACCACTGAAGAGTTTGGGAGCGAGAGGCGTTGCGGGGCTGATCGAAGAGAGAATCAGATGCGAAGAGTAGAAGAAGAGATCAAGTAACCGACTAAAAGTGTGATTTGTGGACGAGCTTCGATCGATACGAAATCAACCTCAATGCTAAAGACGCTTTTGTATGGCCGCAGTTTCCAGTAGTATTGCAATCTCTGTCTCTGCTAGAGCATTCGTTCAATGTTTTGCGTTGTTGTTGTTGGCCTTTCTTTTTTTTTTTTTTTTTTTCTCAAATGAACTTAGAAATAATGAATTGACACTTGACCTTATTTATTTACTCCCTCCCAATAAATTCCTGATTTATATTTTTACTTGTTACGATATAAAAAAATTTAATATTTTAATAAATTTTTTCTTAATTAGTATTTTATCAATAATAAATTTTTACATCATAAAAAATATTATAAATAATAATGCGAGATAAAAGTTTGAAATATATAATTTATAAAAAAAAATCTAAAATTTCGTATTTTCTTAAACAGTGTGGTGTCCAAAATTCAACGATAGAGGGAGTACTAAATTAAAAAAAATACACACATTGACCCTATTTGTGGTAGTATTTTAACCTTTTTATTTTTTTCCTTTTAAATCTCACATATTCATTCATAAATGAATATAATTTTAATAAAACTTAAGAAAAGAAAAATAATAAACAATTCTCGATTTTTTTTTAACTCAGTGAAATAAAATTTTGGACAGGATACATCAAGTAACATATCGAAATCAAGTAACATATCTAAAACACGCATTTTATGTGCAAAATATGCTAATACTAATACTAATAAGTTAGATATATATATATACATCACATAATCTTCTTTACAATTTTAAAATCATATCAACAAAGAAAATAAGAAGCAATAGCCTGTCTCCAATGGGTGGAAGCCCCATCGATCTGGAAATGACACTTCGCCAACTTGCCTCCCATTCCAATGTGAGTTGGGCAAACCAACGGATTGAGACCCTCTCTTTTATTTTGGCCTTAATCCTTTTGAGATTTTAAAGTTTTTATTATTTTTTATGGGGAGATTTTGGTGATATATATATATATATTGTATAGGTAGTTAATTTTTTTCTCTCTATTAGTTTGATAGTAGTGGTGTGGGGGGAGATTCGTTGACCGAGACCGGTCTTTCTCCCCCAATGTCGTTCACGATGATGTAAAGTGTTGGGTTCCTTTTGATAGCTTAGTAGTATTGGGTTTTGGTTCAAGTCACCGAAAATAAGGTGATGAAGCATCTTTATATGCGGTGTTAGAGGTTTTTACGAATTATAAAAAATGGGGAAGAAAGTGACTCTGCCGTATTGAGTTTGTGATTGTCTGAAGATATGATTCTCTTATGGTCCCAAAAAACGTCCGAAAAACTTGCTACACTATCGATAAGGGACAAAACGATTTTTGACATATTGAACTTTTTTATCATATTTGATTTTTTTGTCATTCGCTTTGCTTGTTACGTGACATACTGGAATAAAAAAAAAATTCCTTATTGATGGTTCTGCTGTAGTTTTTTTGTAAATTACTTTTCTTCTACTTGAACGACTCGTCGTGGTAACTTTTCTTGTTTCAATATATTACTGGTTTGATTAAAAACTTGCCCCAACACTTGACTTGCTTATTGAATTCTTCAAGTTTGGATTAAGGTGACGGTCTTATTTTTGTTAAGTTGTGGGAAAGCCGTTTCTATATAATTGGGATTATTTATCGTATTTTTTAGTTTTATAGTCTCTAAATACACCTCAAATTTTAGTGATAATTTAGTTCTAACAAGCTTAGCTAATTATCCAATTAATAGCCTCTTTATATTAGCACGTACTTCAAAGTTTTTAAGAGATTATCTGTTATTCATATGTATCCCCTATTCTATATTGATAGTCAAAATAAAATTCCGAGTTTGTAACGAAAAAAAAAGAAAAATTTCTTGAAAAACTGAATCAAGCAGAACAGGGCACGACGTCGTTGCAATGGTAACCCAAACTTGTAATTTCACACTAGTTAAACCCTGACACAAGAGGGAGAGAGAGAAAGCGAGGTTAGGGTAAAGGTCCTAAAACCCTCCAAAACCCCAGTGGTTGAGTTCCACTCTTCTCTTCCGGCTCTCGCTCTCTCTCACTCTCTCTTCATCATTTTCATCTTTTTCGTGTATTAAACTTTTCACAAATGGCTACCATTGCATTTAGAAACCCTAATTCCAAGCGGTTTCTCGCACTATCTCCTCAAATCTATTATTGTTCTAGAGGTTCTTTAGTTTCCAGTCAATTCTCAGTTTCTGAATCGATATATTCTAATGAGACCTCCGCAGCTTCCAACCCCTGGTGGAGATCCATGGCCACCTTCACTCGAACGTAAGTTTAAAACTCCATCAGATGTGCACTTAGTCGTTTATTTACTTCGTGTGTTTGATTTTCGTGTTGCATTCCATCATTGTTCATTTTCTGGTATATGATACATGATTTTGAGGTTGGTTCTTTACATATATGTCCAATTGATAGCTTATATTTTATGGGATTACCCTTAATTACTCGACGGGTGTGGCATTGAGTCGGAATTTAGCGATTTGGAGTTAGCTCAATTTTACTTTTGCTTTACTAAGGAAATTTGTAAACATCCAGAACACATATCTGTATATATTCTTTCATACAAGTGCATAAAATGTCATATTTTTGGCATTGTAGATTGATACAGCTACTTGTCTTGTTAGACCTCAATGGAAAATAAGTTGGGTTAGGTCTTTTGCTTTGTCTTGTACTAATTTTCAGTCTTCAATCTTATTTTGGAATTTGATAGTTAGTCAAGGAAAAGAAAATTCTTGAGTGGTTATGAATTAATTTGTGCTGTGAATGCTTTCTATGCTGGCAGCAAACCACACGTTAATGTTGGAACAATTGGACACGTTGATCATGGAAAAACTACCCTAACTGCTGCAATTACAAAGGTCTGACTATTTTCCCTTGTTCTTCTCATAGCTTGTCTACTATTCATGTTATGATGAAATTTGGTTTTGTATATAGGTCCTGGCAGAAGAAGGAAAGGCTAAAGCAGTTGCATTCGATGAGATCGACAAAGCTCCTGAAGAGAAAAAGAGAGGCATTACAATTGCAACGGTCTGGACATTGGCTCTTTTCTTTAGATTATTGTTGCTGGTTTTTTTTTACCTGCTTGCGAACAGAGAATCTCTTCCATTCTTAATTTTGAATATGGGATTACCACAGGCACACGTGGAGTACGAGACTGCCAAAAGACACTATGCACATGTGGATTGTCCAGGGCATGCTGACTATGTTAAGGTTGGAATTGGAATTCAGTTTGTTTTTATATACTCTTTGAATATGTCCATTTGAGATTCTGGATATCATTCTTTGTCACATGTTATGCTGGTGCCAGCTTCAAATTGTCTGTATTGTTCTAGAAAAAGAAATAATAGTAGATTATTATAGAGACCCGAAAAGAGAGAAGAATTATATTTGCGTTGTTATGTTATTTAGATGTGGCATTTCCTAAGTTCAGTTCTAGAAATTTGTCCAGAAGTTTATTAAACTTCATTCTTATAAAATCAGGTTGTTGGAATTCTCTCTCACAGATATTTTGCACTGTTGGTAGTTGATTTTTGTGAGTTTTCTGAGGGTCTAAATTGAGTTATTGAAGTGATTGTCAATTAAAGCAACTTTTGTTTTTCTCTGTTTTATTTATTCAAAATTGGATTGAGCAATTGAGGTACTAGTCAGTTGGTAAAGCCTTTAATAAGACTTTTTTACGAGTCAAAGTTCCCTGTAGTCCAATAGTGGATGTACTTATAATATTGCCTAGTTCATTAGACAAAAACTTATGACAAACTAAGTGCATCCATTTAAACTTGGCTCTTCATTTAGAATTCGGGAATGTTGAAATAGTGTGTAAGTTATCTATTATTTTATCATCTTAGCCTGCTAATCCTTTGAATGAAACAAAAGTTTGGGAGAATAAAATGGAGGAGGAACTGGAAGATCCTAAACTTTCATTTAAGCATATCCTAATGACCAGGCACCTCCCCTTTTTTCTTTTCTTCCTATAGTTCGGGACAAAGAAAGCCGATTTATGAGGGGCTAAGAAACAGAAGAAACTTTTGGAGGATCTTGACAATTATTTGATTCTCAAAATCTTCATATTTGTTTTCATGATGATCTTGGTTGATCACCAGAACATGATTACTGGAGCTGCCCAAATGGATGGCGGCATTCTGGTTGTGTCCGCTCCCGATGGACCAATGCCACAAACAAAGGAACATATTCTGCTTGCTCGCCAGGTTGGTGTCTGTCCATGCAGCCTCCAAGCGAGGATTAAGATCCGCATGTAGTTAATTAACTTGCTTACCTTATTTCCTTTGCTTTTGCAGGTTGGTGTACCATCACTTGTGTGCTTTCTGAACAAAGTGGATGCGGTTGATGATCCCGAGTTGCTGGAACTTGTGGAAATGGAACTTCGCGGTAAGTTGGCTCACTGAGTTGGATGTACGTCTTCGATTAATTTGAAAATTAACAAATAGTTCCACTTGGATGTTTACATGTAAGCTTCTCATCTTGGCAGAACTACTTTCCTTCTACAAGTTTCCTGGTGATGAAATTCCCATCATCCGAGGTTCTGCATTATCGGCTTTACAGGGTACAAATGAAGAAATTGGTAGAAAGGCTATTCTTAAATTGATGGATGCAGTGGATGAGTACATCCCTGATCCTGTTCGTCAACTTGATAAACCTTTCCTGATGCCTATAGAAGATGTTTTCTCAATCCAGGTATGAAATTTGCATTCATTTTTTTTATATCTACAACATTAGGGACCTTTATTCTGAGGTGTCTAATTCATTTTCTTGTTTGTATGTTATATATCAAGCATGATGAAAATGTCAACTTCCTTGTTTCTTGTTCTAGGTTCTCTGTATTTCAGTTTATCAAATGCAACTATGATTATGTTCCATCTTTATGAGAAACCAGCCTATGGAGTTGTGCTGCAGAAATGTTGAATTTTGCTGCTCAAGAGTCTCTTGTTTTTTTCTGGTTGTTGTCACATAAAATTGCATTCTTGTCCTTGTCATGGATACTATGAAAAAATATTCTTAGCTTGAGGCACACTCGTTCATATTGGGATGGATAGATGGATCTTGATGGGTGCATGGGGCCTCCAAGAATCATTGTCTTTGCTACCCTGAATATGTGAAATAAGTATTGCTTATACACATGTTGCAACCTGTTGCAAATTATTTTTTCTGTCTTCTGAAGGGCCGTGGAACTGTTGCAACTGGGCGTGTTGAACAAGGAATGGTAAAAGTTGGGGATGATGTGGAGATTTTGGGGCTAATGCAGGTAAATTTTACCCCATTCCTGAGAATTTGTTAGTTGACTAATGTTTTTACTTTTATTCCTGAGGTTTTTTAGATCATTGATACGATAAGTAATTCATGGACTATTGTTGGCTAACCACTCTTTCGTGGATAGTATTGATCAAACTGTTTGTCCATTTTATCTGTTGACTTGTGGTTGTGAATTGGAAAATCCTGTATTTCTGTATTATTTTGGGTTTTGAAAAAAAAATATTTGAATTTGTTTGCTTTAATAAAACTGGAAAGTAGATGTTGGTCAAAGAAAATTAAATAAAAGCGAAACCAACTCTGTGTTGCCTAACCATTATACATTTGGAAGTGTTACTTATTATATTTATCTGGCTTACATAGGGTAACCTGAAGTCCACCGTAACTGGGGTTGAGATGTTCAAGAAGATCTTGGATCATGGACAAGTAAGGGGCTTGATTGCATTTCTTGCTTTTCTTTTTGGTATTTGCATTTCAACTATTCCCTGAGTTTGTTTTTCCCCTCTTACTCCTCCTTTTTGTTGTTTTACCAGGCTGGTGACAATGTGGGTCTTCTTCTTCGTGGCTTGAAGCGAGAAGATATCCAGAGAGGCCAGGTTTGTTGTTTCATTAGCTACCATATCAATATGTGGTGTTGAAAGGTAGAAGTAGCAGATATAACATCACAACCTTACAGAAAAAAATTGAAGTTGTATTAAAGTTAGCTCTTTGTTTTAGCTTACTGCTTGTTCAAACTAATTCTTTTCTTTTGCATTATGCAACAAATGAAACTTATAATAGAGTCCAGAAACAGAATGGAGAAATTAGGAGTCCACGTCTTAAACTAATCAAACAAGCTGAGTCTGAGCGCTTTACTCATGGGATTCTGTTCTTACAGGTGATTGCAAAGCCTGGTACTGTGAAAACATACAAGAGATTCGAGGCAGAGATATACGTGCTCACTAAAGATGAAGGTGGCCGCCACACTGCATTTTTCTCAAATTATAGGCCTCAGTTTTACATGAGAACGGCAGATATCACTGGTAAGGTGGAGTTGCCTGAAAATGTAAAGATGGTTATGCCAGGAGACAATGTAACTGCTGTATTTGAGTTGATTTCACCTGTCCCCTTAGAAGCAGGTATGTACTGATTGTTGTGGTTTCAGAATTCCTTATATTACTCTTTCTTATAACCTTCTAAATGTCGGTAATGTGTTTCACTGTGCTCTTTTCAGTCTTTTCGTTTCTGGGTTTCTAGGCTTTCGATTTCTTTCTTTAATTGGTTTCCTTGTGGTAGAAACTTTTGTTCCTCAACTTAAAAGCACTCTAGGGTGATATCATGGTCAAATCTGGTGAACCCTGAAAGAATAGGAAAAAAAATATTGCCTTATCTTATGCTTTGATCACTCTTTAGATGTCACACACGAAATTTAATTATTTTGTGCCTTCTGCTATATATATTTACCAGTAAAAGGTTCATATTCATTAATTATTGTCGCTCATTTGGCAGGTCAAAGATTTGCCTTAAGAGAGGGCGGCAGAACTGTTGGAGCCGGTGTTGTTTCTAAAGTATTGAGCTGAGATACTTACAAAGAAGAAGTGGGAGCGTTCGAGTGTTTAACATCTTTTTATGTTTTTCCTGGAAGAGGGTGAGAGAAATCAAAGATGAAGTTGATGATATGTTTTGGGATGATTACTGACTTGCGGTCATCTCGTTGTAGTCACTATTTTCTTGGCATAGACGCATAGTCAAAAAAAGATTGGTAAAAAAATGAAATCAAAAGAATACTACAGAGGCTCCTTCCTCTACCTTATTTTTTTTTCCCCGTCAGTGCCTAGCCTTCTTAATCTGTGTATCATTAATAAATAATTCTTTTAAACATCATTGACCCCCCAAATGCGCCATTATACCAAAGGTTTTTGGGATTCAATTGCATTATCATATCATTTTTTTTCTCTTTTACTTGCTTTTGTAAAAGGTTATAAATGTTTTCCAATTAATTTATGTGTTGATGAAGATACTTCTAAATTTTACTCATCATTAATTTGATGGGAAGGTACTTTTAGATCTTCTAAAATAATTAAAGGGTAAATTTAGTAAAAAGTAAAGTTTAGTGTTCTATGCGATATTTGAATTTGCAACTCTAAATTTTTTTCTTTTATGTTAGGAGCATGATCTTGATTTATATGGACCCAAGCTTATGATTCTTCTATGAATAAAGTTTGATTCTGACTTGATGGTTAAGTATTGGCCTCAGTTGTTTTTTAAGTTAAGACAAGAATTTAAAACTTTAATCTTTTAGATATTGCAGTGCATTTATTCATTATCATTATGTAAAAATATTAAATTTTCTTTTTCTAAGATAAAATATTAAAATCTTTTTAGATTATAGTCTTAAGAGCAAAACAATCATTTTAAATAAGTTGCTTTTTATTTCTTTAATAAATAACGTAGAGAAAATACTTAAAATAAGCATATTGATAAGAGGGCTAGAAATTAGAAAAGGGAATGTGAATGTTTAAAATGCAAAATTTTAATTTATTTCTCTTTCACGCTATTCTCCTCCCTCCCTTGATTCACTAAAAGAGCATCAAAGGTTGATAAAAAAATACTACAAGTCATGTTAATCTTATACGCAAAGATTAAAGATTTTTAAAACAATGCATTTTCTTTTTTCTTAAGAAAACAATGCACATTTTTTTTAAAATAAAATATATGTTATGCACTATAAATAAAGAGTAGAAAAAGAAAAGCCCAAAACCATAAGCAGCATGGCAAGGATTGAGATGGCAAGGATTGATTCTTGAACACACATAAGGAGTTTCGCCTTCAGATTTTCTCAAATTCAAAAAGATAGAAAAAGAGGAAAGAAATAAACAAAATAAAACATTAGGTAAAATTAGAAATTGTATAATAAATACTCAATAAAAGGCTTAAAAATAACTTATATATTGATTATCTATCCACCCCTAAAAAGAAAGTTAGTTTTAATAAAACTATGTGCATCAGTGTTTTCTCCCTCATGTACTTATCGGAAGACACTGATAACTCTAAACAAAATTTTGTAGATTTTTTAAACTAGAACTCAAGCACTGCAGTTGATACCTTCTATCTTTTGCCTGAAATTGCCCTCAAACATTTCTGCACCTGTCCTGAGATGCCTCCATCCTTGAAAAAAATCATGCAAGAATTTGCCATTGTCATAAAAACCTCAGAACTGCAAATACCATTATAGTGACAGCTCTCAAGTATATTTCTCTAATATTTCTGTCTAAATTACTCATCAAATCTTCATCACCGACACCTAACTTTCCAGCATTTTTGTTGATGGAGACAACAGTGTCTCGTAACTTATTCACCGCCCAAGATAGCCAAACCAATCCAAGCCCCAATCCAGTGCTCAATAGTTTGGTTTCACAGAAAGGCACCCTACCACAAGCTACGTTGCAGATGACAGAAAAAACAACAGCAAGACCAGTACCCGCAATGCTAGCAGAAAATTGAGTGAGAAGGTTTGGTATTTTAGGACCTGATCTCTTGAGGGAATTAATGGCGTTTCTTCCTGATCGATTCTTGTCAACAATGATAGATAGAAGGCTTTCGCATGCATGGAAGTAGTTGCTTCTGTAAAGATCCCTCTCTTTACAAGCTTTTGTATTGTTCTTCTTTTTGGGCGAGGTCTTGTACTTCATTCTTGCGGAACTGTAAAAAGTGTGTATAATTTCAGAAAGAAAGCATAACCCAAAGAATCAACAAGTTTACCAATTGCGAATAGCAATCTGAAGCACCAAACACATCAAAGTTCTAGTGTTGTTTTAACTATCAATGGGCTATGAGCTAGAACAAAGCATCCATCAGAGTACTTGCAGGACAGC
This sequence comes from Catharanthus roseus, assembly GCA_028651295.1. Classification (NCBI taxonomy): domain Eukaryota; kingdom Viridiplantae; phylum Streptophyta; class Magnoliopsida; order Gentianales; family Apocynaceae; genus Catharanthus; species Catharanthus roseus. Next base: position 3,665,277 of record JAPQWS010000087.1, read on the forward strand.
AGGCTCAGATAAAATGTTACGCTGGCTTAACTATTTCAAATCCTAAACCTATTACTTTTAAATTCCTTATCATTTCGGTTCTACATGTGATTTATTCTTCTGAGTTCTGTTAACCAATAAATACTCATTTTGTTTTATTATTAGGAACTGTTAATGTAACACCCCACACACGCATGCCTCAGAGTGAGACTCGTAGGCCTGACAACATTCATGACCCACTACTTAGCAACCGTCCTGGTTAAAGCAAAATGGATATTCCGAGATGATCACGGATGCTTCGGCCCACGCATATGACTTACAAACACATCCCACTCATCTCCTGTGCGATAGGGTATCACAATATTCCGATGGGGAACAGATAAGGATGCAAGTAAGAAAAGTACCAACTAAAAAATATAAAAAAGATGAGCATAGTGAAACTTTTCAAGGGAAGATGTGTTGAGTACCTCTTCACATGTGCTTTTGAAGACAATCCTTGAGAATTAGTCTTTAAACCTCTGCTGATACGCCTGTTCCAAAAATGAAGATTGAGATATTTCTAAGGGATATACATTGTAATTTTAAAAATAAAGCACCTATATTTTCAGAATCAGGCACTTAATATGCCTACGTGGAATCATTTAATCTCAATGATATGCTTCCAGCGGATGTAAGCGGACTACCAGATGTCTATAGTATGGTAACAGTGAACTCGCTCAAAATTTTCTTTATGAGATTCATTTAACTGTCAAGCAAGAACAAAAAGCATCCTTAAAAAAAAAAAACAATGTGCGCAGACATCACCAGAACCACAAAGATTTAGGAGACAACAAGGTTTTTCTGATCACAAATAAAAATATGGTTAACTAAATAGAATTGTCTTCTCAATGCCTCCCTGAAAGAAACATATGCACAGATGGCAATTTTTGCTATACTGAAGGCTGAACATCAACACTGGGAAAGGAGTTTAAATCAGTTTACTGAAAGCTTGCAACTATCAAACCGCCTTAGTTGCCAAACAAAACGGATGACCAAGGAACCTCCTATTACTGGATCACTGTAAGTATATACATGGTCTTCGAAAATTGAACTAAGACGAAATAACAACAGTGATAGAAACAAACTAGTAAAGTAAGCAAGATTTGAGCTAGATTCCAAACTCGGAACTTTAAACTTAAGACAAAGACACATTTTGAAAATGAGAAGCTCTTCGATCCTTCAAAGTCAAGATTCAAGTGAATTTAAAGACAAATAAGATATGAAAGCTAATCTTTTCGCCAACAAGAAGAAAATACCACCGCAATGACCTATTTTACAGCCTTAGTTTGAATGCCTAACTAATTTTTGGCGTATAAACCCCAGAGTTTTGTTCAAGTGTATGCAGGTAACAGATATGTACATAAAATTGGCAAAAAGATTTGGTTAACCTAAACATTTTCTTACTTTGACGAAATTCAACTTTCTCCATTTTGATTGAAATCTCTATTCATGTTTCATTGTAACAAAGTCAATTACAGAACAAGAAGCAATAGGCAATATTACCTGTCGAAGTATGGGACTAGCATGGACTGCTTCATGCAATTAATTGTGTAATGTGATGAGTAAACCCCAGAAAGAGTTCCGAGTATATCCTTCATCTTAGTCCAAGAATCAGAAACAGATAGCTGGCCTTCAGGTAGAAAACTGCAATAACCGCGGCTGTAATCCCCAGCAAAGATATGTTTCTCTGATAAAGACTCACTAATTGGAGTAACTAGAGAAGCCTGTGATTCAACATCAACAAATGGCTGCTGATAGCAACTCGGGAGAGGTTCTTGGGGCATATGCTTTACTGCTGCTTGGTATAAATCAAAGAACTTCGATAAATCTATCGCGCCACCTTCAACATCAGTTGATCCGGACAAAAGCAACCTCAGGGCCCTCTCATTGCTGGCATATGGTTCGGCAGTCCCAAAGTTGAGTGTCAAGTCTGGAAGATAGTCTAGCCAAAAGAGAGATTGTATAGCGAATTAGTTTACCATCTTTCAGTTGGAACCATTGTGTAAACTAACCAAGTGAATCTATTTACTAACATGTTCGGTGGCATAGATAGATTATGTTATATGTGATTCATATAGGCTCATTACAAAGGACAATAATATTGGGTTGGTTTTTAGTTTGGAAATGCATGGTTTTCTTCTTGGGTTTCATGAAATTTAAATTGTTTATGAGAGTAGATGTGGGGCGCGGATGGGGAAAAAATCAAATTCAAAAGAAACCAAAGTAGAAGCCTCAGCAACTACAACTTAATCCTGCATGCACTATTGTTTACTACAACTATATTATACAAGTAATATCCATGCAAGAATGCTTAAGAGAAGAAACTTCCATCGTTAATGTAACTGTGTGATACCTTGAATATCAATGAGTAAAGGCCTTCTCATATTTGAATAAGTTAAGAAAATATCATTATCCTCAAACATCCCGTGTTTTGGCTTGAAGGGCTCCTCTATCTGATGCATTCTTTGATCAAGTGAAGATAATTTCTGTAGATAATCAAGGTTGGCGAGGAAAGGTTTAAAGTCCTGCAAGGAACATTATTTCATAAAGAAGGGAGATCGTGATGAATAAATACAAGAGCACAGTAATAAGCAGCACTGTGAATCCTCAATCTCTGAAGAGAATTTCCATTACTATTATAGCTGAATAGTGAAGCAAATAGAAATTAACAGTTCAATTAAAACTAGAAAGAGCCAACAAGCAGAATGGATCTCTAATAAGCATTCAATACGAGGGAAATCAATCTCTAAAAACAATAATTCCATTAAAATACCACAACCAAAATCTCAAGATGCTAAACATGAAAATCAAAATCAACAAAAAAAAAACGGATAACAATACAACAATACAACAATCTAAGATTCAATGCAAAAAAAAAAAAAAATCCGTAAGGCAATTGACATCAGGATAGATGAATTGAAACAAGTATCAAATCAAAAATTAAAATCTCGCAAAGAAACAATGAATCAATTGTCTTTTTGACGAACCGAATCATTCATTACCTTAGAGACCCTGCTCGGAAAATACTCAGCCGGTTGCAACAAAAGTCCAGGAGGGTAACCTCGCGAAGCCATCAAACAAAGCTCAACCATAATTAGACCTCAGAGAAAAACCCACTTCAGAAACCCACAACTGTTGTGATTTCTGATGCAAGAAATCTCCAATAATCCCTTTTGCTTTGTATGAAGGTCACGACGATACCATCCTGGACCTATCCGCCTTTGAACCTCAAGTTTCCCAAGATTTTATTCCCAATTTGATTAGAATTCTATCAGAAACTGTCAAATCCTAATCCCAATAGTTGTTTGTCTAGAGAGGGAAAGTTGTGGTGGATTTGGAAAAGGACAAGAACTCTTCTTCTTCTTCCCAATTTGTTTTTTCGTGGCTAAAACGATGTTTTTCTACCGTGTTTTTCTTCGCCGTAAAAGTTTGGTAAGTACAGTGTTTGTCGGATAATCTGGGCCGTTGATTTTGGTGATTACGCGAGAAACGGTATGATAGGCCAATATAATAGGCAAAAGTACCAATTCTTCGGTGAAAACGGTTCCATGCTATACTTCCTCGTCCCAGCCGATTAAATTACAATTTTACCCTTATTTTGTGGAAAGTGACAACAGCCAACAGCCATCTAATATAGCCAAGTTAGGTGGCCCCCCAAAGAAGCTAGTCTATGGTGGTGCTCCTTCTAGAATTTTCTTCCATGAATTTTCGATTTTTTTCTTTTTTGGAGCTATTTTCATGAATTTTCCGTCATTAAAATATTTATTACCATGACATAAAAGTTGATCCAATTAAAAAAAATATACTACTAATAAAAGTTTATTGCTATTATAAATCCTTGTTATCTCCAACTTGTATTTCTTTCGATACTTATTTTTTATTTCTGTTTTCGAATAGTTTTGAAAGACGTTTTATATTTAGAAACACACAATTTTAACAAATTTAAATTTAAAGAACATTTGATATAATTTATTCATACTTAGAAATTATGACTTGATTCATAATTTTATGTCACATATAGAGACGAACTCGTAATCACAGAGTAAAAGTAAATAAATAAAATATATATAGAAAATAAATACGTCATCAAAATAAATAAAATATATATAGAAAAGTAAGAAAAATTGTCCAATTTTGTATACGTAAACAAAAAAACATCAATAGTAATGAAATTGTGTCAAAATTGATTTAGTTCCTATTTTTCATTGTTTGAAATAAGATGCTTTTAACTTATTTTAAACTCTAAATCTTTTTTACTTTTCTCAACTTATTATATATGTTTTTAACTTAAAATAGATTTAAAATTTTATTTTTATAAATTACTTTAGGGATGATTTTTTAAACTGATTCTGCTTATCGATACTATTAAATGTAAATATGTTAAAATAATTTTTTTTAACGGTTTGAAAAATCATATGTAACCGAGAATATTTTTGTATAAAAATAAAACAAAATGCTTAAACAACTAAAAATTGTTATTATACAGGATGAACTTTTTATTTATCGAAAACAAGAAATGTAATTCAAATTAATAATTTGTGATTTGGTAAAGAGTGATTCTACTATTGAATTGCTAAGCGGTCATCGATAATTTTACTAACTTTTCAATAACTAATTTTGTAGTTTTTTAACAACCTTGTGGTTGTAATTAACTTTATTTATTTACTTATTCAAAAATTATATACAGCTAACTTTCATTTTATTTTATTTCTTTTGGTAGCTAACTTTCTACCATTGGTAAACATATCTGCACAAGACTTTAGGTGCCAACGAACTCTTTTCACAAAGTTTTATTTTGTGAAAATCAATCTAAATATTATGAGCTAATTATGTCCTTCAATTTTATATTTTATGCCTATGAACTAAAATCATTATAGTTTGATGAAATTTTAAGTATAATGCAGCTTCTTTTTTTTCTTTGTATTTTATAAATAATTTGTGGGTAATTAAATGTAATACTATTGAGTTAGATAGTAACTTAAAAAAAAAAAAGAAATATGAGAATAATATAGTAATACATCAAGATAAAATATATTTTGTTTAAAAATAGTGAAACTTCTGTAAATAATTTATGAGTAATTATAATACTTTTATCTTTTGTTTAGTAACTACAAATGTTATTTCATAACTATTCTCTTTATTTCATATTAACTGTCAAATATTTATTATAATCAAATTTGTTATGTAGTGTGTTAAATGCATATCCGTGCAATAGTTTTGTGGTTTGTTCGAGTATTCTAACTACTCCCTCCTCCATCCATATTAACTGTCATCTCAGCTGCACATATTTTTTTCGTTTTCAAAATATTTGTCACTTCACTTTAATAAATCAATGCAATATTAAATGAAAGTTTTACACATATATTATCAATTAGTATTAGGGATTGTACAATATAATAAATGTTTATAAACAATTCAAATAAATTCATATTCCCGATGAAAGATAATATAGTCTATTTAATTTCAAATTGAAATAACATAGTTATTTTCTTAATACTTGTGTCATGTATTAATATCACGTGCTAAAATATTATATTTTGGCTAAAAATAAATCACGTTCGGAAATAGCATGTTTAGTAAGGAAAATAGAATTATATATTAATATCATTTAAAATGATACGAGTTACATATGAAGAATGCGACGAGTTCATTCTGATAAATACAAAAATGCAAAGTAATCTTAGTTAAAATATGAATAAGCAGTTGCACTATCTATACATATGAGAGAAAAAATATTGGAATAATCATTTATACTGAGAAGAAGATACAAAGATAAAGCTCAAAGTTTGGGAGAAGGATCTCTACTATGGAGGAGATATGAAGATAAAGCTTAAAAAGTGCATATAAATCATCCCCATAGTTGAAGAAGATTTTAATGGCTAAAATAGAATTACTCTCAATTATTACATTCATTCAATAAGAGAGGAGTCAACTATATAAACTTAAGTGATACTCATATTCTAGTGACAACTAACTGTCAAGTAGAGCTTTTATTAACAAAGGAATTTAAATGATTGCGCACTATAATAGCAATTTTGTCATTAAAAAATGTGAGTATAATTTTAAAATTTTAATTAAAGTATTGAGATAATTTAATTACGATTACAATGTTTTTTTAAAATAATAACATATAATATATATTTTATATTTTAATTACTATACATAAATAGTTTGTGTATTATTTTAAAATTGATTTAAAAACTACAATAGTAAAAAAATAAAACTATAAAATCACCAAATGTATGTCGGTCCATTTATGTTAGGATAGTTACCCGCATAAAAATTATACACTATATAACCTGTACTATATTTTACACATCAAAAATATAAAAAATTTATAAAACCGAATGATATTTTAATTTATACACTATATAATCTGCATTATATTTTTATACACAACGTATGAATCGAATACATAATAAAATAAATCGAATACATAATAAAATCCGATGTAATGCAGTCTAAGACTGTGTCTTAGCACCGTCGTTACTAGATTATTTTCGTCACTCATTAATTATTAGTGATTTCTTGTCACAGCTGCATCTCTCTCTCTCTCTCTCTCTATATATATATATTTGGCTTTGTAAACAATTTTTCCACTTATCAACGGCTCTTCTTTTTCTCTCTCTCTCTCTCTCTCTAACAATTTTCGTCACCAAACTCATCAGGTGTGTCTCTCTCCCTCTTTTTCCGAGTCTTCTTTCACCCCGAAACCCTAGACAGAGAAAGAAAAAACTCTCACCTTCTTGAATTGCAGATTTTTCGTTAACGATAACATTTTACCTAGATTTCCTCATCCAATTTTGCAGATTAATTCCTTTTTTTTCTCCCGCCTTTCGTCAATTCATTCTAATTCCCCCTTCAAAACCCTAGATCTGATTGTTAATTTTTTATTCGTTGTTCAATCGGTGAATTTTGTTCAGCGGGGTGTTTGAAGTGATATAAACCGATTGAATTGTCTGTATGGTTGACATGGGAAGGGTTTACAACGCGGAAATTTGTAATCCGTCATCGTCGACGTCATCTTCGCCGACACCACAAATTACGACTTCGACATCAGTCACGGAAACGGTGAATGGGACGCATGATTTTAAGATCACGGGGTACTCTTTAGCGAAGGGAATGGGAATTGGGAAATATATAGCGTCTGATACGTTTATGGTGGGAGGGTATTCTTGGGCGATCTACTTCTATCCGGATGGGAAGAGCGTGGAGGACAATGCTACGTATGTTTCGTTGTTTATTGCCCTAGCTAGCGAGGGGACAGACGTGAGGGCGCTGTTTGAATTAAACCTTATTGATCAGAGCGGGAAAGGGAGACATAAAATTCACAGCCATTTTGGCAGGGCGTTAGAGAGCGGACCATATACACTTAAATATCGCGGAAGCATGTGGTCAGTATTATAATTTATATTCTAATTTGATCAACAATTACAATTTATTCGATTGTTTGTACATCTTGGTCCGAGTTTTGTATTCCCTGATAATTTATGTGTTATGATCGAGAGCTTGAATCTGTTTTGCTATGAACTCATTGTCCTTTGGACCCTTCATTCTTGTACTCATTTCCTTTGGTGGAGGAAGTGGCCTATGAAATTAGATTGCGGGACCCTTTAATTTGATCAGAGTTGAATGTTCTGTTCTCCTTAGGGTTTTGGTGGGTTTTATACATACAAAGTGATTCTATAGTCTATAGATCCATAGCACTGCAAAGAGAGGGTACACCAGTAGTTCTGCATTTGCAATTTTTTCTGTGAATTAATAGCTGTCTACGCAGCTGTTTTTTAGGGGTAAACTATCTCTTGTAGTTAAACAAAAAGAGCAGTAAAAAAATTTAGCATCTCTGAATACTCCTCTGCACTTTAATAGTTGATCCTCTTCCTTTTGTGGACTTCTCTATGATAATCTACCGTTTCTCATCCCTGTTTTATAAATGTGGGGATGATATTAGTGAGTATAGGCTTATGTTGGATAAAGAACTTTATCTTCTTTCCTTGTTTATTTATTTTTCTCTGTTTGCCACTTTCCATTACTTATTTGTTCTGTTTGCTGTGTTTCATTTATTGTTTGTTCCGCTTCCCACCTTTGTTTACTTATTTGTTACCCAAAGGCTATTGCTACCTGGGTCATTATTGTACTGAGTGATTTTGAGCTATGGCCTGTTATGTCTACATGGCTTTTTTAATTTATTTGTTTTTATGCTAGCTAGTCCTCTCTTGGATAGTTTGTGAAGTGCAGTTGAAAGGGTTTATGATTGTTAAATCAATTCAGTTGGTATTTTTTAGTAATTGTTGTGGTTTCCTTTGTCATACACTTTGTTCTAGTTTGTTCAAGTTTTACTTTTCTTGCTGTCGTGCCATTATTGTGATAACAGGCATTTCTTAATCATCCTTTTATGGAGCAAAACGGTGGAAAGTGATGGATCGGTACTATTTCTTGTTTTTGTTCTTGGATCTGCAGGGGTTATAAGCGATTTTTCAAAAGAACAGCATTAGAAACATCAGACTACCTTCTTGATGATTGCCTTCAGGTTCATTGCTGTGTAGGTGTAGTAAGATCCCACACAGAGGGACCTAAAATATACTCTATACCAGTTCCACCTTCCGATATTGGTCTACATTTTGGGCAGCTGCTAGAGAGTGGAAAAGGAACTGATGTGACTTTTGAAGTTAATGGAGAATCATTCACAGCGCACAAGTTAGTACTTGCTGCTCGATCACCAGTTTTTAGAGCTCAACTTTTTGGTCCCATGAAAGACCAAAACACACAACACATAAGAGTTGAAGATATGGAGTCTCCGGTTTTTAAGGTCTAACACATATATCTACTCCTTTCCTTTTAATGTAAATGCTTTTCTTACTGTGTTAGGAGCAACTTATGTGAATATGTTGAGAGCCCTGCAGTCAAATTTAACCTAGAACATGTTGGATTCTGTCTAGCTCTCTTGAATCTCCTGAATTGATAGTTAGTCTAAGACATGGTACTCTCTCTGTTGGAACTTTAAGAGGCAGACTTGTTATTAAATAAAAAAAGGACATTAGTGATAGGCTTACCGTATTTTGCAAGCAATGTAATTATCTTTTTATGCTTGTGTTTGTTGGTCAAAAACATTGAGTCCAACAGTTAGATATTGCCTTGTGTGCCTTGCAGGCTCTACTTCACTTTATATACTGGGATGCACTGCCTGATATGGAAGAACTTACTGGTTTGAACTCAAAAGGTGCTTCCACCTTGATGGCTCAACATCTTCTTGCTGCTGCAGATCGATATGGTATGGATAGGCTCAGGTTGATATGTGAAGCCAACCTCTGTGAGGATGTTGCTATAAATACAGTTGCAACTACATTAGCCCTGGCAGAGCAACACCACTGCTTCCAGCTGAAATCTGTGTGCCTGAAATTCGTAGCTTTGCCTGAAAACCTTAGGGGTGAGTTATTGGTTTTGTTTTGTAATTCGCCATATGGCTTGAGTGTTAGCCTGTTACTTTCATTGTCCATCGGCTGTCCCCTTTTCATGACTTGTTTGGTATTATATGCTAGTTTGACATCACAAACCAAATTTTTAAATATTCAGAGACTTTCTACCCTCCAAATGGAATATGAGAACAAATGATAAGTTCTTTGCATTGTTGTCCTGTTTACATGAAGATCTATATTCTTATCTGAAATATATGGTAATGTTTGCCCTGTTCGATTTTGCAGCCGTTATGCAGACGGATGGTTTTGAATACTTGAAGGAAAGTTGTCCTCATGTCCTCACAGAATTGTTGGAATATGTGGCTAGGATCAATGAGCATTCAGTCATCTTGAGCAAGCAAGTGCATGAAGGTATATTGGATGGAAGCGATGTCAATGGTCGGCGTGTAAAGCAAAGACTATAAAGAGAAAGGAGTTGCAGGGCAGCTACTCATTGTAGTAGAGAGTCAATAGTAGGAAGTAACTGAAATCATCTCGTCTCCCATGGCCATGGTGTGGTTAGAGAAACATTTTTCCCAAAGTGTAGTTTTCTAGCTTTGACAAAGATGTAAATTTAGCGATTACCCCGCTTCTCTCTCTGTCTCTCTTATTATCCTGTAATGTTAAAAGGTCTGATTTTCGGCTCCCCCCCAAAAGTATTGTATTCTCTCATGATTTGATGTGAATCTGTATAATTTGTGTACTGTTGCGACAGATATTAGTAATGAATGCATTTAGCCAGGTTTATTTATAATGCTTTCTTTTTCCATAAAAAAACAACTTACTTAAAAGAATCTAAATGGCTTGCCTTTACATGAAAAAAAGGGAACGAATTACCTTTCCTTCCCTCCTAATTTTTTTTAAAAGTGTTTAAATAATTTTTTAGTTGAATTACTAAATAATCTTAATTAATTAATTACATTTTAGTATATTTTTTATTTATTAAATTGTATATCTTCTTTTTTTTTTTTTTTGGGAAAAGTATTTATTTGATAGTATAAATTTTTAGTGAGCAAAGAGGTTTTTTCTTTATTTAGCCCATTTTTCAAAAATGGGTACTAAATAGGCCTAGATTTTTTTCTTTTAATTTGGAAGTGACTATAATGCACAATGATTGTGTGTTATCGATAATGATAACGCACAACCATTATGCGTTATCATCTAATTAGGCTTAAATCGGGTAATCAGCCGATGTGGCTGATAATGCACAACAGTTGTGCGTTATGATCGAGCAATAACGCACACTTGTGCATTATCTGCCACGTAAATTCTTTTTAAATTATAATTTCGGCCACATCAGTTTTTAATTTTTTTTAAATGAAAATTTCTTTACATTTTTGTGAAAACTTATAATTGTATAATTTTTTTTAAAAAACTGTATTTATAATATTTAACTTATTTCAAGTGTATTTATAATAAATAATATTTATATCGTTTTCTTGGAAAATATATTTAACTTTTAACTATTTCATATCAAGTTATTTGAAGAAGTAGTACTAAAGATGTTGTAAAAATTTAGAGTAATGATGTATTAATTAACAAACTTATACATTGCTTGGTACGAGGTTATTACAATTATTTCTATTATGTCCCGGCATGCGACATCTGCCACATCTTGGGGGAGAATCCGGATTTCTATAATCCATTTCCTCCTGAAATCGTTTGCCCTGTTTCCTACCCCATTCCTTTTTCATGTTTGGAGGATAAAATGTTAAATTAAAAGGAACATCCCTCCAAAAGTTCTCACTCAAGACCGGATGAAAATTCGCCTGGTAAGTTCTTTTGTACGTTTGTCGCGAATATATCTCCGGCACATAAGTATCTTTTCTTGACCCATTTTCTATACACACTGCAAGAAATGAGAACAAGGCAATGTATATGTTTACCATTTTCCGCAACTACATGATTTATTATTTATTCTCATTGTATAGACGTTGTTGCCCGTACCAGAAACTCGGATCGGAGATTTGACCATGTATATTCCTTCTCGCCGATTGTAAGTTGTAACTTTTTGTTCTCTTGATTTCATTTCAATCAGCAATAACTTGTCAAAAATTCGGATTGGAAATGGATGCACACAATTTTCAGCCTCTTCACGGTGTTGGTGAAAGTACTTAACTTAATTTGTTGAATACTAGTTCAACCAGGCTTTTAAAGGTAGAACCCTAGCTTTCTTCAACATACTGTTAAGTGCTTCAGAAATGTTGGTTGTCATGATACTGTGTCTGAGACCGCCATCATGCAACAGTGTCCATTTTTTTGGGTCCAACTTCATCAAGTAAATGTAAGCATCCACATTTCTTTATTGAATATCTTTCATTACGCGGTCAAATTTTCATTGTTTTTATTCTGTTCCGCCCTGTCATATCAAGCTTTTTAGGTTTGTGTTCTTAAAAGTCTTGTTGAAATTTGCTCGAATGTGGCGTAAACAAAACCTATGAACTGCAAATGGTGGTTGCCATAAAGATTAACTTTGAATAGCAGAGAAAATACTTTTGTGGTAATCAGAAATGAGGTAACACGTGGCGATCTTTGACAATGTATTCTCGCAGGTTTTTAAGGAACCAATTCCAACTCTCGGAGGATTCCTTATCAACAATTGCAAAAGCAAGTGGGAACCAGTGATTATTTGCATCCCATTTACTTGCAATTAACAGCACGCCCTTGTATAGTCCCCTTAAGTGTGTTCCATCCACAGAAATCACCGGACGACAATATGGAAATCTGTTTATACATGGCGAGAAACACCAGAAAACAAATTTGAAAACATAATTAGGGGGACTGCTTGTTCTGTGATGCAAAAATTTGTATACAATCCCCGGGTTTAAATCCTGTACAACTTGTAAGTATTTGGGTAAAATATTGAAGGTTGTCCTTCAGCTACCAAAAACCCTCTCTATGGCAAATTTTCGAGCATACCATACTCGCTTGTAAGTACAGCCTGTTTGAAACAATACCTGCACTTCTTGAATGATGTTCAATACAAGTATCTCAGGATCGTTGGCAACTAGGTGTGATATTGACATTGATATAAATTTTGAGGACAAGTTTCTGTGCTTGTTTTGTTCAATTTGAACAAGGCATGTGTGTTCTTTTACGAATCTGGTTATTTCCCATCGACTGTGTGTTGCTTTCTTTTTTATACGAATGTACCATGAACAGTAATTATCGTCATTGTGATGGTAACATCTTGCGGTCCATGTATCAATTTTACTTTTTAAAACTCGGTATTCACGTCCCACACTGATGGACCACTTACGAACTGCACTTATTTCCTGTACTTTGTCAACGAATCTCATGCCTAACTGTATGTCAGTCATGGAGTCGTCCAATCGAGTAATCATACGATACCAGATTCTACGAGGTCATCTATAGGAGAACTCGAGCCCATATCTAGAAATGATCCAGAATGTGTGTAGTCATACCTAGCGCTGCTAAATCATTAGCTTCTCTCCCATTGTGGCACTATGTTTTCAGTTACCGGGTTTATAGGATTTAAAGGGTTCAGGGGAGTTTGGAACTCTCCTTCTTCCGGGTCATTGTCATCATCCGATTCAGATTGACTGGAAACGACATCATCTCCGTCTGATCTGTCAACCTCATCGTCGTCGTTATTAACGGTAGTGTACAACATAGACGGTTCATAAAAAACCATCTGTGTTACAGCTGTAATATGTTCCGGCAAAGTTGTTGTATTTCTGTTATGTGTAATTGGAATACTTTGCTGCTGGATATGCTCGAATTCAACAAGAATATGAATCCCTTCCTTCGCGTGGTGGGGTGGAATAGTCCATAGATAGCACATTTTTTCATCATTGTTCATGCTATATAAATTAAAGTAAAACATACGGTGCATTTCGTTATATGAAGGCACCCTCATTTTCATTCGAACATTCCAGAGATTGGTATCCATATCTCGGTATTTCAATATTTTCCTTACCAGTTCGGTATGTGAAATCATTCGGGTCATTGGCAATGTCCAACTTTTCTGCACTACTCCAGTAAAATAGGGACCATATGCATCCCTTGCAATTTCAGAATCCCAAAATAGCATCACTCTAACAGGGTTGATTGCTTCCATTTTAAAATGATTTAACTGGAAGTGTTTAGGGAGGATGAAATATAAAGAAGTTAGGTACTTTGTGAATTGAAAAAGAATGAATGGATTTCGGGTGGGATGTTGGATAGGCTGAAGTAGAATTTTGAGAATGTGTATATGTATTTATAAAGTTTTAAGGGTGAATTACTGATAGTGAATTATTGTCCTTGCAATTTCACATGTCATTGTCGGTTTAGGATACTAAAGTAATGGGATGAGATGACAACACATTGTAGCTAAATTATTGAAGATAACGCACAACTGACGCACAACAGTTGTGCGTTATCATTCAAGAGCACAATGGTTGCGTTATCTCGAATTATAACGCACGACGGCTATCCTTGAAGATGACGCACAATAGTTGTGCGTTATCTTCAAGTAAAATTTTTTTTCCTTCATTGTTAAAATGTAAAATCACATTTTTTGGGTTTTTATTTTTCCTTTTTCACACCAAATTAAAAATGTTATTGTTAAAATGTAAAATGTGATTTTTTTTGTTTTTATTTTTCCTTTTTCACACCAAATTAAAATGTTATTGTTAAAATGTAAACTCTGATTTTTTTGATTTTTACCTAAAACAAAATAATCACTAATTAATATACATAAAACAAATAAATCAAGAATATACATATAAACTGAATACTTTATATTGAAATTTAATTTACAAATAATTAAAAATGAAATCTCCAAAATACTAATTACAACTACAGCTAGTCGGATGACGTGAACGTCATTGTCTTCTTACCAACACAATGTCCGAATCCAAGATGTTGTACAACATCCGTATCATCCGTCCGCTCCTCTTCATCAGATGAAGATGCCTGCGATATAGGATGATGCGGTGTAGATGAACCGGTTGTGCTTGGAGGAAAGGGGTGCGAATCCAGAAAACCCGAAAGATGTAGGATGTGGTGATTGAAATGGGGCAAACCCTAAACCGGGAGGGGAGACATCTGTAATGTCTCAGATCCACTAGGAAGTGACTGGGAATGTGGCGTCAAACCCAAACTAAAAGATGGTATACCTAAGTTCAGGCTGTCAAATGGGTCAATAGGAGGTTGTGGAAGCGCTGCTTTGTACGCTTTGCCCTCTACTGGTATTCACGCGACAAACTCCTCTGCAAGCGATTGGGATGCTAGCCCCTTCTGTGTTCTGAAAACTATTCAGAACTGATCCTGACTATCTGGTAATCGGTCGTATTTCGGAGAGAGGAGGCTAGATACTATATCGCTGTTCTAGGGTTTAGGGTTTTGTTTTCTTTAATCAGATAAAGGACGGCTACCAAGAAAAGATTAACATAACCTTTTATAGCTGTCAATATCAAAACTCTAACTGTCATCTAATAACAGTTTAATCTCGTCCGTCTATTCCTATAATCATCCAACGGTTGGATGAGTAATATTAAGTAATTAATTTCATTTATTCAATTAAATAAAATTAATTACTTATTAACTTACCAGAAAATACAATATGGAATCTGATTCCCCTTTTATATACATTCAACGAATCTGGACACAATCTAGAGTCATTGAACATGGACATTTGTTGGAATCCGTAGGCAAAAACAAAGTAAAATAAAACTACGGAAATCCACCAACAGGATCTGCATATACTAGAAAAACCGATTGGATTGAAATTACCTCAATGTTTTGATTGTTCGTTGTGGAGGCGCTGCTTTGTACGCTTCGCCCTCTACTGGTATCCATGCGACAAACTCCTCTGCAAGCGATCGGGATGCTAGCCCCTTCTGTGTTCTGAAAACTGTTCAGAACTGATCCTGACTATCTGGTAATCGGTCGTATTTCGGAGAGAGGAGGCTAGATACTATATCACCGTTCTAGGGTTTAGGGTTTTGTTTTTCTTTAATCAGATAAAAGACGGCCACCAAGAAAAGGTTAACATAACCTTTTATAGCTGTCAATATCAAAACCCTAACTGTTATCTAATGACAGTTTAATCTCGTCCGTCTATTCCTATAATCATCCAACGGTTGGATGAGTAATATTAAGTAATTAATTTCATTTATTCGATTAAATAAAATTAATTACTTATTAACTTACCAGAAAATACAATATGAAATCTAATTCCCCTTTTGTATACGTTCAACGAATCTGGACACAATCTAGATTCATTGAACGTGGACATTATGCTCACAAGATCGTCTATGCGTGTGACCCTGTAGGTTCACTTAACGTTGGCAGTGAATGAAAAATGTCCTAGACATTTATTCACAAAACATAAGCGGCCTCTAGCAAGACATTATGCTTACCCAAGTTAAGTAAATGTAATAATAACATAGCATCAGATTTAATATTTAGTCCTTTTGTCACACGATATCCTAATTAAGTATAAGGCACGGATCAAGTCATCCTTATAAAACTTAATTAACCATTTACTTGATCACCAGGCAGACTGTTCCAACAAATAATATTAATAACACCTTATTAATACTTATTTGAGCATGGCCATGCATATTTTCCAGTCTTCCATATCATGGGGCCCATGGATATCTCTCTCTAAAAAGAGAGGGACAAATCCCTTTCACTATCTCCAATAATCAAGCCATGACGAGAAAATAAGCCAACCAATAGTCATAATGATCACCTAATTAAAAGTGATGTTTGACTATGTCAAAACATATTTTCTCCTCATGCAAGAAACATTAGAAACATTAGGTCAAAGGACACCAAATATAAAACTGAGAAGAAATACTTATAACTTAAACCCATGCAATATTTCTTCTTCACTTTGGGTCATGTCCAATACAATATTCTCAATATGTATTTATGAATTGATTTTATATCTCATATTCATGATCAGTAAAACTTGACCGTCAATCAACTTCACACTAGTTTACAAGATGTAATAAACTATGGACAAATAAGAATAGTATTTTATTAGCTATAAGAGTTTTTACTATCAAGTCACATACTTGATGACCAAGAGCATAAAATACAATTCAAAAAATACATGCTTCATAAATCATAAATGTGAGTCAATTGGTCTTAGGGTATATACTAACACTAGGAACGTCTGTTGGATATCTTGCTGTGATGGAGTGCAACCCAAAGTACTGCCAATAGACATCATGCACCTCTGAATAATCGTCTGCACTTTCTTCACAAAAACAACCATCTGTTACGGAGATGAAGGTGGTTCCTGTATCACCACTGAAGCCATGTCATCCACCTCCTGCAACATGGAAGTCTAAACAAAAAATAAATAAATAAAAAAATTAAATTGTTAGAAGTCAACATAAATAAATGAAATGCATAAGAATGTTTAAAAAGAAAGCAAAATTTATTTGTAGAATGTACCATCATCCATCTGTCCACCCTAGCAGGCTGGTAGCCAACTGAACGGGTATCACGATTAGCTGGATTGCCGATGTAAACTCGTGTGATACCCCGATACCATCTTATGTACTCATCACTGGGGTATGATAACGCCTCAACAGCCAAGGTAGGCCATCCCTAACGCGCAGTCGCCACTGATACTAGGCCTCTACATGGCTAGCATGCGTGTCTCCCAGTAAGTGTGGTCATTCCCCCTAAGCTGGATCCGATGCAGGTCAAGACGAGTATCACATGAATCTGGTATATGCTGAGCCCGTACAAATTGTCGAGTCACATGCCCGTAGTATACTCTACTATCTCATAATAGATGAGTGGGACCTCTGCCCGCCACAGGTTAGATAGAACCATACCACGGTCAAGATAAGGGAGCCATACCAACTATCAAGTCAAAATTCAAAATCAATAAAAATCTAAGTGCTTAAAAAAATTTCTTTGCTTACAAATAATACAAAATATTTTAAAGCAAACCTGATAAGATGACATGAAATCTAACTGGTCCCTGTATGTAACGAGAATGTGCATAGGCAGTTGGCTGCAGTCAAAGGAAGTGCACCATATAGCACCAAGAGGAGCAAGAGGGTCAGCCTGAACATCTGAAATCAGCTAAGGCCACAATGCAGGTATACGCGACCACGCCCAAATCTGTACTAAGACTAAGGCTCCCCTATCTATCGTGCACCTCCCAAAGCTGCCGTGCACAACTACCTATATAAAAATCCAAGTACGTAGCTACCCCAACTATATGTCCTAATGGCATCAATATCTTCTAATAAACTGAGGTAGCGCACATGAACCAAATTCCCTGAGAAGTCGGGAAGCATATGTCCGCCAAGGAGTAAAAAAATAAATCCACGAACGCACAGGATAAGATCATAATCGGTCTCAGGATCCATGCTTCCAAGGGTTCTTTCTTCACTTTGTAACCGGAAAAGTGGCTAAGAGACAATCCCACACCAAGAAGTCTCTCAATCAGCTCAATCCAATATTGTTTAGGGTTTACACTCCAACTAGAGTCGGTAATGACCAAACCCTTTATCCCTAAACTCCATAATGCCTGCACATCCTGGAGGGTTATTGAGACTTCACCACAAGTCAAGTGAAATGTGCAAGTCTCCAATCTCCACTGCTCAACTAATGCGGTAATAAGTGCGTGGTCCAGCTCAATGTAACCACATCTGAACACTCCTCCCAACCCAGTTCTGTCAATAAGCTCCACCAACCTACGGGGAGCCATACTGTAACATTGGAATAAATTGCGCCCGAAACGCCTACACTGAAGATCAGTGAAACACGTCTCGTGATCCCCACTCCATATCAACCCAGACCAGTGCTCGTGCTGTCTTGATAAAACATCAGGGACTATGGGACCCGGATGCACGTGGGCTGAGACTTCTTCCATCTACATTATTTATAGTTTGAGTTACGGTCAATATCTATTTATTAAAGTAAAAATTTTTAAATAAATTATAATTCCAAACTCTTTAAGGTGTGTTGTTTATGGTACAATCATTTTAGTGTTTTTGGATTTGTATGATTTTTAACATGATTTTTAACATATCAAATTTAGTGTTTTTATGGTTTTTAGGGTTTTTAATGTTTTTATAATTTACAGTTAATTATCAATAATATTAAGATTTTAGTGTTATTAGGATTTACGATTATAAAGATTAGAGTTTTATGATTTAATATTTAAATTGTTAAGATTTTTTAGAGTTTTTAGGGTTTACGGTTACAAAGTTTAGAGTTTTACGGTTTAATGTTTAAAATATCAAATTTAAGGTTATTAGGTTTTACTGTTACAAAGTTTAGAGTTTTATTTTTTAATGTTTAAATTGTTAAGATTTTAGAGTTTTTAGGGTTTACTATTACAAATTTTAGAGTTTTACGATTTAATGTTTAAAATATCATTTTTAGGGTTTACTGTTTTGAAGTTTAGACTTTTAGGGTTTAATGTTTAAAATATTAAGATTTTAAGGTTTTTAGGGTTTACTGTTACAAAGTTTAGAGTTTTAAAGTTTAATGTTTAAAATATTAAGATTTTAGGGTTTTAGGGATTACTATTACAAAGTTTAGAATTTTACGGTTTAATGTTTAAAATATCAATTCTAAGGTTCTTAGGGTTTACTGTTACAAAGTTTATAGTTTTATTTTTTAATGTTTTAGAAATCAATTTTAGGATTTTTAAGGCTTTATAATATACCTTATAGGATTTTAATATTATGATATTGACTTTTTAAGGTTTACTGTTAAAAAGTTTATAGTTTTACGGTTCAATGCTTGATGTAAAATTTTGGATTTTAATAATAGATTTTTAAGTTTCTATTATTTAAAATTTAGAATTTTTAAGTTTTTAGGTTATTTATGGTATATTTTATAAGTAAGTATTTTACTACTTGGTAAATTCAATATTAGGGTTTTAGAGTTTAAATAAAAGTATTAATTATTAAACCCTAAATTTCCAAGTTTCGGTTCTACTAATTATTAAAAAAAAAAAAAAACAGAAGAGAAAAAAATCCAAATTCCAAGTTCCCATCTTTTCTACTAAAAAATTTATAAGAAACATACAAAATAATTATCTAAATAAATAAAAAATTCAAATAATCATAAAGTAAAGTAAAAAAAAAAAATCCTAATTATCCAAATAAATGTATCAAAATAATTCATCACCCTAAGATCACTTTTGCAATACAAAAAACAATTATATTGATAAAATTATCAAATTTGCACAAATAAATTAATAACAATAAATTTAAACATAAACCCAAACCCCACTTTCACAAAAATTAATTAATTCCAATTAACAAATAAAATTTATAAAAATGATCCACAAACAACAATTAACAAACCCAAACACACAATAATTAAAATTAATAAACAATACACCAAATAATTTAAATAAATAAAACTTACCGAAAATAAAAAATACAGCTCTAGTCTACCTTTTTCTACTCCAAATCTTTAACAACCTTCGTACTCAAGGAAAGTCTCACCAATTCAAACTTGAACTTCAAAAATTAACTAAATTTTAACTGTAAATTTCGAAATAAAATACAAAAGTATTAGAAGAAGAAAAGCAAAAGTATAAGAAGAAGCAAGAAAATGAAAGGAAAAGGAAAAGAACTTACCAAGCGGCGGCGCGACGGAGCAGCGAGAGCGGATGAAGATAAAATAAAAATTTTTGGATGAAGATAAAAGGAAATAAGAAAGAGGATGAAAATTTTCGGGGAGGAAATAAGCAAGAAGAAATAAGGAGGCAGAAGAAAGAGAGAAAGAAGAAAGAAGAAAGATGAAAGAAGAAATAAGGAGGAAGAAGAAAAAGAAAGAAGAATGGAGGCGGATGCGATTGGCAACTAGGGTTTATAACATGATAACGTACAGTCATTGTGCGTTATCACTTACAATAACACACAATTGACATGCGTTATTATGAATGATAACGCACAATGGTTGTGCGTTATCTCCACATCAGCGCCACATCATCGCCACGTTGTTAAAAATGCTACTTAACGCGGCTTGAGTCGGTGATTAGCGATAAAGCACAACCATTGTGCGTTATCTCATGTGATAACGCACAATGACTGTACGTTATGGCCACTTCCGAATTTAAAAAAAAAAAATTGGACTTATTTATTACCTATTTTTTGAAAATGGGTTAAATAAAGAAAAAAACCGAGAAAATATGTGGGATAAAAGAAACTCAAACTTAAAAGTAATAGATTATCTAAGTGGAGCTTTATTTTCTTAGAGATTGAAGGAAAGTTTAATTTGTTGATAATTTTATTTATTAGTTAAAGAGAAAAATGTAATTTCGCAAAATCTTGAAAAATGATTCTTTTTTTATTTTTTATTTTATTTTATTTTGCTTCTGCAAAGTATTCAGGGTCCCAATTATATTTATGGTTAAAGGTTGAACTCACGGTAAGTTTGATTATCTTGAAAAATTATTCATAATTTAAAAAGATAAGGATTAATTACATTTTCTTCCTTAAGGTTTGTTCAAACTATAATTTCATCTATTTATTTTGGATAAATTATAAATACATCTTTATTGTTTATATTTTTATAACTTATTAATTTTTACTACTAATTTCAATGAAAATTTTTTATCTAAAGATAATGATTATGTGGGAATAAGTTAAGATCTCCTTACAATATCATTTTTACAAGTTTACTTATTGTTTATTATCATATATAAGACAATAATACTCTTACTAAAAGAATTTTAATGAATGATATTATTATCTTAATATATGATAATAAATAGAAGTAAACTTTTCAAATTAATATTTTAAGAAGATTTTAAATTTTTTTTATATAATAATAATTTTATAATAAAATCTTCATTGAAATTGATAGTAGAGACTAATAAGTTAAATATAAATAAAAGGATGGAGGTAAATGTAATTAACTTTTTAGATAAAATTGAGTATATTTCATGATTAAAAAAAGTGTATATGTTGTTAAGAAAAAAGGAAACATCTCCCCTCCACAAAAAAACAAAAAAAAAGAAGAAAAGATCTAATAAGGGTAGCATCGTCCTTTTCCTTTTTGAAGGGTAAGTTGTCATACT
Source organism: Catharanthus roseus (assembly GCA_028651295.1). NCBI lineage: Eukaryota > Viridiplantae > Streptophyta > Magnoliopsida > Gentianales > Apocynaceae > Catharanthus > Catharanthus roseus. The sequence continues at coordinate 3,686,775 of JAPQWS010000087.1, forward strand.
GACGAAATATAATACTACCAGACCTCGCCCTTGTTTATATAACTGGACTGGGAGAGACTGTTTTAGCTGTTCATACTGCGAGAGCACTCCGGCTACACTCTACTGTTCTGCGTTCGCGATCAACGTCGAACTCCGGCTACACATCCTTCAAGTGATTACAAAATGGTAACTTTATTTTGCTTATACTAATTCAAGATTGGTTTCTACCCTTCTCTTCATAGTGGTTTTTTTTCTCTTGAAGTTCCCCTAACTTTCTTGACTTCCATTCTAGAAGTATTTTCTTTCAAATTATGTATCCCATTCCCAATTTTAACTCTCAAGTTTATTGCTTTACTAATGTTTAATGATTTGGGTACTCGTTTTTCGCAGTTATTTTTCTCGTATTTCAAGGATTTAGTGGGAAGAGAAGTGACGGTAGAATTAAAGAATGATTTAGCAATTCGGGGTACTCTCCATTCCGTCGATCAATACCTTAACATTAAACTCGAGAACACTAGGGTTGTTGATCAAGACAAGTATCCCCACATGGTAAACAATTCTTCTCTGCTTTAGGGTTTTATCGTTCCTTTTGTTCCTTTTAGGGTTTTGTTTTCTTGTTTTTAATTTCCGATCTTATTTGCATTTTAAGGGATTATTTGGAAACTTGGGGAATAGCGTATTCCTTTGTTTTTTTTTGGGTTAATTGAAGTTATTTTATTGTGTTGTAAGCAGGTTACTGGATTGTAGGCCTTAGTTTGTATATTTAATGGAATACATAATAATGTGTGTGTGGCAGGGGACTTGGGAGGGTTCTAAACTGTCTTTCTCATGGATAAAGTTCGTGTCTTCTGTACATAGTTTAAGAGGGGCTTCTTCTAGACAATCAATTTTAATGTTGAATCTGACTATGTTTGTTCTAGCATCCTAATGTCTGGAAGATAGACAAGCTTTTCTGTTGTTGTCGTAGTAGTAATTCAAGAATAATAATGGATGTTCTAATACAGTTCCCTGAACAATTTTTAATGTGATGTGGAGATTGGAGAAGAAAAAGTAGAAACTGGTTGTATAACAATAATAAAGATATGCGTGATGATGTCAAGGCTATTGCAGAATAGCTGCAGATGGAACAGTCCATTCTATTATCATGCTTTAGTATAAGTGGACATAGTATTGCTTTTAATGTTGCTTACTTTAATCCAATTACTCAAGAAGAAGTTTCTTGGTATATTTTGTTTGCCCACGATGTTGGTTTGTTTTGTGAAAGTAATCTGCAGTTAGTTTAAGTTAGATAGCTGGATAACAACTGTTTTGAAGTGTATGTTTCAGGGTTACTAGCTGTCATCCAGATTATATGATGTATGCCATTGGCCATAATTGGTGCAAGTAGGTAAACCATAATAGAAAGCCAGATAGAGAGAAATTTGGCTGGGGATAGATAAGGCGTTAGCTTAATTGAGTTATTGCCGTAGGGGGGGGAATTTTCTCTGTTACGTTTCTCAGTTTTGCGTAATAGTTGATTGTAAATGTGTATGTTACAGATTGACATGTGAGTTTAATGGAGGTATAGCTAGTTACATGTATTGCTTAAGATGCTGCATATTTTTGTTTATGTAATACACCTGGAAGCCGTAGTAGGTAAGCTTCCTACTAAGTATAAGGATACAAGTGATTAGGCAGAATAAACTCTAGGAAGATATTTTAACAAGGGAAAAAAGATTTGTGTAGGGCTATATCTAATAAAAGCAAGTAAATATTTTTATTCATCTATGCCCAAGCACCCTTGGTGTTGTTGGGGGAGGGGGTATTTGAAAAGTTTGATTCTTCTACTTTACTAGAATAATGACATGAGTAAGTGTCCATGATGCTGAGCTATGGCAGAGTACAATAAAATGGGGCAACGAATAAAGAGAATAAAGTGGTGATTCCTTTTTCTGCCAAAAAAAAAAAAGCCGTAAGTACTTGATAGGGGTTGAAATTATAAAGGCAGTCCAACATGTTCGTTGACAATTTTAGTATTCACTTGAGGATTTTTGCTATTCTTTGGCTTAAGTTGACCTGAGATCTTTTTGGACTTTGCTGCGTGCCTGACTATCACTATGAAAACCATGCCAAACGATTTCACTCTCCTTCCTGATAAAATTTTACCCCTTCTGATTCATTAATATTTGCGATTTCTTGCACATTCTTGAATCTGTTTGGAAACGTGAAACTGGTTGTCTCCAATTTTCAGCTCTCGGTGAGGAACTGCTTCATCAGAGGATCTGTTGTGAGATACGTTCAGTTACCTCCTGAGGGAGTCGATGTAGAACTGCTTCATGATGCGACAAGAAGGGAAGCTCGCGGTGGCTAAGATGTTTTGGTTTGAAGATGGTATTTGATGCAGCGATTTATGGGCTTGAATTTGTAGTATTTCAGATTTTGTTTTTCCTTGTATTCTTAGGAGTGGCATTATCGGTGGAAGTGTGTCTATGCAAAGCTTTTAACTAAATTGTCAACCTTTGTTGTTATTTCATTTCTTGACATCATTGGATCTGTAGTTATGTTATTACCAAATAGTACTTAGTTCTCCTCATTGAAAATTGTAATTGGTTTTGACAGATGAAGATGGCTTTTTTGGGTAAAAATTGTTTCTGAAGAGATGCACTTCAACACTTTTTGCCCAGAAATATCTGATATTCAAATCTTTTTTTACGAGACATCAGTAATTATTCCTGCATTTCTTTAAGAAGTTGAACGCTGCTTTTGTGTTTAAGACCCTATTTTTTGTTGTTTAAAAAATAAAAAAATAAATTTCAGCATTTAACTTATTTCAACCTATAACTTGGTTTGAAATTGTTCTTGACTATCTATTATTATATGAACACACGAGTAAGGGGTTCGTTTTTATAGGATAGAATTTGAACATTTTAAGGATAGAATTTGAACATAAAATGAAGAAAATTTTGTTAATTGATTTTTAGATCTAATTGATATTTTAGTGTGTTTAGACTTTGTATGGTTTACACGTATATTAGAATGAGAAAGATATCTAAGGCGGGAATGTTCGAGTCTCTTTAGTTTCATACATATATATATATATATATATACACACGCTATAGTATATATAGAAATAGGAAAAGAAAAATTGCTATGCATCCTTAATATATTGAAACGACTATTATATTATCAGATCATATAAATTAAAAAAATGTGCTTTATGCTCTTATATTTATAAGAATATTTCTTATAATAAATGATATTTTTATCCCATTTCAGTTTATCCAATTACTTAGATAAATTTCTTTATTTGTATAAGGGTGAGATTTTTTTTGGGCTGAATAAAAAAGGCAAGGGGCAGTAGAAGGGACTACTTCACTGGTATGGAATGTTTTGTCCATCAAAACTCATTGGAACTAAACTCAACTTAAATCAACAAAGCATAACATCTCAAATTTCAGTATTTCGATTCACATATACTTCATAAACCATTCTACTTTTTTAAAACTTAATGCAAAATTTTATAATTAAACTCTATCAAAATACACTCAATATTAATCTAAGTCTCTTTTTCAAAATTTATCCAAAAATCTAAAAAGTTTTCCAATATTAAACGAGATAAAGGAAGATTGATTTTGATTATTTATGTTGCCTTAAATGCAACATATTACACTATCTTTGTTTTCCTTTTGTGCCTCTATAAGATCCATTATCTTTGCTGAATATGTATAATCAAAGGTAATCAACCGTGATTCTCTCTCTCTCTCTCTCTCTCTCTCTCTCTCTCTCTCTCTCTCTCTTCAAGCACATCTTAAACCCCAAACAGCAATTGTTGAATCTCTTTCTCTCTCTCTCAACAGTTGGCCATGAAGATTCATGATCTTGATCCGGTAATGTTTCAACCTTTTTCAATGTCTTTCTTATATTATTGCTTCGTTTTGTATGTTGATAAAAATCGTTTAACAAGTTCTGGTAATTCTTTTCAGGAAATTATTCTGAAAGTGGACATGGATTCTTGGAATGCTCCTCCAAAGAAACTGGAGAAATATTTGATGGACATCGACGGTAACTCCTAATCAATACCCTTCTCTCTCAACATCTTCAAATACATCTTTTAATACATTTTATCTACAGCAAACAAATGTACTTCATCATTTCTTTTTTACCCATCATATTATGTCAATTTATGTATTTTTTAAAAATAATGCAAAACTTAATAAACATTTCCAATTATACTCTAAAATTTATATCTCAACCGCTTAACTCTTCTAATTTTGAAACTTACACAGAAATAACAATGAGGAGAGAAATTAATTTGAAGACATTCTAGTCCATGTCAGAAAAAAATCTAAAGTTTCACATTCTCTTAAATCTCAGTGATGTGAAAGTGGCTAGTAATAAAAAACGGAAGAAGTACTAAAGAGTGTATTGAAAGATGTATTACAAGATCTTGAATATAGAAACCGAAAATTTTTCATGTTTCTTGATTTTGACAAATTCCGGGATTTTGTGACAGGGGTACATACAGTTTTTGTAAATCCAGAGAAGGGCATGGTCACAGTAAGAGGAAAAGTAGACCCCATGATAGTGCTTAAAGCCATAGCAAAAACAGGATATTCAGCAGAACTTTTGTCCTATCAAAAGGAACCCAAGATTGAAGACAATGAAAGATGGTATGAACCCAAAAAGAAACATAGAAAGGAGAAAAGGAAACATAATTGCCCTGGAAAACATCATAAGTGTGAAGCTTATGTACCACCTGAGATTGATTTAGAAATATGCAGAGATCCTTATTGTAAACAACATATAAGAAGACCAATCATTACTGACCGTGTGACGTCGCGATGCAGCGCCGGGCATCCTCGCCATGTCCGAGGATTTCTGAGTGACTATGGAAACTCTTTTGGTTGTCTCTGTCCAAGGATGCTAATGCCATATAGTCTGTATTCAGGGACGGATGTGCATGGGCATGGAGGATTCAATAAATTTACCTATTTTGGTGATTCATATGCTCGGGGTTGTACCATAATGTAAGGTAAATAGCCAAAATACATGTCAATTTGGCCTTCCTAGACTTCTTTCGATTTCAGGCTCCAAGATTAGCACATAGACTATGCAAAATATCTTAGGACATTAAGTGTAATGTAATAGACTCTCGTTCAACCTGCACTGACTTCCGACACTTTTGGTACAATGAAATGTAATATAACGTTTTTCCCATAATAGTCACATTCTATTCCATGTACCAAACAGGCCATTGAGTATACTATTCTTGAACATGAGTACTCAAGATGTTATGCTATATTTTTCTGTTGGAGAATGTTTGGTGCACTAGATTCTCATTTTCATGGAGCATATATGGCTAATGTAACTAAAACTGAGACTGAGACTAAGTCTTGAACTCTATCATGATATATATATATATATATATATTCAAGCGGAAAATTCCATTATGGTTTCGGTTCATGAGTGTGTAGACATGAACATCTTGGATCATTTTTAGCCACATCAACAATGTAGAGTAATATTTTAATTCTTTATTTTCACAAGTGAAGATAAAATCCACACTAGGGACCGGGTGGATAACATAATTTTCCTATTCAAGCAATTGATGTGAAAGAATTCATGAAAAATGTCTAACATTTGTATGAAGATGAAGTTGGAAATGTAGACACCATATTACTCTGCAGAATAGAGGTACTCCAAGATCCTTTTCAGTAGAGGTGCTTGATGAACCAGTTCAACATATCTTGATGAGCCTCTTCTGCACTTTTCACAGCCTTCTCATCTTCAGGGTTGTACCTAATTGTCCATCCGTGTTTCACACCAGGGAAAATTTTGACAAATGAATCCACCTAAGTAACAGAATCAGAACAAGGGAAGAAAGAAAAATATGTTATTAGACACTGAATATCCAAAATTATAAGAAGAAATCTTTTTGAACAATTACCAAATTGCAGGCTTTAGAGAGATGGAAAATTATGCTACCTTAGGTACATTAGACTTTAAGGTCTCCTCAAATTGTTTCAATAGTGCTGGCGGTGTGCCATTGTCAAACTCGGCTGCAAATATAGCTATGGGTTTTCTTACCCCTGAATGTTAATTGCATCTTAGTACATGATCAAACTTCAACAAGAACCAATCTCATTAAAATGTATGGTTAATTCATGGAGAATTCTATTGTGGACCAGATTCATGTCCCCACTCATAGACTATGTGGCCTGTATTATTAAGACATATCACTCTTGTCATTCTTATCTCCATAATTGGAGACAACATAAACAACATAACTATCAAAAGAGTGAAGATGTGTCTGTATTATACAGGCCCGCATGATCCATATATAGGGACATGAACTGGGTTCATAATAGAATTTTCATTCATTCATATACAAAAATGGTTTATTCTCACCTTTCATGTCTTCCACTGTAACATTGGATGGATGCAGCAAAACTGCAGCTTGAATATCATCAGAACTTGCTTGTATCACAGCCACCTTGCCTGATCAAATAGCGATATCAATTGCAAAATCACAGAAAAAACTTGTCATTTTACTTCTTTTTAGCTTGTAGAAAAAACTTATCACTGTACAAGATTAAGAAGATTGAACAATTACCACCCCAGCAAAATCCTGCAGCTCCAATTGCAGAAATTCCTTTACTTCTGAGAGCTGCAAAAATTGGCAGGGCATCTTCTGCTGCTTTATCCTGACAAGAACAAATATGAGATAATCAATCGAGTGATCATTTGCAAAGGTTTATCATAAATGAAAATACAGTGGTTTGATTAGAGTCAGAAACAAACTGGCGGATGCAATTGTTTCCAAACTGGAAGAGGTTTCTTTGGATCTGAAGCATTATACGGGTCCCCGTGCATTAGATCAGGAACAACAGCGTAGAATCCAGCAGCTCCAACTTTGTCAGCGAGCTTTCTAATTCAAATAGCATTGAAATAGTGAAATAAATCTAATGAAAATGAAACCGTAAAAACAAATTAATCAGCAAATATGAAGTGTACCTCAGATTCGGAGCTTCATAACCTACAAACAGCAATTATGTTATTCTAGGTTGCATTTGTATGATCTCCAACAAAGACATAAACACAAGAAATTTTGCAATAATGGAAATAGAAATTAAATCAGGCGATCACCGTAAACATCAGAAATGAGAAGAACGGCACGATTAGAAGTGTCAGGACCAGAAACGTAGGATTTGATGCCTCCAATTTCTTCAACAGAACCAACGCCGCCATTGTTGGTGTTCAACAGTACTGGTGGATTCTCTAAGCATTGGGGATTCGACAGAGATCGAGAGAAAAAGAATAAGAGAAATACTAGGATCAAGTTCATATTCATCCTATTAATTCTCTTCTTCTTCGGAGAAGAGAATAATTGGCGCGCGAAGGCTATGAAATCTTCCCGCGAAATCAAGAACAAATTAGCCTTCTACACCGGTATTGAGACAGAGATCCTTGCATTACTCAGTTATGTCATGTAACTAATAATTCTAGTCAACGATTTCGGGGCACCACAATTGTGACTTTTTTTTTTTAAAACGAATTTGACCTTTTCAGTAGGAGTAGGACCAAGAGTTTTTATTTTTTTTCAAAAATACACCTGTTATTCCTTTAAGAAAGAATAAGTATATTATGCTTTTGATAACTTATTTGACTGACAAGTGTTGATATCTCATAATTAGAAAATCAAGTGTTCGACTCTGCATATACAGATTATCGCTATCTATATAAGGTTTATTTTTACTGTACTTATTACATCCTAATATGGAGCATATCAATATCATTATAGTCAAAACAATCCTCAATATATTGAATGATAAATTTTGAAAAATTCTTTTTTTGAATAAATTTAAGAAGCTTATAATGGTGTTGATAATTATATAATAATTCTAAAATACACACTAAATAGATAAAATATACTAGTATTAGCAATAGTTACGCATGTTTTACAACATATAACCAAACAACAAAATTGACAAAACTGACCCAAATAAAACATTGTTCAATATAGAAAGAGTTGAGATCTTCAATTGTAAAATTGAGAATTGGACTCCTCCAACTTTAACTCGAGAATAACAAATTTCATTTAAAAAATAGAGTGCAATAATTGAAGTATAATTAAAAGCAATCAATTCATTGAAAGAAGGATAAAAAGTGCCACACATTGGACTTTCTCATTTTCTTCATTTTAGCACTCGAACTAAAAAAATTATCGATTTTAACACTTTAACTTCAAAATACTCTTTAGTTTACCATTGCTTATCCATTTCCATTCTATCAAAATAACTATGAATAAGTTTATCCTTAAACAAAATTTCATCTTTCTCAACCCTACCTACCACATTCCTTTTCTCTTTTCATCTTGCGCACAGGTAATATCGCCTGCTACCATCGCCACTCCAAACCTTTATCAATCTCCTTTCTTTTGTTCCTTAAAGTTACTGAAATTGTGGATCTTTCACTCATATTTCGTCCTCCTCTTATTTAATGGTTCATTATCTCGTTGTCTAGATTTGGTTTATATGACAAGAGAATGGCACAGAGAAGAAGTCGAAGAGAACAAACTCCCCCTTTGCCAGGCTTCAGTTGCTCCTTTGGCCCTTGCTCGCTGCATTGCTCCGACTCCCCATACTCTTTGCTCCCTCTCCACCGGTCGACAATCCCCACATTATTTGCTTGTTGTGCCTCACATTGTTAGTTGCCCACCCCTTGCTCTTAATTTTATGTGATGCAGAGATGATAACTCTCATAAACATTCTCTAATTCCGGCAAGAGCTCTATGAGTTTTGAGCAATTCCAATAAATTATTGTCTCATTCGGACATATTTTTCCTGAAGTGTTCTTAATTTGACTCTTTCAATTCATCAAAAAAGAAAAACAAAATCGGGCTCTTTCGTCTTTAGTTCTTTTTGAGCTTCCAAAGCCTACTCTATCTTCTCCATCAATTCCTCTTTTTGGTTTATTTTTACTTGGAAAGCAAGTGATTCATCTTCTCCATTAATTTCAGCATTTATTATTTTCGTAGCTTGGAAAGCAGTGAGTTGAGTTTGTTTTGATGAAAATTAACATGGAAGGTAGTCCGTTTGCTTCTACCCCAAACATATAAGATAAGGCATATTGCAGGATCGTAAAGGAGGAAATGAGTGTTTTGACAAAAATACCCTTAATCTGTTAGTACTTAACAGTAAGAATGGATGGAGGTATTAAATTGGATAACTCTTTGAAATTAAAGTGCTAAATTTGACAATTTTTTAATTCGATGGCTAAAATAAAAAAAAACGAGAAAATTTAAATGTTTATGGAACTTTTTACTCTTAAAAAAATTCTTTTTTAAACTTGATAAACATGTAAATTTGGCCAAACTAGAAGTATGTTAACTTAAACCTACAAAATTATTGTACTCTATTATACTTTCCTTAAAGAAAGTTTAGATTTTAACCTACTAAATTAAAACATAACAAGCTAAATACAAAATTACATAAACACGTCAATACTCCCCTTCTTCTATATACATGACACACATCTTACTAAATTTGAACTTCTTCGCTAGTAAAAATACATGGTATGGTACTAAATTTGACAATTACAATAATTGCATAGGCGTCACAACTTTTTTATATTATCTAGCATCATATGATCTAGTATATTTCACACATTTATACTCTTCCTCATAGAAAAGAACCAACCCAAAAGCGAAAAATGTGGCAATGGAATTAATTTTCTGTACAAAAATAAATACTTAATTCTAAATTAAGAAATTATTTGGATTTCATATTGTTAGTATATACCGTAAGACCAATTGACTCACATTTATGATTTATGAAGCATGTATTTTTTGAATTATACTTTATGCTCTTGGTCATCAAGTATGTGACTTGATAGTAGAACCTTTATAGCTAATAAAATATTATTCTTATTTATCCCTAGTTTATTACATCTTGTAAACTAGGGTGAAGTTGATTGATGGTCAAGTTTTACTGATCATGAATATGAGATATAAAATCAATTCATAAATACATATTGAGAATATTGTATTGGACATGACCCAAAGTGAAGAAGAAATATTGCATGGGTTTAAGTTATAAGTATTTCTTCTCAGTTTTATATTTGGTGTCCTTTGACCTAATGTTTCTAATGTTTCTTGCATGGGGAGAAAATATGTTTTGACATAGTCAAACATCACTTTTAATTAGGTGATCATTATGACTATTGGTTGGCTTATTTTCTCGTCATGGCTTGAATATTGGAGATAGTGAAAGGGATTTGTCCCTCTCTTTTTAGAGAGAGTTATCCTTTGATACCCTTGATAAGGAAGACTGGAAAATATGCATGGTCATGCTCAAATAAGTATTAATAAGATGTTATTAATATTATTTGTTGGAACAGTCTGCCTAATGATCAAGTAAATGGTTAATTAAGTTTTATAAAGATGACTTGATCCGTGTCTTATACTTAATTAGGATATCGTGTGACAAAATGACTAAATATTAAATCTGATGCTAGGTTATTATTACATTTACTTAACTTGGGTAAGCATAATGTCTTGCTAGAGGCCGCTTATGTTTTGTGAAAAAATGTCTAGGACATTTTTCATTCACTGCCAACGTTAAGTGAACCTACAAGGTCACACGCATAGACGATCTTGTGAGCATAATGTCCACGTTCAATGAATCTAGATTGTGTCCAGATTCGTTGAACGTATACAAAAGGGGAATCAGATTCCATATTGTATTTTCTGATAAGTTAATAAGTAATTAATTTTATTTAATCGAATAAATGAAATTAATTACTTAATATTACTCATCCAACCGTTGGATGATTATAGGAATAGACGGACGAGATTAAACTGTCATTAGATGATAGTTAGGGTTTTGATATTGACAGCTATAAAAGCTTATGTTAACCTTTTCTTGGTAGCCGTCCTTTATCTTATTAAAGAAAAACAAAACCCTAAACCCTAGAACGGCGATATAGTATCTAGCCTCCTCTCTCCGAAATACGACCGATTACCAGATAGTCAGATCAGTTCTGAACAGCTTGTAGAGAAGTTCGTCGCGTGGATACCAGAAGAGGGCGAAGCATACAAAGCAGCGCCTCCATAACGAATAATCAAAACATTGAGGTAATTTGTATCCAATCGATTTTTCTAATATGTGCAGATCCTGTTGGTGGATTTCCGTAGTTTTATTTTATTTTGTTTTTGCCTATGGAGTCCAACACATACTATTGAGGTATGTTAGGATACTACCTTGATTTACGCTAATTTATTATCATGACTAGTTAGGATGTAACTCTTTTCCTTATATAGTGGGTTAGTTACTGTGAAAATTTCATAAAACTTTTTTACTGTGAAAATTTCATAAAAATTTTCCTACTAAAAGCTTTCCATCATTGTTCTTTCTTCCCGATGTATATTATATGGCATCTTCAGATAGTTTGCACTTAATTCTTACTCATGTGCAACTTAAGAAAGATAGTTATGTTGAATAGATGAAAACAATACCATTAAAGTAGCGGGCCAAGAAAAAAGCTCAGTTTCGTTGAAGGGTTAATCCCAAAACTAAAAGCAGGGACTGATAAGGAGGAGGAATGATGGACTATATAAATACCATGATGGGTTTGTAGATTTTGAATACCATCCAACCAAATCTATGAATCACAATGCCATATGAATTGTGTGATGAATTGTGGAACTGATTTTAAAGAGCAATTCGTGTTAGATAATGCACAAAGAAAACATAAACTCAAAGTAACATTAGTCAATTGCAAGCCATCTAGTATGCCTATTTTAGGTTATTATGCTACAATAAAGAAAATTTGGGATGAATTTATCAACCGTAAACAATTAGCTGACTATATACATGTGGTATGTTAAATAAATTAATTAAACCGAGAGAAGATAAGGAGGTTAATCAATTTCTTATAATAGGTTTAGATGATTCTATTTTGGTAGTGTCTGTTCGAACGTTTTTTGCAAATGGAATCCATTCCAAATATAAAGAAACCTTATGCTATGATCACGAAGGAAGAAGCTCATAGAAAGTTGGTGAAAAAAACACAGAAATTACAAGTGAAGTTGTTGCTTTTGCTACTCCTAGATTTGGACAAAATAAATCTCAATTTACTCACTCTGTTTTAAGCAAGGACACGAGGCCAAGAATTGCTATCAGCTGATTGGCTACCCGGAGTGGTGGCCGAAACGGGGACGAGATGCCAGCGCCGGCGATCGAGGAAGCCAAGGTAGAATGAGCAGAGGCAGAGGACGTACCTACAACAGCTCGGGAAGCCGTGGTGTGCTCGGTTCTTCTCCAACTTCTTCTTCAGCAGTTTCTGACTGGGCAGCGGCGGCAGCAGTCCAACACGACGACTCCTTTGTTCCAGATTCCGGCGAAGGCGAGCAGCTGTAACAACGGCAGCTTCTTCCATGATTGGAATTCTGGGTCTGTCTCTGGAACAGTGAAACTCCTTTGTTAACCTTTTGAACAATAAAAAATCTCCTTCAAGTTTTGGTAAATTGTCTGGTAAGTTGAATAAAAATTGAATACTTTGACAGTGGCTGCTCTCATCTCGTCACATTAAGCTGCAATCTTGTCATCCTTATCATATTAAGCTTCCAATTGGGTCACAAGCCAGAGGACTTCTTTGAATCCTAATCTCAAAATTCATAATGTTATTCATATATCTCTCAGCTGTGGTGTAATTTGTTAACTCTTTCTCAATTGTTGAAAGAGAATAATTGTGTTGATATCATTAATGATAATATGTTCTTTCTTATTCTAGAACTTTGTGGCACATTTCTTTTGAGACATCTATTTGAAAGGGGACTAATAAAATAAGTCTCATTTCAAAATGGTTTGAATAATGTTTCTTGCTTGTTTGATTTGTTTTATTGCAATTTATGGGATCATATTTTTTTTGACTATATTGGATGATTATTCGAGATGTGTATAGATTTTTTTTTTGCATAAAAAAGAAAGATTGCACAAACTTTGAAATATTTAAAGTCTTTGTTTGAATATTTACAGTTTTTCTGTTCCATCATATATCCCAAATGCTTCTCAACCTACCAATAAGTTGAACGATCACGTGTTGATATATATTGAGATATATTAGAATACTATTTTGATTTATTTTAATTTGTAATCATGACTAGTTAGTGTGTGATATTTTCCTTGTATAGTGGGCCAGTGGCTAAGATTAGCTAGGATATTTGTGAATATCTTTTGTATGTGTTCTGTTCTTTACAATAATGAAAGACAAAAAATTCCACACAAATTTTCCTATAAAAAACTTTCACATACTAAAATTTAATATAAATATTTTACTTTGTGCCATAGTGTTTGTTTATCGTACGCAATTATTATTTATATTTCAAAATAGAAATTTCATATACAAATTCAATTTAATTTTTGATACGTTTAATTTAGCATGCAAAAATGAATAATATCTTTACCTATATCAAGAAAAATATATATTTCAATTTCCTTTTAATTGGTAAGTAAGGATTTCCACACTATATATTTCAATCTTCCTAATACTCTATTGTTAACTTTTTTTAGTTGTTGACTAGTTGTTTGGTATTCATAAAAAAAGAAAAATCAATCTAAACAAACCCTTGCCTTTTTATGAATATTATTTAGGAAAAATGTGAGACAAGTAAAAGAAAAAAAAAGATTAAAATTCAATCAAGATAGGACTCAATATTTTTGTATAGGAGAATTTTATTAGAAAACTGTTCAAGAATAAGGATATGAATCAATTAAATTATATGAAGTCCCGTAAAAAAATATAATTAATAGACTAATTCTCTTTTATTTACATTATATTTTTATTTATTAAAAATATTTACGTGTAAATCCTATTATTGATGTGACTTTTTAATATGGTCAAATAAGATTCATGTTTCCTTCTAAAAGTTAGATTTATATCAGAATATTAACCTAAAAATCTAACAATTTATTTTCTTTTAATAATAAGGAAGTATTAGTAGGACTGATCAATAAAGCTTTATCTAATTAATTTTTAATTTGAAAATAAATAAATATTTTATTGTTATATGAAAGATAAAATGTGCATAAAAGAATATAAAATTTAAAAAAATATAAAAAAAAAAAATATATCTATCATGATCAAATTCAAATAAACGTATTCAAACTCTGGCGTGCATTGAATCTATCTTAAAAAAAACCCAACAATTTCATGAACATATGGAACAAAGAACCCAGCATTTGAAATTGAGAATTTTCTTAATTCTCACCCAACAAGTACTATCTATGTATACCCCTCCCTCCCTCGCCTCCAAAACAGACTTTTTGGCGCCTAACGGCCAACGCAACAGAATAACGCTTACTTCATAGTCACATTACTGAAGCTTCTCTCCTTACAGTCAATGAATTACGAGAACAATAGGTAGTTTTCGGTTCTTCTCTCCCTCGTAAAACCCTAGGAAATTTGACATTTCAGAAACAACGATTGCTTTTCCCGGCCATGGCGACGGTGATACAAGCTCCATTGTTCGACGAGGTGTTAGAAATGACGAAGGCAGCTCAGGAGATGGGGACTGACCCGTTGGTGTGGGGGGTGCAACTATCTTCTATCCTTACCTCCGCCGGCGTCTCCATGCCGTCCACCGACGTTGCTAACCTTCTCGTTTCTCACATATGTTGGGGTAATAATGTACCACAAGCTTGGAAGTTTCTCGACAAGGCTCTGACTCTCAGAATCGTGCCTCCGATGCTAGTTCTCGCACTTCTCTCCATCAGGTTATTATGTCTCTATTCAGCTTTGATTTAGATATGCTTTTACACGTTCCTTGGCTCATATTTTTTTTTCTGTCGTTTGGTGACAGGGTAATACCTTATCGAAAGAAGCATCCGGCTGCGTATAGACTTTATTTGGAGCTTCTTAAACGATATGCCTTTTCGCTTCCATCTCTTATTAAAAGTCCGAACTACAAAAAGTATGATTAGAACATTTTTATCTTGTTAAAGGAATTTCAAATTATTTTAATGATGTAAACCTTTGTTACTTATTCTTTATGGTTCAAGTTATTATGAACAGCTGATGTTAACAACTTCAATATTTCTTGAGACATACTCCTGTGGGGATTTGAAATTGTTGTCTCCTGAGATTCTTCTTAAATTTTATATTGCTTCTAAACCATACACTTCAAATACCATAACCTGATACAGATGGATCTTAGTTCTTATGATTTCAATGTGTTCTTTTAAATCCTTCAGCTAAATTCAGGTGCAAACCAAAGCTCATTTTAGTTAGGGGGTCACCTTCAGTCTCATTAAGTAAGATAAGTTTCGGACTAGATGCCTTTGCAGATCCTCTATCTCCGTCTTTCTCTCACAGAGCATTTTTGTATTGCTTCCTCCAATTCACTTGATTGTCATTTTAGCTTCTTGCACAAAGATTAGGGGTTTTGAAATCAAAGAAATGTTGTATATAATGTGCCTTTTATATAAATATAGAGAGAGAATTGCAAAGAAAGAGAGACGAGAGAAATAAATAAGGAGCGAGAGGAGGATAGAATTGTAAAATGCATAATAAATGATCTTTGAAAGGTGTAAATTAACATATATTTGTGAAACAAAATTTTCATCTAAAAGGATACTTATTTTGAAGCGGTGGGAGTATTATGAATTATGCTGGGCTGCATTTCAGATTGACATGATTTATGGAAGTGCAGGATAATGGAGTCAATAGATGATGCTCATCATCTTTCCCAAGTATTTGGGTTTCAACCATGTGAGCCTGGGGTTCTACTTGTTGAATTTTTGTTCTCAATTGTGTGGGAGTTACTTGATGCGTCCCTTGATGATGAAGGATTGCTGGAACTTACAACAGAAAAGCAGTCTATATGGGCAATCAGGAATCAAGATATGGAAATAGACAATCACGAGTGCATTGAGGGGAAGAGAACAGAACATTCTGAAGTCTTGCAGAAAATGAATACCGTAATGGCCGTCGAAATAATTGGAGAATTTTTTCCAAAATAAAGCTACCTCCAGGATTCTTTATTTGACACGTCATAACATGTGAGAATCTTATACCTTATTTTCTTCTTTTTGAACTTTTCCAAAGTAAATTGAAGTCTGCAGATTATATCTTTTTTTTTTTTTTGGGTTAAGCGTTGCTTTCTCTCGTTGTCTCTTGTTCTTTGGTTTTGGTATGTTGATCTCTGCCTGCTTTAACATTTGAAGTTAGTAAAACCACTGGTGCATTGACCTTCTATCATTTTTAGGTCCATTCAGTGGGAACCTTTCAATCAGCATTTGAGACTGCTAATTGGAAAATCGTCTGCTTTGAATAGTTCAAAATATATATCTCCCCAAGCTCTTCTAGAATTGACTTCCAAGGCATGTACAGTCCTCTCCAAGGACTGGAAAACAAATTCAAAGCAGAGCTTCCATGCTGTAATGGCTTCTGGGTCTCTCATATCAGCTGCTGGTCAATGCCATGGGACAAGCCATTCTACACTTTGGCTGCCAATTGATTTGTTTTTTGAGGATGCCTGGGGTGGTTTGCAAGTAGCAGCGACAAGCGCCGTTGAGCGTCTGACAGGTATGTCTATTACATCTTTCTCAGGCTACAAGTATGGGGAAAGACTGTTACATGTCAAATAGTCCTGTTGGATAAGCAAATGCAATCAATGTTTCAGGTCTAGTGAAGGCTCTTCAGGCACTTAATCGGGCAAGCTGGCAGGATACATTTCTGGCTGTCTGGATTGCAGCTCTACGGCTTGTGCAAAGGGTAAGAACTGGCGAAATAATAATGCAGTTTATCTCTTCTGTGACTAACATCGAGCAATCATATTCTGTTCTTTCTTACAATTGTTCATCTTGTTATGTAAATGGTAAAGGTCTACTGTTCTGTACTTGGAAATTTTGTAACCGTCCAAAGTTCCTGTAGGATCTGATAAGTATCTTGAATGGCATTACTTGAGCATTACTTACTCCTTGACTTAGACTCATTAGGCCCTAAGGATTATTCACTTTCAGTTACTTGTGTGAAACTTGGAATATTTTTGCTGCCTATAGCTTACATGCAGACTCTAGTTCTAGTTTTAATATCTATTTATACTATAGAGTGGTTCTCTGAGATGTAAACTTATCCCTCTATTAACTATTTAGATATGCATTCACTTGGCTGCTTAAGTTACTAATAAATTATGATTAATTGATGGCATTCACTGATCTACTTTTGGGCATTTCCTAGGAAAGCGATATGAGCGAGGGTCCTGTACCTCGCCTTGATACCTGCTTATGTATGTTATTGTCTATCACACCACTCGCTATTGTCAACATAATTGAGGAGGAAGAGAATTTTCTGGTTGGTGAAACTGACTTTACTAGTCCAAGAAAAGAGAAACAGCTCGTTGGAAGCCGTCGCCAAGACCTTGTGGTGAGTCTACAGAAGTTGACTGATTATGAAGGCTTGTTGACTCCACCACTATCTGTGAGTTCATCGGCTAATCAAGCTGCTGCAAGAGCAATGTTGTTCCTTTCAGGTCTGTCAGTTGGGAGTGGATATTTCGATGGCATCAGCTTGAATGATATGCCAAGCGGTTTCTGTGAGTATATTGTTTAATGTCTTTCTCCAAGACATAAACTTATTCCATATTGTGGTTTCATGTGGTAGTCACATGTGATAAGATGCCGTTCTCTGGCATTCAGATTTGATTTTAGGACTTAAATGAGCAAGCTTATAAGGATTATTTTGTATGATAATAATCTAGGATAATATATCATATTGCTTCTATTGCGTAGTTTCTTTCCTTAACTCTTAAATGGATTGCATAGTTGTTTGGACTTCAGACTTAAAATTCAAATTCAAACTTCAATTTTTCAGATTCAGTGTTTAAACTTCAAATTAAAATTTCAGAACTTAAATCGTTCAAACGTCAAGCTTCAGATTCATTTTTATCAAACAAGCCTTAGGCAGTTGGCTTCATTCTTCTTCCATATATCTTCTTGCCATGTGTTATAATCCTTGTTATGTTTCAACCTTCCTTCTTTCTCTAACCCTCCTGGGGGTCTTACTTTGTAGCTGGAAACTTGCAGCATTTGATAGTTGAGGCTTGCATTACAAGAAATATTTTGGACAATTCAGCATATTTATGGCCAGGCTATGTAAAAGGTCACACAAACCAAGTACCCCGAGGTTTATCTGGCCAAATGTCTGGTTGGTCATCATTTGTCAAAGGATCTCCTTTAACTCCTCCAATGGTCAATGTGTTGGTTTCAACTCCCGCCTCAAGGTATGAATAAAATAATAGAGTGGAGAACTGCTCCTTATTTTTTTCAATTACATTGTTAACTTCCCAATATATATATATATATATATATATTTTGGCATCATTCTGGATAAAGTATTTCTGCAATATAACTAAGAGAAGGATATACTATAAAGGTCTTTATTCAAAAGTGAAGCAGATCAAATTGTTCGAAAACAAAATTATTTAGAAATATTGAATAGTGTCAAAAATCATTGAAAAGGTTGTCAGGTGTAGACAACTTAATTTATGCAGGACAGGAGCTGGTTTTGAATTAAAAATTGTATGGTTTCAATTCTTGGAGAGAACTTGTAGACTTAAAAGGCAACTTTTCTTTGGCTGTTTAATTGTATGGGAATCTGAAGAGCTTTTCTATTGGACAAGCATAGCACAATGATGTTGGAAGAAGGCTGATGAACCTTGTGAAAACTATAATTATTATTTTTTTAAGATGCCTCAAGACAATGTAGCTTAATGACTGAAAATGTTTGATATAATTTTATGAGTTAAAAAAAGTCTGAAGATGATAATAAAGGAGCTGAATTCTAATTCAAGGTTACACAGACATCTTAAGCTCAAGCTTATGTTCTGAAAATTTACTTCTGTACTTATGCAACTTGCTTCTGCAAGACCTTTTTATGTCCCTGATGCCTGTGTAAACTGCTGATTGGTTCAGCGTGTTCTTAACTTCTATTCACTACTTTTCTTGATGATGATGAAGCGGTTATAGCTGAAAGTTTCAATATACCTTGAGCTTCAGTTATGGCTTTTTATTTCCTGAAGCCACGAATATCAGATGCTCCTATTTTTTATTTTTTTTCTTTTCGTAAGTATGCTTAATGGTAAGGCTACTAAATTTAAGCTCATGCATTTCATGGAAGCTTAGCAGAAATTGAGAAAATATACGACATTGCTGTAAATGGTCCGGATGATGATAAGATTTCTGCTGCTACAATACTCTGTGGGGCTTCTCTTAATCGTGGATGGAATATACAGGTATTGTTACACTTACTTCTGGAAGTAGTAGTAGTTTTATGGACGTGTTCCCTTTTGCTTCTGCACTCCAATAGGCACACAGCTCATTGCATGAGAGCGAAAGCTTATGTATCAGTGGAATTTTCAAATATCACTTAACACTTGATCTAAAGTAATATTCTCTTGAATAGTGTGCTTCATAGATGATTTGTTTTCACATTTGGCGTGACCTTCTGCCTCTGATGAATGCCTTCAAAGTGTAGGAGCATGCTTTGCTTTTCATCACAAGATTGATGTGCCCTCCTGTTCCAGCCAATTACTCGGGGACGGATAGCCATTTGATTGGATATGCTCCATTTATCAATGTTCTTCTTGTTGGACTATCATCTTATGATTGTGTCCAGATATTCTCATTACATGGCTTGGTAGGTCAAACTTCATTAGCTCATGGTTTTGCTGATGACCTTAAAATCGTCGAGGAGTATGAAATTGAATAAGCTTTCTTTAGATGTAGGACTATAGCTTACTGAATTTTGCAGTCATGTTTGGTATTTTTTGTATGGTATAAATTGTTGAAGCGCATAGTGTTGTGTTTTTTAATTTAATTTAATTTAATTCTTATAAATGAGGTCTATTCTAAGCTGTCTTGTTTCTACATGCAGTTTTACTAATGGATCTTCTGCACCTTACCAGGTCCCACAGCTTGCTGGTGCGCTGATGCCAATTTGTGAGGCTTTTGGTTCTTGTGCCCCAAACATCTCATGGACTCTTGCAACCGGAGAAGAAATTTCGACTTATGCTGTGTTTTCAAATGCATTCACACTTCTTCTGAGACTCTGGAGGTTTGATCAATCACCATTTGAACATGTTTGTGGTGAGGCGGCCCCAGTTGGATCTCATGTATCTCCTGAATACCTCCTGCTGGTGCGCAATATGCAGTTAGCAACAGATGAAAGTTCATTAGAAAAATGTAAAAGCAAGAGACTTTCAAAACTTTGTAGTCTTTCTTGCAGAGAACCCATATTCCTGGACTCCTTTCCAAAATTGAAAAACTGGTACCGTCAGCATCAAGCGTGTATTGCATCAACCCTTTCTGGTCTTGTGCCTGGAACCCCTATTCATCAAATTGTTGATGCACTCCTGGCGATGATGTTTAGAAGAATAAACAGAGGTGCTCAACCGATAATTCCTGCAACATCTGGAAGTAGTAATTCATCTGGAACTGGACTTGATGATTTCCATATCCATCTCAAGTTGCCAGCTTGGGATATTTTGGAAGCTGTACCATTTGTTCTTGATGCTGTGCTGACAGCTTGTGGCCACGGTACACTCTCTCCGCGTGAACTGGCTACAGGTTAGTAAACTGACTTTTGATGTTATATTGTCCATCATCAGTTTCAACAGTGCATCAGCTTTAGGGCTCTCCTTATTTTATTTAGTGGTTTGCTTTGAATCAAATTGTTCAGCTTATAAATTCAATTTCATGTTCAAGATGAATTATGAAGTGTTCTTGTGTTTGTTTAGGGCTCAAAGATCTTGCTGATTTTCTTCCTGCATCATTGGCTACAATTGTAAGTTACTTCTCTGCTGAAGTGACACGAGGACTCTGGAAGTCTGCTTTTATGAATGGTTCCGATTGGCCTAGTCCAGCTGCAAATTTGGCCTATGTTGAAAACCAGATAAAGAAAATTTTAGCTGACACGGGCGTTGAAGTCCCACGTTTTCCTGTAGGTGCGGCCCTGTATTTTATATGATTACTTTATCCTTCAGCATCTCCTGACCTAGTCAATGGTTACAATAAGACTATGAACAAGAAGGGCATGTGGATTCATCCGCAAAGCAATTTAATTAATTTTATTACTACGTCACTGCAAGAAAGAAAAATTATATTCAACTAGTTTGGAGATTATTGATTCTTCAGTGAAAACTAATCTATTATTAAGGCTAAAATTTGCCTTCTCTGATATTCTTCTGCAGTTTCCTGTGTACAGTATTTGGAAGAACCTTTGTGATATTTATCTATTAAGTTGCTGAAATTTAGGTGTGAATACAGGTGGGAACTCTCCAGCTACTCTTCCCTTACCGCTTGCAGCTCTTGTCAGTGTTACAATAACCTATAAACTTGATAGTGAGACTGACCGTTACTTGAACTTAGTCGGGCCTTCCTTAACCAATCTTGCTACAAGTTGTCCCTGGCCTTGCATGGCCATTGTGTTTGCTCTATGGGCTCAGAAAGCAAAGCGTTGGAGTGACTTTCTTATTTTCTGCGTATCCCGGGCAGTGTTCCACCATAATAGTGATGCTGTGGTCCAACTCCTTAAGGTATGTTTTGCAACCACTCTTGGATTAAATTCTTCCAGCTCAGGCAATGGTGGCGTAGGAAGCCTTCTTGGTCATGGCTTTGGCTCTCATACTTCTGGAGGTTTTCGCCCTATTGCTCCTGGGGTACTCTTCTTGCGAGTTCATCATGCAGTTAGAAAGATCGTGTTTATCACTGAAGAAATTGTCTCTCTTTTACTGGAGTCTGTGAAATGCATTGCAAGCAGTGGCTTACCTTCATGTAATCTTGAGAAGCTGAAGAAGACAAAACATGGTACAAAATACGGTCAGGTTTCCCTTGCTGCAGCGCTGACACGTGTCAAGGTTGCAGCTTCTTTAGGAGCTTCAATAGTTTGGATTACGGGTGGATCAAATCTTGTTCAGTCCTTGATAAAAGAAACATTACCTTCGTGGTTCATATCAGTCCAACGATCTTCTGAGTCTAATGGAGGAGATTTGGGAGGAGGGATGGTTGACATGCTGGGGGGCTATGCTCTTGCATACTTTGCAGTTCTTTCTGGGACATTTGCTTGGGGACTAGACTCAACATCATCAGCAACTAAGCGGAGGGCTCAAATTCTTGGGCAGCATTTGGAATTTCTGGCTGATGCACTGGATGGAAAATTCTCACTTGGTTGTAACAAGGCTACATGGAGAGCATACGTGTCGGGTTTTTTGGGTTTGATGGTGGTTGGCACACCAATCTGGATCCGCGAAGTGAATGTAGAGGTGTTGAAGAGACTAAGCAAGGCACTAAAGCAGTGGAATGAGGTAGAATTGGCTCTGGCTTTGCTGGAAATTGGTGGGGTTCCTGCAATGGGTGCAGCTGCAGAGATGATCATCGAAACTGGTATTTGAGTTTTGCTCCTACTTACCCAGGTATGGACCGTTTCATGAGTAGAAACATGAAACATTATCTATGTGTATGATATGTTAGATGTCTCGCGTGTATCATGTCTTTATTTATGAGCTTAGTTCATAACAGAATTTTTCATATCCACCCATCAGTTGCCAACATGACAGCTGTCTTGAAACTTTCTTTTGTACATGATTGTATATATAGGTTAGTCCACACACACACACGCACATCTCTTGAGGGTTGCTTTTTGATTTTGGTTTGAGCTTGCTTTCATTTGGATCGCTATGTGTGTGTATATATATATGTATATATATATTTCAAGTAGAACTCAATTGTTTTCAATACTTCAGTTAAATTTATGCCCTTTCAAGTTTTCACCAGAGCTTTGCTTTCTGGTTTTACAATTTTGAACAGCCAAAATTTGTCGTTAATATTATTTAGAACGTAATAAAAAATACTTACCTTAGTTTTTTTTTTTTTAACATTACTTTTCTTAGTTTGTGTGTGAGTATGTCGTGTGCTTGTGTATCAAACTCTCATTGCGTGAGTCAATTTATGTTAAATTTGTTTAGACTAAATGTTGCTTTTTATTTCACAATAAGTTTACTTTGTTCAGATTTGATCTAAACAAATAATTTTTTTTTTATTTTGAACTAATTTACAAAAAAAAATTTTAGGTTTTTTGGAGGAATTTTGACAATTTTGATAGGTGTTCAATGATTTCTTTCCAATTATATTAAAATAAAAATTGACAAACTAAAACTCTTTCTTATCTTTTCTATTTACTTGAGAATTTCTATTTTATGTTTAATTTATGTTATTAAAATTCTGAAATAAGAATTTGCAAAAAAAAAAAAAAAAGTTTAAATAAATAGTAAGAAAACAAAAGGAGAAAAAGGAAAAAAAAGTAAAACACAATCCGGGCTCGGGTTCGGCTACAGCATCAACTCGGCCAATTTCTCCTAACGGCAGCATTTTACCCCATTTAGACATTTTTTTTTTTTTGTTTTAATGTCACAGGTCAATTTTTTTAAAAAAATTCTGGGCACACCGTGTGCATTATCACTAAAGAGATTGCACATCGGTGGTTGCATTATCTTTAGCACGCTATGTGTGTTATTCTTAAATCAGAAATCTCCACCCTAATCACATAATGTATATAGATAACGCATTTCTCGTATGTGCTATAATATGTCATATCAATTTTTTATTTTTTATTTTTATTTTTTGCAAAATTTATAATTATTTCTTTTTTTTAAAAAAAAAAAAGAGACTATTCTTTTATTTATGTCATTCGGTGTATGTTTTATGATAATAATTATAGCCGTTTTAAGTAAAATAGTTTATAAAAAAGTACGTAGAAGTAATTTAAAGTATTTTTTGTTTTGTCACTTGTTGTAAATTTTGTGATAATAATTTATAACCGATTTAAGTAAAAAAATTTTTATAAAAAAGTAACTAGAAGAGATTAAAAAAAAAATCATTAATATAAACCCTAAAATATTACAACATTTTAAAAAGAAATTTATACATTGCTTAAATTAAGGTTATTATAAATTTCTCTATTATGCTCGGCCATTCGGCATCTGCTACATCTTGAAAGATAATCCGGATTTTGATAATTCATTTCTTCCCAAAACCTTGTATCCTATTTCCAACCCCATTGATTGTTCTTATTTGGAGGATAAAATGTTAAATTGTAAGGGGCCTCTTTCCAAAAGTCCTCATGTACAACTGGATAAAAATTTGATTAATATGTTCGTCTGTAAGTTTCCTACGAATATATGACCGGCATGTAAGTATTAGTTCTTGTATTATTTTCTTTACAGACTACAAGAGCATGAGAACAAGGCAATGTATCTTCGTGTTATTTCCCACAACTGCACGACTTTTTATTTATTTTCAAAGTGTGGACATTGTTTCCGCTACCATCACGCTGTATTAAAGATTTAACCATGTAAATACCAGTTCGTGGATTAACGATGTAACTGTGTGCTCTTTTTATTTTAATTCAAAAGAAACTTGTCAAAACTCTTTTCGAAAATGGATTCACACAGTTCTGGACCTCCTAACCGGTGCTGATTGAAGTACTTAACCAGTTTAACTTTTTTCAGGACACAATTAAGTGCTTCTGATATGTTGGTAGTCATCACTCCATGCCTGTGTTCACCATCATGCCTGAATGTCCACTTCTCCAAGGATATTTTAACTAAATAGTAATAAACTTCTACATTTCTACTTTTAATTTCATTCATGGTATGTTCAAATTTCCATCGTTTAGCTTATGTTCCGGCCTGCCACATTAAACTTCTTAAAATGTTTTGTTAAAATTTGTCCGAATGTGGCGTAGACAAAACTTATGCTCTGCAAGTGGAGGTTGCCACAAAACTTGATTTTGTGTAGCAGATAAAATCTCTTGGTGGTGATCGGATATTAAACAAACATGCCGATCCTCGACAATATTTTCCCGTAGAAGTTTGAGAAACCAATTCCAACTTTCGGACAACTCTTATTAACAATTGCAAATGTTAAGGGGAACAAATTGTTATTCACATCCCATGTGCTTGCAATTAATAGTACGCCATTATATGGTCCCATAAAATGAGTGTCATCCACAAAAATGATCGGCCGACAATTTGAGAATCCAGTTATACAAGGCTCAAAACACCAAAAAAGAAATTTGAAAACATTGTACGGGGAATGCTCGTTTTGTGATGCAACCACTTGTATACAGTTCCCGAGTTAGAATCTTTCATTGGTTGGAGATATTTGGATAGAATTGAAAAAGTTGTCCCCTAACTATCGAACACCGTTTCTATCGCAAACTCACAAGTGTTCCATGCTCCCTTGTACGTACAACCCGTCTAAAGTAATACTTATACTTCTTGGATCACATTTGAGATAGGGATCTCGGGATCAATGACAACAAGATACAATGTTAGTTTTGAAATAAATTTTGAAGTCATATTTCGATGCACGTTTTGAGTAACTTGAGTAAGGCATGTGTGTTCTTTGGTGAATTTGGCGATCTCCCAACGACCATGGTTGCTTTCTTCTTGATTCGGTACCATAGAAAAAAATTGGCATCGCTTGCATGATAACATTTTGTTGTGTATTGATCGCTCTTACTTTTAACAACTCTAAACTCTCATCCTATCTGAATAGACCACTTTTGAACTATATTAATTGCTTGAGTTTTGTCAACGAACAACATTCCTAATTGAAGATCAGTCATTGCATCGTTCTAGTTAAGCAACCTGATAGTTCCTAATTGGATAAGATCACATATCTGCTCTTCCTAGCTTATATCTGGAAAGACTCCAGATGATGTATAATCATACGGAGCGTTACTGAACCATTGACTACTTTGCCATTTATTCACTGCAATTGAAGATAGAGGGTTTAGGGAAGCGCTAATGTTATCTTCTTTATCATTATCACTATTGTTGTCGTCAGATACACTTGATATGTCATAATCTACATCATCGTCGTCATCGTCCTCATTATCTTCTTGTATGTCTGGGTACAACATTCATGGTTCATCGAAAACTATCTACGTTATTGCCGTGACATGCTGACGAACATTTGAATGATCATCATATGCCGATACATGAGTGTGCTGAATATCTAAAAATACTTATGACTGGACCAGTTCAAATTCACTAGAACGTGAATGCCTTCCTTAGATATATCAGGTCTATCAGTCCAAAGGTAACGCATCTCATTATCGTTGTTCATATTGTACGAAGTATAATTAAACATGTGATACTCTTCATAAAATGAAGGCACTCTCATTGTCATTCGAACATGCCACTGATTTGGATTCATTCTTTGATGCTTAAACATTTTTCTAACAAGTTGTACATGTGTCACCATCCGGGTAAACGTTCATGTTCTCTGCCGCTCCGATGAAATAAGGACCAAACGCATCTCTGGTATGTTTCGAATCCCAAAATAATACCATTCTAACAAGAGTGATTGTCATCCATGTTCATTGTTTGTAATGAATGAAGGAAAGATATTAAAAGTTTTGGAAAGAAAATATAAGAAAAATGATACAAAGTTGTACTATCATGAAAAAATTGGGTGATTTTCAATCCATATATATAAAATTATAAAAATTTTGGTGTTTTTTGATTGAGTTTATCCAAATTGTGAGGGTAACATGGATTTGTCGAATTTGAATTCAAAAGCATTCAAATCTGACAAGTTTTTTTAGCTGTAAAATCAAGTGATGTACACGCACATGGGATCATTGGATTTAAATTCAAAAGCATAAAATTTTTTGCCTTTTTTTATAATACTTATCCAAGTTAAAAATATTCAAATCCAACAAGTTTTTAGAGTTGTCAAGTCATGCGAAAAGGATTCATATGAGCTTGTCCGACATGGTTTAATTGGGGCATTTTCTGAGTGCTCTTTTTCGTATTAAAGTGTTAATAATGATCTGTTGGATTTAAATTAAAAAATTATTCAAATTCGCATTTTTTGAGTTGTCAAGTCATGCGAAAAGAATTCACATGGCATTTGTTTAGGGTTTTTGACCACTTTGTGTGGTTTTTAAAAAACTAATACTAAAATATGCATGTTTTATTTTTTTCCTATTCTACGTATATCGCATATGACATATGCGATATTGCTGACATATCGCATATGTCATATGCGATATCATTAATCTCCCACTAATCATCGTTAAACCTTTAAAAAATGTGACATGGACTGATGTGGCATTGACCTGGACATATCGCATTCGTTGTATGCGATATCCTAACCATATCACATGTCGTGTTTGTGATATTATTAAGAACATCGCATACACCGTATGCGATATTATGAATCATAAAAGTAAAAAAATCCTCATTGTATCGTTTTTTGTCTGTAAACAAGAAAAGCTCTTGCGGTAGAGAGGAAAACGATTGGCAGAGAAGAAGAAGAGAAGAGGAGAGAGGAAGAAGAGAAGAAGAGAGAGGAAGAAGACAACATGGGAGGAGAGAAGAGAAGAAGACAGTGTTACAGGCAGAGGAAGAAGAAAAGAAGAGAGAGGAAGAAGACAGCGGCGGCAGAGACATCTTCAGCGGCAAGGCAGGGCAAGTATGTAATTAAATTAAATTTTATTGTTTGATATTTAATTGTTAAAATTAATTATTTGATATGTTTTGTTAGAATTATTTTAGTTTAGGGTTAGTTTTTATTGCTTGAGAAATTTAGAGTTAATTGGTATGATATTTGTGTAATTTGAAGAAATTATTGTATGAAATGGTTTAATGATTTATGGTTTGGAATTTTTATTTTTGGGAATTTATTTTAGTTTGAAATATTTGATTGATTTGAGATATATGGAGTAAATGGTAGGGAAGTTGGAGTTAATGGGTATGAGATTTGTGTAATTTTTGGAGTAAATTTTTTTGTATGAAAATGGTTTGGTGATTTAGTGTTTGAAAATTTTTTATCCTTGAGAATTTTGTTGGAATTTATTAGAATTAATTTTAGTTTGAAAATTTTAATTGATTTTAGAAATGGTTAGAATTAGTGCAAAATTGGTGTTAGTTGATGTATTATTATGAATTTATTCCAATTTTTAATCTTCGGAATGTTTTAGAATTGATTTTAGTTTGAAAAAATTGATTGTTTTGAGAAATTGTTAGAATTATGATGAATTTTTTGAAATTGTTAGAATTAAAGCCCTAAAACTATTAAAATTAAACGCCTAAAAAACTAAACCGGAAAAATTCCTTATCGGAACTGAAATTAAAGCACTTTGCGCATGCGATCAAATTCCTGTACTTGTGGGAAATGGCAGGTTTACACATTGTCATGTTTGCATGTTTTTGCAGTTTGTAAAGAAAAAGAAACACCTCCCCATAGTCTCGTGCCAGTTGTATTTTGGCGGGAAACTTATTTAAGCACCTATGAATCTAAATTTTATCCAGTTCTGCATGAGGATCTTTGGAAACTGATACCATTCAACTTGACATGGTATCCTCCAAACATGAAGAATAAACGAGGTCGAAAACAAGGTACAATGTATCGTTGAGAGATGGATTATCGGAACCCAGATTCACTTCCTAAATGTAGTAAATGCCGATGCCAGGGCATAATAAAAAAATTTGTCCTAACCCTAGCTCAAGTAGAAATTTGTAATTTTTCTTTTCTCCTTAAAAGTGATGTAATATTTGTCTTCTTATATTAGTGATATTTTTCTTTTAGAAACCCTAGTACTTAGTTCTTAATTATATTCTTTTATAGTTTTAAAATACTTAACAAAAATATATACTTTTTCACAAAAGAATAAGACAACCAAATGAAAGAAAAACTCACAAAGTGAAACAAACATTAAATACTTTATATTCTTTTTCAAATTATAAAAAAAAAAAAAATCAAAGTCAATTTTATGATGTTTAAATACCAAAAAAGATACATAAATTGGGAAAAAACATATTCAAAATAGTTTATCTTCACAAAATAGGAAAGAAGAAAATAACAATTTCATTCTTTAATTTTACTAGCATACAACATATGCGATATCCTTGTGTATATCGTATATGTCGTATGCGAACATGCCATGTTGGCTAAACGGCATTTAAGAAAATAGTTAGAGATATCGCATGTTCCATATGCGATATAGATGAGCATTTCGCATATGATAAATGCCATATGCCTAAAATAGGGAAAAAAAATAACATGCACATTTTAGTAATAAATTTTTAAAACCCCCTCAAAGTTGTCAAAAACTCTTTTTTTATTGGTCTTTTTCATATTCAAGTATTCACATAGGATTGTCGGATGACATGATACAAAACTCAAAATGTTTACTAATATAAAGAAAAAAAATACAAAATATAGCAAAGTATCATAAATAATATTCAAACTCTAAACCCAAACGATAATCAGATGGAGTAAATCTAGTCATCTTGAACTTAATACGATGTCCAAAGCCAAGTGGTTGTACTGATGTATTCTCATCTACTGGCTCATCACCATGCTCCTCTTAATCAGAAAAAAATGCCCCTAATATAGGTATTAAGGCACAGATCAATCTGATGTGCCTGCTATACGCAAAGGTAGAGGCGCATGAAATGACGTGCTTGCTGCACTTGGAGGTAGCGGTGCATATGACGTACTTGCTACACTTAGAGGTGGCGAACATATGACGCATTTGGTATCAAACCCAAATTAAATATCTGAGCATCTCCATTTGGACTGTCGAAGGGGTCATGTGGAACATATGACGTGACTGCTACACTCGGATGTGGCGAAGTATATGACGTGTCTGGCATTAAACCCAAAGTAAATTTTGGAGCATCTCTCGATGGACTGTCGCAGGGGTCATGTGGAACATATGATCCGGGATCTGCCCGTCCCTGTTCGCTAGGTCCTCCTCCTCTCTATTCTCCATAATCAAATCAACGCCCTGAGGTGAAGGGGTTGGAGCACGTCCTCCACGGAGCCCGTCGTGGGGTACTCTACGTTGACCCCTCTTTATTCCACGAGCACTATGATCGGGTACACGTTCCCAAGGATGACGATGTGATGGCTGTACCATAAAACATAAACATCTACTGAACATCATACTGAGATGGGGTGCAACCCAATATACCACCAATAGACTTTTGGTTTACGATTTAAGGTTGTAGGATTAAGGACTAGTTTTATACACTTTCTAAATTTTAGGGTTTACGATTTTAGAAATTAAATTAAAATATTTTTATCATTACAAACTTCATAAATTTTAAGGTTTAGGGTTTTAGGATTAAAATGTAGTATTATACACTTTTAAAGTTTAGGGTTTAGGTTTTTATAGTTTAAAGTAAATTTTTTTTAATTATTAAACTTTATAAATTTTAGGACAGTATAGTGTGTCCTTGAAGTTTTTATTCGCTATATAATATTTTGTCTATATTAACTAATTGTTGTCTCATAAGCTCTTAATTTGGGTAATAAAGAATATTTTTTAATTATTACACACTTTACCAAATTTAGGATATAGAAATTTTGTGATTAGGGTTTAGAGATAGTTATATTTTCTTTTTTTTACTAACCAAAGCAAAATATTCCTCTTGGAACATACATTTATATGTAATTACTAGAACAATATAAATGCTCAAACCGCAAAACAAGAAACAATAAAATACAAACAAAACTTCTATACAATCATAAGTATTAAATTCAAAATTACCCCAAAATTCATCAATCACGATTTCATTTTAAAATAATTTTCATGTTAACGTCATTAATTTAAAACAAAAAAAATACCCCATTACAACTTCTCATAAATAACTCTTTCTCTTTTTAAAATAAACTAAACGTGTGATATATTTTTCAACAACAAAGAACAGGATCATAATATTGTAACCAAATTGTTCCATTCAAATCCATCAAATATAAACCACTTCAGTTACATTTTATATCACTGACCAAAGTCATAATAACTGGAAAAAAATTGTGAGATCAAATGATGAATTAATCTATCAAACTAACTAACTATTTTTTCTACTTACAATTTATTAAAAAACCAACTCTTCTAAAATCGCCTAAATTATCGTCACTGTCGGAATCAATGCTGCCGCCCCTGGAATGGAAACCCAATTTTCCTAACAAATAAAGAAATGGTTTCAAGAAGCAAGATTAAGAAGAAGGAATACAAATTACTCAAACTAAACTTAAAAAACTGAAATTCAACTAAACATTACTTACTTTCTAACTAGAAGTTGAGGATGGGTGAAGGAATTTGTGAATTTCTATTTGAAGAAGTTTAAGAACAAAAAAAAAAAAAAAACATGAATTGAAGAGAAGAGAGAGAAGGAAGGTTTGTGAAGGAGAAAGGAGGAGGAAGAAGAAGAAAGAAGAAGACTGAATCGGAAGAAGAAATGAGGCAAAAAGAGAATAGAAAGACGACAGGAAGGGAGGGTTTTTGGCTTTGTGTCCATTGGGACTGATAACGTAGATGTTGTATGCATTATCGTGACAATAACACATACAGAGTGTGCGTTATCATCAGGATAATGCATATGCTACATGCGTTATCATGCCACGTCACCAACTTAATTCATGCCGCATCATTAACCGCCCATGCCACATCATTAATCCCGCATTAACAGTGTATTTAATTTTTAATTACATATAATGCACGCACCATGTGCGTTATCACGGCAGATAACAACATGTGCATTATGGCCAACCCAAGTATTTAAAAGAAAAATCTAGTCACTTTAATGGTATTTTCTAAAACAAGGTCCAAATTGGGTAAAAAAACCCAACAGCCATTCGAATACCAAGTTAAGCCTAAACAGTGGTTGAGCCCTTGTTGACTAGTTGTTGGTATTCCATAAAAAAGACAAACTTTATTTGCATCGGGATCGTCTGATGTATCTTCCAATACACTATTTAGACTGTGCTTTAACTGTATTTTTTTTAGTTTGGAGAAAGTGAAAAAGGTCTGTGAAATAAGATTCAGTCCGAATAAAGTCCAACCCTTTGGATAAGAAAATTTTATTATAAACTTGATCCATATTAACTATTGTATGGAGATATGAACTAATTGGATCATACATTATTGATCTCTTATCAGCTATTGTATCTAAAATTTTATGTTCGCTTAGTGACTTAAACTTGATTTTGAAGTTATTGCCGGTGTACAATGTTACTATCAATCTCTCAATTACGTAATTTTCATCTTGATGAGATAATAATACCTTCGTGTCCCGTTTACTTAAAATGATATGATTAATACATTGATTATTTTGTATGGATTATATTTCTAGATATGAAAAACAAAATATCAAGATATAAATCATATTATTATTATGGCTTAAATATGATAAAAAAGATTTCCATGACCTCATCATCGATTCATAAATGAAGACATGAACTAATGGGATCATATTAAGTTAGGAACTATTCTCGCTCTTATATTATTACATTATCTAGAATTTTTTGTTTGGTTAGTGACTTGAATTTGCGTCGAAAATTATCGCAACACATATTACCATCAATCTCTTAATTAATGTAATTTTTACTTCTATAAGATAATAATACCCCTATATTCCGTTTGATCTAAAGTGATATAATTAATACATTAATCATTTTGCGTGAATTATATTTTTACTTATAAAAATAAAATATCAGGAAATAAATAATATTACTAAAGTGATTTAATGACAATAAAGATGCACAACCTAATGACAAAATACTATTTTCTCTTAATATTTCCACTTAATTTATCAAGTGAACGTATACGAATGTATGCTAGATTTTCAATTTTATGCCCTCTTGATCCGCCTGTTGGTCCGATTAAATTAGTCGACACATAAATAAAAAAAAAAAAAAAAGGATTTATCAATTAATCCAGCACTATATATATATATATATATATATATATATATATAACCCTCTCCTCCAAAACTGACTTTTAGGTGCCTAACGGCCAACGCAACAGAAACAGAACAGAAGAACGCTTACTTCACAGTCCCATCACCACAGTCACGAGTAAGTCTCTCAGTGACTGTGAAGCTTTTCTCCTTACAGTCAATGAACTATTCCGATAACAGCAGTTAGTTTTCCGCTCTTTTCTCCATCGTAAAAACCTAGGAAATTTGACATTTGAGGAACAACGACGGCTTTCCCAGGCTATGGCGACGGTGATACAAGCTCCGTTGTTGAACGAGGTGTTAGAATTGACCAAGGCAGCTCAGGAGAGGGGAACTGACCCGTTGATGTGGGCGATGCAACTATCTTCTAGCCTTACCTCCGCCGGCGTCTCCATGCCGTCCACCGACGTCGCTAACATTCTCGTTTCTCACATATGTTGGGGTAATAATGTTCCACAAGCTTGGAAGTTTCTCGAGAAGGCTCTAATTCTCAGAATCGTGCCTCCAGAGCTAGTTCTCGCACTTCTCTCCATCAGGTCATTGTTATTCTTTCGAGACTTTTGATATAGTGGTTATCTCTATTCAGCTTTGATTTAGATATGCATAAGTATCGAATTTGGTTTATAATCTGTTTAAGAAAGTGTTATTTCGCATTTACATGTTCCATGGCTCATGTTTTTTTCTCTCGTTTGCTCACAGGGTAATACCGTATCGAAAGAAGCATCCGGCTGCGTATAGGCTTTATTTGGAGCTTCTTAAACGATATGCCTTTTCGCTTCCATCTCTTATTAATGGTCCGAACTACAAAAAGTATGATTAGAACATTTTCTCTTGTTTTGATTTGAATTAAAGGAATTTACAACTATTTTAATGATGTTAAACCTCTGTTACTTCTTTTTATGGTTCAAGTTATTATGAACAACTGATGTTAACAACTTCACTATTTCTTGAGACATTCTCGTGAGGTGATTTGAAATTGGTGTCTCTTGAAGTTCTTCTGAAATTTTTAATGCTTCTAAACCACACACTTCAAATAACATAACCTGATACAAATGGATCTTAGTTTTTAGGATTTCAATCTGTGTTCTTTTAAATCCTTCAGCTAAATTCAGGTGCAAACCAAAGCTCATTTTAGTGAGGGTTACTTTCAGTCTCATTAAGTAAGGTAAATTTCGGACTAGATGCCTTTGCAGATCCTCTATCTCTTTCTCTCTCTCACAGAGCATTTTTGTATTGCTGCCTCCAATTCACTTTAATTCTCATTTTAGCTTTTTGCACAAAGGTTAGGGGTTTTGAAATCAAAGAAATGTTGTATATAATGTGTCTTTTATATCCTTTGTAAATATAATATATATATATATATATATAGAGAGAGAGAGAGAGAGAGAAATGTAAAGAGAGAGATAAAATAAATAAATAAGGAGCTAGAGGAGGATAGAATTGTAAAATGCATAATAAATGATCTATTGAAAGGTCTAAAATAACATATATTATGAAACATAAATTTTCATCCAAAATGACACTTATTTTGAAGCAAAGGGAGTATTATGAATTATGCTGGGCTGCATTTCGAATTGACATGATTTATGGAAGTGCAGGATTATGGAGTCAATAGATGATGCTCTTCATCTTTCCCAAGTGTTTGGGCTTCAAGCATGTGAGCCTGGGATTCTAGTTGTCGAATTTTTGTTCTCAATTGTGTGGGAGTTACTTGATGCATCACTTGATGATGAAGGATTGCTGGAACTTACAACAGAAAAGCAGTCTATATGGGCAATCAGGAATCAAGATATGGAAATAGACAACCAGGAGGGCATTGAGGGGAAGAGAACAGAACATCATGAAGTCTTGCAGAAAATGAATACTGTAATGGCTGTCGAAATAATTGGAGAATTTTTCCAAAATAAAGCTACCTCCAGGATTCTTTATTTGACACGTTGTAACATGTGAGAATCTTATACCTTATTTTCTTTGTTTTGAACTTTTCCAAAGTAAATTGAAATCTACAGCAGATTATATCTTCTTTTTGAGTGAAGCGTTACTTTCTCTCGTTGTTTCTTGTTAGTTTTGGTATGTTGATAAATGACCCAAAGAGGACCAGGTAATCTCTGTCTGTTTTAACAGTTGAAGTTAGTAAAACCACTGGTGCATTGACCTTTTATCATATTTAGGTCTGTTCACTGGGAACCTTTCACTCAGCATTTGAAACTGCTAATTGGAAAATCGTCTGCTTTGAATAGTTCAAAATGTATTTCTCCCCAAGCTCTTCTGGAATTGACTTCCAAGGCACGTACAGTCCTCTCCAAAGACTGCAAAACGAGTTCAAAGCAGAGTTTCCATGCTGTAATGGCTTCTGGGTCGCTCATATCTTCTGCTCGTCAATGCCATGGGACAAGCCATTCCACCCTTTGGCTTCCAATTGATTTTTTTTTTGAGGATGCCTGGGATGGTTTGCACGTAGCAGCGGCAAGTGCCGTTGAGAGTCTGACAGGTATGTATATTCCATCTTTCTCAGGCTACAAGTATGGGAAAAACTGTTAGATGTCAAATAGTCCTGTGGGATAAGCAAATGCAATCAATGTCTCAGGTCTAGTGAAGGCTCTTCAGGCACTTAATAGGACAAGTTGGCAGGATGCATTTCTTGCTGTCTGGATTGCAGCTCTACGGCTCGTGCAAAGGGTAAGAACTGGTGAAATAAGAATGCAGTTAATCTCTTCTGTGACTAACATCAAGCAATCATATTCTCTTCTTTCTTACAATTGTGCATTTTGTTATGTAAATGGTAAAGGTCTACTTCTGTGTACTTGGAAATTTTGTAACGGTCCAAAGTTCCTGTATGATCTGGCAAGTTTCTTGAATGGCATTAGCTTGAGCTTTAGTTACTCCTTGACTTAGACCCATTAGGCCCTATGGATTATTCACTTTCAGTTACTCGTCTCATCTGAAACTTGGAATATTTTTGCTAATACTGTATAGCTTACCTGCAGAGTTTAGTTCTTGTTTTAATATCTATTTATAATATAGTGCGGTTCTCTGAGATGTAAACGGATCCTCTATTGACTGTTTAGATATGCATTCATTTGGCTGCTTAAGTTACTTACAAATTCTGATTAATTGATGGCATTCACTGACCTACTTTTGGTTTTTTCCTAGGAAAGGGATATGAGCGAGGGTCCTGCACCTCGCCTTGATACCTGCTTATGTATGTTATTGTCTATCACACCACTCGCTATTGTCAACATAATTGAGGAGGAAGAAAATTCTCTTGTTGGTGAAACTGACTTTACCAGTCCAAGAAAAGAGAAACAGCTCTTTGGAAGCCGCCGCCAAGACCTTGTGGTGAGTCTACAGAAGTTGAATGATTATGAAGGCTTGTTGACTCCACCACTATCTGTAAGTTCATCGGCTAATCAAGCTGCTGCAAAAGCGATGATGTTCCTTTCAGGTCTGTCAGTTGGGAGTGGATATTTCGATGGCATGAGCTTGAATGATATGCCAAGTGGTTTCTGTGAGTATATTGTTCAATGTCTTTCTCCAAGACATTAACTTATTCCATATTGTGGTGTCATGTTGTAGTCACATGTGATAAGATGACATTCTTTGGCATTCCTTTCTCAGATTTGGTTTTTAGGACTTAGATGAGGAAGCTTCTATGGATTATTGCTTCAACTGCATGGTTTCTTGCCTCAAATCTTAAATAGATTGCATAGTGGTTTGGACTTTGGACTTCAGACTCAAAATTGAAATTCAAACTTCAATTTTTCAGATTCAGTGTTTAGACTTTAGGTTCAAAATTCAGAACCTAAATTGTTCAAACGCCAGGCTTCAGATTTCATTTTTATCAAGCAAGCCTTAATTGGCAGTTGACTTTATTCTTCTTCCATATATATTCATGCTGTGTATTATAATCATCTATTTATGTTTCAACCTTCCTTCTTTCTCTAACCCTCCTCGGGGTCTTACTTTGTAGCTGGAAACTTGCAGCATCTGATAGTTGAGGCTTGCATTGCAAGAAATATTTTGGACAATTCAGCATATTTATGGCCAGGCTATGTAAAAGGTCACACAGACCAAACACCCCGAGGTTTATCTGGTCAAATGTCTGGTTGGTCGTCATTTCTCAAAGGATCTCCTTTAACTCCTCCAATGGTCAATGCATTGGTTTCAACTCCCGCTTCAAGGTATGAATAACATGATAGAGTGGAGAAATTTTCCTTATTTTTTTTCAATTGCGTTTTTAATTTTCCGATTTTCCTTTTTTTTTTTTTTTTGTGGCATCATTCTGGATAAAGTATTTCTGCAATATAGCTGGGCAAAGAATATGCTAGAAAGTTCTTTATTCAAAAGTGAAGTGGGTCAAATTGTTGGAAAATAAAAACATTTAGAAATATTGAATAGTGTGAAAAGTCATTGAAAAGGTTGTCAGGTGTAGACAACTCAATTTATGCATGACAGGACCTGGTTTTGAATTAAAGATTGTACGGTTTCAATTCTTGGAGAGAACTTGCAGACTTAAAAGCCGACTTTCTTTTGGCTGTTTAATTGTTTGGGAACTGGAAGAGCTTTTCTATTGGACAAGCGTATCTCAGTGAAGTTGGAAGAAGGCTGATGAACCTTGTGAAATCTATAATTATTAATCTTTTAGATACGCCTCAAGACAATGTAGCTTAATGACTGAAAATGTTTGATATAATATTATGCGTTAAAAAAAGTCTGAAGATATTAATAAAGAAGCTGAATTCTAATTCAAGATTACACGGACATTTTAAGCTCAAGCTTATGTTTTGAAAATTTACTTTTGTGCTTATGCAACTTGCCTTTGCAAGACTTCTTTGATGCTCTGATGCCTGTGTAAACTGTTGATTGGCTCAGTGTGTTCATAACTTCTATTCACTCCTTTTCCTGCTGATGAAGCTGTTATAGCTAAAAGTTTCTATGTACCTTGTGCTTCAGTTAAGGCTTTTTATTTCCTGAATCCACGAATATCAGATGCTCTTTTTTTCTTCCTTTCTTTTTGTAAATATGCTCAATGGTAAGACTACTAAATTTAAGCTCATGGACTGCATGGAAGCTTAGCAGAAATTGAGAAAATATATGAGATTGCTGTCAATGGTTCGGATGATGATAAGATTTCTGCTGCTACAATACTCTGTGGGGCTTCACTTATTCGTGGATGGAATATACAGGTATTGCAACACTTACTCCTGGAAGTAGTAGTAGTTTTATAGATGTGTTCCCTTTTGCTTCGCACTCCAATAGGAATGCAGCTCATTGCATGGGAGCAAAAGCTTATGTATAAATGGAATTTTCAAATATCACTTAAAGCTGGTTCTAAAGTAATATTCTCTTGAATAGTGTGTTTCAGAGATGATGGGTTTTCACATTTGGTGTGACCTTCTGCCTCTAACAAATGCCTTACTTCAAATTGCAGGAACATACTGTGCTTTTCATCACAAGATTGATGTGCCCTCCTGTTCCAGCTAATTACTCAGGGACAGATAGCCATTTGATTGGATATGCTCCATTTCTCAATATTCTTCTTGTCGAAATATCATCTTTTGACTGTATCCAGATATTTTCATTACATGGTTTGGTAGGTCAAACTTCATGAGTTCATGGTTTTGCCGATGGCCTAAAAATAATTTAGGAGTATGAAATTGAATAAGCTTTCTTTAGATATAGGACTATAGCTTACTGAATTTTGCAGTCATGATTAGTATTTTTGGTATGGTAGAAGTTGTTGAAGTACATAGTGTTGTGTTTAAAAAAAAAAAAAAAATTAAAAAATAAAGAAGTCTCATTCTAAGCTGTCTTGGTTCTACATGTTGTTTTACTAATGGACCTTCTGCAACTTACCAGGTACCACAGCTTGCTGGTGCGTTGATGCCAATTTGTGAGGCTTTTGGTTCTTGTGCTCCAAATGTCTCATGTACTCTTGCAAATGGAGAAGAAATTTCGACTTATGCTGTGTTTTCTAATGCATTCACACTTCTTCTGAGACTCTGGAGATTTGATCAACCACCAGTTGAACATGTTTGTGGTGAGGTGGGCCCAGTTGGATCTCATGTAACTCCTGAATACCTCCTGCTGGTGCGCAACATGCAGTTAGCAACAGATGAAAGTTCATCAGAAAATTGTAAAAGCAAGAGACTTTCAAAACTTTGTAGTCTTTCTTGCAGAGAACCCATATTCCTGGACTCCTTTCCAAAACTGAAAAACTGGTACCGCCAGCACCAAGCATGTATTGCATCAACCCTTTCTGGTCTTGTGCCTGGAACCCCTATTCATCAAATTGTTGATGCTCTCCTGGCGATGATGTTTAGAAGAATAAACAGAGGTGCTCAACCGATGACTCCTACAACATCTGGAAGTAGTAATTCATCTGGAACTGGATTTGATGATTTCCTTATCCATCTGAAGTTGCCAGCTTGGGATATTTTGGAAGCTGTACCATTTGTGCTTGATGCTGCTCTGACAGCTTGTGACCATGGTACACTCTCTCCACGTGAACTGGCTACAGGTTAGTAAACTGACTTTTGATGTTATATTTTCCACGATCAGTTTCAACACTGCATCAACTTTAGTGTTCTCCTTATTTGATTTAGTATTTGCTTTGAAGCAACTTGTTCAGCTTATAAATTAAATTTCACGTTTTAGATGAATTATGTGATCTTGCAATTTCTGTGAACTGTTCTTGTGTTTGTTTAGGGCTCAAAGATCTTGCTGATTTTCTTCCTGCATCATTGGCTACAATTGTAAGTTACTTCTCTGCTGAAGTGACCCGAGGACTCTGGAAGTCTGCTTTTATGAATGGTTCAGACTGGCCGAGTCCAGCTGCAAATTTGGCCCATGTTGAAAAACAGATAAAGAAAATTTTAGCTGACACTGGCGTTGATGCCCCAAGTTTACCTGTAGGTATTGCCCTGCATTTTATAAGATTACTATCTTCTGGCCTAGTCAATTGTGACAATAAGACTATGAACAAGAAGGGGATGAAGATTCATCTGAAAGCAATTTAATTAATTTATTGTTATGTTACTGCAAGAGAGAAAAAAAATTACATTCGATTATTGATGCTTCAGGGAAAACTAATCTCTTATTAAGGCTAAAATTTGTCTTCTTTGATATGCTTCTGCAGTCTCCTGTGTACAGTATTTGAAAGAACCCTTTGTGATATTTATCTATTGAGTTGCTGAAATTTAGGTGTGACTACAGGTGGGAACTCTCCAGCTACTCTTCCTTTACCACTTGCAGCTTACGTCAGTCTTACAATAACCTATAAACTTGATAAAGCATCTGACCGTTACTTGAACTTAGTTGGGCCTTCCTTGACTAATCTTGCTACGAGTTGTCCCTGGCCTTGCATGGCCATTGTGTTTGCTCTTTGGGCTCAGAAAGCAAAGCGTTGGAGTGACTTTCTTATTTTCTGCGTATCCCGGGCAGTGTTCCACCATAATAGTGATGCTGTGGTCCAGCTCCTTAAGGTATGTTTTGCAACCACTCTTGGATTAAATTCTTTGAGCTCAGGCAATGGTGGTGTAGGAAGCCTTCTTGGCCATGGCTTTGGCTCTCATAAATCTGGTGGTATTCGCCCAGTTGCTCCTGGGATACTCTTCTTGCGAGTTCATCGAGCGGTTAGAAAGATCATGTTTATGACTGAAGTTATTGTCTCTCTTTTGTTGGAGTCTGTCAAAGGTATTGCAAGCAGTGGCTTGCCTTCAGGTAATCTTGAGAAGCTGAAGAAGTCAAAACATGGTTCAAAATATGGTCAGGTTTCCCTTGCAGCGGCGATGACACGTGTCAAGGTTGCAGCTTCTTTAGGAGCTTCAATAGTCTGGATTACGGGTGGATCCAATCTGGTTCAGTGTTTGATAAAAGAAACATTACCTTCGTGGTTCATATCAGTCCAACGATCTTCTGACTCTAATGGAGGAGACTTTAGAGAAGGGATGGTTGAAATGTTGGGTGGATATGCTCTTGCTTACTTTGCAGTGCTTTCTGGGACATTTGCTTGGGGTCTAGACTCAACATCATCAGCATCTAAGCGGAGGGCACAGTTTCTTGGGCAGCACTTGGAATTTCTGGCTGATGCACTTGATGGAAAATTCTCACTAGGTTGTAACAAGGCTACATGGAGGGCATACGTCTCGGGGTTTTTGGGTTTGATGGTGGTTTGCACACCAATCTGGATCCGCGAAGTGAATGTAGAGGTGTTGAAGAGACTAAGCAAGGCATTAAAGCAGTGGAATGAGGTAGAATTGGCTCTGACTTTGCTGGAAGTTGGTGGGGTTCCTGCAATGGGTGCAGCTGCAGAGATGATCATCGAAACTGGTATTTGAGTTTTGTTCCTGTTCACCCAGAAAATTCTGTTATGGGAACAGTTCATGAGTAGAAGCATAATCTCTTTCAATCATATTGAGCCACTTAATATCTTAATCTTTTGTGCAGATCATGTTTCTACTTATAAATCGAGTTCATAATAAAATTTTCATACCACCCATTAGATGCCAGCTCACGGCTGCCTTGAATCCTTTTGTGTACATGATCATATATGTACAGGGTAGTTCACACACACACACTCATCTCTAGCAGGTTGCTTTTTAATTTAGGTTTGAGCTTGCTTTAATCTGGATCCACCATGTGTATATATAGTTCAAGTAGAACTAAATCGTTTTCATTGCCTTAGTTAAATTTATCCTCTTTACAGCTTTCGCCAGAGCCGTTTGGAGCATTGTTGTTGTTGATTATTTATTTATTTTTTTTGGGGTGGGTGGGGGGTTTACTATTTTGAACAGCCAAAACTTGTGGGTAATACATGGGTGATGGAGAGCGCGGGTCCCACGTTTAGTATATGAAAATATTTATATTTCTTTTCATATATGGAAATATAAAATTCACACTCATGTAACAAGTCAAAATCTTGAAAGGGTCACTAATGAAATACTATATTTAGAAGCTTATTTACTTCACAGTTTAGATAAGAATGAAATTGTGATGCTGAGATGTAGAGAATGGTGATATTTTAGTAGGTAAATTAACCCTTCAAATACTGGTGATATTTTTGTAGGTTAAATGCTGAAATAATCATTATATATTTTTGAAGATAAATTGTTACGAGTCATATTTAATATTTAAGTATTTATTTTAAAATTTTTTGAAATATTACAAAGAATGTTATTATAAATATTATAGAACATAAAGTGTTATGAATCTCATTGAGTATTCAAGCATTTACGTTAAGAAAATTTTATTTACAATGTTATGAAGAATGTTAAAACGTTACAAAAAATGTTACTCAAGATATTATATCCATGTTATTCAAGCATTTACGTTATGAAAATTTTACTTATAACGTTATACGCAACTACTTATTTACGTAAGGGTTATAAATGTTTTAATTATTTTTGCTATGATGTTCATGAACGGTTCAGAATATTACGAAGATTATAAACTTGGGATTGTTGGGGATGAGATTACTGCAGTGGTTTGTACAAGTTTTTTTATTTCACTAATTACTACTATTCCAGATATGTCATGGTACAGAATTATTTGGACTACAAGATCAAATCAGGTTTTAGAACAAGATTTGATAAGCAATAGTAAAAAATATTAAAACGTTACGAAAAATGTTAAAAAAAATGTTATATGAAACTCCACCAAAAGTCAAGTTTAATTGGCTTTCTGGATAGTCAAAAAATTTCGAATAGACCTTTGCCTTGACCCAACCGGCGATCCCTGATTAATCAACGGCTGAGAAGAATTGATTTCCAATTTAGTTTTAATCTCGACCGTATATAACTCTCCATAACTGCCTTTCTGTACCTTGCCCAACGCAGCAGAATAAACGCACAATCGCAGTGACTGTGAAGCTTCTTCTTCTTCACTTTACAATCCATTAATTTCGATAGCTACAGATCTGCTTTTCAGTCGTAAAACCCTAGGAATTTGAACAGTTGAGTTGCAACACCGCCAGGTTTCGCCGGCCATGGCGGCAATGATACAAGCTCCGTTATGCGACGAGGTGTTGGAATTGACCAAGGCAGCTCAGGAGAGAGGAACTGACCCCTTGATGTGGGCGATGCAACTATCTTCTAGCCTTACCTCCTTCGGCGTCTCTATGCCGTCTACGGACGTCGCTAACCTTCTGGTTTCTCATATATGTTGGGCTAATAATGTTCCCCTTGCTTGGAAGTTTCTTGAGAAGGCTCTAACACTCAGAATCGTGCCTCCTATGCTAGTTCTCGCTCTTCTCTCCATCAGGTCTGTCACTACTTACATGTTCTGTTGCTTGGCTTGACGTTTAAGTTTAATTATGGATTATCGATATGTTGCGAATTTGGTTTATCATCTGTTTAAGAAAGTGCTAATTTCGCATTTACATGCTCCTTGGGTTATCATTTTTCATGTTGTTTCTACAACAGGGTAATACCGAGACGTAAGACGCATCCCGGTGCATATAGGCTTTATATGGAGCTTCTTAAACGATATGCCTTTTCACTTCCATCTCTTATTAATGGTCCAAACTACAAAAAGTATGGTTAGAACATTTTTCTCTTGTTTTGGTTTAAATTAAAGGAATTTCTAATTATTTTAATGGTGTAAAAGCCTTCATGACATATTCTTTGTGGTTCAAGTTATAATGTAGGTCTCTGGTGGTAACAATTGGACTACTTTTTATACTTGAGGTAGTCTGGAATTGGTTTCTCTTTAACTTAATCTTACTCCTAAACCGTGCACATCAAATAAGATAACCTGGTACAAATGGATTTTAGTTTTTAGGACTACAACCCTTGTTCCTTCCTCTGTATTCAAGTGCAAACCAAGGCTCATTTTGGTTAGGATAGTCATCTTTAGTGACTTAACTAAGATAAGAGTTGGACTAGATACCTTCACAAATCTTCTCTGTGCATTTTGTTATCCGTTTATATTCCAAATTGACATAGTTGATGAAAGTGCAGAGTTATGGAGTCAATAGATGATGCTCTTCATCTTTCCCAAGTATTTGGACTTCAAGCATGTGAACCTGGGCTTCTAGTTGTTGAATTTGTGTTCTCAATTTTGTGGGAGTTAGTTGATGCATCACTTGATGATGAAGGATTGCTGGAACTCACAACTGAAAAGAGGTCTGTATGGGCAATCAGGAATCAAGATACGGAAATTGACAATCATGAGGGCATTGAGGGGAAGAGGGCAGAACATTATGAAGTCTTGCAGAAAATGAATACTGTAATGGCTGTCGAAATAATTGGGGACTTTTTCCAAAATAAAGTTTCCTCTAGAATTCTTCATTTGGCACGTCGTAACCTGTGAGGATCTTATGCCTTATCTTCTTCTTTTAAATCTTATTCATTAGTCTACTTGGGACTCTTTCAATGTAATTTGGAGGCTGTCATGGATTTTTCCTAGGCATCAGCATTTCTTTCTCTTGTTGTTTCTTGTTCTTAAATTTTTTATTTGTTGGGGAAATGCTCCAAAGAGGGGCAGAGTAGGGATAGCTGACTGTTTTAACAGTTGAAGGTTAATAATTACCCAGTGCATTGACTTTTGTGTCATTTTTAGGTCCATTCACTGGGAACCTTTCATTCAGCATTTGAGACTGCTAATTGGAAAATCATCTGCTTTGAAAAATTCAAAAAATATTTCTCCCCAAGCTCTTGCAGAGTTGACTTCCGAAACACGTAGAGTCCTATCTCGGGAGTACAAAACAAATTCACAGCAGAGGTTCCATGCTGTAATGGCTTCTGGTTCTCTCATATCTTCTGCTGGTCAATGCCATGGGACAAGCCATTCCACACTTTGGCTGCCAATTGATTTGTTTTTGGAGGATACCATGGATGGATCTCAACTAGTAGCTACAAGTGCTGTTGATACTTTGTCTGGTAGGTGTATTCTATATTTCTCAGGCTACTAGTATGGCCAGAACTTCATTTGAAATAGTCCTGTAGGATGAGCAGATGAAATAAATGTGTCAGGTCTAGTGAAGGCTCTTCAGGCACTTAATAGGACAAGTTGGCAGGAGACATTTCTCAATGTGTGGATTGCAGTTCTA
Organism: Catharanthus roseus; assembly: GCA_028651295.1. Lineage (NCBI taxonomy): Eukaryota > Viridiplantae > Streptophyta > Magnoliopsida > Gentianales > Apocynaceae > Catharanthus > Catharanthus roseus. The sequence continues at coordinate 3,731,597 of JAPQWS010000087.1, forward strand.
CGGCTTGTTCAAAGGGTAAGATCTGGTTAAATAAGATGCAGCTGCAACCTCTTCCATGACTAAATCGAGCAAGCATCTGTTTTTTTTAATCGTACATCTTGTTATGTAACAGTTAAGGTGTGATATTGTCCGAGTTTCTGTATGATTTGACATGTTTCTTGAATGGTGTTGGCATGAGTTTTAAATGCTCCTTGACTTACACTCATTAGGCTCTTTGAGTTATGCACTTTCAGTTACTGATTAAAAACTTGGAAATTTTTCAATAAGACTGTAGTTTACCTTTGTACTCTTATTCTTGTTCTAAAATTGTTTTATACAATAGAGTTTTTCTCCAAGATTTAGACCTGTTCACCTACTTACCATCTAGACATGCATTCATTTATCTGTTTAGCTAAGTTACTAATATATTGTGATTAGTTGATGGCAATCCCTGATTTACATTTGGCGTTTTCCTAGGAAAGGGATATAAGTGAGGGTCCTGTACCTCGCCTTGATACCTGCTTATGCATGTTATTGTCTATTGCACCGCTTGCAATTGTCAACATAGTTGAGGAAGAAGAAAATTCTCTGGTTGGTGAAACTGATTTTACCAGTCCAAGAAAAGAGAAACAGCTGGTTGGAAGGCGTCGCCAAGACCTTGTGGTGAGCCTACAGCAGTTAAATGATTATGAAGGCTTGTTGACTACACCACTATCTGTAAGTTCATTGGCTAATCAAGCGGCTGCAAAAGCAATGATGTTCCTTTCCGGGCTATCAGTTGGGAACGGATATTTTGATGGCATGAGCTTGAATGATATGCCAAGCGGTTGTTGTGAGTATCTTGTTTAATGTCTTTCTCCAAGACATAAACTTAACCCATATTGTGGTGTCATGTTGTAGTCACATGTGATAAGATGGCGCTACTTTCTCAGATTTCATTTTACGACTTAGATGAGCACGCTTTTAAGGATTTATTTTGTATGATGTATAATCTGGGATTATATGTACATTGCTTCTTTCACGTTGTTGCATTTATCAACCTTCCAATGGATTGCATAGTGGTTTGGTTTCAATAGAGATTTGGTAACTCTTACTTTGATAAAAATCTCATTATGCGTCTGCAGATATTGATTGATATGATAAATGTGATGGAAGAATGGGGAAGGATTTGAAAAAATAAATGCTTTGTTGGCGTTCTCCTTCCATATATTCATGCCATTTATTATGATCATCCTAATATGTTTCCACCTTTCATTTTTTCTCTAACCTTCTTTGGGGCCTGACTTTGTAGCTGGAAACTTGCGGCATCTGATAGTTGAGGCTTGCATTGCCAGAAATGTTTTGGACACTTCAGCGTATTTATGGCCAGGCTATGTAAAAGGTCACGCCAATCAAATACCCCGAGGTTTATCTGGCCAAATGCTCGGTTGGTCATCATTGTTGAAGGGATCTCCTTTAACTCCTCCAATGATCAATGCATTGGTTTCAACTCCGGCCTCAAGGTATGACGGCAATAATGGAGTGGAGACCTCGTCCTTTCTTTTTCAATTATATTGTTAAAGTTCCTATTTTCATTAATATTTTTTATTGGGTATCATTTTGGATTAATTATTTCTGCAATAGAAACTTATTGAAGAATATATATAAAAAGGCCTTTATTCAAAAAAGTGAAGTGGATGAAATTGTTGGAGAATATTTATGTGGAAGATATAAAAGCTTTAATTACGCGGTTATAGCTAAAAGTTTCTATGCCTAAAGTAGCCTGTGCTTCAGTGAAGGCTTTTTATTTCCAAAGCCAGGCATATCAGATGCTCTTTTCTTTTAAATATGCTCAATGGTGTGGTTACTAAATTTAAGCTCATGGACTTCATGGAAGCTTAGCGGAAATAGAGAAAATATATGAGATTGCTGTCAATGGTTCAGATGATGATAAGATTTCAGCTGCTACAGTACTCTGCGGGGCTTCTCTTATTCGTGGATGGAATATACAGGTATTGCATCAGTTACTTCTGGCGGTAGTAGCTTTATAGATGTGTTTCCTTTTGCTCCACTCCAATTGGCACACTGCTCATTGCATGATAGTTGGTTTAATGCATGTGGAATTTCCCAACATTACTTAAAACTGGATATAAAGTTATTCTCTTGAACAGTGTGTGTCTTGGAGGATTGCGCGTTACTATTGTTCATATTTGGTTTGACCTTCTTCTTCTGATCAATGCCTTTCTACAAATTGCAGGAACATACTGTGCTTCTCATCACAAGATTGCTATGCCCTCCTGTTCCAGCCGATTACTCAGGGACAGATAGTCATTTGATTGGATATGCTCCATTTCTCAATGTTCTTCTTGTCGGAATATCATCTGTAGATTGTATGCAGATATTTTCTTTACATGGCTTGGTAGGTCACACTTCATTAGCTCATGGTTGCTACTTCCTTTGAAATCTCTTAGAAGTATGAAATTGAACAAACTTGATTGACATGTTGGACTGTAGCATACTGACCTTCGCATGCATAGTTAGTAACCTTGGTCTGGTAGAAATTTTCATTGGGACATAGTTCCATTTTATGTTTTAACTTTCCAGAAATTAGAAGTTGCATTCTAAGCTTTGCTTGACATTTGTCTTGTTTGCCAATGGACCTTCTGCAACATACCAGGTCCCACAGCTTGCCGGCGCTTTAATGCCCATCTGCGAAGCTTTTGGTTCTTGTGCTCCCAATGTCTCATGGACTCTCGCAACAGGAGAAGAAATTTCTACTCATGCAGTGTTTTCAAATGCATTCACCCTTCTGCTGAGACTCTGGAGATTTGATCACCCACCCTTTGAACCGGTTTGTGGTGATGTGGCGCCAGTTGGATCTCATCTAACTCCTGAATACCTCCTGCTGGTGCGCAACATGCAGTTAGCATCGGCTGAAGGTTCATCGAAAGAATGTAGAAGCAAGAGACTTTCACGACTTTGTAGTCCATCATGTAGAGAACCCATATTCCTCGACTCATTTCCAAAACTAAAAAATTGGTACAGTCAGCATCAAGCATGTATCGCATCAACCCTTTCTGGTCTTGTGCCTGGAACTCCTATTCATCAAATTGTGGATGCTCTCTTGGCGATGATGTTTAGAAGAATTAACAGAGGTCCTCAACCAATGACTCCTACTAGTGCTACATCGGGAAGCAGTAATTCATCGGGAACTGGACATGATGATTTCCATTTCCATCTCAAGTTACCAGCTTGGGATATTTTGGAAGCTGTTCCATTTGTGCTTGATGCTGCTCTGACAGCTTGTGGCCACGGTACACTATCTCCACGTGAACTGGCTACAGGTTAGTAAACTTTCTTTTGATGTTATACTGTCCAGCATCAGTTTCAACCCTGCATCAACTTAAGAAGTCATGAAAGGTAGTCTAATTATTAGGTAGTGCTCCTTCTGGAGCAGGCTAAAGATGGGGACTTCCCTCTCTGCTGTGTGTCTGTGTATCTGTGTCGTTTGATATTTGATTTTACGTTGTCTGAGGTTCAGAGATTCGCATAAAAATTAATCAGCCTGAACTTCAGAAATCCCCAGAGAAAATTAAAACTTATCAAAACAACACTTATAGTAGGACCAATTATGTGTTCCCTCAGGTCCTGAGCTTTGTTTTTTTCTATTTAATTTTTTCACCTCTAGCCTCCTTGTGTCCTTTTTTCATTTAGTGTTGTATTTGAAGCAGCTAGTTAAAGCTGATAAATTCGTTTTCTTGTTCCAGATGAATTATGTGATCCTGGCATTTCTATTAAGTGTTCTTGTGTTTGTTTAGGGCTCAAAGATCTTGCTGATTTTCTTCCCGCATCATTGGCAACAGTAGTAAGTTACTTGTCCGCTGAAGTGACAAGAGGTCTCTGGAAGCCTGTTTTTATGAATGGTTCTGATTGGCCGAGTCCAGCTGCAAATTTGGCGTATGTTGAACAACAGATAAAGAAAATTTTAGCTGAAACTGGTGTTGATATCCCAAGTTTACCTCTAGGTGAGGCCTGTACCATATATGATTATCTTATCCTTCAACATCTTATGAACAAGAAGAGGATTTGTATTCATTTGCGGAGCAATTTAATTAATTGGATTATCACTTCACTGGAAGATGAATGGTGCTTTAGGAAAAAGTAATACATTATTGATGTTAAAATTTGTCTTCTCTGATAGTCTTTTGCAGTTTCCTGTATACAATACTTAGAAGAACATTTCCCATATTTATCTATTAAATTGCTAAAATTGGGTGTGATTACAGGTGGGAGCTCTCCGGCTACTCTTCCCTTACCGCTTGCAGCTTTTGTCAGTCTTACAATAACTTACAAACTTGATAGAGTGACTGACCGTTTCTTGAACTTGGTTGGCCCTTCCCTGACTAATCTTGCCACGAGTTGTCCCTTGCCATGCATGGCTATTGTATTTGCTCTATGGGTTCAGAAAGTAAAGCGTTGGAGTGACTTCTTTGTTTTCTCTGCATCCCGTGCAGTCTTCCACCATAGTAGTGATGCTGTGGTCCAACTCCTTAGGGTATGCTTTGCATCCACTCTTGGATTAAATTCTTCCAGCCTAGGCAATGGTGGGGTAGGAAGCCTTCTTGGTCATGGCTTTGGCTCTCATCTCTCTGGTGGCATTTGCCCTGTTGCTCCTGGGATACTCTACTTGCGAGTTCATCGAGCTGTTAGGAAGGTCATGTTTATGACTGAAGAAATTGTGTCTCTTTTGCTGGAGTCTGTTAAAGGTATAGCAAGTAGTGGCTTACCTTCAGGTAACCTGGAGAAGCTAAAGAAGACAAAACATGGTACGAAATATGGTCAGGTTTCCCTTGCGGCAGCAATGAGTCGTGTCAAGGTTGCAGCTTCTTTGGGAGCTTCAATTGTTTGGATAACAGGTGGATCAAATCTGGTTCAGTCCTTGATAAAAGAAACATTACCTTCATGGTTCATATCAGTCCAAGGATCTGCGCGTAATGGAGGAGAATACGGAGAGATGGTTGACATGCTGGGGGGTTATGCTCTTGCATACTTTGCAGTACTTTCTGGAACTTTTGCATGGGGAGTTGACTCAACATCATCAGCATCTAAGCGGAGGGCACAGATTATTGGGCAGCACTTAGAATTTCTGGCTGATGCACTTGATGGAAAATTCTCGCTTGGTTGTAACAAGGCTACATGGAGAGCATATGTCTCGGGGTTTGTGAGCTTGATGGTGGGTTGCACACCAACCTGGATGTGCGAAGTGAATGTAGAGGTATTGAAGAGACTGAGCAGGGCATTGAAGCAGTGGAACGAGGTAGAGTTGGCTCTGGCTTTGCTGGGAATCGGTGGGATTCCTGCAATGGGTGCAGCTGCAGAGATGATCATCGAAACTGGTATTTGAGTTGCATCCTTCTTACTCATTCTTTATCACCCGTATAATAGAATGATGGTAGTCTCAAAACCTAAATTGTGTACATTATCATATATACAGGGGTAGTTGATTTAGGTTGGAGCTGGCTTTTATAGATGAATCTATCATATATGTAACATATTTCAAATAGTTTTTTAAGTGCTCCAGTTAATTTATTCCCAAACCAGAGCCGTTCGTAGCATTGTTGTATTTTTGCGCAAGAATTTTAAACAGGCACAAATTAGGTTTAACTTCGAATTCTCATGGCAATGGAGCGCTTTGCCGCGTCATATGTGCTTAACATGAGAAAGATTGTTAAATTGTTGCTTTGGTTCAAGGTTCTTTTAGTTTAAAGTTGTTCTCTATAGCTATCCTACTCTCAAATGAAAGAATGAGTTTTTTTGTCCGCATGGGCGTAGCTCAGTTAGTACCAAAGTTTAAGGTTCAAATGCTGGCAGCAACAGTGTGGGAATTTCAGCTTCTCCAATGTGGGGTAGTTCTTTGTGCGCACTATTGTCTGGCCTCTAATTTGCGGAGCCGTTAAGTCACTATAATTTACATCTTCTACTTAGATGTCGGGCAGTCTGACGGGAGTCTTGTGGGCGAGGGAGGCGCTATGGATGATTTACACTTTTTTTTTAGTTTCTTATTTTTTAAAACTACCTAGCAGTTTAATTAAATGAATTATTAATTTTAAGTATTTTAAGTGTATTGGAATATTGTTATTTTAAAGGTTTTTTTGGTATAACAAAATTAATAATTGTGTAATCATAAAGTTAAATAGAGAGTTTTGAACAATAAATGAATAGGGTATAATAATGGAAATTTAATTACATGAAAGAGTTGAAATAAATTTTTCATAAAGTTTGTAAGTAAAAGAAAATGTTGAAGAGAATTTGTTAATTAGATAGTTATTTGAAAGTTATATGAGAGATAATAAAAATTATATGATCTAAATAAAGTTAGATAGAAGATAATAAAATTCAAGAAAGAGATGAAGAGAATTTGTTAATTAGATTAGTTATTTGAAAGTTAGATAAAAGATAATAAAAATTGCATGAGATAAATAGAGTCATATACAAGTTTGTAAGTAAAAGAAATAATGAATTTTTGTAGAGTTAAAATCTTTTATTTTGCAAAACATAAATTAAAAATATTAAACAAGTAAAAATCAAGGAAAATAAATAATTAATAAAAATATAAGAATAACTAATGATTAATTAAAGTTACCTAGAGGAGGATAAGAATTGCATGGGTAAAGATTAACCTATAAAAATGAGTCGTAAAGATATTTAAATAGAGAAGTAAATAAGTATTTAATTATAAGTCAATACTTGTATAAAAAGGATAATAAGAATTATATTTTTTAAGTAAATGATATTAAGAATTACATAAAAGTAATAAATGGTGAGAATTATTTATAAAATACATTTAATACAATGAAGAAAAAAGGGGTCATTTGATAAATTTAGTTAAGTTTCATTAATCATTAGTTATTCTTATTTTTTTATTAAGAAAAATCGCAATATTAGTCACTAAACTATTTTTCTAGTCTTAACATAGTTCTTAATCTTTGTTTCATTTTTTTAGTTCTCGAACATTTATTTTAAAAAAGTTTTAGTCCCTACCATCAATTCTATGACCGGCAATAAAAAATATACGAGTCTCATTTTATTTATGAGTAAGATTGAAAAATCCATTTCGCTTACTTAGCTCAACCATTACTCTATTAAATAAAATAATGGGGTTTAATTGAATATTTAAATACTTTTGGAGTTTATGAAAAAAAACAAGTTTAACCCCTAATAATATTCCAAGTATTCAATTAGATAAATTTTCTCTAAATTTGGAAGGAAACTTTTAGGTATTTAGATAAAATTTCACATAGACCAAAGAATATTGCAGGCATCCAATTAGACCATATTGTTTTGTTTAATAGAGTGATTATGAGTTCGGTAAGTGAAATATTCTTTTTAACCTTACTTATGAGTTATATGAGACTTGCATGTTTTTTATTGTCAGATTCCACATGTGAAATTGGTGGCTAAAACCATAACTTTCTGGAAATAAATATTCATGAACTAAAAAAGTTGAAAACAAAGATTAAGCACTATGTTAAGACTAAAAAAATAATTTAAGAATTAATATTGCTAATTTTTCTTTTATTAATGATTTATTTTTATATTTTTTAAAATGAAAAATAAAAGAATTTCAGAGATACTTTTAAACTATCCATAATATTTTAGTATAATATAATATAATATATATTTTGTAAAATATAATATAATATTTTATTAGTTAACATAATATTTTGTAAAATATTTTTTTACTCCTCTGTTCTACAAAACCTATGTAACTTCTATAATCTTCTATGAAATTAAATAATAAAAAAATTCTCTAATTCCTCATTTAATAAACTTCCATTATTGTTCATTATTGTGAAAATAGTTTAAGAGGAGTAAATACTTAGGTCAAATTATACCAAAAAAAGAAAAAGAAAAGGAAAAATTTTTAAAAAGTTTTGACATGTAAAAAATAATATTGTTTTACACTTTATCATGTACAAATGCACATAGATAACATATTAATGTTCATGATAGAGATGTAAAAACTTAAAAGGAATGGTCAAACTATATCCGGAGTGAAAAAATTTGCTCTTAGCAAATAGCAGATCTGAAAAGATTGAAATTAAAACTTATTTTTCGTGTGTTAGATCTTTAATAAATACTAAATATAGCATAATAGAGAAGAAAAAAGAAGAAAAATCTGGCGAAGATCTTTGAGGAATCACAGGGGAGACCGGAGGAGGTCTTTATCATTTGAGTTCATTGGGCTATGCGACCTAGGTTAGAGTGGAATGCGTTCACTCCCTCATGGAATTACGGCTGGTGACCCTTCCGTATTACTATTAGTTTTTCAGTTCCAGTTGTCGTTTTGCTTTCTCCTAACAAAAAATGGAGACAATAGTTTTGCCCAAAACCTGGCTTCTACCCATTATCTCTTCGACCTTGCATTTCACTGGCACTCATTACAGAAATCTTACAATTCCTACCAAGAACAATCTCCCACTTGGAATAGGTAAGTCTTCGAACTAGAAAATGCCCGGAGGTACTAGTTCTTCTTCCTCCTTTTACTATTTTACTGATTCTTAATTCGTTTGTGGACTCGAATAATCTGCAGCTTGTACAAGCAAGAACATAAAAGAGCAGGACCTTGATGGGCTTCCAAAGGAATACTATGATGATGTACGTTTAGCTGCTTTTCTTTTGTTTTATAAACTATTTGCCTTCTTAATTTTGATGTTAATTCTTTCAAAAAAAAAAAAAAAAAAAATGAAAATTGAATCAAGGTTTTGTTTTGTATACCTTGAAAGCTGTTGCTAACGTTTTCCAGGTCAGGAATGGCAAGCTCGACAACGAGAAAAGACCAAGGAATTTCACAGAATTCGTCAAGAGGAAGAGGAAGAAGAGGAAAGGAAAGTTGAAGAATATCGGGAGATTGGGATGCGGCTGAGAGATTATCCCCAAGAAGATCTTATAAAGGCCAAGAAATTGGTTGCCAGTTTTATTAAAGCTGCTGAGGAAGTGGAAGAGGTGATGATTGACTCATTTTTTATGCCTATTTTTGAAGCATATGAAAAAGAATTATCAGTATCTCTCAGTTCCTATTCATGTACACCTATACTGTGATACATGGGATATGTATAATGTGTTTTTGTATTACCAAGTAGAGGTCATGTGTGCTGATTGGTCCATGAGTTGCACTCACAAACCTATGAGCCCCGGCCTTGACATCTGCCCGGGTTGAGTCACCTCCTCCGGGGCTTCCTGGGGTCTAGCTAAAGTTTTGATCAATTTTTATTTGCAAGAGGTTGTCTGTTTTTTTTATCTCTTTTAAGTTTATCCCATGCAGAAAATTGAGGAAGCAGCTGAGAGAGGAGAACTGGATGAACTTGTTCTAATGGTCATATGGAATCGCCTTGATCTTGCTAGGCGCGATGTATGTCAAAATTGTTCCCTTAAGATGACTTCTTTCCTTGTCTCTGATCTTATATAACCATTTGAAACTTCTTCAGGAGGAAAAAGATGCTATTCGAAGTCTTGATCTGCTATACAGGCGGGTGGAGGTACGCTCAATTTTTAAATATATCGTTTCTTATAGTAATTGTGCAATCCCTGCTAGCTCTTTCTCCTGTGATGATGTACTTACATTTTGGGGCAGATATTTGCAGTCTTAAGAGCTTCAGTATATTATGTTTCAAATGAATGTATGGGAACCCAACTGCTATGTCCTTTGCCTTTGTTATCTCATTGTTCAACATCATGTTAACAGCTTTATCCAAACATCTTAGGCTGAAATTCTGAAACGCGAGTCTACTCCAGCCATGAGGCTACTAAATGATCTTTTAAATATGCATGATGGATTTGATGATGAAGGATGGCTTAAGGAATGCAAGAAGTGCATGGTTGATACCTTCCCAAGGGAGGATCCTTTTAGCATCCTTGTGCCTGCAGGATTTGACATTGACAAGGTAAAACCCGAATCTTGTCTACATATAGTACTTTGATGGTATGATAACTATTCTGGCTCTAAAAATGGGATTAGTAAGCTCTTTTCAACATGTTATTTTGCTACTAAACAGTAAATTTCTTTCTAGAGTTGGAGGCAAGCCCAAGATTGTTCCAATGGGGCAAAATCTTGGAAAGGAATTTGCATTGTTCAAGAAGAGCGCAAAATCAGTTTTTTAGAGAGCTAACTTATTGCCATTATGATTATTGTGTGAATGATATTTGTGATTTTCCTTTCAGCATCAAGGTCCATTGGCACCTGCCATGCCTATGGAAGCTGATGATGTTCTTTTGAGGGCAGATTTTGTCAGAGAAGTTGCTGCTTTGCTTCAAGAAGTTCAATCTGAGGAGAGTGAGGCACAATATTCATCAAAAGGACTTGATCCTGAGAGTGTAGCAACTAGGTTGAAGCAGCAGGAAAAACAAAGAGCCATACGTCAAGTTGAAGCTTTATTAGATCTTGCTATGCATTTGAATTGGTAGAGAGCAGTAAGCAGCTATTGAAAATCATTGTATTCATACGTAAATACAATCACCGAGCCCTGATTAGGTTGCAGTTGCATTACTTTCAGCTTGAAGATGAAAAAGAAATCATTGAAGAATGTTATCTTTTTTTCTTTTTTTCGATACCTCTGAGAAGGATGGCTAGCAAAGTCTAACTTTTATTCAGAGTTTAGGGTAAGAATCTTATTCAAGATTCGGGTTTGGCATTAGGCATTTCACGGTGACAAGGATTCGACCTTGAAAGTAGATGAAACGCCCATGAAAAGCGTTGAACTTTCAAACCCCAGCATTCGCAGTTGGGTAAAATGCCCATGAAAAAGATTTAAACTTTTATCCACTGTGCCAAGCCATCTGGTATCTCTATAAAGGATCCGCAGATTATGAGTTTAATCTTACTCAAGGGGGGTTAGGACTCCCCAGACATTCACGTCCTCAGTTAAATATGGTCTTACAAATTTAACTGCAAGCTTAACAAATCAAAGAACCCTATATTTTGCAAACAAAAGATTGAACCACAACCAATTAGAAAGGTGCATGATACATTGCACTTATTGAAGAAGGCTGATGATTACAGCAAACAGTCTTTTTTTCTACACAGGATTTATTGTACCTAAAACACAATATGAGTCTTCTCTGCCCATCCATTAATAAGCTATATCATAGATAGTTACTGCACCTAAAAGGTAAAAGGAATTTCTATAGTATACAAGAAATAAGGAACAAAAAACCTGAACCAGAATGGAGTTGGTTCAGCTTGTAGGGCTCCTGGCTTCAAATAGAACACAACTGTGAGACTTCATCTCGTACGTGCCTGATACATCATCAACAGGAATGCCATCTGCAGAGAAAAATCCGGGAAAAGAGAGGCTGGTGTCAACCAAACGAGACCATACCATGTCTACTGGAGTTGGAGGAAGCACAATGGTCTCTTTATGATTTGTACCGTTGAGGACAACAAACAAATCACCATCCTCAGCACTGCTGGCCTTCAAAATCATACCTAGAAATTTGCTAGATATGTCGTCCCATCGTGGTAGAGATAGGTTTTTCCCATACCACTCAATACTCTCTTCCTTCAAGAAGTTCCTCTTTTGAAGGAGATCTCTTCGCCTTACTCTTAGGGAACTCAAAAATGAAATAAACTGCGTGATCTGAATGCCAAAACTGGTACTTAAGGTATTCCAATTCAAGGGTTTTCTGTCATCGTATGCAGGAGAACCCCCAGAAGACTGACCACACTCATCTCCCATATTAAGGACCGGAACACCTTGTGAAATAAATAAAATGAAGAGGAAATTACGGATTTGTTTCAGCCGTGTTTCTAATACAGAAGCTTTATTTGTCGGACCTTCTTCTCCACAATTCCAGCTTAGTTCTGATGCTAGTTCAGTGCGACTGAAGCTGACTAAGTCTACAAGAGAAAGTCCAAAATTTCTAGTAATATAATTGAAAGAGAAGGAAGGGCCTCGCCCATCCAAGAAGATATCCCCACTTCCACAGAGCCGTGTTGCAAGGCTGCTAAGTAGACCTTTACCCCTCAAAAAATTTCTCACGTCATAACAGAACTTAGAATTTACCTCTGCCCATCTCTTCCAGTGAGGGAATAAAATTTCCTTTGACTCCTTGTCATATGGATCCCAAGAATCTGCAATTATCTTCACTTTCGAAAGTAAGGGATCAAAAGCAATCGCTTCAAGCAAAGGGGGACGCGATAAGAACTCCCCATGAGACCCTCTCATTAAAGAAGCAGCATTAATGAAACAGAAACCGTCAATGTGAAACTCAATCACCCAATGCCGGAGACTATCCAAAATCATTTGTGTCACAATAGGGAAATTGCAGTTCAATGCATTTTTACTTGCCAAGGCATTACCTGCTTTTACAATATAGTATGAAGAGTTATCAATTTCTTTCAGAGCTCCATTCTCAGCAGTATGTGTGAAAACTACTTCCAAGAAAACCTCTATTCCAGAACTATGTAATTTCTTCACCATCTCCTTCATAGACTTGATAACAGAGAGAGTGTTACCAGAAGATCCAAATGGGATTCCTGGTGAAAAGAAATGCCATGGAAAATAAGGACCTCTCCACTCATCAAATGGGAAAATTGGTTCTAACAGAACTGCATTTACACCAAGATCTTTAAAATGGAGCAACTTTTCAGAGATCCCAGAGAAAGTTCCAGCAATCTGGTTAGGTAACTTACTGGACTTATCCTTTGTAAAGCCAATAACATTCAATCTATAGACAATTAGTTCTTCCAACAGTATGCTAGGACGAACATCCTGCCCCCAGTCAAATGGAGGTTCCTTGCATAATTCTCCAAGACCTTTCAAAACTGAACTAGACTGACTAGTTACAACATTCCCGATAACTTTAGCATAAGGATCCAAGAGAACATGCTCTTGTTTTCCATCTCCACCAGCCTTGCATCGGTAACCATACCTCACAAAGGATGAGTTACTTTCCATTGACATATGCCAAATATCACAAGACCGATTGACATAGGGATCCAGCTCAATCTCTAAAGCAGGTTTGTCGGTTATGATGTCATCGTACAAGCACAGTACTACACTCTCTGCACTACGCGAAAAGAGGGCAAAATTCATAGTGCCATCTGCTAAGGTGGAGAAACCCAATGGAGTAGGTTTGCCAGAACCAAAACCAACAGGAACAACAAAACTTTTCTTCATATGGCTCTTGATCTCTGAGCTTTTTGAAGTTGAACCGGAGTGTGACTTCAGCAGAAAGGAGATATAGAAGGGAGCTAAGCTCGATTCATATTCTAACTCAGCTACAAGAGTTCCCAAAGATGCCTGCATTAGAGGAGTCTCAATAGAGTTATATTTTCCATTGAGGCCAGATTCTTGGAAGTCTAGAGGCATGAAACATGATGAATCAGACCTAAATATCCCCCAACTCATAACCAACTCACCCCGTGTACGAGAAAACTGTGAGGACAAAACTTCAACTTGCACTCTATATTTATCATTATTCTTCTCAACAAGTACCTTCAACTGATCACCAGTCTCAGTCCTAAATCGATAAGTGAACACTTTTTTGGCAGTTTGAATTACGGGGATGTCCGATTTGGCCAAGGCACTCAATCTATGACCTTGATAAATACTTCTATAACTTTTTGGAACTTCACAAAGCATTTTTCCATCGGAATACATTAATCCGTGTACAGTTCCTTTCCCATGCTTAAAAGGAGTAGCAACAACAAACTTAGAAGAGTCCATGACTCCACAGCCAAGGCAATGCCATTGCATTCTAAAGGATATTGGAGCATAGCCATTTTGGGATGCAAAATGAGGTAATACCATGTTGATAGACATAAAACTTATTGAAAATCAAATGTTCTTTAATTCTCTCAATATTTATCTGTGAAAGATGACAGAAAAGAGAAAAAAGAAAGTAACAAGTAAACAGTGAGTCCCAACTTAGCTCAAAATTCATAAGCATCTAAAAGATCTTTAAAGTTTCCACTAAATTCCAAATGCAGTTGTATCTAAGAACTGAGAATATAAAATGAATCGGGAATTTGGGATGGGATTTTACAAGAATTCAACAGTACATTTTATCAAAAGACATATAAGTATCAAATAGAACTGATGGACCAATTCATCCTTCATCAACCAGTACATTTTATAAAGAATTTCAGCAAAAAGATTCAGAAATCTCCTACATTAACAAAGAATCAAACTTTACAGAGAATAAAAGAGTGAAAAGATGCGGAAACACCTTCTTTTTCTCATCAGCGAACTGGGTTCGATTCCCCATTTCGAAACAGAATTTGAAAGCAGAAAACATCAGGAAAAAATGTGAACTTTGCTTGAACTCGAATTTCAATTCAATTACATCAAGTAAAAGAAGAAGAGAAAGGAGAAACTTACGAGATGAGGGCTTTTCAAGGGGGACAGGAGAAGACCATCTCAAGCGAAGAATCATCGTCACCTCTGCTGCCCCCTGGCAGTAGTATTAGTAGTAACTGATAAGCGAATGAATCTTCGATAACCGCAAAATATTGTATTCCTCTGATTTGGAGATATGTTGAAAAAGTGATTCTGTGCTGCGCCGTTGCATTACACCCCCACTCCCACTCCCACTCCCACTCCCACTCCTATCCATCCAGATCGTGCCTGTTGATTAACTAAACTTTTCATCGTAACATTTTGAGTATTTAAATTAAAATTTTGTTAATAAAATAAATTTTAAATTTTAACAATAAAGCATTCAAATTAAATTCAACTATTATTTTATTAACAGAATTTTAGTTTAGATATTTTGTTGTTTAAATTTAAAAAGTTTAAATACTTAATTAATAATTAATTAAAAATAAGAAGATGTTTTTAAAATTAACCCATGATTTTTTATTAAAAATTTGTTATTTTCATTTTTAAATTACACAAATTTTATCACTTTGCTCTACAAATTTCTCTCGCTATAGCCCTCAAAATCTATCTCTCTCCCCCCACACACATATATATATATATATATATATTAAAACAAAACCATGTGACACCATCCTCCTTTTTTTCTCTCCCAAGCAATAATAAAAAAATTTAAAGTAATAGATAATTAATAAAATAAAATTTTATCTGAAGTTTATTTAAAATATTAAAAATCATTATCACATTAGTTACAATGTTTGTTTAAAAGTTTTAATTAACCTCAATTTTGATTTTTAAATTAATTATTTAAGTTTTGATTAGGTAATAAGATTTTAAACTATTTAAATAAATAATTAAACTTAATGATAAAGTTAAATGTTTAAATTTATTTACATTGGATTAGATTAAGCTTTCCAGTAGTTTGTATATATTTAGGGTACTGAATCTTCCCTAAATTTAAATTTAAAATAGTTTACAATTATCACAAACTTAATCATCGCTTTTTTTTAACTATTTCTACGGGACTCTTAATTTTTTGCTCAATAATTTACATGCTTATTCTCTTTTTTTACTTTTTCATGCTGGATTTATGTAGGCTTTTTTTTTTCCTGTTTTTAAATTTTTTCTGACCAAATTCTTTCTTCTGGAACTGCAAATTTGTTTCTCTTTATTTCCTGGTCATGATTATTAATAGGTATGTAATTTTCTTTTCAATTTTCTCTTCTAATGCCCCAAATTTTTATAAAACCTTTTTAATCTTCATAGATGATATGGAATTGTGAAACTTCCTCTCTTTCTTCTGTTATTTTTCACTGATTTTAACGAAAAATTTTGTGATTTTCACGAGCTTTTCTTCTTATAAATTGGATTGTTTTTTTTCAATAACAAAAAAAAAAAACTTGGATTGGTTTTTTTGTCAAAATCTTCCTGGTCTAGAGAGAGAGAGAGAGAGAGATTACCATTTTGTGGGTTATGGGTGTGTGATTTTGAGAGTTAATGTTTTTCAAGGATTTGAAGTGATGGGGGAAGGAAGATCTTATTCCAAATTTTCTTATTATAATTATGTCTTATTCCGTGATTGGAATTTGTATAACATTGGAAGTAAATTATTGGTTTTCTTTTTTTTTTTTTTTTTTTTTTTAAGGAAATCTAAAGAGAAGAAGTTGAGAAGGTAAGGGTTGACGAATGGAGGTTATGGAAAGGAGAGTGGATAGAGCACGACAAGTGTGGATTCAATTGAAGGGAATTTTTTTTAAAGACTTTCATATTAGTATTTTGCTGTTTCTTTTTTTCTTTTAATTACAATTTTTGTTCATGATTTATCAAATTTTATAGGTTTTTTTTTTTTTTTTGGCTGATGTAGGTGAGGTAAGTAATGTAATATTTTAATGATAATTGGCCTTTTATGTAAAACATGAAGCTGCTTCTGGAAAAGAAATTTGTGGCAGTGGAATTTCTTTTGTTCCCCCCAAAAAATGTAATGCACTTTGAATTTCTTTTTTTTTTTTTTTTTGGGTAAATGTTCTTCATTATATAAGTCTTTTTATTTTATTTTATTTTTATACCAGTCTTTTTCCAATCACAATTTTCTTTATTCTTTTCATAAGCAATCAAAAAATTAATAATATTATATGTTATATTTGCAAATTAATACATAGAACAAAAAACCAAATGTATTATCTCACTCTATTTCTGAAGTTAAACAACATTCAATAATGAAAAATTTGTCAGAGCTACCTTTTAAGAAAATATTATAAAGTTTAAAATTGACATTTAAGTTATAAATATTTTTTCATATAAAAATATATTTATTCTTACATTTGTTTTTTAACATGGAGAAGCATAATTTGTTATGGAAATAACAAATACCAGTGAAGTTCAGAATCATCAAAAGAATATTCATATATATATATATATATATATGCAAATACTATGAAGGTTGCATTATTTTTAATAAATTAGTTACTATCACAAATACTAAGATAGATTTATTCTTTTAATAAGTTATTGGTATCCCCGAAAAAATAAATTAGTATATGTGTTAATTTTATATATTTAATAAATAATAGTGATAATTATCTTTATCCTCCCTCATTGAGGGTGGGTTATATTAAAATTAATATAAATAATATCAATCAAATTAATGTTATGATAGGAACAAATTATTGGCAAGATTAACTTTTTTAAAATAAATAATAACAAATATTAAACTTTGATTTTTTTTAATAATTTAAAATTTAAATAATTATCTAATCACTCAAAATTACAAATTTTAATATATATATATATATATTAAAACAAAGTCATAATAATACCACGTGGCTCCCTCTTCTAAAAAAATAAATAATATCGTCACGTTCGTTTTTTAAAATAATTTTATTTGTTATATTATTTATATATACACAATAAAATAAAGGCATAATGACTCGCCACTTGGCGTTCAAACAGCGTCATGTCTATCTGTATATTGAAGAAAACTAATACCAATTGTTATCACATTCTTTCCAATATTAGTCTTTGTTTGATCGAATATTACAAACGATTAAAAGATTATTAATAAGATTTAATTTTTTTTATTTTTATCAAATCTTTGAATCGATTTAAGATAAATAAAAATTGAAAAAATAAGACGTAAATTTTTTTATCTTTATCAAACCTTTACCTAAAGCAATCAAATCTCAAACAAATCACCTATGAACTCAATTACGTAACTAATCACTGCAACTCAATTATAATTCAAGCTTATTATTGTTTTAATAAATTTTCTTTTGCTTAGGTTTACAAGTTTATTTTGTCTGATAACTTCGTGTTTATTTCATATGTTGCAGCTCTAATTGCACTACTTTTATTTGTCTTTTAGATGTTACTAAAACCAGGTTTCATGCTTGATTGGGTTTTCTTGAATGAGTGGATAAATGGGTATCCAGAGGAAATTTTGGACAGTGGGGGAGCTAGAGTTAGAGATGAAAAGCCGCCAAGTAGTATGAATTTGAGACAACTTTTTGTGTATTTCTTAATTATACAACTATATTTTTGTTTTATTTTCTTATGAGGTTATTATTGTTTAATTTTTAGATTGCACATGCTTGAGTTGAAACTAATGAGTTCATCAAAATATATTTGGATATGTCATTCTTTTAAATATTATTGACTAATGTTTATAAGTATGATAAAAATTCGTTTATGAATGTATTTTTTCCTCTTTAACATCTGATGCAGTTATCACTCATTATCTCTATTTATAGGTAAATTTTTCACTTCAAATAATGATAGATGTCAGCAAATATTTTCCATGAATACTAAGTTATACTATGATTGAACCTAATTTTAGACTTTGCATAAGAAGTAACTTCTTTTCAATCATCTTATTGGCAAAAATATGTATATTATTGTAAGTTGTTTAAATATGTCCTTTCTTTTTTTTCTTTCCAATTTAATAGTAATTGTAATCTTCTCTTTTTGCACATAATAGTGATTGTAATGTTACTATAGCAATTAATTTTCTTTTTCCAATTTCTCTTAGGAACTCAATACAATTCCATTTTTTTCTCTTCTCATTTATAAACCTGATATAAATAAAATTTCTTATTATTTTTTTAAAAATATGTGTCTTAATAGATTTATGACCATGTCTTTTAAAGGAGTTTGTTTGGGATTTAATTTGAATAATTACTCATTAATATTCGTTGACAGTAATGAATTTTAATTTTTCATTCATATACGTTTCAATTTATTGGTATTTATTTTTCTTTGTATTTAAACCATGATTTTAAAAATAAAGCAACAATCGTAGTAAGATTAATTATGTAATTTTTTCTTTTTTTTTTTTGGAAATGTTTATGATGTATGAAATTATACAATGGTCGAAAAAGTTCTATATTTTTCTTTTATAAAAAATATTTTTGAAATGTATAAAATAATTGAAGAAGAAATATAAATATGTACGTTTCCAAAATATATATATATATATCATGTTTGCTTTGATGTAAGCCAATTAGATAATTATCTAACTTTTGTCCTCTATTACATTCTTTTTTAGTAGAACATTACAGTTTTTTGGTTTTTTTCCTTTTTAGGTGGAGGAAGATGAGGTGCTAGTGAGAGGGTCACAAGTGAAAAGGAATATTAATTACGAATTATTACATAATTTTTAAAAGTATGGAAAGAGTTTTTGGAGGGATAAATGAGTTTTTCTTCTTTGGGGAGGGGTGGGGGAGTGAGGAATATTGGTTACAATTTTTTACTTTATTTTTTAACTCGAAAATGAGAAGCATTGATGCATTCTATACAATTCTTTATTTAGTAAATAAAAGTCCTATTCAATGTTTTTTTCATTTTTTTCTTATACCATTTTTCTTTAATATTCCTTTTTCTACTATTTTTAATTTATATGGGTTTATTTTAATAAACTTATAATTATATTAATTATGGATCACAAAAATTAAATGTGTTTTTAGTCTCCTTCCTTCGATAGTTTTTGAAGAAATTTTTTAAAAGTAGGAAAGAAGAAGTATTAGTCTTTTTCTTTAAGATAATATTTATTATTTTTAATTA
Organism: Catharanthus roseus; assembly: GCA_028651295.1. Lineage (NCBI taxonomy): Eukaryota > Viridiplantae > Streptophyta > Magnoliopsida > Gentianales > Apocynaceae > Catharanthus > Catharanthus roseus. Next base: position 3,750,988 of record JAPQWS010000087.1, read on the forward strand.
AAATATTTTCCTTTCTCAAAAAATGGAATATTATGTGTTTCTCAAAATTATAACAAATTAATCATTGCACGGTTTTTTAACATACGACATTATAATTTGATCGTTGAATTAGATATATAAGAATTTCTTGTTTTTATTTTAATATAATTTTATAATTCATAAATGTTTATCTCGGGCTTCAATAAGTATTTTTAAGAGGGATAAATGTGTTTCTTTGATTGATTTAGAAACATAAAATCTCCTTTTAGCTAATTTGAATTTCCAAATTCTCATTAAATTAAAATTTATGAAATGTCTAAATAATAATCCACATAAAAATATATCATCTAAAATTGACGACAATGTTCTTTAAAAAAAATTCGAGGAAAGGACTTTTTTTTTTTTTTTTTTCCCTGATGGTGCTTTGATGATCTAATATAGAAATAGTGAACTTAAAATGGTATATTTTACAGCGACTCTTTTTTTTTTTTTTTAGGATATGAAGTAATTAACAAAAACAAAGTACAAAGATATTCTTGAACCATAGCAAACAAATTTTCATTAAAAAATCTAACAAACGCATAATTATTGGAGCAAAATTGAGCAAAAAATTATTAATTAATAAAAGGTAAATTGCCACTATAATAGTAAAGTATTTTTTCACTCCCTATGTTTCATATAACTTTCAAAACTAAAATATTCTACTAGCGTGTAACTAACTTTCCAATTATGGATACTTTAAAATATTATACTCTTTGGAGCATAAGTTAATTATGGATTAACTTTCCAACTTAATATATAAAATTTCATATGATTTAACAATTTGTATTAAATTTTCATATTTTATATGATTTAAGGTTATTTTAAAAAGCATCCTTGTACCCTTAATGAATTGTCAATTAATTACTTAAACTTTTAATTTGACGAATAAGTACGAAACTTAGGGTTTTGTAAAAGAAAAATAACTACTGAAAAATTTTTAATTTAACAATCAAGTATCCAAATTAGAGTACAGAACCCTAATTTGGGTACTTGATTGTCAAAATTAATCGTTAATTTTTCTTAACTGTTAATTTCTTTTTACAAAACCCTTTTGGGTACTTATTTATCAAATTAAAAGTTTAACTACTCAATTAACAATCCACTAAAAATATTTAATATGTTTGTAAACATTCACCCGTGCTTCAAGCACGGAAAATATAGCTAGTAATTATATGAAATAGGCAATTAATTTAGTGGTAAAAAGTGCTCCTTATCAGGCAAGAGTTCTGGGTTCGATTCGATCCACATTTCTCTCTTTCAACATATAAAAAAAAAAAGTCAAATATAAACTTTTTAACTAAAAATTGAGTTGAAATGTGGTGATGAGATTAACACCTAAATTTATATTTATAGGCCCAACAAACAAACGTACAATGATCATTTTTCCAATTTTAATTGAATTCTTTGCTAGTGAAGATGTAAAATGTAAAAGTGAAATATTTGCATTCAATAGACAATGAATCAAAAACATACCTTCATCGTCTCAATCAACCAGCCAAAAACAAATGATTGTAGCATATAATAGTAATTTTCACAATATATAAACAAATATATATATATATTTTTATATAATAGTAGTTGGACACAAACTAACTTGAAATTTGATGAAAGCTCTTGTAAATTAAAAATTATATATATATATATTATCCTATACAACAAATAACTTGTCTCTTAGTTAGTGGTACAATTTTTGTACAGAGTTTCTGAGGGACTTCAGCAGAGAGAGGGATGATGAACATTTACTATTACATTGCAAAACTGTTTCTGGTAAAAGCTTCATATTGACAATCCCTCAAAACAATAAAAGGAAAAAAAAAAAAAAAAAGTAACAAAAGTTCTAACAAGAATGGACACTCAAGTGTCTGTTTTACTAAAGAAGTTAGTATCTGATCATATGGTTGTTTCAGGCATGCCTTCTGAACCGGTTTTACTATCTCGCCGGGAACTCCTCTTGGTGGCGACAAGGGGATTACTCTCCTCGTCATCGACTGCTGGTGGTCTCTCAATCTCTGCGGACTTGAAAACTGGATGTATATAAGCCTCCTCAAGATATGCTTTCAAATTTAAGGTTGGTTCGGTTGCCCTTTCCAACGTATCCTTCACCATTGCATCCTGTGAACACCAGATAAGATATTCAACATTGTTAATAGAGACTACTAACATATTGGGTGAAGTAACTAGTATCCCGTTATAGCATTGTCACCATCATCTCAATCGAAAGACAGATTTAAGATAGTTTCGAGAAAGAAATTTCCCAGCGACTTGTCATTCTATTAGAAAGCTCTTTGACAGTAAACATCCAGTTTTCATGTTCTATAGTGCTAGTCTTCATGACGCCAGAGCAGCATGATGTATTCCTTATAACAATGGGGTTAAGCTGAAGGGTAACTAATGAAATTGAAATATAGAGCGCAAATATAATGGCCTCAAACTAGAAAATAGCAGAAGAGAAATGGTATTCTTCAATAGATTTTTCGGCAATCAATTGTAAGGCATTACTGATAACAACTTATTTCAATGTGAAAGAGCCTTCCTCTATCTTTATGCTGCATCAATTTATCAAGTTTAAGATTCTTTATGGAAAAAAGCATCTACAACCGATAATCTTGATGTTTGCATCATAAAAAAGTTAACAACGTGACTGGACAGGAAAATAATGAGATTGATTAGTAGAGGATTCAATGATTTCACAATCAAACTCTGACCTGTAATGGGAATACTGAGAATGCAGACTGAAATCGCCCCTTGCAGAAGTAATGGAACCAGATGGTCAGCACTGGGAGAACAAGAAGCAATGGTGTTGCTTTCGAAGCATTTTTGGTATTCAATAACCCCATCAATAGAAGCTGTGATATTATCAAACCAATAATAATACGAAGATGCACATCTGGCCAAAATCTTGCTCCACTCTCGTATTTTTGATCATAGACATTGATAATCTTGCAATAAGAAACAATTTCAGATAATCAACATTTATTTGAAATTTGATAATGACTCTGCCTAAAGAAAACATAATGTTTACTAAACCATATCACAAAGATTAACTTTGGAATACATGAAATGCTACATTCACACCATTTCATTCTTTTAAGAAACCAACGTAGGAATTAATTACATATAACTCTACAAGAACTGTGACAGAGCTAGTAGCGCCTTTGGTTTCTCGAATTGCTGCCTATCAAATCAAACAATGCATCTGCTGAAACTTACCTTCCTTTTTTAATAAATATCTATAAGATTTCTACCTTTTCTCTCACAGGAAATTCATAACACCTTATTCTCATTCACACTCGGAGATTCTTTTTAAAAAAAAGAAAGAGAAACAAAAAATTGGGTTCATACAACTAGTCTCTGAATCTCTTGTTCTTAACCAGGTAATAATTTAACCATCAACTGGAAAACATACCTGGTGGCGGAAAACCACATATGCAAAGGCAAAAAATATAATAATGAAGGGAAGCAGGATAGGTGTGACTGCTGCGTAAACGAGTCCCAGTAAGAAATACAATTGTATGCGGGGTTCTGTCGTAGAGAAATTTATAGAACCAGGATCCATTGCCTTCTCCCTGTCTTGTTCTGTCTTTACCAGAAATGTGTTCTTAAGATGGAACATGATTAGCGGAACCAATCTAAGGATCTCTGCCGCAACTCCAGCCCAACCATCAACCATTATGTAAGTAATAAAGAATGTAGCTTTCATTGGCATGGCAACACCAACAGTTTTTGGAATACTGCAAACAAAATATGATTTTGAAAACTGTCGTGCCTAAGATCTGAAATATACTTGAGAATAGTCACAAACAAATAAATAAATGAAGGGTGTATCTAATCATATGACCACTAAATTTCTATTAAGCAAAATTAAAGTACCAGCATTTGTTCATGAACAAGTATCAGAAAGTAACACTACAGTCCAGGAAAGTGTATATTGGTTGCTGCTGGATCTGATATGTTTGATGCATCATTTTAAAGAAGAGACATGTAGATGAAAGACAATAAGTTTCACTTTGAGAGGAAAAAGTTCAGAGAGAGAGAGAGAGAGAGAGAGGGAGAATATATCTTTGGAAAACTAGTTTGCCTATGACCCTTTTGAATTTACAAATTTGGAGTTCAAGTCATTTCTCAGCAGCAAGTGACATTTGGATTATCTCCATGCATTAACATCTGAAAGTATTTATGTTTTTAAAAAAATACATCTGAAAATAAAAGGCTTTAATCTTTGCGAATGAGAGTGGCACATACTCTGTTGCAGATTGATTCAGAAACTTGTGGAGCTGCTCAAATGCAGCTCCTGTGACGATGCTTCCAAAGAACACATTAACAAGTAGAAAAATGTGATATTTCTCAGCAGATCTTCTTTCCAAATATGAAAGTGATGTGAAGCCTTCTATTTTGGACATCATCATGAGAATTGTTGGAAGAAATATCAGAAAAATCTTCAACGCTATCCCTGGAAGAAAACCCTGAACAACTGACTCAATAAAATCCCTGTGACAGAAATTTAACACTCAGAATTTCATTTCTTGATCCATGGCATAACATGAATCTTAGAATTGTGAAGCACTTATAGCAATAGTACACAAAAAGATGAGCTAAGGTATCCGGAAGTGGAATACACATCCATAGGACTTAAGAAAGGGTCATCTAGAGAGAAAAAGAAATCCTCCTCTTCTTCATGAACGACAAAAAGAGGGTTTACTTATGACCTTTGCGACCAGTAATGAATAAAACAGCATGAAACTCCCCCTGCCTTGAAATATCCAGAAATATTTCAGATCAATTCACTAAATAATGTCAATGTCAAGTAAAGTGCCAGTGTACTGTCAAAAGCATGGTTTATATGTGAAAATTAACGGACAATTTTATGTTAACTTATAATCCAGAATAATCTTGAAAGGCCCCCTAAATGATCTTTCAATTGATTGATTAAGTCTGATAATAGGAATGTCATGTCACAATCCAGTCATGTAAAAGAACTAAACAGTATCCCAGAAGCCTTTGTGTTGTTATTGTGTGAAAGAATCCCAAATCTGTATCCAGAAGTATTTGGCAAAAATATAAGAAAGAAATAGAACAACATTAGATAGGAGAAATCTCAACAAATTCAAAGTAAGATATTCACTTACATTTCTAACAATGGCTTCAAGAAAGGAAGAACCTTTTCAATGCCGTCAATGCTGGCCATCGATTGAACAAAAGCAATAGGAATCATAAAAAAGAAAGTGAGAAAAAATAGAGCAACGGCCATAAGCAATCTCCGAACGGTGAGTCCCACATATGGTATTGCCAAATTATCCCAATAAACATCACGTGGTTCAGGAGCCCATTCAGTCAGCCAAACAGTAGGATTACTTGATTGTTGAGTTTGAGCGCAGACAGCAGCTCCCCAACGTGATCTGAATGAAACAAATGCAGCAGGAACTATGGCCTTAGGATCACTCATTACCTTCTCTCGCTCCGCAGCTTCCTAGACAAAACAACATGGCATGCTATCATGATACAACAACCCAATAAGTAGCTTAACTTATGCATTCACCCTTATGGCAGTTTACCCTTTCTCATACAACGTTAAGTCACTTCACATAATCCAACTTAATTATGTTATTCTTTAAAATTTTTAAAGGTTTTTCAGTGAACCTGGGTTCATAGGTAAAATTCCTTTGCATCCTTTCCTGTCGGATATGTTATGTTGCCAAATAGTCTTCTGGGACTGTACTTAATGTAGGCAAAAAGGTGTGCTGGAGTCTACTTAATGATTGAGGCTTCCTTGGAAACAGATATCAGAATGGTTCCTAGGACGTCCATGACAGTTGATTGTACCAAAACATCACAGAACCATGGGATTCAGGTCCAGAGCTATCATTCCATGATGCCAAGGGAACAGATTTCATCTATAATTTATTCCCGTCAGAATTAACAATATGTAAAATCTTGACTTGTAAATTTATAAAATGTTTAGCCAGTTTGAGTAAGATTATTCGCTCATGAGTCATCCTGCTGAGATTGCTAGACGTCCGTGTTTCTCAAAAAAAGAGTATCTGCAGAATCTCAAAATCAACTTAAAGGACACTTACCTCTTCACTCAACTTCTGAATTTCTTCTGTATAGTAGTCAATGGCATCCACAGTCTTCCCCCAAAGTCCCCAAAAACCTGTCTATAAATTTTTTGGTATGAGATGAGGATCTCATATGTAGACGACAGAATCTAAAGGAAAATGCACATATCCAAAAAACGTGGATAAAGCTTCAATATATTGATAAAATACCTTTGTCGTTGGCCTCGATTTAGGGTTCCTTTCAAATTTGGTCTGGTAGTAAGTATGCCAATTTTGGTAACTCTTCTTCTTTTCCACTAAGCTCGCAAGTTTATTTGCATTATAAACAACCTACAGTTTTCCAGAATTACAAAGTATCTATTTTAGAACATGGTACAAAATATTCTAAACAGACTTCAAAGATTGAGCCCTTTTGGTTAAATAGAGAATCAAGCAATTTCTTCCTATTCATATCTCAATGCTCAACGTGGAAGGAAAAAAAAACCTCCACCTCCTAATTACATAGTACAGAGGACACAGTTGGTAAGGGGTAGACCTGATGTAAAAGGTAATGATCCGGGTGATTTACACAAAAGAAATGTTCAACATGCTCACTAACTGATTCATCAGGATCTGGAGGTACATTTCTCAGAAGAACCTGCAATAGTTGGAACACGTAAAGATTGACAAAGAATAAACCAAATTTTTTTGTTCACCACTATAACTATGTGATCCCAAAATAAAATAAAAAATAAAAACCTGAAATAAAAGTGATGAAGTAAACATGACATTGATTTCAACAAAATTTAATAATGCAATATGATGCAGTGAAAATGGCTCCAATATTTGGATTACGTAATAATTTTATGAAAAACTCACAGTGAATTGATCAGGACGACGTTGTTCGGAAGCAAGAAACCGCAACCTCATGGAAGTAACAATCTTATACTCCTTGTAAAGAACATAGCATGTCCAGAATGTAAATACATATGCCATTACGATATGTGTCCAAAGCCTGGAAAGGAAACAAAATAAGTTTTTCTATGACACAGGTTTTAAAAGTGCAACCTAGGAACAATAGGCTTCGTGAACTACCATGGTTCCAATAATACTTCTGAAAAGATGAAACTACGTTGAAATTACAAACAAAGCTTTCTCAGAGATGGTTCAAGCTAGGGAGGGGAAACCAACTGTGAAAACGAAAGAAGCAAGGAACAAATTTCTTTTCACCCAATAGAGAAGAGGACACGAGTAACATGTCACCTTTGGATTTCAAGTTGTAATGTTAATTCCAACTATTCAGAGTATACGAAAAAGAAAAAAATGACCTCACAGAGTTCTTTCTCCTTCATAATATTGTAACCAGCCACTAAAAAATTACTGCATGAGCTACATGACGCTCCTTTCTTAAAGACGTAAAAAGTGGACACACAACTTATTGATTTCTCTGTTCAGCTGCTGATTAACTTGATTGTATAATGGACACCAAATAAATATTCTATCTTCAAGCAAAAGATTGTAACTAGAGGACAGATAACAAGGGAGGACAGGAACTAATTGATCTTACCTGTCCGACCCAGGAGGTACATTGGAAATTGAAAGCTTGTCAATATCACTGTATGTTATGTCTTTGATATTCTGTAATGTCTGCCCAGTCCAATTGACAGGCACCAACACCGCAAAAGCAAGCAGCGCTATTGGGACAAATATCTTCAATCTGTTTTTATGAAGAATAAGGAAACTCATAAATGAAATTGTTGTTGCTTACCCTTTCAACTTCCAATTCTAGTTAGCACATGGAAAAGTTCTTAGAGAACACCACCATTCTTTAGAACAGCATAAATCAACTGGCGTATACTTACCCAAGAAGATAAATCCGAATATATATAGCTGAATCAAGCCCCGCATGATCTATGAGCTCAGGTTGTGGCATTCTTAATGCTGCAGGCATCCAGTTCCAGAATTTCAAGTATGTTCTGCAGTCCAAATTCACAAATTTATGCACAAAAGCTCCCGAGCTTCTTGGGCTAGCCCTTATACCCTTCAGATACCATTTTGGGAAGTATACTCTATCATTAATCGGCTGAAGTCGTAAAAAGGCAAAGGCCAAAAGGAAGGCCAACGCAGACAGAAGATTGATAGCAGCTGAAACACTGATATCTGAGACACTAGCCATACTCTTCCTTAAATATTATCTCTTAACACCTGTAGTTCATGTAAAAACAAGTGAGACATGAAATGGCATAACAACAGGAGATAAACTAAATATCTTTCAGCCTTCAGGGAACTGAAATCTATTAGTACCCTTAAATAATTGCTAATTCACTTCCATTAACAGAATAAATTTTGCAATATAAAACATATTCCAGTGGCACCTAATGCAACTTATCATGGCGATGTATTCTTTTCTTTTCCTTTCTCCCAATGACGACCAAATAGCACTACATCTCTGTGAATACTCAATGAATCAAAGGCCACTCTGTCCTAGACAGTTCTTTGCCCCTAAGCATGATGTACAAATTAACAGAAAAAAACTATATAAGTTGATGTCTGCTGAGACAATTACCTCAAAGCAAGCTGAAAGCTTGTGCAATACTAAATCATACTCTGTTTCTCCACATGTTAACGTAAATTATCCTTTAATTATGCAATAATAAACAAAAATAGGATGGCTGCTTTAACAAATAACAGAAAACTAATTATATCCTAATGAATAACTAGTTTTAAGAAATAATCTTGGCATAAAAACTCTAAAAAGAAAAAAAAATCAAGGAAAGCAGCAGAATAATACAAAAAATGAATTTCAATCTGAAAATGAAATGAGAAACAAAAATTTTAACAAAAAATCACCCGGAGAATGCTGAAAAGGGACAGTATGTCAAAATTCTTTATTAATTCCAACGAGTCCCAATCAATAAATTGATATGATCATAAAATACTAAAACACCTTTTTTTTCCCTTTCCCCTTATTTATTACCAACCAAACGAAGCCCTCCGAGGTAACCTTGAGAGACGAATGACTTTGATATAAATATACCAAACAAAGGATTAAGAAAACCAAAATAAGAGGTACTAGAAAAAAGAGTTCTACACAAAAAGAATATACATATATAATGATTATATATGAAGTTGAACGAAATGAAGATCGTTCCTGGGTGAAAATGGAGACGGAGATTAGGGTTTTCTGGAGATGATTTTGGAGGGTGGGTGGGTTTGGTTGGCGCTTTGGGGATCCCCGGGGGAAGGGAGATAGGAGAGAGGGAAGATGAAGAAGAGGGAATGACTGGGTTCTCGAGGCGCGATACTCTTTATGTTAGAGAAGGTGGCATGGCAGCCAGTTCGTCTATAACGTTGTAATGCAAATTACATGTTCTTGCGCTTAAAAATTCTTCATTCCCAATATTGCCCCTGCCTCCTGTTGCAAAGTAACTGTGGGCTCCAATTGAACCAATTTTTTCTTTGGTGAATCCGATTTTTATTTTTAATACATAAAAAAATAATGAGAATTAAACTCATGAATCTACTATATTAACCAATTGAGTTATCTCTAAGTATATTAACTAATTGAGTTACCATCTTTATCACTAGTAAATTCAAGTTGGATACATATATTTATATGAAAATTACTAACTGGTTTAAAGTAATTCTTCATCTGTTATTTATTACTTATCACATTTTAAATTTTAAACTTTAAAAACATAAAATTTAAATATTAGTATAATTTTTAAATTAATTACTCTCATCATTGTTTTTTCTATAAATTATAAATTAAAATAATTAAAATGAGTTAAATTTTATTAAAGGATATATTGAAATTTTTCATCTCAAATAATTGAATATAATAATTAGTTAATGATTCACATATACTTTTCCTTTTTTTATTATTATATTTTATCAATAGCTGTGTTTTTTATTTTATTTTTATTTTTACTTATCACATAATAAAGAAATATACTTCTCCTTTTTTTTAGTTTTCATATCGTAGACAGTACACTGTTTAATAAAATACAAAATTTTAGATTTTTTTATTGTATAAACTATAATAGTACTTTTCAAACTTTTTACTCTCCTTATTAATGTTTCTACTAGTTTCAATATTAAAAGAATAAAAAAATATTAGAATTTGTTATTAATGGGAATGTATAATAAGAAAAAATTTATTAATTATTGTCTTGGAATCACAATATAAAAAAATATATATTACCGCAATGTGACATTTTAAAAAAATATAGAAAGAAACATTTAATTAATTTTTTTATTATAATCTTCCATTAGAAGATAAATGCCAGCTCTTAATATTCTAATATATTACTGAAAACTTGTGAAAACACTAGTGAGAAGAGAGATTATATATTTTCTTTTGGCTTAATATTAGGGGATTATGGTTCATATTAAAAAAAATATTTAAATTTTCAAATTATTTTTAAAATAAAAATAAAAATGTGATATCTAAAACGTGATAACTAAAACAAAAATACAAATAGAGTATTATATATCTTCTAGCAAACCTCTTTTTTGTCAATTTATGGTGTCTATTATTAGATAGTGAATTATTCTGTGCTTAAAGTACATGAGTTACTCTCACAATTGGATTAATTAAGCATTATGCAACTTAATATACATCTGTTACTTGTTTTTATTCATTTTTTTTGTGTGAGGTGTACTTAGGTAACCTTTCTTGATTTATAAAAAATCCATAACAATTTTATATATTTTCCTTGTGAAGCTCAACTTAATTGTAAAAGACAAATAATAATCATAAAAGAAAAAATGTTAACCGAAAATTATACCTGTATTTCTTACTATATAGGTCATTATCATATATATACATATAGCGCATTTTATTTTTAATTTCCGCGTAAAACTATTTTTTGTGTGAGTTAATATATATTTATGGTATGAAAGAATTTCTTAAAATTGTCTGTAATATTTTTTTACCATTATTTGTACAATTTTTTTTTATAATATATATTTTTTAAAATTTTATTTTTTAATAAATTTTATTAATAAAATATACTTAAACTATGAATGATATAAGGAAATAATACATACGGTAGATCTGTGAAACAATTTATAAAAATAGAATGTCATAACCAAAACGATAATAAACCTATTTTCTTTCAACAATATAAATTTATATTTCTTGATTAATACTATATAAACTTGATTTATTGATCAAGAAATAATATATATGATCTTTATTGGTAATAATATTATATATTCTTTTATCATATAAAATGATCTACTAAAGTAGTAGCTGAAGTTGAATTCAAGCTAACTTGGAGGATGAGCAAAGGGTACAAGAACATGTCAGATAATATATTATGTAATATTAATGCAGACATGATATTTAAATATTTATTTGTTTATTTTATTTATCATATTTTTAGTAGCAGAAGTAACCGACTTTTACAAAAACGATGCAGAAGAATTGATAAATGAATGAGGGACGTATGAACATCATTGCCAATACCAATTCGGAATCAACAATAAAGGGAATAAAGGCAAGAAAGAGAGAACTTCCTAAAATGAGAAGTGTTCCAATTAGTTCTCGTAAAGCTTAACATTCAAAAAGTTTCAAAAAATCTTTGTTGTTTTCTCGAGGTTTCTCACACCTTCGTAACTCTAAATACTCGGATTCGTTACAGACCCCCCTTTGATACTTCAACCACCCCATGAATTGGTTATTTCTAAACGAGTCATGAAGGATATAACGAACATACCCTGTCTCCTCATTGAATCAAGAACAGGGTCATATGAATTCTTTTTATAAGAGAGGGTATTGACTAATTCAAAAAATATCAAAAGATATAACGTTATAATTACAATATAAAGTTGAGAATTTAACATAAAATATTGTGTAAAGTAAACATGATTTCTATTTGATATACTTCGACCTTAGTTTGGTTCGCGAATGGAGGAGGAGGAGGGAGGGTGATAATATTTACTTCCACTAGGAAAAATATATTCATTCATTTCAAATTTGTTTGGTTGGGATCTAACAGGAATAAATCACGTTTTATCTCCGTTTGGTTGGGGTAAAAAGTGGAAGATAAATAATTTATTATTATATTCACTATATAAAATTAAGAATAGCTTATGATAAATTTGTAAATAAATTAATTTGTAGGATGATATTATTTTTTTAATACATCTATTTTAAGATGAATTAACTTGCTGACAATGAGTGGGAGAGCTTCCCCTCCTCATTTTCATCTCATATACTTTTATGTTGCAATAAGACGATTACGTCATAATTTACATTCCCTTCTACTCCCGTCCATGATTTCACCCCAACCAAACTGAGGCTAACGGAGGGGAGTCTCACCATCAGCCTAGAACTTGGTTGTCAATTGCTATGAAGAAATTCTGAAAACTTCATTGAGGAGATTCGCATCTTACAAATGGATTACTTGAGCGACAAGTTGATAGTTCGATTGATTAAAAGCACTCTTTATCATGTCATAGATCATTAATTCGATTCATACTCTCCTTCCCGTAAACAAATTTTGCCTAAAATCTACTCAGGCCTCTATAGAAGAATCAGTCCGAAGATTATGTATAAGTGGGCCAAATGGCTAATTTGGAATTTGGGCCGACTGCCAGATTTTTTATTTGATCTGGTCTTGGCCTACCCTCATGGCCGGTTCGTCCTCTATCACCATTAGTTTTTTCTTTTTATTTTAACGTAGCATCATAATACTAGTACTTTTATATTAATGATTAATGGTTAATTTAAATAGAGATCAAATTAATTAGTAATATATATTCGTAATAGACATTAGAATTATATAAAATTTTGGCTGCAAAATTTATTGAAAACTTATAAGATACGCGCGAAAACATAAAAGATATGTAAAAATATATATATTTCTTCTTTCACTTTCTTTCTCTACATAGCTCTTTCTCTAGCTCTCTCTCTTTTTTCTGCAATCTTGCTGAAAATTTTTAAATTTTTCTTAAAATTTTTTAAGAATTCAAGTAAGACATAGACAATTATGAAAATTTTATTAAAAAAATATTGATTTAGTTGAAAAAATCGATTAAATTGTTAGAAAAAAAATAAAAATTCATAGTTTTGGCCTGAAGAGCCCAAATAGGGAGTGTCAATTTGTTTTTTTTAGTTATGAATTTGTAGTTTTCGTTAGATATTGAACTCACAAAGAAAGTAACTATACTATAACATGTCATTTAATTACAATGAGAACCAATATATGAATACCAAACTCGTTATCAAAATCAACATAAGGAACCTACCTATATCATGCTATACCAATTAATTACAAATGAAAATCAACATGCGATTTGGTTGGTACATTTAAAACGCATTGTCAAAATTATTTCTACTAACTATGTCAAAATATGATACCAATCTCTAATAAAAACTATAATTTCATAACTAAAAAAATAATATTTGAAATTCCCTAATTTTGGCCAGTTGAACTAAAATTATCTCTAGGCCGAAACTAGGAATTTTCAAAATTTATAACAATTTAATCAATTTTTACCTCTAAATCAATGTTTATTCAATAAAATCTTCAAAATCATATATATTTTATTTAAATTCTTCAAAAACTTGATGAAAATTTGGGTTTTTTCTACAAGATTGCAGAGAGAGAGAGAGAGAGAGAGAGAGAGAAGAGAGAGAGAGAGAGAGAGAGAGAGAGAGAGAGGAGAAAACCTTTTTTTTTTTTGGGTTACTTTTTTGTGCGTACCTTATTGGCCTATCTTTATTTTGATTTTTAACCCGTACCTCCACTTTGTAATGTTTATTGATATATAAAAATTAAAGTTTATTATATTTTACTCATTGAGATTTGTTTAAATTACAATTTCATTATCCTATTTTGTATAAATTATAAATACATCATTATTGTTTATATTTTTATAACTTAAATGAAAAAAATTTATCAGAAAACAATTATTATGTAGTAAAAAGTTTAAAATCTTATTAAAATATTAATTTGGAAGTTTACTTCTTATTTATTATCATATATTAAGACAATAATATCTTTTATTACAAAAATTAGAATAATTTAAAAACTTTTAGCAATTGTATTATTGCAAAATTATACAGTAAAAAGAACTTAAATTTTTTGTTACATAATTATTATATTCAATATAATTTTTTATTGAAATTAATGGTAAAGATTAATAAGTTATGGAAATGTAAATGATAAAATTATATTTGTAATTTATATAACATAAAAGAAAAAAAGAAAAATTATAGACTAAATAAACCTCAAAAAAAAAATATAATTAACCCTGAAAACTATAATATAATTCCCATTTCGAATAAATGATATTTTATCCAATCAAATTGACATTCAATTTTCTCACAATTTATGTGAATAGCAAAGCTAATGATTCCATTAAATACCATCAAATCTCAAATAAAAAAAAAAAAAAAAGGAAAAAAATCCATGATCATACATCAAATTCGTCCAACATGAAAATAAAATTGATACTCTTCAAATTATTCATCCCTTAGTAGTAGTTAGTTTAATACTGCCAAAATCCAATTTCTCCTACAACCTCTCCACACTAATTTCACCCCGCTAATACATTCTCTATTATTTAATATATTATTTACTATAATTTTTTTATTAAATAATAAAGAAAGTATATTAGAGACCTACTCAACGATCTTAGCCGTAATTTCACCATTAAAATCAAAACCATACGCAAAATTAAATAAAAAAAAAAAGAATTTGAATGATGGGCTGGGCCCATTAAACCTGCGAATTTCTCTATAATGTCAGCCCATTCCCAACCCAATTAACAGATCCATTAACAAGAACCTGCTTATCATCATCAAACCCATTATCTTGACTATCCCCGTCAAGACTTCCGTCATCTTCAACGTCGTCGTCGTCTTCTTCATCATCATCATCATCATCATCTTCTCCTAAATCCTTACCTTCTTCATCCGACGATAACGGCACCAGCCAACAAGCTCCGTGAAGATGACCGTTAACACAGACGAAGTATTCCAAACCGCCATCTTGATCGGCGCCGAGTCGCCGGGAAGCGCTCTTAGGAATTAAACCGGCCGTCGACATACTCCAAACGCGGGCCCCACAATAAGGACACCTGACGCGCTCCTCGAACTTCACTTGCTTCCGTATCAAACACGCTCTGGTTCTAGATTTCATAAATCCCTTAAATACCCCTCGATAAATCCCTAAATCATCGTCTTTATCACGAACGACATGCTCGCAAGGATCGCTAACGTACAAAAGATCGCCTCTGCATTTCTTAATCAGGAAACTTTTTCCGGAAGTTTTTGAAAATCGAGATTCCTTCGCGAAATGAGCTGCAGATGACTCGCTCAAATTGAAATGTGGAGTCGACGCGCAACCGCAACAGAGGAATAGTAGCTTCGCTAAAGCTTGCCATTCGCCGTCGAGACGGCGGCTCCTCGGCGCACCGTCAGTCAATGTTGCTATCATGCGCGGCGCCCAATATAAGCATAGTTCCCTCCATAGAAGCCTTTTCGCTAAGGCGCGTAGCTTTCTACAAACAGACGCCACTTGACAGACGGCGCGAATTTCCCATTTAATTGACTCAAATACCAGAATCAAAACCCGTTCGTTCAAGATCCCCGAATCGGTCGATGACTCGGTCGACGAGTTATTAATCCTTGCCGATTTGACTCGGCCATGACTCGTGCTGGAACTCATTTTTCTCTGACAAATGTTGGAGGAAAAATCGCCTATATATACGTCCCACTCATAGAATCATGCGGTTGGGACACGTGTAGGGACGGGAAACCATGATTGATTAACTACCATCAATCATGCGAAAGAATCACGAACGTGGCATCTTTTAATTGGATAAACGATGGCGTGTAAAAATCTCTTGATGTTGTTTCCAACGTAAGCAGGCGTATAGAAAAGGTGATAAGGAAGAGACACGTGTCCAGGTGTCTAAATATCTTAGGGAGACGTGGCAGAATGGCAGGGGAATTGGTGGATAATGGAGGGATATATCTCTTTTTGAAAAATGTTAATTATTTATTTAAGTTGGACAATTTTATTAAATTTATATAGCGCAAAAAGATTTATTTTTTTCTGTTAAATTTTTCTTTCTAATCCAATTCTCTCTAATTCAAAATTAAAATCTTTTTCATTCAACATAAATTGAAAATAGATATGAATCATTTTGAATATTTTTTGCAATAAAATATCAATTTTGAGGGTAAAAAAAATTTAAAAAAAAATTTATTTCTAGCAACTGACACGAGTTTCTCGCCAGGTTGGACGAAGAGAATTTCGTCCATCTTGGATAAACTCATGATAGTTGAGAAAAATGTAATTTAAGGGGTTTTTTTATCTCAAAATTAATATTTTCTTGCAAAAAATATTCAAAATTAATCTATATATCTTCAATTTGTGTTGAATGTGAAAGATTTAAGTTTTAAGTTAGAGAGAATTGGGATAGAAAAAAAATGTAGCGAGAAAAAATGAATCTTTTTGCCTTATCCTTATAGATTATTGAGTTATATTTATTATCTTTTATAAAATTTTTTATATCTCTAGAAAATTCTATATTATAAAACAGTATACCATCATAAATAACGACAAACTATATTTTGAAAAGCATTTATTGCTCATATGTGTTTCTGTCAAGGAATAAAATTTATATTCAAGACTTTCCTCCACAACTAAGTCTATTCAAGACAATAGATTGAGAAAAAAATAGATTGAATATGTATTTTAAAGATTGGAAAGTCGTTTCGTTGTGGAAGAAAAGTCTTTTAATATAAAATTTACCATAATAACATACATGAGTAGTATATGATCTCTGTTGTCGTTATTTATTATGATAGGCTATTTTTGATACACGATTTTAGTTAAGATATAAAAAAAATAAAGTATAAATTCAAAGGTATTGTGTAATTTAAATAAATAAGTGGAAGACATTTTAGAGAAATTTTTTATCTCTATTTATAGTAATTTTGTATTAGAAAGTCATAAATTAATATTGAAAAATTAAAAATACAAGATTCTTAAATAATAATTAAAAATGACATATTTATATTTTATTAATTACTTTTGACGTATGATTCAAATTTAAAATTTTTTTATTTTAAAAGTTTTTATTATCGAGTGGAGGAAAATATCTGGGAGTTGGCTTGTATTGGGAGTGGTGAACGAGTAACGGGATTACACGTGGTGTAAGAAGGAAGGGACACGTATGTAAATTGACTTTAAGGGGGGTCTGAGTTTGTTTGGATTATTTGTCAGGACATGGTGATAGGGGATGATGGCTTAGGATAGCATTGGGGGAAGAAGACGATAGTTGCAGTCTAGTCTATATATGGACAGGAGAGGGGAGGGGACCAATAATAAACAACGGTTTCGAAGTTTTCAATATTGCCAATAATAGAAGAGGTTGGTCCGAATTTTACTCTAAATTAACAACCTCTTTACTCTAAATTTGGATATTTTTCTATACTTGGATGCTCACTAAAATTTTAAATATTTAAGCTCAATTTATATTACTTTTAGAAATAAAAATCTTTTTAGTTGGTATTGGCAACGAGTCTGGAGAAGATTTATGAGATACTAAGCAAACTGTAATAATTTTACTTAACAAGACAATAAATGTAAACTAAAAAGGAAAGAAGCATTTTGTCATTCAACTATTTTGTCATTATTCTATTAAAATTTTTGAATTTTATATTTCTTCTCATAAATAATTTAATTTTTTATAAATTTAATAAAAAGATATACTTATATTTTAAAAATTTATAATCAATCCAAGTTAAGCAAACATTTCAACTTTAATATTTTCACAAATATCTACCTCCTAAATTTTTAAATAATATATGTATATTTTTTCAAACTAAATCTCAATCTATATAGGAGCCCGATAAACCTAACTCGAAAAAATGAATGTATAGCGAGAAATAAATCATTATGTATCTTTCTCTTCCCTACTTTTTCTCTTAGTAAAAAAATTCTCTATTACTCTTATTTACTCTAAACCTATAAACTTTAACATTCAACTTGTATTGGAGAATAAAATATCGGTTTACAGGTAAGAAAAAAAAATTTTTTCGGAATTTTTGGTCAGATCACCAGGGGTGGCGACCCGGACACTCCACGAACGCTCGACCGAGCGACCCGTGGTGAAAGGGGTCGCCCAGCGGCGCGACCCGGACACGTCCAGACCGCCGGCTTAGGCGACTCGAGTAGGTTTTTTTTTTCCAATATTAATTTTTTTTTCAATATTAAATTTTTTTAAATATTAATTTTTTTTCAATATTAAGTTTTTTTTCAATATTAATTTTTTTTAAATATTAATTTTTTTGTTAATATTACTATTGTTTTTTTTAGAGTATTTGTTTAGAATGTTCATTCTTTCTTTTTTTTCGTTTTAGAATATTACTATTCTTTTTTTTTAAGAATGTTCCTTTTTTTTTTTTAGAATATTACTATTTGTTTTAGAATATTCTTTTTTTATTTAAATTTTTGAATGTTATTATTTTTTTAAATTTTAGATGTTATGTTTTTTTTTTATTTTATTTTTTTCAATATT
This sequence comes from Catharanthus roseus, assembly GCA_028651295.1. NCBI lineage: Eukaryota > Viridiplantae > Streptophyta > Magnoliopsida > Gentianales > Apocynaceae > Catharanthus > Catharanthus roseus. Next base: position 3,769,590 of record JAPQWS010000087.1, read on the forward strand.
ATTATTATTATCTTTTTTAATATTACTACTGGTTTTTTATAGTATTTTTTTAGAATGTTCCTTTTTTCTTTTTTTTTTGTTTTAGAATATTACTATTCTTTTTTTTCGAGAATGTTCCTTTTTAAAAAAAAAAATATTACTATTGTTGTTTTTAGAATGTTCATTTTTTTTAAAATATTACTAATTTTTTTAAAGTATTCGTTTTTTAATTAAATTTTAGAAGTTATTATTATTTTTTTAATTTTACATGTTATGTTTTTTTTTTTAATTTTAGAATGTTACTAATTTTTTTTGTTTTTGTTAGAATGTTACTTTTGTTTTTTTTTTTAATTTAAGAATGTTACTATTTTTTTTTTAATAATGTTACTAAATTTTGTTTTTAGAATGTTATTAATTTTTTTAAAATTTTTGTTAGAATGTTACTTTTGTTATTTTTTTAAATTCAAGAACGTTACATTCTTTTCTAATTTTAGAATGTTACTAATTTTTTTTAGAATGTTATTATTATTTTATTTTATTTTTTTTTGTTAGAATGTTACTTTTATTTTATTTTTTTTAATTTTAGAATGTTACTAAAATTTTTTCTTAGAATGTTATTAATTTTTTTTGTTTTTTAATTTTAGATGTTGCTTTTTTTTTAAAAAAAAATTAGAATTTACTATTTTTTGTAGAATGTTACTAATTTTTTTTATGTTTTTTATTTTTTTTAGAATGATAATTTTTTGTTTTCTTTATAATATATATATTTTTGGAATGTTACTATATGACTTTTGTGTTTTTTTCTGTTTTTTTCCTTAAATGTTAATATATGAAATTTTTTTTTTGTTTTTTTTCTAAATGTTATTGTATGAAATTTTTGTTCATTACAATGTTTTGACAACTTCTTTTTTAATATATAATGTGTTCATATTTTAATTTTTTTGTACTATATCGTAACAGAACGGCGTAGATTCAAGTACATTTGAAGAATTTTTGGAACCGGAAGAATACGTGGATCACGGACGTTTATTTGCAACTGATCGAATCTTTAATTCGAAACCAGAGTTGGTTAACTAGGCAAAAAAAACAGCTATAAAAGTGAACACGTATTTGATTGTCACTCGGTATTTAAGGTCCAGAACATCCGACCACCACCGTATGTTACACTGGGTTGCGAGCGTGGTGGTGCAAATAAACCGAAAAAGAAGCCCGTAGTCGACGATGAAGAAGAAGAAGTTCAAGTAAAAAGGCGGGGTCCATACGGGACTAAAAAGTGTGGTTGTCCCTTCAAATTAAAAGGCGAACAAATGGCAATGTGTGAAAATTGGCAATTATTCGTACACGATGGGATGCATAACCATGCAATAGGTGTATATAGTCACGGTCACGCTCAGGCAGCAAATCTGACGGAGGAACAACTGATACAAATTGAGTAATTCATGAAGAGTCATGTGCCACCCCGTAATATTTTACGATTTTTCCTGGAACAAAATGTAGGTTGTGCTATCAGATATGTTGCATCAACTCTAATGCATATTGGTTTTATGTTTAGGGTTTAAATTGAGGTTCTAATAATATGATTTGCATGACTTTTTGTAGTTCCCAGAAAATATATAACGTCGTTGCGAAAATTAAGAAGAATAGGATGCAGGGGCGAAACACAGTTGAAGAAGTTCTCTGCCTAAGTGCTATACGGGATTACACGGTCTTCTATAGAAACCGTGAGGACAGCAACATGCTCAGTGACATTGTCGTTGCATATCCGACATCAATTGAAATGTTGAGAACGTGGTCATACGTACTTATAATAGATACGACATATAGAACAAACAAGTAAGTTGTATTAATTGTACATTTATGTGTTATTTGCAAATTGACTGTTTAGGAGTAACACTTGAATGAATAGTAGAATGAAATATGTCATAATTAATCGGTTTTGTGTTAAGTTTGTTGGGTTTTATGTTTATTTTCTAAATAATTTATCTGCTTTATGTGTTTTTTAAAAATAGGTACAACATGTCACTGTTGGAAGTGGTAGGGATGACCCCGACTGGTAAGAATTTCACTATGGCCAGTGCTTTTATGCGAAATGAGCAGGCTACGACCTATAGATGGGTTTTTCAACAAATTAAGCATCTATACTTTTCAAATACAATGTCAACAGAGAATCAAGAAGATGTTTGTGAGACTATGCCGAAGGTAATTATTATAGACAGAGAATGCGGTTTAATGCACGTGATCGGCGAAGTGTTTAGTACAACGTACCATATGCTATGTAGAAGGCACATCAATCAGAACGTGTTGGCCAAATTAACCGAGTTGATAAAAAATGAAGAGGTTGCATCACGGTTTATAAATGGGTCATGGAAGAAATTGTTGGACGAAATCGATGAGCAGGAATACTTAATCAAATTGGATGCTCTGAAGACGAAGTGGAAGAGCAGACCGAACTTCCTACACTGTTTGTTCAACAATTGGTTGAATCCCTTTGCTCATAAATTCGTGAGATGGTGGACTAAGAGTCATATGCATTTTGGGATGGAGACCACCAATCGGGCTGAGAGTGAACACTCAGTGTTGAAGTTATGGCTTTCAACATGCCATGGTGATTTGGATACTGTGTTCCTTAATATTGACTCGCTTATTGAAGGTCAAATAGCAGACATTAAGGCATCATTAGAGTTTTCCAGGACTAAAAGAAAAGCATAATGCGAAGAGTAATCACATATTTTATATTGTAAGTAATAAAATCAGTCACTTGGCTTTCAAAAAGATATTGTCGGAGAAAACGAGAGCTACCGGGATATATGATGATCCAAAAAATAAGTGCGGCCACTATTTGAGGACGTCACACGGCCTCCCTTGTGCTTGCGAGCTGATTACACGGTTCGATCATGGTCTTCCTATACAGTTACATGATATTGATGTCTTTTGTCGGACACTAGAAATTGGCGGTCTTCATCCTTCAGCTCGGCAATAGACAGGGATTATGAGATGCGTTCTCTCACTGACCTCTTGCATCAGATAAGTACAAGACCCATATCCAAAGTTAGAGAGATGTGTCGTCTTGCGAAAGGGGTACTGAATCCTGTTTTGCCTGAAGATCCGGGTGTGACATTGACATCACCTCCCAAGGTAGCAGTCACTAAAGGGCGGAAGAAGACGAACTCAACAAAAAGAGACAAGTCACATTGGGAGCACGTGTCAATTGCTCATCGAAAGATACAGAAGTCAAACGGATCTGTTTCTGGTTCTGGCACTGGATCTGGGTCATTGCCCGGTTCGGGTTCAGGGTCGAGATCCCGTGGGAGAGGGAGACCGCCACGAGCTCCTAGGCAAAGGGGAAGAGGACGCGACCGTGGCCGAAGTAATTTATCTGCTGCGAAACATGCATCCCCGTGTTCCACATTCCCTTACACAAACGTTTTCCCTGCTTTCATTTATCCTTTCATCAGCAATTGGAAGAACGTGATTGATGATGGAAATTGTGGTTATCGAGTTGTGGCAGATTTTGTGGTCGGTGATGAACATCAATGGTCAGAGGTTCGTAGAGGAATGCTTTATGAATTGGAGCATTCGACGAATTTGTACGTTAATTTAGTGGGTTCAGAGGAAAGTGTTAATGAGCTCGTTCATGGGATAAATTGGCTAGTGGATGGACCTGCGCCGTACGCGTATTGGTTCGAAACACCTGATTCGCTTTACATCGTAGCAAATGCATTCAATCTGTGTGTGATACTAATTGCACAACTTGATTCTACGACTGTGTTACCTTTGTATTCATATTCGGATCGTCCAGAAGGTACATTAGTTATTGGTTTCTTGACAGAAGAACGACACTTTATTCAGGTAAGTGTCGAATACGTGTATCTTTATAATTTTTTACGTTGTTCTGTATTATATGATGTTTGGTTTTACAGTTTTTCTGACATTTACAAATTTCTGTTTGTTTTACACAGCTACAGTTGAATGATATGTGTCCTATACCTCCTTTACACGTTCAATGGATTCATCATCGTTCCGAATGGGTCAGCAATTGGGCAAATTCGTATCAGCATAGGATTGCAGATTGGAACGTGAGGGTTGCTCGAAATAGAAAGTAAATAAGACTTTATTTTTTTATTAAGAAAATTATATGTACGAAATTTTTTAACTTAGTTTTAAATCATATACACGTTGAATTTTTTTGGTATATTTTTTACTTTTGATAAATGTAAACTCGTTTTATGGTTCAATATCTTTATATTTAATGTGTTTCGGGGTTTATGGTACTTTATATTTTTTCTACTACGATTGTAAAAAAAAGTGAATGCATAAAAACATTCTCATCAACCAAGTAACAACAACAATACAAAAAAAGTCATACACTACAAAATAAGTTAGAAACAACAACCATAAAAGTACATAAAACAACACACTGATGCCGAGTTTGATGATACCTCTTGATCATGTTGGAAGCCCTACTAACCTTCGTAGTATCATCAATATCGTCACAGTCCAACTCACGAGCTACTATATCCAATAGAACATGCAGTGTAATAGGAGCAATGGTCGGCATTTGCACGCGGGGGGGGGGGAGCCTGCACGGATTCTGAATCCGTGGATGAGTGCGGGGGAGAAACCAAGGCATGTAATCATCTGTGCACCGAGATGGAGGTATAGCAGGGATACTGGTCTATGTAGACGTAAGCAGATGAGATGGTGCCTCCAGCCAAAGTGCCTCTATAAACACATTCTTCACTATGTACACTCTGTTATTTGCTGGCCTACGGTGCTCCTGCTAACAAATAGGATGAGCTGGAATGCATTGAACCCACCCAAATTGTCTGACAACCTTATCGGGCATATAGGGCTCTACACAATCAAAGTATGCAATCATCCCATGGTACGTAGAAACCCATACATCAGAAATCTCACCGGATCTGTACGGAGTCCACCTTACCTCGTCAGTAGTCATCATGTCTAAACGAATGCATAAGTCGATTAATTTGTTCTCCGTTTTGTGACCCAACATCGTAAATCTCTGGATGTAAGGTTTGCACAACCTCGCTCCCGCTCTCACCGGAGGTGCAAACATAGGAAAATACATGTATATCCAAGCCTTTACAAAAAAAATTAATAAAAAAAAATTAACAACCCCATCATTAGACAAAAATAAACCCTAAAACGTAAAACATAATTAAACAGGATGAAGATTATAATAATACTACCTCAAGCAACGACCAGCAACCAGACAACTCCTTCGCCTCAGCACGAGAGGCCTGTCCTAAACTCCTGTACAAGTAGGCTAGTGTAGCAGCACCCCATGCAAAATCACCAACAGAAGTAACATTCTTCACGAGCAGCCACAACTTACTAGGGACATTATTTCCGCTCTTGTCAGTGAAGAGCGAACTACCAAGTAAATACAAGACATAACAGGTGGCCCTCTGCTCCGTAGACAGTCCACTACGAGGTGAGTCAGCAACTATCGCCAAGTCCTGCGCATTTATGCCTATACTGGAGTCGGAGATATGAAGATCGCTCTGGATAACTGCAATTATCTGCTCCCATGAATAATAATGGTCGACGACGTTACTGTAAGAAGGTACGCCCAGAATCAACTCAACATCATGCAATGTAACATTCATCTCCCCCAAAGACATGTGAAAACTATTGGTGTCTGGCTGCCACCTCTCCACAAAAGCAGATACAAGGAGGAGTTCGGATGCTGGAACATGCAAGACCTCAAATGTGATAGTCGTGTCTCCCCTGCCAACTGTACCACTGCAGGATCACTAGGGGTCCAACCGGTCAGAGACACGTAACGGGACCTCGACTTCAGAATGCCTCTATCCTGCAAAAATAATGTAACCACTATAGTAAAAAATAAACAAAATATTCAAATCTATAATCATAAATAAACAATATACAAAATATTCAAATTACCTGACCACGCCATATACAACCAGCGACATGACCGTTATACGAAAGGACAATGATTGGATCCTGTGGACCACCATCAGCTGGACCTGTCTGCTCCCAATCGTCATTCTTTGATTTCTTCCTCTGCGTAGTGTTGGTAGGAGGATGCGACATCTCGGGTCTTTTTTGTCGCGACCCAGCAATCTTACTCATCACTGACATTAAACTGCCAGTGAATCCTTTCCCCTTACTCGGAGCAGGTCTATGGCCGGAAGATGAGGCCTCAACCACATGAACAGGTTCGTGATCATCACCGTCATCGTCACTATCATCATCATCATTATCATCATCCTCCTCACGCTCATCCTCATTGCCCTCACTGCTATGAATGCGGAGGGAACCAACTCTGCCAGCCTCCTTAAATCGGAATGTACCAGAATCCCTACCCAACCCAACATCAGATGAGGAAATGCCACGTGCAGTGGCTCCATACTCAGCACCGCTGTAAGATGAGTCTACCGGAACGGACCCAGCAAACTACTCGAAGAACTTAGCACCTAACTGCAACCCTAGACCACTAACATCATTTAATGGAATCTGAGTTCTAGAGAAATGCTGTGTCGGATCCAAGCCAGGCATACGAATAGGTAGAGAAGGAGCATGTACATATGGATCATATGATGTCTGTGGTGGCTGCGAATATCCGTAAGGGTCATAGGGTACGGGGGGTGTACGGATGGTATGATGTGGTAGGAGGAGGATGGGTCGTAAACGGTATAGGGGGGCTGGGTGGAAGACCCCGGTGCATCAGGGTCATAATACATACCCGGTGCAATAGGTGCAGAAGTGGACGGTATGTCTGATGTACTGTGGTGTCCCCTCACACCACGGGATGACGCAGTCACTGCACGACGTTCAACCCGACCGGTCATGTCTGTCACATCACCTAAATCATCATCACCACGAGCTCCAGGCCGAACCATCTAAACAAATTAGCAAACATTTTCTTCAATGACATTACGTAATATCTGTCTAATTTATCATATTTTTATACGATACAAGTAATGCATTTTTCTTCATCTTTGTATGATTAAGTTAAAATCGTGCATTAAGCTAAATTTATTATTGTTATATTTATTACTCCATTTCCACACTTCACACATTTTTATTACATTGTCTTAGCCGTAAACACAAAATCTTTCAATATAACAAACCTAATTACAAATTTCATAAAGGCTTATTTATTCAATTTGTTTAGGACATTGGTTTATAAAGCCGTATTATTCATATAAACTCTACACCATAAACTCTAAATAAATAAAATTATACAATCAATCAAGTCTACAGGCACCCTAATAAACGTAAACAAATTATACTGAACATAATATAACCTATAAATTAAACAAATAAACATAAACGTAATAATTATTTTTAAAAAATCACATAATCATTAATTTAACATAATCATAAGCAAATCCTAAAAATAAATTAAACAAATTAAATAACATAACATAAACTACAAATTAAACAAATAAACATAAATGTAATCATACTTTAAAAACAATTAACATCATAATTAATTATAACAACATAAACATAAACAAATGTAATAAAAAAATTACAAAATTAACAAATTAAATAACATAATATAAACTCTAAATTAAACAAATAGACAAATGAAATCATAACTTTAAAAAGATAACATAAGCATAGACAAATGAAATGAAAAAACATTTAAAAAAAATTAATATATAAAAACTTAAAAAAATAATACAAAATAAAACGTACAAAAATAAAAAATAATAAAACAGAAAAAAATAAAATTTAAAAACTAAATAAAAATAAAACATAACAAAAAAAGTAAAAAATAATACATTAATAAAAGAATTTAAAAAGATTTAAATAAATTAAAAATTTTAAAAAAGAAAAAAATTTTAAAAAATTGAAAAAAATTTTAAAAAAATTAAAAAAATTTAAAATTTAAAAGAATTTTTAAAAATTAAAAAATTAAAAAATCAGACGGCCGGTTGAACCGGATTGTTGGACTGGGCGACCGGAACCGCATAGCGATCGCGCGGTTCAGCGATCACCAACAGCCGCAGTCGTTGAACCGGGCGATCCGGCGAGGTTCCGGTCGCCGATCCAAGCGATCCGGTATGTTTTCCATCGTCGGTACCTGCGATCTGGCAAATTTCCAGCCAAAATTTCAGTTTTAAAAAAAGTAATTTTTTTTAATCCAACGGTCATTTTAAAATTTGAAACGATAAAAATGTAAATAAATGAGTATAGATCGAAGTACTAACATTTTTTTCGAGTTTTAACGGTTGGATCTTCTTAAATCTGAAGTTGAAATTTTAAGTTTTAGAGAGAAGTGAGAGGATTTTCTGAAGAGAGAGAAAGTTTCTAATTAAAAATGAATTATTTTAATTTTTTTCACGCTATACATATATATTTCCGAGTTAGGTTTATCTACCCCCTCTAAATATAGCATAAATAAATGCACGAAACTATATTGAAATAAGCGTCAACCGTCCCCTCTTTTGTTAGAAATTTGCTATAAAATTACTATAGTACGCGCTGAATTTTAAGAAGAATAAGGGGCGGTAAATTTCGTTTGTAAATGCTTGTGATTATTTAGAAAATTATTGATATATACTATTTTTTTAAAATTTATAATTATTTGAACCATCTTTATACTTGGAAAAAATCCATTATATATATGGAATTCTGGTAAAATTTGTACTGTAATTTCGCTTCTATCCTTCTAATCCTAGTTCTGTCCAGTATAAATATCAGTTTCTTTTAAGTATATATTAGAGTCATGTTTGTTTTTGAGAACGAGAACTAGATCCCATATGGAAAGCTATGAGATTTTATTATGAGTGAGAACACATAATACAAAGTGAGAAATTGAGCATAGGTTTCATTTGAAATCATATCTCCTAGCTACATTATTAAAGTTATAAAGTCTCGTATAAGTTATTAATTGCTCCTTGAATCTTGCTTTCATTTATTTGGATCTATTTTTTTATTCCTTCAAATTTATTTGGGTCTCATTGAATATAAAAAATATAATATGAAATGTATTAAAATTGTAATAAATAATACGAGTTAGTTGTGACTATACTTTCTTTTCTCATATTGATTATAAATATGTATATATACTATTTTAAAATGTGTTACATCGGTGTCAGTTTAAAAGCTGACCATCTCCTATCAACATAAGAGTTCACTATTCTTAATCTTAATTGGACTATATCTTTCATATTAATTGTTATTATATTTGTATATAACATAACGAATTAGTGTTCTTGTCTCATACTAATAAATTAGGCTTTTCTACCAATTATGCTTTATATTTTATATATAATTAAACCTACAATTTTGTTACTTTGTATATTATTCCAATAATGTTTGTGTGATTTACTACAAAATTCGTCAATCAATCAAGAGGATACCATATAAATAAAAAGGAGTAGTGATATGTGAATCAATATTGAGTTAGCAATTTACTCTAGATATGTGAAATATTATTTTCTAGTGAAAAAGCACGTACCAATGAAAGCAAAAAAAAAAAAAAAAAATTATTATTTCATACCAATTAGTTAGATTAATATATGCAATGTTGATCAAAATAGTATCAAAATACTTTGAATTTCAAAGTATGATGAGTTGTGTAATTATTTTTTAGGGAATTTTTCTAATTTCGACTGAGTTACTACCTTCAATAAAAAATATAAAGAGTTTTTTGGACTTGATCACAAAGTTAAAGATATTGAAAATAAAATAATCTTTTGAATTTATAATATCATTTTTACTGTTCATAAATAAGAAAAGAGATAAATAGTGAAAGTGAAATAAAATAAATACAAAATAGGTAAAGATAAAATAAATTCATTTTCAAGGGACTAAAATTATTTATATTTCTTGCCAAAAATTGGTTCCCATTATAGCGTCACTGCCAGCTGGACGGGAGTTTATTCTCCATCTGGGCCGTGGGATATTTTTCTGCCCACAAGAACTCTAGTCCAATGTCAGCGGACCATACCAAAAAGGACCTTGGGCACATAAGTCATTAAAGAGAGCCTAATTAAGCTTCTCACCTATTGGGCTTTAAATATTAAATAAGTGGGCCATTCATGTGCTCACTTTAAACCAAAAGTCAAAGCCCATCACTCATCAGAACGATCCAGTTGAACTACGTCAGCCCACTGCTGCTCGTATATACCATTAACCACAGCTTAATTTAGGTAATAAAAATACAAAATCTCTCCTAATCAAAACTTCTGCCGTACAACTTATAACGTAAATCCTAGTAACTTAACGACTTTGTAAATTGAGATAATAATATTTGATGCATGTAAGGAACTGGCTTATACATTAAAAATGTCAAAAATTTTATACTATTTGTATCGCTTGTAAAATTTGAACTTGACTTTTAATACTATTATGTTATTTTAAAATTAATTAATTTACGCTCATACAACATTAACTACGAAGTAATTTTGTAATCTAAGTAGGTGGTTGGTAAGTCACGTGCTTATTAGTAGTCCACCGCTACCATCTCAGTAATCTAAGCAGGCGATTTGTATCCCTCTTTTATTGAGGATGACCCCAGCACCCCCTCCCGCGCACGTTAGTCAACTAATCTTTTTAACCTACCTGCGTATTTTAGCTTGCAGCCTTCCTTTCCAAAAACCATTTTCATATCTCCTTTCTCTTCCACAAAACGCCTCTCTCTCTCTCTTCTTCTTCTTCCCTGCACCCTCCCTGTGCTGTCCCCCCGCCCCACCCCGCCCCCCTCCACGCGCATCCGTTAGGGTTAGAGTTTTAAACAAGTAAAAACATCAGCAATCGTTATTTAAGTTTTTTTTTGGTTGGTTGGTTGGGTTTTCCTTTGAAGTCTTATACCAGAATTAGGGTATTTTGTTGAGGATTTGGTAGCGAGTTTTTTTCTAATTTTGGTTTATGCATGATCTTTCAATGCCTAGGAGAGTAAGTATAGAATCTTTTATTCTGAATTCTGGGAGGTTTGAAAGCGCCTGCTCTTTTGACAGAGAAGTGGGCGATTTTGCTGCTCGCGATACCAGAAAGCTCTCTGAGTATTGTTCTTTTGTGTTCTTTAGTGAGCGTATGTCTCTAGTTTGATTGGTGGGTTTGAAGCTTTTTCTATTGGTATGGCCCCTAGTCGAAGGAAAGGTGCCAGCAAAGCTGCTGCTGCTGCTGCCGCAGCTCTCCGGCAGTGGAAGGTCGGCGATCTTGTACTTGCCAAGGTTAAAGGTTTCCCTGCCTGGCCTGCCACGGTATATATATTTTTGTTTCAGTTCGTTTTTCTTTCTTCTACTGGTTCGCTGTTACTTTATTATTGCTTTCTGCTCGCGTCTAGTTTTGTTTGATGTTTATTGTTTGTTTTACACTGGATCTGATGACAAGGTCGATTTTTTGTCATAAAGAACCTTATAAAAATGTTGGGTTCTTGGGAGAACTTTAGGGGAAGGCCAGTTGTTGATTCTAGAATTGGGAATGTGCACTTAAAACAGATTGAACTTGCAAATTAAAATTAGCTAACTGATTAACAACTCAAGATTTCCTTTTCCTTTTAAAGGGTTGACAAGAGCGGAAAAAAGTTGCTTCTTTGGGTGTTAGTATTTGACTTTATGGATATAACAACCAAAGGCACTGAAATTCTGCTCAGAAGTTAAAATCTTGACAGTAGTTTTCCTTGCCTGCACCTTATTTAATTTGGCTTTTTTTTTTTTGGGTGCACTCGAAATGATTTTTCCTGGTTTCTTTAGTAACTTATGGATTGTTCTAGTTTTTTCTTAGGGAGGATCATTCTAGTTTTTACTGATTAAATTGTTTCCAAAAGGTCTTACTAGTATCAATTGTCTTATATTGATAAGGCAGTTCTGACAAATTATCTTTTTTAGAAAATATTGTATTCGTGCAATGGTCCTAATTCCTGTTGTGTACGGATAGTCCATACTATCTTTAAACTTAAAGAAACACATTGTTCAACTTTTTAACTAGATTTCTAAGGAAGAATTTGAAGAGAAGGGGTGTTACTCATTATCCTTTCACTGTTCAGACTTTTCTGGTTTGAAAATTCAATGATATCTTTGCAACTAGAATAATAAACTCTAGATGCACCAGTTTGAGGTGACAAGCTATTTACCATGTTGAAGATGTCATGTTGTAGATACACTAGGTTGCCAAAATGAGAAGTTGTGGATTGTCTCATAAGATAATCAAACTGAAACTTATTCGTGTTAGAATTGATTGTCTTTTGATTTATATGGTTTATCTATTAATCTCAGTTATATTTGAATGCTCTCTCTTCCCAATAGCTTGAATACTATACTTATAAGTGTGTTTGTGTAAATTACTTAGTATGGGCCTTGGACGTATGGAACAGTCCTATAGGGAAGGCTCTTAACATTTTCATTATAATTCAGCGGTAGAAATGCAATAATTATGGCAGTTTTATTTAATGTTGCTGCAGCGAACATGACTTATATGTCACTCTTTCAAGCAATTCGTATTCCTCTGCCATACATTTGGGCTTTCTCCCTGTTAAAGTTTGAGATGATGCATATGAGCTGGTAGTTGTTCATTCACTTAAAAGCAGAAACGGGTGGTTATTCTTTGAATATGATAGCAAAACTTTGCAGTAATAATTTATTTATTGCTTAAGATTTTAGTTCTTAATTTTGTACGACATTTGGATACATCAAATTCATAGCAGTAGTAATAACTGTAGGGTGGCTTCCCTTTTTTGTTTAATAAAGAAGGGATAAGGAGTATGCAAAATCTTGAGTCTTGTTTTACCTGTATTTGCCAGGTCAGTGAGCCAGAGAAGTGGGGTTATGCAGCTGATTGGAAAAAAGTACTCGTCTACTTTTTTGGAACTCAACAAATGTGAGTACAATTGTTGCTTTCCCTTTGATTTTGTTAATCTTACCTTTTAATGAGTAATCATCCAAGTTCCAGTCAATTTTGTGCCTTTCGCTTTTTGTGGATTTTGCTCCCCCTTTCTATAGTTAGTAAATCAGTTGTTTACAAGATGGTAATGAATCTTATTTTATATTGATCATGGTTTTTTTAATTTTTTAAATTTTAGTCCATTTGATGACATCATAGTTTTATTTGATGTTTGGGCTTCTTGGTTAAGATGCAACATGTTTCTCTTCCTGTTCAATTTGCCGCTTTAGATATGTTTATGGGCTTAAGGTTACTAATTTTTTTGTGTTACCATTTTCCAAGGTTTTGGTAGGTCTTTTTTTGGTGACAATCTATTATCATTGCTGTTTGTTTTATGTAAAAAGTTCAGTCATGGCTTTCGTATTCTTTGTACTTTAACCTCATATTTTAATGGGTTGAAATTCATTGGATATTTTTCTCTAGACTTCATAGAATCTAATTTGGTTTGTCCGTAGTTGTATTTTAGTGAGTGAACATAATTCTGGGAGCAAAGACTTTGTACTTCTTATCTAGTCTAGAAATTTTGTCATTGGTTTATATTCATTTAATCCTTATTGCTGCACATTGAATTCATAGTGTTTGCTTTATCTTATTATTACCTTTGGGGAAGACCACCATATTGACATTTAACTTGTTAGTCTGGCAAGTTTGATTGACATTATTCAAACAAAAGATAATTCATTTTTACAATTTCCAAGAAATAGAGGTATAGTTGGAGAGTTGAAGTTGTTAGCAGGACGATTCTGGTGAGATTCTCGAAAACTTTATGTGTAGGCAGTTGTACATGTCCATGCAGGGATCTATAGTGGTTGTTCCTGTGTCAAACTGGTGAATTATTATGTTATCACTGTCATAATTTTATTATTTTATTCCGTGATGATTGGGTTTATTATTACTTTTTGGTAAATGAATTATGTTCTTTTCGTGTCTTGTCTTCCTCTTATATATAGGATAGTCTCATGATCATATATTTTTGGAGTTATCATTTTCTTTTGAGTATTGCCACTTTCTATTTTCCATTTATACCGAGGATAATATTGAGATGGATCGAAGTGTCTGCTGTTTGTTAGGATGATGTCAACTTTATCTCTTATCGAGCTTCTGAAAAATTGTGATTGAAGTTTGAATGTGGATCAGATTTCTGCTTGAAAAAGTGTGTTTTTTATTGTCTCAGTTTTCATGAAAGGTGGATTGTTTGTGAGATAAGAAAGTGACTGCTTTAGACCTAATTGGAGGACAATGACACTCAAATTAAAGATGTGACGTACTGTAATGACTTGTATTTATACGGGAAGAAAAAGTTCAAATTGCAGTGGAAAGACATTGGTAGCAATTTGAGTTTCTGTTCTTCTTCAAGTTGGACTTAACCTTATTGTGCCATTGGTTTCTAGGATGTCTATTGTTAGGACTTTCTCCCTTCATCTTACCCCAAAAGACAAGACTGAGAAGGGAAAAGACAGATAGAAAAGCCCCAAACACAGATACAAAAATGAACTCTCTAAAACAGGCTAAGTTCACAGCGCTGTTGTATAAGTGTATTGCACAACATATGTTGATCTTAGGGCATCTTCACATATGTATATTGAGAGGAAAAGGGGCAAGGAAAGGAGATTTTACTTGTATTGAGTTATAACTAGTGACGTTCTTTGGTAAATTATTCAGTCATTTGTGCAAAAGTTTTGTATTGCTTCTTCTGGTGCTTGCATAATCAATGGCTTCATGCTGCAACATTTCTTATGCACTATACGTGTCTGTCATAACTATGCATGCTGGTGACTATTTTCCGTCTTTTTGCAGAGCCTTTTGCAATCCTGCTGATGTTGAAGCATTTACAGAAGAGAAGAAGGAATCCCTTCTCGTGAAACGCCATGGAAAAGGTTCTGATTTTGTTCGAGCTGTGCATGAGATTATTGAATGCTATGAGAAGTTAAAAAAGGAGGACCAAGTAAATAATGGTAGCTGCACTGATGAGCAGAGTCTAATCAGCGAAAGTAACAACACTGAATCATTGAATAGAAGTTTTCCCAAAGATGATGCACCCGCCACAGCATCTCAATCATGTAGGAGAAAGATGCTTCGTTCTTCAGCCGAAAATGTCAATGTCAAACCTGATGATGCTACAGTTGTAGCAGAGGATTTGCAGGATATTGATATGCTGTCAAAGGAGGTCACCTCTGGTTCCATGGCACAAACTGGCTTGATAAATACTTACTTGACAAGAGGAAGGCTTGAGTGCTCACAAGCTCAGAAAGGCGTCTTGCAGAGGCAGCCTCCTTCTCGGCGGACTAGGAGCTCATCAAGAGTGGATACTAATAAAGTCCAAAACCTTGGAACAACTTCCAACAGCTATGCTGTTCGTGATGCTGCTAATGTATTACGGGAAGGATCAGGTCGGAAGAATAAGCGGATACGGAAGTCGCCTGATGCTGATAGGCAGGATGTTGATTCACCTGATTTGGCTTCAAATTGTAGCATTGAAGGGAATGATTCTGAAATTCTAACTGCGGACTCTGATAACCTTAGCTTGAATGAGGGCAGCACTGTTGAGTCAGATTGTAAAACTGTACAGCCTGAATCTGTTCATGAATTGTGTCATGGGGACGCTGAGTTGAGCCAGAGACTTGATTTTCAAGCAAATGCTGTTATCCACAAAAAGAAAAGGAAGCCTAGTAGGAAAAGGTCTACAAATGATGCTACTGAACTTACAGTTAAATCAGAAGAAAAAATAGCTTCTGACACTGATGTTGTTAAGACTGAACATACTGATGTTGTTAAGGCTGAACATGTTATGCCTAGTGATCATGAGAGAGCAACTGAGAGATATTCCAAGGATGATGGTGATGAGCACCTGCCATTGGTCAAAAGAGCAAGGGTTCGCATGGGTAGAGCATTATCTACAGGAGAAGAGCTGGAAACTTCACCAGGTATAGAGGAAAAGCTGCAAGAGGGTTCTAATGGCATTTCTGAGCTTGTCCGTGGATCCTCCAACAAGGAAGGGGATGTTTCCATGGATCAAAGTTCTTCCCTTGCCAAGAAACACACACATAATTCTTCACCACAGAATAGATATTCTGCTATAAAGCCTCAGCTTTGGGAAGCTAGAAAAAATCAACAATTTTGTGGTTCACTCGATGGCGAAGCTGCTTTACCACCATCCAAGCGTTTGCACCGTGCCTTGGAGGCCATGTCAGCTAATGCTGCTGAAAATGATCGGGCACCTTCAGATGAGGCGTCAAATGTGCAGGTTGACACCATTGGTTCTTGTCCATCTGCTGGCTTTTCTAAGTTGTCTGTGGAAAGAAAATTGAGTAGTGAATCCCTAGCAGGCAAAGTACAGGAAGGCAATGATGCTTCTAAGGATTGCATTTTTTCTGATTCATGTGTCTTTTCAGAAATACCAATTGTTGAAGGTAGAATGTCTTCTGCGGAGGTAGCAGTTAGTTCAAGTGGTGAAAGTCCAAAACGGGGGTCTTGCAAACATACAGTTGAACTAGACAATTCTGATGGTAAACATCATTTGGGGTCTTCTAATGTGGTTTTTGACACTGTTTTGGAAGTAGAGTCTACTAATTTGCTGCCGCCTAATAATTGTGTGCAAGATGCCAGCGTCAACTGTGATAATGGTTCACAAGGGTTGGCGATACCTCTTGTTGATGGTAATGCTGGGAGATCGGAGTTGGACAAACCCTGTACAAAACCTGATCCTGAAATTACAAGTTTGAGTTCGAATGACATCCCCTGCAATAATAGCAACATTCATTCACCAAATAATGCTACAAGTATGCCAATTGACCGTGCAGATGACAGAGGTAATGAAATTGCAAAGTCGTGCCAGCTCTCCCAAGTTGGGAATGGAGATTCTATGATGTGAGTATATTTGATCTGCTTCTGTTTTGGAATTTTTGTTGTAGTAGCAATGACTTCTTGCTATAATCTGGAAAATTTTGTTTTTGTCTCTGTTGTTGTAGATACCCATCTTTGATCTGCCTGCCTAGCTCTTTATATTCTCTGATTTTTCATTTGTCTTATGTTCAGGGGTACATTAGAAACTGAACAGACTGAAAGGGATTCTGTTGCTACCTCGTCTTCAGCTCCTTTGGAAGTTCTGAATGATATGCATGACAACCGAATTCTGCAGTCTGATTGTGTCTCTGATGGTCAATCAGGGGAAAAAGCTATCTCAGTTACCTTGTCATCCTCCTCACTGACTGATGGGCTGGACTCTGTTGTACGTGCAACATCACATACATCAACATGCAATGCATCTGCATCAGATAATACTTGTATTCAAGTTAATGGTTCTTGCAGCCCTGCAGTCCAATCGCACTCTAGTGTTCCAAGATTTCCTGCAAACTGGAACATCAGAGAAGCTGATAATACTCTGGCATCTTTTGAGGCCATTCTTGGAACATTGACAAGGACAAAAGAAAGTATTGGTCGTGCAACACGAATAGCTATCGACTGTGCAAAATATGGCGTTGCTGCCAAGGTAGAAATTCATTTTCTGGAATGGAATTTGTCCTTTTTGTTTGGATGATATCATTTGTTTCTGATTCTGGTTTATATTTTACATTTTTCCTTTTATTTATATATGGTGGTATCGGTTTTTGGTCTTCTAATCTGCACCATTTCAATCAAAATTTGTGTTATTTTCTGCTTGGAAAATGAGGAAAATACTGTAATCGGCCCCAGAGGATCTCATTTGTATTTTATGTTCTCTAAAGTTTTTTACCCTGAGCCATATTGATCCCTCATATTTTTGCATCCTGCTTGGTCTTTTTGCACCCCCTCTTGCTGGTGTTTGATGAAAGTTACTGGAGATGATCATGTGCCTGTTTATACAAGGTAATAAATAGACTGCACACCCCTTTCCTGCGGATAACTGGAGAATGAAGTCTTGGGCATGTAGTCTGTCAGGGAACCACTAGATCCAGTGGCAGTAGTACCATTAATTAAGTTCTGGGTCCAGAATGGCTGGAAGAAGAATCGTTGGAGCTTTAAATACTTTCAGGAACAGCTAGCCAATTTTCCACAACAATAATCCACTTTCTGAAATCAAATCTCTTTGATGCTGTTTTTGTTTTCCTTGATTCATTTAAAATTGTTGTGCTATGTTGGAATCCCTGAATTGGGTGTACGAACATGACTTCTGTAAATCTGTGTTTGGACGAACTATACAAGATATGGAGGTGGACAGGACCTTGCTTGCCATTTTTAAAGAGATATTTTTGTCGTATTTTGAAGAAAATGGAAGTTTCTTTGGACAGACCAAACAATATGAGTCGTGTTTGAAGATATGTGATTATCTTTTGCCAGTTTTGTTCTTTGATATTGCTCTAATCTGGTTTTCTTTTTCTTATTTTTTTAGGTGGTGGAAATTCTTGCGCATAATCTAGAACGTGAGTCCAGCTTACACAGACGTGTGGATTTGTTCTTCCTGGTTGACTCTATTGCTCAGTGTTCGAAAGGATTGAAAGGTAAAAATATCATGATTCTTTCTGAGAGTGGTTGGTTAGTGGTATTACCCAGTCTTCCACTGTGCAATGCTCGAGAAATTCTATGCTTTTCTGGAAATTGTAAAGGTAACACTCTCTTTTGACAAGAAATTGCAGGTGAAGTTGGTGGTATATATCCTTCTGCAATTCTAGCAGTGTTGCCTCGTTTGTTGTCAGCTGCTGCTCCTCCTGGAACAAGTTCTCGGGAAAATCGTAGGCAGTGCTTGAAAGTGAGTTGTGCATCTTCAGTTTTGATTCTGGATCTCCTACCTCCTTCAGGATCTCTTTCTGTCGCTTTTCCTCATACATTTACGGATAAGACTGATCTATAACATTTGGGTTCTTTTGGCAGGTTTTGAGGGTTTGGCAGGAAAGGAGGATCCTTCCAGAGTCCCTTATTCGCCACCATATTCGGGAGCTTGATTCCCTCTGCAATTCATCTTGTTTCAGAGCATCCTCCCGCCGCCCTTTAAGAAATGAAAGGGCTTTTGACGATCCAATCAGACAAATGGAGGGTATGCAGGTTGATGAATATGGAAGGTATTTACTTTTTAGTTTTTATTTTTTAATTGGAAAGAGAAGTTTATTTACAAATACTAACGAATATGTATTTAGGAGAAGGCTCGACGCACCACAGATAGGGTTGTTGCGCTTTATGAGTTTTATTGGATTTGTGCTGATATTTATCTTAATTCTGCAGCAATGCAAGCTTCCAGCTTCCTGGGTTTATTATGCCTCCCATGCTGAGGGATGAAGATGATGGAATTGATTCTGATGGAGAGAGTTTTGAGGCAGTTACTCCTGAACATAATGCTGAAAAACCTGAAGGGGAAAAGACCCCAGTCCCTGTGATTGAGAAACACAAGCGTATCTTGGAAGAAGTTGATGGGGAGCTTGAAATGGAGGATGTGGCTCCTCCTTCTGAAGCTATTGCTTCCTCCAGCAATATGCCAGGCACTGGGAATCTGCAGACCTTCCACCATCCACCTGGAAATTCTGTTGCCATTCCCTTTGCCCCCCCACTGCCGCAGGATGTACCACCAAGATCTCCTCCTTTGCCAACATCCCCTCCTCCGCTTCCTCCACCTCTGCCTGCGACCTTTCCTCTTCATGCTGATAGACTTGATTCTGTCTCCAATGGTCTCAAGTCTAAGGGCTACTCATGTTCCCAGGTAAACATTAGTGCTTCGTTTTTGTTATCTTTTATGATGTGTGCCATTCTTCGTGGGGAAAAATTAATTTAAGAGAAGGGATAGTTTGGGTTGTTTATATGTTTTAATGTGATTTGTTTTGGATGTGCAGAATAGGGAAGATGGCGCACAGAAATCTACTAAGAAGCAGGCGATTTCTGGAGGAGTCAATCCTTCTGTCTCTGATTCAAGTTATTATTCTTCACATGGCAATGATGATTTTCATCCACAAGGGCCTAAACATGCACCCAACTCTTCTAAATCTTGTTCTTTCAGCAGTCCACCAGGTTCCCATTCAGTAGTCCAAGCAGTAAATAGTGTTCCCCCAGCAGATTGTGCCATGAGCAAGGGTTTTCGTTTACGTCCACCTCATCCTGCTCCATCAAATCAGTTTTCCTATGTGCAAGCTGATCGAGTCCCGTTGCGAAGGGATATACCTCCTCCGTCCAATCCTAACAGATTTCATGCACAAAAGGCCGAAAATGGAAATTTCTATAGAGATCGTGACCGGATGAAAGCTGCTCCTGTTGATGTTGGAGAACGTTGGAGGAATCCACCTTTTCCAGGTAATCATGTTCTTGAGATAATTTGATATGTCACGCTTGGTAATAAGATATTAAATCAAAAGCCCTGTTCAGGTCCTCACTACTCTGATGGTCCTGGAATGCCTTATGCTCCCGCACCTTATGCAGCTCAGCATCGTGAGCCACCTAACCATCGGTGGAATTTTCCTCCTCGGGGTTTGAATCATAGAGATGCGATGCCATATAGACCCCCCCCTGCTGGAGGTCCAATCCCCGTGGCTGCTAGAGGTATGATTTCCTTCTTTCTTTGTTGAAAGTGGAATTGTTATTGAGCCATTGTAGCCTTATACTCATTTGAATAATATGTGGTTTTGAAGCCTTTTCGCTATGATATGATGGAGTTACGGCATTATTTGAAAGTTGAATTTGTGGCAACCTGAGTAATCTTGTGTGTTAACAATTTCTTTCTCTGTTGTTGCAGGTCACAACTATTGGAGACCGAGGTGATCAAACATCAGTTTTTTCAAGCAAAAGGTACTGTTACCATGCATCCTAACGTTCCAAAATTTAGTTTCTCACTCTGAATAAATCGAGAAAATTTGTCTTATCTGTTAATAATATCTCATTCTCTTTATAGGTGCAAATTCATTTTCTAGCTGCAGCTTTGTTAAAATAGACTAAGGCCATATTTTATGGCCGATGATACTATGAGAAGGCTGTATTCAAATTCCGGGGGAGGAGGAGGTGGCGTGCTGCAGAAGGAAAAGCAACTCCATACATGGCAAGTTTCGCAGCTGTAAATATGTATTTTGTCAAACCCTCCTGCATATTGTGGAGTGATGAGTATAGGTCCGTGGATATTAGAAGAGCTGCACCGATCTCTTGGCTTCTTCCGGTCAGGCTTTTTATCTCTCCCCTTGTGCTTCCTCCCAACTGTATCAAGTATAACAACTGGAAAGCTATAGATACATTGTTGAGTATAAGTTATTGCAGCATATCTTTAGGATGTCTGTCTGTCCATGGTTACATGTAAAATCTCCAGCAGTTTTTTTGTACATTTTGGAATAGTTACTATAATTTAGGCCAGCCGAACTATAATGAGTGATGCTTGGCTGGTGTTGGCAATGGATATCAATTTAAGGTATGAATGACACATGTCTTTGTTTTCTTAATTTTCCTTCATAAGTTTATTAAAAAAAAATCAAGACTCAATGATTGTCCTAAAAAAGTGGAGTTCCCAGAGTCATTGACTAATTTAGAAGGACTAATTTAGAAGGAATTAGAGGCGGATTAGTCATGAGATTTGCCACAATTTTTCCAGTTTTCTTTTCTTGGAGGTATCAACATTATATGTATCTAATTTTTATCAATGTTTATACTACCTCCATTTCATATTCATATATTAGGTTAAGTATTTTAGATTTTATAATATAATGTTTATTATTTATAAGGTTTTTTTTTTCAAAATTATCTTTAATTAATATATTATTACTTAGTAATTTTCAAAACTTAATTACTTAATAAAGGGTATTGTAAGTAGTTTATTATAAAAAAACAATTTGACTTTTATGTTAAGATATTTGAAAAAATAACTTAACCTTATATCATGAAATGAATGTAGTATTTAAAGTTATTGTATTACTCAAAATAAATGTTTATAACTATAAGCTAACTAACCTAAAACTCAAGTGCTATTGAATTATTCAGTCATGAATGAGATCTTTGTTAAACTAGTACCGATTAAAACTCTAATCAACAATCGTGTTTTAAAGTAACTTTTATTTGTCTTTACAGTTTATATTACTTTTGTTGGCAAAATTATTATTTAACGTTGATTCTTTTGGTAGCCACGTGGTTGACTCTATTATAGCCACCTCGTCATCGCCTGCAGCAACACGTGTTCATATTTAGTGTAGTTCTTGTCAAGCTATGTAGTTGGTGGCCACCTCTTCGTTGTTTACAGCAATATAAGTATTTGAGTATCGAATTACGTGGCTTTTTTATTTATTTTTCTGGTTTGTCTTTTAACCTTTTTTAGGAATTCGAATAGTTCGGTTGTAACTATAACTCGGCAAAAAATAAATAACCAGTTTTATAGTCTACGTATATAATTGTGATACATCTAATCCGATATCCGTTACACTACCAAATTATTTTTTGATAATAGGATACCTTATGTTTCAACAAAAAAAAAAAAATTTGATACACACGTTTTGATTAAAGATAAATTTCAAATCTTATAGAATATATTAAAAGATATATTAGATGATCTTACTCACGCTTAAGTATCTAGTTAAAAAAAAAAAAAAAAAGAAAAACAAGAGGAGGAAAAAGGAAAAAAAAAAAAAGCCAAATCCAACTCATGGATTCCAAACACTGCCGTGGGAAAGCTGTAACATGGAAATTGACTCGTTCGGTTGCCTGAACCGGTTAAGGCATCCCTCGCTCGCTACTATTTCTGGTTCACGCGTTTTCGGTGATGACACCTAAGCCCTTCTCCTCTTCTTCTTCCTCTTCCTTAATCCTTCTCCTCCTCCTCCTCCTCCGGCAACGCAGCAATGGGTGGTGCTCTCTCTGTTCCCCAAAAATCCATCCACGAATTCACTGTTAAGGTAAATTATTATTCACTACCTCCTTATTCTCCGTCATTTTGTTCTGTAATGCTGATCAATTCGACCTTTTTGTTCCTAATTCGCAGGATTTTAAGGGTAAAGATGTCGACCTCAGTACATACAGAGGGAAATTGCTTCTCGTTGTCAACGTTGCTTCCAAATGGTAGGCATTCGATTCAGAGCTTTTTCGATTTCTTTGTATTCTGTTTTTTGTATCCGTCCTGTGGATGAATTTTTGTGTAAATTCCAGTTGTGACTATTTTTTCTCTGAAACAGTGGGCTCACACATGCTAACTACACTCAGCTGACCGAGCTATACAGCAGATACAAGGATAAAGGTTGGTGGGGTCTTCTTCTTCTTCAAAATTAATTCCTTTTTACTGAAAGAGTTTTCCTTTTGGTCACAATGTACCTGAGTTGGTGTTGTCGAAATTTGCTCTTTTACCAAAGTTTTCTCTGTTTGGAAACAAACTAATTTGATATCCCAATTGACAGGTTTTGAGATATTGGCCTTCCCTTGTAATCAGTTCTTGAAGCAAGAGCCTGGGACAAGCGAGGAAGCACAGCAATTTGCTTGCACAAGGTTTAAGGCTGAATATCCAATCTTTCAGAAGGTTAGTGGTATACTCCATGGCTGTATATCCAATATGAAACCTTACTGAAGCTAATGCAATAACAGAGTAATATTATCCTGTTATGGTGAGGTTTCTCAAGGGCAGTTTATTTGCTATTGCTTTGGATCCAATTTTGTTGAGGGGTTCGATAAAGTAGAGTAGTTGTGTGCCTTGTCACGTTATCTTGAATAGGCTGTTCTTAGCATATGTTTTAATGGTAGTGATGCTCTTGGAAGGGATATTTATGATGCTGTATCAGGTTAGAATTTCTGAGGAACTTCCACATACTTGTGATTGAGAAGAGCAATAGAAGTAAATATAAAGATGCTTTTCTGAAAATTGACTTATCAGTATCTAAGATGAGAAGGAAATAGTTCCTGTGATTGCACACATCAATCAAGAATGAATCGGTTGCCTTGTGCGTAGCATCTAGTTCTCTGCCTTGGTTTACAACATAATTTCCGATATTTCTTCATCTACTTTACTGGCTTGAATTTAAAGTTGGCCCCGGCATCAAGAGAGTTTGATACCTCTGCTGCTCCATTTAATGTTTGTTTCCCAAAATCCTGAAAAAGTGAAATGTAAGATTATGTCAAGTAGTTTGATGAAAAATGGAAGAAAACATTTTTAAGAATTGTAGAAACTGGTTGATGTGCTATTCCTATAAATCTTTATTCTATGTATATGTTCCTGTTACTCAATGATAGACCTAATACTTTTTACCTTAATTAACAAAAGTCTATGTGAGATCTTTGTGCCCCCTTACGTACTAATTTTGAGATCGGATTGACGAGATATGTTTCTATTAGATGCCGAAATAACTTATTCTGTGAAATTATTTGTGAAGTAGAGACCATTGTGTAGACATGCCAGTGATTCATTAGCTTTCTTCTTTTGCATTCAAATTATTCTCAACATTTAACACTGTTTTGTTACTTAGGTAAGAGTGAATGGTCCTGATGCAGCTCCAGTCTACAAATTCCTTAAAGCTAGTAAAGGTGGGTTTTTCGGTTCTAGAATAAAATGGAACTTCACCAAATTTTTAGTTGACCGGGAAGGCCATGTTATTGCTCGTTACAGCCCCACCACCGAACCACTTACAATTGAGGTATACTCATGTGGCCAAATATCCTGCACATCATGTCATACATTTGTTACTAGTTTTCTGAGTTAGAGAAGTTTTGAGTTGTCATTTACATGTTTAGGAAACTCTTTGCAATGAGTTAAACATACGGAAATGGAACAGTGTAGCGAAATAAACATCCAGGAAAGGAAAATATGGGGGCTTGGGGGGGGGACTGCAGTTGAATTTCTTATTATGACCATCAGTTACAATTTTGTTGGCTTTGTATATTTTTACGTGTTATTACTTTTGCTAATTACGTTTTATTTGTTCCATTTTGCAATACAGGCAGACATCAAGAAAGCGCTGGGAGATAACATGAAAGAATCTAATTGAGATTGATGAAGATTGGGGGGGCGCTGCAATCGTGGGTGTGTTGTATGAAATTTATTTCATGTTTTAATGCTGTATGATGTAGTTCATCACTTGTTTCTGCAAAGTTAGCATTTGAAGAAAGGGGTTTATGATGATGAGGGCAATGTTATCTGTAATTTGTTGTATTACAGATGATACTGTGTAAACCAACTTAAAGTTCAAATTCATATAATCATATTCAAAATTTGATTTCTTTTCTCTTGGATGGTAAGAAGAGTCCAGTTTTGTCATGATCTTAGCAATTTTGTCATGTTCTAAAATTGGAAGTTTGAGTTGATAAGGTCTTCTAGATCTCCGTAATCTTCCAATTCAAAGGTTAAAGGTCGGGATTTGATGACAATGAGGATAATTGGATGGCAAAACATACTTCCCTTATGTGCTTTCGTTTGACTTGTGAAGTTGGAAATAATGAGTTCGAGTTATTTGTAAACAGTTTTATATCGCATTTTTAGTTCTGTGTTTTGACTTTTGTTTAGTAAGAATATATTTTATATACTCTTTTTGTTTCATATTAATTATTGTCAGTATATATATTTTATTTTAAAATATTTGTTACTTTGATAAATTTAGAGAGTATTAAATCAAAGTTTTAGATATATATCCTTATTTAGTATGATGGGGATGATACAATATAATAAATATTTAAAAATAATTCAAATAAACTCATTTTTCTAAAGAAAGAGCAATTTAATTTTTTTAACTTCAAATACAATCTAATTATTTTTTTAATATTTTTTGTATTAAATTTGAACGTGACAGATAAGTATCAAATTATTTATTATGATATGTAAGTTTCACTGATATTGTATATGGGGACCGATAAATCTAACTTGGAAATATGAATGTATAACTCGAAAAAAATTATTATTTTTCCTCATCTTTCTCTCTCTACACAGTTTTTCTCTAACTTCTCTCTACTCCTTCTCCACTCTAAAACTAAAATCTTTAACATTGAACTTGAATTGGAGGTAGATATAGATCATTATGAAGAATTTGTAGAAGAAAATATCAATTGAGATGTAAGAAAAGTTGAAAAATTTTTTTTTTTCAAAACTGGGTTCGGATTGCCCAAACGGACGACTCGAACATGGGCAGATCGCCCAGATGGGCGACCAGCACACATCCGGGTTGCCAGCCGGGCAATCCGATTTTTTTTATTTTTATTTTTATTTTTTTAGGAAGAAAGAATTTTTGTAGGTATTTGGAAAACTTGAAATATGAATAGCTCTGTGATTGGATGTCCGTTTCATGCGTATGACCACTCGTTTTGATGGTTCTCATAAAGAGGAACGCAACGACATCGCCGAAAAAGTAATCCGGACGCGTTTCACAGCAAAAAAATTGTGTGCAAAAAGAATTCCAATATTTATCAACTTCAATCATTTGAATTTTTAATTAGAGCAAAAAGAAGACTACTCCTCTGATTAATTTTCAAATTGGTGCCGTAAGTTTTTAGTTAACAAGAGAGAAAGTATTAGAAAATTACAAAAACGTAAATTAAAAAGAAAATATGACCTTTTTGTGGGAACTGTTGGTGGAAACCTCCTTAAGGATGTTTCCGACGCGTAGATCTCGAATAAATACCCGAAATGCCCACAAGAATCACCTCAATCGGACATCCGAGCGCAAAGTTATGCCCCTTCAAAGTTTTCGACTATACGAAACTATTTTTTTGCCCCGAAACGCGTCCGGATTACTTTTTCGACGATGCCGTTGCGTTCCTCTTTACGAGAACCATCAAAACGAGTGGTCATACGCCTGAAACGGACATCACAGAGTTATTCATGTTTCAAGTTTTCCAAACACCTACAAAAATTCTTTCTTCCTTAAAAAAAAAAAAAACCTTGGATCACCCGGGCCGGCGACCTGGACGTGAGTCGGTCGCCCTGGCCGGTGACCCGGATGTGTGTTGGTCGCCCATCTGGGCAATCTGCCCATGTTCGAGTCGTCCGTTTGGGCAATCCGAACCCAGTTTTGGAAAAAAAAAAATTTTTCAACTTTTCTTACATCTCAATTGATATTTTCTTCTACAAATTCTTCATAATGATCTATATCTACCTCCAATTCAAGTTCAATGTTAAAGATTTTAGTTTTAGAGTGGAGGAGTAGAGAGAAGTTAGAGAGAAACTATGTAGAAAGAGAAAGAGGAGGAAAAATAATGATTTTTTCGCGCTATACTTTCATATTCACGAGTTAGATTTATCAGCCTCCTTGTACATATTGTGTATATATATATATATATTAAAAAAAAGTCTGGCGGGCAATAGTTTGTATTCTTAGAAATCTAGTCGATGGGTCAAAGTTTGGGTAGAAAGAAAAGAAATTGGAGGAGCCCAACCCAAGAAAGCCATAGAATTCACGACACGAGCCATTTTTAACTATCAAATTGAGCCATTTTAGTCATACAAGTTGATAATTGGGCCTACCAAAAGCTCTTCAGTCCATTATATTGTTCATAAGGCCCATTAATAACTGGCCCAATTGAAATCTAAGCCACATCCCAATTTCCGATTAACCAAAGGCACTTTTGATAAATTTCATCATAAAATTATGAAATTTTATTCTCCTCTTAACTCTCTCTCTCTCTCTCTCTCTCTCTCTAAACGCTTTCTCTATCACTTCTCTTTAAAAAAATCTTGAAGATTTTAAAGCTAACAATAAATAATTTTGAAAATTTTGTACAAGAAAACATCGATTTTGACGTAAAAACAACACAAAAAAAGCATAAAATCAGAAGTGGGCACCAAATGGATTGGTGCGCCGCCCATTGGCACACCAACTCACCTAGTGCACTAGCAGCTTTCATTTATAATTTTTTGCTTTTTTCTGTTATTTTTACCTCAAAACTGATATTTTTTTATACAAAAATCTTCAAAGTTATCTATTTTTAGCTTAAAAAAGTTTCAAACTCTTCAAGATTTCCTAAAAAAAAAGTGAGAGAGAATACGTTTAGAGAGAGAAAGAGTTGGGAGGAAAATGAAAATTTGTCGTAGAAATTTATCAAATGCCAACCGAGACATAACGGATTCCTCAGGAATTTCCATTAGAGAAGAAACTGGAGAAGGAAAGGTTCGGTTACAAAATTATTATTATTTTTTTGATAGGTTAAAGAGAAGGGCCACAAGAAAATGAATAACAACCTCAACTAACGATCATTTTTGTCGCTATATAATATATTGTTCGTCAAGATATTAATCAGATCTGTACTCTTTCTATATACAGAGTCTATTTTTTTTCTATCCATATAGCGTTTTACTCTTATTCAGGTTTAGGACCTTATGTAAAGAATTAAGTTTATTCACATCTCGGTATAGAGTTTGATTTTTAATCGTGGTTAATACTGAATTCTGGACTTTACACAATACCAGACTAGAATTCAAACTTTTGACTTTTTAAATATTCGCAATGTAGTAATTCACTACAATAAGTCACCGATCAAATCCAACCGTTTCTTTCAGTATTTGGTTTTCATATTGATCAATTCTTCACGAAGAACCAAATCAAAATAATGTGTTAAACGAATTGTTCTCTTAATAATGAGAGACAATTTAACAACAAAACACTCATTCCTTAAATAGCTTTATATGACATGTTAAATAAAAAATTTTAAGTTCAAATCACTTTAAAACCTGTATTTTCAATCTTATTGAGGCTTTGGTCCTCTAATGAAAAGGAATGGGTTGGGCAAAGACGTATGAATGAAGGGGTTTTTGTTGGTCTAAAATAAAACTGTAGGCTTTATAACCCATTTTCTTCCCAATATTTTTCATTTTCTAGCCCAATTATCACTCCCCTTATACCCAATGATGTTCCAGGCCTCAACTCAAGTTGAATAGGCTGTTGGGCTGCCTCTGGGCCGTCTGCTTGACCTGCTGCCTTCTAGGCCGCCTCTTGCCTGCTTCTGAGCCACCTTCTTGATCGATTCCTGTGGGATGACGCGGCTCGGGTTGGCCACCCGGGTCGTCCGTTGGTGACCCACGGCTCGACCGCTTGGCTCCCCTTTAATTCAATGCTGTCTCTTCGTTTCTGCAGCAGACTCTCGAACTCCTCCTCTCAGCCGTTTCTTATTCTCTCTCTATGTCTCTTGGAGTATTCAAGACTCCTGCTTTCTTTTCCTTCTCCTTCGGCTCTGCCGCTACTGATCTCTCTCTGTTCTGGTGCTTTTATGCTGTTAACTAGTCTTCTTCTCTGTCACCATTGCTTGTCTGTTGGTGAGGTTAGAGAGATAGACGTGAGGAAAGAAAAAGAGAGAGAGAGAGAGAGAGAGAGAGAGAGAGAGAGAGAGAGAGAGAGAGAGAGAGAGAGAGAGATTGTATATTGCCGGTGATTTTTTCCCGGTTGAGGCTCGTTTCTGAGGGTTATAACCCTGATCATCACCTTTCTTCATCATCATCGCCTCGACGTGGCAGCGCCGCTGCTCTGCGTCCGATTCTGGTTTGATAACCCCTCGGTTTGTGCTGTTTAGTCATCTCTTTGATTTTCTGTTGGCCGGTTACGCTGGCGGTGGTGAGCAAATCGTTCATTGTTTTATTTGGGTTATTTTTATACTAATCGGGTGTTATTTTGCAGATTATATTTTTATTGTTCTTTGGCTGATTTCTGTTCTTTGAAAGATCAAATCTTTCTGTTTATTTCTTCCGCTGTAATTTATTATTTGACAAATTTGTAATAGTAATAGTTATTGTAATAGTAATTAGGAGTGTTTTCTCCAACAAGTGGTATCAGAGCCATGGTTTTCGGCTCTCTGGCTTCGACGTCCAGCAGCAACCTTCGGATCTGAGAAGTTTCTCAGAATCCGACCAGTGAAGTTTCTTCTTCTCCTCTCTGTTTTTAAAGTTTTCTTTTTAGTTTATTCGGCTTGCCGCCGATTTTCTGTTTACTGTTTATCGGCTTGCCGCCGGCTTTATCTGGTTTATGTGTTTCGGCTTGTAGCCGATTTCTAATATTGTTTCTGTTTCGGCTTGCCGCCGGTTCTGTTTATGTTGGTTGTTGTTGTGACGGCTTGCTGCCGTTTTTTGTTACTATTACTGCGTTGCTGTTACTTTCTGTTATTCCATTTTCTGTTCTTTTCTATTGATTTATTATTTCCAGTTTTATTGTTGTTTTTTTTAAAAAAAAAAAAAAAATACCCAAGCCTGGCTTGAGTCCAAGAGATATCAAGTATCTGTGTCTTGGCGGTTTTATTTCTGATTTCAAAAGTTTTTTTTCTTCTTTCTGTCTTTTTCTGCTATATTCGGTTGTTCCTGTTCTCTTGGTTATTCTGTTTGTTTACTGTGTTGATTTGGTTTTTTCTGTGCCTTTTTGTGTTACACTGTTTTGTAATCAAAACCAAATCTAATCAAACGAAATTAAAACAAACAACACCGTTTTTCTTTGGAAGATCTTTCCTCTGTTTTTTTTTAAAAAGGAAAATCCGAACAATTTTTATTCAAAACTTTTTCAAATATTTCATCTTTCTGAACCACCAAATTACACCTATTTGTCCTTAAAATATGTCAGTTCCAGTCAGTTCCGAAAATTGAAACTGATAGGTTTGATGGCAAATCTGATTTTGTAATGTGGCGGAGGAAAATGAAAGCAGTTTTGGTACAAAACAAAATTGCTCCCGCTATTTGCGGCCCTGAAGAGTATCCAGAATCTTAGAAGGGCGAAATTCTCAAAGAAAAACTAGGTGACGCTCATAGCTGTCTCACCTTGCATTTGACTGATAATGTTTTACGGGAAATTGATGAAAAAGACAATACTTTTGAAATCTGGACAAAACTGAAAAAATTGTATTTGGGAAAATCTCTTTCAAATAAAATCTATTTAAAAGAACAGCTTTTTGGTTTCAAAATGAGTGGAACAAAATCACTTTCTGAAAAAATCGATGATTTAAATAAAATCATTTTGGAGCTTCAAAACGTCGGAGAGAAAATCTCTGATGAAAAATGTTGCAGTCATTTTACTAAATGCCTTACCTGATTCTTTTAATGATGTCAAATCTACCATTAAATGTGGTAGAGATGATCTTTCCCTTTCTGATGTCAAAATTTCTTTAAAATCAAAAGATTTGGATTTGCAAAAGAGAACAAGTCTCATGGTGAAAATCTTTTTGTAAGAGGAAGGATTGACCGGAGAGAATCTCCTAGTCATCGTTTTAAAAGTCGTTCCAAATCACGAGAGAAAAGCAAGGTAAAATGTTTTTACTGTGAGAAAGAAGGGCATATGAAAAACAAGTGTTTTAAATGAATCAAAGACGAGAAACAACGTAAACATGGTAAAGGAGGGAATAAATTCGATAAAACCCATGGTTTTGACTTAGATGGTAACTCTATGTTTTCTGAAGTTCTACTTTCTCCTTCATGTACTGATGTTGTTGATCATTGGGTGCTTGATTCTGGTTGCTCATCTCACATGACACCTAATAAACACTGGTTTTCTGATTTCAAAACTCTAAACCAAGGAAAAGTTTTTATGGGTAATAATCAGGTTTGTGATATAAAAGGCATCGGCAGTGTTTTTATAAAAATGCATGATGGCGTGACTAGAAAACTCATTGAGGTGAGATATGTTCCTGACTTGCGTCGGAATCTTATTTTCCTCAGTTATTTAGACTCTTTTGGTCTCTCTTTTAAATCCAAAAATGGCATTTTGCGTGTTTGTAAAGGAAACCTAGTCATGCTAAAAGGTTTTAAAAAGGAAAATTTATACATCCTTCTTGGTAAAACAGTTTGCAACTCTACTGCCTTAGTTTCAAAAACTGTCCCTGAGAAAACTATGTTGTGGCATCGAAGGATTGGCCACATTAGTGAAAAGGGACTTTATCATTTACAAAAACAAAAACTTTTATGTGGTGATAAAATCGATTCCTTGGATTTTTGTGATCACTGTGTTTTGGGAAAACAACACAAAATTAGTTTTTCAACCAACACACATAAGTCATCTGCACCTCTTGATTATGTGCATTGTGATTTGTGGGGACATAAAAATGTTCCAACTTATGGTGGTAACGTTTATTTCCTTTCTATTGTTGAAGATTTTTCGAGGCATGTATGGGTTTTTCTTTTAAAAACCAAAGATCAAACGTTTGAAAAATTTTGTGAATGGAAACGTTTTGCCGAAAATCATTCTCGAAATAAACTAAGAACTATCAGGACCGATAACGGTCTTGAATTTTGTAACCGGAAGTTTTCTGACTTATGTGCATCACATGGCATTTTACACCGTAGAACGGTTAGACATAACCCACAACAAAAGGGAGTTGCCGAAAGGATGAACCGTACTATTATGGATAAGGTCCGTTGTCTGTTAGTGTTTTCTGGTGTTCCAAAACCGTTCTGGGGTGAAGCTGTTAGTACAGCTGTATACCTCATCAATAGATCTCCATCCACAGCTATAAACTTTAGGACTCCTATAGAACTCGGGTCAGGGAAACCTCCCAATCTTTCCAACTTGACGGTTGTGCAGCCTTCGCTCATCAAAAAGAGGGGAAACTAGATCCAAGATTTATGAAGGGGGTGTTTATAGGATATCCTAGTAGAGTAAAGGATTATAGAGTATGGTTGAAGGGTGAACCAGGGGTGAGAGTTATCATCAGTAGGGATGTCATCTTCAATAAGTTAGAAATGCCCTGTCTTAAAGATAACACCATCACCGATAATCCTTCTTATGATCCTTCTCCTAGTAGCATTCCGGTGGAGGTGGAGACTATCTCCGAACCCACTCTAGAGCCACCTCAGGAACCTGAAACAAATTCTGAGTCTTCTGCTCCTTCTAGTAGTACTCCTGTTCCTGAAGCTTCTGACCCTATCTAGATAGTTCTGATGAGGAAGAGGAACATCCTGAGGCTCAAACCCAAGCTCTTAGGGATTATCAACTCACTAGAGATCGAGTCCGCAGAGTACCTAAGGATCATCCTCGGTATGGTTACTCCTATATTGTAGCATATGCTTTTGTTTTTGCTTCTTTTGTTGAAGAAAAAGAACCCTTATGTTTTTCTGAGGTTTTACGTGCTATGGAAGAAGAAATGTTTTCTTTAAACAAAAAAAAAAAAAAAACCTGGATTCTTGTTCCAAAACCTTCAAAACAAAAACTTGTTGATTGTAAAAATGGATTTTCAAAATAAAGGAGTCTGAATCTTCTAATGAACCTCCCAGGTTCAAAGCTAGACTTGTTGCAAAAGGTTTTTCACAAGTTGAGGGCATTGATTTCAATGAAATTTTTTCTCCTGTTGTTAAATACAAAACAATTAGGATTGTTCTTGCTCTTGTTGCTTTCTATGATCTTAATCTTGAACAGCTTGATGTGAAAACTGCCTTTTTACATGGTGACCTTGAAGAAACCATTTATATGCGTCAACCATCTGGTTTTGAAGTAAAGGGTAAGGAACATATGGCGTGTCTTTTGAAAAAGCCCCTATATGGACTTAAACAGTCGCCAAGGCAATGGTACAAGAGGTTTGATTCTTTCATATCCAAAATTGATTTTTCAAAAAGTAACTACGATAGCTGTCTTTACTTTTCTGGTAATGATGTGAATTCTGCTATTTATCTGTTGATGTATGTAGATGATATGTTGATAGCTTGTCGTCACAAAGCTAAGATCGATGAACTGAAGTCTTTGCTAAAATTTGAGTTCGATATGAAGGACTTGGGTGTTGCATCCAAAATCCTTGGGATGAATATTTCTAGAGATAGACCTGATCGTTCTCTTTTCTTATCCCAAAAGCCTTTT
Source organism: Catharanthus roseus (assembly GCA_028651295.1). NCBI lineage: Eukaryota > Viridiplantae > Streptophyta > Magnoliopsida > Gentianales > Apocynaceae > Catharanthus > Catharanthus roseus. Next base: position 3,803,102 of record JAPQWS010000087.1, read on the forward strand.
CTTCAGAAAATCGTATCCAAATTTTCAATGCAACTTTGTAAACTCGTTACTACTCCCCTTGCTAGCCACTTTAAACTTTCTGACAAAACTTGTCCTAAAATTGAAAGTGAAAAGAGAGATATGGCCAATATCCCATACAGAATGGCCATAGGCTCTGTCATGTACTCAATGATATCCACCCGTCTTGACATTGCTTTTTCCATAAGCCTTCTTAGCAGATTTATGTCAAATCCTAGAAGAGATCATTGGGCTGCTCTCAAGTAGCTATTACGTTACCTAAACGGAACTGTAGATCGGGGTTTACACTATCATAATTGGTCTGATTTTGAATTGATTGGATTTGTTGATTCCGATTTTGCAGGTGACAAGGATGGTAGAAAGTCTACCACCTCTTACTTCTTTACCCTTGCGGGTAATTGTATTTCGTGGAAATCCCAACTGCAGCCTGTAGTTGCCTTGTCAACTACTGAGGCTGAGTATATCGCAGCAACGGAAGCAATCAAAGAAGCCATTTGTCTTCAAGGGTTATTGAGTGAATTGAATATTTTAAATTCCAAAGTTATTATTTACACTGATAGTCAAAGTTGTTTAAATTTGTGTAAAAATCTGGTCTATCACGAACGGACGAAACACATTAATGTCAAGTACCACTTTATTAGAGAAAAGGTCTCTAGTGGTATTGTTGACGTAGATAAGATTAGTACTGATAATAATCCTGATGATTTTGGTACTAAAATTGTAAACACTGATAAATTTATGTTTTGCAGGGACTTTCTTCATGTGCAAGCAGTTTAACTCAAATTGAGTCTTCTTTCAGGGATGGAAAAATATTGTTCAAGGTGGAGATTGTAGGCTTTATAGCCCATTTTATTCCCAATATTTTTCATTTTCCAGCCCAATTATCACTCCCCTTATACCTAATGATGTTCTGGACCTCAACCCAAGTTGAATAGACTGTTGGGCTGCCTCTGGGCCGTCTGCTTGACCTGCTGCCTTCTGGGCCGCCTTCTTGACCGAGTCTTGTGGGATGCCCGCGGCCCGGGTTGGCCACCCAGGTCGTCCGTTGGTGACCTGCGGCTCGACCGCTCAGCTCCTCTTTAATTCAATGCTACCTCTTCGTTTATGCGGTAGACTCTCGAACTCTTCCTCTCAGCCGTTTCTTATTCTCTCTCTGTGTCTCCTGGAGTCTTCAAGACTCCTGTTTTCTTCTCCTTCTCCTTCGGCTCTGCCGCGGCTGATCTCTCTTTGTTCTGGTGCTTTTATGCTGTTAACCAGTCTTCTTATCTGTCACCATTGCTTGTCCGTTGGTGAGGTTAGAGAGATAGCCGTGAGGAAAGAAAAGAGAGAGAGAGAGAGAGATAGAGGTTGTATATTGCTGGTGATTTCTTCCCGGTTGAGGCCCGTTTCTGAAGGTTATAATCCCGATCATCACCTTTCTTCATCATCGTCGCCTAGACACGGCAGCGCTGCTGCTCGGCGTCCGATTCTGGTTTGATAACCCTTCGGTTTGTACTCTTCAGTCATCTCTTTGACTTTCTGTTGGCCGATTATGCTGGCGGTGGTGAGCAAACCGTTCATTGTTTTATTTGAGTTATTTTTATACTAATCGGGTGTTATTTTGCAGATTATTTTTTTATTGTTCTTTGGCTTATTTTTGTTTTTTGAAAAATCAAATCTTTTTGTTTATTTCTTCCGCTGTAATTTATTATTTGATAAATTTGTAATAGTAATAGTTATTGTAATAATAATTAGGAGTGTTTTCTCCTACAAAAACTGTTGTTGATTCTTTTTAAGAGTTAGGCTAAACTTTGTCCTAAACATTACTAGCATTTGTTTGTTTTGTTCCGTTATATAATCAGCAGATAAGGTTATGAAATTGATATGCCGTTTGTTAACACAGCAGCTGGACAAGATTGAGCACGTGGACTGGGCCCCTCAACACAAATGTCCATCTTCTTCTGTGACACATAGACTAGAAACCGAATTTGGCCCATGTGAAAGTTGCCAATTAATTGATAGGGAGGCCTCACCTTCACTGAATTCCCCACTTCTCCACTCAACTTGGTGCCATTATTGTTGCCAATACACAAAGAGAGGATACACAAATCAACCACACGAGCTTTACACACTAGCTTTACACACTGTTATCTTTATTTAATATATATAAAGTGAGAAGTTTTGAATTTAAATTGATTAAAAAGTAATTTAATATCGCATATCAGTCTTTTATGTTTTAATATCTTCTGCATTAGTTGAACTCTCTCAAATTCCAAATTACAAAAGAAAAAGCACAGGAGCTTTTGTTTCATATCTTGAACCATAATTTAAATATTGAATTGTCAAAATTAAAAATTTGTCAGCTGTTAATTTTTTTTATGAAATTGTAATTTGTAAGCTTAATTATCAAAATTAAAATTTAAATATTTAATTGACAATTGACTTAAGATACAAGAACAGTTTTTAAATTAACACTATCTCCTCTCACCTAAAATAATTTTCTTTTTAATATATTGAGAGAGGAATGTAATTCGAAAGGCGTAAATATCATAACGATTATTGAGTAATTAATTGTAAGTGATGAATTTCAACTCATCTTATAAATAAATAGATACAAAATCATTCCAAACTATTACAACATGGTCAACTAGAACCCATGAAACTTATCTAAGAAATATAAATCCGGTCAGAGTTAAAAAGTAAAAAATTTCATTTACAGAGTTAAGTAAAGTAAAAGAATTTCAATAACGTATAATAATTTTAAATATGTATATTTGCTCTTTAAAATTAATTATTAAGGAAATATTAAAATAATTTGTTCCCTTAACTCTAATATGTAGGGTAGGGTCTTTTTAAGTGTATTACAACTACATGCTTATGAATAAATAGTTAGTCAGATTCAAGATATAAAGGAATGACTTGAAACTGGTTTGCAAGTGAATGAGTGAGTGAGGACTTGGCAATGATAAGTGGCCGGCAATGGCAATGGCAATGGCAATGGCAATGGCAATGATTGACAAACGAGGACAAGGACTATGCCTATGGAGATAGATAAGATTGGGGCCATCCATCCACCCATGACGGCCGGCGGATTATGGAGGAAGCCATGGCCGAGCTTAATTAATATCAATGTGACATTGTGCACGTGGCAACCATAGTCCAATGATGGATGATGTCTTGCGTTCCATGTTCATCCATTGGAGTAAGTAATAAAGGGAATCATAGGCTTACTTTGTACCACGAGTTTATTATTGAATCGTCAGATGTCATTTGTCAGAATTGTCCTCAAGATTTATGACAACTTCCGTTAAAATATGAGCTTGTTAATATCATAAATAAAATCAAGTATAACCAGTTAAATAGGGGCATTTTTAATATTATTATAATCAAATTTAATATAGAATACTAATAATACTCTCTATTCAAATTTTAACCATTTGATATTTTTTAAATATTTTTAATGTTATAAATTTCTAATTTTAGATAAGATTTTATTTTTTTACTAAAGAATTTAGTCTGATCTTTAATTAAGTGACAAAGATAAACAAACTCCTTACTACATCAATTCCCATAATCTATATATATCCTCTGCAAGTTCCTAACTTCTCTTACCTTCATTTTATGAAAATCAAAATTCCATCACAGTCCCTTTCTACCTCCCTGAAGTACATGTGTGCTCTTCAAACTTACTGAAAAATGCCTGCAAGGTTGCTACCATCAAAATCACTAGAATACATATTTGTACAAAAATCAAATTGAGCATTGAAACTTCATCGATTTCTCTTGATTGTACATTCAGAAAGCACAACATATGACTAAAAATGCAAAACATGACTAGAAAAATGCAGAATATGGCCATTGAAAAATGCAAAATGTGATGCAATTGACTACAAAATGTTATTCTTCAATGTGTTCCTGATTCTTGCTTCATATATGTTCAATTCTTTCTTGACTTTTCATTGATTAGGTAGAGGAAAGTTATGAATACAAGTCCAATTTAGCATGAAAGAAGAGAAGAAAAGAAAGGGCTTTCGAATTTTGAGTGAAGAAAGGAAGGCTGCAAGATTATCAACACAAGTTAATAAATTATTAAAAAATTATAGAATTATAAACTACAAGTTTTCTTTGTAAATGTCAGGTTCTTTGTAACTGAAATTTTACTTATCATTAGTAGTAAACTTGTTATTATTTAGCATAAGTAGAAACCAGTTCATTGCAAGTTCGTTGTAAATGCAGGTTTACTGCATTTTTAGGAGTTAACTTAGTACTTTTATCATGAATAGAAATATTAAAGTTACTCCATAAAACTTAATTTTCTTTTTAAATTTATTTTTATTGCATTTTTAGCAAGTTCACAGAATTTTAGCAGTAAACTTGTTGTTTTTAGCAGAATTAGAGACCAGTAAATTGAGTCTATTAACCAAATGTTTAAGACTAAAGTTTTCTAAACCTATTCATTGATAGACAAAATAATCGGAATACAATCATACACAGAATCATAAACAGAAATGCATACAACCAAAACAAGAACAAGATCCTAAACCCTAAACAAATAGCAAGAATCCTAAAACCTAAAAAAATATGCAGTTTCTGGAGAAAGGCGGTCCAAAGCAGAGAAATGAATAAAGTTGAAGGAAGTCCAAAATAGAGAAAAGTACCAAAATGTAACTAAAAGTTCTTTCCATTAATTTCTTAAGATCTAAAAAGCAAAAAAAAAACCCTAAACCAACAAAAAGAGCCCTTACAACAGCTCTTGGAACAACCCTTAAACTAAAATAATATAAAAACAAACTAAAAATCTAGAGTCCATCCTTCACCCCCTCCTCCCTCTCTCTCCCCCAAAGCCTAATACCATTCTAAATGTGGCTACTACAATAGAAGCTGAGTCACGATACTTAGAGTTAGAGCTGTTGCTGATAAACACCAACTATATTCCCTTGGGAGACTCAATTTCCTCCTCCTTCTTGAGCTTACCTTCAATCTCTATTAGGATCTTGAAAGCACGGATTAGTGGAGGATCATTCTTTATGACAACAGTCTTCACATCATGAAGACCCTTTTCCTTCACATATATATTTTTTTGAGTAGGGACATCAGCTCTTTCTTGTACCTCAGAGCATCATACTTCTCACAGTTATACAAAGCCTCCAGAGCCTTTGGAGAGTATGTTCTCATTGGGGAGGGACGATTGATGACGGATTTTGGGCTTAATTTTTCTTATTGTTAGCCATTTTTTGACAGATTAAAAGAAGAGAAGGTGTTAGGTTAGATAGAGATAATAAACCCTTTGATCTAATATGTATTTATATGACAATAGAGCTAAAATCAAATCAGCTTGAATTGGGATGAGAACAATCTCTCTTTCTCTCTCTCTCTCTCTCTCTCTCTCTCTCTCTCTCTCTCTCTCTCTCTCTCTCTCTCTCAATGGCCATTGAACTAGACAGTAATAAATTGCCTTTTAAGTTTTTCATACGCAACATTCATTACTGAGCCACACATTGCATGCATGATCATCTGGGGAGCAGAACCATCATTGAGATCAAACTATTAAGTGCAGAATAAATGTGTTAGCTCAACTTTGATAATATTATCTGTGGAAAGGGTGTATGGGAGGCGGAGGTTTTCAGAAGGATTACTCAATGGGAGGATTTACAGCAGCAACTTTCCACATCCTCTAGGTAGATTAGGAATGATGGTTACTTGTTTAGTTATTGAAAGCAATTAAATCTGCTTCTGAAGATGGCTTCTTCAGATAAACTTCAGATTTTGCTTCTGAATATGGCTTCTTCAATAATCAACTTGAAAATGGAAGTAAGGTATTATTAGTACAATACAATAGAGAAAATAATGAAATTGAAGTAAAAAACTCTTATTAAGCATCATTTAAAATAAGAAAATCCATGTAATTTAACTAAATACTCATTTAACACAAATTAGGAACGAAAAATAGAGAAATATTGTGAAGTATAGGTTTAGAGTGATTTAATTGAGTTATAAAGATATTTGAGTTAGAAACGATAAACTATAATTAAAATGAAAAATATACTTTATAAATAGTTGTCGAAATTGAAAACGTAATGTAATTCATAGTAATTACGATTAAAACTAAGGTATTGACTGTGATCATAAGATACATTAGGGCTATACTTCGTAAAATAGTTGTCAAAAATTGAAAACATAACGTAATTCATAGTAATTACGATTAAAACAAAGGTATTGATTGTGATCATAAGATACATTAGGACTATCCTTTATTAAATAGTTGTCGAAATTGAAAACATAACGTAATTCATAGTAATTACGATTAAAACAAAGGTATTGATTGTGATCATAAGATACATTAGGACTATCCTTTATTAAATAGTTGTCGAAATTGAAAACGTAACGTAATTCATAGTAATTACGATTAAAATCAAGGTATTAATTGTGATCACAAGATATATTAGGACTATGCTTCGTAAAATAGTTGTCGAAATTGAAAACGTAATGTAATTCTTAGTAATTACGATTGTATAGATTTTTTTAAAAAAAATAAGGGTCAAATTGCAAATATCATAAAGTATGTAGAAATAGCAGTTTTATTGAGTTAAATGAATATTTAGAGGTAATTTCACACAAATTATAAATCAAACATATGTTAATGGTAGTTTAATTGAGTTATAAATTACAATTAGGGTAACTTAGTAAAATTAGGGGCCAGTTTATAAATATCATAAGTACAACGATTTTGAGTTAGGATTGAAAACCTAAACTATGGTTAGCAGAACCTAAACTATAGTCAGCAACCTATATCTTGGTTACACAAAGGTGAAAATCCCTAATTTAAATCCCAATTCCCTCTCTCATCTCGGTCCTCCTGAATCCCTAAATCCCCAATCTCTCAAACCATCCATTCGGCCAACCCGCGTTGCTTCCTTGCAAACGTTGGCCAATGCTCAATGTTTGGCAAGGATTATGCTTCTTTGAGACAACTAATGTAAATGCATTCCTCTCTCTCTCTCTCTCTCTCTCTCTCTCTCTCTCTCTCTCTCTCTCTCTCTCTCTCTCTCTCTCTCTCCCCAATTTAAGGAGCCGTTAAAATTGATTACCTTTGTCGGAAGAATACTGAAGGCGTGCTTGTCCAGCTAGTCAGGCTATATAGTAGGCTATTATTATTTCTTTGCCTTCAAGTTTCAAGTGATCAGCAACCTACATACTTTTCTCCTCTTTTCTCATTGTATGCCATTCCATGCCAAAAACCAGAAAAGGATATAGATTACCATAATTCCTCAACATCCACTACATGCTCTGCACCTCAAAACCGTAATCGTACAAAACCATTCCTCCTTTACAGTTCAAGGAAGTATAGATGTGGAATTGCGGCTCCTACACTGACTTCAAGTACACCAAAGAGTAGAGGCCGAAAATTCTTTGGATGTGCTAACTACAAGGTAATAATTTTTTTGTTTTGAAGAACTTGATGTTTAGCAGTTATAATTGGCTTTATCTGTTAGTGGACTTAGATTTTTGTTCAAATTTGACGGTGAGTTTTTCAATTTTGGTTCAAATTTGACCGTGGATATCAATTGTTGGTTCAATTTGTTTGTTAAATGCTAGCTACAAAAAGACCGATCATTATCAATGTATTGTTCAAATGAGAGTGAAGTTTTTCAATTTTGGTTCAATTTGACAGTAAACTTTTTAATTGTTGGTTTAATTTATCTTTTATATTTTTGTTCAATTTGAAAGTGCACTTTTCATATTTGGTTCATTTTGACACAATTGATTGAGAATATTCAGAACCTATAAGTTGAGTTAACTATCTTGAAGAATGAGATCAAACAAACAAGAAGGGAACTAGAACTACATATCAACATGTGCAATCAAAGGGGGAAATCAAAGCAGAACTAGGTTCTTGTTTCTTTCGCTTCCAATGGTTGTATTTTCTGTTTTAGCAGTATTGTTTTTGTCTTAGCAAGGACGATATTTGCTATGTAAATACAATGTGATGCTACTATTTCTGTAATGTTACAAATTATCAATGTATTTGATGTTTCTCCATCTGAGACAAATTCTTGTGTTTATTTTCTTTGACACTTTCTTATTCATATCTACAAGTTCAAAAAAGAAACAATTAAAAACAAAAACTAATAAGCAGTAAACTGTATCAATCAAAACATACGTAATGGATTGCCCAAACCAGAATTGCAACAGCCTAGGTAGCACAAACCAAAATTTTATGCCTATTACAATGAATCAGCCTTGCATCTCACCTAACTAATGAATCAGACCCTATAGTGAATTTCCTCTTCTCTTTGAATTGTTGTTGGTACATTTGTTTTGCGGTTTTGAGATCTTGAACCATTTTGAGATGCACCTTGAGAAAGTTGTCATAATAAAAATACTATGATGAATAATAATTAATCATAAAGTTATCAAAAAATTAACATGAATCATACCTGTGCATTTGAAGCATGCCGACCAGAATTATCAACACACCTTCTATTTCTTCTACTAGATTCATTGGTAGCCTTTAAACAATTCGACCGTAGCTGGCCCTTAGAGACAGCCACATTAGGATTTAAAACCACACTCCTTTCACTTTTAGTGGACTGATTCACCACAATTCCAGCACCCCCATTGCAGTTTAATACCTCAGTTTTGTTGCTCTCAAGAAGTTGTTTAAATTTCAAGATTCTTGCTTCACTGGAAAGTGCTAAATCAACAATTTCATTAAAAATCTTCTCAAGCTCTTTGTACTTCTCAAACTCCATGCTCATACGAGGATATCCTTCCTCAAAGAAGATTCTTGTGTGCCTTTAAATTACATCTTTCCTCCATTTTCGAAGCACGTATCTCTCATGAAATCTTCCAATATCCTTCATTGTAGCAACTATTAATATATGAGCACACAATAGCCCTCTTGATCCAAAACTTCTACAATTGCATTTAAAAAAACCACCTTCCGATTTGTAAAGGACAAAGTGAGAAAAATCCTTCACATACCAATAATTTATTAATGATTTTTCACAAATATTGATCTTTTCAAACCTACTTTATCAAAATGAACCTCATATGCATTTCCTTCTTCCTCACCAGTATCACTTTTTTGGGCTTAACAATACCACATCCTTTTAATTTCCTTTTGAAACGTTTCAAAAATCTCGTTTGTGTATGCTTCTTGAAATTGTTTCTCACTCAAAGAATGCTAGGCCTTTAACCACATTATTCTTGGACTTAAAATCTGCAAAACTTCTTTCTCAACCTTGTGTCTTATTGCAATCTAATATTGCTCAATAAAGTATTTCGAAGTATTGCTTGCATGTACATAACCATGAAAGAAAGCATGCATGCTTTCACTCCTCTGTGTTGATAACATACCTGCCCAAAAAATATTGTTCACAAACATAGGAACCTAAAGCTCTCTCTCATTGTACGGTCTTCTCAACCTTTGATTGGACTCCAATCCATACTTTGCTGTAAATTAATTCCAATTAGCCTCAAACATTCGTTTTGATAAGCTGTCATAAACAAGGGCTTTAAACTCATTCTTTGCTTTGTCATAATCTTTTAAACCCTTGAACCTCTCAGGAATTTTGCAAAATATATGCCAAATGTAATACTTCCAAGTTGTATTTGGAATTACCTCCTTAATCAAATTTCTACTACTCTCACACTGATCAGATATTATAGCATTTGGAGGTTGACTACCCATTGCAGTAAGCCATGTACTAAAAACCCATTTGTATGTATCGGTGGTGTCATGTGATATAAGTGCTGCCCCAAATAATATGGATGACCATGATTATTAACACTAACAATACTAACAAAAGACATTTTGTATCTTTTAGCTAAGTAAGTGGAATCAACACTCACCACATCGTTGAACTCTTCATAGGCTGCTATACTTCTTGAATGCACCCAAAGAACATTTTCTAATCTTCCTTTTTCATCAGTTTCAATCACATGGGAAAAAATCATGGTTTTTGGCTTGCATTCTTGAGAACAACTTGTTGATATAGTTGCCATCTCCAGTACCAGTGTTACATCTTCTCATACTTTCAACATAGTTCCTACAATCTTTTAAAAGGCAGTCCAATTTATCAGGTCCTTTAAATTGCACCTCCAAAGCTCTTACACTCTTGCTTGGCCTTATCCCTGCCATATCATTTGCTTCCAATTTCCTTTTCACATTCGAATGTATCATTCTATGAGCTAACATAAACCTTACATTGAAGGATCCAATTCATGATTGCGTTCTTCAACAAACTTAGACATCTCCCACATGGAATTATCTCTCAAAATTGCACTTAAACGAGCTAGACATTTTATCCTTTTTGAATACTTATTACCAGTCAATTTTCACCCTCTATTACAAGCTATAGTTTGATATTTTCTAAATGAACCACTATTTCCTTTAGAACTAGATTTCTTGGCAACGCTAAATATCCTACTTTTTGCATACATCAAATATGAATCAAACAAATCATCAATATTATTAAAGAATGAACCTACCTTCGGTTTTGCTGTTATGGCTGAATTTCAACTTCCCTCACCTTAAATGGCTCTTCATCCACCTCTGTTTCATTACCATCAAACAACTCATACTCTCCTTGACTACATTATTGCTCACTCTGTTCAAATTCTCCCTAAACATGGATTCTATTTCTGATTCAGCTACAATTCCTGCTTCAGTTCCACCACTACTCATTTTTCAGTTTCTGCTTCAATTCTTACCTTAAATGGATATTGCAATGGCTACTTCAATAACTGCTTCGATGGATACTTCAATGACTGCTTCAATGCTTGAATGGATACTTAGTCTGCTTGGAATAGAGTAGAGTTTTCTTAACTTAAGTCTTTGAAATGATGATGATTCCAATTAACTCTTTTCTTAAAACCAACGCTTTGGATTTAGAAAAAAAAAAAATGCCACTCCCAGTATTAATTAATGGAGTAGTGCAACTAGTTGTTGGGGGAGGGTACAATTTTCTTAAGAGAGAAATAAGTTGGAGCCATTTTACTTACCTCCAAATTAGTGGAGGGATAGTTATGTCATTTTATTTAGTCCTAATCCTATTGAGCTAGATATACTTGATTCACCTAGAACCACTCTATTAATATTCATATGATGGAAAAACAAAATCAAGAAGGATGATGCTAAATGGATCAATTTGATTCATAATATTATGAATAAAAAAGTGCATTTATGTAAATTCATTGGAGAATATTATATACTCTTTTTTAAGTACCCTATTAGCTAGCGAGTCTTAAAGTGAAATTATAATAGGATTTATTATCTTCGTTTAAGAATGTAAGTCTTTTTTAACTTTGTACACGAATTAAGGATAAAGAAAACAATGCAATTTTTTATATAGGATTTTTATTTTACTCTCAATAGAGAGAGAGAGAGAGAGAGAGAGAGAGAGAGAGAGAGAGAGAGAGAGAGAGAGAGATAATTAATGAATTAAAGAGATAAAATTAAAAATTATACAATAAATATACATTAAAATGTGTAAGAAGACTTATAATTTTGACCATTTAATTTTAGCTAAAAGAATTTATATTTATAACCATAGGTTATATAATTAAAGATAATTAAAAGGCAAGATGAAGCATTTAATACTTTCAATTTCCAAGACCTTGATTTGTATTCAAATATTGACAGCCATATATACTTATACTTGTTGGTTGGCTTAGTCCTAATGACCTTTTTGTTGGACTAAGCTATGTGTTGATATATACTCGTTGGCTGGTATATGTCTTCTTACTTTCGTTTATTACAAAACTTTTCACGTCCTTTTTTTCTTTTTCTTTTTATTGAATGTAGGTGTAATTCTTTTTTTTTAAAGATTAAGCCCCAAAATAATCTAATTGTAGGGGTGGAGTAAAATAGATGTTAGGACTTTTAATTATAATTATTATATGTCTCTATATCAATGCTTAATTAGGATGACTAATTTTTGTTTTCGGAGATAAGATAACTAAAAAATTATTAATATAAAAAACACTCTTAAAGTTTGAAATTATTATCAATTAGCAAATAAATTTATATTTAGAAAAAAATTGATTACTTGAATTGTAATTTATTTCAACATTCTTAACGGTTTTAAAAATTATTTTAACGTCTTTTTTTATTCTTTTGATATATTAACTATTTCAAAAAAGATAAATTGGTAAAAAATGTTCTGGTAAAATTTACGTTTTACTATTTAAAAATATTATTTATTTCATTAGTTATTTCTGCCCAATAACTTTGGACGATGGTCGGAAAAGCCTTTATACGGCGGCAATAGGTGGTTTTCGAACAATTTGTATTAAGTGACACTCACATGTCATCTTTAATAAGAGTAAAATTATACATCTACTAATCTAAGCGTCAACTCGCGATTGGAACATGTCTAAATAACCTTACAATAGTTCAGATCAGTTCATGAGTTGGGTTGACCCATTCTAGTCCATGGTTAGTACTTATATTAGTATATGAGCAATTTTACCTGTAGTAAAAATGAATATGAGTGTCACTTGACATAAATTGATCGAAAACTACCCACTGTTGCCGTATAAAGAAATTTCTGATCATCGTAAAAAGTTATTGGGTAAAAATGTGGTTGATGAACTAAATAATATCCTCAAGTAAAATGTAAATTATACAAGAGCATGTTTGGTTAGTTTCTCTTTGAAAAAGTATTAAAAGATCATATCTAATAAATAAAATATTACAAATTAAAACTAAATTTTTCTAAAAGATTTCTATTATTAATTTAAAAAAAAAAATCCTTAACGAAATTAGTTTTTAAGAGACTGAAGAGGTTTAAGGGAGAGAGATATATACTAAGAGGATTCTAAAAATTTTCAAAAAATTTTAAATATTAAAATAATAAATATTTAAAATTTTTAGAAAATAACCTATTTAGTCCTAAAAATTTAAGTTTTGATCTGATATAATTCTCAAACTTAGATTCTACTATTAAGATCCCTAAACAATCTTCAGCATTTCAATAAGATTCTTTTGCTATCAAATACTTAACTTTAAAAAAAAAAAAAAATGCACCAACCACTCATGTGAAGCTAAAATAGACATAATAAGTCATTTTCATCAAACGAAACACACTTGAGGGCAGGATTGATGGAATAAAAGCTGCCCCTCCCACAATTGCACCTCACTTATAATTTTTTTTTTTTTTGAGAGAATGACTTACACGACCTATTTCATCCGTAAGATTACCACATATGAATAATTTTTTGACTTTTTTTTAAATTTTAAGAGAAATTTAAGTGTGTAATGACAAAAGAATTTTATTGAGTCGCACTAAATTGTTTAGGAACCGTAATGAAAAAAATTAGCTTTGAGATTACGTCACATGAAAGCCTAAAATATTTTGACTAAATATGCCATTTCTCCAAAAATTTAAATTTTTTTATAAAATTAAAAAGCTCTCTCTCTCTCTCTCTCTCTCTCTCTCTCTCTCTCTCTCTCTCTCTCTCTCTCTCTCTCTCTCTCTCTCTCTCTCTCTCTCTCTCTCTCTCTCAATATTGGACAAAACCCCACAGGTTGTTGTACCTATGGTTGAGGTATGATCATTTTTTTTAAATACATATATATATATATATTTAACTTTGGGTAAGAGGCTGGTGTATTTATTTATTTATTTATTGAAAGGAGAAATGGTATGTTCTATGCTCTGACATCTAACATGGAGGAAAAATGTCGTATGCTGTCTCCGGGGAGTAAAGTACTGAGTCTTTAGATCTTCTTGTAAACAAATGGACATGTCCTTTTGCCTCCTCTCCATCCCATGCACTATTCTTTTCAAATTTCTTATAACAAATATACTATTTCATCCCAAGTACGTGATATAAATATGATGTGTTTGTATATTACTCTCTCTATTTTATATTATCTGTAATTAAGATAAGATATAAGAATTAAAAAAATGGATTTATTGTTTGAAATTAAATAAAATAGACTAAATTATTCTTTGACTATCACTTATTTGATTTAACTAAAGTGATAGATATTTTGAAACGAAAAAGAATACGACTAATCGGCAAATAGTATAGAAGGGAAGGAAGGAATATATAAAAATGTATTCTCATGTAAACATAATAAAAATAATTCTCATGTACTATCAAAGTGTGTTTCTTTCTTTAAAACCCAAATTCTTGAAAAATATATAGTATTTCCAAGGAAAACAATATTATGTACAAACCATTGAATGTAGATGTTGGAAGTGTGTATATGCATGTGAGACAGGAATGGCCCTTATAGAACAAGTCATTTTCACAAAGGGTTGGAGATAGGGGACAAAGGAGAGGTGCAATTGGGCCCAGAGTTTTTCATTCACCACACAATTTCTTTCTTCTTCCTTGAGACCAGACCATTGTTGGTTGCTTATTTAAACAAGTGCCAAGTTCCACTTCTCTTCACCATCTTCTTCTCCTCCTCCTCCTCCATTCAAACAAACACTTTAGAACTAGCCAAGAAAGGAACAGAATCAATGGCTTCAGCAGCTACAATGTCGTTTAGGAGTTCAAAAGTACGTTCCTTTGGGAGATGTTCTAAGCAAATCAGGCAACAGAGAGCTCGTCTTTATATCATATGGAGATGTACTGTGCTTCTACTCTGCTGGCATGACTGATACGAATCGCCTTATAAAAAAGTTGTCAAATTTTTTATACTTTTCCACAAACGCTTTGGCCATTTTTTGTATAGTTTTTCCAGCAATGGCCAGAGAGGTTTTGGTAGACAAAAAAGAAAAACCTTAGAAAGAGCTAGACTGTTGAAAATATATGTATGTAGATCACAACCCAAAAAACTATTGACAATTATTAATACACTTGATTTTCTTCTTCTACAATCATCAAATTCAGCATATATGTTTCCATATTCCGTAGTAGTAAATCCACAATCAGAAGATGGAGCAAAGATTCTTTAAGCTGCCAATCTAACTGAGAAGATCCGAACTGAAATAAGCACTTTATATGAAGTAACATCTCATAATATTCATTCATAACCATCGGTTCTTCACATATACCCAACCTATTAAGTCCCGGAATTTGAAAATCATTATTCACATCCAAGTCCAAACTAACATCATCAAACTCATGAAATCTATACAAGGCAGCAGAACCGATGATTCCATCTAGGAAGTAGTATAAAAGAGTACCAAGGACTTTAAAAGTTCTTCCTTCCATCACTCAATCAAAATTTTCACTGTGATTCACAAGAGAGTAGGGTTATCAAAAATTTCCCATTCATCATTGATAAGAGCTTCATCATCATGTGCGGCTGTTTCTGCTGCAGAGTACTCTGCCTGGACCAGTGACGGGGCGAGTTCCGTGTTCATCGCGGTCTCAGTCAACTGCTCGCCCTGTTCAGGAGTCATACTCTTCAAAGATGAACTAGAAGAAGCTAAAATGCAGCTGGTCTGGCTGGAAGTCAAAGATTTGCTAAGTGGAAGGCGCTCATCAAACTTCTCTTTAAGCAACCTCACATCCTGGCATATTACAGATATTTCTCCTCTGCCAGATAAAAAGGCATAAAATGTTACTTCCAGAAAATGATCCCATAAGATTTCAACAAAATTTGCTACATCTCTGCATGCAAAGGAGTTGAAAGCAGTACACGGTACCCCAAAAATGCTACAATTCCTCAAGTTCAAAGCCAACCCTCTTATCAAGATCTCAATTCAAAGATGAATCTAAATTAACAAAAAGCCCCTTGACCATGATATGCCACAAAAAACAAAGACGTTGAGCAAGAAACTTTTTCCATACTACTTTACAAACTAAACAAAATCAAAGCTAACACTATTATCACATTCACAACACCCAGAAACTTAGAGGAGAAGTCTCAAGTCAACAGACACTTACTGCAATATATCAACCAGACGGCCACGGTCAACAAGAAAATCTTGCAACTGTAAAACATTACATAAGAAGGTCAATATGGATCTAAACATCATTGTTTGCCCGCCATCAGATAACTAGTAACGAGAAAGGGATTCATTACCTTTGCATTCTCCTCAGCCTCTTGCTTCAGAGTATTGGCCTCTTCCACAACCTTCTCCATTATCTTTTCCTGCTCAGCAAGTAACTTTCTCCCAATTTCTTCCTTTTCAAGTTTTTCTTTTTCAGCAGCCTCTCTCTCTTTCTCAGCTGCAGCTAATCTTACTTCTAAACTCTGACGCATCTGCAGAACAAACTAAAAGAGTTATTGAACAAGGAGTTTGGATATGCAATTGTAGACCAGAAATTTATTTACAAACAAAACCAAATTCTATTGCACAATTGAATCTTTCTACACAAAGTCAGTTACCCAGTCAAATAATACTAATTGGGCGAAAGAATACTCGGATAAATGAATAGAAAGCTTAATAAGAATATAGCAGCCCATCAAGAAATTCACGATAAGGGAAAATGTCCAAGTGTGGTATGTTATGTCTGTATTCACATCAAATGGTATATGAATTTCTCTGATATAGAACATCCTATACCAAGCTCAAACTAAGAAATGGATAGGAGTTCATAACATTGACTTAGTTTATAATTTGGAGACAGACAATGAAAATCTGATTTCAGCACCTCATCCAGAATACATAGACTTTTATCCCTCTCATCTGACAAACTGAGAAGGCGAGACTG
The DNA here is from genome assembly GCA_028651295.1 of Catharanthus roseus. NCBI lineage: Eukaryota > Viridiplantae > Streptophyta > Magnoliopsida > Gentianales > Apocynaceae > Catharanthus > Catharanthus roseus. The sequence continues at coordinate 3,819,725 of JAPQWS010000087.1, forward strand.
AAGCTCTCTGAGTTCTGTAGCCAGAATAGCTTTCTCACCATATACTTCTCCAGCATGCTGCATTAGAAAGTGGCACAAATGACCAAATGATTTAAGTTTTTCGTTTAAATTGTAAAAAAAAAAAAGGTGATAAAGAGAAGGGTAATATGCCGCCAATAACAAGTATCCACCATGTCATTTGCTTCCTTCGCATGCTGCAGAGTTTCTTTAAGCTCCTCCACTCGCTTAAAAAGTTCCAAGCCCCCTTCAGCTGCTTCCTCTTTTGCTTGTTCTACAGCTTTCTCTTGGAGTTCCACTTCCCTCATCAAACTGATAACAGATTCCATAGCTGAAAACAAGGTTTTCTGCACAAAATTTCACAATTAGAACACATCTTACCCTGTTCCATTATACGTACTTCGATTCCTCCAGTTTATTACAAGAAGAAAGAGCAACTACTATGAAACCAATTAAGTCCCCTTTTCTGGAGTTCTCATGAATCTGATAATTACACTACATATATTCAACCAACCAAATAAATTTTACACCTTCCAGGCTGGATCATTGCAAGAAAGGATGTCATTTGGAAGGTAAAACTAGCTCAAATAAAACCACCTTTCTCTTACACATAAGTTACTCTTCACTTTCGACAGTGGTAAAGTACTCAGAATATGATTGCTTCCAGGAAGCCTATTGCTATCTGCAGTAAATAGCAACATATGCCAATCTAATCTCAATTCGTGTCTCAATAATCCTTTCCTTATAGGTTTTGGAAGCTGTTAGTCATCTGACCGGTTTATTGAATAACACTGAAAATATTCAACGAAAGTGGTCAGACCCACTCATAGGAAGTGGGTAAAATAAGTAATCACATGTTGTATGTCTGTAACTCTGGAAATGAGTAACTTAAGAGAATAGAAAGTTCCCATAGATACCTTGTTATTTCTTGCATCAGCAATGATATCTTCAAGCAGATCAACCCTACGTATTTGAGCAGATGGTGTAACCCCTGTAGTCAAGGTGGACTTATCTATGACATCAGCAGAGTCACTAGAGCATCCAACCTTTGAAACATCACTTTCTGAATCATTACTTTGTATCGTGTCATCAGTGTTGAGAATAAGACGCATAACTGCTGATTTGGTAGCCAATTCAGTAGAGCTCATTTCTGAACTCCCACAACTTGATCGGTTAAGGTGACCCAATGAATCATGCACCGCAACCACTTCTCCATCAGCACAATTTTTTTCTTTATAAATTTCTCCATTGACAGACTCAACATGAAGTGAATTATTGATGTGATGGTCCACATCCAAATTCTCATGCTCCGAAGCACTTGAAGTGCTTTGAGTGTGTTTGTTGTAGACAACTCCAATGCAACTTTCTTGATAGTTTCCAGATGTTATTGTATCTTCAGTTTTGTTGTCCCCACATAAATGATGATCAGCGTCTGCCTCATTTCCATTTTCCAACAAAGCAGATGGTACAGGAGATGATGCATTAACACAAACAGTCAGGATTACTGTCTCATCAACTGAGTTCAATTTACCAATACTACTATCTCCACATATTTGATGCCGTCCACTATTTTCATCATGAAACAATTGATCATGGTCAGATTCTGCATCATAAAATTGACCAGGCTGATCTTCATCTGGACATATAGCAGTACGTAGCCGTGCATCTTTTTTGCAAGGAGTTAGACTAGCACCTTGTCCTACTACAACCCATAGGTAGGTAAATGACAGATCATACATTCCAAAACTCTATAGAAAAGTTTTAATCAGTAGAATGCATTACCTTCAGGTGATTGGACTCCAGCACTGCTATCACTGGATGAACTAGGTGTTTGTTCTGCAGTCCTGCTGCCATTGGCACATTTGGAAAGACTAGAATTTTCAGTTAGATAAGGAATAACCTCTGTCAAAACCACTTCCACAGCTGAATTGGCATCTTTCTGGTGCTCAATAGCAACAGCTTTTAAAAGTCGGCAATCCACCTGCACCCGGAAGGCAGATTCCATATCAGTTGGATACCTTATCTTCCACTAAATGAAGGTTTCACACATAAGTCGAAATAAACATTCTTAGTCTGCAAAGGACAGTTCTATGGACTCCGTACACATTATTATTAACATAGAAGAGAGAAGAAATGACATAGAAGAGTAACCTCTCTAAATAGCTTACGAGAAAAGATGTTCAGAATTATTCCAACACAATGACTTCATCTGTGTTTGAATTTTTTAGTAAAAGTTCCATCATACACATATACACAGCATATGATCATTAATGTAATCTTACAAATCAGTTGAAATATGAATCACCACAGTTCTCTTATTGGTTGCCAGTTTTTATAGGCAGCTAGCTACTTTATATCCAAGTGAAGTTTGAGATGAATCAGTAAATCATTGGCATATTAAAATGCAATTTAATACTGAGGGAAAAATAAAATCACAACTCAAACTGAAGAGATAATTCTCATACCTCAGGAAAGACCTCCTGCAAAGCCTTGTACACTTTGTTGAATCCCATGATGAACAACTAGTATCAAGCAATTCTACAAGGAGGCATAAAATTACTAAATATGGATAAGGCTAAGGAATGCGATAACAAACGATTAAGATTCATTTCTTATGGAAAAGGGTCAACAGCAGACAATTCATTTTGCATGCCTTATACCTGCAAAGGTGAAGTATAAAACCGAATAAAACAAAGCAATTCTCTAATATCATTAGGAATTCATAAGTATTTCAATTAAACATTAAATTATTATTCTCGTTAATGAGGCGCAAAATGAATCAATCGAAAGTTCCAAGAACGCAAGCATGTCAAGTATGAATTTCCGAGCCAAATCAACAACAGAAACTGATTAGCACAAAAAGAAAGGATAACAATTTAAGAAAATGAACTCCGAAACCCTAAGAAGTCATTTACAACAACGAAGTATGCCACCGAACAAAACACAAATAAATGCACCGTAAACAATAAATTCCAGCCGATCAAACGATGCATAATGTCTATAATTCACAACTCAATTGTAATGAGAAGAAATTATCGGTCGTATTTCAAGTAAAATAGTTAGCGGATTAATTTCATACCAATCAAACGTCGCGGAATTACAGAAAGCGATGATCAAACATGTAAAGAAGACGGAAGAGGCTGAAGTTTCGGAAGTAGAGTACTGACCTACTTTTCTTTCTCGTGATTTCGTAATCTTTCACAAGATGAAGGTTTAGGAGAAAGACGGAACCATCACAGGGCTTTGGGGGCGTATGATAGAGTGAGTGCGGGAAGAAAAAGCCCTCCAACTGTTTTGGTTTATTTATACGTACTTGAACCCGAGAAAAAAATAAAAAGAAACTCGAGAGAGGCGGCGGAATAGGCAAGGGCGGGGGGGGTGGGGAGGAGTGAGGAGTCGGGTCGGGACTCGGGAGGAGATTTACGCTGCTAAGCAACTGGACAGTTTCGACAATCTACTGAAGGAGCAAGGACAATTTCGTAAATACGTGCTTTGGTTACTAATTGCCACCAATCAATAAATTTGCGGCCTCTAATGCATGAAATATCGCTTTTATTGCTGAGGAATCAGAAAGATTTGGATAATTCTGTTTTGTTGGAGACTATAAATTATTTTTTATTAGCTTTAAAATATTAAAACAAATTCTTGTTATTAATTCGTGAATAAGATCGACCATATTAATTCCTTTGTTTTTTTTTTTTTGAAAGAGACCATATTAATTCTTAGGCTCCTTTTCAATTTATTGTAAACTTTTGGGATGAATTTTGAAAGATACATTTAAATGATCTTTTATCCTATCCTTTGGATGGGTATAACTACAGTGGTGGCAGGCTGTTTCTGATCATGTAGTAAAAATTAATCGTGGACTAATCCTATGGATGGATACATTATAACTATTAGTGGTACCGGACTGTTTTTTTTACTGTTTTTTTGATGGTGAAAATTAAACGTGAACTGTTGAATTAATTTTGAATTTATTACCTACATTAATTATTTACTTTTTTGTATATTTCATATTGTGAGCAACGTAATATTTTTGAAAATTAATTATTAGTGATAAAGAACTATTCTTGATAAATGGTAAAAATTAAACGTAAACTGCTAAATTAATTTTGAATTTATTACATACATTACTTATTTACTTTCTTTTTTTGTATACTTCATATTTGTAAACAAGGTAGCAATACATATATCACTTATTCATCATTGATGAAATGTACATGCATATGACGTATGAAAAACAAAGTAATTATGAAAAATATAATTAATAATAATATGGTACGTGACCAATCATCCTCAACATTATTCTAGATTCCCTTTTTTTCTAGTGGGCCCTGTATTAAATCAAATAACTTCTGGTTAATTATGTCTCTAATTATAAAGATAAAAATAATAAAAAAAAAATATAACTAAATACAGACCACATGATCCATGAGCAGAGCCATGAAAATTTTCCCCATTCTAAATTGGGACCTTCAATCATCATTCTTCACTAAAGGGACACATTTATGATGCTAGTAGTAGTATCAATTAAGAGAGGTTACAGAACCAGAATAGGAAAGGAATTCTCACAATTATCTACACCGAGAACTATGCATCTGCCAAACGGAAACATTACACACTGCCTACATCTAATAACTACAGCAGTTTGGCAATCACATTACTTTTCTTTTCCTTCTTTAACATTTTTTTTCTCTTTATCGACGACCACCCTCCCCCCTTTCACTGCCCACCAACCATTGCAATTGACTTTGAGGACCCCCCCTATGTCCATTTTTCCCTGTGGTCTCAACTCACTACTATATAAACATGGAGTTACAAAATCATTCTTCTCATCCTCTTTACGATTTTGATCTATGCAAATCATCCTCATTTGGCTTCTTTGGTGCTGCTTGTACCCGCTTACCTGCGCCTCCCTGCAAAATAGAAAAGCAACGTGATGACTACTCCTAGATGAAAAACAGTACATTGTTGTATATCTTGCTACATTAACAGAAAGCTAAGATTTCAATTGATACCTAATCACTAATCAGCTCTAAAAGAAACGCAAAGCCAATTGGCATAAAAGGGAATGGCGTAAAAGCTTACTGAAGGTTTTGGACCAGTCAATCTCCTATTTGAAGGTGCTCGAGCAACAGATGAAGCAGCTGCCGCTGCAGCTACACGTATTCTGCAATAATTACAAAGTAAAATGCGAAGATTTATAAAAGCTCCAGCCAACAAAATAATAAACCATTCGTAAAGAAACAGAAACATAAACAGCCAGCAAACTCCAGTCTCTGCACCTTTTATGGACATCAACATAAACGTCTGTCTCGTCTACAATTTCTTCCTGCATCAGAAAACAGGGTCCAAAGATCAATATACCATAAATTTGTAAAAGAGAATAAACAAATGTGCAAGTCCCAAGGGAAAAGGGTCTCTATTTGGATTAAAACTAAAACTATTTACAATTAAATTACACTATAAATTAGATTATTTATTTATCAAGATTAGCATGCTGGGGAACCAACAGCTAAAGAGTAAGTTAAGCACAGAGATACAATAAGTTGCAGGCAAGAAACTCAAGACAGAAGTCACTCAAAACGAGGCGGATAAAAGGCAATACTTGCAGAAGTTCTTCAAAAACATCTTCCAGAGTGATGATACCAATTACTTCACCATCTACAATATCCTCAGGCAGATGCAGAGTGTTTGTGAGACCATTTTCCTTTGGAGTTTGTTTGTCTACAATGGGCGGAGATGAGCCCATATCAATAGTGATTACAACATTATCTGATTTTTCACCAAGCTTGTGCAGCAGGGGAGTAGTTAGTTGTGAATCTGATGGGTTAATTTTGATTTCCTCAGTCTTCTCTCCTTCACAAGGAGACTGATGATTGATGTTTTTCCCTTTAACCTTTACAACAGCTGCCATATGACTGCTTCCTTTTTGAAACTCGTTAAGAATATCATACAATGGCATATCAGCTGGAACCCTGAGATGCATGAAAATTCAAACAATTCAAATAAAGAAATTATGATTCAGCAAGACAGAAAAGGAAAAAAGTCAGAAGAATCAACCTTGGCATTCTCCTGATGGAAACAGAACTAACTGGAGTATCCGTTTCTGCCCGTACTGTGAGAAGACTTTTTACCTATTTCACAATGATAGAAAGATAAAAACCAAATGAACAATCTACAAGATCTATGTCCTAACAAAATAATACACGAGTAATATTCCTCACAGCCATTGAAGCAACTTACATACCAGAAGAAGTCCGATGATGTTCTTTGGATTTCCAGAGTAAACAGGCACACGACTATGACCACGTGCAAGAATCTTTCCAATGGCCTCCCTGCACAACATGATATTGGTCGGAAAGCCTACTCTCAGAAATCATAATATCAACGACAGTGCTAGTTTCTTCATTCCTACTTCCAGGGATAATTGGTTAAGCTCACGAACCCAAAAATTTAGAGAAAACAAAAGACCACTCACCAATCCAATTTCGAATTCACATCCAAAGAGAATGTTGACTCTATTGGTGTCATTGCTTCCTGTGCAGTCTGCACGTGTCCAATACATCTTCAACTTATAATAAATCACAAACCCTTGAAATAAACATTTAACACAAACGAAAATATGTCCAAAGATATATGTAAACAATAAGAATGTTGTACAATGCATCTTTTTCAACAAAAGCATAATGTTACACAATGCAACCACATAAGCAGGAAACAGGCACACTACTGGACATGAACTTTGCATATGTTACTTTCAGGGCCTCAAACTAGTTCTTTTATGTTAGCAAAAGATCTCACTCTCAACTTGTAGTGCCTCATTTTTGCATGGAATGGCTTGTCAATCAAGAAAATTTTTGAGATAACTAATGAAAAATAAAATTGAGTATATGCCACATGTGTACCAGTAATTGGTTTTCATATTTTCTAACAAAGAAAAGGAGCATGCATAGGAAATATCTGTGTAAAACCTGTATTATAGAATAAACATTCTGCTACTCAGTTCAATTGAATTAAAGGACTTTAGTAGAACAAATGTTTTGAAAAAATTGGGCCTGTCATGTTCAGAAGCTAACTCATTGACCAAATTGTCAATCAGAAGTCAAATGCTCAAGAATGCATCTGGAGACGGGAACTACAGGCTTGGCAAAATAAAAACATCAAAAAAGGGGAAAATAAAAGGTTCTCGCAATCCATCTACAGGCAAACAAACCTTTGCAGTCAAATCAAGTGCTCCACTTATGATTGTAGTCTCATCGTGTGTGAGTTCCCCCCCTTTACCAGCCTATGAAGGAGAAAAAAGTTCATCAATTTTACAAAAGGTGAAGAATCAAAAGGAAAAAATGTCAATGATACATAACTCCGGATGAGTTTCAGTCCATCCAGAGGAAAGGTTTATTTCATGATTAAAATCATGCACCATATTAAATAGGACTTAAATTGAACGTGTAAATTGCATTCCTACATGCTAAAATTGTACACTTATTTAAATATAACAGCATAAGAAAAGAATCAGGTTCAGAGGAATTACCTCTTGACTATGGATTGAAACAAGTGCTTTCAATTGTGCTCGCCTAAATAGGGCATCATGGTGTCCCAGAACAGCATCTAGAACCTGGATCCACATATTGTTTAAGGTTTAAATGGACACTAGGTAAATAAGTTCTCCATTCGTAACCACATCCACGTAGCAAAAGCTCTGCATACGATTTACCTTTCCAATAGGATAAGAAATAGGATAGCAAACGATCATCAGAATGCGCACAAGCCATACAAAGTTTGCACCAACAGCAAGTCCATATCTTGAGCATATTGCTTGCGGAATAATCTAATCCAACATGCTAAGGATCAAAATTAGTACTAGTTCACCAAGCAATCATGTGCAATGGGACAGTTGGAAAATTAATAGTCTCGAAGAGCATAGAGCATTACAAACCTCTCCAAAAAGCAAAACAAAAGTTACAGACAAGACGACGGCAACAACAGGATGAAATAGTTTATCCAGGTAAATTGGAAGAGCCTGCAGGTTATGGATTCAAAGTCATTAATCAAGTCAAATGACTGCAGAAAATGTTTATTCAATCAATAGTTCATGAAAACAACATTCTTAGGACCGAAACTGTTCAAGATCTTTCTAACGGTGAAGATAAAATATTAGCATCTAATATCGCTAAGGACATCCTAGAGAAAAGGAGCAGCCTGAATATCTGGTAGATAAATAATTGCAGTATTGCCCTCTTCTTCCTTTTCCAACCCCGGATCCCTCCCATTTATTATGTAATCTAGACATGATAATCTAGAACAGGTGTATATGAGCAATATGATCAGCCAGTCCTTCCATAGGCATGTAATTAGGATTTGCAAGTTAGTCCCGATTCAACTTTTCTCAACTCCCAATGCAGGTGAGCGAAAAACTCTTGTTTGTATCTGAAAAGAAATACTAGCAGAAAACAAAAGCAAACTAAACTCACTTCCATTGCAGCAGCATTACAAAGAAGCAGGGTAACCAGAAGCTGGTGTTGCTTTTGAACGACCGGTAATATAACAGCTGACAAGAAAAAAAAAACAAGCCATTCATTATATGCGAATTATTCTCATTTATTTCTCCTCGGACCTGGTAATTTTATACATTGAACCCAAACCCAAAAGGAACAACGTGCAATGCAGCAAAAATCACAATAAAAGTATGAAAAATAACGCGTGATCACAGTTCATCTCGATGAGATTGACGGCAAATGGAAAGAGAAGAAGTAGGAAGAGTAATACTACCTGCTTGTCTCTTCTCGGTGGATGTGCCGCTTCGCTGAAGAATCTCAAGCTCCACGAGTCCCAGTGACATCAACCCCAAAGTAAGACCAGACATTATCCCGGCGAAAAGCACGAGAAAGCATGATATTCCGGCATAAACAAACCACCAAGGGTTACCGAATTCAATATCCTGTGAGTCCACTACGAAAGCCGCCTTCGTAGTCACCGCCATACCAGCTAGGGCTAAGGCGTTGATCGACGACACCTTCATATTCAATACAACAACAACAACACTGTACCCCAATATCAGCGGCGGAGAAGAAGAAGAAGGAATCACTACGGAAGAACAGAAACTATCTGAACATTTTCTCGATCAAATAACAAAATTATACAGAAGTGAGATATTGGTGGAATGTGGAGGATGACTGTTGTCGTTGAGGTCTGGGAAAGCGCGCTCGGTTAGAGAGAGTGTGTGTGTGTGAAGACGGCTGGAGCTGGAGAGGAGTGGGAACGAAGCCGATGAGGACCACCCATGGTCACGTGGACGCATTGGACTATATGACTTCTGTTACCGGTGTCAAATAGGACAATAAAATAAATGATTAATTACATTTTTTTTTCCGTTGAGTTTTGTTTAATTAAAAATGTTTCCTTTCATTTTGAATAAATTATAAATGTGTCTACATATGTGTACTTATCAATTACACCTCCATACAGATAAAATATTTATAAATATTAAAATATAAATAAATTATATTATATATGATAGTCAAATTTAATATAAATTATTAGACTCTAAAGAAGGTTATATATATTAATTTAGAAAGGTAATTCATATTAATATATGTTTTAAGGACATACATTAGACAAATCATTACAAATATATATATGTATAGTTTATATATTCATAATTAATTCATTTTTAGCAATAATATCAAGAACAAATATTTAACAAAAATAAAAATTTTACAATAAAAACTAAAATTATCTTTAAAATATTATTTTGCATGTCTAATTTTTATTTAGTACACTATATTAAGATAACAATATCACTTTATTATGCAAATTAAACACAAAAACAATATTTTAAGAAATGATCTTACTATATGATATTATGCATACAATATGATGTTTTAAAATGACAATGTAATAGCTCAAAATAGTATAACTGTAAAACACTATTTATTAGATCGAAAGTCCTTGATTCCAATCACGTTCTATTTCTTAATATAAAAAAAAAAAAAAAAAGTTATGAAAATTTATACAAAATTTAAACTTTATGTTACAAAATCATTATTTTGTCATAATTCGTGATGAAATTGACAGTAGGTATTTTCTTTTTATACATTGGAAATATTAAAAGAGTAGAATGTGAATCGGACCCATGATCTATAGCATAGTAAATAATGTTTTTAACCAATTGTAGGATGTAACTATAATTTATATAAAATATCATTTAAATTTAAATAAACTTTAAAGAAACATGTAGTTAGTCCAAAAATAAATAATTTAAAGCTTTCTCCAAAATGTCCAAGCACAAAATGCGCCTAATTCTTGCATATAAATGCTCAGTTCATGTCAGAATTAGGAATCTGCCTTTTTCTTTTTTCCATTCATAAAAGAACATCAAAGACTTCTCTAAAGAAAAAAAAAAAGAAAACGAACACAAAAACATATATGCTCAGTTTCTTTTTTCGCTAAACATTTTATTTTTGATACCATAACATTTTATTTTTAAATACTTAATTGATATTCGTACCAAACTTAATTGATAACCCTTTTTTTTTAGGAAAGTTGATGACTTGATTCCTCTAATAATGTAATGTTGGGTACCCGGAATTAGATGGAATGTTATGGTTTTTTTTTCAATTTTTTATATCTGAGAGAGTTTTGTATTCAAATTAAAAGTGTGAATTTTACAAGAAAATTCATTGTAGAAAGAAGCTGGTAAATTTTCTATGCTAAAATCTATATGAAGATTTTTTCAAGAAATGTTGAAATTATTTTTAAAATAATTAGACTATTATATCCTCAATTGATTCTTATATATCATACTTTATTTTATTTTGATATTTAAAATAAGTTTCTTATGACTATTTTCAGACTGGTTCGCCTTGAGATAATATTTTAAAAACGAAAAATTGAAAGATAATGAATAAAATTTTTAATTCAAAATTATTTTTATTACTTCAATTTTATTATACATTCATAAAATTACATATTCAAAAAATTAATATTATATATTTATATGAAGTTTACATACGGTCGAACTTTTATTTTATTTTAATATTTATTATAATATTTTTTAATTACTAATAGATAATTACAATATAATATATAATTATAATAAATAACATAATATAATAAAAATTATAAACGCTTTTATGTCTAAAAAATATGTCAAAATCTAAAAAGATGATTGAAAGGACCGAGTTTTGAACTGATCAAAATTTATTGACAGTCTTACTTACACGTCAATCAATATAGTAAGGACTCCAAAATTTTGGATAACAAATAAACATAAGTCGAAAATCTATAAATGATAGTGCGAAAAAATTTATTTTTTCCTTCCCTCTTTCTCTCTCTAAACAATTTACTTTCTAACTTATCTCTACCTTAAAACTTCAATATTTCACATTTAATACATTTTGGTGGTAAATGTTGATTACCTTGAAGATTTTTTACGAGAAAATATCGATTTTGAGGTAAGAAAAGTTTTAAAATCTTTTTTTGTCACTAAAGTTAGTTCCGCCTATCCGGACGAAAATCGATTTTAATATTTTTTTGAATCGATTTTCAAAATTTTGCACAGAGTGACGAAAAAAATGGAGAAAAAATATATTTTTTACATTATTTTTATATATTCCTAAATTATTCCCAAAATTTTGGCGTTTGGTGCCAAAAACATTCACAAAGGAGGGAGAGCCTCGAAGATGAGCCGTTAATTCTACAAAGCCACTTGAGCTGGAATTTTGTACTCATCACTCTCGAGGGGGCCAATACTAGCCACGTCACTTGATTTAAATAATTACTTGCCACGTCACAATCCAACAACTGTACTTGTATTTGTTTTTTCCTTTCCCTGTTCTTTTTCGTAGTTTTTTTTTCTTTCTCATGGTAGACCCGGGACCGGGACGGCACAAACTCGACGTCCAATCTGGGTTTTCGGACCTTTCCGACCCGAGTATTAAACCCTAAACCATCAAATGCTTCAACCTCACAAAACTGCAGCATTTGGAAAACCCTAAACAGTCTATTAATTTCCATTGATTTGCTCGTCCAACCATTATTCGTTATGCTCTTTCGATCTTTTACATTATCTTCTCACGCAGCATCTCTCAGAAATTTCGAACTTGAATGCCGCATTCAATTTACAGCTTCAATTTCAAGTCTCAAGGTAGCTTGGCGTAAGGATACGAAGTTAGATGAAGCAATCGAGAATGATAAGCAATGGAGACTCTGTGCAAGAGTTGTTAAAGAGGTATTAAACGAACCGGGTCGAGTTATCTCTCTTCGGTACTTAGAGAAACGACGGGAAAGGCTTCGGTTGCCGGTTACAGTCAAAACTTTTCTTGCCCGAAATCCGGGTTTATTTGATACTTATTCTGATCGGATCAGACCTAAATCCGATTCAGTACGTTTTCTCAGGCCAAGCGACAGGCTCAGACAGTTCCTGGAAGAGGAGAAAAGAATTTACCTCGAAAATGAGCCGTTAATTGTCTCTAAATTATGTAAATTGTTGATGATGTCTAAGAATAAGGTTATTAGTGCTGATAAATTGATTGAGGTTAAGAGGGAATTCGGATTCCCAAACGATGTTTTGGTGAATTTGGTGCCAAAGTATCCAGAACATTTTAGGTTATCCGGAGCTCCAGGTGAGGGGAAATCCTTTCTAGAATTAGTTTCCTGGAATGCGGATTACGCAAAATCTGCCATTGAGCAAAGGGCAGAGGAAGAATCTAGGTTAACGGGGATAAGGACTAGGCCTTCATTTAATTGGAAGCTTCCCTCTGGGTTTTTTATTAAGAAGGAAATGAGGGAGTGGGTTAGAGATTGGTTGGAACTTCCCTATATATCACCATATGCAGATGTTTCGGATTTGGAGCAGTCATCAAGAGAAATGGAGAAGAGAAATGTTGGGGTTTTCCATGAATTGCTTTCTCTTTCAATTTATAAGAGAGTTCCTATTCCCATTCTGGGGAAGTTTTGTGAAGACTACAGGTTTTCAAATGCATTTTCAAGTGTCTTCACAAGGCATTCTGGGATCTTTTATATGTCATTAAAAGGGGGGATTCAGACAGCTATGCTGAGGGAATCATATAAGGGACAGGAATTAATTGATCGAGATCCACTTCTTGAGATTAAAGATAAGTTTGTTGAATTGCTTGCTGAGGGTCATAGACAGAGGGCTGAGCAATTGAGGCTTCAAAGAGAAAAGATTCAGAAGGACATGGAACTGATCGCAAACGAGCCAAATCAAATTAAAATTGGAGAAACAAACTGAATAGTTGTGAGACTTTGTCGAAAAGCTGCTTAGCTGCTGGAATTTCTGTGCCCTGCAAATTTTAAATAATAGAGCCAAGTGTTACAGCAGAAGATTGAGTAAAAGCATGACCTGATCACTCTATTGGACTAAGGTGATAACATTAATCTACAGAAACTTACATTTGTGGAGAAAATATGCATACAGGGATGATGTATCGTAGCATATGTCTTGTTAACACTTTTACGTCTGTTTTAGATATTAGGAATGCCAAGATTCAAATGTTTCTGTAGATATATGGTATACTATATATTTTATGTATTTTTTTTTTGCTGAATTGTATTTTTATTTTGCATTAGCTTAACTTCATGGATTGACTTGCTTTAGCAATGTTATAGTTCAAATGCTGACTGAAAATGGAGCAATTTCGGGAGATAACTTCTGTAAGCTTAGAAGCCAAAATACCATTATAAAGGACTTGGCTTGTAGTTAGAGAAAGCACCACATTTTCATTATTTCATTTCTTCATTCTTTGCTTGGCACTTGATTTTGCACGTAATAGACCTTTTTATTGCAGTAAAAAGACTGTTAAAGCATATACTGCAGGTCCCTAAGTTATTAGAGCACTTGATCCCATGTTTTTGCCTAATGTTGGTGGCAGTAAACCCCTGTATATGAATTATTCTTTTCATTTGCTTGGTCTTTCTATTTGCTTACATTACATCTTTTAATGTTTGGATAAGCTTGAACCATTTTCTAAGTTTTTTTTTTTCATGGGTATAATATATCAAACGATCATCTGTGGAATCTGGAATTTCCTCCTGTTTCAATGCAAAATTTGCATTCTCTGGGATTTATGTGCATTTGTGTCTATTCGGAAGCACTTCATCCTAAATAATCTCATGGACAATATTTGTGCCTTTTTCAGGATCTGTCTGGATATTGATGTTTGACAGGAAGGAAGTCTATTGGAGTTTCCGTTGTCAAGTTTACTGCTGTTTCAACACGGGAAATGGCGTTTAATCCTACCTTGTGCTTTTTAAGTTTCATATTTCTGTCAGACTGAATTGGGATGACATTTGGTATCCTTCACATGCATACAGATCTTAGCAATCTAAGCATAATTATGTCATACATGTAGCTTAATTACTAAGTCGTCAAGTCATGTTTGTGCATGCTGATCTTTATATATTAGAGTCTATATTAACACCTATCTAAATTTATATTAGAGTATATATTAACACCTATCTAAATGAGTAAGTAACCTATATTCTACCTTTTGTGCATTAGGAGGTAATTGCAGCTTAATTTCCATTTTCCCCGTCAAGATGTAGTATTCTTATGAGCGTTTAGTATTTTGATTTGGTCATGATGTATATTTGAATTGCTACCATTTGTCATTTTTGTTCTCCTCATAATGTTCTGTTGTATGGCATGTCTAGCAGTTTATTGATCATGGGCTTTGTAAGCCTGGATTGCTCAATGGTGTTGGTAAATTGCTGTTTATCACTTCTTCACTTCTTCACTTCTTTAATATTGTAATTTGAGATGAAAAACAGTGAATTGACTGAAATTTTTCATGAAAACTTCCATGCCAAATTTTAATTCTTTAAAACTTGAGGGCTTGGTTGTTTATGAAAATAGGTTTTCGTTCTTTTTTGAGAATCCTCAGAAAAATACATTTACTCGTTTTTTTCTATTTTTCAGTTCTAGATATTGAAACCAGATGATTCAGAACTTGCTTATTAACACAGGTAAGAAACATTAGAAAGAGGTGTTTGTGTGTTTCACCTGCTTGAGCTGCTGGTTTAGATATGAACTGTCTTCTAAATCATGTGAATGCTTGCTTAGGTTGGAACTTTCGTATATTCCTTGACCCAATTTATTAGTTAGAGGAAGAATACTTAGGCTCTTTTTCTGTTTTTCACCCACACAGTGAATTTGTATCTCTGTGGCTGGAACTATGGATGTATTTTTTTTCCTCCTTTTTACTAGTTTTTGAGGTTTGGGTTGTGGGAGCATTGTTAGTTTCAAAGCATAAATGAAGCTTGACCCCTAAAACCAACAAAAGTTGTCACCCAAAGTTCGTGATGCACCTTGAAGGGCCTAATCTGTATCAACTACAATTCTAACAGGTTTCTTGGTCTTCCAGGGCCACTTGTAAATAAAATATCAAAGCTTGAGGAATTCATGATTGGAATAAATTAATTTTTGTAAAACTAATTTTGTGCTGCATAACAAAATTGTAAACTACAAATTTCCTACTTTATCCTTTTCTGTTTCAAAACTGATGCATTCTTTCTTGATTTGGTAGGTAGGTACAAGTTGGGCAGTCGTGCTGGATGGAATTCTAGATTTCCGTTGGTTAAGAGCTCTCCACACGAATGGTATGTTGAATTCTGAACCATTTGATATACAATCTTACTCTATTTCTAAAAGTAGCCTGTTACCAACCTCTTAACATTCTTTTTGGTTTACCACTAAAACTGTCAAATTAGGGGACATGAAAAGATCATGAATGCTAGTATATAACTGACCGAAAGGCTAGCTTGTTAGCTACTCTAGTTGTTAGAAAAGGTAGAGTTTCTTGTGAAGCAGAGAAGCATGGATAGATCCACCATTCTGAAATTGCTACTCTTTCTGGTATTCCTGGTTTTGCAGCCAGGGGCAAAGAGTCAGTGGTTACCACCAGCACCCATTGTTCCTAGACCTCTTTGTGGATCCCAATTTGCACTAGTGAATCATGCATGTGCATTGCTGCCATATGTCCCAACCCCTCCGCCCTCTCCCCCTTCACCTCCTCCTTCCCCTCCACCGCCTCCTTCCCCTCCCCCACCAGGTGGACGAGATCACAACGGACACAGACACAGGCACCACAGACACAGAACACACAAAATCCATGGAACATCCGTTGAAGCAGATTGCTGCAAATGGCTTTCTCAAGTTGACGATGAATGTGTATGTGATCTTCTTGTTCACTTGCCTTCTTTCCTTTCCAGGCCCGTCCACCAGTATACAGTCTCTGTTGGGGAGCTCTGCAACGTAACTTATATCTGTGGTTCGAGGATACATATTTAATCGAGATCGTAGTAATAGAACTTAGTTTTTATGTTTTATTCTTCTCCAATTTGAGTTCTTGTTATGTTTCTTCTTCTATTGAACCGTATGTAAGAGATTAATAATAAGTTTTATATATTTTGTACTTATGGCCTTATGGATTGTTTAGATAGAGAGCTCTTTATTCTCTGCCATGGATGGATGGATGGACAAGAATAGCTGTTGGGGTAAAAAAGATGAAGATGACGTAATAATTATAATAGAATTATTAGAAATGGCAATAAAGATTTTTTTTTTTAAGGGAAAAAAGGGGGGTTTGGGGGGGCTTTCCTGAGAGTGACTGAAGTAACCTATCATGAAGATGATGATTGAATAATGAGGGGGGATTTGCCTTTATTCGAAACTTATCAGAATAAGTCTTTTGGAGCCATCAGAGGAGCAGTTGGATAGTCCTTTCCTCTCCTTTGCTTTGGCCCTATAAAGGAAACAATATAAGGAATAAGCCCTTTCAAAAAAGTTATACGGATCAACATTGATTTTATTCATTGGATTAAAATGACAGTAAATTCTCCATGAACATAGACGAGTTAGTAAAGATTGAGATGACATGAGGAGAAATTTTCTAGCAACGCAGGTTCGAAAGTTGTGTTGTAGTTTCTTATTGAAATATTGTAAGGTTATTTTGAATTCGTTCTATTGATTGTATTCTTCAAAATTCTACCACTTGTAATCATTTTTCGATTTACAATCTATTTAGTCAAAGCGCCTTTGACATAAGTGAGTAATTTCACTTTCGAAACTTTCCCTTAATAAAAAATATAGTAAAATTGTTAATATAAAAGAAATGTACTCTTTCTTTTATATATATATATATATATTTAATCTCAATTTTAATTGAATTAGTATTGATAGGTATATAACAGTAGTGAACAGTTTTTAGAGTTGGATGGGAGCCAGTTCACAAGGGAAGGAATAAATGAGGGCAAGTGATGAATTGAAATTGATGGGATCAATCACATCGCGCATGTTCCTCCAACAATCCTTTAATTATTTGATGATTGATCGATCAATCACTCCTTTTTGAATCATTTTTTGCTTCACTCATTTGTACGACTTGTACAACATCCTTTGCTAAAGTTAGGGCTTTCAAATTTGTCCCATACCACCAAGTTTACACTTACTTGTGTGTGGTTTTGAAATTCAATTATTTAAATAGTGTTGAATATCGGTCTAATATTATTGTTTGAAGATCTTGTACCTTTTAATTTTTTTTAAATTAATCAATAACTCTCGAATATTGAATTATTAAAACAGAAGTTTGTACATGAGAATTGACAAACGAACATAGGTATCCTCAATACCAAATACTTCTAAAAAATATTCGAAAATAATTTTAGTTAACGATAGAAGTACAATAAATACTATCTCATTTCGAACATACACTTTAAATTTAATGATTATAAAAGATAAATTTAATTGTAAAAGTAAATATTATATAGAATCCAAAGTGATTCAATTAAAAATAATTTGAAAATAGAGATAAAAAGATAAATTATTTTATTGAATTGGCAGGTTTGCGTGATTGACACAAGCACAAAAAGGAAAAATATTATGGCGGCAGAGTTGTGTTGTGATAGCATAGCACTCACTAGGGATATATGAATATATGATTGAGGCCTGAAAAATGCAATGGCTCCCATTTCTGTTGCTTTTGGGAATTTTTTGATTGGAACTGATTTCTTGTTCGTGATTTAATGACTTGACATTCTCACTTATGATTTTCATATAACATGCCAAGTAAATTTAGTGATGTTATTTTAGGAATTTTGTGATATTCCATTGTGACATTCAGTTCCTCTCGAATTAGTCGATAATTCTTAAATATCGAATTACCACAAAATATTTTTCAAGGGATCACTAGCTTCCTTCTTGTGTTTCAATTTCTCTCAAACATGCATTGCAATGTTAAAAATATTTCATGCATTTTCTCCACAATAATAACAAGGTGTATTGAGGGTTAACCCAAGATGAAAATAGAGTTCAAGGAAATGATATCGTCCATAATTTTTTAATACACTTTTTTATTATATCTTTTATGATTTTAAGTATGATTTTTTTACTTGAAGTTATTGAAGAATTCAAAAGATCCATGACATATTTGTATATGGAATTTCATGGCCGATCCAACTGGTTAATTTTACAAGGCACTCATCCTGATCAACAACTGCAGACATGATCACTCAGTGCTCTCTCTTATTTTCGACTCTTCTCCATAAAAATTAATTATAGATATAGCAAAAAGTCATTACTACCCTTTACTGTAAAAAGAGCATAACAGGAAAAGAAAAGAAAAATCTCTGTCACTCGCAGAATCAGTGCGCAAAACTTGTTTTTTGGGTAATTATCTAATGCGTTGCAGCTGCAAATACTGTTCCCATCCTCGCCCTTGATGTTCCTCTGATCATGTCATGATAATCAGAATTAATGGTATGATGATTATAAAGGAATTGATTAACGATCATGGTGCTGGGACCCACTACGAGATCCTCCCACGCTTTATCCGCTTCTTCTTCGCCGCGTTTCCTAAAAACTTCTGTTGCATCAAGCCGATGGATTTTCCATCCTTTAACTGTTCTAAGTCGAATGATTTTCTCTCTTTGACGACAAGCTAATTTGCAAGTGTTTAATTTCGTCTCCTTAATAGCTTCCTCTAGTAATCTCAGACGTGTTTCTTCATCGGAAAATGATTTCGATCGGAAAAACCGATCGAATTCAGGTACGCCGATTGATTTCCTGATTCCTCTGGAATAATCGGAGATTTTCGGATTGAACATTTTACCTACTTCATCCACCATTCCTCTTTCAACCATCCGATCTACTCTTTCGGAGACGAACGAGTGAAGAATCGGCATTGAGACGTCCACCCAAAGGAAGCAACATTGAAATCTGGATCGAAACTTGTGATCGGAATCGTCAATTAGTGATTCGATGAACGAATTGGATCCTCCGACGATTACCGGAAGCTTTCCGCGTCTGGATATGGATTTCGCGGCGGCCGTAGCTGAATTACAGAAATTTTTGGCGGTAAAATCTTCAACCGGATCTATAACTCCGAGCAGGTGGTGAGGTACGCCCTGACGCT
This sequence comes from Catharanthus roseus, assembly GCA_028651295.1. Classification (NCBI taxonomy): domain Eukaryota; kingdom Viridiplantae; phylum Streptophyta; class Magnoliopsida; order Gentianales; family Apocynaceae; genus Catharanthus; species Catharanthus roseus. The sequence continues at coordinate 3,839,155 of JAPQWS010000087.1, forward strand.
CCTCGTCGGTTATTTTGTTCGTTACAATGTCTAGACCTTTGTAGACTTGCATTTTATCTGAATTCACTATTTCTGAAGGAAATCGCGTGGCGATGTCCATTGATAGTTTTGATTTTCCGGTGCCGGTGGCGCCTAATATCACCACCACTTTCTCCGGTTGCGGCCGGTGACAGAGTCCTGGAAATTTCATATCCAATCCACCTGTTGGATTAATGTGTAGCAAATTAGCTCGCGGTTTCGGTATCGCCATTGACATTCTCATATCGAATCAAAGCAGGAAAAAAACACAGAGAGAATTGTGAGACGCGACGACTGGAAAACGTGCTCGATCGAACACGTGGTTTGTTACATGCAAAAGAGACGAGAAGGGGAAGGGTTTATATCAACTTGGCTATACTGAATATCAATAAGTACTGGGGAATATCATCAATTTGGCAATAATGGTGAGAAGAGAAGAGGGGAAGAATCAAGATTCATGCATGAGAGCTGGAAATGATCATTTTGAAATGAGAAGAGAGTTGGCAAGGAAGGCAAGTAGTGAAAAAAAGAGAAAATGGGGGTCGAATATTTATGGTGGCATCTTGATGAAGACAAATTGGAGAATAGGCGCCCTTTCTTTCTATTCTATGTGGTCATATGGTGGGATTAAAAAAGTTTTCTAGTAGTCAACCACAACTTGCAAAGGGGAATGATTTTAAAGGTACTATTACTATACTCTCACTCTTATTAAAAAAAAAAAAAAAAAAATCATAAACTAGTTTTGTTGCATAGAACCTTGTTGTTTGACGTCGTAAATAAATGCAGTTGGTATTGAATACAGGTAATTCGAGTAATGATTTAAATTGAAATTGAACATATGCATATATTTGTGTTAGTTTTATTTTCATTCTTGTTCATGATCAAACATATTAATTACATATAGTGTACACTTTTAAATGCATATATTCTCAAATATTGGTGCTATATTTGTACGAGAAAAATGAGAGATAAGAGAAGAAAAGGGACTTTTGTTTCTTTGGAAGTTGTTCAAGTGCTTATTAGAAAGCAAAGAGGAAAAAAGAGAGGTTCTTTTGTAAAGTGAGGAGAGGTGGGGTTGGGGTTAGGGTTCGATACTTGGTTCTATATTATGGACATATAGTACAACCAAATGGAGGAGGGAATATGTTTGGGATGTGATTAGAATTTTGTCCTTAATTGGTTTTTATAATTTGTTGGGACAGGTCACTAATCATATTTCCAACTATAAATCATCATTGCTAAGATAACATAAATAAATTTCTTAAACTTTTATCAACCATATATTTATACTTTAAAAATGACCAATTTGAGATAAAATACTTACAAGTTTGCTTTAATGACTATTTTGATCATAGAAATTTATAAATTTTTACAACTTATGTGCAATAAAAATGACTAAAACATAGCTTTTACAAAAAAGTCAAGTTAAAGGAGATTAGGAGAAAAATAGTACAACAGAGAACATGACAATATACACATAGTATTAGGAATCACACTTACTTTCCCAAACAGTATATATATATAAGAAATTATGTTGTTTAGGGATAGATTAGAAAAATTCTTATTAAATTTGGTGATTTGATAAAATAGATAAATGCACTGAAAATATTTGAATTATGAATTATTCTCAAGGCGTTGTGATATGTTAAATTCAAGTATTAATTCTGAACAAAACTCTAACTATATAGCTATGCGCAAATTATATTTAGATTAATTTAGGTTGTGTAGTATTAGATACTGAATTTGTCAAAAAAATATAAAAAATTAGTAATACATAAATTATATTTAGATTAATTTAAGTCGTGTGTAAAAAAAAAAAAAAAAAAAATTAGTAATGAAGTAGTAGTATTAGTAATTAGGTTATTAAAATGGAAGTCGAATCAGGATCCATAGTTCTATTGGAAGAATTGTTATGACCAACAAATCACTTTGTTCCACTTGCAAAAGAATCGATCTCTTCCTGATAGATACTACGAAGCACCATATCATCCATTTCTGTCATTCTCAAAGAATCACTTTTCCCCAAGATAGATAGATATATAGATAACTTTGGTCAACTTTAAGGTTTACCATTCAAAAGATACTTATATAAAATTAATTACATGGCTTAGTCCGTGGCTTTGGACCCCTTCTACTATTATTTTAAATACAAATTTGCTTTTGAACTTTTCTTATTCTAATATTTTTTATGAAACAAGTTTAATTTAAAATGTAACAAGTAAAAAAATTAGAAATATTTATTATTTAATTGAGACAAAAACGAAATTAGTGAAGAATGTATTGCATAATGACGGGATTATTCAGCTATTAGAAAGTTTGGAGACTTTTCTCCCCAGAGATGTGTACAATGGCGGCACATCTACATGGTCGTGAAGAAATAAGGGTTGTTATAACCCTATATTTTGTTTATTGGCTCTTGAGGGTAAAGTAATTAATAATGTCACTGAGATGTTAAATCTATTGATTTGTAAATATTTTTTCTTGTAAACTCAAAATCTTTCAGTTGACATACTAAATGAAACTATTTAAGTGAGCGATAACTAAACACCACTTGTCATTGTCATTGATTTGTATAGTTATAATACAAAGCCCTTTTTGGAGAGTGGGGGGAAACAAAATTAAAAAAATTAATAGTTTGTGTATGAAATTTTAAAAGGAATATTTTTAGAATAAAAAATTGGATTGCTATAAATGGACCTTGTTGTTAAATTGGGTTTAAGCGAAAAGCCAAGAGAAAAAGGGTGTAGCGTAACTGTTAGCGTCCCTTTGTGCTGGATGGCCCACGTGAGCACATCAATGGAGTTTAGGCCCATGTATCTTTACGCTAAATTAAGGCCCACCTCTTGTCAAATCGCTGCATCTTATTCCTAATTTTTCGACTTTATAAATCCACTTCACTCCAACCCTTAAAATCATTTTTTACTTTCTCGAAGCCCCATAGTCGTGCCACGTTACCTAATTTTTTCTTATTTCTTATATATATTAGGTGAGAGGCATAAGAACATCGAATACATCTTCCGAACTCCAATATATATTTTCATACACCCTCTAATACATTTCAAACTTTAAAAAATAAATTTAAAAAAAATTATTATTAACAAAAATGTATTAAAAAGTACATTAAATAATGTCAAGTGAGAAAAAGGAATATTGTTCAAACTCGATATATATTGTTTTTACTATTAACCTTATATCCACAAATGTTGTTTAGAAAATGATGGTGCTACTTAGATGGAGATTAAAAAATAATCGCTAACAAGATAGTATTTTAATCGCAAAAACACTTCTTATCTAGCTATCAAAATTAGAGATTTTAGCATAACAAGAAGGGTTTTTATATAGCTAATTTACTGTCTCACCAAAATATCAAAATCCATTGAGATGAGAACTTAAAGGTAGGAATTATTGATGAAGATGAAAATCATCCTAAGATAATACTAACATCCCATCATTTGATAAAGGGCACCTTATAGTAGATTTTAGGAAGATCCCGCACTAGGATGATTCATCTACAGCCTATGCACTCCTTACTCCATTTCTTTTCCAAACCAATACAATCAAAGCCTATCTATTTTCTCTACCTAACTTTGTACTTTTTATCAGTTTCAAATCCTTAATAACGTCACAAAAAATGTTATGTAACAGTTTGAATACATTTAATATATTCACATAGTTAACTTTCATCTCAAGTTGAAGGTCAAAATTACCACATCTCAAACAGTAACATAAAACTACTATGTGATATATTAAACCACTTCTTAGATAACTTGAATTCAAGATCTCTCATTTGACGTTTAAGTAAAAATATCTAAGTGAAAAAGACATGCCATCGAACCATATATTTCTTCTTCACTATTGCTTTTTTTTTGGGGGGGAGGGGGGATGGGGTTTAGGGTTATTGAACTTGGTTTGGTTTGGTGTAATTGAACTTGAAAACTATAGATATTCCCTCAATCAAATTGGAGTCTAGGCACACAAATGCAATATAATGGCTTAGACTGATATTCTAGCCATCCCAAGAATGTGACAAAGAGTGAGGCAATTTTGATTATATTCTCACCGGAAGAGAAATCTCAAAAACAAACTCAACCCGATCACTAAATCAATATGCAAGACAACTGGCTTGGCTTGCCAAGGACCACCACACTCCGGCCCTTGTCTTTCTCGGCAGAGGTTGTCAACTACGATTCTTAGCATATTTGATATTAGTTGGCAACCAAAACATTCAGTTCCATGCTCAAATGTTTATCATGGTACAAGAAAGGTACAAACATTTATTAAAAAAAATGGTCCTTTCAGAAAGTAAGCAGAATAAGAACTTCCAACCTCACCTGATCTTTGACCTTTGGTTCCGGAAAAGGACTGGAACAGAGTAGAAATAAGAGAATCTTCCAAGTCAAAATGGTGGTCTATTATGCTATTTTCGACTCTTCACCTTTCCTTTTGTGATATGAGAAGTCAAGTTTCCGGGAATCTTGATTAAAGAATGGTGGACAAGCCCACAAAACCTGCAAGTGAGATCGTTCAAGTCTTTCCTAACTTACTATTAATCGGAGGTTTTGTTCGAAAACTTTGTTGGCCTTTAATCTTACCCCACTTGAATAGGGATTTGAGAGTTGTACGATTTAAAAGTGCCTCTCAGGCCAGCTTAGGAAAGAATACCTTATAGGCAGACTAAACAGGAATGATGGACTATCATGGAGAAATCCAAGTGTGAATGGAGAGAGTTTTGCCACCCTTGTAGTCCTACCCAATTGGAATGGACGAATGGAGCTCTAAGTGTAGTATGACTTAAATATGTCTCTCGTGTACATTCGATCATTCAAAATACCTCATCGTCAGACAAAACAAGAAAGATGGACCAACATGGAGAAATCCCAATTCCCATGTATGAATGTCCTCCCCCACCCCCCAAAGTGTTTCACTAATAAACAGAAGCAGCAGTTCAGGTGAGGTACAATGGATTGTTAAATACTAACTCAAACAAATCTGCTAGTATTATATTGTGAGATGTGAAATTTTCAATCTAAAATCATTCAGCAATCAGTTTCACCAATCCAATTCAAAGCTGTCTAGAAAACTTTCAAACATCTGTCTAGCAAAGAATGAATTAAGATTCAGTAATCTAAGGTTCACAATGATAAAAGCAAAATGTGATCAAGAGAACGATAGGGAAAGATAAAAGATCACAGTAGTCGATCACAAAGATAACTAACATATTCATCATCAAAATTAGCATAAATCGTTTTGCTTTGGATTTGTCAAGGAGTATCAACAAAAGTATTCTCTATGAGTATATAACGGCTTTCTGGTAAAATGAAAAAACTGAGAATTTTAAGGTTTCAATGGTCTAGAAAGTTACAAATAGATCTACATGCCAAGAATTTAGGTAAACGGGGATAACCTTTCAACCAAAGCCGCAGGCATCATAAAGAGTCCTTTGCTTTCTAACAACTGAGTGGCTGCTAAAGGGTTCACTTCCAGTAAGTTTCCTATCATGTCTTCCAGAGGTTTATTCAGCAACTCATCATGAAGGAGGTAATGGCCATAGGCCTGCATATCATCCAGAAATCACAAGGCAAGCAAACAGTATATCAAAGGGATTGCCGATAAAGTGTTTCTTTAAACATTCCATTTCTAGAAGCTTCTTATATATACATTTGATATTTTCAGCTCAAACAGAAGTACCTCATGAAATATGAGCCGAGTGCAAGATGGTTCACCTCCTAACTTGCTCTGGCTAAGATCCTGTACGGTAAAATTGACAATGATCCGGTGTTTAGTTTAAAGACATCCACCATTATATATCATCTTAAACACAGTTATACTGATAACAACAAAAATTAAACCCTGAGTAAATTTTCCATCCTATGATTCTAAAGATTCTGGACAACAGGCAAATATGCCTGTTCCACAGAACTGTTTCTTGAGGCAAAATTTATTCACCGATGCAAGGTAATGAACATACATACCAATTACCAAAAAAATATTAATGGAAATAAGATACCTTTATCTGAGTCTTCAAATACTTGATAAGGTTCATGATATCATCCATCACAGAACCATGAGAATGCTGGAAGTAAAGAACCAATGATTATTCAAGGAACTCAACAATTTTCTTTTAAAACTATTCTTGCTAAGTATTTAAAAACACTTTATCGCTAAACTAAATGCCAAGAAAGGCTAAGATTATTACAACAAAAACACAGACACCAAAGGTTAAAATACGTATTTTGTGGTATTTGATGAATGCTCTGGCAGCGAGTACACAATATATCTTACCTCCTGCGAATGTGGAAGAAATTCCTTCATTGCTTCAAGCCTCTCAGCAATCTTTGCTCTCTGATACTGCAGAAACCAGCCAGTTAGAACAACGCCTTTGAATTAAACACTTCGTTCTAACTTGCAACATCATCAAGAGACATGATCTCCAAGTTTTAGCAACATTTATTGCGCAAACTAACATACTGACATAGCTAAAAGGTTATGGAGGCACTTCTACTTACACGATCAGCATTAGCTTTCTGTTCGCGCTTACTCTTAGGATTTTTGGGAGGCAAACCTCGGGCAGCATGTCCACAACCTTTATTTAACTTCTGTAGCTCAAATATTAGATAAATTTTTATCCCAAAAAACTCTTTTAAAGTATTCTACGAAAAATGCTTCGTTAGAGGTAATCAAAGGTTAAGCATGGATAGAGACAGGAAAGCTAGAAACTTAACCTTAGATGGAATCAGATGTTCCGAGGCAGTTAAATTGTTCAAAGGAGGCACTTCATTAGGAGGACAGCCTGGCTGCTGAAAACAGACCATTCAACTTAATTCTTTTGTCAAAATTGTTCAAAGTAACTAATGGCAAAGTATACAGACAGGGTAAGGCTGTACCTCAAGACCAGCATTGTTAGTAGAAATTTCCATTGGTGCAAAACCAGATGACATAGAAGGATTGAAAATGGTTATTTTCTTGCCAAATCCAGAGCCCCCATTTTCTGACATAAAGTCAACATAGTTTTGGGATGTTTGCTGGCAATACATCCAGCTAGGCACAGTGTTAAAGACAAGAGGGTTTCCATTGGTCTGGTGGGCTGTAGCCGGGAAATGGTAACAAGAACCACTGGAAATGGAATTCCCACCAAAATCCAACGTTGTCAGCTGCAAATTATTTTCAAGACTCTGCTCTTCCATGTCTCCAGGAGAATTAACAATGGCCGAACAGTAACTGATCAATTCATAAAATAATTCCTTAAAAAGAACAATATAAAATGCTACTAAATAATAATTCTACTAAAACAAGATAAAATAGCGACAACAGACAATTTAGAGAATGATTTATCACATTTTGCAGACAAGACAATGAAACCAACGAATACGAAAAATCATAAATAACAGTTGGTAACATATTACAATTTACAACGATGTAGGAAAATGGGTAAAGGGTACAGCCAGAGCCGCAATTCGCATGCAAGCTCAAGAATAGTATAGTAATACTCCAAACAGAGAGGGAAAAAAAACCTTACGAGTGTTTCCTTCTTCTTAGCTAGGGTTTTGGGAAGAAGGAGGAAGGCAAAAAGGGGAAAATTGGGGGATGATGATGAGTACAGAGGTTGTTTGTAGCAATGAGGGGATTTGGATCGAATAAAAAAGTACAGAATACGAACGTACGTGTTCGTCTGGGGAGTTCGTTTTGCGTGGCAGCAGCCTTTTGCTAGTGAGTTCAGTAACGCTTTTATTTATTTTAATTTTTTTTATGTACAAAGTAACATTGTATCAACAACTCATGGAGCGGTAGAAATACATCTTATATTAGTACTGAGATCCAAAGCTTGAATTCCCATTTCAATATTAAAATCGCACTTAGAATTATTTAATATATATTCTAATTATTTCTATAGTACACTTTATCTAATAATAAATAAAATATAATAAAGAAGATATACTAGAGAATAAATTATAAAATTTAACAGACGATTCGACCGCAAACAACGATTTGTTATGTTACTGCCATGCTTAATAACACACCACAATGAATACTTAATGCAACTCAAATTGTCCTGGAGCACATATTCAAACGATTTGTTAGGTTTCAATTCACCCACCCTATTAAATTCGATGCACCAAAGAATGACTCACGATTCTGTAGGGAATAAGAAATTCTAAAAATACTCTAATCTTTATCATATTATTTGTTGCATGAACATATTTTATTCGTTTCAAAATATTTGTCACTTATGTATAATTTAGATTTTGTCACTTGAGAGTAATATTTATTTCATTAGTCGCTTCTGTCTGATAATTTTTTTATAAAGGGCAAAAAATACCCTTATTTGGCGGCTATGGGTAGTTTTTGACCAATTTCCTTCACGTGAAGCTCAAATATATTTTTAGTAAGGATAAAATTGTCCAACAATTAATCTAAGTGTCAACCCACGCCTATAATGGATCAAAATAACCTGACAATTGTTCAGAGTGGTTCATGAGTGGGGTTATTTTTTACCCATTCCAGTTGCCAGTTGGCACTTAGATTAGTGTTTAAATAATTTTACCATAACTAAAAATGATATTTGAGTGTCATGTGATACAAATTGGTCGAAAACCATAAACAACTGTCATATAAAAGGGTACTTTTGGTGTCCATAAAAAGTTATTGGAAAAAAAAATGGCTAATAAATACATAATATTCTCAAGTGATAAAACCTAAATTATACATGAACCGTTTTAACTAATTCCTCTAAATGATATTTTGTCATATATACCCTTATCTTATTAAAATTAAATAATTACTTAAAAAGTTTTATTAATATAATTATGAAAATCAAAATGTAATTTAATTGGTTTTATTTTGAAATTTAAAACAATCTAATTATTTTATTAGATTTGAATCCACATATGACATTTAGATCATCTACTACATTTTAAAATATTAAAGTCTATAGTATATTTTCTTTAATAATAATTTTCTTATAAAATGTGTATTTGAGAGTATGTTAGGAGATCCGGCTATATATATATATATGATCATAAACAGTCTAAAAAATCCAATGAGTGAGAGTTGGGTTTGGTAATTTGGATATTCGTGAGCCCAATTATATCATATTAGTGGACTCTAGCTGGCCGAAACATTTACTTACTTAGGCCCAAATGTTATAGCAGGATGCCCAAAAGGGATATTCCCCCACGTAAGACATTGTTTGGCGTTCTTCTTCTTCTTCTTCCTCACAAATTCTATCCAATTTCCCCTGTTGTTTCTCCTCGCTCGTCTCGTCTCGTCAAAGGAACAAGAGTCAAACCGGGAAGCGCCTGAATCTCAACGAACCACCTGAAAAAAATACAGATCTTTGTTTGTCTTTGTTCTGTCTGAATTCAATCATGGCGGCCCCTCAGATTCTGCAAAGAGAGGAGGATTTTCTCCTGTGGCAGTCCCTGTTTGACCACCCCAAAGGTCCTAAATCTTTTGATTGATTTTTTTTTTCTGATTTTCTGTGAATTATATGTATATCCCACGTACCATCTCCATTTGGGATCGAATCTAGTTCTACTTATGTTCTTGAATCCATGATTTTTGTTTTGGGGGAATGCTTTTTTAATCCGCCTTAATGTGAAATGAGCTCGATTTTGACTTAGATGAGCTGAATAATTTGAAGGGGTTTAATGCCATGGCTATTTAGTTCAGCAATTTCATGATTTTTGGGAAAATTAAGTGATTTTTCTATAGTGGATGGTTGTTGCAGGAGAAAATGTGAAATCTCGTGGGTCGGAGATTGAGAAAAGGATCGAATTCCTGGAGAGCTTGACTGGAAGAGTAATTCCCCAGTTTCCTCTTCCTCTTCTGTGCTTTATTGAGAAAGATTTCAACTTTTCTCATGGTTGAAACCAGATCTTTAACTATTATAAGGAAAAATGATCTCATTTTGACCCATTTACATGAAAGGATTGTGCATATTTTGTCCAACTATCTAACATTATAGGCAATCTTCAAAATTTGAGAACAATCTGGTATTAATTGGCAACCGTGTCTTAGGTTATAGAACTTTACTTGGGATCTTTGATTGTACTGTTTCCTTGATAGATATACTTGAACAGACTTTATTGATGTATCACTATATAGCTCAAGGTTCATTCTCTAACTGATTGTTATTACATTCATGTTATATTGATATAGGGGAATGTTTCCTAAGTGAACTTCATAAATTTATAACCAGTCAGTCTTAGGTTTAGTTAGAGGTTGAAACAATTTCCGTTCTCCTCCCAGCTTCTCAGTCCAAAGATTCATTTACAAATGCATTATATGTTTATACAATGGACATGTATGTATGAACTATGGCTTTTTGCTGATGGTTGAACCTAAGGCTTCTTTGGCTCTTGCAGGTTAGCAACAGAAGATCTCGAAGATGGTTAAATGATCGTCTACTCATGGAACTTGTTCCTCGCTTAAATGCAGAAGAAATTAGAGGCTTGTTTGCTCCTCCACCTTGGGGTGAGATATAATCCTATCATATTGTCATAGTATAGAGATGCTGTCGTCCTGCTTTGTTATGGAACTGCACATCAGTGTTTAATATGTTTAATTTATGATGATAAATAAGTAAGATTGTTCTGTTTAATTTACGAATTTGGGTTCACTTTTTAGGAGATGATGTGCCACTATCACCCTTCTGCATGACAAATAATGGAGAGTGGGACAAATTTAGAGCTGTGGACATGGATAAAGAGGTCTTTTCTCCTTTGCATACCATTTGTTACGGCATTTGTTTCGTGTTCAAAAACTTCGGATAATACTTAACTGTATAAGTAAACTAGGTCAGAACAGAAATGCTATAATTCTGACATATTAATGTGAGTAGACCGGAGACATCTGGTAAGCAAAATAATGACGTCGACTTTAATTACTACTGTTTCATTCTTTTAATTGGAAAATGAAATTCTGACCAATGCTTTGAATCTCGTGGACAAACTACAGTGTATTTACGCATGCCCTAATGGGATAGCAACACACCCCCCCAAACCCAAATATTCTTTAAAACACATTCTGTTCTTCTGTAGGCAACCATAATAGAAGCCCTTGAATCCTCTCCACTGAAACAGAAAGGCCGTGTGGATGCAGACAAGGTTGCTGTACTTACTGCATGGCATAGGATCAATTGTAGAACTAGAGAGGCTCTTCGCCGTAGCTTTCTATCAGATTTGATCAGAGGATATGAGGTGGGTTAGAATCTACATTGCAAAATAGATGGCGTTATCTCAGGATATTGATCAATTAAGTTGAATTCGTGTCTATTTATGTGTCTCTAATTGATTTCCTTCTTATGGTTTCTTTTCCTGGCTTCAATTTGCTGCTGCATTATTTGGTTTAGGATTGTTTACGGACTTTTGTCAAGGAGAGTGGGGATGGAGACGTTCTTGTCTTGCATGTTCAAGATCCTTTTCATCGGTTGTTACTGCATGGTGTTTGTGAGGTATATATAAATTTGGTTTCAAGATTTTTTACGTAACATTAGTGGTATATTCTTCATACGCGCTTTGTAGTTCAAGTTCTTTATGGAACTTTCTAATAAGAAGCGAGCTAATGTGATTCAAGTATAATGGTTTGATCCTTCCTTTATAATCTGATATCTATAACTTGCTTTTCTACAGTTCTACAACCTTGTCTCTTTAACAGAGACTGAATCAAACGGCGCAAAAACATCGAAGGTGACTAGGATAAGGAAGAAGGCAAGAGTTATTGAACTTCCAACAATCACCCTGTGCAACTTCCTTAAAATGGCAAAAGAAGGGAATTGGTGATATGGAGCGAAGCCATCATGCAGCTGTTCATGTATAATAGCACAGTATTGTGCATCTTTCAGTTTAAATCTCTTTATTGGAAGACAGTGATTGCCGTCTAATATACCTTTTAATGCTGTTTCTCTGCCACACTCTTTTTACTCTAAACGGAAAGTTATTACAAGAGGAAGCGAGAGTGTACTAAAAGATGTATTACAGGAGTGCAGTGATTGCGGTTTTAGCCTTGTAATAGTAATGAATCATTGAATGTTGGATAATTATAACATGTTGAAACTACTTGTTTCTTCAGGCAAGCAAGTGGGATGTAATTGGATTTTTAGAGTAGAATTAGAAATAATTTCCTTGTAAATACATGTACTATTCTTTAATAATGTCAAGAATAAATTAATTCAGAACTCAGATTCTATCTGTGTGTTGTTTTTTGTCATCTTTTTTCCCTTTCTAATTTTCTTCTTTTGGCAGATACTTGCATAATTCATTAATGTCCTTTTGTATTCTTGTCAACTTTGAGGTGGTTTGTAAATGAAGTTATTATAGTTCTTGGTCAAATGGTGGATGGTCTGATGGCCGGATCTTCTGCATTTATGTTCTTCCATCTTGCATACTAAGTGAGAAATTGAGTTCAAAGTCATCTTCTGCATTTATGTTCTTCCATCTTGCATACTAAGTGAGAAATTGAGTTCAAAGTCATGTAAATAATAGTTTAATATTACATGTTAGTTTTGTATTATTATTTTGATTCAAGTTTTATGTTATAGACAATTCGAGCCGATATTTTTTTTTTGTTTCCATTTGCTCCTCAAATAAAATATGCTCTATTGAAGCAACTAATGATTATATACTTTCTTGGGGTAATCCTTTTCATTTAAGATTCTCATTTCAAATAAAGGAAAGTCTTTTTTTTTTCCCTTTAAAAGTCAGCATTGTAATTTACATAAAAATGCCATAACGTAAGCCAATAGGAAGTGAAGCATATGAAATTAGAAGCCAAGTTGGTTTTTTCCTCCCTCAGAATCCCCCTTTTATCTTATATGAAGAAATTGGACTGGCGAAACTCCACCAATAAGATCGATCGAAACTATTGATAGTAAGCAGTCCTCGTCTACAGCCTCAGCCATTATCAGCCTACCACCGTCCGTGCTGCTGAGTTTATCGTCATAAGTGAACTGCGGTAGCTCCTAATTGAGATTATGGCCAAAAAACCAGTCAAATATTGTGTGGTAATGATATTTGTAGCTTCCTTTTTCTCTATTGAAGGAAAAAAGTAACTTTAATCGGAAAAGCTGTATTTAAGTTGAATTTGTATTGAAATACAGGTGGATGCCTTTACCGAATCGGCGTTTAAGGGGAATCCTGCCGCCGTGTGTATGCTAGAAGAGAAGAAAGAGGAGAAATGGCTGCAATCTGTTGCTACCGAGTTTAATTTATCTGAAACTTGTTACCTTACTCCGATCGTTGACTCCGATTCACCGAGTTCAAACCCCAGATTTCATCTTCGCTGGTTCACTCCTGTGGCTGAGGTCAGTTAGTCCCAAAATCCTCCAATACATTTGCTAATACACATTATTACAAGTACTAGTCTATTTAATGTTATATGGATTCATGTTGATCCAAAAATTGGACCAAATGATGAATGTGTCATTTATTAGGAAGAGTACTTGATGCAGATAGAAGCAAAAAATATGTTTATCTTGTGTTGTGTTGATAATTTTACTCGTTATTGAGCTAATTAGTTGCAGATCAACTTGATTACGTAATAAAAATATTACAACAGAAAGTGTATCAATATGTTTCTTGGTTTTGGGGATGAATTACTAGTCCTATATTTCTTTTGATAGCATCACAAATTAGAGCTAATGATATAGCAGCAAGGCAATATATACCTGTATGATAGGGGATAATAATATGAAAACTTTGTGTATAGACTTGGTTTATGAGTGATAACGTTAAAAGGTCCATCCTTTTGTTCTTTCTTCTCCAGTTAGAAAGACTCCTAAAGTTCATTTTAATTCATTGGATAAGCCTTTTACTGTTACCTGAGTTTCAATCCAAAATTTTTCCTTCTTGTAGAATTGATTGATTATCCTACGCTTTTAAGTTTTAGTACCAAACTTTTGTATTCCCTGATTCCGTAAGGTAACAATTTCTACCAAGGTACATGGTAACTAACACTTGATAAGCAGACTAGAAAATTAAACTTTTTGTGCCATGGCATAACATGCAAAATGCAGTTTTGCTCCTTAGTAATAGAGATAGGAGTCTGATTGTTGTTATATTTGTTTACCAGTCAATAAGTATTCTCTTTGTACTCGTCTTTTTTATGATGGGAGGCAGTGATGCTTTCTTGCAGGTTAATCTTTGTGGACATGCAACTTTAGCTGCTGCTCAATATCTCTTCGCATATGGTGTTGTAGATTCTGATGTTATTGAGTTCTTAACACTATCAGGAGTTTTAATTGCCAAGAAAGTACTGGAAACCAAAATCTCTAGTGCTAACGACTATCAAAATGGGGTGATCCAAGAGGGATTCTCTATTGAGTTGGATTTTCCTGTCGTCCCAATTGCTGAATTTAATTCTGCTGAAGTTTTGTCGTTGGCAATCTCGAAAAGCTTGAATGGTGCTTCTGTAATTGAGATCATACAGACCACAACTACTGAAGACCTCATTGTAAATAATCCCTTTTCTTCAGATTGTCATTAACCACTTTCTTGCAAATACTTCCAGAAGATGCTTCTTCTTTTGCCATAGAAATGCATTGTTCATTAATTGGAAAAACAGTCAGAGAAGTCTTAGGGCCTGAATCTGAATCATTAACTAGTTTAAGTAACTTTTGTAAGAGATCTGAGAGGTATTCATCTTTGCCAGGTTCTGCTAACATCAGGGAGCGAAGTGTTGGAAGTAGAACCACAATTTGATGAGATACAAAAGCTCCCTGTCAGAGGGATGATAGTTACAGGAGCAGCTCCGCCTGGATCAGGGTTTGACTTTTACAGTAGATTCTTCTGTCCCAAATTGGGAATTAACGAGGTAAATTATGGCATCACTTTATAAAGGCTTGAATTTGTTTCTAAGACTGTTACATTCTGGAGTTATGTTGTCCTAATCCTGCGAGGAGATCTCTTTTTGTCATTTTTATATTCATGATAAATCTCTAATTAGTTGGCTAGGATTATTTTGAAACATATCATGCCTAATGAGACCTAAAAAGACTTTGCGTTTGTTCAAAATTTGACATATTTGATTTGATGTCATTCTCAGCATGAAACTGCAACAAAATAATTCTGTATTTTCAGCATGAATACCTTTGGTAAATTTTCAGGATCCTGTCTGTGGAAGTGCACATTGTGCTTTAGTGCCTTATTGGAGCAAAAAGCTGGATAAATGTGATTTTGTTGCATTTCAGGTATTACTTACTCTCTTTGTTCAACGCATAGGGGGAGGTGTGAGGGGTCTTTCATGCGATATTTTGATTAGTTTTTAAAGAAAGAGAAGTTGTAACCATATGCCTAAGACAGCTTAATGTTCTCTTAATGCAGGCGTCTCCCAGAAGCGGCATTCTTAGTTTGCATTTGGATGAGAAAAATGAAAGAGTGTTTATGAGAGGGAAAGCTGTTGTTGTGGCAGAGGGATCTCTTTTGGCTTGAATTTGTTCTTTCTCGTTCGGAAAAAGAAGTTGTCACACAGAATAAATAACAGATATCTTGAAGTATGCTTAAGAACTTGAATCAAAACTCTGCAGAAAATGGCCATTTCTATCTACAAACTACTTGTGATCTTTTGAAATTGCAAATCTACACACATATATATATATATATATATATGCTTCTTTATTTACTCGATATGTGTTACTATCTTATTCATATACTGTCTCACAAATAATTTTTACGGAACATAAAAAACAAGCTTCCCCTTTTCACATGAAATTCAATCCATATGGACCCTAAAATGTTCTATTTATGGGGAAATTTTCTCAAAATACCATTAAACTAACACTACTCTCATTATATTTACAATGCCAATTTTTTTTTTTTATGTATCGTAACAATGATTTATGTGCATCAATTCATTAAAATCTAATAGGTTATTACATGTTCCAACACTTTTTTCTCTTGAAAAATTAAAGTGTAGGTCTCACTTCACTTCCCTATCTAGTATGTTATTTAAAAATAGTTTATCAATAAAAATAAATAAATTTAACATTGTAAATATAATGCAACGACTAAATAATAGATAAGTTTTAGTGATATTTTTAAACGATTTAGATTGACTGTAATTCTTTTTGTAATACTGTCAATAACATTATTAATTTGATATATTTTATTAATAAAATTTATCAAAATAGAAGATATGCTTAATGAAAAAAAGTAAATTTTTTTTAAAAAATATATTATAAAAAAAAAATATTACACTAGAATTTAAATGAATTTCCCCTAGTTATTGTTTGTTGGTGGTGAAGTTGAAGTTGGACCATGTAGTTCCACGAAACAGAAGAGAAGAGCTAAATCCAAGTCTGTTTAAACCCAGATCAAACTGCAACAGATTATCCTCAATCTGATATCCCCCAATCACGATTGAAGTTCTTGGATCCGATCCACCATCAACGAACCCTAGGCACAAAACATCCTGTCCATTCCTCTTTAATCTCACCATTGAATTAGATCCAAAGATCCTCCAGAATACCTCGTCCTTCTGCAACACCAGATCAATCGTCGGAACAGCCGGTCCCGTTCTCGTACTCGGAATCCGATCCCCCGCAAAACAGATGTTGAACGGCTTCAACGGCGTCGTTTGAGTGAGGTTGAAGAGAGCTGATTCTCTGACGAAGGCTTCCGTTACTGCCTTGTAGATTGATGTGTGAAGAATCGTGTACGGCGTTGAGGTAGTAATTTTGGTTCCCCCAAATCCGTTTTCCTGATTGATGATAAGTAGTGTTTGGTTCAACGGAACGGCTTTTCCGTTGACTTTTACGGCGGTTACTCCGATGAAATACTCGTCGGACGGCCTTAAAACGTAAGTAATTACGGTTCCTCCGTATGGATTTAAGATGAGCGGAGTATAAATTAGGGATTTCGAAAGGTCAATTCCGGGTAAGAAAGAGTAAGGCCCGGCGGAATTGAAGAAGGCCACGCCGTTACCAGAAGAAGTACTCCTCGGCAAACACAGAGCAAATATCAACGGAGATGAAAATGCCCTACTCAATTGCGCCGGCAACGAAAAATTAAACCGGCCAAGCGCGGCTAAACCGGTGACTCCATTAGCCAATCCTTTAAGCAAACGAGTGTTACCACAAGAAAAAACGAAATCAGAGTCGACGGCGAGGCCACCAGGATTCCGGCCGTCTGTTTTGGGTAAGGCAATTGAATCAATTAGTATGTCTCCGATAGCAACCTGGCGAGTGACGGAGTTTTCTGGGAAAAATTCACAGGAATCATTGAAACAAGAAGGACCTGGTTTCTTGAAACAATTACCATAGATTCCGGTTTGAAGCTCGAGGCAGAGTGTGGCATTGTAAAGAACGTGGCGATAGGAAGAGGATTTGTAACGACGAGTACAGCCAATCCAGGTTAAGGAGGCGCCGAGATCTAAGTGTAGATTTGTGGGTTGTAATGGAGTTTTTTGAGAGAAGCTGAAATGGAGTAGAGATTTGTGGAAGAATCTTTGGTTATGGGTGTGATTAGAGGTTGAATTTGCTGGGAATGTGAAGAGAGAAATATTGAGAAGAAGATTAGAGAAGAAAAGAGAAATATCTTTGAATTATTTTGCATGGTTTTGTGGGATTTTTGAATCGAAGTCATTATTTTCAGCTGCAAAGATCTGTGAAGTCTTATATTCAGTTCGCTCATCTCTGGACTTTTCATCTTGTAGATTTGACAAACTCAACTTGCAATAGAAAATGGTCATTTTGGAACTCAAGATTTAGACCAATCTTATCACTTGCTCTCAAAAGTCTTTTTGCCTTTCACAGATTTGGAGATTGCAAGAAAAATTTTGCTGACTAAGATAGAGATGATTATATATTTATATTATTATATTAATAAAATAATTCGTGTTATGCACATATTAATATTTAATAAATAAATAAAAATTAATATCTATATAGCATAAATTTTTAAAAATAAATTCAATTAAACTTTTAATTTTAATCAGAAATATAAATCATTTTATAATTTTTGCTTTTTTACGCTTGCGATGAAAATGATTAAATGTTATATTAATAGATTTTGTCATGTTAATGTATATTTTTAGTCCTATTGCTTTATGTAGCAGTTTCTTTGTGGGGGGAGTAATTATGGGTGTAAACGGGTTGAGACTCTTTGGATATCTCTAAACTTAGATTATTACAGTGAAACATGAATCTATATCTAAATTATTTGAATATAAAATTTATGGATCCAAATTCGGCCTTCTAGATATTATATTTTTTTCTTTTTTTATTTTTTTTCCTGTTAAACAAAAATATATATAAAAAATTTTCAGAAAATCTAACATTGAGATAAACAAGTAAAAAAATTTATCTTTTCTAAACTAAGAAAATAAATTACTCAATATCATAAATGTATAAATTATGTATTAATAAAAAAATATAACAATAATATAATATATAAATATATTATTATTTTATTATAATGGGTATGCAGTATGCGGGTCTGAATATCCATTTAATAGAATGTTAACCTTATCCACTATAAATGAGTATAAATTCGTGCGGGTATAAATGAGACCCGGCCTAATTGTGACGTTTGCTATTTTCTTCCAACTAATAAGCTTTTTGTTGTGCAAAAAGAAATATTTTTTAATCTTTAATCTATATATATATATATATACAATTAAATTTATCTCTATAGATCTAATAAAAATATGACCATTTTGATTGTATTTGTATTTTGACAGGAAAGAATGTTAAGATCAAGTGATGAAATACTTTGAAGGATAGCAACGGCCCACATTGATATTCCCTCGTATGGGTACTTCCCCACCCTTTTTGTGTAGGCTTTCTTGTGGGGTTTAATAAATTATGCTTGAGAATATAAAAGTTATAATATAAATTTTATATGTTATTAATAAATTTTTAAAAAAATTAATTTTCTTCAAATAAAAATTAGAAAAAGAAAAATTAATTATAAATAAGGGTAATTTATTTTAACTTTATTGTTTGTAAATATTAAATTTTATTTTATTTTTTAATTATAAACTATTTTTTAAAAGACAATGAATTATTTATATTTTTCTATTTATATATAATCACAATTTTTAATTTATCCTTTTCTAACATTGAACTATTTTGGTTTTCTAGGAATAAATATGAACTACTTTGAGCTATTTTTATAAAAAAATAAAATAGTTCATGGTTAAAAAAAAATTAAAATTAAAATTTGTGATTATCAAAAGAAAGATAAAAATAATTCATGGTTAAAAAATTATAAAATAAAAATTTATAGTTATAACAGAAAAAATTAAAATTATTTCAAATTATTTTTAACTAATTTCTCTTGAAAAAAATTAGAATAAGTGAAGATATAATTAATAATTACTAAAAGCCTAGAATAATACAAAAGCACATAAATTGACTTTTTTTTAGGGCACATATATATTAACTCTTGTTTTTCTCGGTACACATAAATATTAGAGATTAATAAAATACAAAATTTAGAGAAGGTTTTTGTATATATTGAGACATTGAAAAAATTTAAAATTCAACTTGAAACTTGTGTAGGATAGTAAATAATGGTTACAATGAATATTAGTAAATGGTAAAAATTATTAGATATGAGTAATTATACTTTTTCATAATTTAAGAATTGAGAGAAATTGACATACTAAAAGGATATAATGAAATATTTTGAGTAAACATTGCATTGTTTTTAATAACGTGACAAGTAAATAAAATATAAGAATTCACATAATGTGATAAGTTTAAAAAAATTCAAAAGAGGTATAATTTATACATTACGCTTTAGATATATCTGAGTAAAATACTAAGCCGTTAAATCATACCCCTGAAAAGATTAAATTTGAAAAACTCAACTTGCAATAGAAAATGGTCATTTTTTTGGAACTCAACATTAGATCAATCTTATCACTTGGTATCAAAACTCCTTTTGCCTTTCACACATTTGGAGATTCCTGTTATGCAAGGATCAATATTTAATAAATAAATAAAAATTAATATTTATATAGCATAAACTTTTAAAAATAAATTCAATAAGTAAAAGACAATCATATTAACTTTGATCAGGAATATAAATTATTTTATAATATTCTAATATAGTAAAAATATGGATCTTTTTACATTTTGCAATGAAAATGATCAGTGGCGGAAGTAGTAAGGGGCTCGGGTAGGCTCCAGTCCCTCCGAGCAAATTTCTTTTTAATCATTTTTGATATATTTATATTCTAGCCCCTCCAATTTTACTTTGTTCAAAAGAACCCCCAAACTTTTGGACTGGGTTTAGGGTTAAAAAAAAAAAAAAAAAAAACGGACGTTCGCGGCGCCGCACACCACGCACACCAGACAGAATTGCCCTCTCTGCCCCCCTCTCTTCTTCCTTCCTTCGGCCGACGCAGCAACCAACACCGACAACACTCACTCTCCTCTCCGGGCCTCCAGCTCTCCCTTCCGCTTCTCTTCTCGGCAGCAACGACGCGCCGACAGCGTAGGCTCATCTTTCTTCAGGTGTGACGCATTTGCTGCTTCTTCCGCCACTGCTTGCTGCTCTACTCTGCTGTTGTTGCTTGCTGTGCCGTTTCTTGCCGAGCCGCGACTGCGCTGCGCGGACGAGGCTGCTCGGTGCTCCTCCAGTCTTGGATTCTGGACCTCTGGCTCTGGTGGTGACTGCTGCTGCTCTGTTTGACTATTTCTGCTGTGCTATTCTCATTTGACAGCTTGCTCTGCGGGCCGTGGTTCCCTCTCTGCATCTGCTTCTCTGCTGTTGATCAGTGCTCGCTAGAGCAGCTCGGTCGGAGTCTTCGTCTTTCGTGCAAGTGGTGACTCACTGGAATGGACTGCTCTTTGCTGCTTGAGTGTTTTCTGCGTCTCTTCAATTGAAGAAAAAAAGGAAAGCACCTCTGCACCAGCTTCTCTTCTACTGGATTGGTTTAGTTGTTTGATTTCTAGGGTTTTTTTATTTTTTTGTGTAAAAATATGATTGCTCATTTAATTTATGTTCTAATTTCTAATTAATGATTAATGTGTTGAAATGTGTTGAATTTAATTTAAAATGTTTGAATATTTATTATGTAGGGTTTTAATATGGACAAATATTTTGAAAAGTGGAAGAAGAGTTCTAAACCAGAACCAGTTGAAGAATCATCGTCTAAAATGTCTCGAGAAGGGGTAGAGTTTTCGGATTGTGAGATTATTGGTGATCCAGGAATGCGTAAACATATTGATAATTATCCTTATGAAATTAGAGATGAATTAAGGAGACGGTATGTGGCTAAAGGCCCAACTCAACCATGTGATCATAAATTTCCACAAACTGATTTTGGTGAAATTAGGAGATCGTTTCAAAAGAGTTGGTTTAAAGATTTTGCTTGGCTAGAGTACGGTGTACATAAAGATGCAGCATTTTGTTTTTGTTGTTATTTGTTTGCTAAAGGTCATAAGCACAAATATGGTGATGATATGTTTACAGAAGTAGGTTTTAAAAATTGGAAACGTGCTAAAGAAAAGTTTAGAAACCATGAAGGATTGCCAAATAGTCCTCACTTTGGTGCTTTAGTTCAGTTGTTGGGTTTTAAAAATCAAAGACAAAATGTAGAATATATGTTATCTAAACAAAGTAGTCAGACTGGGATTGAATACCGTGCTCGGTTAACTGCAGTTGTAAAAGTGGTTCGATTTTTGTTAAATCAGTGTTTAGCATTCCGTGGACATGATGAGTCGAAAAATTCAACCCGACGAGGTAATTTTCTTGAATTAACAAAATGGTATTGTGATCAAGTGGAAGAAGTAAACAAGGTCATGAACTTGAATGCTCCGGTCAATAATCAATTGACTTCTCCTAAAATTCAAAAAGAAATTATTAATGCTTGTGCAACAGAAGTGAGGCAAACTATTGTAAATGAGATTGGTGACAAAGTTTTTTCTCTTTTGGTTGATGAGGCTCGAGATAGCTCCGTGAAGGAGCAAAGTTTTTTCTCTTTTGGTTGATGAGGCTCGAGATAGCTCCGTGAAGGAGCAAATGTCTATAGTTTTGAGATTTATTAATGATAATGGAGAGGTGATTGAGCATTTTCCTGGATTTGTACACGTCAATGACACTTCTGCACAGATTTTGAAAAATGCTGTTGATGATTTCTTTGCAATAAATGGATTATCAATTTCCCGGCTCAGAGGTCAAGATTATGATGGGGCATCTAATATGCGTGGTGAGCTTAATGGATTGAAACAAAAAATTTTAGATGAAAATAAGCACGCATATTATGTTCATTGCTTTGCTCACCAACTTCAATTAGTGCTTGTGACTACTACAAAGAAAAATGGTCATGTGTGTACTTTTTTTGAGTACCTTGCTATGATTGTAAAGTTGTTGGTGCTTCATGTAAAAGAATGGATGTTGTTCTGCAAAAGCACCATGATGATCTTGTAAAACGTATAAAAAGTGGAGAAGTTGCTACAGGAAAGGGTAAGAATCAGGAAATAAGTTTAGCTCGGTCAGGTGACACTCATTGGGGCTCTCACTTTAAAACCATAACTAGGATTTTGGATATGTGGGATGCAGTGACACGTGTACTTGACACTATATTTGAAGACGGGAATGAGCCCAATAGTCGAGGCATTGCTCGAGGGTTGATTGATAACATGAATCAATTTGAATTTGTATTCATTGCTCATTTAATGGTAAATGTATTGGCTGAAACAAATACATTGTCAATGTGCCTGCAACAAAAGATTCAAAACATAGTCACCGCTGTTCGGATGATTAAGACAGTAAAGGATGAATTGAAGAAATATAGAAATGATGATGATTGTTGGGAGGAATTATTGGGTGTTGTTACTGCATTTTGTACCAAAAATGATATTTTTGTGCCCAATATGCAAGATCCAAAACCAGGCCGAGGCCGAGCTAAATTATACAAGAGTGTGGATGGGCAGCCAAAGACTTACTACCACTTTTTTCGTCGAGAGATCTTTTTTGAGGTAATTAATTTATTTTCTTTTTAAAATATTATCAAATATTCAATTAATATTTTGTAATATTACAAATTATTAACTGTTCTTTGTATAATGTTAGGTTCTGGATCTTATAGTCAAAGAAATGGATGATCGTTTTACGGAGTCAAATACAGAGCTACTTATGTGCATATCCTGCCTTGATCCTAGAGATTCATTTGCAAATTTTAATCGTAATCAGTTACTCCGTTTATCTGAGTTCTATTCAGATGATTTTTCTGGCTCTGATAAGTTTGAGCTGAAAGCACAACTTAATACATATATCTCTTACATGAGATCAAGTAACGGGCAGCTTTCTCTGGCCTTACTGACATTGGAGATCTTGCAAAGAGGATGGTTGAGACAAAAATTCACATATTTTTTAATTTGGTTTATCGACTAATTGAGTTGGCTTTAGTCTTGCCTGTTGCGACAGCTACTGTAGAAAGGTCTTTTTCTGCTATGAACATCATTAAGAATGATCCACGCAATAAGATGGGAGATGAGTTTCTCAATGACAGTTTGGTTTGTTATGTTGAGAACAAGATTTTTAAGAGTATTGAAGATGAAGACATCTTGCAGCGGTTTCAAAATATGCAAACTCGAAGAATAAAACTACCATCTTAATCATTTCCTTCATTCTTCGCATGTAAAACTCTATTTTAAATAATCTTTCGATAGTGATTTCTTTTTCATTGTAAACGTATTTGTATGAATGTTATTTATTTTTATATTAATCTTCTAATCGTTCTAAATTAATTGCGGCTCATATTGGATTTCATTTTCTGATCATGCTCATCGATTATTTAAAGACTCTGATCAAGATTCTCGGCTTTGATAGAGGTATTTATCCCGTGAGTGATGGGTAATCATTCCTCGTGAGTGATGGGTGATCACTTCTAATTGGTAATGGGCGATTATCTATTTTTTGCTATGTTATTTGTAAATTTAGAATTGTAATGTTTATCCCGTGAGTGATGGGTGATCACTCATCATTGGTAATAGGCGATTACCTATTTTTTTGTTGTCTTATTTGTAAATTTGGAATTGTTTGAATATTTTTGTACTTGGAATGCATCTATTTTATAGACGAAATTCTGGAAAAATTTTTTAATAGAGTTTAGCCCCTCCAAGTTTTGTTTGCTGGTTCCGCCACTGAAAATGATTGTATGTCTATATTAATAGATTTTGTCTACTTAATGTATATTTTTAGTCTTATTGCTTTATGTACCATTTTCTTTATCAGATGTAATGAAGTTGGCTATTTTCATTTAACTCATAAACTCAATTAAAAAAATCTATATGTATAGTGGGAAAAAATTTATTATTTTCGCTCTTCTTCCCTACTTTTTATCTCTCTACACAATTTCTCTCTTACTTTTCTATACTCTCTCTGCTCTAAAACTATAATATTTAATATTGAACTTGTATTTGAGGTATATATGGATCATTATGAAGAATTTGTAGAAGAAAATATCGAATTTGAGGTAAGAAAAGTTGAAATTAATTTTTTTTGGGCATTGGGGCTCGAATCGTTCGAACCAGCGAACCGGACTTGAGCGGTTCGCCCATTCAGGCAGTCCTTTCTCAGAAACGGTCGCCCAAATGCGCGACCCGCAGGTCCGGCTCGCCGGCCTGGGCGATCCAAGCACAAGTTGTTTTTTTTTTTTATTCTTTTTAATGTTAGTATATGAAATTTTAGTTTATTGCACTGTTTTTACAATTTTATTTTTAATATGAAATGTGTTCATATTTTAATTGTTTCGTACTATATCGTAACAGAACGACGTAAATCCAAATATATTTGAAGAATTTTTGGAATCGGAAGAATACATGGATCACAAACATTTATTTATAACTGATCAAATATTTAATTCGAAAGTAGAGTTGGTGAATTGGGCAAAAGAAACAACTATGAAAGTGAACACGTATTTGATTGTCACTCAGTATTTGAGTTCAAGAACATTCGACCGCCGACCGTATGTTATATTGGGTTGCAAGTGTGGAGGTATAAATAAACCGTGAACGAAGCCCGGAGTTGACGATGAAGAAGAAGTTCAAGTAAAAATGCGGGGTTCTTAAGAGACTAAAAAGTGTGGTTGTCCCTTCAAATTAAAAGGCGAATAAATGGCGACGTGTGAAAATTGGCAATTATTCGTACATGATGGGAGGCACAACCATGCAATAGGTGTCTATACTTACGGTCACGCTCAAGTAGCGAAACTAACAGAGGAGCAGTTGATACAGACCAAGCAATTTAGAAAGAGTCATGTGCCACCTTGTAATATCTTACGATTTTTTTTTGGAACAAAACGTGGGTTGTTCCATCAGGTATATGTTTAAGGTTTAAATTTATGTTCTAATAATATGATTTGCATTATTTTTTTGTAGTGACCAAAAAATATATAACGTCATTGCGAAGATTAAGAAGAATATGATGAATAGGCGGCACACGATTGAAGAAGTTTTTTGTCTAAGTGTTCAACGGGATTACACGGTATTCTATAGAAACTGTGAAGACAACAACGTGCTCATTAACATTGTTGTTGCTCATCCGACATCAATTGAATTGATAAGAACGTTGTCATATGTATTTATAATGGATACGACATATAAAACAAACAAGTATGTTGTATTAAATATGTTATATTAACTATACATTTGAGTGTTATTTGCAAAGTGACTGTTTAATTTTATGTATAGTATCAAAACAAATTATCTGCCTTATGTGTTTTTTAAAAAATGTACAATATGCCGTTGTTGAAAGTCGTAGGGATGACCCCGACTGGTAAGAATTTCACTGTAGCATCTGCTTTTATACGGAATGAGCAGACTACGATTTATAGATGGGTTCTTCCACACATTAAGCATCTATACTTTTCAAATGCTATATCAATAGAGAATCAACAATATGTTAATGATCATGAGCCGTAGGTATTATTACAGACAGAAAAAACAGTTTAATGCTCATGATCGACGATGGGTTCAGTAAAGCGTATCATATGATATGTAGAAGTTACATCGATCAGAACATATTGACCAAATTAACCGAGTTGACAAAAGATGAAGAGGTTGCATCACGATTTGTAAATGGGTTATGGAAGAAATTGTTGAATGAAATCGATGAGCTGAAGATGAAGTGGAAGAGCAAGCCGAACCTCTTCAATTATTTGTTCAACACTTGGTTGAATCCCCTTGCTCACAAATTCGTGAGATGTTGGACTAAGAGTGTAATACATTTTGGGGTAGAGACCATCAACCGGGCTGAGAGTGAACACTCAATGCTAAAGCTATGGCTTTCAACATGTCATGGTGATTTGGACACTGTGTTCCTTAATATTGACTCGCTTATTAAATGTCAAATAGCCGGTATTATTAGAGTTTTGCAGGACTAAAGAAAAGTTTAATGCGAAGAGTAATCCGATACTGAAAATTATAAGTAATAAAATCAGTCACTTAGCCTTGAAAAAAATATGACTTGAGATATCAAGAGTTGCTGAGATAATTGATGATCTCAGAAATAAATGTGAGCACTATATGAGGAAATCACATGACCTCCCTTGTTCTTGTTAACTAATTACACTGTTGGATTGCACACTTTGGTTGATATTGAGGCCTTTTGGAAATACTAAAAAAAATACATTATAAAAAAAAAAAAGTAATGTTATGGAACTTAAATGAATTTGGCGTGTTTGTTGGTGGTGAAGTTGAAGTTGGAACATGTAGTTCCACGAAGCAGAACAGAAGAGCTGAATCCAAGTCTGTTTAAACCCAGATCAAACTGCAACAGATTATCCTCAATCTGATATCCCCCAATCACGATTGAAGTTCTTGGATCCGATCCACCATCAACGAACCCTAGGCACAAAACATCCTGTCCATTCCTCTTTAATCTCACCATTGAATTAGATCCAAAGATCCTCCAGAATACCTCGTCCTTCTGCAACACCAGATCAATCGTCGGAACAGCCGGTCCCGTTCTCGTACTCGGAATCCGATCCCCCGCGAAACAAACGTTGAACGGCTTCAACGGCGTCGTTTGAGTGAGGTCGAAGAGAGCAGATTCTCTGACGAAAGCTTCCGTTACTGCCTTGTAGATTGATGTGTGAAGAATCGTGTACGGCGTTGAGGTAGTAATTTTGGTTCCCCCAAATCCGTTTTCCTGATTGATGATAAGTAGTGTTTGGTTCAACGGAACGGCTTTTCCGTTGACTTTTACGGCGGTTACTCCGATGAAATACTCGTCGGACGGCCTTAAACCGTTAGTAATTACGGTTCCTTCGTATGGATTTAAGATGAGCGGAGTGTAAATTAGGGATTTCGAAAGGTCAATTCCGGGTAAGAAATAGTACGGTCCGGCGGAATTGAAGAAGGCCACGCCGTTACCAGAAGAAGTACTCCTCGGCAAACACAGAGCAAATATCAACGGAGATGAAAATGCCCTACTCAATTGCGCCGGCAACGAAAAATTAAACCGGCCAAGCGCGGCTAAACCGGTGACTCCATTAGCCAGTCCTTTAAGCAAACGAGTTTTACCACAAGAAAAAACGAAATCAGAGTCGACGGCGAGGCCACCAGGATTCCGGCCGTCTGTTTTGGGTAAGGCAATTGAATCAATTAGTATATCTCCGATAGCAACCTGGCGAGTGACGGAGTTTTCTGGGAAAAATTCACAGGAATCATTGAAACAAGAAGGACCTGGTTTCTTGAAACAATTACCATAGATTCGGGTTTGAAGCTCGAGGCAGAGCGTGGCATTGTAAAGAACGTGGCGATAGGAAGAGGATTTGTAACGACGAGTACAGTCAATCCATGTTAAAGAGGCGCCGAGATCTAAGTGTAGATTTGTAGGTTGTAATGGAGTTTTGAGAGAAGCTGAAATGGAGTAGAGATTTGTGGAAGAATCTTTGGTTATGGGTGTGATTAGAGGTTGAATTTGCTGGGAATGCGAAGAGAGAAATATTGAGAAGAAGATTAAAGAAGAAAAGAGAAATATCTTTGAATTATTTTGCATGGTTTTGTGGGATTTTTGAATCGAAGTCATTATTTATGAAATTCTTCAGCTGCCTGCAAACATCTGTGAAGTCTTTCTTATATTCAGTTTACTTGGATGATCTGGAGTATTTCTAGGAAGGGATTTCAATCTTTTGTAACATCTATTTTTATAATTTTTTTTTTTAAATTTATCTTTTATATAATAAATTTTATTAATAAAATATATAAAATTAAGAATGTTACAGAATATCAGAATAGAAAGTAATAAATCAATAAGCCACCCACCTCAAAAAATTAAATTTGAAAAACTCAACTTGCAATACAAAATGATAATTTTTTTAAACTCATTACTAGATCAATCACACGCCACAAAAGGTTAAATTTGAAAAACTCAACTTGCAATAGAAAATGGTCACTTTGGAACTCAACATTAGATCAATCTTATCACTTGGTCTCAAGACTCCTTTTGCCTATCACACATTTGGAGTTCGTGTTATGTACAGATTAATATTTAATAAATAAATAAAAATTAATATTTAATAAATAAATTTTTAAATATAATTTCCATCAGTGAAAGATAATTATATTAACTTTAATCAGAAATAGTTTTACACTTTGTGATCAAAATGATTGTATCTCTGTATTAATATATTTTGTCTACTTAACCTATATTTTTAGTCTTATTGCTTTATGTAGAAATTTCTTTATCGAATGTAATGACTTTGGCTATTTTCATTCAGCCAATAACCTTCTTATTGCGTAAAAAAAAATATTTTTTAATCTTTAACATATATATATACACAATTAAATTAATCTCTATAGATCTAATAAAAATATGACCATTTTGATTGTATTTGTATTTTGCCAGGACTAATGGACGAGAAGAATTTTAAGATCAAGTGATGAAATTATTAAGATCTATATTTAGATATTTTTATATTTAGATTTTTTTTTATATATTTATATAGATATTTTTATAACTTAGTGATGATATATTTTTATGATAGCTATACTAGAAATTTTGTAAGATAACTATATAATATAATTATTTTGATATAATAAAATCGGAAAACTTAGATTGTTTTTCTTTACTGAAAAACTTTCATGGTATCAGACCAATTGCTGGGTTGCCTATGTTGGGCCACTTGCTCAAATGTCTAGTCCTGCGAAATTCCACGCTCCATATGTCCAATCTTAGGCGTGAGTGGGTATGTTTAGAATCTCACAGTTAATATTTGAGAAATAATTACTTCTTATAAAAGTTTGGACAATCCTCCCCTCTTGACGTACCTTTTGGGATAAGTTAGGATCATGCCCAAATTTTAACAACATGTTATCAAAACTAGCCTGATGGTCTCGGGCGGATCATAACGACAGTCCAATTAAAAGAGAATGATAAAGACAATGAGTCATCTGTCCGATCGTCCGAGAGAGCTGATGGATTATAGACAAATCTAAAAGAACAGTTTTTAGTTGAAAACATACAACGAAAATATGAATTAAATACTGCATTGGCAAATTGCAAACAATGAAAAGATTCAATAAACGTGTATGATTCGCGTGTGAAAAAAAAAAAAAAGATGAATCAGAAAATTACACTCACTCCAATCTACTATAAACACATTTTTTGGCAGACATTACAAATGAAAGGGAGGAAGAAAAAGCTTTTCAATTTTTAATGAGACTAAATAGTACAATTTACGGTACTGTACATTCTCATCATTTAGCTTGCAAGTTGGGCATTTATGATCTCATGCTTTAACTTGAGGAGTATTAAGGATTTATATCTATATATTTCTATATTTAGATATTTCTATATATTTATATAGATATTTTCATAACTTAGAAATCTTAAGTCTTATATATTTTTCTAGTTGTGATGTATTATCATAATAGTTAGATTAGAGAATTTGTAAAACCACTATAGAATGTAATTATTTTGACATAATAAGACAAAAAACTTATATTGTTTTTTCCCACTGAAAACTTTCAGAAATACTTTGAAAGTGGCAAAAGAAAAACCTTAAAAAAAAAAAAAGAAAAAAAAAAAACTTTGAAGGATATCAACTATCCACGTTGATACCCTCTCATATGGATACTTCCCCATCCTTTCTGTGTAGTTTTTTTTTTTAGGAGAGGGTTAATAAATTATACTCGAGAATATAAAAATTATAGTATATATTCTATATGTTATTAACAAAATTTTCTTAAATTTGATTTTCTTCAAATAAAAATTAAAAAAATTAAATAAATAATAATAAACTATTATAACTTTTATGTTTGTAACTATTAAATCTTTATTTTATTTTTTAATTATAAACTATTTTTAAAGGACCATAAACTATTTTATTTTTCTATTTATATATAGTCATAAATTTTAATATGTCATTTTCTAGTTATGAACTATTTTGGTTTTCTAGAAATAAATATGAACTATTTTGAGCTATTTTATATATAAAAAAAAAAGTTCATGGTTAACAAAGATCAAACTAAAATTTGTGATTATAAAAAAAAAGCAAAAATAATTAATAGTTAAAAAATCATAAAATAAAAGCTTATAGTTATAAACAGAAAAAGTTAAAATAATTCCAAATTATTTTTAATTAATTTCTCTTGAAAAAAATTAGAATAGGTGAAGATATAATTAATAATTACTAAAAGTCTAGAATAATACAAAAGCACATAAATTAACTCTTTTTTAGGAGATAGTATATATTAACTCTTTTTTTTTTTTTCTCGGTACACATAAATATTACTCTCTATGTCTTTTTCTGTTATATTTTGGAGATCACATAAATGAATAAAATACATAATTTCTTTGTATATACATAGAGACATTGAAAAATTTTAAAATTAATTTGAAATTCGTGTAGGATAATAAATAATTGGTAGAATGAATATTAGTAACTAATAAAATTATTAAATATGAGTAATTATACTTTTTTATAACTTAGGAATTAAGAGAAACTGTTTTTAATAACGTGAAAAGTAAATAAAACATAAAAATTCAAGCGATGTGATAAAAACGAAGAGAGTATAAGTTAACTTACCCACTATGTTTTGATACTTTGTAAGCGAAAAACAGAAACTACATGCAAGCACGATAAACCTATCTTATACCATGATTAACCGTAAAATTGAAATTAGCACACATTGTATTATGAACCAAAACAGAAGAACTAAACCCCAACCGCTTTGAATCCAGATCAAATTGCAGTAAATGATCCACCATCTGATGTCCACCTATCACAATTGGTGCCGACGATCTCGATTTATTTCCTCCGTCAACAAAAGCCAAACACCAAACATCAACTCCTCTGTTCAAAATCCTCACCATCGAATTCGATCCATGAACTCTCCAAAACACATCAGGATTTTGCATCACGAAATCTATCGTCGGTACCAATGGTCCCAATCGCGAAACCGAAACATTCACTGCTTCAAAACAAACACTAAACGGCTTCACCGGCTGCGTTAAACGAAGGTTCAGAGCCGCAGATTCATTCAGAAATGCTTCAATTAGAGGTCTGTAGATGGCGGAATGCAACGTTGTGTACGGAATTGTTGTACTCAGCATCGCTCGATCGGATCCGGATCCGTTTACGTTGATGACGAAATTGTTTACTTTTATAGCTGTTATTCGGATGAAATACTCATCGGAAACGCGATGTAAGGTTTCACCGCCGCCGGCTGCCGGATTTGTCATGAACAGCGGTGTGTAGATTAAGTTTTTTGGCAGTTCGACTAGGGGATGAAAGTAGTAAGGTCCGAAAGTGCCGAAAAAGGCTACTCCCGGAGCGGAAGGCGACCTGGATAGGCACAAAGCAAAGACACGTGGCAATGAAAACTGTTTGCTGAGCTGTCCAATTAGTGAAAAGTTTGACTGACTTAGACCTGCTAAACCAGCTGTACCTTTAGGTCGACGGTTCCTGAAAAACGGCGTCGCAGAACATGAAAATATGAAATTGGGGAAGTTTTTTAGAGGTCCGGGGTTACGGCCATCGGTGAGTGGTAGTGCCAGAGAATCGATTAACGCTAAAGCCTTCGTTATTCCTTTCCGTTTACCGGAGTTTAGTAGAGACAGAAAGCACGAGTTTTTTGAGCAACCTGGTAGATGATTTCCGGAGCAGTCGCCGGAACAACCATGGGAGCCGAGTGAATTGCAAAGAGAAGAAGTGCACGGAATCGATCGGTACGTCGAGGATGTGTAATTGTGAGAGCAATCGATCCAATTAAAAGAAGAACCGAGATCTACAAGTAAATTTGTATCTTGACATGGAGTTTTTGTGCAAATTGAAAGTGAGTATAAACCGGTGGACCTGTCATGTCTGACCGGAGAAAGCACAGCTGCTGAAGAACAGAGAAAGAAAACAGAGAAGAAACTGAAACGGAAAAGCATTGGATTTGGATACATTTTTAGCTGGGGATTCATAATTTCTTCATTCTGAATCAAGTAGAGAGACTTGTATTTCTATATATAGTTGAAAACATTTAATGAAGAACAAGTTCAAAGTGAATTAGGTGATCAGTACAGAGGAGGAAATTGGATTGATACAGTATTTTGGATGAGGACGAGGAGGAAGAAGGTGGGAAGTTTAACGTGTGCGTGAGTTGTGGCATTTTTTGAAGATAAACCCCAAATGTGCAGAGAAGACATCCGGATTTTCATGGATGACGATGGCCCTTTAACGGCCGCTTTCTTGTTTCTTGGTGAGGAAGTGTTCCATTTAATGATCTTCGACCAAGACACAGCAAATCTGGTTCCGGATAATATGCCTTTAAATTTCCCTCAACTGCATGTACTCTCTCTCTACTCTCTAGTTTTTTACGAGCAGTGCAGTGCAGTGCTATATGGGTAAAATATAATCCCATATATATAACCTGGTTAAAGGGTAAATGTATACTTATACCTTTTTTCTTATACTTTCAAGTTTGGCCAAGTTAAATGACTAAATGTTTAGTACATATAAAATTTTTGTTTATTATTTTTTAAGGTAACATGTAACTATGTAAATTAACATTATCAATACTACACAAATTTTATATAATAATTTTAAGGTGTATTCTCGACTTTTATGGGGTTTATTTGGATTGGATTTTTGTGTGAAAAAAATGAAAATTTTTATTATTAAATTTTGTAGGAGTTAAAGTTTGTGTAAGAGAATATATGAGAGTTAGAATAAAAAAGTGATTATTTAAATTCATAGTATTTATCTAAATTATTTAGATAGAATTTTGATTTTGATACTTAAATTAAAATATGTAATATATAATTGACAATGACTCGATTTGTGTTGATAAGAACTATAGACTTTTTCTCTCTCTACCCAATTTATCTTCCCCTTTTCTCTAACCCAACCTTCATAGTTTTCATTCTCTATTCTTTCTAACCGTATTCAACTTTGGCTTCCGGTAGAGTTGGCATCTTGGTGCGGATCGATTATTTTCTTTTTAATGCTTTCTATTGTTTTCTATTTTTTATGTTGTGTTGGCCTTTTGTTTCTTCGTCGAAGTAGGGTAGATGGCAATGTTGACAACACATCTCCGCATATCTTCGATGTTTTTGTGTTGGATGGATAGGTCAGTGGTGTTCGCTTGAGGAGGTTGGGATAGCGAGGTAGACTATCATAATATGGAATTAGATGACTATGTTAGTGCTATCTAAGTATTTTTCTTATTGATGGGTACTTTACAGTGGAATAAATATTGTATTTGTATTATTATTATTATTTTTTTTTGTAATGCTAGAATTGCTCCTCTCACAAGTTTATGCTAGATGCTCAATTAATGATTTTCAATTATTTAATTGTTTGACAGTATCTTGAATCTTGTTATTATTTGTGAAATACTTGTCTCGTGAGTATATGACTTGATTTTGATTTCTCTTTTTGGAAGTGTCTGCTAGGAGTAGAACTTAGTCTAAATTTAAATATGGCTGTGCAACTATTGTCTAATCTTAAATTAATGAAGTGATGGATTATTTTTTAAATGAAAAATTTGTTTCAAGTTAGGTCCTTAATTGAGATAAATACATATTATAAAGGACGGAATTCAAATTTTATCATTTATTAGGATGGTCTCCATTGTTAAACAGTAGTATTTCCCTTCAACCCGGACCCTGCCCTAAAACCCTTGCGCCAGAGGCCTCGCTTTTGCTTCGTCCGGCAGCTACTAAGCCCTAGCGTCCGTCTTCTTCCACCCGCAAGAATGAAGCTCGTCAGGTTTGTTTTCTCACTCTGTGGAACAATTTCTTACAAACATTAAAGTAGTTTCATGCTTATTTTGCTTGTTGAAAATTGTATCCTAATACGGAAATCTTATTTGCAGGTTTTTGATGAAGTTGAATAATGAGACAGTCTCGATTGAGCTCAAAAATGGCACAGTTGTTCATGGCACCATTACTGGTATGTTTCTTTCACTCCTTCCATCTCTCTCACTTACTTTGTCACTGGAATTATGTAGTTATTTGGTTTGCTTTTCTGATCTGCTATTTGGACCTCCAGCTTCCAAAATTAGGGCTAGCTATTTAATCTGTGAGTAGGTTTTATGCTTATTTGGTTGTCATGGTTAGAAATGTTGTCGCTGCTGAAGGAATAATTTCTGGCATAGGGGTTTTATATATTACGAGCATTATAGCCAAACTTTTAGGTAGCATTTTACCAGTTATATTGATATTGTTTAGAGTATGGTTTTCCAGGATCCAACTTTTTGATGGAGAGCTTTGTGCTGATGAGATATTCTTAAAGTTATGTTGGTAGAGTTACAGACGATGATATTTCTGCAGTTTTATATGTTTTTGGCTGCTAGTATGCCTTGGTTGGACCTTTGTTATGTAATCCATGGACTTGAGTGTTAGTTTTCTCTCACTATGATTTGTTTGCCCACACCTACTAGTGTTAATATTCTCGGAATTGAAATAATCTTGAATGAAGTGGGATTTTGAAGACCATGATAATGGAAATTAACATAGTCATATTCAAAGGGAAATATAACTTGGTTTTGTTACTTCTGTATTGCTTATGCTACATATGGTCAGATCTGAACTGCCCAATAGGCACTAGGAGAACAAGGAGTGCATATCATATTCTCTGAATAGGCCAAATTGGATGTTGACGACTGTGTTTCTCAGTGTTGTCTTAGTGCAACTTAAACTTCATTAAGAATTGTAATGCATCATACACAATAGGAGAACAAGGAGTACATGTCATATATGCAATAAACCCGCAGAGTTTCTGTCGTAGGCATGTTGTTGCAATGAGATATAAATGCAAGAAGGGACAGTATAAGACTGCTTACTGGCTCCTCACAAAGATTGAGCTGAAGATATTTTCACCTATTACAATCAAATCAAATGGTGAGAGTTTTTTAAGATAATAATAGTGATAAAAAAGCACTTCACTTTGGCATGGACGTTCAGAAAAGGCGTTATAATTCTTATGCGTCCCCTATAATTTAGTGATGCGTTTCTCTGTGAATTGGAAGCTCAAGATGTCCCAGAGATCCTTTCCCAGTTTGTCACACTGTATTGCTTCCTGCCTTCGCAGTTCCTTCATGCTTGGCTTCTACATGGTGCAATCTTACAAACTTTTAGTTCTTTCATTGAATAATGTTTATGTCAGCAAGAATCTCCAGGTTGCTTAGCACATATAAGATGGACATGTTAGCTACTTATCTGGCTTTGATAACAAGTAACTTGTTACTCGCATGATCAATCTATCCCAGAAATCTAATCCATCTAAAGTGTCTTCATTGCTTTTCATTTTCTTTCTCTGTTTTGTAAATGATAGGTCCTTGCTTCTAGCTACTCTTCTCTTCCTGGGTGGAAAACTGTGCTATGGAGTATGAAAGCATAGCAAATTCAATGCTTGAAATAGTGTTGATATAAGGATTCTTACGTGCATCCCATAGTCATCATATGAGGAGCTGATTGTTATGGTTGTTATTTCTCTTGTTATTATCTTATCTGAGTTTATTTGCACATATTTTTGGCCGTTGTATGTCTCAAAAGTTAGC
Source organism: Catharanthus roseus (assembly GCA_028651295.1). Lineage (NCBI taxonomy): Eukaryota > Viridiplantae > Streptophyta > Magnoliopsida > Gentianales > Apocynaceae > Catharanthus > Catharanthus roseus. The sequence goes on from JAPQWS010000087.1 coordinate 3,875,117, forward strand.
AAAAGGTATCTGAAGCTGTTATGAATTTTTCCTTGAATTCACCAGCCTGAGGATTTGTATCAAAAGACTGTAATTTCTTATGGCAGCTTTCTGGCCTTGTTATAGGTGTGGATATCAGCATGAACACACATTTGAAGACCGTGAAACTTACTGTAAAGGGAAAGAATCCAGTGACACTGGATCACCTGAGTGTAAGGGGTAATAATATTCGCTATTACATCCTTCCTGATAGTTTAAATCTTGAGACTTTGTTAGTGGAAGAGACGCCAAGGGTGAAGCCTAAGAAGCCAACAACAGGTATTGAAATGAAATCTGGTCCTGCTGTTAGATATATGTGTACTTGTTCTCTTCTTTATTTGATACCTTACCTGTCTCTCTCTCTCTCTCTCTCTCTCTCTCTCTCTCTCACAATTCAGGAGGAAGGCCTTTGGGTCGAGGGCGTGGCCGTGGTCGTGGACGTGGCCGTGGTAGAGGCCGCTAGATTTGGTCACTGGTTTCAATTTTTGGGATATCTAGCTGTATAAACATCTGTAATGAGAGAGCATTAACTTAGTCGATGATCTACTGGATATATTATATCTTTGAGAGCTTCTGTTACTCATATTGCGCGTCAATGGCTGGTAGCCTTTTTGTGCACATTCTTCTGAAGATTACATACATGGATATCTGGTTGCTATTTATTATTGCTCTACTAATGCTTTCTGTTCCAATGCTTTTTTAGGGACTTCGGCTCTACAATGATATGTTTTCTTGCGGAAAGTCACTAGGGTGCTCCAATTTGCTTTCTCTTGTTTGAACTATATCCCTTATGGCCTTGGGGTATATTTTTTAATTGAGTTTTTGTTTGGAAATTTTTGCCTCGGGCAAGGAACCATTTGTGTGAGAAGATTAAGGGAAAATTTAATATGATAATAATAGTGGAGAAATGGGATTTAAAATAAAATTAGACAGATGGTGTGATTCTGGAATGTTATTTTATAATATATATTTTTAAGATTTATTTTTTATTTGGTTGATTAAATAATAAAATTAAAAAAAAATGAAAGTTCATATTATTTTTTACTTGTGGGGATTATAATGTCTCTCAAATCAGTTTGAATATATATTTTTTATTTTCTATTTGGATTCTTGTACTTCTTTCACGCCTAACTTATACTACGAAATTAAAAAAAAAAACACAATTTTTAAATTAAATTGATATTCGAATTGGGCCTTTTGAAATCATTTGGTTTACAAAAGGTTACTTGTCTCGATATTGAGTCACTTACTTCTCTCAATCGAGGTATAATTTGAAAAGAGGAATATATGTATATATATTTTGTTCCCTAAAGTATTTAGCGTGAAAAAGACCATATCACTCTTGGCAATTAGCATTGTTTTATTGGTTAAACAAGGGTAGGAGTGGAATAATAATGAGTGTTGGGCCGAAATTGGTTCCTTATATGGACCTGGCCCAACCCAAGGCGCGTTAATAGTTAATTGCAGAGCAAGAAAGTCAAGAGATAAAAGAGGTTAAAAAAGTCAAGTCAGATCAGAGGAAGTGAAGAGCATCAAAATCAAATAGGAAAGATATGGGGAAGACCAACAATACAGCAAAATCGGCGGCGGTAGTGTTCGGAGCTCTAGCCTGCGGATGGCTCGCCATTGAACTCGCTTTCAAGCCATGGCTTCAGAAAGCTCGATCAGCTATGGACAAGTCCGATCCAGATCGAGATCCTGACGACGACAAGACATCGGAGGAGAAATCTCAATCTCAACCTTCCTCCTCCTCAGCCTCAGATAATCCCAATCTCGCTGCTGTATGAACCCTAATTTGTTCCTAATTCCTATTTTTATGTGCTTTAGTTAATTTGATACTCGAAACGCTATCAATATCTAAAATACTAGTATTTGGCTGAAATCTGTTGAAATTATTATTCATCCATAGCATGTTTTATTCGTCTTGGTTCATTTGTTATTGCTTCTTTATCGAAAACCATATGTAAATTGGTTTACAAGTTTTATTTTTTATTGTATAGGGTTTAGAAATAAAAAGTGTGTAGTAAAAATTATATTAGACAATTGTAACCATTTACACTTTGATTGAAGAGATGAGAGGCGGAGGGGAGGGAAGGCGTTTTTTCATTATTAGGTCGTAGTAATTTTTTTTGAATAGATGCCGAGTACCAATAATGCATGGGTTTGGAATAGAATAGTGGAAGGTGAGTTTTAAAGGGTGTTGAAATTCAAACTATTGTTACTTGCTTGCTAGTGCTTGTTTTGATCGTTTGGTGAGAAATGTGAGTGTCTCAACATGGGGGCGGGCCAAACCAACCTAATAATGAGGATCTAGTTTTAGTTTCACCTAATTATTATGCTATAGGAAATATCTTAATACACTTGTACTTTAACAATGCAGCAGAATCTTAATATTCAGAAAATAATCCCAAGTTTATGGTCTCCCATGTTGGAGATTTTAATATTTTATATTCTGGATCATGTTCTAATTTTTTGAGTAAATGTCAGAATCCTAAATTAATATTTTTCATAAAGTTTGTGAAAAGTTTTAAAGTCATGTCTTAATTCTTGAGAAAATACTAGTATATCGTCCTAATACTTGAGAGAAAGTACCAGAATAAAGTGGTAGAATCTCCCAACAATTTCGTAGATAAAGTTTCAATTAGTTGATAGGTATACTTCCAAATGTCAAGCACTTTTATATTGGGATAAAATGATTATGAAGAAATGGTGAGCTTTCAATCTTTTGATAATCATATTAATCTAATATTTGGAAGTTATTAATTAATTTAGGAGGAATCAAAGGTAATGTCTCAAAAAAATATTACAAGATGGATATGTAGTATTAAATTACTTTTTAAATAATAACTCGAGTACTGAATATGTAAGGTAGCTGGATAAAGAAATCACCCCATCAAATTGCCGACTTAGCGAGCTTTGGTATTTTATTTCGGATTAGGTGACCTATATATAATTCAGGCTCAAATCTAAGGATTCTTGCACAAAAATGGTACGTAGAAGACTGAGTGGTTGTAAGAAGGTGATTGGATAGAATGGAATGGAAGCTCCTGCTGGAGTTGGGGTAAAACACTTGTACCAATGCACATGTCATCAACTCCATTCTCCATATTATGAATTGGTTGGTTCCGCAATCAATTCCCCTATGACTCATCACATTAAATAAAATCCCAAAAGAAATGTTTTCTACTTTTCAAAATAACTGTTGTTAAACATTTTTGTACGGCTTTAAAATAAAAAAATATTTTATTATTATAGTCTTTATAAATATAAAAAATATATATAAAAAAGGTAACAATAAATAAAGAAAAAATTGAAGATAAAATTGAAAAAATATAAATAAGCAGTTTGATTGCAAAATATTCGTCCCTTATATAAAAGTGATATTATGAGTCACTTTATATCGTATTTTCAGCCTTATGTCCTCTAAATCTCTATTTAGATTAATTAAGCAATCTTAAATATAAAATTAAAAAAATCATAAAAGAAGGATACAAACCTAATATAATGTCTAAAAAAATTGTCATTCTGAAATGAAAAGATAGTATACTTAATGTTAACGTTGAATAATATATTTCATTAAATATTTTGTTGTACTACAAAATTTTAAAAAGTTTTGGCTTTTGAAATTATTATTACGTGGACTACACTTATTAATTATTATCCGTATTTAAGATACTTTCCTTGACCAAAGAAAAATAGTATTTAAGATCTTTTCTTTGTGCTGAGTTTGGATAAGTTCCTTTTATCTCTCCTTTGGCATTCAAGATTCTATAATACACATTTTTATTGTACACTTTTTTTATTAATAATTTTTTTATTTTATTAATAATTTTTTTTAAAATTTATTGTTTAAAATTTAAAATTTATTTTTTATTCTATAAAATTTATATTAATAAAAATTATTATAGAAATAATGTATTGAAGAATGTACTAAACGATTTCCATTACTTTTTTAACACATGTACCTATCTATCTAATCTCTAATATATATATATATATATATATGGGTAAAAATGTGATCTCTAGTATGTTACAATTGGTGAAATAAAAAAAAAAGAAAACCAAGTAGTAATCTAACTAGAAGGATCATGTTCAGGATCCAAAGTTGAGCAAGAAATGCTGATTTTTATTCGGATTCACTTCCAAGAGTCCGATATATAAAACATAGTATTAAAAAAAAAAAAGAAAAAAAACCGATCTTCATCTTCCACCTCATTGAAGTCTGCCTTTTTCTTCATCTTCCACCCTCTCTAAATAAAAATATTTGGATTGAAATTCTGTGGAGTTGGAGTTGGGGAGTTGAATTGAAGGCCGAATAAGGATGAAACTCATCTTCCACCCAGCTCTTTTTTTTTTTTTTTTTGGTTATAAATAAAGCCCATTTTAAAAAAAAGAAAAAGGCAAGAAGCAGTCCTATCTAAATAATATAGTTGGAGATTTTAAAGGAAGGGAATACATAGTAAAGTTCGTCGGTTAGAGGGTCTTACGTGTCAATGTTTCAACACTTATCAATTACTAAAAATATCATTGTGCTATGTTTCTGACTCCACTCTCTGTCTGTCTCCCTTTGTTTTCATTTCATGCGTTCATCTTATCCACTTCTCTAATCTACATTTCCATTTCGGACTCTCTAAATTTTATTTTTTAATCTTATCATTTCTAAATAATTTTATAAAATCATTATACATTTCATTTTTAAAATAAATTATAAGAATTAAGAAAATTTGGTATAAGATTTTTGGTGAGGGAATTTTTTCAATTGTTCAAGTTAGGTAGATTTCAATTTTGGAAGATTTATTACTTTTCAGTTAACTAATAATAAATTATCAATTGTCTTTTATTTAGCGAAAAGAGCTGTATGGTAAATTTAAAATAAAGTATTAAATGACGATACCTTTTATAGAGTAAATATGTATAATTATATGAGGCTGATTGATATTTTAAATCAATTTAGATAACTTGAGAAATAATGACTACTGAATTTTTGTAAAATGTGCAGCCCAATATATACTGATTAGTAGTAAGTACTAATTTTAATATTATATAAAGTCATGGATTTCTTTGGACACGCGATTTTTTTAGTGAGTGTTTTACTTTTTAAATTATTACAGGTGAACAATTCATGAATTTTTATAAAAAATGAGCGTGAAACAGTAAAATAATTTTATTACATTTTTTAAAATTGTTTAAAGAATCGTGACAAAAATAACCTGTATGCGTTAAGGCTATCGTAAGGGAACAAGTCCATCTGTGCTTGACCTGGACACAGCAGCGTGTCGGAGCGTTAGCCAACATATATATATCCGTGTCTTCTCTCACTCTCAGACCGACGACCCCCTCCTCTCTCCTCTGCTGCGCCGATTGATTCCCCTTCCCAATGCCACAATTTTCCTCCCCATTTCTTTATTTCTTCCCTTATAATCTTCGCTTTTCATCAATTCTTTGAAAAACATGAAATGAAACCGCCGTTCTTGTGAGGTAATCTGTTCTTCGCCACTTGTTTCTTAGCAGTAGATCAAGCAGCTCTATTCTATTTGCTAGCCCACTTCTTAAATTTTATTCTGTTTAATTTTTTTTTTACCACTAATTTGTAGCCCCCCTTCTCTTAGAAAAATTCTGGGTTTTTACCTTTTAGTACTTTCCTATAAATCGATCCGCTGTCTCTCCCCTCCTCCTCACAGCCCACAGGTTTGTTCTCCATCTTTTTTTTCCCCGAATGTTATTCTATTGGAGCAGTTGTTTATTATGTATGTTTTTCTGTTCTCTGCTGGTTTTTTAGACCTTTCCTTATGTGATATTTTGGTATAATTTACATTAGTTATGTAAGCAGATTCTTAAAAGGAAACAGGAAACAGTAGTAATTTTTTTTTGGTTTCTTCATTTATATTCTGTTTTCTTTGCTTTTCTGTTGAATTGAAAACTGAATTCCCTGGTTTTTTGATGAATTTATTGGGCTTAGTTTTTTGATCCATTGGGTGGTAAAATTAACAACCAGTCCAGTAGTTGCCCCTCTGAGCCTAAGCATGAGTTAAACCAGCTCAACTAGCGGAATAATGTAGAATTCCATTGGCTTGCATCAAGAAACTCTCTAAGAATTGTATATTCTAGGGACAGGATGGTTGGATTTTAGCCATAAAAGATAAACTCCTTAGCATTCCTTATTGGAAGTGAGTATTTTTCCTTTCAACTGTTCGAATTTTGTTTAACATTGCAGAGCCCTTATTTGTGTTTAGTGTACATTATCTAGCCATGCTTACCATTGCCCTCATTTGCTGTCTATGTGATTTTTGTCTCTTTTAATTTTTCATTTAACTTAAATGTCAAATGGTCTTAATGAGAATCATACAATTTATGGATCTCCTTTTATGATCCTACTATGATCATTGCTATAATTAGAGATTCAAATACAATCCTCTCTACCTTAAAAGGGAAAGAAGATATCTTTTTGTTTTACATGTTTTTCGTACCCACACTTGTTAATAACATCTTCATGATTGGACTTAAATAAATAATTGAAGTCTAATTTAATAATGGGTATAGCCTTTGGATGCTTCATTAGGATTTCCAGTTCCTTCTACCTAGAATAATAATTATATGTGGAGTCAGGTGCTTTGGGAATTAATGATTCTCTAATTGTAGATGGCTGGATGGTTAAAAATTTTCCTTCTTAAAACCCTGTGCTACCGAAAGCTTTTTTGTTGTGTAACCGCTATGGCATGTGATATCACTGTGGGATATTCTTTTGCCTTGAGATGTTAAGTGGGCGCCATTCTTTAAAAATATTGTGGAAGTCATCATTGTGTGGTGACGTTGTACTTTTCTTGACGGTTCTGTTTCCCATTTGCTTCTCAGATGATGAGATAACTATCTAATGTCTATTACTGTGTCAGTTGAAAATATGGCATCATTGAGCAGTGACTTATTCTATGACATACTAAGGCGTCTTGATGGTGCAACATTGGCTAGTGCAGCCTGTGCTTGTGCTGCATTCAGCTCTATATCAAAGGAAGAGAAATTATGGGAAAATGTTTGCTGTTCCACGTGGCCTTCAACGAGCAGGGATGATGTCAAAAGTTTGATATCCTCTATTGGTGGGTTCAAAAAGTTCTATGCAGATTGTTTCCCTCTTATTGTGAACAAGGAAGTTCCTCAGTTCACGCTGAATGACTACTTGGATTATCCTGAAGAATGGACCGAAGCTGAATACTACGGTGATATGGATGAACTGGGAAATATTTCAGCATCAGATTTCGTCTCCATTGTGGATATAAGATATAAGGACAAAACAATCTGTTCGAAAGTACTTTGGGGTATACCAAATGCCAACAGCTTCAATGGTTGGTTTTACAATTGTCCTTTCCGGATTGATCTGATCACCAACTCTATCGAAGAAGATGATCAGGGAGGCGAAGTTATACTGTCAGTTTCTGATGGTTTGCCGCTGATTACATCTATGGAGAAAGAGAGGAAAGATGGAAAGCTTTGGCAAGATCTACGAGATGGAATTCGCCTAAGTTGGATTGTTGTGAACAGAAAAATAAAGCAGGCTGCTAATGTTTCTAGCTGGAGTTCTCTTGGAGGACAAAGGCACTGGCCCACTGACAAAGATTTCCTGATTCGATTTGGGTCTATTCTTCCTGCCAAGGATATTCTTCCATGTCAAGTAGTCGAATGCATCCTTATAATGAGGTTCAGAGTAGTACACACCGAGGGGGTTGGTAGCGAGACAACCCTCAAGTTAACAGAATTAAGCATGCAACTTGGAGACATGGAAGGTGCTCATGTAAACGGTAGAAGCAGTTTGCGTGTCCTGAAAGAGGCAGTGAGCTGCCAGAGGAGCAAAAACTATAGCGAGGCCCTGGAGTCTTGTTTATTGTACTCAAAAGTTCAGAACGAGCTGAGGGAGGAGAAGATGAGGAACGAAAGCATGATCGATAGACTATGTATTTTAGGTGGGATCGCGGTATGCATAACTTTGTGTTACTACTTGTGTTGATCACTGAGGTTTTGGAATGTTGCCTGTAAATCTTGGGTTATGTTAACAAAGTTTTTTGATAACTGCTACTGATGTAAGGATCTAGTTATGTTAGCTACTGGTAATAAGGAATGTAATTTTCTTTCAGGTTGTTGGAGTTAAGATATGGCTTTATAGCTCTATGTTAATAAGTAGATGAAGAGAAGTTGTATTGTAGTTGTTTTGGTGTTATTGATTGTTGTTTGGTTTTCTTGAACAATTTGAGAGGTTCCACTCAATGGGGTCAGATATATAATTCAATCAGAAATATTGACATATTTGTAATTATGCAGATTAAGTGTTGATTGAAAATAGATTTCACCACTTTTGTGGATAATAATAATAATTATAATATTTGAGTGTTATTAGTACAATGTCAACATTTTTTAGGGTCAATTCTATTTTAATACACTTTTGTTTGGTCATTGGACGATTTATTATCAATTTACTCAATTTTGCCGGAAATATTATGACTTATTGCCAAATGTGATTTTTTGATTATTTGTAGAGATTTAAACATGAAAACTCATTCCTTTTTTTCTGGTTCGTTAGGGGCAAAATAAGAATTCATGTTTAAGTCTCTATAAAGAGTAAAAAAAAAATTTATGCCACACAGTAGATCACAATATTTCTGACAAAACTAATGTGGTCGTCATTCTAATTTGATCACTTACTTGTCAATCAATAAACATGAGATACTAAATCGTCAAATGATCAAATTAGAAGGTACTAAAATGGAATTAATCTTTTTCATAATATACTTCCTCCATTTATGGTCTTACTTTCTTTTCTTTTATCAGTCCCAAACTATGGTTTTATTTCCTTTTGTAAATAATATTGATTTCGTAACTTCCTTCTATGCCTCTCATTATTATGCCTATATGTAATTATTAAAAAAAGAAAAAGGGTTAATTATATTTTCTCTTTGAGGTTTGTTAAAATACAATTTTATTCCTCTATTTTGTAATTTAATAAATTACAAGTGCATTTTTATGATTTATACTTTAATAATTAATTAATCCATATTAATAATATCACTAAAAAAATTATTAGAAAATAAATGATTTGTTAGTAAAAGGTTTATAGTTTTCTTAAAATATTTTTTTGTGTTTAATTTTTTATTAGTCCAATTTTCATAATAAAAATATATTGTTATTTTAATATATAATAATAAATAAATAGTAAATTTGAGAAATAGTATTTTAAAAAAAATTTAAATTTTTTATTACATAATTATTATCTTTAAATTTTTTAAATTTATTTGGTTATAAAAATATAAATAATAAAAATATATTCGTAATTTATATAAAGTAAAAGGATGTGAAATTACAAAAAGGAAATTATAATTAATAAAAAAAGAAGAAGAAGAGGACAGTTGTTTGGTATTTTTGACGGTTTCTTGACCGTTCTTCTTCGGATTAGACCCCACTTTAATCCTCACGTTGGCTTGGCTAGATTCTCTCCTCATTCTTCCCCACCACAGCAGCAGTACCAGTACCCCCACCCCCATTTTCCCCGTCATTCGCGCAATTAACTACACCAGAACTATCATTTTCTTTCAAGATTAAACCAAATTTGTGAGATTATAGATAGGAGCTTTTTTTTTTTTTTTTTCTTTTAAAGGGAGAAATTACAGGAGCTTTCCCAATTCTTCCTGTAAAGATATTTGCTTCTGCTGTGTTTAATTAATTTTAAAAATAATTTAATATTTTTAATTTTAACAGTATAAATAAGTATAAACATCTCAACAAACACTATAAGAATCATGACTAAAAGTGTGTAGTATAATGGTACGACTTCCTTTATTTAAAGATAATTTCACAAGACATGTTTTTAAATTCAAATTATTTAAGGAGTAATTTAATGATACTATTTGAGAGCTTTGTATACTTTAATGAAAAATAGTTTAGAAGTTTTAAATTTGTATTATCATTTTGTTTAACGTATTAATAACAATAATGATATAACTTAATATGATTTAAGGAAAAAATCTCTAGATTTATATCCAAAAAATTTAGAGATAAAACCATCTTTGCATGAATGTGATAAATATTGATTAGTCGAGAAACTGGTTAGAAACTTAGAACAAGGAATTAAACGAGTTGAACCAGAAAACAAGAATTCAATAATGAATTAGAATAATGAATTTGTGCTGCTGGTACCCGTGCTATGAATGTTTAAAAGACCCCACCTCATCATCATCTTCAAAATCTGTCTTCTTCATTGATCCAGCCCCACCTCTCTCTGTATCCCTTTATGACTTTTTAATATGAACGTTTCTCTACTATTTCTCAATCCAATGCCCCACTAATCCTTGTCTGCCTCCCTTTCTCTCTCCCCATTGTCTTTACTCTCTGCTTTTCCTAACAGGCACTTTTTCTGCTGCTTCTCAGAAATCTTTTATGGTCAAAATGCTTTCAGTCCTTCAAATTTGAAAATGAGTGGAGAAATTACTCCTAATAAAGGTTTTCAAGCAATAACCCATCTGGTAATTTTCAAGAAATTCAAGCGTTTTAAGCCCTGCAGTCTTGAATTTTCAGCACCTGGGGTTCTTGGCTACTTCTTTTTTAGTCTATGCTTAATTTTATGCCTTATTTTGTTGGATTATAGAGCTGTAGCAAAAGGGTTTCATTATAGGGGGCATACTTTGCTTGAGAGTTGGTTTGGATTTAATGATTCGTTGGTTTCTTTACCAGTAAATGGGAATGGGAAAGTTGGGTTTCTTGAAGAAAATAGTGGCTACTGTGATATCTTTGATGGTAATTGGATTTGGGATGAGAGTTATCCACTTTATAATCCACAAGATTGTATGTTCTTGGATGAAGGATTTCGTTGTTCTGAAAATGGTCGGCCTGATAATTTCTATACCAAATGGCGCTGGCAACCTAAGGATTGCAATTTGCCCAGGTTTACATTTGGCCTAATTTCCATATTCTAATGCTTTCTTATTTGCATGCCTAAAATTGAAAAGCATTTGGCGTTTATTCTTGTGAAGTGGCTGCTTATGTATATAAGGGAATTGGCATTTTCTAGTAATTGTTTCTTTTTCACTGTTCAATTTGGGATACAAAATTTTCTGCTCCCCTGTTTCAATTTAGGCAAATGTTTAGGGAATCAACCTTGAGCCAAATATGGTCCATCAATGAGGGAAAAAAATTGAAAAAACAAGAAAAAAATACACTTGGCCTCCCTTGCTATTAGGTCTTCTGCACTGAAAGGACTATTCCGGCGTCATTGAGCCACTAGAATTGGCTCAATGTTATTATCTATAACAGCAAGTCCCTTGTTAATTGTTATTGGAGTTCTTATGATCTGTCTGTGTGTGTTTTGTGTTATATTATCTGGTTTAATCTACAAATTAGGCATTGATTGATTAGAAAATCCAGCCTTAGTTTGTTTGTAAGCTGAAATTGTTTAATGGTGGCCAAGATGGAAGTTTCTATACTGATACAGTCTTCATTTCTTAATGAGGGCAATTCACAAGGCTAATTTTGAGACCTAACTTAATAAGAAATATGCAAGAAATAGTATTACATAGTGAGCAGAATCCTAAGTGAAGATCAGAGGTTGGTAAGACATGGTGTGTTTTCTGGTAAATTCCATGAGAAAGTTCTTGATTAAACTATATTGCATTGAACTGAATAGCCCCAGAAAAGTCAGTAGTAAAGTTGCTTGCATTTGTGTCCTGGATGAATAAGTTGTTTCTTGCTTTGTTCATCTCGGTGTTTCAGTTCTGCTTTCTTTGGGAGACTCATTGAGAATATGTTTGGATCCAGGTTTGATGCAAAAACTATGTTAGAAAAGCTGAGGAACAAGCGTCTTGCATTTGTTGGGGACTCTATTGGAAGAAACCAATGGGAATCCCTACTCTGTATGCTGTCTTCTGTAATTGCTAATAAGAGTTCGATATATGAAGTAAACGGGAGTCCAATCACAAAGCACTCAGGTTCCTTAATCTTTAAGTTCCAAGGTTTCAACTGCACTATTGAATACTATAGAGCTCCATTCATAGTGCTTCAGAGCCGTGCACCTGCTGGATCTCCAGAAAAAGTGAAGATGACTTTGAAATTGGATAAAATGGACTGGAGCTCTTCCGAATGGAAAGATGCAGATGTGCTAGTATTCAACAGCGGGCACTGGTGGAATTATGAGAAAACCATTAGAGGGTAATTCATTTCCTCCCATCATATTAGCTTTTTATATTTTCCATATCCTTCATCTCATCATGGATCTAAAGTATGCGAAAATGCATAAGAAACATTTTTTATGTATGGATTATGAATTGACATTGTGAGCTTCTTCTCGAGGAAACTGAAAACTATATGCTTGGTCTGCCTTCTGTTTTTGCTCTCCCGAGGAGGGGTTGGGGAATGCATGTAGTTTTGAGTAGAGGTGCTGTGACCTCTTATACTAATTTCTAGTATCCCTTCTTTGCGTATTATATTCGTGTGATTCTTGTATTCCGACCTATTTACATGCTTATTTACCTGTTTTATTGATTGAATAATCTATGAAGCAACGAGATCACGTAACTTCCTTGATGTTGAACACTGTTTGGTTTAGTTTTAACCTAAAAATTGTCTAAAATTTCATCCATTTTATTTCTCAGGGGCTGTTACTTCCAAGAAGGTGCAGACATAAAGATGGATATGAGTGTAGAGAGTGCATTCAGGAGGTCAATTAGAACACTGATTGATTGGATTAGACGCGAAATTGATGTTAACAGAACTCTTGTAGTCTTTCGTAGCTATGCCCCCGTGCATTTCAGGTTTGTCTGATAATTATCCACTTTCTCGATGATTTACTGAATAAACGCATTCAAAGAATTACGTTGATGGGAGTTTTTCTGGCAAAATGTTGATGAAAGTTGAATAAAGGGATTTACAGAGTTTATTTCCCTGTTTGATCTTCTTATTTCCTTTATATGTTCCACATTTTCCCCCTATAGGAAGTGTGTTCATTATCTCTTTTCACCATAATGCCCTCCTCCATATTCATAGAGTTAACGAGTAGTTGGAAAATGAATGAACAGAGGTGGAGAGTGGAAAAATGGCGGTAGCTGTCATCTGGAGAAATTACCTGATTTAGGTCCATTAAAACTGTCAGCAGCGGAAACATCAAGTGAAATGAAGATGATGATGGAGGCGTTAGTTGAAGTTGCAAAGCAGCCCGAGCAGCATCATATAGAAATATTGAATGTGACGGCTATGTCCTCTAGGAGAAAAGATGGTCACTCATCTTTGTATTATTTAGGTCCCAAGATTGGACCGGCTCCTCTTCACAGGCAAGACTGCAGTCACTGGTGTTTGCCCGGTGTTCCTGATTCATGGAATGAACTCCTTTATGCAGTCTTCCTTAAACAAGAGTTGGTCCGATGATTCTTATTCCGATTGGAGCCCATTGATTCTGTTCAAAAGAAGAAGAAGAAGAAGATATAATGGTGGAATCTTGAAGGTGGCATTGGTAGACAAGGCAAGAGAAAAAAATGGTTCTTATAGGGAGGGGAGGGACATTTTTGCATAGGATTGGATTGATTATCCTTAGACAAGTGATACATACATACATACATGCATGCATGTGGTAAGATTTATTTTTTCAAGCCATTGGCATTCATGAGTGACAGTGTGTTCTCTGTACATATTGATGGCAAAATATATACAAAAATTGGATAATGTATATATAGATAGGTTGGTGTACTTGGATTGATTATAATTTCAATTCATCATCCTATACCATACCATGCTATAGCATTAAAGGTTCAAATATCTTTTCTAACATAAAACAATCTGTGTTACAGATCTTGCTTATTGTAATTAATAATTATGTCACACAGAGACAAGATAAGGATGAGTGGTTCTACAGTTGAACTATTATTCCATATTTGTCACACAAGGTTTGCTTAGTGTAATTATCTTCTTGGTACCAAAACTCAGAATTTCTTGCTCTTACAATTTTTATTAGACTGTTCTTTTATCAACTGTTTAATGTCCAGATAAATGACTCAATGCTTTTTTTTTGGATTTCGATAAGTAACTGATCCATTATGTGATCGACAGTAATTTTGAATGATTTTAGTATTTTTTAAGATCGATACTGAAATCTACCAGTTTCGATAAAAAAGTTTACTAACGAAAAAAATATCAATTTCGATAAAAGAATTTTACGGACGAAACAAAATAACGACGATTATATAAATATATTATTTTTTGACATAATTTTATTTTTAAAAAATAAAAAATAAATTTTTAAAATTTTTAATTAATTTATTTATTAATTGATCGATAATCGTACTAAATCGTTTCTCAACATGATTTGAGGGGATGTACATTCAATGTATCTCTCAACCAATTAAACAACCAATTTATATACTAAAACATTGTTCTTTGATGCACTTTTAAAATACAAGAAAATTATATTACATTTACAGTGCATATTCCTTTTTTATTTATATTTTAAAATTTGTGCCTCTATAAATAAAGATATGATAAACAAGAAAGATGATAACGATTTAATACAAATCAAAGATACATATTCTATTTATAGATGAATCCCAAACATAAGTGGAAATACATGTCCCTACTTATTGATATGTCATAATATAAATTTTCATTTATACTTTTGTTCTTATAAAAATAATTTTTATTTTTTCATCTAAACTTTGGGAGGAGACAAAAAGGCGGACCAAAACCAAAGACAAAGCCAAAATCACAGACGGCAGAACGAATAATAGAAGATTAAAAACGAGAGAGAGAGAGAGAGAGAGAGAGAGAGAAGAAGAAGAAGAAAGGCAGTTGAGAAGAAGGAAAAAAAATCATCAGATGGCTCCTCAGATCATCATTAGACCAATAATCCTTACAATATTATTATGCTTATTTCACACAGTAGCAAGTCTACCAAACACCCAAATAAAACTCACACTCTGCAACAATGGAGTTTATTTCAATGGCGATCCTTTCGCAACAAGTCTTGCTTATATTATTTCTGAATTACAATCTGTAACTCCATATTACCAAGGTTATGATTATCGCAATATCTCGCCATATCCGAATGCTTTTGCCTATGGTCATGCCAGTTGCAACCATAATCTAACCGCCTCCGATTGTGCCGCCTGCCTTGTTGCTGCTAAATCCGCCATGCTCGGTGCTTGCGATAGCCGGATTGGGGCTGATTGCGTACTCGTTGATTGTTCGATGAGGTATGAACAGTATCCGTTTAGCAACTGAAATGAAATATCTTCAGAGCAATTGTTCCAGAACATTCTGATATATAGTTTCTGTATGAGGTCTGGTTAAGTTGGAGAAACACATACTTTTGAATAATTTTCCTTTTCACTTTTTTTCCCTGTTATTTAAAAATGTCTGTTAAAAGTTTGATTTTGAAATTTTGTCTTAAATCTTGTAATGGTTCAATCATTCTTTGGGAAATTCAGTTTTTATAAGCAAGCTATTCACTCGTATGCAATCTTTTATTTACTTTATCTACATACATACATGAACTATTTTTAAATTTTTATTTATATCTTATTATTATTTGTAATGAAATCACATCTAATACACGCTGCTTCTTATTTTAAGGATAATTTTAAAACATTAAGTGTATTAAACTTAGTTACTTCACCTAATTCTATCATTGATAGTAACGTTTCAAAATAGTTTATCTATATAAGTAAAACAAATAAAGATTATTCATAAAATGAAAAATAAATAATAAAAAAAAAAAAGTTAAGATTGAGTATAAAATGAGAAATAGGCAAATAATTCATTTACATAAATAATCAATTTCCCGTATTCTCTTGTCTCGGTAGTAGAAGGTTCAACATCCATCTCTTAGTGCCTTGAAATCTTAATTAATAAATCTAATTTTTAGTAACACAAACACTTGGATGGATGTTAAGTAAGTACAATTTAAATTAATTAAGGTCGTTGTGTGTTCTGTATTTAGTTTTAGAAGTGTAAAAGTAGGACTAATAAACAAAAGTAGACGTATAAAAAATTTATTAAAGTATTTGAAGATCCCGATTGATTCGCGAGAAAAGAAAATTACAACCTACCTATTAGCAAATGTCCCCCCCGAAGGAAAGTGAGATTCAAATAAATAAATTTGCATTGCATTTGGAAAATGAAACTCCGAACAAATAAATCTGAATCATTTTGATTATCTTAATGGGAGAGTCTCAAAGGAATTCTTGATTTCTTTGATCATACACTAACTAGACGAGTTTGAATTTGCGTCTATAAATAATAGTGGGCCAGCACACTTGCCAATATTCTCAAGCATTTTACCAATCTTTCTCTATAGATACATTATCTGCAAATTTCTTAGGCAGATAATTAACATCTTCTTTAATATTTTCGTATATTACACAACATGTTATAAAGAAAGGTTCAGAAGGGCGATACGAGGTACACTAAACTTTGTGTTTTCAAGCGAAATGAAGCAAGCTCTCCAAAATCTTCGACTTTCTCGGCTAGTATTTGTGTCTTGGCTGCTATTTCCATCAACAAGAAAACTAAACTTGCAGTTGCAAAATGGTCATCTGGTTCCAGCCATTGTGTTGTTTGTATAAGAGAAATCAGCAGTCTCAGTTCTGATTTAATAGAATGCAGCTTTGGTACTATTAAGGACTTGGCTTGACATTTTCTCATTTTCAATATGCTTTCTCCCAACTCTCTCAGTATCCAACCCAGTGATGTTCCTGTCATCTCCAATTGTTCTTTCATTATACTTCTTTGAGTTGGTGCTGGCTGATAAATGATCAGAAATCAAAAAACCAAATTAAGTTTCAACTACTCCGCAATTCAATATTAGATACAACATAACGAGTCATAAAATGTTTCGAATCGTCTATCACATCTTCTAATACATTTTTCATTTTATGTGGTAGTTTTTATTTTTTAGAGTTTAGGGTTTATTTAATATTCTACCTAGGTGACTGGATACAAGACATAATCAGTTATAAAACGTTCAGAATTGTTTAGTATATTTTCTAATATACTTTTCTTTTGTAATAAGTTTTCCCTACACATTTAATTTTTAGAGTTTAGGGTTTATATTTTATTTTACCTGTATAGGTGAATGGATACAGGCTTGTAGAGAAATGATCATGGCAGCAATCTCCCGTAGAGCCTCGCCGATCTCCAAATACTTCTCCCATGGATGAGAGAATCCAAACTTGCCATGCCAGGGTTCCCCTTTTGCAAAATTTGCCTGTATCCCACAAGATTTTCAGGGGTAAAATTACATATATTTATTCAAGAAATTATGGGTGTTGATCTTTGATGGGTTATTCTCTAGGACAATCTTGAGTAATTCAAAAGGGACATACCAAAGATTCATCCTTGGATTTTGAATGCAAAACTGACTTGCAGCCCTCACAGATAGTTTCACTCTTTTGATTTTCCGCTTTGTTGTGTATTTTCAAGTATTCCTCCAAACAATCTATGAGAAGAGCGCGACTCGTGAATATGACAACATTTACAGTCATTACTTATATTTGTACTTGTTTTTCGAAAACAGATATTTCAATATTCTCGTTATGTTAAAATTGATATTAAAAGTGACAGAGGATGCTTAGTTCAGACGGGGACGGGGATTGTGAACGTACCTTCAATGGAAGAGGCAAGTTTTTGGAAGTTGGAAGCCGTTGAGCAATGAAGTTCATCACTAGCCCACATAGGAAAAATGAGTAAGCTGGTGAATATGCATACAACAAAACCCATACCAATTGTTGACAAACGTTCTCTTGCCAATTTCATCACAGTTTCAGCTCTCAAACCAGAAACAACAACCAAATTGAAGGTTAGAATAAATATCATCACTCCATAATCGTATCTCGTTTTAATTTTCGGGATTAATCTCATATAGGTTGCAGCAGCTCCTGCAATAAAATACAGACCGATTTTATGTCAGAATGTTACTGTAAATCTATGAAAAATATAGTGTTTGAGCAATGTTACCAATGATAAAAACAGAAGTGCCAACCACAATGGCATTGCCAATCCCATTAGCTTTGTCAGCTAAAATTGCAGCCAGGCAACCAAGTCCACCACCTAGGATAGTACCAATGGCCCTGTTTAAGCCTTTGCTTAATGTAGCACCTATTTGTTTTTACAAGGATGTTCAGTAACTTAATCAAGCATCGATTCAACTAACTAGAACTATAATTCTAGTGTTTCAAACTAGTTCTGATACTATCAGAGCTAAAAGCATGAAACGCTACAAGTAGGTAATAAAATGGTAAAACCTGCGTAGAATTCGAAGACAACGATAACAGTCATGATAGCCCACATGGCATTTTCTCCGACTTGCTTGAAAAGAGGATCCAGAAGATACAAAAGAGAGACAAGAACCAAGGCTACTCCAACCTTGATACTATGAATAACGTTTCTTGTTGGAAGGTTCCATTTATTTCCTCGAAACGAAAAAACAAGACAACTGAAAGACAAGAAATTCTTCCCTTTTGGCTTTGAAGTATTTGAATTAGTACCATTTCTTTGATCACAATTTTCAATTGATATTACAGTAGACTCCATTTCAGTGATCAATTTCTTTCTCCGTTTTTTCTTGCTAAGGAAGGATCAGCTGAGGGGCTGGAGAGAAAAATGCAACTTATGAAAGTTTATATAGAAGTAATGCAAAGCAGGATTAATCTGTTATGCGTCCCTTTAAATAATATAAAAAAATTCAATTACGAGTGAGTGCTGGAAGAATATCATTATTTGTAAGTATCTCCACTTTGATATTTTTGATTTAACAAAAAGAAGAGGAATATTTGAACATGGTACACCTGAGGTTGTACTTTTCACATACTATAATAGGCTTTATTTCCTCACTAACTTTAAACTTGTAGTATCAAGTTTGATGACGCAAGTGAAATGTTTATTCCACCATAACCAAACATTTATATACAACAATCAACTTCCTAATATCCTATTATAATTAGTAATTTGCTTATAACTATAATTGTTGTGTTACTATGTTTGAGACTTAGCCATTTATTGTATTTTCATACATAAAGATTGAAAATACAACTATATAATGAAATTATCACTTTGAAAATTCTATTTTAGAGACTTAACGAACTGCTATATTTCATGCTAGAAGACAGAGGATGCAACTAACCATTTTGGAGACTTAATAAGCTGCTGTGCTTCTTTGCCTAGGGATTGTGAGTGCGACTAAGGAGTCTATCACTTTAATATATTCATTTTGATTAACTATTTTGAAAAGTTATCAAGTTGCTAGGTTTCATGTTGAAAACTTATCAAACTTTAGAGTTGCAATATTATGAAATTAGAGTAATTACCAGCCAAATGTATTGAATATAATTAAGTAATGAACTATACACTGTATAAGATAGGTCTAACAATATTGAATGCTACTAGACTCTATCAAACTTTTAAATTCAAAACATGACAAATTATTTAATAATTGTTGTACCGTGTTTGCTTTATTCATTAGAAAAAAAAGAAAAGAAATAAAGTAGTTAAAAAGAGTCATTATACTAATTATCGTAAATTTTTTTTTTTTTTTTAAATTTTGACAGTGTATATATGGCGAATTAATTATTACAATGATCATATATGAGAGGAGTATGATGACATGATGCTTGGATAGTTGGGGGCAGACTCCAAAATATGAATTGACTAATGTAGAACACAATTTAAAGGTGTAAGATTAAGATAGTTAATGCGATCAACAACCTAATTTAGTCCAGTAAAGAGACAATATTGGCCACCTTCTTCCTTCCACACATAGGGAGATAACATTATCTCCACTCCAGCTATATATATATATATATATATAATATCTTCTTTCATTGCTTCTTATAATTATGAGAAATTCTCTTATATATCTTTTATATCTCCATTTACTCATCATATAATCCGTATTATTTTTATCTTTATAATTAATGATATAATTAATAATAGAATTTATAATTAATGATATAATTAATAATAGGATGACGTAACTTAATGTGATTCATAACAAAAATTTTCGGTTTGTTATTGGAAATGGCAACAAAGTCAGACTGCAATGAACTCTTATAAATAACCTAACAATTGAATTTCCATTTCCTAAATTATCATCATTTTGGTGCTTGATTTGTTCATTTTTAGCAAAGTTGATTTTACATAATCACGTAAACATGCATCAAGAAAATAAAAAACTTCATCAGAATTGCATTATATGTCATTAATTGGTGTTGTGGGTACCATTTCAGAAACAGCAAGTACAGTTTAGTGGACTGCGATATTTACAAAAAACATTGATCAATTTTCAAAGAACTGCTGATTATGATTGAAATTAGTAAGAAAATGTCCAAAATGAGAAAACACAACGACTCCCAATCCTTGCTAAATAACTTGTTACTGGTTTTTTATATATATATATATATATACACTACCTATTTTTCATATTATTATTATAAGGAATTTCGACGTTAAGAAAACTTTAAACTTAAATCAATTTAAATTATTCTAATATCCCTATCTTGAAAAATAAAAATTTAAATTGGGAAGGAAAAAATTGTGAAATAGTGATTAGATTAGTAATAGAATATAAAAAATAGTGTGAAAAATTTAAAAGTTAACTAGAGAGGTTTTGAATAAAGTAATATGGGTGATAATTACTAAGTGTTGGGAGTTTAAGTTAATAAGGGTACTTCGAGAAAGATTTTTTTTTAATAAAAAGGTTCTTTATAATATAACAATAATTCTTTATAATATAAAATAGAGGAGGTACCCGGGTAGTAATAACTAGAAAATATTTTTATAATTCACTTATCTTTTGTGTTAATAAAATTTTCTGTCATAAAAAAATTCATTGTTATTGAGAGGTTGAATGTTCAAATTTAACGCCATAAAACGGTTAGCATCATCATACGTTAGTACACTAATTAATTCTTGAGTAAGATTCAAACTTTGCAAACGTTCATGATGAGTTAAATCGACAGTCACTTTTCCGATACAAAAATAATTATGCATTATTCAGATACCTATAATGGCTGAATCTGAACTGGTCATAATGGTATAGCATTACTCTTAAACCAAGCTATAAAAGAATAATGAAGGAAAAGTATTATATATTATAATATTATGATGGGGGTGTTTTATATTAATTCCATAATGTACATTCCTTGTACTGAAAGGCGTACTAGAAACGAATTTACCCCAAAACGTGTTAGTCAAAATGCATTTTGATTAGAGATTAGAAAAAAACTTGTTTTAGGAGTACCAATTTCAAGCCCACGCTTTGGACGCGCCATTTTCCCACTCACTTACTCATTCTCAATCCTTCTGGAGAAAAACCCAAGAATTTTCTCCATCACTTATCTATATTTATTTATTTATAATTTCCTACTAATTCCATTAAGAAAGCTATAAGTTCATGTCTCCTCCAATTCATTATCGCCGATCCATCACCCCATTCTCAACACTAACACGTAAAGATAATCCATATTTATTTCTCCTCCTTAACTAATTTATAGGTGAAAATCATTTATTATATCTTTTAATATATTTTTTTTTATGACATTACAATTTTATTAATAAATAAACATAATCATAAACTCTAAAATATATAAATTCTAAAAAAAAACGAAAGAAAGTATATTAAAGAGTGAATGTATTAGAACATGTATTAAATTATTTAAATACTACTTTACATATATAATAATATGATTTATATGTTTTATGATGTTATTAAAAGGACTCGAATTTTTGAACTTTTTATATATTTGTAATGTGCTTATTTACTGTATGTCAAACTACAAGTATATATGACTATTAATCTTTTATGTAAACTTTAGTAAGACTAGTACGTACAAGGAAGGAAGGGAGGGAGGCTGTGGCAGAACTAGGTGGAGCTTCAGGTAGGCTCGAGCCCTTCGGCAAATTCAGAAACTTTACAATTTTTTAATTTTTATATTCAAGCTCCCCCGATTTTGTTTTTTTAATAGAGCCCCATAACTTTGGCTAGGCTGTTGATTTAAAAAAAAAAAAATTTCCCGTGAGTGATGGGTGATTATTCCTCATTGGTAATGGACGATTACCTATTTTTTGTTATCTTATTTGTAAATTTAAAATTGTAATGCTTATTCTGTGCGTGATGTGTAATCATTTCTCGTGAGTGATGGGTGATCACTCCTCATTGGTAATGAGCTATTACCTATTTTTTTTGTTATTTTATTTATAAATTTGAAATTGTTTAAATGCTTTTGTATTTGGAATGCATTTATTTTATAAACGAAATTCTGATAAAATTTTTAATATTGTTAAGTCCCTAACTTTTTTGTTCTAGTTCCGCTGCGGAAGGGTGGAAACGTGGTACATGTGAAAAGAGAGATGATGTTGATGGAAACCTATATATGAATGAAGGTTTTCTAATCCAACCAAACATCTTTGGTGGATGGAAGCTTCATATATCAATATGAATCTCAATTAGTGGGTTTTCTTATATTTCCATTTCCACCACCAATTCATATTTTTCCTTTAGGTGGGGGAACTTTTCAATTTATCTTTTTGTTTTTGTACGGAAGAAAAATAAATTGAATCAAATTTTTTGTTGATAACTGAGTGAAACTTGTTTGGCTATGTGAAAATGGGGGTTGGAAAGATTTGCCACAAGAAAATTAGTTCCCCAAACTGCGCCTTTTATTATTTCTTTGTTTTAGTTTATCATTTCTTAATTAATGGCTCAGTTAGTTTTAAAGTTACAAATTCAATAACAAGAGTGGTATTTGTAATTAATGGTTCACTTGACTCCCTTATCACCGTTAATTGTGTATTAATGACCACAAGGATTCTGAATTTTGCTTTCTCTTTTGCATTTCTAATTAAATCTAAGGAAATTTTATTATAATTATTCTTCAACTATTCTCAAAGTGCACAAAATATATACAAAGATATTAATTTTCTTTTTCTTTTTTTTTTTTGGTATACACAAAGATATATATATATATCTTACCTCCATACCACATGTGAGGTGAAATGATCAAATTCTGAATACACAAAAGTATTTATGTAAGCATGTAGAAGGAGTAACGATTTTCTTGATTTTATGTCAGTAGTAGGATTATGTGTGATACTTCTCTCCCGTATATAATATATATAATTTATTTATATGATATATAAATATGATGAACTTGAGTACATATGATATTAATTTCTTTAATTGGCCATACCCATAAGCCATCTTCATGTCTTTTTATTTAACAAAAAAAATTACATAAAGAAACAACACTTAAGATTATTTAGTATATTTTTTTAAATTTATATTAATAAAATTATTCGGAATAGCCGGAGCATGAGTGAGTGAATGACAAGTGGAGGGTGCACTATACTATTCCCCGACAATTCATATAGTCCCATTCCTGGACATGGACATGATCGATCTCCGTGACTGCGGTGGCCTTGGCCTTTGGTGTGGAAGGTGACTTCACGCCCACTGCTATTTGTTCATTGAGTTTATTTCACGTACGCCCATTTTCTGTTTCCCCCGACAAGGATAATATCCTTACGACCTTCCCAAAACCTCCACCTTCTTCCACAGGATCATCATATGTATATGCAGCAGGGAATTTCATATTATTATTATTGTTATTATTATTATTATTATTTTTACTGATTAATAGAGAGAGTAGTACAAAGTGAGATTTTTTTTTTTTAATACGAAAACTCCAGGTCTAAATATTTTGTAATTCGAATTTATCGACTAATTCAGAAGGAATTAGAAGGCCAAGAAACGTCACTAGGTTAGCATACGTTATTAAACTGCTCATTGTGTGATTCGAACTCAAGACCTCTTATCTGACATACCAGTGGAAGATGCTAAGTGAGGAAGATTATACCATTCCATCACTCACCTTTTGTTATTAAATCCTAACATGACAATTTACCAAGAAATTAATCCGTTCATATACATCTTTTTTATTTATGGATAAAAAATATAGTTCGAATTCAAATTTTTTGACATGATGAAATGTTTCTACCCATTAACTACTGCTTTGCTATAGCCCAAATATACATTACTTGCATTTTTGTTTCATACACAAGAAAGCTGTATGCCTTAGGAAGGCTTAATTCTGGATTGGGTCCTATCTAATACTCGTAATATACATTTTATTAATAAAATTTACTAAATAAAATATAATTTTTAAATAAAAAGGTATTTTAAGAAAAATATTACAATATGTTAAACAAATATTATTGAGGATATATTTAGAAAATAAGCGTTAAATCGTTTTGGAAAAAAACAAAAAGACCTACCTATTAAAGCATCATTAATACGAAAGTTGCAAGTCTAAATTTTTTGTAACTTGGACTCATCAACTAATTTGAAAGGAATTTGAGAGTGCAAGGTCCCAAGCAACATCACTAAACTGGCATACGTCATCAAACAACTCCTTGTGTGATTCGTACTCAAAACCTTATTTGATGTACCAAGTAAAAGATGCTAAATAAGAAAGTCATACCATCGCATCACACACCTCTTGTTATTAAATCTAATTTTTCAATTCCCTCATTAGATTTGTTTAATTAATTCATATTTCATGTTAATTAGTAGGCAATGTGTAAATCCACATTTTTTATACATGACAAATGGAATATAGTTTCATTCTAGATTTCTATTTTGATGAAAAATGCTTTTATTATTATTATTTTATTATGTTACTACACATACTTATTTTTTTAATCTAAGCCCTATTATATAACCAGTCTCGTCTCTCTCAAAACCTAACATGATAATTTACCAAGAAATTAATTCATTCATATACACCTTTTTTATTTATCCAAAAAAGAATATAGTTCGAATTCTAATTTTCTGACATGATGAAATGTTTCAACCCATTAACTACTACTTTGCGATAGTCCAGATATACATTACTTGCATGTTTGTTTCATCCACAAGAAAGCTCCATGCCTTAGGAAGAGGAAGGCTTAATTCTGATTGGATCCTATGTAATATATATTTTATTAATAAAATTTATTAAATAAATATAATTTTTAAATTAAAAAGGTATTATAAAAAAATTACAATATGTTAAAAAAAATGTTATTGAGGATACTGGGTTAATTATTTATATTTTTATTTTGCGTAGATTTTTTTGCATTTAATTAATCGGTCCAAATGAGGATAAAAGACCTATGTTGGGCCAAATAACGGATGAGATGAGAAGGTCAAGCCCGTTACGTAGAATTTTGTAATGGAGAGCGGTCCATGGATATTCTTGACGGAAGTCTAAACATAATATGGGCCTGTAGCCCATAACATCCGGTACTCCAAAATTATTAAAAGGATTTTTTTTTTAATAAATCACTTTTTCCTGCCGGGGGTTGACTATATTATCTGACAGCTGTACAAAGCTTTACGCACAGTCTGAGTCAGCATTTCAAAAAGCTCAAGTTTGTTTTCATCATGTAAAAAGGCAAAAAAGAAAATTTGATAAGGCGGGTGAAAAGTTAAATTCGAATTACATAAAAAAAAAAAAAAAAATGTTTAATGTTTCGTAGAAGTCCAATGCTATTTTTTTATAAAAAAAAATACTCTTATAACTTCTGATGCCTTTCAAATTAATCAATAATTTTTAAATATTGAATTAAAAAAAAAACCTTTTTTTAAGTACTACTATTCACACTCACAGACTCACAGTAGTAACAGATTATAAATATATATTTATTTAAAAAGATTCTTGCAATTTAATTTTCAGACTATTCACGTAATTAATTCGTTTGTTTCTTTCTGCCTCTTATTTAGGCCAACATCATGTCCGTATATGGTCCATTTAGATTTAATTTTAAATGTAAAATTTATATTTTATTTTACATTTTTTTACTTTAGATCTTACATTTTCTCTTACAAATAATTTACTTTTTATGTGTTTTGAATAAAAAAATCTTCACTTTTCATTTTTATTTATAATCTAAACAAACCCTAACTTAAGGAGTGGCACAATTACAATCATATAAAGGAAAGGGAGAGAATAAATTTAAAAAAATAGACCAACATTCTGAATTATAACGAAGTTAAAATCTTAATAAATAATTGAAAGGCCTCAACTCTTGTTACTTGGATAAAATCTCATGAACATCTAAACCTTTTTAATTTGATAAGAACTATTTCTATCACTACATTTTTACTCCCTCATTTTCATATTATATGTTTCCTTGAGATATTTTACAAGAATTAAGGAAATAATTGAGTTATCTTAATTTAAAAAGAAATATGAGCTAAATTATCCTTAAATATCATTGATAGTTCTAATGTAAGTTTCTAAACATATACTACCTTTGTTTCATATAGTTTAAAACATGATACAAAAATTAAATAAATGATTAGCGGTCTAAATTAAAACAAAGGGACTAAATTACCCTTTAAATGTCATTAATAATTTTAATATTAAGTGACAAAATGTTTGGAAAAAAAAAACAAATAATATGAAATATATTTAATTCGATTGCTTGTTAGTATTTAATACTTACTTAATCTATCAAAACAATTGATATTTTAAAACAAAAAATTATATATAAACATATTAGAATTCAGACTTTCAAAAGGTATCTCAAGAGGGAAGGATTGCTAAAATTTTTTTAAGGAATAATTATTTTCTTTAATTAGCCAATATGAGATTCTTAACGCAAAGGAAGAGATAATATGAGAGGGAAAAAATATTTTGTGTGGACGTTGATGGGTTGCCAATTCCCCCAATCACATAACATATGGGCGCCATCTAAGGTTCCCTATGGGAAGATGATGGTTTTGATTTCCAACCCCCAGTCAGTCCTCAATCCGAAAAACAAGGTGGACTTTGGTTTTCGAGGTTTATAATCTGCTGTATCTCACTGTCTCATGATATTATTAACAAGGGGGAATCCAACTAAATTTACAAACTTCACCCTCCCCATTTCTTTCTCTTTCTTTTTCCAATTCTACCCCTACTCCTAGAAGAAAACTGTCAGGTATATACCAACCAGTCAATAATTTTTCTTTTTTTTGCTTTCTTCCACAGCAAATTAATAAACTCACCCCCCACTTATGTTATGCCCAATCAAACCACAAATCTCTTCTTGTCTAACAACCATTCTCCTCATCATCACTTGATGAATTTCGTCATTTCACAGATTTCTAGAATATTTCTGTTCAATTGGTTATAAGGCGCTGCTACAGATTTGATAATATCTCCATATTAATTTGCTGCACCAACACCAACTTTCTCTTCATATCATATATACCCCTTTTTATAATTCTCTCACCTGCAAGTCTGATTCTACTCCAATTTCCAACCTTCATTCTCTCTTTTTTCCTTTGTCTTAAATCTCCCTGTTTCTTTAATTTCCCTTTTTTTTCTCTTTTTTGCCGCGGGGAAGGGGAAAGGGGAAAGATCAGCTACGATTTCCTAATTAGGGTTTTTTTTGGGCATAAAATTTAAACATGTGTGCAGTAGTGCAGTCAAGCAACCATCATCTACAAAACATGCTTCAAAGGGCAGTTCAAGGTGTTCAATGGACTTACAGTCTTTTCTGGCAACTTTGTCCTCAACAAGGGTAATTTACTACTTTTCTTATACTTATTTCTGTTCCTTATTCTTATTCCTTACATTTCAAACATTACTTTTTTTAATAAAACACCAAATTTTAAGTTTTACTTGATTAACTTTTTTTGTTTTTTTTGAGTTTTTACCCAATTTTTCACTTTAAATCTTACCTCTTCTCTCAAATAAAAAATTTTATTTTCACAAATTTCATGAGAAAAAACTATACTTCACTAAAAAAAAAGCAGCTATGCAAGTAGAGTTTTTTTTTTTTATTATTATTAACTAAAATTACCTTCAAATTAATCTTTCCTTATTATTACTATTACTCATCCAAGTTTTCATGTTAGACAAACTAAGTTGTGTTGAAATTTGTATCTAATTAAATATTGCACTAGAATAAATAATTTATATTTTCTTATTTTATCAAAAAACGTCAAAACATTTTACGTATACCTGATAATATTAATTTATCAACTACACAGCGGAATCTTTGTTTCTTTCCCGTGACATATGCGCTAGATGTAGTCGTTTGTTTTTGACAAAAATATCCTTCACACGGACTTTACGTGCCACACATATTAATAAAATATGATAAGTAAAAAAACTATAAAGAGTAATATTTATTATAAATATGATTATCAATATTAATTTGCTTATTAAAATATGCAAATTTTTTTGAAATGGTAGGATTTTAGTATGGGGAGATGGATACTATAACGGAGCAATAAAAACTCGGAAAACGATACAGCCAATGGAAGTGAGTGCAGAAGAGGCCTCACTACAAAGAAGTCAGCAGCTTAGGGAGCTTTACGACTCCCTTTCTGCCGGCGAAACTAACCAGCCAACTCGAAGACCTTCTGCCGCCTTATCACCGGAAGACTTGACGGAGTCCGAATGGTTCTATTTGATGTGCGTCTCCTTCTCCTTCGCGCCCGGGATCGGGTACGTACCTACCTATATACGTATTCTCTCTCGCTTTTATATATCTCTTCCTGTTCGTTTTTCGTTTTTATTTAGTTATCACATTTTGTACCTGATATTATTTTATAAATAAGAAATTTTGGATACTTTATTTTGGTATTAATTAAATTATCTTTCAGAATTTCTTTCTTCTAAATATTATTTCTACAAGTT
Organism: Catharanthus roseus; assembly: GCA_028651295.1. NCBI lineage: Eukaryota > Viridiplantae > Streptophyta > Magnoliopsida > Gentianales > Apocynaceae > Catharanthus > Catharanthus roseus. The sequence goes on from JAPQWS010000087.1 coordinate 3,903,817, forward strand.
TTTAGATTAAGAGAGTAAAAGAGGTTAGAATTTGTTTTCAATGGGAGAAATATAATAAGAAAAAAATTAATTAAATGTTGCATTATTTTTACAATGTGACAAGTAAAATAACACAAAAATTAATAATATGTAACAAGTAAAAAAGATAGAGGGAGAGTATCATTCACATGAATATCATAAACAAGATTACAAATAGAGATGTAAACGAGACGGGCCTTATCTGTACCTGCACAAGTTTATACCCGTTTTTTGCGAGTAAAGTTTAAATTTTATACCTGCGGACCCGTACTTGTACCCATATTTATTCTGTTATATGAGCCTGGACAGGGTATGACGATGCCCAGACCCGTATACCCGTATTAATAAAATAATAATATATTATATTATTTATATATAATACTATATTAATATATAATTTATAAATTTTTTAATATATTTTTTTACATTACAGCACAACCTTTACACTGCATGTTACTCTTAGAAACTTTTAAGAAAATTACAGATAAAATACAAAAGAATTTAATGAAATTGCATGTTTCAATTTATTCTCAAACAAAATCAAGCTTTTAGTACACATCTCATGACTTGGCTTACTATTTCATAACATCTCATGATTTAGCCTACTATTTCATAATGGGAAAAAGGTCTCTATTGCTTTTGTAATACAAAACAATACAACATCACATTCAGTTTTAAATTAAGATAAATTATATGAAAATAAGTCTTAGTAGAAATAGGAAATTAGTTTATCAAAATTTGATTTAATAGGAAGTGAAACATATAAAACTCATATAAAACAGTGATTGATTTACTCTGAAGATTTTGTATGTTTTGAACTTTTAAGCATTTGAATTAGGGATGTTAAATTATTGTATTTGTTGAAAGAAATGTTGAGAAGGTTATGTTAATCATGTTAAAATTTTATACACATTGTTTTATATATTTTTGTTTAGCAGAGAAAAAATAGAGAAATATCATACGGATATGGGTATATCCATACCCTACCCTAGAACTTGGAAGGTTGGGTCTGAGTCTAAAATTTTATACCTGGAGGATATGAATTTGGGTCTAGGTCCAAGTTTCACTATAAGAGTATGAGTCTGAGTTTGGGAGTACCTTGAGGATGTGAACTCATTTACAGCCCTAATTACAAATTTATAGATCAACAGTTTCTCGTCCAAAGATATACATTAAGATATAATTTGGTCAGAATTGATAAAATTATCAATATTTTTACATAACTTACTGTTTGAGTTGGGTATTGAAATAGTAGTCTTAATTGAGAAATCTAATTGTAACATCATTTTATTCCGGATTGATATTATTATTTCCTTTAGAAATATAAGTCCTTTTAGCAATGTTAGTTTACATTTAAGATATTTATAATGTAATTTTCACCCGTGCCTATTATTTATTTCATTCGTTTCTCAATCTCCCACCCTCTCTCACTATTTTTTAAGGGTACTATTTATTGTTACCAATTCTACAGTCCTAAAATCTATTGAGGTATGCCCATGCACGCAAGGGTACTATTTATTAAGGGTATATATGGTATTATCTTTGGTCGAAAATATAAGTTTTTTTAGCCCAAATTAGATGGTCAAAATTGTAAGTACTATTACACATTTGAATATGTATTGATTCTTTAATTCCTTTATTATCTTTTGTTCCACTCTTTCTCTTTCCTTATTTATCGAGGGATGAAACAGATATATTTTATATAAAAATTACATTGTCTTTTTAATCTTAATTCACGTGAAAAGTAAAAAAAAGAAACTTTATTTAAGTGAAGATAGTATATCACTTGAAAATTTACCAATTTTCTTCTCTTTTAATTCTTCTTGTACATATAAGTCTAAAACAATTTATATTTCCGACGAGGGGTGGGATTTTTTTAACAACCACATATTGATTGGATATACATTTAATTAATCTTTGTATCTCTCAAAGTTTAAAGTTAGATACTACTCAAATTAATATTCCATTTTGAGGAACTAAGTCATTGAATACCATCAACATTAACTCTAAAAGGAACCATACTTATATAGGAGAGAAAATGGATTTGTCTGTGATGGGTTGTTGTTGAGTAATTAAAAATGCAGAAGAGAAACCGATAACAAAGGGTTAATTGAGAGACACGTCATGCATCACTACTTGCAACATGATAGTGAAAGGAATTGATTAGCTAGCCAAGTACAAATTAACCTTTTCAATCTAACACCCTCTTCTCTATTCATTATTTTATTTTTTACTTCTTTTGGAACTTTCTGCTTTTGCTTTTAGTTTATACCAAACTGTTGTTATTTATTGATATTATTCAAAATATAATTTATATATTAATTTATTTATTTAAGGCAATTTTTTTTATAAGTAATTATAGAAGGGGATTTTAATTAATTAAATTAATATGTGTCGGGTGATGTATATAGATTGCCAGGAAGAGCATATGCGAAGAGGCAATACGTATGGCTCACAGGCGCCAATGAAGTGGACAGCAAAGTTTTCACTCGAGCCATTCTTGCCAAGGTATGTAATTAGGAGACCCACACATGCAGTGCGATGCTGGACTTTAAAATTAATTATTGGACTATATATATATATATATATGCATAGTAAATTTCTTTTTTTGGACTAATAATAAAATAATAAGAGAATTTCTCATCCGATAAATTTCACAATAAGATTATGATATTTCTACGACAAAATTTTATTATTCTTCCAACTTTATCTCTTTAAATACTTTCTCTCTCACGTACACATAAATTTGAAAAAGGAAGCTGTTGATGCACCAACTGATTTGGTATGCTATTCACTAGCGCATCAGCTCTTCCATTTTTGATTTTTTATGTTTTTTGTGTTGTTTTTATCTTAAAATCGATATTTTCTTATACAAAATTCATAATTTAATCATGAAATTTATCAAATTCTAAAGAACTTTTAGTAAATGAAATATATATATATAAATTTTTAGGAGCGATGAGTTTGGTAGGTTCTCAATAAGCTCCATCATAACGATATGAGCCTTTTTTGTTACTAATTCTTGTGTTTTTCTTACGTTACTCCCTCCCAACTCACAATTTCGTTTTTGTTTCTTTTCTATATGAATGGTAATGGCCTTGAAAATTGAAATAGAGTGCTCGTGTACAGGTAATTTTTCTGCTATTTGAAATAATTTTAATTTCTTCCATAATATTATTAATAATTAGTTGGCTGATATGTGGAAAATTAATTGGTTTTTCGTCCATTAATGTAATTACAGACTGTGGTGTGTATCCCCTTACTGGATGGTGTAGTTGAATTGGGAACCACTGAAAGGGTACGTCATTAATTAAAGCCGTACCAAGAATGTTTCATATTATTTGTGTCCGTACATATTCTTTTTCTATCAAAATATCTGTTTTTTTTTTTTAAATCAAAAAAGTATTACATGATATATTCTTATATTATCATCAAAATTTTATTTTCTTTGAATTTAAAAAATCTAATAATTTTTTTTTTAAATTTTTATGTATTATCTAAAGCAATAGATAATATGAAATAAGAAGGTGTATATACCTCATTATAATCATACATATTACATTATTATTATTAATAATCTAAAAGTACTCTTAATAATATTATTCCTGTTGATTAATTATTAGGTTGAAGAAGAGGTAGGATTCATCCAACATGTAAAAAACTATTTCTTGGAACATGAAAAGCCAGCTTATAATCACCCAAAGCCAGCTTTATCAGAGCACTCAACTTCAAATCCAGCAGCAGCTCACACCTGTAATTTCCAGTATTCTTCCTCCCACGGGGGCGGGGCGCCTACGTATCAAATCGAGGAGGAGGGGGAAGAAGACGAGGAAGAATATGAGGACGACGATGAAGAAGATGAAGATGAAGAAGAAGAAGAAGAAGAAGGAGATTCTGAATCAGAGGTTAATGAGAAGAATATTAGGTCAAGACTTGGTCAAAACCCTAATTCTCAGCAGTGTCAAACGGAGCCAAGTGAGCTAATGCAACTTGATATGTCTGAGGATATTAGGATTGGTTCACCTGATGAAAATGATGGTTCTAATAATTTAGATTCTAATGATTATCATCATCGTCTAATTCACCAAACTCGAACTCATCATGATTTGTTCCGGTCAGAGACGGTGAATAGATGGCCGGCCGCAGCCATGGGGGATCCACCGCACATCAACACTACTACTACTACTCTTCAACCACCGCCGCCAACATCCTCAGGTAACACCATTAACTACTCCATTAAGTAATTTAAATTTATTACTTCAGATATTAATTAATAACAATAATGACGTGCATGCATTATACTTGACTTGTGCCAAAACCCCGTCCATGCACACGTGAATATAGAACCATGCATAGATATAAGAAATATTATCTTGGTTGATATGAGTAATTTATTTTTATTACATAAATTATATTATTAAAATACATAAATAAGTGCAATGAACCTAGTGGCTAGTGCTAACCATATTTGTAAATGATATGACCTTTTTTTTATTTATGTATTTTGATATTATTATTGATTCATATGTACTGATTGATTATACTAAAATTTTTTTCTTTTATACACCCTTTTCAGGACCAATTTATTTTTCTAAGATAAAATGCTTTAAATACAAAAATTTTGTTATAAATTAAGAATCAACGTAAATATAAAACCTATAGATAATACTATATCACATTAGCTATATGGTTAATATTTCGATCTCTATATATATATATATATGTATAAATCACAGGTTTACAAATAAAAACAAGAAAGACGGGATATTAATCAAATTAGTGATGTACCTCAATAACATTCTAGTATATCATAATATTTTAATTCCTAAAAAAAATTAATTTTATAATTATAAAAGATGTCATAGAAAATATTACATTTTAGCGCTTTAATACCCAAGGGGAAGAATTTAAAAGACACAAAATGGCTATTTAAATTGCAATAGGAAAAAACAGGAATATATTTGAATCATCATTAAAAAATAAAAAATAAATGAGTTTATATACTATATTTGTTAGTTAAATCTTAGCAGATTTAAAAATCGAATAAAAATTTATTGAACCCTCATGTTAAAAATAAAATTTTATATTTGTTATAACACACTTGTGAGAAACCTAAAATCAAAATATATATTTAACTTTTATGTAAAAGAGAAGAGAAAGGTGGAATATAAATTATGAGCTTCAACTGATATTTTTTTTTTTTTAAATAATTGCACAGAAGTCCCTGCAATGGAGGAATTGATAGAAGAGGACACTCACTATTCTCAAACAGTTTCCACGATTCTCCAAAACCAATCCAGCAGATCCTCTGACACTTCTTCCAGCATCCCCTACTTTTCCTGCTCTTCCTACTCCTCCTTCTCCAACTGGTCCTCCGACCACCACCACCTCGGCACCACCTCCTCCTCCCAATGGCTACTCAAATACGTTCTCTTTACAGTTCCATTTCTCCACTCCAAATACAGATCAGATCACGAAAATTCTTCCCCCAAATCACGCGACACAGCCTCCGCCGACGTCGGATCTCGAATATTCCGCAGAGGCACGGCCGCATCACAAGAAGATCTGAGCGCAAATCACGTTCTCGCCGAACGACGGAGAAGAGAGAAACTGAACGAACGGTTTGTTATTTTGAGATCTCTGGTTCCGTTCGTAACTAAGATGGATAAGGCGTCAATTTTGGGAGATACGATTGAGTACGTGAAGCAATTACGAAAGAGGATTCAGGATCTGGAATCGCGTCAATCGGACGCCGACCGGCGATCGAGAAGTTCGAGCGGAGAAGGCAGAAACAACGCGATGTCGACGGCGACGAATAATTATAATCAGATTAGGAAGATGAGAATAATTGAAGAAAACATCGTAGGAGGATCGCAGGGGAAGGCGGTGGCGGTGGGGGCGGACGGAGAGGTGGAGGTGGAGGATGTGGAAGTGGAAGTTGAAGTATCAATAATAGAGAGTGATGCACTGATAGAGGTTCAGTGCCGGAATCGGGAAGGATTGTTGTTGGATATAATGCAAATGCTGAGAGAGCTTAGAGTAGAGATCACAGCCGTCCAATCTTCTGTTAATAATGGGGTTTTTGCTGCGGAGTTAAGAGCTAAGGTAAACCATATAATCCATCCATTTCATCATACTATAAAATTTCAAGATATTATAAAATCTCAAATGCTTGAAATTAGATTAAGAAAAAACTTTTGAAAAATAATTAAAGAGTGATTAAATTTAGAGAATAAAGTAATAAAATGACCTTCACCTCCTTATATATATATATAGTCATATTTGTCATTTATGCCATATAACTTTTTAACAACATTTGACGAATGAGATTTTTGAAATTTTTATGCATATATCATTACGTAAATACACATGATGGGATTATTAATTAACAGATAAATAGTATTATATACCTAATTTATCATTTTACAAAATAAATCATGTGTAATTCACGTAATGATCTCTATTTAAAACACAAAAAAATCAATTTGCTTTGGCATTTTTTATCATTTATAAAAAAGTTACTTTAATTCATAGATTGGCAAAATCTAAAAAAGTGAAATACATTTATGGCTATATTAAAATTTATGGTAAAGGAAGAAGATAGTGTGAATAATTTTTACTAAGGTCTTGAATAAAAATATGAAACAAAAATAGAAGAATATGATTTATTTTTTTTTGTTCGTGTGAAAGTTATTTCATACATTTTTTTGTAACATTAGTTATTATAATAAATAGAAGTGTAAGAAGATGTATTAGACAAAGTTGAGCCTCGGTTATTTTCTTGTTCTTTTAGCAAAAAGAGAGTGTTTGGGTAAGCATAATGATAATAAATTAAATGAATATTAATTTTAGCTTGTGTTGAAATTTGGTTTACAGGTAAAAGACAACGTGAATGGAAAAAGAGCAACTATTACGGAAGTTAAAAGGGCATTGCATCACATAATTCGTCACTACTCGGGCCTACTTTAGTAGACTATTATGTAGTAAATAAAGAAAAGGAGGACTAATTCATCGTGGGTATAATTATTAATTAATTATTCAACGTAAATATGTTACTTATTAATTGATCGAGGATTAGACATGCACTGCCCAGTATTTGTCCTATTGACCATTTTTTGGCACCACTCTACTCTACCCCCAAAGCTAGCACTAGATCTTTTGCCACATTCCTTTCCTCCATAATCCTCTTATCATATTTTCTTTTTTAATAATATATTTTTTCTGTTAAATTGTTGTAGCATTTTACGGGATGTTGCTCCAACACACTCCAGATTTGTTATAATTATATTATATAATAGTCAAAATTTAGTAATAAAAATATTTTCATCTCATTCTGAATTTAAACCACACCTCTCTTGCTTAATGTATCGAAAATAACACATACCAGTACTATTAATATAGAATCCGGGTTATAGATAAACTCTTTTATATATGTTTTTTTTTTTTTTTAATTTTTTGATACACATCAAACATGTGATTAAATAAGTTAAACTTTAAATAAAATTACTAATTTTACCTTATTACAACTTAAAAATCAAACCGAGAGAGAGAATGAGAAAAGGGACACGGGGAAGGACCAGAATTTTTCAACTATAGTTGAGAAACATGATAACAGGGACCTTTTTTACTTGCTCTTTGGTAGGCCGCTTAGAAAGGGAAACAATTGAGAAAAGGTATGGTGCGATCCCTTCACTTAGTTACCTCCACCTAACATATACAAAATGAGAAATCTTGAATTCGAGTCACTCATAATCATTTGCATTCAGCCGCTGCTATTTAGGAGTCTTGTGTGTCCTCTAATCCCTCCCGGATCAGTAGAAAAGAAAACAAACAAAAACCCAAGTGCTGTTTTATTGCAAAAAGAACCAAAAGTATCAAGAAAGGATCGATCACCAGCCAGCCAGTGGGACGAGCATTCTTGCTTAACCAAGAAACTTCAGAACAAGTCCATCAAAATCGTGTTGGCCATCTTCTCCAAGTCTGCTTCTGACAAGAGCGTTTTCTTACCCAATGCACCAGTCTTGTCATATGGCTGCGCCATCCTCCTCAGAAACTGCACCAATGAACACAAGTTTAATGTCCATGTTTAGGGTCTCACACAAAGTCCCCATGTGATGACCAGCTCACTTTACAACACCCTCTCTCTGTAAAGCTTCTCCCATTACTTGGGACTCGAAGATAAAAGGGCAAAGGGAGAGGCGTATCAAAAAATAAAAGGGACAATGGGTATTTCCCATGCGCTATGTAAATAAGAGAAAGAGGCATAAAGTAGCAAGAGAAACGGACCTCTTTTGCTATATGCACTGCCATGTCTGTACTCAAGTTTAGATGTGCATCCCGTAAATGTGACAAAATCCAACCAGGCAACTTAGAGCGCTTGTCATGACGGCTATACCTGGGCACAGTACAAGACAATATGAATCCTTTCCAGCAAAACTACTAAATAGCCTAACTAACTACAAGGGACAGCAATAGTCAATAATCTCCAGACTTAATTAAAGGCGCAACATTGCTGCCAAATCTATGGATAGAGGGAGCCATTCATTAGTAATTTCCCCTCGGCATCCAAAAATTATATCAAATGGTACGTAGATTATGCAAGCTAGAGAGAGGGAGGTGGACAGGGCGAGAGTTTCAGGCTCAATACACATTGCCTTTCAGTTTCATTATATGACAAAGCACTAAGTTGCAAACCTCTTGTCAGCAAAAATCATCATCCCATAATCTGCCTTTGATCGGATAACTCGCCCAACACATTGGGCAGCTTGTCTCTGGGTATGTATGCAAATAATTGTAAGAAAATGGCAGTACTAAAATAATACCCAAAAAACAGACAAGAGCTTGATAAGAAAGTACCAATGCATCAAAGGTCAGAAAATCCCCCTCTTTTATCTGGAAAGTGTCTCTAAGATACTCCAATCTCGCAAGCAGAATCCTGGAATTTTCAGCATGATATTAGCCACAACCAGCCAAACATGAATTCCTCGTTATGAAAACTACTAAATACTCCCTCTGTCAGAAATTGACCGTCCACTTTCCTATTTGAAATATTAGGAAAGTGGCATTTAGTTCTGGACAGAGGGAGTAATATTAAGACCAGCATAAGGAAAATATTCTAGGAATTGATCAAAGACAGTAAACACAGATGTCAGTTAAAACTCAAAATGAGGAGCAGAAATAAAATTTAGGATGAGTGTGGCTAGAGAAAAAGAATGATACAATAGAGAGACATGGACAAAAGATGGTATTATTGGCGCAACTAGCAACTCCTTTTAACAACACATGGCATACAAAAAGTGAAAGTTCAAAAAGAGAAGACAAACAGCCAGCACATTTCTCCCAGGAGTGGCAAATATTAGATAATGCACCTGCTCAGTGTGTACTGGAACGGTACACCAAACATGATTACAAGTCTGCCATAGTGCCTATCAAAGTCTATACCTTCCGCTACTTTACCCCTGCATTAGAAAAATGTATCATCTGTCATAATCATCAATATACATGCTTTTGAGCAAACAAAATCCCCAAAACAGAAAGCCAATGCCTTGATTAGTTTATTACCTTTTTAGCATCTTTTATATCCTAAAATGCATACCTAAAATGATACTGATGCATTCTATCTAAATCATGCAGAAACAACAATACATTTGTATTAATCGGGGAAGTATCTTGCTCTGCGTGGTGTGTCTTTTATGACAATATAATCAATGGATCAAATGTCACAGAAGAATGGAAGAGGTGTTTTAAGCATGCAGAAGGGAGTACTGACGTCACAGAAGAACTACCTGGCAACAGAGAAAAAGACAGCTCCTCTTCCACAATCACAAGCCTTGCGGTAGTTGTCCAAAGCCAATGTAGTTTCAACAACATCTTGAGTCTCAATGAAGACTAGTTTATGTTGCATTATTTCCTGTCAAATTCATATTGGATAAGTAAAAATAGCAACCTCATCAAATAACAAGTACAAAAAAATAACTTTAAAAAATACGGACAGCAGACAATTTTTCCATATGGTTTGAAGCATAGTGAAAGAGAACAAGGGAACTAGCTGATAAAAAGATGGTTTCCTTTTGAGTGTGCCAGTAGAGATAAAAATGAAGATTCAACAGTATACTTGTGTTACCTTTAGAAGTCCAGTTTCGTGCCAACTATTGACAATACCATCCATATAGGAGTAACTGACAAAAAAACAAACAATCCCATCTGGGACAACCGACACCATCTCAAGCAGAAGTTTTCCATAATTTTTTTCAACACCAGGATCACTTCTCAGATCATATTTTGTGCTCACAGGAAGCTGGTCACTGAAATGACAAGTCAAGGACAAGGAATAATGTAAATTAAGGGGACAGTTATCTTATAATCATATACAAAAAATAAGTGACACTAGAGGCGTGTAAACAAAGTGAACATGCACACAGAATGACTGACCTTCCACGTGTAAGGACCATTGGGCATATGCAATCCCTGGTCAAGGACATTGTAAAGCTTCGACTAACCACTGGATTGAAATTGAGAAGACGAGGGTAAAGATCAATCGGGCTGAGAGTACCAGATGTTATAACGACTGATTGAAATCGTTCAAACACAGGCTTTATGGCAAGGGAAGCATCATGGCAACAGAGCTGAAATGCCAAAACAATTAAGAACGTTACCATATAAGTCGATGCCAGAGCCAGTAGATGTTAAATAGAAACTTTTTGTTTGTTGCTAAGTATAACTAAAACCTCCTCTATTCTATTGCTTCATTCATTAATTTTTAACTCAACCTGATCTTACTGCTTAAGATACAAAACATAGTGAGGTACTGATGCAGTGTTTTCCATGAACAGATTTTCTAATCACCACCATTTAGATCTGACTCGCAACCAGAACTCATATTTAACAATTCATGTTTCATTAGATGTTAGAGAATTGCACCCAATTCATGCTGGACACCAAGGAAACAGAAGTTGTGAAATAGCCAAACCTGTAATACAGGATCGGGAATATGTGGCATTCTCTCATCAAAAGGTTCAATTATAATAGAAAATCCTCTACTGTATGTCCCAATAAGTGTTGCAAAATCACAAATAGTTTGTATGTGCAAAAATTCATCTGTATCAGTGATCTCCAGAGTCATCATTAAAGAGTGAAGTCTGTCATAGAAGAACTTCAACATTTTCTGGTCTATTCCAGCTTGTGCACTAACAGAAGCAACAAAGGCCACCGGACCCTCCTTTTCAACATTCTCAGTGTCTAACCTCCCTTTAATATACTGGACTAGTCTTCGAAGGACAGACAAGAAATGCTCCGCACGCCTTATATTCCCAGGTACTGCTTCCTTTAGAATATCATTCGGCAAGGCAGGATTTGCAAGCCAGGCATCCGAAACTGTAAGGAAAGAAGAATACAATCCAAGTACAAAATGGTGTTACTTCACAATATTCAGAATCTAGGTAAATGAATAATCTGTGTGGTAATCTAACTTTCTAACTTACTAGGGAGATCTCCCCTTTGTGCCAAACCATCAACAAGTCGACTATATTCTGCACGGAGTCGACCAGCATCAGTGGCCTTCAGCCTTCCTAGCATACCAAACATTTTGTAGGAAAAGGTCAGACACTTAACTGAAGAAGCAGGTTTGCAGGGCAGAATATGAATAAACCACATGGCTACTTCTGTCCTTCCTTATAGCCCATAGGGAATAACAGACAACTTTGTAGTACTAGATTTAATATCTATACGGAAAAGCTAACAATTGCAGTAATTAGCCATGTTCAGCATTAGAGACAGATATAACAAACCAATATATAAAAATTTAGAAGCAGTTTCAATTCGCAAACAATTAAGCATCCATTTTCAGCAATGGAGGTATATATATTATGGAGCGAGAGAGAGAGAGAGAGAGAGAGAGAGAGAGAGAGAGAGAGAGAGAGAGAGAGAGAGAGCGAGAATTAAAGCTTATTGTTGCAGTCAAATATTCAATGCTAAAACGAGCAGGCTGTGTACGCACACTCCAAAACAATAGGAATTTACCAAATACAAAGCCAAGTCTAGTTTATCTCGGACATGAGTATACCTTTCTATCTCTTGAGACATCCTACTGATATTTCTTGTAGCCCCTTCTAGTGTTTGATGCCTCACGCTCACACTAAGAGCCTCAATGCATACATTATCAATATTGTGGGCCTCATCAAATACCACAACAGACTCTTTCTGCATCTCCTTTGATATGATCCCTGCAACTTTGGGGTCTAGCAAATACTGGTAGCTATATACCACAACGTTAGCACATTGGACCATCCGACGAGCTAAAAAGTACGGACACCACCCTTTCTGCTTTCCAAATGCCCTAAGATCCTGGACAGTGCCAAAGAATACAAATTTAAGATCCGCAATTCCAGGTTTTCCAAAATCCATCCAGAAAGAATGAAAATTTCCAGGCAAGACAAGAAAGCTGAATACAGATGAGCCATACAAGAGTACAAAATAAAAATGAATAGAAACCTGCAGTGTATAAACTCCGGATGGCAGAATGGTATCCGAAGAAACCTTCTCATAATTCTCAAAAAACTCACAAGTTGGAATGTTAGGGTTTTCAGCAGCTAATTCTCTAACCCAACTAGCAGTAAGTTTCCGACAAGCCGCATCAACAGAATCTCTATTCTCAGCCGACACAACACTCGGATTAATACACAAATTCTTCCTAGAAGACAAACCTATAGCAAGCATACGAGCATTGGATCCCAAATGCTGAAGTTGATAATTATGTAGTAATTTAAGCTCAGCCAATGTCTTCTCCATCTCGTGAACAGTACGAGTACAGTAAATGAGTTTGATCGGATTAGAAGGCTTGGAAAGTGCGTAACTGGTAATAAGAGAAAGCAAAGCGATGGTTTTTCCGGTGCCGGTCGGCATTTCGAGAAGACAGTGACCTCTGGCATCTAGGGCACGCTTCAATTCAACCATATAACCATATTGTTCTGGATAAATGTTGTCGTAAGGGAAGTAAACAGTCACGTCTTCTATTTGGAACTTCATCTTTCCTCAATCCCGCCGCGGCTGCCAGAGTTCAAGCTTCAGACAGGGAAGAACACTCCCCTCTGTCTCTCCGGTTACCTTTTCATATGATAATAGTTGCAGCGCGCCAGTACTCTCCTGGGTACGTTATATAGTGCCCTACTGCGGGATCCATTGAGACGGCGTCGTTTCGAACTCGTCGGACTAAAAGCCCATGATTTCAGACCCAAAGGTGTTTCTCTGAACCAGGGGCCCAGATCCTTCTTCACCCAGACATAACCCCTCCTCCTTAGATGCTATTATTAGTAGGTTCGAAAATGATAAAGTGCGTAAAATAAAATTATTTTTTATATGTTTAAAGTATTTTAAAATTTTTTAATGTTATTTAAATCATTATTATTTATTTTAAATTATTTTTAAAATAATAAACAATTGTGATAATTTATTATATGAGAAATTGCATGATTTTTTTATTATTTAGTTATATAAAAGATGGGAGTCGATAAATCTAATTCCGGAATATGAATGTATAGTGCGAAAAAAATTATTATTTTTCTTTCTCTCTACACATTTCCTCTCTAACTTTTCTCTACTCCTTCTCTACTCTAAAATTAAAATCTTTAACATTGAATTAGATATAGATCATTATGAATAATTTGTAGACTAAAATATCAATTTAAAATGTAAGAAAAGTTGAAAAATAAAATTTTTCAAAATTGGGCTCGAATCACCCGGACGGGCGACCCGAACATGAGCGAATCGCCCAGATAGGCGACCAGCACAAATCCGGGTCGCCGGCCCGGGCGACCCGATTTTTTTTTTTTTTTTTTTTAAGAAAGAAAGAATTTTGTAAGTATTTGAAAACTTAAAACATGAATAACTCTGCGATCGGAGGTCCGTTTCACGCGTATGACCACTCGTTTTGATGGTTCTCGTAAAGATAAACTCAACGGCATTGTCGAAAAAGTGATCCGGACGCGTTTCGGGACAAAAAAATCGTTTCGTATAGTCGAAAATTTTGACGGAGCATAACTTTGTGCTCGGACGTACGATTGAGGCGATTCTTGTGGGCATTTCGGGTAATTTTCCCACCGACCGTTTTCACAAAAATCTCCTATTTTCCTTTTAATTTACATTTTTGTAATTTTCTAATACTTTCTTTCTTGTTAACTAAAAAATTACGCCGCCAATTTGAAAGTTAAACAGAGGAGCAGTCTTCTTTTTGCTCTGATTAAAAATTCAAATGATTGAAGTTGTTAAATATTTGAATTCTTTTTGCACACAAATTTTTTGCTCCAAAATGCGTCCGGATCATTTTTTTGACGATGTCGTTGAGTTTATCTTTACGAGAACCATCAAAACGAGTGGTCATACGCGTGAAACGGACCTTCGATCGCAGAGTTATTCATGTTTCCAAATACCTACAAAAATTCATTCTTCCTTAAAAAAATTATAAAAAAAAAAAACTCGGGTCGCCCGGTCCGGCAACCCGAATGTGTGCTGGTCACCCATCTGGGCGATCCGTTCATGTTCGAGTTGCCCGTTCAGGCGATACGAGCCTAGTTTTGAAAAAAAAAATTTTAACTTTTCTTACATCTAAATTTATATTTTCTTCTACAAATTCTTCATAATGATCTACCTCAAATTCAAGTTCAATGTTAAAGATCTTAACTTTAGAGTGGAGAAGGAGTAGAGAGAAGTTAGAGAGAAACTGTGTAGAGAGAGAAAGTAGAGGAAAAATAATGATTTTTTCACGCTATACATTCATATTCCCGAGTTAGATTTATAGGCCCCTAAAAGATTATAAAAATTACATAAATTTTGAAATAGTATTTGAATAGGAAAAGAAAAAATATTTTATAAAATATTATTTTAAGTAATAAAATATTATTATATTTTACAAGATATATATTACATTACACTATAGTAAAATATTATAGAAGTTAAAAGTATTTTCAAAATTCATTATTTTTTTAAAAAAAATATAAGAATAAATCATTAATAAAAGAGAAATTAGTAATATTAGTTCATAAATTATTTTTTACTCTTAACTTAGTGCTTATTTTTTGTTTTCAATTGTTTTACTCCCTGAATATTTATTTCCAGATAGTTGTAGTTTTAGTCACTAAGTTTACAAGTGAAATCTAACCATGAAAAATATGTGAATCTCACATAATTCATAAATAAGTTTAAAAAATATATTTAACTTACTGTACTCACAATCACTCTGTTAAACAAAACAATATTGTATAATTGGACGTCTAAAATATTCGTTGGTCTATCTAAAATTTTATCTAAATACATGAAAATTTCCTTTCAAATTTCGAGAAAATTTTTCTAATTGAATACGAAATGTGTTGCGGGTTAAACTTGTTTTTCCTCCAATTTAAAAAAAAAAATCATAAACCCCAATAATAGTTTAAGTATTCAATTAAACTCTATTGTTTTGTTTAATAAAGAAATGGTTGAGCTGAGTAAGTGAAATGATTTTTTCAACCTTACTCATAAGTCAAGTGAGGCTCACATATTTTTTATTGCCAGTTGCGGAATTAATAGTGTGGACTAGAACTTTTTTAAAATAAATGTTCGATAACTAAAAAAATAGAAAAAATAAAAAAACAGTTTAGTGACTAATATTACGATTTCCCTTAATAAAAATTAAGAATAACTAATGAGTAATGAAAGTTAACTAAATTTATCAAATAATTCTCATAAATTTATTATTTTTATGTAATTCTTATTATCATTTAATAAAAAAAAATGTAATTCTTATTTTCCTTGAATCTTAACTTATTTAATATTTTTAAATTGATGTTTTGCAAAATAAAATATTTTAACTCTAAAAAATTATTATTTCTTTTACTTAAACTTCATGGAATTTTTATATCATTGTATATAAATTTATTTACCTCATGCAATTTTTATTATCTTTTATTTAACTTTCATATAACTAATCTAATTAACAAATTCTCTTCATCTCTTTCTTTTACTTACAAATTTCATGGATTTCCTTCTAACTTTATTTAGATCGTGTAATTTTTATTATCTCTTATATAACTTTCAAATAACTATATAATTAACAAATTCTCTTTAACACTTTCTTTTACTTCTTTTAACTCTTCCATATAATTGAATTCTCATTACTCTCCATTTAACTTTATGACTACTATTATTAATTTAGTTATGCCCATATACCTTTAAAATTAATAATTCATCTAATTAAAAGGCATTTTAGGTAATTTAAAAAAGTAAGAATCCCAAAAAGTATAAATCATCTGTGATTCCCTGCACTTTTATAATAGTAGAAATAGAAATCAAGGCAGAAGAGGTTCAGAGTTCAATCCATTCAAAAAGTGGTTTAAAAATAATACTACCACCCTTGTTCAACGGGAGTCGATGTAAAGACAGAAAAAGGCTTCTAAGCTTTTTTTCTTTTCTATGTCAAAATGCTCCAAAATTCCCAAGACCTGGAAACTTCGATGAAAAGAAGAAAATGAAAGCTTCTCATATGATCTTACAAAATTGAACCTAAGGAGAAAGGTAGTCAGTAAGTATGCCAGGAAATACTACATTTCAAAGTGCTTTTACTACTAACTTGATGCCTCTTGAGTCCTCTTGAAGCAGGCAATGGAGGAGCAACTATATGGCCCCAATCACCAAGCGTTAGCTTCAATGGCTAGCTTAGATCATGAAAGATGGAACTCTCTGTTTCAATGACCAAAAACATCAATCTTCAGTAGCTGCTGTTTCGGAAGGAAGTCCCTTGATTACGTGTCGACACTGAAACCTGCAAACATGAAAAACATCACACTCCAAATGAATTTGGCTCCAAAGAGCAGTGAAATTTAACAAAAGGTGTATACGGAGTGAAACAAATAGTTGTGTCAAATACATAAGGAAATTTCTAAAAGATCAAGGAAAACCAAGGGATGCAGTCATCCAAATATCACTTTGTCCATTTGTTTGCAAATTATGCACGTTTGAACAATCTGACATGAACATAAGATTCACAGAGCAGCAAACTGGTATCTTCCAGAAATATGACTAGCAAATTCACATTATCTCGCCTCCCAATTATGTTTACTCTGGATTACAAAATTCCATCTAGCAAGGTGCATTTAGTGGATATAGAAGCCTAATGGTGAAAGATGTGGCAGCTAGCTTTTCATCTTCAGGAAAAGACTCTTCTGTCATCATTAGCTGTTGAAGAGCTGCATATCTATTTAACCCTTATCAGATGTAAAATGGAGGTAGCTCCCAACACTTCAATATCATGTGAAATCATAAACCAAACTGACCAGTAAAAGGAGACAACAGGTTCAAGGGACAACCTATGCTGAAAATTTAGGGCACAAATGATAAAAAAATTAGATGTCTAGATCAGTTGGATATCATCAATGCAAGATGATGGTTAATGAACCTAAATAGATGTGTCAAATATTAACATTTCATACACATAGAGAGGGTTGTGCTGATATAAAAATGTAATTTACCATATACTATCGTTTGATGATGATTCTATTGACAAAGACTTTGCAGTTCCAGCATCACCAGATTGAGTATCAGCTTCCACATAATGTTTTCTTCTTTGAAACCGCAATTTGAAAGGGACTATCTGCAAGAGCAAATTCGAAATCTTACAAAGATCTAATATCTTTTGTTAATCGATTAGTCATGGGCAGAAACAGTTTCTTGAAGCTACAAGCAGAAGGAAGCATCTTGAAAGATTAACTAAAAATAGTGGAACAGGACACCGAGGAGGGGACTCTGATTGGGACGTAAAGCAAACTAACAAAATTAATTGCCTCAATCCATCACCTTCTTGTTATATTTAAAGTCGCGCTTGGGAAGAAAATGCAAGGGCAGATTCAGATAAGCTGGAGCTTTAACCAACAAAAATAGCTTGGATGGACCTAGAATTGTTTCAACCATATATCATCTAACGCATAAAATTGAACTCCAAAAAGGTATCCAGCAAAACAAAAGCTGCATCAAATACCAGAATACGAACTTCTATCTGATCCAGCACCCCTTGAGATCAATGTTCGAATGGCCTTCCAAAAATTAATAAACAAAAGAAAGACTCAAAAGATAAGCTCAAGAACAGTAAGATTAAATTTTTAGTATGTAGAAAATGAGAAACCTTTCTAGAAAGCCCTTCGGCAATTCTGGTTCTGCTAAAGTCTGCAGGAACAATTTTTTCATGCGAAAAGCAGAGTTCATAAACCTGCAGAGGCCTCAAAGGACTAGCTCCAAGGACCAAAGTTACTCTCTCAATGTCAGGAATCTCAGTGATTAAGTGCTGAAAGGCATCTTTCAAATTAGCTATGCTTCTCATTAGTTTTTCCATTCTTCGCAATCCCTGTTTTACCTCTCTCTTTCTTGCAGTATGCGTTCTCCTTAAAGAAGCCTTCATCTCAGATTGTAAAACAACTGTCTCCTAATATAAACCGAAGTTCTTAGGTTCTCTGAAAAGCAAAAACTTCAAAATGAACTAAAACAGCTGCAATTTTACTTACCAAATCTTTTTGCTCATTCTGCAATTCCTCAAATTCAAGAGTAATATCTTGTAATACACTGAGAATAATAATTTTAGGTAATAGATAAAAGGAAATGCAGTGCTTCTAATTAATTGCATAGTAGTACTACTATTGATACTCAAAATTCCAAATATTGACGAGGAATTGAGGAGGATCAGAAAAGAGCGGCTTACGAAGGAATCTGTTGGTGCATGTAAAGGACGAACGCAAGGACATCGGTAACGACGTGGAAAACAACGGAGCTGTCGAGAGAATCCGAAGCTGTCTCGATGTTCACAAACTCCGTCTCCAATCTTCCTTCTCCTTCTGCAGTCGATTTCTGCATTGCTTCTTTGGAAGGACAATGATTTCAGGAGGCTCTACAACAAATTGCTGAAAGAGATTACCGGAAAAAATGGCGGACCCAACTAAAAAAGATTTGAGGCTGCTTCTGAGGCTGTAGACGGTAGTTTCCAAGTTTGCCCTCCAAAAACCAAAGCCCAAATTCAAATGACCGTGTTTTAAGAGGTCCTTTCCCTCGATCTGTTTTTCTTTTTCTTTTGGATGAGTAATTTGCAAAACCATCCTCCAACTTTTACTTGTTGTACCTTAGTCCCACATTTTTTGTTTTCAATAATTTTAGTCCTTATTAATTTTTTTACTTTTGTTATTTTAGTGAGTATAATCCTCACACGGCATCTAATAATTTTTTTTAATATAAATCCTATAAAATAAAAGATAAAATATAAATAATAAAAGAAATGTACTATAGAATTTATTAAACGATTCTGAATAGACATCTAAAGCAAAACTAAATATCCCCTTCTCTAGATTAACATGAACATCCACCACTTAATATCAATTCTGATATTTTCTAATGTCTGCTGTAATA
Organism: Catharanthus roseus; assembly: GCA_028651295.1. Taxonomy (NCBI): domain Eukaryota; kingdom Viridiplantae; phylum Streptophyta; class Magnoliopsida; order Gentianales; family Apocynaceae; genus Catharanthus; species Catharanthus roseus. The sequence continues at coordinate 3,923,248 of JAPQWS010000087.1, forward strand.
TATTTTGTTACATTCCCAATATAATACTTCCTCCGTTTTCTTTTGTTTGACACATTGTAAAAATTTCTGTATTTTTTTTACTTTATCACATTGTAGTTCTAAGATAATATTTAATGATCTTTTCCTATAATACTAATTTACACAAAAAAAAAAATCTAAAATTCATATTTTCTTAAATAGTGTAATATTCAAAATGTATCAAGTAAAAAATACAGAGAAAGTACAAGAAAAACTCTAAGAGAAACATATAGGACCTTACCTAATATATATTGTACATTTAATTGCATCTTAAATTTGTACATATATTAGGAGCGCAGCAGTAAAACCTTGTTTGCAGATATAATCTCTGCTTTCATCTCGAATAGGAATAAGATTGCCTCCAATGCAGTCCTATCTGATCGTTCTTTTGTATTTCATGAACTGACACTGCAGTTGGAAGTCGCGGGCGTTCCATAGACTGAATCCGATCAAATAGATCCAAGATGTTCCAACAATGGCCAATTGCTTCTCAAAGTGAAGCATTCCTCTTTTGAGATCTTAAACTCCATACCGCCTTAATGCCTTACTTAGACTTGGCATTACGTTATAAGCTTGATAAGATCTTCTCAATTCAATGATTGAACCGACCTGGAAATGAAACGAAAGAGACGAAAGTAACAATGAACTTTAGTATTCTAATTATGTCAAATAAGAACAAGGCAAAACAAAACAGGCAAGGAATATCTTTTGGTTTCTTTTAGTTTAAGTCTGATATTTTCTTTTTGAGGTTTTGGTGGGGAAGTCCCTCCATCAAGACCGCTTTAACCTATACAGGGATATCATGGCTATGTAAGGAAAGGTTGTCGAGGCATTCCCACCAGATCTCTCCTAGTATCTAATAAAAATGTATACCCTTCAGAAAAATCCAATGATTTCTCGGCAGATCTGTAACACTGCTGCTGAGAAGACATTGCTCATACTTGGACACAACTCACAAGGACTAGTTAATGCTGAAAACCCAGGCAGACATATGCACGACTAGATAATGCTCAGAAACATTAGAACGGAAGGTCTGACAACAAAAAGACTTACAATGATCAAGACGGATGTGAAGCCTATGGAAAATCCCTGATTGATCTGTCGTAGATAATGATCAAGTATTGAAGATGTAGTTGCTAAAGTACTCAACAATAAACCACCTGCACAATGTAAATTATATTTCACAGCAAGACCAGGAAGGAAAAAAAAAATCAATCTGTAAGCAATGCCTACACCAAACTAAATTCAGTAAAAACAAAAGACAAAAGAATACCCCAAAAACGTGTTGAAGCCTGAACTTTAGTAAGATACTCAATTGTAGCCATTCCGGGCTTTATATTCGGAATTCGAGCACCCATCTTGTTCAAATAGTCAGCTATTTCCTTTGGCATGTTTGCCTGGAGACAATAGAACCCAATCAGAAAAGCTAAGAGCTGAGCTTTCACATCATCACAATGACACAATGCTGAATAGAACAAAAGAATATAAATTGTTGGCATCCAAATTGATCGTTTTCTCACTGGGGTCACAATAACATCATGAAGAAGTACTGGAATTAGGTTAGCCCTATCAGATTATAGGTCAAAAAGTTTTGGTTCTAGTCCAATGTAAAACCCACTTCATCCTAGTTCGTTTTAGTTTCATATGAAGCCACGAAGGAACAAGAGGTTGTTCGCTTTCTATATGAAAGACACCCTCGCAACAGTCTCAGAGTCAAACTATGTACTAATATTTAAGCAAATCTGAGAAGAATTATTAGTTTTTACAAATAAATACCTAACGCCTCATAGAGGAGCGAACAAAAAGTTACTACTAGGGCATCAAAATCTGAGGCAAGAAACACATAGCAAACTTCATAAATAGAATAAGCAACTAGTAGGTCACGACATGACTTACAATGTCAAATATGTTGAAGAGGAAAACAAAGAATGCATAAATGGCATAGTAAACCCATGGCTCCGCTCCAAGAGAAGTTTCTGGATTCAGAATCTCTCTCACACGCTCCCAAAAACGTGAACCAAGAAGGCTGTTACACACATTTACATTAGAGAAAACCAGATGCAAGTCCCTAAACAAAAAATGACAAATTAAGCACAGATTTTATCCCATGATACAGATCAGGAAACTGTTACACAAATGGTGGACAAAATGTATCAGAAGAACAAGTGGACCATGGTATCTCTAACAAATGGAAAACCCCATCCAGTACTCCAGACCCAACCCTGATCTCATCTGTGCCTAATCTAACATGTATCTCATTTTGCATATTTCATATGATTATTCAACAAAGTCTTATCATTTTGTATGTTTGTAGTCCATTATTGTTTAATCAAAAGGATCTAACATTATGAATAATATAGAGTAATAGAAACACAATAAAAAGTTGAATTTTGAAAATTAAATTATGCAACATCATACAAACACCAGGGAAGTGTTAGTGGAGATTCGCCACATATTCTGTTTTATATCAACAAATGGAGCCTTATGCTACAATGGATTTCCATAGTACACGAGAAGAATGGTAGCACATGTATTGAAAGGAAGAGATATTATTAAATGATTATAGAACTATTCAGAAGCAAATGCATATTGATTAACCTTGCTAAGATGCCAGGAAAAGCCAATAGATAAGAAGTAGTTAAAATAGGCTGCATCCCTGAAGGATTTATGTTGAAAGGGATATAGGGCTCCACTTCAGTAATTGGAGAATTTTCCCTGTCCAAAAAGATAGTTTTATCAATGAGAATATCATAACCAACAACCAAGAAAATTAGGTATAAGCAAATCAAACAATTTATTGTATCCAACAACTTTTTCATGTATTATTTACATTAGATCACTAAGGTAAAACAAAGAGGTTCATAGTAAGTATCTTTTAAATCCAGTAACTGGTTGAAAAATCAAAACAATATTAAGCCACCGAGAAATAATGAACTTGAGAAAATTACCATGTCAATTTCAACAATTTGATAGCAGGATAAGTATACTTTTATTTTGGTGCAAGGTGACCAAAAGTTTAGAAAAGACAAACTCCCGCATAACCACACATCAAAGAAAAGACTACTGTGGTTATGCAGCTAAACATGTGCATGTAGCATCCTCCAGTCAAGAGAATGGGAGGTGAAATTATTGATGTCAAAAAGTTTATAAAGGTTGCAAGAATTATCATTCCTTTTAGTTTGGAAATCATGGGACCAACAGAGACAATTTCAGCTCCTTCTCAAGTTGCAATATGGCAATCACAAGCAAATGATCTGAAAAGGCAAAGCTAGGCAACCTTGTAGCAGAAGCTAGTTTGAATCCATAATACTGAAGCTTAATTTTCCTGCAACCCTCAGTCACAACAACTGCCCACATGGTCACCACGGTGAAAATACCACATACTGCGAGTACATAAGGCCACCAGCTTAAAGCACTTCCTGCGAAACGTGACCAGTTAAGGTTAAGTATCCTTACTCATGAGCTGTAAATCTCAATACACTTCCAACATTTCAGGGCCACATTAAGAAAATTTTCAGTATTTAGATATTGATTTCCAAAATAATACCAGTTCCTGGAGGCTTATTATGCTTATGAGGGTTAAGTGAGAACAAAACCAAATATGAAGAAAATTAGCTAAGAAGCTCCATTTTTTTTTCAAAAGGACCGGAGAGGACTGTCAGCATTTATGCCATCTCTTGATGATGCAGCATAAACTTATCATAAAATCAAGTGATAGCAGATTGCATAGATGTTAGAAAAGACTGTATATCTTGGCTCATTCATCACCTACCTGAGAGTTGTGTCAGCATTTTGTATAATGTGTCCATGTAGCCAGTCAAAATCCCCACACATATAACCAAAGATGAACCTTGTCCTGAATCATGCATCAATAGTCAGAGACTGAAGAGACCATGATTAAAAGGAATGGTACAATTGGGATCACTAATAATTCACAGTTCACGTGAAATCATCACTGAAAAATGAACTTGATGTCCCACATGAAACTTGGCCCAACAGGCTCAAGTAGCAGGAAAGAAACTATAGTATTTGGCTTTATCAGTAAACAAATAAAAAAAAATTGACTCATCAGAATGATAGAGAATGGTAACTATTGAGAATCCCACATGGCTAATGTTTGAGAAATAATTACTCCCTATAAAGGCTTAGGCAGTCCTCCCCTCTTGAGATATTTATTGAGGTGAGTTAGGTCCAAGCCTAATATTTTAACATGGTATCAAAGCCAGATGTTGGGCCACTCGTGCAAATGTCCAGTCCTGCAAATTTCACGCTCCAAATGTCCATCCTTGGACATGAGGGGGTGTGTTGAGAATCTCACATGGCTAGTGTTTGAGAAATAATTACTCCTTATGAAGGCTTGGGCTCCTCTCCTCTTGAGGTATCTTTTGGGGTGAGTTAGGCCCAAGCCCAAAAATTTAACAAAAACTACAGGTGTTTGTAGAAATATTTAAGTGAATAGTAGTATAGGAGTGAGAAATCAAAAGAATACCAAATCCAGACTCAGAAATTTTGTCGCAGATCCATGTCATAGTCATTGCACCACACACCAAAAGCAAGGATGTAACCATGACATGCTTTACCCTGTCAAAAAAGCATATCCACAGCAACATGCACTTTTCTGTGAGATATTAGTTAGACACAAACAAATTATCTCAAAAATGTTACCACAATGCAGTTCAACAGATAAAAGTGCAACAAAATGACACAAACAAACCAAAGATTTGATTCTCTACTATCTAAAGTCAAGAGATGCTACTAGCTTGATGCAATCTTTCCTTTCAGATGCTCAGCCAAGCAACCCAATAAACTCATTCCCAGACAATCCCAACCTATAAAAGGATGTGGACCCAACATAGATTGGAGATGAATGTTAACCAAGCTGGCAAGGTTTCACACATCAAACCCAAAATACAAAGCAAGAGGATATGTTATCTAATTATGATATTCTCATGTTCTTAAGGTCAAATGAAATTATCAATATTCAAAGACAAGGGTAGCACAATTGTAATTTACCACTTATAGACACGGAAACACTAGAGACTGTTATATTCTGCAACAGGGTTAAATGGCAAACTTTTACATATACATAGACAAACACAACAAGCTATCTGGATTATAGAAATTAAATCATGTAAAGCAAATTTCATAAAAATATTTAGTATTATGATGTCCTGAATTCAGACTAAAACAAGCAAAAGTTTGAAGCATGGATGTGACAACTGAAATATTAGATAAGTATGACAAAGAATGTTTTTGGAGCAGTATAAACTCCAGCAAGCTTGAGAGGGAAAAAATGGGAAAAATCAAAAGAAGCTCCACCATCCAAAGATCTTTTTAGTAATATGAACAATATAATGCCTATTTGATAATCAATCAATGGTTTAAAAAATTAACTGCCAAAAATGACACCAAAAATAACCTGTAACTGGCTGCATAGATGGAATATGGAAGGGAATAACATGCTAGAATCACAGCTTCCAATATTGCAAAGCCAAGAGAAATCCACCATCTGAAACATCATAAGAATTGATAAAGGTCGCTGAAGCTAGCAGATGGTGATAGTAATAGATCAAGTTGGCAATATCATAAATATGCAAGAACTCCTTCTCATTGCTTCAAAAAATAACAGACACACATATAACTCTTAATCTTCTCGTGTCCATCCAAGCCTTCTTTCCGTAACTTCACCAATGAGGGAACAACATGACAAAGCACCTGAACAGAAGTAAACAATTCAAACAGACTCATTCCATTTCAAGCAAATTAACTGTTTAGCGGGAAAGACTACACTAAACCAGAGTGAAAGGTTAAAATACACAAGTCATGCACAAATACGGAGCCATATAATTTTCTTATGTGGTTACACCATAACCAACTAGTGGTGTCACATATGGTCCACGGCATCTTTATCAAATGTATGCCTAAACAAAATCCAGCGATAGGTAACCTTTGGAATTCCCTAGCAACATCATACGCCTTCGAAACCCAGTTGAAAAGGAAAAAAAAGATCAAACATTTAATCTCTTTATAATGTGTCAGTCTCTTAAAACAAAGATCCAAAATGTCAACTACAGACAAATAAACATTGTAATGGGACCTTCAACCCAACACACCTGCATAAGAATGGATGCTGCAATTTGTGGACTGATGCCTAGTTGGAAAAGAGAAAGCTTAAGTTCTGGACTCCAATCACCTAGTTCATCTGCAAACACACATGAAGAATTAGCACAACAATGGACAAAGGAATTTCGCCTTCTTTCTTTAGGTTAAATACTTTGTCACAACATGGCTTACCAACAGATCCAGAGACAAAACTCAGATAATTCTCAGGTATCAACCTTCTATCAAACCCAGGCAGAGGGATGAAATAACCAACACGACTTATAACCAAGAGCACAGCAGTGATGAAAAGCCTTCGTCGTATCTCACTCTTGAAAAAAGATTCAGCAGCATTATTCAGGACAGAGCCCAGCTTAGCAAAATTCAAAAATCTATTTCTAAATGCTTTGGTGCCAGATTGTGAGGATTCAAAGCCACTCCCTGGCGAAATAAATGTGCCTCCTCCACCACCACCACCACCATCATCAGATGATGAAATAAATCTCTCATAACTTAAAGACTCTGAAGATGCTGCCTTAACTCTAAAATTACTTCTTTGCCTCTGACCACTGAAATCATAAGGAAATCCATTTTTTTCTTTGCCTGCCAAAAATAGCTTTCTACTAAATTCTGAACAGTTCGATTTCAGGAAAAACAATCTAAAAGATGATTGACAACAGAATTTCGCTCTGTGGATAATATCAATACGCTTGCCTGCAGTCAGAAATGTTCAAAAATTATAAACCAAACAAGCCAAAGCCAGAATTTCTAAAGCACAATCAAAAGTTCTTCCTGTTTCTATTCAGAAATTAAACTTCAGCTAGAATAATCTATAACCAAAAGTAGAAGTGCAATGGTAACATGAAAAAAGGAAACAAAAAATTCTTAAAAGCACATCCTTACAAATTTTACGGTAAGAATATAAAGAAATAATTGAGTTAAGATAACACAGGTTTGCCTGGAATTTTCAGGTGATTGCCAGTGAACAGCCGAGGACGAGAGAAGGACAGGGCAGCTTCCATGGTTAAAGCCTCGCCAGAGAAACCTTTGGGTAATCGAGCTAAAACCCAGAGAAGTATCCAGCGCCTGTGCGAGGGAGTTCGGTTTTTTTTACCTGTTTGGCCTTGTTTGGACTCTGGTCTCTTTGAAGCGTTTAATGCGTCCTTAAATGTGTACGCATTAGATTTCGTGGCAATTAGATACCAGTCCCTCTATTTCAATTTATTTGTAATTTTGACATATTTTTTTCATTTCAAAATATTTATAATTTTGTTACTCTAATAAATTGATAGAATATTAAATAAAAGTTTCCACCACATACTCCAAAGTTATCATGATTGGTTTTCCTAAAAAAAAAAACAGAAGTTACTATGATTAATACGATATAATTTAATAAACTAGAAATAATTTAAATAAAGTAATATTCTTAAATACAAATAACTTAATTTATTTATCCTTCAATAAATACAATGTAATTATTTTTTTAATAGTAGTATGATGTCCTCATATGAGAGATAAACAAATAAATAGGAAGGGAATAAATATTATATGAGGTACTGTTATCGTTATCTTTTTTTTTATTATTAGAGTATCATAATACAAAGTACTTGTTTAAATTTAAAAAAAATATATATTTAAAGGATAGTTTGACAAATATTTCATTAGATATTATAAACACTAAACTATATAGAAGGCAAAGATTTTGATAAAAACTACATAGAAGACAAAGATTTTGATAAAGTTTTAAGATAAAGATGTGGATTTCAAATTTTTTAAGCAGTTAGGATTATCTAAAGCGCATTATGATTTTGATTATGATTGACATATGTTTGTGTGAGTATTAAGTATAGCTTCCATAGAAAAAAGGCAAAATGAAGGAGAAAATGTCAAACCATTGAAGACCTTGAAAACTTGTGTCTTAGTTAGGAATATGCTAAGGTATTTCTTTGTAAAACTCTCTAACTCTCATATTTCATTGTTGATCATGTATGAAGCTCTTTGCATAACTTTCTTTCTATAAATCTTTCTTGAATACTTGTAAAATAATGTCTGTAAAATCTTCTCAAAAATCGGTCATCCAGTTTTAAAACCGGTCGTCTGATTTTTGTAGGATGCGTTCGAATATTTCTGTTTCAAAAATCAGTCGTCCTATTTCAAAAAAGGGCGATTTTCTTGTATAAGGAAGTCAGACGTCCGTTTTTAGAAATCGATCGTCCGATTTTCTTTTTTACTGTGAAAAATATTACCATTAACAGTGCAATAGTAACTTTCTCTCCTTCATATATATATATATATATATTGATTTTTGATCGGCTGCAAAAGTAATAAGTTTGGTGAAATATTTATTAAGATCATTTAAGAACTTTTAAAAAGCTTTAAAGTACAATCCTTCAAACAATCTTTTATATCACAAAAACAACTTCTTGAGCTTCATTTATGATCATTCATCAAATAAGAAGTAAAGAGGAGCTTGTAGAATCATTCAATTGAGTTGTATCTTTCCTACTCAAGCTCATTTGGTAATATTGTTCTTAACCCATCTCTTTTATTCATCAAAGGTTTGTGTTGAAAAATCCCTTGGTTATCCTTTGATCAGTATTTTGTAATTGGTGATTGAAGTTGCTTCCAAAATCCTTGGTAGATAATCCTCAAACAAAATTTGAGGTTTATCTTTTAAGTACACAAAAAAATTTTAAAAAATTAGCCAAAAACCTTATTCATCGTTTATCAACATCATATAATATACCTTTTAATACACTTTTATAATAGTTTTATAATATAAACCTTATAAAATAAAATATAAATCTTAAAAAAATTTACTTTGAGTGTATTAAAAATTACATTAGAGGATGTACTAAATGATCCCAAGTGCTTTTGAAGCCCGCTATAAGTAATAAAAGAATATGGAATTCATGTCCAGAATTACTAAAAGTTCGATAACTAAAAGGTTTATGAAATATTGATAAATGTCAGGTTCTTGGAAATTTATGATAGATTAAATTTTCCATTTGGGTATTCTCCGAGAGACAAGAAGACAAAGAAGTAATTACCCCAATTAAGATAGTAGAGCGGAGAATCCAAAGACATAAAGAGTTGGATTTCAAAACCTTGAAAGTTCGCTATAATTTGTAAATGATAAAAAAATTAGAAATTCAATTCAATAATACCACATTTATTTAACCTTCACCTACCTGATAATTATCATCATTCAGTTTATTCAAATTCCAATTAAATCCCAAAACAATTCACACTAATTTTTTTTTTCATTCTACAATCAATTTATAACACTTACCATTTCTTAAAATATCTTCCTTTTCAATTTAATTCTCTCTTTTAAAGACACAAATATTTAGAATAATTTATTTTAAAAATTATGTTGATTTCAAAGTTTCTTAATATGTATTTTAATGATTTTATATATTCAAAAAAGGAAAAATGCACTTTTTCCAATTTAAACTCTAATCTAAATACAACTTTATTTCTTGCTCTTCAAAATATTGAAATAAAAGAAAAGGATAAATGGTTTATTTTCACCAAATACTAAACAATTTTACAGATCGAAATTATAGACTACATGATTACCAGTAGAAATTAAATGAATTTTTATAAAACAAGAATTAATTAATCCCTACTAATATTTCTAAACAATTATTGCATATTATATATATTTCATATTTTTTTCTACTATTATTATTTAAGGTTACATGAATAAATAACAAGATAGATTTTGTCAACAGTGTTATAATCGATGAAATATTCTGTAAAGAATCGATCAACAGCATGGTTTAACTTAGTAAGTCCATTCCTTTGGAAGGAAAATCTCCTGTGAATAATATGACGCCGCTGGCACATGGCTCTTCTTTCTGTTTTTGTGCAAATTGCAATCCACATTCTTGTATTGTTTACTGTTAGGAGCATCTACACATACAAAAAATTTTCTTTTGTTATATTAAATTTTTCACGAATGATTTAACTTTTATAAAATTAAATTTAAAAAAATCTTAAAATTAAAAATTTAAGTTGTTTCCATACTTTAAAAAAATTAAGATTGATTATAACTCAACTCCTATAAAGATATTTTAAGATAGGATGTGGATTATTCAAGTATTATTTTAAGGAAATATGAACTCTGGTGGTAAATATATACGAACTATATACATGTTTTTCTCTCTAATTACATATATATATATATAAATAATTTTTTATATTAAAAACATTTCACAACTACAGCTCATGATATAATTAGATGTGTCTATATATACTTGGTGTCCACGTATCAAACAAAATATCCTTCACAAGCAACTTATGTGTACTTTAATACTACTGTGAGATATGGTAACAAAATACTTTTAACTATTCGGAATTTATTTATATAAATAATTAGAAAAAATAACATGTATAGATATATTATACATGAAACATATAATTCATGTATACTGACCTCGTTGGGGCTTAATGTGCAAACCGGTCTGGTGAACATTAAGGTTGAGAGCTTGAACCACGCGGGCCGGAAGCAGAACTGCCCATGAGATCAATAATTATTAATTATTACCTCCGTCTCATAACCCTCCCGTAATATTATAATATAAGTAATATAAGGTTAAATTTGTCATATTTAAAATTTCATATAATAATGTAATTTTTTTTATAAACTTGTTTTCCAAGAATGCCTGTTAAAAATTGAAGTTTATTAATTTAATACCCTTGGAATTTTTCTTAATTTGTGCGAGACGGAAAATTTATTAAGAATAATAATAAGAATCAAACAACACAGATTTGAAAAGGATTAGTAAATATAAACCTGGGAGTTTGTTGGATGATTGAGAGTAATTAGAAGAAGTTCCAGCTCTTCGTGGAAGAAAAACACCGGTGCCGCAAGATCTTTGGCCTGCACCGCCGGAGTGTAGGAACACAGCTCGCATTCCAGGTCCACCATATGATCCGCTACTATTATTATTGTTACTATAACTATAGTACCTTGTTCTTTGAGACACTCTGCTTGATTTCCAGTTCTGCTTATTAATAATTAAAACACCATTAATATTCAGCTTCAATTTTGAACTTAATTACTTATAATCACCATCAATCAATATCTACTTTCATTATAAAAAGTAGTACAACATGTGAGTTTTTTTTAATCGGAAAATAGATATATACATATATATCAACAATTTGTTCATTGAGACTTTTACCAGTAAATTTTTCTTTTTTTCTTCACACATATATATATATATATATATATTAACCTTTTACAAGTACTTATATAAATCTTACATAATTATGTACCTTTTAAAAGCACCATTATATACAACAATTTCTGTTAAAAATTCACCTACAATAGTATTGAGTTGTCGAAAACTATCATGCAAAAGTGCCGTCGGAATAGAAATAATTGCTGATAAAAAAATTTTTGTGTATATAATACAATAAAAGTTTACGGCAAAATCTCTGCAATTTTTTCTTGGTGGTAAGCAAAAAAATTTTTAGTATATATTTATAGTTTTTTTTTTTTTTTATAATGATTGAGTACTTCTTTTTTTACTAAACTGCTATTTTATTATTAGAATGCATGATTTAAAACATAATAATTGAGAAAGAAGAATAACAATTAGTACCAGTTGATGAAATGACTGGTCCCCTATTGCGACTGATCCGAAGTTTTGACGTTTTGTTAGTTGATGTTTTCCAGATAAATTCAACTGATCCTAAAAAAACACAATTTGATCGTAAATTAGATGGTTATATATATAATTAAATTGAACCTTGAGAGATGAAGTTGGGAATAAAACATGCCTCATCAAGAACAGGAAGAAGCCATGGAATTCCTTCTTTAAATCCAAACTCAGCCATTATCAAAGGAAAGGAAAGGGAAGGCAATTATGAGGGGGGGGGGGGAAGAAATTGAGTTCTTCCAACTATGAACCTGAAATGTAACTAATTATAGTAACTATATATATTAGGATGTGGAAAATAAATAATATAATAGGTGTCAAATGGAGAGAAATTAGTTGACCTTAATGGGGAAGTGAACCAATATCTACGAATTAAATTATATTTGTTTAATTAACAATTATATGAGAAAGACGAGGGAGGACGTGGGTACGTGGATAGGTTGGGTTGGGTTGGGTAAACCTCTTTTTGCTCTCTTAGGCCATTGTTGTTGTTGTTGTTGCAGTTACTCGCTCTCCTCACGTAAGCTTCATCATTTTATCATTTCGCCTAGAATGCATTTTCTAGTATATTATTTTTTTAAAATAAAAATTCGACCATTTACGTAGAACATATTTTTTTAAAATAAAAATTTTGACTGTTTTATTAAATTAGCTTTTTAAAATGATGTAAATCCCTTACTTAATAGTCCCCCCTTTTTGTTTTCCGTTTTTCATACTATAAGATATATGTTTTTCAACAATGATACATAATAGAGAATGAATTCGAACTCAAGATTCTGATTTGGTAAGAAGTTCTTTTATGCCGAACTCTCTCCTTATCAAGTAGCATGCAATACTTTGAAACCATGTCGTGTAATATATCTTTTATTACATTTTCAAATATGCTTCTTAAAAAGTATATTAGAAAGTACATTAGAAGATTATTAAACCATGTGAATAGTTTGAAATCTTTAAGTTCATTATTTAAAAGAAATAATGTATGTCTTAGTTGTATGTTTTTACTTGTTTAATTCTTTTTTGATAAATAAACATCAGCCAATCTTAATGGTATATTTGGATAATGTAATATTATAGACTCAATATCAAATTCTCACATAGAAATTTATTATTATTTTTACAAAAATCCAACTTTTACGATATTAAATAAGGCCTCGAAATCAAAACCTTTACAAAAGTATACAATGTCGAAAAGATATTTCAAAATAAAATGATTACAGCCTGCCAAGAAAGAAAAAGGATAAACATGTGTAATTTATTATTATTTTTATAAATAATTTAACTTTTTCGATACTCGAAAAAACCATCAAAATGAAATCAGTAACAAAAAGTATATAATGTCTGGAAAAATATTTCAAAATAAAAAGGACTACAACCTTGGAAAAAAAAGACTGTAAAGATATTTAGGCAACCGATAATATAAAAGGGATGGAAGTATATGTATGTAATGTTAAGTAGACGAATATGACGATCGGGCAAATAATGATGCAGCAGCGGCTGGACTATGATCTCTTGGAGGCACTTAGTCATAACTACCGCACCAATCCACCAGAATCTTCAAGTGTTCCTTCCCTCAAACAAATGTTTGGTTTAGGAAAGTGGGTCCTTTAAACATCTCAACAAGCCAACCAGTTATTTTAACTTCTCCCTTTGAATATTTGGTGGATTTTTTGCTACTTTTGTCCTTTGTCATTTGACTAAAGTTTAAGTTAAAAGAGTTGCAATACAAACAATTTTATTAACTACATGAGACAACTACAACTACTCACTATTAATAATAGCTTTTAAACTCCAAATCCACATTATGCAAAAGAGCATAAATAGTTCGGTGTTTAGCCAAGTAATTACTTCCTTCAGTTGAGAATAAAAAGGTCTTTTTCCGGGTGCCATATACTTATAACAACAAAGGAACAAAATGTACTTTTTCTTTAATTTTTTGAGACAAGAAATTGCCTTAATATCCAGGCAAGCAGCTTTTCTCTATGTAAAAACCATGTCTACAGCATAGGATAAAAAGTGTTTTGAGCATCAAAGATGATCAAAAAACTGAAAAGTGTTTTCTTCTTCCATTTCCCCTCTAATAAAAAATACCCCTCATTTTTTTATTAGTCGAAAAATTTTGGACATCATACAAATTAAGAAAATGAGAGATTTTTACATGTTCTTTTCTTACATGAACTAAAATTCCCTTCAAATTAACTTCTCTCCTCATTGTTATTTTTACAAATTTCAGTGTCAGAAGAGTTAGAAGGGTTTTAAATTGTTTTTTCCGGAAGGGTATAATGGAAAAAGTTCATTAAATATTTCATTATTCACAATGTGACAAGTAAAAAAAACACGAGAATTAAAACAATGTGACAAGTAAAAAAAAACCGGAGGGACTAAAAAACTGTACCTAACAGTCTCTGCGCTTCATTTCTTCTAGTATACTGTGCTTGCCTGCCCATGACATGCATTTTATCATCTTGCAGCCAAAGATCAGGACCTGCATCACATTTTGCTTACAAAAAAATGAAGATACAGCACAAAGATGGATTGAGAGAATAAAAGCAGGAGGGTTTTTTGGATAAGGACAGGGGGTTTATTACTCTTAACTCAAAAGTCACACATTAGAAACTCAAACTTAAAACGCCTATAAATTCGATTTAAGTTAATGAGTTATATAAAAGTTCACAGGAATGACAGTATATTCTTCCGCATTTCATCCTATCAAACAATAATTTAGGAAAATGAAGAGTCGGACCAGTATGAGGATCACTACATGCTTCAGGAACGCCTGCAATAGGGATTTTGGTGTTAAGAGTTCTGACGACCAGCATAGGATCTCTGAAACCCTCCTGGTCCTCATCTCCAGCACAATTTGATTGCTAGCAATAAAGGACCTCTCTCTGTATTTCAGGTTACCCAATATGTCTCGGAACAGAAGAGATCTATCCCACGTTCAGGAAACACTGGCATAAGTGTACCTCCACAACAGTTATTCTTTCAAAATTGACGCAGCAACACGTTTTTGATAACTACTGTAGCGCAGAACTGATACTAATCCAGATCACAAACAATGTTTATCTGAAAGCAAACAATTGCACTTAAGCAAGAGAGCTTGGAATTTCAGTTACACACATTTTGCTTGTTAGCTTTATGAGCTGATGAGTATCATCATTCAACTTCACATTATCCTTTTTCATCCTCTCTGCAATTATAATTGCCATTTTACCAGCTTTTACATAAGTTCTAAGAAGTGAGTTATATATTTCTGTAGTCACATATCCAGCACGTCGAAGAGTGACTAAAAGTTGTTCTGCTCCCTCGATATTGCCATGCTCTTCAAGGACCGAATATACTTCCTCAACCATTCTTTCATCAGGTTCCCATTTCTTCACGCTACCAATTGACTTCTTGAAAAAATCAAGAGCCTTTTCCATCTGGTTTTGTTTCAGGTAACCTCGAGTCAGAAGCTCCAAAGTGGTGTAGCCTGAAGACATACCTTTTTCTACCATGTGGTCGTAAAATTTCTCCGCCCTTTCCATCTGATTTTTATTTATATATGCTGCAAGAAGTAAATTTGGTATCCTAGGATCCCTAACTGGAGAAACAGACTCCCATTCCGTATAAATCTTCTCTGCTTTGTTAAGTTCTTCAAGTTTTACCAAGGAAGCAATCATACACATATACTCAGAATTGTTCAACTTGCGAAATAGTGACTTCATCTTCTTCCAGACCCAGTAAACCTGGTCCTTATTTTCAAGGCTTGTGTGCAAACTAATGAGAGAGGAATAAGCACTACGATATCTTTTAGAAATTCCTTTCTCCATTTCCCCTAAACAGGAAGCTGCTTTTTTCTTGAGCGAATTCTTAATATAGATGTTAGCCAATGTGCTATAAGTTATCCAATCTGGATCTATTCTTTCCTTCTTCAGCTCCAGATATACTTTTTCTGCAGTTTCAACGTCATTCTCTAATGCACATAATGACAACCACAAGTTATATGTTACAACATCTGGCGAAGTGTTCTTCTTTAACTCCAGAATCATTCTTGGAACCTTCTCTAACTGTCTTTCTGATATGTACAATGTCAACATGTGGTTGTAAGGAAGAGGATGTCTCAAGAAATCACATTCGGACATTTTAGCCATCAAAGCTTCTGCTTTATCAAATATCTTATGTTGAGTATATGTGTGCAGAAGGGCACTGCAGGTTGTGTGATCTTTCATTTTATCAGGCAGATCTTCAAAAAACTTTTCTGCACTGTTTACACCTCGAATCTTAGCAATCAAGTCCAAATGGACAGCAAAATCCCCTGATAGCAACTTGATATCTTCCTGTGTCCTCATCCATTCACAAACCTACACAAATCTTTAATCAAGCTAGTAACTTTTTGAGATGAAGCATGATATAGGACGATTTCTTTTCAGTTAATCAAACAAAGATATTTAAAATTGCCTCTAAGTTAATGTGCAAATGGGCATTGGAAATAATTGAACATTACTGTTCTAGTTAAGGAGGCTAGCTCAAGCGTCAAAACTACAGATCAGATCATCGACTTATTTTAGTTAACAACATATCTTCATGTAGGAACTAGAAAGTTCATCAGAAATGGGAATGAAAACCATCAATTCTAGGCACAGGGAGAACTTGATTAACTAGAGTTATTCTAACATGCAATTTGTTGCATTAAACTTGGCTATTTTAAGTCATCCCTAGCACAGAAGCAAGCACATTCTCAAGCAACCACTTCAAATAATCCAAATTAAGCACTAATTTTCCAATTTCTATTTGCTCATTGCTCTATCCCAAACTCATTATCATTACAAAATAACTCCACATTGATTAATAAATGAATAGGAGAAAAATAAAATTTTTGACACAGTAATTTTCCATAGACAGGAGAAAAGGATGAAAATTTAAGATTAAACCTCGAGGGCATGTTTGTAACGCTTCAATCTCCGGAGCTCTCGAACTATGCGGTTGAGTTCGTATTTTTGCACCACGTGCCCTTCCTCCTGCCACTTCCTTATGGCGATGACAGCGCTGCGCTTAGTATGTACTAGACTCAATAGCCTCCGGCCTAGCGTGTCTCTGCCACCGGTTTTCGTCGCCTTGCTGGTGACTACGTCCAACTCGACAGGATTTGCTACCGCTCCGGCAGCTTCGACAGAGAAGTAGCGCACGGCGGCGAACGATCGCCGCACCAAACGAGGAAACATATTCTTCAATATTCAAATAGCTACAGAGGAGACTGGACTGCGCAGTGGCACTGGTGGCGCCAGGGTAACGACCCTCCTTTTAGAGGGTTTTTTGACCTGTTTGGCCTTATTTTGGGGCTGAGCTGCGCAAATGGCCTCAATGCGTTAGGACTTAGCGTTGTATGCTTTTCTTAAAAATATGGAAATTCTGAATTTCTCATTTTTTTAACATTTCAATCCATATTCATCATATATTTATATATTTTAGTACTACAAATATTTATCCTTATCTTTTTCTTTTTTTTTTTTTTGTGGAGGGGGGGAATAATTTTCATATTTAAAAGGATTGAGATAATTATTTTTTTAGAAAAAAATAAATTATATACTATTAAAATCTATCATAGTAGCATGGAAAACATTTAGTCCATTATAGGACAACAATACATGCTAAAACAGCCTAAATAGGAGGTGGGTTTGATAGTTTATTGTTCTATGTACATTGAAAAAAGCGATAACTGGACCATCTATACTACTATAAAAATTGTAGGCTAGAGATCTAAACTTTGAACAGCAAAAAGAGAATTGCTTTCAATGATTATTCATCCGTTCAGAGTGTAGCTTGCAACAAAACTTCCAATGATGCCTAGTAGTTTCCTATAATTGACAATGGAACACCTCGTATGTGGGACGACTTTTACTAATAGAAACACATCTTTTACAGATATAAACGCGATTTCATATCTTCTTAACTCGAAATGGAAATGGCTAGGGAGAGGAAAGAGTCACAAATGATTCTGAATGATGAGACCAATGCCAACTTTCTTTTAGAATAAGCCAAATATGTGTTCACTTTAAGAATACTCGGGTTCAAGGACTTCCAAGCAGGTGATGATAGCAATAGAGTAACAATTGGTGCAATAATAATAGATGTCTGATTAACTTTTAAGGACTCGTCAGAAAAGTTTATAACTCTTGGGATAATTGAGCAAGCATGATTGTGTACCTTTGCGTCGGAGTTGCAAACTAAATTAATCATAAAGTGGTAGCAAAAACAATGACTTCCCATCTCTTAAATTGTAGAGAAAAGGGGTTAGTAAAGGCAACTTGGGAATATTTAAGGATAACTCGAAAAAATTTAAAAATTTTCATTTTCACCTGAAAATTTTCTCTCTCTAAAAAAAATTCTCTAAACACTCTCTAGGACTCTTCACTTTAATCTCAGATCTTGGAAGATCCGACCGTCAAAATTCAAAAAAATGTTAGTTCTTCAATCTATTCTCATTTATTTTTAATTTTATCGGTTTAGATCATGAAAATATGCCTTTAATTTGAAAAAAATCGCAATTTTAGATTGTATTTTTTTTTCTACTAAATGGTGCATTTTCGCGCAGGCTGACTTTCTCCTGGTCAAGCGAAAATGCACCCAGACTCGTGGGGGTTGATTTTCTGCAGGCTGGGCGAAAATCACCATTGACTTTCTACAGCCTAGGCGAAAATGCCTGCATTAAATTTTTTTATTATATATTTCATTTTTTTTGTTCATAAATGTTTATCTGAATTGTTATTTAATTTTGTATACGTAGAATGAGTGTAACTAGTTGTTTAAAATATTTTATGTTATAATTTTTATTATTAATATGATTATGAATTATGTTTCTATGAACAATATGAAATGAATTATTATTAGTGAGGAGAAATAAAATAACGAAAATGAAATAATAAATCCCGTTAAGGTCAATTATAAAGTAATAATAAATGTTATTTCAAATGTTATTTAATTTTGTCTACGTAGAGTAAATGCAACTAGTTTAAAATTGTTTGCTTATAATTATGTATTTAATAAGAAAATGTGTTATGTAATTGACCAACTATTTGAATTTTAATTTGAATTCATCGTTATTCTTGGCCTTAGGTTTAGGGTTTAGGAGATAATATCAAATAATATATAAAATTAATAACTATTATTAAGTAATATTAGTGATGAATAATAATAGTATGAAATAAATAGTAGAAATGAAATAACAGATCTCGATAATAATAAATAAAAAAATAATAATATATGTTAAAGTAAATGTTCAAATATATGATAAGTAGCTATTAATGAGTTTGAATAAATAATATATGGTTCGACCTAGCGGCTGTAGTCGAATTGAGGGGCGCACTATCACAGCTTCATCTAGAAATTTGAGGCAGCGACATAGTACATCCGACCTCCGTCTACCCCTAACCCCCTTCCTGCTGGTTTTCATTATGATACAGGTGCACCTGGGTCTTCTACCCAACCACTGCCTGTACCTTTTAGATTTTGACCTCTCTTCTCATCACATCTGTCTCACACTCCTGTACTATATGATGCATATGGATCTGCACATCCACCTTCACACCCTCAAACACAATGTATGATCCCTACCTACATGTTCCCATTGTACAACCTCACATAATCTGCAACACAAGAGCCTCTAAAAGAGTTTAGTGGTCAGCCGAGACAGATAGGGATAGAGTTTTTTGCTCAGATGGTGGGCACCGCCCCTTAGGATTCTTCATACAGCACACTTGGTTATACTGCTACAGCTTATTGTGTTTCATCTTCTGAGACTTATATAGGGAGGCATTCTACAAATAGGGGCTTTGAGGGTGATAGGGGTTTAAGCAAGGAGCATGACAGGGTTCAATCCCTACATAGTGAGGGAGAGGCGGATGAGAGAGTTGATGATATGGTGATGGTGATGGTGATGATGATGATTAAGATGATGGTGAGAATGCTGGAGATGAGGAGCAGCCCGTGCCTGTGGCACCTACTAGCGAATCCGATGGGCGGCCTCGTCACGGGAAAGGGAAAGGGTTGATTGACAGTTTTATGTCGGTCATGAGTAAGATTTCAGGATCTCGTAACAAAAGACTCGACGTGGCTCGTGAAGTTCCGCCTCTAACTCAGAGGAGGAAGAAAGTGAAGGCTGCAGATTGGGAGCAGACAGGCCCAGCAGAGGGAGGTCCTATTGACCCGGAGATCATCCCATCATACGGTGGTCATGTTGCAGGTCCGATATGGCGTGAACAAGTACATATCTTTATCTTAAAGTTACATGTTATTATTAACTTATTTTATGTAATTTCTCAAATATTTATATTTTTATAAATAGTTTATTTGTTTTATCTCAAATGCAAAATTTATTTTTTTATCTTCAGGATCGTAGTTTATTGAAGTGCCGATAACGCTACATGGCACTCACCGGGTGGAACCTTACTGATGCACATGTTCATTCCTTGGCTTCCAGGAC
Organism: Catharanthus roseus; assembly: GCA_028651295.1. Lineage (NCBI taxonomy): Eukaryota > Viridiplantae > Streptophyta > Magnoliopsida > Gentianales > Apocynaceae > Catharanthus > Catharanthus roseus. Next base: position 3,943,495 of record JAPQWS010000087.1, read on the forward strand.
AGGTCTTATGCATTTACGATCGTGCATATTCCAGCATCCCAATGCTGCATTGTTATCGGCCTTTGTTGAGATGTAGCAACCGAACACGAACAGCTTCCACATGCCATGGGATGAGATGACCGTTACATTATACGACGTGGAGCTGATACTCGGGGTTCCTGCATATGGTCGGGCCGTGGATTCGAGTTTATCACGGGATCAATTGGTACAGATCGTCCAAGGTGATCTGGGTTTGGCCTTCACTGTTGGAGGGATAAATGCATCGGAGCTTCACCGGTGTAGCCATTAGCTCCCAGAGTACACTGTCATCCAGTAACAAAGCTGACTGCTACATACAGTATTTGCTGGGTTGCACACTGTTCAATGATAAGAGTGGCAATATAGTTCATTCCAAACTTTAGCCACTGGTGAAGGATGTGAGGTCTGTTGGGAAGTTCGCATGGGGTACTACCATGCTTGCATATTTGTATAGGAATCTGGGGCAGGCGTCACGTGTTGATGTAAAGGAGCTCGCTGGGTGCTGGTCAACACTAGAGGTATGTGTTTTAAATTTAAAGTGTTTTATGTTATGTTTATATTTTCCATATTTATTGCATTAGGGTTTATATTATTTATATTTATATTTTATATATTATGTGTTTATTTTATGTAAATATTTTTCATATTTATGTTTTAGACATGGATATACATATACTTTCCCATGTTTGCACCTGCGGTTAGGCCGGGAACTCAAACTTGCAAGCCTTACATCCAGCAATATCCCATGTTGGGTTATAAGAATGAACATAAACTGTTGGACATTCGTTTGCGGCTGGATATGATTACAGTTGATGAGGCTAGATGGAGACCTTACAGGACTCAAGAGATTTGAGACTGCTGGTTATCCACGTGGCACAGATTCATTACATACTTTGACTGTGTCGAGCCGTACATACCTGACAGGATTGTGAGATAGTTCGGGTTTAGGCAACGTATTCTCGCACACCCTATCCGACCTCAGAAGGCAGGCAGGCCGGCAAACAACAGGATATACGTAGTGAAAAATTTATTTGTGGAGCCACTGTGACTCGAGGCACCTTCGTATTTATTGACAGAGTCATGAACTAGTGTTCCGGCTATTCCATCCAGTTTCTGTACGGAGGATTACATGGATTGGTTCCTCTCCTGCAGTCACACGAGGATACAGAATCCCTCGAATATTCCTCGTGGATTTCACGTATCGGTAGATCCTCTACCGTGTTTCTTCCCCGCATCCGGTTCTTCTTAATCTTCGCAATAACATTGTAAATTTTCTGTGCACTACATATATCATAAAATTCTTTTTATTAACGGACGAAAAACAAATCTAAAATATTTTAATAAAGTATTAAAAATAATTCTCTTCTAACATAGCTAACTGCACAACCAACGTCTTATTCTCGGGAAAATCTAGTATATTACGAGGCGGCACATGACTCTTCCTGAACTGCTCAATCTATTGCAACTACTCCTCTATAAGTCTTGTAGCTTGAGCATGACCGTAATTGTAAACAACTATTTTATGGTTGTGCCTCCCGTTGTTTACGAACAATTGCCAATTTTTGCTTGTTGCCATTTGCTCTCCCTTTAGTTTAAATGGGCACCCACATTTTTTTGTCCCATAAGGTCCCCGCCTTTTATTGGAATTTCTTTTTCCTCATCGTTAACTATTGGTTTCGTATTTTTTTAACTGCACATTCGCGCTCGCAAGCCAATATGACATACGGTCGACGGGCAGCGTTTTTGATCTTTAATATCGATCGATGATTAAATATGTCTTGACTTTCATCGCAGTTTATTTTGCCTAGCCGACCAATTCATCTTTCGAACTAAAAATTTGTTATGTTGTGAATAAATGTCCAAGATCAATATATTCTTCCGATTCTAAAAATTCTTCAAACGTATTTGGATCTTCATCACCCTGTTAATATAAAATAAAAATATTAGTAATACAAAAAAATAAAAAAATTCATAAACAAAAAAAAATTCCGGAACACTTTCACACACCCAAGGGGGCGAATTCGCAAAGGAAATTTCGCCTATGTGGGTGAAAATTTCATTAAGGTATCGCCCAGATGGACGAAAGGCCCTGTATTTTCGCCCATCTGGGCGAAAGTGACCCAGAAACTGAAAAAAAAAAATTCAATCGATTTTCTTATTTCACAACCAATATTTTCTTGAAAAAATTCTTCAAAAAAATCCATATTTTCTTCTAATTTCATTTTAATATTCAAAGTTGAATTTTTTTTAGAGGGAGGTTAGAAAGAAAGTTTGTAGAGAGAGAAAGGTTTATGTTTAAAATGAATTATTTTCGAGTTATCCTTATAGATTTCCGAATTATCTTTATCGACCCCGTAATTGTAAATATAAGGTCTTTAAAGCTCGGAGTTGAATACCTTACTCATTTTATGTCATGAGGTAAATGTAAATTTACTTTTTCTTCTATAACGTCTATGATATATAAGGCAATCAATAATGTATGTAGCGAGTCTTGTAATTTTTCCTTACAATCTCTTAGATAATTGGGAATCATTAATATATTTTTACAGGCTTAGGATGTGAACACATATATATATATATATATTAACATATGTGACTTTTTTCTTTATTTTCTTGTAATTTGTTATAAAAAAGAATTATATTGTTTTACTTGTAATGACTCCCATGCAATTTAAGTAAAAAAAAAAAGAAAAAAAAAAAAAAGACTCCCAGGCTATTTTTACATAACAAGGGGGCTCTGTTAACTCAAAATGTCCTCAACGCATTATCATCCAAAACAGGTGGTAATTATGTTAATAGCATGTCATTGTCACATTCATAGGTGTTGAATCGGATATGATCATTCCGTTTGACACAATCTACTACCTATGCTCATCATCGTTTCAGAATTCTGCAAATAATTTATCGAATTCGAAGGCACATATCTGGAAATTGGAATTATTACCCAAAGAGAGGAAGTGAGAGAGCAAGGAAATTCGAAAAATCGCCATTCCATTCCCCTCTGATCGTAGTTTTTGCGATTCAATGCCTAGCGCTTCAACGTCTGGACTCCGGAGTAATGTACGAGTTGTTGTCGTCGGCGACCGCGCCACCGGTAAATCCAGCCTCATCGCGGCAGCTGCCACCGAGACTTTCCCGGATGAAGTACCTCCTGTTCTACCTCCTACTCGTCTTCCTGCTGATTATTATCCTCATAATATACCCGTCACTATCATCGACACCTCGTCCAGGTTCATACATACGCTTCTTCTTCTATCTCCGTGTTCTGGGGGAGTTTCATGAAATTTGGTTTTAGTTTCAATCCTGGATTAATTAACTGAATTTTGGAATACTGTTGTTTAATCCTGTAGTTTTGAGAATAGAGGCAAGCTTGCTGAAGAGTTGAAGCGAGCTGATGCAGTTGTATTGACCTATGCATGTGATCAGCCTTCTACTCTCAATCGACTAGAAACTTTCTGGCTTCACGAACTTCGACGGTTAGAGGTATGATTTTATACGTTATGATGGTTTTCCATGGTTGTGGCTGCAACTCGTTGTAAAGTTATGTATGATGTTGCCTGCAAATATGGCTCCACTGGTTACGGCTTCTTTTGAATTGTATTCATTGTAATTCTAGTTGGCTGTTTGGCTGTTGCCACTGCTAGAAAGTGGTGTTAAATGTAACAAGTCTTTTAATATCACAATGATAGTTCTATTAAACAATACCTGTATTTTTCTGCAAAATGGTCAGATAAAGGTACCAGTAATAGTGGTTGGTTGTAAGCTGGACAGAAGAGAGAGAGACCCGCAGATGAGCTTAGAGCAAACCATGGCTCCAATTATGCAAAAGTTTAGGGAAATCGAAACTTGTATAGAATGTTCTGCTTCAAACTTGATTCAGGTTCGTGGAAATGAGTTAAATGTTATTCTCTTTTTTCCCCTCAAAGGAGCCATTGATGTACTTTGACTTTGTTCACAGGTTCCTGATGTATTTTATTGTGCCCAAAAGGCAGTTCTTCATCCTTCAGCTCCATTATTTGATCATGAGACTCAAAGTCTTAAACCCCGTTGTGTAAGGGCATTGAGGCGGATTTTTGCCCTTTGCGACCATGACATGGACGAGGCTCTCAATGACGAAGAACTAAATGAATTTCAGGTAGTTCCTTATTTCCATTCCCGTAGTCTTCATAGTGCTGGTTAGTCCTTCAAACTTGTTACTTCTATTTAAGATCTGTGTCGATTTTTTTTTTTTTTTAATTTCTGTTTATAACATTCTCAAACAATTTGAAATAGGTAACATGTTTTGATGCTGCACTACTGCCTGCTGAAATAGTAGGTGTGAAGAGAGTGGTTCAAGAGCTCTTGCCTGGAGGAATCAACGAACTTGGGCTTACCCAAACTGGATTTCTTTATCTGCATGCTCTTTTCATAGAAAGAGGTCGAATTGAGACAACTTGGAATGTCTTGAGAAGATTTGGTTACAATGATGAAATCAAGCTCAGGGATGATCATCTAGTAATGCCATTCAAATGGGCTCCTGACCAGGTGATTCTTCTAATGAAGTGAATTACCATCACTGAAACAATCTTTTAATAGCTGGTATAGTGTTCTCTTGTGGTCTATAAGTAGTTAAGGTTTTGCCAACCTTATTTTTAACTGCCCTTGCTATAAACAGTTATGAAAATTGACTAAGTAGACTATCAAACTTTGACACGTGCATGGAAATTCTGGAAATAATCCTTTACTTATACATGAAATCGGAAAGTGATGTTTGTGGCTGAAACCTAGGACCTCTTTTCAACTCCTTCGACAGTTTATGCAGATTGGAAGCAATCATGCATCATCAAAATTTTCTGGATGTTCTTTTGATTCTTATTTTGAATGTATGTTTTCTTTTTGAAGTGTCTTCTTGATTTACAAGAAGTTGTTTAAAAATCATTTCAGAATGCTTTGCCTTCTTACAGAGTGTGGAACTGACAAGTGAAGCCATTGAGTTCTTGAAGGGGGTCTTCAGCTCATTTGACACTGATAAAGTATGTTAAAGCTTAATCGTCTATATCAAATAATTATCTTGATGCTTCTCAATGGGTGTAATTATGTAAGTTTTATATGGGGAAAACTAGTAATAGATGTTGCTGGAGTCGGTATTGGTTGAGAAAATTAGTTCAGAGATATTTCTATTTGTTAAAGAAATAATATATGGTATTGAGTCTCATGTTTTGTATCTGCCATGTTGTAATCTTTTTCTACATTAGTAATAATTTCATGTACCTCTGTGCTTGGTAGGATGGAATTCTTCGGATTTCGGAGCTTGAAGATCTATTTTCAACGGCACCTGAGAGGTTGTTTTTGTCAACAGTTTTATTATTACCCCCTAATCAGCACTTGAATTAGTTTAGTGGATCAATGCTTAAACTATGGTTTCTCACATCTTTAGGCCCTCTGCAGGCTGAATTAACTTGTAAAAATATGGCAACTCTTATTAGAGTCTTTCTCTCATTTTTCTCTTTTAGGATTTTCCAGTTAATGTGTTCTTGGCATGTTTTTGTGTTAACTCTGTCTTCTAGTTCTGTCCATGCTCCCATGCAGTTCTTTCACACGTCCTTTAGTTGGTAGACATTTTGTTATCATCTGTTAGACTGGGAGATGTTGGTTTTTAATCAGCATATGATGCCTAAAGTGATCTAAAAATTAGCTCTTCTTATGAATGATATTTTGGTTTTTGCTAGCTGCTTTTTACATGTTTATTAATCACCTTGGTAAAATTAAAGCTTTCAGCATGATTAGCTACATACGATCCTTTTTTTAGTATAATCATTTTATCTATATGGCTGGTATTCAAGATTTCTTCTGAATTCTAGTTATTCTTACTTCGTCTTGCGTCTTATGCTTTTCCTTTTAGTCCTTGGGAGGAAGCTCCTTATAACAATGCGGTTGAGAGAACTCCACTTGGCGGATTATCTCTTTCTGGCTTTCTATGTGAGGTGCGTAAGACTTGAGCTCTGTTCTCCCTCAAGCTTGCCTATCTATGCCTGAGTTTGGTGTCCGCTTTCATAATTCTTGCAATATGTCTCTGTTCTGTAGATAACTAATTTTTGCTCCAATTTTCCCCTTCATTGATCACGATATTCAAACACATATCCTAAATTTGAATATTGAACTGGTTAGTCAATACATAGAACTAAATCCTGCTAGATTCTCTCTCCATAGTAAATATTGCAAAATCTTATAATTTGTGGTGTTTAATGTATTAAATTTTTGTTGTGAATTTCTTAAAGAATTGCATTTTCCCCACTAAATGTTATGCTCTTGAGCTATTTTCCCCTTTCCACCCTTTATTTTACTGCTTTATTAATCAAAAACTTGGTGGTAGGATCTTCTCCTGCAACTGACCTTCTATTTAAGCAATTTATCTTTGTTTCTAGATCAATAGGTCTCTTAAATGACTTATACAGAGTTCATGATTGCAGTGGGAACTAATGACATTGCTGAACCCAACTGAAAGCTTGGCTAACTTGAGATACATAGGATATAGCTGCAATGCTGCATCAGCCCTCCAAGTTACTAAGAGAAGATCAGTGGAGCAGAAGAAACAAAAAAGAGAACGAAATGTCTATCAATGTTTTGTGTTTGGACCAAAAAATGCTGGAAAGTCAGCACTTTTGAAATCATTTCTTGGAAGGTCTTTTACTCTTAGCGCACCATAAATTTTCTTATGGTGGATGTTGATTCCTTGCAACGATGTTGATATTTGTGCCCATTTCCTCTACAGGCCTTTCTCAGAAAATTATACCCCAACAGACGATGATTGGTATGTGGTCAACGTAGTTAACCGACCTGGGGTGAGGACTATCAGCTTAAATCTCATGTCACATTGTTAAATTGTTTGAACCTCTTTCTATCTCCTTTTGCTAGTGTTTTACGAAGAGAGGCGTGAGTTCACACAAATTCAAACACTTGAATAATGTCTACACACTCCCTCATGACATTATTGACATGCACAAGTATTTTCAAATGGATGAATTGGGTGCTTATATTTGTAGTTTGGGACCTTGGGCATAAGGCTAAAGATGAGCTCATTGGATTTCCATATTAGTATAAACATTACTAAAAGTGCACCTTGAGGTCATTTTCTGGTTCTTTGGAATTGAGTCACAGAGCTGTGTTTGTGACACACTAAATCTACTGCAGGGAGCTAATAAGACTCTTGTGCTCCGAGAGATCCCTGAAGATGGAATTAAAAAGTTCTTATCTAATAAGGAATCATTGGCAACTTGTGATATAGCAGCTTTTGTCTATGACAGGTGAGCACAAAATGTGGTAAAAGTAATTTGTAAGTGATTGGTAATTCTGAATGTACAAGTTAACAGTTTTACATATTTAGATATTATGGCTTTTCTTCACTTGATAATGGACCTCTTAGTTTCTTTGTTTTCTAACTCTTTAGCTCCGACGAATATTCTTTAATGCGAGCTTCGGAGTTGCTAATGGACGTTGCTAGGCTAGGTGAGAAGACAAGATTTGGGGTGCCTTGCCTCCTGATTGCTGCTAAAGATGATCTGGATACATATCCAATGGCAATAAAAGACTCAGAAAAGGTATTTATCAATTGATTATTTAGATTTTGTTTGTATCTCATGTTTCATAGGTAAGGAGAGTCTAACTATTTAAGTGCTTTTGCACGCAATCTTTCCAAAAGGAGTTCAAATGAATATATGACGAAGAAATTGATATTCTTTCCGCCCTCTCTCTGGCATTCACACCCACACACTCAAACGCCCTTTACAAACACATGGACATGAAGGTGGCACAAGAATTCATATTTTTAACTGCAGTTTGGATTTTGTTTAGATTTGTCAGTGTATGGGAATAGATGCTCCTGTTCATGTGAGTGCAAAGGAAAGAGATGTAAACAATGTGTTTCTGAGAATTATAAACGCAGCAGAGCACCCTCATCTGAATGTTCCTGAGACTGAAGAGGGAAGGTGCAAGAAGCGATATCGTAATGTGGTTAACCATTCCCTCATATTTATATCAAGTATGTTTCTTAGTCATTTGGAGACATGCATTGATATCATATTTGAATTATGTATATTTGTGCAGTATTTCCTTCTCTTGATCCTGTGAAACAAATAACAATTCTGAGAAATTTGCCCTTTGAATCAAATTGCACCTTAAAAATCTGTCTATCATGCTTTCAAAACTTAATCAACTTACGAGAATGTAGTTTCAGGAACCACCCTGAAACTTGGCTAATAGTTGAGCGGAATTTCCACCAAAATAAAGCAAAGAAGAGAAAGACAGGATATATATAAATATATATATATATATATGTGTGTGTGTTTGTTTTCAAGTAAGAAACAGCAAGATTGCACCAAACTTGAGTACCTCTGTGTATGTAATTTCTTCTTAACTTTTCAACCTACTTCTGCAGTTAGTGCTGCTGTTGCCATTGTTGGTTTGGCAGCATATCGCACGTTTGCAGCAAGGAAGAACACCTCCAGTTAGGCTTGCTCCTTTTTATCAACCATGTTCCACGATCCATCACCTGAATGGTAAATTGGAAGGCCTAGATACTGTTAATTCCTATTTCTGTACTAGTGTTACATGAAACATCTTCACTTATCTTAGCAAGTGAAGATCCAATTTTGATTTCAAGGCATATATATATAATATTTCTTTTGCTCTACTGTCTGCTTAACAACCAAACATACATAGTCTTATTGGTAATTTCATGATTAAGCAAGCTTTTGGAAAGTTCAGGCTCCCTCTAGAGTAGTTCTTGGCTGGCTATCAACAATATAATGCTGCAGTCAATACCACAAATGAAATTTCTGATTTATGTAATTCTTGTATTAATTTTGGTTCTATGTAGTTGCTCCTCCTTTTTTAACTCCCATCTCTCTATCTCTTCTTCTTTCACTCCATCGCCTGTCTCGGGTCCTGGGGAGGGGGCGGAGAATATGATCCGCATTAAAGGTGTTGAGGATACGTCCAAGACAAATGACAAGTAAGCAACAATCTGGTGTTTTGGTCTTTTTACATTTTTTTGAAACAGTGTTTTATCCACTTGATGAATGGCTGTGTGATTCAAAAAAGAAGCAGAAGGAGAAATCCTCTGCTGACACCTGTTGATTCTGATCTTGAAGATACATCCAATGGAGAGGGGAAGGCACTGGAGACAAAAAAGGGAATCAAGTTGGAGAAGTAATTATTGTCCTTCATTTTGTAAGGAAAGAATCGGAGCCGTTTGAGGTGAAAGTGTAGGATATATTGGTGGAGAAGAAAAAGGAAAAGGTACTTATTAGTAGAAAAAAGGAGTCTGAATCTCATGAATGATTCACTTGATAAAGAATTAGGGGAAGAAGATCATAGATTCCCAAGTCAACCAGACATGGAGTGTAGACACTCAAAATTCTCGGTAACATTCTCTATTCATTATATATTCTTTAGTAATATTTTTTTATAATAATTTTTTTAGAGTTTATATTTTAATTGATAAGTTTAATTAATAAAATATTATACTCCCTCGAGGTAAAAAAAAAAGGTTTGAGAGTGTTTGAGAATAGTTAAAAATATAAATATTTTTGTACTTTTCAATAAGTAGTTATTGCATTTTTTCCATATTTATTCATCTCTTTATAATTTATTTTACCTCCTTTATCTATCTGTGTTTCTATTTATTAAGAGTGTAGAGAGTATTTTATTTTAAAACTTTTCTTGTTTTCAATACTCTTAAGTCTTGTGGATAATTTTAGAACCCTTTATATTTTTTTAATTGGAAAAAGTATTATGAATATTATTATAAACATGGTGTTATTAGCGTATCTGAATATGGGGGAAGAGGACAACCAATGGCATAATAATAATGAATGAAAAAGAAAAACTAGTTAGTGTATCTGAGGCCACCGGATACGTTGGGATTCTCCTTCAGAGTGGGAAATCAAAATCTGCTGGTTGATCATGTTGGTTTGTGCCGAACTAAAGTACCCTTGTTGGATTTGTTCGTCCTTTTTGTATGTTAATGTCACAGGTATTATTGGTGTTTTGATATGCTTTTCAGCTTTTGTATGGTGCTTTTTTTTTTTTTCGGTTGTAACCATTGACCCAAAAGACAGCAAATTATAAAATTGATAATGTTTTTTTATAGGTTTTATATTTTCTTTAAAAAAATTTGTCAAAGACAATTTGATAAGAATGTGATAAAAAAGAATGATATAGAAATTGAGATAGGAGATTTGACGAAAGTGTTTAAATGCAAAATAACTGAATTTTTGCATCAAGGCAGGTCTCCATTATCACTCACTTTCTTCTTTTAGGATGTACCTTTATTTGATATTTTGATATATTTTATTAATAAATTACACAGAGTGCTTCAAAGAGTTTGAACAGTTCTATGGTTGTTTATTTCATTGATGGTATAAGGCTTCTTGGTATTTAATAGTATGAGATTATGACTGATGGTGAAATAATATAATGCGAGTGCACCTAATAGGGTCTCTTATTAAGAGTTTATAGAAATAAAAAAATATTTTAAATAAATTAATATAACAATTTTATTTTTAATAATATCAATAAGTAAAAATAGTTTTAAAAAATATTTTTTACCTGTAGATTTTCAAAAATAAATTTTTAAACTTTTTTTTAGTTAAAAATAAATAAAGTAAACAGTTGATAACAGTTCTAAAATAGTTTAAGTGAAAAATTGTTGGTTTTTTTTAAGTAATGGAAAACAACCCTAATACTTGGGGGATACTTCTTGAGAAGACATTCACGGGAATGTTAGCAATTACCATATTGAGTTTCTCTTCTCACCTAACCAAGAAATATTTTGGGAATACTTCCAGTGCAAATAATGAGTACGGAATAAGTAATTTTCAATAACAATGGTCAATCTTAACTAATAAGCCGTATTAGAAATATATATGTTTTGGAGAAGGAAGAAAAAGAGTCTTTTTTTTGTTATAATTGGCAAATTTTTTAAAAAAGTTACAAAAGTGATCACAAATTTTTTTTTGAATTTATTTTGGCCATAACGTACATACTGTGTGCGTTATCATTAAGGATAACACATATATTGTGTGCGTTATTACTTAATCAGACATTTAACCGGTAAGTATTCTATGTGGCAGATAATGTATATGTTGTGTGCATTATCCTTTATGATAACGCATTTACTGTGTGCGTTATCTGTCACATCAGTTATTTATTTATTTATTTTGCAAAACTCATAATTTTTTTTTTTTGCAAAACTTATAATTATAATTTTCTTTTAAAAAAAAGACAGTATTCTTTTTTTATGTTATTTGATGTATATTTTATGATAATAATTATAACCATTTTAAAAGGAAAATTTTATTAAAAAAAGTATAAAGAGTAATTTAAAGTATTTTAAATTTTTATTACTTGTTGTAAATTTTACTATAATAATAATTTATAACTGATTTAATTAAAAGATTTATAAAAAAGTACTTAGAAGAAATTCAAAGAAGAAATATCATTAACAGAAAACCCTAAAATATTACTGACACTTTGAAAAAAAGAAACTTATACATTGCTTGAACTGAGACTATTACAATTTTTTTTATTATGCGCGGGCATTCGATATCTGCTACATCTTGGGGGAGAGTCCGGATTTCGATAATCCATTTCCCTCCGAAACCTTGTACCCTGTTTTCTACCTCGTTGATTGTTCATGTTTGGAGGATAGAATGTTAAATTGTAAGGAGCATCTCTCTAAAAGTCCTCGTGCCCAACCAGATAAAAATTGGATTGTTATGTTCTTCTGTAAGTTTCTCGCAAGAGCAAGAGAACAACGCAATGTATATTCTTGCCATTTACCCAACTGCACAATTTTTCATTCATTTTTAAAGTATAAATGTTGTTGCTGGTACCATCAAGGCGTATCGGAGATTTAACCATGTAAATACCTTCTCGTGGATTATACGTTGTAACTGTGTGGTCTCTTGATTTTAATTCAATCCGAAGAAACTTGTCAAAAACTCTTGTTGGAAATAGATGCACATAGTTTTGGGCCTCTTCACGGTGTTGGTTGGAGTACTTAACAAGTTTGTTGAATATTAATTCAACTAGGGCTTTTAAAGGTAAGAGCTTAGCTTTTTTCAAGATACTATTAAGTGTTTCTGAAATGTTGGTTGTGATCATTCAGTGCCTGTGCCCACTATCATGCAAGAGTATCCATTTCTTCAGGTCTATCTTGGCTAAATAAATGTAAGTTTCAATATTTCTTTTTTGAATTTCACTCATCACACGGTCAAATTTCCATTGCTTCGGTTCCAGCCTGCCACATTAAACTTTTTAATTCGCTGTTCTTAAAGGTCGTGGTCAAATTTTCCTGAATGTGGTGTAAACAAAATCCATGAAGCGCGAATGGAGGTTGCTACAAAGCTTGATTTTGTGTAGTAGATAAAATTCATTTGTGGCGATCGGATATTAAACAGACATGCCGATCCTTGACAGCATGCTGCCGTAGAAGTTTGAGGAACTAACTCAAACTTTCAGACGACTCTCTTTCAATGATTGCAAATACAAGGGGGAACAAATGGTTATTCGCATCCCATGTGCTTGCAATTAATAGTAATCCTTATATGGTCCCTAAAGATGAGTGCCATCCACAGAAATCACCGGCCGACAATTTTGATATCCATTTATACAAGACGAGAAACACCAGAAAGGAAATTTGAAACCATAGTTTGGGGGACTGCTTGTTCTGTAATGCAAGAATTGGTACACAATTCCCGGGTTTGAATCTTTCATTGCTGGAGATATTTGGGTAGAATTGAAAAAGTTGTCTCCCAATTGCCGACACCCTCTCTATTGCAAATTTTTGAGCATACCATGTCCGTCTGAAGTAATACTTGCACTTCTTGGATGAAGTTCGAGACAGAGATCTCGGGATCGTTGGCAACAAGATGCGATATTAGTTTTGAAATAAACTTTGAATTCGTATTTCGATGCTTATTTTGATGAACCTAAACAAGACATAAGTGTTCCTTGGTGAATCTAGTTATTTCTCAACGACCATGAGTTGCATTCTTTTTTATTCAGATGTACCATGAACAACAATTAAAGTTGCTGTGATGATAACATTTCACTGTATATTGATCACTCTTACTTTTAACAACTCTAAACTCTCGTCCTATCTGAATAGACCACTTCTGAACCACACTATTTGCTTGGATTTTGTCAACAAACCTCATGCTTAATTGAATATCAGTCATTGCATCGTTCCAATCTAGCAATCTAATAGTGTCTGATTCGATGAGGTCATCTATCTGCTCTCCCGAGCCCATATCTATAAATGCTCCAGATGATGTATAATCATATGGAGCGTTACTGAACCATTGACTACTCGGCCATTGATTCACTGTAGTTGAAGATAGAGGGTTTAAGGGAGTGCTAATGTCATCTTTCTCATCATTAGGGTTATTGTCTTTGTCAGATTCACTTGATATGTCATAATCTTCATCAGCGTCGTATTGTTATTATTATTTTCCTCTGGGTACAACATTGACGATTCTTCGAAAACCATCTGTGTTATTGTCGTGACATGTTGAGGAATGTTTGGATGATCTTTATCAGTTGACATTCCTTGATGCTTCAATATTTTTCTAACAAGTTCCTCATGTGTTACTATTCAGGTAAAAGTCCAAGATTTCTTTGCCGCTCTGGTGAAATAAGGACCATACGCATCTTTGGCATGCTCCGAATCCCAAAATAATACAACTCTAACAGGATGAGTTGCATCCATGTTCATTGTTTATAACGGATGTGAAGGAAAGAGTTTAAAAGTTTCAAAAACAGAATAGGAAGAAAATGTTTTGAAAGTTGTTGTGTGATCTCCAAACTGGGTTTAGGAGTCTGTATATATAGGATTTTTATTCACCTTTCAAAACCGGTGAAATTATTTTGAATTGTCATGTAGTCACATGAGTTGGTCGGAAATAATTCAAAACCGGTGAAATTATTTCGAGTTGTCAAACCATCACATAGGGTTGTTGGAAATAATTCAAAACTGGTGATTACTTTTTTAAGTTGTCAAATCGTCACATGGATTGGTAAAAAATAATTCAAAATTGGTGAAATTATTTCGAGTTGTCAAATCGTTACATGGGGTTGTCGGAAATAATTCAAAATCGGTGATTACTTTTTCGAGTTGTCAAATCGTCACATGGGGTTGTCGGAAATAATTCAAAACTAGTGACTATTTTTTCGAGTTGTCAAATCGTCACATGGAGTTGTCGGAAATAATTCAAAACCGGTGAAATTATTTTGAGTTGTCAAATCGTCACATGTTGTGGTTATCGAAAATAAGGAAATAATTCACGTCATAATATAAAGAAATAATTTACATCATAATATAAAGAAATACCTTAAAGAAATAATATACAAATATAACAAAGTTTCATAATGATATTCTAAACCCTAAACCCTAATGCCAATCAGATGGAGTAAATCTAATAGTCTTTTATCAATACGATATCCAAACCCAAGTTGTTGTGCTGGTGTAACTTTATTCCTTGGCTCATTAACATGCTTATCTGAATCAGAAGAAGATGCACGAGATATAGACATATCGATACAGATGAACCTGCTGTACCCGGAGGTGGAGGTGCATATGATGTACCTACTGTACTCGGAGGTGGCTTAACGTAAGCTGTGTCTGGGCTGTCAAATGGATCAGGTGGGACATGTGATGTGCCTGCTCCACTCGGATGTGATGGAGCAAATGGCGTTAATCCCAAATTGAATGTCGGAGCATCTAGGTTTGGGTTGTCGAATGGGTCAGGTGGAACATATGAGCTTGGATCTGCACGTCCTCGTCTACCAGATTCTCCACCTCTCTCTCCTCTATGTCCGGACTATGCATGTCCTTATCCGGCCAGATGTAGAGGGGGAGGAGTGCGTCCTCTACGGGCCTTGCCACTGGCAATCTATGAGTGCCCCTCTTTACTCCACGAGCACCATGCTCAGGTACAGGTTCTCAAAGAAGACGACACAATGGTTGTACTGTAAATGTTTGCTGAATATCAAGGAAAACACCCGTTGGCGTTCAAGAGTCATGCTGAGAGGGGGTGCAACCCAAGTACCACCAATACAAACCATGCACCTAGGATGAGGGTCTGAACTTTCCTATGACATTAGCATACCTATGTAGACTCGTGTGATAGCCTAATACCATCTAATGTAATCTTCTCGGGGTGATGATAGATCCTCAGTGGGTATAAGAAGGCCATCCCTAATAAGCTGTCTCCATTGATGCCAGACCTCTATATGAGTAGCATGCTTCGTCGCCCAATATGTGTGATTATTTTGTCTGAACTGTAGTCGATGTAGGTCCACCCGAGTATCACAAGCAACAGGTATAGGCTAATCACGTCCAAACTGTCTCATCATATGGCCTGGATGATGATACTCTACTATCTCATAACATATCAGTGGCACCTCTACCCGCCACAAGTCAGATGGAACCAGACCACGCTCAAGATATGGTAGCCATACAAACTGTGAGGCAAATTAAAATATTTCAATAATAATCACATTAAAATATAATAAGAAAGTAAAAAAAAAAAATTAATTTAAAGTTGTACCTGGTCGGGTGAAATAAAATGTTACTGATCTCTCTAAGTAAGCAGGATATGCGTAGGAAACTGGCTGAGATCAAATTATGTGCATCACATAGCACCAAGTGGAGCACGAGGGTCTAGTTCTACATGCCAATCTAGCTGAGGACGCAAAACATGAATATGCGACCAAGCCCAAGTCTGAAGTAGCACGAGGGCTCCCCCTATCTGTCTTGCACCTCCTAAGGCTACCCCACATAAGCACCTATATAAAAACCCTAGTACACAACTCGCTCAGCTGTAAGTGTTGATGCCATCAGAATCCTCCAACAAACTGATATACCGGAATTAAGCTACCCGACATATCCGGAAGCATATGACCTTCAAGAAATAAGAAAATAAATCCCCAGGCACGTATGATAAGGTCATCATCACTCTCTGATACGGTGAACTCTTTCAAGATCCAAGCCTCTAAAGGTTCCTTCTTAACCTTATATCCAGAAAAGTGAGTAAGAGACAACCTAACACCAATAAGTCTCTCAATCATCTCAATCCAATACTATGTATGATGTACACTCTAACTAGGACCTGTAACAGACAATCCCTCTATCTGTAAACCCCATAAGATGCACACATCCTATAGAGTGACTGTCACCTCACCACACGTCATGTGGAATGTGTAGGCCTCAGGCCTCCAACGCTTAACTAAAGAAGTAATAAGTGCGTGATCGAGACCTATGTAACCATATCTAAAAACTCTCCCTAACCCCGTCCTATCAATAATATCACCCAATCTATGAGGAGCCGTCTGTAAGTCTGAAATAGATTATAACCGAAACGTCTACACTGAAGATCATAATACACGTCTCATGATCCCTACTCCATATCAAGCCAGACCTATCCTCATGTTGCCTCGTCAATACATCAAAGGCTATGGGACACGGATGCACATGTGCTAAGACTTCTTCCATCTACATTATGTCACAAGATTTTAGGGTTTTAGGTATATTATTATACACTTTCTAAATTTAAATCTTTACATGTTTAGAATTTAAAGTAAAATATTTCAAGTAAAGTACTATTACACACTTTATAAGGTTTCTGGTTTAGGGATTTAGGGTTTAGGTTATGAGGTTTCAATGTTATGATTTTAGGGTTTTAGGGTTTGAATGTTAGGGTTTTAGGGTTATACACTTTCTAAATTTAGAATTTAAAGTAAAATATTTAAAGTAAAGTATTATTACACACTTTCTAAGGTTTATGGTTTAGAATTTTAGGATTTCAATGTTATTGTTTTAGGGATTTAGGGTTTACGGTTATACACTTTCTAAATTTAAATCTTTACGGGTTTAGAATTTAAAGTAAAGTATTATTACACACTTTTTAAGGTTTATGGTTTAGGGTTTTAGGGTTTTAATGTTAGGGTTTTTGGGTTATACACTTTCTAAATTCAAATCTTTATGTGTTTAGAATTTAAAGTAAAAATATTTAAAGTAAAGTATTATTACATACTTTTTAGGTTTTATGATTTAGAGTTTAGGCTTTTAGGTTGTAGGGTTTAGGTTTTAGGGTCTAGGGTTTTAGGATTTAGTTTTACTATATCAAGGTTAGGGTTTAGGGTTTACGGTTTAGGATTTTAATGTTAGAGTTTTTAAGGTTTTAGGTATAGTATTATACACTTTCTAAATTTAAGTCTTTATGAATTTAGAATTTAGAATTTAAAGCGAATTATTATTACACACTTTCTAAGGTTTATGGCTTAGGGTGTCAACGTTAGGGTTTTAGTGTTTAGGTTTCAATGTTAGGGTTCTAGAGAAGATTATATTCTCTTTTTTTTTTTTTTTTTTGTAAAAAAAAATCGAAACAAAAAAGTATTCATGAAATATACATTTATATAAAATTAATAGAACAATATAAATGCTAACAAATTTTCACAAAAAATAAACAATCACGGCCTATGACAAATTCAAAATAAATTATATAACTTATATCATCTTAATAGCAAAATTGTGAGCAGAATTAAGCATCACCTATTTTATCAAATCACATTTCCAATAGAAAACACAACTAGTTTAATAAAATGATCAAATATGCACAAATCTATCAATAACAACAAGTTTGAACATAATCATAAAACCCACATCTAGAAAAATAAATTACAAAAAATTGAGAAATAACCCAAATAAAATTCATAAAAAATATTACAAATCACAATAAACAACTTTTTTATATAAACAATATTAGAAATCAACATATAGTGCCAAAAAATTAAAAACAATTATAGACAATAAGAAATTTATCGAAAATTAGAATAAATTGAAATAAGGGTTATTTGGTGGAGCTTTCTCTACTGTTCGCCACCCCAAAACCTAGCAACCTTTGTACTTCAAGGGAGGTGTAACTCGGCACTGTGAAGACCGACAACCAAAGAAGAGAATTTCAGAAATAGAAGGAAGGAGAAGAAGAGAAGGAAAGCAAGAAGAAAAGGAGAGCAAAGGTCGCAACGGCGGAGGAGGGAGGAGGAAGTGTGCAGCGGTAGGAAGGAGAAGAAAATATTGCAGCGGCGGTCAGGGTTTTGCAATTTTGTCATGTTAATAACGCGCATAACATGTGTATTATCAGTAAGAATAAAGCATTCAATGTGTACATTATTAACCACCTAAGCACTCGTCCGCTGTCACATCATTGCCATGTCACTAATGAAGATTAATCTGGAGATTTAATTACTGATTAGAGATAACGCACACGGCATGTGCGTAATCATTAAGGACAACGTGTGTGCTTTATGGCCCCATTAGGAATAAAAAAAATTTGTGGCCACTTTAGTGACTTTTTTTAAAAAACTTACCAAAATTGACAAAAAACCAAGAAAAAGTGTAAGTTTTTGTCAGGATAAAATAAAGACAAGTAAATCCCGTGAGTCGACGAAATAGATAAGTGCGTCAAGATTGTTCAAGAGACGATGTAAAATGTTAAGAATCAGACTTAATATAGTCGTAAAGTTAGATTTTGTTAGAATTTCATAAGTCTTTGAATCAGTTAGAGCATCCATCACATGTTATTAGGGAAAAAAAGGTTTGGCTTCACTTTCAATTATCAAATAGTTAACGAGAGAAAATTCTATTATGCATCCGATTTATGTTTTTATTTATGAACTATATTTCTACTTATAGACTATGTGACTTGTATTAAGTTACATCACTCTAGTTTATTACGTCTCTCCTATAGAGATAAGAATAAGACTGATATGACTTAATACACATCACATGACCAAAAATAAAAAAAATAGATCGAATTCATAATAAAATTTTGCCAGGAACGAACGAGCGGGGCAGGGCCATGGCGGAACTAGGCGACAAGGGAAGGAATAACAAAAGAGGTTATAATAGTGTAGTGGTGATGGGAAAATCCAAAGGATATCAATGAGAGGGCACATCTCAAAATCCTAGTAAGATTCTATAAGTCCTACCCTATATATAATCCTCTAATGAAAAGGCCGTCTTGTGCCCTTAAAATAGTAAAAGGGTACTTGTCTTCTTTTTCGCCGGAGAAGAAAAGAGCTCTAGCTATTATTATTTGTTACTTTAGAAGATAGAATTATTAACATAATTCGTACGAGCCCAGAAATTTTTAGTGCGAATCAAATTCGTCTCTCATAATATATTAAAAAAAAAAAAAAACTTTAATTCTAAAAGGAACGGTACTGATCATTTATATAAAGAAATTTAAAAAATGTTAGATAAGTGAATTTGACAAAAAGCTTTATGGCGCATGGAAATATATCCTCCTCTTGCAAAGGCTTGCATAAACTGCACTCAAGATCATTCATATGTATCACTTTATATATAATTTTTGTATTATTTCTTTTATAATATATGTTTTTTTTCAAAATTTTATCTTTTTTTTTTCAGATTTATTTTTTATTTAAATTAAAAAATAAGTAAAAAGTAGTATAGACTATTTAGCCGAACTCCAATAATGAGGTAAATAAATCTTTCTGTGCATGGATGGAATTGGACAGAGGGAGTGCTCTGGTGTTTGCTCAGTATATATGATACGTTGTCGTACATCATGTTATATATAATGCAAAATTCGCGGCCATGCACACCAAACCAAAAGGATTGTATTGAGCTTGAAGCTGAGTGTAGTGATAAGCATCAAAAGAAAACTGGGTGGTCGCGGTTCAATGAAACAAGTCTTTATTTCTTGGGCCCTTTACTCAGTCAGAAAGAAACCCCCGGTCCTCTTTTCTGTTCTTTCGTAACATTTTCAAGAATACTTTCTTTAAAAATATATTAGTAAAAATATTATAAATATCACAGAGAAGATTTCAAGTATTTCTGTCCTCATATACTTCTGTTATCATTCAAAATCGTCCGTAACATCTCCTTTTGTAAGTGTTTTCATCTTCTTCATATACTTACGTTATCGATCAAGATCGTATGTAATATCTTCTTCTGTAATATTTTTTTTGTTACAAAATAAATTTTACATAAAATGTGATAGGAAATTCAAACATTTCTGTTATAAAAGGTTTAAAGCTTCACGAAATCCTGCTTCAAATGAAAACCGATATATAATACCATTGCTGACTCAGTTCAAGAAAAGTGAGTCCTCATATATAAACCACGCACCGCACGAGGAAGGATATATTCAAAAGAGAGAGAAGGTTGGGACAAGAAGTATGTAGTTCAATAGTTTAATCTTCTTTTCACTTAAAATTTTCTAGATGCTATACTAAATGAGAATTTTGAATTCGAGTCACTTAAAGAACGATTTAATATCGCATATTAATTTAGTATTATTGTTTGGAGGCATTGTACCTTACATTCCTTCTAGATTAGTAGACAAGTCTCGAATATATGGTTTAAAAGAAGAGAAGGGCAGGGTTAGCTTAGGAGGCTGATGATGAGGCATTGACATGGATATCCCATCCAAATTCTCTCTCACAAGGCAGGCAGCAGTTAGGGAAGGGAATATGTGAGTGAATTTGGTTTGGGTCCATTAGAGATCTAATACATGTGGAGACTAATAAAAATGACACCTAGGAAATCACAAACTTCTCAACACCACAAGTATTAATCCATCCATCCTAACATTTGGATTTGATTTGCCCTGCTGGCTTTAATGAGTCTTACGACACCATTCCCATGTTTGGTGCCCAATGTCCAGAAAAATTCTCTTATAGACTCTAACCTATATTAGTTCTTATCCAATATTCGAGAAAAAGAGAATGGAAGAGGGCATAAAACTCTTAAACATCAATACAAAGTTGCCATGCAGCATCAAACCGTTCTTTGAATTTATGACCTTTCACTTGGTATGTTAGGTGAAGTTATTTACGTAGTCGTTTAGTTGGAGCAAAATTAGGGAGGAAAATAAGAGAAATGTAAATTAGGATGTAAAATGTCCTATTTACGTCATTTAATTGCAAAATATTCTTCTACGCCATCAGTAAATTAGCTCCTACCAAAATAAATCAATTGAGACGTAAAAAGACTATTTTATCTTCTTACAAATTATCTTTCCAAAACGATATTGGATCACATCCTCCGATCGTGATATCACTTAATATGATTTAATAGATTTATGTTTTTTACTCTTGAGAATTATTGAGCCTAATAGAAGTTATGGACCTGGTCTATATCAAATAGGCCTTCACGCCCATTAAAATACAATTCAGGGGAAAATTTCTAAAATAGGATAGAATTCATGAAGTTCAATTAAGTCATTTATTTAATTTCATATGAGAGTTGTTATGGACTTTGACAATAATAGAGTTTTTAGAGTCTATTTAGAGTTTTACTTCTCCCATTCCGTTATCAAATAGGTGATCATGAATATTGGAATTTTTTTATATAATTAATACATGGTGGAATTAATTGCTCCCGTTACTCAGGCATATATATATATATATATATAGTTGACGACATATTGATATTCTATCCAGAAAAGGAAAGGGACAGATTAATCTTAGCCATTTGAAAGAGAATTGGAAAAAAACGTCATTGGGTCCTCCAAAGCCAAAACATTAGATTTTGGACATGACTCTGATTGAGAATATATTTATATACGTCAAAATTGTTTTTTTGTCTCTCTTTTTTTCATTTCTTAATAATATACGAATATATAATTTGTTTATACATGTCCATAGTTTGGTGGACACAAGGCAGTGGGAATATATAGATTTGCATTACCATGCAGTCATCAGACATTTTTGACTTGCCATTTCCTCCTCTCAATTCCTCTTTTCCTCTTCTTATTGGCCAGACTCGCAAGTTCGGAGTACGACTCAGACATTTTATCACTATCATATTATTATTTGATGAAAATACATATTTCAAAATTATTATGAATACAACCTATACTTATCATTTTTTATATGTTATTTCTTATCATATTTATGCCATGTGAAATGAGAATATTACGTCTTATAGTCATCTAGAGTTTGATATCTATCACTTTTTTATACTTAAATTGTCTATAACATGAGTTTATCTTTTACTATATCAGTTTTACATAATATAAGGATAAGTTAGTATATTTGAAGTTTTATAATTATAAAGTCATTTTCCTTTATAAATTTTTTTTCCTCTAAGAATATCCCTATTCATTTAAAGTATAACTATTTAGTAATTCATTTATGAGAAAAAGTAAATGAACCTTATACTATTATTATACTATTATGAAAATGAGATAATATTTAATAAATTTTATTAATAAAAATATATTCAATTAAAAAAATACTATAGAAAATATTATACAAAATATTATAGCCAATTTAAACTGTTTTCTTGACGCTGGGACAAGAAAACAAAACTGGAAAAAGAAACCAAACAATATCCCGATGATCCAGCAAATTAGGAATATGGGATTTTATAGACGTCTATATATATATATATATATATATTTTTTCTAGTTTCCAATTACATTTGAAAAGTGACAGGAGGTTGTCCTTAGTATGTGATATCCATTTTGCATATACATATAATCATGCATTAACAGCTACGATTCATAAGTTTAACAATATTTTTATTATGTCAAAATAGATATTTTAATTAATAAAAAGAATGGAAGGGATTTTTGGCGTATGTATCAAAGAATACAATTGAAACCTTGAAGGGACTTATTACAAATCAGCTCTATATAATTGCCCACTATTAACATTATTTGACATGAATATTCTTGTTATCAACAAATAAAATCTTTCTTTCTTAGACTCTTTATCAGACAGCCCGACGTTCAGACAGAGAATGTAAATCATGGTAATTCAGCAATCCTACAGATCGGAAGTCAAATTCTAGTGCGCACAAGGAATCATCCTCCACATTAAAGATTTTAAATTTTTTACATTGCTGCTCTTCTGTTACTACTAAGATTTGAACATGAATCCTTGTTACTAATTTTTTAGTTCCATACCTAACTAAATTATGCCATGCGGGCGGACCTGGGATATTCTTCATAGGACGGATTGTGCTTTTGAAATAGAAATGGAGAGACATGGAGAATTGGGGTATGGTGCTACTTGATGATATGGTAGAAATCGAAGGTGAAATGTATATATGGGTTTTTTAATGGACCAGGAATTTTCACAAGCACATGATATGCATTCTGCATAGAGACACAATCATGTGTTTGTATGGAAGACTTAACTCCACGCTTGGCCATTTCCCTCCTCTTTTAACTAACCCAATATGCTCTTCTGGTCCATACCCCCCATTCAACCAAAAAGAAAATTGGAAATTTATATTTCCTTAGTATTCCCACCAATGGCAGTGGTCATCTAAACTTGCTTTAAAATTGACGAGTTATGAATTCGAATCTTAATTAATGTTTGTCGACTTTAGAAATTGTACCTAATTACTTTTTGATGATGTCATTTTAACAAGCTTTGTATTTACTGGTTGTTCAGTTAGTATGATATATTCGTTGATAAACAAGAGAGTCTGACGTAGAAATGCTACTCTAACAGGGCATGTGCTTGCTCATTATTCAGCTTGTCTGATATGTTAATTCTAATAAACACGAAAGTCTAAACATTGAGATGCTACTCTAACTGGTCATGATCTCCTTTCGTTTAGTTGGTTTGATAAAGTGATAGAACCACCATTAGCAGGGGCCGACCCTCCATCCAGTTGGAAATTTCCTAAAAAAGGATATATATGTTTTCATTGTACTAAAATTGAGGATAACTATCCTTTGTTCTCCAAATATTATCTCTAGTTCAGTCTTTATTATTCATGATCGTTAGTCACTATTTAATAAATAATTTTTTTTTCTTATACAAATAATATAGTGCAAAACTTGACCCCTCATTTTAGATATGTGAAAGTTCTTTGAAGGACCGCATTTTCCTTACAAAAACCTCAATCATATCATCTCTATTTTGTTAAGATTACATCATTAATCCGTTTGTTATCTAAAATTGTGTGAGATTTTGAGTAAAAATAGAGATGCTTTTTAACTCTTAACCAATCCAATAGAGGATTATTGGGCATAAAATAACATATCTCTCTCTCTCTCTCAACTCAACTCAACTTGGGTTAGAATCTTTGGAAGGAGGCAAGCACATGCACATGGCCGGACTCACTCACGGTTTCCCTCTGCTGGAAAAGTCAGTTAGTTGGTTGATATTTGATATTGATGCTGCCTGCTCTTTCGGACCTACTTTTCTATAATTCTCATGTTATCACTGACCCCTTCAATTCTTACGTACAACAAGTCGTACGCCCCAATTGCCCTCTCACGCCCTCCTACACTCATATCATAACGCCTTATACTTGACAATTATTTTTAATATGTTAAAATAAATCTCTTCATATATAATTATACATATTCATAATTTCCACTCAAGACTGACCCTTGTTATATTAAAATAGATATCTCTATTTAAGCCCTATACTTGCTTATATGAGAGGCAGTGGTACGGGAGGGCGGGAGGGAGTAGATTTGAGCATTGGTATTGGTCCTTTGAACAAGTTGAGATTTTTAGTTATGAAAAAGGGGTAGCCAATGCACGTGGTGAGAAACTCAAAATTACTGCTAACATATATATATATATAAACTTAAGTTTGAGAGAGAGAGAGAGAGAGAGAGAGAGAGAGAGACCCCTACTGCAAGTTGGTACTCTATAACTGACAATGACAAAAGCATTAGCATATATATATGTGACAGCCTTGTGCCTCACCCCCAACCTCTGTACTCTCTAAATCATTAAAATCATCTACGCATTTACACCTTCCTCCCATCTTCTTCAAACAATTTCAACTTCACCTATCTCTACTTAGAATTGCCTTTCTAATCTATCTACACTTTAATCCTTGCTTGTTAAACTTCATGATTTTTTTTCTACACATTGCAAATGTTTGAAAAGTTGAATGTTTGAATCTTTTTTAAAACGTTATAAAGTAATTTCAAACTTTCGAAACCAATTCTATAAGCGTTCCGGATTATCCGTTCACTTTCTATTTATAATATATATTTTTAAAGAAAATTTATCTCTTTTCTTCAAAATTTATTTTTTATTTAATATATTTTATTAATAAAATATATTACATTAAAATTCTATAAGTGCTCCGGATATCTGTTCACTTTCTATTTATAATATATATTCTTTAAAAATTTATCTTTTTTCTTCAAAATTTATCTTTTATTTAATATGTTTTATTAATAAAATATATTAAATTAGAGAATAATATAACTATATACAAAGTAATATAAATATTTTTGTAGGCTAAATCAAGATTAGTCAAGATCAAGATAGGCCAAACTTCTAAATAAATGACTTTGCAAGCACTTTTTATAAGTTGGACCTGGATTAAATATGATAGTATATTTTCAAATATTCCACGCGTTTAAAAAAAGTTAAAGAAAAACCCAGGAAAAACAAACTTGGTTTTCTGCTAAAATATCATTTGACTCAAGTAACAATACTAGTATTAAATAAGTAGGACTTGGTTAGTGTACATTAGAGAAAGAGTGCAGGTGGGAATACCTGTCAAATAACCATAATAACTACCTCTACCTCAACTTCCCAGAATCAATCAACACTACAAAAACATAAAACAATAGGAATTGGTAATAATAATTAATGTTGTACTAGAATGGATTCTTTTTCTTTTTTTTAATTATTCTAAGAAATAGCCATCCAAACAGGCTCCCAACTAATTTGCAGCCCTCTATTGGTTGGCCCTTCTTCCTTACACCTGCTGCTACTCCGTCTTGGCAATTCTTCACTAGTAATCTCCATTTCGCCCATCCCGCCCCCTTCTTCCGAATTCTGAATTTCGTCACTAATAGAATCTGTCTTCAAGCCTTCGTTTTCTACACATAAAGAAGATATGTGAAGAGAGGTAGCACCGATTCCCGAACTTGCTCTGATAACAAAGTCAATAACACTTTCACGAATATTCCCGTCCTCTTCTTCTTTCTCAGAATCTTGTCTTTCCTCACTGGTAAAATTTGTTTTTAAGAGCTCAGTCTCGTTATACGAGTCAGGACTAACTTGATGTTTGTGTTCAAGTTCTTGATTTTCTTTAGATAATGAGAAAAGCCTTAGCCTGCCCCCAACCCGTTCGGCTTGGAAACAACTTTTGCGACAAAATGTGACAGCTTTTAAGACTAATCGGCCTCCTTCACGATGAGGCCGTAATTGGATACCATCTGAACCCCCAATTAAAGTCAGGGGAGGTGGGAAATTTCCCTGTTGTTCTTGTTTCTTCAATCTTGACCGTTGAATCCCTTGATTATTATTCTGTTTTCCACATGAAAGATCAGCCATGAATTCGCCATTGTTGCTTCCTGTTTCACTTCCTAGTCCTTCAGTACACATTTCCAAACTTTGTGTACTTAGTGTGGATAAAGACCTTTTGGCAAGAGGATGAACATAAACTTTTTCTTCTTGTTCTTGCTCTGTTTTGGTATTAGTACTGGAAAGTATTTTTGTGAAATTCCAGGTTTGATTTTCAGGTTCATGATCAAATCCAAACTTATTGGAAAAAGGGTTTTTATTTTGTGGAAAAGGGGTTTGATTTTCTTGAGAAATGATTGGGTTTTTTTTAGGCCATGGAAAGGATTGAGAAATGTTTGATCTTGGTGGTGGAGTTATTTTGTCAATTGGTTCAATGAATCCAGGCTCCAAACATGATTGTAACCCTTGACAAACACTTGTAGACATTTTCTATATATATATTTTATACCTCAAAAGATATATGAAGGGAAAAAAACAGGGGATGGGAAAATGTGGATTGGTAGGTTGTTTTGAAGGAAGAAGAATACATGAAAGAGAAGTGAAGGAGAAGGGTTGTATTTATAGGGTAGAGAAAAGTGTCCTTTTGGAATTTTAGAGGAGGGTTTTCCTTCTATTTACATAAATTAAAGAAAAGAGGGAGAGGGAGCAAACTTTTTCATGCCCACTACAATTTCTCAGCTTTTACTCTGCCACACAATATAATGATGGAAAGAAAGAAACCATCAAGGTGGTAACCCAAGTGGGAGGGACTCATACTTGTATATGAGAAGGTCAATAGATCGAATTTGATTAAATTAAAGGACTTGCGTGAGTAGATCTTGAGTCTTTGTATATAGAAAGAGTATTGATTTTCTTGTTATTTTTGTGGGACTATAATGACTAAGTTAAGTTTAGTCCAAACGAAGTATTTCTTAATGTACTAGTTTCCTTAATATCTTGATAATACTATACTGACTAAATTGAATTTTTACTTGACGAGTTTTGAAGAAAGAAAAATTCTATAACAGTGTATTATTAGTCCCTTAATTAGAATTGTTACTTGATTCTAATCCGTCCCTCCCTTCTAATGATGATGAAAAGAAAGAAGAAATGAAAGAAAATGGAAGATAGACAATATTAGATTTCTTGTTTGTATGGATTGCCTAGCTTGATTGGTTGTTTGAGAATTTCTTTAAAGTGATTTATTATATCATTCACAACCTAAAATGAGCAAACAAAATGAGAAAGAAAAGGGGGAAATCAATTGTTATTTTAAGCAAAAAGGACATTACTTTGCTTCATTTCTTGGGTGGAGAAGTAGGGTCAATATACCTAAGCATGTCTCCTACACTATTTCACCATCAACTTAAGAATGAGATTATTATTCCCCTCACAGTAACGTTTCCGTGTGAGAATTTCCATGAATTAATCACCAGCTTTTGCTCTAAACACACTGGAATCGAGGCTACTATATATATAAACTAATGAATTGATACAAAAATATACATTTATCTGTATTGTATATCATGTCATGATGATTATGCTAATGCAAAATCTCTAAACATTTTCAAGTAAATATAACTATTTGTTATTGTGAGTGAGGTCCTGAAGTCACGACTCACGATTATGATAGTAGTCTTATGAAAATTAATTAATAATAATGGAGTTTTGGATTAAGACTTCTGCTTTCTTTTTTCATCACTACTTTTGCGATTACCATTTCTCCTTCACTTCCACTACTCCTTGAAGTGACCTCAATCTTTAGTTACTCTTATTGCCTATGAATTATCATTTTTTTAGGAATGAAAATAGTGTAAATAAAGAGTTATTGGTGTAATTGACTTTTGTGAGTTTGTACTCATTTTGTAATCTCCTTTTGTATATTTGCCCCCATAAATGTAAATTTTCAGTTAAACCACATAAATCTTCTGTTCATATTGTTTTTTAATATTTAATTTTCTTTGTTATACTTTTACTAAGTTCCTCCAAGTAGGACTTATCCTTATACAAGCTTAACTTAGACAAGAGTTTAAAATGAGTATTTCATCATTTTTTAATTTTTGGACCCATATATTCTTTCACAAAAAATTCAATTTTCATGTATCTTAATAAAAAATACGCGCAAAACTCAAATTAAACTCTTATCCTAACTTTTCTAACTAAACCCAATGATTCTCATATCATTAATGATAATTTAAAGAAAATGTAAGATGACGCTAATCTACTAGTATTAGAATCTATTCCTGTGTCTAATTTCTTTACAAAAAAGAAGAAAAAAAAAAAACAATGGGTTGATAATGCTTTTCTGATTGCCGGCTAACCAATGACCACCTCCCTTTCCTTTGGCTTCTGTTGGCCATTTTTTCAAATGCCTTCCACTTACTTTCTTCAATGAATTAGAGGCCATTTTTGCTGCTTCTATGCTTTGGTTTGGTGCTGACTCACATGACACTTGAAATCATCTATTAACAAACCTTGCTTCTCTGTTTTGAGGATTATCAAGACACTTATCTTATGAGCCGCTTCTAGCTCTGCCAATTTTGTTTCAATCATAACTTGATCCTTTTAAGAGAATCCTCAACATCAAATTTATCACATCCCTTATCCGTCACCCAAAAAATATAGTTCAAGTCATATGAGAGTAAAATATGACCTATCAATCTCGACTCAAATTCTCAAACCTACTGCTTCATGATTCAAGTGATTGATCGGATTTGGTTAATTAAATATATCCCTCCCAACCAAGATAACATATGGTCATTTTCTCTGGTCCAGTATTTCATAGATCAAGTGGCAGATCTAGTTGGTTCAAATAAAAGAAGTATATTCAACTCAACCAAAATAGCAATATCAGTCTAGTCAAGTGACAGATCGAATCGATTCAATCAAGTATATCCAACTTGACCAAAATAGCATATAGACCAAAATAGTCAAAATCTCAAATGAGAAATAGAAGTAACTTCAACTGAAGAAGGATACCACAAGGTTTTTGTGTGCTTCTCACTTTATTCATTCTTCAGCGAATATTGAGTGATCAATTACTTATCATTAATATTTACTACACTAAGCATTTACTAATTCACATCAGAATTATTTTGAATAGCAATCTCCTCGACTCTAACTAGTTTCAATTTTACAAGTACAGATCAGAATTCATTATTCATCAAACAAAAATTAAAATTGATACTTGATAACCATCATTATTATGTCAAACTAAATATTCAAAGGTGAAATGGGTATTTTTTTGGTCAAGAAGTGGATAGGAGGTGTTTCAAGTGGTTTGGCTAAGACAACAATGGCGTGGTCCCTTGAAACTATGCTGGTTGTTCAGTTGGAGTATTGCAAAGGCAAAGATGGAAAACACAAGCAAGAATTGATGAGTTCTGAATTAGTAGAGCAAGATTAGCTCATCTATTATTTTATAGCCAATCATATAATTTGACGGCCAAAACCAAAAGGTAAAACCTGTAGGGATCGTAGCTCATGCTATTTGCCCTAAAAGAATCCAACAAACACCAGACACGAAAATGCCCTTTAACTAAATGCCTTAGCAAAATGGCGAAATATAAATAATGCAGCTGGGAAGAACATGGCGCAGCAGTGTGTAAACGCACACCAAATATTTGACAAGTCTAAGGTTCGAATTCTTCTTTTTATTGCGTCCTGAAACATCCAGAATCAGACCTTAACTTCAAGTAAGAATCAAATTCTACAAACTTGATAAGTTGAATCTAGATTATTCAGAACTGTGTAACCCTACATACAAGTACTTGTTAGAATCATATCCGAACTCCAAACAAGAATCAAACTTTACAAATTTTCTAAGTTGAATCCAGATTATTTAAGATTATGTAGTTTAAAGCGGGTACTTATTATAGATACATAAATTGCTTGTGATTCACAGATGATCGAAAGGTGAAGGAAGAGTGATCTTCTTTTTACAATCCACCACAATTGTTGCACAACTTTCACATTGGAGTTTGTACAGAAGCAAGGCTTACAATCCCATGTGAATGTATTGAGATGATGAAAGAAGGCTTAAAATAGAGAGAAAGAATAGGGCATTCATTTCTTTGCTAATTTCTCTTTTCTGGGCTCAGTAACATGTTATGTACAGTATATTTGTCTATCACAAATTGGTAACTTCCTCATGCAAGAATTGCAGAATTTGCGCCCATTATATTTCTGTCAGCCTTTGTCCGCGGATTCAAAAGTGCGACACATGGGTTTAGTAGTAATCATAACTCACTACTAAAATTAAATCTAACTAAAATCTCATTTTGAAATCTATTTTTTCTCTCATAAAAATTCAACTTTGACGAAACAATAATTAAGAAAGAAAAAAAAAATCTCAAGGAAATATAGCCTATTCAAAATTTAGTCATTTTAATTATATGATCTTCAAAGTTTATTTTCGGTTATTACAAAGATCCAATAAGATTCTTTTACTATCCAACCCTTAAATTTCATAAAACCATACCATCAACTCACACGAGGTAACTTAAAAGAATAAAATAGACAATATAATTTATTCCCTCCAAACGAAACACACCTGAGACTTTTTTTGTAGGAAAATAAAAACTCTTTTCCTTTGCAAAATCCTATATCACGTATATTTTTTTAACAAAATAACTTATAATATCTATTTTACCCTTCAAATTCTAACACGTGAGTAACTTATGATGATATTCTCCCCCATAAGTAAAATGTTTGACGACGAAATGATATTATTGAATTGTTGTAAATTATTAATAAACTTTAAAGACCATATAGTGTCGAGACCTAAACCTTAAGGACTAATTAGACCATTTCCCCTACCGCAATATGCCATGAATTGTCTAAAAGAGAAAAACATTGTGTTTGTATGCTCCTGCAAGAAAACTCTATTAAGGGAGGGCGATGTCTGCGTACCAAGCAATGTCATTAGCAAAAAATAATATAGCCCACTCTGTTGAAGTCCTGATCAAGTAAATAGTATTTGAAAGATCCATCTTCACCATGAATGATTAAAGGGAACAAAAATAGTAACTCCAAAATTGACAGGTTTCTTGAAAACGATGCCCATCCGGACGAGGTAGCTCTCATACTATACTATGCAAAAATTTTAAATTTGAGTCTAATTCTGTCTCAAAAGTACCTCCCACACTCAACTCAATTCGGAGATCGTTCTTTCACTCATTATTAATATGAGATTTTCAACATATCTCACCAATTGATAGAACTAATTCAACTCAACTAAAATAGTATCCACAAATTCCAACCTTTTCTCGATATAAAAAGACACTTAAAACTTGTTCAACACAACATCGCTTATAAAAAATCAAACTCGTAATCATGCATTAGTATTAGGAATCCGCTTCTGAACTACTCCAAAGCTATTGAGTTAATTTTTTCTTTTATTCTTTTGCTTTCCGGTGGACCAATCAATACCTTTGCAATTATTATTTGTGTATAATAATAGCACAGGCAAATTGAAATACTGCTACATGTCACAAACATGAGTCTTCTTCCTAAAACTTGATCCTACATGAGAAATATGCTAATGTTCTTCCCCCCTGGCCATTACTTGCAACTCTAAATTAATCAAACAGTGTCAACTGATGCTTTAGGACATTAACCTTGCCTAGTTATCTTTAATCATATGCTTTAAGACCTATAGCTGAAAGATGAGAGGAATCAATTAGTGGCTTAAAATAGCCTGCCAACAATTTGCATTAGACTACCTTTTGACCATTTTTAAGAACAACCTTTTTGTTCCAAGGTCTTTGCTTGTCTTACCTACAAAATCAAGAGAGAGAGAGAGAGAGAGAGAGAGAGAGAGAGAGAGTGTGTGCAGACAGAGCCACGTCTTAATCGTCATGCTAATAAATAAAATAATGAACTCAATCCTCATATAATATTAATCATCAAGAGACAAACTTTGGAGAGAGAGAGAGAGAGAATGCAGACAGAGCCACGTCTTAATCGCCATACTAATAACTAAAATAATGAACTCAATCCTCATATAACATTAATCATCAAGAGACAAACTTTGTAAAGGTAGTTAAAAGAAAAAGTAAAGCCGGCCAAACCTTTTCATGGGAATCTCAACTTGTAGAAAGAAACCACGACCATAGTAGTCCACAGTGCTATTCCCACAGGTTTCCATTTCTGGGCAATGATCAAGCACTTGCCTTTCCACTGAGAATCTGGGATTGTCCTGGTATTTAGCACATGAAGATGGCAACCAAGAGAGGCCCACAATGCATTAAACAATGGGTTAATTTTCAAACCTATCATAATACATGGAAATTTTGAATTTCCATTTGCAAAGTTTGGAGTTTCTTTTCAATGTCTGTTAACTCATCTAATGTGCCTGTGAGTTTCTCCAATCTATCTTGCATTTTTTCTTGATATGGTTTTCCAACAAATTTAACATACTTCTCTAGGTTCTCTATTGTTTCGATGAGATCCTTCTGCATAGCCTCTTCAAGTTTACGAGCTAATGCATCTACTGTCCGTTTTACTTTAGCCACCACCCGCTGCTTCTGAGCTGGGAAATTTGAGATCGCTAACAAACTGTCAACAATACAAACCATCGATCAGGATGTGCATCATGATTGTTTTAAAACAACAGCTATGTTACTTGTCGGGAGGCATCCTTGTCAAATATTTATTCATGCAAGGGGCAATCAGTTTTGGAAATTTGATCAATTGCAAAGATCTTCCCGACAATGTTAATGGCATTTTGTGTTTCCTCTAAGCATCCCTAATATGCTCTTTTTTCCCCTGATTTACTGCAACTTATGGCAAGCTAGGGAAGCATAAAAAGAAAGAGGCATTACCCTCCAGCAGAACATAAGCCCAGGGCAAGGAGATCTTCCAGTGTGCTTGGTAGTACAGATGTCAGGAGTGATGCTGACAAACCAGCAGCTCCAAGTCCACCAAAAGTACCCAGGAACTGAAAATGAAGTCTATTCATTAGCATAAACCTGAGCAACAGTATTAAATCCGGAAAAAGAGATTCTCCTAGAAACAAGTAGAGGCAAAATCCAAAACACTTCAACATTAATCAATCATGGCAATTTAGAGTAACCATTTAGAGATGAAACCGAAAGCAAATGACCAAAGCAGGTAGAGAAACTGCTGAAAAGGATTTCTTCCATCCAGTTAAAGATCTAATCCGCTATCCTGAATTTCCCTTTTGGGTCAAACAAGAAATTATCTAGCCACCAAATTAATCATGTGAATTAAACCCTTTATCAGGGGGGGAAAACAGTAACAAAAGAAGCTGAACATATTTGGAAAAGATGGAACATAAGATGTCCTTGCTAGTACAAAAACTAATGAGGTAAAGAATCTAGTTCACATATTACTGATAAATCTCTCAAAATTGCAACTTCCACATGATTCCAAAACAAGCAGTGTACCGCAGATTAACACAAGTAATTCATGAAAAGAACCCAGACACGTCTTTTTTCCTTGGTCAAGGGAGTAGGAGCAAGAATTAAGTTCGAGCAACATACAAAGGAAACAAACTTTTTGACCAGCCAAAAAATGAAAAGCTCACCACTTCTCGAATTTCTTGCTCAAACAATTTTGAAGCGGCAGCAGCACTGAAATCATCTAGCACTTTCACGCTTGATTCACATAATCTCCCTGGCAATTCATTTTCTAGAAGTTGAGCCTGGTAAATTGAATCATGAAATGAAGGCCATCTTCTCTCAAACAACTCTTTAAAAGCTCTTCCTTCACGAGCATTGCTTGACTGTAACCATACCCTATATTCCGCAAGTAGGTTCTAAAATGCCCAACACAATTCCAACAAACATAAATATAAGAAAGGTCAGAGATGCAAATTCACATCACGGGATTCCTGCCAAATAAATGAAGAATGATTACAAATAAAGGGGAAAATAAATAGAAGAAAGATATAGCATGTAGCCGGACTTTTCTTGCCAACATTTTTCCATTAAAATCAGTTTAAAAAGACACCTTCCCCCTTTTGTTTAGGGTTTAATGCTTTAGAAAGGTGAGAAAAACATAGAATGCGAACTAGGAGAGTTATAGATTATGAAAATGTGATTCTTGAATAAATTCATTCACTTGGTTTAAGGCTCAGTTATTCACTTCAATTAAACAAAATACTTCAGTTCTTTTTCCCTTTTCTTTTGTTCCAAAAGGTATAGCAACACAAAGTACAAAATTTTCTCGGACATAGTTTGAAAGAACTATGGATATCTTACTCAAATTTGGCGAAACTCTATTTCAAATAGAAAGGCATTGTGGAAACTCAACAAAAAGGTATGAGTTGAGGCTTGAAAACAAAGCTGAGTGGACTCACTTGTACTTCAGAAAATGCAGGGTCAATGATGTCATCTCTAACAACTGATGTAACTGGCA
The DNA here is from genome assembly GCA_028651295.1 of Catharanthus roseus. Lineage (NCBI taxonomy): Eukaryota > Viridiplantae > Streptophyta > Magnoliopsida > Gentianales > Apocynaceae > Catharanthus > Catharanthus roseus. Next base: position 3,978,187 of record JAPQWS010000087.1, read on the forward strand.
TGGGAGCAGATTTCTCCCCCTTGAAAATGTAAGAAGTCACAATATCCAGATTCGATAACCGGAGAGTTGATTCTACAAGCTTGATCACACGACCCTGGGCTGAATTAATCTGCATAAGGGTAAAACACAGCACTTTCATAAACAATTTGCAAAATGCATACACAGACTAGTAGCCAAGGAAAAGCAGATCATACAGATAAGAGATTTCAACATCATGCATCTTGCCCATACCTGAGACATTATTTGTCTCTCCCGGGAGATGCTCTCACTTTTCATTTTCAGTGCATGCTCCTCCATGCTACTAAAAATTTCATCCACAGAAGACAGGTCTTTTTTAACTTTCTGGCACTCTGCTCTAACAAGCTTTTGACATGATGAAAGCAGCTGTTCTGCAATCCTAAGAGGAGTCCCAAGCTTAAGCTTCATCCTTTCTATCCCTGTACTTGTTGTACCATCCAAAAAGCTATTCAGGTACTTTTCAAGTTCAAAGAAGCTGCTGATTTTCCAATCAGAGTTTGACATAAGTTGCTCATCATACTTGCGCACATTAACTGAAGCTGAAAGTTTGGCTTCAAGAGCAGACCGTGCAGAGACAGGATATAATGTCACACTTTCAACATTCAGCAGTTTCCGAGCATTTTCTTTGACAAAGTTAATAGCTTCCTCAAGCTGCATTATTCATAGAAAACTCATTCAGAAGAGGGTTAAAGTTTTGGCTGCAATTCCCTTTTGATACCATAAGGTGACATTAAATTGTGATTTAAAATGAGAATCAAAATGAAGGAATGGATTATCAACCTCGTCGTTATTCTGATAAAGATCAGACTTATTCAGTACAAACACAACTTTTTTCTTCCATTGTTGAGTATAACGAAGAAATGTAACCTGCCAAGCAACAGAATCGGATATAATGAAGACATATAATGAATTCCTGAAGGCAATAACACTATTAACAAAACAAAGAATGAGTAAAGATGGAAATCGACTATGTTGAACAACTATTTTCTAAGGAACTCTTCCATATACAAGTTTCCTCTGAAATGCTGCAAATCATTGTCAAACTTTCTAGCATGAAACAGCACTTTCTATTCTCATGTAAATGTGTTAACTCCAAATACTGATTTAAACATAAAAGCAAATGCTCTAGCTGTGTAAAAATGATAATGTAGCGGATAAAAGGTCCCCAAAATGGCAATTTAGGATTAAATGGTTGTTGAGCATCTTATGTATTCATTATTACATCAACTTACAGCATATCAAGGACAACTGAATTCCAAAATGAAATTTAAAAAGTAAAGAAAAAGCCTTCACTATGTCGTATGACATCAGTTAGTATTAGTAACTATCTTTTCAAGTAACCATGACACGGATCATACCTCACTTTCACTTAATGGCCGATCAGCAGACATAACAAAAAGCACCAAATCTGCACGAGGCACAAATTCCTCAGTTAGCCGTTGTTGCCTTTGAAGAATCACATTAGTTCCAGGGGTATCAACAATAATCATCTGCTTGGAAGACAACAAAGAATATTAATAAATAAACAAAAAATCAGTTACAAAATGATAGCTCATTTCCACAGACATAGAATCTGATCAAACCAAGGCCAAAAATCCAAGCAAATCAGACAAAAGGATGAGTTACTCATTTTATTCTCATGCAATATCATGATAATTACTTTTTATCCAATATCAGAGTTTCAAGCAATGATTGACAAGAGGAGCTCGAATTAGAAAAAATGAGCCAACTTCAAAATGTAACTCTAAATTCAGGACAGGAAAGAATGGAAGGGAGAGTGTAACAATTGAGAGGGAGTATCTAATGAAGTTCACATCGAGATCATAAATCATTCGATTAGTTGTTCAGGTCTGCTTGTTTACAACAACTACATATAGGAAAAGACTTCATTTTATTTCAAGTGTTAAGAGTACAGTTAGCCCTTAGCTGATTAAGCCCCAAAAACCGTTTCTGCTTTCAGTTTGCAATACACTTTGTCACACACATTAGATCTATCACATATACATGCTTGAATCTAATATAAAAGTGGAAGCACATGGCATGCTAAGCAATGAAGTTGAACAGACTTCGGGATTAGACAGCAGGAGGGAAAGAAAACACTCACCTCTTTGAGAATTGGAGCAGGAAGATAGCATATATATTCACCATCTGGATGCCTTTCGCAATACTGTTGCTCATTAACATCTATCTTAGAATAGCGTAAAAATGTGACCTCATTGGTTGTAGGAACAACTCCATCTTCTAGGTACCTTTGGCCAAGAAGTGCATTTATGACTGTTGACTTGCCTGAATTGAACTCTCCCTAAAAGAATCAGGGAAGATTAATGCTTAAAAACATTTGAAAAGAAAATTGAAAAATAAAAAAGAGTAGCCTACCAAATAAGTTGAGAAAGGCACCCAAAGTAAAGAAACAATTTACCACACCCAAATAACACTTTAAAGTCTTAGCCGATTTTTAACATAACTTTTCTCCCCAAGAATTAATAATGTGATCAATATGTGAACTGATATAAGAAGAATATGATATAAGGTTGATGAGTGCAGTAGTGAAATTTCATCAAGCCAGAAATATTTCAAAACAAAACTAACAGCGAGCTGGAATACATAGGACGGATCTGTTTCTCAAAGAGAGATGAACCAATACTGGACCTTACCATCCTTTTTCTTCTTTTCTGGAACAAATAGATAGGTAAAGAAGCTGGAAAACTTAAGAGGTCGCATAAAATTAGAAGCATGCACCTGGAAAATTTCCCTCATTCATCAAAACATGCAAGTAAAACCAGATTACGCTCAGCTTTAGATTGGATGGGTCAAAGAAGAAAGAATTACTTTAGAGCGAATACCAATGTATATTCCTGGAACCAGAATTTGTTGAAGTTCAGCACACAATTACCACGATAACCAGTAAAAAGGGGTCGTCAAGTTGAGAAACTGCATCGATGAGAAGGGAGACTTCCTCCATCTGCCATTTCGGAGTAAAAAATTGTCCAGGTTAACGAAGGTCCAAAAAGCATCAAGCAGGGCAATAATGATGAGATGAACTTCAGCTACCAAATTTTAACAATAAAATGATCACCAGTGGTGCAGCTCGCTTGATGACATCTATTGCTTCCAGCAACAATGATCTTTCAGTTTCTATAAACAGCCGCTCTCTTTCTTCCAATTTAATGAAACCAGCGACCCCTGACTTGTCAGGAAGACCATTGTTTACATCCAATACCTTTGCCTCCCCATAAGTGTTAACTTTTGAATTCTTCTCTTTATTTAATGTGTATGTATTGTCAAATAGTTTGCTCAAATCACCAATGCCTAATACTTTCAATTCTTGCAATGAAATTACTAAGCCACTAGCTCCTGATTTAAGTATATGAGAAATTCTATCAAACGAGTCCTTATCACCAAGTGAATCAATCATGACAAAAGTCGGAACTCTAACTTGCTCGAATACAGAGCTCACTGGATCTTCGAAGTGCGTATCACCAGAAATGTGGTATATAAGAAAGTCAGCACCTTCAGATTTGGAGGCATCTAAAGCGGCATCTATTGACTGGACACTCCTCGCTACCAAAGGTAGAAATACTGATTCAGGTCTGGAATCTATCATCATGCTCCTTGCCACTATTGCTGGAAGACCTGTTTAAAAGCAAGAAATTGGTCACCAACAACCCAAGAAGAAAATCAAGTCGCTCATAGTCGATCATGATAAAAGAAGTACCATATATGTAAGAAACGCAGAAAGTCATGTGGTTTTTTATGTGGACTAAAATGTATTTCATATCATTAAAACCTTTATTTAAAAAAAAAATTGAATTCTGTTTTTTATGCAAATGTATAATTAGAAAAGCTCATTAAATACTACCTTAATCTAATATTGCTACAAGTAAACATGAACGAGGATATGTACAATACAGTTAAAAAAAATAGATGAAGTAGCATTTGCCATTAAAATAAAACTAAGGAAGGAACCAGTAAAATGACCTTGATCAGAGAGCAAAACTCCACTAGCGTTTACTGCTGCGGCAATATCTACACGCTCATCGATAATCAAGTAAGCTCGCTCCCTAATCACGGACTTCAACAAACAAGCAGCCTCGTATAGCTTTCCACCGCTTGCTCCGCCGCCATTGAGCACGATAATTCCAACCTGATTGGCCACCGCATTATCAACAATATCCAGAACATTAATATTATCCTCCAAGAATTCTTCCGAACTCAACTGAAGCACCAAATTAGGTACTCTGATTTCAGGCCTTTTGTAGCCGCCGGGAAACAACGTTCTCGGAGGCTGCTGTTGCGGCGGCCGCGGCGGCTGGTTTACTGAATTTGAAATAAAGGATGCTGAAGAAGCATTGCTTGAAGGAGAGATTAAGGGAACGGTAAAACGACGTCGTCGGGCATTGAAGCGGTGAAGAGAAGGGTGTATTGGCTTGTGGTTGAAGAGGAACGTAGGAAGGTGTTGCAAGGGAGTGGGAATGTGGGAAATTAAGGATACCATAGAGATAAGGGCAGGTGGCCAGTGAAGATGGATGAGGTGGTGGAACTTTTCCGGTATCAGAGAAGCAGGAGGGAGACGGTGGTCGGTGGTGGGGAGCTGAAATGAGAGGAGGAGGGGAGAGAGAGAGAGAGAGAACCTTATCTGGTAGCGCGGGCAATGGTGGTGGAGGAACTCGATTTCGCGCTATCCAAAAAAGAAAGAACAAAAACAATTCATAAATTTATTGATGGTAAATATAAAAAAATATATATATGTATTAAGATTTGGTATTTAACACGTTTTTTAAATATGTTAAAGTACCAAATCTTGATATATATTATATATCATTATAAGTAAATAAGATTGTAAAAGTAATAATAACTTTATTGTTAAATTATATATATATTATATTTCTATTGATTTTATTAAAATAATTAATTTTATTTTTAACTGATATTTAATGTAATTGATAATTAAATTAACTAAATAGATTAATAACGGTTGTAAAAAATTCACCCATCAACAATAGATTCGATTATTTATGAGAACTATTTTTTTATTATTAAGTAAAATAACATGTAATACATTAGGTGGAATGTTTCCAGTCACTTCAAAAAATACATTAAAAAAAAGAAGACTTAATAAAACGTTAGTGAAGTTATTGTCCACCAACATATATGTGAGAAAACAATAGACATGCCATCAATATTGTTATAGAAATTTCAAGTGCATAATAGCCATCTCCACAGGAAAAGAAGCATCAATGACTAGAAAATAGTTGCTCATCAAGCTGACTGAGATGGCGGAAGAAACTATATATCTTTATATAATACCCATCAATTCATCATAATACACTGAAAATCGTCTCAGTTTGAATATTTCTTTTGATAATCAAATATACCTATGTCGCTCTATAACAATATGCTAATATTAATATTGTTATATAAATAAGCTGTTTTGACTTTTAAAATTCCATGGTCCATGATTTCTAACTAGTAGATAAAAAAGATATACATTTGCACTAGTTAAGAAAACGTATATTATAAATCTAATCTATACAAATATAAATTCTTATATTATAAATATAACTTACATTATAAATGTAAATTCTTATACAATAGGATTAATTATATTTTCCACTTGTGAGATTCGTCTAAACTTTAATTTCATCAATCTATTTTGTATAAATTATAAATATATAACTATCGTTTATATTTTTATAACTTATTATATCTACTACTAAAATCAACCAAAAAATTTTATCAGGAAATAATGATTATACGGTAAAAAGTTTTAGATTTTTCTACGATATTATTTTGCAAGTTTACTTCTTATTTATTATCATATATAAAGACAATAATATCATTACTAATTTTTTTTAATTAGTATAATCTTCATAATGAAAAATATTATTATCTTAATATATAATAATAAATAAGAAGTAAACTTGCAAAATAATATTTTTAAAAGATTTTAAATTTTTGACTACATAATCATTATTTTATGATAAATTTTTTTATTAAAATTAATTATAGAGACTAATAAGTAATAAAAAATATAAACAATAGAAATGCATTTGTAATTTATACAAAGTATAAAAATAAAATTATAATTTGAATAAACCTCAAGGAAGAAAATATAATTAACCCTATACAATATTAAATCACATCACATATATATGATTAATATTTAAATTTTTTATACGAATTATGTATTTATTTATAAAAATAAGAAAGCTACTATAGTCAATATTTCCACTAATGGAACTGTCTACGACAAAATCTTTCACTAGTTAATACTTAATTGGCAAAGGACCAAAATATTTTTCTAAAAATTATTTTTCATAGTTGGCAATCAACTAATTGCATTTTGGAAAGTAAGCAAATAAAAACGAAAATATTTAGGAAAGTCCCAAATTTGAATGCTCCTATACGAGTCAATTAGTCAAACTTCAGTCCAAAATCGCAATATTCTCGCTATGTGATTGGCTCGTTTATGATTTAGAAGGATAAAAAAAATTAAAAAAAACCCTTTATTAAAGGGGAAAATAAAAAATAATTTCAATATATTTACAGAATTACCAGTTCCCTCTCCTTTCTTTGTCTCTGTCACATCATAATTAACGACGTCTCTTCACTCTCTTCCCAAAGCAAAAACTTTTTGCCTTCTCTTCTCCGATTCTTCAAGAACCCTGAAACTTGCCGAGTTATTGTGAAGAACTATAAAGAAAGCCCTTTTCCTGTGTTTTTCATAGAAACAATGGGAAGAAAGCCGAAGCCAAAAACGGGACCAACTACGGATGTGGTATGTATTTCTAAGGGGAAAAAGCCCTGCAGAATGCAGATGAAGTAAATGAAAGAACAAATCTTTCCAGCTAGCTTCATGTATTTTTTCCCGAAGAACGGATTATTTTTCTTTCATGCATTATGAAAATCTGAATCTTTTCGTGTTTTTTGTTTGTGGGTACCAATGTTTCATTTTGATCGTGTGTTTTGTATGTAAAGGGTTTTCCTTATTTGCCCTTCACTATGCATGTTAGATATTGTTGTATGTTAATTCTTTTTTCTTGGGAAGGTTGTTAGATTAGAACCCTACTTGTTATATTATTCTGTTAAATATTTTGTGTTTGCTTTTTTATGGGCATTTGTTGTTCTTGGGAGAGATTCACGAGTTTTGGCATTAAGGTTCTAGGGAATAATCATAAAAAAAGAGTTGAACTATTTATGATTTAGTGTTTTCTTGTTTTTCTCAAGAATCTAGCTAGACAGTTGAATTTGATTACTTTGTAAATTGTCAATAACCCAAGTTAACTTTGCCAGCATTATACTTTCCATGGAAAGAAAGCTTTTCGGAAGCATATCATCAGGGATATTTAGTTCTAAAGTTTCTGTAGATGTCAAGAATATCCAAGAATTCTAAAATTAGAGTGTGTGTAAAGTAGTTTGTTTGAGGAGGTTGATGAAGTAATAAAACCACTTGCGTAGTTTCTATCTTTATACTAGTAAAGAAATGCTGTGGTGTGTGGCCCTGTTCTTGGGCATCATAGGTATTTTGGCTTTTGAAGACTGCACCTTATGCATTTTACTTTTCTTTATTGGTTTTTTAATACATTGTTCCATAATGGCACCCTCTGTATCTGTCTTCATATTACTCATTCTTGCTTGTCCTAAATCCTTTATTGTGCATTAGAATATTCCATTGGTTCTAGCTTCCCCTTTTTTGCATAAGCTTACTTCATTGATTTCTTATAGGTTGGAACTTCTGATCCTTCTTCGAAGACTGTGGAAAATGACCAACACATGAAAAATACTCCTAGTGTACCTGCAACAAGGAAGAAGGCTGTAAAGAGCAAAAATATGCTTGTTACTAGGCGGTCTGGGCGGATTAAGAGTCTACCATCAAGCGTCCCAAACAAAAAGATAATAGTAGAAGAAATAGATGGTCCTGATAGTGATGGACAAGATGAGCCACATGTTGAAGAAGTAAGCAATGAGTCTGAGGAGCTGCCACATGATGAGGATTTGAGTGCAGAGCCAGATTCTAACCAACACGGCTTAGAAGAGAAAATCGATTTTCTTGTTCAATCTATCAAGGAATTCAAGTCAAAGGTACCTAACTAATATCGCTCTCGGTCATTGCTTTGTTTTTGTGCTTTAGTGATACTGTTTCTTTCATCAAAATGTCTTGCAGGCAAACAAGAAGAGATTTCCTAGTGATACGCCGTTAACGGAATTCAATTACAGAGCCTTATATATTGAATCACAAAAGAAGGTTATTTTTTTATTTAAAAAATAAAAACATTAGTACTGGTTATTTTTCGTTCAACACTTATATTGATAATTATGAATCCTGTTTGGAATTCTTTGTCATTGTAGATTGACTCCTTGCTTGATGAAAACCAGCAACTTGCCAAAAAGTTAGAATTTGCCCTTGGAGAAGTCAAAGCGGTATGATCTTCTTGCACAAGATATATCACACAAATAAGCTCATACTTGTTTTTTTTTTCCATTAATTGTTTGTTAGACTATTGGACTTGTACTGGTTCAAGAATTATCATAAAAAAGAACCGAAGATAACATTTACTTCATGCAGCAAATATTGCCTAATGCCTTTATTCAGGAACTAAATCAGAAGTGAGTTCGGTTGATTGTTTCATATCATGCCGTTTTTGCCAAATAACTTTTTACAAAGTTGAATTATTTATTTAACCTCTCTAGTTAGAAGGATATTCTTAGTGATCAATTGATATTGATCTCTTACGATGTCTGGGTAATCACTTACGGCATTCTTTTGTTTTTCTCAGAAAGTCTTGGAAATGATGGATAACTTGTGATCTTTATTTCCATTTACCTTTTGCAGTACGAGCAAATGAAGGACCTTATTGTAAATCTAAAGGACATGATGCTCCTCTCTAATTTGGGGAAAGCCACGGAAGCAGTAATGAACTGTTCAAACCACGCAAAAGCTGCAAACTTAGCTGATGCCTGTGGTTCTCCTCCTCCCGCTGCTACTGCTGCTGGTGGTTCTCCTCCTGCTGCTGCTGGTTTTGCTCCTCCTCCTGCTACTGCTGCTGCTGTTGCTCCTCCTCCTGCTACTGCTGCTGTTGCTGCTAATAATTGTGAAGCCAAGGATTCTCAAGAGAAAAAGAAACGTAGATGGAAGAAAAAGTAGTAACGCTAAAGCCTCTGCTTCTTGAGAAATGTTTTTGTTGCCCTCGAAACAAATCAGATTGGATTGGACCACTTTTAACAAGTGTTCTCTATATTTCTCCTTCATTCTAAAACCTTGTCTTTTTTGCCAAATCTTCTTTCTCCAAATCTATTTTCTGCATCTTAATAGAGAATTTACTCTACCCCTACATTTTTGAGAGGTGTTCTTTATAGAATTACACTATTAAGAATGTGATGAAAATTATGTTCCATTATTTTTTGATACCTTTGAAAGGTGAATGGTAATTAAGGGTATATAGAATTATTAGGGATATTCAACCTATGGAATTTATGTATAGTCTTACTTGGTACCAACTCCACAGCGTCAAAATCAATTGAGTTATGCTTATGTAGATGTGTGTATGGTCTTACTTGCATCGTCCATAATTGGTCTTTTGGAGTGTTTGCTTTGTTTGATTGCTTGAGCTTGGTCAGGATATAACTGACAAGGCAAGGTAGTTGGTTAATGTCAAGATCTGACTGACAAGGCAATATAGTTTATTCGTGTTACGGGTGATTTTAGGATTTGACTACGATCTGACTAACAAGGTGCCATCAGAGAAAGATGATATGGACAAATTTGGGGTTTGAACCAAGATCTGATTAACATGGTGCTATTAGAGAAAGATGATATGGACGATTTTTTAGGGCTTGAATAAGACTTGACAAACATGGCGCCATAAGAAAGAATAAGATGTTATAGATGATTTTAGGGCTTGACCAAGATCAAACAAATATGACGCCATTAGAAAGAATAAGGTCAAGATATAACAAACATGGCATCATTAGAAGGGATATGTTATTGACGATCTTAGGACTAACTGAGACATGGCACTAGTAGACATATAATGTACAAGATGTTATAGATGATTTTAGGGCTTGACCAAGATCAAACAAATATGACGCCATTAGAAAGAATAAGGTCAAGATATAACAAACATGGCATCATTAGAAGGGATATGTTATTGACGATCTTAGGACTAACTGAGACATGGCACTAGTAGACATATAATGTACAATCTAGAGTCTTATCAAGTTTTCAAACTATTGCAATTATTGTATCAAGAAAAGTGGTTTATTAATAATAATCATGCCGATAAAGTAATTCTTACAAAAGAATTTACAATATAAATGTATTAAACAAATTCCACAATATGAAAAAAGCTTAAGCCAAAAAGTATTTTAATCACTGCTCCCCATAGCATTCATCTAATGATTTGCAGCATTCCAAGAACCCTGCCAGCGGTGTCTGTGGACCTTCTTCACTTTCACTACCATTTCCATTGTTCTGATCATTTTCTGGATCAGAACTTGTTGGAGATGAGAAATCTAAGCACATTCCCCTTATTAAGTTTTCATAGGATGCTGAGAGATCTTGTGAAGTTAGCTGATGGTACTCCACTAGCTGGTGAAGGCATCTATTTTCCCTTGTCAAGTTTGCATTTTCATTTGCCAATCTTGATTTTTCAGCTAGAAGTGCTTCCAATTGGAGCCTCACCTGTACAAGATTGAATCAACATTACATTAGAATTTACACTCCCTCATGTCTGCTTAGCAGCACCCACAGCCCATTCTCCTTACGGCAAATGCATATCCCAATGGGATTATGAGTATTTACGTTCATATGTTTCTATATCTTTCAAACACATCACATGAGATAAGCTGAATTTGCGCGAGAAAATTGCAACTTACAAGATCATCTTCTTCTGGTCGTATCCCTTTGGCAAAACCATCACGAAGTCTTTTATTTTCCTCTTCTAAAAGAGTGCAGCGATCTTGCATAAAGCACAAGTCTGATTTTATTGATTTCAGTTCTCTAGCCATGGCAGCTGCTTTTGTAGCCATGGAAATTGCAAGCTGCAAAAGATTCAATTACAACATTCATGTCAATTGCCTTAAGATTAGATTACTTGAACAATGAAAAAGATGATACCAACATTTTTGGCCTTATTGAGCTTTCCCAGTTCTTTTGGACTCTTCAAATGTTCTTTCTTTGTATCATTTTCTTGATCCTCTGAACATTCTTGAGGATCAAACTTCCTCTTCAGACCCCTCTTTCCTTCTTCAGCATCTTCATATTCATCTTCCCTCTCCATTGGGGATTCTTCCTCACTTTTACTTTTAGCCTTCTCCAAAGTGCATTGTAAAATTTCAGTCAATGTGGGTGGTTTAGCAAGATCTCTAGCTCCCTGCCAATACAAAATCATGATTAAAGTTTGATTCATAGAATAAATCCCACAATGGGTTTATAAAGGATACTAATCAAATTTGATTGATGAACATCTGGACTGAAACGTGAAGTTTTGCATAACTTTGAAATGTTAAAATTAATGGTCTTGAGCGGAACCTTCACCCAAAATGTACCTCAAGAGGAGAGAATTGCCCACATTTATAAAGGATTTGTTTTTTTCTAACTATTCAATGTGAGATTCACAACAGAAATAAACTGAATACACTCTATGCTTCATTCAGATCGATCAATGCCTAAAGATTTCCCCCCCACACAAGAACAGTGATTGAATTTGGATGAATCAAGGGATATAGGACTAGTAAATTTATATACAAAACAGAATCAGGGATTCTAAAAAGCTACCTGAAGGGCATTTTCGAGATTATTTGACAGCTGAGACAGAGTATGAGCTACAGAATCAAACCCTCTAAGCAGAAGCATAGCGTCCTCTTTCATTCTCTTACTTCCTTCCATCCTTCCACCTTCCTATCAAAACAATCACTCCCAGGTAAAAAAAAAAAAAAAAGGAAAACAGACGGAATAGAAAAATATTAAAAATACAAAAACAAAAAGAGGGAAAAAACCCTCAACCTGGGAAGAATGAAACGACGTCGGATCTATAGGCTTCCTGTTCTCAAGTAGAGTATCAATCCGGCAGCGGAGATTGCTCCAGAAACGCTTATCGGACGAAGGACTAGGAGAAGCCATGAAGATTTCGGATCCCTGAAATAAAATTACATTTCTTTTCGAATCGATTAATAAAGTAGATAATATAAATTAAGTATGAAGAACAATAAAAGGAGATTTAGACAATTGATTTGAATGATTTAAATGAAGAGTTTTATTCAACCTTGAGGAGAGAAGCAGGAGAGGAACAGGAGGAATCCAGAGATGTCCCCATTGATGAATCGCTTTTGGATTTGGAAAGAGAAAAAGAGGAGAAAAGGGGATGGTGAGAGAAAGGGGAGGGAGCTGGGAGGGAGGGAAGAAAGAGTAGAGGCAGTAACGGCTACTTGAGTGGAAGAGTCCAAAGTGAAAGCAAAAGTTTTAAACAAATAATAAATAAAGGGAATAGTAGTAGTAGTAGTAGTTGCCAACGTTCAGATAATCTGATTGATGGAGAAGAAGCCGATGCGCTGCGCACAGTGGAAAAGGGGTAATCTTGCCATTCAGCGTCGTCGCTTGTTGTTGTGCCATCCAAACATCCAATGGGAAGGTCTATGTAAATTACAATATTGTCCCTCTATTTCATATCAATCATAGATACATCACTATCGCTTATATACTTATAACAAATTTCAATACAAAAAATTATACTACCTCTCAACATAAATATAAGCGATTTTAAATTTGTACAAAAGAATTAAAAACTTTGAAAATAAGACAATTGTTCAGTCAAAATACATTTTATACTTTTAGTAAATAAGGAAAAAGATAGATAAATAAGAGTGTACAAAATGAACAAAGAGATGGATAGAAATGGAAAAAAAATGTAATAAATACACTTATATTTTTTATCGTCCTCAATTATCCTACAATCCTTATATTTTTTACGGGAGTTAATAATGATTTTGTAATAAAAAGTTTAAATTATTTGTAGAATGTCATTTTCTTGCGTAGGAGATCGATAAAGGTAACTCGGGAATTTATAAGGATAATTCGAAAAAATTCAAAAATGTTCATTTTCACCTAAAAACTTCATCTTTCTAAAAAAAATTCCCTAAATACTCTCTAGGACTCTTCACTTCAATCTCATATCTTGGAAGATCCGATCGTCAAAATTCTAAGAAACAGTTAGTTCTTCAATCTATTCTCATTTATGTATAAATTTATCGGTAGAAATGTGTTGAATCAAGAACAGACAATAAACGTCTTTATTATAGTAAATTTTGATTTTTTAAATCTAAATTAAAATGTTTGTACTCGGCTACAAAATTTATTTTGTACACAGCAGGGGGCTCGATTATAGAAAAAAGATATCAAATTTCTACCAAGATAACTGGAAGTTCCAACCAATAAGCGTGAATACAATCCAAGTACTAAATGCCCAAGTTTCCGAAAGGGAAATATTAGTTATTATATGTTCTAAAGTTGAGAGTTTGAATTCAAAAAAAAAAAAGTCGTGGGGTGCTTTCAATCCAAAGTCGAAAAAGGGTTTTATAAGATGAAAAAGGTCCGTTGAGCGGCTCGTGGCCGCATCTCTTCTTATCTTTTTTTCTATTTATCGTATGTGGGTAACGTAGAAAACATCTCTATTTTTCCCCCCGGGAGTGCTATTTTTACCAAGGCTTTGCTACTTCCATCTAGTTCATGGCCTATTAGAAGTAGAAGGCGCTCTAGAGAGTTCATTAAACAATGAAAACAAAAACTTTTTTTAAAGCCTAAACCTTTCATTTTACAATGAAAAAGTTTCACCGCATAAAAACATTCCTCTTAGAGTAGATGTTAATACGAATAAGAGAAATTACGAATAATTCCGACAACTTCAGGAGAAAAAGTGCATATTGTTACGAATATACGATTCATGGGAACCCAATTCCTTTTCTTTCATTGAATGAATTGATTCCTATACGATGGGATAGAATGCAAAAACAGGGAAGCAAATCTTGGTTTTCGTTTTCCTTGCGATGGACCTGGACAACTTCGGGAGAAAAAGAGGTATTTATCTTCTGGATTCGTTTAGTTCTTTTGATTCTTGCTCGAGCCCCTAATCGAATTGTTTGGGATTCCGAAGTAAAAAAAATTATTTTTGGGCCAGGAGGGTCTCTTAACGCCTTCCTTTTTCTCTCTACCTTAACGACAGAAAAGGGGATTGGAAAAAATGGAGTATTTGTCTAAAGAAATGCGACGAGCACTTCCTCATGAATTTATCTTGAATCGAGATCTTTTGACGACCAATTAATGTTTGAATAAAAACCCTTTCTAGCGAGTCACAATTTGTATCGATTAAACAAATTGTTGGAATTCCCTATCAAACGGACCTCCCAGAAGGTAATTAATTTTAATGTGGCCGATTTCCCCCCTGAAAGATAAGTGGATATAGAAAGCTGGGTTGTTGAAAGAAAGAGGACTGGAATCCATACATTGATTCTTTTGTTTTCGCATTTTTTTTGAATTAGATCATGAAAATATGCATTTAATTTGGAAAAAATAGAACTTTAAAAAAAAAATTCTACCGAATATGGCACTTTTACTCGGGCCGACGAAAGAGCCCGCTAACTTTCATTGGGCCGAACGAAAGTGTGACAAGCTTTTGCAGGCCCAGACGAAAGTTACCGGGCTCTTTCGTCAGGCCGAGCGAAAGTGCAATTTTTTTTTAAATGATTATTTGAATTATTAATTAATTTTGTATATGAAGAAGGGTGTGACTAGTTATTTAAAATATTTTTATGTGATAAGAAAGTAATAATAAGATGTTATTTAATTTTTGTCTATGTAGAGTAAATGTAAGTAGTTTAAAATTGTTTGCTTATAATTATGTGTTTAATAAGAAAATGTGTTATGTAATTGCTAAACTATTTGAATTTTAATTTGAATTCTTCGTTATTCTTGGCCTTAGATTTAGGGTTTAGGCGATAAGATCGAATAATATATAAATTAATAAGTATACTAAAGAATCTTAGTGATGGATTATAATAGTATGAAAGAAATAGTAGAAATGAAATAACAGATCCCGATAATAATAAATAATAAAATAATAATATATGTAAAAGTAAATATTGAAACATATGATGAACGAGTATTAATTAGTTTGAATACATAATAGATGGTTCGACCAGGCGGACGTAGAAGCGATGATGATCTTGGTCCTGTCACGGACAGGACAAATCAGAGTTCATGGTCACACTGTTACAGCTTCATCTAGAGGTACTAGGGGGCGACATAGTAACTTCGACCTCCCCACTACTCCTACCTCTCTCACACCTGGTTTCCATCATGGAATAGGTGCACCCAGTTCTTCTACTCAGCCATCGGTCGTACCTTTTAGATCTCGACCTCCCCTCCAACCACATCTGTCTTACACCCCTATGTCATATGAGGCATATGAATCTGCACATCCCGGACCTTCACACCCCCAGACACAGTATATGATCCCTACTTACACGCTCCTACTATACGACTGCGCATACCATATAGATCTGCAGCCCAGGAGCCTATACTGGAGTTTAGTGGTCAGCCGAGGTAGATAGGGGTAGAGATTTTTTATCAGATGGTTGACGCCGCCCCTCATGATTCTTCATGCAGCACACATGGGTATTCTCATGCTGATTTTGGTATTTCATCCTCTGAGCGTTACATAGGAAAGCCTGTAGGTAGGGTTTGTGAGGGTGATAGTGCCTTTGAGGGTGATAGGGGGCTTGATGAGGAGCATGACAGGGTCCAGACCCTACATATTGAGGGAGAGGCGGATGAGGGAGGTGATGATGGTAGTGATGATGATGAGGATGAGGGTGAGGATGCCGGTGATAAGGACCAACCCATACCTGTAGCACCTGTGGAACATGCTAGTGGATCCGACGGGCGTTTTCGTCACGGGAAAGGGAAAGGGTTGACCGAGAGCTTTATGCCAATGATGAGCAAGATTTCAGGGTCTCGCAACAAAAGCCCCGATGTGGCTTGTGAAGTTCCGGCTCCGACTCAGAGGAGGAAGAAAGTCAAGTTTTCAGATTGGGAGCAGACTGGCCCAGCAGATGGAGGTCCTGTTGACCCGGAGCTCATCCCATCATACGGTGGACATGTCGTGGGTCCAATATGGCGTGGACAGGTGCATATCTTTATCTTAAAGTTATATGCTAATATTACTATTTTTATATTTTAAATTGTCAAATATTTATACTTATATAAATAGTTTAGGATTTATTATGTAACGGTAATAAATTTGCTAAATTTATTTGTTTTATCTTCAAGATCGTGGTTCATTGAAGTGCCGATCGCGTTACATGGCACTCACAGGATGGGACCTTACAGATGTATAGGTTCGTTCATTGGCTGCTAGGATAGGTCTTACACATCTGCGATCGTGCATGTTCCAGCACCCAAATTCTGCATTGATTTTGGAGTTTGTTAAGAGGTGGCAGCCGACACCAACACCTTCCACATACCATGGGATGAGATGACCGTGACATTACACGATGTGGAGCTGATTCTCGGGGTACCTGCATATGGCCGTGTGGTTGATTCGAGGTTATCATGGGATTAGCCGGTACTGCTTGTACAGGGTGATCTGGGTTTGGCTCTGACTGGTGGTTTAGGGTTTAATGCGGCGGAGTTTCACGATGTTGCCACTAGCTCCTAGTGTTCACTGTCATCCAGTGTTAGAGCTGCTTGCTAAATACAGTATATCTTGGGTAGTTTACAGTGATAAGAGTGGCAACATAGTTCCAGCCAGACTTTGGCCACTGCTGAAGGATGTGAATTCTGTTGGCAAGTTCGCATGGGGTGCTGCGATGCTTGCGTACCTGTACCAGAATCTGGGGCAGGCATCACTTGTTGATGCAAAGGAGCTTGGTGGGTGCTGGTCACTACTTGAGGTATGTGTTTTAAATATAACGAGTTTTATATTATTTTTATATTTTTCATTTTTAAATTATATATATTTATTTGTTTAACATTAAGTTATATTTTGTGTAATTATACCTTATATTTGTATTTAGGATTTTATATTTACATTTTGCATTTATACTCTATATTTTAGGTGTGGATATATCTGTACTTTCCTATGTTTGCGCCATGGTCAGGTACTCAAGCTTGCAAGAGATACATCCAGCAGTATCCCATGTTAGGTTATAAGAATGAAAATAAACTGCTGGACATCCGACTGAGATTGGATTTGATGACAGCAGACGAGGTGTTATGGACATCGTACAGGACTTAGGAGATTCGGGCTTGCTGGGTTTCCATGTAGCACGGGTTCATAGCGTACTTTGACTACGTCGAGCCGTACATGCTTGACAAGGTTTTGAGACAGTTTAGGTTTAGGCAGTGTATCCCCGCCCATCCTATCTAACCTCATGAGGCACGCAGGCTGCCAAACAACAGGATGTATGTGGTGAGGAATACTTTTGTGGAGGCACTGTGGCTCGAGGTTGTTGGAAGCCGTAGGCAAAAAACAAAATAAAATAAAACTACGGAAATCCACCAACAGGATCTGCACATACTAGAAAAACCGATTGAATAGAAATTACCTCAATGTTTTGATTGTTCGATGCGGAGGCGCTGCAGTTTACGCTTCTCCCTCTATTGGTATCCACGTGACGAACTCCTCTGCAAGCATCGGGATGCTAGCCCCTTCTGTGTTTTGAAAATTGTTCAGAACTAATCCTGACTATCTGGTAATTTTTTCGTGTTTCGGAGAGAGGAGGCAAGATCCTATATCGCCGTTCTAGGGTTTAGGTTTTTTATTTCTTTTTATCAGATAAAAGACGGCCGCCAAGAAAAGGTTAACATAACCTTTTATAGCTGTCAATATCAAAACCCTAACTATCATCTAATGATAGTTTAATCTCGTCCGTCTATTCTTATAATCATCCAACAGTTGGATGAGTAATATTAAGTAATTAATTTCATTTATTCGATTAAATAAAATTAACTACTTATTAACTTACCAGAAAATATAATATGAAATCTGATTCCCCTTTTGTATACGTTCAACGAATCTGGACACAATCTAGATTCATTGGATGTGGACATTATGCTCACAATATCGTCAATGCGTGTGACCCTGTAGGTTCACTTAACGTTGGCAGTGAATGAAAAAATGTCCTAGACATTTATTTATAAAACATAAGCGCCCTCTAGCAAGACATTATGCTTACCCAATTTAAGTAAATGCAATAATAACCTAGCATCAGATTTAATATTTAGTCTTTTTGTCACACGATATCCTAATTAAGTATAAGGCATGGACCAAGTCATCCTTATAAAACTTAATTAACTATTTACTTGATCACCAGGCAGACTGTTCCAACAAATAATATTAATAACACCTTATTAATACTTATTTGAGCATGGCCATGCATATTTTCTAGTCTTCCTTAGGCCCATGGATATCTCTCTCTAAACAGAGAGGGACAAATCCCTTTCACTATCTCCAATATTCAAGCAATGACAAGAAAATAATCCAACCAATAGTCATAATAACCACCTAATCAAAAGTGATGTTTGACTATGTCAAAACATATTTTCTCCCCATGCAAGAAACATTAGAAACATCAGGTCAAAGGACACCAAATATAAAATTGAGAAGAAATACTTATAACTTAAACCTATGCAATATTTCTTCTTCACTTTGGGCCATGTCCAATACAATATTCTCAATATGTATTTATGAATTGATTTTATATCTCATCTTCATGATCAGTAAAACTTGACCATCAATCAACTTCACACTAGTTTACAAGATGTAATAAACTAGGGACAAATAAGAATAATATTTTATTAGCTATAAGAGTTTTACTATCAAGTCACATACTTGATGACTAAGAGCATAAAATACAATTAAAAAATACATGCTTCATAAATCATAAATGTGAGTCAATTGGTCTTGGGGCATATACTAACAGAGGCACCTTCGCATTTACTGACAGAGTCCTGAACTAGTGTTCCAGCTATTCCACCGAGTTCCTGTATGGATGATTACATAGAGTGGTGCCCTAATCCCTAAATCCACAATTATCGTCACCAACTACGTTCTTCCAGTCTTGTATAAAGTCATACATGAACCTTGGAAATGCATTATTGAACGGGAATGGCGTCGATGTGGCATCCGGATTTACAACAGATGATAAACTGGATCTACTACTGTTACGTCCTCTGCCCCTACCCTTATCGCTACGGGGCGGCCTACCTCTTCCCCGTGGACTCGAACTCGGACCGGACCCTGAACCGCTTCCCGACCCAGATCCTGAACCACTTGACTTTCCTATCTTTCTAAGTGCGATGGACACGTATTCCCAGTGAGATTTATCCCTTTTCTTGGAATTCGTCTTCCGTCGTCCCTTCGTAACTGCTATTTCTGGTGGGTTTGTCAATGGAGGACAAGAATCTTCATGCAACACCAGACATATAACACCTTTGATGAAGCGACGCACTTCCCGGACCTTAGAAATTGAACCCGTACTAATTTCCTCTAGCATTGAGGTGAGATCACGTATCTCGAAATCCATGTCTCTCTCTTGTACATCCGGGATATCAGCACCAATTTTTAGTTTTCTCCAAAAAATATAAACATCTTCCAACTGTATTGGAATTAAATATTGGCACATGGTAGACCGTGCGACTTAAATAATGAAGACACTTACTTCCCGAGTCTTCAACCATCTCACATGCTTTCTTTATCTCGAGCCATATCTTCTTTAAAGCCAAATGACTGATTTTATTACTTATATTCTTCAATATTGCATTACTCTTCGCGGCAAACTTCTCTTTAAGTTTAGAAATTTCCAATGAATATTTTATTTAAGCTATTTGACCTTCGATGAGATAGTCGATATTAAGAAACACAGTGTCCAAATCACCATGACACGTTGATAGCCATAGTTTCAACATCGAATGTTCACTCTCAGCACGGTTCGTTGTCTCAACCCCAAAATGCAACACTTGAGATGTCAAACCCTGCAAAATTTATGCGCAAATGGATTCAACCATGTGCTAAACAGATAATGTAGAAAGTCCAGGCTACTTTGCTACTTACTCTGCAACACTTCCAACTTTCTCTTATGTTCCTCCTCATCAATTTCATTTATTAATTTCTTCCACAACCCATTAACGAACCGTTGAGCAACCTCTTCGTCCTTAACCATCTCTGTCAACTTTACCAACACATTCAGATCGATGTGTCTTCTACATAACATATGATATGAATTTCTAAACACATCATCAATCACTGGCATTAGTCCGCTTTCCCTATCTGTAAGAATCACTTGTGGCTCACCTTCATTGAGAATTGAACCAGCCTCATTTGTCATTTCAGATGTAACATATAAGTACTTGATTTATTGGGGAACCTATCTATATGTCGTAGCATGTTCATTATACATAAAAGTTGTTGCCACTGTGAAGTTCTTTCCTGTCGGAGTCATTCCTACAACTTCCAATAATGACATATTGTACCTTAATTAAAAAGTAAAGTGAAAAATTAATGATTAACATTGGAAACTATTTTAAACGGACATCGTTATTATTCTAAACTATTTATTAAAAAAATTATTAAAAAAACAATGATCCTCTGGAGTAGTTCATGAATTTAAATGTTTATGCGGATAAATTAGTAAAGATATTTAACAATACAATGATCCACTAGAATACTTACTTGTTCGTTTTATACGTGGTATCCATTATAAGTACATATGGCCACGTTCAGATCATTGCAATCGATGTCGGGTGTGCAACAACAATATCACTAAGTACGTTACTCTCCTCACAGTTTCTGTAGAACACCGTGTAACCCCTTTGTGCACTTAGGCAGAGAACTTCCTCTACCGTGTTCCTTCTCTGCATCCGGTTCTTCTTTATCTTCGCAACAACATTGTAAATTTTCTGCACACTACATAAATAAAAAAATTATTCTTATTAACGGAAGAAAAACAAATCTATAATATTTTAATAAAGTATTAAAAATAATTCCTTTCTAACTTGCCTAATTGCATAACCAACGTCTTCTTCTAGAAAAAATCGTAAGATATTACTAGGCGGCACATGACTTTTCCTGAACTGCTCAATTTGTTGCAACTGCTCATTCGTAAGTCTTGTAGCCTGAGCATGACCGTGATGGTAAATAGCTATTTTATGGTTGTACCTCCCGTTGTGCACAAACAATTGCCAGTTTTTGCTTATTGCCATTTGCTCTCCCTTTAGTTTAAATGGGCAGCCACATTTTTTGGTCCCATAAGATTCCCGTCTTTTTATTGGAATTTCTTCTTCCTCATTGTCAACTATTGGTTTCTTATACTTTTTAACTGCCCCTCCGCGCTCGTAAGCCAATGTGACATACGGCCGACGGTCAGCTGTTATTGATCTCTGATTCCGATTTATGATTAAATATGTCTTAGCTTTCTTTGCAGTTTGCTTTGCCCGGTCGACCAACTCATCTTTGGAACTAAAAATTCTGTCTGTTGTGAATAAATGTCCAAGATCAATATATTTGTTCGGTTCTAAAAACTCTTCAAACATATTTGGATCTTCATCGGCCTGTTAATGTAAAATGAAAATATTAGCATTACAAAAAAAAAACCTAAATTCATCAAACGAAAAAAAAAATTTATGGGCCACTTTCGCCCAAAATGGCAAAGGTTGTGGCTCACTTTCGTCCATGTGGATGAAAGTAAGTGGCCCAAAATTTTTGCCCATCCGGGCAAAAATGCTACTGAAATTGAAAAAAAAAATTTTGATTTTCTTACCTCAAAACTAACATTTTCTTGCAGTAATTCTTTATGGGACTCCATACGGTAGGCTAATTTAGGTTAAATATTCAAAGTTTG
Organism: Catharanthus roseus; assembly: GCA_028651295.1. Taxonomy (NCBI): domain Eukaryota; kingdom Viridiplantae; phylum Streptophyta; class Magnoliopsida; order Gentianales; family Apocynaceae; genus Catharanthus; species Catharanthus roseus. The sequence continues at coordinate 4,000,096 of JAPQWS010000087.1, forward strand.
AGTTTTTTTTAGAGAGAGGTTAGAGAGAATGTTTGTAGTGAGAGAAGGTTGAATGTTTAAAATGAAATATTTTCGAGTTATCCTTATAGATTTGCGAGTTATCTTTATCGATTCCTTTTTACATATATGATTTTAACATTATCATATATTAAAACCATAATATTATTTCTAGAATTTTTTTGAGTATAATATTTATAGTGAATAATATTATTATGTTATTGTACAATATAAACAATAATTAGATTCTCAAAAATATTATTGCATGAATATTTTAAATATTTTACAATAAAATATTATTTTTCGATAAAATTTGTATATTAGAATTAGTAGTAGGGATTAATTCATTGTAAATTAATAAATAATAAAGATGTATTTATAATTTATACAAAATAAGAGATAAAATTATAAATTGAACAAAAATAAAGAGAAAAATATAATTAAGCACATTAATTAAACTAGCATCATAAACAGCTAGAATCGTATAGTACATCCTCTAATATAGTATCTGGTACACACTATTTATAATTATTTTATTAATAAAAATCTTATAGAATAAAAAATAAATTCTAAATTTTGAAAGTTAAACTCTAAAGGAAGTATATTAAAGAGTGTACTAAATGATGTATTATACTATCCAAAGTGTTCCATAAACGTTCAAATAAAAAAAAGCAAACCAAAAGTCATCATTCTGAACCAAATTCAGCTCATTTATGTATTAAAAAAGAAAAAATAGTTAGTGAGGATAACCAATACACATCTCACAATTGTTTGGGCTTTCGTATTTATGGTTTCATATAATTTCGAAGTCGGTAACACTGGTCAAGATTCAATATTATAACGTTATCTTTATCAAATCACTTGAGAGTAAGTTTGAATCCAATTAATTATCACTCTTGATGGTATCACTTTCGTAATGTGATTTAATATAATTGAAAGAGTTTGTATCTCATAATAAAATTTTTCCAACTAATTTTACTTTGTTGTTGGTTTTCTGTTTTTATTTTTATATGAATTGTTGCCTCCAATTTTATTTAGTTTGGATTATTAATATGGGAAGATAGAAAATGAAGAAGAGGCCATCTTATTCCTTTTTATCTTATTGAATACATGTATATCATCAACTGTTGGTCCTCATAAGATCAACAACGATCATCAATGGCCACTCTCTCTTGTTCCTCCTCCTCCGCTCTCCTCTTCACCTCTTCTTCTCAATCTTCCAATTCTCCTGCAATTTCTCTCTTTCCTCTTCCCCGACTCTCTTTCTCTAATTTCTCTTTTTCTTCCTCTTTGTCAATTTCTCCAATTTCCCGGCCGTCGGCCTCTGCAATTTCAAGCAGGCGAGTTTCAATCTCCGATTTCAATGTCGTCAAGGTCACAGCTGAGAAAAGAAAAGTGTTAATTGTAAATACTAACAGCGGTGGACACGCAGTTATTGGATTTTACTTCGCAAAAGAACTTCTTAGCTCCGGCCATGACGTCACTATCCTCACTGTTGGTGAAGAAAGCTCTGATAAGATGAAGAAACCTCCTTTCAGCAGATTCTCAGTTAAGTTATCAATTTTGATCGCTTCAATTTCTTACCTTTTTTTTTTTTTCTTCATTTGATAACTGCTATGCCAATTGGGAATTTGTCTAAAAAATGCTAATGAAAAAATAAAAGGAGCTTATGAAGATTACAGTTACTTCATTGGCGGAGATTGAATCTTAATCTTCCGAGACTAAAACTTTTTTCTCCTTCATGTAATAATAAAAAATTTTAGAGGATCAAATTTTGCAAATTGTTTTATTATCAACATAAAATATATATTGAGTGATCATTCAACCATGATTTACTTTATAAATGTTCGAAATTAAATTTCTCGACTAATAAAAAAGAAAGATGTAGAAATTACAAAAGTTAATTGCCGCACAAGGCTGAAAATACAGTTTGAAATATATGAAATATTTTTAAAGGGATTCGAATTCAAATAGGAAATTTTACCATAACGCTGTCTCTCGTGGTCGGATACGAAAATTGTTTAGTGGAAAAAAATAAATATAGTGTTGGGGATATATATTATGGGATTTTATCCTTATATTTTATATAATATTGATATTAGAGCGGTAATTAGCTTGTCAGGTAGACTTATTATATATATTTCTCAATTAACTAATAAATGGCGGAGCAAATTTTCTCCAGAATTCTTTTTACAACTTTATCATTCATGTGGCCAATTTCCCTATGCCAAGTTGGAGATCTAAAATATAAGATTGTTATTATTTTCAGGAAATTGTGAGTGGTGGTGGGAAGACAGTATGGGGTGACCCTGCAGATATAGGGAAAGTCTTAAACGGGTCTTCTTTTGATGTTGTTTTGGATAACAATGGCAAGGACTTGGAAACTGTGGGGTAAATTTGTTCTTTCTTATTGTTTTGTTTTCTACATTTCTTTACTCAATTCCTCCATAGAAGAAAGCTTCATTTTATCATGGAGAGATTTTGTTTGCTGATAAATATTTTGATTTTACAAATTTAGGCCTGTGGTAGATTGGGCAAAGAGTAATGGTGCAAAACAATTTTTGTACATTAGCAGTGCTGGAATTTACAAGCCAACAGATGAACCTCCCCATGTTGAAGGGGTATTGATATTATGATGATTCACTCTTCATATTCTTTCTTTTGGTATGAAACTGAGAGATTGGCCAAAAATACCCCTCCATAATTTATGTTTTGCCACCTGAGGGCATTATTTATTTTATTGTCAACTTCTTCGTAATAACCTTTTACAAGGACAGCCCTTATTTAGGGGCGATAGGTAGTTTTCGGCCAATTATTGTCACGTGACACTCACATGTCATTTTTAGTAAGGGTACAATTGTTCAGCTACTAATTTAAATGCCAACACATTACTAGAATTGGTCAAAATATCTCGATAGTGGTTCTGGTCAGCTCATGGTTCGGTTATTTCTATCCATCCCAGTCCTTAGTTGGCACTTATATTAGTGGGTGGACAATTTTATCTTGATGAGAATAATATATGAGAGTTACGTAACACAAATTAGTAGAAAATCACCCAATGCCATTATATATGGGCATTTTTTTGCCATCGTGAAAAGTTATTAGGCATAAGTGCCCAATGAAATAAATAATATCCTTAAGTAAAAAAACGTAAATTATGCAGAGGCATTTTTTGCCAATTTCTCTAACATGAAATGAACTTTACTTAAACAAATTGCTGATATTTACAGGACACTGTTAAAGCTGATGCCAGCCATGTTGGAGCAGAGAAATATATTGCAGACACTTTTGGAAATTGGGGAATTTTCCGTCCCCAATACATGATTGGATCTGGCAATAACAAAGATTGTGAAGAATGGTTCTTTGATAGTAAGTTTTCTTTGCGCGTTATATTGGAAAAGGAAGTTAAAAAGTGAGAATTTTGTATTGAGTTTTTGACCTTGTTGTTAATATGTTGCCATCACTTTGTTTCTGATTGATTCTAAAAAGGAATTGTTCGAGGAAGGCCAGTGCCAATTCCAGGTTCAGGAATGCAGCTGACAAATATTAGCCATGTTAGGGATTTATCATCCATGCTTACTCTGGCTGTTGAAAAACCAGATGCTGCAAATGGCAATATCTTCAATTGTGTTAGTGATCGTGCTGTGACGCTTGATGGAATGGCCAAGCTCTGTGCTAAAGCGGCTGGCCTTCCTGTTGAGATTGTGCATTATGATCCAAAATCAATTGGAAGTGATGCAAAGAAGGCTTTTCCTTTCCGCAACATGGTGAGTACAATAAGCATTTTCTTGGTTCAGATCCTATATAACTCTCTGTAATAAGATCCTGAGTGGCATTATCTTTTTCAAGACCCAACTATTATGTGGTGCTCTTTCGCAGTAAGCTGTTGCATTGGCATTGTGATCCCTGAAACTGTGTTTTTCTGCAGCATTTTTATGCAGAGCCAAGAGCTGCCAAGGAGATTCTGGGGTGGCAAGGAACAACAAATCTTCCGGAAGATCTCAAGGAGCGATATGAAGAGTATGTCAAGATTGGCAGAGATAAGAAAGAGATAAAGTTCGAGATAGATGACAAGATCATAGAGTCATTGAAAGTACCTGTAGCTGTATGATAAAGCTTCATAATTTCCTTCTGATGATACAGGACTCATTTTTTTCCATTCTTTTATTTCGTAAGAGGTCAATTTTAGCTCATCCAAGCAAAATCCAATATGAAGAAATAGATTATTCATGATTATCCTCGTGCAAACACTTCACTTGACAGAAGTGTTACACAAGATATTACAAAGGATCTGAATCGCATCTTAACAGATCACAGAGCCTAAGTAGCCCTCAAAATCATATCAAAAGAAATACACAATATATGGGCAATTCCAGGAGCTAGAGAAGACATACCAAACAACTGCAAAACAACATATTGAACTCAAAAGTAATTCCAAAACAGAATCCCCTGCCAGAACAAGTATGCTAAAGCATCTTAGCAAACTAAGTAATGAAGTTTTGAAGAGCATACATGTGAGCAAAATGAAATTGTTAATGAGTTCTATCTAGCAATCAATGAAAATACAAGTCCCCTTTGAACAATGTATGAGAACAAGTCATTAAGACTGGTAGAGTAAGCCATATTCTATGATTGTATTGTATGCCTCCATTTCAAGTCCTATTCCTCATGTTTGATGTCAAGGCCCTTTAGTTTACTCTCCAATTCATCGTCATGACTAATGTTAAACTCTTCTTCAGCATCTTCATCATAGTCCTCTCCTTCGGGATCATTCTCATCTAAAGGTCCAAGAATGGTAGGGGAATTCTTGAATAACTCCTTAACCTCGTCAACCCCTTCATCAGAAATGAAATTACCATTGATGTTGAACAGTTTCAATTCGGGTTTACTCACGACTGCCATAGCCAAGCACCTAGCCCCTGCCCTTCTTATTGAATTGGTGCTCATATCGACTTCAGTTAACTGGCCATGACCCTCTTCCAGAGCCTTGGCAATAATGATGGCACCTTCATCCTTTAATTCATTCTCAGCTAAGCTTAGTTTGGTCAGAAACTGCTTTGCAGCTATACAGGGAGCTAGAGCAGAAGCAGATTCTACAGTGATGTCATTTCCAGCCATATCCAGAACTTCTAATGATGGAGCAGATTCCTTGAGAGCTTTAGCAAGAGCTTTAGATCCCTCATCCTCCAAATTTAAGTAGCTGAGATATATCTCGGTGAGATCAGAAAAACTCAGCAAAGTTTTGCTCAAAGCGATTCCAGCGTCTGCACCAAACATATTGTCACGTATGTCAAGCTTTTTCAAAGAAGGGCAGCTTCTTAGTGCTTCTGCCAAGGCAACACCTCCTTCAGATGCAACTCTTGTAGAAGAACATCGGAAGTCCTCCAGCATGGAAGATTGCTTCACGAGTTCAGAAATAGCAATTGCGCCCTCGTCCCCTGTCATGTTATTATGAAAATGAAGAATCTTAAGCCTATCAGTTGACGGAATCAGCTCCCTTACTGCTCTTGCAGCTTCCTCTGAGATGCCATCATTCATCAGATACAGCTCCTCTAAATTGTGCTGGGATTTCAGAAGTCCAGCAAAGGCCCGAACACCTTTCTCACCCAAAGCATTGTTTGAAAGATTGAGGTACCTGAGTTGACAACCCTCAAGAGCAGATGAAAATATAGTCATAACTTCAAGAGCCTCAGACTCAGGCCTTCCTGCTACAAAATCTGATAGGTCAACTTCTGTAAGTTGATCCTTGATCGATGACAGAATTGGCTCAGCTATACGGGCTGCATCCAAGCCAAAACTCCTATTGCTGAAACATATCTTTTTAAATTTGTTGCCAGGCTCCCCTAATGGTTTCAACAACTCCTTAGCCTCTTCTGCTTCAATAAAATCCCTGCGACCTCTGGATATATCAAATACAGTTTCATAAGATGCTTCGTTTACCTTTTCAGAAACTAAAATATCTCCATCTTCCTTTACTCTGGGTCCTCTTCTGACAACTTCCAGCATAAGTTTGCTGGATTCTTTAGCATAAAGCTGCACAGCAGAAGTTCCATCTCCATCAGGCTCCTTCTCGAAGTGTTGGTTTGCAGCAGCAAAAGCCACAGCTTCTATTTGCTTGGCGTCCTCCTCAGCTTCTTCTTTACTCAAAAGACCATACTTTCTAGACAAAATAGATGGAGTAATAAGATTCTTCGTCATTCTTTCTACCAACATTAGCCTGGTGCTTTGGCTAGGAGGCCACAGTTTGACCGAGAGTGTCTTAGGATCCATGTGATAGATGCCTGGAACATGCATTAGGCCAGGATATCAGCTTGTAAGAAGACAATATCTGACTTGAAGCTAGATAAGAAACAGAAAATAAATAGAATGTAATATGAGAATCCCAATAACTGCCATCAGACGTTCCCATTAATATGAAGTCAGAACTTCTTGGACAAAATAAATAAAACTAAACCAAAACAAAGTCTTTCATAAAAGAAAATATAGTATTAAGCCCTCGTACAGACTAATCTATGAATCATCCTAGTGATGAGGAGATGTGCTAATCTCTTAAATCCAAATGCCTTGATATACACCGCTCAGCAGCACAACTCAAACTACCAGCATGTGGGAAAATTCAAGAGTACAAGACTTTCGTAAAATGGAACTTGGCAATGCCTTGCACAACCAATAAGGAGACAATAGAGTAGACAAACAGTTACTATTGGACATGTGAGCAATGACAAATAACCTATCCTTAATGAGGTCAGAAAACTTTGGGATATGTTATGGGAGTTTATGTTCTAGATATGACAGTTATAGAGCCTTCCTTTTGCCTCCTCCTCACGGAGGCAATAATTGAAAAAAGTTTTAATTTGGGGTGCAGTTAACTGGATCCTATTGTACCATGTTTTCTACGCAACTTGATGTGGTTAATTATAAGTTACTGAAACTACAATTAGCTCATCAATGTGGGACAGCCTCGGCTCGCCTAAACATGGAACTACAACTTGTCATGTTACTCTTCTTGTGGTAAGTGTGCACTATTACAGTATAACAAAGTATTGCCGGCTTTTCCTTATAAGCATTATGACTCAAATTGAAGTGAATAACTGCCACAGACAAAGAAGACCCAGATTGTGCTCTAGCTAAACTAATCTAACAACATAGTTACCTTACATTTGAACAATCTAGAGTGGCAACCCACAAGCTTTGTAAATATGCACAGATTATAAGAACTAACTACCGGTGTCGGGGGAAGAGATGGTAAATAACTCTAAATAGCACAACACAACATGACCTTCCTAAGAGATGAAGTTCAAAAAAATAAATAATTTCTGCAGAAGAGTAATCGAATGGATTAATATCTTATTATTGGACCTGGAGTTTTTGTTATGATGAGTCAAATTCACGTCCATAGTTATTCTAAGCGAGTTCAATATAAATTTCGGACTACTCCTTTCTACGAACAAAGAAACATTATCAAAATATACCAATTCAGGTTCTTTTACCCGATGAAATATCATCCTTGTTCCTCGTTTATATAACCTGCTAAATTTGTATAGTCTCAGATACGAGAAAGTCCATTTAATTCGACATCTCCTCAAGTCAAGATGGCTGTGAAATTCAAAAGAAAATAATAAAGCACTGAAACACATTTTACTCGCCGTATGACGAAAGAAAACAGTTCATACCGTCTCTGTGAAATGTTACCTAACAAAAATCGCAGCAAAACAAGAAGAAAATAACCAGAATAGATCAAATCAAGTTCAAAAACTCTGAATTAAGTATATATCTAAAATTAAAAAACAATTCAACTAGCGGAAAACTTAAAAACAGTTTCAGGAAGTATATGAACAGATTTACCGGCGAGGAGAACTCCGGCGACTGCAAGCAACGAACAAAGACAGATGAACGACCTAGAAAATCAAATTAAAAAGGATGAAGTGAAGTGAAGAACAAGGAATTAAAATTACTTCAATTCTACCATCATGATTAATCTATGTACCTTTCTGCACTTCCAGTAGTGGCGGCGATGTGGCTAATAATTACGGTTTCATGTGCTGCCTATAAAAAAGATAAGATACAAAGCAAGGAATGAAAATTCAATTTGAAAAAATAATTTCTTTTTAGCAATTTGAGATTTTGGAGGGAAAATCATCAAACTTTGCCCACTCAAACAAATAGTGGGAGCCAATAGGAGTCGTAGAAATTCCGCATTCTATTTCTATCCACTTTCCTCGCCGGGAGTAGGGTTAGTTACTCTATGCCAACGCCGATCAGAGCTGGGAAATGAAAACCAATGGACGGTCGCCACCTCACTTGTTTTCAGCAACCCATGATACTCGGAAATAAAATAAACGGGCCGCCCAAAGTTATTGGGCTAGTACGTCCTCCCCCAGCACTTTTAAACCTTTATTGGGCTTATTTATGGCCCACATTTGACCATGACCCAAATTAATAAGGGGAAATCACTATAAATATTACTTTACCTTTTTTAAATACCCCATCTTTTTTTCAATTATTAAAGAGATTTAATTATGGTGACTATTTCTACTACTCATCGCCTTAAACGGAAATTTCGAACCGTATAATAACAGTCCTCTTTGTAATATGATATGACAACTTTCAAAGCAAGCTAGTCAAATAAGTAAGAGAACTTTGATCTTAGAAATTCTACTTTAAATTTTTAATGAATTTCTCTATATCTAATTTCAATTTCAGGGATTCGATTTGCACCTAACAATAATAGGTTCATTCCCTCAAGAATAATAGGAAGCAAATCCGTCAAAGAGTATTTCACCACGAGTTGCCAAAATGTATGTATTGCACACGTCATAGTTCTTAGAAGTGTAAAATTTTCATATCTCTTTTTTTTTTCAATTTAAATTGGATCTTGTATTTATTTCACTCTTAATAGATAGATATTATATACTTTTAAAAAAAGCAAATGATTGAATGATATTTATAATTATTTTTTATTTAATAAATTATTGTACGGAAATAATATGTTAATTAGGACTTAGGACCTAATCATGAGAATTTTACTACTAAATCGTTATTTTATCACTCATTTCAATTATAGTTGATAGGACATTGAAGGTTAAGTTGACCCCCAACCTATTATGAGTTAAATATTTAAAGGCTAATATTATATCTATATAAGACGAAAACATTATGACATACATGTGATATAATTATTTAGTAATAAGTTATGATTCATTGTTTTTTTTTTTTTTTTTGGAATTATTAGTTTAGATTGTCATTTTTATATATCATAAAAAATGAAAAGAATTGCCGACGTGCATTTGACATGATAACGGTAGTTGAAATATGGGCGAAAATAGATAAATTTATTCATAATAGAAAATTTTATTATGGATTAATGAACAAATAGGTTATGAATATCTTTCCTTTATATCTTTATATCAATTACAGCACGTTTGGTATACTGAAATGATATTAAATTGAATCTTTTATCACTCGAAATTCTTTCTCACTTTGAATGGAATGAAATTCTCTTCCTACTTCAGTGTTTAGAAGGAAAATGTAGAATTGAATGATGATTCATTTTATTTGTTTAGAAAAACTATTATTTTATGTCGGAATAAATTAAATCATATATAATATTTCTTAATGCCCTTCTAGTATAAAATGTATTTTTTATGCCCTAATACACGTTAAAACTCCCAAAAAAAATTATTTTATTAAAGTGTAAAATATTCATATATGAGATTAAAAATAGTAAAAAAAATAACTCATATTAAATATCAAAATAAAATAAAGTACGATGTATAAACATTAATTGAGTATAATATATGTAATAAGGTATAATAGTTTAATATTTTTTAAAATGATTCTCACTTTTCCTGCAAAGGCTATTTCATATCTTTTAGTATGGAAAGACCTTTCCAACTTCATATTGGAATGAGCTTTCCCATGAAAAGTTATTTATACTTCTTATTTCAATCTCAAACACTGGAATGAAAAAGTTATTCCTTTCGACCTCATTCCCGTATACTATATATAACACGTATACCATATATAGCGTTAAATCTACGAGACACCTAGAATTATCTAATATGTTTTATAATACACCTTATTTAATAATAATAACTTAAGAAGAGTGTATCAAATGATCCAAACCGAATCTAATTTGTCACCATGGACAGAGCTACTGAGGAGTTGGGGAAGGCCTGGCCCCTTTCAAGTTATTTTTATTTTTTATGTTTTATATATGTTATAAAATTATGTTTATTTTGAATAAAAATAACGTATTTATATCGTGATCTTTCAAAATAAATAAAAATTAAGTTATTAAATATAAAAAATATTAATTTATAGTTAAATGATACATCAAATTTTTTTCTATTTAAATTTTAACCCTTTAGACTTAAGTCAATCATTTTTTTTTTCATATATGGTCTTAATTGATTTGAACTCAATTATAGAGTTTTTAAAAATTTAATTCTTATTCAAAATTAGATATATTTATATTGTGCTAATACACCTTGATAAAAATGATATATAAAGTTAGGTTGGTTTTAGGTTATAGAGTTGTTACCAAGGTCCAAAATTCAAGTGCTAGCAGCGACAGTGTAGGAATTTCAATCTCTCCAATGTGGAGGGTGATTCCTTGTGTGCACCAGTACCTGACCTCTAGTCTGAAAAGTTGTTGAGTCACCATAATTTATATTTTTTATTTGGATGTTCGGCAATCTGATAAAAACTCTGTAAATAAGAAATTTTATCTATTGGTACCAAATATGGTGAATATTAATAGCATCATGCTCATATGAGTCAGGATTTTGAAGCGCATGAATGAATAGTGATTTCGAGGCGTGGGCCTGCAAGAAAGGCACCAACTTAATCTCATTTGTTTTGTTTGGATAGTGGTTGGTGGTTTGGCGGGCATTACGCCGTATAAAGGAAGAAGTCGCCGCGCCATCAATGTCCAATACCAATTAAGAAGCATCCAGCCCCTCTCATCTCGCCGGTGCCATTTCACTAACAAATTACTCGCCTTTCTTCTCATTTATCTATTATTATTTTAATTAATGTTTTTTTTCTTATTTGCAAGCTTTTTTTGAATGAGAGGAAGGTCATATTCCGTTATTTAATATTTAAAATTTTTATATTTGTCAACAAATATATCATAGTAACTAATCAGCAACTTATTTACTATTTAAACACTTAATTATTATTAACTTAAGCTTACACATTTCTAATTCTATAAAAAAAATAAAATTTAACTTTTGAATTTGTTAGATTATTATTGAATTATTTGATTTATATCTTCTTTCCTCTCGTAATGTGAAGATTTGGTAAATGTAAGTGTGGTCCTAGATTAGGAGATGTAGCAAGATTAACATGGCCCTTTTAAGTTTAATCTTTCATTCCTATTAATTTAAAATAATTTCATTTCTAAGACCTTCTTTTATTATGCAATGCCCCTACCAAATATTTCTATAGATTTTTTAAATATTGTAAGAGATAAATGTAATTCAAAATCAAAATTACTTTTTGCTAAGTATCATCACAAATTATAAATGAAAATTGATTGTAAAAAGTAAATGTTTTTATTTTAAAATGAATCATGTATATAATATTTGAAAAATTACAATGAAAGATAAATATTTACGTAAAAAATTAAGTGATCATTTATATATTTTTTAGGTAGTTAGATCTTATGAGATAAATTTTATAATAAAAAATAATTTATAAAAAAATTAATAATATTTTTAATATTATTTATGTGATAATCTAACAATAAATATGGAGAGGAAACTTTCCTTTTTTTACTGTATTCAATTCATTTTTACCCCACAATCAATTGACATAAATAAGATATATATGCTTGGAGATTGTGAAGAAAAGAAGCTCAATTCCTTGCGTGCGACATCATATCAAAGAAAAGAGTTAGCTTCTAAATGAAAGTATGACTTCAATTTTCGAATTTTTTATATGTGGTTGAATTCGAATGAATTAGATATGTATTATTGGAAAATAAATAATAAATAATAAGAGAAAAAAAGAAAGGAGGGAGGAAGGGAGTGGGACCGAGTTAGACCCGCAGCGTACGGGAATTAATTAAGAGGCGATTTGTCCTTCACTTATTATTTTTTTGGGAGAATAATGTCCCTGAGTTGTTCTCCACTGTTTACTTTAGTAGCTATTAGCCTGTGAATATAATAAAGCACCGACAGCAGCTTCCATAAACCTCCTTGCTGAGAGCAACAGAAATTGCGATTGCTTAATGGGGGGATTGAAAAGAATCAGACCCCAAAGCAATAAAATAAAGCTTGTTTTAGACTAACCCCATTTCTTTAATTTATTGGTTTTGGAAAGATAAAGGTTAGAATTAGGTACTTCTTCTTAGGTTTTAGAGTTTTTCTTTCCATGTGAAGCGACCTAAAATACAACTATTTTGGAAAGGGAAGGAGAAGAAGAAAAATAAGGAAAGATACTTATTTCTTACTTGTTCATTGAATAACCCCTTCCACTTTCCTAACATTACTATACAAAAAGTAAAGAGGAATTTGTTCGTTCAACTGGCTTACTCTGAGGATGGTGCTCATGTAGTTGAAGATTCAAGCAAAGAGTTATTAATACCAGATCTCTCAAGAACTTAGGTGAATTTTCAATTTTCCATTATTATTTTCAGATGTGCTTGATATTTCTTGAAACTGAATGGACTATTGCATCTGTATTGTTTTTAATCTTTCGGGGTTTGGTTAGATGAGCTTGATGGGTAGTATTATGATTTAAGGGTTTTCTTGAATTTGTTTCAGTAGATGGCTTTCTTTGTTTCTTTATCAGCTCCTTTCTATCATCCAATTTGTATACATACTGTTGGTTGGTTCAGATCGTCTGTTACATTACTAATTTGATATATTTTAGGGAAAAAAATAAATCTCGATGGGGAAAATATATTATAAAAAGGAAATAACCCCTTCTACTATTAACTTGACTGAGGAAATGGGTGCATCCTATTTGCTTCTTTACTATTAACTTGATTGTTATAAAGATTGTTTCCTTTTTTGCCTCAATTTTCTGTCCGTTGCTATGCCAATTGTTCTCATAGCAAGCTATGAGGTTTGAATAACATTAATTTTTGCGTATGTATATGAATGCATCTGAGGCAAAATAGAAGTGTATAATGCTATTGGTAGCATCACGAGTATGGTTCAATTTTGTGGGCTTTAGCTATAAATTAGAGCATAAAGAAGACTTTGGGAAATATAACCAATCGGTTTGCAGATTGTTTCTATAATGAGTGTTCCATTGATTATACTACAGTCTGATAAATTCCTTGAAGTGAGCACGATTTGGTTTGATAGGAAGGGTCTCCATCGGTTGCAACTACAAACTTTATAAGTTATTACACTTCGCGAGGTCTAATGAGTTCTTCCAGTGTACTAGTATTTAATACTTGTTCTGATTGGAGTTTTATGTATTTGATTTCACTTTTCATCGGGCACGTGTCAGTGTTCTGGCATTGATGATCAATATCGTATTTATCTGCAGCATTTTGGTTATGGGAACTTTGGCTCTTGAAGCAGAGAATTTATTCCCAGAGACTTACTTAAGATTGGGGCTCCAGGAATCCGGGAAGGAAAACACAGGAAGACCTGATGTTCTGTCATATCTTTCCTTGGTTCTTGAGAGGTCTGTTCAGAAGAGTGAAAGGTTACTCGAGACTACTCAGGTAAAAGATGTTATTACCATATTTCATGGTTCAAGTGCTCCCTCTTTGGGCATTGGACAGTATATCGACAGAATTTTCAAGTATTCATGCTGCAGCCCGTCTTGCTTTGTTGTTGCACATGTTTATCTGGAGAGATTTATTCAACGCACCAATGCTATCTTGACATCCCTTAATTGTCATAGACTTATAATTACCAGTATTATGGTGGCAGCGAAATTTGTTGATGATGCGTAAGTTCCTCTATCCAAAATCTTTTCACTATATTGTTAGATGACCGTTCACTTGGTTTTCAAGTACATAAATTTGCCTCTGGGCATTGAATGTCTGATGTAAATTTAATTGAATTTCAGATTCTTCAATAATGCATATTACGCCAGAGTGGGGGGCGTAAGCACATCAGAGTTAAACAAGTTGGAAATGAAGTTCTTATTTGGCCTGGATTTCCGACTTCATGTAAGTGTTGATACTTTTAGGAAGTATTGTTTGCTCTTAGAAAGAGAAGGCAATGGTGGTGGACAGCAAATTGAGCGCTCGATCCAAGCATGTCGAATCAAAGAAAACTGGTCGAGCAAAGATGATTCCACTTGTGCTGCTACAATTGCCAGGTGAAGTTTCTGATTATTTGACGATGTAAGATCTTTAAAGTGCCAATTAGAAGAACTGCCTCGGATTTGATGACACAAAAATTTGAAGAGGATGATGATTTTTTAGCCAATTAGTGTTTAGGTTGTTTCGAATGAAATTCCCTCGCTGCTGTCTGAAGCTTCTTTTGTAGTATTCTGTTAGTTGTCTTGTATTTTTTGTTTAGATGAACATCCTTCTTTGTGTATAGAAAGACCAATAGCTTGTTTGACTTTGTTATTGATCTTTTTACTAAATAGTCCCATGTTATCTTTTATTTTTGAAACCCCATGGTTTCACTTTGTACTTTGTAGTTAGGAATGGCTCTGTCCCAATGCAATTGGGAAGTAGAGGATATTCAAGTCCTCTGTTTCAGTTTAGGTTCCCCTTATTTGGGTAGGTTTCATTTTGAAATTCTATGTAAAAGATCAATTTTGAGATATATTAGATCCCAATATCTATGGAACCTAATGTCCTCGTTAAGGGTCTTAGACTTAACTCAAGACTAGGTACGGAATTTTACACGGTCTTAGACTTAACTCAAGACTAGACTAGATCCGTCTCGTAACCATTCCTGAAACCATATGGTTCTGGCTCTGGCAATGGCAATATTCACAACTATAGCACAAATACATCATACTTATTGGCAATCATAATGAATATTCCAAAAATGATCATAAATTCTTAAGTCCATACTTATTTGTGCTGTACATTTATTATATTCATTTCATGTGAGAGAGGTATTACCATACATATTGTTCATAAACAATTTACTTTTTGCGAAACTCAAAAAAAGATTCAGAATCAAACTCTTATTTCACTACTCTTCCATGTCTGCAAAACAGGAAGTAGATTTAACATGTTAGTGTGGAAAGTCATTGCATAATCAAAATACATATTGAGCACAAAATGCCCTGCATTTACATAAGCTTTGGATTCATCTTTGTCCAAATTGGAGAGTTCAATGACAAAGGAAACCTTCCTCCTCTGCTGGTACATTAAATAATTGACAAAGGAAAAGGTCACTAAATAAGGTTATGTACACTAACTCTTGGGAAAATGCCAGTACAAACAAGTATCAACATATACCACATCTCCAAAACATTGTAGTTAAAATTGGGTGTGTTGCTATACTCATAACTTGGCAAACCCCCCCCCCAAGATGTACCAAAATTCTCCTTTTTACGTCATAATATATACTAATACTCTGCGCAAAATCCTTCAGAGCCAACAAACCTGCAACTAACTGGAGCTTTCCTGATCAATAACTACCTACAGCTCCAAAATCTTTAAAAAAGGATATATTTCCAGCAAATGATGATGGACCTGTAAAATGAAAATCCATGGCACCTATTTTAGTGGTCGCTCTAAGGCCATCCAACCAAACTTCCCCTTTCGAAAATCAGACAAAATGCGAAATGCAGCTTGATGACTATCCCCATTGAATAGTTGCCGTGCCAGCTTCTGAACAAATCTTGAAATGCAAAAGCAGAGTATGTAAATCAAGTTAGTCAGGACTGTGGAGCTCAGGTCTAAAATTCGGCTCCTAAGATCTTTCTCAAGAAATCCAGCAAAATGGATTTAAATTTCCTATAGTAAATATGTAAATAAAGCATCACAGCACTTTACATTCTACCACAGTGACCGTCTGTCTCAATCTTGTAACGGTTATAAAGAGCTTCACTACCTGTCAAGAACGAGTGGGAAGTGTTGATATCATCATACAGAGAAAACTAGAACTGAAATGGCAGGATGCCTGAAGTGCATGCTGCTACAGGTTAGTTTGAAATCCCACCCAACCACCCCTTTTACTTTTTCTATTCTAAACCTGTGGGTAAAGAAAAAACCTACAAAAAAGTTTTTGAAGTATAAAAAGAAAGAGGAGGTTAGGAAAGAAAAGGAAGCGAATAAAAAAAACCATGACCAGATTGAGGTTGGAAAGAAAGCAAACAATGAGATTAAGTGTTAACAAATTTACATGATCCAAGTAGGCAAAAGAGTAGGAACTGACCTGCAGTTGAAATCCTTGAAAGCATCTGGACAAGAATGGCTGCAACTTCTGCAACATCATAAGATCTCTCCCCAATGTCATCGCATATGGCAAGTTTTATTGCTGCCGACTGATCACTGATCCTCATTGGAATTATGCCAGGTGAATCAAGCAACTCCAGATCTTTACCAAATCGCACCCATCTGTAGAGAAAAAAAAAAAAAAAAGGTTAGAAGACAAGCAGGATTCTTCTCAAAGTTTCATCCAGTTTCAGTCCTCTATAAAGTAACTAAAATTGATTTATATCTTGGCTCTCTTTGGATAAGTAGTTTAGCCGATTCAAAATTTTTCAGCACATATTCTTGCATGCGTAGCCTACATATGTACATGCTTTGTTCTGCAAATTAAGTGGAATAAATCCTAGGAGGACATATATCAATATCATATGAAATTCTTTCAGAAAGCAGGCTAATTGTTGCTATTCAATGTTGAAATTGAACAATAGCGAGATAAGACCTACTTAAGCTCTCTTGTAACACCAGGCCTTGGAGCTGCGGGACACATTCGACGCTTCAGCAATCTGTTTATCAGTGATGATTTACCAACATTTGGATATCCAACTACTCCAGCTCTGACCTGTCAAATCATTACCAAGGCCTAATACAACTGCTAATGAGAGATTTAAAATCAAAGAACTAAGATCCCCTAAACCAATGAAAGAAAATCAAGTTAACTAGCTACTACTTGGTTAACAAACAAGTTGATGAAACAATGTCTTCTTTTCCTCAATTTTTTTCCCAAAATAACCAATAAGACTAAATTTCGATCTTTGAGTTCCCCATCCCATTTGATTTGACACATCATATTAGAGGAAACTAAATGTTTGTACATCAAATAAGAACGTGACTGAATATAATAAATATAATGAGAAACCGATTTTTGTCTTAGTCTGGCGTTCCAGACACAAACTTAATGAGGTGAGTGGAGTGGAAGAGTCAGATTCAAATTTTCGGTCATGACAATCAGTTTGAGAAGTAATTCCACGGACACTCACTGGACGAGGGAGCAGTCCTTTCGCTCTGCGTTTCACATTCACACCACCAGCTAGTTCCTTAGCTAACCTACCCAGCTTCATGGTCCCCTGCAATTCACAGAAGAGTAGTGAATCCCCAAGCTAAATGCAGCGATCTGATATCAACTGCAGAAAGAATATGCTTTCAAGTACCATTCCAAGCTGGCCATTTGAGAAGATCACTTTGACACCCTGCTTAGCATAATGAGATGCCCAAGCATTCCGATCAGCAGTGGATATCATATCCTCTCGATTTAAAACTAAGATCCTTTTCCGATTGCCAAGCCACAAATCCATCTGGTCATATAAATAATAAAAGAAAATAACTGAAACACATTTAAACAGATTCAGAACTTCTATATCCAAAAAGTGTTATAAATGTAGAAATGCTTTTGACATTAGACAATTTACAAACTAGTTGCTGATCATCCGCAAATATGAAAATAAAAGTGGCAGGGATTTATAAATTTAAGAAAATAAAACAAATAACTTGTTATTTTCTCTTTCACATTGAAGAAGAATAGCGTGCTAAGGTTTCTTCTGCAAGGACACCCATGAATTAAGTGGATGTTGAATGAATCACACATATAAAGATGCAATACTCTTTTAAGGCAAGGTTAAGAAGGTTCATGGTTCCATTTTACTTTGCATCTTTCAATATATTGGTTTTAAAGGGTACATAACATGATTTTTCTACACATTGAGAAGCATATACATTTTATTGATTCTCATTAAATGTAATATTCACGATTCACCTCATCATGAGATGGCTGGAAAAACTTGAAGGTACAACTTGTGTTTACTATCACATCACAAGCAATACAGTTACTTTTTAATTTTATGCAAATTTAAAGGCCTGATTGTTGAGATCGTTGACAGAAGATTTCACCATTGCCAAATACACACTGAATATCATATAAGCATAAGCTCATCATCTCAGCACTAACCAAAAACCTTTCTTTTGCATGTACATACAAGGTGCACTAGGCCTAGAATACAGCGATTACTAAGGAACGACTGTGAATGCCAATCAAGATAAACATGGCTCAGAGTGATGACTTGAGCAAACCTGTGGATGACTAGTAGACATTGGAATCCTTGCATCTCTAACCTCTATAACAACATCCATCCATTTCAGTTGTTCCTTGAGTTCTTTTTCAGTTTTTGCAATATGTCCAGGAAACCACTATCAAATTCCCAGCAGAAGAAAGTGTAAGCCAATTAAAGATAATCAGATCATTTTCCACCAAAACAAGACTAAAACCTTAACCATTTTATATCTTTGAACTATTGAACTCAAGTCCACACCTTGATTTATACCTGAACAGGTCGTAGTGTCTTCGTCCAATGATAGAGATCATTTTCTAAATCACACCAGTCATATTCTAAGTTATCACTGGATCTTAAACTCTCATCCCTTTGCCATCTTAAAGCATTTCCACCAACAACCTGCAATATTACCCTCTTACAAACACACTAAAATATAATTCAATGTAACATAAAAAAAGCAACCTTGCTTTTAGAATAGCAATTTTTTTTTTTTGGCTCAGAGGACATACATCATTATAGCTCTAATTATAACTCGCGTTAACTGAAACGTTATCAATTCTCCAGATTTTCATTGTTAATTAAGTAATTATCATACTGAGTTAGTGAACTAAGAAACTTCGATTCTTCAAAAACTTTAACTCTATTTTGTCAATTTGGAATCTCGCAATTGTTGTAAAACATGTTATCCATATATGGAGAACAAGCGTTTACCTGGATGGTGGAAGAAGGCGGAGGAGTATGGGTGGCGGAGAAAGCAGAAGGCGGCGAGCTGCTTCGGCGTTGAAGTCCATTCGTGCTAACTCTAGTCGCCGGGATGTTAATCCAGAGACCAGAGAGATTAGCAGCCATTTGTTGCTTCTAGGCTTGCCAAGATACACTCCTGCCTCGGCCTGATCTTTTAAAATTGCTTTTTGGGTTAATTCCAAATTCATCCTTGAAAAATAACATTTGTCTAAAGTACATCCTTTAACTTGATAAGAAAAAAATATAAACAAAAATATCCTTTTGTCAAAGTATTAGAATCAAAATTTATAGAGAAACAATAAAAGAATAATCTCACATTACTTTTTATTCTATTTCCAACTCCAAAAAAAAAAAAAAATGAAATAATAAGTTACAACTAAAAATGTGTCCAAAAAATAGAATTACTTAAAAAAAACTAATTTCATTTCTTTTTTCTAAAAACCACTTCTGTATCTAACCCAAAACCATCTACGGTTTGAACATGAATCAATTCGGACCGTTTAAACAACTTCTTTAACGGTTCAACACTATACAGATCATTAGCCGAGTATTTATCAGCTCGATGAGATAACGCCACGTGTAAAACACAAACACCATCAGGCTTTAACGTCCGTTCGATCTCCCCGACAAATTTGTGCGGATAAAGCGCGTGATCAAACACATTCGAGAATTCAAAGTCAAAAGTTTCGTTCATAAACGGTTGTTTATGAAAGTCTCCCGCCACCACAAGCGGCAGAGATGGTACCAAATCCATTCCGATCGAATCGGATACTCCAATCTGTTTCATAGCTTCAACTTCTTGTCCCATTCGTGCTCCAATTGAAAGAGCTTTTGATTCATTAAATAACAAATTCCTCTGTTTCAAATCATTGAAGAATTTTATGAATACTTTGATTTTTCGGTCCCAATCTCGGGTTTTCCATATCTTTCGGAGCCCCGGATTCAGTGTTTTGTTAAGCTGCTTTTGAATGTAGGATTCATAGGTATTGTATCCTGGTCGGATTTTCAGATCATCGATTTTTTCTCCTCCGGTGGATGATGACTGCGGAGGGGTTTTATTGACGGGTACAACAATTAGGATTACGGAATTGTTTCTGGAAAGGAGTAATAATAAAGGTACTGTAAAAAGGAGAGAAAAAAAGAAGCATTTAGAAATGAATGGTTTGAATGAATTTGATTTCATCTCTGCAATTGTTTGAACACAAAAAGGGAAGAGAGATAATGAGGTTGGGGAGACGAGAGAGAATATTGTAGTGAGAGAAGTTGATTTTTTTTAGGATGACAGTTGGGTATGTGAAAGGTTGGAAAGAAAGATAGAGAAATTGCCCTAATTATCAATATAATTGTTAATTACCTTCGAGCTTCGAAAATATTAGGTGGTAGAGGAGATACCACAGTTATTTTTGTAGAGAACAAGACAGACCGACAAAATGATCTGGCGAGGAGTAAGAAGATATATTGAGAGAAGGCCGGAGAGGTTTTTGGAGGTGGAAGTTTAATTGTTTTTTGTTTTGGTCCTTCAATTTTTTATTTGTCTACTTGACTCACTTCAATCCAAATCAACTGTCAATCTTTATACGTTTAAAGCATGAGGGACTAACTTGAGGCGTTAGTATATTTTTCAAGGACTTTTTAATGAAAATTAAAGGACTTATTTGAAATAAATTCTATTTATTAG
Organism: Catharanthus roseus; assembly: GCA_028651295.1. Lineage (NCBI taxonomy): Eukaryota > Viridiplantae > Streptophyta > Magnoliopsida > Gentianales > Apocynaceae > Catharanthus > Catharanthus roseus. The sequence continues at coordinate 4,020,935 of JAPQWS010000087.1, forward strand.
GACCAATTTGAAATTAACCATCTTTTTTACTTTTTTTTTCCTTCTCGTTTTCTAGGAATAACACATTCGTATGTGCTATGTTGAAATCTGTGAATCTGTATTTACCTTACAATAGAAATGAGTAATCTTTCATAAGAAATTAGTAAGATCTATGTGCATTAGCATATAATAAAGTGTGTAAAACAAAATAATTCTTTACATGTTAAAAGTATTTTAAATTTTTCTTTGTTTTTTGTGTTATTTAAATAATTGTTTACTCCTTTTAAACTATTTTCACAATAATGAACAATAGTGGGAGTTTATTATATGAGGAATTAGAGAATTTTTTTATTATTTGGTTACATAGAAGATTGTAGAAATTACATAAATTTTAGAGAGACATTTAAATAGGGGAATAAAAAATATTTTACAAAATGTTATGTTAACTAATAAAATATTATATTATATTTTGCAAAATATATGTTATATTATACTAAAATATTATAGATGGTTTGAAAATATCTCTAAAATTCATTATTTTTTTATTTTTTAAAATATAAGAATAAATCATTAATAAAAGAGAAATTAGCAATATTAGTCCATAAATTATTTTTTTAGTCTTAACTTAATACTTAACCTTTGTTTTCAATTTTTTTAGTCCCTGAATATTTATTTTCAGAAAGTTACAGTTCTAGCCACTAATTTTCAGTGTGGAATCTAACAATAAAAAACATGTGAGTTTCACATAACTCATAACTAAGGTTAAAAGGGATATTTCACTTACTGAACTCATAATTACTCTATTAAACAAAATAATGTGGTCTAACTGAATGCTTGAAATATTCTTTGATTTATGTGAAATTTTATTTAAATACTTGAAAATTTCCCTCCAAATTTATAGAAAAATTTCTCTAATTGAATACCTGAAATATTATTGGGGGGTTAAACTTGTTTTTCCTCCAATTTAGAAATTTTTTTTCATAAACTCCAAGAACATTTTAAATATTCAATTAAATCCCATTGTTTTATTGGAAGAAAGCAATGGTTGAGCTAAGTAAGTGAAATGGTTTTTTCAACCTTACCCATAAGTCAAATGAGACGCACATGTTTTTTATTGCCTGCGTAGAAATTGATAGCGGGGACTAAAACATTCTCAAAATAAATGTTTGAGAACTTAAAAAATGGAAACAAATATTAAGAACTAAGTTAAGATACAAATAGTTCAGTGACTAATATTGCAACTTTTCTTAATAAAAATATAAGAATAACTAATGATTAATGAAAGTTAACTAAATTTATCAAGTGACCCCCTTCTTTCTTCATTGTATTAAACGTATTTTATAAATAATTTCTCACAATTTATTATTTTTATGTAAATATTATTATCATTTGCCAAAAAAAAAATTGTAATTCTTATTATCCTTTATACCAGTATTAACTCCTAATTAAATAATTGTTTACTTCTCTATTTAAATACCTTTACGACTCATTTTTATAAGTTAATCTTTATCCATGCAATTTTTATCCTCCTCTATATTAGGTAGCTTTAATTAATCATTAGTTATTCTTACATGCTTATTAATTATTTATTTTTCTTGAATTTTAACTTGTTTAATATTTTTAAATTTAAGTTCTGCAAAAACATATTTTAACTCTCCAAAATTCATTACTTATTTTACTTACAAACTTCATGAAATTTTTGTATCCTTTTGTATAACTTTATTTACCTCATGCAACTTTTATTATATTTTATGTAACTTCCAAATAACTAATTTAATTAACAAATTCTCTTCATCTCTTTCTTTTACGTACAAACTTCATCAATTTTATTATCCTTCTATCTAACTTTATTTAGATCATGTAATTTTATTATCTCTTATATAACCTTCAAATAACTATCTAATTAACAAATTCTCCTCAACACTTTCTTCTACTTACAAACTTTATGAAATTTTTATTATCCTTCTATCTAACTTTATTTACCTTGTGTAATTTTTTATTGTATTTTTTGAAACTTTAAAATAACTATCTAATTAACAATTCAACTATTTCATGTAATTAAATTCCCATTATTCGACCATACCCATTTATTATTCAAAACTCTCCATTTAACTTTATGATTACTATTATTAATTTAGTTATACCAAAAAAACATTTAAAATGACAATATTTCAATATACTTAAAATTAATAATTCATATAGTTAAAGACCATTTTAGGTAGTTCAAAAAAATAAGAAACCAAAAAAGTGAAAATCATCCATATCCTCTTCCCACACTTATAGAGATTGGAACAGCCATGTGTGATCCAATGGTGCAACTCCTTCACTAGACACTTCACTTGACATGTTAAGTTAGAGCCTCACTGGGTACTTCATATGACATGTTAAGTTAGAAGTTAGAGCGATTTAATACCGTATGTTAGTTTTGTGCATTCCTATTCCTTCTGAATATTGAATTACAAAAAAGATAGTAGTAAAAATTTGTTGAAAAAAAAGGGAGTCAATAAATACAACTCGAAAATCTATAAGGATAACTCAAAAAAATTTCATTTTAAACTTTTTACTTTCTCTCTCTACAAATTTTTCTCTCTAACCTCTTTCTGAAAAACACCAACTTTCAACATTAAACAAAACTTAGAAGAACATATGGATCCCTTTGAAGATTGTTTGCAAGAAAATGTTGGTATTGAGGTAAGAAAATCGATTAAATTCTTTTATTTCAGATTCTGGAGCACTTTCGCCCAGACAGGCGAAAAGTCCAAGGAACTTTTGCCTGGATGGGCGAAAGTTGCTTAGACTTTTCGCCGCCTCGGCGAAAGTGGTCCAAAACTTTTTAAATTCGGTTTAGGATCTTCAATTTTGCATTGCTAATATTTTTGTTTTACATTAACAGGGTAATGAAGATCCAAATACGTTTGAAGAATTTTTAGAACTAGAAGAATATATTGATCATGGACATGTATTCACAACAGACCGAATTTTTAATTCGAAAAATGAGTTGGTGGATTGGGCAAAACAAACTGCGATGAAAGTTAACACGTATTTGATCGTCAATCGGTATCAGAAATCAAGAACATTTGACCGTCAACCGTATGTTACATTGACTTGCGAGCGCAGAGGTACAGTTAGAAAAAAGACGAAACCAATAGTTGACGATGAAGAAGAAGAAGTCCCAATCAAAAGGCGGGGACCTTACGGGACAGAAAAATGTGGGTGTCCATTTAAATTAAAGGGAGAGCAAATGGCTACAAGTGAAAATTGACGATTGTTCATATATAATGGGAGGCACAACTATAAAATAGTTATTTACAATCATGGTCATGCTCAGGCTGCCAGACTTATGGAGGAGCAGTTGCAATAGACTGAGCAATTCAGGAAGCGTCGTGTACTGCCTCGTAATATCCTACGATTTTTCTGTGAACAAAATGTTGGTTGTGCAGTTAGGTATGTTAGAAGGGAATTATTTTTAATAGTTTATTAAAGTATTTTAGATTTGTGTTTCTTCTGTTAATATAACAAATTTTATGATATATGTAGTGCACAAAAAATATACAATGTTGTTGCGAAGATTAAGAAGAACAAGATGAAGGGACGAAACACGGTAGAGGAAGTACTTTCCTTAAGTGCAGAAAGGGGTTACACGGTCTTCTATAGAAACTGTGAGGAGAGCAACGTACTTAGTGATATTGTCATTGCACACCCAAAATCAATTGCAATGATTAGAACATGACCATATGTACTGATAATGGATACCACGTATAAAACGAACAAGTAAGTTCTCTAGTGGGTCATTGTAAAAAGTATGGCGCGAAGAGTAATCCTATATTGAAGAATATAAGTAATATCATCAGCCATTTGGCTTTGAAGAAGATATATCTTGAGATAAAGAGAGTTAGCTAGATAAGTGATGATCCGCAGAATAAGTGTAAGCATTATTTAAGGAAGTCGCACGGTCTACCCTGTGCATGTGAACTGGTTGGTAAGTACGTACATGCAGTTCCGTTACAGGAAGAAGATATTTATATCTTTTGGTGAAAACTAGAAATTTGTGTTGATATCCTGAATGTACATGAGAGAGACATGGATTCCGAAATACGTGACCTCACCTCCATGTTAGAGGAAATAAGTACGGGTCCAATATCAAAAGTCAGGTAAGTGCCTCGTCTCATCAAAGGTGTTATAAGTCTGGTGTTGCCCGACGATCCTTGTGCTCCATTGACAACCCTCCCTGAAATCGCAGTCACGAAGGGACGACGGAAGACGAATTCAACCAAAAAGGATAAGTCTTACTGGGAACACGTGTCCATCGCACATAGGAAGATAGGAAAGTCAGGCAGTTCAGGGTCTGTTTCGGGAAGCGGTTCCAGTTCAGGGTCTGGTCCTAGTTCATTTGGAAGAGGTAGATCTCCCCGTTCCGGTAGGGGTAGGGGCAGAGGACGAAACAGTGGACGAAGCAGTTTATCTTCTGTTGTAAATCCGAATGCCCCTACAACGCTCTTCCTATTCGATGATGCATTTTTCAGGTTCGTGAATGAGTTCATTCAAAACTGGAAGAATGTGGTAAGTGATGGTAATTGTGAGTTTAGGGTAGTAGCCAATTTTCTATTCGGCGATGAAAACCAATGGCCTGAAATTCGTAGAAGAATGTCTTATGGTTTGCACCATCATATAAATATGTATGTATCATTGTTCGGATTAGTAGAACGTGTATATGAGCTGATAAGGAAGACCTGTTGGGATGAGGGTTCAACGCCTTATGAGCACTGGTTGGATATCCCTGATCATCTTTCTGTCATTGCCAATACATTCAATTTATGCGTGGTTTTAATTGTACGTATAGGGTCGACCACTATCATTCCCCTTTATTCTAATATGGATTGCACTGCTGGAACACTTTGTCTCGAATTTATATCGAACAAACAGCATTTCATTCAGGTATAAAGAATGTGTAATTGATAATCTTTTAATATTATTATCTTGGTACTTTATTATTAGGATTTTTAGAGCTTCTTAAGTACTTTATATTTTCCGTCTTATGTTTCTTTTTTTGTTATGTAGTTACATATACGAGATGGATGCCCGTCAATGCCTGTACAATGGCAATATTATCGAGATGTAGGAGTCAGTAGGTGGGCAGATCATTATTATGAATGGATTGCAGAGTGGATTCGGAGATCGCGTACAGAATATCCAACACGGGGTGCTACTCATGTTATTCCCTAGTTACATATATGTTGTACGTTTAGAAATTATTTTCTTTTTATGTCATGGATTATATTATTATTACATTAACGGTTTTCACTTTTTAGTCTTAAATATGCATTATTCCCTTTATAAAAAAAACAATCGTAGATAAAAAGATAAACATAAGAGAACCATCGCTAATAAAAATGCTGAAAAAAGGAAAAAAATAATAAATTCTTACTGCGACAATAAATACAACAAAATACCAACTACCACAGCAATGCCTCGTAAGTAAATCCAACATCCTATCAAATTTCTCTTCCTTCCCGACATCCTCTCGCCTAGCCTCACAGGCTATCAAATCTAACAGAGCCTGGGGTGGCATCGGGGGATCAGCTTGTACGTGAAACCCACGAGGAATATTCACGGGATTCTATATCCGAGGATGACTATGAGGGAGGAACCACTGCATGTAATCATCCGTATAGGCACTAAGAGGAATAGCTAGATCACTAGTCCAGGTCTTCGTCAATAAATGCAATGGTGCCTCGAGCCACAGTGCCTCCACAAATAAATTCCTCATGATGTACATCCTGTTGTTGGCGGGCATGTGTGCCTCCTGAGATCGAATAGGGTGTGCGGGAATATATTGCCTATACCCGAACTGTCTAACGACCTTGTCAGGCATATACGACTCAAAATAGTCGACGTATGCAATGAAGCCGTGCCATGTGGAAACCCAACAATCTCGAATCTCCTGCAGCTTGTACGGCGTCCATCTAACCTCATCAGCTGACATTATATCCAACTGCAGGCGAATGTCCAAAAATTTATGCTCAGTCTTGTAACCCAACATGGGATACTGCTGGATGTAAGGCTTGTAAGACTGAGTGCCCGGTCTAACCGCAGATGCAAACATATGAAGTACATATAAATCTATGCGTAATACAACAAATAAATACTTACAAAAATAATAATGAAATTATAAATAAACATAAATTTTATGAACATAAATAATATGCAATATAAATCATAATAAATATATAATTAATATATAATTAAAAATATAAATATAATTAATAAATAAAAAATGAACATAAATAATACCTCCAGTGGTGACCAGCATCCTGCCAACTCCTTTGCATCTACGCGTGAGGCCACATCAAGATTCCTGTACAAATATGCAAGCATCACGGCACCCCAAGCAAACTTCCCAGAAGATCTCACATCCTCTGGAAGGAACTATGTTGCCACTTTTATCAGTGAACAAGAAGCTACCCAACAAGTACTGTATGTAACATGCAGCTCTGTCACTCCTGGACAGTGAATTCCGCTAACTAGTGGCAACATCAAATAGCTCCTGAACGTTTATCCCTCCACTAGAACCCTAAACCAAAATCAACTTGGATAACAACTACCAACTGATCCCGTGATAAATGCAAATCAACGGCCCGATCGTATACAGGGACCCCGAGTATCAGCTCCACTTCATGTAGTGTAATCGTCATCTCACCCCATGGCATGTGGAAGCTGTTCATATCTGGCTGCTACCTCTCAACAAATGTCGATAATAATGCCGAATTGGGGTGTTGGAACATGCACGACCGCAAATGCATTAGACATGTCCCGGTCGCCAATGAAACAACCTTTGCATCAGTAAGGCTCCACCCTGTAAGTGCCATGCAGCATGATCGGCACTTCAATAAATCACGATCCTGAAAATAAAACAAATCATAAAAAAAATATACATATAATACAAATAGTTGAGAAATTACATACAAAAAAAAAAATAAAAAAAAATTAACATGTAGACAGGAGGATAAAGATAGTACCTGTCCACGCTATATCGGGCCTGCCACATGTCCACCGTATGATGGGATGAGCTCCGGGTCAACAGGACCTCCCTCTGCTGGACCTGTCTGCTCCCAGTCTGAAGCCTTCACTCTCTTCCTCTGTGTAGGAGCCGGAACATCACAAGCCTTATCAGGTCTTTTATTACGAGACCATGAAATCTTACTTATGACCGACATAAACTGCCGGTCAACCCTTTTCCTTTCCTTTGATGAGGCCACCCATCGGATCCACTAGCAGATACCACCGGTGCCAAAGGCACAGGCTGCTCCTCTTCTCCAGTAACCTCACAATCATCATCATCATCATCATCATCATCGTCTCCATCACCATCGCCACCATCATCACCTTTCTCATCTTCCTCTCCCCCACTATGCTGGGATCGGACCCTGTCAGGCTCCTCGCCTAAATTTCGATCACCCTCAAACCTCAAATCTACGGACTGCCTCCCCATGAAAGGCTCAGAAGATGAACGCCATAATCTCCGACGGTATAACCATGTATGCTATACAAAGAGTCGGGCTGGACAACGCCAATCATCTGCTCAAAAAACTCTGCCCCTAACTGTCTTGCTAGACCACTAAACTCAGTCAAAGGCTCCTGAGCTGAAGATCGTATGGTATATGAGGACATACAATAGGAACTGCTAGGTAGGGGTCATACACAGCGGGTGGTCGCTATGAATGTGGATGTGCAGATCCGTATGCCTCGTATAGTACAGGGGTGTGAGACAGATGTGATGGGAGGGGAGGTCAAAATCTATAAGGTACAGGCGATGGTTGGGTAGAAGACTCGGGTGCACCTATATCATAATGTAAACCAGCAGGAAGAGGGGTAGCGGTAGACAGGAGGTTCGATGTACTATGTCGCCACCCTCACACCTCTAGATGTAGCTGTGACAGTGCGACCCTAAACTCAACCTGTCCTATCCGTGATAGAACCAAGATCATTATCTCCTCTACGGCCGCTCGATCGAACCATCTATTATTTATTCAAACACATTAATAAATATTTTTTTACATTTGAACATTTAATTTTTCCTGTATTATTATTTTATTATTTATTCTTATCGGGATAATGTTATTTTATTTCTACTATTTTATTTTATTTCGTACTATTTACTACCATTTAATTTCTACTATTATTATTTTTATTTCATATTATTAATTTATCAATAGTTATTAATTTACATATTATTTTACCTAAACCCTAAAATCTAAGGTCAAGAATAACGATCAATTCAAATTAACCTTCAAATAGTTGAGCAATTACATAACACACATTCTCATATTAAACACATAAATATAAGAACAATTTCAAACATGTAACATTTATTCTACATGTGAATAAATAACATTTATTATTAGTTTATTATTTATTCTTAACTGGATTTATTATTTCATATCCGTTATTTTTTTCTTTTCTAACTGTTAATAATTACAGACAAAAAGGTAAAATAAATAAACAAACATTAAAAAAAATTAGTTGCATGTGACTTTTGTCCAGGCTGGCGGAAATCATTATGCATTTTCGCCCAGCCTATCGATTGTACAAGAGCATGACTGCTAGATCTGGTGAAAGTGTCTTGTGACTTTCGCTTAACCGGGCGAAAATGCATGGTGACTTTTGCCCAAACCAGCGAACGTGAACATTTCCGTAAAAAAAAAAAAAAAACTAAAAGTGCGATTGTTTTTTGAATTTAAAGCATATTTTAATAATCTAAACCGATAAAACTGCAAATAAATGAGTATAATTGAAGAATTAACCCTTTTTTTTTAAATTTGGACGGTCGGATCTTTCAAGATGTGAGCTTGAAGTGAAAAGTCTTAGAGAGAATTTAAAGAATTTTTTTTTTAGAGAAAATGTTTAGAAAAAAATAAAATTTTTTGAATTTTTTCTAGTTGTATTTATTGAAAAAATTAGTAAGAAATTCTTTTGATAATTAAAGTTATACCTCGAAATACACGTAAACTCATTCTTCCTGACCACTCCTGCAACGTAAGAGTCAAAAGTAAGTTGAGTTTTGGCTGAAATACTCCAATCTCACTGTTGAAATTTCTCATGTGTATCGATTGAACAATTGTCTCAACCACCTTTTAGCTAGCAGTTCTAAAGGAGAAATGTAACATCATATCACTCATTTTATTTCTTTTGACATTAATAATATGAAATTATAAGGTAAATATCGCTGGGGACAACTCTAGAAGGAATTATGGATATAGAATGCAGATATCGCTGGGAACTGGGAAGAGATCTTAGGCTCATTCGAGCTAAGGCATCAATCACAATATGCTACAATTCCCTCGAAATAAATAATATAACGAGTTTATTTTACTTGGAAATGAATACACACTTGTTTCTAATATAACCACAGAATATGGGCATTCTGCGGGAAATTAATCAGAATATTGTATGTTTCATTTCTTAATGTTCTAAATTTTCTATTGGGTCTAATGGGGCTGATAATCAGATTGTGCTAAAAAATCCAACATAGTATTGGACAAGAAAGAAAAATTTTACTCATTACAAAACGTCACCTTACATTTCAATATCCATCCAGGGTACTAAACAATGTGGCCAACACTAATACTCCAGGGTTTCTCGTCAAACTCTTCTGCAACCCGGCGAATTCATTTCTGGCAAACTCAGGACTGCCAATGTGCAGCACCAGTTTTATAAGCAGTCAAAATCTGGAGAACGCAATAACTCCTCTAACTAGGCACTACAGATGCTTTCCAGACCAAGACAACAAATGATTTCCTGTTCGTTTTACAATATCATATCACCATCACATTCTGTACAACTTCTCTTGGGTGGTCAACACAACTAAGTCAACGAACAAAACTGACCCAACCAACTATCTCTTCAAGTCAGCATGTGTAGGCCTAGTAAGTGTCTTTACAAAATACTGACGGGTCTCTGGTAGGATTCGCTTAATCAGATTCATATACCTGCATCATAGGTCCCATACCGGTTGTAAGAAAAACATTTGTAAAAAGTTACTTCTAAATAGGGCAGAAATATATATTCTCACTAAGTTGGATATTTTCCAACATCCATTTTAGCTATAGATTAGAGAACAGCATCATCACATAAAAAAACCCATTTGTAAGGAAGCAACCATCCAAGTAATAGCAGGCCTGGAAGCAAAAGGGCGCAAGGCCACAATGCAACAATGCACCATCTAACTTAAACATTTGGAGACACAACTCTCAACTTTTAAGAGCTTTTTAGGGCACAGATGGCAGCTGGTTGTGAGCATGTGGGGAGAGAGAGAGAGAGAGAGAGAGAGAGAGAGATGGTTTGTTGTTGGCAACATACCATGGCATTACACATAGTTTGTCATAGTTCTCCAGGATAAACAGGATACAAGCATGCCTCAAGGACAAGGCATTAAATGCCTCTGATAGCTCAAACATCATTGATACATTGTCCACAGAGATATCCTGTTAAGCAAAAGGGACAAACCATCAGACTACATCCCCTGGGCAGTGCAAAGACGTGGATCATTTTTCTCTAAAATCACCTGAGCAATAGAATATTCGCACAGACGCTTTAGTCCTTCCAAAAGATACTGATCAGCAGCTCTAAGAAGATCCTGTGCTACATCTAAATTGACATTAACTGAGCCAGTGTATATATACCTGAAATCACCAAAGGAAACTGAGCATATAAGATCCACTCTTATTTTGTCCTAAACTGAGTCAGTGTTTTACAAAATTATGTACCTCATCATCAACTCAAAAACATCCCATCTAATGTTTGGAATCTCGATATCCTTAGCATCTCGCTCCTGCATTATCAACCATCAGAATATACTTTTGATCATACACTCACTGAATTCCCAAGGGTAAATCAAGTTTTAGATGCAGCACCAGACAGTTAATAAGGATCCTAATCACCAGCCCATAAACTGCACTCACAATATTATTACTCCTTAAAATAACACAATACCACAATATTATCCTCAAAATGATATTGAACTCACCCTATAACCGCCATCAAACATCGCTCTGAAGGCATCCGAAGAGGCAAGTAGACATATTCTGTGAGCATAGAATCGCTTGCCTAAAAACCCCCATTAAAAAATGTGAGAAAATTAAGTGAATTAGCTTGTGTCTTACAGAGCACACAGATGAGAAACTTCACCTTCAATTAAAAATGTCACATCGGATAATGTAGAATTGTTTACATACTGCTCACCCAAATACACCTGCCAAAAAAACAAGACCACATTATCATTCCAGACCTGTAATGTAATGATACATCTTTATGTAGATGATAAAGGATAAACGTCAAAAGAAGCAAAATTTCAGCCCCTCAGAAAGCCCATGAAAACTGATTGGATATCTCATCAAGGGACCTGCTTGCTGAGAACCTCCAAAACAGTTAAGCAGAGGTTCCAAGTTATGTAACTCATGAACCCATGAGAATATAAGCTTTCCGTGATAAACATTGAAACCAAAAGAGAACAAGGGATGACAAGATAATCAAGAAGCTCCTGAGTTTTGATATCATACACTAACAGCAAGTGAGCAAAAAAATGTAAACATTTGATTAAGATAAAAAATATAGGAACCAAAATAATCAAAACCATTTAACCCACCTGAGGTATTGGTGATGGAGGAGCTGCATCTACAGGGGAAAGAGTACTGGCTTTATTGGCCAATTTGCACAAAGCCACAGAAGCATCTTTCTGGTGCTTGAAGTCATGTGCTTGAAGAAGCTCCAGGAGTAACTCAAGACCTACCACAGCATAGAGAAAAGTGGCACTCAATTGTAAAACTTTTTATATCAGGTGTCAATCCACAAGGCTAGAATCTAAGTAGAATATAAAAGAACAAGCTAAGATGAAACAGATGATCTACCAGTATTATCAATAAAAATAGTTCTCTGATCATCAGCAGAACAAAGATGGGCAAGAGCCAAAGCAACACGTCCTTGAACAAGTTTTTCTTCCACACGCATCAAATATAACAGTTGTCTTAAAACCTGCATGAATTTCAAATAAACAAAATAAATAAATAAAGCAGAGATAAACCAGAGGCAATTCTACATGCAAGTTCCCACGGCAGTATATGATTCATCTGGGATCTATGGTTACAACAATAGAAAAGCTTATAACCCAAATGAAACTCCAAAACCCATCATATCAAACTGGCCCCTTAAAGAGGTACAAATGCTTCTTTAGTTACTCGAGAAACATTCCATGAACACCGTATAAGTGTTAAAAGTGGATCCAAACAAATCCAAGACCCATGCTAACTATTTTAATAATCTGCCCATTGTAACAACATCCCTCCACCCACCACACACAAAAAAAAAAAAAAAAAAAAACGAAGGGTTCATTTATTATCCCAACTGAATAGGCAGTTACAAGTGACTTACTCGTCCATGGATCTTCTCCTCTAATCTCTTCAAAGTTTTAGCAACACAGTCTCTAGTGGGCTGCAAATGAGGAACTTATATTACCCCAAATGCTCAGGTTTAAGTAGCCAGAGAAATTTGCTCAAATGAAAGAAAAATACTAGAAGGCATAAATGCAGACTTGGACAATGAATTCTCCATCTTGAAGGCTCTGAACACCTCCGACCCTGATAAGTTCTGCTACATTATCCTACATATGAAGCAAGGATAAGTTAAAGAGGAAGAAGCACTGAACTGCAATGGAAGATCTCGCTGCGCCATACAAAGCTTAAACTACCTCATTATCGGCAAGACCATAGAGAGCAAATGCAGCATTATGTTGTAGAGAGCCATTTCTTGAATCAAGGAGATCCAGCAATGGAATTATACCACCACTATGAGCAATACCAGCTTGGTTGTGTGTATCCTAAAGACCGACCAGGATATTATCAAAGAAAATTCCAGGTACTTGTTTAATATACAGAAGTTGTAGAATTTTCTGGGGAAGATTGTGTCAATTTTCTCCAGCAAAGGCATGTAGCTAAGAGGAACTCAAATTCGAAGAAAGTTTGATATTACCAAATCATGAATGAGAAAAACAAAGTCATTTCTGTTTCAAGAAAAGAATGGACATTCCATGTAGTAAAAAGCAAGGCACAAATGATAAATGATCAAGTAATGAGAAACCATACAATCACATACCTGTGCCAACCTTCCAAGAGCAAAAGCTGACATTTCTTTAAGTTGAGAATCTGGAGATTTGAGCATTTTAATCAATGGTTTTACAGCACCTCTTTGGACAATGTGTACCTGCAAAATCATTTCAGCAATAATGATAGTCATGTCAAGGATTCAAAATACTAAATAAATTGCAAGGACACCACTAGCAGAAAATATTATGTTTCCATCAACCTTACAGTCTGAATCAGTTGCCGCAAATTGCCCCAGCAACAAAGCAGCTTCTCTTTTACTCTCGGAGCAGCAGGAACTTCAGTCAAAACAAAAGCAATGAGATTGTTAGTTGTAAATTTTATGTGGCAAAAGATCCAGATATTATGAAATTTCAGATAGAAATCCATCAAGGTTGGACCGAGAGCAAAAGCAGGAGTGGATGCCATGTCAAAGATAAGTAAAAATCATGTAGAAACAGACACCTCAGTAAGCCAATGACAGGTTGTAGAGCCCCAGCAACAAGAACTTCTTTCTTGATGTTCGGTGATGAGTGAACCAAATTCCCAATAACCCCAACCTGATAAAATCATCTATATTACTCCAATAGCAAAGTTCAACTGCAACATGGACATATGTCCATATTTACCAATATAAAGTTAAAAACCACTATTTATCTATGAAAATTCAACATAAATATCTAACCGCTTCATAGTGGATTGCAGCATCCTCTGACTGAAGCATTAAAATCAGTGTCGGCAGCGCATTGCATTCCACAATCTGCAATAAATTCATATGTAAATGAAAATTAAAAAACATTTAGTAAAAACTCCAAAACAAATATCACAATTCTACAATAGGGATCAACCTGATTCTTGTTCTCATCATTTTTAAAGGCAAGTGTTCTCAAAGCTCCTGCAGCTGCTCTCTGCACCTTTGTATCAATGAATTCGAGCAACTCAACCAGCGGAGGGATACCACCTTCAACTCTAAGGGCATATTGAAAAGGCAATGTGAGGATAAAAGAACTAGGCAGAACTCTGCCATTAAGTTTTGCCCAGAACCCATACCTAACACGAGATTTTATGCTGCTATTCTCATGTGCAAGATTAGTTATAGCATCGGCTGCCCTCCGGAGAACACCAATGACAGCCCTGGAATTCTGACCATTCCTATGCCTCTTCAAAAGATCCACTAGATGGGGCAGTGCTCCAGCGTCAACAATGAGTTGCTGATGCTCTGGCTGTTAAAGGAAGAACATATGGCAGCAACTTGAGCTAACAACACATAAAATAAAAACAAGATTCATCTAAGATGTAAACAACATAAGCCACGTAAGGGAATCACATTAATGGTAGTCGTCATCATACTTCTTTCATTATTAATTAATAGAAGGAACAAACACATGATATACAAGGTACTCCAAGAAAACTATATTCACGAGGCAACAAAACTAACAGCAAATCTCGGAACAGCTAACCGCTCTTATGGAAAAGTTATTATGATTTGCTGCCGCTATCCTGGACTTCTAATCAGTAAAGCTCAGAGCAAATATCAAGTTCGATAGGATATCACTTATGGATGAGCCAAAACATTTCAAAAAGTTATTAAAGTCAAACACGGCATCAAGTTCTTTACGCTATCAAGAAAGTCGTGCACCACACTCTCAGTGGACTCTTCAGTGTCAATAAAGGGCCCACAGTTGCAATATAACGGAAACTGGACTGAACACAGTATTAGTTAGGCTGCTGGAGTTTGGAAGTCGGGAATTTAGGTGGAGGAAAACAGTTCAGACAGTTAAACCTCAGCTAGGGGATGATATTACATGATTGAAATTGATGGGTTTACTGATATTGAACCAATACCAGAGACTAGAAAGAACTTTATTTAGCAAGTTTCTGCATCTTTCGTGATCCTTCTTCAACAAAACATTCTCACTCAAAAACTTTGGTGTCATCTTGCAGTCTCCGGGAAAAAATACAGAATAATTTTTAAACCCTAACAGAACAATTGATGATAACACCACATTAGAAGGAAAACAACTAAGCGGAGATAGAGAAACAAGTACAGTTACAAAGCTATGAACACTCAGCACTTACTTTAATAGCAAGAAGTCCTAGTGTGAAGGCGCTTCCTTTTTCAACCTCGTGCTCGTACGGCCGAGAAGCCTCTCCTTCTCTTGGCGGCGCTGGCGCCTGGAGATGCTGCACCAAGGCCGGAACCGCACCACAATCCACAATCACATTTACAATCGCCTCTGTAAGAATGTTAAATTATCAAAGTCTAAATCATTAGAAAGTTGATAGAGGGGAAAAGAAGGATAAACGAACCTCAAATCTAATACATGCAAACTAATTACAGAGACAAATTAACGGAAATGAAACAAAAAAAACTTGAATAATTCACTGCGCTCACGCTACCGTTTTTGGCAAGGTCGGCAAGGATGTGAACAGCATGCTTAGCGGATGCTCGATCTGCCTCGATCGGAGAGAAAGTAGACTCGAGAATCTCAACTTGTTTGCGAACCTCGCGGCGAAGATCTTGGTGAGCGTCACCGGAACCGGAAGAGATATCCTCGATCTTGCGATCGTACTCAAAATCTTCGTCCAGCTTCCTCTTCAAACTTCTCCTCGCTGGTGAGCTTGATGGTAATTGCTCGTGTCGCTTCTGTCTCTGGTTATCCATGGAGAGTGAGCGAAAGAGAGCAGCAGGGATGAGGAGAGAGAGAGAGAGGGGAAATGTGAAAAAGGTGTGTGAGCGGAGAGAAACGAGTGTCCGGACGAAGGGCAGTTTAGGGAAAAAAGTTTTGGTTATTCGTCAGTCTGTAAAATTTTTGTCGGTTCTTTTATATACGGGCGGACTTTTTCCCGGGTATATGCCCGCCCAAAAGAAAACAACTGATTTTGAGTTTTTCCCAATTAGACTGTGCTCCCGCCCATTACCTTGGAGTTTAAAATAATAATTATATACTCCCTCCATTTTTTTTTTACTTATCACGTTTCAAACTTCACACAAACTAAAGAAATAGGAGATTGGAGAATTTTTTTGTGTAGTTAGACTAAACTATCCTTAACATCAATTTCTTACATAACATATTGACATTGAAAAATTCAAATTTAATTTGAAACTTGTGTGAAATGATGATTGGAATATATACTGAAAAATGGTAAAAATTATTGAGAATGAGTAATTGCACTTTTTTCACAACACAAATGTTGAGAGGTGTTAACATGTTGAATGGTATAATAGGAATGTTTTGATTAAAATTTTATTATTTTCAACAACGTAACAAATAAAAAAAAATAAAAATTAATACAATTTGATTAATAAAAGACGAAAGGGGTACTTTCATGTCTCATTAATTTCTGCACTTTTTTATGTCACATTGTAAAATTAATGTAATATATAATGATTTTTTCCACAATATCTCTCAAATTAAAAAGAAATTTTAATATATTTTACTTTTCTAACCTATAAACTTGTAAAAATAATAATTAGTAAAGAAAAAAGTTTGAAATATATTTTAATTTACATAAAAAACATTTAAATAATATAATACCCAAAATATGACACCTAATAAAAAACTAAGGGAGAAACTATTTTTTTTGCTGTCCACCTTGGAAGAGAAATAAGGATTAAGAAGTGTATTCTGTAAGAAACTAATCATTTTAGTGGTTAAAATTATCATGAAATCCTACTCTTATTTTTAGCCATTAAAATTATCATGAAATCCTACATAACATATATTGCAATCGTGCTATGACCTTTAAAGCCAATGAGATGTGAACCACCCCCTTAGTTGCATTTTTCAAAAAACGAATTAAATAATGTGTTATATCCATTAACAGGAATCTATAGCAAGAATCATAAAGAGAAAGAAAGGTTTAACCCTCCCCAAAAAAAAAGAAAGGGAGTGACTCCCTCTATATAAGAGTTTGCCCTTTGAACTAAATCACGGCTGAATAATCAAATACATATTTTGTATATTGTTTAATATATATTTTTTATGATAATTTTATTAATATAAATTTTAAAGAACAAATTATTATTAAAAATTTTAAAAGTATACTTAAAAGATGTGTTATACAATCTTAAATGGTTAAAACATTAATCAAACATTTCATTCTCTGTTTACATAACAAATTTAAGTAAAAAAAAAACAACACTGGACATTGTTTTTATCCAGTCAACCAAGGAAACTAATGTATAAATCATGTCAATGCCTTGTAAGTTAGAGATCAGCACTTCACAATCAAATTCAAAGTAAAATGGATCACCAGTTGAGATGAGAAAGCAAGCTATAATCTGCAAAGATAGAAATTACCTCTGTTAATTTGTCTACTTAGATAAAACAGCTCATTCAATTGGAACCTCTACGACTAACAAGCTCGCCTAATATTATTTGTTATATTTGTATTATTCTATTCCATGTATAAAAGAAAAAAGAGTTGGAAGTAACCTCTAGCACCAAAATAGAATTATAGTGATTGATTTAAAACTAACAAAAAAAAGAACTTGGAGGTGATCTCTTGTAATGTAAATTTTATTTATTTTTTGAATACTATCTCTTGTAATGTAAATACTAATAGAATTATGATAATTTAAATTAATATTACGAAAAAAAATAAAGGAATTAAAGAGCGGCCGGGGTGGGGGAAGAGAAGCATATATGAAAATAGATGGTTCAGGCCCACATGGATATACAGGCAGGTTGCCCACTTTGTTAAGTTTATACGGCCAAAAGTAGCCCATGAACTGAAACGATTAATTTTCTCCCCTTAACAAATAGGTCTATTGGGCCGGTTCACGATTGATACTATTTGGGCTGTTTGGTCTTCTTGGCGAAAGACCAATGGGCCACGGATAACTTTGGTCCCTTTTCCCAGAAGAGGAGAGAAGATTCGAATCATCTGTACTATTTTGTACTATTTTCTAATTTGATAAATTTTATTATTAAAATATAATAAATAAAAATAAATTATAAAAGAAAATATATTATAGAAAGGAAGTAATACATAAAATGATACATATAAAGTGATTCAACCGCATTATTGGACTTGGTTAATTGAATGAAATATTTTTATTTTCTGAAAATAGAATATTTGTTTTTATTTTGCGATTTGTAACCTTAAAATAACTCAAATTCACACTTTAATTTTCATATTATTGAATCTTACAAATAATTAATTTTAAAAATGTAATATTAAAAAACTATAACATTATGGGATCATAGAATGGGGTGTAAGGAATCAACCGGCGCATTAGCTGCCAGTTTTATCTGCTCAAGAAGACTTCCAAACCCTATATATCCTTTATGGCCTTTACTAGGCTAGATCACTAGAGCGTAGCTTAGACTATTGTCAATGCTATATGCATTTTTATCATATTAATAAGAGGCATATATTAGTAGGCTCTATATGCTTAGTTTAAAATTGTTAACATCTATTTGAATGGTAATTTAATTTACTAATATATGGGAGATTTACGGGCATGATAAAAAAAATTATTTTAAAATTTTTTAAGTGACTAGAATTTAGGATATCACACTTTATAAGTAAAATTATTTAAAGAACTGATACTTTTACTATCAGACTAACTTGATTGTCTTAATATTTTTTTTATTCTAATTATAGATTTTTCTCTCATAACTAAACTAACTTTACTAAACTTAAGAAGAAAAAAAAACTATTCAAGTTGAACATAATTCTATGCCGTATTTGATACTTTGACATAGTTTTCTAATCCTTAAGAATATATTCTCTTTTACCCAGCAAAAATAAAAATAATATTTCGTTTACCTAGCAAAAAAAAAAAAAAGCTATTTATTAAAAAGTAAAAAATCCTTAATTTCTTGTAGTGTTCTAATGAAAGAAAAAAAAAAAGAAAAACAAGCCGTACAAGCTCAACTGATTTTGAATTACAGAATTAATATCAATATTCGAATCATAGTAACTCTTAAGCTTCTAATTTGTAAAATTGTTAAGTTATTATGATTTATGTTCTCTACCAAAGACTTTATTTGATAAATTACTTTACTTTTTTTAAATGAATTAGTCAAAAACTTATTGAATTAAATGTGTTTAATAATAAATAATTTAAAACAGTTAATAGTTTTAAGTGCATTTTATAATAATTTTTATAAATCTTTTAATTATTTAAGATATGCTTAATTTAATTATAAATTTTAAGTGATGATTTACCGCTTAACTCTAAATACTTAAATATAAAAATATATTATTTATAAAATTATAACACTTTTTATATAAATAATTCATATTAATTAATTAATTGAACATTTAAATTCAGATTAGATTTTAATAAGATTTTAACAGTTAAGTAGGAAGTTACTCTAAAAAGTTGTCTTTTCTTACAGAAAAAGAAAATAGAAAAGAAAAAAGATTGAATGGGCATAAGCGGTACCGTGGCTATATACTATACTATGTGCGGCGCCCACGCCATCCCAGTAGTATTACTCACTCCCACGTCGTCTTCACATCACAGTTAGGCCAGCTGTCGATGACTGGAACTTCTGAGCTACGCTCCCTCTCTGTCCGAATCTTGCAACAGTGAGTAAAGATTGATTGAGATAAATTCAATCTATTTTTCCCCCCACCAGATAATAATGTTACCGCTTCCGAATAACTGAATTTAGAAATTCTCCTCCCACGTTACGAGGATCGAGAATAATCCAAGGAAGAAACACTTATAGATATATACTTTGTTTTATAGTTTAAATCTTTTCCGCTTATTATGGGTGCTCAATTCAAATAATGGGTTGACAATTATCTGGAAAATGTTTGTAATTTATTCGTACAAAAATTATATCGTATGAAGATTTAATTTTCTCTGTACAAAATTAGATCTATATTGAGAGATGAAATTATGTTTTCTTTATATATTTTGTGTTTCTTTTGTCTGTAATGGAACTCCATCAAGAAATAATTTCTTTAAATAAATTCTCTTTTATGACTTTACAAAGATTTTATTCTCCATCGTTTATATTTTTAAATAATTAAAAATTACTTTAAATAAATTAATATAATAATTTTATTTTTAATTATATTATTAAACATAAAGTTAAAAGTGATTAATTTTAAACAAGGAAGAAGAATGAGACGGACATCAGCAGTGAGTGAGTAAGTTTAGAATGAGTTATTAATATTTTTGGTGGTGGATGGATGAAATATTTGGGGTATGGGTAGCTCCCCCGTTATTGATTGCATGGCAGCCAAGTGTCTTAAGAGAAGCAACCTCGAATTTCTGATGCTTTCCAGAATTCCATGTCTGAAATTCAGCGTTATTTCTCTACTTCTTTGCCTTCCTTCCTTCCTCAGTCCTCCTCGGCCTCGCTCGCTCATCATTAATTAAGGGAAAAAAAAAAAAAAAAGAAAAAATAAAATCCCATGAACTGCAGTTTCTGGTGATGTCGTCCCTTAGAGTTAGTTAGAGGACGGGTCATTAATTCGTAGCCAGCAGTTTATCTTCTTGTTTGTACTTGTACTAAAAGTACTCCCACCTACAAACCCAACACATTATTATTACAAGTTTATGAGTTTTTTTTTTTTTTCTTTTGACCAAGTTTACGAATTTTATTCTTAAACATATTGTTACCTTTAATGAATCGATCGGAATAATCTAATATAATTTTTTAATACATTTTTTATATTTATTTTATTAATATAAATCTATAAAATAAAAAGTAAATTTGAAATTCTAAAAGATAAATTTAAAATAAAAAATTAATATTAAAATAAGTATACTAAAAAATGTAGATTTAAATAGTAACAAATTATTAACTTAGACTTTTTTAATAAGAGATGTAATTTGCAAGTGTAATTCCAGTAAAATCTGAATTAATTTTATCAATTATGTTATGAAATTTATCGATACAACGTCGTTGGCACAATAGAATAATCGATAAAATATGAAGTATAAAGAAATAGAGATTAAAAATATAAACAATAACTATAAAAATATGGAGAGAAGAGCAATAGAGAGAAGTATACAATTTTTATTGATTTGAATTAAAAGGTAGAAACTCGAGGAATATAAAGAGATAGGGGTGAATCACGTAGATAGATAATATTTATGTATTCACAATATCTATCTCAAAATATTGTTATATTTTATAAATATTTTTACAAATATTATTTAATTCATAACAATGAATTATTTATCATGGGTATCTTTCTTAAAAATAGGATTGGGCCTAATTTTACTAACCTCAAGAGGCACTTCAATAGTGGATTAAATAATTTTGAAAATAAATTCGGACTTAATTCTATTCAAAGAGTATTTTTAAAAGATAAACTAAATTTTATAAAAAGTAGTCATATTTTATTTATAAATTAGTCATGCAGCACAATTTTAAACTGGCTATTAAAAAGAAGTGATATATCTTACACTTGTTACGCTTCAAATCTGGGACATCTATACAAATCAATATTGTGGAGAAAATTAAATTTATCCTCGAAAAATTCTGCTTGAATTAATAAGCTCAAAGGCCTTGTTAAAAAAAAAAAAAAAAAAGAATTCTGAAGCAGTGTTAGCATGATGATGAGACGCATAGGAGACAAGAAATTGAATAGACAGACAGTATCTTTCAATTCCATACTCGAAAAATCATGGAAAACGAAACAATTAGTAATATTATTGGAGTCGTCGACAAATTCCAAGAGAGTACAATGTATAGTACTGTGAGCGTTTCCTTGGTATCAATCATCATACTTGTGTGCATACTGCTAAATCTACTACTTCTCTGCTAAATATCTTTATATTCATAAATGACCATATTTTCTGGCTATGAAATTGCTGGACAGAAACATATCAAACAACTCACGGGTCTAATTATTGGTTTCAGATGCTCAGAGATTAGGAACTCCAGCTATACCATCTTATTATCCTATCATGTTAAAATACCTAAAGAAGAGGACGATTATCCAAATTTCTTCACCTAACTTATAATAAGGAATTTGCGTGAACTTCTACAACATAGTATTTTCTTAAACAATTATATATTGTCGGATTAAGCATATATAATCGTCTGCAACATCTTCTGTAATATTTATTTTCATAATATATTTTCACTCATAGAATTTATCTTTTATTTAATAATTGAGAATGTTACTATAAATATTACAGACAATCTGAATTGTTCTTTAAATGATAGACATGAGTGAAAATGGATAATAGAGTTCATAAACTTGCATGATCAGAATATATACTCAAAAAATAAGAAAATAAAAACCTCTTATTAATGGTTACATACGTAGTAGTATTCAATGAATAATGCAATAAAGACTTATTTCCTTAACTTTTAATATTTATAAGATTCTTGATATTTTGAACTGTCAAGCTGATACGAGACATGATTCACATCCTTTGGATTAGCTTCATAAGTACTATCTCTCCGATTAGAAATATAAGAAATTTTAGTGTTTGGCACAAAAATTAAGAATCTTGAAAAAAAAAAAAAAAAGGAACAAGAAAGATCTTATGGAGATCTAATAATATTGATATATACATGTACATGTAGTTTCTAATGTGTGTTGTATGATCTGAATAAGACATGGCCGAATGGGGGAGATTTCTCTGGTGCTAACTACTGCTTTGGTTTCTTCTGCAGAGTGCATGCCAAACCACCGGGTGAAGGCTGCTGTGAGATTGTATAAAATTATTATTCACATCTCACATGCTTTTTTTTTTTTTTTTTTCAAATCCGATATCAGACGATCATTGACTAATTATTGACTATTCGAAAAAGAATCAAGGCCTCTAAACAATAATACTAAATTAACGTGTAGTAATAAATCATTCTCTAAATAACTTGAACTTGAAATCTTTCAATAATATGCTATGTATAAAATTGCAAGTGAGGGGATCAGACAAATAGATTGGGCACCCCTTTGTCATCTCACATGCATCTTGACAAACGTATATTTTGGCATATTATAAATGAATATTGTTTGTGGCGGTGGCTATTATACATATATAGTGAAGACTAATATATACATAACCATGTGGTATGTTCATTCATACATAAGATCACAATAATATACATGTTGGAGTATCTAAGAATTTATTCCCATCTAATCTAATTTTTTACCTCTCACATTTTATTATTTTTTATATTTTTTAATTTTTTATATCATAAAAATAATGTAATATTGAATGAACTTTTTTTTTTTTTTAAATTTATGATCTCATTAAAAATAAATTTTGATATTTTTTACTCTTTTTAGTATAAAAATTCGTAGAAATAATAATGAGAAGAGAGAATAATTTAAAGGGCATTTTAATTAAAAAAATAAACACATCTAAAATCTTATATTTCTTTAAAATAGTATAATGTCCAAAATATGACAATTAATAAAAAAAATGAAGTACCTCCTACTAATCGGAATTTCTCAAAATTCATTTGAGGGAAATTTTTAATTGAATTCTTGCTGATTGCAATGTTTTCAAAGTCTAATTCTTATTCCATAATCTTTGATTTGCATGAGTATTGACATTTTGATTACTAAATGTCCCAAGTTGTGTTTCGTAGAATTATAATTTTCTTATAACGTTCTTTCTGAAGTATAAGATGCCGATAAATCTAACTCGAGAATATGAATGTATAGTACGAAAAAAATCATTATTTTTTCTCCTCTTTCTCTCTCTACACAGTTTTTCTCTGACTTCTCTCTACTCCTTCTCCTCTAAAACTAAAATCTTTAACATTGAACTTGTGTTGGAGGTAGATATGGATCATTATGAAGAATTTGTAGAATAAAATATCAATTTAGATTTAAGAAAAGTTGAAAAATTTTTTTTTTCAAAATTGGGGTCGGATCACCCGGACGGCCAACCCGGACATGAGCGGATCGCCGATCCTGGCGACCCGGGTCGCCAGTCCGGACGACCAGAGCTTCAGTTTTTTTTATAAGTAAGAAAGAATTTTTGTAGGTATTTGGAAAACTTTAAACATGAATAACTCTGCGATCAGATGTTCGTTTCACGTGTATAACCACTCATTTCGGTGGTTTTCGTAAAGATAAACGCAACGGCATCGTCGAAAAAGTGATCCGGACGCGTTTTGGGGCAAAAAAATTACAAACTTGGTGCCTTACAAAATGGGTGTCGATCACGG
Source organism: Catharanthus roseus (assembly GCA_028651295.1). Classification (NCBI taxonomy): domain Eukaryota; kingdom Viridiplantae; phylum Streptophyta; class Magnoliopsida; order Gentianales; family Apocynaceae; genus Catharanthus; species Catharanthus roseus. The sequence continues at coordinate 4,045,155 of JAPQWS010000087.1, forward strand.
ATATTTATTTTTAATTAGAGCAAAAGGAAGACTGCTCATCTGTTTAATTTTCAAATTGGTGCCGTAATTTTTTAGTTAATAAGAGAGAAAGTATTAGAAAATTACAAAAATATAAATTAAAAGGAAAATATGACTTTTTGTGGGAACGGTTGGTGGAAACCTCCTTAAGGACGTTTTCGATGCATAGATCTCGAAAAAATACCCGAAATGCCCACAAGAATCGCCTCAATCGGACGTCCGAGTGCAAAGTTATGCCTCGTTAAAGTTTTCGACTATACGAGACAATTTTTTTATCCCGAAACGCGTCCAGATCACTTTTACGACGATGTCGTTGCATTTATCTTTATGTGAACCATCGAAACGAGTGGTCATACGCGTGAAACGGACATCCGATCGCAAAGTTATTCATGTTTAAAGTTTTCCAAATACCTACCAAAATTCTTTCTTCCTTAAAAAAAAAAAAAACCTGAAACTCGGATCGCCCGAATTGGTGATCCGGACCTGCTTGGGTCGCCAGGACCGGCGATCCGCTCATGCCCGGATCACCCGTCTGGACGATCCGAGCCCCAATTTTGAAAAACAAAATTTATTGAAAGTGCAATTATATATAATGGAGATTCAAGGAATAATTATTATATAAGTGGCTAGTAATTAACTTGACAAATTTCTCATCCTTTTCTTGTACTCCACTCAGCATTTCTGTAATATAGAAACCTCTGATGATGACCCGTGAGGACCAAGAATTGATGCTCCTCTCTTATCATATAATAAAACAATGAAACCATATAAGATAATAGCAGCCGACATCGTCTAAGTACACTCTTTAATATATGCTTTAAAAAATAATTATTATTAAAAAATATATATTAAAAAATGTAATAGACGATCTGAGTGATCTTCTATACTTTCTTGCATATATATAGACATTTTAGACATGCTTTTCTTGTAAGAATTATTTCTCACAAAAGAATTTTTTATATATTTTATTTGAAGATTTTGATATCTTTGTCATTATTACCAAATGAATGGCTAAAGCCCAAAATTAAAGTGAAAAGAAATATAATTAATTAATGAAAGCTAAAAGCTTTTCCAAAATGCTTAGTTTTGTTGGGTTAATGGGAAAGGAATCGAGAGTGAGAATTCCTTGAATTTGAATAAAAATGAGGTCTTGTATTGCCCCATCATATCCCTTGAACCACACACATGCACCTCTCTTACATATTTTTCTTTTTTCTTTTTACCACTATTTAAAATTTTTTAACTAATTTAGAAACAGATACAAGCACATAACTAATAGGGATGACTCAAACTTACGATTACTCACTTGACAAGTTAAGTAAAAGTATATAAGAAAATGATATTTTGCCAACAAATTACCCCCTTGTTGTCTCTTCCATAATTTTTTATTGATATATTAAGTCATGCCTAAATAATTTAGTAAGATTTTTGGGAGAATTTTTCTTATTTCTAATGTTAGATTGAGATTAAATATCATCTAAAAGCCTCAAATTTCAATTTTTTGACCTAAACACATTTTGTTTCATAAATAATTAAATTTTTACAAAAAAATCTACCAACAAAATTTCTATACAAACTCCCTAAGTTGTTGGAATCCGAACCCTCCTTTTTTTTTTTTTTTTAATGCAAACCGAATCCTCTTTTTTTACAAAAAGAAGAACCAAAGACAACATAAAAATGAGCAAAGATTAGAAATAAACATGAAAAAGTTTATTAGATCCTATTCTTAGCTTTCCTTCCTATTTTCGGTAGAGTGAAGCAATTCTTTAAGCAAGATAATGGGCTTTTTTCTTCACATTTTGTAGCAGTTCCTCCTGCATAGCAGCATATATGTATATGTTCTTTTGGTCAAGTATCTTTTTCAAAGACAAGAATAAAGATGTAGTCCATAAATATCATCTCATTTGCACCATTTTGTGTACTACCATCTCTATCATTTTTTTTTATAATATATTTTCTTTTTAAGATGTATTTGTTTTAATATATTTTATTAATAAAATATACTAAATTAAAAAATAATATAGAGAGTAATATATAAAATAGTACAGAAAATCCGGATCGCACATATATATATATATATATCGTTGTTTTTGTGAATGGCTGGCCATATATATAGTAGTATATATAAACATAATACTAGTAGTATTATATATGAAAGGGGGGAGGGGCCCGAAACACAACTAAAGAAAGACCTCAAGAGATTGACCAACTTTTTCTATGTTGTTTGATTCAGGTGGTTTCACGAGCTTTTATATTCATATACCTCTTGTTCCATAAAATCTTGTCCGAATGGTTCAATTTTTATATTTTATTATATAAGTAGTATATGTTAATTTATTAGAGTATAAAATTTTAATTAATCTGAATTCAATCTGTGAAAATATTCGTTAAGTTTGATTTTTACTTAACAATTAAGACTTGATTTTGGAGGTATCATAATGTTATAAAGAAGGATGATTAGGGTTTTTTTTCTTAAAAATGACTTTGTTTTAACAGGCTATTAAAGTGGTCCAAAAATTTGCACAACCATTGTAACTTAATTAAAGTTTTCTCCTTAACATAGAGACTTACCAAAAGACCACCATTAGATCTTATTTAACAAGTGCATGAGATTTTTTTTAATAATAACTTACTTACGTATTCCAATATTTAACAACTTCAATCATTTGAATTTTTAACTAGAACAAAAAGAAGATTGTTCCTCTGTTTAATTTTCAAATTGATGCCGTAATTTTTTAGTTAACAAGAGAGAAAGTATTAGAAAATTACAAAAACGTAAATTAAAACAAAAATAGGACGTTTTTCATGGAAACGGTTGGTGGGAAACCGCTAGAGCCATTTCCAACACGTAGATCTCGAAAAAATACCTGAAATACCCACAAGAATCGCCTCAATCGGACGTTCGAGCGCAAAGTTATGCCCGTCAAAGTTTTCGACTATACAAAATAATTTTTTTGTCCCGAAACGCGTCCGGATTACTTTTTCGACGATGCCATTCCGTTTATCTTTGCGAGAACCATCAAAACGATTGGTCATATGTGTGAAACGGACATCCGATCACAGAGTTATTCATATTTAAAGTTTTCCAAAATTCTAATAAACATAAAAAAATAAAAAATAAAAAAGCTGATGTGGCTGATAACACATAAACGTTATGCGTTATCCGCCACATGGGCGGATTAAGGGGGAAAATCTTCAATTAAGTGATAACGCACAATGGTTGTATGTTATCCTAATTAATAACGCACAACCATTGTGAGTCATGGCCAAATTAGGGATAAAAAAAAAAATTTTAGGCCACTTTAGTGATAATTGTAGAAAAAGATGATAAATACATTAGCCATTCATTAAGTGATGTTAGCCATTAAAATTAGGACAATTACACAATTGAGCCAACAATATTTTTTTCTCATTAAGGATTATATATTTTCTTATTGATAGTGTGTTGCGCACCTTTTGTATTTTTTTTTTAAGGAAGAGTATATATGCTGGTAAGGTTTATATATATTGAAAATCACGCATGGTTAGTGTATGAAAAATAATTGATCTTTATAAGGCTTAAACAATTTTCTTCTTTTGTGGTACTTTTGGAGTGAGTTAGGTTCAAATTTAAATTTTAATATAATATCATAATCAGTTATTGAGCTATTCGTGTTGGGCCACCCACACAAATATCTAATCCTGCAAATTTCACGTTTCAAATATCTAAACTCATATTTTAACCATATATGTCTCGAAAAATTAAAGAGATCCATATAATTCACATGATATTTAAGTTCGGATAATTGGCATTTTTCCTTTTTGTAGTCAATTATTGGCATTTCTATCTTTAAAAGTTTTGTTTTTAATGTAATGGCCAGAAGAGTGGCAGTGGCATGACAATTTTAATGAATTTCAATGGGGTCTCAAAGTATATATATATATATATATATTGTTGGAGGAGTTCAAACATTTTAATTAAGTTTCATGAAAAATGTCAATTCTTGGTGATGCTGAATATAAGTTCAAGTACAAGTGCACACCAATTAGAGATATGTATACATGCCAATAACTCTCCATGTCAAATTCTGCAAATTTTTCTCATTAACTTGGCCCATGAGAGTAATTGAGTTTGTTCTTTCTTTAAAAAAAAACAAAAAAATTACATTTGAGCAATTGAATTGTATATAAACTCTCAATCTCCAAACAAAATCTTATGGATTAGTATTATGGAGTGGAAATATGATTTACAAAGATAATTATTGAAAATCTAACCTTACTAGTTTGTGAGTAAAAAGTTAATCCCACCTTTTTTTTTTTTTTCTGAAAAGAAAAAACAAATATATTAGATAAAAGATTTATCAGACAAAAGTGCTGAAATTACAAACCAATAGATTCCTCCAACCAAACTAGATACTTACTTATAAGCTCAAAACTAGATTGAGCTAAAATGTAAGCAAATTTTCAACTTATATATTCAACATTCATTCTTGAAGTACCTTTTAGGGTGATATAAACTCAATATTTTAACATAATATTAAAATTATCTAGACGAACTTTGAATGTGAGGAAAAGTGTCTAATATAAAGAGTTTATAATAAAAAAAATTTAGAAACATTGAACAAGACAATTATTTGTATATATTAAGAGGGGGAATGTAGTTAATTGATTAAGAAGATGTAGTATTAATTTACTAGTATTGGTGTGAATAGTTATGAATATCCAACTACACAAACAAAATAAATGTTGACTCCAAAAATAGGGCGAACCCCATACTAGTTCTCTATACAAACAGTACAAAATTGATCCATCCATCAATCTTTCCGTTTAAGATTAAGATGGCCAAAGAAAGCAACATTTTTTTGTAAATCATTATACTGATTTTCCTTCCATAAAAATCAATCCATAATGTGCTGCCTCAAAAGGTCCCCTACTTTCAGTTATTAATGCATAGGATAACAATGTTATTCTACTTGTCAACCGTCCCCCCTCCCCTCCCCCCCTCCGCACCCCCCCACACCAGGTAAGCTTGGCTACTTACTCAGTTATAATGTACTTTAGTTGTAATTCTTGTTAATAAAGGAGTAAATTTCTTTTTTTAATGGTCTTAATTAGGTTGTCTGACATTCAGATACTGCCAATATTCGAACCTTAAAGAAATCTTAATTCTTGTTTAGTTGTAATTCTTTACTCTTGGCAAAATTAATTGGAATTAGATTTAAGAATGAAAGATATGAAATTTTTATTTATGATACGTAAAAGATGAATTATTTGTAAGGAAAAAAATAGAATCGGCCAAAATAAAAGGAGAAAGTTATACTCAGAAGATTCTGAACTGTATTAATTAAATAATAGCTATTGTTGGCTTGATATTCAGTAGAGAAGGTAAACTTGAAAATAATAAAAATGATACTTTTTATCCTTTATTAATGCATACAATCTTGGTTATAAATATAAAAAGTTTTAAGGATTAAAAATAGTAAAAAAATATAAAAGATTTTACACATTTCAATGAGTATTTATTTTTTTCACTTAACAATTGTCTTACTCTCTCTATTCTTATATTCCCTTTGATTATAAATATAAAGAGTTTCAAATTTTTGCACATAGATTAAAGATTTTAAAAATAATAAAATTTTTTAACTATAATACTTTTTCTATCCGTCATAAATAAAGAAAAAAATAGATAACAAGAATTGAATAAATAAATAAAAAGATGAGTAAAGATAACAAAAATTTAATAAATAGTTATTAAAAATTATATTATATGTTTTACGGGAAGAAATAATATTTAAGACCGAATGTATTATAATCACCCCTTATTCGGTAAATTAGTCAGTTCAATATTAAATCCTACATCACTATTCTTTAATTAAAATCTCCAGTAGAAGGGGCGATAGGAGAATTAAAAAAGTAAAAAATATTGAGAAAGACGAAATGCAAGAAAATGAGGGACCACGATTGAGATACAAGAAGAGAACAATCAGTGGCTCTCTATCAGTCACAGTCCTCGTTGCAAGGGCCAGCCAACACACACTATACCCATAGCCAAAGTAGGATACTTTTATAGCTACCAAACACACCAACCAAAAAGGAACTAGAAAGAAAATGGCACTCCCCAAGCCCAACCCATCTCCCTCCCTCCCTCCCTCGATCCTCCTCCGTATCATATCCTAGTTTTCTCATTTTTGCTAACTTCACATTAACTTACCCACAAAGTTGTTTGTTACACTACACATAAATAGACCAATGCCTCTTTTCCTACTGTTAATAATCATCCATACCATTATTTACCCTATATGCCACATCCATTCCGTACTTTCTCCCTATTCTTGGATAATAATATCTCCCTATTCTTGGATAATAACTTTATGAAACTAATTAAGTTACATTTAATTTATACGGAAACAAAAAGTATTTTTGTTATATAATTCTTCTACATTTTCGTGATATTTGTTGAAATCATTAGGACATGACCCTAACCTTGACGACGGGATAAACAAAAACCTACTTCTAGAAGAAAGTAAATCTCACATTAAACAAGAGTCAGAATCTTCCATCATCACTTGAAAAATCAAACTCTAGCCAATTTAGACAATACTTCCACCATCTAATGAAACAGTCTCAAATCCTAATAATTACTCTAGTGGTAATTTAAATCACCAGGTATATTTACTGCATCGTATATTTACAGTCAAAACCAAGCAGTTTAGGGTGAAAATTAAGAAGAGAATTAGATTAATTGATTAGGATACTGAACAGCTAATAGGCTTATTAATTGCATGTACCAAGAGCGCTAATCTCGACGATTGGAGCAGCTAAAGTAGTAGTAATTCTGATTCTGACAAGGCTTCTTTTAATAAACTGAACAATAAAAAAAGAAGCCAAAATTAAAAGAAAAATAAAAAGTAGGGGGCTAAGACTAACGGCCTTTAGCGAGAGGGCTAACGGCGGTTAATTCCTTGCACGGACTCGGCGGCACACTACTCCTTCCCGATGCAACGAGGCGTTGCACAAAGCTAGAAACTCTGTGTCCGTTAGTCTCCTTCATCAGCCGTTTCCCGCCAAACGGCAACGACTCCACACCTCTCTCTTCCATCACGTCCTTTTCTTTCGTTTCCAAATCTCCTCCACTCCCGTAACCGTTCCCCTGTAAATGTTGAAAACCGTTAACAACTAACTAACTACGTTTTAGGAAAAAATAAATAAGCTAATGGTAGTAGGAGTGAGTAACTGTTAACTCCGATAATTCACCTGAATTCTGACGTAGTCATTACGGTTCCAGCAGAAGGCGTTACCGAGCATTTGGTCTACTGTTTCGGAAACGCCGTCAAGAACGATGCCGACAAAGGAAGATGTTGAACAATCGCCATTTCGATTCAATTTCAAGTTCAAAGGAGTAGTAATTGATGGACCGTTACCAAGAGAAAGCACTAGAAGGTCATCGAGGCTGGTAACGGAGGGGAAATCACGTTTATTGTGGAGTACGTGAGTAATGGCGGCAGCGGCAGGGTTGTTCATCACAAGGCCGCCGTCGACTGCTAGACAAGATGTTTTTCCATCGACGGAGGTAAGATTAAAAGGCTTGAACAATGAAGGAGTGGCCGATGTGGCACGGCAGACCTTCCAGAGCTCGAAATCGTAACTCGGTGACTCAGATGCATCGGCTCGGGAGAAAACGAACGGAGCAGAACTATTGAGATCAAAACAAGGAACTAATAGAGGCTTACACGTGTCCTTCAACGTCAATACCTTACCGTCATCTCTCCTGAACGCCTCCTTCAACATTTTGTCCATACTCTTTCCGGAGAACCTCTGCCTCCGGCGGAAAACGCCGACGGTTTTCCGTTTGAACAGTTCTGACTGTTTCTCCATCACAAAATTAACCGCCTCCTTTGCAGCAAACAAAGGACGTCCGTTACCACCATCGGCGGTAAGCATTGCAGCGTAGATAGCGCCGATTCCAGTTCCAGCAACGATATCGAAGAAATCAGCAATGCGAGAGTTAGAATCACCTGTTTTAGCACGGATCTGGTCCTCGAGAAGGATCAAAGCGGCTGCGGCTACAATGCCGGTAGTTCCGCCGCCGTCGATGCTGAGAATGCGTGTCTTCTTGCCTTCGATGTGGTACAGCCATTTCTGCTCCAGTTTTGAGAAGATTTCCAGCGTCGCTTTACTAATCTCCATGGTAATTTTCGTCAAATTCTGTTACAATACAGGATGGTGGTGCATATGGAGGAGAGTATTCAAAGAAGATGAAATGGAAAGTTTGATTCGGCGAAAATGGCGAGCTAGTGGAGGAGGAGAGTAGTAGCAGGAGTAGTGTAAGAGTGTACGGGGGAGAAGGAAAATCCGTGAAAAAAGAAAAAGCTCTTCACGCTTTCTTACTGAGAAACATTAATGGCGGGTAATGCGTACTGAGAGAGAGAGAGAGAGAGTGTGTGTGAGGAGTAAACACGATGAGTGTGGGGGAAGAGTGCCAGTGGTGCTGGCGATAGTTATATAGTGCGAATTTTTAAGTTTTAATTTTTCTTTTTTTATTTTTACTTGTACACCCCCATAAAGAGGCAGGCATTTTGTTTTTCTCGTCGTCTTCATTGCATGTCGAGATGGTAAATGAATGAAGGGTAATTATTTTTTATGGGTAATTAGTAATTACCCTTTCTTTAATAAAGGGTTAATTATATTTTCCTTTTAAGTTCAGTTCAAACTACAATTTTATCCTTATATTTTATTTAAATTATAAATACATTTTTATCGTTTATATTTTCATTAACTTATTAATCTCTATTATTAATTTTAATAAAATTTTTTATTATAAAATAATGATTATACAATAAAAAATTTATATATTCTTCCTACAATATCATTTTGTAAATTTACTTATTGTTTATTATCATGTATAAAGACAATAATACCTTAATAAAATTTATTTAATAAGTCTAATCTCCGATGAATATTACTGTCTTAACATATGATAACAAATAATAAATAAATTTGCAAACTAATATTCTAAGAAGATTTTAAACTTTTTACTACGTAATTATTGTCTTCTGATATTTTTTTTTATTGAAATTAGTAGTAGGTGCTAATAAGTTATAAAAATATAAATTTGAAGGAGGTATTAATAATTTATACAAAAAAAGTCGGATAAAATTGTAATTTTAACAAACTTTAAGGAGGAGAATATAATTAACTCTTTCAATAAAAAAAAGGAAGAGATATTTACATTTGTCTTCTTAATGTTTATTTATGTAACTAATAAATTTTTAGTTAAATTTTATGTTTTATTATAAATTTGATAATCGCGACACATGATTTGTTTGAAATAATAATACAAATATAAAATAAGAGTAGAAGAACAATGAAAATAAGAGAGAGGGAGAGTAGACGCAGATATTCAGAAATTAATCATATTATTTATATATTTCATAATGTCCTGTTTATAGGCACACAAATTACAAGAGGTGGTAAAACTCTAAGAAATGGGTTTTCTCATTACGAGTCAGAGTCCAATTAGAATTGGGTTTTGGGAGCTATAATTCTCTTCAGATAATATATAAATAAAGAATATGTCTCGTTAAAACCTTAATAGGAAAAAAAAACTATGTGGGAGAAAAACGTATAGTGAAGATAAAAGAGTACACTATTCGTTTATGTTCTATATATTCCCATGTTTAGAACATCATTAAACTAATAAATTGGTATATCTTAGTGAATAAATCTTTAGGATTATGTATCACATTCTATAAATATTATTCATATTTCTCTGAATATATCCTCAAATTTCACAATCCAACAATATGATTGTAATTTCATCGTTTTATACCATATAAATATCTCAGAGTTAATTATCAATAATGATCACGTACATTCTCAGTAATGCATATAACAATTTAAAACTCGAACATAGTTGAATGTGTGATTGCTTGATAATAGCATATCACATATGCATAATATGTTTGTTTGGAAGGTGTTTTAAATGGATCATATAAGTAAGCAAATTGATACTTATCCATCTCATTAAGAGTGTGATTTCTTCATAATTCAAGATTTAATTATCTTTGGAAAATATTGTAGGACAATAATAATATTTTTTCAAAAGTCATATAAAAAATGTATACACCATTTGTCCATGATTATGGTACTTCGTGACCAATAAATCCATTATCTTTTTATCTATAAATATATGGTATTTACCAACATTTTATAATTGAATGACATTTGGATAATAATGTGCAATATAATATACCTATGTAAAACTTTTATGAATAAACAAAGAGTTTTCATCTTCGAGATATTCGAATTGTAAATCAAGACAAATTTTAAAATACTTACTTAAAGTATTTTCTTGCAAATTATAAACTCTTCAAAATAAATACTTCAAATATTTAATTATTTTGTAAAAGAACCTTTATAAATAAAAGATAGATCACGCTCAGGCATGACTTAAAATTGCTAGTTATAATACTTATGTCCTATTGGGACATCTATTGAAGCATCCACAAATTCAATTTTGTACTCTTTTAGAGTTAACAAAATATAAAATAAGTTTGCAACTTTAGCAAATAAATAATCTATATAACTTCTAGTTTACGAATCAAGATGCTTCAATATTGAAAATGACATTTCATGATTCTAATTTTCTCCCCTAATATGGAGAACAGTTATCATAGATAAAGAATCATAAGAGGTAAGCATAACAAATTTTAAGAAAAAATTCATGAATATATATTCGATCTTAATTTCATATATTTATTTAAATAAAAATCACTAAAACAACGATGTTATATTATTCAGGAACAATTTACTCATATGCTTCAAGCATGCTTATCGAGTCCTTCAAAGACTTCATATAATAAATTATTAGAGTTTAGTGTGCTATTATCTAAATTTAATCTGCCACCATAAATTTTACTTTTTTGTATCAATATTGCTAGAACTTTACGAATAATCATATATCATAACTTATACAAGTTCGCACTTTATTTATTAATGCTCATTCTTCTGAGACTATATTTCAGGTGTATAATTCCTTCAGGAAATACATATACACTTCAAATATGCTTAATAATTGTCCGGACTTTACATATTTTCTCATGCGAAAGTTATATTCTATTTTGGCCAAGTATCTCTAATATACTATAATCTCAGTCTGCAGACTTTAATTCAAGATCCTCGTTCTAATCATAATATGCACATAATTATTATTGACATTTTGTGCTATTATATGGTTCCACTATTTTATATAATGACATGATACAATGAGATCTCATAATTATTTTGACTTAAGTGCTTGAACTTCTTTTAGAAATAATAATAAAGTCATGTCATGGAAAATTCTATTATAATTTTTATCTTCTTGACTTAATCACATGGGACCATATTAAATTATTGCTCATTAATATATGTGAGAATTTTATTAGAACCAATTTATTCTACCATATTTTTACACGTGTCTCAAAATCATAAGTAGTGGTAGATTGTCCTTCGAGAACATTAAATACTAGGAGCATTCTATGTCGGATTTTCTTTTACCAATAAATATGTCTAACTATTAACCCTTTGAACTTCTGGTTCAAATTATCTGTGTAGGAGGATCAAAGTGAGACACATAACTTAATCTTTATCCGACTATATATTTTCTCTTTTAAATATCCATCTTAAATATATTGTAGTGGAATAATATATTTATATAGTACATATTTAATGCTAAAATGGAAAAATATTTAGATTATCACTATGAACTAATTACAACGAGGAAAAAAAAAATATATTGGCAAAATACGAATAAGTACCATTATAAAATATACATAAATGAATTTTAAGGCACTTATGATTCTATAAAACCATTTATTAGGTCTATGAACATGTTCTGCAAGAACGTTCAATATTTATACAAATAGTACAACATCAATAATATTATGACAAATTATGTTAATGGAAGAATATAAAATATGAGTTCATTATCAAAATTGCAAAGTTCAACTTGCAAAAGTCAGTAATATATATGTGACCATGGATCGATACATCGACTATATATTATCTCAAAACACATTCAACCCTAAATAAATATTGATTGTTTATAAAATTATTTTGCCTTAAAAATTAGTAGTACAAATAAACTTTATTTAATAAGGAACTTCTGATTCTATAAAAATATTGTTACAAATTTTTTTTTATGATAGGTCATATTTTATTGATTCTAACTGGTCATACAAACATTTAATATTTTGGAATAGGTAAACTTTATGGTTACTCAATAATGCATTACAATTGCATAAACTTTGGTAAATTACAAATTAGGATGGGAGAACATGGTAGTTTATGTAATTCACATTTATTCTATAAGTTATGATAATATAACATAATTATTATCTGATCGTATGGGTCAATTAAAGCCCTGAAAAAAATAAGTTTTCTCATTAAGAATCAGAGTTCAATTAAAATAAGACTTTGAGAGCTATAATTATTTTCAAAGAACGTATTTGAGCACTCACTATCTATCAATTAGTTTCATAACTTGTTTTCAAATATACAAATTTGTTTGAAAAATAATGGAATTTTTGTGATAAAATTGATCATGACCGACACTTGGAAGTATCTATGATAAGTGAGATCCATAGCAGGAAAAAAAAAAAAAAGAAAAAAAGAAACACTTTCCATAATAACCGTTATCCGAGAGCTGTCTCGGAAGCCTCCACACACCTCTTGTTAAAAAAAAAAAAAAAAAAAAAAGTCTATTGCAAAAATAAGTATTTCAATACTAGAGATAGTAGTAAGAAATTGAACAGTGTAAGATGAATGTTAAGGCTGCATTCTGAATGAAAATGAGCTACAACTCAAACTCTACTTCAAGAATCTCAAGGTATAAAATTACATTTATTTTCAAATATATATTAGATCATTCCCCATACTTGGAGTATGCACACAAATTCCCCAAACATATATATATATATATATATTTACGTAGTGACAAAGGTCCAAGTCCAATTTTTTTTTCCTCTTACATAACAATAAAAAAATTTTAGGAGAGCCAACTTTATAAATTTTTTTATTAAAAATATGAAATATATATAAATAGTAAAAAAAATTTGAGTCACGACCATGTAGGTCTCTTCTAAACTTTATTTCTCTTATATATATATATATATGTGCGTACACAAAGACAATGATAATTCAAAAAAATTTAAAAATTACGAATCATTTTAAGTTCTATCTGTCATTGAAAATTTAAACAATAAGCTTTATTTGAATAAATATTTTTTAATTTTTATTTATTTTTCACTTTAATACCATCTATTTTCTCATAAAAAGTGTAATTGTCACAAACTTTAAGGAAAAAAATTACTTTCAAGTATTAAAAAATTAAAAAACATATATGCAAGTAAATATCTTCATATTTTATTTTAGAAAACATCTTAATGGTTCGAGGGATTGACTTTGTGACCACATCATCAGCGTATTTTAGCATCACAATGAAGGCCTCTTAATTTATGTATGGTGGCGCGGGTACACGTGCAAGGGGTGGATGGGAGATTAGTTTCATCGGGTTCTACTTACTCCTCTCTAGGATGCGCTAACATCGGCTTTTTGGCCGGGGTCAACCTTCCTCCGTCTTTCCTTCTATAACCACCTCTTCACTTTTCTTTTCTTTTCTTTTTCCCCTTAAATCTTAAGTTGGTTTTTTAGTCACGTGTGTTTAAATTTCAGAATCAAACTAACTAGATCCAATCAAAATACATAATTCTTTTTTACCCAAATTTGTGATTTTCTTGACCAATTCAAGAAAAATTTACCAGACACAAGATTAACTGCAACACAATCTTAAAAACACAATATGAAATCGTTCATAAAATAACGACTTGACAAGTCAAATAAAAATACTTTAAAGAAGAATGTTTTACTATTAGACTTGTCTTCTTTTTTATCAAAATGCATAATTAATCATGGAAGCATTTTAATTTTGACATGAATTTGTAGATTTATAGCTAAATCTCTAATGAAAAATAAATTATTATCCTTAGCTGTTTAGAAAAGATAGGATCCGATACGAAAATCTCAGGTACATGGCATGATTTGTAGTGATTTTCATTTTCATTTTGTTTTTTGGGTGAATATTGTATTGTATTGTCAGGTGAAAACATGACAATTAGAGTGGGTATCACATGATAACATCACGTTTATCTATCTTAGGCTATAGTATTAACAATAGTAAAGTACACTTAAGGTTCCTTATATAGTATGATTTCCCATTGCTAATAAAATTGTCGTTTATTATTCAGCCAAAAACAAAAAAAAGAAAAAAATTGTCGTTTATTGAATAAGGATGGCAAAACCTCCTTTAAAAAAATGGATTATGAAGATAAATTCCATTATGCATCATGTTTAAATATCTGCTCATATATCTTTTAACTTGTATTAAGTCATATCACCTTACTTGTTGTTAAAGAAAAAAATTTTAAAAAATATGATATGACTTAATACAAACCAAGAGATTCAGGAACACTGACATGATCAAATCTATAATAGAATTCCCCTTCATGATCAAATCTATAATAGAATTCCCCTTGAACTTTTAAGTAGATCCACAAAATTTGTGAAAAGAAACCAATGCAACAAGAAATTTCCAAACACAAGCAAACAAGAAGCTCACTACTCCGCCATTTCCCCATAAGTCAAGTGCAAGTACTTCATTCTCACGATTCGTTAAGCTCAAGTCTTTATGCTTCAGAAAAGGGTAAATTGGAAAAGGGGAGATATCGGCGGGAAATATGGATTGTGTTCAAGTTTCACTGCAAAAACAAAAGCAGACAAGTAGAAAACGACATGGAGAGAACCTCTTCTACCCTTTATACATCTACCCAAAAAAGTACTTAATGCCTCTCATCTTTCTTTTTCCTCGGTTTTTTAGTGTATATACATCTACCCAAAAAAGTACTTAATGCCTCTCATCTTTCTTTTTCCTCGGTTTTTTAGTGTATATGTTATATAAAGCGACAATCAAATTAAACACAATTACAACATTATAAAAGAGCATCTGACCTTATTTAAGATTTAAATTTCAAATTTCTAATTGAGATATTTCAATCTCGCTACTCTAATTGGGAGATTTCAATTCATACTATTCAAACAAGGTCTCACGAACCTTTTTTTCTATTCATAATGCCACACATGAAGGTTGAAAGAAATATCACCATAGGATGCAAAATGAATACAAACTTTAATAACAACGTTACAACAGAAACAAATGCCCACCACCCATACCTTTAAGATTGTACTAACACTTCCCTTTCTCCCAAAGTAAACATCCACGATTCTATAATATATTGTTGAACATTCGATTTCAAATAAAGAGAGTAACATAATAACATGCGAAAAGAAAGATGTAACTATCGAAGTCTAGAACAATCACAATCTGCCACACTATTAAATTGTAAGATAATGAATCCAACCGCGGAAAAGAATAAATCAAATGTATTTGGACAGAGTTTCATTCCCCATGACTCCTGTCACAAATAACTTAAGACAATAATCTCAAACTCAACTATCTCAACACATCCACATTAGCAACTGAAAACATCAGCAGAAAAAGCAATATCTGAAACCATCTAAAATAGACAGCAGACCCTTTTTACTTCAACCTCTCACGATATACTCCAGTCCATGATAAATTATGGGCTACAGTAGAGAACATAATGCACCTCCTGACTGCACAAGTAAAACTGAATTGTACAAAAATTGAGGTGTTGTATATCAAAGTATACTTTGTGATCTATGAGGTTCTGAAGTTTTTGCCCACTTCAAGATATCCTTCATTATACTCGGATATACAAACCCCTTCGACAAAATTAAAGCCAGGACATCAATATTCTACCTCCTAAGGCGCCTGATCTGACGATAAAACTGCATAGGCAATCATGCAGGTTGTACAAAATCTCACAATGGTTCCATCTAATCTCACTACTCCAAAACCAGATGGAGGACATTGCTTTCAACAAAAGATGAGATGTATTACCAGGAAAACAGCTGGAACATAAACATCAGTGCACCAAAAGATGCCTACAACTGGCCACATTAGCTTCCCTGTATGCATATGATGCTCAGCTTAACTTGTATCATTCATCAAGAGGAAGGGAAACTGATTGTCGATTAGATAATTATCAATCCAAAATCAAATGCTGGCTATCATTGCGATGAACAGTTTATCCTGCCACTAAAACCACAAACCTCTGGCAATTATTTACCTCAGGATTTTGTAGGCCCATTCTGCTCAATATACTTCCCATATCTTGCAGAAACAGCAGCATCAGAGATTGTATCCCATAACTGTAAATGGTTATTAAAGCATATCAAAAGTGCCGAATAAGGGGGGCAGGGGTGGGGGGTGTGGAGGTGAGGGAAAGGAATGCTTGATGTGATCAAAATACTACAATTTTCAGTTACCTCCAACTTTCCCTTGGACCCACCCATAGCCAGCAGATAGGGCGAATCATTTGAGAATGAAACAGAAAAAACAGCTCCCTGATAATAACCCAAATGAAGTCTAAGAGTCTTGCATCATTTACAACGACATAGTTATGACAAATTATGTACCAATACCGGAGCAAACTCCAGATCCATTGTCAATCACAAAGAGATGAATGGAAGCTGATATGAAAATATGACTTACAGCTTTTGGATTTTTAGATGCAACGCACGAGGGTTGATTATTGGACAAATCCCAGAGTTTCACCTGCAGTAAAAGAAAGTAGAGGCATGCAAAGGAGCAACTAACTCAGAAGAGAAAATCAACAAAAATGTCAAGCAAAGTCAAAGAAGGAAAGGTATGTACCATTTTATCCATAGAACCAGTGGCAAGAAGCTACAAAAAATGGCACAGGGCACAGTCAGCATCGTAATTGAGTGGAATTTAAAGCAATGAGGAGCAGAAAAACGTGATGTACATTTGGAATGGAGCGGTTGTATGAAACTGTACAGACAGCTTTGTCATGTGCATGGAGAGCGAAGCTGGGCAGTCCCTCAGAAGATTTATTAGAGCTAGAGGCACGAATATCAAAACCAGTCACCATACCGTTCTCAAGACTAACCTGAATTAGAATGGAAACAAATCAATTAAATACTGTCTCTCATGAATATGCACGGACTAGAATTTCAGATGAATATGATTTCTGGTTGTAGGGAAAATAAAAAAAAGTATTCATATAATTTTGATTAAGAAAGATCTACAAAACAAGCTCCCTCTCCCAAGAGGAAGCAATTGAATTAAACACCATTTCTCAAGTATATGCATGCACTGTGGATACAATTTCATTCTGCGTGTATATTTGGAAAAATAAAAGAAGAAAAAACCACGATTATAAGATAATAGAAACATCCGTTTTGAAACCCCAACCACAAAAGAGTGTTCAGTGTGCGGATCCCATGCCAAACTTTCAACATCAGCAGCAACAAACCATTTTAAACCATCATGGGAAGGTATCCTTCCATCTTTCTGCATTGCATGATGAGAAACGAATCAAATTACTTGAATAAGACTAGAAGGATAGAACGTTAGAAAAACTAAATCAGTGCAAGCAGTACATAATAGACAAAAACATAAATATGTACCATCACTACATAATGGTCAAAGGACCCACTGAGAAGCACCTGGGGCACAAAATGATTCCAAGCAACTGCTTGGACCTGAAGAAACATTGAGAGAAAATTTTTATATAATAAATGAGAAGTTCAAGACTGCTGAATATACATAAAATCATATCTATGAAAGAACATCTGGTACTATGCCCAGGAGATATAGCCTATGCTCCTGCTCTAATTTTTGGGAGCACTATTGTATAGTTGACAGAATAAAGTGTTAGGTCCACAGATGTTTCTTAAAGGCCAACAAAAAGATTCAACTCTTGACCAATTTGGATGAGCTTGATTAGTTGGGCCTGCCAGCATCATGGTTCAAGCTCTGTACAAATGAAATTAGGAAGATTTGAACAGTGGTCAAAACACTGTGCCAAGTGTTGCATGTATAGTTAATCTAGTAACGAATTATTTTCTGCATGTTGCTAAAACATCCAATTAAACAATTAAAGGTACATGCTTTGAAAATCTAAAGAGAATGTATAACATAGACACTCTTTCTCCACTATTATTCTTGTGTGATACACCATCACCATCTGCAGTTCTCATAAGTTACGAATCAAAAGGACTTACAAGGAAAGTGATCCAAACTTTCCCTGCAATCCCAGTTTATTACCATCCCCGCCCTCCAAACGAATAAAGAGACCTCAGTGCTTCACTAACTAAAGGTTAAGGAATAATCAATCATGAGAAATTGTAATCTTGCCTTGTCTGTATGGTGTTCCATGGTGACACTGCATTTTTCTGTTGCCACGTCCCAAATTTTAACCAATTTATCAGCACTTGCACTAGCAAGTACATTTCTGTATATCAAAGTTAACAAAAATTAAATTCCTGAAAGGATCTCGTTGGAATAAAAAAAAAATCCAAATGCCAAAAGTATTTCATTAACCTGTACTCTCTGTTCCAAGCAAGCCCAAGCACCGAATCAGTGTGACTATCATCTTTGTATTTGATAGATTTCTGTAAAATTTAAAAGTAGAGAAACAGGTAAGCAAATGGCATGTTTACATCAAGAATCATACAATAATTAGGGTTCTTTGGAGGGATGTGCATTTTAGAAAAATTTGCAAGTGAACCTTCTTCTTCTCCTTCTTCTTCTTCTTCTTCTCGACAATGCCACCTAATACAGCTGATGGTTGAACTTCATCCATCTAAGCACAATAGAAGCACAGATGTTGGTCAATATATTTGTATTATCAGGCTAGAAACAAAATTCCAACGAGATAAGTCCACAGAATTCTTACAATATCAAGATCCCAAATTTCAATAGCTGGATCCATTGAGCCCACAGCTACAAAATTCCCTGTCAACAAGCAAACATTTCAAAACCATATGTTATTCTGGAGCTTCAGCAAAAAGCAATTAAACAAACATAGAAAAAGAATGCATATATATTTATTTCAATGGCAGCTAAAACCATTCATCACAAATAGTTAAGTCAGGCATGAGTGACCAATGTTGTTTCACTTCAGATGTTTAAGCATACCAAGCTGTTCAAAAAGTGTATCAAAATAGAATTATATGTGAATGCTCTAGAGCGAGAAACTTGTCCCTCTTTGTCATCCACTAATCATGACTATTAAATAGAGCATCTCAAGCAATAACACACTAATCAATTGAATATTACACCATTTTTTAAAACCTTAAGAAAATTAAGGTTAAATTAAGTATACACCACATCAGCCACTGTATTACAAAGAAGAGGCAAAGGAACAATAATAAAAAGAAAAAGAAAAAAGTGGAAAAGGAATACTGAAGGAATGCAGTCAACCACTGGAAAAAAAGTTTAAAGAAAGGAGGCTAGAATAAGCAGTTACTACCTGCATACTGCAAAATGTGGAAGACAGAATATCACGGTGACTAGATTTCTGGAGTAGAAGTTATAATCACCAGATTTTCAAGAGGTATTCAAACGAAAGCAGTCGAATTGTCCAACAAGGCCCCATCAACAGAATCAAGAATTCAAGATACCTATACTTGCACAGAGATCTAGCAGCACCAAGAACTTTTAAGATTAGTACCTTTTTCTCCACCTTTAATAGGGCAATCAAGCCATGCGATACAAAGGGGAAATGCTGGAATAATAATATCATGGTGAACATACATGTTGGAATCCCCTTCCGAGTCCTCTAGTATCCACACCTGCTAGACAAGATTGGTCCCGATAAATAGGTGATCAAGTCAAGAAAGTATTAGAGGCAGCTGAACAGGTATTACAAACCCCAAAACCAATAAACTAACTAATACGTGCCTCCAGATGACTAACATCATCCTCATTACGTGCACAAACTATGACTGCATCTTCAGGTTTTATGGTCACATCCACAAGCTCTTCAGAATCATCATCCTGAATCAACAATCAACAGGATTATGTAAATGGAAAAGCAAGCATATGCTCAAAGATTGCAATTATGCCATTACAAGCAAGAAGCGATTAAAGTGAAATCATGCCAAAGAAAGCATGCCTCTTTATCCATCAGATAGGGGTCCATCTCATTGCTTGGATAATATAAATTACTGAGTCCGGCACCCAAGAGGTCAACATCTTGATTTCCACCCAAACGCAAACAAACAGAATTAGCACCAAATTAATAATTGAGAAATATAGCATAAAACAAAAATGGATGCACAAATGCATAAGCTAGGTCTCACAAAGATGCATTAGATTATAGATTTTCCTTCTTGTAGCCTGGGTATAATTGCAAATGTAAGAGAAAGACTGCATGACATCCAAATATATGTGAATAAATGGACAAATCAAGAGAGAAATGACAGATGAAATAGAAAATACATGAAATGCAGTTTAAAGGTATAAATATCATTTACAGGTAAGATATACCATCGTCTTCTTCATCATAATTATCCATGTCGAGTTTCTCAAAGGCATCAGCTATGCTATCAGATTCTGAATTTGTGATTTTGGAACCTTTGCCAAGTGCTTCGGCAGCAACTAGTGCATGTGCAATTTCTTCATCCTGCTTAGACACGCCGACATCCATGCCTTCATCCTCTTCATCATCATCATCATTTTCCATGTTACCATCTCCACTGCAATATGCGAATAGATGCAGTTCCAAATAAACAAAGGTTATAATGATACCCACAAAATTAACAATTTCTTCTATGTTTGCCAACTATATCCTTCACATCAAGCCAGAGGCAACAGATAAAACCAAGTTCAATAGCAATAATGGACATCTAGGCCAAAAAACTGTCATTAATGGCTTTTTTCTAATAGTCATCTCAGCAAACTACACATGCAACAAACATTAACTAAGAAATAGAAGTTTTGAACATAAAGAACTTACTGCATCCCCGAAACATCGTTCTTCAGAATCTCTTCAATCTCTTCTTTTGAAGGTGGCTCATCCGCTGTAGGTACAGACTTACATGCACCTTTTGGGACCCAAGAAATTGCTGCTATCATCGTTTAAGTTAACCAAATCACTTAAACCAAATTTCGCTTATGCAAGTTTGGATATATAAACACAATTTCTCCTGGAAACCCAAAAGGAATATTTTAAAATACAAATACAGCTACTAGAAAACCAAGTAACCAGCAAAGCAATCAAATACTTATTGCTAATTATTATAATTTGTGTTGTTTAAATATCTTTATCTGGAATTCTTTTGAAGAAGATTATAATGAAAATATTCTTAAAAAATTACTGAATCTCAAAGATGGAAACATGGAAAGGTCACCACCACATATGGCTTTGGATTACTGTCAAAGCATCTTATCCTCCTGTAATCAGTGTATAAGGAAAAAGGGGTACAACTTTGTTAAAGTTCGAATCAGCAGTGACCATTTTGAGTTGTCAGATGTATTCATCATGAAATTTAATAAGCTATAGGTTGGGGCCACATTCAACATATATACAGAACGGAATTGATTGAGAATCTTATATATCATATGATTCAGTGACACAGTTTGTGAGGCAGCACAAGTTTTGGTAATTCTCATACTGAAACTCGAAAACAAGAACGAACAAAAAGGAGCTTCAGTTGTCCTAATTAGTACGAGTTTTATTATTTACGTCTGCAGGCGCCAACGGTGAGAATACTTTGTGAGTCAGAAAAATTACCAGGAAAGCTATAGGTTGTAGACAAACCTTGCACGCAGAGAGAGAGTCGGTCGGCGCTGGAGAGCTGATACTTGAGAGGAAAAGAGTCATCCGTGAGGCCGCCGGCCCGGAAGAGAGCTGATAGAGGCAGTCGGCCGGCGGTGATCAGCTGAGCGGCTCGCGGCAGGCAGAAGGGAGGCGCGGGAACGTGCAGGGGGAGAGAGGGTCGAGACTGAAATCAGACATTTAGGGATAAATTTCAACTTGGTCCTTCGAAATATGCACCTGTCTCAATTGAGTATCTCAAAATGGAAAGGTCTCTAAAGAATGGTAAAAACTTAAAAATGTTTTTTTTTGAACAACCCGCAACTTAAATTTTATATCACCATATCAGAACAACTAGTGGGTCCAACTAACAAGGGAAATCATTGAACCAAATTCTATGGACAGAAAACATGGAATTCATATGAGCCAAGCTATCAGTTACAGCATTGGTAGAACGACTAGCATACTTGACGATAACTAAGTTATATACAAAAGGCGAATTATACGTAGAAAGACAAAATGAAAGAGAATTTCGAATTGCCCAGACAAAACCCCCAACCGGAAAGAGGTTTGGCTCGTTTGCTTGAACTTTATAGCTAATGGATTGAGAGTCTGATTCCACAACAAAAGATGTGAAACTAGTGCTGAACCCCGGATAGATACCCTGAATAGTGGCTTGAGCCTCCATTGTTAAAATGGAGGCACAGTAGGGGAGTGGTTGCGCCATGGCTACTTTGACTGTAAATATCCCTAATTACCACCAAATATCCGTATCGGGTTCAGAAACTGCAGCATCAATATTAATCCTTACCAGGCCATCTGGGAGATGTTCCAACGTTCCATAGGGATTTAGGGCTATTATAACTGACTAGTCTAGTAGGGTTACAATACTTAATTTCTTGTAGAAGAGAGAATGCTGAGTCAAGAATCTCCTACACCGACCACCTTCGATTCTCAAAAAGCACCAAATTTCTTGCGCCCCAGAGTTTCCATCGTATCATAGCCACTTGTGATAAAAATACTGGCGGAAAGTCATGCTGACGAGTTACCAGCGAAGACCAAACCTAAAACTTAAAAATGTTGGACAAACTAAATTAGAGAAGTGTGTCTATATATATTTATTAGCTTTCTAAGAATTCAATAATTTTTTATAAATTTTCAAATTTTATAAGATTTATCATATCTATATGATATGTTTTATTTGCAGTAAGCGCACGTTAAACAAATCAAATTAAAAAATAATAAAAGATTGTCCTTTAATATTTCATTCTCTAATAATAAAGAGAATACATAATGTAAGAATTTCAAAGTTCAATTAATAAACTAAATAATTCAAACAAGACATAAGTCTGAGAAGATGTTTCTTTAATACAACATACAAGTCAAATAAAGTCCAAGAAAAAAGAGAAGCGGATGGAACTTGTTGGAAAAAAACCAAACGGATGAAACTGGGTAAGCAGTGTTAGAATCGGGTATCATTAATCCATCAATTGAGTCATTTGGTGCAAGGTTAATTTCAATTGAAGAATCGTCATCTGGTACTGTTGAATTTAGATTTGTAATTGATGATTGATCGTTATTATCTTTAAGAACTCTAATATCAACCTTCTGTCCGGCTTGGCAGTGGCCTTGGAAGCCGCATATATAGTAGTAATGGCCAGGGATTTTGATTATTATCGAATCATTACCAGTCGAGTAGGTTCTTATAGGAGTACTTATGTTACAACTGCGAAAGTTTGAAGGGTTCACTTGCATCACATTGTGATTATGCGCATCATATTCAAAAACTGCCAATGGTAAAACATAAAAAGAGACATTTTAATCAAACGTATTAAATCGAGATGGATTAAATTATAATATCTAGATTCAAATTCAAATATTGCACATATGAGGAAGAAGTTACCAAGGATATCACTGGGATGAAAAACTTTAGTAGCAGCCCAATTATTGTAATCAATATTACCAACTGCAGATGTAGTCCAACCAGCAGAATCACCAATTTTATGAACAACACTCAAAGACAAGCTCCAAAAACCCATGGTTGCCAACAAATATATGGCCCTTTTTGCCAAGGCCATTAGAAATTAATTAAGGGAGACTTATGATTTTTTTTTTTCTTTTATTGATCAAGATACACTACTAGATTATATAAATAGATATATGTACTAAAATCGGCAGGTTGCTCAAGAAAATAAACATAAGTTTTGCATGCTATTCATGCAAGTTTAATTTGATATCCTAATGAGTTAATATTGATGATCTAACAACCATAATCTATCATGCACTTTTTGCAATGTTGACCATTGACCAAAGAGCTAGCTCATTGATTTTTTTAATATATTTGATGCGATTTGAATTTAAAATTGAAAAACCTTAGAGGGGGATGAGTAAGGTTTTTTTGCTAATTATCGAAAAATCTTTGTTAATTAAAGGGTAAACCTCCAATTTTGTTTGAAATAGAATTCTAAAACTCTTTTGATAAAATTCCAAACCAAACAAAATTTTGTGGTTGAGACAAATAAGTAATAAGCTAAAAAAAAAAGCACAAGGATTTATAGTGGTTCACTCTCTCAAAGAGTTACATCTACTACCTTGAGTTAACGCCCAAGGATTTTCCAAATCCACTATAAATACAAAATTACACCAACTACAAATATGAGGATCACCCTACAAGGGTTTTGCACACAACCTCAATTTACAACACAATGTAAATCAAAGGATTACTGAAGGGGTTTTTTCAACACAAAACCTTTGATATCAATAAGAGAGAAAGATAGGTTTAAGAACAATGCTACCACTTTTGAGCTTGAGAAATAATAGGTACAAATCAATGAAATGTTTCTACAAGCTCCTCCTTTCTTCTTCTTTGATGATGATCAATAATGAAGCTCAAGAAGATTTTTGTTTGAGATTAAAAGTGTTTGCAATAAATGTACTTTTGAAGCTCTTGAAAAGTTTTAAATGTTCTCAACGAATATTTCACCAAACTTGTCACTTTTATGGCTGATTAAAAAGTCTATATATACTATCTTAAAAAAGTGACCGTTGCACTCTGTGTAACGGTAATAATCTTTTACAGTAAATGTGAAAATCGGACGACCGGTTCCTGAAATCGGACGGCCGGTTCTTAAACAGAAAGATTCGGACTTGTCCAGCTAGAAATCGGACTGCCGATTTTTAAGTGTAGAAAAATCGGACGACCGGTTCTTGGACAGAAAGATTCGGACTTGTCCATCTGAAAAACGGACTGTCGATTTTTTTATTTAGAAAAAATCGGATGACTGGTTCTAAA
The DNA here is from genome assembly GCA_028651295.1 of Catharanthus roseus. Taxonomy (NCBI): domain Eukaryota; kingdom Viridiplantae; phylum Streptophyta; class Magnoliopsida; order Gentianales; family Apocynaceae; genus Catharanthus; species Catharanthus roseus. The sequence continues at coordinate 4,070,190 of JAPQWS010000087.1, forward strand.
ACCGGATGACCGAATTTTTTATTTTTTTCAGCCAAGTTTTTTTTTTTAAGACAAAAGCTTTCTTCATTGTTTCAAAAACATGTATTCTTGACAATCACTTTAAAGAGAAGAAGAACCTTTCAAAAGCATCACAACTTCAGTCAATAATATTTAGATTTTAACAAAAGTTTATATTTGAGAAAATCGTAAAAGGAGCTTCATATATGATCAATAAGCAAAGAGTAAGATTAGAGAGTTTTACAAAGAAATACATTATTACACTCTAACATAGACAAGGCCTTCAATGTCTTCAATGATTTGATCTTGGAATGGCTTAGTCTTTTCTCCTTCATTTTGCCCTCATCAACAAGATCTTTTGCTTTTAGAGAGTGTAGACTTGAGACTTCAAAAGTGCTTCTTTTGTTCTATGAAAGGTTAGCTAAAATACTCACACAAGCATATGTTAATCATAATCAAAATCATAAGTATTAATGCCTTTAGGGCTAACAATCTCCCCCTTTTTGATTACGACAAACACATATGCAAGAAGAACAAAAGAGCAAGAGTAAAAGTATGGTGATGCTTCAAAAGGATCCATAATAAGAGCAAAGCACAACAATCACCATAAAAAAGAGATAACTCCCCCTAAACACATGCTTTATATCAAATATGGCTAAAGAATATTACAAGATCAAACTAAGCCAAAAATCCCACAAGCATCAACATATAACAACATAAGCATCAATATAACAACATATTACAAAGATTTCTCATAAGCATCAATATAACAACATATTACAAAGATTTCTCCCCCTTACATCTTGCACTATTTTCTCCCCCTTTTGTCATAAATCAAAAAAGGATTTTAGGAGAGAAATTTCAAGGGATCATAAAAGAGGTAGCAATATGACTTTCAACATTACATTATCATCATAAAGTCCATAACAAGAGAGGCCAAACAAAAAAAAAAAAAGCAACAAAAGGATCACTTAACATAACAAAAACAACTTAAGATTAGAATATAGCAAGTTTAAAGAACATATCATTAAGAGAAGGAAACCACCAGGAGTTTGAAAGGAGTTATAGACAAAACAGGGGAAAGAAAAAAAAGTTTTATAAAAGAAATCTCATTCATCTCTATCTCCTCCTCCTTGCTCGAGTCTCTTAACCCGTTCTTGTGTGTCGGTCATTTTTTGATCCAATGCATCAAGCCTTTATTGAATGTTGGAAACTTTCCCATCTAAAACCTCAAAGCGACCATCGAATGCATTAAATTGAGTGTTAATTGACGTTTGTAGAGAGGCTATCATATCCATTAGATGGCTCATGCTCCCCGAAGATGAGCCTTCCTCTGTTCTTTCTTGTCGCTTCTTTTGCCTTGTTTCTCTTCTTTGGATTTCAACCTCCGTTTCTTCATCACTGTCCTCTTCTTCCATATTCATGTCCTCTTGATCTTCATCATCATCTTCCTCATCATTGTCATCATCATCTTGTCCACCTCGGATGAATGTCCCATCTTCATCTTTCTCAAACCCCATTCTTTTGAAGGTTTGTTGAGTGTAGATCTTACCATGTCCAATGTGATCACCAATGCCAACCAAATTGATCACAAAGTGTTGGAGGATTTTTGTGATAAAGCAACCATACGGCAAGCATTTTGTTGAGGAGGATTGTGTAGCTAGCATATGTTCTATAGCCATATATCCAAAATTCATCCTCCTATGTTCATGCAAGGCTAGCATCACAAATGCGTGCATGTTGGTGATAGATGATTTATGCCCAACATTTGGAATAATGATGATAGAGATTATGTGATGGAGCAATCTCCCATAAGCATCAAGCTTGTTAACATTCCTATCATCATGTCTTTTTAAAACCTCTCCCTTAATGAAAATTTCCTCAAACCGTCTTTCACTGTATATATTAGGATCAAAGCATTTTTTGTTCTTGGTGTAAAATCTTATACCATCTTGAGGAGTATCCAAAATTTCATTTAACAGTCTATAATCAAATGCAATATCCCTTCCCCCAATTCTAGTCACAATCCATTGGTGTGGGACATTATCCACTCTTTCAATTCTTCCCTTGTGGAGATTTGTATAAAACTCATATATCATATCCACATAATAGAGTTCATTCACAATTAGCAGAGGTATCCAACCGAGTATTTCAAAAAGATGAGGGATAGCCTCCATACCTTGCATATCATGTAAGTCCACCCGATGACCCAGAGCAATTTTCCGTCGATTTCTAGTCCATTCTTCAAACCTGGCAGCCTCCTTCACTGAAATAAACCTCTTTGAAGCCCTAGCTGCAGAAGCCCCAGTTCCAGAAGGTACTCTCTTTCCCTTTCCTTTTCCTCTACTAGTGCCTCCTTCAGGATTTTGGCCTTGACCAACTTGAGCATTCTTTGTTTTAACCATTTTGGAGAAATTCTTGGGTAGGGTTTTAGAGAAGATGAAGAGTTTGAGATTGGTAGATTGTAGCAAACAAAACAGAGGGAAAAATAGCTTCTTTGCTTATTTGAAGAAAAAGAAGAGGAAGATTGAAAATCGGAACAAGAAATCGGATGGGTCTTGTGAGGGAGGGGGTTTTCGGTCGAGAGAGTGAGAGAGAGTTGAGAGAAAAGTGTGAAATGTTGGAGAAAATTCTAATTTTAAAGCACATACCCGACCTTTTTTTAGAACTCGGTCGACCGTTTTTTAAAATCAGTCGTCCGGTATTTTGACGATTTGAAGAAATCGGACGTCCGAGTTTTTGTGCAGGCGTCCGGTTTTATCGTCCGAATATCTCTGGAATTTTTTTAAGGGAAAACTCTGAGTCCGATTTTAAAACCGGGCGTCCTATTTTTAAAAGAGGCGTCCGAATTTTGAAAATTTGCAGCAAGACAAGAGAAACAGAGATAAGGGAAAAACAAATAATACAAGCAACACACATTACTCATTAAATTTTCCGTACCAAGTAATTTTCTTAAATAGCAAAAGCGATCTTCCGAAAGAGGTTTTGTAAAAATATCAGCAATCTAATCTTCTGTGCAAATATATTCTAAAGATACATCACCTTTAGCAACATGATCTCTAATAAAGTGATGTTTGATTTCAATATGTTTTGCTTTTGAATGTTGCACAGGGTTTATGGAAATGTTTATGGCACTAGTGTTATCACACATAATAGGTATGCACTTAAAAGAAACACCAAAATCAATTAATGTATGTTTCATCCAAAGTGCCTGAGCACAGCAACAACCGGCTGTGATGTATTCCGCTTCGGCGGTTGATAGGGACACGCACGATTGTTTCTTGCTATACCAAGATACTAAGCATCCTCTCAAGAATTGGCAATTTCCACTTGTACTCTTCCTTTCTACCTTACATTCGGCATAGTCCGCATCGGTGTAGGCAATAAGATCAAAACAAGATTGTTTAGAGTACCACAAGCCATAATCATATGATGAAATTAAGTATCTCAAAATACGTTTTACAGCTATTAAATGAGATTCCTTGGGGCAAGCTTAGAATCTAACACACAAATATACGGCAAACATGATATCCGGCCTACTAGCCGTTAAATAAAGTAAACTACCGATCATACCTCTATATGTCTTTTCATCAACAGTTTTACCTTTTTCATCTTTGTCAAGCTTCAATGACGCGCTCATAGGAGTGCCAATACCTTTTGCATTGCTCATCCCAAATCTCTTGAGAAGTTCCTTGGTGTACTTCTCTTGAAGGAAGTCTTTTCATCAACAGTTTTACCTTTTTCATCTTTGTCAAGCTTCAATGACGCACTCATAGGAGTGCCAATACCTTTTGCATTGCTCATCCCAAATCTCTTGAGAAGTTCCTTGGTGTACTTCTCTTGATTGATGAAGATTCCTTCTTTTGTTTGCTTGATTTGTAGGCCGAGAAAGTACGTCAATTCTCCCATCATGCTCATTTCAAATTCTTTTTGCATAAGTGAGGCAAATTCTTCACATAAAGAGACATTAGTAGCACAAAAAATGATGTCATCAACATATATTTGGACAAGAAAAAGATCATTGTTACAAGAGGTTTTTGTAAAAAGAGTAGTGTCCACCACACCCCTTGAAAAGTTATTTGAAAGAAGAAAACCACTCAACTTTTCATACCAAGCCCTTGGAGCTTGTTTTAAACCATAGAGTGCTTTTGAGAGTTTGTAAACATAATTTGGAAATTTTTCATGTATAAAACCGGGAGGTTGTTAAACATAAACTTCCTCCTCAATATCACCATTTAGGAAAGCACTTTTAACATCCATTTGAAAAAGTTTGAATCCTTTAAAACAATCAAAAGCTAAAAGCATCCTAATAGATTCAAGTCTAGCAACCGGAGCAAAGGTTTCGTCAAAATCTATGCCCTCTTCTTGATTGAATCCTTGGGCAACAAGTCTAGCTTTGTTTCTAATGACTTCTCCAGATTCATTTAGTTTATTTCGAAAAACCCATTTTGTGCCAATAGTGGGGTGATTACGTGGTCTAGGGACTAAAGTCCAAACTTTGTTTCTTTCAAATTGATTTAACTCCTCTTGCATAGCAATAATCCAAAACTCATCGCATAAAACATCATCAATAAACTTAGGTTCAATTTGTGATAATAGGGCAAAGTTATCAATAAAATATCTTCTTGTTCTTACCCCTTGAGATACATCACCAATAATTTCATCTTTGGAGTGTCCCTTTAGATATATCACATCTTGAGGAAGATTTTGAGTTTCTTGATCGTTTCCTTGTTTTTCCTCAATCTCTTCTTCCTCCATAGCATGCTCTTGCATTGCTTGAGTGTACAATGGTTGGTTACTAAGAGTGTTATCTATGTCATCATCATCAACATTCTTGTCAAAAATGTTAGTTTCATCAAAATTAACATGAATGGACTCTTCAACACATAAGGTTCTTTTGTTGAAAATTCTAAAAGCCTTTTTGTTTGAAGAATAACCAAGAAAAATTCCCTCTTCGGATTTTCGATCAAACTTCCCAAGATTGTCCTTGGTGTTTAAAATAAAGCATTTGCATCCAAAAACTTTAAAATAACCAATTGAGGGGGTTTTATTAAAAATGAGTTCAAAGGGAGTTTTCTTTAAAGAAGGTCTCAAGATAACACGATTCATAACGTAGCATACGGTGTTGACAGCCTCGGCCCAAAAGTATTTAGGAAGGGAGTTTTCACAAAGCATTGATCTTGCCATTTCTTGTAAAGTGCGATTTTTTCTCTCCACAACACCATTTTGTTGTGGGGTTTTAGCGGCTGAAAAATTGTGTGTTATGCCAAAATCATCACAAAGTTTAGTAAAATCTTGATTGTTAAATTCTCTCCCATTATCACTTCTCATAGAGATCAATTTACAATCAAGGGAGGTTTGGACTCTTTTGAAAAGTTTAACAAACTCATGAAAAGCTTCATCTTTTTAACTTAAAAACAAAGTCCAAGTAAATCTAGAGAAATCATCCACAATAACAAAAGCATACCTCTTACCACCGAGACTAGTGGTCCTCATTGGTCCAAATAAGTCCATGTGAACAAGTTCCAAAGGTTTTGAAGTTGAAATCATGTTCTTTGATTTAAAAGATGTCTTAATTTATTTTCCAAATTGGCAAACATCACAAAGTTTAGTTTTCTCAAAGTGAAATTTTGGTAGGCCTCTAACAAGTTCTTTTGAAGATAGTTGGTTTAATAAATCCATACTAACGTGACCAAGTCTTCTATGCCACAAAAATGCATCATCATCATGAACCGAGAGACACTTCAAGTTTTGAGAAAGAAAATCTTCAAGATGAAAGACATAGACGTTTCCAACTCTTTTAGCAACAAAAATAGTTTTGTTTTCATGCTTATCAATGATAGAGGAAGAATCACTTTCAAAAACAACCTTTTTTCCACTATCACATAATTGACTAATACTAAGTAAATTGAATTTTAAACCATCAATTAGAAGAACATCCTTAATGAGAGAGGAAAAATTGTTACCAGTATTGCCTATACCAATGATTTTTCCTTTGTTCTTATCTCCAAAAGTGACAAATCCACTTTCGGTTTTTTTGAGATTGCTCATAAGTGATGAGTCCCCGGTCATGTGCCTTGAACATCCGCTATCCAAGTACCACTTAGATGGCCTTGATTTGTGTTCCTCATTTTCTAGTGCCATGAAGCATATGTTGGCCTTTTCTTCTTCTTCATTTTTACTTGAGTCTTGATCCCAAGTTCCTATTAGGCCTTTGCCTTTCTTCTTCTTCTTCTTTAATGCCTCAAGCTTGGCTTCTAAAGCTCCCTTTTCCTTTTCAATGGCCTTGGGACAATCGGCTACAAGATGATCGGTGCTATTGCATTCAAAACACCTAGTTTTGAAGAGTGATGAGCTTTGTCCTCCTTTTTTGAGTGGCGGTTTCTTTCCTCTATTGTTGAAACCTTTCTTGTAGAATCTTTTAAAATTTCTCATTATCAGTGCCATTTCCTCATCATCATCAACCTCATCTTCATTGTTTGATGAGTATGTTTGATCATCCTTATTTGCCTCGAGTGCAATGCTTTTTCTTCCTTTTTCTTCATCTTCCATTTCCTTCAATCTTTTTATTTTCATTTCATAGGTGAGTAGTGATCCTATGAGTTCTTCAATAGGAAGTAGTCTCAAATCCTTTGATTCCTCAATAGCGAGTGTTTTTGGTTGCCAAGCTTTTGGAAGTGCATCAAGAATCTTTCTATTAGCTTCTCCTCTTGAGTACTCTTTCCCATATGCCTTTAGGCCGTTTGTGATGTTGGTGAACCTTGTGAACATGTCACTAATGCTCTCATTTTGTTTCATCATGAATAGCTCATAGTCTCTCACCAACATAGCTAACTTTGACTCCTTTACTTGATTGGTGCCTTCGTGAGTTACTTCAAGTAACTTCCACATTTCATGAGCCGAATCGCATCCGCTCACTCTATTATATTCGCTTGCATCCAAGGCACAACTAAGAATATTCATAGCTTGAAAGTTTAGAGTCATCTTCCTTGAGTCGAACTCATCAAATTCTTCAACCTTCTTGGCTACTCCATCAATTTTGGGAATGTAAGGATCTTTCTCTACAATGCTCCACAAGTCAAAGTTAATAGAGCAAATATATATTTTAATTCGAGATGTCCAAAAAGTATAGTTTGTTCCATTAAAAAGGAGTTCTATTTGTAGAAGAGCCTTGTACATATGGTAAACTAGAATTATTAGCCATAGTAAAGTAAAGATCTTTTGCTTCAAGGGTGTTAGTCCTTTTTTTTAAGAAGCCCTGCTATGATACCAATTGAAAAACCTTAGGGGAGAGGGGGGGTGAATAAGGTTTTTGGCTAATTATCAAAAAACCTTTGTTAATTAAAGGGTAAACCTCCAATTTTGTTTGAAATAGAATTCTAAAACTCTTTTAATAAAATTCCAAACCAAACAAAATTTTGTGGTTGAGACAAATAAGTAATAAGCTAAAAAAAAAGCACAAGGATTTATAGTGGTTTACTCTCTCAAAGAGTTATATCCACTACCTTGAGTTAACGCCCAAGGATTTTCCAAATCCACTATAAATACAAAATTACACCAACTACAAATATGAGGATCACCCTACAAGGGTTTTGTACACAACCTCAATTTACAACACAATGTAAATCAAAGGATTACTGAAGGGGTTTTTTCAACACAAACTTTTGATCTCAATAAGAGAGAAAGATAGGTTTAAGAATAATGTTACCACTTTTGAGCTTGAGAAATAATAGGTACAACTCAATGAAATGTTTCTACAAGCTCCTCCTTTCTTCTTCTTTGATGATGATCAATAATGAAGCGCAAGAAGATTTTTGTTTGAGATTAAAAGTGTTCAAAGTTTTAAATGTTCTCAACGAATATTTCACCAAACTTGTCACTTTTATGGCTGATCAAAAAGTCTATATATACTATCTTAAAAAAGTGACTGTTGCACTCTGTGTAACGGTAATAATCTTTTACAGTAAATGTGAAAATCGGACGACCGGTTCCTGAAATCGGACGACCGGTTCTTAAACAGAAAGATTCGGACTTGTCCAGCTATAAATCGAACTGCCGATTTTTAAGTGTAGAAAAATCGGACGACCGGTTCTTGGACAGAAAGATTCGGACTTGTCCATCTGAAAAACGGACTGTCGATTTTTTTATTTAGAAAAAATCGGACGACTGGTTCTAAAACCGGATGACCGAATTTTTTATTTTTTTCAGCCAAGTTTTTTTTTTAAGACAAAAGCTTTCTTCATTGTTTCAAAAACATGTATTCTTGACAATCACTTTAAAGAGAAGAAGAAACTTTCAAAAGCATCACAACTTCAGTCAAGAATACTTAGATTTTAACAAAAGTTTATATTTGAGAAAATCGTAAAAGGAGCTTCATATATGATCAATAAGCAAAGAGTAAGATTAGAGAGTTTTACAAAAAAATACCTTATTACACTCTAACATAGACAAGGCCTTCAATGTCTTCAATGTCTCCAATGATTTGATCTTGGAATGGCTTGGTCTTTTCTCATTCATTTTGCCCTCATCAACAAGATCTTTTGCTTTTAGAGAGTGTAGACTTGAGACTTCAAAAATGCTTCTTTTGTTCTATGAAAGGTTAGTTAAAATACTCACACATACATATGTTAATCATAATCAAAATCATAAGTATTTTGTATTTCTTTTACTATGTGTAAGATTGGGGCTCTTGTTGAGGAAATTAAAACCCCACATGACCGAACAATATTTCTATGTGATTATTTGACGATTTTACCTTTTTGTTGAATTGAATATTTTTTATTTTTTAATAAAAGGTTGAATTGAACGCTAAATCCATATTAAGGTAAAAATATTTTATACTATATTAACGAAAGTTAAATGATATATGAAAAAAAAAAGTGAACAATAAAGTTACATTTTATATTAAATTTTGTAATGAAATCAATCTAAATACATATTTATTTTGTGTCGTAATATGTTATATATATTAATTATATTATATGATAGTTTAATTATAGTAAATCTTAAATCTATGAAAATTAATAAAAATAGTTGAATATATGAAAATTAAAATTTTAAATTCGAAACTTAATTTAGCATGATGTGCGCCCATCATGTACATTAGAAAAATTCATAAAAAAGCTAATAAATTTAAAATGATAGTAACTATTAATTAGCTTATATTTTTGAGATATAAGAATATACGAATGAATTTGAATTGATTTATTTGTTAAAAAATAAAGCCATGGATTGATTTATAAGGCAAAGAGTAATGCATATTTTGAATTCTTTACACTTTAAATTCATAGTTTCTTTTACTAAGAATTCACATTTCATATTTTTAATATATTATTTCCCAAATACATTTCATCAACTTTATATTTTCTTTTTTCCCCTGATAAAAAAAAAATTTTATTTTTCCGGGGATTATTCTGGGTACCCATGTTTATTTTCGGAGACAAAAGAGAACGTTACGGGGCGATTGGAATGGTCTCACAACTGCAGCAGTAGTTGGGTCTTATCCACTTTGAGGATCTTGTTTTTCCCTCTCCATTGGACTTGCATCCTCTTCTGAATTTTCAGCGGCATTTTGTCGAACACCTTTTGGGCAGCTGCAATGGCGATGACTCTCACTCCGTCAACCCCTGTAGGATCAATTTACCAGCCCAAGCCAAGCGGCGCTCCCAAACCCTCACTTTCCCTCCAAGTTCAAGGTTCAACTCTGAACTTCCATGTATTTTAATACTATGCAATGCCAGTAGTTTCTTTCGAACTAGAATTAGAAGAATTGCTGGTTACTTACACTACGGGAAAAGATTACAGCTCCTCAGGTTACACGGAGTAAAGTGGCATCATGGACCGCTGCTTCGAATTACGCCAAACTTGAGCTGGGCATTAGGGGGCTTGGCGTTAAGCCCATTGGTATGCAGTCGCGGACGAGGAGGTACGAGAATTTTGAATTTCAGCTGGCTGTTTAGTATCTTGAGTTTGATTTTGGGCTGTTGTTGTCCTTGTTGAAACTGGGTACTCGTTTTATTTTTCATAGTTTTGCTTTTCCTTTGATTTGATTACTTTCCAGAGCTGGAGTTCTAAGGTGTGCAACTATTGAAGAAATAGAAGCTGAGAAGTCGATGATCGAGAAAGATGCTGTAAATGCTCTATTTCACTGTTTTATAAGAAATTTATAGACCCTCCGGAAAAGAGAATGAGAAATTATTGTAATTTTGATTGTGCCATTGACTTCTCTTTGCAGAAAGAAAGAATGGAGAAGACTATTGAAACAGTTCGCTCAAATTTTGCATCAATAAGAACAGGCAGAGCAAGCCCAGCTATGCTAGATAAGATCGAGGTAAACGTTCATAATGTGACTTATAAGAAACAGCTTTCCAGTTGGTCATTATTTTAGGGTTTTACAATAGCTCAAACATTCATTTTTGTTTCCATCTTACCTTTCATTGCTAGGTGGAGTACTATGGAACACCAGTCAGCCTGAAGAGCATAGCTCAAATCAGTACTCCTGATGCAAGTTCACTTCTGGTGCAACCATATGACAAATCCAGGTATAGTTTTCTAATCAATACATGATAAAACAGATTTGTGATGTTGAAAGACCTCTCTGCACTTTACCATGATCGTTAGGTCAACATATTTATTGAGGCTTAGTATCTTTATATTTATCCATAAACTAAAAGAGTATTAGAGATAAGAAGATGTTGATTTAGGATCATTGGGGAATGAACATCGGTATTTAGTAGATTTTCCTAGGTATTTCATACTGTATCTCACTGAACAATAGCCATACTCTAGGAAATCCATTTGCATGGCTTGCTAAATGAATTATACTGAATATGTTAATATGCGATTCTCCCTTGTGAAATCATTCGATGGGCTCTGATTTTATCAGCTTGAAGGCAATAGAGAAGGCAATTGTCAATTCTGATCTTGGTATGACCCCCAACAATGATGGAGAAGTTATAAGATTAACCCTCCCTCAACTGACATCAGAGAGGAGGAAGGTAATGTCTGATTTATTATGATTATTTTTTGCATTTCTTTGAGAAAGCTAGATGCCTTTTTCATAATTGGATAACAATGTCCTTTTGACAGTCTGAAGGAATCCAATAAATTGGGAACCCTCCATTTATTTATTTATTTCTTCCTCTATTCCAGGAATTATCAAAAGTTGTGGCTAAACAGGCTGAGGAAGGCAAGGTATGCTTACAAAAATATACTCTGAACCTGATCATGTATGGAATGGTGGTTCTCTGTTACAGTAACTTGAACACACTTCACATTTGAGGAGAAGGTGTTGGAATGTTAGAGGATGGTCCAGTCCTTTTGGTTAGTGAGCGGCTGTCTACTGGAGGTTCCAGAATCACCAGATATTGACATTTCTGAAATATCTTGGAGTAGTCTGAGAAATTCCTTAGTTTGAATAAAACTTTAATCAGAGAATAATTGATTCTCATCAAACTATGTAGTCCATATGCATGTAGAAGACTATTGACGTGCGAAATGATCAATTCTCCTTGATAGCATTCATTGTATACCTTCAGCAGCAATAAGTTCTTTGCATTTGTGTTGGTTGCATCTCATAATTTGAACCTATAGTTAGGTCTTCAATTTTCCTAACAGACATTTTCAATGTAGTGCTTCATCGAAATTTTTATGTTTTGATAGTATTTATTCTGTGAATGATTAATTTTTAATTTTTAATCTTTGGAAACTATGCTTGACTTGCATGTGATCCTTCCCTTCAGGTTGCAATAAGGAACATACGGAGAGACGCAATAAAATCCTATGAAAAGCTTGAGAAGGTCTGTACTTCCTCCAGCTGTTTTCATGTGGTTGGTGTATGGCTAATCACCTAATACAACCAACATACTTGCAGGAGAAAAAGCTTTCTGAAGACAATGTAAAGGACCTATCAAGTGATTTGCAGGTATCTAATATTTAGCAAGTTCTTTCAAATAAAAGGAAGTGGCTGTTGATCTAGTGCAATAAGTGTTATTCTTCAGAGAAGAAACCCTTGATATCTGATTCTGAAACTGGAACCATAAGCATAAGGGAAGTGCATGAAAAAAGCTCCGCCTTGCACCATGTGCAAAATAGTTCAGGTGTACCTGGAGCAGGCACCTGATGATTTGTTATGCAATTATGCTAGAAAATAGTCTAGTATTGTATGTTATTTGTTTCAATCATCCTCTTTCTCAAAGTCTTGGATGGAGATTTACATTAAGGCTGAGCATGTTTGGCTGTTATTCTGATGGTGTTAGAGATATATAACTAGTTGGTAATGTTGGTAACATCAACAAGGTAGGTGCAGTGATAGTTTTAAGAATATTGAGCCTTCCTCGTCTGTTGGCCGCCACGGGTCATGGGGACTAGAGGCAGGAATGTCATAGATCTATTAGTCGTGAGTATTTAACTCAGTATTGGGAGCTGGATTTTATTATTATTATTATTATTATTATTATTATTATTATTATTATTATTATTATTATTATTATTAATTTTTTTTTTTGGTGCTTTCTAGGAACTAAACTGGCTCTTAAGATCCATATAGTATTTACCCACAGGAAGCTAGCTAGATGCTTTTTTCCTTTTTTTAATTTGAAGATCCTTTATGGGTATTTTTATCGCTGGAAAATCCTGAAAATAACTTCTTCTTCCCCCTTTTTTTATTTTTTATTATAAAAAGAATCAAATTTAAGCCTGGCCAAACATAGTGGCTGCTTCTTTATTTTTGAGCTTTAATGGTTTCCTATTTTCCGAATAGCAACTAATCAATTTTTTGTGTTGAAGATTGATTTGAACCCTCAATCTTTCTGGCTTCTATGCAGAAAATGACAGATGAGTACATGAAAAAGATCGAGGCAATCTACAAACAGAAGGAAAAGGTAAAGATATGGATGTCATTTTTGTTTTATGTTTTCATTTTCAATTGGCATAGAAAGGGGAAGACTTCCTTATTCGGGGTGAATGTGATTTCCATGATCCTAAACAATCAAATTACAAGAACAAATTCAAAAGGAAAAAAGGGTGCAAAAACTCTTCACTAAAAGATTTTATAGTGATTAGAAGTGATGTAATTGAAGTTTTACAAAAGCAATTGAGAGAGAAGTTCTTGTGACTGTCATTCGTAACTTATTAACTCTTTCTAATTACTGTTTTTTTCTTATTTTCCTGAAAGAACTGTTTCTTTGTGCCTCCTTTAAGCTTTCTGTAAAGTTTTTCCAATTGGACAATCCATAACATGCCTAAATGTGCGGCGTTTTTCCAGGAACTGATGACAGTTTAGCAACAGTTTTTGCAAGATGATACCGTGCAGACAATCAACCTCTAGCTTTCTGATCCATCCCTTCTTTTCCCCTGTGCAGACAAGTCAGTAATTGTGTATTCTTTTTGTGTAAAGGAGCAGCCAAAAATGCCTTAAATTTTGTTGAGGTCATTTTAGTTACTCCTGGGCCTTGGCTGTGCTTTTTCTGGGTTTATGTGTCTTCTACTCCTTGAAAATTTACCTGGAAGGTTATAATAGCATTTTGCTTTTCTTTTTGTTTCTATTTATAATTCATCATCAGCAAACACTATCTTCGGAATCAAAAGTGGCATTATGAAGGGTTAATTCAAAAACACTTAGTGAATTATCAATTGAGTACTTACATTTTAATAAAAATGTTGATAATCAAGTACTTAAATTAGAGTTTCTCCAACAAAAATAATAGTTGAATTTTAATTTTGGTACTTGATTGTCAAAATTTAAAATTTATTTCATTGGTAGAATTTTAATTTATATACCTAATTATAAAAATTAAAAATTTAAATACTCAATTAATAATTTATTATAAGTATAGGGGTGTCTTTTACTAATCCCATTATTTATGAGGGCTAATGCTTTGTGATAAGGAAACTTTCAATATCACTCTTCTTCCTTTGGTCATAATGTCCAACGGGTCTATATCCCTACTCATAAATGGGGATTATATGAAAATTTTATACATGTGATGTTTTGAAGAAGTGATAATAGTCGGTAGAAATATCATCTCAAATTTCAATTAATCTCAATTTTTATGATACATATTTTTCTTATAAACAATTTAAGTTTTATAAAATTTAATACAAAATTTTCAAAATTAAAATTTATGCATCAATCATATTGTCTTTTAGTACTTCTTAGTGGAACACTTATTCTAAGCATCTCATTTCTAGATCCACATAAAGCGACGTATATGAGATGTAAATATTTTATGGTTGTTTAATGTAAATATCTAATATATAAACAAAGTCTTACATATAAGATCGAGTTTAAAATTAAAATTTTATTTTCTTCGAATCATTTGCATCATCATTTTGTATATTATTTTTTATATAAAATTTTAATTTAATATATTTTATTTTATACAAAATGATGACGACGACATGGATAAATTTGCACGGTGGTTCCAACTGCTTTTACTTAACCTTTGACTGAGCTGAGATTTGGGTCAACGTGATACAAAAGCGACATAATAGATAAAGAAAAGAAAGGCTCCCGTGGCAATCCGGATCCGCTGGCGGCCTTTTTTTCTTATTAATATTCCATCAGAAAACGACGTTTCTGCCACGTTGGCAACGCCTGGTAACAGCCCTTGGATCAAAATCCCGATCCAACGGCCAAAATAAGGTACGAACGTCAAGGATAAATCCGGTACGTCCAGCATGGCTTAAAAGCAAGTAAAAATATCAGTTGAGTTGAGCTGTGGGCGCAGAAAAAGTGAAGCACCCCGCAGAGATAGCGAAGAAGGCACATTTCAATTTTCAGTTACAGTAAGAAAATCTTCTCTTTTGATTTTAGTTTCTACTATCTTCTTCTGCAATTTCATGGTGAATTTGATTTTTGTTTGGTGCTGAAAATTCATTGTAGCCGGAGATCGGTGTGTTGAGTTTTGAGTTCATGAAAATCGATCGATGAACATGGAAGCAAAACGAGGGAAAATGGCGGCCAGACGGCGACATAGAATTACCGCTCTCCGAAATTCATCTGGTTCGAAGAAATACAACACTATTTAATCTCTGTTCCGTTTTAGATTTTTGTTTTTTTGGGTATTCGTAATCGTTTTATGTGAATTTTATTTTTGTTGATCGGTATTTATGTGAATTTTCTCTTGTTAGAGGAAGAAGGACGGATGGAGTTGCAGAAGATTGTGAGGTCAAGAGAACGAGAAAGAGTGTTCCATGGGGACGGAGTTGGAGATCAAGATCAAGAGTTGTTGAATGGACGGAAGAGGAGAAGGAATGAAAAGCAATTGGAAAGGAATAAGCACAAAGATGTTCGAAGTGGTGGTGTTGAGAATGAGGGGAGTTCTGGTTCATCCAATCAAGAACTGAATTATGAAGACTACGACTATGAGGAACCGTCATCTTCCATGTCAAATTACGCTCTTCGCAAGACTGTTACTCCTATCAGAAATGTTAGATTGATATCAGGCTTGGAAATGGCTGCTGAGATGATTAGTGTTGAAGTCCCCAGAAGAGCTCGATCTGGTATGAGGATTGCCAGTATAAGTATCAGAAATTTAACTTGAGGTTTATTGTTAATCTGATTGTTGATCTTTTCGCTTTGTCTATTTAAAATTATATTGCAGCTTCTGTGAAAAGGAAAAATGAGCAGTGGACTTCCAGCCCATGGGAATTTGGATTTGGAGAACGATGTCAGAGCAGGAGGCCGTCGCCAATGGGTGGAAGTGTTTCTTTAAGGAAGAAGATGGTTGGTTCTTCTGTATTTTCTTCTGAAATGTTCCAGTTTAGTTTTTGTGGCCTTTGTAACTGAATGAACTGACAAGGTTGGGCGTTTCTTGTACTTTTGTGACACTTGCAGAAGCCTAAAGGACTGTTTTCTAGGGTTCCTTCAATTCAGGATGATATTGAGATTGAGGTGGTCGAAGCTCTCTTTGATTTGATGAAGCAGTCTCAATCTCAGTTGCAGTCACAGAGCTCCAAGAAAGATGAAAGAATCAGCGATCATATCCATACTAAAAAACTTGATTTGATTGGCAATAAAGATTTTCATGCCAAATCTGAATGTTCCCCTGCCGTCTCTGCACAAATTGGTCCCGCGGCCTCTAATTTGCCTCCGGGCATTAACTCCGGTAAGTGTTTGTCAGTTAGATTTATTTGCAATATTCTTTAGTTTCAAGTTAAGAGTTTTATGTTTACTTGGATCTTGGCTGGCTATTTGTGCCCGTCCTAATTTAGTTTTCCTTTCCATTTTTCATCTGGTTTTGGTTCAAGTAGAATTGAGCACTGAAAATCAGTTAAAGATTGGTAAAATGTCTTCTGGTACTCTGAAGCGGATGGGAGAAATAAAAATTAGTCTTGGGAAAGGGAAGGAATCAAACAAGGCAGTCCAAGAACGTATTACTTCTAGATCATGTGGACAATCAAATGGTGATTGTTCTGCTGATTCCACCTTGTCAAAAGAGTAAGTATCTTTCAATTTACGTTTTCTATTCCATAAATTCTCTGCATATATGTGCCTTTTATTTAGTATTCGAGTACATATATATATATATATCTATTCATGTTTGTCATTTCTATTATGGGGTTGATCAGGAATTTGGCATCAGAGGTGGTTAAGCCGAAGACGGGCGTAAAATTTGAGACTGATCTCATGGTGAGAATGGAATGAAACTTTTAAAAAGAATGAATTTTTATTGCTTACGGTCCCCAACCTCGCTTTCCCCTCTTCCCTTTCCCCCAACCATCCCGTTTTTGAGTTTTGAAGATGTGTATATTATTTTGATAGGCACCACCACCCACGCCTTCATCTCCAGACAGGCATGGCTCGAATATTATTGTACCTAGCCTGAAACTTGATTTGGGGAAGCCAGAGCAAGCAAATGTCATCAGTTGCAGCTATATCAACTTAAAAGAGAGGGAGCGAAATCACTGCGTAGTGTGTGATTCTGAAAGGCAGAATTTTGGTAATCCACTGCTGGATTTTGGTAGCTTCAATTCCCTTATTTTCTTCTATGTAAGTAGAGTTCATTGCTTTACCAGTTCTGATGACTTGTTGGCCAGGAGAATTTTCTAACTCAAGTTGCAGAACCACTGCATTGCAGGTCTCTATCTCTCTCATCCTCTTGTGCTTTATCAAGCTAACAACTTTTTTTGTCTATAAATCACTAACTTGGACTTGTTGGGAACTTTGCTCAATTCTTCACTCTGAAAAATAATATGCAGCTAGCTCCATTTACACTCTCTCAACCTCGGTCAAAGAGATGTATGACCCATCAGTATATTGCTAGCAACATACACCATCACCGGCAGCTTACCAGGAAGTATGTTCTGCCAGCAGCAACTGGTCCAGTTTCTTTGCATGAGACCAAGCACTGCAGTTGCAATCCTACAACATCAACACCAAACTCATTTGTTGTAAACCCTCCGCAGGGAGATTTACCAGGTACTCTGGCAACTCCTCTGGTTTTGAGTGTCACAGAAAAGAGCTTTGAAGTTACAAAAACTGTGGATGCTACAAATGGTAAGCAGCTTGTTGTGCTGCCTCTACAGACATCAGAGCAAGCTTCAGCAGGCAATTTGTTGGTATGTTAGGCTCGTTCTTCTGAGTCTCTCCTTTGTTAAATTCAAATTTTTTGGTACAATGCTGGCAATATATTGGTTAATATGTTGCATTGCAGTAATCTGCTCTCATCTTTCCACTGGGGCACCAACAGGCAGCAAATGTGATCGCAGAGCAGACTGGATCGGATAACTCTGCTACAACAATTGGGAAGGCAGCTTTGTCATATAATCCAGAGGGTGGACCAGCACTTTGCTCTTTGTCGTTCCCTGTAGGAAAAGTTGCGGTGAGCTCCAATTGTTCAAATCTTCCTACCGAAGATGGTTTTTCATTTATGCCGGTGTTTCACAACAATACACATCCATACTCTATGTCAACCAATAATGGAATTCTTCTGCCAGCTAAGGGATCTGCCACACCTGTTTTACCTTTCCCTGATGCTTCTTACTATCCTTCAATGTTCTGTATACCTCAGAATCAGCAAAAACAATTGACATGCCTGCCTCATTCCAATCCTCTCTATCAAGTCCTAAAAGCTTCCCCCACTACTGGAACCTCTAGCGGATTAACTACTTCCCATAAGCCATCAAAGAGCCATTTAGAAATAATGGCACAGGCTATTAGCAAGAGTTCTTTTAGCTCAGAAGAATTGCAACTACAGCCATCACAGATGCAGCATGTTCTGGGATCACATTCATCTGGCAAGTTTGTTGATGGCTCAGGGTCTTTTGCTCAAAAGGCTAGCAATGATGAAAACTATGGAATTCCATTCCAGATAATGAAGTTTGCTTTAGCGTCCCATGAGGATGGCAAGCAGCAGCATCTGGTCTCAGAACACATTGGATTTTCATTCAAGTCGACTTCTTCAATTAAACCAGAAGCTCACATTTCAGCTCTGCCACAAGATTCTGCTTCAAAGTCAACTGTAAAGGAAGTTTCTGTTGATGGTTTGACTCAAACTCGGAGTTCTTTACCAACATCTAACACCGGAAACCAGTCTCTATCCTCCTCAAGTGCACCTATTTCTGTGGTTTCAGTTAATTCATCAATATCTCAGCAACAGCGGCAGCAAAAGGAAATAATTCAGCTTCAGAAACAACATACAGAACAAATGCAGCTGGCATGTACAGTTCAAGTTCAGGCACCAATGTTTAACAATTCTAGTTATTCTTCTGGTGGTTGCAACTACCCAAATGGTAACTCCATCTTCTCGCTTGTCCATAACGACAATCTTGTCCAGTTTCTCCAGTTGCAGAACGGATCTGTTGCTACAACTCCTCAAATCCCTTCATTGGCCACCACTTCAAGCCTTAAAAACCTTACCCCACGACAATCAAGAAATTCTCAGCGTCAGTCCCATATATCTTTTGAGAGCAATTTAAACTCAGCTAGCTTATTTCACAGACAACAATTTCTCATAAACAGGCGGCCTATTTCATCTGTAGTTGATGGGCGCTCATCTAGTTCTTCTACCTCAACGTGCATTCATAGAAGTGGCTGCTTGCAAACTTCTTGTGGAGACAGAAAAGGCTACCCTGCAGCTGCGGAATCACCTACCCAACAAATAAAAATGTCGACTGGACCAAGCCAGAAACCCATTCCAGTTTGTGGCAGGGACGTGCCATCAATAGTAAGCACACGTACCAGTCAACTATCTGAACTTAAGTATTAGTGAAATTGTTGCATAAGGAGAATGCAGTATGAGTATGATCTCAGTCTGTATAAACATAAGCGTTAATATGAATGAATAGAAACTGTAACTCGTCTTCCATAGATTTCTCAGTTCTCACTGAAGCTTCATATGCGACTATTGAGGACATATATGTGAGAATGAAGGTTTCCGCAGCCAGAAGGGGTTGCTGATCGTATGATTGTTCTGTTTGCGAGCTCCTATAGGCTTGAGAAGGCGTATGCAGAGGAGAATAAATGCTGTGAGTAGCAGGCGGGTAGAGATAGAGGAAGGATATGCATATGGCAGATGTAGAACAGCTGTAAAGGCAAGTACGATATAGAAGTTTGCCTTGAAAGAGATGGGTGGACATTCAAAGGCAGTTATTTTGGGGATTGGATCACGGTGGCATTGACATATGCATATTATAGTATAGACTGGTATCGTTTTTTTGTTGATCTTTTAAGGTTACAAATCCAACTCCAAACTTTCTAACATTTCTGTTCTTATTCCCCATCCCCTTTGCTTTATCACCAGCAGACATGTTTGCCTTTGATTAGAATTTATAGTTACCCTGAACAATAATATCCCAAAACAATGGCTAAGGTTTGGCACTTACTCCATGGGGAAATACGAAACAAGGTGTATAATAGACATTTAACATGCATTATTCTGATAACCAGATAGTAACTGCAAAAGCTCCATTCAAAGGCTTCTAGTTGCAGAAGAAGATTTTTGGTACTATACATTATTTTAGCCAAAAAAAAAAAGAGGACTTTAAGTTATGCATAAAGGAATTCTACGCCTGGGGTGCACAGCTCTCATTTTCTAATTTAGAGTGCTCAGAGAGAACTTCCCTCATCTTCATCATCAAGTTTGGTTCTGGAGAAGAGAGACCAAACTTTGCTCAATGTCTTGTTTAGCTTTTTGATCAAATGGTTCTTCTCCGATGTATAGATCTAGGATAGAGCGACATAACAGTTTGCTCTCGATGCTTCCCACCTCCGTTCCATCAACTGCAGTGATATGAATTACTCATATTAGTATATAAACATAGCGAAGAATGAAATTAAGTATCAAACCAATAGGGTTCCAACTTGCTGGTCCTCTTTGTCAATCAGAAGTTGCATTATTTCTTTCTGTTTCTTTCACCTATTATAACCTATAGTTCAAACAACGAATCAACTCATTTGCTCCTCCAAAATGAATCTTATATGTAAATTTCAGCATTCACATCATTGACTGAAAACGAGCTGGGAAGAGTAAACAAAGGGAAGAAACAAAAGAAAATCAACAGTGCAAAACAATGAGTAGATTCCAATCAGAACAAATAGATAAGGCATTGTAAGTTCTTCATGGGGCATTCAGACTCAAATAATGACTTTGAACATGTAAGACTGCATAAATGTTCTAATCTTAAACCATAAACACCTGGATTTCAAGGCCAAAGTTTGTAAGATTATTAGGAAAATCATCAATTGGGACATAGTACTGACAGAATAAGCAAATTGCTTGGGTTTGTGCAAGTTTTTTATAAGCCCTGTCTCACCCAGTTACAAAAGGATTTCTGAAGTTACAGGCATAACTCTTTATGGTAACAGCCAAATGGGAAACAAGCATTACAAATAGTAATGAACAGAAAGTTCACAAAATCTTGGTTGAAATTATTTTCAGAGGATCTATTTCCAGAAAACAAGAATGATTCTATAAGCATATTTGAAAATAAACATCTTACTTGTGGTACGAAGAACATATCCCCTATCTTTCGAGAGGTCTATAATAGATCCACGAGGTAGTTTATATTCATCTTTAAACTGAGAGGCAAACCTGCGAAGTTATCTCAAAATTATGAATTATGTATGCAATATCACGCCAAGATCAGGGAGATAAAGTTCATTTTCTGACGAGAGATTACAGGTCCTTGTAATGAGCAAAATAGTTTTAGTGAAATAGATGCATATCATTATGACAAATACGGAAAGAGAAATAATGGTCACAGTATAGCATTGATAAAATCCCTATTAAGAAAACAAAGTTATAATTCCTCTTCTTCTGTTCTCCGCAACCTTCTTATTTGCTCATCTTTCTTTTCTCATGAAAAGGTGGAGGAAACAAAACAGCAACCTATATACAGAATGTGACAAAGGAGCAAAACATCTGATGATCCAACAGAAGAACATCTCGGAAATTTAGGAACTTTTCTACACTCCTTGAAAGTGCTTGGTTTATCAAAAGAAATCTGATACGTAATGTTATTAGCTGCGTATGAGTAGGATTACCTTTGAAGCAGTTCTTTATTATCACCTCCCCCAAACTTTTTTAATCTGTCTGCAATAGATTGCTCAAACGCACTGCGTACAGCTTTAATTTTTAGTTTGCCATATACTATTTGAATTCTAATGCTCATGCGTATATCACTTTCCATAATATCTTCCTTTAACTCCTTTTCCTTCAATTCAGATCCAGACAGTTTTTCATGGTTGTCACTAAGATATTTCTTGATGTCCTCATCATCAGCATAGACACCTACAGGATATCATAGTAATATAACATAATGAGGAGCACGGGAAAATCAGAACTAGAGTACTCTGTGAGTCTTACACCTTTATAAGAAGGGAAAAAGAAAAAGGTTCAAACACTCCACAGATATTGCAATCCTTATTGAAAATTAGGGGAAAAACAAATACCGATGACATGAAATTCAACTATCACAACTGAATGACAGAATTAACAAAAATTTCAGGACTTCCACACTCATTGAATTCGAAAAAAAAGAAAAATGTTATCCTAACAACAGAAAACAGTTCAAATTCACAATTGTTCTCCACAATCTTATTTCAGAGAACAGGCAAATCGCTAAACGTCAGAATTTTGCAAATGCTAATCAAGAGAGAAAAAAACTATAATTAAATAGAACAGAGATCAAATGTAGTACCAAAAGCGTAAACCCGAATGTTCTTCAAACCTAAAATCGACTTTTTCCGCAATCCAACACCAAGTAGTCTCTGAGTATCATTCAAAACCGACGGGAACGACATTCCAGTCGTCGGTTCAGTAACCGGAGCGGAACTATCCGAGAGAGACATCGAGCCAAATGTAGGTGAAAACGAATTTCTATTCAGCCATGGACGGGGGGAGATCAAGTAATTCAACGCATTGTCAAGGAGTGATGGTTTAGTACTGGAATTTTGAGATAAAGCAATGCCAGCAGCGGCGATTCCGGCACCACCGGCAACAAATGCGACCGAGCAAGCAGCGGAAAATGAACGAATGGAGAAATTAGAGGCGGTAGAATTGATCGGCTTTGGCTTTGGGGGCTGAGAAAACGAGAATGGAAATCGGAAAGAGACCATCGTGTCTGATGCTGCTCATTCCCAGCTGGACAGTGCAGTTGGTGTTAGTTATGTTCTATAGAGTTGAAGTGGGTCACGTATAATGCACGTGATCGGCCATCGTTACTGGGCTGAATGCTATAAAATTTGGGCCCTAAAAGCCCAAATATTTTTCTTACACGTAAGATATTCGACCGTTGTGGCCCTGTGCAGGGGTTTATTGGGCCCAATTTTCTCGCCGAGATCCTCTAGTACATCGTCTAGTATACACAATTTATAATAATTTAGTAATAATAATTCTATAGAACAAAATATAAATCATAAACTTTAAATTTAGTAATAATAATTCTATAGAATAAAATATAAACCATAAACTTTAAAAGATAAACTTGAAAGGAAAATAACTAATAAAAGAAGTGTACATAGAGTATACTAAAGAATGTATTAGACGATCTTGAATGTAATTTTCTGCTGAAAGGATTTGACTTCAGGTTAGGGCCGTTATATATTCAGGATCGTCTAATACATCCTCTAATAGTAATTTTCTCTTAGAATTTATCTTTTTGTTTACATGGTTTTTTATTAATAAAATTATTATAAAATATGTGTACTAGAAAGTGTACTAAACGATCTCGATACGTAATTATAGTAAGATACTCCCTTAGTTTTTTTTATTTGTCGCACATCACACTACTTAAAAAAATTTATATGTTTTTTCTTATATAGATTAGAATGCTTTTTAAACTTTTCTCCCTCCTTATTATTATTTCTACTCGTTTTTATGTTACAAGAATAAAAAGAAGTTGGAGTTTGTTATTAATGGGAGAGTATAATAGGAAAAAATTCATCAATTATTGTCTTCGAATCACAATGTGACAAATAAAAAAAATATAAAAATTACCACAACATGACAAGTAAAAAAAATAGAAGAAGAAGTAATCTAGTAATAAAAATACATCATTTTAAATTAAAAGTTTTAAATCTGAACAACATTTCTTTCCTCAATTTATATAATTGAAAGCTCAATAAAATATGCAGAAGAAATTATTTTTCTAATAAAAGAGGTATTATGCTCGATGATATTACATCACCAATATAATCAATAATTTAAAATAATTCGAATAAATAAGTTCTAACAAGAGAGGCCGGTATTTATAATAATAATAATAATAATAATAATAATAATAATAATAATAATAATAATAATAATAATAAGAGAGGCCTGTGAAACCTTATTATGAATGACTAGAGTTGATGTCTCCTAATTCAATATTAAAAGTTTAACTCCTACATAATGCAGGAGTTAGTTTCTAGGTGGCATTTTCTCTTATGCAGTCTTATATACTGAAGGTAGGGAGGGAGAAGTGTGAATTGAGTTCTTTAGAAAGACGGGAGCACAATCGAGTGGCGGATCATCTCGCCAAGGCAGTTGAGATTGCCGCACACTCTAACAGAGGATCTTGAAATCTTTTTTTTGAGGTTGGCATATTAAGTTTAAATTATTATAGAAATAATATTTTGTGAGGAAAATCCGCTACTAAAAATATTTTTAGAATACAGAGTCTCATCCTGTGTAATTCCATCTATTTGTACCCTCACCCTGTATCTCTTTCTACTTCTAATAAAATTTCTGTTTACCAAAAAAAATCTTTGCTTAACTCTCGGCTGCCGTTTCTTTCTTTCTTGTGCCTTCACTTATGCCGTATTTTAAACCCGTTTTTGAGACTTGAGATGAGAGCGATTGTGTGTCTCCATGACCTACCTACCTACCATGATCATCGTCAGCTAGTAACTTGAATGCAAAATAACAAATGGAAATTATTAATAAGTAAGCTTTATATATATATATATATATATATTCAGAAATGAAGGGGGAATATGCTGGTTAATTTTGTATGTTAGCTACAAAGAATTGTTCAGTTAATGAACAAAAGAATCAGCAACAATCTTATTTATAATACACACTTTCTATTTATTAGGGATGTAGTAAGTTCAGAACTGAGTAAAGTCAAAAATAAATTAAGTGGCTTATTTTCATACTATATTAAAAATAAAATTAGGCTTAATTCCTCTTTTAAAAAAAGTAAGTTAATAGACGAAAAATTCCTCAATATTTATAAGAAATAATTTTTACTTATATGTGGGATTCTCGACGCTATTTCTACCAACCATCAAAGGGATGTGAAAAAATGAAAAAAAATAAAGAAGATGTTAGGAATTTGAATATGTATGTAGCTCATCTTTAAAAGTTTTAAAAGTATCTTAAGAGTAAAAAATTATTCAAAATTTTTAATAAATAATTTAATTATTTTTTAATTAATGGAGATGTGATTCTCAAGGGAGGGAGAGGAGGGGGATGAGCAAGAATACGAGCGTCGCTTAATTGAAAGTATCGAAGAGGAAAGATTCCATCCACTTCCCTATTATAAAGAGAAGAGACATACGTGTATGTATGAAACTCCCCACTCCCCCAGCATTATTTCTCGTTAAGGACAAGTATAAAGACAAACAAATATTTGCAACTAATTAAAGACAAGTATAAAGACACTAATATAAAATATTTGCAATTCGATAACTTCATCCAATGGGGAAACAAGCACACTACAAATGTTTGAGAGTAGGAGGTTGAATGTTCTAATTCACCTACCTTAATTATGCACTGTAAAATATTTAAGGTCAGACTTTAACGTTAAAAAGTTTACATTAGTTAGAATCTATAAATATATCTTTATATACATAATATCTTAAAGTATCTCAAGAGAGGAAGACTGTTCAAATATTTATGAGGAGTAATTATTTTCTTTAATTAGTCGATGTGAAATTTGAACAATGTATTTACACGATATTTAATATAACATATAATCTATTATTATTTGGTAAATTACCAAGTAGGAGCTATATATGATATATCCATAATCCAAGAATGTTTGATCGGCTAACTTGTTTGAATTATTGTTCTTAGGAAACAAATAAAAATACGTCTATTTTATTTTAACATCTTGCAATTGGAGGGAAAGAAAACGTTCTAAAATTCATATATTGAACTCACTGGCTGGAAATGGCAAACATATGCTGAGAAAAACAATTACTCATTTGCTGTTTTTTTGTAAAATGTTATATCTAACAAAAATACAAATCTTAGAAGAATCAAAATTCATGTCCTCTCTTGGTAAAATTCGACCCTAAAATATGATATTTGAATAATTAAATTATTAATCTTGTTTCTTCATTGTGAGAATATACTTAAGAAAAAGACAGGTTAGGGAATCGAGAATGTAGTGTGGTACCGGAAAAAAAAAAACGCACGCACAAAAATTAAGAGGGTCCAATGCACTGGGCTCATCTCATGGAGGGAAAAACCAAAATGTAGTTTGTCTTGTTCGCCGCCTCGACGCATTCCCTTCTCTCCCGGTATCGTCCCGGCTACAAGGGAGAAATCGAAAGGAAACAGCCCTTCACATTTTTACGTTTTGTCAATTTATGATTTATTCTTTTTTTTATTGTCACGTATGCCACTCAACTTTTTTTGGAATAGCAAAAAATATCAAATGCGGAGGTTTATGATGTCTTTGTACGGAATGATCAAATAACACTCATAATTTGTTCATAAAATATAAAATAGGCATAGCACAAACTTGGGCAGAAGAATGATACCAACAAAATGCGAGAGAAAATTATGCAAGCGCAAGATGTATGCTTCAAAGCATGATGAGACTATTGATTAGCAAATAATGACACTTTAATGCCTATTTACTCTATTATGATCAAATCTTGTGTAATTCATGTAATAATCTCCACCAAAAATACCGGATACTAACATGTTTTGAAACTTTTGACAATTCGAAAAAAGTTAAGTAGCAGTTTTAGTCCATCAATAAAAGTTTATTTGCATAATAGATGACAAAAGAATAGGCTCTAGATCATCAAAACATAAAAAATATATATTAAAGACATTTTTAGCTATATTCTCTACTTTTTTATGTAATTTTTTTGAGTTTTAGAATCAGGTTTTTTTGTGATATTTGGTAACTTTTTAAAAAATAGCCACTAAAGAGGCCGCAACAATTTTTTTAATATGAATTTGGCCATAACGCACATGCTATGTGCGTTATCCACCAAGATAGCGCACATACCATTGCGTTATTTTTAATCACCAATTTAATTTCGTGATTACGCGAGATCACTGATGTGGCTGTTAACATGGCAGGTCGGTGGGTTAGTTGACTGATAACGCATTCAGGGTATGCATTATAAGACGTTATTCATACAAATAACGTACGTAGTGTGTGCATTATTAAGTTTTAGTGACTAAAAAAAACCCTGGTCGTCTTCTTCTTCACCGAATAATCACAAATTTCCACTGCACCCCATCTTTCCTCTCTCTTTCCGCCGCAACTCTTCCTTCCTTCTCTTCTTCTCCTCCTCTTCTCCTTCCTTCCTCCTTTTCTTCCTTCCGCCGCCGCGGCCTTACATTTCCGCCGCCACTCATGTTCAAAGTGAATCGTGGAGTACGAAGAACGACATAGGAAGCTACATCGAATAACAAAGCTTGATTTCAATCTATTCTGACATTCGGTAAATTTCTTTATATTATTTAATTGTTTTTAATATTTTTTCACTTTGTATTGATTTCTATTGTATAAATGAAAATTGTTGTTTATTGTGGCTTGTAAATATTTTTGATGAATTTTATTTAGGATATTTCTCAATTTCTTGTAGTTTATTTTTTCTAGATGTGGGTTTACGATTATTAATTTTCACTACTTGTTTATATTGATAGATTTGTGCATATTTGACCATTTTGTTAAACTACTTGTGTTTTTCTGTTGGAAATGTGATTTGATGAAATGAGTTTTTAGTAATTTTGCTCACAATTTTGCTATTAAGATGACATTATTTATATAAATTATTTTATTTTTGTCATAAACCCTAAACCTTGTGATGTAATATAAATGGAGGAAGTCCCAACACATGTGTATCTAGATCCCCTAGTCCCTGATGTATTGACGAGGTAGTATGAACATAGGTTTGGGTTGATATGGAGTGTGGATCATGAGACATGTATTACTAATCTTTAGTTTAGACGTTTCGGTCGTAATTTGTTTCAGGCTTACAGTACGGCTCCCCGTAGATTGATTGACATTATTGATAGGATGGAGTTAGGGGGAGTTTTTAGATGTGGTTACATAGGTCTCGACCATGCACTTATTATTGCTTTAGTTGAGCGATGGAGGCTTGAGACTCACACATTCTATATGACTTGTGGTGAGGTCACAGTCACTTTACAAGATGTGCATATCTTATGAGGTTTACGGATAAAGGGGGTTGCTTGTTACAAGTCCTAGTTAGAGTGTACATCATAAGTAGTATTGGATTGATATCATTGAGATACTTATAGGTATTCGGTTGTCTCTTACTCACATTTTCGGATATAAGATTAAGAAGGAACCTTTAGAGGCTTTGATCTTGAGAGAATTCACCAGATCAGAGACCGATGATGACCTTATCATGCATGCCCAGGGATTTATTTTCTTACTTCTTGGAGGTCATATGCTCCCAGATATGTCGGGTAGCTTGATTCACGTACGATACATTAGTTTGTTGGAGGATTTTGATGCCATTGACATTTACAGTTGGGGGATTTGTGTATTAGGGTTTTTGTATAAGTGCTTATGCAGGACAACTTTAGGGGGTGCACGACAGATATGGAGAGATCTTGTGCTACTTTAGACTTGGGCTTGGTTGCGTATTTTTATATTGCATATCGGCATGTGGAACTAGATCCCGGGCTCCACTTGGTGCTATGTGTTGCACCTCATTTGATCTCAACTAGCTTCCGACGCATGTCCTGCTTACTTATAAATCTCTGATACGGCTTCATGGTAGCGGCAACAATATTTACACTTTAAAAATGAATAAAAAATCGTACAGTTGTGACAAATGGCAATAATGTATACTGTCTTGTTCTCATGCTCTTGTAGTCTGTATAGATAATAGTACAAGACCAGATGCTTATGTGGCGGACATATATATGCGGGAAACTTACAAACGAAAATATCAATCCAATTTTTATCCGGTTGGGCATGAGGACTTTTGGAGAGATGCTCATTACAATTTAACATTCTATCACCCAAATATGAACAATCAACGGGGTAGAAAATAGGGTACAAAGTTTTTGGGGGAAATGAATTATTGAAATCCAGATTCTCCCCCAAGATGTTGCAGATGTCAAATAACTGGGTATAATAAAAAAAATATCAGTTCAAGCAATGTATAAGTTTCTTTTTTGCAAAGTGTTTGTAATTTTTTAGGGTTTGTATTAGTGATATTTCTTCTTTCTTCTTTGACTTTCTTCTAAGTACTTTTTTATAAATCTTTTACTTTAACTCGATTATAAATTATTATAGTAAAATTTACAACAAGTAACAAAAAATATAAAATACTTTAAATTACTTCTTTGTACTTTTTTTTTATTTATAAAGTTTTCCCTTTAATATGGTTATAATTATTATCATAAAATATATTTCAAATAACATAAATAAAAGAATGTTGTATTTTTTTTTTTAAAAAAATAATTATAAGTTTTGTAAAAAATAAAAAATAATGTGGCAGATAATGCATACAGTAGATGCTTTATCAACTAGAATAACGCACACAAGATGTGTTATCTGCCACATTAGATAATTTGGTAGAGATTTCTGATTAAGTGATAATGCACACACCATGTACGTTATCTTTAATGATAATGCACACTTCAAAATAAGATTAAAAAAATTGTAACCATTTTAATAACTTTTTAAAAAAAAACTTGGTCAAATATAAAAAAAAAAATCCTAGAATCATGTAGGTATCTTTTTATTTGGTTATAAATAGAAAATATTCACTGTCAAATAGTCAATAAATCAATAATCTTTCTAAAATTGTAAACTTGGTAATAATTATGAATATTTGAGTGGTCTAATCCGAGGAATAGAGCAAATCGTAAGTTGCTGTCGGCACAATAATAAGAGCCTCATCTTATAAACACAAAAAAGAGGTCATTCGGTCACTCCTCCATATATGTACATATTGCTCCCTCTCATGTTTTATCCATATGCTTCTTAATGGAGAGGGCAAACGAATATTAAAAAAAAAAAAAATATTGAGAATTTTATATTGGTTAATTAAATTATTAATAAATTATTAATAAATTTGAGCAATTCGATTATTCTTGAGGTATCTTTTGAGATGAGTTATGTTCAAACTCAAATTCTAATATGGTATCAGAACTATAATGTTGAGCCATCCCAAATAATATCTTGCAGAATATCACGCTTCAAGAACAAATTAATTTGTATTACAAATACTGTTTTCATAAGCGTCTTAAATTTTGAGAATTCATAAATTTACGGTATATTATAAAAATATTATTTTATGTCTACAAATCCGTGGTTCTTTATTGTTGTATCTACTCAATTGTAATTAGTTTTGTGTAATTTATTTATAATCAAACTCAAATATAATGTCAAAAGAGAGGAGAGTGAATATTAAGTAACTCACTCTATGTTATAAGTACTATAGCTCAAAAATGTCAAATACATGTAAGTATAAAAGTTATATTACTTATGAGTAAGCTGAATATTTTTATAATTTAAAATCATTGTCAAAATAAAATTTGTCAACATATACATAAAGTGTTTCACTTGCCATAGTAATGATTCCTAAATGGACTTGGCAACTATACGCTAATATGGACCTACATATTGATAATCATATTTTCTATTTTTTCTTTTTTTAAATTTCTCTATAATCTTGCTAAATTAGATCGAAATATAGAACTTAACATACATTCATCGATATCTATTTAAAAGAATTTTTTTTTTAAACAACTTGAGATTACATTTCTGTTTACATTGAGATATATTCTAGATTGCA
Organism: Catharanthus roseus; assembly: GCA_028651295.1. Taxonomy (NCBI): domain Eukaryota; kingdom Viridiplantae; phylum Streptophyta; class Magnoliopsida; order Gentianales; family Apocynaceae; genus Catharanthus; species Catharanthus roseus. The sequence goes on from JAPQWS010000087.1 coordinate 4,100,641, forward strand.
TTCAAAAAATTCGTATACGTTGGGGTACATCCTGGATAACTAATAGAGCTCGTAGAATTGGGTATTAGATTGCTCTTATAAAAGAAAGAGAAATTAAAAAATAAAAAAATGTAAAATATATAAGTTTGAAGTTTTCTATATATATAAAGTTGAGGCTATAAGAAAAAATTGGTCAGAAAGACCAAAAGAAGAAAAATAATTAATTAAAAATTGTGAAAGAGAGCCTTTTGAATGGTAAATATGAAGTTGTAATTAATGTGGAAAGTGAGAAAAAAGTTACATACCCTAACGAGTTTAATGTTAAGAGAAAATGAAAAAAGGGTTGAACAGGAAATTTGTCGGTTTTTTGATGTAATTGGCTAAATTTTTAAAAATTTTTATTAAAATGACCACAACTTTTTTTAAAAAAATTTTAATTGGGGCATAACACTCAATTTACGCTATCTTTAGTAATAACGCACATTGAGTATTCGTTATCTCTAAAAAGTAATTAAATTCCAAACTTAAACTTGATTAATGATGTGGACGATAACGCACATGCTATGTGTGCATTATTTTTATGGATAACGCACATCGCATGTGCGTTATCAAAATCACAAAAATTTGTGTAGGTATTTAGAAAACTTGAAACATGAGTAACTCTGCGATCGGAGGTCTGTTTAACGCATATGACTACTCGTTTTGATGGTTCTCGTAAAGATAAACGCAACAGCATTGATGAAAAAAATAATCCGGACTCGTTTTAGGACAAAAATTTGTCCAGTAAAGTAAAAAACTTTTGACATGGCATAACTTTGCGCTTGTACGTACGATTTAGGCAATTATTGTGGGCATTTTATGTATTTTTTCGAGATCTACGCGATGGAAACGACCCATAGGCGGTTTCCATCAACCGTTTCCAAAAAAGTGCTGTATTTTCATTTTAATTTAGATTTATATAATTGTTTGATACTTTTTCTTTTATTAACTAAAAAATGACGACACTAATTTGAAAATTAAACAGAGGAGCAGTCTTTTTTTGCTCTAATTAAAAATCTAAATGATTGAAGTTGGTGAATATTGGAATATGTAAATACTTTATTATTAAATAAAATCTCATGCACTTATTAATATAAAGTCTTATGTTGGTCTCTTGGTAAGTCCTTTATGTTATTTTTTATGAGGTAAGGGTTCAAATAACGCACAATCAAGATGTGTTATCTACCATATAGGATATTTAGCAGATAAAATTGTGAATTAGTGATAACGCACAATGAAAATGCGTTATCATTAAAGATAACGCACATTCAATGTGTGTTATGGCCAAAATAAGACTAAAAAAATATTGTGGCCATTTTAGTGATTTTTAAAAAAAATATGGCCAATAATTAAAAAAAAAAAAAAAAAATTTGTTAGAATAATAAATTGACTAGAAAAGGAAAATTTTTAAATGGACATAGAATATTTATTGTGTTAGCCCTAAGGGCATTATTACTTATGATTTTGATTATAATTAACATATATTTGTGTAAGTATTTAGCTAACCTTTCATATAACAAAAGAAGCACTTTTGAAGTCTCAAGTCTACATTCTAAAAATTCTTGGTGATGAAGGCAAAATGAAGGAGAAAAGACCAAGCCATTCCAATATCAAGTCGTTGAAGACATTGAAGACTTATGTCTAAGTTAGGGGTGTGCTAAGGTAAATCTTTGTAAAACTCCATAAGTTTCATATTTGATTAATGATCATATGTGAAGCTCCATTGACAATTTTCTCAATATAAACTTTTCTTAAAATCTAAGTATTCTTGATAGAATTTTTGATGCTTTTGAAAGGTTTTCTATCTCTAAAAAGAGTATCAAGAATACATGTCTTTGGAAAGCTCTTCTCTTAAAAAAACTGGCTGTAAAAATTCTCAAAGTCGGCCATCCGGTTTTAGAACCGGTCGTTCCATTTTTTCTAAGTGTAAAACCAATTTTTTTGCAGGACAAGTCCGAATCTTTCTATTTTAGAATCGGTTATTCGATTTTAAGAACCGGTCATCCGATTTTTCTGTTTACTGTAAAAAATTATTAATGTTACACAGAGTGCAACAGTCATTTTTTTGAGAAAGTATACAGACTTTTTTGATCAGCCAAAAAGTAAGAAGTTTGGTGAAATATTTATTGAGATCATTTAAGACTTTTAAAGAGCTTTAAAGCACATTTATTTAAAACACTTTCAATCTCAAACAAACATCTTCTTGAGCTTCATTGTTGATCTTCATCAAAGAAGAAGTAAAGAGGAGCTTGAGAAACATCCCATTGAGTTGTATCTTCTATTTCTCAAGCTCAAATTGGTAACATTGTTCTTAAACTTATTTCTTTCTCTTATTGATATCAAAGGTTTGTGTTGAAAAAACCCCTTGGGTAATCCTTTGATTTATATTATATTGTGAATTGAGGTTGTGTGCAAAACCCTTATAGGGTGATCCTCAAATTTGTATTTGGTGTATATTGTGTTTATAGTGGATTTGAAAAATCCTTGGGTATTGGCTCAAGGTAGTGGAGCTCAAGGTAGTGGATGTAACTCTTTGAGAGAGTGAACCACTATAAATCTTTGTGCCTTTTTTTCTAAGCTTCTTACTTAATTGTCTTAACAACAAGATTTTGTTTGTTTTGGAATTTTATTAAAAAGAGTTTTAGAATTCTTTCTCAAACAAAATTGGAAGTTTATCTTTTAATTTACAAAAGTTTTTCAAAAATTAGCCAAAAACCTTATTCACCCCCCCTCCTCTAAGGTTTTTCAATTGGTATCAGAGCAAGGCTTCTCCAAAAAAAGGACTAACACCCTTGAAGTAAAAGATCTTTATCTTACTATGGCTAATGTTTCTAGTTTACCATATGTAGAAGGCTCTTCTACAAATACACCTCCTCCTTTCAATAGAACAAACTATACTTTTTGGAAATCTAGAATTAAAATATATATTTGTTCTATTAACTTTGACTTGTGGAGCATTGTAGAGAAAGGTCCTTATATTCACAAAATTGATGGAGTAGTCAATAAGGTTGAAGAATTTGATGAGCTCGACTTAGGGAAGTTAACTCTAAACTTCCAAGCTATGAATATTCTTAGTTGTACCTTGGATGCAAATGAATATGATAGAGTGAACGGATGCGATTCGGCTCATGAAATGTGGAAGTTCCTTGAAGTAACTCACGAAGGCACCAATCAAGTAAAGGAGTCAAAGTTGGTCATGTTGGTGAGAGACTATGAGCTATTCATGATGAAACAAAATGAATGCATTAGTGACATATTCACAAGGTTCACCAAAATCACAAATGGTCTAAAGGCATATGGGAAAGAGTACTAAAGAGGAGAAGTGAATAGAAAGATTCTTGATGCACTTCTAAAAGCATGGCAACAAAAAATACTTGCTATTGAGGAATAAAAGATTTGAGACTATTTCCTATTGAAGAACTCATAGGATCACTACTCACCTATGAAATGAAAATAAAAAGGTTGAATGAAATGGAAGATGAAGACAAAGGAAGAAAAAGCATTGCACTCAAGGTAAATGATGATGATCAAACATACTCATCAAACAATGAAGATGAGATTGATGATGATGAGGAAATGGCCTTGGTAATGAGAAAATTTAAAAAATTCTACAAGAAAGGTTTCAACAATAGAGGAAAGAAACCTCCATTCAAGAAAGGAGGACAAAGTTCATCACTCTTCAAGGCTAGGTGCTTTGAATGCAATAGCACCGATCATCTTGTAGCCGATTGTCCCAAAGCCATTGAAAAAGAAAAGGGAGCTTTAGAAGCTAAGCTTGAGGCATTAAAGAAGAAGAAGAAAGGCAAGGTCCTAATAGGAATTTAGGATCAAGACTCAAGCGAAAGTGAAGGAGAAGAAAAGGCCAACCTGTGCTTCATGGCATTAGAAAATAAGGGGCAATCTTCACCCTCTAACTCATCTAATCTCATTGATGATATTTGTGATGATGACCCTTGTACTATGCTTATTGAAATGTATGGTAAATGCGAAAAGATTTCCAAAAGAAACAAAGAATTGAAAAACAAAAATAAATTTTTGCTTGATGAAAACTCAAAACTTATTTGTGAAAACAAATATCTCCTTGAGTCTTTAGAAATCTTAAAAAACGAAAAAGAGTGTTCAGACAATGATTTTCAAAAACTTGTTTTAGAAAACAAGAAACTTTGTGAAAAAGTTCACTCACTTGAAAAAAAGCATGGTAGACTATGATGAAAAAGGTGAGTGATCTCACTACATGTGTTGAAAAGTTCACAAAAGGGAAAGAAAACTTTGAAAAACTTCTTGGCTCTCAAAGATCACATTTTGATAAAAATGGTATTGGATATAATCATTCCAATATTTTCTCAAAACAAACACGATTTGTAAAGACTTCATCATCTCACTCACACCTTTGTTGCACCTATTGTGAAAAGAGTGGTCATAAAGCCACAGTGTTTTATAAAGAAAAAGATTGAAAGGGAAGTAAAAACCATTTGGAAGGTTAAAGAAAATCCAACTAACATCCATGGACCCAAAAAGATATGGGTACCAAAAAGTCATCTCTACTTCTTCTTTTGTAGGAACACAAATCAAGGCCATCTAAGTGGCACTTGGATAGCAGTTGTTCAAGGAAAATGACCGGGACTCATCGCTTATGAGTGAACTCAAAGAAATCGAAATTGGATTTGTCACCTTTGGAGATAAGAACAAAGGAAAAATCATTGGTATAGGCAATACTGGTAACAATTCTTCCTCTCTTATTAAGGATGTTCTTCTAATTGATGGTTTAAAATTCAATTTGCTTAGTATTAGTCAATTATGTGATAGTAGGAAAAATGTTGTTTTTGAAAGTGATTCTTCCTCTATCATTGATACGCATGAAAACAAAACTATTTTTGTTGCTAAAAAGAGTTGGAAACGTCTATGTCTTTCATCTTGAAGATCTTCTTTCTCAAAACTTAAAGTGTCTCTCGGTTCATGATGATGATGATGCATTTTTGTGGCATAGAAGACTTGGTCACGTTAGTATGGATTTATTGAACCAAATCTCTTCAAAAGAACTTGTTACAGGCCTACCAAAACTTTACTTAGAGAAAACTAAACTTTGTGATGCTTGCCAATTTGGAAAAAAAATTAAGACCTCTTTTAAATCGAAGACCATGATTTCAACTTCAAAACCTTTGGAACTTATTCACATGGACTTATTTGGACCAATGAGGACCACTAGTCTTGGTGGTAAGAGGTATGCTTTTGTCACAGTAGATGACTACTCTAGATTTACTTGGACTTTGTTTTTGAGCCAAAAGGATGAGGCGTTTCAAGAATTTGTAAAACTTTTCAAAAAGATTCAAAACTCCCTTGATTGCAAATTGATTTCTATAAGAAGTGATAATGGGAGAGAATTTAACAACCAAGATTTTACAAAACTTTATGATGATTTTGGTATTTCACATAACTTTTCGGCCACTAAAACCCCACAACAAAATGGTGTTGTGGAAAGGAAAAATCGCACTTTACAAGAAATGGCAAGATCAATGCTTTGTGAAAACTCCCTTCCTAAATACTTTTGGGCCAAGGCCGTTAACACCGCATGCTACGTTATGAATAGTGTTATCTTGAGACCTTCTTTAAAGAAACTCCTTTTGAACTCATTTTTAACAAAACCCCCTCAATTGGCTATTTTAAAGTTTTTGGATGCAAATGCTTTATTTTAAACATCAAGGACAATCTTGGGAAGTTTGATCGAAAATCCGATAAGGGAATTTTTCTTGGTTATTCTTCAAACAAAAAGGCTTTTAGAATTAAAAGAACCTTATGTGTTGAAGAGTCTATTCATGTTAATTTTGATGAAACTAACATTTTTTACAAGAATGTTGATGATGATGACATAGATAACACTTTTAGTAACCAACCATTGTACACTGAAGCAATGGAAGAGCATGCTATGGAGGAAGAAGAGATTGAGGAAAAACAAGGAAACGATCAAGAACTCAAAATCTTCCTCAAGATGTGATATATCTAAAGGGACACTCCAATGATGAAATTATTGGTGATGTATGACAAGGGGTAAGAACAAGAAGGTATTTTATTGACAACTTTGTCCTATTATCACAAATTGAACCTAAGTTTATTGATGATGCTTTATATGATGAGTTTTGGATTATTGCTATGCAAGAGAAGTTAAATCAATTTGAAAGAAACAAAGTTTGGACTTTAGTCCCTAGACCACGTAATCACCCCACTATTGGCACAAAAAGGGTTTTTCGAAATAAACTAAATGAATCCGGAGAAGTTATTAGAAACAAAGGTAGACTTGTTGCCCAAGGATTCAATCAAGAAGAGGGCATAGATTTTGATGAAACCTTTGCTCCGGTTACTAAACTTGAATCCATTAGGATGCTTTTAGCTTTTGCTTGTTTTAAGGGATTCAAGCTTTTTCAAATGGATGTTAAGAGTGCCTTTCTAAATGGTGATATTGAGGAGGAAGTTTATGTTGAAAAACCTCCCAGTTTTGTGCATGAAAAATTTCCAAATTATGTTTACAAACTTTTAAAAGCACTTTATGGTCTAAAACAAGCTCCAAGAGCTTGGTATAAAAAGTTAAGTGGTTTTCTTCTTTCAAATAACTTTTTAAGGGGTGTGGTGGACACTACTCTTTTTACAAAAACCTCTTGTAACAATGATCTTCTTCTTGTCCAAATTTATGTTGATGATATTATTTTTGGTGCTACTAATGTCTCTTTATGTGAAGAATTTGCCTCCCTTATACAAGAAGAATTTGAAATGAGCATGGTGGGAGAATTGACATATTTCCTTGGACTACAAGTCAAGCAAACGAAAGGAGGAATCTTCATCAACCAAGAGAAGTACACCAAGGAACTTCTCAAGAGATTCGGGATGAGCAATGTAAAAGGTATTTGCACTCCAATGAGCCCATCATTGAAGCTTGACAAAGATGAAAAAGGTAAAAAAGTTGATGAAAAGACATATAGAGGTATGATTGGTAGTTTACTTTATTTAATGGCTAGTAGGCCGGATATTATGTATGCCGTATATTTGGGTGCTAGATTCCAAGCTTGCCCCAAAGAATCTCATTTAATAGCTGTAAAACGTATTTTGAGATACTTAATTTCATCATATGATTATGGCTTGTGGTACTCTAACTAATCTTGTTTTGATCTTATTACCTACACCATGCGGATTATGCCGGATGTAAGGTAGAAAGGAAGAGTACAAGTGGAAACTGCCAATTCTTGGGAGGATGCTTAGTATCTTGGTACAGCAAGAAGCAATCGTGCGTATCCCTATCAACCGCCGAAGCGGAATACATCACAGCCGGTTGTTGCTGTGCACAGGTACTTTGGATGAAAAACACATTGATTGATTTTGGTGTTTCTTTTAAGTGTATACTGTTATGTGTGATAATACTAGTGCCATAAACATTTCCATAAACCCTGTGCAACATTAAAAAACAAAACATATCGAAATCAAACATCACTTCATTAGAGATCATGTTGCTAAAGGTGATGCATTTTTAGAATATATTTGCACAGAGGATCAAATTGCCGATATTTTTACAAAACTTCTTTCGGAAGATCGCTTTTTCTATTTAAGAAAATTACTTGGTATCGGCAAATTTAATGAGTAATGTATGTTGTTTATGTTATCTGTTTTTCCCTTTACATATTTTTTTGTTTTGTTCTTGCTGTGATTTTTCCCAAAATCGGACGCCATTCTTAAAAAATCTCTTCTAAAAATTCCAGAGATATTTGGGCGACAAAACCGAACGACTTTAAAAAAACTCGAATGTCCGATTTCTTCAAATTTACAAAATACCGGATGACCGACTTTGAAAAACGGTTAACCAAGTTTTAATAAAACCGTCGGGTCTGCGTTTTTAAAATCAGATTTTTCTTTAACTTTTCACACTTTTCTCTCAACTCTCTCACATTCTCTCGACTGAGAACTTCCTTCCTCACAAAACCCTTCCGATTTCTTGCTCCGATTTTTACTCTTCTTCTCTTTTTCTTCAAATCCATCTCTCAACATAGCAAAGAAACTGTTTTTCTCTCTATTTTTTTGGGTCAAAATCTGCTCCATTTGAAAGTCTCCATCTCCTCTCAAACCCTAGCCGAGTTTCTCTCAAAAATGGTAAAAACTAAGAATGCAAATGTTGGTCATGGCCAAAATCCTGAAGAAGGAGGTATAAGAAGAGGGAAAGGAAAAGCAAAAAGGGTACCCTCTGGAGGTAGGGTTCAAGAAGTTAGGGCTCTAGATAGGTTCATTTCGGTAAAAGAGGCTGCAAACTTTAAGACATGGACAAGGAATCGAAGAAAAATAGCTCCTGGTCACCAAGTTGATTTAAACGATATGCAAGGTGTTAGTATATGCCCTAAGACCAATTGACTCACATTTATGATTTATGAAGCACTTATTTTTTAATTGTATTTTATGCTCTTGGTCATCAAGTATGTGACTTGATAGTAAAACCCTTATAGCTAATAAAATACTATTCTTATTTGTCCCTAGTTTATTACATCTTGTAAACTAGTGTAAAGTTGATTGATGGTCAAGTTTTACTGATCATGAATATGAGGTATAAAATCAATTCATAAATACATATTAAGAATATTGTATTGGACATGACCTAAAGTGAAGAAAAAATATTGCATGGGTTTAAGTTATAAGTATTTCTTCTCAGTTTTATATTTGGTGTCCTTTGACCTAATGTTTCTAATGATTCTTGCATAGGGGAGAAAATATGTTTTGACATAGTCAAACGTCACTTTTAATTAGGTGATCATTATGACTATTGATTGGCTTATTTTCTCGTCATGGCTTGAATATTGGAGATAGTGAAAGGGATTTGTCCCTCTCTTTTTAGAGAGAGATATCCATGGGCCCCTTGATAAGGAAGACTGAAAAATATGCATGGCTATGCTCAAATAAGTATTAATAAGGTGTTATTAATATTATTTGTTGGAACAGTTTGCCTGGTGATCAAGTAAATGGTTAATTAAGTTTTATAAGGATGACTTGATCCATGCCTTATACTTAATTAGGATATCGTGTGACAAAAGAACTAAATATTAAATCTGATGCTAGGTTATTATTACATTTACTTAACTTGGGTAAGCATAATGTCTTGCTAGAGGCCGCTTATGTTTTGTGAATAAATGTCTAGGACATTTTTCATTCACTGCCAACGTTAAGTGAACCTACAGGGTCACACGCATAAACGATCTTGTGAGCATAATGTCCACGTTCAATGAATCTAGATTGTGTCCAGATTCGTTGAACGTATACAAAAGGGGAATTAGATTCCATATTGTATTTTCTGGTAAGTTAATAAGTAATTAATTTTATTTAATCGAATAAATAAAATTAATTACTTTATATTACTCATCTAACCGTTGGATGATTATAGGAATAGACGGACGAGATTAAACTATCATTAGATGACAGTTAGGGTTTTGATATTGACAGCTATAAAAGGTTATGTTAACCTTTTCTTGGTAGCCGTCCTTTATCTGATAAAAGAAAAATAAAACCCTGAACCCTAGAACGGTGATATAGTATCTAGCCTCCTCTCTCCGAAATACGACCGATTACTAGATAGTTAGGATCAGTTCTGAACAGTTTTCAAAACACAGAAGGGGCTAGCATCCCGATCGCTTGCAGAGGAGTTCGTCGCGTGGATACCAATAGAGGGCGAAGCGTACAAAGCAGCGCCTCCACAATGAACAATCAAAACATTGAGGTAATTTCTATCCAATCAGTTTTTCTAGTATGTGCAGATCCTGTTGGTGGATTTTCGTAGTTTTATTTTACTTTTTTTTTGCCTACAGACTCCAACACAAGGTATGTAGGCTATCCCTCATCTATTCGAACTGATTGGTTGGATACCGTTGTTAATTGTGAATGACATGTATTATGTTGAGATGATATATGAGTTTTATGCTAATCTCCATAAGGGAAGAATTGAAAGAGTGGATGATATTCCTCACCAATGGGTATTAAGTAGGATTGGAGGTAGAGATGTTGCATTTGATGATAGGTTGTTAATCACATTTTGGAAATTCCTCAAGATGGAATAAGATTCTACATTAAGAACATGAATGTTTTGATCAAAACTTATATAGTGAAAGGCGTTTTGAGGAAATTTTTACTAGAGGAGAAGTTTTGAAGAGACATGATGATAGGAATGTTAATAAGCTTGATGCATATGGGAGATTGCTTCATCACATGATCTCTAACATCATTATTCCTAATGTTGGGCATAAATCATCTATCACCAACATGCACTCATTTGTGATGCTAGCCTTACACGAATATAGGAGGATGAATTTTGGGTATATGGCTATAGAGCATATACTAGCCACACAATCCTCCCGACCAAATGCTTGCCTTATGGATGTTTCATCACCAAAATCTTTCAATACTTTGTGATCAATTTGGTTGGCATTAATGGTCACATTGGTCATGCCAAGATCTATAATCAACAAACCTTCAAAAGAATGGGGTTTGAGAAAAATGAAGAAGGGCATTCATACGAGGTGGACAAGAAGGTGATGACGATGATGAGGAAGATGATGATGAAGACCAAGAAGGTATGAATGTGGAAGAAGAAGAAAGTGAAGAGGAAACAGAGGCTGAAATCCATAGAAGAGAAACAAGACAAAAGAAGAGACAAGAAAGAATAGAGAAAGGCTCATCTTCGGTGAGTATGAGTCAACTAATGGACATGATAGCCTCTCTACAAACTTCAATAAACAATCGGTTTGATGCATTCGACGGTCGCTTTGAGGTTTTGGATGGGAAAGTCTCAAACATTCAAGAAAGGCTTGATGCATTGAATCACAAAATGACCGACACACAAGAACGGGTTATGAGAATCGAGCAAGGAGAAGGAGATAGAGATGATTGTGATCCCTTTTTTTTCTTCAAAACTCTCTCCATTTCCCTTGATTTTTCTATTACTCTTTTCAAACTCATTGTGTTTTTCTCTTAATGTTATGCTTTTTTTTTTTTTGTCTTAATATATGTCATCTTTATTTACTTTTGATGTGCTAAGTGATCCATTTGTTGCTACTTTTTGTTGCTTTGACTATTTTGTTATGGACTTCATGATGATAACCTAATATTGAAAGTCCAATTGCTACCTCTTCTATGATCCCTTGATATTTCTCTCTTCAGGTTCTTTTTTTGATTTGACAAAAGGGGGAGAAAATAGTGCAAGATGTAAGGGGGAGAAATTGTTATATGATGAGATATGTTGATGTTTAAGTTAATGATGCATTTCATGTTTATGCCTTGTTGGTGTCTTAGTATTTCTTATACTTTCTGGAGTGCTATATAATGATTCTTGCACCCTTTGGGCTATTTGGCTTACTTTGGACTTGTTATCTTCTTTAGCCATAATTGATATAAAGCATGTCTTTAGGGGGAGCTATCTCTCTCTCTTATGGTGATTGTTGTGCTTTGTTCTCATTATTGATCTTTTTGAAGTATCACTATACTTTTACTCTTGCTCTTTTGTTCTTATTGCATATGTGTTTGTCATAATCAAAAAGGGGGAGATTGTTAGCCCTAAGGGCATTATTACTTATGATTTTGATTATGATTAACATATGTTTGTGTGAGTATTTAGCTAATATTTCGTAGAACAAAAGAAGCACTTTTGAAGTCTCAAGTCTACATTCTCAAAAAGCAAAAGATCTTGGTGATGAAGGCAAAATGAAGGAGAAAAGACGAAGCCATTCCAAGATCAAGTCATTGAAGACATTGAAGACTTATGTCTAAGTTAGGGGTGTGCTAAGGTAAATCTTTGTAAAACTCCCTAACTTTCATCTTTGATTAATTATCATATGTGAAGCTCCATTGACAATTTTCTCAATATAAACTTTTCTTAAACTCCAAGTATTCTTGATAGAATTTTTTATGCTTTTGAAAGGTTTTCTATCTCTAAAAAGAGTATCAAGAATGTCTTTGGATAGCTCTTCTCTTAAAAAAACTGGTTGTAAAAATTCTTAAAATCGGCCATTCGGTTTTGGAACCGATAGTCCGATTTTTTCTAAGTGTAAAAAATTGGCCGTCCGATTTTTTGCAGGACAAGTCTGGATCTTTCTGTTTCAGAACCGGTCGTCCGATTTTTCTGCTGCTGTAAAAAATTATTACATTTACACAGAGTGCAACGGTCATTTCTTTGAGAAAGTATACATAGACTTTTTTGATTAGCCAAAAAAGTAAGAAGTTTGGTGAAATATTTATTGAGATCATTTAAGACTTTTAAAGAGCTTTAAAGCACATTTATTTTCAATCTCAAACAAACATCTTCCTGAGCTTCATTGTTGATCTTTATCAAAGGAGAAATAAAGAGGAGCTTGTAGAAACATCCCGTTGAGTTGTATCTTCTATTTCTCAAGCTCAAATTAGTAACATTGTTCTTAAACTTATTTCTTTCTCTAATTGATATCAAAGGTTTGTGTTAAAAAAACCTCTTGGGTAATCCTTTGATTTATATTATGTTGTGAATTGAGGTTGTGTGCAAAACCCTTGTAGGATGATCCTCAAATTTGTATTTGGTGTATATTGTGTTTATAGTGGATTTGGAAAATCCTTGGGTGTTGGCTCAAGGTAGTAGATATAACTCTTTGAGAGAGTGAACCACTATAAATCTTTGTGCCTTTCTTTCTAAGTTTCTTACTTAATTGTCTTAACCACAAGATTTTGTTTGTTTTGGAATTTTATTAAAAAGAGTTTTAGAATTCTTTCTCAAACAAAATTGGAGGTTTATCTTTTAATTTACAAAATTTTTTTTAAAATTAGCCAAAAACCTTATTCACCCCTCTAAAGTTTTTCATATTGTTTACAAGCTATTACAAGGTAAATAATTAATTTAGAATATACAATTTGTAATATATATTATATAAATAACCATATATGAACCATTTCCTCAAAATCATATGTAGACCATACTTTTTAAAGTACATACAAGCATTATTAATGACATTATTATGAAACTCTTGGGATAGTCACAATAATAAAAGAATAATTTTTTAATAATTTGTTTTGAGGCAATGATATGAAATTTAGTTCACGAATATTGTATTGATTATATATCATTTTTTAAAAAAAATAATTTATAAAAATAAAAAAGAAACACACTTTATAATTGAAGAATGAATGAACTCTATTAGTTAAACAATAAAGCTAATAAGAGTATAATTAAAAGAAAGGGAAAAAATAAAAAAGATAAATTAAAGTAGCTAGCTAGGGTCTTCATTAGCACATAAACTTCTGTAAAGTTTGTGAAATATGGGACCAAATATATAATAAGCCTAGCGCCTTATAAACCAAACCACAACTAATCAACATAATTATAAAAAAAAAGAACAATTTTTATAAGTAAGACTATAATAAAGAAATTTTTATAATTATAAATAAGACAATTTTTACAATAAGTGATTGTAAGAGTATTAGTTCAGTGATAGAACACTTAAGACTATATTAAAATTTTTTTATATTTGAATCATATTTCTTTTTAAAAAAAAATTAAAACATTGCATAATTAAGAATGTCACGAGTTTGTTACAGAGAATTAACAAAATCAATGCGCATCTTTATTGGAATATGAATAGTTTCATTTCATAATTTACCAATATGATGAAAAACAAAAAAGAGAAATCTAAACATTTTAAAAAAGAAGACACTAAGCAACTAAATTATGAAATGTTCACTTTGTCGGTTTTTAGTTTGTTGATCACACTAAAAGAATCACTTTATAAAATAATGCGTTAAACGATTAAAACATCTTGTAATAAAGTATTCTTTCATGATAAAAATTAATTCTCCACTAACGTCTAAAAATAATTATTACCATATCAAGAATTATAAACTCAAAGTATTTTCTCCTATGTATAAACAATTAAATCCCAATTAAAAATTTATGAGCTAAATAACTAGACAATTCAATAGCTAATTAATCAACATATACATAATTATTATTGCTACTACTTTTTTTGAAATACATATACATAATTATTGACACAAGTATGTAAATTAAAAAAAGTATCACATACATATTAATAACAACAAAAGAAATGTTTGACAATTAAAGTAGAGAATATTTTATTATATACCCAGTTCATAAGTATAGACTCATAAAATCTTTAATTCTGTATTGTATTAAGGAATTTATCACTCATACCTCCATTTATGATGATCCCTATCTTCCTAGTGATATCCCGGACAAATATTGTTATAAGTTGACCAAATCTACACTAGAATCTTCTAAAAAAATTAAAAGGTTCTAATCATAAATTAAGTAAAAATTACCAAAGTTGGATGAGAAAGAATGCCCTTAAATTGTACTAGCATGAAAGAATATCACCTGCCTCGTGATCTTATTTATGGTGGATCAGGACTATAATAAAATGTTAACAAAACTTAACATTTTTAATAAAATTAATTACATGGTGCATTTGTATTGAATTTATAAAACAAACTATTTTTGTTTCTGGGTCCCACATCTTTACATTCTCACTCACACCAAACTTACCTTTTATGCTTCTAACTAACAATTTTTTTCTTTCTTCAAATTTGAATCCAATTTAATTGCACGCCAATAAAAAGAATAATAAATAAGAAAAACTACTTGCCTCGACATTAAGGTAATTTATTGTCTCAATTAAAAGCATAATTGGAAAAAACAAACAAAAAATACATTTTATCCTCTCACTCTACAAGTGCTTGACGCACAAAAAGATATTTTTACCCCCAAATGAGCCAATCCATTTAAAACGATCTAAAAAAATTACTACTACTTCTAATCGGAAATATAAGTCATTTTAGTCAAAATTAAATGGTTAAAATTATAAATTCTTTTATATATTTCAATTTCAATGTGTAGTTATTTTATATTTTTTAATTATAGATTCTTTAATTCATTTATTATCTCTTATTCTTTTATTTTTCTCTCTTTATTTATTGAGAATAAAATAAATATTTTATATAAAAAATTAAATTATTTTCTTAATCTCTAATTGGCATACAAAATTCAAAAGAAGTTACAATTTTTTTTAAGGTAAGTAATAACCCAAGTTGGAATGAGAAAGAAGAGGAAAAAGAGAAAAGGGAAAAGGACAGGAGTGCCCTCAATTTCATGAATTTGTCAATTTGGGATGATCCCATGCACTCATTAGCGGGAATCTCCTGGGGAGTCGTTTCTGTCTCCTTCTCCCTCTCCCTTCCTTCTCTCTTCAGGCACCGATTCTAATCCTTTTTTACTACCCCTTCTATATATATATATATATATATATATATATATATATAAATCCATTCCTCACTGCTTCCCCCATATGATACACCTGCCTCACTAGACACCTCTCTTTCTCATTCACACCAACAAACAAACCGCCATCATCATGTTTTCTTCTTCTTCTTCTTCTACTGTTCCAACTTTGCTTCTCGGATTTTCTCCTTCCGCCGTCCGCCGCTTCTTCTCTTCATCATTTCCACCGCCGGCCGAAGCTTTCACCGGTGAGCTTTTTTTCTTTTTTTAAATTATTTTAAAAAAAACACAAAAAGGCTATGTACTTTGAGTTGTTCATGGTCCAGCCTTTATAAGCCAGCTTTTATGCACCGCTCTCTTTATGTTTTAATTTTTTTTTTCATTTCAATATTTTTTTTTAAAAAAAAAATTTATTAGCCAGATTCTCTGGTGAACATAAATAAAATCATTTTCTCAAATTTAGATACCTCTTTAAAAACGTTTTAAAAAGCACAAAAAAAATTTTCTTGGATAAACTTTGTATATTGTAGTAGTTAGGATGGAGTTCAGTGAAAACATGCACACTTTCTAAAATTTTAAATTTTTTTTGTTATCTTACTAATCTCTAAAAAAAAAAAATTATTATGGTATATATATTTGTCTCCAATAATTAATTTGAAAATCCCCCAACAGATAATCGTTCGATATTAGTCACTTCCTCCATCTCCACAAGCATGAAACAGTAATTTTTTTTTTTTTTGGTTGAGAAAACAAGGAAAAAAAAGGAGCACTTGCTGTGGTTTATGTTTTTGTTCACTTGACATTAGTTGTGAATTGAAAACTATCCTCTTTATGCGGAAGGGCGCACTTAGATTTGTCATTTCACTTTTTGTACAGTTTTTTTTTTTTTTTTTGCATCAAAAGGGAAATCAGATGATGAGATTGATTTTTACATATATCTCATGAAATGTTTTTTTGATATATTTTTAAAAAAAATTATTTTTGGTGAAAATGATGATATGTAATTTATAAGTAGTAGATATATAATTTTCTATAGCCATCAGATCTTTTTGGAATGACAAAAGTTGGCAGAAGGTAGGAGTTCTCCTGCCGCTGATATATAAAGTGAAATAAATTTATTATCTGATTTTTTTTGGTAGGAATTTGGCCGTCCGGAAAAGGGGTTAACTTTAGTATTGGGCATGTTAAGTGTGGCGCTGTCTCCAGACCTCGTACCCAAGGTATCCTCTCAGAATTTATACATACACTTGACTTTCTTTCTTTAACTGTAAGAATGAAAATGACCTTTATTTTTGTCTTCTCCCCTCTTTCCCCATTAAATTTTTTTTCTTCTTTTATTTTGGATTTAAAAAAGAATTCTTTTCAAGTAAAAAAACAAAAAAATTCTATTTCTTTCATTATGCTAGTCCCGACTTTATTTTATACTTACTAATTCTTTTAAAAGAAAAAAGACATAATTCTTTTTTGACAATATCTAAAATCTCAAATGTCAATTTTGAAGTCTTAATTTTTTTTTATAAACTTTTCAAATTTCGCAAAACTTAATACATAAACTTCAAAACTAAACCCTATCCAAATACAACCTATGAGTGATAAATTGTATCTTCGTTTAAAGGAATAAGATCTCTATAAGAGATGATATGTTCACTATGAGTTAATATAGTATAATGAATATATTTTCATTTTTTACTGTAATAGTGGATCTTGTTTACCATATTAGTTGAGTAGTCACCTGTCCAAGCAGAAACTTTTCCATTTCACTTTTAATCTAAATTATATCCCTAATATTCAAAAGTTGAAACCCTAATACCAACTTTTTCAGACCCAAAAAAAAAAAAAGAAAAACAAAAAAGAATGACGTGTGCTTGAATATGATTGCAGAATATAAAGATGTAGACGTGGCTCAAAATGGCATTCCAATTATAAAGTGGGCAGATACTGTGGAGGAGGCCATAGAAAAAGAAACTGAGGAGCCGCAGCAGGTTTGTTCTTCACATAATTATGAAATTTCATTAATTAATTAAAACCCTTATTAATTGATATGTAGTCTGATAGTGGAATAACCTTTCTTAATTAAGTAGCTTATCCAAATCATCCAGTATACTGTATGTTTTTCGATCCCTCTCACATTGATTGATGATTTTGAATATGGAATTATCAAAAAAGTTTATTAATTTTTTAAATTAATTATTCCTTCTCTAAGCCGTTAAATGATTTTTGAAACTATTTAATTAATTAATTATATCTTGATTATTCTATTTCAAAAGGTAATCCTTATCGAATCACCAAGTAAGATAGAGATAGAGAAGGAAATAGGGTCCATAAAAAGAATGCTAGCATCAATGGAAGATGGAGAAATAAGTATATCAGCATACGACACCGCATGGGTAGCAATGGTGGAAAATATGGAGGGTAACGGCGGTCCACAGTTCCCTTCAAGCCTCGAGTGGATAGCCAATAATCAGCTAGAAGATGGATCATGGGGTGACAGCAAAATCTTTTTAGCTCACGATCGAATAATCAATACTTTAGCTTGTGTTGTTGCATTAAAATCATGGAACATGCTTCCTCACAAAAGAGAAAAAGGTACTCATTTTTTCTATTTATAGCATTTTTTTATTAAAAAAAACCCAAAAAGTTTTTTTTTTCTTTTTCTGATTCAGTGAGACTAATGATGTTTTTTTACTGTATAGGTTTGTTGTTTATAAGGGAGAATGTATATAAGCTTGGGGATGAGAATGCTGAGCACATGCCTATTGGATTTGAAGTAGCATTTCCTTCTTTAATTGATCTAGCAAGAAAGTTGAGTATTGATATTCTAGATGATTCTCATCCTATCTTGCAAGAGATTTTCAAGAGAAGAGATCAAAAGCTCAAAAGGTATGTATATGCATGATGCATATGTAATATATTGAGAACATAGAGAATATATAAAAAATAGACAGTGATAGTGAAATATAGCTAGAAAGTATGAATAGGAAAGAAGAGAGTGAACAGAGTGGACAATTAGAACTAACAAAGTGAAGAACAATTCAGTGATAACAGAGCTAAAACAGTGGATGATAACAGAGCTAAAACAGTGGATGATAGAGTTAGAAAATATCAGTAAAGATAAGAACATAGAAAGTAAGAACATAGTATAGAACAGGGTAAGAACATAAAAAGTAATTAGAGTAACAGTAAGAACATAGAAAGTAATTAGAAATAGTACATAACAGGATATAAACAGGACTAGTACAGTAATAAAACAGAGTACAAAACAGTAGAAACAAGGTAAGAACATAGTATAGAACAGGTAAGAACATAGAAAATAATTAGAGTATCAGTAAGAACATAGTATAGAACAGGTAAGAACATAGAAAATAACAGTACAGTAATAAAACAGAGTATAGAAGAAACAGAGGTGTTACAATTGAAACAGCAGAAAACAGAATGTATAGTGTTACAGAACAATAAACAGAGTGTTCAATGATATAGCAAATAGTGTATTTATAAAAGAGAGATAGTAATTAAGATAGCTACAATATAACAATCATTTGAGATACATGTAGTTGATATATGTAAATAATAGGAGATGATAATGAGTGGATATTATTGAAGCGTTTTGGTTGCAATAGGATACCAAAGGAAATCCTGCAAAAGGTACCCACAACATTACTTCACAGCTTGGAAGGAATGGAAGGACTCAATTGGGACAGCCTATTACAACTAAAGTGTGAGGATGGTTCCTTCCTCTTCTCCCCATCCTCCACTGCCTTTGCCCTTATGGAGACAAAAGATCAACATTGCCTCCAATATCTCACTAAAATTGTTCATAAATTCAATGGTGGAGGTAATATTTATTTAAATAATCAATTTTATTCATCTAATAATAATATGCTTCATATATTCCAATTGATCCTGTGCAATATCTGTGCAAGTCAGTGCCGAATGTCTATCCTGTGGACTTATTCGAACATATCTGGGCTGTTGATCGATTGCAAAGACTAGGAATTTCTCGATTTTTTCAGGAAGAAATTCGAGAATGTGTTAATTATATCAACAGGTAAATATTAAACATATGATTTTTTAAGGTTACATATGAAATGATTCTTAATTATAAAAAAAAAAAATTTCAGATATTGGACAGAAAAAGGAATCTGCTGGGCTAGAAATACAAGAGTTCATGACATTGATGACACTGCTATGGCTTTTAGGATTCTAAGGTTGCATGGTTACAAGGTTTCCTCAGGTTAGCTAATTTGGCCATAATTACCAAAACAGAAAAGCTATTCCCTTCAAGGTTGAGGCAATTTCTTGTCTAAATCAAGGCCGTAATTGAAAGATTAAATAAAAATATATTTTACTCTCTTGCTGTTATAAGTACTTAATGTTTGCAAAAAAACCCTTTTACCTTCAACTGAGACAAGAAAATACCTCAACCTTGGAGTATTTACTATTGTTCTCATCAAAATTAGTACTAACTAATTATATATATAATTATAATTAAATTAATTATTTCTTTGTTGCTTACAGATGTGTTCGGACATTTTGAGAAAGGGGGTGAATTTTTCTGTTTCGTTGGACAATCGAATCAGGCAGTGACAGGAATGTATAATTTATACAGAGCGTCCGAAGTGATGTTTTCTGGGGAAAAAATACTTGCAGATGCTAAAATATTTTCACAGGGATTTTTACAAGAAAAGCGAGCAAATAATGAATTGCTAGATAAATGGATAATAACGAAAGATTTGCCCGGAGAGGTATATGTATATCTATATATATTAATTTAAATTAATTTTTTTTCACTTGAGTTCTAATTAGATTAAAAAATAATTTATTTCAGGTAGGATATGCTCTGGATGTACCATGGTATGCTAGTTTACCAAGACTAGAAACAAGATTTTACTTGGAACAATATGGTGGTGATGATGATGTCTGGATTGGCAAGACCTTGTACAGGTAATAAAATCAAACATTTGTTTACATAAACTTACCTCAATCCGTTCTGACCTCCAATTTGCAAGACTATTGAATCACTCTAATTTATAGAAGAATTTCATCTTTTGGAACCAATAATATCAAATATTTGCTTTGTATGCAATTGTTTTTTTTTCTTATTATCTCTTTTTAAAATTTAGTACTAATGAATTAATTATTTACCAACTTAATACTTCAACAGAGTTTATTTAGACTCTAAGTTCATTAAAAAAGCTATCTTTTATTTTTTTAAAGTCATATCAGAATAGGAAAAAAACATAATATAGCCAAGTCTTTTCCTTTTCTGCACTTGAATTTATTACTTTTTTACTAGGGATATTTGCCAATATTTTAGGGCAAATATTCATCATATTATAATCATATTGGCGTGTATGATGGTAATTTTCGTTTTCAGGATGTCATACGTTAACAACAATACTTACCTTGAACTGGGCAAATTGGATTACAATAATTGTCAGGCAATTCATCAGTTCGAGTGGAGAAGCTTCCAAAAGTAAGTTTAATTTTTTTTGAATTAATTTCATGTAAATTATTTTATTTTAAAAAATATTTATACACTGTGACCTATTTTTTTTTAAATAACGGAACACTTTTTTTAATAGGTGGTACAAGGAATGCAGTCTTTGGGAGCTAGGGTTGAGTGAAAGAAAGCTTCTGGTGGCATATTATATGGCAGCAGCAACCATTTTTGAACCAGAAAGGTCAAAAGAGCGGCTTGCTTGGGCCAAAACTTCGGCACTTATCGATACAATAAAGTCTAATTTTGGAGATCAGACAGCCGACTTTGTACGGGAACTTGAATACAACAGTGGACTGCCGCCCTATGTAAATGGCTACACAACAAGGTATGATTTATCCATTTCTCTCATCAAAACTAAGAAATGTGATTCCACAACATGTTTATTCTGGATAAAATTGAAAAAAAGTCTTTATGTACCAAAATTATGAAAACTTTAAATCCCAAAATAAATTATATTAACTATTATACCCTTGTATATAAATAAGAAAATGATAATTTTTTTAGTTGTTTACAATAAATACCCTTCTAGTCTCTTTGATTGAAGTATGAAATGCCATATTTCACAAGATAATTATACTTATTCTGAAATGAGGTTAGAAAAGTCTTTTCATATATACCAAAAATCTTAAAATAAATTGTATGAACTATTATACTCTTATATATAAATAAAAAGATGATAATTTTCTTAACTATTTAATTGATATATATTATATTATGTCTATTTTTATTCTTTATAAATAAATATTTACACTATAATAAAATATTTAATATTTTTCTAGAATATTTCATTTCAATGTAATAGACGTGATGATAAGAAGGAAAGGAAAATATCTCCTATATTATATTTTAGCAACCAAGGAGACTAACTTAAGTTTTGCGTGGCAGGCAACAGCATGCACAAAGGCTCGTTTGGACTCTACTTCGTACACTAAACCAGCTCTCCCTGGATGCAGTAATGGTTCATGGCAGAGATATTCATCAATATCTATGTCAAGCCGTAAGTTACAAATTCTTTATTTCTCAAAATTCATCATCATTCTTTATTATTGAATATGCACTATTTTACAATAAAAATATATATATATATATATATATATAAACTACACAATATAAAATGAAAATCGTATTTTAGAAAAATTATCTTTCTTTCTGACTAATTTATTGTCATAACTTTGACGTTGATAGTGGGAAAAGTGGCTGCTAAATTTGCAAGAAGAAGAAGGCAAGAACTTGGGCAAAGCAGAAGCAGAACTTATAGTCACAACATTGAACCTATGCAGTGGCAGCAGCAAATATGTTTCGGAGGATCAAATGTTGTCAAATCCTAAGTACCAAAAACTTATGGATATTACAGGCAAAATTTGCAATCAAATTCGACAATTTCAACTGACGAATAATGCAGGTGCCATGACAGGGTGCACGAACCTTAATTCAGACATGCAAGAGTTATTGAAGTTGGTCTTAATTTCAAATTCTTCCTCCGAAGAAGAAGATGAAGAAGAAATTGATGAGGAGATTAAGAAGACTTTTCTATCGGTTGCAAAGAGTTTCTACTATGCTGCATATTGCGACAATGGGACTGTTAAATCTCATATAGCCAAAGTTCTCTTTGAGAGAGTAGTTTGATATAATTAGTCAAGTTATCAAACTTTGTAGTGTAGTTTAAAGTAGTGGTTTTAGTGAGATAGGAGGACTTTTGTGTTTGACTCTAGACTTTTCACATTTTCATGATCACCTTATAAATACATCACATTTCCTTTCATCTTATTTTCTTGTTATTTTGTAAACCTATATGATAGAGATGTAAAAGGATATATATTTTTAACAGTAGAAACAAGAAAATGGTGGGATTAATTAGTAAATGATTTATTTATTAAAAAAAAAAGTTTTGAATTAGATCACAAACTCTCAAATATCTGGTTTGGTTTGGGGCCACTTCATCTAGTAATTGGACCCTCTATCAATTGAGATTTGAGGTGCCCTCTACTCGTCTACGTGATAATGTAATAGCTTAATTAGTTAGAAGCAATTTTTACATGTGGTAGGTCATGAATTTAATCCATGTCCCCCAATGTAGTTAAAAAAATTATTTTAATCTAAAACAAAATAGGATATATATAAAGTATCATTTAATATTTTTTTAATTTACTAAAATAATAAATATTGTGAAACGAAAAAAGTATATTTGAACAACGAATAACAAGAAACAGGGAGAGTTTATAGTTTAGATTATTATCCATAAATTTAGCGGTCAGGATCGTCGAATATATCTTCTAGAATATATTGAAAGATTTATTAGATAATGTGGATATAGATTTAGTCCATAAAAGATTAGTTAGTAAATATAATTAAGGAATAATTAGTTATTAGTAGAATGGATGAACAAGATTGAGAGATGTCTAGTCAAAGGGGGATTATGGGTTGGGAAGTATGTTCTAGCATTCTATGGAAAGTCATAACGCACGCACACTTCAACTTAAGGCTATGATGGTTTTTCTATATATAGATTTGATGTACAATTGATAATGGCAGGCAAGATTATAAGATGAGAAATGAACAAGTTGATGAATTCAATTCTCTTCAATATGAGGTGGAGAAGAAACCCACAAATAATCCTATTTATTTTTTCATTTCGTTGCTATTCAAAAGTAGCACTCCAATATATCTTAAAAAGAATCTACTTGCTCTCATTAGATTGTCCTTTTTCTATATGGAAATTAATCAAGAAAATGGCTTTTTCACATTTTCTTTTCTTCTAAATAAAAGACAGAGTCCATATCTATTATATAAAATTAGATAGTAATTGCGATTAAAGAATTATTTTGTTACTATAAAATATTTCATTTATCAAAATTCTCATCGAGACTAAATTAAACAAAATCATCATAGCATATTAAAATACAAAATCTAATACTCCTTATATACAATAAGAATAAGAATCTAATCACACAAATATTTTTGTTTAATATAAAATTAAAAATTAGTTTTAACCAAACTCAACTCTCCTATATACTTCAATACAACAAATAAGATAAGGATACTCTAAGTTAATTTGTCTCCTTAATTGTGATTAAAAATATCAAAAAATACAGAAGAATATATTGATTACCGGAATTACAATTGTTTTTTCATATACTATATAAATCGCTCCCAAATTGTTATCTTCAACTACTTTAGAGCATTCAAATTCTGAGCGTAATTTTTATGTACAAATTTTTTTGTAATATATTTATTAATTAACTATTTATTGTATTTTATTAATAAAAATATATTAAATTACAAATAAAATATAATATAATACAAAACAAAATAGTACAATGTTCGAGATGAGGTGAAGATATAGGACGAGAAGGAATAATTATATTATATAGTGGGTATAGCGGGAAATTCGGCCGAGGCAAAATCTCGGTTCCAACAAAACAATTGAAACAAAGCTTTTTCAGAAAGAAAGGCCACAAACTCAAAATAGAAGCAAATCCATGCTCGATTGGATAGCCACGTTTATGATTTATAGGACGTTAAACCTATCAATTCACTTTGCTTTCTGTTTAAGTGATACCATTTATCACTCACGTTATGAATCTGATTTATACTCCCTTCTTCCAATAAAAATGATATTATTTTAAGTTTTATACAAATTAAAAAAATTAATTATATTATTATTTTTAAATTATCTTTTATATATGTTTTAATATTAATAAATTTAATTTTTTGCCTTAATACTTTACGAATATAGATATAAAATTATTAGAATTATATGTGTTTTATTTATATTTCTTCAAAATTAAAAATTTTTAATAATTAAAATGTAAAATAATGAAGAATATACAAGAAAATTAATATGTTAACAAATATATATAAATATAAATAGAAATACGACCCTAATTGGGAAAAAAAATTAAGAACATTTCTCTTCTAGAATGGAAGGAGAATAAAAATGCGTACCTTAATTCTTTATTTTATAAGTGTGTTTATCATGAAGTCTGATGATCACCTTCGGCATGTCATTAACATTTTGAATCATAATAATGAAGATAAAAGATCTAAAGTATTTTTTTTTAAGTATAAAATATAAGTATAACTACTAAAAAATTAAATTTTATAAAAAAAAAAATTATAACAATTTATCGTTTAGTTAGGAGATTTCAACTTTTACCCTTCGAATACTATTAAAATTGTCGTATGTTAAAACTCCTAACACACTATCTAATATATATATTTTTTAATAATGTTATTAATATAATCATATAAAATAAAAGATAAATCTTAACCCTTAAAAAATAAATCATAATAAAAAATTATTACTAAATAAAATATATTTAGAGAGTGATCAAAGTCTCTGAATAAAAATTGAAAGTATTAATGACATAGTATTATAACTAAAAAATTCATCCCCTCAATTATAAATCAGGTATATAAACTAATACATAATGGCGGTTTTATCACATAATGATGCAGACTTTAAAATCTCTTTTTAGAAATAATGGAACATTTATTTAATATTATAAACTTAAAAATAAAATTTTAAAATCAAATCCTTATACAATTTTTCATTTGACCAAATAGGTTATTAACTGAAGAATATGTATGAGTGACAAGATTTTAAGAGAAAAAGAAATAAATGAATTCTAAAATAAATATTTACAAGATTCGTTATTCGAAGATGTTATTTAAGTATTTTAGGAAGTGGGCTATGGCCCTAAGACAAATATCTATCCAATCTAATCTAATCTAATTGATTGATGATGGTGGAACGAGCACGAGTGAGTGAGTGAGTGAGGAAGGAATGTGAGAGGACCGAAAGCAAATCCAATCCAATAATAATAATGATGGGAAAATGTTCTCTCATGTCATGTACATGTAGATGTAGATGTAGATGTAGTATAAATGGAAAAAGAAGATACTTGATGTCCATGACTTGACATATTCCTCCTTGGCAGCAATACCAAAAATGCTGCTTCGATAACAAGTAAGGCAAAGGCATTGGCATTGGCATTGGCATTGGCATTGCCTCTTGAAGGCGTTGAATGGGAATGGACATGGCCATGGGGTCCGGTCAATCAATGGGGCAAACAAACGAATGGACCAACCTCTTACACAAATTCATTCTGTGACCAGTTTCGGAAACGTCACCCTGGCTGTGTCCCTGCAGGAGCAGAGAAGGGCCACCGAATTCCTACTTATAGTTGAGAGTTCACGACAAACTACACGTGCAACCTTAAATCTTTGTCTCCGATTCTGATTTGCTTAGCCAAGCGGCGAACAAGAACCCATAGCCCCATAGAGCTAGTATTACTACTAGTAGGCGGCAGATCAGATGGGATGGGGATGGGGTTGGGGATTGGGAATTGGGATTGGGATTGGAATTCACCACCACCTTTGGAACTTTGAAAATTTCTGGTGGTGGGGTTCGATTATATCTTAAGACTAGTAGGTAGGGACATTAAAGGTGTTATTTAGATAGAGGAAAGAGGTTTTTCATTTAAACAAAAACTTACCTCTGCTAATATGCAAGTGTTTTTAAATTTCTGTACAAGAATTCACATCATTAAAAATATAAATAAAAGATAACAAAATATGTAGTAAGTATTTATTAAAAAATGTAATAAGTTTGTATTTTTAATTATTCTCAAATATCTTACAAAAATTTATATTTTCGATAAAAGATAATGAACAACGGAATTGAGAAATTTTTTAATTAAATTCGATTAAATACAAAATAATTTTTTGTAACGTGAGAAGTGAATTTTAAAATTAAAAATTGAGATACTATTTAACCTTCTCATAAATTACTCTTTATATTATTAAATAATTAATCATGTTATTATAAGAAAATTTTATTATGAATCAAATTCGAATCTTCAATTTAGATCTTCACTCATAAACTAATTTATATTTTACTACATTGCCCTCTATATTAACAATGTCCTTATCTAAAGAGATAAAAGACTCAAATGTATCAACAAGAGGAATCAAGGCGGAGCCAGATCTTTAAGTTTGGAGAGACCGTAATTTAAGTAATTTTGTATATCATCTAACTTCACAAAATAATATTCAGTTATTATTTTTTTGTACTCATAACTTAAATTTAATTAAGGGGATAAAATAGCAAAAATACACTAATTTTAATATAAAGTATATATATTTTTATATATTATATAAAATACGCAAAACATTTTAAAAGGGCTAAAATAGCAAGATATAGATAATCTTAACACAAAACAGATATAAATAATTATATGTAAAATCTAAAGCACCAAAAAATTGTGAGGGGGGCCCCACTTAGCATTGTAAAATATGTCGGGCCAGACCGAATCGAATCGAGTTTAACCAGCAATCAAATGGTACGGTTAGGTCCGAACTAATTTTTTGCGGGTTGAAAATATTTTGAACCATATCCATCCACGACTAGCCCGCGGGCTTTTTTATTTTTTTTATTTTTGAAAAAAAAATACTTTTTAACCTTACAAAAATATTAATATCTTTTTAAAAAAAATATTTGTTAGCCCTAAGGGCATTAATACTTATGTTTTGATTATGATTAACATATGCTTGTGTGAGTATTTTGGCTAACCCTTCATAGAACAAAAGAAGTACATATGAAGTCTCAAAGTCTACAAGCAAAAGATCTTGTTGATAAGAAAAAAATGGAGAAGAAGAGTCCAAGCCATTCCAAGATCAAATCATTGAAGACATTGAAGGCATTGTCTTTGGTAGAGTGAATTAGGTACTACCTTGTAAACTCCCTAGTCTTACTCTTTGATTAATTGATCATATATGAAGCTCCCTGTATGATTTTCTAAGATATAATCTTTTGTTAAAATCTAAGTATTCTTGACTGAAGATGTTTTGGAAAGTTTTTCTTCTCTTTAAAATGATTGTCAAGAATACATGCTTTTGAAACAAGGAAGAAAGTTTTTGTTTAAAAAGAAACTTGGCTGAGGAAAACAAGAATTCGACAGTCCGATTTTAGAACCGGTCGTCCGTTTTTCCAAAGTAAAAAAATTCGGCAGTCCGTTTTTTAGAAAATCAAGTCCGAATCTTTCTGTTCAAAAACTTCGGTCATCCGGTTTTAAAACCGGCCGTCCGATTTTCCTATAAATCAAAATTCGGCAGATCCGTTTTCTAGCTTGAACAAGTCCGAATCTTTCTGTTTTAAAGAACCAGCAATCCGCTTTTCGAGAACCCGGTAGTCCGGTTTTTGCTATTATCGTAAAAATATTACCGCTGTACGTGAATGCAACGGTCATTTCTGAAAAGCAACGGCCATTTTCTAAATGCAACGGTCTTGTGCTTCAAGACTCTATATAAACACTTAATTATCAGCCATAAATGAGATAAGTTTTGTGGAATATTCATTGTGAACATTTAAAACTTTCAAGAGCTTCAAAAGCACATTTATTGCAAACATTTTTCATTCCAAAAAACAAAATCTTCTTGAGCTTCATTATTGATCATCATCAAAGAAGAAGAAATGAGGAGCTTGTAGAACAATTTCATTGAGTTGTATCTTATATTCCTCAAGCTCAAAAGTGGTAACATTGTTCTTAAACTTATTCTTTTCTTTTATTGATATCAAAGGTTTGTGTTGAAAAACCCTTTGGGTAATCCTTTGATTTACATTGTGTTGTGATTTGAGGTTGTGTGCAAAACCCTTGTAGGGTGATCCTCATATTTGTAGTTGGTATATCTTTGTGTTTTAGTGGATTTGAAAAATCCTTGGGTGTTGACTCAAGGTAGTGGATGTAACTCTTTGAGAGAGTGAACCACTATAACTCCTTGTGTTCTTCTTTATATTTCTCACTTGTCTCAACCACAAAATTTCATTTGGTTTGGAATTTTATTATAAGATTTTTAGAATCCTATTTCAAACAAAATTGGAGGTTTATCTTTTGATTAACAAAGTATTTTCGAAAATTAGCCAAAAACCTTATTCACCCCCCTCTAAGGTTTTTCAATTGGTATCAGAGCAGGGCTTCTTGAAGAAGGACTAACACCCTTGAAGCAAAAGATCTTTAATTTACTATGGCTAATTACTCTAGTTTACCGTATGTAGAAGGTTCTTCTACAAATAGACCTCCTCTTTTTAATGGAACAAACTATACTTTTTGGAAGTCTCGAATTAAAATATATATATTTGTTCTATTAACTTTGACTTGTCTAGCATTGTAGAGAAAGGTCCTTACATTCCCAAAATAAATGGAGTAGCCAAGAAGGTTGAAGAATTTGATGAGTTCGACTCAAGGAAGATGACTCTAAACTTTCAAGCTATGAATATTCTTAGTTGTGCATTGGATGCAAGCGAATATAATAGAGTGAGCGGATGTGATTCGGCTCATGAAATGTGGAAGTTGCTTGAAGTTACTCACGAAGGAACAAATCAAGTAAAGGAGTCAAAATTGGCTATGTTGGTGAGAGACTATAAGCTATTCATGATGAAACAAAATGAGAGCATCAGTGACATGTTCACAAGGTTCACCAACATCACAAACGGCCTAAAGGCATATGGGAAAGAGTACTCAAGAGGGGAAGCAAATAGAAAAATTCTTGATGCACTTCCAAAAGCTTGGCAACCAAAAACACTAGCTATTGAGGAATCAAAGGATTTGAGACTACTTCCTATTGAAGAACTCATAGGATCACTACTCACCTATGAAATGAAAATTAAAAGATTGAATGAAATGGAGGATGAAGAAAAGGGAACAAGAGGCATAGCACTCAAGGCAAATGAAGATGATTAATCATACTCATCAAACAATGAAGATGAGGTTGAAGATGATGAGGAAATGGCATTGATAAGCATGAAAATAAAACTATTTTTGTTGCTAAACGAGTTGGAAACGTCTATGTCTTTCATCTTGAAGATTTTCTTTCCCAAAACTTGAAGTGTCTCTCGGTTCATGATGATGATGCATTTTTGTGGCATAGAAGACTTGGTCACGTTAGTATGGATTTATTAAACCAATTATCTTCAAAAGAACTTGTTAGAGGCCTACCAAAACTTCACTTTGAGAAAACTAAACTTTGTGATGCTTGTCAATTTGGAAAACAAATTAAAACCTCTTTTAAACCAAAGAAAATGATTTCAACATCAAAACCTTTAGAACTTGTTCACATGGATTTATTTGGACCGATGAGGACCACTAGTCTAGGTGGTAAGAGGTATGCTTTTGTTATTGTTGATGATTTCTCTAGATTTACTTGGACTTTGTTTTTGAGTCAAAAAGATGAAGCTTTTCATGAGTTTGTTAAACTTTTTAAAAGAGTTCAAACCTCCCTTGATTGTAAATTGATCTCTATGAGAAGTGATAATGGGAGAGAATTTAACAATCAAGATTTTACAAAACTTTGTGATGATTTCGGCATAAAACACAATTTTTCGGCCGCCAAAACCCCACAACAAAATGGTGTTGTGGAAAGGAAAAATTGCACTTTACAAGAAATGGCAAGATCGATGCTCTGTGAAAACTCCCTTCCTAAATATTTTTGGGCCGAGGCCGTTAACACCGCATGCTACATAATGAATCGTGTTATCTTGAGACCTTCATTAAAGAAAACTCCCTTTGAACTCATTTTTAATAAAACCCCCTCAATTGGTTATTTTAAAGTCTTTGGATGCAAATGCTTTATTTTAAACACCAAGGACAATCTTGGAAAGTTTGATCGAAAATTCGATGAGGGAATTTTTCTTGGTTATTCTTCAAACAAAAAGGCTTTTAAAATTTTCAACAAAAGAACCTTGTGCGTTGAAGAATCCATTCGTGTTAATTTTGATGAAACTAACATTTTCGACAAGAAAGTTGATGATGATGATGATGACATAGATAACACTCAAAGTAACCAACCATTGTACACTCAAGCAATGGAAGAGCATGCCGTGGAGGAAGAAGAGTATGAGGAAAAACAAAAACGATCAAGAAACTCAAAGTATTCCTCAAGAGGTGATATATCCAAAGGGACACTCCAAAGATGAAATTATTGGTGATGTATCTCAAGGGGTAAGAACAAGAAGGTATTTTATCGACAACTTTGCCCTATTATCACAAATTGAGCCTAAGTTTATTGAGGATGCTTTATGCGATGAGTTTTGGATTATTGCTATGTAAGAGGAGTTAAATCAATTTGAAAGAAACAAAGTTTGGACTTTAGTCCCTAGACCACATAATCACCCCACAATTGGCACAAAATGGGTTTTTCGAAATAAACTAAATGAATCCGGAGAAGTCATTAGAAACAAAGCTAGACTTGTTGCCCAAGGATTCAATCAAGAAGAGGGCATAGATTTTGATCAAACCTTTGCTCTGGTTGCTAGACTTGAATCTATTAGGATGCTTTTAGCTTTTGCTTGTTTTAAAGGATTCAAACTCTTTCAAATGGATATTAAAAGTGTTTTTCTAAATGGTGATATTGAGGAGGAAGTTTATGTTGAACAACCTCCCGGTTTTGTACATGAAAAATTTCCAAATTAGGTTTACAAACTCTCAAAAGCACTCAATGGTATAAAACAAGCTCCAAGGGCTTGGTATGAAAAGTTAAGTGCTTTTCTTCTTTCAAATAACTTTTCAAGGGGTGTAGTGGACACTACTCTTTTTACAAAAACCTCTTGTAACAATGATCTTCTTCTTGTCCAAATATATGTTGATGACATCATTTTTGGTGCTAGTAATATCTCTTATGTGAAGAATTTGCCTCACTTATGCAAAAAGAATTTGAAATGAGCATGATGGGAGAATTGACGTACTTTCTCGGCCTCCAAATCAAGCAAACAAAAGAGGGAATCTTCATCAATCAAGAGAAGTACACCAAGGAACTTCTCAAAAGATTTGGGATGAGCAATGCAAAAGGTATCAGTACTCCTATGAGCTTGTCATTGAAGCTTGACAAAGATGAAAAAGGTAAAACTGTTGATGAAAAGACATATAGAGGTATGATCGGTAGTTTACTTTATTTAACGGCTAGTAGGCCAGATATCATGTTTGCCGTATGTCTATGTGCTAGATTCCAAGCTTGTCCCAAGAAATCTCATTTAATAGCTGTAAAACGTATTTTGAGATACTTAATTTCATCATATGATTATGGCTTGTGGTACTCTAAACAATCTTGTTTTGATCTTATTACCTACACTGATGCGGACTACGCCGGATGTAAGGTAGAAAGAAAGAGTACAAGTGGAAATTGCCAATTCTTGGGAGGATGCTTAGTATCTTGGTACAGCAAGAAACAATCGTGCGTGTCCCTATCAACCACCGAAGCGGAATACATCGCAGCCGGTTGTTGCTGTGCTCAGGTACTCTGGATGAAACATACATTAATTGATTTTGGTGTTTCCTTTAAGTGCATACCTATCATGTGTGATAACACTAGTGCCATAAATATTTCCATAAATCACATGCGGCATTCAAAAAACAAAACATATTGAAATCAAACATCACTTTATTAGAGATCATGTTGCTAAAGGTGATGTATCTTCAGAATATATTTGCACAGAAGATCAAATTGCCGATATTTTTACAAAACCTCTTTCAGAAGATCGCTTTTGCTTTTTAAGAAAATTACTTGGCATCGGGAAATTAAATGAGTAATGTATGTTGCTTGTATTATTTGTTTTCTTCCTCATTTCTCTGCCTTGATGATATTCTTCAAAATTCGGACGCCTGTTTTAAAATTAGGACGTCCGGTTTTAAAACCGGACTCATATTTCACTTTTCAAAAAATTCCAGAGATATTCGGACTCTCAAACCGGACGCCTGCATAAAACTCGGACGTCCGAATTCTTCAAAATCTAAAAAAAAACCGGAAGACCAATTTTAACAAACGGTCGACCGAATTCTTGAATTAGGGTCGGGTTGCGGTTTAAAATCAAACTTTTTCTCAAAACTCCTCACATTTTTCTCAACTCTTTCTCACTCTCTCGACCGAAAACCTTCCTACGCATAAGACCCGTCCGATTTCTTGTTCCAATTTTCAATTTTCTTCTTCTTTTTCTTCAAATTCATCTATTATCACAGCAAAGAAGCTATTTTTCTCTCTGATTACTATCTACCAATCTCAAAACTCTTCATTCCTCACAAAACCCTACCCAAGAAATTCTTCAAAAATGGTTAAAACAAAGAATGCTCAAGTTGGTCAAGGGCAAAATCCTGAAGAAGGAGGTACCGGTAGAGGGAAAGGAAAGGGAAAAAGAGTACCTTCTAGAGCCCCAGGGGCTTCGCTGCTAGGGGTTTCAAGGGTTTCGAAAGGTTTATTTCGATAAAGGAAGCTACCGAGGTTTGAAGAATGGACTAGAAATCGACGAAAAAATTGCTCCGGGTCATAGGGGTGGACTTACATGATATGCAAGGTATGGAGGCTATTCCTCATCTTTTTGAAATGATTGGTTGGATACCTCTGTTGATTATCAATGAACTTTATTATGTGGATATGATATATGAATTTTATGCTAATCTCCACAAAGGAAGAATTGAAAAGGTGAATAATGTCTCACATCAATGGATTGTGACTAGAATTGGGGGGAAGGGATATTGCATTTGATAATAGATCGTTGAATGAAATTTTGGATACCCCTCAAGATGGCATAAGATTTTACACCAAGAACAAAAAAATGCTATGATCCAAATTTATACGGTGAAAAACGATTTGCAGAAATTTTCACTAAGGGAGAGGTATTAAAAAGACATGATGATAGAAATGTTAACAAAGCTGGATGCTTATGGGAGAGTGCTCCATCACATGATATCTAACATCATCATTCCAAATGTTGGGCATAAATCATCTATCACCAACATGCACGCATTTGTGATGCTAGCCTTGCATGAGCATAGGAGAATGAATTTTGGATTCATGGCTATAGAACATATGCTAGTTGCACAATCTTCCCAAATGAAATGCTTGCCCAGTATGGTTGCTTTATCACAAAAAATCCTCCAACACTTTGTGATCAATTTGGTTGGGATGGGTAATCACATTGGACACGGCAAGATATACACTCAGACAAACCTTCAAAAGAATGGGGGTTTGAGGAAAGATGAAGATGGGACATTCATCAGAGGTGGACAAGATGTTGTCGACGGTGATGATGAAGATGATGACGATCCAGAGGACATGGATATCGAAGAAGAGGAAAGTGATGAGGAAACAGAGGCTGAAATACAAAGAAGAGAAACAAGATAAAAGAAACGACAAGAAAGAACAGAGGAAGGTTCATCTTCGGGGAGCATGAGTCATCTGATGGATATGATAGCCTCTCTCCAAACATCAATGAACACCTGATTTGATGCATTCGACGGTCGCTTTGAGGCTTTGGATGGGAAAGTCTCCAACATTCAAGAAAGGCTTGATACATTGGACCAAAAAATGACCGATACACAAGAACGGGTTAAGAGACTTGAGCAAGGAGGAGGAGATAGAGATGATTGAGACTTATCTTATAAAACCTTTTCTTTCTCTTTCTCGTTTTGTCCGTAACTCTTTTCAAACTCCTGATTTCATTTTCTTAATAATATAGTCTTTTCACTTGCTTATGTTTACTCATTTGTTTTTGTATGCTCTTCTTCTTTGATTGATTGGCCTTTATTGTTATGGACTTCATGATGATACCTTTAATGTTGAAAGTCCTACTACTACCTCTTCTATGATCCCTTGGCACTTCTCTCCCGAAACTTTTTGATTTATGACAAAAGGGGGAGAAAAATAGTGCAAGATGTAAGGGGGAGATATCTTGGTTATATGGTGCTTATATGTATTATTGATGGCATTTTTACAGCTTATGGTGTTTATATTGATTATTTTGCAGCTTATGCCTTGTGATGTTATGGTACTAAGGGTTTTTTGGTTTTGATTGATCTTGTAATACTCTTTAGCCATATTTGTCATAGCAGCATGTGTTTAGGGGGAGTAAGTTTTTTTTGGTGATTGTTATGCTTTGCTCTTACTATTGATTTTTTGAAGCATCACCATACTTTACTCCTGCTCTTTTGTTCTTCTTGCATATGTGTTTGTCATAATCAAAAAGGGGGAGATTGTTAGCCCTAAGGGCATTAATACTTATGTTTTGATTATGATTAACATATGCTTGTGTGAGTATTTTAGCTAACCCTTCATAGAACAAAAGAAGTACCTATGAAGTCTCAAAGTCTACAAGCAAAAGATCTTGTTGATGAGGACAAAATGGAGAAGAAGAGTCCAAGCCATTCCAAGATCAAATCATTGAAGACATTGAAGGCATTGTCTTTGGTAGAGTGAATTAGGTACTACCTTGTAAACTCCCTAGTCTTACTCTTTGATTAATTGATCATATATGAAGCTCCCTGTATGATTTTCTAAGATATAATCTTTTGTTAAAATCTAAGTATTCTTGACTGAAGATGTTTTGGAAAGTTTTTCTTCTCTTTAAAATGATTGTCAAGAATACATGCTTTTGAAACAAGGAAGAAAGTTTTTGTTTAAAAAGAAACTTGGCTGAGGAAAACAAGAATTCGGCAGTCCGGTTTTAGAACCGGTCGTCCGTTTTTCCAAAGTAAAAAAATTCGGCAGTCCGTTTTTTAGAAAATCAAGTCCTAATCTTTCTGTTCAAAAACTCGGTCATCCGGTTTTAAAACCGGCCGTCCGATTTTCCTATAAATCAAAATTCGGCAGTCCGTTTTCTAGCTTGAACAAGTCCGAATCTTTCTGTTTTAAAGAACCGGCAGTCCGTTTTCAGGAACCGGTAGTCCGGTTTTTGCTATTACTGTAAAAATATTACCGTTGCACAGAATGCAACGGTCATTTCTGAAAAGCAACGGCCATTTTCTAAATGCAACGGTCTTGTGCTTCAAGACTCTATATAAACACTTAATTATCAGCCATAAATGAGATAAGTTTTGTGGAATATTCATTGTGAACATTTAAAACTTTCAAGAGCTTCAAAAGCACATTTATTGCAAACATTTTTCATTCCAAAAACAAAATCTTCTTGAGCTTCATTATTGATCATCATCAAAGAAGAAGAAATGAGGAGCTTGTAGAACAATTTCATTGAGTTGTATCTTATATTCCTCAAGCTCAAAAGTGGTAACATTGTTCTTAAACTTATTCTTTTCTTTTATTGATATCAAAGGTTTGTGTTGAAAAACCCTTTGGGTAATCCTTTGATTTACATTGTGTTGTGATTTGAGGTTGTGTGCAAAACCCTTGTAGGGTGATCCTCATATTTGTAGTTGGTATATCTTTGTGTTTTAGTGGATTTGAAAAATCCTTGGGTGTTGACTCAAGGTAGTGGATGTAACTCTTTGAGAGAGTGAACCACTATAACTCCTTGTGTTCTTCTTTATATTTCTCACTTGTCTCAACCACAAAATTTCATTTGGTTTGGAATTTTATAATAAGATTTTTAGAATCCTCTTTCAAACAAAATTGGAGGTTTATCTTTTGATTAACAAAGTATTTTCGAAAATTAGCCAAAAACCTTATTCACCCCCCTCCCCCCCTTTCAATATTCAACTAATCATAAAATTACACTAATATCTCAAAATAATTACACATAAATAACACTTATTTTGAATAAAATATATTTTTAACCTTAAAAAAATATTAAAAATTAATTTTATTTAAAAATATTCAACTATTTATTGAAATTACACTAGTAACTAAATAAAAACAAAATAATTACACATAAAAAATAGGTAAAAAAGAGGGCCAGCCCGCGGATCATATCTCAAAAACCCACATTAAAAATGTGTGGATTCGGTCTGAACTGATTTTTAACGAGCCTATTTTTAAAAATTCATATCCATCACAGAAAGGTCTAGACCAACTCGCGGACCTAGGTCTGTTTTGATAGTACTACCTCAAGCCCCAAGCTCTGTCACTAACAATGTAACTTGACAAAAATCAAGAAATTCATGAGTAAAGATATAAATCTGGTTCATATGATTTTTCACATTTTAATAAATATCTTTTATATCATTTTTTACATAACCTTTGTTGGGTCAATTTTTTACACATATTTGTTCTTTTTCAACCCCATTTTTATAACCCTATGATGAGATCTCACACTAAAAGATGATTGAGTTTAATTTGTGACCCAAGATGTTGGGTGAGCCGGTTGACAACAGGCCAGATGAGTCTACCTCAGGTGGCTTGGATGCTTTGAATGAGTCCACCCTAGGTGACTTGGATGCCTCTTTAAATACCTCTTCCTCACTTGTTGCTTACACCAACTTTGTGGAGCAGCCTTCTTTTGTTTCTTTTCCCTCTTCTTCTTTTCTGCAACTTCTTATTCTTCTTTTGTTGCTGCTTGTTCTTTGTGAATTTCTTCTGCTGCTGCCGCTCGTAGCCATTGTTGGTTGACTGCGTGCTTAGGTGGCTTGTGAAGGAGAGAACCAAGAGTAAGAGTTTAGATTTCTTCTTGTGTGAGGCACATCCATTATTTTGAGGGTTTTGTTTAGAGAATCAATGTTACAGCAAAAACTGGTCGTCCGGTTTCTGCCTTCTTCATCCGATTTTATCATCTGAATATCTCTATTCCCTCTTTTATAGTTAAAACCGGTCGTTCAGTTTCTGTAATAGAATAGATTTCATTTCTTTTATTTTTCCGTTGCATTTGTAATAGTAAATAGGAGGTTTGTAATTTTAACAGGGTTGATCACTAGATTTATTTTGTAATATTGGTATCAGAGTCAGAAGATTTGACATATCTGGTGTCTGTTGCATTCCTACATTGACAGGCTTTATCCGAAAACTTATTGGGTTTCTGTTCCAGATTCATGGGAACTGTTGAGTTCCGTGAATCCGGCTCAGGGAATTTTTCTTTACGTTTAAAGTTTTTATTTTATTATCTAGATATCTATATTATCATTATTATTCTGTTGTTGATATCTCTGGTAATGGATCAAAATTTTTGTGATTTTTATATTTCTTGAAAACAAAAACTCAAGCCAAGCTTGAGTCCTATTAAGACTCCAAGTATCTGTGTCTTGGTGTTTTTCTCGTTGATTGCAAAAATTTTTTTTTTAATTGTCCGTGATCGTTGATGTTTGTTTATTGTCTCTTTGGGGGTTGTTGCTCAGCATGTGTTTATTTATTTCTCTGTTGATTATCTGTTTGTGGCTGTTGCTCGGCCTTTGCTATCTGTTGATCTGTTTTGAGTTTTATTATCTGCATATTGCTTGTTTTTCTAACTATATTGTTTTTCAAAAATATCCGAGCTATTTTTGTGTGACAAACTTTTTGTTCTTTTATTTTTCGTGCCTATGATTACTCTTATTTGCCTCTGTATAACATGTCTGTTCCAAAACTTGAAGCAGACAAGTTCGATGGAAAATCTGATTTTGTAATGTGGCGCAGAAAAATAAAAACTATTTTAGTCCAAAACAAAATGGCACCTGCTATTTGTACTCTTGATAAGTATCTGGAATCTTGGACAGGCGAAATACTAGCTGAAAATTTTGGTGATGCACATAGCTGTTTCACCTTGCATTTGAAAGATAATGTTTAAAGAGAAATAGAGGAAAAAGACAATGCTTATGAAATCTGGACAAACTTGAAGAACTTTATATGGGAAAGTCCTTGTCAAACAAACTATATTTAAAGGAACAACTTTTCGGTTTTAAAATGAGCAAGTCAAAATCTCTTTCTGAAAACATTGATGATTTAAATAAAATAGTTTTAGAACTCCAAAATGTTGGGAAAAACATTTCTGATAAAAACATTGTTGTATTTTATTGAATGGTTTGCCTGAGTCTTTTAATGATGTGAAATCTGCTATCAAGTATGACAGAGATAACTTGACTCTTTCTGATGTGAAAAATACTTTGAAATCAAAAGATTTAGATTTGCAAAGATGACGTGAAGTGTTTTTACTGTGGCAAAGATGGTCATATGAAAAATAAGTATTTTAAATGAATCAAGATGAGAAACAACGTAAACAAGGTAATGGGAAGGATAAAACCGACAAAACCCACAATTTTGAACTAAATGGTAATTCTATGTTTTCTGAGATTTTATGTGTGTCCCCTTCCCCATCTTCCTCTAAAGTTTCTATGAGTGGATTCTTGATTCTGGTTGCACTTTTCATATGACTCCAAGCAAGCATTGGTTTTCTGATTTTGAAACCCTTGATCATGGAAAAGTTTTTATGGAAAATAATGAGGTTTGTGGTGTCAAGGGCATTGGAAATATTTTTATAAAAATACATGATGGTGTGACAAGAAAATTGACCGAGGTGAGATATGTGCCTGAACTTAGGCAGAATCTAATCTTCCTTGGTGTTTTGATACAAATGGTTATTCTTATAAGTCTGAAAATGAGATTTTGCGTGTTTGTAAAGGATCTCTAGTTATACTCAAAGGTTTTAAGAAAAATGGTTTGTACATTTTACTTAGAAAAACCATTTGTGAAGCATCTACATTATTTTCTAAAATTGTTCCTGGAAAGACCATGTTGTGGTACTGGCAGATTGGCCACATTAGTGAAAAGGGTTTGCATTATTTACACAAACAAAATCATTTGAATGGTGACGAAATTAATTCTTTAGATTTTTGTGATCATTGTGTTCTTGGAAAATAACACAAACTCAATTTTTCCACAGGCACATACAAATCCACTGCTGTTCTTGACTATGTGCATTGTGATTTAAGGGGTCCTGAAAAAGTACCCACTTATGGTGGCAATATTTATTTCCTTTATGTTGTTGATGATTTTTCTTGGCATGTTTGGGTGTTTTTTGAAAACCAAAGATCAAACTTTTGAAAAGTTTAATGAGTGGAAACGTTTTGCCGAAAATCAAACTGGAAATAAACTAAAGGTTATAAGAACAGATAACAGTTTAGAATTTTGTAACAAGAGTGTTAGCCCTAAGGGCATTATTGCATATGATTTTGTATTATAATTAACATATGTTTATGTGAGTATTAAGCATAGTTTCCATAGAACAAAAGAAGCATATTTGAAGTCTCAAGGCTACACTCTTAGAAGCAAAAGATCTTGGTGGTCAAGGCAAAATGAAGGAGAAAAGATCAAGCCATTAAAGACCTTGAAGACTTGTGTCTTAGTTAGGGATGTGCTAAGTTATTTCTTTGTAAAACTCCCTAACTCTCATATTTTATTGATGATCATGTATGAAGCTCTTTGCATAATGTCTTTCTATAAACTCTTATTGAAATTCAAGTATTCTTGATAGAATTTTTTATGTCTTTGAAAGTTTTTTTTTATCTCTAAAAGAGTATCAAGAATACATGTTTTTTAAATAGGAAGGAAAGCTCTTTTCTATAAAATCCTTTTCAAAAACCGGTCATCTGATTTTTCCAGTTTTAGAAAAATTGATCGTCCGATTTTTGTAGGAAGTGTCCGAATCTTTCTGTTTCAAAGTCGAATGTCCGCATTTAGAAACCGGTCGTCCAGTTTTCCTTTTTACTATGAAAAATATTACCGTTAC
The DNA here is from genome assembly GCA_028651295.1 of Catharanthus roseus. Lineage (NCBI taxonomy): Eukaryota > Viridiplantae > Streptophyta > Magnoliopsida > Gentianales > Apocynaceae > Catharanthus > Catharanthus roseus. The sequence continues at coordinate 4,140,841 of JAPQWS010000087.1, forward strand.
ACAGTGCAACCGTTACTTTCTCTCTCCTTCCTATATATATTTTGATTTTTTGATCAGCTGCAAAAGTAACAAGTTTGGTGAAATATTTATTGAGATAATTTAAGAACCTTTAAAGAGCTTTAAAGTACATTTTCTTCAAACACCTTTTCATCTAAAAAATACATCTTCTTGAGCTTCATTGTTGATCATCATCAAAGAAGAAGTGAAGAGGAGCTTGTAGAAGTATTGCATTAAGTTGTATTCTCTCTTCTCAAGCTCATTTGGTAACATTGTTCTTAACTCATCTATCTTTTATTGACATCAAAGGTTTGTGTTGAAAAACCCCTTGGGTTATCCTTTGATTGTATTTGTATTGGTGATTGAGGTTGCTTGCAAAACTCTTGGTGGGTGATCCTCAAAATTGTGATTGTTGTATACCTTTTATTATAGTGGATTTAGAAAATCCTTGGGTGTTGACTCAAGGTAGTGGATGTAGCTCTTTGAGAGAGTGAACCACTATAAATTGTTGTGCCTCTTCATTCTATGTTTTTCGCTTGATTGTCATAACTATAAGATTTTGTTTAGTTGGGAATTTTATTAAAAAGTGTTTTAGAATTCTTTCTCAAACAAAATTGGAGGTTTATCTTTTATACACAAAAGAGTTTTCAAAAAGTCATCTTTCTTGAGTCAAGCTTATCATATTCTTCAACCTTCTTGACAATTCCATCCTTTTTAGGAACATAAGGTCCTTTTTGTACAATGCTCCAAAGATCAAGTTAATAGAGCAAATATAAATTCTAATTCTTGACTTCCAAAAAGTGTAGCTAGTTCCATTGAAAAGAGGAGGCCTATTTGTAGAAAGCCTTCTACATAGGATAGGTTTGAAATACTAGCCATATTAAAAAGGATCCTTTACTTCTTAGGATATTAAGCCTTAAAAAGAAGACCCGCTTTGATACCAATTGAAAAACCTTGGAGGGGGGTGAATAAGGTTTTTGGCTAATAAACTTTCAAGCTATGAACATATTGAGTTGTGCCTTGGATGCTAATGAATACAATAGAGTGAGCGTATGCGACTCGACTCATGAAATGTGGAAGTTACTTGTAGTTACTCACGAAGGTACCAATCAAGTGAAGGAGTCAAAGTTGGCTATGTTGGTGAGAGATTATGAGCTATTCATGATGAAACAAAATGAAAGCATTAGTGACATGTTCACAAGGTTCACCAAAATCACAAATGGCCTAAAGGCGTATATGAAGAGTACACAAGGGGAGAAGTAAATAGAAAGATTCTTGATGCAGTCCCAAAAGCATGGCAACCAAAAACTCTTGCTATTGAGGAATCAAAAGATTTGAGACTACTTCCTATTGAAGAACTCATAGGATCACTCCTCATCTATGAAATGAAAATAAAAAGGTTAAATGAAATGGAAGATGAAGACAAAGGAAGAAAAAGTATAGCACTCAAAGCAAATGAGGATGATCAAACATACTCATCAAACAATGAAGATGAGATTGATGATGATGAGGAGATGGCCTTGGTAATGAGGAAATTTATAAGATTCTATAAGAAGTGCTTCAACGATAGAGGAAAGAGACCTCCATTCAAGAAAGGAGGACAAAGTTCATCACTCTTCAAGGCTAGGTGCTTTGAATGCAATAGCAATGATCATCTTGTCGCCGATTGTCCCAAAGTCATTGAAAAAGAAAAAGGAGCTTTAGAAGCAAAGCTGAGGTATTAAAGAAAAAGAAGAAAGGCAAGGGCCTAAAAGAGCTTGGGATCAAGACTCAAGCAAAAGTGAAGGAGAAGAAAAAGCCAACCTATGCTTCATGGCATTATAAAATAAGGTACAATCTTCACCATCAAATCTATCTAATCTTGTGATGATGATGATGATGATCTTAATTCTTTACTTGTCGAAATGTATCATGAATTGGAAAAGATCACCTTTTGACAAAAATGGTATTGGATATAATCATTCAAATAATTTTTCTAAACAAACACGTTTTGTAAAAGTTTCCTCATCCCTTTCACACCTTTGTTGTACTTATTGTGAAAAGAGTGGTCATAAAGCCACAAAATGCTTTATAAAAAGTGTTGGATTCCGTAGGCAAAAACAAAGTAAAATAAAACTACGGAAATCCACCAACAGGATCTGCACATACTAGAAAAACCGATTGGATAGAAATTACCTCAATGTTTTGATTGTTCGTTGTGGAGGCGCTGCTTTGTACGCTTCGCCCTCTACTGGTATCCACGCGACGAACTCCTCTGCAAGCGATCGGGATGCTAGCCCCTTCTGTGTTCTGAAAACTGTTCAGAACTGATCCTGACTATCTGGTAATCGGTCGTATTTCGGAGAGAGGAGGCTAGATACTCTATCGCCGTTCTAGGGTTTAGGGTTTTGTTTTTCTTTAATCGGGATAAAGGACGTGCCACCAAGAAAAGGTTAACATAACCTTTTATAGTCGTCAATATCAAAACCCTAATCGTCATCTAATGACGAGTTTAATTTCGTCCGTCTATTCCTATAATCATCCAACGGTTGGATGAGTAATATTAAGTAATTAATTTCATTTATTCGATTAAATAAAATTAATTACTTATTAACTTACCAGAAAATATAATATGGAATCTAATTCCCCTTTTGTATACGTTCAACGAATCTGGACACAATCTAGATTCATTGAACGTGTACATTATGCTCACAAGATCGTCTATGCGTGTGACCTGTAGGTTCACTTAACGTTGGCAGTGAATGAAAAATGTCCTAGACATTTATTCACAAAACATAATCGGCCTCTAGCAAGACATTATGCTTACCCAAGTTAAGTGAATGTAATAATAACCTAGCATCAGATTTAATAGTTAGTCCTTTTGTCACACGATATCCTAATTAAGTATAAGGCATGGATCAAGTCATCCTTATAAAACTTAATTAATCATTTACTTGATCACCAGGCAGACTGTTCCAACAAATAATATTAATAACACCTTATTAATACTTATTTGAGCATGGCCATGCATTTTTTCCAGTCTTCCTTATCAAGGGGCCCATGGATATCTCTCTCTAAAAAAAGAGGGACAAATCCCTTTCACTATTGCCAATATTCAAGCCATGACGAGAAAATAAGCCAACCAATAGTCATAATGATCACCTAATTAAAAGTGATGTTTGACTATGTCAAAACATATTTTTCTCCCCATGCAAGAAACATTAGAAACATTACGTCGAAGGACACCAAATATAAAACTGAGAAGAAATACTTATAACTTAAACCCATGCAATATTTCTTCTTCACTTTGGGTCATGTCCAATACGATATTCTCAATATGTATTTATGAATTGATTTTATATCTCATATTCATGATCAGTAAAACTTGACCATCAATCAACTTCACACTAGTTTACAAGATGTAATAAACTAGGGACAAATAAGAATAGTATTTTATTAGCTATAAGGGTTTTACTATCAAGTCACATACTTGATGACCAAGAGAATAAAATACAATTCAAAAATAAATGTGAGTCAATTGGTCTTAGGGCATAAACTAACAAAAAGAAAAGTTGAAAGGGGAATAAAAACAGTTTGGAAAATAAAAGAAAACTCAACTAACATTCATGGACCCAAAAAGAGATGGGTACCAAAAGTCATTTCTACTTCTTTTGTAGGAACCCAAATCAAGCTCAACTAAGTGGTATTTGCATAGTGGTTGCTCAAGGCATATGGCGGGGAACGCATCTCTCATTAGTGAGCTTAAACAAAACGAAAGTGGTTTTGTCACCTTTGCAGATAAGAAGAAGGGAAGAATCATTGGTATAGGCAGCATTGGTGACAATTCTTCTTCTTTTATTAAGGATGTTCTTTTAATTGATGGTTTAAAACTCAATTTGCTTAGTATTAGTCAATTGTGTGATAATGGAAAAAAAGGTTGTTTTTGAAAGTGATTCTTCTTCTATCATTGATAAGCATGAAAATAAAACTATTTTTTGTTGCTAAAAGAGTTGGAAATGTATATGTCTTTCATCTTGAAGATCTTATTTCCCAAACTTAAAGTGTCTCTTGGTTCATGATGATGATGCATTTTTTGTGGTATAGAAGGCTTGGTCATATTAGTATGGATTCAGTGAACTAAATGTTAGTATATGCCTTAAGACCAATTGACTCACATTTATGATTTATGAAGTATGTATTTTTGAATTGTATTTTATGCTCTTGGTTATCAAGTATGTGACTTGATAGTAGAACCCTTATAGCTAATAAAATACTATTCTTATTTGTCCCTAGTTTATTACATCTTGTAAACTAGTGTGAAGTTGATTGATGGTCAAGTTTTACTGATCATGAATATGAGATACAAAATCAATTCATAAATACATATTGAGAATATTGTATTGGACATGACCCAAAGTGAAGAAGAAATATTGCATGGGTTTAAGTTATAAGTATTTCTTCTCAATTTTATATTTGGTGTCCTTCGACGTAATGTTTCTAATGTTTCTTGCATGGGGAGAAAAATATGTTTCGACATAGTCAAACATCACTTTTAATTAGGTGATCATTATGACTATTGGTTGGCTTATTTTCTCGTCATGGCTTGAATATTGGCGATAGTGAAAGGGATTTGTCCCTCTTTTTTTAGAGAGAGATATCCATGGGCCCCTTGATAAGGAAGACTAGAAAAAATGCATGGCCATGCTCAAATAAGTATTAATAAGGTGTTATTAATATTATTTGTTGGAACAGTCTGCCTGGTGATCAAGTAAATGATTAATTAAGTTTTATAAGGATGACTTGATCCATGCCTTATACTTAATTAGGATATCGTGTGACAAAAGGACTAAATATTAAATCTAATGCTAGGTTATTATTACATTCACTTAACTTGGGTAAGCATAATGTCTTGCTAGAGGCCGATTATGTTTTGTGAATAAATGTCTAGGACATTTTTCATTCACTGCCAACGTTAAGTGAACCTACAGGTCACACGCATAGACGATCTTGTGAGCATAATGTACACGTTCAATGAATCTAGATTGTGTCCAGATTCGTTGAACGTATACAAAAGGGGAATTAGATTCCATATTTTATCTTCTGGTAGGTTAATAAGTAGTTAATTTTATTTAATCGAATAAATGAAATTAATTACTTAATATTACTCATCCAACCATTGGATGGTTATAGGAATAGACGGACGAGATTAAACTGTCATTAGATGACAGTTAGGGTTTTGATATTAACAGCTATAAAAGATTATGTTAACCTTTTCTTGGTAGCCGTTCTTTATCTGATTAAAGAAAAACAAAACCCTAAACCCTAGAACGGCGATAGAGTATCTAGCCTCCTCTCTCCGAAATACGACCGATTACCAGATAGTCAGGATCAGTTCTGAACAGTTTTCAGAACACAGAAGGGGCTAGCATCCCGATCGCTTGCAGAGGAGTTCGTCGCGTGGATACCAGTAGAAGGCGAAGCGTACAAAGCAGCGCCTCCACAACGAACAATCAAAACATTGAGGTAATTTCTATCCAATCGGTTTTTCTAGTATGTGCAGATCCTGTTGGTGGATTTCCGTAGTTTTATTTTACTTTGTTTTTGCCTACGGAATCCAACACTTTTTATAAAGCATTTTGTGGCTTTATGACCACTCTTTTCACAATAAGTACAACAAAGGTGTGAAAGGGATGAGGAAACTTTTACAAAACGTGTTTGTTTAGAAAAATTATTTGAATGATTATATCCAATACCATTTTTGTCAAAAGGTGATCTTTTCCAATTCATGATACATTTCGATAAGTAAAGAATTAAGATCATCATCATCATCATCACAAGATTAGATAGATTTGATGGTGAAGATTGTACCTTATTTTCTAATGCCATGAAGCATAGGTTGGCTTTTTCTTCTCCTTCACTTTTGCTTGAGTCTTGATCCCAAGCTCTTTTAGGCCCTTGCCTTTCTTCTTTTTCTTTAATACCTCAGCTTTGCTTCTAAAGCTCCTTTTTCTTTTTCAATGACTTTGGGACAATCGGCGACAAGATGATCATTGCTATTGCATTCAAAGCACCTAGCCTTGAAGAGTGATGAACTTTGTCCTCCTTTCTTGAATGGAGGTCTCTTTCCTCTATTGTTGAAGCACTTCTTATAGAATCTTATAAATTTCCTCATTACCAAGGCCATCTCCTCATCATCATCAATCTCATCTTCATTGTTTGATGAGTATGTTTGATCATCCTCATTTGCTTTGAGTGCTATACTTTTTCTTCCTTTGTCTTCATCTTCCATTTCATTTAACCTTTTTATTTTCATTTCATAGATGAGGAGTGATCCTATGAGTTCTTCAATAGGAAGTAGTCTCAAATCTTTTGATTCCTCAATAGCAAGAGTTTTTGGTTGCCATGCTTTTGGGACTGCATCAAGAATCTTTCTATTTACTTCTCCCCTTGTGTACTCTTCATATACGCCTTTAGGCCATTTGTGATGTTGGTGAACCTTGTGAACATGTCACTAATGCTTTCATTTTGTTTCATCATGAATAGCTCATAATCTCTCACCAACATAGCCAACTTTGACTCCTTCACTTGATTGGTACCTTCGTGAGTAACTACAAGTAACTTCCACATTTCATGAGTCGAGTCGCATACGCTCACTCTATTGTATTCATTAGCATCCAAGGCACAACTCAATATGTTCATAGCTTGAAAGTTTATTAGCCAAAAACCTTATTCACCCCCTCCAAGGTTTTTCAATTGGTATCAAAGCGGGTCTTCTTTTTTAAGGCTTAATATCCTAAGAAGTAAAGGATCCTTTTTAATATGGCTAGTATTTCAAACCTATCCTATGTAGAAGGCTTTCTACAAATAGGCCTCCTCTTTCAATGGAACTAGCTACACTTTTTGGAAGTCAAGAATTAGAATTTATATTTGCTCTATTAACTTGATCTTTGGAGCATTGTACAAAAAGGACCTTATGTTCCTAAAAAGGATGGAATTGTCAAGAAGGTTGAAGAATATGATAAGCTTGACTCAAGAAAGATGACTTTTTGAAAACTCTTTTGTGTATAAAAGATAAACCTCCAATTTTGTTTGAGAAAGAATTCTAAAACACTTTTTAATAAAATTCCCAACTAAACAAAATCTTATAGTTATGACAATCAAGCGAAAAACATAGAATGAAGAGGCACAACAATTTATAGTGGTTCACTCTCTCAAAGAGCTACATCCACTACCTTGAGTCAACACCCAAGGATTTTCTAAATCCACTATAATAAAAGGTATACAACAATCACAATTTTGAGGATCACCCACCAAGAGTTTTGCAAGCAACCTCAATCACCAATACAAATACAATCAAAGGATAACCCAAGGGGTTTTTCAACACAAATCTTTGATGTCAATAAAAGATAGATGAGTTAAGAACAATGTTACCAAATGAGCTTGAGAAGAGAGAATACAACTTAATGCAATACTTCTACAAGCTCCTCTTCACTTCTTCTTTGATGATGATCAACAATGAAGCTCAAGAAGATGTATTTTTGAGATGAAAAGGTGTTTGAAGAAAATGTACTTTAAAGCTCTTTAAAGGTTCTTAAATTATCTCAATAAATATTTCACCAAACTTGTTACTTTTGCAGCTGATCAAAAAATCAAAATATATATATAGGAAGGAGAGAGAAAGTAACGGTTGCACTGTGTAACGGTAATATTTTTCATAGTAAAAAGGAAAACTGGACGACCGGTTTCTAAATGCGGACATTCGACTTTGAAACAGAAAGATTCGGACACTTCCTACAAAAATCGGACGATCAATTTATTTTTGAATTGTATTTTATTCTCTTGGTCATCAAGTATGTGACTTGATAGTAAAACCCTTATAGCTAATAAAATACTATTCTTATTTGTCCCTAGTTTATTACATCTTGTAAACTAGTGTGAAGTTGATTGATGGTCAAGTTTTACTGATCATGAATATGAGATATAAAATCAATTCATAAATACATATTGAGAATATCGTATTGGACATGACCCAAAGTGAAGAAGAAATATTGCATGGGTTTAAGTTATAAGTATTTCTTCTCAGTTTTATATTTGGTGTCCTTCGACGTAATGTTTCTAATGTTTCTTGCATGGGGAGAAAAATATGTTTTGACATAGTCAAACATCACTTTTAATTAGGTGATCATTATGACTATTGGTTGGCTTATTTTCTCGTCATGGCTTGAATATTGGCGATAGTGAAAGGGATTTGTCCCTCTTTTTTTAGAGAGAGATATCCATGGGCCCCTTGATAAGGAAGACTAGAAAAAATGCATGGCCATGCTCAAATAAGTATTAATAAGGTGTTATTAATATTATTTGTTGGAACAGTCTGCCTGGTGATCAAGTAAATGATTAATTAAGTTTTATAAGGATGACTTGATCCATGCCTTATACTTAATTAGGATATCGTGTGACAAAAGGACTAAATATTAAATCTAATGCTAGGTTATTATTACATTCACTTAACTTGGGTAAGCATAATGTCTTGCTAGAGGCCGATTATGTTTTGTGAATAAATGTCTAGGACATTTTTCATTCACTGCCAACGTTAAGTGAACCTACAGGTCACACGCATAGACGATCTTGTGAGCATAATGTACACGTTCAATGAATCTAGATTGTGTCTAGATTCGTTGAAAGTATACAAAAGGGGAATTAGATTCCATATTGTATCTTCTGGTAGGTTAATAAGTAGTTAATTTTATTTAATCGAATAAATGAAATTAATTACTTAATATTACTCATCCAACCATTGGATGGTTATAGGAATAGACGGACGAGATTAAACTGTCATTAGATGACAGTTAGGGTTTTGATATTAACAGCTATAAAAGATTATGTTAACCTTTTCTTGGTAGCCGTTCTTTATCTGATTAAAGAAAAAAAAACCCTAAACCCTAGAACGGCGATATAGTATCTAGCCTCCTCTCTCCGAAATACAACTGATTACCAGATAGTCAGGATCAGTTCTGAACAGTTTTCAGAACACAGAAGGGGCTAGCATCCCGATCGCTTGCAGAGGAGTTCGTCGCGTGGATACCAGTAGAGGGCAAAGCGTACAAAGCAGCGCCTCCACAACGAACAATCAAAACATTGAGGTAATTTCTATCCAATCTGTTTTTCTAGTATGTGCAGATCCTGTTGGTGGATTTTCATAGTTTTATTTTACTTTGTTTTTGCCTACGGATTCCAACAGTGGTATCAGAGCCTCGTACATACTAGTTTTACTGATTTTATCTGTTACCGCTTTGATTACATGTGTTGTTTTCAATCGGCCTTATAGTAAGGTTTCTGATTAGTGTAATAATCAGAGTAAATTGAATTATAGGATTCGCATATATCATATTCTGTTTTACTTATTAATGCGATTAATTAAACAGAATGTTGTTACTGCCAAATTGTTTGGCGTACAGTCTGTAATCTGTGCAATTTAATTGTTAAACTAATATGCAGAATCACATGATTTAATGTTTAACTGTTAAACAAAATTTCTGGCGGCATGATTTTAGGGTTTATGACGTCAATAACTCATTCAATGAGTTAGAAAGAAAAATCGTTTTTCTTTCCGGGGGCGCTGCCCCCTGAGACCCCCGCAAGGGCGCTGCCCCTTGACCCCGCCTGCTGAACGGCCAGCGAGATCGCCGTTTTCTTCTGGAGGCTTCGTCCCTGGAACCCCCTTGTTGTTTTTTTGCATGTTTCTTCCTATCTTTAAATGCATGGTGCATAGCATGGCCCTTTACCTCCTGTGATTGATTGGCTTATTTTGTTAATGGGTTGTATGTTTTTAAATACGGCCTGCGTGTCGTTGTTTTCGTTGATGTAATATTATCAAGCTTCACTAGAATAGGTTAAATTTATTTCCTATTCCTATGTATGTTTTCTATCCTATGTAACAAGATTAGAAGGCCAAGACATTGGAGGCAAGCTCATGGAGATGAAGACTTACCTAGATTGACCTTTGACTTCCATGAGACTCGTGGAAGTCAATATAGGATTGGGGCCATGCTATGACACGTTTTATTTTATGTATATATATTATGCATGTGATGTTTAGTTTATTTCCTTTTATTTTTTTATATATATTTTGTGAAATAATATACAAATAAAAAGGAAGAAGGTTTTTGAAACCATGTAAAAAAAAAAAATTAAGTCGTAAAATGCCTTCCATGAACATAAACACTTCTCCATGCTTGGATCATCATTTTGTCTCATTGCCAAAGCAAGAGATAAATGGTTACCTAAGTAGGGGAAGATGGAAAATGGTGATTTCCATATGCTTGGAATGGTTTGGCTTAACTAGGCTATCAAAACGGTTTTGAGCCTAGGACATCATATGGGATTTTGCCGGTACATGTAGATGTAAATCCCATTAATACATTTTTATCTAATTATGGGTGTTAAGCCAAAGCTTACTTATGATTAGAATAAAATGAATTTTTATACCCATGATTTATATCAAGTGTTGAATATTTCAGGGAAAATTTAATGCTTCATTTATTTAATTTTACTTCGCAAATTCTATGTAGATAATGGCCTCAAACAATTCAAACACATCGTTGCGATCCGTGCTTGAAAAGAATAAGCTTAGTGGGACTAACTTTCTTGATTGGTCACGAAATTTAAGGATTGTCCTTAAACAAGAAAAAAAAACTATATGTACTTGAGAACCCTATTCCTAATCAACCAGCTAACAATGCCCCTAGAGTCGAAAAGGATGCTTATAGTAAGCACAAGGATGATTCTAACAATGTGACATGTCTCATGTTGGCTATGATGGAATCTGAGTTGCAAAAGCAATTCGAGGAAGTTGAAGCTTATGAGATGATAAAACAGCTCAAGGAAATGTTCTAAGAGCAGGCACGTCAAGAGAGATATCTTACCACTAAGGCATTGAATAGCTGCAAAATGACCCCTGGCACTTAGTGCTCATGTCCTTAAGATGAAAGGGTATTTTGATCAGCTTGAAAAACTTGGAGCACCCTGTAAGTCATGACTTAGCTCACGATATGATCTTGGCCTCTTTGACCTCCGACTATGATCGGTTTGTCATGAACTTCAATATGCATAATATGGAAAAGTCCATAAATGAATTGCACGGGATGCTCAAGCGAGTTGAACAAAACATTAGGAAGTCTACTCCTAATGTTACGATGGTTCGAAGGGCGATTCAAGAAGAACAAGGGAAAGGGAAAGGGAAAGGATATGGCGAAAAGGGGTAAAGGCAAGCGAAGCCCAAGCCCAAGGTTAAACCACCAAAGGAATGGACTTGCTTCCCTCTGCAATGAACTCGGTCATTGGAAGAGGAATTGCAAGCTCTACTTGGAAGAAAAGAAAAAGCGAAGGCCGGTAAGGCTGCCGCCTGGGTATTTTCGTTATAGAAATTAATATGTCTGCTCCTACTTCATGGGTATTAGATACTGGGATGTGGAGCTCACATTTGTGTAAATGTGCGGGGACTCAAAAAGGAGTAGATCTTTGGCAAAGGGAGAGGTGGACCTACGAGTTGCAAATGGAGCAAAAGTTGCTGCTTTGTAGTTTGTAGGGACATTTGATTTACTTTTTGCCTCTCTGGGCTTATAATTGAACTTAAAGATTGTTATTATGTTCCTACTATGAGTAGGAACATCATTTCAGTTTCTTGTTTGGATATTGATGGTTTTGAGTTTAATACTAAAAATGGTAAAAGTTCTATTTATAAAAATGGTATTTTCTATGGGGATGCCTCTTTATGTAATGGACTTTACATTCTTAACCTACATGATTCCATTAGTAAGCCCATCTATAACATAAATACAAAGAAATTTAAATCTAATGATTTAAATCAAACTTACTTCTGGCATTGTGGTTTAGGCCATATAAATGAGAAGCGCATATCAAAACTCCACCAAGATGGACTTTTATCTTCATTGGACCTTGAGTCTTATGAAAAATGTGATTCTAGTTTATTGGGAAAAATGACTAAAAGTCCATTTACAGGGCAAAGTGAAAAGGCTACCGATTTATTGGAACTTATACATACTGATGTATGTGGGCCAATGAACACACAAGCTGAGAGGAGGTTTTCGATATTTCATTACATTCATGAGATGATTTCGGTAGATATGGTTATGTCTATCAAATGAAACATAAATCTGATTCCTTTCAAAAGTTTAAGGAATTTCAAAATGAAGTACAGAATCAACTTGGAAGGAGTATCAAATTACTTCGATCAGATCGAGGTGGTGAATACTTATGCCAAGAGTTTGACAAACATCTAAAAAATTGTGAGATATTATCACAATTAACTCCACCAGGAACACCACAATGGAATGGTGTGTCTGAACGCAGAAATCAAACCCTATTGGATATGGTTCAATCTATGATGAGTCAAACAGATCTTCCAATTTCTTTTTGGGGTTCTGCTCTAGAAACTGCTGCATTCATATTAAATAGAGTTCCATCTAAAGCTGTTCAGAAGACACCATATGAGATATGGACCGAGAAATAACCTAGTTTAGCATTTCTCAAAATTTGGGGATGTGATGCTTATGTGAAGCGATCATTATCTGAAAAACTAGCACCCAAATCTGATAAGTGTCTGTTTGTGGGATATCCTAAGGAAACTAAAGGATACTACTTTTATCTTCCATCTGAAAACAAAGTGTTTGTTGCTCGGAACGGAATTTTCCTTGAAAGGGAATTCGTTTTCAAAAGAGCCAGTGGGAGTAGAATCCATCTTGAAGAAGCTCAAGGACAGCAAACCATTTCTGAACCAAGTATGGATACTCGGTTGGACTCACGTATTCATCGCGAGCACCGAACCTTTGACACAAGGGCCAAGAAGGTCTAGTAGGATTTCTCGGATACCACGGAGATATGGATTTCTTGTGACTGAGGATCATAATATTGATCTTATTGATCAAGGTGAACCTAATTCCTACCAAGATGCTATTCATAGTCCCTGAATCTAGCAAATGGCTAGAGGCTATGAAATCGAAATGCAATCCATGCATGATAATCAAGTTTGGACTTTGATTGATCCACCTGAAGGTTGTAAGACCATAGGGTGTAAATGGGGTTTTCAAAAAAGAAAAGCTGACATGGATGGCAATGTGCACACTTACAAAGCACGATTGGTAGCAAAAGGGTATAGACAAACTTATGGTATAGACTATGATGAAACCTTTTCTCCAGTTGTAATGCTTAAGTCAATTAGAATTCTACTTGCCATTGCAGCATATTATGATTATGAAATATAGCAAATGGATGTTAAAACTGCTTTTCTTAATGGAAATCTACTAGAGGATGTGTATATGACACAACCTGAAGGTTTTATTCATCCGTCGAATTCTAGTAAAGTGTGTAAACTTGAAAGATCCATTTATGGCTTGAAGCAAGCATCTCGAAGTTGGAATCTTCGTTTTGATGAAGCAATTAAAGAATTCAATTTCATCAAGAATGATGATGAACCTTGTGTCTACAAAAGGGTTACAGAAAATGCAGTAGTCTTCTTAGTACTCTATGTCGATGACATCTTGTTAATTGGGAATGACATCCCCACTTTGCAAAGTGTAAAAACTTGGTTATGGAAGTATTTTTCAATGAAAGATTTAGGCGAAGCAGCCTATATTCTAGGCATTAAGATCTATCGAGATAGATCTAAAAAGCTTATTGGCCTATGTCAGAGTGGATATATTGACAAGGTACTGAAAAGGTTCAGTATGCAAGATTCTAAGAGAGGATTCTTGCCAATCTCACATGGCGTTAAACTCAGTAAGTCTCAAAGTCCTACCACAAGGGAGGATAAAGAACGCATGAGTAAGATTCCTTACGCTTCCGCAATTGGATCTATCATGTACGCCATGTTATGCACTCGTCCAGATGTCTCGTATGCATTAAGCATGACTAGCAGATTCCAGTCAAATCCTGGTGAACCGCATTGGACTGCAGTAAAAAACATTTTCAAGTACTTAAGAAGGACTAAAGAGATGTTTTTTTATCTACGGAGGTCAAGAAGGAGAGCTTGTTGTAAATGGTTACACGGATGCTAGCTTTCAGACTGATGTAGATGATTTTAGATCGCAATTTGGATTTGTGTTTTGTTTGAATGGAGGTGCTGTGAGCTGGAAGAGTTCGAAGCAAGATACCGTGGCCGATTCTACTACAGAGGCTGAGTATGTGGCTGCTTCTGATGCAGCCAAGGAGGTAGTTTGCATCAGAAAGTTCATCACAGAACTAGGTGTAATTCCTAGCATTGTGAACCCAGTGGACCTATATTGTGATAATACAGGAGCCATTGCACAAGCTAAGGAACCTAGATCTCATCAACGATCTAAACATATTCTCAGGCGTTTCCATCTCATTCGAGAAATTATTGAGCGTGGAGATGTTAAAATTTGCAAAGTAGACACCAATGACAATGTCGCGAATCCATTGACAAAGCCACTCCCACAACTTAAGCATGAGAGTCATACTAGGTCAATGGGTTTGAGAGTCATGTCAAATTGGTGGTAGGCCAAGTGGGAGATTGTTAGTATATGCCCTAAGACCAATTGACTCACATTTATGATTTATGAAGCATGTATTTTTTAATTTTATTTTATGCTCTTGGTCATCAAGTATGTGACTTGATAGTAAAACCCTTATAGCTAATAAAATACTATTCTTATTTGTCCCTAGTTTATTACATCTTGTAATCTAGTGTGAAGTTGATTGATGGTCAAGTTTTAATGATCATGAATATGAGATACAAAATCAATTCATAAATACATATTGAGAATATTGTATTGGACATGATCCAAAGTGAAGAAGAAATATTGTATGGGTTTAAGTTATAAGTATTTCTTCTCAGTTTTATATTTGGTGTCCTTCGACCTAATGTTTCTAATGTTTCTTGCATGGGGAGAAAAATATGTTTTGACATAGTCAAACATCACTTTTAATTAGGTGATCATTATGATTATTGGTTGGCTTATTTTCTCGTCATGGCTTGAATATTGGAGATAGTGAAAGGGATTTGTCCCTCTCTTTTTAGAGAGAGATATCCATGGCCCTTGATAAGGAAGACTGGAAAATATGCATGGCCATGCTCAAATAAGTATTAATAAGGTGTTATTAATATTATTTGTTGGAACAGTCTGCCTGGTGATCAAGTAAATGATTAATTAAGTTTTATAAGGATGACTTGATCCATGCCTTATACTTAATTAGGATATCGTGTGACAAAAGGACTAAATATTAAATCTGATGCTAGGTTATTATTACATTTACTTAACTTTGGTAAGCATAATGTCTTGCTAGAGGCCGCTTATGTTTTGTGAATAAATGTCTAGGACATTTTTTTCATTCATCGCCAACGTTAAGTGAACCTACTGAGTCACACGCATAGACGATCTTGTGAGCATAATGTCCACGTTCAATGAATCTAGATTGTGTCCAGATTCGTTGAACGTATACAAAAGGAGAATCAGATTCCATATTGTATCTTCTGGTAGGTTAATAAGTAGTTAATTTTATTTAATCGAATAAATGAAATTAATTACTTAATATTACTCATCCAACCATTGGATGGTTATAGGAATAGACGGACGAGATTAAACTGTCATTAGATGACAGTTAGGGTTTTGATATTAACAGCTATAAAAGGTTATGTTAACCTTTTCTTGGTAGCCGTCCTTTATCTGATTAAAGAAAGAAAAAAACCCTAAATCCTAGAACGGCGATATAGTATCTAGCCTCCTCTCTCCGAAATACGACCGATTACCAGATAGTCAGGATCAGTTCTGAACAGTTTTTAGAACACAGAAGAGGCTAGCATCCCGATCGCTTGCAGAGGAGTTCGTCGCGTGGATACCAGTAGAGGGCGAAGCGTACAAAGCAGCGCCTCCACAACGAACAATCAAAACATTGAGGTAATTTTTATCCAATCGGTTTTTCTAGTATGTGCAGATCCTGTTGGTGGATTTCCATAGTTTTATTTTACTTTGTTTTTGCCTACGGATTCCAACACCAACTTGCTTCAAAAGAACTTGTTAGAGGCTTACCAAAACTTCACTTTGAGGAAACTAAACTTTGTGATGCTTGCCAATTTGGAAAACAAATTAAGACCTCTTTTAAACTAAATAAAATGATTTCTACTTGAAAACTTTTAGAACTCATTCACATGGATTTATTTGGACCAATGAGGACCACTAGTCTGGGTGGTAAGAGGTATGCTTTTGTTATAGTGGATGATTTCTCAAGATTTACTTGGACTTTATTCTTAAGCCAAAAGGATGAGGCATTTCAAGAATTTATCAAACTTTTCAAAAAGGTTCAAACCTCCCTTGATTGTAAATTGATCTCTATGAGAAGTGATAATGGGAGAGAATTTAACAACCAAGATTTTACAAAACTTTGTGATGATTTTGGCATAACACAATTTTTTGGCCGCCAAAACCCCACAACAAAATGGTGTTGTGGAAAGGAAAAACCGTACTTTACAAGAAATAGTAAAATTAATGCTTTATGAAAACTCCCTTCCTAAATGTTTTTGGGCCGAGGCCGTTAACACCGTATGTTACGGTATGAATCGTGTTCTATTGAGACCTTTTTTGAAGAAAACTCCTTTTTTACTCATTTTTAACAAAACCCCCTCAATTGGCTATTTTAAAGTTTTTGGATGCAAATGCTTTATTTTAAACACCAAAAAAAATCTTGGAAAATTTGATAAAAACATCCAATGAGAGAATTTTTCTTGGTTACTCTTCAAACAAAAAGGCTTATAGAATTTTCAACAAAAGAACTTTATGCGTTGAAGAGTCCATTCATATAAACTTTGATGAAAATAACATTTTTAAAAAGAGAAATGATGATGACATAGATAACTCTCTAAGCTACCAACTATTCTACACTCAAGTAATGGAAGAGCATGCTATGGAGGAAGAAGAGATTGAGGAAAAACAAGAAAATGATCAGAAAACTCAAAGTCTTCCTCAAGATGTGATATATCCCAAAGGGCACTCAAAGGATGAAATCATTGGCGATGTATCACAAGGGGTAAAAACAAGAAGGTACTTCATAGACAACTTTGCATTATTATCTCAAATTGAGCCTAAAGTTATTAATGATGCTTTGTGTGATGAGTTTTGAATTATTGATATGCAAGAGGAATTAAACCAATTTGAAAGAAACAAAGTTTGGACTTTAGTCCCAAGACCCCATGATCACCCCACCATTAGCACTAAATGGGTTTTTAAAAATAAACTAAATGAATCCGAAGAAGTTATTAGAAACAAAGCTAGACTTGTTGCCCAAGGATTCAATCAAGAAGAGGGCATAGACTTTGATGAAACTTTTGCTCCGGTTGCTAGACTTGAATCCATTAGGATGCTTTTGGCTTTTGCATGTTTTAAAGGATTCAAGCTTTTTCAAATGGATGTTAAAAGTGTTTTTCTAAATGGTGATATTGAGGAGGAAGTTTATGTTGAACAACCTCCCGGTTTTGTGCATGAAAAATTTCCAAATCATGTTTTCAAACTTCAAAGGCTCTCTATGGCCTAAAACAAGCTCCAAGAGCTTGGTATGAAAAATTAAGTGGATTTCTTCTCTCTAACAATTTTTCAAGAGGTGTGGTGAATACTACTCTTTTTACAAAAATCTCTTGTAACAATGATCTTCTTCTTGTCCAAATTTATGTAGATGATATTATTTTTTGTGCTACTAACGTTTCTTTGTGTGAAGAATTTGCCTCACTTATGCAAAATGAGTTTGAAATGAGCATGATGGGAGAATTGAACTACTTCCTTGGACTACAAATCAAGCAAACAAAAGAAGGCATCTTCATCAACCAAGAGAAGTACACCAAAGAATTTTTCAAAAGATTTGAGATGAGCAATGCAAAAGATATTAGCACTCCTATGAGCTCATCATTGAAGCTTGACAAGGATGAAAAACGTATGAAGGTTGATAAGAAAATGTATAGAGGTATGATTGGTAGTTTACTTTACTTAACGGATAGTAGGCCGGATATTGTATTTGCGGTATGTTTGTGTGCTAGATTACAACTTGTCCCAAAGAATCCCATTTAATAGTTGAAAACGTATCTTGAGATATTTAATTTCATCATATGATTATGGCTTGTGGTACTCTAAACAATCTTGTTTTGATCTTATTACCTACACCGATGCAAATTATGCCGGATGTAAGGTAGAAAGGAAGAGTACAAGTGGAAATTGCCAATTCTTGGGAGGATTCTTAGTATCTTGGTACAGCAAGAAGCAATTGTGTGTATCCTTATCAACCGCTGAAGCGGAATATATAGTAGCCGATTGTTGTCGTGCACAGGTACTTTGGATTAAACACACCTTGGTTGATTTTGGTTTTTCTTTTAAAAATATACCTATTATGTGTAATAATACTAGTGCGATAAACATTTCCATAAACCCTGTGCAACATTTAAAAACAAAACATATTGAAATCAAACATCCCTTTATTAGAGATCATGTTGCTAAGGTGATGTATTTTTAGAATATATTTGCACAAAAGATCAAATTGCCGATATTTTTGCAAAACCTCTCTCTGAAGAACGTTTTTGCTATTTGAGAAAATTGCTTGGTATTGGTAGACTCCATGACTAATGTGTGTTTTTTGAGTTATCATCTTTCCTCTTATTTATCCTGTTCTTACAGAAATTTTCAAAAAATCGGACGCCTCTTTTAAAAATTGGACATCCAGTTTCAAAATCAGACTCAAGGATTTTCTTCACAAAAAATTCCTGAGATATTAGGACGACAAAAACGGATGACCTCAATAAAAATCGGATGTCCGATTTCTTATTTTCAACAAAATCAATTTCTTTAAAATTGTCGGGGTTGCATTTTATAAAAACAGATCTCATCATAGCTTCCCTCTTATTTCTATCTTTTTCTCACAACTCTCTCTCACTCTCTCGACTGAGACTCCCTTCTTTCATAAAACCCATCCGATTTCTCAGTCTGATTTTCGCACTTCTTCTCAAATCTTTCAAATTTCTCTCCTCCTCAAGCACGAAAATCCATCGGTTTCTGTTTTTCTCTCTCTCTATCCTCTCCATCAGAAATCTTCATATTCAAGTTCTTCTGAAACCCTAAGTCGGGATTGCTTCAAAATGGTGAAAACTAAGAATGCCAACATTGGAAGAGGAGTAAATATTGAAGAAGGAGAGAGCAGTAGAGGAAGAGGAAAAGGAAAAAGGGTACCTTCTGGAATTAGGGCTCCAGATAGGTTCATCTTGCAAAGGAGGTTGCAAACTTTGAAGAATAGACAAGAAATCGAAGAAAAATTGTTGCTGGACACCGAGTGGATTTAAATGATATGCAAGGTATGGAAGCTATACTAAATCTCTTCGATGCTATTGGGTGGACACCATTGCTTACTGTTAATGAGCTATATTATACTGAAATGATTTATGAATTCTATGCCAATCTACATAATGGTAGAGTCGATAACATACCTCATCAATGGGTATTGTCTAGAATTGAAGGAAGAAATATTTCATTTGATGATAGGCTATTAAATACCATTCTAGAAACCCCTCAAGATGGCATGAGATTCTACACTAGAAATAAGAAATGCTTTGATCAAAATTTATATGGTGAAAGAAGGTTTGAAGAGATTTTCACTCACGGAGAAGTCCTAAAAAGGCACAATGATAGGACTGTGAACAAACTTGATGCTTATGGAAGATTACTACATCATATGATTTCTAATATCATTATTCCAAATGTTGCGCACAAGTCTTCTATCACAAATATGCACTCCTTTGTCATGCTTGCTCTTCATGAACATAGGAGGATGAACTTCGGTTTCATGGCTATAGAACACATGCTAGCCACACAATCCTCTTCCACCAAGTGCTTACCGTATAGATGCTTCATTACAAAAATCTTTCAACATTTGTGATCAATTTGGTTGGAGTTGGTGATCACATTGGCCCTGGTAAGATTTACAATCAAAATACCTTCAAGAGAATGAGGTTTGAAAGAAATGATGAAGGACTATTAATAACAGGTGGTCAACAAGGAAGTGATGATGATGATGATGATGATGATGATGATGATGAAGAGGGAAATGAGCCCGAAAGTATGGATGAAGAAGATACAAATGAAGAGGACATTCGAAGAGAAATAAGATCAAAGAAAAGGCAAGAATGAACGGAGGAAGGACAATCCTCAGTAGATAGGCTCTAATATTGGATAGAATTGCTGCAATGCAAGCACAACTAAATGACAGACTTGATGACCTCAATGATAAGATTGTAGACATTCAAAACCGGTTACGAGATTGGAGCAAGGAGGAAAAGATACCGATGAAGATGAAGATGGAGATGATTGAGGATTCCTTTTAAATCCCTGCCCTTTCCTCGTTTCAAAACTACTTACACTACCGCTGTTTTTATCTCTTGGCTCCTTATCAAATTCTATTATGGCTCTTTTGTACTTTTTTATGCTATGATGACTTGATATATGCTATGTTTTATTTTTCATATTGGTGTTGTGTCATCTTGATGCTAACTTTTTATGGACTTCATGATGATACTTTAATGTTGAAATTCCAATTGTAGCTTTCTTTTCTATGATCCCTAAAAAAACTCTCCCAAGCATCTTTTTGATTTATGACGAAAGGGGGAGAAATATGTGCAAGAACTACGGAGGAGAAATAGTTGCAAGATGCTTATTGTGTTGCTTTTAAGTTTCATGCTTTCTTTTGGTTGGCTACATATCTTATGGGTAATGTGCTTGGTTTGATGATTGTTTGATGTCATTCTTGGTGTGAAGCGTGTTTTTAAGGTAAGCTTATTTTTTCTATATTATGTTTCAAAACCTTGGAATGTTCTCAAATTCATAGGGGGAGTTATCTCCCTTATGGTGTTTTGGTGTGCTTTACTCTTATTGATAATCTTCTTGAAGCATCACCATACTTTAATATTTGCTCTTTTGTTCTTCTTGCATATGTATTTGTCATAATCAAAAAGGGGAGATTGTTAGCCCTAAGGGCACTATTGCATATAATTTTGATTATGATTATTAACATATGTTTGTGTGAGTATTAAGCATAGTTTCCATAGAACAAAAGAAGCATATTTGAAGTCTCAAGGCTACACTCTTAGAAGCAAAAGATCTTGGTGATCAAGGCAAAATGAAGGAGAAAAGATCAAGCCATTGAAGACCTTAAAGACTTGTGTCTTAGTTAGGGATGTGCTAAGTTATTTCTTTGTAAAACTCCCTAACTCTCATCTTTGATTGATGATCATGTATGAATCTCTTTGCATAAATATCTTTCTATAAACTCTTATTGAAATTCAAGTATTCTTGATAGAATTTTTTATGCCTTTGAAAGTTTTCTTCTCTCTAAAAGAGTATCAAGAATACATGTTTTTGAAATAGGAAGGAAAGCTCTTTTCTGTAAAATCCTTTTCAAAAACCGGTCATCCGATTTTAAAACTGATCGTCTGATTTTTCCAGTTTTAGAAAAATCGATCGTCCGAATCTTTTTGTTTCAAACTCGGACGTCCACTTTTAGGAAACGGTCGTCCGGTTTTCCTTTTCACTATGAAAAATATTACTGTTACACAGTGCAACAGTTACTTTCTCTCTCCTTCCTATATATATTGATTTTTTTATCAGCTGCAAAAGTAACAAGTTTTGTGAAATATTTATTGAGATAATTTAAGAACCTTTAAAGAGCTTTAAAGTACATTTTCTTCAAACACCTTTTCATCTCAAAAATATATCTTCTTGAGCTTCATTGTTGATCATCATCAAAGAAGAAGTGAAGAGGAGCTTGTAGAAGTATTGCATTGAGTTGTATCCTCTCTTCTCAAGCTCATTTGGTAATAATGTTCTTAACTCATCTATCTTTTATTAACATCAAAGGTTTGTGTTGAAAAACCCCTTGGGTTATCCTTTGATTGTATTTGTGTTGGTGATTGAGGTTGCTTGCAAAACCCTTGGTGGGTGATCCTCAAAATTGTAATTGTTGTATACCTTTTATTATAGTAGATTTGGAAAATCCTTGGGTGTTGACTCAAGGTAATGGATGTAGCTCTTTGAGAGAGTGAACCACTATAAATTGTTGTGCCTCTTCATTCTATGTTTTTTGCTTGATTGTCATAACTATAAGATTTTGTTTGGTTGGAAATTTTATTAAAAAGTGTTTTAGAATTCTTTCTCAAAGAAAATTAGAGGTTTATCTTTCAATTACAGAAAAAATTTTCAAAAATTAGTCAAAAACCTTATTCACCCCCCTCTAAGGTTTTTCAAAGAGATTTCATTATTTGTGTGCTTTGCATGGTATTGTGCATCATAGAACTGTTAGGCATAACCCTCAACAAAACAGTATAGCTGAGAGGATGAACCGAACCATAATAAACAAAGTTAGGTATCATACGGTGCCATCGGGTATTCATAAATCTTTTTGGGGAGAGGCCATTAGTATAGCAGTATACCTTATTAATAAATCTCCTTCCACTACTATAAACTTCAAAACTCCTATAGAATTGTGGACCAGCCAACCACTAAAGCTGTCTAACCTTAGAGTGTTTGGGTGTGCTACTTTTGCACATCAAAGAGAAGGGAAGTAAGATCCTAGGTCTAAGAAGGGAGTGTTTATAGGTTATCCTAGTAGAATGAAGGGTTACAGAGTGTGCTCAAAGGTGAACCGGGTATGAGGGTAGTCGTGAGTAGAGAGGTAGTCTTTAACGAGCTTGATATGCTCTGCCTTAAAACTGAAACCAATCCCGAGAGTTCTACCAAAATACCTATAGTTGGGAATATTCCTGTGGAGGACACTTCCGAACCCTCACAAGAGCATACACTAGAACCCGAAAGCAATGAGAAGTCAGTAAACCCAGCTAGTGTACCCAAACTCGATTTGCCCGAATTAGATCATTCTGATGATGATGAGGATCGTCCTGAAGCACAAGCACAAGCTCTTAGAGACTACCAATTATCTAGAGATAGGGTTAAAAGAATGTCTAGGGAACCCACTAGATATGGTTTTTTATACATTGTTTCTTATGCTTTTGCTACTACATCTTTTGTTGAAGAGAAAGAACCTATTTATTTTTCTGATGTTTTAAAGAGTCATAATCATTCTTTGTGGATACATACTATGAATGAAGAGATATCTTCTTTGCATAAGAATAAAAGTTGAGTGCTTGTTCCTAGACCACCTAAACAAAAATTGATTGATTGTAAATGGATTTTCAAAATTAAAGAAACTGAATCTGTTAATGAACCTCCACATTTCAACACTAGATTGGTTGCAAAAGGTTTTTCTCAAGTTGAAGGTATTGATTTTAATGAGATATTTTCTCCCATTGTTTAGTATAAAACAATTAGGATCATGCTTGCTATTGTTGTCTTCTTTGATCTTGAGCTTGAACAGTTAGATGTGAAAACTGTCTTTTTGTATGGTGAACTTGATGAAACCACTTACATGCGTCAACCACCTATTTTTGAGGTGAAAGGTAAAGAGCATATGGCTTGTCTTTTGAAGAAGTCCTTGTACGGGCTTAAGCAAGCACCTAGACAGTGGTACAAAAGGTTTGATTTTTTTATCCTTAAAACTAGTTTTGTTAAAAGAGATTATGATAGTTGCTTGTATTTTTGTGGTGATACTATTGATAATGCCATTTATTTGATGTTTTATGTTGATGATATGCTTATTGTCTGCAAGCATAAAGATAAGATTTGTGCATCTGAAATCTTTGTTGAAATCAATTTGAGATGAAGGATTTAGGATTTGCCTCTAGAATCCTAGGTATGAATATTGATAGGGATAGAGCTGACCACTCTTTGTTTATATCCTAGAAATCCTTCTTGCAGAAAATTGCTTCAAAATTTTCCATGCATTTGTGTAAGCCTATTTATACCCCTCTTGCGAGTCATTTTTCATCTTTATCAAAAACTTATCCCAACTGAAAATGAAATGAAAGACATGGTCAACATGCCTTATAGAATGGCTATAGGATCTGTCATGTATTTCATGATCTACACTTGTCCTAATATCGCTTATTCCATAAGCCTTTTGAGTCGTTTTATGTCTAATCCAGGTAGGGATCATTGGGCCGCTCTTAAATGGTTGCTAAGGTCCATTTAATGGGACTATTGATAGAGGCTTACATTATCATAATTGAATTGAACAATTTGAATTGGTTGGTTATGTAGATTCTGATTTTGCAGGTGATAAAGAAGGTAGAAAGTCTACCACATCTTATTCTTTACCTTTACTGGTAATTGTGTTTATTGGAAATCTCAGCTGCAGCCTTTAGTCACTTTCGACTACTGATTCTGAATATATTGCTGCTACGGAGGCAATTAAAGAATCTATTTGGATTCAAAGACTTTTATCTAAGTTATATCTTTTGCATTCTAAAGCTGTCATATTTACTGATAGTCAAAGTTGTCTTCATTTATGTAAAAATTTTGTCTATCATGAAAGAACTAAGCACATAGATGCTAAGTATCATTTCAATCGAGAAAAGGTTTCAAATGGTATAGTTAATATCGATAAAATTAGTACTAAAGATAATCTTGCTGATTTTGGTACTACGGTTGTGACAACTGACTAGTTTGCTATGTATAGGGACCTCCTTCATATTGATGCAAGTTGATTATCTTAGTTGGGAATTTACCTAAAAATGTGTTCAAGGTGGAGTTTAGGACTGTTGGGCCAATTTTTCACATATTTTGTTCTTTTTCAGCCCCATTTTTATGACCTTATGATGAGATGGACTGAGCCTCTCACTAAAAGAGGATTGAGTTTAATTTGTGACCTATAATGCTGGGTGGGCCGGACTGACAACAGCCCAATTTGAATGAGTCTACCCCAAGTGACTTAGATGCTTTGAATGAGTCCACCCTAGGTGACTTGGATGCCTTTATAAATACCCTCTTCTTCACATGTTGCTGACACCAACTCTGTGGAACAACTTTCTTTCGTTTCTTTTCTCTCTTCTCCTTCTATACAGCTTCTTATTCTTCTTCTGTTGCTGTTTGTTCTCTGTGAATTATTTTTACTGCCGTCACAAGTAGCCATTGTTGGTTGACTGTGTGCTTGGGTGGCTTGTGAAGGAGAGAACCGATAGTGAGAGTTTAGATTTCTTCTTGTGTGAGGCTCCTCCATTATTCTGAGTGTTCTGTTCACAAAATTAGTGTTACAACAAAAATCGGTCGTCCGGTTTGTGCCCTCTTTGTCCGATTTTATTGTTCGAATATCTTTGTTCACTCTTTTATAGTTAAAATCGGTCGTCCGATTTTTGTGTTGGTCGTCCGTTTTTCGCATCCGTTTTGCAGGTACCCTTTGTTTTGGAGGAAAATCGGTCGTCTATTTTTCGGACTCCTCATCCGATTTCATGATCCGTTTTTGAGTTATTCATTCGGTTCCATCATCCGGTTTCATCACCAGATCCATTTCGTAACAACCTTGATAATAAATACTTTTAAAAAATACATATTATAAAAAAAATGTTAAAAAAATATTACAATATATATTAAATCACATTAGACGAATAATTAATATATTATTATACTGAAAAAAATATATTACCTTCATAATTTTGATATTATTTACAATTAAAATTAGATCTCATCTCATAGATCGGATTCATAACAAAAATCAGGGTTAAGACTCTTGTACCCAATCCATGATTAGCCCCACCCAATGTATTCCCCAATCCTTCTAATGCTTTCTTAGTGAGGGTGGAAGTGGTATGTAGTTTCAACTCCAAAGTCTTTTCATTAGCACAGGAAAAACACACTTGCTGACTTTGCTTCTTCTCCTCTCTTAAGTCAATTTCAAAACCGATAATGAATATATTTCAAATCTTAAAGAAATTCGTATGTGCAATTCTTGTTCACATTTCAGTAAGTACCACGGAAGGGAAGAACATACGCCGACACCGAATAATTTGTTCCGTATGTATTCTCCTTAATTATTGCGGACCCGATTCAAAACCAAAAGAAAAAACACAAGTGTTGACAACAAAGTATGGTAAGTGCAGATAATGTTCTAATCACAACAACTTCCGAATTTGGAATTGTTTGCCATCTTAAAGACAACTACTACTTTAACTCCCATCAAGAAACATATATAAACAATTTGGATAGAGTTATATTTTTTAATTTTTATAAAGAATATATATATATATATAATTTTCTTTTACATGATGTTCAAAATTTCTCAACTAATTTAAAAAGAAATCTACAAGACATAAGATTGAAAATTTATCATCAAACCATTCTTAAAATAACTCGAACTTCTAACCTCTCACTTAATAAATTAAAAGTAAAAGTGGTAAGAGAAGGTGTTTTGCCATGGGGGGCAGCCTCAATGCCCTGAAATATAGAACTTTATTTTGATTTTTGAACAGACTTCGATCGGTTCAATTTTTTGGAAAGAAAAGATGGGCTGTTGAGGTAGCAAATGAATAAGAAATCAGCATTACTCTCCAAGAATCATAGAACATGAAATCATACTAGCATGAAGTATTAATCTCAGATCCTAATTATTACTTACCCCCCGAAAAAACCTTAAAAGAGTTATGACAAGGTGACTAGAGAAACACCAAAATTTAGATACACGGTTGATTATCAAAGGATAAAAGCAATGAAGGGGGAAAAAACTAAAGACCCAACCCACTATTCCTTCAACTTCTATCATTCAGAATTCTGCATACAACTTCCTGCACCTGTATCTCTTTTATACATTTGGCAACAAATACTTTAACAAAAAGGCCAGAAAGAGGGCCTATGATTTGCAAACTCGTTAACACGCTAAATAATATGGGTGGGATGTCCGCGGTATAAATGTATCAAAAAACAATAAGTACACCGATGCCATACCATGGGATTTGGACATGTTCTCCTGATTAAAATATAGCAGGAACACAAGCTAGAAGCATGGGGAATGCCAATCTTATGGCTGCTAATAATAAAATTTACCATGTTCCTGTTCTGCTCAAGGCCACCCCACCCCACCCCTTCTATTTTTTTATCTTGCTCACGAGTAATTGGTCGGCTTCATCACAGCTTTTTATCAACCTGAAACAAGAGGAAAGAAATGCAATGCACCTGTTATTGTAATCATATTAAATGAACAAGGGAAAATAAATGAACAAAAGGAACTCATGACACCAAACAGCAATTGACCAACACTCCACTTCCACATTTGCCACCCAAACTCAACAACGTTATCAACTTTCCAACATGGATGCCCGCATCCAGTGAGGAATTGGCCCTAAAAGTTCCAAATTCTTAATCTCTTCTGGGTGCAAATCAGAAATCCTTTTTACAACACTGGATTGATACAATTTCAAGTCAAAATAATAATTAGATGCTCATTTCACGCACAAATTAGGCTGTGCAGGTTGACTTAAATTAGTGCAATTTTCACCATGGATAACTGAAAGCTTATCTCTGAAATGAAAAAATAAAAGTTAAAAAAGCCAAACTTGTTAAACCTTTGCAAGTTTTCATCTAAAAAATAAATGATTGTGGGTCCACACATAGCCTCATACCTACACAGTGCAGACATTGTACGTGAAATTACCATAAAAGAAAAAGGTGAACTCATCCGTACCATAGATATCCTATCATTCGTGTAGTAATTTACTGAATGTTACATCACACTCTCTTAATCATGAATTCTCAGCAAGTCCAAATGCACTTCCTCCTTGTGCTGGTCAGAGCATGTAACTACATATATACAATTATAACTACCAAGCATCATTAATGCAGGAAAGGAAATACAAGTTAGAGAAAAGAGTGGCATAGGGAAGAGAGAGGAATACCAATTTCATTAAGCAGATGAAAAGGTTAATCTATAATTTCCTAACAAGGTCTTCTTAGCCAGATGTAAATTCCGACTCATCTGAGCTCTCTTCATAGATGGCCAAACTCCCATCTTGACTGTCCTCGCCACTCCCTTGATCACTACTGTAACTGCTGTCATATGGTCCATCAGATGCACTACTAGTTAGGCTATCAGATGTATGACTACTAGGAAGTGATGATGAACTAGCATGACCATTGCTGATATCACTTCCTATCATTTGCTCAACCTCAATGTAACTGCATGATACACCAGAAAATCATACAAAAAAGGAAAGGGAAAAGGCTGTCTTAATTATTGTTGCTCCACTGGCATTTACAGTACAGACAAGAAACGAATTAGCAAAACATTCTGCAAACCTTCCTTCTGCAGGGAATTCAGCCAGAATGGATAATTGAGGTCTCTCTTCTGCTAATTGCTCCACAGGAATGAAGCTGTAATTATAACAACTGATCACAACTAGGATTAAAAAATAGATCAAATTATTTGCTCACTGGGATAAAATTATTTGTAATCATGTGACCTTGTGCTGCAACATCTTCTATACCAGTCACCTTCTGATGCTAAACCTTCTCTATTGGATATGTCCTGTTTGGAATTTGTAATATGAGATGTCACCAGGAATTTTATGCTGAACCGTTAATTAGTAGGAGCATTCGCTATACTCACAAGATGTCTAAGATGCTTGAAATCCCCTGCAAGAACTGCTGAAAATAAGCGTGTAACTTCCACCTACAAAATTATATATATTTACAAATTTAGAGAGAGAGAGAGAGAGAGAGAGAGAGAGAGAGAGAGAGAGAGAGAGAGAGAGGGGACAAAATGAATGAACAAGAACCCTCACTTCTTTTAGATGTATACAGTCACGCAATATCAGAATCTCAAGTAGATTCCCACCCATAGTGCCTCCAAGGTTCCTAATAAAGGTAACAAATAAATTCAACCATGCCCAAGCTTCAAACACAACTGACAGATGTGTGTCAGAAGAAACATACTTGAGAAAAGCGCCAGTGATTGAATAGGATGTCGAAAAGTCAACATACTTTAGTTTCCGAAATCCCTGCAGAGATACTACACGTTAAAGAATGTGGTTTCCTCAATAAGATTTGGACTAGAACACCCTTCTGCTGATTACTTCTAATACTAGGTTTATTGCTAATGCCTGACAACGTAAGTACATATCAACCAACCAAGTCAAAACATTTAAAACCTGCATTATGCTCTCTGTCAGAAGTACTACATAAATGAGTTCACAATTCTAAATGAATCATGTTAATAAACATATACGAGGAAAGCAAAACTAGGGTGATCTTCATTTCAACCATAAAATAGGCAATATCTCTTTTGAGAAACTTAAACTGACAACTAGAGATTTTATATGATCGATACTCCAACAGAAGAGAAGGTTTCATATAGATCTGACCATGATTCAATAAAGAAAATGACCATGAAGAGAGTCTTGACTATTGAGCATGTTCACAAGCATGTCAGAAGTAATATATACCTTGACAAGTATACGAGCCTTATAGTCATGTAGCTTAAATCCCCTAAGAGCCAAAGATGATAGATTAGGACAGTTATAGACAAGATCGCTGCAATCGCTCCATGTTGGCAACTTCAAATTGTCATCTCTCCCTGACCACAGAGAGCCAAAGTTAGCAAAATATCCTTCACTCAGGCAAATGGATGACAAGAGAATAACAGTTATTAACCTGTCTTTGAAGATTCAAAAAACAAACGAGTCATCAGGGGACAATATTTGCTCACTGAATCCAGTGTCTGCCTCAGTTCAACATCACTATTGCAAGCAGAAATTAACTTCATATTAACAACCCCAACAAAGAAAAACATAGGTTGAAAATTATCCAACTATTAGATGTGTCCATCATAAAAAATAACATAATAATCCAAATATAAAGCAGTAAACCATAGGAAGCCCTACTTCCTAGAATGAGATAAAGATATTGCCAAGACCTACCCACATACACATATTACAATAAGGAAAGCATTCCCGTTCTGTACAATACATCAGAAACAAAATGCAATTATTCCTACAGACATATTACGACCCTGTCCTCAGTTGCTTAAAATAAGTCAAAACCTGTGTTTGATCTGTTCCAACAAAGATTTCAAAAACAGACAGCTTCTGATACTTACAGTCCAACAATTTCTAGATCATGCAGAGAAGGACATGTTGATAATGCAGCACAAAGTGCAGTGTTATCCATCCTTTCAATATTATAAAGATGGAGCTTCCTCAGCAATGCCCTAGAGAGAGAGAAAGAGAGAGAGAGAGAGAGAGAGAGAGAGAGAGAGAGAGAGAGAGAGTGAGAGAGAGAGAGAGAGAGAGAGAGAGAGGTCAACTGAATGCTTCTGAATTTAACAAAAGACACCAAATATTCTCATTAGAGAGAGAGAGAGAGAGAAGAAGCAATACCCTGTCTTACCACCATTAGCACTTAATAATGCCAAGCAAGACCTTGTAAGGATAGATGACTCTTTCCCTTGCCTCGACCTCTTATCATTCCATGAGAACCCTGATGGATCAGTGGAATTCCTTATACAATAAGCCAGCGCTTGTGAAGACCCAGCTGATGCAATGGGACCAGGAACAAGGCCAAGTTTAAGAGATCTGTAAAACAAATAAACAAAGTATCAATGCAATGAACGAGGAATCAATAATATTTCAGAATACCAATACATCTCAAACACTAGAAGCAACTATCTAAAGAAATGCCAAAGTCAAAGTTGCAAGGCATGCAAGTAGTTTAGATTGCTCCAAACCTTTTAAGCAAACAGTTTACATTCTCAACATGGAATTATAATTCATATATTACAAATGCTTTCATCAAAGAACTATAATTCACAATGTCCATAAAATATAACATCCAGAAGATAAATGTATTTATAAATGATAGTTCATCGGACAACAGCCCTAAAGTGTCTGAATAAAAATGGAGTTCTAAAGGGCAAAAATAGACCATGCAGCCTGCTTTCTTACTGAAGAGATTTTCCAGCTCTTTGAATCATAGTTGACACTACAGAATTATTGACTTTCGGGCTGACAGTGGTCAGATCAATATTTGCATAGCACATGGAGTCTGCAGCACACTTCTGAAAAAAAGAACAAGCAGCGGTGGCGTAACATAGTGTTTGTGTATCCAGCAAAGAAAACACCTGCAAAATCAGTATGCATAACAAAATAAACAAATCAAAAACAGTACAAGGTAACAGAAAATTGTTCAATAGACTAGACATCGGAAATATGATGCTGCTCGTCTGTTACATTTCAGATACAGTCATGAAAATCAAAAACAGGACAAGGTAACAGAGAATTTAAACAATGTATATCCTAAATTGGAATGAGACAAAAATTCAGCAAAAGAAATAGTGGAAATTGATTTGGTAAACTCTTGATTTCACTCATAAAGAGCTCACAAAAATTATCCAATTCAGCACCATATGCAAGTAAGTGAATGCATGTCAATGCAATTACTGTTGCAGACGCAAGCTGACAATAGAAAGTAATTCATGAAATAAAACAAACGAATGCTTAATTGCTGGATAAAAGTAAGATTGACGAAAAATACATTGATAGTAAGATCGGGAGGGAGAGGCCAAACGACAGCGTTATGCATGGAAGCGCGCTTTCTGGCAGATCGTTTAGCTGCTTCCAGTAGAACGGATCCTAACTTGAGAGCTCGATCAATCATGTCGCTCTTCTCAAAATCGCAAGGTCGAGAATCAAGAAGACGATCGAAGGAAAGGTCGAGGAGTGAAGCAGAGGAATCTGAGAGTCCTAAAAATGAATCCAGGAGACAATCCAAGTTATCCATCCCAGACCTGGAAATTTTGGAGCTAGGGTTAGGATCGGGGGAGGTGGAGGGAGAACAGCAAGGGCGTTTGAGCTTGGGTTTAGGGGAAGAAGCCATGGAAGGGCAGTGGAGGAGGAGAGTATCCATATCGAGCGATGGAGGAGGAGAGACAGAGAGGGGGCGCGCGTGAATGCGTATGCTTCCGCGCGTCGTCAGATAATGGAGAAAATGTGATGGAGTTTCTTTGGGGTGTGGGGGAATTCATCATGTACGGAACAAGAGAAGGAAGTGACACGTGTGGCTCTACGTGTAGAGGTGATTCTTTCCAGTACAGGCAAAAGTTGCCATGTACATACGTCACCTTACGTTCACTTCACTTGCTACTGCCGTTTTGATGACATGGCTGCAGTTTCACTGTTTCAGCAGCCAAGGAATCCAGTCAAATTAGGACCCTAAAAGGCCTTCTTTTCCTCCCAATTAGTCAATAATTTTAAATATCAAAATTTTAAAATAAAGGTATAAATGAATTGAGTTACTCGCAAATAATTATACGAGTTCAGTAATTCGACGACTCTAACAGTTCATTATAAATATTAATATTGTATATTTCAAATTCTATAAACATCACTATTAAACTAAATTCAAAACACTGTATTCTTATATTCGAATATATTATAAAAAAAAATGAATTTTAACACAAAACAATAGAATCAATTCAAATAATATAGTAATAAAATGCAAGCAAGTCAAAAATTTTACTAAACGAGCCAAACTTAACAAAACTTAACTCAAAATTCGTTAAGAAACTCTGTTTAGATGCCCAATTCATTAAAAAGCTCAATTTAAATGCTCAATTCATGAATTCAAACTCGACTCTAAATTCGAATAAACTTAGTCTCCTTTAAAAATATCAACCTCTTTTAAACATATCAAGTCGAGCTCAAACCTCACCACGTACTCTAATACAACCTTACTATTTCACCCAGTCAAAACAAAACATACAGGTCCCATCCAAAGAATAAAAAAGTTTTGAAAAGAGGGAATACATTGTAGTAGTATTTTGCAAGAGTCATTACAAGTATACAAAGCACTAAACAATGAACATGATATAATTATCACTTCAGGATACCATATTTGGTTTTGAAGTAGGCAGTAACATTGAAGGCATGAAAACTAGTGCCACTCCTCTGAAAGTATGTTTAATTAAACAAATATCAACAATAATAACACCACCAAACTCTGCTAGCTATCTTTTGGAGCTGGCATCAAGCAAAGTCTTTCCTCTGAATCTTGAGTTCCCCCTCCTCCTTTAAACCTTTCTTCAGCTAGGAGAGACTGCAGATCACTACCGTTTGCCAGACTGTTGAACTCGACAGCTTTCGATGGCAATGTTGGATACCGGCGTTGGCAGAAAGTCATCAATCGTTTAATAGATTGCAAATACTTACGAGTTGTCTCATCATTCATGATATGGGCCACACTGTTGGTATAGATCTTCTCACGAGCCGAACGTTCATGAATACCAACCATGGTAACACCAATAGGCCAGGGGGCATTCCCAATTGCTAGTTTAATATAATGGTCCATTGCAGCTAAGTAGTCACGCTTCATGCAGCATTCAACCACCACCAACAATGCTTGTCGAATATCATCAGGAAGAACCTAGAAAGGAGCAGGAATTCAAAGAAAACACATCTTTTAGCAAACCCATAATGGACGGCCTAAACGGAATTCAAAGAAAACATGCAGAAAACAAGAAATAAATGTCAAACTTCTGAGAGTCCCAATTAACCTGTCCAGAATAGTGAGTCTGTAAGTGCCATGTCTAATTGAGAATAAAATGGCATATGAGTATTCTTTTCCAGGATGTCAATAATTGTGCATGCACTAGGACAAGCTCAACAATTCAAACTTTTAATGCCACCAGAATATTTCATTTAACTACATCTTAAAGGCAAAAGTAAGGAGCTATACAAGTAACAGTTCTTTCAATTACTTTATTTCCAAATCCAACATTGACAGCACAACCTCAACACCACCCCCCCCAACAGACATGTTGGAACAACAAGTGATTCAAAAACAAATAACAAGAAAGAAATGAAATAAAGAAGATTTTGAGCAGCCAAACAACCAAGTAAAATGGTCAAAGCCAAATGCCAAATAATACGTAAGCTGTGATAGATATGCTAACTATCACAAATAAGTCCCAACAGGTTTAAACTGCAAGCAGATGGTATTCTTGCTCAGTATATTGTTGATTTGGATCCATACCCAAGTCATGATTCCGTATGCATTACATGAATGTTTGTGATCATTGCTAGTAATGAGGTACAAATAATGATTTTGTGAGCTAGCTCTTCACAAGCCTGCAGTAGCAGAGAAGTTTGCCAAGAGAAAAGGTTGGTATTTTTAGTTAACATGATCCATCAAGTCAAAAACCATAGATGGAAAAGAAAATGGATCTATGCGTCTTGCAAGTCACAGTATGGATACAATCCCTACATTCATGTCAAAATTCAGACATTGAAAAATTCAGCACCTCAATTTCCCAACTTTCAACAATTAGATGAAATCTATCAACCTGACTCTTTATCCAATCCTATGCTAAATAACAATTCTCAAATCAGAAATATATCTATTTCTAGATGCCGGGGAAGAAAGATATACGTTTGGAAGAATTTGACCTCCTATACCACTATTAAAAGCTGATTTGCAAAGTACAATTCATATGCAGAATGGAACAGTACACTAGCAAGAGAAATCCAATTTAGCAAGAATAATTTAGCTATTATAAACTCACGCTACTAAACTCACCTTCTTCCTGCAGAATTTGAACAAAGGATTCAAGTATCTTGCACATTGCTTAAAAGTAGCAACTATTGACTTCCCCTTGGCGGTCCTCTTCTCAGCCTCGCTCATCTCATCAAGCTCCTGATTCCATTCATTAAGCAACTTCTTGAAGAACACCAAAATCTTATCCTCCTCGCACAACTCTTCAAAGTTGGTTTTCATTCTTTTCAGATCCTTGTCATAATCCACTCCGGAGGAAGCTCCATCTCCACTCAAATCTTCATCCCCTCCACCATCTTTATCCTCACCACCATCCTCCACAGCTTTCCTTTTCCTATCACTCAAAATCCCCGACTTCTGACGCTTTTTCAATTCGACAATATCTCGCAAGAAATCATTCGTTTGCCCCTCCGTCATATCACTATCATCCACTTCAAACAACCCCGCTTTCAACACAAATCTCAACCGATCGAGACGAGCCTCGTCGTCTTCACCAAAGAGAGTTACAGGATGTTTGAGGAATCGAAGGCGGCGAATAACCTCTTGTTTAGGGAGATTAAGTTGGTCGATTTTTTGCTCATCGGTCAGGGTTTTGGACGATGAGGCAGTGGGTTCTTTTTGGGCATTGGAGATTTCGGGTTTCGAATTAGGGTTTGAGGAGGAACCTGAATTAGGATCATCGTGCTGCTGTTGCTGCTGCTTATGGCGCAGAGCTTTGGCTTCAGCTTCGCGTTTTTCTTCTTCTCGGAGTCTCTGAAGGCGTTTCTGCTCAATTTCCGATCGTTTGAACACTTTTCTGCCACCGACGTCTTCGGCAAGGCTCTGGCGTTTCTTTAACAATTCTTGCTTCAAAATATCCATATCTTCCCCAATTAATCGTTTGTCCCGTTCGTCAGTTCAAGGATTCTTTCTACCTGCAAATTTCTATGGCGGCCTACGACCCGTCGTCCGCAGTAGTTTCGGATTTCCTCGCTCGTTTGGCCTTTTGTCCCGTCGCCGAGGGGCTCCCCAAACAGCCAAAACGCAAGACTTTTTTTATTTTATTCACCTGGTGCGTCATGCGTCTAACGCTTGACGCGTTCGGTTGATGCGTTATTATTTCCATAAGCGACAGCAGGGTTAAAATGTAAATTGTGTAAATTGATGAGCTTTTTTTGCTATGGCAATAAGATTGTGTATGTATATGCTAAAATTTTTCTTATGTAGGCTTGGGGTTTATAAGGGAAAATATCTATAATATATAAGCTTGAAGATGAGAATGTTGAGCACATGCCTATTGGATTTGAAGTAGCATTTCCTTCTTCAATTGATCTAGCAAGAAAGTTGAGTATTGATATTCTAAATGATTCTCATCCTATCTTGCAAGAGCTTTTCAAGAGAAGAGATCAAAAGCTCAAAAGGTATGCATATGCATGATGTATATGTAATATATTGAGAACATAGAGAATATATAAAAAATAGATAGTGATAATGAAATATAGTTAGAAAGTGTGAATAAGAAATAAGAGAGTGAACAGAGTGGACAGTTAGAACTAACAAACTGAAGAACATTACAGTAATAACAGAGATAAAAGAGAGTAGCTGATAGAGTTAGAAAATATCAGTAATAGTAAGAACATAGTATAGAACAGGGTAAGAACATAAAAAGTAATTAGAGTAACAGTAAGATCATAGAAAGTAATTAGAAATAGTACATATTAGAAGCAGTAGAAATACATAACAGGGTATAAATTAGAACAGGACTAGTACAGTAATAAAACAGAGTACAAAACAGTAGAAACAAGGTAAGAACATAGTATAGAACAGGTAAGAACATAGAAAATAATTAGAACATAGAAAATAACAGTACAGTAATAAAACAGAGTATAGAAGAAACAGAGGTGTTACAATTGAAACAGCAGAATGAAACAGCAGAAAACAGAATGTATAGTGTTACAGAACAGTAAACAGAGTGTTCAATGATATAGCAAATAGTGTATTTATAAAAGAGAGATAGTAATTAAGATAGCTACAATATAACAATCATTTGAGATACATGTAGTTGATATATGTAAATAATAGGAGATGAT
Organism: Catharanthus roseus; assembly: GCA_028651295.1. Classification (NCBI taxonomy): domain Eukaryota; kingdom Viridiplantae; phylum Streptophyta; class Magnoliopsida; order Gentianales; family Apocynaceae; genus Catharanthus; species Catharanthus roseus. The sequence continues at coordinate 4,177,364 of JAPQWS010000087.1, forward strand.
AATGAGTGGATATTATTGAAGCGTTTTGGTTGCAATAGGATACCAAAGGAAATCCTGCAAAAGGTACCCACAACATTACTTCACAGCTTGGAAGGAATGGAAGGACTCAATTGGGACAGCCTATTACAACTAAAGTGTGAGGATGGTTCCTTCCTCTTCTCCCCATCCTCCACTGCCTTTGCCCTTATGGAGACAAAAGATCAACATTGCCTCCAATATCTCACTAAAATTGTTCATAAATTCAACGGTGGAGGTAATATTTATTTAAATAATCAATTTTATTCATCTAATAATAATAATATGCTTCATATATTCCAATTGATCCTGTGCAATATTCGTGCAAGTCAGTGCCGAATGTCTATCCTGTGGACTTATTCGAACATATCTGGGCCATTGATCGATTGCAAAGACTAGGAATTTCTCGATTTTTTTAGAAAGAAATTCGAGAATTTGTTAATTATGTCAACAGGTAAATATTAAATATATAATTTTTTTAAGGTTACATATAAAATGATTCTTAATTATAAAAGGTCAACACTAAAAATGTAGAGAATACATAAAAAATAAAGTGATAGTGAAATACAATTAGAAAGTGTGAATTGGACAGAAGAAAGTAAAGAATTGAGTAACAATACATTAACAAACCTATAACAATCCCCTTGATATATGTATATATATAATACAAATACTAATCATTTGGAATCTTGAATTGTTTATAAAATAAAATTTTGACATTCAAAGTAAACATTTGTATTGACTTTTGAGATAAAATTCTTTCTAAATATTTTTTTAAAAATATATAGAATATCTTATATTGGAACGGTTTTATTCTCATTCAAGCTTTATGCTCTGTTCTCCATTACTTTAAATAAGAATATTTTAATTAATTTTGAGTTATAAATTATTTTTGAGCCGTTCTCAATTGTTTATTATATATGTTTTTAGTTTAAAATAAGCTATTAAAATTTTTATAAAACAACTTTTTTAAAAATACTTTTTTTCAACAGCTTAAATAATGCAGAAGCAATAGAGAATAGAGGCTAAAATAGCTAAGCCTTTAACAATCATAGATAATTGACTAAGGGGACATTTATAATTTGATTAAACATTTGGTATCTATTTATAAATTAGACAAATTTCAAGGGTGTAACTTTCCAAGAACGCATTACCTGCAAGTATAGAACGCCTTTCGTGGAGCTTTCTATAAAAACCCAATGAAACGCAGTATATGCTTTACAAACTACTTTCCGGTGCGCTATAGCAGGGTAGTTGCCGGCTGGTGGTTGCTCCTGCAGTTAAATATGTCCAGCAACAACAGTAGCAATCCGCCGTCCGCCCAAACCTACCGCCCCTACCGCCTGAAGACAATCCTGACATCTCACTCACGCGCCGTCTCCTGCGTGAAGTTTTCCAACAACGGCAAGCTCTTCGCCTCTTCTTCCTTAGATAAAACACTAATCGTCTGGTCATCGGAAACCCTATCCAAAATCTCTCACCTCGTCGGCCATTCCGAAGGTGTTTCCGATTTAGCTTGGTCTTCCGATTCCACTTATATTTGCTCCGCCTCTGATGACCGTACTATACGCATCTGGGAAGCACGGTCAGCAGAATGCGTCAAAACCCTACGCGGCCATACCGGTTTCGTCTTCTGTGTCAATTTTAATCCACAGTCTAACCTAATTGTTTCCGGATCGTTCGACGAGACGGTTCGGGTTTGGGATGTTAAAACGGGGAAGACGAATCATGTGATTCGAGCACATTCTATGCCTGTTACTTCTGTGCATTTTAATAGAGACGGTTCATTGATAGTATCGGCAAGTCATGATGGTTCCTGCAAAATTTGGGATACAGCTTCAGGTGCTTGCCTTAAACCACTCATCGACGATAAGGTTCCGGCAGTATCGTTTGCAAAGTTTTCACCCAACGGAAAGTTTATACTTGTCGCAACACTAGATGATACTCTTGTAAGTAATAATTTTTCTACTGCATTTCATTCTTGTTCTCGTTATTAGTTAGCAGGATACCATGTCTCTTTTTTTTTGGGTATGGTAGAGGTAAGACACCTTTAAACCATAACAAATTCAAATTAATCTCCATTCCACCCCACCTGAGCCCGGTAGGAACAGAAGGGCAGCAAAGTTCTATCACAAGACACAAGAGGCAAATTGAGCCGATGTCTTATTAATTTCATTCTGTGCTAGAACTGGGATTATTATGCATATCTTTAGCTTTAATCTTGGACATTTTCTTGGTTCATATATTGTTGGTTAACTCCTCCAAAATAATATTCATCAAAGCAATAAATTAATAGGCAAGCAGAATACTTTAACATTTTACTCTATTTGATACTCTCAGGTTCATAATGTGAAAATAGATATACCTTCAAGGTTTTGTAAGATTATGTAGAACTGGGAAAATTTTGGGTCTAATTGTGTCATCAAAATCTGTCTTGTTTTGCCACTGCAGAACAGTCATCCATACAGAACTTTCATTTTTAAACAGCTTCTCAAAATCAGTGGCGACTTTTGGACAATAGACTTGTAGCATGAGCAGATCTCTTATTAATCACTTCAAATTGTGTTACTTTTGTTAATTTGTTCTTGAGTTTGATTTATTTTGTAGTACTTGTTGTAAATGCAGAGGTTGTGGAACTACTCGGCAGGGAAATCTTTGAAAGTTTACACGGGCCATGTGAACAGAGTATACTGCATTACACCTACTTTCTCAGTCACAGCTGGGAAGTATATTGTCAGTGGATCAGAGGACAAGTGCGTGTGGATATGGGATCTTCAAGGGAAAAATATGCTTCAAAAGCTTGAAGGACATACTGATACTGTCATCTCTGTGTCTTGCCATCCTATAGAGAATATGATTGTTTCTGCAGGGCTTGACAATGATAGGACACTAAGGGTGTGGGTTCAAGATTAATATATGCTCCAAAATTGCCGATAGGTCAGTTCTTCTCTTCTTCTTCTTCTTCAAGCCAATTAAGTCTAATAAATGTCCAATTTTTTCATTGTCATTGAATTCGAACTATTAAATTCTTGCATTTTTTTCCTGCTCAATACATAAGGTCTTGAGAAGTAGTAATCGTTTTATTCTTATTTATATCCTGGAAACAGAGATTTAGTTATCAATAATGCATGCTTAGAGTATAAGGCACCCTTTTCAACCTAGCTATTCCTGCTGCATGTTCTAGCCAAGGAGTGCATGTGATTAGAGTTTGTATATCTTCATGTGTAACTTCTTTCCTTTTCTTTTTGGGGGGTGGGTGGGTGGGAGAGGTGTTCAGATGCATTTGTATGTGGAGTCAGCTTATTTGATACCTTCTCGTTTGTACTGGAGAAGAAAGAAGTTGAAATTCTTGGAATTGTAGTGGTTTATGTTACTTTGTTGCGTGTTCCCAATATATATTGTGTATTTGGGTCTCCAATGATGTAAATGCAGTTGCAATGTATATGTTGTGGAAGACTGACTGTAGATGTGGGTATTATTCTGTGGGGAGGAGAAGAAATGGGATCATCCCTTCACCCCCACTTTAACCTCTAATACTTTTGGAATGGAAGTAATCCGTACTCTTTCTATGATTATTTCTGTTCTTTCAATTTGCAACGAAGTACATTTTCCACTTGTTTTCCTTTTTGATTGTCAAATAGGAGATGAGAGTTTCTTTTCTTTCAAGTATGAGGGTTGTATTTTCCTACTGCCTTTTCCTTTAGACATGATAGAGATGACTAGAGAACCGTTATTATCAATAATTCCTCTCTTGCTCCTAATACAGATCACACATTCTATGTTCTCTTTCCAAAACTAACAGATATAATTGTTGCTTATCTGCTTCTCAAAATAAATATGCACCCCCAAGATTTATCACTGATTCTAGTCAACGATTGTTGCCAGATAAAGCATTTTATCCATCGGAATTGAGCTCCTTCCAAACAAGAAAGTAAAGGGATGGAAAAATACAAGAAAATAGGCACCTAACTGTATCTTGCGAATATCCAAACGCTATGATCGATTGGAGAAAGAAGTACATCTTTCCTCCACATATACATTTATGGATTGACCATCAGACGTTATACTGTTTGAGGTATGTGATTGAGGATGTTCGTGGTGGATTACTGGTGTACTGTTGAGAATTTACAGGAGTACTGAAATTACGAAGATGTAACTACTTGAAGTTCAACTCCAAGTCTTGAGGTTAACTTCTTAGAACTATGAGTTTTCTTCTTTGGTGAATATTAGAATTATGAGTTTGGAGATATTTTTTGCCAATGTAATATAATAGAACTCACCGATGGCAGAATAATAGTATAGTTTACACCTAAGATGATTGTGAGCTCTAAAGAATACCCTACAAACTTTGCCGATGAATCTAGAGATATCTGTGCCTATGACGTAGCTTATAACCATACCTCTCTTCTAAAGCTCATTGCTCTGCCTCACACCATATGTATCTTCTAGGCCGCTTGATACCTTCTTTCTTCGCTCCGCAATCATATCTGAATATTCCTGAGCAGAAAAATTGTAATATCTATCATGCATTTTACCTACCAAGATCTTTGTGGCAGTTTAAAGGCAGCACAACAGGAGGCTATACCAAGATCTTGACAACAAACATTTTGAACTTGTTTCGGGAAAAAACTTTTAACTACATTTTGAAAATTCTGTTATGATTCGATCAGTGTATGTTATGATTTGATTAGTTTATGGGTGAAGATATAAACTTCTTAGAACATATTAAAGAGCAATTCAGTTTAATATGGTTCAAAAGATTCATGTCTTTACTCACTCATAGTATGAATCTATAATAGAATTTTGCTATAATAAACCCTATATATTTCCTCTACTCATTCAATAATGCTATCAAAGTGGACACCAAGCGACGAGGGTTGTGGTCTGATGAAGTAACTTCCTTATAGGTAATTTAATATCGAATGCCAGCCTAGTGTTGTTATTTTGGACCTTGTGTCTTCGTATCTCTGTCAGACTAATCGATGACTCTCGAATATCTATGTTTATTGCAAGAAACTTAACATAATAATTGAAAAGATCATAGAAAGCAAGTTTAGAGGATACCTTGGGGTATGAATACAGAAAAATGTACCACCATGTACATATAAGAGTAAGAACTACTGCTGTGACAATAGTCGAATGGAGAAGAAGCCAGCTTGAAGCAATTATTAGTACTCCAGTCAAAGTTATTGTCCATGGCTGACACCTGAGACAAGTTTAGATGAATCAAGGACCAGCCATTGATAGTAACAACAGCTTTGCAATCTCACTGCTTGAGGTATTTGCTTTAGATGAATTAAGAACCCAGCCAAATCTAAAGCGTCTGACTACTTAACAACTATTGGAGATTGATTCTACGGGAGACAATACAGCTTCTCAGAGGTTAATTACGCAGTTCATATCACAATCTAAAGTCGGAACTCCCTTCCTTAGTTACTTTTTACCTGAAATGCTAAATAAGAAGTTCTGAGTTTGCATGATTTGGGTGAGACTTGATGCCAAATTTTCAGTTTATGCTGTAGTCATTGGCATTGTTCTTGAACTTTCTTGAATTAGTTGAAACTGGCTGATACCATTATACATGGTTAGCAAAAAGTTTCACAGTACAGGCATGTTCTACATCAAATCTAGAACTAATTCACCCACAATGTACTTAGTTTGTCCAATCTAACGCCAACTTGAAGATAAACTATCTCAACATGTCAGTCTCACACCTCATACTCTAGAAATCACTAAACCGTATCAAATTGTCAATCACTAGAGAAATACAAAATTTTACTGGAAATCTTAAAGAGGCCTTCTAGATTTCATGTAATAGCTTCAAATTCAATCTAATCAAGTCAATCAAACCAGATTCATGATCTAATCCTTTCAATAATTCGAAGAGATTTTCTTCGCAGAACATAAGCATTAAGTAGATTCATTAAATCAAGTAACCGTCATCCAATGAACGAAGAAATGGAAAAATCGGAGAAAGTACAGACCAGGAAGGCTTGGTGTCCCAAACAGATTCATATTCGAGAGAGAGATAATTGAGATAACCGTCCATGTCCTTCACGACGCCATCTTCATCGAAGAATGAATTTTCTTCATTAAATTTGGGATTATTATTACTACTGCTGCTTCTGCAATGTCTTCTACTAGTAGTACTCTTTTGGGGAAACGGAATTGAAACGGAGAACTGCGGACTAGAGAAAGAGCGAGGAAGAGGAAGAGGAAGAGAAGGAGGAGGAAATCGAGGTCTTGCTGAATGAAACGAAAGAGGTTGCCATTGACATTGACAAACACTCTGAGCCATCATCTCCTCTCCTCTCCTCTCCTCTTCCTATTCCTATTCCTCACTGTTGTTACTTATCCTCCTCCAGTAAAAGGAGGAGGCAAAAGGGGATTTTTCTCGTCCGTCGTCGTTTTGATCAGGCTCCGTGTTCCTTTATTATTGGAACATGATTTTCCTATAAGCTACTTTCAGAAACACCCCTCTAGTCTCACGCAATTGTCAATTGACCACCATTATTTCTAATTTGTGAATTTCGCTTGAAATGCCCGTCGTTTTGCTACTAAATTTTAATTTTTTACTTTTTGTGCCACTGAACAGTTTTTATGATTTTTTTCATGTCATTCCATACTTGTATATAGGAGAATTTAACAAGATTTGAACACGTATGATACATTTATTAATGATAAACTAGTTTATACGTACTCTTTCCACAAGAAATCTGACATTTTCTTGCTAGTATTTTGAGTTAATTTTTTTTTTAATTTTAACAATCACGTATATAATTTACGAATGTATTTAATTTCATTTAACTGTTATGTAAACTAACTTAAATGCCATAAATTCTATATAAAATTGTGCACATTTTGCTATATTCTAACCTAAACATTGAATTAAAATGTGATAATATTTTGAGTAAACTGCAAACGTAGTTCTCTAATTATTTGTTAGATGAGGAAAATTTGGACCAAAAAAATCTCAATTTGATTCAACAATTATCATTTTCTACGCAGCTTTTAACAATTCTTGTGCCTCAATGATTTTTCATTCAAATCAAAAGAATAGAACAGAGGAAATGCACATGATCAAATTTACCCAAAAAAAAAAAAAAAAGGAAAATGTTCATGATCAATACTCATATGCAAAGACCATAAGAAGCTCTCCAATGGGCCAGAATTCCAATTCATAGCATATCATTTCTGCTGAATACAAAATCTTCTCATCGAAGGCCCAGAAAAAGGCCCAACTCAATGCGAATAACCAGTACCGTGGGATCCAGCGGACGGGGCGGGGGCTACAGTCTCATGGGCCCCGCTATTCTCTACATTACTTAATCTGGACTCTTTATCCTGCAAGTAACCCTTTTCAGCCGTCGGATTATACACGTGGCGGAATGGGGTTGATATACTATGAACCACTATCCTCTTGTTGTACACCAGATCAAACTTCCTGATCTTCTCGTAGTTAATCCTCATTGGCGCCAAAGGACCTCCTCCGCCTGCGGTGGTTACCACCAATTTCTGCCCCCTTGACATCGTCGGCAAAGCCGTACCCGGCGGAAGATTCAGTAAGTTCGAACTCATCAGAAGCATGTTCGGTACAACGTGGAGCATCAGATCGGAGACGTACGCATGTCCTTCCCCTCCGGCGAAGATTGAAGCGTCGTCTATGGCGAAAACCGTCAATGATTTCAGATCTGATAGATCTCCGTACTTCATCCTCATGGCTAGAGCTACTAGGCTGTATCCTCTGACTCGTAAGCGAATCATTGCATCTTTTAACATGAATCGCATGAGAACGAACGGCGCCGCCGCGTACGGAGGCGGATGGCGTGGGAAGGCAAGAGAAGTCATGCTTTCGATTCCGCAAGAGAGCGGAGAGAGATGAGACATATGACCTTGAAGGGCATGGACAACAACGAGACCGTTGTTGAAGATGTCCTGTTTAGTAATTTCAACTCCGTTTACGAAAACTTTCCTTGTTGAGATTGCGGTGGAGGCGGTTACTGGAGTTGATGTTATCGTGAGGCAGCGATTGGGGGCTAGGGTTTCAATTTTGGTCCCAAATGCTAATGTGCGAAGGAAATGGTGAGTATATAATCCAAGAACAGAGTGTTCTTGAAGGAGAAGAGGAAGCGAACAGGACGGACAAGTGAGGACGGAGGAATCGGATGGGGCGAATATAGTTATCGGAGTAACGGCGGAGAGATTAGCTTCGGCGGCGACAGTGGAAAGATCTTGGAAACCGAGAGAAGAAAGGATGGCCACGAAGAATGATGGCGGATAGGCGTAATTCTTCTGAAACTCTGCAGATACAAGCGGCGAAGGGTATGCCGGTAAGAAGACGGCGGCGGTGATTGAAATGAGAAATGGGAGGAGGAGGATGAGGAATTTTACAGTGGAAGCCATTGAAAGTCTAGAGCTAATTTTCTTTTTAGATAAAATGAATTGAATTGATTTGTGTCTGCAGTTGGGTAGGGTAGTTATATAGAGCGTGGACTGCTGGAAACTGGAGAGTTCTTGATATCTTGATTTCAGTTAAGTTCGTTATGGAAGAAGAGAAGGAAAAAAAAAGTACTTTGAGTCCGATTGTAATTTCCAAATACCAATTTGTTCTTCAAACAAAATTTTCAAGAAAAATCATCACTTGAAAATAAATAAATAAATATATATATATATATCATCTTTGGCTCTGAATAAAAGGCAAGGTGCCTTAGATAGAATCTGTCCTCCGAATGGAGGCTCTTCTGCGAAAAGGGCTTCGCTTTTCTTCTTCCTGATTGCTGATTTATTAAGTTTTGGTTTGGTGGATTGCTTTGGGGTTTTTTGAACGGTATACTCCTAACTCATCAATCATTTCTGTTAGAATTCAGACACTCTAATTCAAAATTTTGAATTCCCTACAATTGCCTCTGATCGAGTTCTTAAGCACTCTAATTCGATATTTTGAATTATCCTGCATTTGGCTCTGATCGAATACATTGTTGTTTGGGAGTGTCTCTGTTGGGACAAATTATTAAGCTGTTTTAACAGCTCTTAAAACAATCTGATTCAAATCTCTCAAATTTTGGAACCAAACACTTTCCGAATTTTGAATTCCTGTTGTGATTGGACCAAGCTTTGAAATTTCTGTTGATCTCAAGATGAGAAATTACAACAGATTTGACTTTATGAGCATTTCCTGCACTCAGCAGACTGTTTGCTTATGCCCTAAGACCAATTGACTTACATGAAGCTGTATTTTTTGAATTGTATTTTATGCTCTTATTCATTAAGTATATATGACTTGATAGTAAAACCCTTATAGCTAATAAAATACTATTCTTATTTGTCCCTAGTTTATTACATCTTGTAAATTAGTGTGCAGTTGATTGATGGTCAAGTTTTACTAATCATGAATATGAGATATAAAATCAATTCATAAATACACATTGAGAATATTGTATTGGACATGACCCAAAGTGAAAAGAAATATTACATGGGTTTAAGTTATAAGTATTTCTTCTCAGTTTTATATTTGATGTCCTTTTAATTAGGTGATCATTATGACTATTGGTTGGCTTATTTTCTCGTCATGGCTTGAATATTGGAGATAGTGAAAGGGATTTGTCCCTCTCTTTTTAGAGAGAGATATCCATGGGCCCTTTGATAAGAAATACTAGAAAATATGCATGGCCATGCTCAAATAAGTATTAATAAGGTGTTATTAATATTATTTGTTAGAACAGTCTGCCTGGTGATCAAGTAAATGGTTAATTAAGTTTTATAAGGATGACTTGATCCATGCCTTATACTTAATTAGGATATCGTGTGACAAAAGGACTAAATATTAAATCTGATGCTAGGTTATTATTACATTTACTTAACTTGGGTAAGTATAATGTCTTGCTAGAGGCCGCTTATGTTTTGTGAATAAATTTCTAGGACATTTTTCATTCACTGCCAACGTTAAGTGAACCTATAGGGTCACACGCATAGACGATCTTGTGAGCATAATGTCCACGTTCAATGAATCTAGATTGTGTCCAGATTCGTTAAACGTATACAAAAAGGGAATCAGATTACATATTGTATTTTCTGGTAAGTTAATAAGTAATTAATTTTATTTAATCGAATAAATGAAATTAATTACTTAATATTACTCATCCAACCGTTGGATGATTATATGAATAGACGGACGAGATTAAACTGTCATTAGATGACAGTTAGGGTTTTGATATTGACAGCTATAAAAGGTTATGTTAACCTTTTCTTGGTGGTCGTCCTTTATCTGATTAATGAAAAACAAAACCCTAAACCCTAGAATGGCGATATAGTATCTAGCCTCCTCTCTCCGCAATACGATCGATTACCAGATAGTCAGGATCAGTTCTGAACAGTTTTCAGAACACAGAAGGGGCTAGCATCCCGATCGCTTGCAGAGGAGTTCGTCGCATGGATACCAGTAGAGGGAAAAGCGTACAAAGCAGCGCCTCCACAACGAACAATCAAAACTTTGAGGTAATTTCTATCTAATCGGTTTTTCTAGTATGTGCAGATCCTGTTGGTGGATTTTCGTAGTTTTATTTTATTTTGTTTTTGCCTACGGATTCCAACAAAATTTCCCTAGCTGGTTTCTTGGTTCCTTTCTGGATAAAACTGACTTGAGCATATCTCAGTACTAGTCCCAAAATACCTTGGCTTATAGCCCTCCTTTGAGGCACCCGAACATTGTTGTATCTCTTTATTCCCTTACTGGTCCGATGGACTCGGCTTTGATGCAACAATTCCAGAATTTTTCATAACGTGCTAAAATGTTGTCGATTAAGCTTGCGGAAATGGACTTCAAAGCAAGAAGGGAAGAATATGGCCTCTATTGTGTTGGTCGTTTTATTTGGGATAAGCTTATGAATGTTAAGGCATACCGGTCGGTAATGTGCCAGGTATGGGGTTGCTTGGACCTCAACATTGTCAAGTTTTAGGACCGCGTCTATCAACTGTTCTTTCCAGATGAAATTTCACGCAAGAAGGCTTTAGAGTGTGGTTCATGGTGCTTCGACAATCATCTCTTCATTATAAAGCCATGGTATCCAACCATAGAGGATGCTAATGACATGTCCGTTCAATTTCCACATTGCCCATCTTCCTCGTGATTATCTTACAGTTGAAGTGGGTTACAAGATTGCGACTTCGTTGTCACACTGCTCTAAGTTCGAGATAAAGCAAGACAAGGAAGGTAACAAGCTCTTCTTGTTTCGAGCAGATGTTGCCACCTTGCATCCTATTAGGCGTGTTTTCGTGCTTGATACTCCAACCAATACTGAAGTAGTAGGATTAGTCCAGTACGAGCGGCTTCCCTACCTTTGCTTTCATTGTGGACATTAGGATCATATTCTCTTGGATACTACAAGAGAAGAAAAGAATAGACAAGAATATGGACCTTGGCTTGCTATTGACATAAAGTTTCATGAGGATTCGGAGCTGTTATTGACTGTGAAGTTTGACGAATCTGGACAAATAACTCATATTAATCACATCCATGCGGATCATCTAGAGAGACCAGTGCCTGGCTGAAAGTTGCATGGGCCTCCTGCTACTGCTACCGAGAGGAAAAAGAAGACTGCTCCAGGATTTCGACCCTCATAGGCGCAGCACAAATAACCTGGTCATCCTTCATAGGCGCAGCACTCGCAGGCTATCTCTCCTCCTTAAAAGTGCATATCGGCAACACATAGGAGCTGGAAGAGCAGGCATCAACTTGCCATGAAGAGGAAGCTGTCTGGTGAGGCATCTGATGCTTCCAGCAAAGCAGCTGCTAGCGCAGCACCTATCAAAAGGCAGAAGGGTAATGAAGACTCTCATCCTTTGATTTTTGGCAACAAATACTGTATTAAAAAGGCAGAGGTTGCTTGGCAACCCCACCTAGACTCATGAGTTTATTATGTTAGAATTGTCGAGGTTTAGGAAACCCTAGGACAATTTGTTTTCTTAAAAGAACTTTTAGGGGCGTATAATAATCCCCATATTCTTTTTCTTTCTGAAAGTGTTTGTAATAAGTGGTCTATTGAATCTATTAGAGTTAAGTTAGGCTTTTTGCTTGTTTTTTTGTTGAAAGAAATGGATCAAGTGGTGGGCTTGCTTTGTTTTGGTATTCTGATTTGGTTAATTTACATGTTTTGTCTTCTTTTTTGGGGTATATTGATGCTCAAGTCACACCTACTGACTCTATGCCTGCTTAGAGGTTTACTGGTTTTTATGGAAATCCAAATATGGAAACCAGGGTGCATTCTTGGATTCATTTACGAAGACTTAAAACTATGCATTCTCTCCTTTGGCTTTGTGGGGGTGATTTAAATGAGGTATTATCTTATGATAAAAAAAATAGGAAATCATGCACGTTCAAATGTACATATTGTTGCCTTTAAAGAGGTCCCCTCTGATTGCGGCTTACGAGACTTTGGATTTGAAGGAAACCCCTTCACTTGGAAATAATCGGGAAAATCCACATTTAGTTTTGGAGCATCTTGATCATTTTGTTGCAACTCCTTCGTAGATTTCTATGTTTTCTAACATGGTTAATTATCATCTCTATAACCATGTGTCGTACCATGTTTCTATTTTGCTGTCCAACTCTATGAATTACAAAAAAGTAGAAAAAGATGGAAACCTAGGCCAAAAAGATTTGAGCCACTTTGGCTAAGAACCTCAATTCTCGGAAGCTGTTGAACAGTTATGGATTTCTTCACAATCAGTGACAAATGCTATCTTTAACAACATCTTGATTTCCACATGTTATAAGTTACATAACTGGATTCGGCAAACTTTGAGGGACTTCCAAAAAATCGTCCCAGAAAAGCTCAAAGCATTAGAAATACTACAAAAACAGAGAGGCCTCTCTAATTACTCCAGTTCTCATGAACTTGAGCTGATTAAGGAAATTGACACACTCCAAGACTTGAAGGATACTTACTAGAAGACTAGAAGCCGTATCTCATGGCTGAAAGATGGGGATCGTAACACGTCCTATTTTCACCATAAAGCTTCTCAGAGGAAGAAAAATATTATTGATTTTCTTTTAATGAATTAGGGCAAAGGATTGATAATGACCATGAAATGGAAAATATAGCTGTAAGTTATTTCACGGAAATTTTCTAATCACAAGCTCAATTCTCATCTATTGGCAATATTCTCATCACTAGGACGCTATCCGAGACAAATATTCACTATCTAATTGCATATTTGGCTAAGGATGCCCTCAAGCATATGCATCTCAAAAAGCGCCTGAACCGAATGGTATGCATGCTTGTCTTTTTTAGAAACATTGGCATATTATAGGGGAAGATGTAGTGTTTTTTGCTTTGAAAGTTCTCAATAATAGGTTGGACATCTCAACTATTAATCATGCTCACATATCCCTTGTCCCTAAAATAAAAAACCCCACAACAATGGCGCATTTCCGACATATCAGTCTTGTAATGTCCTATATATAAATGTCTTCGAAGTTTTGGCAAATCGCTTGAAGAAGGTGGTGAATACAATTGTTGATGAGGCTCAGAGTGCATTTCTTCCTGGTAGATTGATTACGAATAATGCTATTATTGCCTTTGAAGCATTCCATAGCATTAATGGCAACCATTCCAAGTCTTCTCCTCACTTGGCTTTAAAGTTGGACATGAGCAAAGATTTTGATCGAGTGGAATGACGTTTCTTAGAAATACTAATGCAGAAAATGAATTTTCCACGCCATTTTCTTCAGCTCATCATGAGTTGCATTATGTCTGTCTCTTACTCGGTTTTACTGAATGGCATCCTAACGAGACGGTCTTCCCCTTCTTGTGGTATTCGATAGGGAGATCCGCTTTCCCTTATCTCTTTATCCTATGCTCTGAAGGCTTCTCAGCTCTTCTACGAGTGGCAGAAGAAAGTGGTGTCATTCAGGGGTTGGACTTTGAAGGAGGGGCTACTATCTCTAATCTCCTCTTTGTTGATGACCCTTTACTTTTTGCTGACGCCACTCCCGCCTAAGAAACACTTCTGAATACGAGTTTTTCTATATATGAAGACTACTTTGGACAAACTATTAATTTTGACAAGTCCAGCATGTTCTTTAGCAAGGGTTCCTCTACAACCATGTGTTAGGATATTTCCGTAGTGCTCCAAGCCTCGTAGGGAAGTGGTGATATCAAATATCTTGGGCTCCCTTTTATGACAGGTTGTTCGAAGAAGGAGGTTTTTAGCTATCTACATGATCTTGTATGGAAGAAATTGAATAGCTGGAAAGAAAAGACTTTATCACAAACTGCAAAAGAAGTCTTGATAAAATGAGTTATTCAGGCCATCCCTGCTTATGCTATGTCCGTCTTTCTTCTCCCTCCCTCCATAACAAGTTCCATTACTGGTCTTATCGGCAGTTTTTGGTGGAGGGGTGATGATAAGCATAAGAAGATTTGCTGGAAGGCTTGGGCTGATCTTTGCCGCCTGAAGAAATTAGGCGGGTTAGGATTATGGGACATGGAATCCTTTAACTTAGCTTTGCTTTGAAAATAGGGTTAGAAAATTCTAAAAAATCCTTTCTCGTTACTTTCAAGAGTTTTGCAAGCTAAGTACTTTTCTCTGGGAAGTTTTTCATAGCAACTCTAGGGGACGCCGTCTTACGCGTGGAGAAGTATCTTTGCAACCCGACCTCATCTTCTCAAGGGGATAAGATGGCATATTGGTAATGGACGTTCAGTTAGAATTTAGGAGGATAGATGACTCACTACGCCACATAATTTTAAGTTATCCTCTCCACCTCATATATCGATTTTTTAGCTTAATTTGAAGGTTTCCAGGCTGATTGACTTTGAGCAAGGTTCTTGGAAGCAAGAGCTCATTTGTTACGCGTGGAGAAGTATCTTTGCAACCCGACCTCATCTTCTCAAGGGGATAAGATGGCATATTGGTAATGGACGTTCAGTTAGAATTTAGGAGGATAGATGACTCACTACGCCACATAATTTTAAGTTATCCTCTCCACCTCATATATCGATTTTTTAGCTTAATTTGAAGGTTTCCAGGCTGATTGACTTTGAGCAAGGTTCTTGGAAGCAAGAGCTCATTTGGGCCCACTTTAAGTCCTATGAGGCGAAGGAGATCTTTAAGGTACCTATGTATGATGATTGGCTAAAAGAAGAACGGATATGGGCATATGAGAAGACAGGGTAATTCTTTGTACGATCGGCATACCACCTAATTTTCTAGGAAAAAAACAATTCAAATGGTAGTGGATGCTCCTCTACTTTTACAATCTCCAAATTCTAGACTTACCTGTGGGGATTAAGTACGGCTCCAAAAATGAGATATTTCTTTGGAAGATGTACAACAACATTCTTCCCTCACGAAAAAATCTATCACAAAAGATTGCCTCGATTTTGCCATATTGTGCCGCATACTCGAGAAGCGAGGAGGACATTATGCACATTTTCTTCCGATGTTGCGTTGCGACTGAAACTTGGTTAAACTCAGATTTTTCGCATTTTGGTGAATTTTTTCTTCTATCAAGATTCCCATCATGCTATTCTTGAGCAAATGATAGGGCGGCCAGCTTATGATATCTCGGTTTACATACTTTCTATGGTGTATTTGGAATAGTAGGAATAATATACTTTTTCCAAAATATACCTCAAGTTCACTCACATATTATTTTGAAAGCTACTGGTTTGTGTGAAGAATATTTTAGAGTACACCATATTATGGTTGATACGATTATACCCCAGTACCCTTTTGGTACGCTGTTAGGCCCAAGCGTTTTAGTAGGCGGAGCTTCGTGTAAGGGAAAGGGAATTGTGGAACTCCCCCAGAAAAGTGTAGCAGCTCCTAATGGCACTGTCAGACCAAATGTGAGATTGCCCATAGTATTAACTCAAGATAGATGTCACTGAAGACCGCTAGATGTGGATCAGTTTAAGCTGAATGTGGATGCCACCTGGACAGCTGATGGTGCAGGCACTAAGGGACTTATTAGGGATCACTCTGGAAGGGTGAGAATATCATTCACGGTTACCCTAGCACTCTCGCCTCTCCAGAACATGCAGAGACAGTTGCTGGTCTTCGTTTGGCTGGAACATTTGGCTACACCATTACATTCTTGTGAGCGACTACTAGATGGTTATTGATCAGCTTCTATCTCGATCGGGTACCCTTGGCCGTCTAAGACATATTCATCAGCAGATTCTTTTTCTTCTAGATAGGCAATCTATTTTTTTGTTTTTTGAGCGTTGTGATAACAATGTTCCGATGCATTTATTAGCTGCTCAGGCCGTCTTTACGTGACCCTCTAATGTCTGGATAGAGATGGTTCCCTCTTTTATTTACACTGGTGTTCATGCAGATTTAATATAGTTTTCTTTCCAAAAAAAAAAAGTTGTCTTAGAATCGAAGCAGTAGGAATGGCATTTGAGTTTACTCCTTTAGCTTACTAATTACCAACTTTGTTTTTCAGTTATTTAAATGATTCGTTGAACTAAGAAGGAGAATGCTTTTACGGAGAGCATCAGAATTTATTCATACAAATACTTCATTTAATCGAATTTGAGCTCTTGATCTCCCATATAAAAAGTATGAGTCGTTCTTTAAAGTTCCATCTTATATTTCATTTCAGTACGCAAACAAATACAAAGACTAAAAAATAATAGTAGACGATACTATATCCAATAAACATTTCAATATCGACTCCAAAACAAGATCGATTCGAGATTAAAACCTCATAGTGCAGTCAAATTTAGCCACTATCACTGAAACATATTGTGAATTTAACAATAAGTGTGCCTAACAAATTCTCAAGAAAAATCAACACTCAAATTATATATCAAGCTAAGAATTAAATATCAAAAGCAACAGTTTTACTCATTCTTCCAAGCATAAAGAATGAGAGAAAAACCATGCCCTCTTGACATTGAATTCTCAAATCTAGGAAGAAGAAGAGACTGGCCACCGCTTCCACCGGTCAACAATTTATCAGCCGAAACAGTCGTTTGAAACAAGAAAACAGCATTACCGGTAAAATTACCATTTCCAAACAACCAACTATGAACATCCCAATAAACTTCAACCGGTAACCCATCAACCAAAATGGTACTATTCCCTCTAAACTTCCATTTCAGCCTCTTAACTTGCATGACAGCTTTATTATCAATTCTTATCACCAAACAAGGATCATGAAACGCCGACGTATCACATTCAATCTGAATATCATGAATTTGTCCCTTATCACAAAATTGAGCCTTAGCACTATAGAATTTCTTCCCAAAAATATGTTCCCTTTTGGCCACAAAAACTGCTGTTCTTGAAGAAACAGGAACAGGACTTGGATTAATATTCAGTTTTTTATGAATTTCTCTTCCTAAATCGCCCAAAAGAAGGATCAATTCTTGATTGAACATAAGAACTAGATAAAACCCGGATAATGGTTCGGGTCCATAACCGAATTTTGCAGAGGAGAAATCCCAATATAGATCAATTATGCTTGAAGAAATTTGTAAACTTTTAAACCCTTTTCTTCTTGAGAATAGCCATGGTTTTACATCGAATTTGCAGAGGTTTTGGCCGGTTGAATTTTGAATCCCAACTGTTACTCCTTGACCCATTAAGGTTTTTGTCCATGTAATGGCAATGAAGCATGAAAGATTCTGCAATTGAGAAGTGTAAATGGCGGTGACAAGATTTTGGGTAGCTGATGATCTATTATTGGGGTTGGATAATGATGAAGAATCAGCAATTTGAATTCCACTTTCGTTGAAACAAGAAGGAAAATCCCTCATTTTTCTCATGAGTTTCTTAACTCAAATCTTCAGAAAAAGAACAATTTAGAAAATGAAGGGAAGGAATTGTTGGGAGGAAAAAAATGGAAGAATCCGAGTATTATAAGCCGAAATTCCTGTCAGGGTGTCGTTAAAACTATCTCACAAGATAGAATGGCTAAATTCGAGAAAGAGAAAAAAATCCCTTGTTCTTTTCTCATGAATTTCTAATTGAAATCTTAAAAAAAAAAAAAAAAACTATTTCGAAGCCGAAGGGAATGAACTACTGGGAGAAATAATGCAAGAATCCAAGTATTATAAGCCAAAATTCTCATCCAGAGATCACGGCAAAACTCTTTCACAAGATAGAATAACATCATCAGACTGAAGTCGAGAAAGAAAAAAATCCCTCATTTTTTCTCATGAATTTCTAACTCAAATCTTCAAGAAAAACAATTTGGAAAAAAAAAAAAGCCCTCAAATTTTCTCATGAATTCCTAACTGAAATCCTCATAACCAGAGCAATTTAGAAGCTGAAGGGATTAAAAAAAGATGGAAAAACCCAAGTATTATAAGCCAAAAATTCTCATGGAGGATGATGTTGACAGTGTTTTAAATAGAAGGGGACTGTTCTTCTCTAGTATAGCATGTTTTTTGACAAATCAAATTCTCTGTTTAAAGCAGAAAAAATTGGTCCCCAGAAAGAAGAAATATTGGCATGAAGGAAGGAAAGAGAGAGAGGTAAAAGACAAAGGAACGAATGAAACGGCAAAAATTGGTTAGAAAATGGCCTAAAACGAAGTTATTATACATACAGATTAGGCAGCGAGCGTTACATAATTAATAAAGAAAAGAGCTTTATTTATCATCTATCACTATTCATTACTTGTGTCCCTCTCCCTCTCTCTACATTATTAGTATCAATTTTTTTTTTTATGAATATTATTATTAGTATCATCATCTCCATATACCCACCCACGACTTAATTTGTCAAATCTCTCTCTCTCTCTCTCTCTCTCTCTCTCTCTCTCTCTCTCTCTCTCTCTCTGCAGAAGCAAATACTATCATTTTGTCTGTATTAAAATACTATGCCATATATTCCTTCACTTTCAATATAAGGTCGGATAATCCTCTATCATTGAAAAAAAAAAAAAAAATCCTTGCTCTCGGACTTCACCCCCACCAGACATATTGGTAGAAGACGTATATTATAGTAACTCAACTACTTATTAAATTAGAAGTTTTTTTGTCAATACACCACGTCAAATAAGTGAAAAGTCGTTCGAATATGAGACCTAAAAATTGACGTTAGAATCTCATAATCAACCTTCTATTGTAGACTTGGGATTATTAAAATCTAGCAAAAGATATACTGGATAATTCATCAATTTAATCTCTAATCTATTTATACTTGACAATTTCAATTTTTATTGATTAATTATAATTTTTTAAGTTCTTACTAAAATGTCAATTCTACAATTAAGTTTTTTTAGTAACATAACATGGTGAATGTGACAAAATAAAATACACACAAGAAGATATGTAAGTAATTTAACAAAGACATAATAGTTTCTTCTATCAGTTCTCCTTCAAACAAAATCTAAAAGTGGAACATTTACATTATTTTTTATCCCTATTGACATATCACGGGGAGTGTCAATTTTATTGAGTTTTATAAGAAATTCAATTGAATAAACTATTAACGCATCGTATATTAGTCATATTTTTTTTATTGGATATATTTTATTCGATCGAATTTTACTGTGTATTAGGTACTTAAAGAACTTAATCGTTTAATAAAGATTTTATTATAAACTTAAAAAATTAGAAGTAATTATTCAAGAATAGAGTTTTAATCACATTAGGACTAAATTTTCGATTTTTTTCCTAATATACCGAGAAAAGGAAAATTGGAAAGGAAGATAAATAAATATGTCTCACCTAAATTAATAAATATCTTCTCATATGTAATTTTCATATTAATTATTAGGCTGTATTTGATGGAATACAGAAAATGACAATTATTTTTTTAAGTATTTTCTAAGCTTCAACTTGATATATCCATGAAAAAAGAATTTAAGTAGTCAAAGTTATACCCATAACCTGCAAATAAAATGGATGAAGCGTGGAATGCACTATCTATTAATATTATAATTAAAGAATTAAAAAGGAAAAAAAATTTAAAATATAGACATATCTCCTTGCATGATCACTATATATTATTCATCTATTTTCTTGAATGTAAATAATTCATAATGTTGTTTCTCTTGAACCTCAAGCTTTTTGCAATAGATTTTTGTTGCAAATGTGGAGACAATATTGGTTGCTTCATAATTCAACCAATTTCATCATTTTCAAAATTACTTTTTTGAGCAAATTTGCTATCAAAATTAATAATTATATATATATATATATATTTATGGAATTTAGAATCTCACTAGTAAATTACTTATATATCAACCTGGATTGATTAAGTTACCTCTTTTTCTGCATGCCATATATCATTATGGTTGCTTAAGAAAACAAAGTTTGATCATTTTTTGTAATACAACATGTGCATTTGAAGAGAAAAGAGTGAATTTTGCCAATTTATATATTTTTTTTTAGTATGTATGAATCATCAATTAATTCATGAGAAATCGAATGGTACAAGGTACTTAAATTGAAGTATAAGGCTAGCACTATCTCATTAGCCCGTTTCATAAGTGATTTAAACTCAAAACCTCTCACTTGACATGACAGGTGAAAATACTTAAGTGAGAAAGTAACATTATCAGACCATACATCTCTTGTTAATATTTCTAAAGTGATCATATAGGGTTTTATTTTGATATATCTATGTGCGTAAGAGTTCAATTATTTGTAAGAATACATGTGAAATATATTCTAAAAAGCTTTTAGATTGCTGGTTGTTTCAACTACCTAAGCGAACAAAAATGTATCAGCATATTCTTGATATAATTAAAATACTTAGGATTGTCCAAATCATATATATATAATATACTTGACGATCTTGAATGGCTCGATAACACCTCATAAATGATCTGCGTATGTTTTAGCGAAATATATTATTTCAATCTACTCCTCTAATATTTGGAGGAAGGTAATTTTTACTATAATCTCATATGTTATTCAAGTAATGTAACTTAATCTTCTACTACTTCTAGTCATAAATATAAGTCATTTTGGACTTATGTACAAGAATTAAAGACATTAAAAATAAGGTAAATTTGAAATAAAATATCTTTTACACTCTTAATAAGTAGAAAGAAAAATAAAAATGGTGGAATAAATGATAAAAAAAATAGATAAAAATTCAAAAATATGCAATAAATACTCATTAAAACATGTAAAAAGACTTGTATTCTTAATTATTTTCAAACATCTTAAAAAGATTCATATTTCCAAATGGAACTAGTGTTTTTTATAAAACAAATGAAATCCAAAATGAAAAATGTATATATTTTTTTTCTTTCTTGGAACCCAAATGCAGCCGTTAGTGGTTTACCATGTCTTGCTGGTGAACTCTTATTTGAGTGAGACCATCATCATGATATCTTAAATCATAATAACCCTTAACAACCATATAATCATAGAGAGCTTTGGCTTACCCTCATTTTGTTGTTGAAAATTCAAAGCTAATAATTGAAAAACTT
Organism: Catharanthus roseus; assembly: GCA_028651295.1. Lineage (NCBI taxonomy): Eukaryota > Viridiplantae > Streptophyta > Magnoliopsida > Gentianales > Apocynaceae > Catharanthus > Catharanthus roseus. Next base: position 4,198,785 of record JAPQWS010000087.1, read on the forward strand.
GCTCAATTGTTTCAACCCCACACCACCATGCATGTGCTTGAGAGAGGACTGGTCATGCCAATGCCATGAACCCCTCACCACACCTAAAGCGCTCGCCAGGCCAATGTAAAGTCCTCCTCAGCTCCACAGGCCATGTGGTATACCCTTTTCAATACACTTGGCGAAAGATACAACCCACTCAACCCAAAAGTTTGGATAATGGGTAAACGAACTGTTAATCTTAATATAATATCATGAATTCAACTATTGCATAAAATGCCACGCTAAAAAAACTTTAAATCGGACTTTATAAGCGCGACGTTAACCAACTAAAAAGGAAAAATATACCACTCACTCACAACCTAATTGTGGTAGAGAGAGCCAAAAAAAAAAGTTTAACAAAACTTTAGGTAACATTCTTAATATAGTATGTATTACTATATTATTAATAAATTTTATTAAGTGAAAAATAAATTTAAAATCTTGGAAGATAAATTTTAAAAAAACATATAATAAAAAGTATATATTACACAAAATATTATAGATATACACCCGTGCTCTCATCTACTATGTCCTATGAAGATAATTTTGTTGCGACAATGAGTAATATACAACAACATAATATATATATATATATATTATCACCTTAATAAAATTTAAGAATTGCAACAAAATATTATAAACTGATAATACTTTCTATTCTCTTCTTTCTTGAAAGTCAAAAGTGATGCTACTATACATGAACAAAAGATGATGTATATTCTTAAAGATGATAATGTAATCTTCTAAACAAAACATAACAGGAACATAGGCATAAGCAACAACTCTCCAAAAGCAAAGTCCACAATTGAGCCATACAAAAGGCTTGCAGACTCTAGAGATAGCCAAAGCATACAACCAATATTACCATGCGAAAAAAAAGAATGGACCCCCATATTCTTTTCCCTCTTACCCTTAATAACCACTTGTAGTGCTAATGGCACACTTTAGTTTAAGAGACTAATTCCATTCAACTCAAGAGAATCATATCAAATGTAAATCAAAACTAAGAAACAAAGAAACCTTCAGCTGGACTTCCCTCCCAAAAGTAACTAGTCACATATCCAGGCCACTTAAAAGAAACACAGATATTGCAAAAAACGCAGCTCATCCATATCAAGAAAAGGGTCTACTTAAGAACCAAGAAATAATACACATAACTAATAAATCTAGATCCATTCTTATCCATCATGATTCTGGAGAACATCTACATTTTCTTGCTTGCAGGGTTCGTATAATATCAGCATGTAGAATCTTGATTTTCAATAATTGCAATGATACCATAAAAGGTCATGGGAGAAAAGCGAAATTGGGATACAACAAGAAAAGCATATGCAAATCAATCTTTTCATGGCAATCAGTTGCAAGGTGGATCAATCAAAAGGCATCTCTTTTTTTTTTTCCTTTTTTTGGTTATCCACCAAAAGATAAGTAAATCAAGTAATGTGCAAGAAAATGATACAGAGCAACAGTTTTCCGGAGTTCTAGTTGATAATAGATATCAGTTCTAAACCAAATTTATCTTGTTCTACAGCCCTCATAACATCACTGGTTTAGCATGTTTACCAGCTCATTCGGACCTTTCAACTTTAATTCTAATTGGCAAATGCAATCAATTTCCTGCGTGGAGAGTCCATAAGCCAGCCCATTAAGCAACTTTGTTCTTTCATCATGCTTCTAAAAGCTCGAGTGCCTGCAACCATAACCAAACAATAAATATACAAGAAGAGATAGATATGTATCACCTATGCTGACACCGAAGTAGGATGCAAAACAATCCAAACTATGACATTAATTGACTGGTAGTTAGAGAGATATTTTTTTCAACTAACAGTGCATGAACCAAATATCTAATGTTTTGTCACATATAGGAAGAAGCCACAGCACATGTTTCAATCATTACGTGAAAGCTTATTAACAGATTTGGCAAGGACCTCATAACATATACTTCAAGATATGACAACACCTACATATAAAGCACATCTATTATGAAGCAGTCTCCAGATGAAATAATGCTCAAGGATGAGTTGTTCATGTGATAATTCTTATCAATCAATAGCATCGCATTTATTCATGACCTTTCAAGCCCACTTTTTATCTAGTTGCAGACTCTTAAAGACATTAATGACAGCCACAGAAATGACAAATGTAACCAACAAAGACAAACAACAACTATAAGTGAACTGAGGGTCTCTCTCTTCTCTCTCTCGCACACACACGAGTCAGTGTGCATTTTAAAGAGAGAGGGAGACAGGAATGTATTTAGCCTCGTGAACTCGTCAGCTATTTTTTTTGCAAGAAAAAGCGGACGGAATGAAAACAGCATTGGGTTTTCAATTCTTTAGGTGGTACCAAAAGAATAGAACAGTGGGTTACTAAAGTTCACCTTGCACCTACTTATACTCTAGAATTGCTATTTCAGCTCCAGTGCTTGCACTGATGTCTGACGTACACCCCCTCCCCCCAAAAAGAAAAAAGGGAAAAAGAAATACACTGGTGAGCCTAGAAAGGAACTAAAGAGCCATTTAAGTGAACTTTTGTTTGGTTCATTAAAAAAATATAAAAATGTTTGCATCAATAGAACTACAGAGGCTCACTTTAATTTAATAAAAGGAAATTTCAACAATTATCTGAAGGAAAAATGAAAGATATTAGTAGCCCAGCACACCATTTGTAACATCAGAAGAACACATAGTTAAACATAACAAATGCCAGTATTGAACACCCATGCAACAACAGAAAATCTCCATCAGCTGTATGCCAATAGGATAAGGAGTCATGGCCTACAAGGAATGAATTAGATATCTCACAATTCAGAATGTGCAAAAACAAATTCCATAGGATGAATAAGTGCGCTATATCAACAATGAATTGCGGAAATATAGCCTCAACTCGGGTTATAATTGGCAAATGAATAACAGACGAACCAGTTAAACTTCACCAAAAAACATATGCTAACCAAAGAAAATGATGAGAAAACCAATTACCAATGGCATCAATTCTGATTGCAAATAATATTTTCTGAAATCCAAAAGCATCAGCCTGCCTGACCATCTCCAATCGCTATAGATATACTACTAGTTTCCAGTGCAGGATACAAGAAAGGAGGGAAAATGAAATAATCAAAGAAAATGATGAGAGAAATCTAATAACAACAGCATCTGTGCTGGTTGCAAACAGCATCTTCTGGAACCTGAAAGCAGCAGCATGTGTGGCCATCTCCAGCAGATACAAATGCTACTAGTTACTAGCATAGAATACAAGTAAGAAGTAGATAAATGGAAGAGAAAGATTGATCCAATTCACTATACTGCAGTCCTGCTAGTCTTAATCTACAACATATGTCATAACGATTATCACCCAAGAAAACCATAACTGTAACAACAAATTGTCTGGGATACTTGTGAAAATAATTAAATAAATGAAAAATTCAAGAAACAAGTAATGAAAAGAATAATTCTAGCGGAGATTGAAGAAAAAGCTTACTTCAGATCAGGCTTCAGGCACCTCGGAAGACCTTCCACCAAAAGGATCATGGGAAGGACCAGAATCCTGGCCGATATGTCGCTGCACAAGCCTCTGTAAATCAGCCATAACCTTCTGCTCGCGCTTGGCTTTCTCTTCATAATTAAACATGGCCAAAGCACGCTTGTCCTCTGCACTGTACACCTGGTTTTCTTTTCTTATACGAATTGCATTCATTCTCTGATGCCTACTACCACTCATCACATAACCAAGACTCTCAAACTTCTGAATCTCCTCAGCAGATAGACCCACCTCTCCTCTTCGTGGGATACGCTTGCCTTGCTGAACGTACTGAGCAATAGCATCTCCTTCACCGGGTCTAAGAGCCCCACCATAACTAATATGTCCTTCAGCTCTTGGCAATGGCATTGGACCAACTGTAGGCTCGTTTTCTAAAGCTGCTTGCTTTCTTGCCTCAATCAGCTCTTTGAATTTGAGAACCTCGCTATTAACTTCATTTATATTTGCTTCCTCAGCCGCCTTCTGCTTATTCTTGTCATCTGTGGAATCAGAACTTTTATCCGAGCCAGAAACCTCAATCTCTGCCTCTGATTCCCTCTTCTTGCTGTGCCTTGGGCGTGAATGCTTACCTCTTTTTCTCTTTGAACGGTCGTCTGAAGACAGATTATCCTCAGATTCCTCACTTTCACTCTCATCTTCGCTTTCACTTTCATCAGAATAAGCCTTCCTTCTACTACTGCGTTTCCTCTTACTCCTTCTCCTACTGCTCCTGTTTCGGCCACTTGGCTTTTTCCTTGACTTCCTCCGTCGTGCTTTCCTGTCTTCTTCTTCTGAGTCCTCACTAGATTCGTCAGATTCACTCTCAGTCTCAGAGACAGACTTTGATCTTTTCTTTCTACTCCTAGAACTTGATTTCCTACTGTTCTTCTTATTCCTCGATCTTGAATCATCGGATTCAGAAACAGAAACCTCGGTGGACTCTGAATCAGATTGGCTTCCACTCTCTGAGGAGCTTTTGGTGTCCGACTCTGAAATTAGAACTTTCTTTTTCCCTCTCTCACCGTTCTCCTCTTGTTCATCGCCCTTTCCAGCTAAATCCTCCTCAAATTCTTGATCCTCAGCTTCATTTGGATCCCTAGGAGGACTTGGAGTGCATTCCCAAATGCAATTTTTTAGCATCTTTCTCAATTTCATTCGTTTGAGCCTCCGGTACTCTTCGAAGTTGAGGCCTTTAAGCTCTTCATCGGATTCTGACCCAGTGTGACGATTATTTCTATAGTCGCGATCAAGAAATTGTTTATTCCGGTCACCATAGGCGCGTTTAGACGTAACTCTATCGAGCCGACGGGGGCTTTTTCTAGGGTTTGAATAATCAGGGGAGGATCGAATGTCACGATGGTCATACCTTGAATATTCATCGTAGATTGGGCTGCGACTCCTACTCCTACTCCGGCTGCGACTTGTGCTCCGACTGGGACTGCGATTCCGGCGTCGATGATCCCTGGAAGTATAGGGTTCGGGAGAATATCGTCTGTAATCCCTGTTCTGGCGTCTTTCTTCGGGAATTTCTACGACGGAGGATGGCCTACCCATTGGATGATAATTTGGATAGGGGTTTTTGACCAGACTGGCTTTTTGTATTATATACTGCGATCCTGGTCCTGCTGTCGCAATGCGTTAAACTAAAAAGCCCAGCAGATCCCTCAACGTTTTGAGATTTAAAATTTTGCCCCTCGAACTTTTAATGTCGAATTTATTTTATTTTTGCCTTTCTGTTATTTAACATGAGAGAAGACTGTCAAAAATCTGTCAATAGTGAATACAACTAGTAAATCTTGAACCAAAAGTTCTAAGTTCAAAAAAAAATCTTCTTTAATAAGGTTTGTAAGAAAATTACTTTCAATAATCAATGTCTTTATAAAATAATAATTTATAGTGTAACTTTTTATAATATTAAACAGTTCACCATCATCATATACTGCATAATGCATGCCTGGGGAGATTAATAATGCTTAGATAATTTTGGATAAAAATTTTTATACTAATCTTTGATTTTGAGAATGTGACATTAGTGTTGATGAACACATGGAATGAAGGATGTTGTTGATAGAGGGATAAGAGTTCCTCACTCGTGTTTAAGGCTGAAACACAATGGAAACCTATTGGAATATTTTCCTTCATCCTGAACCAATAGCGTGCATACACCTATATTCACATTCCATTAATGTGTTAAATATATCATTACATCTATTAATGCGTCATGTGCCCATGCTAATAAAACCAATTTAATAACCTAAAAGTTCAATGCTAAAAAATTTAAAAACTTTTCTTTTTTACCTTAACTTTCTCTCTACTTACTATTTAACCTCACTTCATTCAATCTTAGGTAAACGCAAATCTGATTATTGAAATTTTTTTAAAAAAATTAATACATTATTCTATACTTATGTATTTATATTTTTATTGGTTTAAAATAAAAATAAAAAAAAAAAAAAAACACACATACCCTGGATTGAAAAAAAAGATTGGCCAAAATTCTATCGAATTTCGCCCAACCTGGCAAAATTACCAGGTCAAGTGAAATTCCTTGAATAATTTCGCCAGGTTGGGTGAAATTCAACATTTTCGTTTTTTTTAAATTTATGTTAGTCATGTTTAAATTTATGTGTATTTGTTTATGTTGTTTAGTTTTGTGTTTATAAATGTTTTAAAATTATATTTATTTTGTTTGTGTTAATTAGAAAGAAAGAATTTGTGTAGTATTTTGAAAACTTGAAATATAAATAATTCTGCAATTGAAGGTCCATTTAACGCATATGACCACTCGTTTCAATAATTCTCGTAAAGATAAACGCAACGACATCGCCGAAAAAGTATCCAAATACATTTCGGATAAAAAATTTGTCCGATAAAGTTGAAAACTTTTTCGGGACATAACTTCGCGCTCAAACCTCCGATCGAGGTAATTCTTGTAAGCATTTCGAATATTTTTTTAGATTTACACGATGGAAACAACCATCAATCGTTTTCACAAAAACATCATATTTTTCATTTTAATTTATATTTTTACAATTTTCTAATATTTTTCATTTTATTAACTAAAAAAATACGATACCAAATTTAAAATTAAATAGAATAGTTCTTTTTTTGCTATAATTAAAATTTTAAATTGTTGTAATTGGTAAAATTGGAATGCGTTATATAAAATCATATGCACTGGTTAACATAAAGTTTTATGTTAGTCTTTTGGTAAGTCTTCTATGTTGCTTTTCGTGAGGTTATATGTTAAAAAACGCAACTGATATGAGTTTCTTCAACAACGTTGGCAAATTTCTCTAAGAAATTTCGCTAAGCTGTGCGAAATTGTATAACAAATGTCGCTAGATTGGACGAAATTGGGAGAAACTCGTGTTAGTTACGAAAAATTATATTTTTTGTGTTTTTTTTACATGAAATCGATATTTTTCTTGCAAGAAATCTTCAAAATCATTCATATCCATCTTCAATTTGTATTGAATGTATTGAGTTTTGGGTTAGGGAGAATTTAAATTACCGAGTCGGTTTTATTAAATATTTTTAATACGTTGCAAAGTTTAAATCTCTTATTGAATGAGTTTAATTATGAAAAACTTAAATAAATTAGGTTTCTTTTGTGTTATTTTCAATTATACTAAAAAAAACATGTCCCCTCAAAATAAAAAATAAAAAAAATGTGGATGTTCAATTTTAGATTTTTGGGTAAAAGGGAGTACCCAATGTAACACTGGGCCCTATTGTTACTATGGGCCAATAATCGATTATACGGGCCTCTTAGCCGGAGAAAATTTAAAATTAAATCTATTGGACTATTTCTATGATCCAACGATGACGAATTAGGGTTCTATTGGCCTGGCCCAACAATATCTGATGTCTCTCAATATTCTATCAACCCTAATTTTAAGCTTTAACGCCTCACCCTCTGTTATACTAAGGAAGCCACTGCATCGCCAAGAGAACCGCTTAGGACGGAGGCGCAGACAGCTTGAGGAGAAGTCACTTCATTAATCTTCGAAGAAGAAAACGGTATCTTTCGCCGCCTTCCTCATCCCTTCTTACCGCCGCCGGTGGTTTGTTTTAATATTTTTTATCACTTTATATAATGCGAGTGTAGATTTGCAGGGAAAATGGCGGACAAGGCTGTGACTATTAGAACAAGGAAGTTCATGACAAATAGGCTTCTATCCAGGAAGCAATTCGTAAGTTTTTTAGCATTTTTTGGGAGTTCGTTTGATATTTTTTTTTTGTCTATTTAGATTCTGAATTTGATTTCGTTTGTTTGTTTCTGGCCGGTGCAGGTGATTGACGTTCTTCATCCCGGGAGACCTAATGTTTCCAAGGTATTCAATCTCTGCAATTGTATTTTTAGTTTGTCCACTGCAGTTTTCATATTAGCTTCTGGTGCATCTTATCTTAGTAGTTCACGCTTGGAGGTTTCAATTAATTATTTGTTATAATTACTTGTTATGTATTTCGTGTTATTGTTTCCAAAGTGGAATAGCTTATTGCTTGAATTTGAACAGTTAAGATTTTTTGTTTGATTTATGTTGTTCTTTGTTTATTTCTAATTGGGGCATGATATCTACTTGATTTTGGCGTAGACGACTGTTCTTATTTATTTATTTGTTCATTGGAAGGCTGAGTTAAAGGAGAAGTTGGCAAGGATGTATGAAGTGAAAGATCCAAATGCCATCTTTGTATTCAAGTTTAGGACTCACTTTGGTGGAGGCAAATCAACTGGGTTTGGATTGATCTACGACTCTGTAGAGAATGCTAAGAAATATGAACCAAAATACAGACTCATAAGGGTAATTAATCTTTCTCAATTCTAGTTATTAGCTTTTGTAAACTCTTCCTTCGATTCTCTTTTCACTATGAACGTTCCTAGTTGGCCACCCGAGATCCAAATCAGCATGGGCAAAGATCTCTTGATTCCTTGCCGCCGGGCTGTCTTGGACCAAAAAAAAGCTTTTGTAAACTCTTGTCATTGTGTAGTAGCATAGTCTCTATGGATTAGCTTTTGCAGATCCTTTTTGCCTTTTCAGCTTATATGCCTGCTGTTAAACCTAAATTAATCAAACTGAACTTAGCCAATGAGCAATAGCTGCTGGATGTTTTGTATTCCTCACTTGTCTGCTGCGTTGAATTTGAACAACTAGAAAAGCATAACAAAGCAGAATAAGATGAAATTATGAGAATTTTAGTGAATGACGTGGTAGGTATAGCCACCCTAATGTTTTTCCACTGCTTTGTTGCTTCTCTGTGGATGAGAATGGTCAGATACATTGGTTTGCCTACTGTCTTTGGATACAGGGGCCTTGGAAATTAATGCTGTTTCCCTACTGGTTTGGAATTTGAGCTTCTAGTTAAGGGACTTGTAGATTGTGTAATGGATTTCTTTAATAAAAAAGAATCATTGGGTTAATAGAAGTGATGAAGTGCTTAAACTGCTGTTGAATGTTTGCCAGAATGGCTTGGATACCAAGGTAGAAAAGTCAAGGAAACAAATGAAGGAAAGGAAGAACAGAGCTAAGAAGATCCGCGGTGTAAAGAAGGTGAGTGAATCGAATTATTAAAATGCAGCCATCCAAACGCTGCTGTTAAGTTCTTTTCATTAACTTTTACCCCTCTCATTATCAATTTCTCTTTTTTATTATTCTTGCAGACCAAGGCTGGTGATGCTGCCAAAGCAGGAAAGAAGAAATAAATTGCTTGTAGTGTAATACTTCTTCAGTTGCGGGGGCTTGCAGAGGAGTATCTTTTTTTGCACCTTAGTGTCAAATTTTGTTTTAATGTTTTTTCATTGAAGACATTTACTATATGCCTTGATTCCCCCAACTTCAATTTATTCTAGTTTGATTCAAGAGGAAGTAGTGAGATGCTTAGTTAACATTATATCATTTTCTTCCATGAATGCATATCAGAACTTACATTTCTTTCCCAAGTGGTTCTTTTATGAAATTATACCCTGTTGCTATATCAATCATATAACTAAGCCAAAAGCGAAAAGTTTTGAGTATTGTTTACGTGTTCATTTCATATCTATAGATAACCTTTATGTTTGGCCGGGCAAAATGTGACCGTGGTGGCAGAATGATGTCTAGTTTGGTTTGAATGATTATTTGCACCTTCATGCCCATCTCCTTCCTCTTTTCCTTTCCCTTGAATTGATATGCTTTGCAGGATCCAGAAGAAGAATTCCAGTATGTCTCTCTTTCCTTTCCCTACTAACCGACCCCCATAACAAAGAGAGGAAAGGAAAAGAAAGAGCCAATACAAAGTCGAGCAGATATACAGCTACTAACTAATCAGGGTTTAAATCTCTTTTTAAAAATCTTGTTTGGGTCAACTGCCGGGGATGTTGTTGCTCTGTATTGTGGAACTAACTCGTTCTAAGGTCATAATTGTTTATGGTAGAATCAAATAAAGTTTGTATTCAATGTTTTCATTCTCAATTTCTTGCAACCAAAATAAGAGGATAAGATAGAGAAATTGGGATAATTGAACAATAAAAAAAAAGATTATACAAGGTAATAGAAAGTTATCTGATACCTTATAAATTCTATGGGGTTAGGAATACCGCTACTAATACTAGTATTAAAGGTAAAAATTGAACAGTTGATGATCTTTTTGTAATGACTCTACTGTTGTTCATCAAAAAGGCAAGAACAAGAGCACCTAAAATTGCCCAGATCTAATATGGATATAAGGGTTCCAACCAAAGAGAGGGAAGAAAAGGGAATTCACCTTTGAGTATGAACTTTAATGAAAGAAACTAAGAAGAATATTTATTAAGGTTTGAACTAAAAAATGGCGAATAAGCAAAATAGAGTAAAAAATTAAAAGAATTTGGCCAAGATTCGTTCGTTAGCCAAAGCCATTAGCTGAATCTGACCGGCAGAAGAGATGCTGAAGCCTTCTGCAGAGCGAAATGAGGAGAGGATAAGAAACTAAAGAGAGAGGAATGATGCTGACCTTTAATTTCTCAATTTTCAAAAACTGATTCTATTACCTCGAATTTATTGCATTCAATAACATATAAATAAGTCACGACACCATTAAAATAGACAATTTACAATTACAAATATGCACTAAAGTTAAGTTCTAATATAGTTTATATATAGCAAATAATATTATGGATATTTAGAAAAAATAAACATAGATACCAACTATACGAATATCAGGGCACGTGATTTTTTAAAAACACGTGGAACAATATATTATGCTGATCCCAATTACTCCATCCCAATCATTGCATATGACAATACAGACAATAAAAAATGAAAGGTTAAGGACAACGAACAATTTATTATGGAAAACAGATATGTGATATAATAAAGAGCGACAATCGAACATATAATAAATAACAGACAATACAACGATAAAAATCAATAATCAAATAAGAAAGTCACTTATGTCCTTTAAACTCCTTAGTTAGACAAAATATAACCGAAAGTAGACATGCGAAACAATAAACGCTGATGATATAACATATAATCGAAAACAGCTAAAATAGCATTACAACAACAAAAATCACTAATGAGAAAATAAATCACTCTTTCCCATCAAACTTCTCCAACTGAGTGGGCCGCCAAATTGATCCACATGCTACCACCACTGATTTAATAGCACATCAAACTCTATATTATCATCGCCAACCTCTACTATTTCAGACATTTCAATACGTATAGATAAAGGTTAATGTAACAAACATTGAAACTTTAACACAATCTTAAACATCATTGGTAAACCAGAACGTCATATAATCTGTCACAAGACCATCAACAACAACGTTTATCACTTTCTAGATCCAATACTACCAACAGCTGTGGTCACTGTTATCTGCATAAAATAAAAAAAACCTTAAAAACACCCAAAGTAAGATATTTACAAGTAAAAAATGAAATCACGAGTAACTTATTCCCTCTTTCACCCAGAAGAGAAGGTGACTCATGGAGCTTGCCGCTTGAAAAAACATGGATATTACTAACATCACGACATGAGGAATTTCAAAAACTCTCACGAGAGAGGGACGTTCATTCTTCTTGTTTTTTAAAATTTGAATTATTTATTAATAAAGTAAACATAGCTCTTAAACTTAAAAATTTATATACATTGAATAATGAAAGAAAATGGTATTGTAGTTGTCACCACCGAGTTTGATTTTTGTGATGCAATTTTAAGACACACGCAATGGAGGGAAAATATATCTAAAACCGCCTAATCTGCGGAAATTACAAAACCACCCAAATTCAGGGACTCCCGGTCTTGCCCATGGTATCCCCTGTCGGAGACGATACATGTCTTATACACAGAAAGGACCAAAACGTCTTTAACGCTTTCAACCCCCTGCGGAGTAAAACGACACACACAGCCTCTCTCTCTCTCTCTCTCTCTCTCTAAAACCCTCTATTTTCCCCTCTCTCTTGTTTCTTGCCATTGTAACTAAAAAGTCTAAAACCTCCTCTAATGCCCTTCAATATCTTGCAATTTTCTGTTTTCTTCTTCTTCATCGAACTGAAATCGCCCATGGAGATCGATCCCCGAGCAGTTGTCTGAAGCTGGACTGATTTTGGGGCTTACTTTTTGCTCCATTGTAAGTTTTTATTTCATCTGAGTTTTGCTTTTGGTAATTCATGTACATTCATTATCTTCATTTATTAATTTTCCTTTTTTTTGTTTTTTGGAAAAAACGAATTGATTAAGTTTCCCGTTTTGATTTATTTCTGTTTATTGTTATGTATAAGAGAATCAGTAAGATTTGTGTGTCCTGTTCATAACTTCACACTTTTGCTGTGAAGCCTTTCCTCGGAATTTCTCGAGAAAGGATACATTTCCTTTTTCTTTTTATTTTTTTATTTTTAAAAATTGTCTGTCATTCTATATGTATAGACCTTTTTGAATTTGATTTGATGTTTTCATCTTGTAGTAGTATACTATTTTGAGCAACATGAGGCGAGTTTTGAGGTCAAGTACTATGCAAAAACGGGAGAAAGAACTCCTTGATTTGAACAAGGAACCGGATTATGATTCTTCTGCTGAGAACGTTTCAGCAGAAGAAAACATGGTTGGAGGCAGAGGTGTGTCTCATCCTTCAGGATGTGAAATGGAGTCTGATTCGGATGTCCATACATGCCTCCCTGCTGATTCTGTTCCTCATGATATTGGTCACGGATGTAAAGGTGGAAAAGGAGAGAATGTTAGCTGTTCAGAAAGGGGAGATGCTGCTGTTGCTAAAGATTCCGAGGCTAGGTGTGAGTCACCTTTGGTTTTGATCGATTCATGTTCAACCAAAGAAGGGACGGGCATGTCTCAACCCTTAGAATATGCCGGTTATCTTGTCAATGAGGATGTCGCTTCTAATGTTGGTGCCTCTATTGATAGTGGTGCTGCTGGTAAAAGAAGACGAGGGAGAAAGCGAAAGACTGTTGAGATTACATCTCCCGAGGGGCCTGTTAAGGAACTGGTGCATCTTTCATCTCTGCAAGATGGAGTTGAGGAAAAGAATATTGAGATAGCAAAAAGCCTGGACTTGGAGAAAAAGGAGGATGAAATCAGTGTAGATGCCAGCATGGGTGGAGATCTTTGTGACAGTGTGATGGCTAAAGCTGCTGGTAATACAAATAAGGATAGGCCAGAGTTCAGAAATGGTCGCAGAGGAAGGAAAAGGAAGGTGGTGGATGATAACACTAACAACCATGAAACTGGAGTTATTGATAACAAGGTGGAAAAACTGGGTTTGGATGGTAAGCCTCAAGCTGTTGGACGGGTTTTAAGATCAAGGACGATGGCAACAACTTATTGTGAGAAGCGGGGAGGTGAAAAGGAGAATGTAGGTTGTGTGGGCCTACAAGTGAATAAAGAGATTGATGCATCTGAAAAAAAGAATCTAAAGATGGACACAGATGGAAGAGTTCGTGCTAGTCAGAACGATGGTAAGGTTATGAAGCGCCGACGTGGAAGACCCCCCAAGAAGGTTATGGTAGAATTTGAAACGAACATTAAGCTACCTACTGTTCAGGATTCTAAGCATAGTGGGCTATCAGATCATGATGAGAACACTAAGAAGCATAAGAAAACACGCAATCAACTAGGTGCCAAAGCTAAAAAATCTGCAGACTATCACTGTCAGGACAGGCATCCTAGTGAACAACCTGACATGATAAAGAACTCTATCAAGCGGACAATCGATAAAAGCAAACATAAGAATGAAGGTGACCTGGGGCGCAGAGAAGAAAAGCAGTTAGTGAGGGATGAAATCATCAGTTTGATAAAAAAGGTAGGATGGACAATTGAATATAGACCCCGGAATCACAGAGATTACAACGATGCAGTTTATGTTGATTGGGAAGGCAAAACTTACTGGTCAGTAACCTTGGCCTACAAAAGCCTAAAACAGATGGTTGAGAATGGAACTGCAGATGTTAAGGCCATTTCTGTCTTTACTCCAATATCGGAGGACAAACTCAGCATACTATGGAGGGTTAGGAAAGAGAAAAAGGAGAAACGCCAAAAAGGACAAGAGATAGGAAATAAGATTCGGAAGAAGGTTAAAAACATGAAACTTAAGAGATCTGCTCTGGATTGTCCAGGTGTTTCCAAGTGCAACGAAAACTTAAATTCTAGGCGATGTCCTGGAGATGTATCATCAAGAAAAAAAGCCAAAAGGGATAGTTGTGAACAAGGGAGTTCAGTGGCGGTCTCACGCAGAGGAAGGCCTAGATTGAACAGGGAAGCTGAAATCAGAAAACCTTTCACACTGATGGCCCGGGGTTCCAGGAATGGGCTGGCTCCTGAGGGTGGTGGTCTTGAATTATATGAGGGAAAGCGGAATATTCTTTCGTGGATGATTGATTTGGGAACTGTTCCCCTTGGTGTCAAGGTGAAATATATGAGTCCAAGGACAAATGTGATACTTGAGGGGAAGCTTGGCAGAGAGGGCATATGTTGTGGTTGCTGTAACAGAATACTGACACTTTCAGATTTTGAGTCTCATGCTGGTAGTAAACTTGGTCAGCCTTTTAATAACATTTATCTGGAGTCAGGACCTTCACTATTGCAGTCCTTGACAGACACATGGAGGAAACTAGAAAAGTCAGATGATATTGGATTCCATTTAGTTGATGTGAATAGTGGTGATCCTAATGACGATACATGCAACATATGTGGAGATGGTGGTGACTTGATTTGTTGTGATGGTTGCCCATCAACTTTCCATCAAAGCTGCTTGCAGATTCAAGTATGATTATTGTACCTCTATATTTTTCTCCTATTTATTTCTTTCCTTCATCATTTTTGTTTGTTTGAATGCTTGCATACTGAGAGCTAGAAAAAGTATCTTCCAGTCCCCCAAAATGGCTTGAAGAGTGGAAATCTTTCTTTCCTTATTTTTGGTTTTTTTTTCTCATCTTCCATTTTCTTATCTCTCAGCTCTGTTTTTATTTATATTTTTTTGGGTGGGGTGGGGAGGAAACTTAACCTGTGAGTTTGATAATATGATAAATAATTATATGTCTGTTATAGATTTCAAAGTTCCATTCTTTTTCTGTCTCTTTGGTTAGTCTATATCTCGAGCAATGCATATATGAAGAATAAAATTTAGAGCCTGTGTGTGTAATTCAATGCAGTGATATTGTTTATCTGTTCATGGATGCAATCTAGGCTACATTAAGCCTGTTGGAATTAGTGGATTATACTTATTTATCGACGTGCTAATACTATCACAGTGACGAAGGTGTTAAAAGAAAATGGATATGGGTAGAATTTTAGTTTGAGATTATTATGTAGAATTATGATTTTATTATCTTATTTGAAGGCTAATTGGGTTGTGTCTTCCCATTTTCTCTTACAAAAAAGGAAACACAAGCTATTGACTTCTTTCTCATATTGCAGAAGTGCCCTTCTGGAGATTGGCACTGTGTGTACTGTTCATGCAAATTCTGCGGGATGGCTGGGCAGAAAGCCTATCAGAGAGATGATCTTCATGATGCAGATGACTTTGAATTATTGACTTGCCTTTCTTGTGAAGAAAAATGTATTGAACCTTTGCATTCTTTTACAATTTTCTAGAAGTTTGTCTTGTCTTCTATCGTAATTTATTTCATAGATTGTCTAGTAACTTATCATGTTCGCTTTTTGCAGTCCATGGATCTTGCATCCAGGGGAATGGTGCTCCACATGTTAATTCTAAAGGCCTCCCATTCTGTGGGAGGGGATGCCAGAAGGTATTATGCTGATGATCTGATGTAAATGCTTTTCTGTTGCAGACCATTTGGCTTGTAACATTCTCTACATATACTGCCCTACCTATGAACTTGATTTGTTGTTTCCTTTTAAAGAGTCATAAATGACCACTAGTTGATCTGATGCGATTTAGTGCTATATGTTTTTCCTGAAGTAGGTTTTAAGCACTTCTGTGCATATCAACGTATTGTACAGTTGTCATATTTAATTCTTTGCTCCACTGATTATATAATCCCCTTTGCTAGTAATATTCAGGGAATTTGATAAAGCATTTTCTTTTTAGAATTAATTTAAATCATCATGTTAGCTTTGAATATTCTTTTCTAATTAGTATCTTTTGTATGTGATTCCTCTATTTAATATTGATAGGAATTTTCTCCTCTTAGATTGTCGTGCGAAGATTTTGTTGTAGCAGATTGTTTGACTGTAGTTGATCTTGCAATGGTATATCATTTGATAAGAAAGTGGGAACTTGCCCCGGATCATGGATGCATTGACAATCGCATATTTCAACGAGAAAGGACCAAAAGGTTGAGAGAGCAAAAGCTCCTTTTTGGTCATTTTATTTTTAAAAAAATTAGACAGTAATAATCAACAAAAGCTTTCTATTTCTTTTCCTATGGCATTTGATTCACACTAATAATAATTTAAGTAATTTTCCATAATCCTAAAGCAGCTCTTTTGAAGCGTATATAGGGACAACTTGCCATGGCAACACAAATGAATCCCGAGGTGAAATTTGTGGAAGGCTAACACTTTTTCGAACAGAAATTAGGAAGACTATGCTGAACAGTTGCCTTTTTCAATTTTGGTCTTGAATATTTGCGTTATCTGCTTTACAAATGACTTGTTAACCTTCTTGTCTAATGTGATTTCATGACTTGAGTTATGCATCATTCCTCATCCTTTTACTCAATTGGATCTTATTCACTTGTTCATAGCTTTTTGAGCACCTAGAGACGCTTATTGGCATGAGACATGAACTAGAAGAAGGGTTTTCATGGACCATTATCCGACGTCAAGATATGAGCAAGGATTCAGCTAATAGTTCTGATTCTTCTAAGGTTGAATGCAATTCCAAGTTGGCTGTTGCTTTCTCCATTATGGATGAGTGCTTTCTTCCAATCATTGATGTGAGAAGTAAAACCAGTATGGTTCAGAGCGTCATTTATAGCACTGGGTAAGTCTCCACATTTGGTTATCTTAGAGCACATATTGTACTGTTATTGGCTTAGATTACTGTTTCACTGAAGGGGCTGACATTTGGTTTTCATGTCTCCCTAATGGTTAACATGACTTTGCTTAAGTTCTTCTTCAACTAAGTCCTTGTTAAGAAATTGAACCTAATTATATTATATTTGTGTCAAAAAGAGTAAACAGAAGGAATACCTTCATCTCATGGGCCTGGGGCCAGTAAACTTGTTTCTTGATGTTATTTCTCCTGATTCGGGAAAACTATGCTTAAACCTATTCTATTTACTATCATTATCATGGCTTAAAAAAGCTCTAGCATAAAGTCATCCATATGTGCGTGTGGTGGTTTCATGAAAGAATTTTCGGATGAGTACAGTCAAAAGGTTTCAATCGAAGTAGTTAAAGGGTGGAGTTTTCTTTTTGAATTTGACTACATATTCATGGTTTAGATAAATTTCTTTCTGGTGTAGATTGGTGATAATAGGGAGACCTTTCATCTCTTATATGTTTCCTAATTCTTGTCTATGTGCCTTTTTCTCTACAGTACTCAATCTCTATTAATTGTTGTCATTGTGGATGTTGAAAGTGTTATCTAAAATTCATTGAATTTGTCCCAGGTCAAACTTTAAAAGGCTGAACTACAGTGGTTTCTTCACTTGTATTCTTGAGAGGGGTGATGAACTTGTCTCAGCCGCAGCTATAAGGTGGTGAAGATGCTTTTTAAGTGGTTCCCCTATTTTTTTTTTTTATGTGAAACTCATATCAAGCTATGATTTTGTTGATTAATGTTTTTATCAGCTACTATGATAATTGAAGTTCTTGATCCATTTACTGTATTTGCTAATTGACATTAATGGCCTTGAAAGTTGAACACCATTCTTTTGGGGGCAATTCCTAAAATACAACTGACTTCTGGAATTTCTGGATATGAATAGAATACATGGCAATCAGCTGGCAGAGATGCCCTTCATTGGAACTCGTTACATGTACCGGCGTCAAGGCATGTGTCGTCGTCTTCTTACTGCAGTTGAAACGGTATGTTTATTATTCAATTTGGTTTATGCATTGAATCATTCTCCTTAGCAGTCCTTCCAATGTTAGGCGCTCTCTTGAGGTTAAGTTGCTCAAAATCAAACGTTTGTTATGCGGTCTATAGTGGAAGGGAAAATCAAATCGTAGAATCAAGCTTAATAGGAATTTCTATAGTTGGAAAGGTTTTATCGCACTGTAAACATGATCCTCGTGTCATGAGTGATTTAGTCATCTAAAATTGGTAGAATTGCAAACAGCATATTTAAGTATATCAATATATTTTGCTGTTAAACGAAGCACATATGACATACCAAAATTTTCGTGGAATGATAATAGTCTAGACACTGGGATTGCCTGGTAGATCTACTACCACCTGTCCTGAGCAACTTGCTACTTTTGGATGCCCCAAAATATTTGACATGTACCTAAAGAGAAAACCTTTTGCAGTTTCTATAAAGCTGAAAAGTTATTTTGCCCCATTTTTGTGTGTTCTTTTTTTGGTTCTTGTGGGCTATTCCATGGATCAACACCCCCGCCCCCCCAAAAAGAAAGAGGAAAAAAATGGCAGGGATTGAACAGTATTTTGATTGGCATTTGTAAGTTTCTCCGGTTTTCTCAAAGGGAACTGGATTCACAGCTTAACTGCAGGTCCATTTACAAATGTACAATATCTATGTGCCCTCGTTTCCAGATTACTCTGTTACTCATAATTTTTTGTTTTAACTTTGTGGGGTCTTGATAAACGGTATCCTGATTTTTTTTTTCAGGCCCTCACATCTCTTGAAGTTAAGAAGCTAGTTATTCCTGCTATTCCGGAACTAAATGAAACATGGACAAAAGTGTTTGGTTTCTCGCCCCTCGAGGAATCAATGAGGCAGGAAATGAAATACACGAGTATGATAGTTTTTCCTGGCACGGATATGTTGCACAAGTCTCTATACAAGAATCAGTGTACCGAAAGAGAATTAACAACTGCCGCTGGTAATAAATACGTGTTGCATGTGACACATTGCTTTTTTCTTCATTGTACTTAATTTTTTGCTTGTCTTTGTAGGTTCTGAACTTTCTCAAGTTCCAATGGTTGATGTCAAAGGCTACAAAACTGGGCTTGATTCTGATGCTCCTAAGATCAAGCTTCAAGGGCATGATGATGAATCTGCTGCAGGTGTTGGCCCTGGTACTGTAGGGCCTGATGGATCTTTGAAAGATGGGCCTGAAACTACAAAGGAATTGGTTAGTGCAAAATATGTCTAAGGATGAAAACACTCATGATTTTGATACATACCGTGGTAAGTTTTAGAATTCCAGGATTTTACTCATAATTCTCCTGAATTTGATATGCAGCATCTCCCCGTGGGTATGACTTGTGCAACTGCTCAATCTGGTAATGTAACCGGTCTCTCTGGCAAAGAAAATTCCAAATCTAACTTCAATTTGGACCAAGTTAGGTCATGTGGAGCGGAAAGCAATTCTTTGATGAGTTCTACCAAGGGAGCTCTGTGTTGTTATCCAGTTGACAATTCTGTTCTCGAATCTGATGATTTTTCTCACATGAAATGTGTAAAGGAAACTTCTGCTCATGAAGATTCAGTAGCTATCAGTGATCTGGTTTCTAATAGTACCACTGATCAAAAGGGTATAGCGGTTCATGCTATTTTGCAATCTCAGCAGGAAAAAGATCATGAGCCTGGGTTAGTCATGTCAGTTGAATGTAAGCAAGATGCGTCCTCTGAAGCTCTGGTACCTGTTACAGAAGTTGGTACTTCTGACAATCCTGGAGATGAATTGCTTTTGCTAACCTCTGCTGTTGAGACGTCTGAAGCTCTGGGCAGTGTCAATCACGAAGCTGTTTCAAACTCTTTTATTGAAGTTTCTATTCCTGATGACCCTAACATATCTCCAAAGAAAGTTAATCATGGTTCTTCAGCAGGCTGCTTGGTAAATACCCCCAACAATTGTGAACCCATCGGTAGCTTATGCTCCAACCCTGATGTTACTTGTCTATCTACTGCTGGCAATAGTAGTTCGTGTATTCCTGAGGTATATTTACCCTTCAATCTAGCTTTCAGTAAGTAAACTTTATTAGTCACTGTGCCTAAGTTTTAACAGATTTTTTCAGCTTAATTTTTCATTTCGGAAGGGAAAATTTTTGGTGTTGAACTACTTGCTATATTTCTTCCCTCTGTCCAATTTGGAAGTCCTCTAATTGATCTGATAGTTAACTATTAATGTGGGAACATCATATGCTTTTTGAATCAGTACTCTATAAAGAACTTCTGGATGTAATACTATGACTGTTATGTTGTTTTTTTTCTTGTTTTTGGTCCATTGGTTGACTGGTCCAATGAACTGTTGTTAGTTGTACTTAAACCTTCATTCCAAATAATTTCTGACTTTGTCCTTGCATAATTTTGTTGAATATTGATTCTGAAGACTAAAATATATTTCAGATAAAGATTATTGATGGCAGGCCATCTTCTGATAGAATAGCATGCATCTGATCTTCTTGTCTGATAATAGTTGTGCAACTTGCTTCAAAATATTTGGTGATATCGTTTTTTTTTTTTCTTTTTTAATGCCTATCTATATTAACAAGTAGGGGTACCCTGAGTTGTTAATTATTACCTTCAACCTTTGATTTACCTGTTTGTGTTGTAATAGGTAGATCCAGGAAGAGAGTTGAAGAGCGGCTAAGCTGCCAATCGCAGTAGTTACAAAGTGCATCGGGTTACTGAGTTGAAGAAACGTTTGCTTGTCGCTATTTTAACTGAAGATCTGCTATTCAACAACTGAAATCCCGTAAATAAGATTTCTGTAGGATAGAAGTTTTGTAGGGGCTCCTTTTCAAGATTACTAACAGGTTAAGGGTTTTACATTGGATATGTTGGCTGAAAAATTGCCGAAACTTGATGTGGGTGTCGCTGAAGGGTGTTGTATTTAGGTATGTTCATGCTCTTCCCTAAAGTTGTTATTTTAATGGTAGTGATCTGCACTGCAGTTAAAAGGAATCTCATAGTTGGCTTCTTTGTGATTGGAAGTCTGATATTTTAAAGCAATCTCGAAACAGAAAGCGTTTTATCTTTGGGGTCTTTTAAATCGGATGTTGTCAGGTCTGAATAGCTCAAGAAATCTTTCTTTGCAGGGAGTAAAACTTGTGATTTTAGCAACGGTATATAGATGACCTTAGTGATAATGGTTTGCTGTAGAGCTTTGTGATTCGCCAGATAAACATTCACATGAGATAGTGGTAAGAAGTCTTTTGTGTCTTAAAATGCTGGAAAATGATGCTGTATTTGGAAACTCTTCTGCCTAGGTTTGTCTCTGATCAGAATCATGTGGTAAATTGTAAATAGAAGTTATAATCCCCCTGCATGGAGAAATATTGCTCTCCGCTGCTCTTTGTAATTCATTTTAACTAATCGATTCAGGCTTTTGTTTACTTGGATAGTGAATCTGAATGTGTCTTCTTCTATATGCTTAATTTTGCTTTTTAGTCATGTATTAGTTATTTTACCCTATATGCTAGTCTTGTGTTGTTATTTGGGATCTTACCTTATGGTTTTGGAGTTATTAAAACGTGATAAAATGTGAGGAGGGGGAGTGAGAAGAAATGGAAAACAAACTAGAAGATTCCCCAAAACTGTGTCTTTGTCGGACCAACTTGGTTACTTTGATGTTTAATTGAACAGAAGCCTCCCTCCTCCCCCTTTGGCTTCATTCATTTGAATCCCAAAATGTTGTCTACACTACACTGCAGCAATTGTCTTTAAAAAAACAAAAAGATTCTGGTCTCTACTTATTAGTTAAATGGCCAGTAAAAGTGTTGGTGTGTCTTGTGCTTACCTAAAGACAATCTCGTGAAGTCATCAGTTTCTCTACTGGCCCCTCCTACTTCCTCCATCAACTAATATAGACAAACCCCCACTGCAGCAATTGTGAGTTCTTTGTAACCTACTAGTATTCGGAGTTATCGATTAATTTATAAGGGATTATGCCAACTTATAAACAACAGTTGACATGTGGCACTAATAATCCGTTTTTATAATGACTTGAATTCTACATTTTTCACTTAATTAATAATATACTAAGTAGAGATACTTAAGTGAGATGGTTACATCATTAAAACTCACAATTCTTATCATACTTGCTTTGTGAATTTATTGAATTATGCTTAAATATTTATTTGATAGTTCCATCTTAATATTAAACAAATTTCATTTAATATTTTTTTAATTTTAAAATCAACAAATATTCTAAAACAAAAGAATATATATTTAAACGGCAAATAGATTAAAATAGGAATAATTTGAGGTTATGAGATCTACTCTTTCATATAAATTTTAAAAAACTTTTATTTGGTGTTTGAAATTTTCTTAATTAATTTAGGAGACTTATGAGGCATAAAATCTTGCATAAAGTCACTTCTAAAATGACTTTTATACAATTTGCAATGTCATATTACAAAAGTTTTAGAAAAATATTTGTTGGAGTAAGAATTAAAATAAATGCTCAATACTTTTATTTGATTGGTAATATCGAAACCTTTACTAAGAAAAAGATTAAAGTCTGAATTAAATAAAAAAGGAAGTGTGTCTAACCGGCCCAATACATTACTAGGATAAGACTTAATTAACACGCAAATGTTTGGGCTGAGTTGGATCTATTATAAGCCTATTTTCAAGTTTAATATTGGACTTGCAAGTGGAGGGTTAAATCTCTAATCTTCAAGCTCTTATTAAATTGTCCGAAATTTAAGTAAAAGATATAAATTATGATAATTTTATAATCTTGTAAACTAAAAGTCAAATTTTGCTATGCATAAAAAGTCATCCTCACTTTGAGAACAATTGAAATTCTTATATTGCTATTATTAAAATTTAAACCTTAATCATAATCAGTGTTACTAACTGTAGCACTCATGATTAACAGGTGAAGCCGAGTTGAATATTGGAGCTAAGGGTTGGAAACGTTGGGCTTTGTTTGTTTAAAAATCCCACCAATACTAATTGGACAACAAATGCTACACACACACACACTCCTCTGACGGAACCAACCAATAGTGCCAGTCAAGTACACCATCACCAACCAACCAATCTCTCTGCTCTTCCTATCCTATCCCCCCCTTCCATGAATAAACAAGAAAGGAACTTTTTTCTATTTTTCAAATCAGTACACAAGAATCATCCAGTTGGAGTTGGCACCCGATGCAAACCGTTACCTGAATAACTCGAATTTAAAATATTTTACTAAACATAATAAGTAAGTGAAAATACTTAAAGAAAGAGTTACGTTATCAAACTACAATACTCTTTTAAATAAGAAATAATCCACATACATACTTCTTTCTCTCTCTCGTGTATTAATTCTATAAAAAAATAGATAACGACGTGTATAATATAAGAATTGAATTTCCAATCTTCTAATTATAAGATCTCAACTTTTATCATTCAAAAAAATAAAAGGCTTCATAAGCAATCTATCTAATCTTTAATTAAAATAATATGGCAGATAAACTAAAACGGATAAAATAGAGTAAATTGCATATACCTGATTGGGTATTTGCAACACTTAGGAATGGTAATAAGGCAAGTCAAATTAGATATTGGCTCGTTCTAATTCATCTGGAACCAATTGATCCCAAGTTAATCGAAAATGTGGATAGAAATGAGAAAATGGATTAGGAGGAAGATGAGATTCCACCCATCCTGACCCCAATAGACTCAATTAGGAAAAGAAAAAACAAAAGGAAAAACAAGTATCCATTCCATTCCATGAAACCCATTTACTCTGAAAATAAATAATTACTGAAATGGTTGTTCATAAAACATTAATTTGGGGACAGCTTTAAGGGAAGGGCAGGAAGGATCTCTGATAGAAATATTGTTCTATCATCATCTCATGCCTCAAAAAGCAGATAAACTTTTAAGTAGGTTTATTCTACCAACAACAAAAGAACTTTACTTGTGGACATGACCTCCTCTATCTAAAATTATTGAGTCAACATAATTTATATCACTCACTTTAATATCAAACAGTGTTATAAGAACCCTACTTACTTACTACCACTACTACTTACTACTTGATATCTATCTCACAAAAAAGCTGGTCCTATACAACTACAACCTATTACCTACTTCTTTCTGCTATTCCTTCTAATACACCTTTTTACTTCTACTTTTGTTGGAAATATAATATTACTTTTGAGTAAAAATATAAGTCTTTTTAAATTAATATATACAAATTAAAATTTTGAAAATAAAGTAATTAATTAATTAAAATATTTTATATATCGCTTAATAAATAGAGAAAAAGATAGATAATAAGAATACAATAAATGTATACATAGATAAGTAAAAGAAAAAATATAATAAATATTTATTGAAAGTTATAAAAAAACTTATATATTTTCGATCAAATATAGAATATATATGAAAAAGAGAAAATGTATAAATCAAAATGCAAATGTTATTTTTACATGGTTTGTTTATATTTCTTCAAACAAAAAGTTTGTCTTTAATGTAAAGATAAATAATAAAAGTGAATTAGATAAAAATATGGATGTTAGCAAGTTAAAAAAAAATCGTTCTAAACAAACAAATTGAGACAAATAATCATAATAAATCTATTACCTTTTTTTATAGAGTAATAATAAAGAACCTATTATACACTTTATAAATTATGTTTAACTAATATTTTATCTTTTACTATACTCCTCTAGTGTAGAGGAGTGGCGAGATGCTGAGTTGGTCTTCCTTTAGAAATTCAGATAATGGCGAAAGCATCATTTAAATTGTAATGGTTGTATCCTTTCTTCTTTTTTTTTTTTTTTTTTAATATATGAATGAAGATTCTTATTTACCCAAAAAGAAAAATAAAGATACCTCTTAAAATACAAGTAAATAGACGACTATACTATACTTTGAAGGTACCTTTTATGTCCCATTTTTAAACACATGGATGAAATTGGATATAATTTTAAATTTTAATTTTATTTCACAGGAATTTAATCTTAAAATTTTTAAATGAAAGGTTAAAAAAAAATAGAAAAAGTAAATAGCTTGCTACCCCTGCCCTTATCCCTAACTTTCCTCCTATGCTAACCAAACTAGGCTTGCTTAGAGTGGAGATGGCAGAAAGTTGAAACAAAAACTATCTGTCAATAATTATTAAAGGAAAAAAAAAAAAAAAGTGCAGAGGAGAGGATAATATAATTTGATAATCTTCAAGGGATGAAGACAATGGGGGGACCGAATGGATGGATACGCACATGTATTGTCAACATTGATATTTTCCAAAATTATATATTAAATTTTAATGGTAAGTAGAAAAAAAGTAGATTAGCAGCACAACCATCAGATTCAATGGCGGCACTAATCTCATCAATAAATTAATTACATGCATATCGACGTGAAATCTTACATCCACCACCATCGGAGGAACTAGATTTCCGGCGAACATCCTCCTTGGCCAGCGGCGGTGTCATTAGACTGACGAGAAGATCAGCAAAAGCTCCGACAATGAATTTGTGAGTACTTTTGGGATTAAGAGATAAATAGCACATTAAAAGCTCGTGCAAATAATCCCAATTAGCTCTAATATCAACCATATCATTAGCCTCCACCATTTCCTGCATTGACTTTCTAAAATCCCCAAACGGGTCGGGCGAATACGTGGGAACCGCAATACTCGCTCCGACTAGATTTTCGGGTTCGGGTAGATCCGCGGGAGATGAGGAGGTTGAAGCTAACGACGATGAAGAGTCAATAATGGAATTTGAACGGCCAGGTGAAGAGAAGAAGAATCGTTTGGAAGCGAAGACGGAAGCGAAATCGGGCGTGACGGTACCGGATTCGTCCGATTCGGAATCCGATGAGCAGAGTTCATCGGCGGCGGCGGCGACGGATTTGGCACTGGTGGTACATTCGAATGCGAAATCGTAGAGAGAGTTGAAGTTTTTAATAACTATGGATGCGGCGGAACCGGAGATTGGACGGACGTGATCTTGTTGGACGGAGGAGGAGTCTCGCTTGATCTTTGAAAAGCAGAGATGGAGAGCTCTGGTGAGAGCGGTTCGCATTGTATAGAGAGAAAGTGAAGAGGAGGCGGTGATGGGGAGGAAAGGTGGGTGGCGGCGGGCGGTTGTAGTAGCTTGTAGAGTGGAGTTCGGTGGCCGTGAAGCGGGAGTTGAGATGAGACAGAGAGGTCGGGGAGAGGTTGGCTTAATCCATTTATTTATGTATAGTATGTATTGTATGATGGGCGAGGGGGGTGGGGGGGGCGTTTGGAGGCTGGGGAGCTTATAGGGGTACGGAAGATTAAAGCCAAATATGCGTGTGTTTGTTTCCCAATTATTATTATGGGACCGGTAAAATACGGAAAAAAATATAAAAAATAAAATACATATAAAAATATAAAAAATACGTATATAAATTTTTAAAAAATATTAATTTAGAAGTAAAAAATAAAAATTCTTAATTTCGATACGCCCATACAAAATTATTAAATGATTTTTGTCTAACTAATCGAAATTATGAGATTTTAAGTTATGAATTTTTTTTTAAAAATTGCACCTAAATTTCGGCCACTTGAATCGAAGCTGGGCCAAAATTCTTGGATAATTTTGGATCAAATGACCGAAATTAGTGTGCAATTTTTTTTTTATTTATTTCAAAATTAATATTTTTTTTAATAAAATATTTAAAATTATTAATGTTTTACTTGAGTTTCTTCGAGAATACTCTTAAATTCGTAGGAAGAGGTGAGAGATAATAGCTATAGAGAATAAGTGAAGAGGGAAAATAAAATATTTTGCAAGAATATTTTAGATTAGCAAGCGTACTTTATCAGTCCCCTTATTATGAAGGTTTTTCTATACACTTATGAGTATGGATGGCATTGGGGCCTATTCGTTCTCAATTTATATAACCCGTTTGACCTTGGTTTGATTGAGAATCTGAGTAGGGATGGAGATGAATTTTGTACCTAAGTTTGGAGATGAGTTGGGGGCGAGGATCGGGTTCTCCCTATCTCTAGCCATCCCTACTTATCCCCACCCATCTCTACATTTCATATATTTTTTATATTTTAAATATGGTTATACTTTTTTTAAATAATTATTACTTTTATTATTTTTAAATTTTTAATTTATTTTATTTTGCTGTATGCATATATTATTTTGTATTTTATAAGATTATTGAAAATAATACATCTAATTTATTGTCTGGTCCATTAAAAAAAAAAAGTTCCCCTCTTGGGTCTTCAGTACCCAAGTGGGTTTGGACGGGATTGAGCTAGATTTCATCCACAAGTGCGGGGTAGGTTAGGGATGAGATTAATTAGGGGAAGTAGTAGGAATGTGAATGATTTTCATACTCCCAAGTATGGGGATGCGTTGGGAATAGGAACAAGGTAGCGAGGTGGGGATAGGATTAGGGGCTGGGGTCTCTGCCCCAATCCGTCTCCATTGCCATTCCTACTAATAAGATGTGTATTTATTCCCTCTATTTTTGTTTACTTTTCACATTGTAAGAATTATTGTATTTTCTTTACTTATCACATTATAATTTCAAAGTAATATTTAATAAATTTTTTCCTATTATACCATCACTTTAATAATAAATTCTAATATCTTTTTATTATTCTTATATAGAAATTAGTAGAAATAATAATGAGAAGAGAGAAATGTTTAAAAGGACGTTCCAGTATACACAAAGAAAAAAAATCAAAATTTCATATTTTCTTAAATATTGTGACGTCTAAAGTATAATAAATAAAAAAATCGAAGAGACTATAAAAGACTTGTCTAACGTATATCTTTAGAACATATGTTTATATGAATTAACTTTTCAAGTTAAGTATCTTATTAAGATTCAATAATCTCTATTAAATTTTTAAATTCTATAAAATTTAATAATTATATATAATATGTTTTACCTATATTATTGTGTGTGCAAAGGCACGTGTTAGACTGATTCATCTATAAAACGTGTTATCTCAACTCTAAATGTTCATGGGTAGTTAGAGATATATTAGGTTAGAATTTGCCTTATTGAGTATAATTTAAATAGCAAAATTCTCCTAGTATAAAATATATCTTATATAAAAAATTATTTTGTTTTCAAACTCTTAATTCATTTTATATAAAAATTTTATTTTTTATATTTGTAATTTTTTCCATAAATAATTCACATTTTTAAAAGAAAAATAAGTCACATATGATAGAAGGTTAATAAAAAGATTTTTCAAAATTAAACTTTATCTAGAAATATTAGTACATTATATTAAGTTGAGAAAATGACTTAAATATTTTTCAAATTATTTATAATTAGCCAGTAACGTCATAAAAATTTTTGAAAACACATTTTATCAATAAACTATTATTTATATCAATATTAGTTTTTAAAATTTAACTATTTTGATTAACTGAGACGTATTGTTGAGGGTAAAATTTATTCATTTAATTTTTTTCTAAGTACGTACGCGTATTGATTATTCGATAAGAAATACAAAATTTTGAAAGTTAGAGACATAAACGACATTTTATAAATACATTTTTGCTATTTTTCCTATCTACTTGTGAGTCAAGGACGTGTGTGTGTGTGTGTGTGGAACTTGATGGTTATCTTTCCAACTCTGGCCCTCATCCGTGTAAAAATTACATATCACCACCTGAATGATACAATGATAGCCAAACACATGAAAAAATTTTCACCGGAATGTGCTTCTAAGTCCTTATGAGCAGCAGCACCTATTTTATGCTATTCCCGCCATCATCAAATTTTATTCCTCAGGGTGATTCTGTCATTGTACGTAAAAGGAAAGACACCATTCACAGGCAAAAAGAAAAGCTCCTTTTTTCTTTTTCTTTTTTATCCAAACTAGAAAACAGACGAACATAAGTTAAGAAGGTATTTAGCTAAACAATTTATAATTATATTTTGCCACTTATTAATCATAAATATTGTTTTAAGCGATAGAACCAAACTAAAGTATAAAACATATTAAAAAAATTAAATAGAGAAATCTCATTTTTCAATCATTAATACCTTGATTATGTTAAAACAGTCATCAGAAATTCCAAAGTGCAGACTAGTTGACTCGCTCAAACTTAAGAGAGAGATTGTTACCATTTTTATTTTAAATTTGGAAAATTTATTTTAAATATTCATAAAATGCTTAAAGCTTTTATGTTATATATTTTTTTAAAGTTAATTTTGAATTGATATAAGTGTTGAATATTCTTGTCTTCACATATTTTGAAAAATTAATTCATGGATTGCACATATCATTTTTCATATAATTAATTTTACTTAATATAACTAATAAATATATATAGATAACATGTGAGTTAATTTACCGAATTATGTTAGTATAAGAAGATTTTATATTTTTGATGTACTAAAAAATAAATTAGAAATTTATAATAACATTAAAAAATAAAATAACTTATAATCAATCTCTTCATAAAATTAAATAAATATACTACAAACAATGGTAGGGTCCCAAAATCAATCGAAAGCTAGCAAACACATGGTGGGAACCTAACGTTCGACCCATCACCTACCTTTGTCTTGTGCTTTCCCTTGTTCATCATATACAACAAGTTGAATTGTGAATTGTATTTGATTTATTTATTATATTTGTTTTTTATTTTAAAAAAACGAAATGAAGATTATTTTTTAAAAGTTATCGTATTATACTTTTTAAAATTATTTTATTAGCACTATTAAAATTTTAATGTTTATCAATTGTTTAAAGAAATAATAAACAGTGAAAAACATACCTTATTTCAACAAACCAGACATATTTTTCATCTAAATTTTTAATTTACTCTTTAAAAGATCCGTGTGTTATTTTGTTCGAGCCTCACATATTTTATCTCTTATAGTTTTCAGCATTTAAATTTTTCCCGATGATTTGTTATTTTTTTACAAAAGTTTTCCCAATTTAAAAAAAAAAAAAAAACTCTTAACTAGCAAACACCTACCCTAGCTCAGATATCGTTATCCAAATATAATTATTCTTGGTACTAACTAGTTATCTGGTGCTATCGGTTTTAATTCCTTAAAGGTAATGGTCCCTTCCATACTTACTATCAATACTCTTTGGTAGTTAACTAATTAGCATCCAACATTTAAAGATGTGATATCTAATCCTATGTTTAGCTAAAATGTCAATTTATTACAATATTTGTCAAATCATAAACTTATGCAAATCATTCCTTCAAGATAAAATAGATAAGTCAAGATGTTCTTACAGAGATATTACTTAATTTAATCTTTGATGTATTTATGTCTGGCAAACTCTTTTTTAATTCTTTTTTTATTGATTTAAACCTTTTTAAATTCTGAATATGAAATTTAAGTTCAACAACAAAGTCTTTTAGTCATCTAAAACCATTAATCCAAGCAAACAAAGTACACGCAAAGCAGATGATAATTAATGGACATAAGTAAATTTTTTAATTAATTTTGCTCCAAAATTTTTTTTATAAAAAAATATCCTTACATAGTTTTTTCACTATTAACATACCGGAAGGAGAGTCGACTTTGTTGAATTTTTTCAGGAGAATTTGATTAAAACTACTACGCTCTTCATTTTTTAATCACATTCTTTGTATGTGCCTCATTTAGCTAAACTTCATCGTATTTAGGTCTTATTGTCCATGGCTTAAAATAAGTAATTTTTACTTTATTTTAAGTTATAGACTATTTTAAAGTTATTTTCTATTGCTTATTATATATATTTTTAGTTTAAAATAAGTTTAAACAAATTAGTTTGGAGATGTTACCATCGAGATACTTTTGCTTATTGTCTTGATACTGTTTTGAAAATGTTAGAGACATAAAATTTGAAGGACTTAATTATTAACTAAATTTTCGTAAGAGATTTAGAAAGTTAAAATTAATCATTAGAAACTAAAGTCGCCAAATATAAATACGTTGAATATGACGACAAGAGGTGAAGTATCTTCACCTTACTACTTAATAAGAGGTATTGAGTTTGAATTACTTAAAAAATAATTTAATGTTACATGTCAGTCTTATATTACTATTTGAAAATATTATATCCTTCAATCTCTCTCAAATTAGTTGATGATCTCGCATCGCATAAGATTAAAAATAAATAAATACATTGAATTGAATATGAAGAGAAATATAAGAAGGGATTAGTTTGTTTAAAGTAAGAAGTAGAGTGGTCCACTTAAGAAATAATTAGTAGGATTCCCACGTGAGGGGTTAAACAAAACAGGATCTCTGAGAATAGGCTGGCGCTCTCTCTCTATTATGTGTTGTTGCGATCACAATAATTCAGATCCTCTTTTCTTTTTTTCAAGTAAATCTGCAATTCCCAATTGAAAGTTACATTTCATAATATTATGCATAAAAATTTGGCTGACACCTCAAAATCATAATCTTATATCGTATCATAATCTGCTTCTGTTGCTATTCTTATATAAGTTTCCTCACACTTTCCTTTGGATTTATTATTATTATTATTCTCATATCATGTCCTTTCCTTCTCCTTTTTTTTTTTTTTTTTTTGTTTTTGGATAAAACTCATTATATCCTTTCGTATTCATATATTTCCTTACACTTTCCTCCTACTAGTATTGTTCTCATATTAATATTAACAGGGATAATACAACCATAGTAAAAATAAGGATAAATGCCACACAATTTAAAGTTTAAAACAGTGATAATGTGGTATTTTGGTTAATTAGGGGTACATCTACATATTAGATGTTAAATCTTGAGTTTGATTTACATTTTCATCTCTCGCTCTCACTCTCATATCTCAAGTATAAAAATTAATAAAAAAATAAAAAATGTGAAAAGAAACAAAACAAGATTTACCTTCAAGTTATAAGTTATTCCATGACAAGTTTTCTTATAGCATATGATTGAAATTGTATGCAAAATATGAACTTGAACTTACTCCTCAAAAAAAATAAAATTATTTAATTATTTTAAAAAATTTTATTTAAAATTTAAATGACAATTTTAAATTTATTGGATGACAATTCCTTGTAGCGTATGATCAAAATTTCATGAAATCTTTTACCATTAAAAATTCTTTCACTTAAAATGAAATGAAATATTCTTTCTATTCTATTGTTTGATTGTTTGAAAGTGCAGAATAAAATGATGATTCATTTTTTTTAAAAAAAAATATATAATATCATATGAAATAAAATATTGCATTAAATGGCTTAAATATCATCATATCATATTTGTTAAATATTTATAAACTGATTTTTTTTTTCTGAATTTAATAAATTGATATTTATAATAAAAATGTCATGAAAATACATATGCAATAAAATATAAATAAAGAAGTAAAAGATAAAAATAAAATTTCTACATTTATTTTAAGTTCATTTTTTGTTGTCTATTAAAATTCACATAAATATTGCAAAATTTTTTTTATAAAGAAAATTATAGCTAAATAATAATACTTTTTTATAAAATACTATGAAGATATAATAGACACATAATATTTTAAGCTTTTCTATAAATTTCAATATGAAAAGCTCTTTCTCACTATTTCCTAATATACTTTTTCGTGCAAAAATTTTTTTCTACTTATAATTTGAATACTAAACAATAGAATAGAAATGAGAATTTAAAAAAATCATTTCATTATAATATACCAAACCATTTGTGAAAATAAGAAAAAAAAAAGAAAATGTATATTGTATTAAATTTTTTTAATTTAAATATTTGTTTATGATCTCAAATTTTTTAAAATTAAAAAAGAGTTTAAGAATTGCATCTTAATTGAAAACATGGGCCGCAAACTACTTTCACCACGAAGATTTGTGCTCCTCTATGAAGAAACCCGGAA
The DNA here is from genome assembly GCA_028651295.1 of Catharanthus roseus. Taxonomy (NCBI): domain Eukaryota; kingdom Viridiplantae; phylum Streptophyta; class Magnoliopsida; order Gentianales; family Apocynaceae; genus Catharanthus; species Catharanthus roseus. The sequence goes on from JAPQWS010000087.1 coordinate 4,231,641, forward strand.
ATTCAAAGCTGTACTTGAGTAATAACAGAAGAAGTAGGATCCAATAGTCTAACCATAAACCCGCCCCAAAAACCACTGAAAAAAAGAAGCGGACATATATATGCATTGCATATTCTACTACTTAACTTAGTCAAAGGATGAAAAACATCCATCCATCCATCCATAGTAATAACAAAACGTCCCTTACTTGTCCGATACATATATTAAGTTAGATCATTCGCGGCCCAGACCCAGCGGGGCCTTCATTGAGCCTTGCAGCGGTGGCCATGGCAGCAGCAACACCACCTGGATGTGGACTGTTACCTGGATCATTCCTAAATTCTGCCACCACTACCCTTTCTGCATCTTCTTTCGTTACCGCTTTGTCCCCCGGTAGCTTTTCCTTCGCATCCTATTAAACATACCACCATTTTAATCCTAATTAATCACAGAGGCCCATAATCGTAATTATTTCCATCCAAATAACTACTCTTAAGAGTGCTCTCACTCCGACAGACTACATAACACAAATTAAGTAGATGATTAGATTATTTAAACTTGAAAGGAAATAGATTAAATTACTTTTAAATGTTATTCATTATAAATTGTTATTATGAAAATTTTTAAATAATTGTTTAAGTCTAACAATATAGGAATATATATAACTTCCGTTTTTCACTTCCTCACATTTTATACATTCCATTTGTAAAATGATACTAAATTTTAAAGGATTCTTTCTTATATGAAATTGAATCACTTTCAAACTTTTTTCCTCCCCTCATTATAACTTCTGTTAATTTCTATATTCAAAGAATAAAATTTGAAATTGTTCTATATTAAGAGAATAAAAAATTTTAAAATTTATTATAAATGAGAAGTATCACTGACGTGAAACATATTTAAAATGTCCCATATAAATATTTTGAAATGAAAAAAAAAATCTTTACACAGATAATATGAAATTGAAGGGTGTATATGTACCTTCAAAATATCGACCATCTTAGTTTTGTCTTCGTCTCTCACAAGTTGAGCATTTTGATTGGCTGCAGCTTGAGCTTCTGCACTTATTCCACCTGGAATCACTTGTCCTCGGCCAGTAGCTCTAACTTCCGCCGCTTGTATTGCAGCGGCGTCGCTTTGATCCACCGGTTTGTTCCCAATAACAACAGCCGTTGCTTCCAGTGCTTCTCCGACCGTGATCGCCGCATCACCAAGAGGACCCGCAGCCGGGGGATTAGCTGCCCTTACTTGCCCTCCTGGACTACTCGTTACCGTATACCCTCCCACAACCTGCCAGCTCCAAATGCCATTAAATTAACCAAAAAATGAAGAGAAATTAATTAATGAGTAATAATAAATTATTTTAATTTTTTTCATTTAGTCCACAAACTCTTATTTTATTTTACTATACCATGAATTAATTTATATAAAAAATCCTTTCTTTGATAGTAAAATTCTAACAAATTACTTCCTTTTTTTTTATAAATTAAAAATGGAGATATAATACGAAATCATAACCTTTAACCTTTGAATGATAAAGAATATTATTTCTGACATTTAAATATTCTAATGTATCCCGCTGTTCTATGATATTGGAAATGAAATTTTACAGATTAGGTAAAAAAAACTTTAGTAAATTACATGTATTTATATATTATAGTTGTAAAAATTAGAAAAAAATTTAGGAAAGCATGCAATTTGATTGAATATTCATACATTATAGTAACAAAAACGAGAAAAATACTCTAGGGACGTGAATACAAGTCATTCAAGTGAATTAAATTGTTTGATTTTACCCAATAAGAAGATTTTATATTTAAAAATTTATGGATGAGATAAAAAAATTAAAACAATTTATGAATATTTCTAATTAATCCCTCTAAAACAAAATTTAAAAAAATAATCAGATCCATATCCATTCAAATTAATTAAATTACCTCTCCGCCGACAGCCTCGGCGATAACATGACGATCACCGACGAAACCTTCAGATAATCTAACGCCTTGATCTCTAGTGATATTAGTGATATCATCGTGACCAACGGCACCGATACTGAGGTTGACGTCAGCAGCCGATTGCATAACAGCGGCCGGACCGCCTTTCTGAGTCTGGCCAAACACCGTCGTTTCAGCGGATTGCATTAGGGCGGCATCTCTCGGAGCAATCGGCTGAGAAGCAATTTCGCCGGAGACATTGAAAACGTCGCCGTATTTAACTGGGTCTTCTGCTGCTCTTCGTGGCTGTTCCTGACTCATGATTTTTTTTTTTTTTAATTAATTTCTCTTTCTTCGAGCTAATTTGATTTAGTTTCTGCGAATAATGGCGGTGTGGGATTGAGCACCAGGCGGTTATATGGAAACTGGGAAGCAGTTGTGGGTGATTGGGCACTTAATTAGCGTCGGAGAAGGTAGAAATGACACGTGTTTAGATGTAGTGGTGCGTCGGTTTTGGCCATTTGGAAGACAGATCATACTTTCCGGCTTCTGCTCCGACATGACATGCATCTACGATCAAGACTCATTGCTAATTTGCCATCTGTCCGTCCGTCCGCGTCACGTCTTCTTACCTTTTTTTTTGGTTTTCTTTTTGCCCATTTGACACTGCCAGCACACCTTAGGGGCGTTACCCTGGCCCAAAAGTTCGTACCTTAGGAGCCCAATGGGCCGTATAGGCGCAATGGACCTCTTTTACTTGCTTGTGCATCAGGTTGTCTGGTGCCTGAGATTAGGCATGAAAATGAATCTAAATGGATTCAGAATAAAGTATTTTAGATCTTTATCTTGTTATGCATCGAGAAGACTTGATTTGAATTTAAATTTGCCGAGTATCATTTTAACAAATTTATAACTGTTTTCAATAAATCTAAATTCAAAAGTAAATATACCCATTTTTTAAATAATATGCAAGTTTTAATAAAGATTGTTGGTACTCATAAAATCTAGAATAATAGTCTTGTGATTCATGATTTGTTTGGAATAATAATACAAATATAAAATAAGGGAATTTTTTTAAACATCCACTATATATTCATTAGTTTCATAACACTCTCCTTTAGATGTGCATAAAATAAATAATATGCTTCGTTAAAACCTTACTAGAGAAAAAACTGTCGGAGAAAAAATTTAGTGAAGAAAAAAGAATACACTATTCATTTATATTTTATATACTCCCCTATTCGATATTATTGCACACCAGTTTTAACTTACTTAAAGAAATAATGGTAAAATTTATTTGTCATATTTCTTTAAATATGTCATTAAATTTCACAATTCAATAATATCATTGTAATTTTATCCTTAAGGATACCATTTAAATATTTCGGAATTAATTATTAATGATGGTCACACACTTTCTCAGCAAGCCACATAATAATTTAGAACTTCAACATAGTTGGAATGGTTGCAATATATATATATATATATATCATTATCATAAAACATGTTTGTTTGAGAATGTGATTTTGTATCGTATAATCAAGCACCTTGATGTTTATCCATCTCAATAGGAGTTAGATTTTTTCTCACTAATCCGAGACTCATTATCCATAAAAATATTGAAGGATAATATGATTATTATATCAAAAGTTCTTGAGAGAAGAATTAGTGCACTAATTGTGCCGAGTTATAGTATTTCAAGACCAATAAATATCAATTATCTTCTTATGTATAAACATGTGGTATTTACCAATATTTTATAATCGGATGACAAGTAGATGATAATGTGCAATATAATATATCCATATAAAAATTTATGAATAGATAAAGAATTTCTATCTTCGGGATATTCGACTTGTGAATCAAGACAAAATCTTGAAATATTTACTTCAAATATTTGTTTGTCAATCATAAACTCTTTAGGAGGAATACTTCAAATATTTAATTATTTTGTAAAATACTTTTATAAATAAAAGATCGATCACGCTTCAGACATTATTTAACATTGCTAGTTATAGTACTTATGTTTTACTGGGACATCTATATAAGCATCCACAAATTCAAATTTTTACTTTTCTAGAGTTAACAACATATCAAGTAAATTTACAACTTTTGCAAATATATAATCTATAGAATTTCTAGTTCACAAATATTTGTATTTAAATCAAGACGTTTCAATATTGAACATGACATTTCATGATTCTAATTTTCTCCCCCTAATGTGGAGAACAATTATGATAGATAAAGAATTATAAGAAACAAGCATAACAAATTCTAAGAAAATTTTCATGGATATATATATTCGATCTTAATTTCATATATCTATTTAAATAAAAATTACTAAGACAATGATGTTATGTTCCTCATGAACAATTCACTTACATGCTTCAGACGTGCCTATCAAGTCCTTAAAGGATTTGAAATAAATTCTTAGAGTTTAGTACACCATTATCTAAACTCAATTCACCATCATAATTTTATTCTTCGTATCAATATTGCAAGGAACTTTATGAAAAATCCTATATTATAATATACAAGTTCGCACTTTATTTATTAATTCTTATCTTTCTGCGATTACAATTCATGTATATAATTTTTAGGAAATACATTCAAGTACTTAATAATTGTCCCGACTTTTTATAATTTTCATGCTAACTTTTATATTATATTTTGGCCAAATATATGTAATATATTATAATCTCAAGTCTGCAAACTTTGATTCAAGATCCTCATTCTAGTATTTCACATGCACATAAATATCATCGACGTTTTGTGTTATTCTATGGTTCTATATATTTATATCATGACATGATACCATGAGATCTCATAATTATTATGACTTCAGGTACATGAATTTCTTCTGGAAATAATAAAAGAGTCATATCATGAAAAATTCTACTAGAATTTTCATCTCCACGACGTAATCACATATGACTATCTTAAATTAGCGCTCCTTTACATATGCAAGGATCTTAATGAAACTAATTTATTATACCATGTGTCTCAAAATTATAAGTAATGGTAGATTATCTTTCGGGGATATTAAATAATAGGAGCATTCTATGTCGGATTTTCTTTTATCAATAAATATGCCTAGCTATTGAACTTTTGAACTTATGGTTGAAACTATCTTTTATATGAGGATCAAAATGAGACACATAAATTTGTCTTAATCCGACTATATAATTTCTCCTCTTTTCAATATCCATCTTAAATACATTATGGTGGAATAATATATTTACATAGTATATATAAATATTAGATGGAAAATATTTGATTCCTCACCATGAACCAATTATAACGAGGAAAACTGTAACGCCCTACCCCGTAAGCACCTAGCATGACTTTAAAATTACGGACGTAATGAAAATAGAGTTTTGATCTATATTTGTGGGATATAGTGTTTTTGGCACTTAGTGGTATTTTGGGGATATTTAGGAATAGGAAAAATTTTTTATTATATTGAGATTTTATTATTAAGGTTTATAAGTGCCTTTAAGAGGATTTTATTTTTTAATACCTAGTGTATTTATTTTTTAGAAATTTAAATACGTAACATTTTCATATAGGGATTAAAAAAAAAACTTAACGATTAAGAAACCGCCGCCACCTACCTAGCCACCCATCACCCTTCCGTCTTCTTTTCTTTTTTTTCTATTTCCCCCGCTAACCGCCACAATATAGTATATATAGGGGATTTGCATGCCATTTTGTTTTGGCAAGAAGAAAAAGGGAAAAGAGAAAGTAAACTCCAGGTTAGTGACTTCCTTTTTTTTTTGGGTCTTTTCTTTTGTTTCCATTCCCATGAAGGTTATATAAGTAAATAGGTATTTATATATATATTTTTTAAATTGGTTACTAGTTTTAGGATTTAAATGTTCTAAATGAATTTTTAGTATATAATATATAATTAATTATGGTTTCTTGGGACAGTAGAGTATATGATGTTCGATCTTTTTAAAGAATTATTATGAGTAAATATATAAGTATATATATATATCTCCTAAACTCATTGCGTAGGATCTCGATATTATTTAGGAAATAGGACTATTTGATCGATACCCAGGTATTAAGTATTTTCGTATTATTATTTTGTAGGATCTTAGCACCAGATCTACATCCAGGTGAGTCCACAAACTCCGTTTTATTATGTTATTTCAAAAGTTACGGGCTATATAAATATGGTATATAAACTTATCATAAAATATCTACTATTTTTTAAACGGTATAACGTGCTATGTTTTTTTTAATTGGAGATTTCTCCAAGATGTGTTACATGTCCATTAGAAATGCATAGGATCTGTGCTTCGTATATGTGTTGTCTTTTTAAAACAGAGTATTGTTGTGAAAAAGAACTAGACTGTGCACGGATTTTCTGGAAATATTTATAAATTGGAAAATACTTTGTTTTTGAAAAGTTATATGATTTGGCATGCATGAATGTAAATATGGCATGTTTGTAAAATCTGCATAAGCATGTGATGATTGGCGGATGAGGATTTTTGGTGCTCTGAAATGTTTATGACTTGAATATGTTATTATGGCCGGGCAAATGGCCCTTTGATTTGTAAATACATATGAAAAGCTCATTCCAACCAAGGTTAAAGTTTGTTGAAAATTCAGTGAACGGACACGTTAGTGGATTGCACTGTACGTGGCTAGTTCCCTGTACTAGGGCCTCTTCCGATGACGTGGACGGGTTTTTGACTCTGAGGGTGGATCCACTTGAAGAGGGGCGTAGTACCTTGAGGGCGTGGCCCAACCGGTATTTACGTGGACATCGCATCATGCTCTGCGGTGGGACGGTCGCCTAGTGGAGAGTTAGGAGGGGCTCGAAACTGAGGTTGGCCCCAGGGCAGACCTGATAGATGCCCCAGGAGTCTGTAGCCTATTTTGACCAGTGATATGGGAGTGCGGTTGTTTGTAATCGAGCGCTCATATGGTGTTTGGCTGGTATTGGCTACGAGATGCCGAAACTTGGTTCGATGGCCTCATTTTGGGGATCCGGACTTTGTCCGTGGAGCCCCACTGTTGCATTACAGGATAAGTCGGAAATAATTGGCGACTTTTTTATCTTATTTCCGACATGCCCATGTGACATATTCAGAAGTCGTAAATTATTGACAACTTTTTTGTCTTATTTCCGACAAGGTCATGTGATGACATGACAACTTGAAATACTTTTGGCCGTTTCGAATTATTTCCAACAAGCCCAATTTAGAACATCACAACAACTTTTACAAAATTTTCTTCCTATTCTATTTCTGAAACTTTTAAACCTTATCATTCAGATCCGCTACAAATAATGAACATGGATGTAACTCACCCCGTTAGAATTGTACTATTTTGGGATTCGTAGCATGCCAGAGATGCATATGGTCCTTATTTCACTGGATTGGCAAAGAAAAGTTGGACTTTCAACCGAAGCATCGAGGAATGGATGCAAATCTTTGGAAGGTTCAAATGACAATGAGGGTGCCTTCATTCTATGCAAAGTATCAAATGTTTAATTTTATTTTGTATAACATGAACGATAACGAGATGCGTTACCTTTGAACTATTAGACCTAATATAGCAAAGGAAGGGATTCACGTACTTATTGAATTTGAATCGATCCAATCAAAGACATTGTCAGAACGCCATGACACAAATATAGCAAACATTCCGGAACATGTCATGACACTAACGCAGATGGTTTCCAATGAACCGTCAATGTTGTACCCAAGCATGAATGAAGATGATGATGACAATGACCATTCCAACGACAATAACCTGAATGACGAAGAAGATGACATTAGCACTCCCGTGAACCCTGTTATTTCAACTACGGTGAATCAATGGCAGAGTAGTCAATGATTCAGCGGCGCTCCATATGATTATACACAGTTTGGAGCATTTCTAGATATGGGCTCGGGAGAGTAGGTGATGACCTCATCGAATCAAGTATTATAAGATTGCTGGATTGGAATGATGCGATGACTGATATTCAGTTAGGCGTGAGGTTTGTTGACAAAATCCAAGCAATTAGTACTGTTCAAAAGTGGTCTATTCGGATGGGACGAGAATATAGAGTTGTTAAAAGTAAGAGTGATCAATAGACAGCTAAATGTTACCATCACACCGACTCTACTTATTGTTCATGGTACATTCGAATAAAGAAGAAAGCAACTCATGGTCGTTGAGAAATAACCAGATTCACTAAGGAACACACATACCTTGTAAAGGTTCATCAAAACAAGCATCAAAATGTCTTCAAAATTATTTCAAGACTAATATCGCACCTTATTGTCAACGATCAAGAGATCCTTATATCGAACGTCATTCAAGAAGTGCAAGTATTACTTCAAACGGGTTGTACGTACAAGAGGGCATGGTATGCTCTGAAATTTGCAATAGAGAGGGTTTCGGTAACTGGGAGATAACTTTTACGATTCTACAAAATATCTATAGGCAATGAAAGATTCAAACATGGGAATTGTGTATGAGTTCTTGCATAAAAAAACGAGCAATCCCAGGCTATGTTTTCGAATTTCTTTTTTGGTTTTTCTCGCATTGTATAAACGGTTTTCAAAATCGTCACCCAGTGATTTGTGGATGACACTCATCTTCAGGGACCATATAGGGGTGTATTATTAATTGCAAGTACATAGGATGCGAATAACAATTTGTTCCCACTTGCATTTGCAAACATGGATAAAGAGTCATTTGAAAATTGGAATTGGTTTCTCAAACTTCTACGGAAACATGTTGTCAAGTATCGGCATGTCTGCCTTATTTTCGATCGCCACAAAGGGATTTTATCTGGTACACAAAATTAAGCCTTGTTGCAACCTCCATTCGCGGTTCATAGGTTTTGTCTACGCTACATTCAGACAAATTTCACCAAGACCTTAAAAAACAGTGAATTAAAAAACTTAGTGCGGCAGGCCAGAACGGAAGCTAAGTAGTGGAAATTTGTACATGTAAATAGTAAAACTGAAAAAAGAAATGTTGATACTTACATTTATTTTGCAAAGATTAACCCGGAGAAATGGACACTCTTGCATAAGCTCTTACAAGTGTGTTGAAAAAAAACTAGGATCTTACTTTTAAAATCTCTAATTGAATTAATAGTCAATAAACTTGTTAAATACTTCAACCAACACCGTGAAGAGACCCAAAACTGTATGTATCTGTTTCCAACAAGAGTTTTTGACAAGTTTCTTTGGATTGAATTAAAATCAAAAGACCACATAGATACAAAGTACAATTTACGAGAAAGAATTTACATGATCAAATCTCCGATACGCCTTGAGTTACAATGTGTATGTTACAGCCAAAATATGAATAAAAAAAATTTATGGCCACTTTAGTGACTTTTTTAAAAAAATTGGCCAATTATATAAAAAACCTTATTATACTTGTTAGGTTTGCCACACAATTTTAAGTTTTTACATAATATAGCAGAATATATTCACAAAAACAATAACATAATATAGCAGAATAGATTGCATATCCGTTCATAGGCACTTCATGATTAGAAACAAGACCACATCAGAAGAACTTAAGAGGAAATAAAGCTTCTTGTAGATACACCCAACACAATGCTAAAAGTCTCCCTCTAGGTTAATTCATGATGGATCGGAAGGTATATTAACCCCATAAAACATCAGAAGGTTTAAGGTACCAAACAATCATACAAAACTGACATGTGATATTAAACTACTCTGTATATCACTCAAATTAAAAAACTCTCACTTATCATGTCAGGTGAAAGTACTAAATGAAAAGGTCACACCATTAGATACATGCACATGTCCACAGTGAAATGTTCCTTTGCTGTAAGCTTTTGAAGTTAAAAAAGGAGCCTCCCAGAAAAAGAATATGTGCTTAACCAAGTTGCAAAGGAATTATAAGCAGCAGGAAAAAGAGAGATAAAAAGATAAAAAGTTGAATCCTTTTTTTGTGTCCTGCAGCTATCAATCGCTATACGCAGGATGGGGATGTTCATTCATGATGCACGGCACATACTAACCACAGGACAAACAGAACAAAAATCAAGGCCCCTCATTTACATTGCACCTAAAGACTACAATATAGTAGAAAATGATAGACAAGACAAAGCAACCACACAGCCCAGATGGTCACAAATATGTATAATTCTTCCCAAAAAACACCATTTGCTAGAACTAAAGAGAGAAATATAAATGGTGATAAATTGACAAGAGGTGTATAATAACCCTCCTCACTTAGGTACCTCTGCACCTGACAAGCTAAATGATAAATTTTAAGTTCGAGTCACTCAAAGGGCAATGTCAGCCTTATGCTACTATTTGGGAACCTTAAATCCTCTTATTCCTCCCCGATTAATCGATGATTTTTGGATACTAGATTACAAAAGAAGAGATGGTGACAAATACTTGTCTCTATCTATTGTAAGGGCCTCTATGATTAGCCCAAGACATAGGTTTCTTCCTCAAGGCTCTAATCTCAACCATCAACATTCAAGAACAATACCTGTGCATATTTTCACTATCCTAGCAGTTTGAATCTTGAGAGTAATTTTGAAAGAAACAGAGAAAAGGATACTTTCATATGACTACCAGAAATAACTATCAATAACAGATAAAATAATCAAGGTTTCAAGAGTAAACTTAGTTCAGACAGATGCCAGAAAGAAGGAAAATTTCTGGCCAAAAACTGTGCGAAAGTAGAGATATTCGGAGATGAAAATGAATAACTTTCAGAAGTAACAAAAGTAGAGGAGGGGTAAATGAGTTGAGATGAGAGTATACTGATGTAAGCCAGGTAAAGCAAATGGGTGTGGATGCAAAGACAACAACTTGGGAAGGATCAAGCAATATGAAAGATCTTCGCACAAACAGTTCACTTGAGCATACTACTTTCTAATACTTACACAACAATACACACAGATTTTGAATATTAGGAAAAGGTAAGACATATACGAGAATTTGACAACTAATAAAACAAACTAGGGATTTCTGTTGGTGTGACTATCAGTATATCAGCTAGTGAATACCGATTGAGTAGCTGTAAATACTACGGCATGCTGCAATATCAAATCAAGAAAATCACAGAGAGAGAAAGGGTGTGTGTTTTTCAACAAAAAGGGAATGCTCATAGAATCAATGGCGCTAATCGTTTGCTCCTAAGAAGTAAAATCACTATTCTTCTAAAGACTAGCCAAATTAAACTGGAACAGTACACCGACCAACACGTAAAGACTATAACCCATCTTTAAATAAGTATGAAGGATGAAAATGATCCCCTTCTGCAACAAAAAGCACTCAAAATCTGGGAAATGAAACAAACTCTAAATGCAATATTCAGAATCTCTGAAGTGTGTTTCTTGATGTGCCTTGCAGCAGGTCAAAGAATGAAGGACCTTTTTAGAAAAGTATCCTTCCTTGTCATACAATAGAAATGCACAGAAGAAACAGAAGTAAAGCCAAAATATACATCACAACACAACAAAGTCAAGAACTATTAATAAAAATCAGAATAAGACAACAAAATTCAGAAATGACAGGTATATTCATATATATTTCACACGCAATCAGTTATCCAAACAGTAAAGATTAACACAATAATATTGTAAACCATTAGGTCCAACAATAACATGACTTTTGACTATACACAAATCCAAATAATTCAAAATATACATTGCATATGAATTCAGAACTGTGTATTATATGGCTAATAATGTGAAGGCAAAAGGCAATTGACCTCAATTTTACACACTAAATTCAGAATTCAGACATACATCCTAAAAATCTTGAACAATTACAACATAAAATTGACAAACTGTTGCAAGAAGTGTTGAATAAATTTCAAGAAGTATTCAAAAACTAAACAAATATTCACAGAAGATAATCTTAAAATAACCTTCAATTCTTCATTTAGAGAACATCAAAATGCAATGAATATAGCAAAGATAAGTATCATCATGCCCAACTAGATGCAAAAAGCAAACCTTCATTTAACAGTAAAGCATTCAGATTTAGTTCTAAGACATTGCATTCCCATTAGACTCTAATTAAAAAAAAGGGAAGATTTTTGGTTTTATAACATTTACTGTACAAGAACAAGTTGTCCTGCTCCTCCAATACCGCCGTCTCCATCTTCATCGTCATCAGCTTCAGCACCGCCTTTAGGCACTGTAATCACCAGTTCACCATCGGTATAAGTGGAAGTAGCCAGCTCCGGACGAGTAGACGCCGGAAGCCGAAACCTCCACAAATCGAGCTCCAATTCATCCACGAGAGACTCACCGACGTCGTCGTTAGGTCGAATCACAATCTTAGTAACCCCAGGATAGATCTCAAGGGCATGAGCCCTAAAATCTTCGCCGACATCATTGGTGGAGACAACAAACTTGAGGAAATCGGCAGTTTCTTCAATTGAAACATCGGCATCAGAGTGAAAAGGAAGCTCAAGAACCTTAGCAAAGATATGAGGTAATCTTCGAAGCTTCTTCTGCCTACAAGCTAGAGCCCCAGCTTGTGAAAGTGATGAAGCGATGTCGTATCGAAACGTTATGTTTCGCTTCCTCGGTGCAGGATGGACCTTCATGGTTACCCCCAAGAACTGGAAAAGAAGAAAAATCCAAAGGAGGAAGAAATTTCGAGCGAAAAATGAATCAATTTTCAAGAATCGCCGAACCCACCAATTATAAGTAATAGATTGAAATTCGAGAGGTGTAGTTGATAGAATTTCTTTCCAAAATAAAGCGAATTAAATACGAAGACCGGAAATGGAGAGGGAGTTCTGAAGAAGAAGAAGTGGAGGAGGAGGATTGTTCGAAATAATTGCTGAGGAAATTACCGGAGATATACTGCGGGGTTTTGGGTTTGTCGTCGGGTTCCTTTGGGCCCTGCTTGAGATTTTATTTACCGGATTTGCTTTTTACAGATATTGCTATTTTTTGTTTCCAAGAAAGTTTCGATGAGGATTTTTTTTTTTTTTCTTTTTAATTCTTCTTTTGCATTAGTACGAAACAAAATAAAAATAAAATTTTGATCGTGATACTTTTACCGTAACATTACGCTTATACTAAAGAGTGAACTTATTACAATTTATTTTTATTAGTATGGTAGGTCTCATTTTGAATCTCCATTGTCAAAAGTGAAAAATCAGTTGTTATTTAATATTTTGTATGTTCTATATTTAATTTTTGCCTTGATTATTAATTGATGGCAATGGTGTTTTTGTGATTTTTTATAAGTGAATGGTTTGGATATCATATTTTGTTTGGTCGTATAGATCTGTTGTGTTTTGTTGTGCAGCAAGTCTTCCCCTTGTAGTCGATTGGTATTAATTTTGTAAAACTTGTTAATGGCTTCAATAGTAATTTGTTGATAAGCAGTGTTGTTTCCAGAAAGTTTGGCTATAATCAATCAGTAGCTCCCGATTACAATTCTATTTCATTTCTATTCGGCTATGGTGCCCATGTTTGGGCATGTGTGTAATTGATTTTTGTTATTTTGGTCAGATATATCTCACTATAATACATGTATATATATTTTTATATTTTCACTTTTATGAGTTAGAAAGTATAATTTGTTAATTTTTTTGAATATTTAAATAGTTTAAAGTTTTATATTACTAGACTATTATGACTTTCATCGTATACTTTGTATATTTCAATTTTAATGATTTTAAACCCACCCAAATTAGTATAAAATAGTCAAGTAAACCTTAAAATTTCAAAAAAATTATATCAAAATTTTACACCCAAAAAATGTCACCGTTACCGTTGGATCAGAGGAGCCACGGCTCATGCCTAGCTGCTAGCTAGGTGCACCGTGAAGGTGCCCCTGGCCAGGGACAAGGGGTGAGTTGCGGCTCTCTTGATCCCGCGCCAGGGTCAAGCCGAGCCAGCTTTAATTATTTTTTTTAAATAATCTATTTTATTTTTTAAAGTTTTTTTAATATATATTTTTACTCTAATGTTATTTATTTAGTTTTATTTAATATGTATATTTGTAGCAAATAATGTCCATTTGTTTAATTTATTTTAATTTGTTTTAGTTTGTATTTATTATGTTTAAATTATTTAATGAATTATGTTAATTTATAAAAAAACAAAAAAAAGCAAAAAATAAAAATCGGTTTGATCCTTACAATTCATAAGGGGCTTGTTCATAGTGTCCCTGATATCAACCAAGGGCACTGTAAACAAGCCCCTTGTGAATTGTAATAGCCAACGTCCCAAATTTAAAAAAAAAAAATCATAATTTGTTTTTAATTTTGGGATTAGACTCACACATCACTTATGTTTACGTCTTCATCAATATCAACTCAAAATAGCTAAAATTATGAATTTTAATATTAGTATTTGGAGTAAAGGAAGATAGCTTCAATAACTTTTTAAAAGTAAATTAAATCGTTTGAACTTTTTAAATATTACACACTTAAATTAAATATTCCTCTAAATAAAAATACATAAAGATCATCTTTTTAGATGAAATATTCGATTCCTTCGACCATTCCTTCCTCAAATCAAATTATGCCAATCAATATTTTCTCCTTTTAAAAAAAAAAAAAAAAGTTAATTTTCCTAACAAATTACTTGTTCTAGTTGATTTCATGCAGGACAAATAACGAAGTTGCGTGGATATTTGCGAACCTGTTATCCTGCCTGCATTCATAATCTGCCAAAAGCAGAGAGAAGAACTTTGTTGGACAAAAAGTATCCAAAAAATTATTCCTTAAAACTTTTAAAAAATTATCAACATTAACACCTCTTCTAATTATCCAGGTTTTTAACACTAATCTGTAAAACAGATAAATAGGTGAAGGAGTGGAGTTGGCCTTCGTAGTCAATCTGATGCCTAATTTAGTATATACTTAAACAAAGTAAGAAAAACAACAATTATCTATCTACCTCTGCACATTGCATAGCCTTTCAAGTTTTTGTGCAATTCAATGTGTAATTTGAAAGGTGAACCGTCTAGCTCCATTGAACTTTTTTCCATCTGGTGAGGTCATATATATAAGAGACTAATAAGACTTTATTTTCATTAATTATACTTTTTTAACTAATTAAAATTTAAAAATTATAAAAAAATTTATTTTAAATAAAATTTTTAAAGAAAAACTAATTATTATTACAGAAATCTAATTACTATTACAAGCCCCAAAAATAAAAAACACAATGGAAGAACGAAGAAAAATTATAAAAGATTAAATCTTCACAGAAACAGTCCGATCAAGAATCAAAGAGACAGCATGCAAAATTAATAAAAAGTTAATACCAAAGAAAATGCAGAAAGTAAAAAATAGAGTTTCACTTCCCAACGTCGCGGTAGAAACCGTCGGCGGAAATCAAACCAAAGAGGTGACCGAGGCAGAGCAGATAAACGGTCACCGGGTAGACGAACGGTCACCGAGCAATGGCAGTGCCTCGTTTAAGGCCCCGTGAGTAAGCGAAGGGTAGATCGGAAAAACACCCTTAGAATCGGCCTCATCCGTGACAAGAGTCACCGACAACCTCATTCTCTATTTCTCTCAGCTCACTCTCTCTCTAAACACACCAAGGGACACGCAAAGGTGAAAGAAGAAGACCGGCAAGAGACAGAAATACAGAGAACGTAGGCAGAGAGAAGAGCAGCGACAGCGCCGCGAGAAAGAAAGCAGAAGAACCAGAAAGAGTTCAAGTAGAACTCAAAGAGACAAAGAAAAAAAAATGAAGAGACCGTTAAGAGAAGGAGAGGAGGAGAGACTACACAAGAAATGAGGAGGCAGGGCATTAAAAGAGGAGTCACCAACGAGCAGCCCGAGTGGCCTGCCCGGGTATCTCTTGACCCGGTCAAAAAGCCTACTCTCCAGCTGAGGCCCATCATCATTGGGTTTAAGGAGAAAAAAATTGGGCTGGAAAATGGAAGAAAATATTTGGAGAAGTTGGGCCAGAAAGGCCTACAATCTCTACCTCGAACAATATTTTCCATCCCTATGGTGACTCAATTTGAGTCAAATTGTTTCCACGTGAATGAAGTCCCTGTAAAACATAAACTTGTCAGTGTTTACAATTTTAGTACCAAAACCTGCAGGATTATTATCAGTACTAATCTTGTATATGTCAACTACACCACTAGAGACATTTTCTCTAATAAAGTGGTATTTGACATCGATATGTTTAGTCCGTTCGTGATAGACCGAATTTTTACACAAATGTAAACAACTCTGACTATCAGTATAAATAATAACGTTTGGATGTAAAATATTTAATTCATTCAATAACTCTTGAAGCCAGATGGCTTCTTTGATTGCTTCCGTTACTACGATATACTCAGCCTCAGTAGGTCAACTACTGGCTGCAGTTGGGATTTCCATGAGATGCAATTACCTGCTAGGGCAAAGAAATTGGAAGTGGTAGATTTTCTACCATCCTTATCACCTGCAAAATCAGAATCAACAAATCCAATTAATTCAAAATCAGACCAATTATGATAGTGTAAACCCCGATCTAAAGTTCCATTCAGGTAACGTAGAAGCCACTTGAGAGCAGCCCAATGATCTCTTTCGGGATTTGACATAAATCTGCTGAGAAGACTTATAGAGAAAACAATGTCTGGACGAGTAGATATCATTGAGTACATAATTCAGCCTATGGCCATTATGTAAGGGATATTGGCCATATCTCTTTTCTCACTTTCAGTTTTAGGACAGGTTTTGTCGGAAAGTTTAAAATGGCTTGCAAGAGGAGTTATGACGGGTTTACACAGGTGCATTGAAAATTTGGATACAATTTTTTGAAGGAAAAGCTTTTGAGATAGAAAGAGTGAACAATCAGATCTATCTCTTGAAATACTCATCCCAAGAATTTTGGATGCAATCCCCAAATCCTTCATATCGAATTCAGATTTCAGCAAGGATTTCAGATCATCGATTTTGCTTTATGTATGCAAACGATTAGCATATCATCCACGTACAACAACAAATAAATAACAAAATCTACATTATTACTAGAAAAATAAAGACAACTATCATAGTTGCTTTTTGAAAAACTAATTTTTCTCATGAAAGAATCAAACCTCTTGTACCATTGCCCGAGAGACTGTTTAAGCCCATATAACAACTTTTTCAAAAGACACGTCATGTGTTCCTTACCCTTTACCTAAAAGCCTGGTGGTTGATGCATATATATAGTTTCTTCAAGATCACCATGTAAGGAAGCAGTTTTCACATAAAGTTGTTCAAGATTAAAATCATAAAAAGCAACAAGAGCAAGAATAATCCTGATTGCTTTGTATTTAATAACAGGAGAAAAATTTTCGTTAAAATCAATGCCCTCAACTTGTGAAAAACCTTTTGCAACAAGTCTGACCTTGAACCTTGGAGGTTCGTTAGAAGACTCAGGTTCATTTATTTTGAAAATCCATTTGCAATCAACTAGTTTTTGTTTTGAGGGTTTTGGAACAAGAATCCAGGTTTTGTTTTTGTTTAAAGAAGACATTTCTTCTTCCATTGCACGTAACCATAAAACGCCATTGGGACTTTTCAAGACCTCAGAAAAATATAAAGGTTCTTTTTCTTCCACATAAGATACAACAGCAAAGGTATATGATGCAATGTAGGAGTAACCATACCAAGGATGATCCTTGGGTACCCTACGGACTCGATCTCTAACGAGTTGATAATCCCTAAAAGCTTGGGCTTGAGCCTCAGGATGTTCTTCCTCCTCATCGGAACCATCTAGAATAGAATTAGGAGTTTTAGGAATACTAGGAAGAACAGGAGTGCTATTGAACAGAGTAGAAGACTCAGGATTGGTTTCAGGTTCCTGAGGCGGATCTAAGGAAGGTTCAGAGATGGTCTCCACCTCCACCGGAATGCTACTAGGAGTGGGAACACTAGGAGGATTATCGGAGATGGGTTTATCCTTAAGACAGGGCATCTCTAACTCGTTGAAGATGACATCCCTACTGATAACAACCCTCACCCCTGTTTCACCCTTTAACCACACTTTATACCCCTTCACCCCACTGGGATATCCTATGAACACTCCCTTTCCAGACGTTAGATCTAGTTTACTCTCTTTCTGATGAGCAAAGGCTGCACACCCAAAGACTCTCAGATTGAAAAGATTAGGAGGTTTACCACGCCAAAGTTCTATAGGAGTCCTAAAGTTTATAGCTGTGGAAGGGGACCTATTGATAAGGTATACTGCTGCACTAACAGCTTCACCCCAGAAAGGTTTAGGAACACCAGAAGAAACTAGAAGACATCGAACCTTATCCATAATGGTACGGTTTATCCTTTCGGCAACTTCATTTTGCTGTGGGTTATGTCTAACCATTCTATCGTGTAAAATGTCATGCGATGCACACAAATCAGAAAACTTCCGGTTACAAAATTCAAGACTGTTATCGGTCCTGATAGTTTTTAGTTTATTTCGAGAATGATTTTCAGCAAAACGTTTCCATTTACAAAATTTTTCAAACGTTTGGTCTTTGGTTTTTAAAAGAAAAACCCACACATGCCTAGAAAAATCATCAAAAATGGACAAGAAATTAACTTACCACCGTAAGTTGGAACCTTTTCAGGTCCCCACAGATCACAATGCACAAAATCAAGAGGTGCAGAAAACTTGTGTATGCTGGTTGAAAAACTGATTTTATGTTATTTTCCCAAAACACAGTGATCACAAAAATCTAAGGAATCAATTTTGTCACTGCATAAAAAGATTTTGTTTTGTAAATGATAAAGCCCCTTTTCACTAATGTAGTCGATCCTCCGATGCCACAACATAGTTTTCTCAGGGACAGTTTTTGAAATCAATGCAGTGGAGTTGCAAACTGTTTTACCAAGAAGAATATATAAAGTTTCCCTTTTAAAACTTTTTAGCATGACTAGGTTTCCTTTGCAAACACATAAAATACCGTTTTTAGATTTAAAAAAGAGACAAATAACTAAGAGAGATAAGATTCTGATGTAAGTCGGGCACATATCTCACCTCAGTGAGTTTTCTAGTCACACCATCATGCATTTTTATGAAGATATTACAAATGCCTTTAATATCACAAACCTGATTATTACCCATAAAAACTTTTTCTTGGTTTAAATGTTTAAAATCAGAAAACCAGTGTTTGTTAGGTGTCATGTGAAAAGAACAACAAGAATCAGGCACCCAGTAATTAACAACATCAGTACATGAAGGAGAAAGAGAAACACACAAAACCTCTGAAAACATAGAGTTACCATCTGACTCAAAAACGTGGGTTTTGTCGATTTTATTACCTCTTTTATCATGTTTATGTTGTTTCTCATCTTTAATTCGTTTAAAACACTTATTTTTCATATGGCCCTCTTTCCCACAATTAAAACATTTTACTTTGCTTTTTTCTCGTGATTTGGAACGCTCTTAAAACGGTGACTAGGAGGTTCTCTTCGGTCAATCCTACCTCGCACAAAAAGATTTTCACCATGAAATTTATTTTCTTTTTGTAAATCCAAATCTTTAGATTTCAAAGCATTTTTGACATCGAAAAGAGACAAATCATCTCTGTCATATTTAATAGCAGATTTGACATTATTAAAAGAATCAGGTAAGACATTTAGTAAAATAACTGCAATATTTTCATCAAAGATTTTCTCTCCAACATTTTGAAGTTATAAAATGATTTTATTTAAATCATTCATGTTTTCAGAAACTGATTTTGTCCCACTCATTTTGAAACCGAAAAGCTGCTCTTTTAAATAAATTTTATTATAAAGAGATTTTCCTAAATATAGTTTTTCCAATTTTGTCCAAATTTCAAAATCGTTGTCTTTTTTATCAAATTTTCGTAAAACGTTATCAGTCAAATGTAATGTGAGGCAACTATGAGTATTACCTAGTTTTTCCTTAAGAACTTCACCCTTCCAAGATTCCAGATACTCTTCAGGGCTACAAATAGCGGGAGCAATTTTATTTTGTACCAAAACTGCTTTCATTTTCCTCCGCCATATTATAAAGTCAAAATTGCCATCAAACCTATCAGTTTCAATTTTTGGAACTGACATGTTTTAAAGGCAAATAGGTGTAATTTGGTGGCTTAGGAAAGATGAAAGATTTGAAAAAAAAAAGTTTTGAATAAAAAACTGCCCAGATTTTTCTCGAAAAACAGAGAGAAAAACTTTCAAGGGAAAACGACGTTGTTTTTTTTAGTTTGTTTGATTAGGTTTGGTTTTGATTAAGCAAAACAGAGAAACACAAAGAGAGCACAAAACCTAAGCAACAAACAGTATAACAAGATAAACGGCTGAAACACTCAGTTTCACCAAAAACCAAAAAAAGACAAGAACAGAAAAAATATATATATATATATACTAAAAAAAACTCTTGAAATAAAGAAAAAAAGCGCGCCAAGTCACAGATACTTGAAATCTCACGGATTGAAGCCAGGCTTGGGTTTTTCGTTTTCGAAAGAAAAAAACTGAAGGAAAAAACCCAGAATAAATAGAGGCAGTAAAAACAAGATAGGCAATCCACAAATCACTGTAATAGCAAGAATCGGCGGCAAGCTGTATCAACAAATAAAACAGAGATGAAAACCCGCCGGCAAAAACCGAATCCCAGAAATAGTAAACAGAAACCGGCGGCAAGCCGAGCAGAAGCAATAATAATAATAAAACTGCAATAATTAAAAAAAGGAGAAATAAGACTTCACTGGCCAGATCTGAAGAACTCCTCGATCCGAAAGATTGTTGACTGGTTGCCGGCCCCGAAGAGCCGAACCGTGGCTCTGATACCACTTGTTGAAGAAAAACTAATTACTATTATAGAAATCTAATTACTATTATAAGCCCCAAAAATAAAAAACACAGCGGAAGAACGAATAAAAATTACAGAAGATTAAATCTTCACAAAAACAGTCTGATCCAAGAATCAAAGAGATAGCCTGTAAAATTAATAAAAAGTTAATACCAAAGAAAATGCAGAAAGTAAAAATGGAGTTTCACTTACCACTGCCGCGGTAGAAACCGTCAGCGAAAATCAAACCAAAGAGGTGACCGAGGTAGAGCAGATGAACAGTCACTGGGCAGACAAACGGTCGCCGAGCAGCGGCAGCGCGTCAAGGCGCCTTGAGTAAGCAAAGGGTAGATTGGAAAAACACCCTCAGAATCGGCCTCAGCCATGACAAGAATCACCGGCAACCTCCTTCTCTATTTCTCTCTCTTTCTCTCGGCTCACTCTCTCTCTCTCTAAACACACCAAGGGACACGCAAAGGTGAAAGAAGAAGACTGGCAAGGGACAGAAACACAGAGAACGCAAACAGAGCAAAGAGCAGGGGTAGCACCGCAAGAAAGAAAGCTGAAGAACCAGAAAGAGTTCAAGTAGAACTCAAAGAGACAGAGAAAAAAATAAAAAGACGATCAAGAGAAGGAGAGGAGAGACTACACAATAAATGAGGAGGCAGGGCATTAAAAAGAGGAGTCACCGACGGGCAGCCCGGGTGGTCGGCTCGGGCATCTCTTGACCCGGTCAAAAAGCCTACTCTCCAGCTGAAGCCCATCATCATTGGATTTAAGGGGAAAAAAAAATTGGCTGGAAAATGGAAGAAAATATTGAGAAAAGTTGGGCCAGAAAGGCATACAAAATTAATATAATAATTTTATTATAATTATATCAATAAGTAGAAGTAGTTCTAAAAAGTATTCTTACAATAACTTTTCAAAAATAATTTTTTTCAATTTTTTTAAGCTACAAGAAAATAGAATAAATAATCAAAAAAAATTTAGAACAATTTATACATCAAAATAAATTAAAAAGCTGCTGATTGTTAGCAATAAAGAACATGGTCTAAATAAGTTTGTAGGCTGCTTCTTGATTATAGAACATATGAGCTAGACCTATTATATCCAAATAGAAGGATGATGAGATAGGCTCGTCCAACGAAGGTTTAAAGATTTTTTTAGATAGTTCATATTTATATCATATGTAATAGAAATGTATACTTATCGTTCATGTTTGAACGTTTAGGATATCAGGTTAAGGGTTTGAATAAGTTGAAAATGATTGCACATTTATGAACATTTTGTACATCTAATACATTTTTTATATACATAATTTATAATAGTTTTATTAATAAAAATAAATATTAAATTTTAAAAGATAAATTAAAAAAATAATTAATAAAAAATTATATTAAAGAGTGCATTAGAAGATATATTAAATGATGTTAAGTGTTTATATGGAAGGTGTCAATTGTCAATGGATTAAAATGAGTGTCGATTTTTTCTTAAAAAAAAAATAAATGTGTGTGAATTTAGAGCAAAAAGGAAATGGTAGGAGTAGTACCGGAATTTGTTACGTAGGAAATACGGAAGGGGGGGTAGTGTCTTTTTGCCACGTGCAGAGGCCATGGCAATGGGGTCGCTTTTTAGCTCTTTGATGTGATGATAATCAATATTGTATATTATCTTCAACCCTATCTGACTTGGATGCAATCTTACTATTTCTTAAATAATTGCATGCAACGTTTAGGTATAATTCAATATGATTTTATTTTGAAATTTTGTAAGGATTGATTATGAACTATAAAATGAGTTTTACTCACGTTTGTAATCTCATTGACGTGAATCCTTATTTAAGTATTTTTATTTAAATATTAAATGAAAAATTTTAAATTTTAAATTATTGAGTGATTTAATTTGCATGTTGATATTGTGCCTTATAATCATTCTAAAATTAATCGATTAACTCTCGAATATCATATTATTTTAAAAAAAATATTCTAGTTCGAATATTTTGCTTAAAATACACAATTCATTTATTGTTTGAAATAGTTTGTAATACTTTTATAAGAGAAATATAAAAATATATTATTAAAATATCTACTTGCACAATATATATTACTTCAAATGATTATTTCCATTGTAATTTGAAATAGAGATGCCAACTAGAATACACGTTCAGACATTTAAAGTATAATTAACGTGCTGAATAAATACATGACGTTTGCATAAGCAATCAATTTTAGTTAAAAAATAGTCCTAACACACTTGAGAATGAATTTGTGGGACTAAAAATAAGCTTTTTTTTTTTAGAATTAAAATATGTTTTTAAAAGTTATTAAATTTAAATATAAGGGGAAATCTTAAAAAGAATTTACTTTTTTTGTAATTTTAAATTTAAATATAAAAACATTATATATATCCGTTATTTACTTATTTATGGGAGGACAATGGAGCAGGCCCACACCAGGGCTATTGTTTAGGCCCATTCTAGGAAGTTGGACCCTTAAATGACGGAGGCAAGCTAGTTTAACCTATCGCAACTGTCTGAATCTCATTGAATGTGGACTGCCTAGTCTGATTGGACCGGCTTTACAACGAATTGGGTCTTTCCTCAACTGCTATACTCCAGATCCAAGTCCAACAGGTTCTTGTTGTCTTTTTAGGTACACTCGGATTGGAATTTTTTACATATTTTGTCTCACAAATAAATTTTTTTTTTTATATTTATTTCAAATAAAAAGATCTATAAGTTTTATTCTTAAATCAAATTTAAGTAGATGTAATAAAATATTTGCACTCATGATAGTGAAAATATATTTTTCAAATACATTTTTTATAATAATATTTTTTTTTATAATATTTTATAAAATATATATATTAGACAATTTGAAGGATGTATTTGCTATTATTGTTGAAGACAATGACTAAATTCATTTCGATTCTTGACTAACAGAGACGGTATCACTATAGATGAATAAGGACAATTTTTTATTTTAACTTTTATTCTACTTCTTATCTTATAAGAATTATGTTCTAACAATAATTAAGAGCAAATTATGAAATATAAATCTAACTGCTCATAATTTTCGACCAAACTAAGTGCAAACTATATTACAAATTTGATATGAATTTTAAACTTAATATTTCTATAAGCATGATTTTTATTTAGTTATAAATATATTTTTAACTAATTAAAAAACTGCTCATTCATTAATTTTACACTTAGGATCTTTTGTATTACATTGTATATTATTTTTTTAATATTTTTTTATAATATATTTTTTTATATATTTATAAATAAAATATATTAAATTAAGAAGTGATAGTAAAAACTATTCGAACAATTAATTTTAGGCTTTTAGCTCAATTTATTACGCAAGGACACTCCTCATGCCAAATTGGAAGCTAGATGGCAATAAATTTTTTTCTTATGAAGAAAAATAATAATGACAATTACAATAATTAAGACTCATTGAAAGAAAGAGTAAATAAATGATGTGTCTTTGAAGGTCCTACAAATGATCAAACATAAAGTTTGCCAGCAAGAAATACATTATTCACAAATAAAACATTATATAATATTGTGGTGGAATAGTTGTATTCACATTTTTCTTTAATAAAATAAAACAACCAAAAGCACCAATTTAATTTATTTTATGGGTAAAAAGGACAAGCAAAACAAAGGAGGAGATTTGCATGTCTCCTCTTTCCCTAACACTACTACAACTAGTAAACAATTCTCATTCTCGTCTTGCACTCAACTCAACGGATATTAAACTTTTTTTTTTTTTAGAAAAGAAAAAAATGTTTCCTCGCAAAAAACGAAAAGGGGTTATAAAAATTATAGAAGAATCATCTAGTAAACTTGATCAATGAACAATTTAAGAGTATATTTTATACTTAAATACATGAGATGTAAAATTTAATAGATATTACATCATAGTGAGCATTAAAAATAGTAAATTACTAGTATGTATGAAGTATGAGTCCAAAATTCAATCATTTAGTTGAGAGGTTTCTATTTTTATCAACCAGAATAAAAACTTGAAAGAAATTATTGAAGGCCAAATCTATATACATAGTAAATGTGTTTTTTCTTAGGGGGCCAATAAGCTAATAAAATAACTTTTGGTAAATAAAGTACATATATACGTAGTATATAGAAAAAAAAATATTTCGGAGTGGGAAGTTGGGGAGAGGGGGGCATAATCCGTGCATGTTCCCTCTATACTCCATCTTAACTCAAACGAGACTACATCGACACTCGACGTTGATGTTATTTTTTTAAAATGAAATTTGATAAATTCATACGCGTGCTACTTATATGAATCACCTAATAATAATAACATTATCATTTCTATGATTTTATTTTTAAATGTATATGATTCAATAAAAATTAAAGAGGTATATGAACGAATTCCATGGATATTTCGAAGAAAAAACTTAAAATTAATATTTTGCCCCAATGATTCATAGGAGTTATATTTATAAGAATTTGAAAGATTTTAATGAAAGAGGTGTTAAGAATTAATATTTTGGAAAAAAAATTATAATAAATCAATTTAGAACTAAATTAAAACATATTGAATAAGTTGAGGACTAATTTTACAATTTTCATAATTTACTCCCTGCTTACACCTACGCGTCGGTTCAATGATATTTTCGTAAATATTGACAAAGACCGAGGTTATTTATAACAATCGCGGACACATAATATCCCCACTCTCTGCGCTGTACGCGAAAAAACATTCAAATACAACTGTGAGTGGCTTGAGATCCGGAGCTTCTCATTTCAAAAGGAACTCTCAATGGCGTCTTCCTGATTTACCCCAAACCCAGAATACCTTACCATTAGATTTATACATATAGGTATATGTATGTATATATACATATATATATATATATATAGAATCTAGAGAGAGAAAGTATTACAACCAGAGACCTCAACGGCGGCTTCCTTCAGTCCTTAACAGTCCTCAACCTCCGTAGCTTTACTAATCTCAGTCGATCAGCTCATCAGGTAACCTTCTTGTTCTTACTCTATGGAATTGGTGGTTCAATATTGTTTTTTAGATGCAATCATTTTGGAATACTGTAGAGTTGATCTGTTTTTTCACGATTTGGTTTTGATTGGAGCTTTTGTTTTTTGCATGTTTCATGTTATTGTTTGAGTAGATCTGAAGAAGTGTGAAGAGAGTTGATCGTTTTTGCTAAAGAAATTTAACCGTGGATATACATGTTCGATGAATGGCTTGGGTTTACTGAGTTTAATGTTGACCTACTCAGATTCTGGTGGTTATGGAGAAGATCTAGAAGTTATAATCATTTCATAGTATTCAGGACTCTAAAGGCCTAATTTTTAGTGATATTTTAGTTGATCTAGTTTACAGATCTCATAAGTTTATTTTACTTCCCTGTTTTTGGAACATATTAGTCTAGTGTCCGATGGAGACTCTTGTTGTTGTTGATCAGCACCGAAATCAGTATTACAGCAGAAGCAAAGGTCATGGACCTATGCGGTTTGGTTCTTTTGAATCCCCTCCATCCAAGAACTTCAGAGGGATCAATTGCAGGACTTTTCAATCGGGAGCTGGGTTATTACCAACTCCAGTAAAACATTGCTCCTCCCCTGTCGCCAAACGGGCTTCTTCTCCTTCATTTTCCCCTAAAACACCATTGACATCTCAAAATTCTGGCTCAGGAGAACCAAAGAATTCAAAAAAATCCTCCAAGACTAGTGCAATTCCGATACCAATTAAGCTGAGCGTGGATGTTAGCACTGATAAGCCTCGTTCTTTGAGTGATAATTTTCATTTCTCTGAGCGCTGGGCTGGACCTACTTATTATAATTCTCCTCCCCCAAGTTCTTTGCCCCTACCCAAGTTTTCCCTCCGTCCAAAAAGGACTGTTTCCCTTGACTTACCCTCTTCAGTGTCTGAAATTGATCTGCACCCCATTGCCAAGTCTGCACCTGCTTCTCCTACCAGACAACTCAGTTCTTCCTCAGATGATTTTTTTGACGATGGTTCTAGGGAGGGTAGCCCATCCCCTGATGGTTTTTCTGATGATAGTAATGATTTTGCGACCAAGACACTTCGTCGCATCCTCAACCTTGATCTTACTGACGAGGACTGAAGAGTAATAGGAGACATGAGGCTCCTGTAAATAAGAAAATTATATTTTGCTTTGTAAGCTGGATTAGTGGTAGTTTGTGTATATAGTAAATAAATCATTCTGCAGAATGAATTGGTCGTACTAGGTTATTTGGTGTGGTGTTATGTTGGTGGTGCAAGAGCAGTGATGGCTGGTGGGTCAACTATGTCCAGATGATGCAGAATGTGATTTGGGTTGGATGGAAGCAATGTGACTATTGATAATCTTGAGTGTAGATTTGGGTGTTATGGAACACAGAAGGGTGATCAGAATATATGTTCCAAAGGAAGGGCTCTTGGGATGTTGATTTAGTCTGCTCTGGCATACTGTGTATTGGCAAAGCTGACAGTTCAATCATCTACATGGCCTAACAAAGATATTAGTTTGGGTGATCTCAGAGGAGGATTTTTAGTCCTTCAGTATGCTTCACTCACAGGATTGTTACTCTTTTATACTCTTCTGCTGGAGCAGTTTTTCTGGTTTTGATATTGTATATACTGTAGAATCCTAGTTCTGTCAGTTACTCGACCTCTTAGAATTCATGATCCTGCCCTTCATTCACAATCTAGTGTCCTATCTACTGCCCTTTTTATTAGCTCAATACCCTTTAGCTCTATAGATTTTCTAGAAAATATCCACACCCCTTCATCTTGAATTCGCTGAGATATCTGACAGTAGCATTTTCCTTTCTTTTCATACTGATGTTTCTTTCTGTTCTACTGAATAGGATGACTTTTTATCGTTGTTCTTAGAAGACTTTCTCCCTTCTACTGGCTTTTCTGGGTTTTTTATAAAAGAAAAGTGGGAAGGGATTGTAGGCTCTAGAATTAGATAATGTCTCTTCTACAAACCTCCTTGTTAGTTTAGGATTGATCTGTTTCCTACCCTAATTCACAACAACGATATGCTCTGTCCCTGTAAATGGTTCGTTATGATCCTTTCCCTTGCTTGCATCAAGTGCACAAGTTGCTGGTGGATATGGTTGATCAACCAAGCTAATCACTGAGGTAAGCTTTTCTTAATAATTTCTCTGTGGGAAAATGCCAACTGCACATTTTTCATCTGAACTGAACTCTTATTAATTGATATTTTGTTGACCTTTTGAGCAGAGCTTTATTAGCGGAGCTGTGAGGAGGAACAATCATCACGTCTACATTGATCTTCTGTTAAAGCTCAATTGCTCTGCACCTGTCTTTATATTCTCTTTCCTTTGTTTTGGGAGTCGCTGTGGAATAGTAGCACATGTTCTTTGCCTTGTGTGTTCAAGCAGTGTTATATGTTTCATGTTGATTGTCTACTTGCAGTGTCTTTTGTATTGGTGGAGCTAGATGTACTGCTCACCGAGTTACAGTTCTTTCCGTTGTTTTTGTTATCTTGGTTTGGATTGCAATGGTATGATATAGTTTCAGTTTCTTGTTAAGCTTACTGGTTAAGACTTAGTGGTGGAAAATTTGGACCATGTGAAATCCTAGTTTATATGTTAAATTATTTGATATTTATCTGAAGGAAATTTTGGATATTAGACCTGTGAGAGGGCATCTTCTACTGGTCTGGAAATTATATTTTGATTATGCTGCATTGGATATTTTTTTCCAAAAGGGATATTAGTATGATGACCAAGAGAGCTTTACAATAATGATTTACTAAACAAGTAGTAGATGGCATACAGCTACCTTGTGCAGTAGGTATTTGTATGAATATGAATTGCATTTGACACTGAATTTTCAATTGGTAAACCTTGAAATTAGCTCTTGAAGGGTCAAAATCTTGGTGTTTTAATGATTTGTTTGATTTTTGATTTGTGTATTGTCATGGCCTGAAAACAAAATATGAGGTTCTGATATTTTATGGCACCTGTTTGAGAAGAAAATAATGTTCATTTTCAAAGTTATGTTTTGTATATTCTCTCATTTAATGGTTTTGGAGCTGAAAAGTGGTTTTGCCCTCTTTTAATGACCTCTTTAGCTAATTAGCACTTCTTCGGCCTAAAACCAAGTCTTGGGTGGCTTCCATGTCAAAAACAATCAACTCCCACCGGTTTCTGAATTTGGTTTCAATTTGACTGATTAATTAAAGAACAAGAACACTGATTGGACCATAAACGCCAATAATAATAATATAATCAATTTTTTAAGGGGAAAAAAGTTAATCGATTCTCGTGTTAAGTATTCTTTTAAAATAAACATTAAAAATGATGATATGAGCAAATTGAAGAAAGGAATTGTTGACCCTCTCCCCTTATGAAAAGAAAAGAAAAAAAAAAAGAATCTTACCCCACATGGCAATGAGTCTCTTTCGCATTCGTAATACATACGATTGTTATGGAATATAAACAATTATAGAGCAAGTTTTGAATCATTTATCAATCTCACACCCCATCCTTACCTAATAATGCAATATAACTTACCACAAATAGCATTTTGTAACATATGTTATATCTAACGAGAGAGAGGTAATATGAAACATAAAGAACGAAAGGAGTATAATAATATAATAGTATACAAGATGATTGTAAAGGAACTGAACAATATTCAATAGCTTCATCATCATCATGAAACCAAACAAAATTTTTTACATCATCTCCTCCCTTTCCTTATGCTTATGTGCATCAAAGAGGATCAAAAGACAAAGATGAAAACAACAAAAAAGAAAAGAAAATCAACAAAATATGAGCAAGAAGTTGTCATCGAGGCTAATAATAAGAATACAATCATCATCTTCCCTTCCTATTTTTTTTTTTTTAGAAATTAAATCACAATGTTGATTTTGGACTCCCACAAATTACCAATAAATTATGATAACTAAGCCATGGAAAAATCAATCAGACTCTGAATTCTTCTTCTTCTTCTTCTTCTTCTTCTTCTTTCACTTCCTTCTCCATTAACATCTCTTGGCAGCGACACTCGTGACTGCAGAAGGCTTTCTCACCCCTGCATATATTACAAGTCCTCTTTCAAGAAATAATAAATTGGAAGCTTAAATAGGGTTGGAGTGGGACAAAGGCATTATTATTATCCATTGAGTAAAAGATTTTAAATTGCATTTAATAGCTCTCTGCACATTTGCAGTCAATTATTGCATCTAAATCATAATTTCTCAATTGAATTCTATCATAATTACTTTGCAGAAGTTGAAGTATCATAAAAAAAGAAAATCTTTCCCGAAAATACTGAAACTAATTGAAGATCAAAATTGTATAGTATTTTTTTTAATACAAGATGATGGAGTTTATACGATAATGAGCATGAATGAATCATCAGCATCAAGTAAGAGTGAAACCCCAACTTTTCGATGATAAATGGATAATTAAAATCCTGAACTAGGTTGGAAGGCCTGCCTCAACTCTTTAAGTAAAAGTCAACTCCCAACATTTAGATGATAAATTGATAATGAGAATCCCCAACTAGGTTGGAAGGCCTAATGTGTTTAAAGATACTATTTTGAAGCTTAATTGCAATGAATTGATCAAAATTATGGACATTTTGCAAAAAGAAAACAAGAAAAAGGATGAATAAGAGGTAAAAACCTGTACATGTAGATATCTTTGCCATCTCCAAGATTGTTATTGCAAGTATGGCAGAATCTCAAAAACTTCGTTTGCTCAGAATGATTTTCAATAGAAGAAGAAAGACCATATTCCCTTTTGAGTTCAGATAAGTTTCCAACTCCACAGCAGCTTTCCACAATACAATCGTCGAAAATATGTGTAGTTTTTGGATTAGGCCCATGATTGATCACACAAGTGTACTCCTCGGAGAGCTCCATTTCACTAAAGGAAAGACCTTCTGAGAAAGCCTGTGGAGACTCCTTTAATGCTTTGAAGCTTGAAGAACTGAAGAATTGTGTATTCCTACAAGTCTTGATGCCAAAATCAGCTGGAGATTTTGGGGTGGAAGAATCTTGAAAAGGGGTAGAGGAAGATGGAATGGTACTAGGAATTTGAACCTTAAGTTTTGCTCCAAATAAAACCATTTTGCTATTGGGTTTATTGATATTTTCATCCTCTTTTTCATCACTTAAAGAATCAATCAAAGCAAGTCCAATCCCATCAATCTTCTCATAAATATGTTTACCATTTTCTAAAGTAGTATTAGAAAGGCTAAACAAATTTTTATTTTCATACCCAAATGGATGGTTGAGATTGGAGAAAGATCTGTCAAGAATTGAAGTTGGGCTGCTTTGATTTTCAACATCTGAAACAGTTCTAGTCAAGAATCCATTGAAAAACCTTGGTGAACCCAGGAAAGATGAAATGGGTACTGTTTGATTTTGCTTTGGAGAGGGTAAAGAGCAGGGGTCAGTCATACTACTACGAGTTTGTTTGCAGGCAACCTCTCTAGATCTATTCCTTAACATTAATCTGAACTAAATTTCCTGCACCATTTCCAGAAATCCAGGAAAGAAATAGCACTTAATCAAGAAAAATTCAACAATCCATTAGGCCAAAAATGATTAAAAAAATATCCATAAACTCACCAGAAATGACAGTTGTCAGTGGTAGATCCAAACCCCAAACCAAGAATTACCAGAAACCCAGAAAGAGAATCGCTAAACCTCCGAGGCCTCCATGGATGAAAGCTCGAAGTCAAAGGTAAACTATTGTTCCTGTTTACTCAACAAAAGAATCGTATAAATGAACAGCATTACAAGAGAGCAAGGAAAGAGAGATTCAGCAAAATTTTCAGTTTATTTGAAATTTTAAGAAATGATTCTTCTGATCATGTGATTATTGGTTTTGAGGGAGGATTAATTTGCAGTGTGGAATATAATAATGTCTTCTAATCCTTGAAAAATCGCCGGCAGATATGGGGATTTGCAAAGAAAGAGGACTGAGAAGGTGAGGAGAAACAGGGAGTGTTAGGATCGGTGGGTTTTTATAAAGGAGACAAGAAAAATGATCAGATTGGTTAGGGATTAGAGACTCTATTTATTTGTATTAGATAGTGTATTAAATAAACGATATTGATTGACTCTGTAAGTTTCTTGTATGATTTAATTCTCACTCCCGAAAAAGGAAATAAAAATAAAAATTCCAGTTTTAGAATTTATAAGAGCTTCGGAGATGAGAAAAAGAAATCTATGGATAAATATAAATAAATTCTTTAGGATTTATTTACATTGTATTTTTGGTAAATTAAACTAGACATGTCCATTTGGATTTGGATAAGTTTAGTTTAAAAGAGAGATTCGAACGATTGAAGATGAATACAGAATGCCTATTAAAATTCTACTTTTGATTAAAAGATAGAGTTAATTAATTTATATTTGGTATACAGAAGGTCAATAAAAAATATAAACAATATCTTCTAACAATTCGGTAAGTGTGCAATATTTTTTATTCGGAATGAAATGAAATAGTGATTCCTTTTTTTAAAATACTATTATTTATATAGAAAATGAATAAAATTATATATAATATGAAAATGGTTCATACTTTAACACATAATAATGATTCCCACTTCTCATTGAAAGATTAGTGAATGAAATTACCCTTCCAATCACTAAGATAGAAAGAAAATTCGGAAAAGTCATAGTATACTTATGCACTATATTTTATCATTCATGGGACGGCAAAATTCTCGTTAAAAGGGGAGATTTGTCTCGTTCTGTTATGAAATGGACGGAGATTCTCTGACTTTAATTAAGGATGGGACAAAAAAAATAGGGATAAAACGGGAATGAGATTTTATTTTGTCCCGTTCCATCCCATTCTCGTCTTGTCCCATCCATCCTCGTTCACCCCTATTCTTGTCATTTCTCAATCCCGTCACTATTAATATTTAATTTCTTTATTAATATTAGGGGTAGTAAACCTAACTTGGGAATCTATATGTATAGCGCGAAAAAATTCATTTTTGATATAACATTTCTCTAACCTCAACAAATCCTTTAATCTCTCTCTAAAAGCTCAACTTTCAACTTCTGATTTAGGAAGATCAGACCGTTGTAATTTGAAAAGAAAAGGTTAATACTTCGATTTATACTCATTTATTTACAATTTTACTGATTTAAAATTTGAAAATATTTGTTGGATTGAAAAAAATAACTGTTTTTTATGCTTGAAAAATTGCCCGAAATGGCTCGAATCTCTTGAACCAGTGATTTGGCCGCTCGGCCTGGAGATGAATTTCAAAGCTCCAATGTTTGGCCCGGAGATGCTGGTTGTTGTTTGACCACCGGGTCTGACAATGGATGTCGTTTTCCGACCGTTTGGTCAAGTGGTGGGGGTCGTTGTTGACCGCCCCATTGCTGGGCAATGGGGATAGTTTTTTTAGTTAAATTTTTTTTAAGTTTTGTTTATGATTATGTTATTATTTTAAAATTATGATTACGTTTATGTTTATTTGTTTATATTATGTTATTTAATTTAGAGTTTACATAAGTTAGGGTGCATGTTTATTTGACATGGTGTTTAATTTTGTTTATTTAGAGTTTATGCACGATTTAATATGACTTTAAATGGGTATTTGTTAGTATTTTCATGTAATACTTTGAATGATTTTATATGTTTAGTATTGACATTAGTTAGTAGAAAAGTAAGAGGTGCTTAAAGGGGATAATACATAAAGCTCTACGATACTAAGCTTAATGTATGACTTTAACTAAGTAATAAAAAGATAAAGACAAATGCATCGCTTGTGCCGTGGAAAAAGATTTAAATAATATAAGACATGAATTAGACAAATATGAAGTAATGTGATTGATAAAAATACTTGGTAATTTGTTTAGATGGTTCGGCTCGGAGCATGTAGGAGTGATGATGATCTAGGTCCTGTAACAGACAGGACTGATCAAGTTGAAGGTCGTGTAGTCACTGCGTCATCCCATAGTGTGAGGGGATGCCTAAATACTTCAGACATACCGTTGACTCCTGCACCATTTGGACCGGGTATATATTATGACCCTAATGCACCAGAGTCTTCTACCCAGCCACTCCCTATACCGTTTAGGGCCCGTCCTCCAACTCCATCAGACTGTCCGTACACGCTCATACCTTACGACTCTTATGTATCTTTTCAGCCACCACGTACATCATATGATCTATATGCACATATGGCCACATTCTCAGTATTTGAATTGATATCAGGTGAGCAACAACAATGTCACTAAGTACGTTGCTGTCATCGCAATTCTTATAGAAGACCATGTAACCCCGTTGAGCACTTAGGCAAAGAACTTCTTCAATCGTGTTTCGCCTCTGCATCCTATCTTTCTTAATCTTTGCAACGATGTTGTATATTTTTTGGGCACTACAAAATCATGAAACTTATATTATTAAACAGCCAAATTCAAATTTAAATTTTAACTAGGAGGCATTAAAAGTAATACGACATACCTGACGGTACAACTCACATTTCGTTCTCGGAAAAACTGTAAGATATTACGTGGTGGCACATGACTCTTCCTAAATGGCTCAGTCTGTATTAGCTTCTCCTCTGTTAGTTTTACAGCTTGAGCGTGACCGTAATTATATAAACCTACTGCATGGTTGTGCCTTCCATCATGTATGAATAATTGTTAATTTTGACATATGGCTATTTGCTTGCCTTTTAATTTGAAAGGATAATCACACTTTTTAGTCCCGTAAGGACCCCACCTTTTTACTTGAACTTCTTCTTCTTCATCGTCAACTCTGGGCTTTGTTTTCGATTTATTTGCACCTCCATGCTCGCAACCCAATATAATGTATGGTCGGTGGTCGGATGTTCTTGAACTCAAATAACGAGTGACAGTGTTCACTTTTATAGCTGTTTCTTTTGCCCAATTCTCCAACTCCACTTTTGAATTAAGGATTCGATCGGTTGCAAATAAATGTCCGTGATCTACGTATTCTTCCAGTTCTAAAAATTCTTCAAATGTATTTGGATCTACGTTGTTCTGTTACAATATAGTACGAAACAATTAAAATATGAACATATTTCATATTAAAAATAAAATTGTAAAAACAGTATAATAAATAAAAATTTCATATACTAATACAACAAAAAAAAAAATAAATGAATAAAAATTCACCAAAATTCGCTCACAACGGCAATCTGAAGCGAAGCGGTCGCCCATCTGGGCGAATGATCCTGAGAACGGGTCACCTGAATGAGCGATCCGCTTCGCTCAGGATCGTCAGTTTGGGCGATTGGAGCTCAGTGCCAGTAAAAAAATAATTTCAACTTTTCTTACTTCAAATACAATATTTTCTTCTGCAAAATCTTCAGAATGATCCATATCTACCTCTAATACAAGTTCAATATTAAATATTACACTTTTAGAGTAGAGAGAAATAGGGGAGAGGCTTAAATGAGAGAGAGAGAGGAGGAAAGAGGAGGGAAAATAATAATTTTTTTCTGCTATACATATAGATTCCCCAGTTAGTGGTTTATCGACCCCCTTATGTTATTACTTTACCTATTTCATAATACAAATATTTTTCCAAAACTTTTCTAATTAACATTATAAGTATTTTCATATATTAAAACAATTAATTACAAAATTCTATGTTAATTTTACAAACTTTATTTTACACATATAAAAAATAATCAATTTAAATTTTTTTCTCCACAACCCTAAACCCTAAATACTTGAATAAAATTTGTAAATTTTGAACTTGAAATTTGCGATATTATAAAGAAAAATGGTGATACTAGAAGGGGAAGAGGGGAAGGGCATGCCACTTGATTGACAAAGAGCTTCATCATTTACATTGAACTCCTTTATTGGTGGTGTTGTCGGGCCTCTTGGCCCACTTTATTTCACTTTTAGGCCCATCTTTATCTATCCTCTTTAGTCATTTCTCATGCCCGTGCTTGACAATGCTTTTATTATTTTTCCACTTGACTACCCGTTCTCGACGATATCATCTAGTACATCTTTTAATATTTTTACTACACTATTTAATACATATTTTTTATAAAATTTTATTAATAAAAGTCTTATTAAATAAAAAATAAATCTTAAATTTTAAAAAATAATTTTTTAAAAACAGGATTACTACTAAAAAATATGTATTAAACACTCCAAATTTCTAATCATTAAGTAAAAAAAAAGCAAAATGGTTCGGAGTTTCACTAGACTTGCCAATATTTTTGTTTTTCTAAACACATAAATTGTCCTATAGAAATTAGGGGAAAAAATCAAACAAAAAACAAAGAGTAAAAGAAAAAAATTTGATTTGAAAAATCTTGGGAGTAGATTTTCCTATTTTCTTACTTTGGAAAGTATTTTATAATATTAGATAAAAGAAAATTGTTTTGGGGTTTTTGATAGGCATTTTGTCGTTTATCCGGAGGGGTTTTAGGGGGGACATTGCCATTTGTACTTTTGTATGGATAAACATGGAATTAGAAAAGCTTTGCTAGAAATGCATCAACATTTGATGGAACTACATAGAAAGCGATACTTACCTGAAAGCCCAAGAATAGTTCCACAAGGAAAAAAAACTGGAAAGCCATCCCATCTTAGGCTTGGTCTCTCATTTTTAATCTTCTATATATTATATGTTAAGTGAAAAATTCTAAATTCGAATCATTTAAACACTTGTTTTATGAATAAGAATATTGACTTATTCCTTACTTGTATTATAATTAAAATGTATATAGAGACAAATTTTAAACCCTAAACTTTAAAATATAACTTAATACAATGTTAGTGTTCAATTTTCATTTATTCATAACAGAATTGTATAATATTAATTTGTTATAGTAGATAGTCTACGATAACATATTAGAAAATGATTTAAGATTTAAACCTTTTAGTAATATTTCATCATATCAAATTTATTTTTGAGTAAGAGTCAAATTTTATGGGACTAAATTATTTAAAATTGCAAGTGGTATAATCCCTAAATATTGGACAAAGCGTGCTCAAAGGTATGAAAAGAAAATGTATATACATATAATTTTTGTAGCGTATTTTATAAAAGTCCAACTGTATGTAATGTAACAATAGGAATTGTAGGCTTCAAAATGAGAAATTTGGATTATAATCAAAATGACACTCAATCTAAATAAGTGTATTATATTGTTAACAATAATGTTACATAAAACTTAATTAATTCATTAATTTTAAAATAAACCAACTACAATATTAATCATAAATCATACATGACAAATCAGAGAAACAGTTCAACAATGCATGTCAATCTTGTGCTCTTCAATCTCTCTTAAATTATTAATATCGAATTAAGGGGAAAAAATCATAAATCACACGTAAGCTCTGATTTTTCTGAATTGGATTATATATAGGGCCCGATTCTATGTATAATCAATTATGGCCCCAAGTTGTCATATTAGTAGTAGTAGTGTTGTTGTTCACTGCATTGTTTTTCCAGCTTTGAGTCATATCTTTCTGGCAAAGGGGGGTAGGAGTAGGATACATCCCTTTCATATAATTTCATCCATTAAAGACAAAATAGTAATCAAATGCTCATTAATCATTTCATTTGACAATGTTTATCAATTTATATAAGCCAGTGCAACAAAACACGACAATAGAAGATGTACTAACGAATCCTAACTATTAAATGATCCTCACAAAATCGTTCAGGATCTTCTAATCTATCTTCGAAGTCAGAAGTGTATTAAAACGCATACTAGAGGATCGCATGAGTATTAAAAAAGCCTCTAGTTGGCAATGAAGGAATAATTTCATACTACTCGTCTAATGAATCTTCTGATACACTTTCTAATATATAAATTACTATAAAAAATATTACAAAAAAAAAAATTATAAAATGTATCAAACGAATTTGACCGTGCGCAAACTTAAAGCCCTCACAGTCAAGACAATACTCACCTTTAACTAAAAGAACAATCTTAAAATCAATGCCAAGATTCAAAAGAAAACAATACTACAACATTAACTTCTTTAGAGAATGAAAGTACTTTTACATATTTTTCTTGTGCACTGTATTTCTAATAATGTTACAATCAAAATATCTAACTGAGTAAAAAAAATGGTCATTCCAACATTAAGGAACTCACCTTCTCCTGCATGTGTAAAAAGAACAGAGGAGCAATTCCACACCCAAAGAAATCCATTGTATTGAAACCTAATCATCCCTAAATGGTCTTTTTGTCATTTCTTCCCCTCTTCCTGTACTCCCTCCTCTCCTCTGTGTATTGCTTCTTGATTAACAGATTGCGCATTGCTGTTTTCACTGCTTCAGCAGCTGCATTGAAGGCTTGTTTTTCGATCAACAGGCTTCCTTGGAGCTTTTCAAGTGTTACCTCTCCACCTGGAACATCTTTGTCATCTAAGATCAGAGTCTCATGTTCGACTGATTCCATATTGCTGCCGCTGAAACCTGACAAAACTCTAACACGGGCCACACATGTGGAATCAGAAGAGTTTAAGCTTGATGCACCCATGACCATCCATAACAACCGTTCTGTTGAGGATGATCCTATGCTCGTGGGTATAAAATTCTCTTCGCTAACAGAAATCACCTGAAATTTTATCACGAACCATTAGGAAAAAGTTTAAGAAAGGCAGACCGCTTCACTAAATTGTACTATTTGAGAAATTAAAACAAGAAGAAAGCTCCTCATTATACTCCGCCATCAGGAAAGGTACTTCCCTTTGGGACAGTTACGGTTTACCGATCACTGATGATATGTTTGATATGGAAACTGGCTCAAGTCTTGAAGAATAAGGTACTCACTTTAATAATAGAGAGCGTTTTGGCAGAGAGGTTACAGCTCAACAGCATAATTCCTGCCAAACTATATTTAAAAAGCATAAGAGCACAGAAATTGATGGTAATAAATCAACTGCAGCTTTACTCTGGTGGTGAAGGATCATAAAAGAACAATGAGAAACTTGCCTCTGGATGGCCACTGCAACTAATGATCCGTCATGAGAGGTACAGACATCAGTAACAGCAGGCAGCGAAGACTCGTCTTCTTTTCCATTAGACTGTAGAAATCCTTCCTTCAAGAAAGAATCAAAGAAGTAACAGGAAAGTTCAGAATAAAGAAATTCACATAATTATTCAGCAAATTCTACCAACAAATGGCTAGGAAAAATAAAACCACAAAACAAAATTGTAAGACTACCACAATAAAATAGAACATTACTCCCTCCGGTAAAAAATATAAGGGGTTTTAGACCCATTGAGGATGGTCAAGAATATAAGGGGTTTTACAACTTTTAATAAGCATTTATTGAACTTTTTCATTTACCCATCTTTCTATTAGTTTATTTCACTTCACTATCTAACTCTTTCCTCATCTATGAAGGATAGAAAGGGTATTGTAGTTAAAAAATTGCCTTGTCTTCAAGGACCTTACTGTCTATAACCCCTTATATTTATGACCAGAGGAAACCCTAACCCCCCCCCCCCCCCCTCGAATACAATAAATGTAAGCTGATTGATAAAACAATGCTAAACCCTGAAGTATGCTGCCTTCAAGTGCAATTTCATTTCTGTGTATATTCCATTCTAAAAGCTACACGAGGCAAACATGACAGAGCAAGTGAAAATGCAGATATCTTCAAATAAACAAGGCCTAGGAAAGTAAAGGTACATGCTCTCCAACAGCGCAGGTATCAAGAAGACAGCCAGTGGTGAAATCCCATAACCGAACCTGGAAGCATAATGAAATTTGATGAGCATAATCTTGAAAACTTCATGAAAACCATAATATAAAGAAGATGCAAACTACTAGTATTTCAATTAACTCACTGTTGAATCTCCTCCTCCAGAGACTAAAAATGCCTGAGGATGGTCCAGACTGCGAACAAAGGCAAGGGAAGACACAAACCTGAACATGGGCAAGAAAACAAGTACATGAGTGTCTTTTATCACATCTCTCTCTCTCTCTCTCTCCTCCCAGCATCAATTTTGCCGACTAGTTTGTGATCCTAAAGCCTTATTCAACATCGCCATTGAAATTACTAATCATTACCTTCCTAGTTCAATCTAGAGTTTTGATAGATAAAATAACATAGAGCATACTGAATGATAGATTACACTAAGAGAGGAGAAATTTCAACTCACTGATATTATACAACCAAGACCCCATGGACAAGTTTAAATCAATGAATACCTTCTTCAGAGGATAACATCTAACTTCAAATACTTACTCTGTATGACCAAGACAAAAGCTTTGTATTTCATGAGTTCCATTCAGTGGGTTCCGGGGAAAAACTGTAACCTGTCAATATGAAAGAGAATGAATTTCATTTCGACAAGCACATAAAAATACAGAATATATATCAGCAAACTATTCTGAGTGGGGAATGCCAGTTTACACGTATTTTGAAGTCCCGATCCGCACTAATTATGAACCGTCCATCTGGTGAAAATTCCTGAACAGGGAAACTTCAAACAAGATTAATCCAGCTTGTCTGAAAGAACATATAGAGAAACTGTGGAAGTCACTTGTCTACTATCACAACGACAATCAATACAACAACAGATCTTCCAACTAAAATGCATACCAGACCAAAGCTTCAACAACACCTCTCCCCCACCAATGGAGGAGAGAAAAAAAATATAAGTATGGCACTGTTTAGCATGATTAAAAAGGCGAGGGAGAGAGGTAAACCAGACAATAAGCATTAGGACAAGCAGAAAAAATAAAGATCAAAGTCGTGGAATTGCATACCAGTCTAGTAATGATACTACAGTAGTGAGCCAAAATTGGAACTCCTTTCTTATTAGTCGAAGATTGCTTGCTCAATTCCTCTACATCTACAACATATACAACTCCAAATTTGTCCGCAAAACATACATAAAGACCGTCATTGCTTATGGCAACGGCACTTACTCTCTTCTCTGACAACCTGTTTGTATTTCCTAATCATTATAAGTTGCTA
This sequence comes from Catharanthus roseus, assembly GCA_028651295.1. Classification (NCBI taxonomy): domain Eukaryota; kingdom Viridiplantae; phylum Streptophyta; class Magnoliopsida; order Gentianales; family Apocynaceae; genus Catharanthus; species Catharanthus roseus. The sequence continues at coordinate 4,272,243 of JAPQWS010000087.1, forward strand.
AAAAGCAAGTAATTATCTAGAACAACAAAAATTCAATATGGTTAAACTTACACTGTAGAAGTACAACGCCATGAATCAGTTTTCCAAATTTTAACAAGCTTGTCATCACCAGCTGACACAAAGAGGTTCCCTTTTGCACCATAACGAATTGCTCTTATTGAATGTTTATGAACATTCGTATTCGCGTTGTGCTCTTCAGAATCGTCAACTAACTTCGCCGGATAACCTTCACTGCAGTGACACTGAAAGCGTTAATAAACATAAAATTGAATGGTGAGAAAAAGTGGGTAAGAGTAGCCATAACTGGAGGTTGAATACGCGCAGGTCAGATCCAACTGCAACTGCAATGGATTGTTGCGCGGGGTGGACTGCGATTAAGGCCGGTGCTACCTCCGTTTCACGGTGTTGGTCGGCGTCTTCCTGCATATTCGTCGTCTGTTTCGGTGGCGGAAGGTGATTGGGTTTAGGGTTTAAGGCCTTTTTCCCGGGTAGTTCTTTTCACTTGCTAGTCCAATAATATTGGGCCTTTTGGAAGATTCAAAATGGGCCCCCACATCAGAATATCTCAAAGCCCAACTTAGTGTGTTCCACTTGTGGTACAGACAATCTGAGTGAGTATTTTTACCAATAAGCTCTTGTTCGGCCTTTATTTCTTGAACCTGTTATTTTTTAATTGGAATAACTTGTCAAAAAAGACATACTAATCGCGTAGCGTGTGAAGAATTAAAGGGGCAACACTGTCTATTCAAATTATCCCGTCCACAAATCAACCACCTCATAAGAGTTTAAATCGTATCTCTATATCAATTTCTGTAACATTCCTAAGTAACCTCTATAAAATATTATTAAAAAAAAAAAAAAGTTAGAGGAGATATTATGTATGATTTGATTAACCGCGGAATCTAAATTCATTCCCAAAAAACAAAAAGACCAGAGTAAAAATCATCCAAACAATCTCAAATTTTGAAGGATGTCAGAGAAAGAATTCTTAAAACCAAACATTATCCATATATACCCATCTCACCACACCAAAGACTCACAAAAACAAAGAAGAAGAGGCCATTTCTTGCTAAACACATTGTATTTCTCATGCTACAAGGAATGTGGTTTGTTTCAAATTGTAAACTAAACAGACCTCTCCCCTATAGATAGAGAAAGGTTAAAATTTATAAAAGCAGCGCAGAGCAGGCAGCAGCAGCAAGAGAAATCAATACAGGGATTTACATCGTTACAACCACAACAGAATGACCTTAATCCAAAGCCCTTTGATATATAACAGGACTCTCACAACAAACCAACAAAACTTTTTTAATCATCATTAATACTACAACCAATGTGGGCCTAAATCCTCAGCTGTGTACAGCCAAGAATGGTTCCCCGGCACCCAGTCATCGAAGCCACCTGACGCCAAATAGGTCTCTCACTACCAAGGCTCAGAACATCAACATCAGACATCAACTTGATATCCCAATTCCATCGCTCTGGTCCGATTACTCCTCCAATAATATAAATGTCATCACCCAACCCAATCATTGCAGAACCAATTCTTCTACGAAACTCCGATGCTGAAACTATAACCTTACTTGATTCTTTCTCCTGATTGTAGATTTGCCCATGGCTCATTACGTAAAGCTTCCCCTTAACGACTGCCAGGGGTCCCTGAAGCCAACCATAGTCGTGAACTGTCCAACCTTGCTTTGCATTTTCCAAAACCTGCACCGTGGACAATCCCTTGTGCAATACATGAACCTTGCCCCCAAGAACCACTCCGGAGCATGCAGAGTTGTGAGTGTGGTGCAGATCGGGGATTGACACCCAAACATTCTTTTCAGGATCATAAATTTCTGCTTTTGATATTGATTTCCTGCAGCTGGTGAAACCACCTGCAACAACTATCTTCCCATCCAAAACACAGCAAGCAAACATGGCACGTGGCATAATCATGGATGCACACAAGGACCACTGCTGGTTGACAAAGTCATAGGACCAGACCTCATCAGTTGCAAAACTTCCATCTTGATCACCTGTCAATGGATCCACAGCATCACTACCACCGCCCAGCACAAAGAGCTTTCTTGCAGTTGAAACAACACCAAAGTGGGCAAGATGCCTAATGTTTGATGGGAGAACAGGGAGTGTAATCCAAAGGTCATGTCGTGGATCATAAAGCTGCCATAGATTATCTGGATCAAATGCACACACACATAAAAACTCCTCAGATGAGTTAACTTCTTCCCGAGCTCTGAAGAGTTCAGCACTTCGAATGGCTGCTCGCCAGGTTCGTGAAACAAGTTCTAGCTTTGGATGAAGATAAAAAGGAACCCGCGCAAGACATCTAAGGGCAACAGCATCAGGGAGACCTTCAATGAGTTCAGACATGCTTGTCAGACTCGCATTTGATTCAGTTATTTGCCGAACAATAACACGTTTCACGTCTGAAGTTTCTGATAAATGAAATATTCTGAAGTTAGATGCACCGGAAAATTTAAAATCAATTACGAGAACTTAACTTCAAGCTCAAAATATAGATATGCTAATGCATATGCAATCATGTAGTAGAATTCATCATTAGGGTCTGGAAATTGTTTAGACGCTCTGTCAACACATGGAGGTATAAGCAATCTTCAGGTTATCAAAAATAGTTAAAAAACCAAATTGGCAGCCAGGATGGGAATTAAGCTAGTAATTGTATCTGAGGTTCACTAGATGATGGAACCCCGTAGCTACTATAGAAATTATGAAAAGACACATTGTCGGTTCAAATGCACAAATATATACATCAGCATTCAGCAGGTTCAAGTTATCACATTAATAAAGGATGCAAAACTGAACAAGGTCCTTAAATTAGATATATTGCAGGCAACTAGGGTATTAGCTAAAAGAGCAGATGAAGAGACAACTTTGATGCAGAAGCATCATCCTGTATCTGAATTGAAATATGAGCACTCACAGAACAGTTTTCTATGAGAAAACATCCAAATACGAACAGAGGAATCCAATTATCAACTGACTATCTCTTGCATACTTGAGCTATCATCCTTTACCAAAGACGAAGTTAAGAACACAGACTTACATGGGTACATAGCATGTAAGATCTACAAAGAGATTGGAAGCTGCCCTGACATAGTTTGAAGTTTACTTTCTTTTGAGGATGCCTCATCCTCTTTCTGGAATTTCTTCTTTCAATTAATAAACTTTTTTCCTTTCTAAAAGGGACAGATATGATTTCCTTAGGTATGAAAAGCTACAACTCAGTCATGCCTAGGCATTATATAACAAGAGTTGAGCTTAAATATTAACAGGAAGCACATTTGCTCACAAAGAGATTAAAATGGAAAAAAAAAAATTATATTGCTTCCCACAAATATAGCTACAAAAGGAGAATAAAGAAAAAAAGCCACTCTATCGTGCATAAAAAAAGAAAAAAGAATGAAGGAAAGTAAGCAAATCAATGTGGACCCAAGAATAATAAAAAGGAGAAGATACATTTTCTTCCCTTTTAAATCACCCATGAGATGCCTCACAATAGACAGAATGCAAAAATATGCACTAACATACTAAATAATGAAGATTCGAACTGCAATATGTAACTAATGCCGAAACTTGTTCTTACTTTAATCTTCTATTTGACATATTTAACCTTGCTCCTGTTTCTAGTTCGACTATGTTTCCCACCAAGTAACAATAGATAGAGTATTAACAGATTTATGATGCGAATGTGAACTATGTTCAAGATTTAAAACCGGATTAGATGTATGGTAGTCTATGAATTTTAAAGAAGACAAAAGAAGATATCTCACTTTCAATGCAGAGTCAACCGCACAGAACATTATAAACCTTCAAGGCGTAAGAGAAATTTCAAAATCTCACTGCTTCAAAGCTCTGACTGGAATTAGGAAACAAAGCACATGCACATGCGTAATATTCTAAAGATGATATAGGGTTAAGTATGAGTAACAACAACATGAATAGAGCTCACTGTTTCTACATAAATTCTCTCTCATTTAGCATCTCCTTAATCTAAAAATTTTGTAATTGACAATGCTATTCGACCCTATCCTATTAATTTGAACATATGTATATGCATTTATAATAAAGGAATTCATGGATATAATGAGGAGTTCACGTCTAAATTAGTTTCTAAGAACACACAGATCTAGAAGTTAATAGACATGCCTAAAATTCTTCGTAATCAGACTTCCAAGGGTCCATTACACAAGAAAACTTTGCCTTTAAGAGTCTCTGAGGTTATTACTGTCACCGCCATGAATTTGGTGGAGCAATAAAGATATGATAAGATAGAAATAAAAGTTCAAAGATAAGTTCAGCGGTGGAAATATTACTGTAGCTAATAATTCCCACCTACCTGAAAACGAGAAGAGCGTGAAGAAAACTTTGCTGACAGAAGCTTTTACTAAAGGTGTTGAAAATATCAGAAAAGTTCACCGACAGGGGCGGCTTATAAGGGTGAGTCATAAAATAACAAAATTGCAATGTCATATGACGCCAAAGACGGTTTCGGCACCTATGGAAAATAAAAAGGAAGAGGTGCTTTACAAATCGGCCATTCTTGTTTTTTTCCCTCTATTAAAACAAAATAATTCTTCACAAACATAATCCAGCAGGTTTACTTCATATCAACAAACAAAGCACATCTTAAGGAATAACATCTGTCTTTTCAGAAAAACGAACGAAGCAAAATCTGGGTTTTCCTTGGCCAACCGAAAACTTATTCCTAGCTACTGCTACACAACAAGAGCACAAATATGTCACCCGGCAAGAAACCATAAAAAGAATCCAATGCCATCTAGAAATTGAGTTCTCTCTTAAAATCTAATGAAATCTGATTGCACTCATATCTAACATCAAAATTTGATAACACTGTCTGATTTGATTTACCAAACGGCTTCCCAGTTTGTCAGAAGTAAAAAAATGAAATAAAATCTTCAAGCAACAGCGTCAACCCATCTAAAAAAAAAATTAATTTTCATAATCCTCCTGGTGATTGGAGCTGAAGACAAAACTCTCAATGGAAAGCGGTAAAGGGGAACCCAAAATTTACCCTACAACTAGAGAAACCTTCACCAGAGATCACTATAAATCCTCTCATGCATATGATCAAACATCAAATTGGCATACAATCAGGAGCAATTCAAAAATCCTGAAAAGACTTGGGAACCGAACAAAAGTGTAAATGATAAATATGCTAGTAAAGAAATCGAAATTAAAGCACTAAGATTCCACCAGATGCACATGCAGTTCCCAAAACTAATAGCAGAAGAAGAACAAGTACACTACAAGATTCACTGATTAAAGCGTGAACCCGCTTCCAATTTAACGAAATAACAACCGGGTTTCAGATGAATTCCTAATTTAAATCCGAATTATAAAGATTTAACCCATACATTTCAATTCTAACCAAAGAAAGAAAAAATACTTTACCTGCAGACCACAGAGATAACGCAGAAACAAGAATTCTGAGCTCTTTTTTCTTCAAGAAATTGATGGGAAAAAATGAAAATTATACGTATATACCTCTCTTGTTTTCCCTTTTATTTCTATACAACAAAGTGCTGCGATTTGTGATGTGTTTTTTTCTTTCTTTGGGATTTCTAGCGTTCAAAAGAAGGAGAAAAACGTAACCCGCGTTTACCCTAAAGAAATGTAACAGACAGAATGGGAATAGGCTTTGGGGAATGCTCTTGAGGATATTCCAATACCATACCCACCCGGGCGACCCTCCTGTGGGAGTTCGGGTTATTTGGACAATCCGGGTTCGGCATGTGCGCAGCACGTGTGTAAGGTTTTTATTTTATATTTTTAAATATTGATAAAATATGTACGAAAATCTAAAATACAGGTGAAAAAAATTCAAAAAAATCCCATTTTCCTCCTATACTTTCTCTCCTTATAATGAAATTCTCTCACTTCTCTCTAAAAATTTATTGAATATTCTTTAAGTTTTGAAGTAGAATATGGACGATTTTGAAGTTTTGTTTACAAGAAAATATTAAATTTGAAGTAAAAATAAAAAAAAAAAAAATTTTAAAATATCAGATAGATGGACTTTCGGCCCATCTAACTAAAAGTCACCCTACCTGATTTTATATTTTTTTAATCAATTTTTTTACTTTTTTTTTTTTTTTAATTTTAGTTGATGACTATGTTATTTTATTAGTTGTTTTGAAAAAATACAACAGTTTGATTTTTAGGGTGGGAGCCGAAAATTTGGAAGAGTTTCGATCCAGGGAGCCCAAATTCTTCCAAATTTTGGCATCCCTATATTTTATCGATCGGTTGCATTTTTTTTATTTTTAAATTAATTAAATTGTAAATAAATGAATATAGAAAATTTATTAATTTTTTTTACTTTCCACAATTAAATTTGAGTAGATTTGAATTTGAAGTTTTAATGTTTTAGAGAGAAGTGAGATAATTTTATTATAGAGAGAGAAAATTAAAGGGGGGAATCTTTTAGATTATCGCTTGTATTTTATCGATATCTTAAAAAATATATCAATTAAGTACTTATCATTTAATTTAGACAATTGAGTACTCAAATTAAATTTTTGTCTCAATTAAGTTACTTAATTTTATAAAATTAATAGGATATTTTAACAATTTTAATTCTAATATTAAAAAAAAGAAAAATTACTCATATTTTTAAATTACGTAAGATTCAATAGTTTCAACATTATTTTAAATATAAAAATTTAATTTTAGTATCTAATTATCAAAACTAAAAAGATAAGAGACTTAATTCACCCGACTCTAAATTTTGAGGTATATTTTTTAAATCAACCCTTATTTTTATTTTAATTTTGCGAGGGGAGGGAGGGTCTATTTTTTGTATTTTTATTTTTTTTAAGGAATGGGAGGGCCTATTAATTAGAGTTAATTGGTGGTAGATCATTTTCTATTTGATTTGGTGGGCACTGTGTGAGAACAACCTGGTTACAGTGAGCCATGCTTTGATATTTATAATTTCTGTGAAGATTTGTTGATTTAGGTGATTTGACAATATTTTGTTGACGTAAAACGATATAAATAAAATCTTTGACTAAGACGCAAAAGTTTATGAGTAATTATAAGAAATAAAATTTCTAAAAATATTTTGAATACAGTAAATTTTAAACGGTTAATAACTTGGAAGACATTTCTAACTAGTTAAAAAGTCCCTTCTTAAAAAAAAATAAAATTAAAAAGCATTTTTGTTGAAAAGAACAACATATCTATTAAAAATCACGCATGGTTAGTATTTGAGAAATAATTACTCCTTAAAAAAACTTAGGCAATCCTTCCCTCTTGAGGTACCTTTTGGAGTGAGTTAGGCTCAAACCTAATTTCTTAACTTTGTATCAGAGTCGATTGTTGGGCTGACCACATTGGGCCACTCACGCAAGTATCTAGTCCTACAAAAATTCACGTTCCAGATATCCAGTATTAAGCGTGAGGGGTGTGTTGAAAATCTCACATGACTAGTATTTGAGAAATAATTACTCCTTATCAGAATTGGATAGTCCTTCCCTGTACTTTTTAGGATGAGTTAGACCCAAGTCCAATTTCTTAACAATATCTTTTATGATATGTCCAAATTAGAGTGTTTTTCTTTTCTTAATACATGACGAGAAAATATGCTTGGAACATGATACATATAATCTAGTAATGAATTTTTTTGAAACAATATGAGATTATAAAGTTAATCATACTTTCCTCTCCCAATTAATTAGAAAAAGGTTTAATCATACTTTCCTCTCTCGATTTATCTAAAAAAAAGTTAATCATACTTAAAATTATAGAGGGGTGAAATTATCTGATTCTAGTATAAGAGAAGTGTCCCATAGAGGTAAAATTATCATTTTCTTTTAAGAATTTTTGTAAAATTTTATTAATAACATAACATATTATTCATGTTACACATAATATGAACCCACAAAAGAGAAGAAAATACACTTCATGAACATATAGACCATTTTAGATGCAATTATAAGTTTTTTTTCTTTTTTAACGTTTTATTTTCAAAGATTATAGTTCGAATTCATGATTTTTTATATAAGAAATAATAATTTTATTACTGAGTTACTATTATTTGGTTAGACCATAAGAACGACACAAAAAAGATACTTTTCAATCATATCACATCTAAGGTTAATCTCTATTGAAGTCAGGTAAAACTATAAAAGTGACAAAATTCTCTCACAAGATATTGATACATTTTTAAAGTTTAAATTTGAATTTTCTAATTAAGTTATGAGAGACTTAAAGTTGCTATTTTGCCACCACTAACAGCTTTAAAGTAACAAGAAGGTGATTCATATGAGATATTTGAGCATTTTTTATATTTTTTAATTTTATAATATACTCATCCTTTATACATAATTTATCCAAGATTTTTTGAATAATTACACAGACCCTATTGTGTAGCAGCATATTGATATTGGCAACTGAAGAATTACAAGTAATACACAAAATCAATCTCCGCACTGGTATATAATACAACTAATATCAACTATTTCCTTTTATGGGTGTCAAAAAAAAAAAAAAATTTATCAGACAACGATTTAGAAAAAAAAAATCTACATAGACATATATAAACAGAGCAATTCTATCTGACAAAGATAAAAACTCAGAAAATTGCAGGAAAAAATGAAAGAAAAGAAGCCATTAATATCAGTACAATGGAGAATAAACGATCATCAGCAAACGACATCGTCTTGATTCTACATCCCTCCGATGAATTATTTCCACCCGCTGGAGTTCTCGGGGTACCCGAACCAGATGATCCATTATTAGGAGCTCCAGGTGGCGAATTATCCGTAACTGTAAAATTAAACCATAAAGAATTCCAAACAAAAAGAATATCCTCAGATCAACTATACGTAAAAAAGACCTCTAAATCCATGGGAAAATCAGTAATTAAAACATGTTTAAATCAATAACTTTATCATTGCATTTGTTGATTCGTAAATTTTTGAGTAACAAAAGTATAAAACGAATAGACCCGGATCAGCAAAGCGATAAAAAGGCATGTAGAAAGGCAAAAGACATATTTGAGTATATGTTGTAAATCCATTAGAAACCGGTAACTAAAAACAAGTTTAAAATCAATAAATTTACCATTGCAACGGCTGATTGAGGGAGTCTGAAGATTACAAGCACCGGGAAGTTCAAAAGCTCGAGTTTGGTTAATTTTAACTCCGTGTGAAGATGAATTACCATTAATAACCTCGCAAAGACATTGAGCTTGGGCCTTTATTACATTAGAAAGCTGATTACAACATTGTGAAGATGGAGACGATGAGGAGTTTCCTGTTATGTAATCCAAACATGGCGATAGGCTTACGATCACGTTATTACAATCCGACGATTGAGATTCGGCTTCGGACCAAAAAACAACGGTCACAAATAACAGGACCAGAACTGTCTCCAACACCTTTTTTGATCCCATTTGATTCTTCTTATTCTTCTGCCAGATTTTTTTTTTCTTTCTTTTAAATTATTGGAGATTGTTATTAGGATTGTTCTATATATAATAGAGGAATTTGGTAATTGTGGTTCACCAAACATATCCTAGATTCGTTGTTGGACAAATAAATTTTTGGTTTGGGAGGGTTGTGATGTATGACAAAAAAAGAATTGTGATGTTCTTGATTGATTTTTCGCGATGCAAGAAATTATTGCTCCATAATATAATACTTGGTTATATTATGTACTATACTTATGTTAATGGAATGGTTCTATTCATCGTTGGGTGTCTGGATAATATTGAGTTAATTAATTGGCTTAATTGCGAATAAAGTATTATTTTGTGATGAAAAGTGTTAAGAATTTTACATGATTAGTTTATAAGTAAAATTATTATTTATAAGACTTATTGAACTACTTGTTAAGATGAATTAGAGTCAAATCCAACAATTTTAATACCAAGTAAACTTTGATCTATGGTCGGAGCTACGTGATTAGTCCTTGGCCCCTCTAAAATATTTTTTTATGTTTTATATGATGTGTAAAATTAGGTATATTTTTTAAAAAAAAATTAGTAATTTTTTTTTTATCATATGCACCTCAAATGAATAGGAATTAAGTTTTTAATTAAAAAAAAACATTCATTTATAGTTAACCGATATATTAAGTTTTTGTATTTGAATTTTGATCCTCCTAAAGAGAGATAGTGTAGAGAAAACTCTTCCACACTCATAAAGCGAAGACCAATTACCACAAGAAATTCTTAAACATATAATTAGGTTAATAGTACATAACTAGACAAATTGTACAAGCCTTACATGTTTGTCACATTCTAAAATATTTAACTCAAATCCCTTTATATAGCGAGTAATACAAGAATAATCCATTTTTAAAAATTTTCAAAATCTTAATGAAATTGAATTGGAAATATAAATTAAAATCTTGAAAAAGATATACATATTATAAGTCACATGAGTAATCTAATTAATCATATAGCTTAATAGTTTGAAAAACACTTTGAAGCAAAAGTGCGAAAAAATTAGACTGTAGAAAATAATTTCCATAACGTAAACACAGCCAATAGGTATTTGGAGGCTTCTTTAAATTTTATTACAGTAATGGTTATATTGGGAATTACACAATAGAGCAGCTACGAGGCAACAAAACTCAGATAATTACTGTAAAAATCGAAATAAATGATGCCATAATTATGAGTAAAAGAAGAGGGAAGGACTGATAATCAACAAACGACATCTTGATTCTCCATCCATCCGATGAAGCTCCTCCCCCTGGCCCTGAAACATCATCCATTACAGAAATCAACATCAAAATTTAGTCCAGAAAAAAATATAAATAAAATGATTAAAAATATTTTCAAATTTATTTACGTTTAATAAGTCACGTCATTGATATTCAAAATTTAGCCATTTTGGCTAACTAATCGACACATATTGCGCCTATCTTATGTTATGTTGTTGAAAGATAAAACTATATGATAAAAAGAACCCTATCTACCTATTAAGTATTGGGCCAAAGATGGTTGGCTCATTAAGACTTATTGGCTGACCCATTAGCTGATTTGAACTAGTTGAATCAAGAAAGGGCTAAAGAGGATCAAAGCTATTCATATGAGCCAACTAATTCATTCTGTATACTATCTCTTGTCTAGAAGAGCATAAATCATTTTGCACTTTTCGCACTAATTAAGAAAACAATACAATTTTAAATGTAAGACATCTATTTTACTTCTTAATAAATAAATAACAAGAGAGAAAGAAAAAAAGCAAGTAATAAATCTTTAAAATAAAAAATATATAATAAATATTCATTGAAATACCTAAAATGACTTAAATTTTGACTTTTCAATTTGGGTTAAAATGATTTACATTTCCGATTAAAGATAGTATATCACATTATATTCTTGAATACCCTTACGCTACTATATAAATTAAATCCCACTTTGGCATCAAAGCTTTTTGTAACCACTTTCTCTAATTCACATGTTCCCATCAAGAGTTGGACTATGAAAATCCATCATTAACTATTTATTTTTTAAAATAATTTTAAAATAAAATATATCTTAAAAAATATTTATTACGTAATTAGTTATACATACCTAAATAGTTTGAGAACTTTTTTAGTAATTTACTGATCAAAAAAATCATAAAAGCATATTTTAAATGGATCAAAATAAATTTCATTAATCAACAGTCGGAACAAGAGAAATATTATGTAATTTTTCTTACCAATATTGCAGGCGGTAATGTTACAAGTATTAAAAGCTGTGGCAATATTACTTTTATCACTGCTACTCATAGTATCAATAGCATCACACACACAACTAGTGTATGTCTTAACAATGGTATCAAGATCATCGCAGCATCCCTTAAGAAAAGCCGTTACATTATCTGGTGTGTAATATACGAAACATGCCGAAACGTCGACGTTCGCGTTATTACAATCATCCGCCATTGCCCTGCCTCCCGACAGAGCAACAGCAATAAAAAACAGGGCAAACGCCGCCTGAAAACTCCTTCCAAACGCCATCTGATCTGATTAATTGTTTTTTCTTCTAATGAATGCCTATTTTTTCGATTTTTTTTCTGTAGTTTGTGGAAATCTTAGGATTAATGATCCATGGTTATATAGTAGTAGAGGCGATTAACGCTTGTTGTTGTTTTTTGGGGAGAAAACAGAGCGGAAGAGAACAAATATGAACAATGTTTTTTCCGCCGGATGGATAAGACAACGGCGAAAAGTACGATGTATGCTAAATTTTGCTGGAAATTTCATCATTATCAATCAATGAGAATTATTCATGTACAAATGTTGAATTGAGAAATCGAAATAGATGTCTTGTCGCTTATGTTTGTAAGTTAATTAGTGTCTTATTAGTTTTAAATGTTGCAAAAGCATAAAATGTTGTTATAACTGAGTTTAAATAATTCATTAGGGGTCAGTTCAGTTTTTTTAAGAACTGGTTTAATATTCTATGCCAGTCTTGTATTGTAATTTGAAAGTCTTTCACACCCATATTGAGTTAAAAAGAAAAATGTAGCTTGTAAGTTTAACTAAGTATCTCGAAATAATTTTATTAGATATCTCTAAGAAGTATTTAATATTTAAGGAGACACTGCCTTAATTAATTTATATTCATTTACAAGGCTTACATAAAATTTGACTATTATTTAAGGTCTCTTGCCGTTTTTACAGTGATATGGCAAGAATGTGGAATTAATTTTAGTTATCTTCACGTGTACCTACTAGTTTACCAATTAAGTTGAAATGAAATATTATATATTATTTAAAAAAATTGTTTGTATATTTTTGTTTGTAAATTAGTGTCTTTTATATTGATAAGCAAAAGCTATAGTTGGTGTTGTTTTTTTTAATTTTTTTTATACACATGGAAAGAGATATAATTGGAACCCAAAATCTCCAAGGACTATAAAAATACTTGGAATAAAATGAATTTGAAGAAAAACGAACTTTTATATTGAAGTAGTGAAATATAATCAGCAAGGAATGTAGAAGAAATACAAGGAGCAATTAAACCATCGACCCAAAATAATAATAAATTTGTATCAAATTGAAATAAGACACTTGAGATCAGAAAAACTTAGAGATACAAGAATATTCATAAAAGAAGTCTAAAGAGGAAAGCAGAATTAATTCTCTTAATTAGGAGTGATTTTATCTTGATGAAGGAATAACATATAAGAAAGCTTGAAAGTTGGTAAGGAAGAGAAGCTCAAAAGTTGATCACCACCGAAGCCATGGAAACAACGAAGAGAATGAGAGTGCCCAAATGAAAAGGCTTGTCTAGGTTTCCTGCATTTCCGAAGGATTTGTTGCCAATTCCCCCATTGGAGGTTGATGGAGTTGATGGAGTTGTGCTTATTGATGGAGTTGATGGAGATGTGCTTATTGATGGAGTTGCTGGAGTTGATGTTGATGTGTCTGTTGATCCTCCCGTTCCTAAGATTAAAATAAACATTCAATCAATTAGTTTACTTGTTAAAAAATAGATTTGAGTTTAATTTAAAATGGATTTGAGTTTAATTTTACTTCAAAAAGTATGTTCAAGATGGAATATTTGAAATGTAATATTAATTTTATTTACAGTTGTTTACTAACCAGTCAAAAATGGAATTCTTAACAAAATAATCTCTCTAAATTTTTTTACTTATCACATTTTATCAATTTTATATATTTTTTTACTCATCACATTGTTAAAATAATGTAACACAACATTGTATATCCTCCAATTAAAAACAAATTTCAATATTTGAAGGAAATTCTACCTTACACAAGAAAAAAAATTTAATATTTTGTATTTTTTAAACAGTTTAAGATGTGACAAGTAAAAAAAAACGGATATATATAAGTGTTGTGTGTTCTTACCAATATTGCAGGCGGAGATGTTGCAAACAGTGAAAGCTGTGACGATATTGCTTTTATCAGCGCTACTTAAAGTATCAATGGCGTCGCACACACAACTGGTATATGTCTTAGCTACATTAGAAAGATCACCGCAGCAATTCTGTATAAAAACTGTTGCATTATCTGGTGTGAAATAATCATTACAAGCTGAAAGGTCGAAGTTCACATTATTACAATCAGCGGCCGCCATGGCTCCTCCCGACAAAGCCATAACAACAATGAAGAACAAGGCAAACAATGCCTGCAAATTATTCCTTGTAAATGCCATAATCTAATTAGCAATTTCTTCTTGATCAATTGTTTTTTTCTTTTTCTTTGGTTGTAGTTGGCAGAATCCTAGGATTAGTGATCCATACTTATATAGTAGAAGTATGGGCAGGCGGGCAGGCAGGCAATTTGCATACGTTGAAACTTTCTACATAGGAAAGTGGAAACTACGTGCCCGAATGATTCCCACTTGGGTGGACAAAATACATGCCCAAAAGCACCATGTATCTTGACATCTTGTAATTTTCTGTAAATTTCCTCACCTTTATTCAATGTCAATGAAATTTGTTTTTTGAAATGTCAACGAGAATTATAAATGTACACATATTTGCTATTCCAATCATCAATGTCCACCAGAATTATTATTAATATATATATTTTGTATGAATAGACATCTGGCCACAAGAGTTTAATTCTTAATTAGAGTTAGAATCTAAGTGCTGACTCAGAGTTCTTTTAAGTATACAATGTCACATACAAGGTTCAAATTCGAAACTTTTTATTGATATTAATAACTCGTTATCAATTGCTTCAATCTTAGGTGACACCGAATAGATGTCTTGTGTATAATTTTTTTGAAAAATTAACCAAAACTACTCTTCACTTATTTACGTTTTTTGTTGCGCCTTTATACCCGTACTAACATTTAAGCGTGAAAAAACTCCTTAATACAACAAAAGCTGATGTCTAATGGCGGAGCTGTTCACATGATTGCACCTAAGTAGTTAATGAAAGGGTGAAATTGGGACAACATTATATTTTTTCCCTCTAGCTCAATTAAATACATAACCTTAACTAAATACTTATATTATATATGCAATTTCTTCTTGGCAGCATGTCAAGAATAAAAGCTAAATGGTTAAGAGCAAAAATTAAACTGCAATTTATCTGTTAGGCCTATTTTACCTTTTTATTATGGTGCATGTGTATATCACGTGAACAACTTCATCACAACACATCGATTCTTGTCATGTTATGGTATTTTTGACTTCTCACATAAATGGTGATTGGTGACGAAAAAAGAGATTAGTGATCAAATTGAAAATCTAAATAGTTGAAGGACATTTTTTTTATTAATTTCTCAATTTAATTTTATTTTTCTGAAAGTTGTTATTACATCTAGCAAAAGCCAAAGACGTTGACCAATAATTTCTCTCATTAATTATTGAGTTCCCTTCATGTGTACCTTACTTATTTTATGGGTTTAATTAGTTGCATATTGTTTTTTTTGTTTGTAAAGTAGTGTTTTCAAGTCTTTAGATCTAAGCAAACGCCAAAGTCGTTATAGTCAAGGTTTAAATGGGATCATGGGAAGATGCTTGTGGTGTTTGCTGGGGAAGAAATGGCTACGAGGAGGACTTTGGCACAACACTTCCAGTTAGAAATCAAGCGTTTACCCTAGGCCTGGATGGTGTTTTTTTTTTTTTTCATTTTATTGTGAACAAATTATAAAATTATATAGTGAAATAAATTAGTCCCTATTTTGTTTAAGTTCTTTGAACACTTGTATTTTTTGAGTTGATGGTTTTAATCTCTAACAGTATTTGCTCAATGTTATTAGTAGATTCCATTACTTTAATGTAAAATTATTTATTTTATTAAAAAAAAAAAAGTAAAGTTGAAATGAATCAAATTATGTGTTTATTATTATTATTTTTATTTTTTAATAACTCTAGTGTTTGAGAGTCTTTGATTTATACATGAGGGATTGGGGGAATAAGGTTCACGACTACAATACAAGACTGAACTTAAAATCTTTCACTTGGGAAGTTAGATAGAGATACTTAAGAAAGAAGATTTTATCCATTATAAATGCATTGTGTTTTTTTTGAAAAGTGCGTATTTTTAAATATCTGTCCCCTAATATTTTTTTTTCTCCTTAGTCCCACAGCTCCTCTCAAGAAAAATATATTTTTTTCTAAATTAATTAAAAACTAATTAAAATACAATTTTATGGGTCCTTTCCAATATTGACATGTTTGACACAAATGAATTAGACCATATAGATCTTTAGGTAGAATACCGATAAAGTTTTATTTGAATTAGCAAGAATTGAGAAGTTTAAATTTTATTACCTAAAACAAGACATGAAATCTTCATCTAGAATAACATGAAGTGTAACAAAATATCAATTTTTATTCATTTCGGAATATCAATAAACAATAAACAAAATTCAAACAGGGAAGAGAAGCCTCTAGGCTGGAGAAACTAGAGATACAATCATTAAAAAAAAAAAAGCTCTAAAAGAGGAAAAGCATAGAATCACTCTCTTAAAACACACAAAAAGCATGAAACTTTGCCATTATAAACTCAAAAGTTGGTCACCACCGAAGCCAATGCAGCAAGGAAGAGAATGAGAGTGCCCAAATCAAATGGCTTCTCAAGGTTTCCTGCTGACGTGTTGCCGCCATTGGTTGATGGAACTGTCTTTGATCCTTCTGTTCCTGATATTAAAATTAACATGTGATTAGCGAATTAGAAATAAAAATGAAAAAAAATTTGAATATTCTTTTATTTAAAATATGTAAAAAATAAATTATTTATAAGAAAATAAGTGAGGTTCAAAATAAAAAAAATTGTACTTATTACAAACAAATTTGACTTAACTCCACCGAAAAATTATATATTTACGACTGAATATCTAATGTGAAGTTAGAACTAGTTACCCCACATTCAATTATATAACACTGACACCAACTTCATAAGAAGTTCATTTGCTTAATAATGGGATATGATCTATCGGTCCAGTGGTGGAGTTTCAAATATATTATTGAGGGTCTAAGTATATATATTAATTTATTCTTTTTGCGGACAAATAAAGTAATAAAATCTTTTTAGTAGATGAAATAAATATATACTTATGGCAAAAATTTTTTTGGGACGCCATGATCCCTGCATGTCTAGATTAAGGTCCACCCTTAAATCAGTCTTGGCCTAGATTATCGGACTCGATACTTTTTAGTCAACTAAAAAATTAGATCGGTTCTGTCAAATGTATTCAACCTAATCAAGATATTATGAGCTAAAATAATCAAAATTTCACATGAAAAATAGATGCAATATGAACTAGAAAAGTACACTAACTAAAAAATGTACATCCCTCTTCATCTACCGTTCAATGAATATTAATTTTGCAACACCGATGGAGCCTTAGTATTCTTTTTTACTTACTAACGAGTGAAGGTAAGATTCTTAACAATACTATAGTACTACTACATTGTTTACTTGTGACTATCAATTAGTTAAGGTTAACTACAAGATTAATGTTAATTTAGTGATCAACATGTTTTCCTCACCTGAGGGAACATTTGGAGTTTGTGTTGTAGGAGAACCATCAGTGCCATCTGCAGGAGAACTAGGAGAAGTTGCCGGCGCAGGCGAAGCTGCTGGGCTACTTGCTGGTCCATTACCAACAGCTGCCAAAATTTTATATGTTTTTAAATAGTGATCTCTAAAATATGACAAGTAAAAGAAAAAATAAATACAAAAATCAAGAAACATTAACAATTAAAGGGAACCATACCATTGCATTGGCTAATTGGAGGAGTTTGGACATTACATGCCCCTGGAAGTCTAAGAGCAAGAGTTTGATTAATACTAATACCCATGTTAACACCGGCACCACTCATCAAAGAACAAAGGCACTGGGGAGTTGATCTAACGACACCGTCAAGCTGCGAGCAACAGGATTGTGACGGCGTTGTTGTATTCCCCGTGACAAAATTTAGACACGGGGACAAACTTAATAATGCACTAGTGCATCCTGATTGACCTTCCGTTCCTTGCCATAGCATAAGTATTAGAATGAGTCCGAAACACATTTCAATTCCTTTTGATGCCATTTTATGATACTGATATAGAGATACAGAGAGATTGCACAATGTAGTGTATTAGATTGATATGTTGATTGATTTGTTGTTGATGGGAATTGGAAAAAAAAT
The DNA here is from genome assembly GCA_028651295.1 of Catharanthus roseus. Lineage (NCBI taxonomy): Eukaryota > Viridiplantae > Streptophyta > Magnoliopsida > Gentianales > Apocynaceae > Catharanthus > Catharanthus roseus. The sequence goes on from JAPQWS010000087.1 coordinate 4,290,359, forward strand.
GGGGATGAATTTATAGAGTAAGAATTGGATTAAGAGACATTAGAGATTGGTATTTTGGTTGGCCAACTTTTCCTAAAACAGACTTAAATTGGTTTTTTAAATTAAGTTTCAATTTAATATAAAATGTAAAGGAAGGATTTCAAAAGTAGAGACTTGATTTTATTTGATTATTGAAAGTGATAGTAATGAAAAAAATTGATTTGGTGAACTTAATTAGTTGTACCTTACAACTGAACTCTAACTGTTTGATGTAGTAGGTAGTTTTCCAGTGGATCAATTTGGCAAGCAAGAATGGTTCATCTTCAACATACTCAAGTTTCCCTTCAATTCTTATTAGTGCCAAAAAAATAAAATTTCTACTAGACTGTCAACTTTTTCCAATTCTTTTTCTAAAGGAAGGATTATAAGGGTTTTATTTTGCACATTTAGGTGAAGTTTTGTCTTGTCTTTCTGGAGTTTATAATAAGCATGCATGCATGCATGCATGATGTCATCTGCCTTTGTGAAAAGTTAAACAAGTGATATATAAAGGGTTGAAGTCATCAAAACAAACAGAGGTAAACTAGAAAGGAAAGGAAAGGAAAGAAAAGACCTTGTTTTTTTTGCTTTTTTAGAACTTCAAAATCGCACCTCACTGGGGACGAGCATAGAATTAAAATTTAGGGACGGAGGCCCGGATCGTAAGATTCATATTTAATAAAAAAACTTTATATAAATAATGAAAAAATTCACATCGTCATTATTTCAAACCATGATAATTATAAATGAATTTACATTAAACTTTTTAGCAATTTCATTCTCAGTATACAAGAAGTAATGAGAGAAAATATTTAGATTGGCCCTTTCTGAATTAAAATTTTTACATAGTGTATAAGACATGGTTGAATTGAGGAGGGGCCCCTTATATTAAATTACAAAAAAAAGTTTATTTATACTAATAAATTTCTTTTTTAAAAGTTGCACCAATCAACATATATGTGAGTTTTTCTCTACACCTTACATTCTTTTCTTTTGAACAGAATAAATTATTATATTTAATTTATCTTTAAGATTAATATATGTGAACAACTCGTGTGATTATCCCGACAGATGTTTTTAATTTGAAAAAAAGTGATTTTTTTTAAAAAAATTTTTGGAACTAGTGAAAGTTAAAATGTGAGTAACCGGATGAAAAGTAAAAAAGTTAAGGTTAAAATGAATAAGTAAAGTCATGTAACTTTTCCACAATATTAAGTCACGTCATCTATATTATTATATTTAAATTTTTTCTATAAATTGTGTATACATTTATGAAAAATAAGAAAACAAGATACTAATCACATCAATAATATGTTATTAATATAATTCTAAATCATAAGTATTAATTGTCATACTCATGTACAGATTCATGACATAATTTTCTCAAAAATTCTTGATTTATTTTATCTGGATCATCCAATCCTGTAAGATACCCCATAAGGTTAATCGTCCGTGACCGGCCATCCCGTGAACCGCTCGCAGAATCAAATCCTGTTCCACAAGATCCGTCAAGGTTCGCCCACTAATTGATAGTGAGTTTTTTTCAATTGTGCTCCAATTATATTCATGTTATTGAATGAAATTCTGTCCATAGACTTTTAATTCTTTTTTCTTTTTTTATTTTTTCAAAAAACTAATTTGTGCATTTCCTTTCCTTGCCTTGTACACTTTCACTATACAGTGGCAGCTATTGGTGACCGGTCAAAGTAACTTTCCGTCAAATACTCTTGAGGAGATGACCCAGTCAATTCGGTCAAACCAATTCCCCCAAACTTTCGTCGACTCTTTAAGTAGCTTTTAGATTTGAGAAATTGGCCAAAGAGGCTACTATAATTGAAGTTTAATCATTATTATTTATTTCATTAACCATTTGTATTTGTGTTGAAAATTTTTTCATACGGCAGTTATGGATAGTTTTCGACTAATTTGTATTTTGTGACGCTTAAATGTTATTTTTAGTAAAGGAATTTATCCAGTCAACTAATTTAAGCAAATTTATGATTATAATGGATCGAAATAGCGTGACAATTATTCAGATTAATTTATAAGTCGAGTTGTTTCGACTTATTATACTTGTTGATTGAAGTTTAGATTAGCAGCAGGACAATTTTATCTTTATTAAAAATGATATGTGAGTGACAGGTGATATAAATAACCCCAAAATCACCCATCACCGCTTATAAGGGTATTTTGTCAAAATGTGAATTTGTATTAAATAAATAATGTCCTCTCAAGTGGTAAAATGTGAAATATATATGGGCATTTTTAATCAATTTCTCTTTTGTTTTTGTTATTTACTTTTTTTATAATCTTATATCTGAAATCCTTCGACTAATTAAAAAAGAATCACAGTATAAGATTCACGATTAGAGCAAGATATCAAATAAAGGTATTAAAGGGAGTGGAACCTTATCATTTGGTTACCACCTCGTTGTATTTTCATTCTTGTTTTTTGTTATTATCTTAAGCATATGATCATTGCCAAAATAAACTTTCTTCCCCATTTATCACAATTCTATCATTTCTCATCCCACTAATTTGATAAACTCTTGAATTCTTTTTTCCTTTAAAAAAAAAAAATCATACGTTGTCGTAATAAATTACTGATAAAGAAAATAAAATAAATCTTTAAATAACAATAATAATGAAGATACAACAGAAGTTCCTTCTTCTAATTCATAATGGGGAAAATCATCACTATCCCCGAAAGATTAACAAATAATTAAAAAACATAGAAAGAAAAAAAAAACGGCTATAATTTGTGTCCAAGAGTATGAATGCATCAGCAAGAAGATGTTGTGGATGCAATGAATAGAAGGAACCCTATGATGAGCTGAAATAATGGTAGTAATTTGGTAGAAGATCTGACTCCAACAGAGGAATCAACTGTGGATGGAACTGTTTTTGATCCTCCTCCTGCATTTTTATCATATCATATCATATTTAATTTCATAAATTTTCCCTAATTAAATTCAATAAATAAAAATTCTTCATCCAAAGTTGATTAATTTTTGTTAAGTGTTTAATTAATGAGTTACCTGCAGGAGCATCTGAGATGGATGGTGTTTCATTGGATGAACCTGCTGGAGAACCCTCTGGAGAATTCGCTGATGGAGTTTCACCGTTTGGAGCTGCCATTTTAATTATTTTCCATTCAAAGGGATCAGCAAGTTTAAACATTACAAATCAATTCAATATATATATATATATATATATATAAATATAAAAGAGCAAAATCTGTATGTTTACTTCTAGATTTTTTTTGCTCTTATTTATTTTTTTATGACATTAAATAATTTACGATCTTAATATTTTGACAATTTAATCTGTATTTGATTAAATCTGACTATCAAATTCACGTCTTTCCACATGCAAACATTAGAAAATAACAATTTTGTCAATTCAGTGTGAGAACTGAATTCACATGAGAAATGCGTGAATTCGATAACCAAATTCTATGGGTTGTAATCTAAATTGTTAAAATTTCAATATCATATATTTTTTATAGACGTAAAAAGAGTAAAAATTAAATATGGATAAAAATTAAAATAGAAAATCATCATAAAATGTCCATAAATTTTTTTTAAAAAAAAAATTACATATAAATTTTATTTCATTTTTTATACTCATAAATAATTTTCCAGCAATTAATTTTTATAAATTATATGTTATATGACAATTGACTAAAATAATCATGTCCAAGTCACGTGTTCATAAAAAATACAGGAATAAATAAAAGGTGTAAGTTTAACAAATTAGTATAAACGTGACTTAAGCATAATTATTCCAGACATATTTTGTTATATAAAACATGATTTGTCAAAATTTATTAGCTAAAATAAAAATTTACGAGTAAGTTAAGAAAACATAAATTGTTGACGACACAAGTTTAGAATAAGCATAAATTGTCTTAGTACAATAAACAAGATTTAGTAGTGCAAGTTAGAATTTGATAATAATCTTACAATTGCATCTGCTGACTGGTGGAGTTTGAACTTTACAATCATCAGGCAAAGCAAGTGCACGAGTTTGGTTAATGGTAATGCCAACAGAAGATGCACCGCCATTCAGCAGCAAGCAAAGGCACCTTGGCTGCGAATTCACGACTCCGGCGAGCTGCGTGCAGCACGAAGAAGACGGAGCTGTAGCATTTCCAGTAACATAATTCAGGCAAGGTGACAATCCCATTAATTCATTAGTACAACTTGATTGTGCTAATGCTACATTTGTCCAATACATTATTATTGCTATTAGAATTGTGATTAGAGAAGGGAAGGTTAATTTGGAAGACATTGTTGAATTAGGCAAAGAAATGTTGGAAATTAGAAGGGGTGGATTTGCAGTTTCGGGATTGAGTGTGGAATGGCAGCTCTGCTTGGGAATTAATATAAAGTTTCTTTTGGAAATAAAGAAATATAAATTAGGTGCTTTGGTTGGCCAACTTTTAAAAATGATCTTGGTCTGGTTTGATGGAAAAGTTACACTTATTTTGGAAAAAAATGTAATTCACTAATTTAGGAGGAAAGGTGCCCATTAAAATTAAAATACCTAATTACTTCTAAATTCCATGACAAGAAAAAAAATAATGTGAGTCTCTTTCTCATCTATTTCCAAACCCTCAAAATTATATACTAAAACTTCCTCAAACCATTATTGTGGTTTGAAAAAATCTTTCTTTTGCTTGCAATTAACTATAAGGGTAAGAGATATTATGTGGATTAAAAAGTTCCAACCTCTAAAATTTTTTGTGAAATTGTCAAAAAGATACTTTTTAGCAAGGGGGAAAAGCACCCTAAACTTTATCCATTACATAGTATCTTTTTATCAATTTCATAATTTTTTTTATTATATTTCTTTCCTCCATTTTGATGACCAGTTTCTCTCCTATGAAAGGGTAAAATTAGTTTTTCAAATTTTATTAGGACATAATAGACATTACTCATTTCGATCAGTTTTCGTTCAATTCATTTTGCTAGAAAAACAAGATTGTCATTTTAAAAATTTAGTACTTAATTGACATAATGACAAAGTTCAAATACTTTTTTGGTATTAACACTAATAAGTACTCTTATACACTTTATACTCAGTGAATATTATACTATTACCATTACACTTATTTCCTATTCTTCCAAACACTTTTTTGACTTAAGCATTGAGATTATAATTAGGAACTTGTCCCGTTACGCAAATTCTTAGATTTTGTATGATACAGTATTTATCACTTTGTATGGTGTGCTAGTTATCTATCTCTATTTTGTAATGAAAACTTTGAATACATCATAAATTAATTCTTGATCTAGTTTTAATATTCTAGTACGTTTTAAAATTAATATTTAGTCCAGATAAAAGTTTTAGAGTTGCGGGCTAATTGAGTTTTTTTTTTTTCTTTTTTGTTTGATGAATATGAACTAATTGAAATATAATGAAGGTAAACTATATTAGCAAGAGTTAATTTAGTGGTGAATAAACACATTCAAACATCTCTTTCGATAGAACTTCACTTTAACCAGTAATATTATATAAGACGAGATTTGTTCAGTGCCCACTTTTCTGCAAAGTTGAAACTTCAAGGGATGATGACCTGTCCCGGAGGAAGAAGTGAGTAAATTATGTTGTGAACAGTAAAGAAAATTTGCCAAATTGGAGGTGAAGATGACACATAGAAGAAAGGTTGTTTAAGTTGGTTGAACTCCATAGGCATAAAAATCAAATCTACCCCTTCCATTTTCCCTCCAAATCCATTTAAACCATTGATTTATATACACCATCCCCCCCACAATCCCTCTCTCTTCATTACTTCCCAACTAGCAATTTATTTGAAGAAAATGATAATGAAAAACTCATCAAGAATCAATTATTGTCTAGTTTTTTTCTTGAGCATTTGCCTCCTTTTTATTTATAGAATAAATGGCCAAATTAGCACCCCTTGCACAGCTTCAATGATCACAAGTTTCACTCCATGTTTAAATTTCATTACCGGTAGCACTGCAAATGGACAATCTTCTCCAACTCAAGATTGCTGTGATTCAGTGAAATCAATGGTGGCTGATAGTGTTGATTGTGGTTGCCTAATTTTAACCGGAAATGTTCCTTTATCTTTGCCATTTAATCGTACTTTAGCCATTTCTCTTCCTCAAATTTGTAATGGTGGTGTCCCCTTGCGTTGCAAATGTACTTAAATTTCATTTCTTTCTTCTTCATCTCCTCTAATATATATATATTTTCCTATTTTAATGAATTAATTTTGAAAATAGTTGCTAATTGTGTTTACTTTTCTTGTGTTATGTAGCCTCCGGCGTTCCTCTACCAGCACCAGGTAAGTCTCATTTACTGTCTTTTAAAAAATACTTACACAATTAATAAGGACGTATTTTGTATTCATAATTCTGTTCTCATTTGATCCAATGAAGATCGTCCTATTTAGTTCCAAATAAATTAGATCAATTTTAATTTAAGCTATTTGATTCTTAAATAATTTACTTTCCTTGTCTTTTTTTAATTATCTTTTATGAGTAAATTTACCCTTGTCAAAATTTATACTTTTTTCCTAAAAAGATTACATGGATAATTTTGTAAATTTCTACATATTAAAGAAGGGGAAGAAAATTGTGGGTTTTGAAGTTTTTTTCCCTAATATTATGTATAAAATTATAAAATTATGCTTGTGATCTTTTGAGATTTGTCTAAAAGAATAAAAAAGAACAAAAATAAATTATTTGGGGATAAGATAACTGAATTTAAAATTAAAAAATTAAAATGATGAAATCTAAATTATTTGAGAACTAAATAGAATTATCTTGATACAATAAACTAGATCAATCTTGATCCATATAGATTTTTTTTTTTATTTTTTATTTTTATTAGCAAGAGAGATATTATAGAGTTTTGTTGTTTGGTGGGTTGATGAGAGAGGGTTTGAAATTGGGCAGGTCCGGCATTATTTCAGCCACCACCTCCTCCTACTTCCCATCCTCCGTTTGCCACCCATGCTCCGGCCTATCCTCCACGTATTAGTCCAAGAGGTACTAAATCTGTTCCTCCCTCTATTTTAAATTAATTCTTAAACTTGTTTTTTATTTATAAATTATTAAATAATCAATCTCTACTATAAATTATAAATAATTTATGAACTCTTTTATATAATAACATAATTAATCTATTAATTAATCTAGTGTTAATGATTTTATAATCTTTTAATATTTAATTGTATTCAATACGATATAAAAAGATAATAATATCTGTCATTGAAAATTAAATTCCATACTAGTTAATTGTTTGAACTAAATCAAATTTGGTTATTGCTTATATCCCTATGCTATGTAGGATAAGCATGTCATTGATTTTATAGCCTTCCATCATTCTTATGAAATATAAGACTAACATATTATTTATAAGAAATTTTTTTTGGGCAAAAATTAGACCAATAAGAGAGAATTTTTTAAACGTTACTACTTTAATATACAATACTAAATAAGAATATTTCAAAATGATATTTTTGTGCAACTAAAATTACATTCCGAAACTACATATTTCGCGACAGAATCCAATCAAATTATCTTCAAAACATTTTTTCATATGAGATTTTGACTGAATTCCGCAAAAAAAAAAAATGTGATTGCAAAGAAAGGTTTTTTGTTTGATTTCTTTTAATTTCTCTTAATTTTTAAACATTTTGTGAAACAGCTTCCAAGGCATCATCATCAACAACCCTAGCACCGACTCCAGTTGATGAGACAACTCCAGCTTCTCCTCCAAAGACTTCACATACATTAGCTCCAGGGGCACATCCAGGCATCAAACCGATTTTTAACCCCGCCGCCGGCGGCTCCTCCTCTGCCTCTGCTCTCACTTACCATTTTTCACCTCTCTTCCTAATGTTTGTTGCCATAGCAGTTTTACTAGCGACCAAATGAATCATTTCTGAAACCGGCTGATCGTGTTGATTAGAGAATCACAAATCAACTAATTTTATAGTACTTTATTCAAAAGAGATTGATAATATTTTAAATTTTAAATTTCAATTTCATAGCGTACGGTGATGATGAAAGGAATACAATTAGAAATTACAAGCAGAAAATTCATGATTAAGATCCATTTTCTTGATCAACTAATTCATGGTACATGGACAAGGTCTACTCAACAAAAAATCTTTAATTTCTGTGAACTAACAAAAAGCTAATCATTAATTGGTAAATAATTAATTTAACGAGATTGGAAGAAGATCTAGATATAGAGAAGATTAATCAGGGACAAACGTGTTGTTTTTGACAATCAGGGGCAATAAAAGAGCAAACACAAATACGGCCAAGTCCTGGCATTGGTGTATTAAGGCACAATCCAGTAGTTGAACTACTACACTGTTTCTTACATGGTACTACGCATGACGAATCTTTGCCATCTGGACACTTAACATTTTCCAGTGGTTTGTAACATGTTGCACCTTCAACCAAAATCATTTCAGGAGCCATCAAATTAACTGTAAAATAAATAAATACATACATAAATAAACATCCTTAATTGTGTTTAGATTTCTTTCTTACAATAATTAAGATTAATATATAGAAATAATGAAGTAATTAAGTACGTACCTGCGATGAGACCCAGAATGAAAAACATAGGGGAGAAATGTTTTGTAGATTTGACCATTTTTTTTGCTTGTGTTAGTTACTCCTTACTTGGCCTTTTATAGGTGGTGGTCCAAGGGGGTCTTGGGTGGTTTGAAACCATTTTGGTATTTAAAAAAAAAAAAAAAACCATTTTGGTAATAGTTTTGAAAAGAAACACTTTGGTAAATTGTTATATTGGTTACCAGTTTTTTTCCTAATTATTAATTCTGTTTCTAGTGGACCAAGTAGTAGAAAATCCAAACTAATAAAGGCTATATATTATATGGTGTATGAGTGGGACATGAATCAAATTCATAACAGAATTTTCTCTTATTATCATGTAAGATGTATTAAATTTGAATTACTCTTTGATGTATAAAAAAATTCAATAAAATTGCTTCTGTTTTAAGACACACATACAATTCAACTTATAGTATTTAGAATCTACATCTACAGTTACAAACAATTTATCTCCCACCAAATTGGAGAGAGATTTCAAAATTAAAATTTATCCAAGTATGCTCTTAGTCCATAATTCTTGAATGAAAATGAATCTTTTTGTTTTGAGAGATTAGTTATAAATAGGCATGAGCAGTTGTGGTTTTGTATTCTGTTTTGAAATTTTTGCATTGTATTTTAAAAAAGTAGAATGATTTGTGAGAAGAGATGTGAGTTCCATGTGAGACCCTAATCCCACATGGAATGATTATGAAATGTATGTATACTGTATAAGTTATGGGTTTAAGTACACATAATTACCTTGAAATACCCATTTTGACATAGCGAGAATGGTTGTAGAATAAGGACTTCGGGTGCTGCCCGATTCATAAGTCGCGCTCTCCAGTCTGCGAACAATGACATCCCAAAACTAAGATTTAATATGCTATCAATCTTATCCTTAAATTTTCGATTAATAACTATAATCGTTTATTTAATGAATTATTTTTCTTTTCTTTTCTTACCACATCCAGGTTAGGGGTGTAAATGGGTCCAAACCCTTTGGGTACTGCTAAACCCAAACTCATACCTTTATAGTGAAACTTGGACCCAAACCTAGACCCAGACCCTCCAGGTATAAAATTTATGGATCCAGACCCGACCTTCCAGGGTTCAGGGTAGGGTATGGGTATACCCGTACCCGTATGAAAATTTTCTATTTATTCCCTGTTAAACAAAAATATATATAAAACAATGTATAATTCAAAAATAAAAATTTTAACATGATTAACATAATTTCCTCAACATCTCTTTCAACAAATATAATCATTTAACATCTCTAATTCAAATGATTAAAAGTTCAAAAACACACAAAATGTTCACAGTACATTAATCTAATAAAACAAAATTTTTAATTCAATACAATATATTAATCAGAGTATTTGGAGACCGCTTGCTCCTATTTGTCTCCTACAAAAGAAAAACATATAAGTGAGTAAATATTACAAGTATATATTTCCTAAGCAAAAATTTGATTACCATATTCTTAAGGCAATATGCCTAAGTAAAAGAACAAGAAGTTCACAGTCACAGCTTTAACTAATGAAAGGTCCAGAAGACATTTTATTTGAATTATTTCATTATCAGACAGGTGAAGTAAAGGAACAAATATATTGCCATTTTTTGCATTGTTAAATTATACCAACTGACTGATATAAATACAAAATAATTTCTTGATGATCAGGAACTCATGGAGCAAAATATTGACATTTTCATACTATATAAAGAATAGCACCTTTACATAAGACCCTAAACAATTCACTAATTTATCAAAAACTATTTCTGTCACTAACATAGACTATCCAACTGAAGCATCTGGTTTAAGATTGATCCAGCTGTTTCATGAATGCAGCGATGCAACATAAAACACAAACTAGAGAATTGGAAACATTAGAGAAACCTACGAATGCACAAAGTATAAGGTAAGACAGAGTGAACATGCATTTGTTCATATAATGTCTAGAATGATTTAAAAACAATCAAGAATATATTAGTGCAGAATCATCTAAGTTCGTCAGGTCTTCAAGATTATCATAGAATTATAAGCTACCTAGAGACATGTCTTGAACACATTAAGGGACCACCAAACCTTTCTGTTAACTTAAAAGATTTTATCTTGTCATTTTAATGAGACACAAAACAGTTGTTGGTAGTCTAACTATAATGTTCTAGTATCCAAAACTCTAAGACTTGAACTTTATCAGTTTTTGAAAGTTTTCAGTGGGGAAAACAATTCAATATTTTCTGTCTATTATTGTAAAATAATGTACATTATATAGTTGTCATCATGTGACCAATTCTAAACACAATAGAACTACGTAGCTAAATCTATGTACAACTTGGAAATAAAATATACATGGATTAGGATTAAGAATCCTAACAAACCAATAATAATAATTCTAAGTATAACAGAATTAGAATTATAATCCTTAACATTCCCCTCAAGTTGGAGCATGAAGGTCTGAAATGCCCAATTTGAAAGCTAAACGATGAAGATGGGTAGGATGAAGAGCTTTAGTGAGAATATCGGCAGACTAAAATTCACTGCGAAGGTAGGCAGGAACAATAAACCCACCTTGAAAAGCATCACGAACAAAATGACTGTCAATTTCGATGTGTTTAGTACGTTCGTAGAGAACAGGGTTTTCGACAATGTGAAGAGCAGTTTGTTTATCACAATGTAACGGAATAGGACGAGTGATAGGCACACGAAGATTGCAATATAGGTTAGACAACGATTTTAACTCATATAAAATCATTGAACGATATTCAGCTTCAGCAGAGGATCGGGAAACGATATGTTGTTTCTTTGTCTTCCATGAAATAGGAGATCCATCAAGTGAAATAAAATAACCAGTAACAGAGCGATGAGAGATGGGACAGGTAGCCCAATCAGAGTCACAGTAAGCAGTTAATAAAAGTGGAGATGTAGATTGCAGAAGAATGCCACGACCAGGACTGACTTTGAGATAGCGAACAACCCGAATAGCCGCTTCCAAATGAGCATGGCGAGAGGCATGCATAAACTGAGCAAGTATATGTATCGCGTAGGCTAGCTCTGGTCTTGTAAGAGTAAGATAGATTAATTTGCTTGTGAGTCTGCAGTAGTGATTTGGTTTATCAAAGAAAGATCCAGAAGCTTTGGCTAACTGATGATTAGGATCCATAGGAGTGGATGCTTGTTTGGCCCCTATAACATGCTAGTTTCAGAAAGAATTTCCAATGTATATTTTCGTTGGCATAAAAATAAACCCGAAGGATTTCGTGCAATTTCAATGCCCAAGAAATATTTGAGAGGGCCCAAGTCCTTCATATGAAAGCACTTATTTAAGGAAGCTTTAAAGTTATTCAGGGTGGAGAGAGAATTGCCAGTAAGTAATAAATCATCCACATAAATGAGGACACATAGAAAATTATTTTCTCGAGAGTATGTGAAGAGATAATAATCGGCATAGGATTGAGAAAAATCACACTTACAAAGGGCGGTAGTAAGCTTGAGAAACCAACATCGAGGAGCCTGACAAAGACCATATAAAGATTTCTTGAGAAGAAAAACCTGTCCTCTAATGGAGGGGCGAAAACCTAGTGGGGGACGCATATAGACTTCTTTCTGTAAATCGCCATGAAGAAATGCGTTGTGGACATCCATCTGATGGATAGGCCAATTCCGGGCAGCAGTAATTGAGAGCAAGATGCGAACAGTAACCATTTTAGCGACTGGAGCAAAGGTGTCTGTGAAATCGTACTTGCATTTGCGTGTTGCCCAAGATCATCAAGCGTGCTTTATATCGTTCAATGGTGCCATCGGCTTTATATTTAATGCGAAATACCCACTTGCTCCCAAGTGTAAGTTTTCCTGGAGGCAAAGATGTGAAGGACTATGTGCCATTCTTTTCGAGCGCATCAATTTCTTGCCGCATAGCTGCTCTCCATTTTGGATTTGATACGGCTTTAGAGTAGGTGGTGGGTTCTGATTCTATTGCAACAGATGCTAAAAAATGCTTGTGAGATGTAGAAAATTTTTTATAGTCCACAAAGTATTCTTGGATAAAGGGACGTACCTGAGAGGGCCGAAGCAAATGAGGGAGCAGAGGAAGAATGAGATATAGAAGACTTCCAAATAGCGTTGCAATCATAATCTTGGAGTCGAGCCAGAATATTTTTAATTCGAGTGCTCTTTCTAGTTCCAAGAGCTTGTGGATTTTTTTCTTGGAAATTTGCTTGGGCAGTCTCAATTGATGCTGATGGCGACAATCCTGATTGGGTTGGAGTGGAGGAGCTGGATGTGATTGGACTGGGGTGGTTGGCTGGGTTGAAGAAGGTGGGTTTGTTGGCTGATGGATGTGGGCTCCAAGTGGATGCGCTGGGCCATGGAAAGAAGTATACTGCGCAGGGCGTGATTCTGGGCCAGAATGAAAGGACATTGGGCCGTGAGGAGCCTGATCAGCCAGCCCGCGTGAAGTTGGAGCTGGTGGGCTTTGCGGAGGAGCGGCTGGGCTGCGTGGATCTGGGCTGCGGGAAGTTGAGAGTGATGGGCAGGTGCATTTTTCTTGGGCTGTGAGTAGTAGCCAGTGGTGGGCTTTGCGGTTGTCTTGGGCTGGGAGGTTGAAAATCGGCAACTGGGTCTTGCTGCTGGGCTAGTGGACTGGTTCCAGTTGTTGGACTTATACTCCCCCTGTCTTTGGAGGCCAAAATTTGTTCTCTAAAATTGTATAATTTTGCAAATTCTGTATCATTGATGGAAGTATCTGATTTCTCCTAGTATGGTAATTTTGTCTCATAAAAAATCACATCTCGGGACACAATGAATTTTTCCTTTTGTAATTCATAAAATCTCCAACCTTTCTTGTTAAAGGGATAGCCAAGGAAAACACACTATCGACTGCGAGCGCAGAATTTATCTTTGGGTAGATCGTGGTCATGAAACTAAACACCCAAAACTTTTAATGTGAGAGTAGGAGGGCTTTGTTCCAAAAAGTAACTCATAAGGAGTCTTACCATATAACAACTTGGAAGGCGTTCGATTTATGAGGTATCCGGCAGTAAGAACACATTCCCCACAAAATTTTATCGGCAGGTGAGCTTGGAAACGCAGAGCTCGGGCTACATTTAAGATGTGATGATGCTTACATTCAACTCGTCCATTTTGTTGCGGGGTACTAAGAATAGTTGTCTGGTGTATTGTACCCTGAGCAGAAAAATATGTTTGGAGACAGATAAACTCTGTGCCATTGCCACTTCGAAAAATTTTTATGGTCTTGTGAAATTGGATTTGTATCATTGCGAAGTAATTTACGACATTACATGAAGCGAGAGTGCATGGTCAACACACACCTAACACCAGCACACATGAAAATAGCCCTTTTGAAAGCATACCCAAGGATTCCTTCGGATGCCTTCGACATCTTCGGAACGGGTAATATACACTCATCAGTCAACCTATATAATGTAATTATCAGCCATTTCATAGAAAGATGATGGGAGACTGACAAACGCTACTTTGCTTTTCTCAGAAAGTAGATAAATCCAAATAGCTCTAGAATAATCATCCAAAGTAGTTAAAAGATAAGAAGCTCCAATAGTAAATGTAGTTTTATTAGGGCCCCATAAGTCACAATGAACTAAATCAAAAATTGCAGAAGCTTTATTTGTACTTGAAGAAAAATTATCACGTGTCTGTTTCGCACGTAAGCAGATATTACAAGGGCCAGTGTTTTGCTTGGAAAATTCAACAAATTGTTGATTACAAAATCCGAAGGATGACCCAAACGAACATGCCATAATGTGCTTGAGTCAAGAACTGCACTAGAAAAAGCATATATTTTCGGTAACGGTAAATGTTTGTAGAAGAAAATTCCATTCCTCTGCTCACCCACTCCAATCGGCCTCATCGAGATACGGTCCTGTATAACGCAAAAATAATCAGAAAGAGTAATAATACACCGAGATTCTCGAGCCAATTGGGACAAGGATATTAGGTTACATTTAAGCATAGGAATGTAGAACACACTAAGAAGTTTCAATCTAGGATTTAATAAGACTGTTCCTGCTTGTAGAGCAACTGCCTTAACACCATTAGGCAGACCAATGGTATAAGGAAAAATATTATTTAAATTTTTCAAGAAATCTTTCCTACCAGTCATGTGATGAGAACATCCAGAATCCAAAATCCAAAAATTTGTCATACCAGATAATTTGTTGGAGTCAGTGGCATTTTTGTCTTTTAGGAAGGTCATCAATTTTGACCATTGATTTTGAGTCAAACTAGGAAAGTGGTTTGGAATCCCCACTTTCCCTTTGTTTCTCTCTCCTTGGTCACCCGTTGTGGCTGAAAATTGCCATTACTTTCTTCTTCTTCCTCCAATCGCCGGACGGCCATAGTGTGACCCCAAGCATCGGCGCCGCTGCTTCCATACGCCGGCTGCTGTTGCTGTCTACCCATTCCAGCTCGCTGTGCCTGGGGAGGTCCTGTTCCAGCAGCAAGGCATCCTATTCCAGCAGAAGATCCGGAACCATCCCGTAGAGCCTTGCGTCCTCTGCCAGTAGCTTGCGTCCCGCGACTGTAGCTGGTCGGTGTGGTGCGGCTGCTCGCGCCAGTGGCGGTACTCCGGGGCCACCAATCGGAGTATCCTATGAGCTGGAAACAGCTTGAGATCTCATGGCCACTCCTTTTACAGTGGCTACAAAACAAATTGGAAGATGTGCGGCGAGCTTCGGCGACGGCAAAGGCGGTGCCATCGCCGTCAGTCATTCGCGTGAGACTCCTGTGTTGCTCCTCCTTACATATTTGGGCAAGAATTATTTTTAATTTTGGCATGGGTTCTTGTTGAATTAGATGGGGATCTGACAGTGCCATAAATTGCACTATTTAATCCCATTAAAAATTGAAACGTTTTTTCTTGCTCCTGTTCATTTATGATTACTGCTAATAATTGTGCGTCGTTGGAAGGTGGAAGTTGAGTATAATTTTCTAACTCATCCTATAATTTCTTCAAGCGGGAAAAATACACATGTATTGAATCGCCACCTTGTTTACAATTTGCCAATGCAGCTTTTAATTCGTATATTCTTGGCCCAGTGCCAACCAAGAATCTTTCCTTCAAATCTGTCCATAATTCATCTCTCTCTCAGAGTGATATATGGTAGATCGTACAAAAGGTTCGATAGTGTTGAGAATCCAAGAGTTTACTAGATTATTGATTTCCCACTATTCTTCCTCTTTGTCTGGGTCATCTTCTGGAATGGGAATTGTTCCATCAATAAAACCCAACTTCTTCTTTGATCTCAAGGCCATGTGCATGGCTCTTGCCCATTCTGCATAATTATTGTCCTTCTCGGTCTCTCGTAGCTTGACTTTTGTTAGGATCAGTCCAGGTCCATCAGTGGATGCTACATAGTAAGCATCTTTCTTCATTCAGCGAACATGACTTTCTTTCACCATGTCGTCTTCAACATTGCCAATATTGTCGTTACTGATTATAAGAGATTTTAGACAATTGGCTCTGATCCAATGTTTTTTGTCTATTATTGTAATAATGTACATTATATAGTTGTCATCATGTGACCAATGCTAAACACAATAGAACTAGGTAGCTAAATCTATGTACAACTTGGAAATAAAATATACATGGATTAGGATTAAGAATCCTAACAAACCAATAATAATAATTCTAAGTATAACAGAATTAGAATTATAATCCTTAACAATTTTGAGTCTTAATTATCTCACATTAAAATTCAATTTTGTTAGTTACAAGTGAAGACAGCAGGCTAAAGCCTACTGTTGTTGCAACTGCAATCAAAGTCCACAATTCAAAACGCACAAATCCAGTCTCTGCTCATCAATAAACCCACACAAATTCCAACTTCAAAAAATTCAGTCTCTACTCAACGATAAAATCCACACATATTCCAACCTCAAAAAATTCAGTCTCTGCTCAACAATAAAACCAAAAAAAAAAAAAAAAAAACAGACGATGAATCAAACCCAGAAATAGCAGATGGGTACAGAGATTTACCTATTGGGAATTGGGAGGAAGATGGAAGAAGAGAGTTCGGGAGAGAGCAGAAGGCAGCCGTTGGACCAGTGGTACAGACAAATGGCGGCGGCTGCGGGTCTTCAACTTGAGAGAAGAGATGAGCAGAGACCAAAATGAAGAAGAGTGAGGTAAGATTGAGAGTTAGGTGAGAGGGAGAAGCAGCTATCTCGGTGGTGACTGTTGCAGACAGATGGCGATGGCGACGGTTAGGGTTGAGCTTGAGAGAAGAGATGAATTGAGCAGGACAGCAGGTGAAGAAGAAGAAGAAAATTGAGGTGAAGGCTGACGAGTGAAAGATTGAACAAAATAATATATAATAATATTCTAAATTACTGTATATAATATATATATATATAAATAATATGATATATATAAATATATATTATTATTTTATTATCACGAGTATACGGATATACGGGTCTAGGTATTATCATACCCTGTCCAGACCTATTTAATAGAATTATATGGGTACGGATCTGCGTATATAAAATTTAAACCCCATTAAATATGGGTATAGACCTGTGCCCGTACGGATCAGACCTGCCCCGTTTACAGCCCTAATCTAGACATCAAGCCGGTTTTTAATTCTATTGCCTCCTCTGCCATTTGCGATTCTCCATCATCTCTTTTACTAATGTTTATTGCCGTAGCAATTTTTCTGGGAAGCAAATTTTCTCTTTTGTTATGTATGTGAGTGGCACGCTAGGTGAAAAAGGTGGCTTTATATCTCAATAACGCTTTAGTTTGAAATTAAGAATGTTTAGGGAAAGGAAAATTTCTCTGGAAAGCGAGAAAAGTTCTTCAAGGGTAAGAGAAGAAAATGCCGCTCTTAATTTTTTTTTTTTTTTTATAAATTTTTGGCGCATTTTTGGCCTGGTAACGACTTTACTCTATTTTCTTGCTGATAGGAAATAGTGGTCGGCCCCACCCCACCCCACCCCACCCTAAAAGGACATTCTCTCAGAGACTCCACGCTCCTTTTTTAGTAATTCAATTGTTTCTGAAATCTATTGATCGTTCCCAAATAAACTTTTATTTTTGGGTGGAGTTCCGTAGTCACAAATAATTTTAATCCTCTTGCATAAATTTATGATGAATTTAAGATTTTATTAATTTTTTTTAAAATTTCAATTTCGTAGAGTACGATAAAAGGACCAATTTATAATTGCAAAAATTCATAGTAGTAATTAAGAACCAATTTCTTGATCAACTAATTAATGGTACATAGAAAAGGGCTAATCAACAAAATTCATCATAGACTAACTAAAAGCTAATCATTAATTAGTAGTTCATTAATTTAACCAAAAAGATCTAGGTATAAAGAATACATAATCAAGAACAAACGTGTTGGGTTTGACAATCAGGGGCAGTAAAAGAGCAAGCACAAACAAGGCCATAATCAAAATTATCAATGCATTGTGATCCTGCAGAACCACCACAATGTTTCTTACACGGTCCCGAACAAGATGAATCTCGACCGTCCGGACACTGAACGTTTGTTAGTACTTTGAAGCATGTTGCACTC
This sequence comes from Catharanthus roseus, assembly GCA_028651295.1. Taxonomy (NCBI): domain Eukaryota; kingdom Viridiplantae; phylum Streptophyta; class Magnoliopsida; order Gentianales; family Apocynaceae; genus Catharanthus; species Catharanthus roseus. The sequence goes on from JAPQWS010000087.1 coordinate 4,308,544, forward strand.
TCAACCATAACCATTTCAGAAACCATCAAATTAACTGCAAAAAAAAAAAAAAATGTGTTTAAATTTCTTTCTTACAATAATTAAGATTAATACATATAAATGATGGAATAATTAAGGAAGTACCTGTGATGAGACCGAGAATGAAAAACATTGGGGAGAAGATAGATCTGGCCATCTTTTTTTGACTTTTGGGTTAATTTTACTAGTCTTTGCTTTTCTCTTGGATTGTTTTTGTTTGTGGAGGACTGCTGAATGAATTATTCCCTATGTGCCTCTCGGTCTTTTATAGGTGGTGATCCAAGTGGACCTGACCTTGGTGGGTTACAAAACATTTTTGGTAATTTTTTTTTTTAAAAGAAACTATTTTGGTAGAAGTTTTGAAAAGAAACCACCTTTTTAAAATGTTACTATAAATTGGTTACTTGTTTTAATTATTATCTGCAAATTCAAAACTAATTGAATTATACTGACCTGGATTATTTTTCCTAATTATTCATTTGGTTGTTAGTGGGACCATTTAGTAGAAATCAAATTAAAACTGATAAACTTTGGTTTTTTTTTTTGGCCGTGTCCATTTTAAAAAAAAGTCAAACTGAAGTGGGTCTATTTTTTTTCCTATTCAGGCCATAACGCACAATGACTGTGCGTTATGTGTAATGATAATGCACAATCATTGTGCGTTATCAGTTAATTAAGTTAATCAGCCAACGTGGCTGATAACTCACAATCAGTGTGCTTATGACTAGATATAACGCATACTTGTTGTGCGTTATCAGCCATGTAATTATTTTTTAATTTTTTTAAATTTTTTAAATTTTTTTATTTTTTTAAATGTTTTTGTAATATTTTTTTTGTTTACAATTGTGTTATTTAATTTGTTTAATTTTTTTGAATGAACATTTTTTTGTAATAAAAATTTCTTTTGGGAAAACTTATAATTGTATAAGTTTTTTTTTAGTAATTTGTTTAATGAATTTTTTTTTTAATGAAAATTTGTTTTGGAAAAACTTATAATTGTATAATTTTTTTTAAAAGACTGTATTTATTATATTTAACTTATTTTGTGCTATTTATATCATTTTCTTGGAAAATATATTTACATTTTGACCATTTCATTGCAAGTTATTTGAAGAAGTAATACTAAAAAAACCATAAATATTTAGAGCAATGATGTAGTAATTAGAAGAAATTGAAAGAAAATTTTCGTTACTATAAACATGTTTTATTACAACTATTTCAAGAAAATGTCAAACTTATACATTGCTCGGTTTGGGTTATTACAATTTTTCCTATTATGTCTCCGCATGCGACATCTACCACATCTTGGGGGAGAATCGGGATTTCTATAATCTATTTCTCCCTGAAATCGCTTGCTTTGTTTTCTACCCCGTTCCTTTCTCATATTTGGAGGATAGAATGTCAAATTAAAAGGGACATCCCTCCAAAAGTTCTCACTCAAGACCGGATGAAAATTCGCTTGATAAGTTTTTATGTACGTTTGTCACGAATATATCTCCGGAACATAAGCATCTGTTCTTGACTCATTTTCTCTACATACTGCAAGAACATGAGAACAAGACAATGTATATGTTTGCCATTTTCCGCAACTACAAAATTTATTATTTAGCCGCAATGTATAGACGTTGTTGCCCGTACCAGAAACTCGGATTGGAGATTCGACCATGTATATTCCCTCTCGCGGATTGTAAGTTGTAACTTTGTGTTATCTTGATTTCAGTTCAATCCGCAAGAACTTGTCAAAATTCGAGCTGGAAATGGATGCACACAACTTTCTGCCTCTTCACGATGTTGGTGAAAGTACTTAACTAGTTTGTTGAATATTAGTTCAACCAGGGCTTTTAAAGGTAGAACTCTAGCTTTCTTCAGAAAAAGTGTTTGGCCGAAGCCAAAAAGAGGTTGACCCACTTTATTCGTCAAGCAAATGATCTTCGCTTCGCGGGAACAACAAAAACCTTGCCCAAAAACTTTCTTTATTCTCATTGGAGAAATAAAAGTTGTAAAGGGATAGTAAGTATCCTGTTGTAAAGGAAAAATCCCGGTCAAGTCGTTGTACCTTAACCGCGTTCCCTTTGAGTCATTTCTGTAGCCCACGGTCGCCCGGCTCGTTGTAACTGCTAATCCAATTAGACTGCCTCATTCAGACCGGGTCTGAAAGAGCTGAGGTCGATGTCAAGGCAGGGAATAAGGCCAACTGTAATTGATTTCGAAACTCTTGTGTATTACGCATGCAAACAGTGGTTAGCAAACCCGTACCTATGTCCTAGTCGTTGCCCTGCGGTCCGTTTCCCGGCTGCGCTTGCGCGTAACTCCCCGTTGTCATAGGTTACCTTTCTATCTTCCTCCCCCGTGACGCTCCCAAAGCGATCTCTATCCCACAATGTTAAGTGCCTTGGAAATGTTGGTTGTCATGATACCGTGTCTGTGACCGCCATCATGCAACAGTGTCCATTTCTCTGCGTCCAACTTCATCAAGTAAATGTAAGCATCCACATTTCTTTCTTGAATCCCTTTCATTACACGGTCAAATTTCCATTGTTTCGTTTCTGTTCTGGCCTACCACATCAAGCTTTTTAGGGTTGTATTTTTAAAGGTCTTGTTGAAATTTGCTCGACTGTAGCGTAAGCAAAACCGGTGAACTGCAAATGGTGGTTGCCACAAAGGTTGACTATGAATAGCTGAGAAAATACCTTTGTGGCGATCAGAAATGAGGCATACGTGGCGATCTTTGACTACGTATTCTCGCAAGTTTTTAAGAAACCAATTCCAACTCTCGGAAGATTCCTTATCAACAATTGCAAAAGCAAGTGGGAACAAGTGATTATTTGCATCCCATGTACTTGCAATTAACAGCACGCCCTTGTATGGTCCTCTTAAGTATGTTCCATCCACAGAAATCACCGTCCGGCAATATAGAAATCCGTCTATACACGGCGAGAAACACTAGAAAACAAATTTGAAAACATAATTAGGGGGACTGCTTGTTCTGTGATGCAAAAATTCGTATACAGTCCCCGGATTTATATCCAAATAAATTCATGAAAAGACATTATCCCTAATATCACTTTTCAAATACAAAAAAACAATTACATACATAAAATTATCAAATTTGTAGAAATATATTAATAACTACAATTTTAAACATAAATCCAAAAATTAAAAAAATGTAAAATTTTGGATTTTAATAATACATTTATAAGTTTTGTATTATTTAAATTTTACAATTTTTAAGTTACAACGAAAAGATTTGTTTTCATATTTTCTACATTTTAAAAAAATGTTAAAAATATCGAATTACATATTCTCATATTTTCTACTCAATAATTTATACGAAATATGCAAAATAATAATCTAAATAATTTCTAATAATCATAAAGTAAGGTAATAAAGTAAACATAATTATCCACATAAATTAAAGAAAATAATACATCACCCTAATATCACTTTTTAAATTCAAAAACAATTATATACATAAAATTATCACATTTGCACAAATTCATTAATAACAAACATTTTAAATATAAATATAAAACTCATTTCCACAAAAAATAAATTAATTCAAGTTAATAAATAAAATTCATAAAAAATATTAAGAAACAACAAATACCGAAATAATCACACTTAATATGTAATAAACAAAAAAAAAATCTAAATAACTAAAAATTTACTGAAAATTTAAAATGCAGCTTTAGTTGCCTTCGTACTCCAAATCCTTAATAGCCTTCGTACTCCAAATAAAATCTCCAACATTCACTAATTTAACTGTAATTTTCAAAATAAAATACACATTTATTAGATAAAAAGAAATAAACACATAATAATAAGAAAAAATAGCGTAAAATACCTAGCAGTTGGCTGAGGCAGGAACAAAAAATTTTATGAAGAAAGAAGGATGAAAAAAGGAAGAAGAATGAGAGGTGGCTGAAAAAAAGAAGAAGGAATGAGAGGAAATAGAATGAGAGAGGCTGGAAAAACAGCAAGGGGGAAAAAGAGGAAATAGAGAAATAAGGAGGAAGAAAGGAGGAAAGGAGGAAAGAGAGTAAAAAAGGGGGTGGGGAAAAGGGGCTAAAATAGGCTGGGAGGAAAAAAACAGGGAAGGAAGGTGGGGGGGACCGGCTAAACTGGGGCAAAAAAAAAAAAGGGGAAGGAAGGGGAGGGGGCGGCAGCGGCGAAACTAGGGTTTTTCTATAACATGATAACACACAGTCACTGTATCTTATCAGCTTAATAACGCATAATGACTGTGTGTTATTAAGCTTGATAACGCACAGTCATTGTGCGTTATTCACAGCTTAACGCCAGCTGAGATCCATATTAGATTTTTACTCGATTAACGCGGTGATTAAGGATAACGCACAGCTGAAAAAAACAGGGAAGGAAGGTGTGGGGGGGGGGGGGGGGGGGGGACGGCTAAACTGGGGCAAAAAAAAAAAAGGGGGAAGGAAGGGGAGGGGGCGGCGGCGGCGAAACTAGGGTTTTTCTATAACATGATAACGCACAGTCACTGTATGTTATCAGCTTAATAACGCATAATGACTGTGCGTTATTAAGCTTGATAACGCACAGTCATTGTGCGTTATCCACAGCTTAACGCCAGCTGAGATCCATATCAGATTTTTACTCGATTAACGCGGTGATTAAGGATAACGCACAACGATTGTGCGTTATCATCTATGATAACGCACAATAATTGTGAGTTATGGCCTTAACCGAAAAAAAAAAGACCCACTTTAATTTGGCTTTTTTCAAAGTGGGCCAAACCCAAAAAAAAAAAAACCTTTTAACTTTATAGCAATTTGAAATGTATCATACACATATGGTGTAATAACTCTTGTGTACAAAGAATTTCAATTTGGAACAAGGTGGTATTTAATGCAGTAAGTACTCTTTATCAGGGTCTATTATGCCTTTGTCCTAGTAATAATGGTTGAGGCCATCCAACTGAAAAGTTAGATTCAATTTTAACTTAATGCAAGATTTATTTTTATTTTTAATATTGTTGTCCTCTCTTTTATTTAGAGTTAGGTCTTACGTGATAAATTAATTTATTTTTTAAAATGAATCAGTTAAAAACTTATTAAATTAAGTATATTTGATAACATATAATTTTTAAATACTTAATATTTTAAATGTATTTAATAATAATTTTTACAAATTATTTTATTGTTTAATATGTACTTAATCATAGTTATAAATTTTAAGTGAAAAGTTTTAACTTAACTCTGAGCTCTTCAATCTAAAAGTATATATTGTATGAAAAATTATAACACTTTTTATATAAAATAATTAACGTTCATTAATTAATTTAGTATTTAGATTCAAACTCCAATTTTTCATATTCAAACTTCAGTTTTCAAATTAAAGTTCAAACTTAAGATTCAATATTCAAAATTTAAATAATTCAAACTTCAGACTTCAAATTTTCAATTTTATAATCAAACGAGGGCTTATACTTAAATGATTTATTCACATAATAATGTAATTTTCACACAGTGTAGTATGCACCTCTTGCATAAAAGAAAATACTTTTTATCATGTTATAAATTTTGAGTTTGAATCGCTTATCATTTTATATGTAAAAAAAATAATTTACTTGTAAGACCCACATCTCCTCTCAAATCCATCATTTATTATTTTTAGGACCCACATCGCTGCTGACTATCTACCATGATATACTTAAATTAATATAACAATATTTCTTTGTGGATAAATATTTAGCTAGCTAATGGGGACAAATTGAAAATACAAGGAAAAAATACTTCTTGCTTAATCATTTTATCCTGAATTTGAATATTAAATTAATTAATAAGTGATAATTATATATATAAATATTATAATTTTACAAACAATATATATTTTCAAAATTTGGAGTTCAGAATTAAGTAAAATTTTTTTACTTAAAATTTATAATTATAATTAAATACATCTTAAATAATTAGATAATTTATAAAAATTGTTATCAAACACACTTTTATCAAAAACACTTAATTCAATAAATTATTAACTATTTAAATTTAATAAATAAATTAATTTATCAAACAAGGTATAAATGACTAAAAGTTTATCCATTTAGTATCACTATTAATATATATGAGAAGAAATGCCATGTTGCTGCACATATTACTTTTAATAAATCCTAATTGGAGCCGTATTTATTTAGAACAAATCAAGATAAACATGAATATAATACCTGATAAAGTTAAAATCTAATAAGGAGATTGTTAAGAATGAGTATGTCCAATAATTAAGCACAATCTAAATTTAGGAAAGAAGTTAAACCTTATAAAAGGCAAATATATATATATATATATATATATGTATATGCATTTAAGAGGAGTTGAACTTTTAATCTAGTGATTTATTTTTTTGTAAATTAAATTAGCAAAAGTTAATATACTTAAATGATATAATATTAATATAATTTTTTTAAGTTAAGAACGATGTTATATTGTAATTTTAATATTTATGACAAAAAAATGAGTTTTTCTTGCGAGCAAATGAATGGTTTCTGAAATCTGCCTTTATGAACTTTATGGCCTCTGTGTTTGTTAGATCAATTGAACGATAGTATCTATATGTCCTTTTTGACCGTAAACGAATCATCTTAAATCATCTTTTCTTCCATAAATTTATGATGAATTCCAGATTTTTATGGTCTTTTGTGAGACTAGAAAGCTTTTTAAATATTAAATTTTAATTTGTAGTTTACAAGTTTAAAAATTTTAAAAATTACTTAATGCAATACTTAATTTAAGATTTATTTAACTATCTTCTTCTTATTCTCCAACTAAAAATTCTTTCAAAAAATCTCATATTTCAAATCTTAGAATTGGAAGCATTATGCACGAATCTTCACAAATGAGGTTAATATATGAATTCTTAAGTGTTTTCATTTTTACCAATTTAAAATTAAAAAAAAAGGACTTAAATCATCCTAGATCTTGAAAAAAAATCTACCAAAAATGCCAGCCTCGCCGCTACACCAGGGGTGAGTCGCAGCACCCATGCCCTTCCAGGACTGAGCCGGTTTGGTTTAATTTTGTTAAGTTATAACTAATCAATTTATTTTGTTTTTTAATTTTTTTAATATGTTTTTACTATAGTATATTATTTTTTTATTTAGTTTTATTTAATATTTAAACATTTAAGGGAAGAGGAGAATTTGATTTGACAACTTTGCCTTTATAATTCACCTATAATTCACTAAAGGCTTGTTCACAATAGTCCTTGGTTACAAGGGGATCGCCAATAGTCCCCTTGTAATCAACTACAAGGATCACTATGAACAAGTCTCTAGTGAATTGTAGGACCAACGTCTAGAATTAAAAAATAAAAAATAAAAAATAAATTTTTTTTAGAATTAAAATTTTATTTTAAAATCAATATTTTTCAAGACCCACCCATTAATTATGTCTACATCATCATCTGTATCAATTTAAGATAGCCCAAATTACCATAAAATCATAAATTTTTAGTTTTATAGTGCTTGGAAAGAAGGAGAACTCCAATAACTTTTTAAAAGTAGAATGAACTTTTAAGTGTTTCACTCTCAAATTAAGTATTACATTAGACATTTCTCAAAATTTTTTTTTTTTTGGGCAACAGAGGGAACAGAATTCATAATAGAGCCATTTTCTTGATCAACTAATTAATGGTACATAGAAAAGGTCTTCTCAACGAAAATTCATTAATTTCTGTGTACTAACTAAAAGTTAATCATTACTTGATACTTAATTAACTTAACAATATTGGAAGAAGATCTAAGATATGGAGGGAATTGATCAAGAACAAACATGTTGTTTCTGACAATCTGGAGCAATGAAAGTACAAGCACAAATACGGCCAAGTGCCGGTGTATCAATGCACACTCCGGTTGAAGCAGCACAACGTTTCTTACACGGCCCTGAACACGATAAGTCTTTGCCATCCGGACACTTAGCATTTTCTAGTACTCTGTAACACTTTGCACCTTCAACCAAAATTATTTCAGAAACCATCAAATTAACTGCAAAAAAAAAAAAAAAAATTGTTAATTGTGTTTAAATTTGTTTCTTATAATAATTAAGATTAATACATAGAAAGGATGAAGTAATTAATTAGGAAGTACCTGTGATAAGACCTAGAATGAAAAACATTGGGGAGAAAATTTTTGCAGATTTGGCCATTTTTTACTTGTGTTAATTTGACTAGTATTTGCTTGTCTCCCGTGCATGAACTGCCGAATGAATCTGGGTTTTTTATAGCCGGTGGTCGAAGAAGGTGGGCCTTGGGTTCCAAAAAAGAAAAAAAAGGGGGGGAGGGGGCGTGGTTGGGTGGTTAAAAACTATTTTTTTTTTTTAAAAAAAGAAACCATTTTGGTAACTGTAAAAAGAAACTACCTTGACAAGAGTTATGTGATCCAATGGCTTAGCTCCCTCATTTAAAATTCTCCACATGATATATTAAGTAAGAACTATTGTGTTCGAGTTACTTAGGAAGCAGTTTAATGGCTCATACTTGTCTAGTGTTGCTTTACCACTTTGGTAAAAATGTTATTGTGAATAAGAGATTATTTTAGATCCTATTACAGTAGTATTCCTTATTAGTGGTTGGTTAAAATCCTATATTATTTATAATTAGGATACTTTGTATTATAGTATTATTATAACAGTATTCCTTATTAGTGGTTGGTTAGAATCTTATATTGATTAGAATTAGGATATTTTGTAGCCTATAAATAGTAGATTATAATGAATAAGAAACACATTAATTGAAGCATTCAATATTATTCTTCTTTGCGCCCGAAATTTCTTAAAAAGATAGAGGCTAATTCTATTGTTATATGAGGGAGAAAAAGTTTTCGGCCATCAAGATTAAACTTCAAGTTTCACCATTATTGCAAATGACAAGAGGCGTATAGACCGATGACACGATCTTCACAAATTAAATATCTTTAACTGTCATTCTAAGTGACAGGTCTTGAATTCGAATTATTCATAAAATGATTTAGTGTTGCATATCAGCCTTGTTCTATTATTTGGAGACCTTATACCCCTTCCCAATTAATCAATGACTCATAGATATTAGGTTACTAGTACGAATTGGGCTACATATACCTAGAAGGGTGATAATGTAATTGAAAAAAAATGATATAAGGTTTGTTAATGGCGCCCTTTTTTATTTACTTTTTTCATCAAAGAGTTCAATTAATATGACCTCAAGAGTTTTCCTTATTTTACAATTGCAAATTCTTTGACAAACCTTGATACTTGAACGGACGGATCATTTAATACAATTTTTTTGTAACTCTCTTTTTTAATAATTTTATTAATGACTTTTTATTTTAAAAAAAATATACTATAGATGTATTATAGGTATAAAAGATATATTAAAGAATTTCAAAAATTCGAGTACACCCTCAATGTAAATCCCCGTTGGAAATGGCCTTTGTTTCACTTTCACTTCACATCAAATGAACAATGGGATCTATCTTTTTCTTCCATAAACAAATCATCATTCTTTACATAAATCTATGATAAATTTAAGATTGTTTTAGGATTAAATTGCATAGCATTCAAAAACTAAAATATTTCTATCTGTCAATAGAAAGAACTGCTCAAAAAATTGCAAACTGAAAATACATAATTAAAAACATTTCATTGATCAATGAATTAATGGTACATAAAAAAAGCCTAATCAACAAACATTCATTTCCCTAAGCTAACTAAAATCGTAAATCATCATTTGTTATTAATTAATAACGAGTTAAAAGAAATTAAGAACAAATACGTTGTTTTTGACAATCAGGGGCAGTAAAAGAACATGCAGAAATAAAACCAAATTCAATTTGATCGATGCACTGTGATCCGGCTGAAGGACCACAGTGTTTCTTACACGGCGCTGAACACGACGAATCTTGATCGTCCGAACACTTAACATTCACTAGTACTTTGTAACACGTTGCACCCTCAACCATAACCATTTCAGAAATCATCAAATTAACTTCAAAACCAACAACAAGTAAGATTAATATACATAGTAAAAAATCAAAATCTACGAAAGAATCAAGTAATTAAGGAAGTACCTGCGATGAAACCGAGGATTAAAATTAAGATCATAGAAGATTTGGCCATTTTGGAGACTAGTGTTAATTTGGTTCTCTTCTCTCTCGTATGGTTTTTGTGGACAGCCGACTAAATTATCCCTTTATGTCTGGGTTTTAGAGATGGGTGGTTGGGGGGTTACTGCCCATAATCCCGCGATCGTTATAAAGAAATTGTCTTAAATTTCGGAACCATTTTGCTAATTTTGTTGAAAAGAAACCATTTTGGTAATGTATTATGAACCGTTAATTACTGTTTTTTTTTTTAAAAATGCGAAATCCCTCACTATTCGAGATTATATCAAATTGTCCGATACCCAGATTGAAAATGTAAATTATGATGACACTTAATAGTACTGCATATTGCAGGCTCTGGATCATGTGCACATAGGTAGTTAACATTAAAGAAAATGGTTAATTAACGTTTTTTTATAGCTTGAGTGGACAAACCAGTGGAAACCAAATAAAAATTGTTATACTACATTTTTTTTAAAGCAAATTGCACGATCATAATTAATTCGCACTCAATGTACAGAACTGTAAAGTCTGACTGTTACTTATAATTAGAGTCTAACCATGAACATTCCACAATGTTTTGAAGAGAATTCAAAATTTTCACTTCTCACATATTTACCATGCGTTTACTTACTACGCCAAACCACTAGCATATCGAATATAATAACTCTTATTGTTGTGGCATGGCAAGTGTAAGATTTTGCATTCGAATCATACAGATAACAATTTAATGTCGCATGATTTACCTTTCTTTCAATTTGAAACTTACTATACTCATATAGCATAATAATTCGTGTGCAAAAAGAATTTTAGTTCGTGGTAACATAATATTTATTTTATCCGATATTAAAGAGTCATCGACTAATTTAATAAAGATCGAAATACACAAAACTCTTAAACAATACAAAACTGACACGCAACATTATATTTAGTGCTATAAATACTCATTCCCTCTCAATATATAAAAAAAAATTTAAAAGATTAACTTTAAAATTACCTATTTTTTTAATTGTTTTTTTTATCAACTTCTCTTGTAATTATGTGCTCCCCTTCCCTCACATTGATTCTAATACAAGCTTCATTTCAATGCAAAAGAAAAAAAAAATTTATGAAAATTATTTTTTATGAAAATTTAAATATAAAATTTTAAAATCAACTTCCATTTTTTTCCCTACCTATATATTATATCACAACACAAGCCATTTTTTTAATCTAATTGTGCAGATGGACAAGAAATAACGTTTTCGTATGTCATGTAAGACAGATAAGGCCCAAGTGTTTGTAACACACCATTTCCCAATTGGGCCCAATGGACTGTATTAATATAATTTTCAAATTTTATTTTTTATAAATATTAAAAATAATATAATAAAATCATTTTTTGTTATTAAATATATAAATTACATGAAAATAACTAGATGAACTGTTTACTTTTACATGAAAATAACTAGATGGTAATTTGAAAAATAAAATATATTATAAATCATTCTCTTAAGAGAAAAAGTAACTTTTATATATTTTCACAAATTAAGATTGTGTGTTTCATTTCATCATAACTTGTTACAAAAATGATAGTTTGAATTGTTTAATACATTTTTTAATACCTCTTTATTATATATATTTTTATAATAATTTTATTAATAAAAATGTTATGAAATAAAAAATAAACTATAAGAGAAAATTTCTTTTAAAAGAAGTGTATTAGAAAGTATATTGAGGATGTATAAGATAATTCGAGTAAGAAGATTGTTTCATTTCAACAAAATTACCAAAATGCCTCTACGCATTTCAGGAACATCTAGATAAAGTGAGTAATCATAATTAGCATTTTGTTGATACTTTTTACCAGTCTTCTTACTTTTGTGCAAATAAAAAATTTTTGTATAAAGTTTATGTGGTATCTAATTAAAATAAAATATTACAATTATAAGCATTTGCTGCTCCTTTTTTTTTTTTTTTTTTCCTTATAGTGTATGACTTTATTTATTCATCTCTTTTTAATGCGTTTCATAATCTTCCCCAACATGGCCTAGTAGATCGATTTTTTTCTATTCTGAATGGTAACTGTCTAATTATATGATCGATTATATAATTGACAGTAATATTATTAGGATTTAATATTTACTAAGGTCAACCGTTATTGAAGATGTGGATAAAAGAGTTCTACCGACGAAAAAAATCAACATCAATATGAAATGTTATATTTCATCATCTTTATATTGTAATCAATGTTCTATGTTTAATATGTTTTCGAATTAATATACTTTCATTTGAATTTTTGATAATTTTTTGTAGTTATATGTGTACTCATATTTAGATTCTGTTGTTTTTTTGTTGTTTAAACAATTAGACGTCATTTGTTATTTTTTTAGATTTTTTGTGTCATTTTTAGAATTTAATTTTGGTTTTAAAAATAAAAATTTTAAGTTTTTAATTGGTAACTGATTCGGTACTTGATTACTGAATGATTTTGGTATTGATAATAAAAAAAGTTATCGATTAATAAACAGTACGGAATTGATAATCGATCGAATAAAGGTAATAATAACAGTAACAACTAATTAATAGGTTACCATACCGCTACTATTCCAACTTCCTCCTCCCCTTATTGCTATTCTGCAGGTCATTCATATACCCTCTTTATCTTACTTTGTTGTTTACATTCACCTAGTTTGAAACTAATTATTGAGGTCAAGTATGCATATATATATATTATTTTCCTTATTTAACACTAATTAGTTGATCAAGGAAATGTTTTTAATTATGAATTTATGACTCGCAATTTAATTTCTTTAGCAATTCTTTTCATAGATAAACAAAAGTATTTCTAGAGTTTTCAAGCTATAAAATTGAAATTTTAAATTTAGAATTGCTACGGAATGATATACTGGTGATCAGTCCTGTTGCATAACAAAAATCTCCTATTGACTATTTCAAAAACAGTAGAAGAACATAATATAAATTATATAATCTATTACAATAACCGGATGATAGAAACGGATAACAACTCTTAAAAATGGCTCTTCCAAATCGGATGAGGTGTCCGAAAAACGGACTACAGATTCTTCTTCAATCCAAAGTATCTGCAAAACAGATAAAGAAAACTGGATGAAGCTGGCAAAAGTTGGACATTCGATTTTTGCCACAATAGACAGAATCGGACGTCTGGTTACAAAACTGGTCGACCGTTTTTTTAAAAACGGGGAAGAGCAACACAGAAAACCAGACGATCGGTTTCTGTAGACAAGAAGAGAATAGAAATATTCAAACGCAAAAAATGGACGAAGAAGAGAAAAACCAGACGACCGGTTTTGCTAAGAATACATAATCTCGATCAAACCTTCAAAACAATGGATGAGCCTTACAAAATAGCAAACTAATCTCTCACTCTCGGTTATCTCCTTCACAAGCTACCCAAGCTCACAGTCAACCAAGAATGGCGACTAACGGTGGCAGCAACATAAGAATTCACAAAGAACAGACAGTAATAGAGGAAGAAGAAATGCAGAGAAGAAGAAGAGAGAAAAGATACGTAAGAAAGCTACGCACAGAGTTATGTCTACTCTATCAGCAAAAGTGAGGATGAGAGTATTTATAGAACTCTTAAGGTAGACTGTTTCAACAACAGATAAGCCACCTAGAAAAATCGTTCAAAATAGAACAACAGTTACCTGGAAGACTCATTAAAAATACCAACAGCCAAGTCACCTGGGAAAGTCATAGTAAAAGATTGGGTTGTTTACCAGCTTGGCTCATCCGACATCTTGGATTAAAAGAAAAAATACTCAATCCTATTTGTGAGGCCTAGTCCAACTCATCATAGGGTCATAGAACATACGCTGGAAAAATAAAAATGTGTGAGCAAAGGTCCAACAGGCCTACAAGCTCTACCTTAAACACGTTTTTGTTAACTTTCCAACTAAGACAATCAACCTGCATCAATATGTAGAAGGTCCCTACACAGAGCAAACTTGTCAGTTGTCATAATTTTAGTACCAAAATTAGCAGGATTATCTTTAGTACTAATTTTATCTATTAACAATACCATTTGAAATATTTTCACGAATGAAATGATACTTAACATCTATATGTTTAGTCCTTTCATGATAAACATGATTTTTACACAAATGAAGACAACTCTGACTATCAGTAAATATGACAACTTTAGAATGTAAAAGATGCAGTTTAGATAAAAGTCCCTTAAGCCAACTGGCTTCTTTAATTACCTCCGTAGCAGCAATATATTCAGCCTCCGTAGTAAAAAAAGCGACTACAGGCTGCAACTGTGATTTCTAAGAAACACAATTACTAGCAAGGGTAAAGAAATAAGAAGTGGTAGACTCTCTACCTTCTCTATCACCTGCAAAATCAGAGTCAACATAACCGACCAAATCAAATTGTTCGGTCCAATTATGATAATGCAAGTCTCTATCAATAGTACCATTAATGTACCTCAATAGCCGCTTAAGAGTGGCTCAATGATCCCTACCTGGTTAGACATAAAACGGCTCAAAAGGTTTATGGAATAAGCAATATCAGGACGGGTGGAAATCATGGAATACATGAAAGATCCTATAGCCATTCTATAAGAGATGTTGCCTATATCTTTCTTCTCATTTTCAATTTTGGGACAAGTCTTTGAAGAAAGCTGAAAATGACTTGCAAGAGGGGTACAAACAGGCTTATACAAATGGAAAGAAAATTTTGCAACAATTTTCTGCAAGGACTTCTGGGATATAAACAAAGAACGATAAGTTCTAACCCTACCAATGTTCATTCCTAAAATTCTAGAGACATATCCAAGATCCTTCATCTCAAACTCTAATTTCAACAAAGATTTCAAGTGCATAATCTTATCTATATGCTTATAGGCAATAAGCATATCATCAACATAAAGAAGCAAATAGATGGCATTATCAACAGTATCACCAGAAAAGTATAAGCAACTATCATAATTACTTTTAACAAAACCAGCTTTAAGCATAAAAGAGTCAAACCTTGTATACCACTGTCTAGGTGATTGCTTAAGCCCATACAAGAACTTCTTCAACAGACAAGCCATATGCTCTTTCACTTTCACCTCAAAACTAGGTGGTTGGAGCATGTAAATGGCTTCATCAAGTTCACCATGCAAAAAGGCAGTTTTAACATCCAACAGTTCAAGCTCAAGATTAAAGAAGGCAACAATAACAAGCATAATTCTAATAGTTTTATACTTAACAACAGGAGAAAAAATCTCATTAAAATCAATATCTTTAACTTGAGAAAAACTTTTTGCAACCAATATAGCCTTGAACCTTGGAGGTCCATTAACAGATTCACGTTCTTTAACTTTGAAAATCCATTTACAATCAATTAGTTTTTGTTTTGGTGGTCTAGGAACAAACACCCAAGTTTTGTTCTTATGCAAATAAGACATTTCCTCATTCATAGCATGCATCCACAAAGGCCAATTAGGACTCTTTAAAATATTAGAAAAATATACAGGTTCTTTCTCTTCAATAAAAGATGCAGCAGCAAAAGCATAAGAAATGATGTATGAAAAATCATACCTAGAAGGTTCCCTTGTCACTTTTCTAACCCTATATCTTGATCGTTGGTAAACTCTAAGGGCTTGTGCTTGTGTTTCAGGATGATCCGCATCATCATTAGAATTACCTAAGTCGGGCTCATCGGGTTCAGAAATACTAGTTGTGTACCAGATTCCTCATTAGGTTCTGGTGTTTTTTGTTCTAGTTCAGGTTTTAGTGTGTGCTCTTAAGAGGGTTCGGAGGTGTCCTCCACCTCCACAAGAATGTTCTCAACTATGGCTGTTTTGGTAGAATTCTCAGGATTGGTTTCAGTTCTAAGATAGGGTATGTCTAGTTTGTTGAAGACTACATCTCTACTTACGACTACTCTCACACCTGGTTCACCTTTAAGCTACACTCTGTAACCCTTCACCCCACTAGAATAGCCTATAAACACTCCTTTCTTAGACCTAGGTTCTAACTTCCCTTCCCTTTGATATGCAAAAGCGAGCACACTCAAACACTCTAAGGTTGGAAAGGTTTGGTGGTTGGCCGAGTCCACAATTCTATGGAAGTTTTGAAGTTTATGGTAGTGGAAAGAGACCTATTTATAGGGTATACTTTGCTTTGTACTAACAGCCTCTCCAAAAAGGTTTAAGAACCCTAAAAGATACCAAAAGACACCTAACATTATCCATAAGGGTTCAGTTCATCCTCTCAGCTATCCCGTTTTGTTGTGGGTTGTGCCTAACAGTTCTATGATGCACAATACCATGCAAAGCACACAAATCATGAAATTTCTTGTTACAAAATTCCAAACCGTTATTCATTCTTATAACCATTAGTTTATTTTCGGTTCGATTTTCGGCAAAAAGTTTCCATTAATTAAACTTTTGAAAAGTTTGATATTTGATTTTCAAAAGAAACACCGAACACATGCCGAGAAAAATCATCAACAATAGAAAGAAAATAAACATTGCTACCATAAGTGGGTACCTTTTTAGACCCCAAAGATCACAATGCACATAATCAAGAACAGCAGTGGATTTGTGTGTGCCTATGGAAAACCTGACTTTGTGTTATTTGTCAAGAATACAATGATCACAAAAATCTAAAGAAGTGATTTTATCACCATTTAAAAGATTTTGTTTGTATAAATAACGCAAACCCTTTTTACTAATGTAGTCAATCCGTCGATGCCACAACCTAATTTTTTCAAGAAACAGCTTTAGAAAATAATGCAGATGATTCACAAATAGCTTTTCCAAGTAAGTTGTACAAATCGTTTTTCTTAAAACCTTTGAGCATGACTAGATATCCTTTACAAATACGTAAAATCATATTTTCAGATTTATAAGAATAGCTATTTGTGTCAAAAACACCAAGGGAGATTAAATTCCGCCTAAGATCAGACACATACCTCACCTCGGTCAATTTTCTAGTTATATCATCATGCATTTTCAGAAAAACATTCCCAATCCCCTTGACATCATAAACCTGATTGTTTCCCATAAAAAATTTTTCATGATCAAGGGGTTTAAAATAAGAAAACCAATGCTTGCATATAAAAAGTGCAACTAGAATCAAGAATCCACTTATAAAAAATTTCAGAGGTAGATGGGGAAGGGGATACACATTAAACTTCAGAAAGCATGGAATTGCCATCTAGTTCAAGATCATGTGCTTTGTAAGTTTTATCCTTCCCATTACCTTGTTTACGTACTTTTTCATCTTTGATTTGTTTAAAACATTTGTTTTTCATATGACCATCTTTGCCACAGTAAAAGCACTTCACTTTGTTCTTATCTCGAGATTTAGACCTCCTTTTACTTTTAGAGCAGTGACTTGAAGGTTCTCTCTGATTAACCCTCCCTTGCACGAAATGATTCTCTCCGTTAAATTTTACATCATTAAATGACTCAGACAAAGCATTCAATAATAACAACAATGTTTTCATCAGAAATGTTTTCTCCAACATTTTGGAGTTCTAAAACAATTTTGTTTAAATCATATATGTTTTCAGAAAGGGATTTTGAACCGCACATTTTGAAGATAAAGAGTTGTTCCTTTAAATAGATTTTGTTTGATAAAGAATTTCCCAAATAAAGAAGTTTTGTCCAGATTTTATAAGCATTGTCTGTTTCATTTATTTCTCTTAAAACATTATCTTTCAAATGCAAGGTGAGCCAGCTATGTGCATCACCAAGTTTTTTAGTTAGTATTTCTCCTATCCAAGATTTCGGATACTTGTCAGGAGTACAAATAGCAGGTGCAATTTTATTTTGGACTAAAACAGCTTTCATTTTTCTGCACCACATTACAAAATCAGATTTGCCATCAAACTTGTATGTTTCAAGTTTTGGAACAGACATGTTGTATAGTGGCAAATAAGAGTAATTAGAGGCCCGAAAAATAAAAGATTTAAGAAAAAGTTTCGTCACAAAAACAGCTCGAAAAAATAATACAGCTAAAAAAACACAGACTGAGCAATATGCAGATAATAAACTCACAATAGATCAATCAGAGAGCAAAGGCTGAGCAACAGCCACAAATAGATGATTAACAGAGAAACAGAATAAACACAGACTGAGCAATAGCCCCCCAAATAGACAATAAACCAATCTTAATGATCACAGACAATAAAGAAAAATTATCGCAATCAAAAAAGAAAAATACCAAGACATAGATACTTGGAGTTTCAATAGGACTCAAGCCAAGCTTGGGTTTTGGTTTTTAAAAAAAAAAAAAAAAAAAGAAATCACAAGATAATTTGATCCGTGATCAGAGATAAACAACAGAATATATATCCAGACAATTAAATAAACTTTAAATGAAAGAAAAGCAAAAAACAGTAATAGTGACATGTGCCAGATTCACGGAACTCAACAGTTCCCATGAGTCTGGAAAGCAACTCGGGAGTTTTCAGATGAAGTCTACGTCGATGGTAGAATGTAATAGACACCAGACACCAGAATCTCCTTCTAGCTCTGATACCACTGTTACGGAATGATAAACTAGTGATCAGCCCTGTTACATAACAAAAATCTCCTACTGACTATTAAAAACAGCGGAAGAACAGAATATAAATAATCTAATTATTACAATAACCGGATGATGGAACCGAATAACAACTCTTAAAAATGCTCTTCAAAATCAGATGAGGTGTCCGAAAAATGGACTAACGATTATTCTTCAATCCAAAGTACCTACAAAACAGATAAAGAAAATTGGATGAAGCTGGCAAAAATCAGACGTCCGATTTTTGCCACACAGACAAAATCGGACGTCCGGTTATGAAACTGGTCGACCGTTTTTCAAAAATGGACGAGCAACACAGAAAATCGGACGACTGGATTCTGTAGACAATAAGGGAACAGAGATATTCGGACAAAAAAAATGGACGAAGAAGACCGATTTTGCTAAGAAAACAAAATCTCGATCAAACTTTCAGAACAATTGATGAGCCTCACAAAATAGCAGACTAATCTCTTACTCTCGGTTCTCATCTTCACCAAGCTACCCAAGCTCGCAGTCAACCAAGAATGTTATATTAATAATAAGAATCGAAATATTATATCCAGATTTTTGGCTCCAGCAACCGAAATTCTTGGAGAGGTTCGACTTGTGGGGACGAAAATCTAGGCCGAAGTCACCTTAATTTTCTTTAATTTTTAAAAAATTTTTTGGTTAAGGTATAGCTATAGGTTATTTTGTTGGTTTTTTTATATAAAAAAAACAACACAATATTTGAATTTTAGGAGGTGGGAGCCGAAAAATTGGACCCGAAAATCTTGAGGAATTTTAGTTCCCTGAGTTGAGACTTTTTCAAAATTTGGCATCCCTATATTTTATTGATTTATTGCATTTTTATTTTCTTTTTAAACCGATTAAATCATAAATACACGAGTATATTGAATGATGCATTAACCTTTTTCTTTTATTTTCAACCATTAGATTTGATCAGATATGAATTTAAATTTTTTGAAGTTTTAAAAAGAAGAAAAGAATAAGTCTGATGAGAGAAAGTTAAAGGAGGGAAATGAGTTTTCCGTCATTATATTTTAGGGATCCCCAATTTCTTAATCAAAAGTTTGGTATTAAGGTTACATATGAAGGATTCCACGAAAATATTGAGGGGAATAATAATCAATGACCATCTTTGTAGAATACGCATCCGCAGAGAGGACCTGGAAGACCACCTGGCTGCGGAACGCAATCGGCACCGGAACTTATTCCGAACATGTTTCTACAGGTCGGCAGGCATTGTGTTAAGGATTAAAATTCTACTATGATTAGGATTATTATTATTGTTAGGATTCATATCTCCTAATCCATGTATATTTAGCTTATTAGTTTCCTAATTATAGTTGGTTTAGGATTGGTCACATGGTGACAACTATATAATGTAAACTTTTTTACAATAATGAACAGAAAACGATAGATTGTTTTCCCCACTAGAAACTTTCATGGTATCAGAGCCCAGTTCGAAAAAAAAAACGTTGCTAAAAAAAATAATAATAATAATTTTGAAAGTATGGCCTTTACCGCTGCTCACTGCCGTTCTTCGTTGGGTTCATTGTCTTCAACCTGGTGCACTATAATTTGCAAGCATTGTAATCGGAGCGGACCTCTATATAGTCGCAGCAGTCGAGACCATGGAACACCACCAGGTCGCAGTAGTAGAGGTGAATGGCGAGGCAGATCTCACCCATCTTCTGGCCGCGGTACAGCAAGACAGCAACAGCAACTTACGCAGAGAGGACGATCGGTTGATGCGTGGGCAAATAGCGCCACGACCGACCAACGCGGAGGAACGCCGATCGTCGCCGGCGTAGAAACCTTCAACCGAGCAAGAAGCTCCAGTAACAATTTTCCCAATTTATCAAGTGAACAATGGTCAAAATTGTTGACATTTATAAATAACACAGATGTCAGTCAATCCGATAAATTGTCTGGTATGAAAAATTTATAGATTTTGGATTCAGGATGTTCTCATCACATGACTGGTAGGAAAGATTTTTTGAGCAATTTAAATAATGTCTACCCGTATACTATTGGTCTACCTAATGGTACTAAGGCAATTGCTCTTCAAGAAGGAATGGTCTCCTTAACCTCCAGACTCATACTCCTAAATGTGCTTTTAATTCTTGAACTTAAATGCAACCTAATTTCCTTGTCTCAATTGGCCGAGACTCTCAGTGTTTTATCACCTTTTTTGATAATTTTTGTGTTATACAGGACCGTATCTCGATGAGGCCGATTGGAGTGGGTGAGCAAAGGAATGAGATTTTCTTCTACAAGCCGTTGCAATTATTATCTTTGTACGCTTTTTCTAGCACGATTCTTGATTCCAGCACATTATGGCCTGTACGGTTGGGCCATCATTCGGATTTTGTGGTAAATAATTTCTTGGGACTTTCTAAAAACTCTAGAACCAAATCTGCATCTTGCAATACTTGTCTGCGTGCTAAATAGACTCGTGACTATTTTCCTTTGAGTATAAATAAGGCATCTCAGACTTTTGATTTAATTCATTGTGATTTATGGGGACCATACAAAACTATGTCTACTATCGGGGCCTCTTATTTCCTTACTATAGTAGATGATTATTCCAGGGCAGTCTGGATATATTTGATCTCAGAGAAAAGCGAAGTTGCATCCGTTTTAAAAGATTATTTTGCCATGGTGAGAACCCAATTTGGCAAAACCGTAAAGACAGTCCGGAGTGAAAATGGTACAGAATTTATTTGTCTAAAGTCATCTTTTTCCGTCCATGGCATGATACATCAGACCACCATCGCTGGAACTCCACAACAGAATGGCAGGGTCGAACGGAAGCATCGGGATATCCTAAATGTCGCTCGTGCTTTGCGGCTTCAAGCTAACCTACCTATAAAATTTTGGGGAGAATGTGTTCTGACAGCCGGATATCTTATAAATCGTACACCCTCTTCATTGTTACATGGAAAAACGCCTTATGAGATGCTACATGGGAAAAGACCATCTTATTTTCACATTAAAAGTTTTGGGTGTTTAGCTTATGTCCATGATCATGATCTACCTAGAGATAAATTCCGAACCCGAAGCAGAATGTGTGTCTTCCTTGGATATCCCTTCAACAAGAAAGGTTGGCGATTTTATGTTTTAAAAAGGGAGAAGTTCATTATGTCCAGAGATGTAATTTTTTATGAGACAAAGTTTCCATACAGAGACTCGGAAATCCCACAATATACAATATACTCCAGATTTTGCAAGCTCTTATAATTTTGGAGAACAAATGTTGGGCTTACAAGCAAGGGGGAGTAAATTCTTTCGTGAAAATAACATACAAATCCAGCCCAGAGCAAATAGCCCAGCAAGATGTAGCCCAATAAGACAAAGGGAGGAGGAGCCCGCGACCAAGACAGCCCTTCTCCAAGCTGTTGACTCTCCTGGCCCAGTATCTCGTGCGGCCCATCACGACCGGTCCAGTACACACAGCCCAGCCGCATCCATTCCTTTTGACAGTGAGTCCCAGCACGCACAGCCTAGCACGCATGGCCCAGCCGATTCTCTCCCTACTGATAGCACGACCCAGCGCCTCAATCCCAGCGACCGAACTTCTGTTTTTGTTCTGCCCAGTCAAGACCACACCACGGGCCCAATTGCGGATCCATCCAATTCTTAGCTTCTTGGACCAGAACATTTCCACTGCACCTCATCCAGTGGCTCCAAATCCAGTAACATTTATACCAGCTGCTCCTTCTCCTTCTCCAAGCCAGTCCAAAGAAATACTTGGTACAAGAAAAAGTACTCGGATTAAAAAGGTTCCTGCTCGACTCCAAGATTTTGATTGTAATGCTATATGGAAGACTTCTATATCTCATTCCTCTTTTGTTCCCTCATCCTCTTCGGACCTCTCAGGTACGTCCCTTTACCCTATAACACAATTTGTGGACTATAGAAAATTTTTTCCTTCACATATGCATTTTTTAGCATCGATAGCCACAGAATCCGTGCCCACCACCTACTCTGAAGCAGTATCTAATCCTCATTGGCGCGTTGCTATGCGCCAAGAAATTGATGCACTCGAAAAGAATGGCACATGGTCTTTAATGCCCTTGCCTCTTGAACAACGTGCTCTAGGGAGTAAATGGGTCTTTCGTATTAAGTACAAAGCAGACGGCACCATCGAGCGATATAAAGCCCACTTGGTGATTTTGGAAAACACACAAATGACAGGTATTGACTTCACGGATACATTTGCCCCAGTTGCTAAAATGGTCACAGTTTGCACTTTACTTTCTGTCGCCACTGCTCAAAATTGGCTTATTCATCAGATGGATGTCCACAATGCGTTTCTCCATGGAGATTTACGGGAAGATGTTTATATGCGACCGCCACCTGGTTTTTGCCCCTCTTTCCGAGGACATGTCTGTCTTTTGAAGAAATCTTTATACGGCCTTCGCCAAGCTCCTCGGTGCTGGTTTTCAAAACTAACTGCCGCTCTTCGTAAGTGTGGCTTTTCTCAGTCTTATGCATATTATTCTCTCTTCACATACTCTCGCGGAAATATTTTTTTATGTATCCTCATTTATGTGGATGATTTACTAATTACTGGAAATTCACTACCCACTCTCAATAAATTCAAAGCTTCCTTGAATAAATGCTTTCATATGAAGGACTTGGGTCCTCTCAAATATTTTTTGGGTATTGAAATTGAAAGAAATCCTTCAGGTTTATTTTTATGCCAACGAAAGTACACTTTGGAAATTCTTTCTGAAACTGGTTTGTTAGGAGCCAAGCCAGTATCTACACCTATTAAACCCAATCATTAGTTAGCCAAGGCTATTGGATCTTATTTTTGATAACCCAAATGATACCGCAGACTCATTGGTAAGCTGATCTACCTTACTCTGACACAACCTGAGCTCGCTTACTTTGTTCACACGCTCGCTCAGTTTATGCACGCTCCTCGCTAAGCTCATTGGGATGCGACTATCAGGGTTGTTCGATATCTCAAAGGTAATCCCGGTTGTGGTATTCTTCTTCAGTCTAATTCTCCTCTTGTCCTGACAGCATACTGTGACTCCGATTGGGCCACATGCCCCATCTCCTAATCCATGTATATTTAGTTTATTAGTTTCCTAATTATAGTTAGTTTAGGTTTTGTTCACATGGTGAAAACTATATAATGTACACTTTTTTACAATAATGAACAGAAAAAGATAGATTGTTTTCCCCACAGGAAATTTTCACATTGCTTGGTTATATTGGCGCCATTACAGATGATTTCTTGAAGTAATGTGAAACAAAGATCAGCTTCAACCTTAGGGATTTGATAAATCATCAATTCAACTACACACATTTGAAAGAAATTAGATTTGTAATTAGTATAATTGATTTTTTTATATCGATAAATCATGCATATGAATTTAAATATACATGTGAAAATTTCAAAAGAAAAAAAAAATCCCCCAAGGTATATCTCTGTATCTTCTCTCTAGAATACTTTGAAGATTATTTTAGATTTTGAAGCTAAAAATTGATCATTTTAAGATTTTGTATAAAAAAATATCAATTTTTAGATAAAAATCACACATGAAAAATTTACAAATTAGAAAAAGAAGTTGCCACAACCCATTTCTTGTGTCAATGGGCGTGGCACCAAGATCTGACTGTGTTTTTTTTAATTTTTTTTCTCGATCAAAATGTAAATAAATGAGTATAGAATAATATATTAATATTTTTTTTTAGATTTTTAACTGTTGAATTTGAATAGATTTTGACGTGAAATCTTTGGAACGTAGAGAGAAGTGAGAGCGAAAGAATTTGGAAGAGAAAAACATTTTTTAACATTTTTGTGTGTAAATTTAAGATTAATGCATGTGATCAATCTTTTTTTTTCATCAACTTGGAGTAATAAGTGAAGAATGAATGAGATTTATGTTAAATACGTACCGGAGATGAGAGCATAAAAAATCGGGGAGGACTTTGCCATTGTTTATGAGATTTTTTATTTTTTGGTTTATAATTTGTTAATCAAAATGTTATTGAAAACCTTTATAAGAGGAAGAACTGAAAACTCTCCTAATTTGTAAGAGTGGGAGATGGAAGATTATAAATGTGTACATCTCAGCATAACAACTTGAATTAAGTGTCACAATAAACTGGTAATTTGACTATGATCATTTAAATTGAAAGAGATTTGCATGGCTCCACTTGGATTGAATTTTCTAATTTGCAAAATTAATATTTATAATTTTTTTAGTTGGGATTTTTGTGGAAGCTTACGCACATCTAAAGGGAAAAAAAATACTAATAAGGACAGGGGCTTTTAGGATGGTCAACAATGTAAATTTCTTTACACCATAAATATTTATTATATTTTTCTTTTTTTTTTTTTTATCTTTTTATATATTTATTTCATTCTTATTGTTTATTTCTCTTTATTAATTAAAAGTATGTAGTGTCATTTGATTCAAACATTATTTTGTTTTCAAAATTTTTAATGTACATGCATATATTCAAAAATACTTTTATTCCCGATCGGAAGTGATACATAATTTTGAAACGAAAAAAATAAAGAAAAATAATGAAAGAAGAGTTGGCAATGATTCCAATCTATTTATTAACAAAAAAAAAAGTTACATGATATCCATTTGGAAACTAGACAGGTTAATGGAAGTTTCGAGAGTGAGAAAGTTTATCTTTTTTATAATAAGAAAAGATATACGAATAACTTCTGCTGTAAGGAACATTTTATTTATTCATAAAAGAACATTATTTATTCATGGGAACATTATTATTAAGCCACAACAAAAGAGAAAACACACACCATCTTTGTTTAATACTAAAAGATAAAGTTTTTCGTCTTTTAAATTTTTTAAACTGTCCGATTTTTAGATGGAGGAAGGTGGCAAGTACCTCCATACTTATTGTCGCAATAAAGAGGAGGACAGCAGGATTGAAATGGGAATGGAAGAATCACGCAAAATTTTCCTTCACCAACACATGGTATATGTTTAATAGTACTAGTAGTGATTATCTCTATGATTTCATTAGTTTTTGCAGGAAGCATTTTTCTTGACATTTCAATTTTGGGTTCCTCATCCTTCGCCATAGCATGAACTTCAACTTCTTCTGCAAATAAGAGTATAAATAAGTATAAAATAATATAATAAATACCTAACACCACTTAAAAAGATAAGAGTCTACTTAGATTAAAGTTAAAATGGACATAAATTAAACGATGTATTTAAGAAGGGTCTTTTTAAATATTTTTTCACATGTTTGATCTGTGGTCAACACTTTCTTTTTAAAGATAGGATTAATTAACACCGACATATTTGTTGTAATCAATTGTCAATTAAATATTTGAACTTTTAATTTTGATAATTAAATACCTAATCAGGATTTCCCTAATAAAAATAAAGTTTTAACTGTGACAAATTACATTTGAATATCTAAATTAAAGTTCATTCGTTATTTTTATTGATGGAACCCTAATTTGAGTACTTGATTTTCAAAATGACAAGTTTAAATACTTAATTAATAATTGACTATAATTATGTGTATTTTTTGGAATTAATCCTAGAAAATATTAAAATAACAAAGGTAAAAATGAATCAAAATTAGTAATACACTTGAAAATAATTTGTTGACCACGTATTTAACATGATGGAAAATGTCTAGGAACACTAAGAAATCTACAGTTGAGGGTTAAAAAGATAAAATTAATAATTATGAATGAAATTTAACAAAAATAAATATGTTGGGACAAAACGCAATACTAACCAGCAGAGACAACAATAACAAGGAGGAGGAGGAAGTAAGCCAGATTAGCCATTGCTGCTGAATCTTTTTTTTTTTTTCTTTTTTTTTTTCAGTGATAATAAGTTGGATGTATAATATTGTCTAACCATATGCTCTATTTATAGTCTTGAAAAATGCAATTTTTTATTCATGAATTATAATCATGTGGTTATTTTGTCTTACATCTGGCATACAATTTTTTTTTTAATATATTTAAGAAGAGAAAGTGTGAATCATTATTTTGGAAAATGCTATATGAACGCTTAGAAGGATAATCAATAAAGTTATGCAATTATCACTAAAATAAATAAATGTTATGAATTTAAAGATCATTATATGACGAATTGTTCGGAATAATAATATAATATAAAGATGAAGAATATATAAAAAATATATAAGAGAGAAAATGTAAAATTCAAAAATTAAGTGTAAATTATCTTATTAATGTCTTTTCATTAAAAGCTCACGATACAAGGATTATAGAATCATATAAAGATTTAAATAAATTAATGAGAATTACAAAATCCTAAAAGACCTATTTGAACATTCACTCAGTATTTATTATTTTCATAACATAAAATAAATAAATAAAGTTATGCACTTCAAAAAAGCAAATGCTAATTATGATAACACAACCTTTATCTAGAGGCTCCAAAATGCCCATGCCCTTTATTTTTTTTAAAAATAATAAGGGCCTACCCATTTTGGTAAAAGGTCATTATGTAATGAAATATACATGAGCCATATGCCATGTAGATACAATAACTTACTTTTTAAAACTAATTAAGAGTAAAAGTAATTAATTAAAAGATTATTAAATTAAATATATTTGATAATAGATATATTAATTGCTTAATATATTAAGTGCATTTAGTAAAAAAAATTAAATTATTTAATTGTGTAAGATGTATTTAATTATATTATTAAATAGTTAAAAATTTTAAGTGAAAATTTTGTAATATAATTATTAAACTTTTTATATATAAGAGAAACTAGGAAAAAATACTCCATAATCTATGTTTTGCCATTTGAGGACACTATTTTTATTTTATTAGTCACTTCTGTCCAATAACTTTTTATGGTAACTAAAAATGCTCATTTACAGCGACCATGGGTGGTTTTTTATCCATTTATATTATGTGATATTCACATGTCATTTTAGTAAAGATATAATTGTCCAACTAGCAATTTAAATACCTCGCTTAAATTAGTGACTGAATAATTTTATCTTTACTAAAAATAACATATAAGTTAAGTAACGTAAATTAACCGAAAATCATCCATTACCACTATATATAGACATTTTCAATCATCATAAAAGTTATTAGACATAAATAATTGATAAATTAAATAATATCCTTAAATAAAAAACATGAATTAATCAAAAATACTTTTTACCAGTTTCTGTAAGTATAAAGAAAAAAAATCCATTGAGCCTTAAATTTCCTCGTTCAAGTAAAAGTTCCTACAGAGAATTATCGGGCTGGCGTAAGACCCATCATAACGCAATTGGTCTTAAGCTATCAAAAAATGAGTTGGACTTAAATTTGACAGGGGCCGCGCGAACGCAGGCCCCCGCTGCCACAAATTATGACGTTGGCTCTCCCGCTTAGGGAGACCATAGACAAGCACCCCTCCTAAGTGCAATG
This sequence comes from Catharanthus roseus, assembly GCA_028651295.1. Classification (NCBI taxonomy): domain Eukaryota; kingdom Viridiplantae; phylum Streptophyta; class Magnoliopsida; order Gentianales; family Apocynaceae; genus Catharanthus; species Catharanthus roseus. The sequence continues at coordinate 4,336,611 of JAPQWS010000087.1, forward strand.
AAGGTCACCTGCCTAGGCCATAAGCCTTCATGATCGCCCATAGACCCCGTCCAGGTAAGTATGTTATAACGTTGCGAAAACCTTTCCTTTTATAAGCTCAAGTCTCCCTTGCTTCCTCATATAATTCCAATGTGGGATAAAACATAAAATACTTCTCCACCTATTTATACAACTGAAGAATTCCTTTTTTTTCTTGACTCATCAAAGTTCTTGGCGGCCTTATTTTCATGCTCCATTCTTCACCTAATTGAATTATTTAGCAAACTCCTTTTCTGTTGTATCCAGTAGATGTATCTTTAAATTATTGAATGAATTGGAAATCGAAATTGAGTTTGCATTTAAAAAGGACGAATTATATCAAATACAACGAAACTATCCATGTGTATCTCATTATCACTATCACTATTAGTATTGACTGTTTTTATTTATAATCATAAACTATTTTGTGTAACATGAAAAAAAATTTCTACATATCAACTCATATATTATATTTTTTTTAATGCAAATTTACTCCAATATCCCGTTCTTTTTAAAATCAAACCTACACTCCAACTTGAATTTCTAGTAAGAAATATATTTTCTTCCAACTCGTCTTGTTTCAAGTGAGACGCCGTAGTTATTATTTAAAAGAATAAAGTATTGATAAGAATTTGCACTTTAAAAATATCATATAGAGCTTTATTGTATGATTCATATTAATAGTTTACAGGTGTATAAGTAAATAAAATTTGTTATTGTGTATAACCAACCTTACATAAATAGTGTTGTACACTTTCAAAATATTATAAACATGGCATATTGAACATAAAAGATTTTACAACTTAACTAATGGATATATCTCTATATATCATGAAAAGTTGAAAGTAAACTTTACATACTTAGAATAGTGTTAAACATTCTAGGTTAATTTTTTAAAATGTTTTCTTGGGTTTTTTTCTTTGTTTAATCCATTTTCAAAAAATGGATACTAAATTGGCTCAGTTTTTTTTAATCTTGCAATGTTCATAACACAATCAGTGTGTTTTATCATCTGAGATAATGCACAATGGTTGTGCGTTATCACTAATAACCGGATTACTAGCATTAACAATTGTGTTTAAAGACATGGCGTAATCGTGGTACTGATGTGGCGTTGAGCTGTCGATAACCCACAACTATTTTGCATTATCAATCACAATAATGCACAACCATGATGCGTTATTATTGCTGATAACTCACAATGATCGTATATTATCACGTTATAAACCCTACCGTCTCCTTCTTTTTCCTTTCTTCTTTCTTCTTTCTTCTTTCTTCCCGCCGCCTCCTTCATTTTTCTTTCTTCTTTCTTCCCCGAAAATTTTCTTCATTCCCTAATGAAATACATCCAGTTCTTCTTTCTGTGTGTGTCGCCACTGCTATCGTCGTTCCGCTGCTGCTAGTAAGTTCTTTTCCTCTTCCTTTTATTTTCTTCCTTCTTTATCTTCTCTTCTTCTTACACTTTTGTATTTTATTTCAATATTTACAGTAAAAATTTAGTTCAATTTTTTAAATTCAAGTTTGAATCTGTGAGACTTTCCTTGGAGTACGAAGGTTGTTAAAGTTTTGAAGTGAAAAACAGTAGACAGAGCTTATCGGTATGAAGGTGCATTTTTAATTTTCGGCAGGTTTTTATTTATTTAATTATTTGGTGTATTATGTATTAATTTTAATTATTGTTTATTTGAGCTTGTTAATTGTTGTTTTTGAACTATTTTTATGAAATTTATTTAGATTATTTGTTAATTTGAATTAATCTATTTTTGTGAAAGTGGAGTTTGGATTTATGTTTAAATTTGTTGTTATTGATAAATTTATGCAAATTTGATCATTTTATGTATATAATTGTATTTTGTATTGCAAAAGTGATTTTAGAGTGATGAATTATTTTGATGAACTTATCTTGATAATTAGGTTTTTTTTTTTTTACTTTACTTTATGATTATTTGAATTTTTTTACTTATTTAGATAATTATTTTGCATCTTTCTTGCAAGTTTTTTAGTAGAGAAGATGGGGAATTGAAATTTGGGTTTTTTTCACTTAACTTGTTTATTTTTTTTGTAATAAGTAGAACCGAAACTTGAAAATTTAGGGTTTAATAATTAATTGTATGGCATTACTAGTATGAAGACGTTTATTTAAATATATATATATATATGGACTAAACCCTAAAAACCCAAAATCATAATATTAAAATCATATAGCGTAAATGATAAAAACCTTAAAAATCCTAAAATTGATATTTTAAACATTAAACCGTAAAACTCTAAACTTTGTAACAGTAAACCCTAAAAGCCTTAAAATTGATATTTTAAACATTAAACCACCAAACTCTAAACTTTGTAACAGTAAACCCTAAAATTGATATTTTAAACATTAAACCATAAAACTCTAAACTTTGTAACAGTAAACCCTAAAAATCCTAAAATCTTAATATTTTAAACATTAACCGTAAATTATGAAAATATTAAAAACCCTAAAAACACTAAACTTGATATGTTAAAAATCATACAAACCTTAAAACCCTAAAATAATTATACCATAAATAACACACCTTAAAGAGTTTGGAATTATAATTTATTTTAAAAATTTTTACTTTAGTTTATAGATATTGACCGTAACTCAAACTGTAAATAATGTAGATGAAAGAAGTCCCAGTCCACGTGCACCCGAGTCCTATAGTCCCTGATGTTTTGATCAGACAGCACAAGCACCGATCTGGGTTGATATGGAGTGGGGACTATGAGACGTGTTTCACTAATCTTCAGTGTAGGTGTTTCGGTCGCAATCTATTCCAATGTTACAATAAGGCTCCCCGTAAGTTGGTAGAGCTTATTGACAGGACTGGTTTAGGGGGAGTGTTCAGATGTGGTTACATTGGGCTCGACCACGCTCTTATTACCGCATTAGTTGAGCGTTGGAGACCGGAGACTCACACATTTTACATGACTTGTGGTGAAGTCACAATAACCCTTCAGGATGTGCAGGCATTATGGGGTTTAGGGAGGGTTTGCCCGTAACCGATCCCAGTTAGAGTGTACATCAGAAACAGTATTGGATTAGTATTTTGGAGTTTTCATTTTCTATTATATGTAAATTAACATTCAATATAGAGTGTTCAATTTTATGTATATTATTCATTATTTTGTTTTATGTATATTATTTAATAATATAGTATTTTTTGTAATAAGAGTATTTATACTACTTTCGGTTGTACATTTTATAATTTCAATTTGGTGTAAATAAAGGAAAAACCAAATTTTACATTTTAACAATTTCAATTTGGTGTAAATAAAGGAAAAATAAAAACCGAAAAAATAACATTTTTTACATTTTTCATAACGCACAGTTGAGGTGCGTCATCTTGAGTGATAACACATTATTGTCGTGTGTCATCATTCAAGATAACGTATAACTATTGTGCGTTATTTTAATGATAACGCATTGTCGTAATGCGTTATTATTGCGTTATCTTCAATAATTCAGCCCCTCAGCCTCAATAATTCACAACACCTTCAATAATTTAGCACCTGCAATGTGTTGTCATTTCATTCCATTACTTTTGTACCCTAAACCAACAATTCCATGTGAACGCATGTGAAATTGCAAGAGAAATAATTTAGTCTCGGCACTTCACCTTTAAACCTTTATATATACATATATACACACTCTAAGAATGCTACTTCAGCCAAACCAACTTCTCAATAAGTCCCCATTCATTCTTTTCAATTCACAAATTACTTAATTTCTTTACATTTCATCCTCCCTAAACCCTAAACACATCCAGTTAAATTAATTTAAAATTGAAGCAATCCATCCTGTTAGAGTGATGCTATTTTGGGATTCTAAAATTGCGAGGGATGCATACGGTCCCTATTTTACTGGAGTAGTGCGGAAAAGTTGGACATTGCCAACAACCCGAATGATTTCACATAACGAACTGGTAAGGAAAATATTGAAATACTGAGATATGAATCCCAATCTCTGGATTGTTCGAATGACAATGAGGGTGCCTTCATACTACGAAGTGCATCATATGTTTTACTTTAATTTATATAGCATGAACAATGATGAAGAAATGCGTTATCTATGGACTATTCCACCTCACCACTCGAAGGAAGGGATTCATATTCTCGTTGAATTCGACCAGATACAGCAGCATAGTATTCCAATTACACATGACAGAAATACAACAAACATGACCGAACATATTACAGCGGTAACACAGATGGTTTCTGATGAATCGTCTATGTTGTACACTGCCGTTAATAACGACGATGATGAGGTTGACGAATCTGACGGAGATGATGTCGTTTCTAGTCAATCTGAATCAAACGATGACAATGACCCGGAAGAAGGAGAGTTACAAACTCCCCTAAACCCTTTAAATCCTATAAACTCGGTAACTGAAAACATAGTGCCTCAATGGGAGAGCAGCCAATGGTTCAGCAGCGCTAGGTATGACTACACACATTCTGGAGCATTCCTAGATATGGGCTCAAGTTCTCCTATAGATGACCTTGTAGAATCTGGTACCATACAGTTACTCGATTGGAACGATTTCATGACTGACATACAGTTAGGCATGAGATTAGTTGACGAAGTGCAGACAATAAGTGCGGTTCGTAAGTGGTCCATCAGTGTAGGATGTGAATACCAAGTTGTGAAAAGTAAAAATGATACATGGACCGCGAAATGTTACCATCACAGTAATGATAATTACTGTTCATGGTACATCCGTATAAAAAAAAAAGCAACGCATAGTCGATGGGAAATAACCAGATGCGTAAAAGAACACACATGCCTTGTCCAAATTGAACAAAACAAGCACAGAAACTTGTCCTCAAAATTTATTTTAATGTCAATATCACACCTAGTTGCCAATGATCCTGAGATACCTGTGTCAAACATCATTCAAGAAGTGCAGGTATTGTTTCAAAGGGGTTTTACTAACAAGCGGCCATGGTATGCTCGAAAATTTGCCATAGAGAGGCTTTTTGGTAGCTGGGAGACAACCTTCAATATTTTACCGAAATACTTACAAGCTGTACAGGATTTAAACCCGAGGACTGTATACGAATTTTTGCATCACAGAACAAGCAGTCCCCCTAATTATGTTTTTAAATTATTTTTTGGTGTTTCTCGCCATGTATAGACGGATTTCCATATTGTCGGCCAGTGATTTCTGTGGATGGAACACTCCTAAGGGGAGCATACAGGGGCGTGCTGTTAATTGCAAGTACGTGGGATGCCAATAATCACTTGTTACCACTTGCTTTTGCAATTGTTGATAAGGAATCCTCCGAAAGTTGGAATTGGTTCCTTTAAAACCTCCGAGAATATTGTCAAAGATCGCCACGTATGCCTCATTTCTGATCGCCATAAATGTATTTTCTCTGCTATTCAAAGTCAATCTTTATGGTAACCACCATTTGCAATTCACCGGTTTTGTTTACGCCACATTCGAGCAAATTTCAACAATACTTTTAGGAACACAAACCTAAAAAGCTTGATGTGGTAGGCCGGAACAGAATCAAAACAATGGAAATTTGACCGTTTAATGAAAGCGATCAAGAAAGAAATGTGGATGCTTACATATTTACTTGATGAAGTTGGACCCAGAGAAATGGGCACTTTTGCATGATTGCGGGCACAGACACGATATCATGACAACCAACATTTCTGAAGCACTTAACAATGTGTTGAAAAAAGCTAAGGTCCTACCTTTAAAAGCCCTGGTTGAACTAATCTTCAACAAACTAGTTAAGTACTTTCACCAACACCGTGAAGAGGCTTAAAATTGTGTGCATCCATTTCCAACCCGAATTTTTGACAAGTTCTTATGGATTGAAATAAAATCAAGAGAACACAAAGTTACGACTTACAATCCGCGAGGAGGAATATACATGGTCAATTCTCCGATCTGGGTTTCTAGTACGGGCACAATGTCTATACATTGCGAATAAATAATAAAGCATGTAGTTGCGGAAAATGGCAAACATATACATTACCTTGTTCTCATATTCTTCCAGTATGTAGAAAAAATGGGTCAAGAGCAGATACTTATGGGCCGGAGATATATTCGCGACAAACGTACAGAAGAACTTACCAAGCGAATTTTCATCCGGTCTTGAGTGAGAACTTTTGGAGGGATGTTCCTTTTAATTTAACATTTTATCCTCCAAACATGAAAAAAGAATAGGGTAGGAAATAGGACCAGCGATTTCGGGGGGAATGGATTATAGAATTCTGGATTCTCTCCCAAGATGTGGCAGATGTCGCATGCCGGGACATAATAGAAAAAATTGTAATAACCCCGAACCGAGCAATGTATAAGTTTGCCATTTTCTTGAAATTGTTATAATAAAACAGGTTTCTATTAATGAAATTTTTCTTTCAATTTCTTCTAATTACTACATCATTGCTCTAAATTTTTACAATATCTTTAGTATTACTTCTTCAAATAACTTGAGATGAAATGGTTAAAATTTAAATATATTTTCCAAGAAAACGATATAAATATTATCATAATAAATACGCTTAAAATAAGTTAAATATTATATATATAGTCTTTTTAAATAAATTATACAATTATAAGTTTTGATAAAAATGTAAAAAAAATTTCATTTTTTTAAAAAATTAAAAAAAAATTTAAAACTGACGTGGCAGATAACACAGAACCAGTGTGCATTATTGCTTTGTCATAACGCACAACGGTTGTGCGTTATCTGCCACATCGACGGATTACTGAATGTAAGCGAAATTAGATGATAACGCACAATGGTTGTGCGTTATCAATAATGATAACGCACAACCGTTGTGCATTATGGCCAGAATAAGGATTAAAAAAAAGCTAGGCTACTTTAGTAGCCAAATTTGATGGATGGTCTATATAAAGAAAAAAACCTGTTTTCTTGTGTTGTGCTAAAGCAATAAAAAGTGCTGTCAACACAACTAACACACAGGTAAAATAAACAATAGAGACGAAAAGAATCGGTAACGCAATTCAACTATGAAAGCCTATACTCATATGGCATGATAACTCGTGATTTACCTTTCTTGCAATTTGAAACGTACCATACTCATATGGCATAATAAATCGTAGGCAAAAAGAATTTCAGTATTCATCCAAGAGTTATCGACTAATTTGGAAGAGATTGAAATATACAAAACCCTTAAAGAATAACATAAACTGATACGCGACATTATATTTAGTGTTATAGGTACTCATTCTCTCCCCACATATAAAAAAAATTAAAAGATTAACTTTAAAACTCAAATCATCTCTCACAAATACCTATTTTTTATTGTTTTTTGTCAACTTCTCTTGTAATTATGTGCTCACCTTCCCTCACATTGATTCTAATACAAGATTATTTACCCCAAAAAAAAGAAAAAAATCTAATACAAACTTCATTTCAAGGCAAAAGGAAAAAATTATTTTTTATAAAAATTAAAATATAAAATTTTAAAATCAACTTTCATTTTTTTCCCCGACCTATATATTATATCACACCACAAGCCATTTTTTTTAATCTAATTGTGGAGATGGACATGAAATAACGTCGTCGTATTTGTCATGAAGACAGATGAGGCCCAAGTGTTTGTAACACATCATTTCCCAATTGGGCCAACCGACTCTGTATTAATATAATTCAAATTTATTTTTTTAATAATTATTAAACAATAATTTAATAAAATCATTTTTTGTTATCAAATGTATAAAACACATAAAAATAAGTATACGAACGGTTCACTTATAGCAATTATAAGGATAAAATATATTATAAGTCATTCTCTCTAACATAAATAATAAAAATGTAATTTTAAGAGGAAAAGTAATTTTTATATATCTCCACAAATTAAGATGCTGTGTGTTTCATTTCATCTTATCTTGTTATGAAAATGACAGTTTGAAAGTTTAATATATCTTTTAATATCTTTCTATTACACATTTTTATAATAGTTTTATAAAATAAAAGATAAACATTAAGAGAAAATTTTTTTTAGAAGAAGTGTATTAAAAAGTGTACTTGAAGTGTATTAGAAAATTCGAGTGCGAGGATGGTTTCATCTCAACAAAAGTACCAAAATGCCTATATGCATGCACTTTAGGAACATCTAGATAAAGTGAGTAATCATAATTAGCATTTTTTTAAATACTTTTTACCAGTCTTATTGCTTTTGTGCAAATAAAAAAATTGTGTAAAGTTTATGTGGCATCTAATTAAAATAAAATATTACAATTATAAGCATTTGCCTTGTTTTTTTCCCTCTTATAGTGCATAACTTTATTTATTCATCTCTTTTTAATGCGTTTCATAATCTTCCCCAACATGGCCTAGTAGATATTGTCCCACAAAATAGCCACGAGTTTGAATTCATTAATTATAGACAATATTATACGTACATATCCATCTGAATTTCTTATCATCATCAAAATTATTTCAACAGCAATACTAAACTGGCTAGATGGCAGGGATACGATTTTTTTTAATTTTGAATAATAATCGTCCGATTATTATATAATCGATTATATAATTGACGTTATTCTATTAAGGTTTAAAATTTATTAAGGTTGACAGTTACCGAAATCAATAAATTTAGGTAAAAGAGATTTACCGATGAAAAAAAACAGATATCGGTTAAAAAGTTATATTTCATTATTTTTATATTTAATTAATGTTTATGTTTAATATGTTTTGGAATTTATATACTTTTATTTGAATTTTTGATAATTTAGTGTATTGCTATTTAGATTTTGTCGGTTTTTTTTTGCTGTTTAAAACAATTAGATGTCATTTGTGACTTTTTTAGATTTTTTGTGACATTTTTAGAATTTAATTTTGATTTTAAAAAGAAAATTAAGCTTTTAATTAGTAACGGATTGGTACTTAGTTACTGATTATTGAATGATTTTAACATTTGTAATTGTTACCGGTAACAGCTAATTAGTCAGTTACTATTCCTACTTACTTTCTCCTTCCCTTATTGTTGTTTCTGCAGGTCATATACCCTCTTTATTTACTTTGTTGTTTACATTCACCTAGTTTGAAACTAATTATTAAGGTCAAGTATGTGAATATATATATATATATTATTTGCCTAATTAAAATTTTCAATTGTAAGTGTTCATTATAATATTTTATGTAGGTTAGGACCAGATTGACTGGTCGGACTTGGATTAAAAATCGATCATACAGACCCCTGTGATTTAAAAAAAAATTAAAGACGGGTTGTATATATATTATTTGCAAAAATTACATTTTATGTGTGTTTGTTTTAGAGAGTGGTGAGACCTGATCAAACCTAATCCATGCCTTGTTAAACTGGTCGGTCAGATTGATCATGTATATAAAGATAAAAAATAAATAATAGTTCATGTTTGAAAAAGATAAAATTAAAAGTTTTTGTGATAAAGAAAAAGAAAATATCTCATGATTTAAAAAAGAGAAAATTAAAGTTTTTTATAAAAAGAAAGTATATAGTTCACAACAAAAAGGAATAAAATAATCAAAATTTATGTTTATATATAAGGAGAAACAAAATAGTTTACAGATATAAATAATTAATATATCTATTTTTCAAGTTAAAAAAGTTTCTAATATTCATGAATTGTATTTTTTTTAATTGTATTAAGTGGTAACTAATTTATGAAGACTATGTAAATTAATATATACTTGAGGTGATTAATCAGCAATGACCATCTCTGTAGAAATACGTATCCGCAGAGAGGAACCTAAAACCAACTGGCTGCAAAACGCAATCAGCGCCAGAACTTATTCGTAACACTTTTTTACAAGTCGGCAGGCATTACTTGGTTATATTGGCGCCATTACAGATGATTTCTTGTAGTAATGTGAAACAAAGATCAGCTTCAACCTTAGGGATGCGTGAATCTTAAATATATCCGTAAAAATTTAAAAAAAAAAATTTTCCTCCTGAACACTTTTTCTCTCTAGAGTGGATTTCTCCATCTTCTTTCTAGAATACTTAAGATTATTTTAGATTTTGAAAATAAAAATTAATCATTTCACGACTTTATATTAGAAAACATAAATTTTTAAGTAAAAATTGAACAAAAAAAATGTACAAAATTGAAAAAAAAAAAAAGTTGTCATCAACCCATTTCTTGCGTCAGTAGGCACCGCGCCAAGATCTGACTGTGTATTTTTTTATTTTTTTCTCGATCAAAATGTAAATAAATGAGTACAGAAGAATATATTAGCATTTTTTTTAGATTTTTAACAGTTAAAATTGAGTAGACCTTGACGTGAAATCTTTGGAATATAAGGAGAAGTGAGAGAGTGTGAAAGAGTTTGGAAGAGAAACATTTTTTAATATTTTTACGTGTAAATTTAAGATTCACGCATGTGATCGATCCATTTTTTTCATCAATTTGGAGTAATAAGTGAAGAATGAATGAGATTTATGTTAAATACTTACCGGAGATGAGAGCATAAAAAATTGGGGAGGACTTTGCCATTGTTTATGAGATTTTTGGTTTATAATTTGTTAACCAAAATGCTATTGAAAACCTTAATAAAAGGAAGAATCGAAAAACTCTCCTAATTTGTAAGAATGGAAGATTATATATGTGTACATCTCAACATAACAACAAGAATTAAATGTCATAATAAACTAGTAATTTGACTATGGTTATTTAAATTGAAAGAGATTTGCATGGCTCCACTTGGATTGGATTTTTTAATTTGCAAAAACAATATTTATAAATTTTTTAGTTTGGATTTTTGTGGAAGCTTACGCAGATCTAAAGGGAAAAAGAAATATTACTAAGGGCGGAGACGGTGAGGATGGTTAACAACGTAAATTTCTTTACACCATTCTAATGCATGTTTATCATATTTTTCTTTTTTTTCATCTTTTTTATATATTTATTTCATTCTTATTATTTTTTTCTTATTTATTAAAAGTATGTAGTGTCATTTGATTCAAACATTGCTTTATTTTCAAAGTTCTTAATTCATGTGCATAAATTTAAAAAAATTTGTATTTCTGACCAAAAGTGATACATAATTTTGAAATGATAAAATTAAGAAGACCCACTCATAATAATAGCAGAAGAGTTGATAATGATTCCAATCCGTTTATTAACAAGAAAAGATACTTGATATCCATTTGAATGTTAAACAGATTAATGGAAGCTTGGAAGAAAGAAATTTTATCTTTTTTATAATAAAAAGATACATGAATAACTTCGGCTGAAAAACACACTTTAATTATTCATAAAAGACATTATTTATTCATGAAGAACATCATTATTAAGCCACAATAAAGAGAAAATACACCCATACTAAAAGATAAAATTTTTCTTCTTTTAAATTCTCCGATCCAGATAGAGGATGCTCGCTCAATTGTTTTGACAAGTACCTCCAAAAATATTAGAGCAACTAAGAGGAGGACAACAGGGTTTTATTGGGAATGGAAGAAGAATGCAAAATTCACCTTCACCAACGCATGGTATTTGTTTAATAGTACTAGTAGTGACTATCTCTATGATTTCATTAGTTTTTGCAGGAAGCATTTTTCTTGACATTTCAATTTTGGGTTCCTCATCCTTCGCCATAGCATGAACTTCAACTTCTTCTGCAAATAAGAGTATAAATAAGTATAAAATAATATAATAAATACTTACCACCATTCTAAAGATAAGAGTCTATTTTGATTAAAGTTAAAATGGACATAAATTAAAAATTTTATTCGACCTTTCATAAAAGAATAAATTCTTTATAAGAGAAATGGTAAGATTCAAAGTAAAAAAGAAAAACCAAAATTGTTTTCCTTTTAATATCCAATCTAAATGCACGCTAAATTATGTAAATAATTCATAGTATAACATTTTAACATTGTTTTTCCTTAAGTACATTGGTTAGATTTTAATTCTATCATTTTTTTGCCATCAATTAATTTATGGTAACTTTTTTTTAAGATAATTTTTGACATGTTTGATCCGTGGTCAGCAATTTCTCTTTTAAAATAGGGTTTATTAACACCCGTATATTTATTGTAGTCAATTATTAATTAAGTATCTAACTTTTAATTTTGATAATCAAATACATAACTCAGGGTTCCTCTAATGAAAATAAATTTTTAATCGTGACAAATTACAATTGAGTATTTAAATTAGGGTTCAACCATTACTTTTGTGGCGGAACCCTAATTTGAATATTTGATTTCAAAATTACAAGTTTAAATACTCAATTAACAATTGATTATAAGTACATGAGTATTTTTTGAATTAATTCTAGAAAATATTAAAATAACAAAGGTAAAAATGAATAAAAATTAATAATTTAAAATAATTTGTTGACCACTTATTTAACATGATGGAAAATCGTCTAAGTTGAGGATTAAAAAGATAAAATTAATAATTCTGAATGAAATTTAACAAAAATAAATATGTTGGAAAAAAAACAATAATAACCTGCAGAGACCACAAAAACGAGGAGGAGGAGGAGGAAGTAAGCCAGCTTAGCCATTGCTGCTGAATCCCTTTTTTTTTTTTTTTTGGTCAGTGATGATAAGTTGGATGTATAATATCGTCTAACCATGTACTCTATTTATAGCCTTGAAAAATAGAATTTTTTATTTTTTAGAAAAAAAATGCAATTTTTTATTCATGAATTCTAATCACTTAGCTATTTTGTCTTACATCTGGCATACATATCTTTTTTTTTTTTTTTTTTTTAATATATTCAAGAAAGGAGAGTGTGAATCATTTTAAAAAATTTTATATGAACGTTTAAAAAAGAATCAATAAAATTATTTAATTATTACTATATGACGAATTGTTCGAAATAATAATACAATATAAAGATAAAGAATATACAGAAGAAAAAGTATAAGAAAGAAAACGTAAAATTCAAGAATTATGTATAAATTATTTTATTAATGTTCTCTAATAAAGTCTATTTATACGCTTAAAATACAAAGATTACAAAATACTAAAAATGATCTAACTAAATCTACGAGAATTACAGAATTCTAAAAAGGTTTATCTGAACATTCACTATATATATTTATTATTTCCATAACATGAAATAAATAAATAAAGTTGTGCACTTTAAAAAAGCAAATGCCAATTATGATAACACACTTTATCCAGAGGCTCCAAAAACCCCTGCCCTTTATTTTTTTTTAAATAATAATAATAATAATAATAATAATAATAATAATAATAATAATAATAATAATAATAATAATAATAATAATAATAATAATAATAAAGGGCCTAGCCATTTTGGTAAACTAGTTGGAAGTAAACCATTTTGGTAAAAGATTATTATGTAATGAAATATGCATGAACCTTATCCCATGTATGATAAAATATTTTATTTTTTAGAATTAATTAGTTAAGAAAAAATAATTAATTAAGAATTTATTAAATTAATTTGAAAATAAACATATTAAGTCCTTAGTATTTTAAGTACATTTGATAAAAAAAATTCAAATGACTTAATTGTGCAATATGTGCTTAATTATATTATTAAATAGTTAAAAAAAAATTTTAAGTGAATTTTATATCTTATTCTTAAGTTTGATATATATATATATATATATAATTATTAAACTTTTTATATATAATAGAACTGAAAAAAAATACCTTTTCATAATCTATGGTTTGTTACTTGAGGGCGTTACTTTTATTTTATTGGCCACTTCTATCCAATAATTTTTTATAATGATTGAAAATGCTCATTTACGACGGCAATGAATGATTTTCGGTCAATTTATATTACGTGACATTCACATATCATTTTAATAAGAGTAAAATTGTCCAATTAGCAATTTAAATACCATTTCAGAAGCTGATTTAAATACCATTTCAGAAGCTGATTGTCGCTTAAATTAGTAACCGAATAGTTTTACCTTACTAAAATAACATACGAGATAGGTAACACAATTGACCGAAAATCATTTATTACCATTATATATAGACATTTTCAATCATTATTATTGGTCATAAATAACTAATAAATTAAATAATATCCATAAAAAATTATAAATTAATAAAAAATATTTTTTTACCAATTACTAAATATATATATTTATCGCTTATTTCCCGTATTTTAAAAAAGAATTCCCAATTGTAAGTAAAAAAATCCATTACCTTAGCCAAAACTTTCCACCGTTCACGTAAGTTCCCATAGAGAACTATTGGACTTAATTTGGTAGGGGCCGCGCGAACGCAGGCCCCCGCTGCCACAAATTATGACGTTGGCTCTCCCACTTGGGGAGACCATAGACAAGCACCCCTCCTAAGTGCAATGAAGGTCGCCTGCCTAGGCCATAAGCCTTCATGATCGCCCATAGACCCCGTCCAGGTAAGTATGTTATAACGTTGCGAAAACCTTTCCTTTTATAAGCTCAAGTCTCCCTTGCTTCCTCATATAATTCCAATGTGGGATAAAACATAAAATACTTCTCCACCTATTTATACAACTGAAGAATTCCTTTTTTTTCTTGACTCATCAAAGTTCTTGGCGGCCTTATTTTCATGCTCCATTCTTCACCTAATTGAATTATTTAGCAAGCTCCTCTTCTGTTGTATCCAGTAAATGTATCTTTAAATTATTGAATGAATTGGAAATCGAAATTGAGTTTGCATTTAAAAAAGACGAATTATATCAAATACAACGAAACTATCCATGTGTATCTCATTATCACTATCACTATAATATTGACCGTATTTATTTATAATCATAAATTATTTTGTGTAACATGAAAAAAAATTTCTACAGATCAATTCATATATTATATTTTTTTGAGTGCAAATTTACTCCAATATCCCATTCTTTTTAAAATCAAACCTACACTCCAACTTGAATTTCTAGTAAGAAATATATTTTCTTCTAACTCGTATTGTTTCAAGTGAGACGCCGTAGTTATTATTTAAAAGAATAAAGTATTGATAAGAATTTGCACTTTAAAAATATTATATAGAACTTTATTGTATGATTCAAGTCAATAGTTTACAGGTGTATACATAAATAAAATTTGTTATTGTTTATATCCAACCATATGCAAATAGTGTTGGAGATTTTTAAAATATTATAAACATGACATATGAACCATGAAGGATTTTAGAACTTGACTATGGATATATCTTTATGTATCATGAAAAGTTGAAAGTAAGCTTTACACACTTAGAATAGTATTAAACATTCTCAATCAATTTCTTAAAATGTCTTCCTGTGTTGTGTTAAAGCAATAAAAGTGTTGTCAACACAACTACCACAACAAGTAAAATAAACAATAGAGAGGAAAAGAATTGATAACACAATTCAGCTATGAAAACCTATACTCATATGTGTGATTTACCTTTCTTGCAATTTGAAAGGTACCATACTCATATGGCATAATAACTCGTGTGCAAAAAGAATTTTAGTTTATGGCAATGTAATTTTTTTTTATTTATTCAAGAGTTATCGACTAATTTAGAAGGTATCGAAAGATACAAAATCTTTAAACAATAACATAAAATTGACACATGATATTATATTTAGTGTTATAAGTACTCATTCTCTCCCAATATATAAAAAAAATTAAAAGATTAACTTTAAAACTCAAATCATCCCTCACAAATACCTATTTTTTATTGTTTTTTGTCAACTTCTCTTGTAATTATGTGCTCACCTTCCCTCACATTGATTCTAATACAAGATTATTTACCCCAAAAAAAAAGAAAAAAATCTAATACAAGCTTCATTTCAAGGCAAAAGGAAAAAATTATTTTTTATAAAAATTAAAATATAAAAATTTTAAAATCAACTTTCATTTTTTTTCCCGACCTATATATTATATCACACCACAAGCCATTTTTTTTAATCTAATTGCGCAGATGGACATGAAATAACGTCGTCGTATTTGTCATGTGGACAGATGAGGCCCAAGTGTTTGTAACAAATCATTTCCCAATTGGGCCAACCGACTGTATTAATATAATTCAAATTTTACTTTTTTAATAATTATTAAACAATAATTTAATAAAATCATTTTTTGTTATCAAATGTATAAAACACATAAAAATAACTATACGAACTGTTCACTTATAGTAATAATAAGGATAAAATATATTATAAGTCATTCTCTCTAACATAAACAATAAAAATGTAATTTTAAGAGGAAAAGTAATTTTTATACATCTCCACAAATTAAGATGTTGTGTGTTTCATTTCATCTTATCTTGTTATGAAACTAACAGTTTGAAAGTTTAATATATCTTTTAATATCTTTCTATTACACATTTTTTATAATAATTTTATAAAATAAAAGATAAACATTAAGAGAAAATTCTTTTTAGAAGAAGTGTATTAAAAAGTGTACTTGAAGTGTATTAGAAAATTCGAGTGCGAGGATGGTTTCATCTCAACAAAAGTACCAAAATGCCTATATGCACTTTAGGAACATCTAGATAAAGTGAGTAATCATAATTAGCATTTTTTTTTAATACTTTTTACCAGTCTTATTGCTTTTGTGCAAATAAAAAAATTGTGTAAAGTTTATGTGGCATCTAATTAAAATAAAATATTACAATTATAAGCATTTGCCTTGTTTTTTTTCCTCTTATAGTGCATAACTTTATTTATTCATCTCTTTTTAATGCGTTTCATAATCTTCCCCAACATGGCCTAGTAGATATTGTCCCACAAAATAGCCACGAGATTGGAATGCATTAATTAAAATAAACAGAGCATATTCTGAATGATAATCGTCTGATATAATCCTGAATAATAATCGTCTGGTATAATCGATTATATAATTAACGTTATTCTATTAGAATTAAAATTTATTAAAGTCGATAGTTAGCAAAATTGAAAAATTTATGTAAAAAAATTTTATCGATGAAAAAAACAGATACCGAGACAAAATGTTATATTTTATTATCTTTATATTATAATCAAATTTTAATATGTTTTCGAATTCATATACTGTTGAAGTAGTTAGGATTATAATTATATGTTGAGATGATTTAGCTCAGCTAAACTGATAACATGCTGATATTTTGTAACCGCATCCTAATTTATAAGATAGTGATTTTGTTTATATTATGAGAATACAGAAAACAAAAGGAACAGAAAATTCAGAGAAAGTTTTTCCCCACTAGAAACTTTATGGTATCAGAACCAAGTTTTACGGCTTCATAATTTCAGTTCAAGATTCATTAAAAATGAGCGATCCAAGGCAGATTAATACTGCTGTTTTAGATGATGATGACTATTTCCATAATCATGGTTGAAAAGATGCATACCATCTTGCATCTTCAGACAGTTCGCATCTGATTCTCACACAAGTTCAACTCAAGGAAGATAATTATGACGAATGGGTGAAGGCAATGCAGTTAGCACTGCGTGCTAAGAAAAAACTCGGCTTTGTGGAAGGGTTAATTCCGAAGCCGAAACCCGGAACTACAGAAGAAGAAAAATTGTGGACTATCAACACTATGGTGGGTTCGTGGATCTTAAACACCATAAAACCTAATTTGAGAACTACAATGTCTTATGCAGAAAGATGCGATGAACTATGGACTGATCTAAAAGAACGATTCACGTCAGGTAATGCACCAAGGAAGCATGAATTGAAGACTGCACTGATAAACTGTAAACAGTCTGGTATGTCCGCTCAGCCTATTATGCAAAATTAAAGAAAATATGGGATGAATTAATTAACTATGAACAATTGCCTAATTGTACTTGTGGGATGATTAATGAGATTATTAAGCAAAGGGAAGAAGACAAAGTTCATCAATTTCTCATAGGCTTAGATGATTCAATTTTCGGAACTGTACGGTCAAGTATTTTGCAATTAGAACCAATTCCAAACATGAAGAAAACTTATGCTATGATAATCAAAGAAGAAGCACACAGAAAATTAACAAGAAATTCAGAAATTGGCAGTGAAGCTGTCGTGTTTGCAGCTCCCAAATCTGTACAGAATACATTGCAATGCACTTACTGTCTCAAGTTAGGACATGAAGCAAGGAATTGCTACCTGCTAGTGGGTTATCCAGATCGTACCTCGGAGCAACGGTGGTCAGACCGAAGCACCGAAACTGGTACCGGCGGTAGCAGAGGTCGGGAAAGGACAATCCGAGACAGAGGGCGCAGAAGAGTAGGGACTGGCCGCGGACTGGCTGGATCTTCTTTGGCGAGCCATAGCTGGACAGCGACTGCGCCTGGTTCATCTTCTCCAACGATGCTCGGTTGGGCTGCCGGCACTGCAACTAGTTCATCCTCCTCAAACCACCTCGGCTGGGATGCTCACAGTCGCGCGGCACACTTACCTGCTCAAAGAAGCAATCGTGGAGGAGTAGATACGGACGGCACCGACGAGCGACTGGGAATGGCGGCTTCGGCATCGGCAAGTGCACCAGTCGGCATCCCGGGTCTTTCACCGGAGCAGTGGAACACATTTCTTCAACTTTTGAGCAATCAGAAAAGTAGCAACCAAGCTTTGGAAAATCTCTCTGGTAAGATAGGAGATGAATGGATTTTAGACAGTGGATGCTCCCATCACATGACAGGCAGGAAGATTTTCTTGAAGAATACTAAACCATCTCATCCTTATACAATTACTCTTCCAAATGGCTCTAAAACAACTGGAGCAGAATTGGGTTCCATAAATCTGCCTTCTAAATTTCAAATTGATAATGTCCTTTTTATACCTCAACTCCGGTGTAATTTATTGTCTCTCTCAGCTTTCTAAAGCAAATAATTGCGTTGTTATAATTAATGATAGTGTGTTGATGTTACATGACTATACCTCGGGGATGCCGATTGGAGCGGGTGAAGAGAGAGATGGGATATACTTTTTCAAACCTCTGAACAAGAAGTTGAATTTTGCTTGTTCTGCTCAAATCTCAGACATGAGTACGTTGTGGCATCACAGATTGGGCCACCCTTCTAAATTCACAATTAAAAAATTTTTGGGATCAGATTTAACATGTGAATCTTTGAATAATTGTTCAATATGTTTGCGTGCTAAACAGACGCATGAAGCTTTCCCTATTAGTTTAAATAATGCGGTTTCTTCTTTTGACTTGATACACTGTGATCTCTGGGGACCTTATAAAACTCCTTCTTCTTATGGTGCAAGTTATTTTTTAACCGTAGTAGATGATTTTTCGAGGTGTGTTTGGATATTTTTGCTCAAAGAAAAAAAAGAGGTAGCTCAGACTCTTAAACAATTTTTTGCTATGGTTGAAACCCAGTTTCTTAAATAAGTAAAAGTGATACGTACAGATAATGGAACAGAGTTTACTTGTATGAAATCATATTTTTTGGAACACGGCATGCTGCATCAAACATCTATGGTACATACCCCCCAACAAAATGGACGTGTAGAGCGTAAGTATCGTCATATCCTAAATGTGGCTCGTGCTTTGCTCTTTCAGGCAAATCTTCCAATTCAATTTTGGGGTGAAAGTGTGCTGACAGCTGGATATTTAATAAACCGTACACCTTTATCTGTGTTAGATGGGAAAACACCATTCGAACTATTGTTTAATAAAGTACCGCCTTATTCTCATCTCAAATGTTTTGGTTGCTTGGCTTATGTACATGATCACGGATTGCCTAAAGATAAATTTAGAGCTCGAGGACGTAAATGTGTATTTTTGGGGTATCCGTATGGAAAAAAAGGATGGAAAGTTTTTTATTTACAAACACATGAATTCATTACCTCTCGGGATGTTGTATTTGTTGAACATGAATTTCCATTTTTGTCCAAGTCTTGAGAAGTGTTATCGAATGAGAACAGTATGAGGTGCGATTTTGGTGAAGTTCCTACACCCATTGAAGAAACCAGGGGGAGTAATCGGCTGAGGACCCTATTATCTATTGCTGCTGTTCGAAATTGGGAGGTTCATCAGATGGATGTTCATAACGCCTTTCTGCATGGTGGTCTGACTGAAGAAGTGTATATGAAAATTCCTCCCGGGTTCCGTGCTTCCAACCCTCATCAGGTCTGTCATCTTAGAAAATCATTATATGGACTCCGTTAAGCACCTCGGTGCTGGTTCTCGAAATTTACAGCTTCTCTTCGTCAATGTGGGTTTGTACAATTCTATGCTAACTATTCTCTCTTTACTTACACGAAAAATGATATTTTCCTGTGTATTCTTATTTATGTTGACGACCTTTTAATCTCCAGCAATAGTGCATCTTGTATTGCCCGATTTAAGTCTTACCTAGGGTCGTGTTTTCACATGAAAGACTTAGGTCATCTTAAATATTTTCTTGGTATAGAAGTTGCTCGGAGTCAGGCCGGGTTTTACCTTAATCAACGAAAATATGCCTTGGAAATTATTGCTGATGCTGGGATGCTTGGGTGTAAACCCGTGTCAACTCCATTGGACCCAAATACTCAATTAGCTAAAGTTTGTGGAGAATTTTATGATCAGCCAGACCGGTATCGGCGTCTTATTGGCAAATTGATTTATTTATCCATCACACGTCCAGATCTTGCTTACACTGTACACATCCTTGCTCAGTTCATGCAACATCCTCGCAAGGAACATTGGGAAGATGCTCTCCGTGTGATTTGTTTCCTCAAAGGTTCATCGGGACAGGGTATTCTACTTCGTTCTAATACATCTCTTCATTTACAGGCGTATTGTGATTCTGATTGGGCCAGCTGCCCGATTACCCGTCGGTCAGTGACTGGATATTTTATCTCTCTCGGGCACTCTCCTATTTCTTGGAAGACAAAGAAATAGCACACGGTCTCTCGATCTTCTGCAGAAGCCGAGTATCGTGCAATGGCGATGACACTGTGTGAATTAAAGTGGCTCACTCAACTTCTTATTGACCTACAAGTTCCAGTACAACATTCTATCCCACTTCATTGCGATAGTCAAGCAGCAATTTACATCGTTGCTAATCTAGTTTTTCACGAACGCACGAAGCACATAGAAATTGATTGTCACTTCGTGCGAGATGCATTCCAAGAACGATTGATTACTCCTGTTTATATTCCGAGTGATTCTCAACTGGCAGATCTTCTTACCAAGGCTCTACATCTCCCGCAGTTTCGAAAGTTATCTGGCAAGTTAGGCATTTGTGATCTTCATGCACCAACTTGAGGGGGAGTGTTGAAGTAGTTAGGATTATAATTGTATGTTGAGATGATTTAGTTTAGCTGAACCGATAACATGCTGATATTTTGTAACCACTTCCTAGTTTATAGGATAGTGATTTTGTATATATTATGAGAATACAGAAAACAAAAGGGACAGAAAATTCAGAGAAAGTTTTTCCCCACTGAAAACTTTATATACTTTTATTTGAATTTTTGATAATTTTGTGTATTCTTATTTAGATTTTGTTGTTTAAACAATTAGATGTCATTTTGTGATTTTTTTAGATTTTTTTTTATATTTTTAAATTTTAATTTTGGTTCTAAAAATAAAAATTTTAAATTTTTGATTGGTAACCGATTCGGTACTTAGTTACCGATTATTGAATGATTTTAATATTGGTAGCAAGAAAAGTTACCGATTAATAAACGGTACGAAATTAATAATCGTTCGAATATACAGTAATGATAATTAGTCGGGTTATCGTACCGCTACTATTCCTACTTACTTCCTCCTCCCCTTAATGTTGTTTCTGCTAGTCATATGCCCTCTTTATTTACTTTGTTGTTTACATTCACAAAGTTTGAAACTAATTATTGAGTTCAAATATATATATATATATATATTATTTGCCTAATTTAATTTCCCAATTGTAAGTGTTTATTATAATATTTTATGTAAGTTCAGATCAGACTGGCCAGTCGGACTTAGACTGAAAATCGAATCATATGGACCCGTGTGTTTTTAAAAAGATTAGAGAGTGTATATATATTAATTGCAAATTTGCATTTTATGTGTGTTTATTTTAAAGAGTGGTGAGACCTCATCAAGCCTAGTCTATGCGTTATTGAACTGGTCAGTCAAATTGATCATGTGTACAAAGATAAAAATAAATAATAATCCATATTTGAAAAAGATAAAAATTTAAAGTTTGTAGTTATGAAAAAAAATATCCCATGATTAAAAAAAAAGAGAAAATTAAAGTTTTTTGTTATTAAAAAAAAGCAAAATAGTTTATAGTAAAAAAAAAAGATAAAATAATTAAAGTTTATATCTATAAATAAAAACAAAAAGAGTTTATGAACATAAATAGCTAATATCTCTATTCTTTAAGTTAAAAAGTTTTTAATATTCATGAATTTGTATTTTTTAAATTGTATTAAGTGCTAACTAATTTATGATGCTATGATGCTTATGTAGCTTATATAAATTAATTATTAAGATATACTTTTTCTTGAAAAGATAATTTTATATATTTATGGTATTATACAATTTTTTGTATGATCCGATCAATTTAACTTAGTGACCTAATGATCAAATAATTTTAGCCGTTGGAAGTCAGTGCAGCGGTTGAAGTTGATGTTATGACGGTGTTGTCCTCCTCTTCATTGCTTCAATATTTGTTGGAGGTCATTGCAAAGTAATGAATTGAAGATTTTAATTAAGTGATTTACAAAAATCGTTATTTAATATATTTTAATATTAAGTACTTAATTCAATAAGTTTTTCATTAATTAATTTTAAGAAGTGGATAAATTTAACAAACAAGCTAGAGTCCAAATATTGAATGATTTCCTTAATTATACTCTGTGTTATAAAATAAGTATAGCTTTAGAGTTTTATGTTATTTCATAAATTTTACATTTAAAAAAATTATTTATTATAATCTTTTCCAATTTTATCCTCTTGTCTCTCTTTATTTATTCTCAAATATCTTTCTTCATATATCTCTATCTATATTTATGAAATGTATCGAAGTCATATTTTTTATTTCAAAATCTTTAATATTTGTACAAGATATTACAACAATATTTATTTTGAAATGGATAGAAATTATCTCTTGATCATTGATAGCCAGAAGTGTATTTTTTATCCTCACTAAAATTTTTCTTTTTTTATTTTGTCAGAGAAGATATAAGTCTCAAAAACAATAAACAAATAATAATAACACGGTTTCTTTTCAACAAAATTATAGTAATGGATCCAAAATTTAAGACGTTTCCAATATAATATAATGATCGTGGGATTATGGGCACTAACTGCCCAGGTCCTCCCCTTGATTAACACCACCTTGTAAATTATTAATGTTATACTAATAATAAAAATTAAAATATAATATCTAAATTTTTTATTCTACCAACCGAAATTCTTAGAGAGCTTCGGCTTGTGGGGATGAAAATCTATGAGAGCTTATTTATTAATGTCAATAAGTTGTTAACGTAAAATTATATTAAGTACTTAATCTAATAAGTTAAATAAGTTGTTAACGTAAAATTTAAGAATCAAATATAAATTATTTTATTAATGTCTTATAATAAAACTTATTTATACACTTAAAATATAAAGATTACAAAATACTAAAAAGATCTAACTAAATCTATATCTATGAGAGTTACAGAATTCTAAAAAATTTATCTGGACATTCACTATATATTTATTATTTTTAACTTTAGTATAGTCTAGTTTGTTTTTGCCTCCTTCTTGCCCGACTGGATCTCTCAACCATAAGGAGAAGAAAAGGCAATGTTTCAGGGGTAAAGTGTACCTCCCGTTCGAGCTTTGGATTCTTTCCCGAAAACAATGTATGCCACCGATGAAGATGGAAAATACTCTTAAAATAAAAAGTCCATAAACCTTCACAGAGTGATTGGATTTTTAAAGTTAAAAAGGATCTTCACCTACTGGGACCGGCTTCGCGAGACCATTTCGGACTACACAGAGCTCTATTGGTCGTAGGTTCCTCGATCAACCAACTTACTTGAATCTTGAATGAAGAAAGATAGAACTTTGAGGTAGACTTCACACTAACCTAATCTCGACATTATAACACAAACTCTTTCTCAATACCTAATCTTCAGAAGCCTTATTAATAAAAAAAAAAAGTTTTGATTTGACTAAGCTAAGAAAGAGTAGATTAGAGAAAGAGGCCTAAAAGAAGCAAAAGACACAACTTCTCTTTATATATGTATATTAATCATGTCAGTCAAGGTCTTGGGTTGAAGGGTTAAGGTCTTGAAGGAAGTAGTTCCATCTCTGATCACCATCTGTTTCGACTCCTTCGTTACCTAGTGATGAGCTTGACGGGTACTCTAAGACGATTTTTGAGCAAGAATCACAGCATTACCTTATCTTCACCATGATACGGACTCTAAGTTCTTATGGCAGAGCACGAGGAGATTTATTATCAATATGATGATGGGAATGGAAACTTGTGGCATTCGTAAGACCGCCCCTTTTCAATACTTCTGATTGGATTCGCATCACATATAGAGAAGCCATAAAGAAACTATTTGACACAAGCCGTTCCTACGATTCCTGCTTTCTTCCTTACCTTAAGAGGCAAGCGATTTCATACCTTATTGTCTTAGTACTTAGTGATCCGGCTTTCATGCGTAAGTGAAGTCGACCTCTATCTACGCAAATTGAAGGCTAATGCAATTAAATGAGATAATCTGCAGCAATTGATTCACGAATCCGATGCAGAGAGTCATGGTAGTTCATGGCAATTCCCGAGGAATATGACATGGCTATTGTTTCAGCTCTTCTGACATTGTACGATATCGATCAAATAAAAAGAATTGAAGAGTGGTTTCCTTCTTGAAGACAATGTTTCCGGAGCTAGACTAGAACAGCCTTCTACCAACCAATCTTTTTCAAAGCATTCGGGAGGCATTAACCTTTAGAACAAGACCAATAAAGGCTAGGCGAGGACCTTGAATCAATCAATCCTTTACCATCAGCGAACGTTTTCTTTTGACATTTGCTTTTATGATATGCTTTGTTGCGAAGGAATGCTTACACGGATGTGGTCTTTGTGATAGTGTGTAATTGCATATAAGTTGGTCCCTTCCCTAACTCTGAGATACCTTCTGCGCTATCTTAAAGACCCGGCACAGACTGATGACCCTACACTAGTCACTGTTGACAGCTTTTGTATGTTACTAAGCCGGATCACCCATACTAGGTAGACGCAGCAGACTGAACTTGTCTCATGAAATGGTTCTTCTCGACAATCCATTTAAGCAAGCACAACCAGCTGGACCACCCACATGCACACCAGATTCTGGCCCGTGTTCTGGGCCTTGCCAAAACCATCCCAATCTGATTCGGATCCTTCGGGCAAACCGCATAAAAGGTTCTTCTCACTAGCTCCACTTCATTTCATGGTGAGAACGGATGTGGCCTATGGATTCCTTTTACAAATTCTCAAATTTTATATTTTTGCCGATTCCTATTATCTTCTATCTTTCAATGTCAATGAAAAGTCAGACTGCACTTCCGCTGTAGCTATATAAGACCAGCTTGCTGTTTGTTCCCGTTCTATATCTGTATCTGTCTAGAGAAAAGAATAGTCAGAATTAGGCCTCAAAGCTGGAAGTCCTACCTTTTCATGAGTATACTTGATATCTCGGATCCTCTTTTTAGGAACTTCGCTCATAGGAACGGAACTCTTTTTAGTGCGGTAAGTAGTAAAACTAGGGCTGGGAAATTCTAGTAAGCTATTTCATGAATTTTACACTAAGAAGGTAATGATCCATTGACTTCTTCTATTTTAGTGAAGATTATTACGTGACTCTTTTAGGTTAGCAAAGGGATCTTTCAGCACAAAAGAAAGAAAGGAAGCGAAGCAGCTGGGACTGAAGCTGGAATTACGGTATTTCGCTTTCCAGTCGGAATCGGAACTAGAATTAGCCTTGGAGCTACCCCTAATACTGAAGCGGAAGGGACAACTATAGTAGTGTTCTGGAAAGAGGCTCCCAAATAGGCTGGTTCTATTCTACCGTACCGCATCAAATGGAATTGGATGCTTCCTGCGCCTGATCTTTCTTCTTTAAAGTTAACGAGCCTGGTCGGGGGTCTTGCCTCATGGCGATTGCGCTTCTTCCTTAAACAGCGAAATCCTCGAGGATGGCACGCCGAAATTTGATCTTTCCCTGACTCCTTTTCCCGGGAGCCGCTTAACTTAAACTTAATAGAATATATTAGATTGTTTTCGCCTTGGTCTTGAGCCTGGTATTCATTCCTAACTAGTAACTTAGCTCAACTCTATGGTCTCATCCCAGGAAAGCTCTAGCTAGGCGTGTGAGATGACTGTCTGACCTTTCATCGTTCTGGCTAACTCATACTTAAAAAAATTCCTGCTGAATCAACTGCTCCTCCAGAATGGCGGGTAATACCACTTAAGGGCGGATAGACCGTCCACCCAGTTCTGCTACCCACTTCTACTAAGGCTGAGCTTAATAGGAGCAAGAGATGTCTCGCCCGAATGAATTAGTTAGTACTAGAAATGTTAGAAAAAGTGAACGAAAAGAGTAATAAGAAGTGAAAAGGACAGAGACACTTCCGAACAGCAAGGCTGTTTAAGTTTATGAATAGCCTTTTTTCAAGGGAGGTCAAGATTGAGAGTTCGGGTTTGCTTCCCCTTCTGAGGCAAATGGCGGACGGATAGACTCCATAGCCCTGGGACCCAATCAAGGGAGCCCAGATCTTGAGTTAACATAAAATAAATAAATAAAGTTATACACTTTAAAAAAGCAAATGCCAATTATGATAACACACTTTATCTAGAGGCTCCCAGAGGCTCCAAAATGACCCTGCCCTTTATTTTTTTAAATAATAATAATAATAATAAAAATAAAAATAAAGGGCCTAGCCATTTTGGTAAACTGGTTGAAAGTAAACCATTTTGGTAAAATATTCTTATGTAATGAAATATGCATGAACCTTATGCCATGTATTTATCTTTTAAAATTAATTAATTAAAAATTTATTAAATTAAATATATTTGACAATAGACATATTAAGTACATTAGATAAAAATTTTTCAAATTACTTAATAATGTAATATGTACTTAATTATATTATTAAATAATTATAAATTTTAAGTGAATTTTATATCTTATTCTGAAGTTTGATATATATATATATAATTATTAAACTTTTTATATATAATAAAACTGGCAAAAAATAACATAATCTATGGTTTGTCTGTCACTTGAGGAAGTTACTTTTATTTTATTAGTCACCTCTGTCCAATAACTTTTTATAATGATTGAAAATGTTCATTTACGTCCAAGAATAATTTTCGATTAATTTATATTACGTGACACTCACATATCATTTAGAAAGAAAAATTGTCCAATTAACAATTTAAATACTATTCCAACAATTAATTATCGCTTAAATTAGTTAAATAACATACGAATACGAATTAGATAACACAATTGCCAAAAATCATTTATTACCATTATATATAGACATTTTCAATCATTATTAATGGACATAAATAACTAATAAATTAAATAATATGGACATAAATAACTAATAAATTAAACAATGTCTTTAAATAACAAGAAATAAATTAATAAAAATAGTTTTTACCTGTTACTAAATATACATATAAATATAACAAGATGTAAATTAATAAAAATAGTTTTACCAATTACTAAATATACATATAAATATATTTATCACTTATTTCCCGTATTTTCAAAAAGAATCCCCAATTGTAAGTTGAAAAATCCATTAAGTCTTAAACGAAAATGGCCATAACTCGTCCACGTCAAGTTCCAGTAGAGAACTATTGGGCTGATGTAAGACCCATCATAATATCATAGGGCTACAGCCATCATAAAATGAATTGTACTTAAATGAAGGTCACCTGCCTAGGCCATATGCCTTCATTATCGCCCATAGACCCCGTCCAGATGAAGATGTTGTAAAGTTGCGAAAACCTTTCCTTTTATAAGCTCAAGTCTCCCTTGCTTCCTCATATAATTTCGATGTGGAACAAAACATAAAATACTTCTCCACCAATTCATACAACCGAAGAATTCCTTTTTTTTTTTTCCTTGACTCATCAAAGTTCTTGGCGGGCTTATTTTCTTCTAACTCCTCTTGTTTCAAGTAAGACACCATAGTTATATTTAAAAGAATAAAGTCTTGATAAGAATTTTCACTTTAAAAATATAGTATAGAGTTTTATTGTATGATTCATGTTAATAGTTTACAGGTATATAAATAAATAAAATTTATTATTGTGTATAAAAAGTGTTGTCAATACAGCTGATACAACAAGTAAAATAAACAACAGATACGAAAATAATTTGTCATGCAATTCAGCTATGAAAGCCTATATTTGTGAACCATGATTATTGACCTAATCTACTATCATCATAGATATACAAAGAGAGAATTGCACAACTCCAATAAGAACACAGTTTCAAACCAGCAACTAACACAAGTTACTTGACACACAACTAGTTGTGTATTAGACTAGCAAAACTCGGTCTAATACCTCGTCAACCCTACAATATTTCCAGAAGAAAGTAAACAACCCAACCCACAAACTATTATAATTCAACACTGAAAATAGAGTACTGTTGGATGAATTTCAATAGCACAATACAAGACGGCAAACATTAACTTTTCAACAAGACTTTTAAAAAATTCCCGAACTTTTTCACTGCTTCATATGTGTGTATACATTCCAAATTGCTTGAACAATACTGTCCAGAATCCTTCATATAAATAGCAACCACAGGAACTTATCAACTCTTTATAGAACTCTTCGGCACTAGTTGTACCATTTATTCGTGCAAAACCTAACATTAAAAAATCCCTTAGGTAAATCTTCAAGTTTTTAAAGATTATCTTTTGAAAAAATGTTAAGGAGATAAGAACTCCTATTTCAAATAAACTTTGCTAAGATAGAAACAGATAATGCCAACATATAATTCAACATAATTTTAGAAAACTAAATTTCCAAACATATCAGTTATGGATGTTTATAGTAACTATAATTGTTCATGAAAGTACTTTTATTAGAGATATAATTTTAAGTTAAAGAATGATGATCTTAAACTAGAAATGTAAGACTATTTATAAAAGATTAAAGTTGTAATGCCCTACCCCGTAAGCACCTAGCATGACCTTAAAATTAAGAACGTGATGAAAATATAGTTTTGATATATATGGTGGGATATAGTGTTTTTGGCACTTAGTAGTATTATGGGGATACTTAGGATTAGGAATCAAATTTTATTATTTTATTGATGTTTTATTATTAAGGTTTATAAATGCCTTTAAGTGGATTTTTAGTTTTAATACCTAGTATATTTATTTTAGAAATTTAAAATACTTGACATTTTCATATAGGAATTAAAAAAAAAAAAAAAAAAACTCAATTATGAAGATTTGCAGTCACCTCACAACAACACCCGTCACCCCACCAATTTTTCCCTTTTCTTTCCCCCTTAACCGTCTCACAACTCCAATTTTTTTTCTTTCTTTTTCTTTTCTTCCTAATCACCTCAAGCCATTATATATATATATATATATATATAGCATGAGTCTTTTTTTTCTTTTAAATTTGGTTGGCAAGAAGAACAAGCTAAGGCAACAATAATATAGTTAAGGTTAGTTTGCATGTTTCTCAAGTGAGCTTTTATTTGCATGTTTGTATGTTTCTCAAGTAAGTTGCATGTTCTATTTTCTTTTGTTTTAGTTAGTTAGGTTATATATATGTATATATATAGTATATGTTTATTTGTTTTCTTTAATATATAGTGAGATCTATTTTCTAGTTAGATTATATATTTTGAAGCTAGTTATTTATTTTAAGATTTCAATATTTTAAACGGATTTTTTAGTATAAAGTTAATTATGGTTTCTTGGGAGAGTATATTTTTTTAGAGTATAGGATTTTTTGTCGATCTTTTTAAAGAATTATATAAGTATACGTATTATTATATAGGTATATTTATATACATCCCAAAGTCCATTTTATAAGATTTCGATATTATTTAGGGAATAGGATTATTTAATCGATACCCAGGTATTAAGTATTTTCGCATTACTATTTTGTAGGATCTTAGCACCAGATCTACATCCAGGTGAGTCCATCAACTCCATTTTATTTCAAATATATATTTTTTTTTTACATTTACAAAATTTTGCTATTTTTCGAACAATATTTCTCAGC
This sequence comes from Catharanthus roseus, assembly GCA_028651295.1. Lineage (NCBI taxonomy): Eukaryota > Viridiplantae > Streptophyta > Magnoliopsida > Gentianales > Apocynaceae > Catharanthus > Catharanthus roseus. The sequence goes on from JAPQWS010000087.1 coordinate 4,366,710, forward strand.
GTATTTTTGGAGATGTTCTCCCTAATGTGTTACGTGTTTCATAGAAAAATGTACAGGAGCGGTGCTCCAAATAGGTGTTTCTTTTAAAACAGATTACTATGGTGGTACATAAGAAGTTTGTTGTATGCAGGCTTTTCGGAAATATTTATATATTGAAAAATGTTCTAGCTTGAAAAGTTATGTATTTTGATATACATAAATATAGATTTGGCATTGGCATAATTGTGAAATTTCATAAGCATGTGATGACTGGCGGATAAGGATTTTCTTTTGTGTTCTGAAATGTTTATGACTTGAATCTGTTATTATGGCCGGGCAAATGGCCCCTTTGATTTGTAAATACATACGAAACCTCATTCCGACCAAGATTAAAGTTTATTGTTGATCAAGTGAACGGACGCGTTAGCGGATTGTACTGTACGTGGCTAGTCCCCCGTACTAGGGCCTCTTCCGATGGCGTGGACGGATTTTTGACTCTGAGGGTGGATCCACTTTAAGAGGGGCGTAGACTGCGGAGGGTGTGGCCCAATCGGCCTACGTGGACACCGTATCATGCTCTACGGTGGGGTTCGACCGCCTAGTGGAGAGTCAGGAGGGGCTCGACACCGAGGTTGGTTCCAGGGCAGACCTGGTAGGTGCCCCAGGAGTCTGTAGCCTGTTTTGACCAGTGTTATGGGAGTGCGGTTGTTTGTAATTGAGCGCTCGTATGTTGTTTGGTTGGTATTTGACTACGAGATGCCGGAACTTAGTTCCGATGGCCTCGTTTCGGGGATCCGGACTTTCTCTGTGGAGCCCCACTGTTGCATTACATGTTCTTTTAAAATTGGGGCATAGAGCTGCGCTGATGTGTCTTGATTCGCTCAGACTTCCCAGCTGCGCTCGAAACCCTCCTGTAGGTTCAAGCATTAGTTTTGTTAAAATAGCAAAAGAAATATTTTTCTTATGACATTGCATAAATTGTTTTTGTAAAATGGCATCGTCATGGTTTTAAAGAAAACACTACCGCACACACACACGTGGACTCACTGAGCGTTCGCGCTCACGTTTTTTCATATCATGTTTTCTTCTCAGATTAGCTTGGAACGGTCAGGGGTTCCGCGAGCCACTGAAGTTTTAGGCCAGGAGTTTTTGGATCAAATCTCCCCGGAAGGGCATAGATTTATGTTTTATCTTTTTAGACTCGAATCGTCTGTAGAGTTTCTTTTTATGTTTATGTAAGAGATTGATGTAAGTTTACTTTTGTGTTTAGTATAAAACGGAAATGAGAAGTTTTCTTTTATCCTGTGTTTGAGGGCGCCGGTAGTATTTAATTTACTGAAGTATTCTGCGTACTTTGTGTATACCTGTCAGTATTATTCTAGGGTTTTGTTTTAGTGTGGAACTTATAATTTAGTGCCGAGAGGCACCCAGATGCCCTACTCAGCCGCAGTTGACCTAGTGGCAGGGTTGGGGGCATCACAGGTGGTATCAGAGCCTCTAGGTTCGATATTAGGTTTGAAATGTTGGATTTTAGATAAGCTATAAGAGTTAACTGTTTAAACTTTAAAGTTAACCATATGATTTATTGGTTAGTACTGACCCTAAGATTTTGTTTTGTAGGTACTAGATGGCATATCCTTCTCATAGATGGACATACAGGGAGGGCACCCTCGTAGATGAGCCTAGCAGGACTACGTCATCATCATCATCCTCATATTCCCTTAAGGAGATCATCCCAGAAAGGGAACCAATTCCAGTGATTGACCTTTACGATGATGAGTCAGTAGAAGAACTAGAGATGGCACCAGTAGTGGCACCGAGAATAGGATCTGGAACATCAATAGAAGAAGACCCTAGCGAGCCCACGTCGAACTCAGAAATGACACCTGAACCAGAGCAAGGGACACCGGCAGTCACTGGGAGTATGGGTACCTCTGTAGCAAATACTATGCCAGCAGCAGCATCCCCTACCCCTATTCTACCCGTGGCGTCTGTATTTTCTTTTCCAGCATCACTACTTCGGGGTGGGGTCAGGGAGTATGACATTTGTGGTTACTGCTTGTGGCGTGAGCAACGGGCTGAAGCCGCTAGCCAGCAGGTTATAGCGTTGAGAGAGGAGATCTCCCGAATGGATGCCTTATTCTATGCGGCACATCAGGCACGACAACAGGAGATGGCGAGGGCCGCCATGTTAGAGGAGGAGTTAGCCCAGACGCGGGAGGCTCATGCAGCCCGAGAGAGAGAGATTTTGGAGCTGATTAACGAGCGGGACTGGCTTAGGCAGTTTATCGCTCAGTTCCTTAGAACTACTAGAGATTCAGTGGATAGAGCACGTAATGAGCTGGAGTCTCGTCCAGGAGGTTCTGGTAGCCAGTATCCTTAGGCGGAGTAGGTGTTGGATAGAGTACAGGTAGGTGCGAATATTTTGTCACTTGGATAGGTACGAGTAGTATTTTTGTTGGTACTTGATGCAGTAGGCTTAGGATCATAGGTATGAGGTCCTCGGGTTTTGGAAATGTATAGCAACCCGACCATATATATTTTTTGGGAGGTAGGACCAGGATGATCTGATTGTATCTTGACACTACTTGTACCAAAAATCCTTATTTTGAGTTATATATATATATATATATATATATGTTTGTATGTATGCATTTGATGTTTGTGCCTGAGACGAATTTATGTTTACCTGTCGTAAAGTATCTACAATCGTAGATGTTTATTTGTATTGGAACTTTTGGTTTTTAGAAACATGTCAGGTTCACAATCTCCCAACCGTGCGGACGAGGTTATGTCAGAAAATACTCAAAATAGACAGTCTGAACCTACGAGAGAGGCCACCCCTCGTCCAGAACAAGCTACACACAAAGTAATCGAGAATTTTATGATTAAGATGACGGAATTATTAGAAACTCCAATGGCCACAAGAAGAAACAAACGAGTACCAGTTACTGGAGTAGATGAAGCATTAGAACAATTTCTTGAGTTTCGACCCCCGGAGTTCTATGGAGACGTTGAGCAAGAAATTAAAGCTGAACTGTTCCTTGAGCAGTTGAATGATATTTATGATACCCTTAAGTATGAGGATGCCCTGAGGGTAACGTTTGCAGCTTTTAGACTTCAAGGAATGGCAAAGGATTGGTGGCTTAGAGCTTCCGAAGCACGGACACTTAGAACCAATTATGGACCTGGAACGATTTTCAAGAAGAATTCAAAAAGGAGTATATACCTCGATGGGTTCGGGAGCAACGTGAGGATGAGTTTCAGCAATTGAGACAGGGTAACCTGACAGTTGCCTAGTATACGGCAAAATTCAATAGGCTGGCTAAGTACTGCTTAAGGTTGATAGACACTGACGAAAATAAGACGCGACAATTTGTGAAAGGATTAAGGGTTGAGTTGCAACGAGCATTAGCTCCCTTGCCACTGATGGGATTCGCGGCCGCAGTTGAAGCCGCCACGCGAACAGAGATGGCTGATCAAGCGGTTATACAAAGGAAAACAGACATTGGTTCAGCTACGGCTCCATATAAACGTCCTGGACAAGGACCATGGAAACCTAGAGATTTCAAGAGATCCCGTGGTGAACAAAGGACTGGAAATGAAGGTCGACCAACCCTAACCCCTGGAGGATCCCACAAAATATGCACATACTGTGGACGAAGTGGGCATGTGGCTGAAATGTGTTATCGGAAGTTAAGATTATGTTTCAAGTGTGGAAAACCAGGACATACCAAGGACCAATGCCCTGAGATGCAACAAGTAACCCCGGAGATGTCCAGAAAAGCAGGCCGACCCCCGGTCATGAGAGGAACAACAGAACGAAGGAATAATAAGCCACAAATAAAAGCTAAAGTTTATGTACTGGATGGATTGCGTATAGATACTGAAGCAGAAGTCGTTGAAGGTATGATAAAAATCTTTTCTCAACTAGCAAGAGTACTCATTGACCCTGGAGCTACGCATTCTTTTGTGAGTTTGCATTTCATAAAACATATTCCTATACCTCCTGTTAACATGCATTATCAGTTGATAGTTAGCACTCCTATGGGCGTGAATAAGATAACTGAGGTACAGTACCCTGATTGTGACATATGTGTCGAGAATGTGGTTTTATCCAGAGATTTAATTGCCTTACCATTGGAGGGATATGATGTGATACTTGGGATGGACTGGTTGTCTAACAATATGCCCAGTAGATTGTCGACGGAAGTTGGTTAAGTTTAGCCGACCGAGTATGCCAATTCTGGTGTTCCTAGGGAAGCGAACAAAACAGGAGAATCTCTTTTTTGTCTGGCATGAAAGCCAGGAAGTTGCTATGGAAAGGATGTCAAGGGTACTTAGCATACTTGCTCAACAAATCTAAGGAGGAGGTAAAATTAGACACAGTACCTATAGTGAGGGAGTTTGTGGATGTTTTTCCTGAGGAGTTGACGACGCTACCCCCAGATCGAGAAGTGGAGTTTGGCATAGAATTGGTACCTGATGCTAAACCAATATCTCGAACTCCATACCGGATGGCACAGGAGGAACTAAAAGAGTTGAAAAAGCAATTACAAGAACTGTTGCAGCAAGGATATATTCGTCCAAGTACATCTCCTTGGGGTGTGCCAGTTTTGTTTATAAAGAAAAAGGATGGAACCCTGAGGATGTGTATAGATTATAGAAGATTGAATAATGTGACAGTTAAGAACAAATACCCACTACCCCTCATTGATGAGTTATTTGACCAGCTCCGAAGAGCAGAATGTTTTTCTAAATTGGAATTGAGATAGGGATATTATCAGGTCAGGATAAGAGAAAAGGATATTCCAATGACGGCATTCAACATACGATATGGACATTACGAGTTTGTGGTTATGCCGTTTGGATTAACTAATGCACCTGCAACATTTATGGACTTGATGTACAGAGTCTTTAATCCTTACTTGGATAAGTTTGTAGTGATTTTTATTGATGAAATTCTTGTTTATTCACCCAACCCTGAAGTTCATGAACAACATTTTCGAAAAGTGTTGCAAACCCTACGGGAGCATAAGTTATATGCTAAGTTTAGCAAATGTGAGTTCTGGATGAGTCATGTTACTTTCCTAGGACATGTTATCACCCAGGAAGGAATCTCGGTGGATCCAGCGAAAGTAGAAGCAGTGACTTATTGGACACAACCCAAAACACCAACTGAAGTATGTAGTTTTTTTGGTATGGCGGGATACTATCGGAGATTTATAAAAGACTTTTCAAGGAATGCTGGACCTCTAACCCAATTAACCAGAAAAGCAACCAAGTTTGAGTGGACGGAAAAGTGTGAGAGGAGTTTTCAAGAATTGAAGAACCGACTAACGCTCGGCACCCAGATGTTAACATTACCCGATCCGAACAAGGAGTTTTCATTATACACGGATGCTTCAGGGAGAAGGACTAGGAGCCGTGTTGATGCAAGACAGGGAAAGTTGTAGCATATATTTCAAGAAAGTTTAAGGATCATGAACGGAATTATCCGACACACGATTTGGAATTAGCAGCCATCGTGTTTGCACTTAAGAAGTGGCGACACTACTTGTATAGGGCTAAGTATGAGATATTTACTGATCATAAGAGTTTAAAGTATCTGTTTTCTCAAAAAGACTTGAACATGAGACAACGTCGATGGATGGAACTGCTGGAAGAATAACGATGTCCGATTAACTATCATCCAGGAAAGGCGAATGTGGTGGCGGATACATTGAGTAGAAAAGCAAAGATATCAAGTCTTAGCTTAACATCCACCCTACAAAAGGATATTAGAAGTGCCCAAAAGAGTAATAAGGAGTTCCAAGAGTTCAAGAACCGTGTGAAAGCTAAGGGATTGGAAGATTTTCGAACATTAGAAGCTGATGGGAGCCTGTACTTTCGGAATCGGTTATGTGTACCTAATGATACTGAACTTAAGCGCAAGATTCTAGAGGAAGCCCACAGAAGTAAGTATTCAATGCATCCTGGAGAGAATAAGATGTATAAAGACTTAAAGCAAAAGTTTTGGTGGAACGGAATGAAGAGAGAAATTGCGAAGTATGTAGCGACCTGTCTTACATGTCAAAGGGTTAAGGCGGAACATCAAAAGTCAGCGGGATTACTACAACCGTTACCTGTTCCCGAATGGAAATGGGATCATGTGACAATGGACTTTGTCACAGGATTGCCCCGGATCAAGGGTTATAAGGATGCAATCTGGGTAATCGTTGATCGTTTAACAAAAGTGGCTCATTTTATTGCCATTAATATGGCATACCCTTTGGACAAGTTGGCACAGATTTATGTAGATGAGATTGTTCGACTTCATGGAGTACCCATTGATATTGTATCCGATAGAGACCCAAGGTTTACCTCAAGGTTTTGGCCTAAGTTCCAGGCAGCTATGGGGACCAATCTAAGTTATAGCACCACAGCACATCCCCAAACCGATGGACAGTCTGAAAGAACAATTCAAACTCTAGAGGATATGTTAAGGGCTTGCGCCTTAGACTTTGAAAATAAGTGGGTTGACAATCTTGCTTGTGCTGAGTTTGCTTATAATAATAGCTACCACTCTTCGATAGGAATGGCACCATTTGAAGCATTGTATGGTAGGAGATGCAGAACACCTTTGTACTGGGATGAAGTCGGAGTTCGATCCCATTGGAGGCAAAGAAACTTGATGCCAGAATTGGAAGAGATGCAAGAAACAAGTTAAGATAATTCAAGACCGGCTTCAAACAGCTAAAAGTAGACAGAAGAGCTATGCCGACAATCGAAGAAGGGATCTGGAGTTTAATGTAGGAGATCGAGTTTTCTTAAAACTTACACCACATCGCGGGAAGCTGCAATATCCGAGGAGAGGAAAGTTAAGCCCCCGATATATCGGACCATTTGAAATTATTGACAGGATTGGTAAAGTAGCATACCGACTCGCCTTACCAAATGAACTGATAGGTATACATGATGTGTTTCATGTATCACAATTAAAGAAGTATCACCCTGCACCTGATCATGTTCTCAATGATGACCAATTGGAATTACAAGCTGATCTGTCATATGAAGAAAAACCAACTGAGATTATAGAACGAAGCGTAAAAGAGTTACGAGGGAGACAGATTCCAATGTGTAAAGTGATATGGAAACATCATGGGATCGAAGAGGCAACCTGGGAAACTGAGGAGTACTTGAAGAAAAAGTATCCAGAGCTTATAGGTACGTAACTATTCAATTTCGAAGACGAAATTTTTCTTAAGGAGGGTAGAATGTAACGCCCTACCCCGTAAGCACTTAGCATGACCTTAAAATTAAGAACGTGATGAAAATATAGTTTTGATATATATGGTGGGATATAGTGTTTTTGGCACTTAGTAGTATTATGGGGATATTTAGGATTAGGAATAAAATTTTATTATTTTATTGATGTTTTATTATTAAGGTTTATAAATGCCTTTAAGTGGATTTTTAGTTTTAATACCTAGTATATTTATTTTAGAAATTTAAAATACTTGACATTTTCATATAGGAATTAAAAAAAAAAAAATTCAATTATGAAGATTTGCAGCCACCTCACAACAACACCCGTCACCGCACCAATTTTTCCCTTTTCTTTCCCCCATAACCGTCTCACAACTCCAATTTTTTTTCTTTCTTTTTCTTTTCTTCCTAATCACCTCAAGCCATTATATATATATATATATATATAGCATGAGTCTTTTTTTTCTTTTAAATTTGGTTGGCAACAAGAACAAGCTAAGGCAACAATAATATAGTTAAGGTTAGTTTGCATGTTTGCATGTTTCTCAAGTGAGCTTTTATTTGCATGTTTGTATATTTCTCAAGTAAGTTGCATGTTTTATTTTCTTTTGTTTTAGTTAGTTAGGTTATATATATGTATATATATATATATATAGTATATGTTTATTTGTTTTCTTTAATATATAGTGAGATCTATTTCTAGTTAGATTATATATTTTGAAGCTAGTTATTTATTTTAAGATTTCAATATTTTAAACGGATTTTTTAGTATAAAGTTAATTATGGTTTCTTGGGAGAGTATATTTTTTTAGAGTATAGGATTTTTTGTCGATCTTTTTAAAGATTATATAAGTATACGTATTATTATATAGGTATATTTATATACATCCCAAAGTCCATTTTATAAGATTTCGATATTATTTAGGGAATACGATTATTTAATCGATACCCAGGTATTAAGTATTTTCGCATTACTATTTTGTAGGATCTTAGCACCCGATCTACATCCAGGTGAGTCCATCAACTCCATTTTATTTCAAATATATTTTTTTTTTTACATTTACAAAATTTTGCTATTTTTCGAACAATATTTCTCAGCGTATGGTGTTTCTTTTAAAACAGATTACTATGGTGGTACATAAGAAGTTTGTTGTATGCAGGCTTTTCGGAAATATTTATATATTGAAAAATGTTCTAGCTTGAAAAGTTATGTATTTTGATATACATGAATATAGATTTGGCATTGGCATAATTGTGAAATTTCATAAGCATGTGATGACTGGCGGATGAGGATTTTCTTTTGTGTTCTGAAATATTTATGACTTGAATCTGTTATTATGGCCGGGCAAATGGCCCCTTTGATTTGTAAATACATACGAAACCTCATTCCGACCAAGATTAAAGTTTATTGTTGATCAAGTGAACGGACGCGTTAGTGGATTGTACTGTACGTGGCTAGTCCCCCGTACTAGGGCCTCTTCCGATGGCGTGGACGGATTTTTGACTCTGAGGGTGGATCCACTTTAAGAGGGGCGTAGACCGCAGAGGGTGTGGCCCAATCGGTCTACGTAGACACCGTATCATGCTCTACGGTGGGGTTCGACCGCCTAGTGGAGAGTCAGGAGGGGCTCGACACCGAGATTGGTTCCAGGGCAAACCTGGTAGGTGCCCCAGGAGTCTGTAGCCTGTTTTGACCAGTGTTATGGGAGTGCGGTTGTTTGTAATCGAGCGCTCGTATGTTGTTTTGTTGGTATTTGACTACGAGATGCCAGAACTTAGTTCCGATGGCCTCGTTTCGGGGATCCGGACTTTGTCTGTGGAGCCCCACTGTTGCATTACATGTTCTTTTAAAATTGGGGCATAGAGCTGTGCTGATGTGTCTTGATTCGCTCAGACTTCCCAGCTGCGCTCGGAACCCTCTTGTAGGTTCAAGCATTAGTTTTGTTAAAATAGCAAAAGAAATATTTTTCTTATGACATTGCATAAATTGTTTTTGTAAAATGGCATCGTCATGGTTTTAAAGAAAACACTACCGCACACACACACGTGGACTCACTGAGCGTTCGTGCTCACGTTTTTTCATATCATGTTTTTTTCTCAGATTAGCTTGGAACGGTCAGGGGTTCCGCGAGCCACTGAAGTTTTAGGCCAGGAGTTTTTGGATCAAATCTCCCCGGAAGGGTATAGATTTATGTTTTATCTTTTTAGACTCGAATCGTCTCAAGAGTTTCTTTTTATGTTTATGTAAGTGGTTGATGTAAGATTACTTTTGTGTTTAGTATAAAACGGAAATGAAAAGTTTTCTTTTATCCTGTGTTTGAGTGCACCGGTAGTGTTTAATTTACTTAAGTATTCTGCGTACTTTGTGTATACATGTCAGTATTATTGTAGGGTTTTGTTTTAGTGTGAAACTTATAATTTAGTGCCGAGAGGCACGCAGATGCCCTACTCAGCCGCAGTTGACCTAGTGGCAGGGTTGGGGGCATCACAAAAGTGATACCGGAATTGGATGGACATAAAATAATTTTTATTTACTCAAAGTCTCATATAAAGCTTCTTATGATCTTTAAAATTTTTCCGATTATAATATCTTTAAAAGGCTCTTGTATATGTGTGGAATCGGTAATACTCTATAGTTTGACATCGTAATACAAAACAATCTTAAATATAGTACTTCATCATATATTATAGAATAATTAACCGAACTCAATTGCATACCAAAATATTTATAAGATGAAAGTAATATTGTAATACTCTTTAAAGTCATTATCATCCTACTACTATTTTTTTTAACAAATAGTTTAATTGGTTTTAAAAAAATTGTGGATATACACACGTTAATTCCATATGTGACAAATAGTAGACGAAATGGATTTTTGTTTCCACTGGCCACAACCGTGCACCATAGGACAAATATTTTACCAAATATTTTACCCAAACCACCCCCCAAAAAAAAACTACAGAACCCAGTCGATATACATAAACTCTGTCTCTGTGCTGCTTCCTTCGATCCTACCTCAGCCCACCATGATCATGTGCCCCTCCTCCTTTTCTTTGTCTTTTTTCATGAGCACCAAACCAACGTACGCGGCGATCATTCTCGGACTCTCTCACTACTTCGACTTCTCCAACGTTGGACACGCAATTCAGAGAACAGATACACATGGCTTCCATGCACTATTATCTTGAATCTTCATCCCATTCCCGTCTCAATTCATCTCTATCTTTCATACTTCAATCCTCCATGATCACACTATAAATGGAGCCCTTCTTCTGCTCTAATTTGTCATCCCTTTCTCATCTTTTAATTAATCTTCTGTACACTGAAAACTAGAGTGAAAGAGGGAAAAAAAATGTTGAAAAATACAAGGTTTCTTGTTGTCTTTGCACTTTTGTTACTAGTTTTTGGTAACTTTGCTTTAGGAGATCAAGAGAGGCAGAGTAAGGAGCAGGAGAAAGAATGGGGCAAAGAGAGGTACTACTACTTCTAGTCAGAAATATAAGTTGAATCAGATAGAGTATATAGTAAAAAAATATCGTACATAATCAAAAATGTCGTTTTTACATTTTACTTAAAAAAGATAAATCTTTTTCGTTATTTATGTCGCTAATAATATTTTTTATGTGTAACTAAAAGAATTAAAAGGTCAAAATGTGACTGGTCAGTTATAATGGCGATAATCACATGCAATTAATACAAGGATTTTTTTTATGTGTAGTTAGCAAAGTCAAAATGTAATTGATTCGTTGTAATGGAAATAATTATGTGTAGTAATACACGAGTTTTGTTAAGGTCGGTTCTCTATTATCTAAAGTAAATTATTTTTCTTTTATTTTAAATAATAAACGTAACATAAATTATTCTTAATTACTTATTAAATTTATTTTTTTACTTAAAATAGTTTAAAATAAACTAGGAAAATTATCTTTGGAAAGCTATTTTTGGGATATTTTTAACTCATTTTTACTTCTTAATACTATTAAAATAAAAAAAAATGTCAAAATAATTTTTTAAAATAATTTTTTTAAAGTATGTTTTTCAACTTTTTAAAGAAAGACAGATAAAAGCGATAGAAAACAAGTTAAAAAAAAAAAAATTGTTTATTTCGTTGTCTTATAACGGAATTAGTGTGTTGCACGTGATGCGTTAGGTGGATTCAATTGCATTTTGACATTTTTAATTAATAATGTATATTGTAATTTTTGATATATTGTAATTAGCTTAGTAATTTTGTAAACTATTACTGTATTTTTTACAATTTTGTAATTACCTGTGTTTTTTAATTGTTTTTAAGGTACGAAGAGGGAGAGCAAGGGAAGAATCCATACGTATTACAAGAACATCATTTCAGGGCTAAAGTTGAGAGCCCACATGGGAGAGTTAGGGTTCTTCCTAAATTTACAGAGTGGTCAAATCTTCTAAGAGGAATTGAGAATTATCGTTTGAGTATTTTGGAAGCTGAACCTCAAACTTTTGTTATTCCTAATCATTGGGATGCTGAGGCTGTTGTCTTTGTTGTACAAGGTAAATTTAATTATAAAATTAACTATTAATTAATTTGAAAGTTTTTAAAAATTACCTATTTTTTATTCGGTCTATTACCTCTTTGTTCATGTACCATGCGATCTATATATATATATATATATATATGAAAATTAATTTGTAGATATTGGTTTTTATATTTATTGAAGGCCAGGGAAGTCTGAGCTTGGTGCATCGAGAGAGAAGAGAGAGTTTCAATATTCGAAGAGGAGATGTTATTAGAATACCTTCTGGGACTACTGTTTATCTCATCAATAAGGACAATAGTCAGAAGTTAATTGCTGCTAAGCTCCTCCAGCCTGTCTTCAGTCCTGGAGAATTCGAGGTATCTGTTTCTATTTAGATCATTAAAAAGTAATTTAATTTGACCAGTGAGTGGTATGGTTATGGTGTGTATGAATGTATTGTTGTTGTGTTTAAAATTTTAGACATTTTTCGGAGCTGGAGGTCAAGAGCCAGAGTCATTCTACAGGTCCTTCAGTATTGAAATACTTGAAGCTGCACTTAAGGTACTGCGAGAAACTGGCCCATAATCAATCTTTCTATTATTATTAATAACATTTGACTGAAATTTTGATTATAATTGATATGATCTCAGGCAAAAAGGGAAAGAATCGAGGCAGTTTTGGGACAGCAGAGGAGGGGACCCATAATCAAAGCTTCCCAAGAACAAATCAGGGCACTTAGTCAACATGAACAAGGCGGTATTTGGCCTTTCGGAGGAGAAAGCAAAGGCCTAATTAACATTTTCCAGAAAGGACCTTCCCATTCCAACCAGTATGGTCAACTTTATGAAGTTAATCAGAATGACTACAGGCCCTTGTATGACGTTAACGTTGCCGTTTCCTTTGCTAATGTCACCCAGGCAAGTAAACTCATTGTAATTGCTACAAACATCATAGTTAATATTCTCTGTATGAACTCTTTAGGATATTTGTAATAACTTAATGAATGTTTTGAGTCTGATTCTTCTTGTTACAGGGAAATATGGAGGGTCTGTTTTATAATTCAAGATCAACAAAGATATCCCTGGTAATAAGAGGAGAAGGTGAGTTACAAATTACTTGTCCTCATTTGTCTTCCCAATCGGAAGGTCGTCGTGGTCCAGGAAGCCAACAGGGACAGGGGGAGAGGGAAGGCCGTCAAGGAAGCCAACAGGGACAAGAGGAAAGGGAAGGTCGGCAAGGAAGCCAAGAGGAACGGGGCGAAAGGGAAAGAGAAAGAGGGGAGAGCACGGGAACCCCGCACTATCAGAGAGTTAGTGCTCGCTTGAGGCCTTACACGGCATTCGTTGTTCCTCCTGGCCATCCTTACGTGGTCGTGGCTTCAAAAAGACAAAACCTTGAAGTACTTTGCTTTGAAATATTTTCCTTTGGGAATGAAAAAGTTCCTGTTGCAGGTATGATAATAATTAGGGTCTGTTTACCAACTTTTTTGTTTCTCTTGTCTCTTGGATTCAGGAGTTCGGTCCTATCCTTAGAGAACTTTTTAAAGGTCTAAATATATGTAGATAAACTATTAACATAAAAATTACTTCTTCTGTTAATTAGATAATGATAAGAATCATTTGATTAACTTTTTCAGGAAGGAGGAATGTGATAAAAAGGTTGGAGAAGGAAGCAAAAGAGCTATCCTTTGGAGTGTCTTCAAGAATTGTGGATGAAGTCTTTGGGAACGAAGAAGACGAGTTTTTGTTTAAAGGTCCTGCGGGGGGACGTGAACAACAACAGCAGCAAGAGCAAGAGGAAGGCCGAGCTGATGCTTGAAAAAAGCCTCACCTGCACTGCTGCTTCTCCACCTCCACCTTGGCTAATAACTTTTGAAATAGATGATGGAGCTGTGCCAATGCCATCACCAATGGAGTATCCAAAGAGCTACTTATATTATATGTAAATTAAGGCCTGCCTGCCTATGTGTGATCTTATAATCCAACCCTCTTTAAAGAGGAAGTATATGTAAATGTGAGACAAAAACCCAGTCTTAACATAAATAAAACTATGGCACAGCCTCTTCTTTCTTTTTTTTTTCCCCTTTTTTCTTTCTTTTTGTTTCCCCCTTTTCTCTTTTCTATGCATTTTTCTCAAGGAAGTTGATTTTTCTACTAACATAAACACCTATCAAAATGGGTTATTAATTAGTAAAAGGGTTAAGATTTTATAAGATATAATCTAATAAGTCCAATCATTTTTTTTTTTTGGGAAAATTTAGTAACTCTTTAGCTTTTAGTATTTAACATAATTAATTAATATATTTTTTAATAGGAAATATTCAATATTTTTTAAGAAAATGTTAATGTTTTTCGTTAACACAGTGTGTCGGGAAACCCCTCTATATGAGTCCAGTCAATTAGTAGGGAGTTTCCTTTTCTTTGCAGGCCAATTTCCTTACAGCTAGTTGGAGGTACCTTTGCTCTGGGTCTAGGCTAATCAGTTCGAGTTCTTTAGTGTTTATATATAACCTTCTGGGTCTAGGCTAATCAGTTCGAGTTCTTTAGTGTTTATATATAGCCTTGGAGCGAGTTGAAGTATCTTGTAAGACACACATTTTCAATCCTTCTTCGAGCCTGTGAAAGTGTAAAGTCAGTTCGTTTACATCACCTCTAATTGGATAATTAGTATTTGGTTAGTTCGATAATTGGTATGTAACTCCTCTAGCTCCTTGGTGCCACGGTCAGTCTTTCTCATAGGATATCTCTTGAGATCGTATTGGGAAATGACACAAAGAAAAAGAGTTAATTTTTAAGTATAAAATAAAGTATGAATATATTTTTATTTTAGAGGGGTATATTTTTATTGTTATTTTTATATAAACTTTTATAAGTATATTTATAATAAAATTAAAATATATAAATTCAACAAAAATTTCTCAAGTAATATAATACAGAAATTTTATAATAAAAAGTTTAAAATTGTTGTAAAATATTATTTTTAATTCTTGTTTAGCACTAGTAATGTAGGTGGAAGGGAGAAAATAAAAATTTTTAGGTAATTTATCAACGCAGGACACGAATTTTTTAAAGATAAAAACACTTAAAATAACAAATTAATAAATTTTGCCAATTAATGATATGATCTTTCTTTAGAAAACAATATTAATAAAATTAGACGCACGAAGAAGAATATTAAAAATCAATATTAATAAAACAATATTTCTTTTCTAATCTCATCCATCATTCTCTTCCAATTGCATAATGGCTAATATTTTTTCTACATATTATATATCCATTATCATTTTTCTCGATATTTCTCTTTTCTTACATGGGTCAATAAGAATAACTCAGAAATCTATAAAGAAAACTCGAAAAAATTCGAAAATTTTTATTTTCACCTAAACACTTTCTCTCTCTACAAGCTTTCTCTCTAACCTCTCTCTAAAAAAGGCTCCAACTTTCAGCATCAAAACGAAATTAGAAGAAAATATGGATTCCTTTGAAGAATCTTTGGAAGAAAATGTTGGCTTCGAGGTAAGAAATTAATTGTAATTTTTTTTCAAATTTCTGCATCACTTTCACAAACTTTCGTCCAAATGGGCAAAAATTTCGCCCACCTGGGCGAAAGTGATGCAGAAAATTTTTTTTTTTTTCAGTTTAGGATTTTCTTTTTTAATTTTTTTTTTTTGGGTTTTGGTAATAGTTTCATTTTACATTAACAGGCTGATGAAAATCCAAATACGTTTGAAGAATTTTTAGATCCAGAAGAATATGTTGATCTTGAACATTTATTCACAACTTGTACGTTGTTTTTCTTGCACGGTTAGGGTCGACCACCGTCCTACCTCTTGTTTCTAATATGGATGGTAATGCTGGAACAATATTCACCGGATTCATAGAGAAACAACAATATTTCATACAGGTATTTATTATTGTGATTTATTTTAAATTATTGTAATTATTATTCTCATTCATTACATTATTAGCGGGAGCTTATACTTAATTTATAATTATTTATTCTGCAGCTACACTTGTGAGATGGATGTCCTTTGCCTCCACTACAGGTGCAATGAAAATATCATTGAGACGTACGAGTAAGTAGATGAGCAGTCCCATATTGTAACCGGATTTTAGATTGGGTTGCGAGATACCGTGAAATGTATCCGCCTCAAAGTCATTCGCATGTTATTATTAACTAGACACTTTAGTATTTTAATGTATAATTTATAACGTGTATGTGGTTGGTGTTATTAATATATTTCTAATAAGCCTCGTCCGCTACAGATAGAGAATAATGCGGCTAGTTGGAAGTGAGTTTTCTTGCTTTGGAAAGAAAGTTATTTAAGAAGAACTCCAACGCTTAGCAAGCTTTGAGTAAGAATAAAGAAGGTGACGACCTATTCAATCCGGAAACAACGTTTTTTGCTTAAGAGAGGGGCAAAACTCAAACTTTCTGGAGCTATAGCATACATTGAGCCAGTAGGGAGAGTATTTTTTTAGATTTGATTTTATAAATTTTTTTTAAATAATAAACAAGTACGTGATGAAATAAAAATAATGAACAGAACAAAATTCACTAATACATAAACAAGAATGTAAAAAAAATATGTAACAACGTATCCAAATATATAAAAATTTACTAAGGAGCGCGGTAATGCTTCCTTAGTAAATCTCGAACCGTACGTCTAAACTCACTGTCCTCAAGATCCTGTCAAGTAGCCTCACGTGCAATCAATTCCAACAAAGCTTGGGATGGCATAATGGGAGCTACCGGTACGTGAAAGCCACTGGGAATATTCCCAGGATTCTGTATCCTCAAGTGACTGCGGGGGAGGTACGAACCCATGTAATCATCTGTGCAAGAACTCGGTGGAATGGTCGGAGCACTGGTCCATGTCTCTGTCAATAAGTGCGAAGGTGCCTCGAGCCATAGTGCTTCCACAAAAGTATTCTTCAACACGTACATCCTGTTATTCGGCGGCCTGTGTGCCTCCTGAGGGTGGATCGAGTGGGCGGGAATACACTGCCTATACCCGAACTATCTCAAAACCCGGTCAGGCATGTACGGCTCAACACAGTCAAAATATGCAATAAACCCGTGCCACGTGGAAACACAACAAGCCCGAATCTCCTGCATCTTGTACGGTACCCACCTAACCTCATCAGCTGTCATTACATCTAGTCTCAGGCGAATATCCAATAGTTTATTCTCATTCTCAGGGACAAACCTACACCCAGCCCACCCAGGATTTTTTTTTTTAAAAAAAAAAATTTATATTTTTTGCATTGAAGCCCCCTCAAAAAAAAAATTTCAGTTTAGCCCCCTCAAAATTTTTTTTCATTTTATAGACGAAATTCTGGCAAAATTTTTTATCCTCCAGCCCCCCAATTATATTGTTCTGGTTCCGTCCCTGCTCATTCTTATACCCCAACATTGGAAATTGCTGGATGTAGGGCTTGCAGGCTTCAGTACCCGGTCTAATTGGGGGTGCAAACATCAGAAAGTACGGATATATCCACCCCTAAAATATAAAATATAAATGTAAAAAATAAATATAAATAGTATAAATGTGAAAACTATAAAAATATGTATTAATAAGATTTAAAAAATAAATATAAATTATCTAAACCCTAAAATATAAAAAAATAACTTAATTCACGTTACATTTAAAACACATACCTCTAATAGTGACCAGTACCCCACAAGCTGCTTTACATCAACCCTGGATGCCTGACTCAGATTCCTGTACAGATACGCAATACAGGCAGCATCCTATACGAACCTCCCAACAGAACTCATATCCTGCAGCAGTGGCCATAGTTTGGCAGGAACAATGTTGCAACTCTTATCATTGAATAGTGAGCTACCCAAGATGTGCTTTAGATAGTAGGAAGCTCTAACACGAGGCGACAGTGAAGTCTGTCTACTAGTGGCAACAACGTAAAGCTCCGCTGCATTAAACCCTAAACCACCGATGAGAGCTAAACCCAGATCATCCTGAACCAGCCGTACCAACTGCTCCCTAGATATATCTCGAATCTACTACCGCACCATATGCATTAACCCTGAGAATAAGCTCCACATCGTATAGTATAACGGTCATCTCACCCCATGGCATGTGGAAGCAGTTTGTGTCGGGCTACCACCTCTCAACGAACGCCGACAATAATGCAGCATTGGGTTGCTGAAACATGCACGATCATAGGTGCGTAAGACCGGACCCGGAAGCCAAGGGCCAAAAATGTGCGTCAGTAAGTTTCCAACCTGTGAGTGCCATGTAACGCGATCGGAACTTTAATGAACTACGATCCTGAATATAAAATAAATAAATTAATACAGTTTCATTACATTATTATACTCTATTTATAGCAATAAAAATATTTTACAAATTAAAGAATAATAACAATAATAATCACATGTAACTTTAACATAAAGAAATGCGCCTGTCCACGCCATATCGGACTCGCAACATGTCCACCGTACAATGGAATGAGCTCTGGGTCAACAGGACCTCCCTCTGCTGGGCCTGTCTGCTTCCAATCTGATGCCTTCACTTTCTTCCTCTTCTGTGTCGGAATCGGAACTTCATGAGCCACATCGGGTCTTTTGTTACGAGACCCTGCAATCTTACTCATCACCGACATAAAGCTGCTGGTCAACCCTTTCCCTTTCCTATGACGAGAACACCCGTCGGATCCACTAGCATGTGCCACAGGTGCCACAAGCACGGGCTGCTCCTCATCACCAGCATCATCACCCTCATCCTGATCATCATCACAACCATCACCATCATCATCACCTCTCTCATCCGTCTCTCCTCAATATGTAGGGATCCGACTTTTTCTTGCTCCTTGCCAACCCCCTATCATCCTCAAAGCCAATAAAACCCTCACATACCCTATCTACAGGCCTCGGTACGTAAGGAACAGAAGATGAAATACTATATTCAGCATGAGAATACACATGTGTGCTGCATGAAAAATCCTGAGGGGCGGCGCCAAACATCTGATCAAAAAACTCAACCCCTATCTACCTCGGCTGACCAATAAACTCCAGTATGGCTCCTGGGTGGCAGATCTATATGGTATGCGAGGTCGTATAGTGGGAGCATGTAAGTATGGATCATATATTATGTCTGGGGCTGTAAAGATGGTTGTGCAGATCCATATGGCTCATAGGGCACAGGGGTGTGAGAAAGATGGGGTTGGAGGGGAGGTCGAGATCTAAAAGGTACGGCCGGTGGTTGGGTAGAAGACCCAGGTTCACTTGTACCATGATGGAAACTAGGTGCAAGATGGGTAGGAGTATTAAAGAGGTCGTACGTACTATGTCGCCCCCTCACACCTCTAGACGAAGCTGTGACAGTGCGCCCCTTAACTCGACCTGTCCTGTCGGTGACAGGACCAAGATCATCATCTCCTCTACGGCCGCTAGGTCGAACCATCTATTATTTATTCAAACTCGTTAATAGCTGTTTATCACATATTTACTTTAACATATATTATTATTTTATTATTTATTATTATCGGGATCTATTATTTCATTTCTACTATTTCTTTCGTATTATTATTATTCATTACTAATATTCTTTAGTAATATTCTTTAGTAATAGTTATTAATTTATATATTATTCAATCTCATCTACTAAACCCTAAACCTAAGGCAAAGAATAACGATCAATTCAAATTAAAATTCAAATAGTTCAGTAATTACATAACACGTTTCCTTATTAAACACATAGTTACAAGCAAACAATTTTAAACTAGTTACATTTACTTTACATACACAAAATTCATTTCATATTATTCACAAAAACATATTCATACTCCTATTAATAATTAAAAATTATCACATAAAATATTTTAAATTACTAGTCACAGTCATTCTACATATACAAAATTAATTAACAATTCAAATAACCATTTATGAACCAAAAAAAATTAATTATAAAAAAAATTGCACTTTCGCCAGGGCTGGACGAAAGTGCATAAAACTTTCGTCCAAGCCAGCGAAAGTATGTGAGTACTTTCGTCTGGCCGAGCGAAAGTTTCTATGTGGCGAAAGTGCTCGAAAACAGCACAAAAAATTTTTAAAAATTCAATTTTTTTAATATTAAAGGGATATTTTCACGATCTAAACTGATAAAATTGTAAATAAATGAGAATAGATTGAAGAACTAACCTTTTTTTTTTTCAATTTTGACGGTCGGATCTTTCAAGATCTGAGATTGAAGTGAGGAGTTCTAGAGAGAGTTTAAGGAAGAGAGAAGAAGTGTTTAGGTAAAAATAAAAATTTTTGAATTTTTTCGAGTTATCCTTATAGTTTTCTGAGTTAACTTTATCAATACCCTTCTTACATGGTATATCTTCACCATCATCTTTCTCTATATTTCTCTTTCTATTCTTTTCACTTCTTCCTAGAGGCTACAACATTTTTAATATCATCCTAAATGTCTTATTTGTTACTCAATCAACAAATATTATATGCAATACTTTAATAAGTGAGGAAAAATTACGAATAAAATCATTTATAAGTGAAAATCAAATCCTTAACTAACAAACATTATCAACTTGAAAGTTTATTATCTAGTGAAAATTTTATATACTTAAGTGATAAACTACATAAACCTTAAACTGCCTTTTATTTTAAAGGATCATATTCTTAATCAACAAATTACCCCAATCCCAAGAGTTTTTTTAACTAAGCCCTAAAAATTATTAATTTTTCATTTTAAGTACTCGCTTGGACTCGTCCATCAAGGATGGTGGTACTTTCCCTTTTTATCCGTTCAAAATAATAATAGTAGTTAATTCTTAACTTTTTTTACACCCCTCATTATACTTCTCTTAATTATTAAAATGATTTGTCTAACACGAGCTTCAAGGCATACGTTAATAAGAATAAACCTCTATTATTTTTTATAATTCAAATATAACATCTTATTAAATCACCTATATGAAAATTTTGGACTAATTAATAATCATCTATATTTATTTACCTTAATTGTGTTAATCAATATCTTTAATATTCTCTATCACCTCCACCCCTTCCCCAGTCCTCTTCCCCACCCCAAAATATTTCCTTTTATTATATGTTTTCCTGTAGGGTTTATATTTTCTTCTTAGGGTTTTCTTTTATTTGGTAGTTTATCTATAACATCCTCTGTAACATTTTTAATTTTGTTATTTTAATTAATAAACACTTACCAAATACAAAATAAACTCTAGCATGTTTGTTGCATTAAAATGATATGAAATGCAATATTTTACCACTCAGAATTTTTTCTCAATCGAAATGGAATTGAATCTTTTTTCTACTAAAATGTTTGGAAGGAAAATGTAGAATGGAATGATGATTCATTTTCTTTCTTTGGCAAAATTACTATTTTATGTCTGAAGGGAATAAAATTATATATAATATGAGCTAAATTCCCTTCTAGTATAAAATGTACTTTTCATACTGTATCACATCTTAAAGCTTCAAAAAATCATTAAATATTTTATTACAGTATAAATGGTCACATATAAGATTGAAAATAGTCATAAAACAATCCCCTTTAAATATTAAAATAAAAAAATATAATATATAACAATTAATTGAGTGTAATATATGTAATATACTGAGAGTATAATAATCTAATATCTTTTAAAATGATTCACACTTTCCTAGAAATACTTTTCCATAGGTTTTATATGGAAATGTCTTTTCAACTTCTTTCTGAAATAGGTTTTTCCCTGGAAAGGCTATTTCTACTTATAAATTGAATACATAACACTAGAATGGAAAGAAAAGTTGGAAAAGTTACCAAACATAGCATAAGGGGAAAAGATTAATCATGAAGGAAAAATATATTATAAATGAAAATGTTACAGAAGATATTAGGTATTTTCCTTTTTCAAAAGATGGGAAGGAAGAGTGGGGAAGGAATGGTGACAGGCATTGTCAAAATGGGCCCAAGTCGGCGGGCTGGCCCGGACCGTCCACGATATGGACGGATATGAATTCGTAATTTTAGGCCCGTAAAAAATAAGCTCGGACCAAATCGGACCGTTTTGAATGCGGGCTTTTGCAAGCCGGTCCAATCCGATTCACGGGCTGGCCCGTTTGTTATTCATATTTTATATATTATATTAGAACCTGATTTGAATTCATAAGTTTATTGAGGTCCTAAATGAAATATGGTGAGACCTGACCTAACTCCTCTCCTCTCTTTTCTTCTCGATCTCATTTCATTCTCCTCTCTCAAAAACTCTCTCGACAGCCGACCAACCCTCACCTCACCCACGCAGCCACCACACTAAAGCTCGATCTCTCATCTCACACCGGCACCGCCGCCCCTTTCTTCTCTTCTTCTTCATCTTCTTCACCATCAAGCTTCTGTTGAACTGACGAAACCCTCCTCTTTGTTGAACTCGACAAAACCCCACCACCCCCTCACTATAGCCCCTTCACCGCCGCCCCTCACTGTCACCTATCTGCAGTCCAATCCAATAATTTTACTTATATGGGCCGGCAAGTTTAAGACGGCGCCTTCTGAAAGCCGACAATTGTTAATTGCTTGTGCTTGTTTTCGACTGCTTGGTTTCTTTCTTGCTTTGTTGGATTGCTAGTGCGTTCCCTACCCATTTTTCTTGATGTGCAAATATAGAGATGGAATGGAAATTGGATATTGGATTTTTTTTTTAATTTGGTTCTCTAATTTTTGTTAATCTTCAATCTTCATCATCTTTTGGCTCTTTTGGATTTTTTTAAATTCTTAGTTTTTACTGCAGAAATAAGCTAGTGTATTGTATTTTCAATTGAAGAATAGTATTGGTGTTGAACATTTTGAGTATTGAACTTGATTTTTTTTTTTTTAATTTAGGTGTGCAATATAAATATAAAATGATTAAGGGCTGAATTTAAAGAATATTTTTGTTTTTGAATTTTTTATAAATTTTTTGGCAAAGCCCGCGGGCTAGCTGCAGACAGATATGGAGTTATAAATTTTGGCCCGTAAAAAATGAGTCCAATGGGCTAGCTTGAGGCAATCTGGTCTGGTCCGGCCCGTTTGACAATGCCAATGGTGACAAGAGAGAATACTAAAGATTCTAACTGATACAATTAAGGTAAATAAATATATATGATTATTAATTAGTCCAAAATTTACATAAGTAATTCAATAGGATTTTTGTTACATTTGAACTACAAAAAAATTATATACGTTTATCCATATTAACATATGTTCTAAGAATACATGTTAGATAAACTCTTGATAAACATTTTCACTACTCAAAAAATATTAATAAAACATACACTATTCTATTACTTATATTTATAGTTTGGAGACAAAAAGAAAATTTTATTTAATATAAAGAAGACTATAATAGAGAAATTAAAATAAAATTTATTATTATGATTAATTTTTTTTAAACTCTTACGAGAATTAATATAGGGGACGATAAAATACGCACAAAAATTTCAAAAAAATTTATTTCCCTCCAAAGTGCTTCTCTCTCTCTCCTCTCTCTAGAAGAAATTTAAGTATTCAAGAATTTCAAATACAGATCTACGAAGATCCAACTGTTGAAACGTCAATTAAAAGGTTAGTATATTGTTCTACATTTGTTGTTTTACAATTTTATCGGTTTAAGAATAAAAAAAACACCACGGATCGAACTTGGGGGAGGATGCAATTTTTGGGTAGAATTTCAGCCACCTGGGGCAAAAAATCTACGCAAATTTCTACTAACCCTCCCCCAAGTTCAAGTGTGATTTTCTTTTTTAATTATTAATGTTATTTATGTTATATATTAAATGTTTTAATTAATTTTACATAATTATGTTAGTATTTTAATTAATTTTAAGAGTTGTTTATGTTAATCATATTTATGTTTATGTTTAATGTTTTAATGGTTTAAATTTAATAATGTAAATGTTGTCTCGTTTAAAATGTTTAATGAATTAATTAATTTTAAAACGTCTATAATTGTTATTATTAGTGTTCCTTTTATTTAGTTATGGCTTTTGTTATAATCCTTAAATTTGGAATAGTTAGAAATTAAGTAATACCAAAATAATAATTTACTAATAATATATTTAGAAAGTAATAATACTAATGGTTCTATAAGAATATATTAAGGAAAATGTTATTGAATGATAATTATAGTAAATATTAATTAGTATTAATTAGAATGATTAAGTTTAGTTAATTCATATTTAGTTGGTAAAAAATTTTGTTTACTAAGAATATATGGAAATAATTTATTTAAAATAGTAAAATTAGTACTCAATAAATATTAAACAATAATTCATATTTACTTAATAAGAATGATTTAGTTTAATTATTGAATTTTTAAAAAAATTAAATTATTAATTTGGAAAACTTATAATTAATAAATTAAATGATAAATATTTAATTAAATATTTTAAAAATTAAAGTGGATATTAAATAAATAAATAACTTTTAATTATGACGGGCTATAAATAAGAATTTTAGTAAGGATAATAATTATTAATAATGAAATTAACATGTAAATCATAATATATGAGTAATTTTTTAATTAGGAAAAGAAAAATTCATTATTTATGTTTTTTTTTAAATTAAATCGTTTAGATGGGCTTGAACCAGATACATCGGAGAGATACAGGTTTAGGGTCGGTTGTGGATACGACAGGTCATACTCACGACCGACCGTACCATTATGCCCCATCTCGAGCACTCAGGGGCCGACATAGCACTTCAGACATACCCACCACTCCTGACATTCTTAGTGCTAGTGTATTTCATGACACTCGTGTGCCTTTCCCTTCTATGCATTGTCCTACATCTATTCAGATGCGTATGCATGTTCATACATCACATGAGCCCTATATCCTGATACCATATCCAACATATGATTCTGCATCTATCCAACATCCTTCATTACTTCATAGATTACCTTCCTATGATCCGTATGCGTCCGGTTCATCTAATCACCCTCCTGTATTCGGACCACATAGTCATTTCGAGGACACCCCTGCACAGCATAGATATATTGGTGATCAGCATTTTGTTCCACCCATGGATACATCCTTTTTTTATGATCTGATAACAAGACACCTGACAGATCTGACATATTGCCATGAAAAATATATAGGCGCCCGGGTCCCTTTATATTCAGAAGTGACACTGCTAATAATGAGGATGGAGATGATATCGTTATGTTAGGGGAGACTACCTCAATCACAGGCATCAAACCCAGCTACTTTAGTTATCACCACAACCGATTCTGGGGACTCAACATATAATTTCTTTATATGTTCTAGAATCCATCTATAGGTTGTAGCTTGCTCATTTTACACGAACCCAGTAACTATTGTGAAATTCTTACCCGTCAAAGTCATCCCAACAGTCTCCAACAAATGTGTGTTGTACCTAATCATTTTACGTAAGCATTATTAATTTAAACATGACAAGCAGCCAAAAAACTATATAGATTATTCTAAAAATTAAACTAATAATAACGTAAATAACTAACATATCACATAATAACAACTAAATCTATTATAAGAACTCAATTTTTTATGTAGCTAAGGAGAGAAATTATGAATATAATCAAATATGCAAATATTCATATAATAGATACTAAAGTAAAATAATATATCCATACCAAACCATTGATATATTTTAAATAATAAGGAAATATTAACATCTAAACTTAACAAATAATAAGGAAATATGAAACTCACTTGTTTATTTTGTACGTTGTGTCCAATACAAGTACACGTGACCATGTCCTCAACATTTAAATGGATACCGGGTGTGCAATAACAATATCACTAAAAATATTGCTCTCGTCACGATTTCTATAGTAACAAGAATAATTCTGAACGGTACATAAATGCAATACTTTCCCTATAGTATTACGTCCATGCATCCTCTTTTTTCTTCATGTTCGCACGAGCATTATATTGTTTGTGCACTGAAACAAAAAATAAAAAAGTATAATAAGTATGAAAACTTCATGAAATTATTAAAATAAATGACATAAATTAGTTAAAGTTCAAATGTAGTATCATACCTCACACCACATTCGGTATTTTTCCCGCGAAAAATATCCAATATATTTTTCGTCTGCATATGACACTTAGAGAATTCTTCTACCATATTTAACTCATCATCTGTCAATCGTGACACCTGGGCATGTCCGTGAGGATAGACACCTACTTTATGATTGTGTCTTCCATCTTAGACAGTTAATTTCCAAAATTGTTTCAAAATTGATTGTTCACCTTTTAAAAGAAAATGACAATTACACTTCTTCGTTCCAAACAAACCCCGCCTTTCTATAAGAATTTCACCGTCCATTGGCTCATACACCTTCGTTTTTTTCTCTCCCCATTCACAACCAATAATATCATACGGTCAACGATCAATCAATATTTTTGAATTATAGCGAGTTACAACTAAATATGTGTTCACGCTTCTTGCACTTTTTCTTGCCCATTCAAGTAAATTATCTTTCGATTTAAAACCGCATTTGTTTTATGTAAATGACTGTGATCAATATAATCCGAATTGGGACCGTAAATGGGGAGGGTCTATACCCGTTTATAACGGCTAAGGTTAAAATTTTATACTCGCGGACCCGTCCCGTATAGATTCTGTTAAATGAATTTGGGCAGGGTATAATGATACTCAAACTTGTTTACCCTTATACCCGTTAAAATAAAATAATTTATCTCATATTATTTTTATATTTTTTTATTAATCCATATTTATACCTTTATCCTATTTGTGTGTACTTGAACTTTTAATTATTTGAATTAGAGATGTTGAGAAAATTTGTTAATCATGTTATAATTTTTATTTTAGGGTTATACATTATTATATTTTTTTTGTTTAACAAGAAAAAAAAAATGACATATGAGTATAGGTATACCCAAACTCACCCAAGACCCTGGAAGATCGGGTTTAGGTCCATAAATTTTAGGCCCAAAGGGTTTGGGTCTGATATAGGTCTATGTTTCACTATAAGGGTATGGGTGTGGTACAAGGAGTACTGTACCCGTCTGGTCAGAATTATCAAACTTCTTCAAAAGATTTCGAATGTCCCTATTATAACAATTTAAATAAAATTAATTTTATTATAAAAATAAATAAACAAGAACAAATACACATAATGGTTTCAAAAACATAAATAAACAACAAATATTATATTCATATTAATAATTTCAAAAAAATAAAAACAACAAATTCATAACAAACAAAATAATAACAAATCAAATTCAAATTAAATATAAACATTCATAATTTAAAAAATATTAACAAAACAACAAGACATATTCATATAATTTAAAAAATAACAAAACAACATATTAATACAATAAAAATGGGATAATAAAATAATATATTCATTATTAAAAAAATAACAAAACAATATATTCATAAATTAAAAAAAATAAACAGCTAATATATTTATATTAATAATTTTTAAATAATTAAAACAACAAATTAATAACTTAAAAAAATCTTGCACAGTATTTCAGCCAGCTGAGCCATATATTAGGACATAATTTTTTTAAAAAAAAATTTACCTCCAAATTGATGTTTTCTTCGATAAAGTCTTCAAAAATTACTAACGTTTTGTTTAAATTTATTACAAACTTGAAAAGAATTCTAAATTTCTTCAAGAAAATTGTAGAGAGAAGGAAGAGAGATTTTGGATAGAAAAAAAAAGTGAGGGAAGAAAATATTAATTTTTAAAATTTTTCACACTTATTTTATCGTTACCTTAAAATAAGAGCATTTTTGGGGGAGGGTTGGGAGAGGAGTAAAGGTACTACTCCGCTAGTAGAATTGGAAGTGTACTTGCATAGCCATGCTTACGTTCGCTCCGATTGGTTGAAGTTCTAGAACTCGGAAAGGGACACAAAGCACCGAATCACCTCTTGAAATAAAAACCGCGTTTTCTTTTAGTTAGTTGAAAAGCACTCATGGGGCCCACAGCACCCTATAAATACTTGCCGTCTAGCACCGTCGTTCCTCCTCCTCTCCCAACCCCCTGATTTCCTCCACCTCCTCCGTCTCTATATATTTCTCTTCCGTACACATCCCAAATTCAGTCCGCCTAGTCCCCTCTCTCTCTCTCTCTCTCTCTCTCTCTCTCTCCCCCCCAATTTCTCCCCCCACAAACGAACAAAAAAACCCTAGCTCATTCCGCAACTCCAATGACGGTCAAGCGCACGAGAAGCAACAGCAATGAGACTCATGAGCTGGAAGCACCTTCTTCCGCCGTGAAGTCATCGCCGAATCAAACCGCCGTTCAATTGCAGTCGAAAAGGATGATTTCTTCTTCTTCTTCTTCTCCGGTTCAGGAGAGTTCTGGTGTCACTAATAAATCGAAACTCGGAAATTTTCTGGAGAAATGTCAATACTGCCAGAAGAAAATTCCAGATGGAGTTGAAGTTTTTATGTACAAGTAATTAATCCTTTCTCTCCTTCCGCTAGTAATAGATCTCGATTTTTTGCTTCCTTTTCCGAGATAATTATTGCGCTAGATCTTAATCTACTGCTTTTTTCTCTCTAATTTATATCATTATCGTGTTGTTTTGAAACTTGTGATGTTTATTTTATCAGTAGATTTGTTCTGCTGTGGATACCGTCTATTGCTTCCAATGTAAAATGCTGGATTCCGTATGCGCATCTCTCTCCGTCCTCCTTTCTTTTTTTTTGAATATTTTCAAATTGTTAACTGGCATGAAATTTCATGGTTATGAATTAGTTTTAGACGTTGGAAATGATAATTTTAGTGATGTTCCAAGCCAGCGGTCATGAATTTGTTTTTGTTTACTTCTATTATAGATTGATTTTGAAAACTCCTCCTTAATCTTATCCACAGTAGCTACTGAACAAATTAATTGATTATTACTATGGAGGAAAAGTGTTTTTTATATAATTCAACTGCCTTCCGTTTCTTTTTCAATTGCACCGCTAGCTTTTTGTCTTTATATTCATGATGAACTCCAAAATGTGGTTGCAGAGATTTCAGTGCATTCTGCTCCTCTGGATGTCGCGATATTCAAATTTCACTGGACAAACTTGCCGAAAGACAGCCAACAACCACCTCCAACGAAAGGGTGAATATTGCATACCAGCAGGACATGAAAGATGTGAATAACCACGCCGGTTCTTGTGGTGTTGATTGTTAAGTAATTAATTAATCCTCTCTATGATATTGATATCCATGGCATCAAAAAAGAAAGAAAATTGTATAGGTGCAAACAACGCTGTCAAATTTTGAGATCAGCCTTGTGCACTTTTGCATTGGACAGGCATAGGCATATATCATGTTTAGGTAATTATCATAATAGTGTACAGTTAATTATTGTTCCTCCTGTTCTAAGAATCTTCAAATCTGATTTTATTATAACCTTTTAAATCTGCATATATTGTCTTGCTTTTGAGGATTTGTGGATGAACATTGAACAAGATCCACCGATCTTGATAATCTAAGTTGGTTCGGTGCAAGCGGTGAAGCTTTGCTCGCTCAGATGTCGTTTTCTGAAAAGCTATTATTACCATGACGATGGTTGTAAGACCTTTAGTTCTAACTTATTTGGAATTCTTTTAACTTTGTGAATATAAAGACGAGAATCGCTCACATTTTACTATATTTTTTAATATTTTAATGAATAACTCTCTCTTATTTTATTTTTATATTATTAAAATTAAATATTTAAAATTGTCTAACACATCTTTTTATTCTTTCTATTTTTTTCTTGTCACATTATGATAATTTGTGCATTTTTTATTTATCTTCAATAATGTAATTTTAACCAAAATTTTTTTGTTATACTCTTTCAGCATGTTAACTTCTTTTTCAATCTCTACGTCATGCAAAAATATAATTATTCTTTCCCGATAATTTTAACTAGTTTTTAATATCCATTCTAACCATCATTCATTATTTCATCCAAATTTTAAAGTTAAATTTTAAAATTTTCAATGTCAATAAATTAGGAAAGATTGATGTTAATGACGACTTAGTCTATGCACGCAAAAAAATTTTTTAATTCTATGCTTTTAAAATTTGTATTATGTTCGACGATATTTTTTTATTATATATGATTTATATTGATAAAATAAATATATTAAAAAATGTCCCATGAGATGTAATGCCGGGAGTTTTGTGGGACGCCAAGGTATGCTTACGAAGTTGGCGTGCACTCGTGGTGGTGGCTCGTTGCAGCATGAGATCATCGGATTCTTCTTTGTTTGGCAATTAGCGTAATAATAGGTTGCAAAGCTGCATCCGTCTCACGAGAGTGTATGGGCCTGGGCCGGAACTCTTGGAAAAACATACTTTTGGTATGTTAAATGAAAGCTGGAAAAGCCCATTAAGAATCCATGTCAAGAAAAGTGGGCTGATGGGCCTGACATGTTGTAAGTTGTAGTGTACTTTTTTTAGTGTTCCAGCCCATCACTACACCAAGAGATCCTTTTTGGGATAATAATAACTTCCGTGACCGTGTTTCACATAGCATCAGCAAATGTATTACCCAATGTTTAGATGTTAATGGCATCTGTTTGTTAGAAGCCGTTTTCTTTTCTATGGCTGCGAACCGGTGTGGAAATACCTTTTTTGTTTGTTTGGTAAATAGTTATTGGAAAGCTATCGGTTACTAATTCTGAATTCTGAAAAGATTAAAAGGTATAAAATTTTAAACACCAGCATAAAGTAGATATTTGATATTAAATTACTTATTAATCATTTAATTTTAAAATTTTTCACTTAATATATTAGATAAAAAATTGAAGTGAGAGGAGTTACACCATCATCCACACAGTTCTAATTGATTTTGGTAAATGTAGAAGTAGGGGTTTCTGGAGGGGGCAGACTAGCTAGTGTGTAGTAGTGTTGGGGAGAAGGTGATGGGATGACGTATTAGGATTACCAATGCAATTAATAGACTGTCACGTCAAAGAAGAAGAAGAAGAAGAAGAAATTAGTGGGGAGCTGAAGGGATGGTAGAAGTAAGTAATTGATGTGCAGTGGCAGTGGGAGTGGCAGTGGGATTAAGGCTGAGGAGGGCATTCTTAATTAGGGATGACTGAGGAAAGAAAGAGTTTTCCATTTTCTGCATTCCCTGTTTCGGGTTGCGTTGGCTTTGGCTTGTCTATCTACATCATTTACTGACCCCCGTGCGTCCCTCCATCGCTCTTCTTCACTCATTCTGCGAGTTTCTGTGCCAATCTGACCACTTAATTCACAAGCAAAACACTAATAAATAAATTGTATTGGATTAACCACTTGAAAAACTCTTATATCAAGTTGGTCAATATTTCACATAAATAAATTTTTAGAATCATATTAAGTTATACAGCGACATAACCATATTAAAAAAATTTAAGCCGCTTTTATGTTTAGAAAAGCATCTATTACATAGTTAAAATCTTACCTATTCAAAATTTTGCTCTCCAATTTTTTAATTATAATTTCCTTAATGAAGCTACATATGTAATATGATATCATAATATCATGTTTTAAATCTGTAAATTTAAAAACATGACTTTTAAATTTGACTATAAAAATTACAGTCTCATCTACTTATCAAAGTCTTCTTCTTATTTCAAGATAGATAAATGATCCTAATTATTTAGTCCCCTAGAAGAGGGATCACACTATCCTAACCACATGTGCTATATCGGCTTACATCGTCTTCTCCTCACATAAACAAATTAAGGAGAGACAACCATTACCTCTTTTTCTTCACATATTAAGCCTATTGATTTGACAAAATTGTAGTTCTTCAAATTAGCAAGTTATCATGAGGAGCCTGCTTACTTACTACTAGTACTATCTTTGGACAATTACAAAACTTATCTTGTATCTATCTGTTGATTGTGGTCATAAACAAATTTTTATACACATTAATTGCCCTATACTTCATCATCTATTACTACTTGTTGAGGTCTAAAATCAAAGATTTAGGGCTCAGTTCCCTTGTGATTAATTAACCCACAGGGTCCAAACTCTCCCATGGCTGGCTGGCTGGCTATATGGACAAGTAACAAGTACCATGACCGGCACAATCACAGCTCCTCTCTCTCTCTCTCTCGGGACTATAACCCCGATTCACCAAAATCGCTTACGTACGTACTGATTCAGAATTGGCTGGCGTACGCAGTAGTAGTAGACCTCTGAAACAAATAATCAAACACGTCGTGTGCACACTCTTTGTCTTTCCAGAGTAGTGAAGTGAGTCTCTGCTGAGGTGAGACTAGTGTGGAATTATTGCTCTAGTCTACCCATTTTTTATTTACCATAAGTAGGTAAACTTTCAGTTGCTATTTTGAAATCTTGTGTGAAATTATTCTGTTTTATCGTCAGATTCTTTCATCCCCCCATCCATGACGTTTCTTTACTGACCAAAAGCTGCAACATTTTTCACTCTTTCCTCTCTTATTATTGCGTCAAAGTATCGGCTTTTGGAGGTACCTCTCTGATCGGCTGAGGCCATCACCGTACGGATCCCCCTGGCTTTTGGTTCATGATGAATAATTTTTCTTTTCCATGGTTTTGCTTCTGGGCTTCCGGTCCCCGTGAGCCTTCCACCAGTAGATTTTGAACACGTGGAGAGGTTTGGAGCCCATTGTATATATTATCATCTATCTATCTAGCAGAAACGTGATCGTGGCAATTCCCTTCCATTTCCATTTGCAACATATAATTCATAAATTCAATTCAACAAACAAAGTTGCTCCATATTTGATGACAAACTTCTTCATCATATTCCATACATACCTGCCTGCCCTGCTGCACAGCATATCCCGTGTTGGCCTCTGATGTCGTTTCGAAAATCGCTAAATCATGCCGTCCGCAGGCTCAAAATGGCGTCTCTATTTCAAATTTTGTTTTGAATTTCACAAAACATAGTAAAGATAGGAATATGACTGTCCATCGTTCAGCTTCATTTTTCATATTCTATAAGTAATTCAAGATTAACGGAGACTTACACTCTAGATGGGTTCGATCCGTTCAAATCCGAACCCAAACCGTCCTTATACATTACTATTTATACTTTTAATTATATTATATTATGTATAATAATTATATATTATATTATAATAGTTTATTAACAACTAATAAGTATTAAAATGTTATTTGAAAGAACTTTTTTTATTGATTTATTACAAATTTGCATGTAAATTTTATATATATATATATAAATAAGAATGTGATATTAATTTTTTGAATGTCTAATTTTATAAATGTATAATAACATTTAAATAATAAAAATAATTTGAAAATAAATTCTTTTATTTTTTCAATTTTTGGATTTAATTTTTTGCAAAAAAATTATTTGGGCCGAACCGATCCGAATCCAGTCTAAATGAATATGAGTTGAGTTTGGGTTTACCTTCTTAGGCCCAAATTATTCGGGCCAAGCTCGAACCACGATAGGCGATTCTATTATGCCTGAATGACAATCCTAAGTAAATATTACTTTATCTGTTTTTTTTCTTATTACATCCTACTAATTTTTATTTTTTTACTTGTTCCATTGTAGTTCCAGACAA
This sequence comes from Catharanthus roseus, assembly GCA_028651295.1. Classification (NCBI taxonomy): domain Eukaryota; kingdom Viridiplantae; phylum Streptophyta; class Magnoliopsida; order Gentianales; family Apocynaceae; genus Catharanthus; species Catharanthus roseus. Next base: position 4,399,954 of record JAPQWS010000087.1, read on the forward strand.
TATTTAATAATTTTTTTTATTATATCTTCTCATTAATAACAAATTTCAACTTCTTCTTATACTTTTAATATAAAAATTACTAGAAATAATAATGAAGAGAGATAAAAATTTGAATGGCATTCTAGTCTTATAAAATAATAAAATTAAAAATTTCGTACTTTTTTAAATAATGTGATATTCAAAATGTGACAAGTAAAAAAATACGGAAGAAGTAATAGTAGATTGTTCGTGAAAGTTATAACTTAATTTTATGGTTAATAATATTTTCATCTTGAAGTTTGTATAATTACAATCGTATCCATGTATCATATTAATTATATTCATAAATATTTAATTCATATGGTTAATTTAATAGCAAAAAGTTTTAGAGTCCAGTTGGATTAGAAATGAGAATTAAAAAAATGAAAATTTTTTTATTTGAGATGCGTCAAAAATAAATTATTTGTGAGAAAAAATAGGGCTCAAAGTAAAAAAAGTGTAAAAAAGTAAGGATATTGTTATTTGCAATATGTAAATTATTCATGCAGTAGACCTGAACCGCATTTGCTTCTTTCCTTTTTCTCTCTACTTTTTCTCTAGAAAAAACTCTCTCTACCTTTCTCTAAAATGATGAACTCAAATTTTACATTTTGAATTTTTGGAGCGAAAATGGATGAAGATTTAAACATGAACCTTGAAGAAACTTTTTTTTCTATTAAAAGACCCATATGAATAACGCAGTGATCACTATTTTGCCACTGGATAAATTAAACATGGTGGGTGAACCGCACCATGTGGTTCTTCAGGTTGTGTTTTTTGGACCACAACCAGATGCACCACCCGATGTGGTTCACCCACCTCGTGGGATTTATCTGGTGGTGAAATAATAATTACACCGCGTGATTTATCTGGTCCCTCTTTTTTTAAATTTTTTTTTTTAAATTAGCTTCTTTTATTTGTTTAATATATTAATTAGTTTATTTTATATAATTCATAATTTTTAAAATTATGCTTTACTTGTTGGCATTTTAGAGAATTAAAATTATTAGAGAAATAGAGGAATTAGAAAATTATAATTTATTTAACTAGAATTAGAGAACTAAGAAATTGATTGAAACTTAAAAATGTAAAGGGAGGTAGAGAGAATTTTTTTAGAAAGAGAAAAGATAGATGCAAATGAAGTTCGAGTCTATTGCACAAGTGATTTACATATTGTGAATAGCAATTTTTTTTTTAGGAAGCGACCCCATGTTAATTTTAGATTTAACATCTTATCCTCATGCACCCTTAGAGTTTCCTAGAATATCCTTTTGTAGTGGTCGCATTCTTATTTCTTACTAGTAAAATATTTTTTTAAAGTATAGTTTTTATGATGAATGTATTATTATTTGAATATATTGTACTAAGAATTAATCTCAAAAATAATATTTTTAAAAGAAATTTTAAACTTTATATTACAAAATCATTAATTCTTAAGAAATTTTTTATTTAAATTAACACTATTAACTAGTTAGTTATGAATCAATGCTAAATTATGTATATGTATATGTATATATATGTATGTGTATATTATATACATGTGTAAGTATATATGTATATATATGTATATGTACGTATGTATATATAAAATAATGAATCATTAATGTTAGAGTTAATTAAATTTTTTTCTCTTCAGGTTTGTCAAATTACAATTTAATTCATTTATTTTGTATAAATTATGAATAAATATATCCTTATCGTTAATATTCATAACTAATTAATTCTTATACTGATAATTTCAATAAAAAAATATTTATTAGAAAATAATGATTATCTGATAAAAAATTTAAAACCTTCCTGAAATACCATTTTGCAAGTTTACTTATTATTTATTATCATATATGAAGACAATAATATTGTTCATTACGAAAATTATACTAATAAACTTCTTTACAGCAGGCATATTATAGTTTTAATATATGGTAGCAATTAAGAATTAGACATGGAAAGATATTTTAAGAAAATTTTAAATTTTTTTTGCTACTAGATCATTATTTTTTTTAATTTTTTGTTATAGAAATTAATTATAGGAATTAATTAGTTATAAATATATATAAACGATAAGGATGTATTTATAATATATAAAAAATATGGATAAAATAGTAATTTGGATGGATGTGTAGGTTTGAAAATGGCATAGAAGAAAAAGCAGCAAGAGAGGTTGGAGAGTGAAGTAATAATAATAAACATAAAGCTCTCCTTTCAGTCGAGCTACTTCGTCTCTCTCCCTATCGGTCGAGATCTTTTAGAACCTCTCCCTTACTTTAACAAGTAAGCTTTAATTCTAGAAGATTTTTAGTAGCACTACTTGTGAAGAGTAAGATTCCGAAGCAGTGGGAATAACTTTTTCAAAGCTTTCGTGTGGTAGGAGGGACTCTTCTTAACTAGAACAACCAACCTCGCGGCTTCTTTCGCAGTAAAGCCTTGAAGAGCTATTCCATTCCTCTCCCCTGCCAACTTAGACATTAAAGACTTTGAAAGAGAAACTTGTGATGGCGCCAACCTTGAGCCGCAGGCTCTATCTCCTCTAAGGATGGTTTTTATATCAATTGAACCTGTTCCATCAAGTGATTTTAGGAAAACAGATTCTAGGGCTAAGTTAAAGCAGGAAGATGATACTCTCTTCTCTTCTGACCAAAATGGGCAGCCCATTCAACCACAAAACACAACCCAATCCTCACTCACTCACTCACTCATCATCTATTACTATTTTAATACTACTTGCAATTTCTTTCTCAATTCTTAAACTGTATATTTATTTGCATTCATTTTCTATCTTTTCAAAAATTACACTTTTTTATTTGAATTTTAAAGAAGAAATTTTAAAAATAAACTCTATCCTCACTCATATTGATTTTTATATTGATTTCTATAGTCACCTTGTGATATTTATTTTGACATAACAATAACGAGTATTAAGTACAAATATTGGGTATTCTTAGAAGTATGAGTTGTGCTCCCGACTCAAACACGTCACATAACATTATAATACAAGATTATGGCTACTAATCCTAAATATAAGAGTTAAATGCAATATCGTACACAATAAAAGTTACATCTAGAGTCTTTAACTAGATCCAGTTTCAGATTAATTATGATGGGTACCTAACTGAGATGTTAAAGTCTTAAGAGGTAAATGTGATATATATCCTTATTCCATATGAGATATATTTAAAAAGTATGAGATTACGAGTGTTAGTATTTTTGGTATCTTGAAATATCTATTTTAGCAGATTAAAATGATTAATAAGTGATGAATTATAAATACTATCAGCTCTATGTGTCGTGTTCTCAGACTTGAGAGACAAATGACTCCAAATATGAAAGTAACATAAATACTTTGATGTACTATTTCTGGTCAAGAATATAAATTTTTTTTAAAACTTTGTACACGAGTTAAGTATTAAGAAAATAATGTAAATTTTTATGTAGGATATCTATTTTACTCTTAATAATTAAATAGAGAAAGAGAAGAAGATGAAATAATAAATAAATTAAAGAGATAATTAAAAAATAAATAATAAATATATATCAAAATATATAAAAATATTTATAATTTTGATCATTTAATTTTAATTAAAATGACATATATTTTCTACCCGCGTTAGTACGCAAATGTTTTTTTCTTTGAAATACAAGTTGAATATGGGAAAGGTACAAAATCTTGACCATGCAACAATCATTTCCACATTTATAGTATTTATAGTAGTGGTCAAAAAGTGTCATTTCCACATTTATACTTTGCATTAGCAATTAGATTTAAGTTAATTATGTTCATTCATTACCAAAATCATCATAAAGTAATGGCTGCTCGGTTCCTCAAACTTCCGTTAAAACATTAAACTAGTTTTAAGGATGATATTACGGTTAATTAAAACATCATTATATGCATGGGAATTCGTAAAAATTTTCTAAAACAAGGTTTCAATCTTGCTAACGATATTATGAAAATTCATATATTTTTTTATGCACATCAAATGCTGAACTTCTAATTTAAAGTATCATTAAGTTACTGTTATTTGTATCTTTTAATTGAACGTGTAACAATCTATTAAACAAGAGATTTTGTAAAAAAAAGCAAAGCAAAAAAGGTGATGGTGCTGCTGCTATACAGTAAGTATTTCTCCTATTCCTTATAATTTTACCAAATGTCACTTCTGTCTGGAATGGATGATCCACAGAGCTTTATGGGATGCTTCGCCTTTGCCTTTGCCTTTGCCTTTGCCTTCTGTTTATTAGTACAACTTGGGTTGGGGTTTCGAAAACGTCCAAAACCATGTTTGGCCATCTCTTTCTCTGCTTGATTTACCCCTAAAAGCACCTCCTCTCATGCTTTTGTTTCTTATGTTTCCTTCTCCCAATTGCTTTTTCTAACTATTTTTAGTTACTTAAAACGCAATCTCCTCAGGTCAAAATTTTGCTTTGGTTGATTTGGTAAAAACTTAATTATAAGAGGGTCTAAATCTTTTTTTTTTTTTTTTAAATCCTATACGAGGTATTCAGTATTTAATAATAAATAATAAAAGATCTACAGAGCGAATGTCATGCTTAATATTTTAGGGATATACACCCAATAATGATCCTTTGAACTGAAACATGAAATTTTGCACATCTACAAATGACTTGATTAATTTATACTCTGGCATAAAATCAATATTTAGGAATACACATCTATTAATGGTCATTGAAACATGAAATTTGCACATCTGCCAAAACCCTGACTAATCCATACCAGAACTTAATTAATTCGGACTCTATCATAAAGTTTTAGAACACCAGGTAACTAATTTAACATCGACTTATAAAGTATCCATCACGCCAACTTAAACCCAACCCTTAAAAATACCTCAAGAGAAAAAACTACTCAAACTTAAACTTATAAGACGTTTATTTTTCACTAATTATTTGACATGAAATTCTCGAGAACCTCTTAAACATTCATAGCACTTAAACATTCATAGCACGTATCTACATTGTGTCAAGTCACCAAATTGGTTCTAAATCTTTCAATAGAGCTTGTATTTAGGAATTTTTTTTAAATTTACTTTTATGACAGGAAATACAACTCTTGTACATACGGTGTGTGACAAGACAAAATACGATATTGAAAATAAAAAATTTACATTGAAGTTTTACAATGAAACTCTGTCCAAATACAAGGTAACATATATGAAGAAGCACATTTTGGTTCTTTCTGCCTAAAAATGTGGTGGCAATAAAGGGGTGCCCTTAGCCGATAGTATTATTATGGTGAGGGTCAGAGGCAGGGGGCAGGGGCAGGGGCAGGGGCAGCTGCCAGAGAGTTTTGGTGGTGCAAACTGCAAAGAAAGCACTTAAGCCTGGAAAAAAGTAACGGAAGAAGAAAGAGCATAAAGTCAGAAAACCAGCAAAGAAATGGGGACATTATTGTCTTTGTCTTAGTTTAGTACTATTAGGCATCTCTTCATGAGAAAAAAAAAAAAAAAATGCTCCTTTTTATGCTCTGTTTCAGTGAATTTTTTTCAGACTCAGTACTTGGTCTCTTGTTTAGAATACAAAATCCCTTTTCAAATTACAAGTTTTTTGTTTACAATTATAGTTCGATTAGTGATAAAAGTATTAACATTAAGCTAATTTAATTGGCTTAATGGACGCAGAAGGGTCATCTCTGCACGGAAGCCTACAAGGGGGAAAAAGTATGCTTTTCCATGTTTTTTCCAATTTTGTCGGTCACTAAAATTAACTCAATATTAATTGGATAAACATTTCCCTTTTAGTTCCATTGTAACAATTTAACCAGAGATTATCAGAACAAACTTATTTAGTACTTCCCTTTACTTTTTCTGACAAAAAAAAAAAAAAGAGGTTCTTGAGGAAAATTCAAGAAAATGGGTTTTTGACAAGTTAATACACATTCTTGACTAATCTGAGCTTAGAGTGCCTACAGGTGTGACTCTTACTAGTGGGTTATGACCCGACGAATTAATATCTTGAAAGAGGTTGAAAAGGAGTTCAAGATTGGACCTCAATGTTGTTCTTTAGAAAAGGCCATACAAGTCATGTGCTGACCATACTGCAATTTGCTCTCCCAGCAGAATTAAGACTAGGTTGTCTATTTCTGATTCTTGATTTTTTTTATAAAAACAGAACATGATCATATCTACCCATGTCTATTTTCTGTTACTTGATTTCTTTCTATTTATTTTCATGCACAACAGATGAAAAAGAAAGTGATCATCAAGATAATTGTCTCTAACTTTTCCAAGTAAAAAAAATGCTTACTTTTTAGAACTCGCGAAATTCTGAATCAGACAACGCGCGTAAGATCAGAAGCTTCATCTTCAGATTGTGTTTCTCATCTCCCTCGCCGGCTGCACTGCCCCTTTCTGTTTTCTTCCGAAAAGGAGTTCCTGCAAAACCATTAAAGAAGCGACATAAATAAGGATTCAGTGGCTTAGAAAATCAAATTTCACGGGGGAAATATAATCAATTCTGCTTTGCCTACCCAAGTGTTAGGATATAGCACTTACGGGGCACCATTTCTCCATATAAGGAATTCATAGTGGGGGAAAAAAGCACAGGTGTTGGCAAATTGCAAGGAGCCTGTTGAGTTGATATAAGAAAATTCATAGAGGTGAATTAGGCTGCAGAAATCTTGAGAAAGTCTCGATTAATCAACATAGGATTGAAATTCGACAAACCTTCTCCTCACACATATGCGGCAGCACAAGCAGCCGTCTCACAAGCTATATATTGTGCCATGCGAACCTCCAAGTGAACGACAAGAGTATCAGCCAAGAATTGGCTTGGGAAACAGATTTTTTAGCATTCCTGCAACAAATCAATAGTTCAGAACATCAAGATATATTTACGAGATATTTTTGCCGGTGCAAACTTTAGAAACCCAATCCAAAGTGAATGGCGCAAACTTTATTTAAAGACTTATCTGTGGATATAAAGAAATGAACATCAAGGAAGTAATTTTTAAGAGAAATGCAAAATAGATTTACCTCGCATGAGGAGAGTATGAATTCAAACTGGATTAGTTGATGCTTGAAAAGAAATTTTCCTCGTGCATGAATAGTCCAACATCCTAGAAGAAATTCGAGTTGCAGTGTCCATGGGAATACGGCAACAACTCTTCAACCTCAATCCGTGCACTGGTGCAGCTCATGCTTTTTTTGATTCTGCTACGGTTGACAGATTCAACTTCAGCCAAGAATACACTATACACCGGTCTGTGATCCGAGAATCTAGACTCTCCACGAACGTAAGATAATTGATGGAGACCTCGACCATACCATAATATGCGATCACACCTTCAAGAAAAAATAAGCAAGCCTTAGTCTAGATATGCACATGAATTCCCTTAACCTATTAAATCAATAGTTTCCATCACATTAAGTTTACTAATTGCCAATAACTGATGAAAGAAGGATTACCATGCAGGTGTTCTGCGCTTCTCTTTCGGATGCATGTCATCGCCAGCGTATCTATCTGAATTATTTGAATACTTATATGTAGGAGGGAAATATATCTTTCCTTCATGCCACCCCGCAAAAACACGCCCTCGCCTCTGTTCTATACGTAGCTGGAAAACAAAAGATGTGTCTCAATTTAGATCATGTAACAAATGTTCACTAAAGTTAAAGAAATTGCAGGCATATTTTGCTTCGACTTGCCTGGTCATTTTCTAACAATGCTCTCCAATTGCGCATTTCTACAAGTGCCTTGGCAGTTCGATAGGACAACGCAATCCGATAATTCAAGTCTCCAAGCCATATAATTCGACTAAAATATGAAAGAGCATTGAAGGTCAGAATAGAAGGAAAGAAAAAAAAATCATTCACAAGTCCGAAAAAGGGCCTTACTCATGCTCAAGGATAGTTTGAGGAGAGTTCTCATCGCCCATGCCACGAACTCTGGGAAACCTCGTTTTCCTTTGAATTTCCATTACATCAGCATTTCTTCTCAGTTCATCACCCTCCTTCTGTCCAGAGGTTAAATGACTACAAATGAAGCAGAAACTTGTTTGGTGCAAAGACATGCTGATTGAAATTGAACCCTGGAGAATCCAAAACAAAAAGATTACTGCTTTTTCTACAAATTTGATATCAATTTAGCAAGATTCAAGCAAAGGAGATACACACCTTGTTTCCAAGATAGCCCATCAATCCTCTACCCACACAAGAAACTTTCAAGTTATGAACATAATCTCTTAGATCACTTCTTATCCATACAGTGAGAAAGATCCCAACCATTTGCTTACTTGCCACCAAACAGTACCTTGACTGCCCTTGATTCCTATCTCTATCTTCAATAGAGACAGATCCGCTATATGAAACCGTTGAGTAGTATGTTGAATTGGGAGAGTCATCTTCTCCATTTTCATCATCAGAGGAACCACACCATCTACCATTAGGGTCATAATAATCACTTGGCCGACCCGCGAACATAACCCTATCACAGACACTGAATCGACGATCAAGTCGAGGTTGTGACATTGACATATCATTTTCCGACATTCTCATGCTACGGCTTAGCGACTGGAACGAATGACGATTGAAAAAAGTTGAGGCATTTTGCCTAGATGACCCTTCAAAGTCAGCATCCAGTTCTACAATGGGATCAGGAACTGGTGAAGGCGTATGGTAACCGCCACTAGTTCCCGGAAGACTGTTTAGAGTCTTTCGGATGAGTGCTAGCCATTTCCTAGCTGGGCCATTGTCTTCTGTCCCCAAAACATTACCAGCATTCAATGGGACAATTTCTTGAAACCTAAATATGAAAGGAATAAATGAGAGCTTGAAGTTGATATACTCAAAACATACCATTTCAAAAAAATAAGCCAATAAAAATTTAATAATGTGAAGGGTTCGATTATTCAAACTCACCCAAGAACATAAATGTCAGCAGGAGGTGATGTGTGTAGCCAATCTTCAAGATTCAAATAATTAGGAGGAGATTTCCCAGCAACATTCCAAGTAGCTGCAAAAACCCTGTACAAAAGAAGATAACGTTAACAAAAAGCCAATCAACAATTTTCAGATCTTGAAAATGTAGAACAAACCTGTAATTGTGCACATCAGTGACTTGTGAGGCATCAAGTTCTATCTTATTTCGCCGGACGCGATCAGAGCTCCTTTTACTTGATCTTTCTGTTAATTTTTTTTCAATTAATGGAATCAAAATCACTCTTAAAACATGATTAAGTAAAAAGTAAGGAGGATTCCAATGAAATTATATCTTTTGCAGAGTCAAGAGTGATAAAGGGGGGTTATGCTGTGGTCCAAAAGAAATTGTGCTTGACCAGTACCGCACCTGTTTTGCTTTTCTTGATAGTGCATGCATTTCTCTCTGAGAAATTGTTCCTCCATTCTTCATCGACACCTGAAAAAGCAAAAACATAAAGTTATTAAAGCTGGGGTTATTCCAGACTTACTGCACCAGACACAGGATATTCCCTAAACAACAAGTTATAGTACTGTTAAGGCCAATAGAATTCTTAACTATGAATTTATTAAACAAGAAAGGAAAGAGCAGCACAGATCTTAAGATTCTATTGAGCCAACTAACAAATGTTCAACTATAGTAAATAGTTGAAACATTATAAAAAGAAAATCCCTTTTTTTGTATCTGAATGTTGAAAAAATCTGAGTATAGAAATTTGGAGTTGGGCAAAGGGAAGAAGAAGCCGATGGACTAACCTCCATAATAAACAGCGTCGTCCGCCTGAAAATCCTCAGCTTTGCTTTTGACATTGAACCATTTCTTGACTAGTGTCTTGGTCCATGAAAGCTTCATTTAATACAAGAAAAACCAAAATCAGACAAATTGGATAAACAATGTAAAGTCACATTAAAATCGTAGAAGTTTTCATACAACAAACCTTGCTTTTCTTGATATTCCCATCTCTCATTGTTTCAACTTCATATACAAATACTCTAATGATCCAAGAAATAAAGATCCAACTTTCTTTAAGCTATTATTTGGGAGTTCTTGACTTCTTCTTGTCAAGAGAATATGAATTGGGAAACAATATTGTATGAATTATTGAAGAAGAAGAAGACAGGGATTCCCTTTCAATTCCAATCTTGATGCCAAGAATTAAGAATCAATGGCAGAAGTTTCCTAAAATCCCAACTGCTCAAAACACAAATATGAGACAAATTCGCTCATTTAATAAAGAGAAAACAACTAAACCGAAAAAGAAGATCCCAATTTCTTGACATTTTGGCTTCTACTTCTCTAGAAATACAAGTCCAATCCAAAGAAACCAGCTTTATGAATTATGAGTCAAGCCCAGAAGAAAAGGAAGAAAACAACAATGATATAGTTGGAGAAAATGCAGTCTCATATAGAAGGGGGGAGAAAGAAAGAGATTGTGTCTGAAGGTTGTTTAGTCTTGTTAAAAACCTCGTCCTGGGAACAGAGCAAAGTATCGAATTTTGGAGAGAATAAAGTGCAGTTTTGATGAGGGAGGGAGGGAGGGAGGGAAACGAGGGGCAAATCCTCTCTCTTCTCTCTCTCTCTCTCTCGAGGCCTTTTTGCCTCAAACACAAGAAGCCCTCCTGACCCAGACTGGGACTGAGAGTGGCAAAGGCATTTGATTTCTTTGGGTCACAAAAGGGACAAGCCAGACCCTCTCTCTCAAACCTGCCCAAAATTACTACTACTAGTACTAATTCTCTCTCGAGATTTATATATATTTCTCTCTCTTCAAACATTTGCCCGCGGTCAGCAAAAGCAAGGTTTGATCTAAAATCCAAGCATAGCCCATCATCATTTCATTTTTGGTCTTCTATAGAGACCTTAAAAAACAAACAAAAGCATAAAAAAGAATTTTCCCATTTTGACACTACTTTTCTAGGTACCAAATCTAAGGAAAGAGACACATTTTATGGACTCAAACTATATATTTAAAAGACATCTTTGGGTTTTGTTTCTTGTTTGCAAGTTTTGATCTTGCTGGAATGTTTTATAGGGAGATTTTGCTTGCCAAAAAACATACTGTTCTTAAGCTGTCTCGCGGCTTTTGAGAAATCCCAAGTTTTTTTGTTCCAATGGTAGAGAATATAAGAAAATATGTATCCTAATTTCAAGAACTCTGTGTAGTGACAAGGAATTACAACAATGTGTTTGTTTGTTTAGCCATTGAGAGGCCCTTTTTGGCTTAACCCATACTCTTGTCCATTCAATTCAAAGCAATAATCCCACTTTAAGGCATTTTGTTTGGTGTAAACAAGTAAGAACTCATGCATATATGAATATGAAATTCTAGTTACCTTGTCAAAATATTCCTCCCGTACGTATTTTTACTTAATTTGTCAAAGTAAAAAGTCTTGAAAGTTATTATTTTGAATCCCCTAACACATCTCCTATACTATTATATTTTATTCCTAATTCGATATATTTTATTATAAAAGAAAACGAGACAAATAATAGTACAAGGAGTATAACAGTCAATCTTAAGTGATATAGTATCTTATGTCACATTTATAATTAAGTTTTAGTTTATTTTATTAGAGACAATTTAACATGAATAACCACATAGAATGTCTATAGACGATCCTGAGTAATATATTTTCTTATTATGTTACGTTTGTGATTAATTTTTTTAATAAGAGATAATTTAATATGAGATAATTATTTATGTCGTTTGCAATATTCTCTATGCCATCTCCTTTTATACTATTTTTTTTATAGTAAGATTTATCATTTTCACCTTAAAATTTATCATTGATGCCAACTGTATTTTAACAATGTCCATCCAATTGAAAGCAATAATCCCATTTTAAAGGCATTTTGTTTAGTCTAAAACCATGAGTTGGAATGGAAGTATTATGCATGGATGAATGTGAAATTTTTGGTGCTTTGGGAGAGGTCTCATTACAAAAGTAATCAATATCACATAGATTGATGCATGTAAGATCTTGCTAAGCCAATCAAGGGTTCCAACCCATGGCTCATTTCCATCCATGACCCACGCGATCTCCTAGGGTTTTGGGTAAACCCTCTGTTTACCCTAATATTTTTTATTTTTTTAACCTAGTTAGAACAAAGCAATTTCTTGGATTAAGCCCAATTATTTTGGTTAATTAATCTTAATACACATGCTGCATGTGGGAGACCGTGTTTGCTTCCCCTAAACTTGGTCTTAATTTCATATTTCAATGTTGTTTACAATGCAGCTTTGTTTAATCATTCAAGGATTAAACTAATTAAGCCAGATGGCCAAAAACATCCAACCGACCCTAATCCTCATTTAACTACTAAAGAAACCATAAGAAGACAACTCGGGTGGTATAACAAGACCTCATGCTTCGATACCACTTACTTTCTCTTTCTCATGTGATTTATCAGATATTACATGAGATAAAATGTGCATATTCAGATAGTATATTTAGTAGGTCAAAAATTCGAATGCTCATCACGATACCCATAAATGAAAGTTTGAATCCTCTTTATAATACCAAGAAACGATAAGAGCAAAATCTTTACCCTTGAATATATCTATAAAGTTAAAGGTTCGAATTCTCCTTATATACAGCGAAACGCTCAAGATTTGACCATGAGTTACTGAGTATATATGTCTACAAGGTTGAAGATTCAAATTATTCTTATAAAGCTATAAAACATCAAGAGTCAGTTTTTAACTTCAGATAAAAGTCAAACTCTGCAAGTATTCTATATGTTGATCTCGAATAAACCTCCCTTATGGCATTATCATGTGATTTATAAGTTATTACACAAAATAACGTGATAATTAATATTTAGATATTATACCCTTCAATTTAAAAGTTCTGACATTCTCATGTGATTTATGAGATTTACATGAAACAGAGTATGTATATTCAATATATATTCGGGAAGTTGAAGGTTTGAAAATCCCTTTTATGACATTGTGAAAGGTCAAATTCTAACTTTTGAGTGAGAGTCAAGCTTTGCATACACTCTGTAAGTTAAATTTGAATTAATTAAAATCGTGTACTAAATATTGAACATATCTCAAAAGTATTCAAATACAAATTTTCATTGTTTAAAAATAGAAAAAAAAATACAAACGAACAAAACTCCAAAAAGCCCCCCAATTAGGGCATTAGGGCATTAAGGATACCAGTGAAGCTTCCACCATTAGAGGGCACTTTTCGGTCCCATTAATAGGCTGTCAAGGCATTGTCAAAGCCATGCTACTTGTCCTATTAAGAGTCCACGGACCTTAGTTTATACCAATAAGGGCAAAAATATTAAGAGAGTTAAAAGAGGGATAGTTAGAAGGGTTAGTGGCCATCCATTTTGCTCACCACAAACTATCTAATCATGCATTTATAAATAATGAAACTCATTGACAAGATGGGAGAGATCGGATGGCACAACCTTCTTACTTTTTTTACTTGACAATTTAAGTAAGATTTTAAATTTAAATTATTTAAAAAACAGTTTAATATTATAAATCAACCTTATATTGTTGTTTGAAGATTTCATATCATATGACCCTTCTTAAATTTTCGATGATTTTCGAATTACTAAATAAAAATAAATAAATAATGAAACTCATTAGTTTACTATATAAAAAAATGGTAGGAGAGACGTGCTTTTCTTTTGGGCTTAGTTGAACTCATTTAATATAAGCATAGGCCAATAAGTATATACTATATACTACTTGATTCAATTTCAACGCCGCAAAGCAAATCATCCAAGATTACAAAAGATAATAATCTTCTATAATGGTTGCATGTTCGGAATTATTTTTTTTCTTTTTTTGAAAAAAAAAAAAAAAAAACTTCTTTGGTCCTAGAATTTTATTTTGATATGAAATGCCAAAAAGCAAACAACAAAAGATTGCAAAGAAAATGCCCTTCTAATAATGGTTATGTACTGCTTTTGGTACCTCAAGTACTTACAAATGACCACCAATCCTATATAATTTAGTAAAGTCGAAATCATGAATTAATTTCAAGTTTATTCTTAATAATTTATTAAAGTCAATATCATGAATCAATTATTTAATTAATTTAATATGTTTACTATTTGTTTGTTGTTCTAAAGATAATATGTTTGCTGTTTAACACAAAATCAAACATCGGACAACAAAAAATGAACTGAATTTTTATCTCTTTTTGATAATTTAATATATGAGCGTCATCAATTAATTCGAAAGGGTTCAGAAGCCACAATTCTCAAATAATAACAGTAGACAAGCATACAACATTAAACCACTCTTTAGATAATTCGAACAAACTTTTCACTTGACATATCAAGTGAAAATTCTTAAGTGGGAAAAATTACACATAGGATCAGCTCTAAATGGAAGAAAATTGGAATTAATTTTGAAACCAGATTGAATTTGGGTTTTGGAAAAATGATTTGACAAAGGAAAAAAAAAATGAAAGAGGGGTTTCTTCGTCTCCCTTGTCGTGCTAAAGCCTTCAAGAATATTTGATTCTTTGAATTATGTATTTATACCAGTTCCTGGGGACCATACCTAGCATACCTAAGTGAAATCGAACAAAAAATTTGGTGATAATTTATGGTTTCTGGAACCTACTCTAACACTGAACCACACCTTATCTTCTAGCTAACACCCCCTCCCTAAAGGTTCAGTTGAATTATGATGGCCCTATAATTGTGCAACTTGTGGAAATGTCTGTGACTGTGACCACCCCGGATAGAATGAACGCATTCTGTTCATGTCTTTTCTGTTAACAGCAAAAGGAAAAGGTGACAATTTATGCTTTGATTCACAGTCCAGAGTAGTTGTACCAAAGTTTAAAAAAAATAATAATACACAAAAAACAGTCGTTTTTCTATTGAGTTTATAAGACGCACCATGCAAGTGAATGTATGCCCCTTAAAATGATTAAACAGGAAAAGAAACTGTTGATGGGTCTTTCAGTGTCCCAGCTGGTTTTAGTATAACAGAATCAGAAGGAATCTATTCTCTCCTGCTACCAAAGTTTTTCCCAGCAGGCTGGCTAATTCAAAGATTGTGAAAAGCTGAAAAAATGAGAAAAGCTAGGATACTGTTCAATTATAGATCTAAGCAACAGGCAATACGAAAGGAATATTAACCCCAATAATCTATTTTAAAAGTGCTGTTTTGCAGATTCTTCAGAAGATTAAAGTCATATACATGATTCAATATCTGCTGAATTATTATACCCATGTAGTTAGATTTACTTACTAACTGCATAAAGATCTTTCTTGTTCCTTGCTGGGAAATAGAGGACTCAGTAAGCCATTCAGAAAGACTTACTTGAACCCATGTATTCACAATTAAGTTAGATAAGGTCCATTTACAGTCTGCCCGGTCGCACAATCTTCTCTTTGCCTTGGAGATAAAATTTTCATTTTTCCTGTACATATATGAAAGTTTTCAGCAGAAATTAGAAATATAACACCAAATTCATTTGTAATTACAGAAGAAAAATGTTTGCAAAAAATAAACATCAATTATAATAGCTACGATTTGGCTTCAATATCTGTTTTTGGTGGGAAAACCAAAGGTAAAATGTTTCTTGAACGGCCAGACAATTTTCAGAAAATTAATTTGATCCACAATCATTTCAAACCTAAGTTCATGTGAATCATCAAGGGTATACCTAGTTTTCATATCTAAAACACATTATACTGACATCCATGAATGTGCAACGTGAAGCCTAGGATAAGAAGACAAACCTCGATAGAAAATAGAACATTTCCATCAAAGACCTGTTGACCAGGAGTGACTTGAAGACCACTGACACAACCGCTAGCTGGTGCCTTGACAACATGCTGCATTACGAAATGAAAGGGGGCAAAATTTTCAAGCAGGAATAGAGATCAACCAAAGCATATACATTATGTGCAATAAGAAATTTAATGGTTAGTACAAACCTCCATTTTCATTGCTTCCAATGCTAACACAGATTGCCCTTCCTCAACTCTTTCCCCATTCTTTACCATAAGTTTAGTCACTAAACCAGCCATCGGGGCTACAGCAGTCCCAGGAGGATGAGACGCTGATTCACGGACAGGCTTGCTATGGGTTTCATCATCATCAGAGACTTCAAACCCCATTTTCCTAGTGAATTGGTGATGGTTTGAGTGGTGCCAAATATGAATGTGCTCAGTTTGATCCTGCAAGTAATGAGAAGAATTTGACTATGTTTTAGAAAACAAACACTCATGCTATGTAAAATACATCAACTGAGGAATTGTGGCTGATAAAAATAACTATCCTAAAATACTTTGTCCCCAAATCTTGGGCACTAACACAAAAGTAGTGATTGATTCAAAATAAATTTATCTAGAAATAGTTTCTCCCCATATCCGATGCATCTATTAACGCCGAAAGGAACAACAGGTAAAGACAATAATACGCATGCACACATGATTGCACAAAAACCATGCTTCAGGACAGGTATAATAAATCAGTAAAGTGACTGGACCTTAGAATAAACCGCCAGATTGACGTTCATGCTTAGACCACCAACTTCAACTCTAAAGTCAAGATTGCTCAAGTGTGCTACAGTGATTTCCAGTCTGGGTGGATTACTTTCTCCTGTCTGCAACTCCATAAAGATACATTTTGGACCACAAAAATATGTGGGAGTATTAGTAGGTGGTCCGTGAACCTAGATTTTCACTTGAACCTTAACTGAACAGAAAAAAGAAGTACCTCGATTACATAAGTTCCGTCCGGCAAATAAGTGATGAAAATCTTTACTGGTTTTGGGCTTCCATCATTCCACTCAAATTCCATTGTTCGCGTACTATACTTATGGACTCTGAAAGGAGGATGAGCATACCATAGTGATAGGCCTCCTGCACAGATCAACGAATTGATGAGCAAGACTGTTCAAGGAAATCGAGTGATACTGCAGAATACGATTTGTGTTGAAACTACCAGGGTTACATTCTTTCAATGCTGCATGTTCTTTTTCACAAAGACAAGCAGCTACTATAGATGCAGCATGTTTAGCTGCATCATAAGCTTTCTGAACAAGTGTTGGATCACTTGAATCATAGAATAGATCGTCTTTGTGGTGCTCAATAAAATGAGTTTCAACTTCACTATTTCTGAAAGCCCCATGATTTGCAAGTTTCAAGAGAAAATCAATATTGGTTGGCAGACCTGCAACCTATACGAGAGAGTAGTGATTAAATTCATAAATAGTTTTACTGGCCATATTAGATTAAGATTGATTAAAAGTGATGCAATTCATCCAAAAGGAAATCATGTGTTTGGCACATGATCTCCAACAGAGGTGTAGGCATTCGCTTTGATACATTTTGCTTCCAGAATGAAAATATTAGAGACCAGCACCTGCCTGATGCCTTCATAAAAAGAACAATTTTTTTAAAAAAAAAAAGCTGTCTGACAAATTCATACCATCCATCAGATATTAAGGTGATTTACCCATTTGGGAGACAACAAAATTGAAAAAGCGGGGGTCACTGAACAGGGAAGCCAATCATTCTACAGGAACTATCCCATTGCTCAAGCTTCAAAGTAATGAACTTTGGACTTCTATGTGCATCTTCAATGGGTATGATTAACCAATGCCAAGATATTTCTCTTCCATGAGTAATAAATATACACAAGAAGCATATGTCAACTCAAATATCAGGAGCCGCCGCATCACAAATGCAACAATATCTGTAGCATATATAATAACGTTCCACTTAAAGCTAATCTATCTCTAACACAAGCTGTACCTGAAACTTAGAAAGGGAATCCTTCATTTTGATTAGAGCAGCAGCACGGTCTTCTCCCCAAACAACAAGTTTTGCAATCATGGGATCATAATGCATGCTCACCACATCACCTTGCTCCACTCCAGTCTCAACTCGAACTGCTCAATGGATAGATCACTATGAGGAAAACTTCATATAAAACATGAAAAGAATGAGCATATCAATTGAATATGTAATAGTTACCTAACATAACTATCAGGTTACTTTAAAGATGGTAAAGAATTCATAATGCAGAGCTGACAGACAAACTCCATGTAAATATTTTAGATTAAGGAATTAACATAGACAATAAAGAAAATCCTTGAAAGAATCAACAATGGTATCTAGTAACAGAAGCACCTCAAGAGAACGTTGAGTTCTCTTTCAATGTGACTACCAAGTTTTGTGTAGTTTACCTGCTGATGATAGTTGTGTGGGATGATAATGATGAAGAACACCAGATGCAGGAAGAAATCCTTTTGAGACACTTTCAGCATATATACGTGCTTCAAAAGCATGGCCTGCCAACAAAATAACTAATCACTTTCAAGGTAATTCGATACAAGCTACAAAAAAGTGGAGAAAAAAATTACAACACTTGATCATCATTTAACCAATTAAGCAGATATTTTGTTAAAGTTTTAAGAATAATTGGGGGCACTAAAAAATTCAGTAATTCAAGGTTAAACCAAAAGAAGACCATGGAATTCGATGGAGATATCCTTTTCTACTTGTAATTTAAATTCCTCTCACCCATGCAAGATGAAATGAAAAATAATGAAGAGATGATTATCAGAAATAGAAACAAATTTACAGTAAAGAAACACACAATCATCCCAAAGTAGAACCATTTGCATGAAAGTCCAAACATAGTGCCTTGGCCAATAATAAGAAAAGACAAGATGTTTCGGTTCAGCTTGAATGGACATAATAAATTGGACATGCACCGACATAAATTGTGAAAATGTTGCTTTCTCCTTAGAACTTGATGATATAATATATCACCAACCATTTGCAAACACATGAGAATAAATTTCAGAAGTATTAGAAAGATAATGCCTTAGAAGTTAACCTGATAAAGGAACTTGTGACTGACTTATGGGAAGAGGTTCTCCATTTGCAACACGTAGTTGCCATTCAACCAGATCTTGCCCAACAATCATCTCGGTAACAGGATGCTCAACCTGTGAAAATGTTAAGTTTTACGTCTTATCTAGTTGCAGTGGATCAAGTAAAGGAAAAGGAGTGGATAAACTGATCAAACCACCTGAAGACGGGTATTCATCTCCATGAAATAAAATTCCCCTGAAAGAGTATCAAAAATGAACTCAACCGTTCCAGCATTGTGATAATTAACTGCCTTGAACAATTAAACAGGAGCAAGAAAAGTAAGTTTGATGCACAGTCAACTAAAGGCCAAAACCAACTTGAATTCACAAAATCCCAATTTTAAATCATCTACACAACCCTTTTTTTATTGCCTCTGTTTCTACCTAGGACCATATTTTCTCTTTATGGAACTTCTAAAGCTCTTTGGATATCTCAAGTATGTTGGTATATGATTTCACCACATGGAACTATTGTCCAGTTTCCATCTTACAGAACTAGGATCCTCTCCTCCATTTATGCTTTAGTCCTATGGATGACATGCTGACATCACCTTATAAGCAATGCATTATATCATCTAGAAAACATCAATCACAAAAGAGCATATATATCACCTTGGCTGCAGCTACTGCCGCTTGACCCAAGTGGGATCGGAGTTCACTGCTAATATTTGGCTGCACGTGCCAAATTATCATTGCATCAAACATGAGAACACAAAGAAAAGACAACATATAAGAAACCAAAAAGAGTGAAAGGAGAGTAATACAGCAGGAGCTTCTTCAATGATCTTCTGGTGTCTTCTCTGCACACTGCAATCTCTCTCGTACAGATATATTATATCACCTTGTTTGTCCCCAAATATCTACAAAGCTCAGCATTTGAAAAGATAAAATTAGATGAAGCCATATCATTACTAAAGAATATGCCAGTTCCTTGATGTGACTGCCACGGAAGATAAACAGTTTATTCTAGAAAGAACAGCTTTTTCAGCTGGAATCAACTGTAAGAAAAAGCCACAGAAGGTATAGAAGAAGTGGAAAATGTAAAAATAGCGATAAAAAACATTAAAAAGGATTGATAAAATAATGCAGAATGTACCTGGACTTCTATGTGTCTCGGTCTGGTAATGTATTTCTCAAGCAATATCGTATTGACACCAAATGCTGCTGCAGCCTCGCGCTGTGCTCCCAAGAACAAATCAACAAATTCACTAGGTTTCTGTACAATCTTCATACCCTGAAGTGACAAGATAAGCACATAGAAAAGGATTGTAAAGTAAGTTGACAAGGTTTGTGGTGAATAGTTCTAACAGAAGTACCTAGTATTTTCCACTAAACACTTGCCATTCCTCTGCACTTCTTCACTCACGTGTCATTGCATACTCATATGTAACTTTCACATAAAGCACCATAAAAAGGAAGCTGAAAGAAAGGCACACCTTTCCTCCACCACCATGAGTTGGCTTGATGAGAACAGGATATCCAATCTTGTCAGCTTCTGCTTTCATAAGATCAATATCTTGTCCCTCACCATGGTATCCAGGCACAAGAGGGACCCCAGCTGCACCCATAATTCTCTTTGATGCACTGTTCAAGAACGGAAAATTTTAAGTTGGTCGCAACAAAGCTCAGTAAAGTGAAAAATAATTACACAGTGCAGTAGGAAATTTTGACGTGAAGAAATGGAAGCAAGTTCGAGCAATTAGGTATAAGCAAGAGTGTGTCTGCATGAAGAAGCATATGACAAATTATTCTATAGTGTGTTGGGACAACATATGAACAATGAGCAACAAAGTTATACCTTTTATCACCCATGTCCCGAATTGCAGATGCAGGGGGTCCAATAAAAGTAAATCCCTTATCCTCACAAAGTTGAGCAAACTCAGCACTTTCTGATAAGAAACCATAACCAGGGTGGATAGCCTGGCCATCAAGGAAGATAGTCAGCATGAACAATAGACTGTATTACAGTTTTAGTTGCTTCTGTACTACTAAAACTTGATTGACAGACACCCCATAGAAGAGTAGTAGATTATATTGATTTTGACAGCAGGTGGCCACGCGTCAAGATGAACTTGACATTAAACTGAAAATTATAGGTTGGAATCAAGATGATTGATCAAAATAATTGAGATAATAAGCTCCATAAATCCATTCAAGCAAGTAAATGTTATTTTTAAAAAAACATCAATTTCTTATTCAGGGATAGTTTAGCTGAGCTCTAACATATACTTCTTCCGCGAATACTCCCTATATCATGACTCCATTGTCTAACTTGCACATTTAGCCAAAGCACAAATTAGTCTTTAATGAACGACCACACAAATGAATCTTAACATGAAGACACAAGCTTATCGAAATGATCACCTATCCAATCACCAAAACTTCACAATGTAATGCAACATCCAAACGAAATCAACAAACAGAATACCGAATACGGTTTTCTCTTTCATTTCTATTTAAAATTTTCACCTGCGCGCCAGTTTTAGCAGCGGCTTCGATAATCGAGGAAGCGTTTAAGTAACTCAGGCGAGCCGGAGCTGGACCAATACGAACGGCTTCGTCAGCGGACTTGACATGTAAGCTTTGTTTATCGGCATCACTGTAAACGGCGACCGTTTGAATGCCTAACTTTTTTGCAGTTCTCATAATCCTACATGCTATTTCGCCGCGGTTCGCAATTAACATCTTCTCGATTCTTTGATTTTTCTGATTCTCTGATACTGGCTTCGCAGAGAACAGTCTATAATGAAGAATTGTAGGGTTCCGACGAAGTCTTCGCCGGACGATTAATGCAATCGAAGACATCGTTGAAGAACTGCAAGTGCGATCAGTGTGGAGTTCTCACTATGGCGGGTCTGATATTTCCCGGAGGAATGATTTTTGCCCAATAGAGGTGGAGTTTATCCTCTTTTCCTTTTCTCCTTTTTTCTTTTTTAAATATAAATAAAAATGTCCTATCCTTGTTTACATTTTCTGGTTTCGTTTTGTCAATTTATGACATTCTTTATTATCACAAATTATACAACTTAACCTTTTTAAATGATCAAAATTATCAAAATAGGTTAGATTCGATTATTTTGTCTAATTCTTATAATATTATTATGTCTATTTTACATTCTTATAAACTAATTATAAATATTTGCATAATAATTCTTGCATAAAGACATTAAAAACTTCTGTCCTTGACATTTTTGTTATTCAGAAAAACTTAAGTGGTATAAATGAAGATAAAATAAATAATATTAGCAAAAAAGTATAACAGTGAAGACATATTTTGGGTTATATTCTGTTGTTATTATTGATTATATTATTATTATTATTATTTACCTAACTCTCTACCGCATTAGTTGGGGGATTTGGATAGGAATGGACTGCCCTTTCTGTCTTACTTAATACTTATCTGGCGCTTGCGTGGCCGCCTTACATAACTTCATCTTTCCCAAATTATTACGAAATTACATATATATCCTAATTGCGCTTGTATTATCAACTATGGGCTCCATTATTGGACCTTAATGGGATCAGGCCATCTCCATAAGGAATGAGTTCAATCAGGCCCATGTCAAAGAGCTCCAGGCGGGCCAGCTCAGTTGGCTGACTTTATATTCAGAGAATTCAGATCAGCCCAATTTTTATATTGGCCCAAATAAATTAATAAATGGTTCAGAAAGCTCATTATATATGGTTCACACATGCAATGTTTTCTTAAGACTTTCTCAATGTATAAATTGATTATTCTACCCCCGAAAATGTATAAATTCATTAGGTTAGAGGATATATACTTTCCTTTCCCCAAAAAAAAAAAGATATTTTCTAACTATGAGGTATATTCAGTAGATCTATACGCATGCAAAGAACACATTTAAGTCATATTTCATTCATGCCTCGTGATAAAATTGAAAATTAAAAGTCATATAAATTGATTATATTAGAAGTTTTTTTTTTCTTTTTTCAGACCACTAGGTATATTAAGTAGATTTGTATGCATACAAAAGTATCTTTAAATCATGTTATGCTCAAATTAAATTCTCATTCGAGTCGATTAGGTCTATAAGGACAAAAAAATCTTTTCACTATACAATACACAAAAAAATTGAGTCGAATAAGATTATATGGGAAAAAAATTTCTTCGACAAAATACAATTACATTCTCATAATTTAACCTCAAAATCTCTAGTTAAGTTAGAATTAAGTCTAACCTTCCCACCCACGTGTCATGATATATATTCTGGTTACGGACCCAATAACTATCCTCACCTCCTTTGCTGGATCAATTTGGAATACTCCCTGGAAAGACTTTTTATCTTGCCAACCAATTTCTCCCATGATTTCACGAGAAATAAGGGGAAAATAATTGGAAAAAAAAAAGTTCTCACCAAACACATACACATACACATTGAATTGTGGTAAATAAGAGAGAGAAAGAAACCACGGTGGGTGAGGAAGTACAAAACAGGAGGGGATTGATAAAGTACTGCGAAAAATTTTAAGGAAAAAATTATTTTTCTTCCCTCACGTTCTCTCTCTACAAAAATTCTTTCTCACCTCTCTTTAAAAAATTCAAAAGTATTTTTCAAGTTTTTGAAGGAATTCGAGTAAAAAATAAATGATTTGAAGATTTGATTGATTAAAACATTGATTTAGAGGAAATAATTGATCAAATTGTTGGAAAAAATTAAAAATTCATAATTTCGACCCGAAACAACAAAATTATGCAATAATTTCGGCCCAACTAGCCACAAGTATGCCCACCCAGCAGAAACTAGGGGGTTTCAATATATATATTTTTTATAGTTATGAATTTATAATTTTTGTTAGAAATTGATATCATATTTTGACATATTTAGTATCGTTGATCTTGATAATATGTTTTGTGTGTATCAATCAAATCTCATATTCATTTTCATTATAATTAATTAGTATAGCATAGTATAGTTAGTTTCTTTATGCGTATCAATCAAATCACATATTGATTCTCATTGTATTAAATGATATACTATAGTATAAGTAGTTTTCTTATTAACTGAATTTCTAATAAAAACTAAAAAATAAATAAAACAAAATAAAATAAGAAATAGAGACTTTCGGTCTGTTGGGGCAAAATGATTGGAGATTTTCAGCCCATATAGCCGAAAGCTCTATTTTCTATTTGTTTCACCAATTTGTGAAATTTTACATCAAAACCGATAATTTTTTCCATAAAAAGCTTCAAGATCATCTATGTTTCTTCAAGAACTTCAAGAATATTCAATGAATTTTTAGAGAGAGATGAGAGAAAAACATTATAGAGAGAGAAAGAGTTAGAAGAAAATGAGAAATCTTGATTTTTTTTTGTACATATATTTTAAATTTCTGCACGTACTTTATCGATCCCAAAAAGAAAAGTAAAAATAGGAAAGGCAGTAAATAAATTTTTTTTTTTAAAAGGGAAAGGCAGTGAATAAAATAGAGAGAGAATAAGGGTGTGGTCCGATGACATGATTCTCTTACTTGGGATTCTTTACTTAGTCTTTACTTAGCATACTAAGTAAGTGAATTTGCGTTCGAATCATCCAAGACAACGTTTATCAGCACATGTCAGTTTAATGCTTTGTTTGAGGGCCTTGTGATTTGTGTTATCCGATCATTTTCAGATACTAAGTTAAAAAAATAAAAAGTAAAATAAAAAGAAAGAAGAGAGAGTATGGATGGCAATGGGGTGGGTCCAACCGGGTATCTACTCCAACCCATCTAAACCCGTTTGACTTCGATTTTGTTGGGGATCCTGTTGATGATGGGTTTTAATTTTGTAGATGGGTTGAAAGCGGGGATTAAGTTCTCCTCATTCCCACCCGACCCATAGTCTATATATATGTATATATTAAAGAGAAAAAAAAACAAAAGACGAAAAATTAATATTATTCTAACTTTAAGTCTAAGTGTCTCAGTATAACCCTCTCAGTCTCAACCCTCCTTCTACCCTTACTTTCCTAGTTCTCAACTCAGACGCCCCATCCCATATTAGGGATTTGTAGCATGCATATTATTATTTTTTGTTTAGTAGAGTTATTAAAAATGAAATATATAATTTCCCACTTGGATCTCCAATTATTCAATGAGTTTTGCGAGGACGGGACTAGATTTCATCCCCAATACCGGGAATTAGTGTATCCAATCTAACCCGCCCCCAATTATATTTATTTTACCTGAACACTATACACTAACATCTTCCTCTTTATGACAATCTACTAAAGTTGCACCATTGAATGCACCCTATCCAGGAAAAAAAAAAAGCATTGATTGCACCATTAATTATCTCAAATAAATCATAGTAACCTGTACTCAAAACTAAAACCCATTATATACAAGTGATAATAAGTTCTTTTACACATTTTAATATTTATGAATTATCTATTTTCTAATTTTACTATATTTAATTTATTTATTATCTCTATTCTTCCATTTATTTATCCTCATTTCTTCTTCCTCATTTATTCAAAGGAAATTAAAAATTGAATTGTTTTATTCCTTCTTAATTCTCCTCCAAAGTATAAAGCAACCTGATCGGACGGACTAATATTTTTTTCGTTAATTTTAAGATAATTGGGGAATCGGGCATTTTTTGCATTCTCCTCTACATTCCCTTAGCTCAGATTGACCGATGATCGTTTACTTCACTTGAAATGAAGAGCCCGTCTCTGGTTTCATACAATTAAACACTGAAAATTAAGCTTTTTTATTTTTTAAAAAATGATTCTTGGAGTGCATGCGGTAGAAATGGGCGTCGCTTAATGGCGAGGGCTTGTGATCGAAGTATTTTTCTAGCAGCTTTTGTACTGAAATTTCTTTTAGTTTAAGATGGGTCATTGATATAAGATCTGATCTGTTGTTTGGTGTAATTTTTAATGATAAAGATTTGATTTTGCAGATACTCTGTTGCTTTGGGAATAATAACATTTCAAAGCCTTTTGGCATGCGGGTCCTAATCCTAACATCTTGAAGATTTTGATATTTGAGTACAAAGCACTGGTTCAGGTTTGAGCAAAATATAAGTGACCATGGACCCAGAAGTAGAAAATAAGGTGCGTATTGATCAACATAAGGAGAAAACATTTAAAGATTGAAACTTGAAAAAGTTTATTTCATCTGCTGCTTTTTCTTGTTTGAATGGGGGATATACACGTATTATCAAGTTATTCCAGTTACTGCCCCCGAACATTACATTAGTGTAGTAACATTTGAATGTCAACTTGATGACCCTTTTTGCCAGTTTATTTATCTTACATTGACTTCTAAAATCTGGTATAGTTTGTTTTCTTGTTTTGATTAAAATTCATGGCTATAGGAACTTTGAGTTTTCTTGACATTGGTCATTGATGATGTAGGGAAAGGTTTTGAAGAACTTGGGTGGTCAGGTCTGCCAGATCTGTGGTGATACTGTTGGTACTACTGTGGATGGGGAGACATTTGTTGCTTGTGATGTCTGTGCATTTCCAGTATGCAGACCTTGCTATGAATATGAGAGGAAGGATGGAAATCAGTCTTGCCCTCAGTGCAAGACCAGATACAAGAGGCATAAAGGTATAAGGGGTCTTATTTTGTTTCCTTTTTCTGAGAGAGACTCTGGATAACTCTTAGCAAGCGAAAAAATGTAATGGACTTCAGTTTGCAAACATTGAACTAAAAAAAAAATGGTTTTGTGGTCATGAAATTTGTTCAAATTCATCTTACATTGTATAATTACGAGCAGTTGCAATTCTTGACTTTTAAATACTAGCAGCTGAAAAGTTATGAAAGAGCATTGTGGTATCTAATTGGATATTGTTGTTCAATCAGTTGGTCTGTATCTACCAATGCTAACTTATGAACTTAGCATATTGGATACTTTGAAATGATTAATCAGATAGTCCTGTATAACCTGGATTTTTGTGATTCTTTTGTTTGTCTCTCAATAACTTGAAAGCAAGACTTTGTCTTGTCTCAATCTTCTTCATCACACTTGACTGCAGGAAGTCCTGCAATTCATGGTGATGGGGAGGAAGAAGGTGACACTGATGATGATGCAAGTGATCTTCACTACTCAGAAAATCAAAATGAGAAACAAAAAGTTGCAGAGCGCATGTTGAGCTGGCACATGACTTATGGACGTGGAGAAGATGTGGCACCAAAATACTATAAGGAGGTTTCCCACAATCACATCCCCTTGCTCACGAATGGAACAGATGTATGTTTATATGAGGTTCTGTTATTGCTATTCATTCATTGTCTGTGCTGCTGAACTGATATCTGTTATCACTTGCCCTGTAGATTTCTGGAGAATTGTCTGCTGCGTCCCCAGAGAGGCTTTCTATGGCATCTCCTGGACATGCTGGTGCTGCCAAACGTATTCATCCGCTCTCCTATGGGGCTGATGTTAATCAGTCACGTATGTTCTTTTATTCATTGTGATTCTCCTAATTTGTGCTACTTGTGATTTTCTCACTAGAGATTCTAAGTGTCAAGCATGTTTTTCTTTTTGTGCAGCTAATATAAGGGTTGTGGATCCTGTGAGGGAGTTTGGATCTTCAGGATTGGGAAATGTTGCCTGGAGAGAGAGAGTTGATGGGTGGAAAATGAAGCAAGAGAAGAATGTCATTCCAATGACTACTAGCCATCCTCCTTCTGAAAGAGGAGCTGGAGATATCGATGCAAGCACAGATGTGCTCGTGGATGATTCCTTACTGTAAGTTCTCGCCAGAAATTACTTTTTTTATGTTGATTTTGTGGCTCTGGGGAAATAGTATGTATGTGATTTTGCCCTTGATTTATGTATCACAAGACCAAAATTCGGCGTATTTATTTCTGCTACAGAAAGAAAGTTGAGATAGGACAAATTACTCCCATGCTTCTTTTTTTTTTTTTATCCTTTTCTTTTTTTGGTTGGTTTAGAATTTTTTGTTGTTGTGTTCCTTTGACTTCTGACTTTGTTTTGATACCTGATATTTGCTCTAATTTGTCTTTTAAGTGTTCTCTTTTTCTCTCTGTTTGTATTTCAGGAATGACGAAGCTCGCCAACCTCTTTCTAGGAAGGTTTCTATTCCTTCTTCAAGGATTAACCCTTACCGCATGGTTATTGTCTTGCGACTTGTCATCCTCTGCATTTTCTTGCACTACCGAATAACAAACCCTGTGCCCAATGCATATCCCCTGTGGCTGATCTCTGTAATCTGTGAAATTTGGTTTGCTATATCATGGATTTTGGATCAATTCCCTAAATGGCTTCCAGTGAACCGTGAAACATACCTTGACAGGCTCGCTCTGAGGTGAGAAATACCGTCCACTCATTTTTGCCCCCTCTTTCTTCTTTTTGTATGTCTTTGAGTTTTCGTTTTTTAGTTTTGTATCATGTCTGCTTTCTATCCTGGGAAACTTAAATCTCATTTCATATGTGCGCAGATATGATCGAGAAGGAGAACCGTCTCAATTAGCTGCTGTCGACATATTTGTTAGTACTGTCGACCCTCTGAAGGAGCCTCCCCTTGTTACAGCCAATACTGTCTTGTCCATTCTTGCAGTTGATTATCCAGTAGACAAGGTTTCATGTTATGTCTCTGACGACGGTGCAGCTATGTTGACATTTGAAGCTTTATCAGAAACAGCAGAATTTGCAAGGAGATGGGTTCCATTCTGCAAAAAGTACAGTATTGAGCCAAGGGCGCCAGAATGGTATTTTGCTCTGAAGATTGATTACTTGAAAGACAAAGTTCACCCATCATTCGTAAAAGATCGTAGGGCTATGAAGGTTGGTTTGTTTATTTTCTGAAATAATTAGTTTATCTCATTGCTTTAGCACTTTGTTTGAAAATCTGTTGCCCCTTCTGTTGCAGAGAGAATACGAAGAGTTTAAAATACGTGTCAATGCCCTGGTGGCCAAGGCCCAGAAAGTTCCTGAAGCAGGGTGGAGCATGCAAGATGGTACACCTTGGCCTGGAAACAACACCAGAGATCATCCAGGCATGATTCAGGTAATTTGTTGTTACTTATGAGATGCCACTATCATTCGTACTCAGTGTTATAGATAAGCTGGCGTAGTATTCTTTATCAATCTGGCACGCCTTCATGTCTTGGGTGCCGAAGAAAAATTTGCTCCTTTTGTTTCGTTCCGATGAAATACGTCTTTCTATTGTGAAGAAATTGGTATGTTACATTCTTTTCAGGGAATGAAGGAATTTCAGTTTGATTTTTTACATGTAAGAGTTTCATCCAAGTTGAGGAAGTTGTCAGGTACCCGTTTTTATGAAATCTATCAGAAAGTTCAATTGGTCTGGACATACCATCCTGGGGAACTGAATTGTAAGAAATGAAGAAGTACTATAAAATTTCAAATTAGCGGATGATGAAAGATGGGAGGGGAGTAAGGTGGTTGCTGTCCCTTTGTTTGAATGAATCATGAGTGAAGAGAGAGAGAGAGAGAAAAAGGTTGAAATTCAAAATTAGGAAATACAGTAATCCAAAAATTCCCATGTCATTCTGCTTGGAATTTTGTTGTTAGTTTCTCTGGGGTGGTTCTAAATGGTTTATCCATAAGGTTGCCAAGTTACTTTGCTCATGGAAATACTAAATTTCGATGTACCTATTGTGTTAAGTCAATCTGTTATTACCCAAAGAACGGGTCAATCTGTTGCCTTTTTCTTACTATCTTCACTCTAGATCCTGTACCTTTTTGTGATTTTTACCATCGTTATTCATTACTTACAGGTTTTCTTGGGCCAAAGTGGAGGTCTTGACAGTGAAGGTAATGAACTGCCGCGATTGGTCTATGTTTCTCGTGAGAAACGTCCGGGCTTCCCGCATCACAAGAAAGCCGGTGCTATGAATGCACTTGTAAGTTGCATGAGGAATTATAGTGGTCATGCTGTTCCAACTGTTAATAGCTTCTCTTCTTCACTTGTCTTCTGTCTCTGCAGTTTTACCAATTTATGATCCTTGCCATTTTCTTTCAGGTTCGTGTTTCAGCAGTTCTTACAAATGGACCTTTCTTGTTGAATCTTGATTGTGATCACTACATAAACAACAGCAAGGCATTGCGAGAAGCCATGTGTTTTATGATGGATCCCAACCTTGGAAAATACGTCTGCTATGTTCAGTTTCCACAGAGGTTTGACGGTATTGATAGGAGTGATCGATATGCTAACAGAAATACTGTGTTCTTTGATGTGAGTTTTTTAAGCCTTGGTTAGATCTCATTGCATTGCTATTTCACTTAAAAAGATGATGTTGCAAAAAATGTCAGCATGGCAATAATAGAGTTCACATGACCAGTTACTTTGAACTCTATTTTAGCATTCATTTGACATTTCAATAAACTTCTTACCTTTATCGTCAGATAAACTTGAGAGGTTTGGATGGCATTCAAGGGCCTGTTTATGTGGGTACTGGATGTGTCTTCAACAGAACTGCCTTGTACGGGTATGAGCCTCCGCTCAAACCAAAGCACAAAAAACCTGGGCTACTTTCTTCATGCTTTGGACGATCGGATAAGAAAAGTTCCAAGTCAAGTAAGAAGGGATCGGACAAAAAGAAGTCTAGCAAAACTGTTGATCCCACCGTACCAGTATTTAGTTTGGAAGATATTGAAGAAGGTGTTGAAGGTAATTTACTGGTTCCTGCTGAAGTATGCTTTAACCTTGAAACAAGTCCTTTTATCATCTGAAGTTTCTCCTTGAGCCATAAACTATGTTCGTATGTTTGTCTCAAAGTCTACACAAACTGTTTAGAGAATCAAGATCTGTTAGAAATTACAACTCATTCTCTCTTTCAGATTGGCTATTAATGTCTTGCTCATTCCCGGTCATGAGTGTAGGTACTGGATTTGATGATGAGAAGTCACTACTAATGTCGCAAATGAGCCTTGAGAAAAGATTTGGTCAGTCTGCTGTTTTTGTTGCATCCACTCTTATGGAAAATGGTGGTGTTCCTCAGTCTGCCACACCAGAGACTCTCCTTAAAGAGGCAATTCATGTGATTAGTTGTGGTTATGAGGACAAAACAGAATGGGGAACTGAGGTATGTTTAGTTTTATATGAAACTTGTATGCCGAAGCTTTCAATTATAGATCTAATCCCATGAATATGATGAATAAAGGAGCACATTCCTTGGTATCTTTTACTTCATGATTAATCTATCACTCGAGAAATTTCAGCAGTCGTTACATGAGTTCAGTCATGAGAGCTGAGCTAGGATGGACCAGTTTCTCCTTGCGTCCTTAAAATAGAAAAAGAAAATATTTTGGTTTGTTTTTTATTTTTCAATTTTCTTATGGAAATCGTCTTCTCTATACCTTTGGGACAATAATTCAAAATTTTAAAATCCAAGATCTATCGTTAATGATTAAAGTGGGAACCAATCATTGATTTATTGATGAAAAGCACGAGATTATACCAAGTGAAAATATATTTGAAATGCAAATTCAGTATCTTCTTTCAATCATTATGACTATTTACTGAGGCCTAAATCTCTGAGTGGTTTACTAAGAAGACATTTTCGTGCTGTAACACTTGAAAATGACAAAGGATTTGCAAAAGAATTTCATTGGTACTCCTGAACCTTCTTGTCTTGATGTAAATTTAGCCAAAAGTCCCACATGAAGTTCCCCTACTCCAATTAAAAAGAAAGAAAAAGAAAAAAGGAGTACATGTATTCTGCAACTTAACTCAGTTATTTGTTGTGTCTCTGCAGATAGGATGGATTTATGGTTCTGTCACAGAAGATATTCTTACAGGATTCAAGATGCATGCTCGTGGCTGGCGTTCAATTTACTGCATGCCTGAGAGACCGGCATTCAAGGGGTCAGCTCCAATTAATCTTTCTGATCGTTTAAACCAAGTGCTTCGCTGGGCTTTGGGTTCTGTGGAAATTCTTTTCAGTAGGCATTGTCCAATATGGTATGGATATGGTGGAAGACTGAAATGGTTAGAGAGATTTGCATATGTTAACACCACAATTTACCCCGTCACTGCCATTCCTCTTCTTCTTTATTGTATGTTGCCAGCTATCTGCCTTCTTACCGGGAAGTTCATAATTCCGCAGGTTTGATTTTTATCTTGTCATATCCTTTGTTTTGCTTACTTTCGTATTTTGTTAATTTGTACTCTGCTAAATCATCTTTCTGTATTTTTGTTTTTATTTTCTCTAGCAGCTTTAGCGATCATTTTGCTTTTGCATCTTTCATATCTAAAGTAGCACTTCACTGTCTATGCAGATTAGTAATATTGCAAGTATTTGGTTTATATCCCTTTTTCTTTCCATCTTCGCCACTGGTATACTTGAGATGAGGTGGAGTGGAGTTGGAATTGATGAATGGTGGAGAAACGAACAATTTTGGGTCATCGGTGGTGTTTCTTCTCATCTATTTGCTCTCTTCCAAGGGCTGCTCAAAGTACTTGCTGGAATTGATACAAACTTCACTGTCACATCAAAGGCATCAGATGAAGATGGGGATTTTGCTGAACTTTACATGTTCAAATGGACAGTCCTCCTTATACCACCAACGTCCCTCCTCATTATAAACATAGTTGGTGTTGTTGCTGGCGTTTCCTATGCCATCAACAGTGGTTACCAGTCATGGGGTCCACTCTTCGGTAAGCTGTTCTTTGCTTTCTGGGTGATTGTTCATCTTTATCCTTTCCTTAAAGGTTTGATGGGGCGCCAAAACCGGACACCCACCATTGTTGTGGTGTGGTCTATTCTCCTTGCTTCCATTTTCTCATTGCTATGGGTGAGAATTGATCCATTCACCACTAGAGTAACTGGCCCAGATGTTGAGCAATGTGGTATTAACTGTTAGGATTGGCAGTTTTGGGATTGGAAGCTACCTGCTTGCCTGCGGAGACTTATGTTTTTGTTCCAAAGATGTATTATGAACAGAAGCTCCAGATGATGCAGGACACAATCTGACGGAATCAGCGTTTAGTTAGGTTTATTATTGTCTTAGTATGATTTAGTTTCAATATTAATTATTTTCTTAAAGTTAGAAAAAACGGAATTAGTGTTTAGTTAGGTTTATTATTGTCTTAGTATGATTTAGCCTTAGTTTGGTTAGGGGAAATCAGGGAATAGTATATGAGGGGATGTAAATCAAAACGTAAATATTTATTTATGTTGTTTGGTTGCAAGGTAAAAGTGGAGGGAATGTAAATGATGAAGGAGAGAGTTTTTCCTCCACATTAGCAAATTAGTTTCTCTCAAACCGGACGGATTGAGATGTAATTGATATTAAAAATTTATTTTATTCTTGCAAATTTTATTACCAATTTATCGAAAGTTAAACTCTTATCTAATATATATATATATAACCTTTGTAACTTTGTGCGGTAAATATAATGTTAAATTATATATAACAAAAATTATTTATTTTTTATTTTTTCTCGTAACCAGATCGAGGGGAGTAAATGTGAATTACTTCTTTTCATCCCAATCAAACAATTTTGAAGTAAATAAATATATGTTTCTCAGTAAAAGTAAATTGTGTCCTTGCCTCTCTCCCTTCACGAACCAAACTAGGACTTGTTTACATATTAATTATTTTCTTAAATTTAGGAATCCCTAATAGACTCGGAAACTATATAGTTCTTTCTCTTATTTAGCATTGAAAAGACAGCTTTATATATTTACTGAAATATAAAATATAGCCTTGAGCTTTATGTTTGCGGGCAATCTTCTTCCTCGAGATATCTTTTAAGGTAAATTATGTTCAGGTCTATATTTTATATGGTATCAGCACCATCTTCCATATTGGGCTACCAGAGGTTAGGGGGAAGGAAAGACGAGTACGCTGAGAATCTCACATTGACATGGCTAATGTTCGAAAAATAATTACTTTTTACAATATTTAGATAATCTTTCCCTTTTGAGATACTTTTTGGGTGAGGTAAATCTAAATACAAATTTTGACAAGTAAAAAAAAAAAAAAATTAATAGAATGTGATAACTAATAAAAACAGAAGTAATTAATATTTGAACATATTTAATGCTGTTAACTTGAGAGAATTAGCATTGTCAACTATGGGCTCCATTATTGGAGGGATCAGGCCATCTCCATAAGGAATGAGTTCAACAGGACCATTTCAAAGAGTTCCAGTCGGACCAGCTCAGTTGGCTTTTATATACAGAGAATTCAGATCAGCCCAATTTTTATATTGGCCCAAATAAATAAATGGTTCAGAAAGCTCATCATAGGGTTCACACACATAATGTTTTCTTAAGACTTTCTCAATGTATAAATTGATTATTCCACCCACCCCCAAAAATGTATAAATTAATTAGGTTAGAGGATATATACTTTCCTTTCCAAAAAAAAAAAAAAAATACATGCACTTTCTGTCTTTTGACTATGAGGTATAGTTAGTAGATCTATGAGCACACAAAAAGCACGTCTAAGTCATATTCTCCTCAGGTCTTATTTGACGAAACTGGAAACTGAATTTATAAGTTTGAATTATTTAGATTTTGAATTCTGAATCTTAAGTTTAAAAATTGAATCCGAAGTTTGAATTTAAATGTTGAATTAATTAAAAAGTGGTAATTATAAATAAAAAACATGTTATAATTTTGCAAACAATATACATTTTCATAATTCAAAGTTCAGAGTTAAGCTAAGAATTTTCACTTAAAATTTATAACTACAATTAAATACATCTTAAATAATTAAGTGATTTGTTATCAAATACACTTAAACTACTCAGTGCTTAAAAATTATTTGTTATCAAACACAATTAATTCAATAAGTTCTTAACTAATTCATTTTAAGAAGTAAATTAATTTATCCATAAATCTAAATCCTTATTCAAGTCAGATCACAAGGGTGGAAGAGTCGGATAGAACTATTAAGAGAGAAACTCTTCTATAGACAACCACATTTTCAGACACGCTATTGATAGAGTATATAAACATCAAACATTTAAGCACAACCCTTTTATAAAAATAATACAACAATATGTAATATTGCAAGATTTGAATTTCCAATCTGTGGATTAGAAGGCAAACTCTAACCATCTCAACTATATATCTTGAGTAAAAGAAATATATTCATGCTTTTTTCTTTTTTTTGGTTTTACTTTGATTCATTAGACCTCAGTTTTCTTTTGCCTATAAAATAAAATTTTCCAAATAGAAATCAATAATAATAAAAAAAGAAATGCACCTATTTAAGACAAGAAATTCCTTAAGGAGGAGGATAAATAATTGGGGCAAGGGCTTTCACCACTTTGAAAAAAAGAAAAACAAAAAACACGTGCAATGCTGGCCAAGGAAACAATACCTTGAAGTTTCTTGTTACCAACATTGATGGCCACCTCAATTCAATTTTGTCTTGAATTTTGTTTTTCACGATTGAAACAAAAATGCAAGAGAATTACAAGATAAGAATAAACATTAAATCTTTACAAGTTTTATATTCATCAAGTAAAAACAATATTGAATTTGATCCCCTACATATTTGTCTTTTATGTCACCCACCTTCTTCAACCAATGTTAATATACACGTTTGATTGTCATATCCATACTTATGGTTTCTTTGTTTTTTTCCTATTAGAATTTCTCAAAGCTTGATAAAATTAAAATGATCCTTCCTTGTTGTTTTCCTCTTTTTTCCTTTATTTTTTTTTTAATTACAGTATCAGTAAAAAATAAAAAATTCAATATAAAATCACATCTAAAATAATTCAAACTCAAGACCTTTCACTTAATATGTCAGGTAGAAGTACTTCGGTTTTTTTATTGGGCCCATTTTAAAAAAATGGCTACTAAATAGGCCCAGTTTTTTTTTAAATCCTGAAGAAGCCATAACGCACAATCATTGTGCATCATCAAATGAGATAACGTACAATGGTTGTGCGTTATAGCTAATCACTGCCTTAATCTGAGCTAAGTGCTGAGGTGGATGAGTTGTGCGTTATCTTGATGATAACGCAAACGGTTGTGCGTTATCTTGTTTATATCGATTATGAAGAAATAATTTTTGTAGGTATTCGGAAAACTTTAAACATGAATAACTCTGCGATCGGATGTCCGTTTCATGCGTATGACCACTTGTTTTGATGGTTCTCGTAAAGAGGGACGCAACGGCATCGTCGAAAAAGTGATCCGGGCGCGTTTCAGGGCAAAAAATCGTTTTGTATAGTCGAAAACTTTGACGGGGTATAACTTTGCACTCGGACGTCCGATTGAGGCGATTCTTATGGGCATTTCAGGTATTTTTTCGAGACCTACGCGTTGGAAATGTTTTAACGGTTTCCCACCAACCGGTTCCACAAAAACCTCAAATTTTCCTTTTAATTTACTTTTTTGTAATTTTCTAATACTTTCTCTTTTGTTAACTAAAAAATTACGGCACCAATTTGAAAATTAAACAGAGGAGCAGTCTTCTTTTTGCTCTAATTAAAAATTCAAACGATTGAAGCTGGTAAATATTTGAATACGTAAGTAAGTTATTATTAAATAAAATCTCATGCATTTGTTGAATAAGGTCTAATGGTAGTCTATTAGTAAGTCTTTTATATTATTTCTCATAAGGTCAAGGATTCAAATCTTG
Source organism: Catharanthus roseus (assembly GCA_028651295.1). Classification (NCBI taxonomy): domain Eukaryota; kingdom Viridiplantae; phylum Streptophyta; class Magnoliopsida; order Gentianales; family Apocynaceae; genus Catharanthus; species Catharanthus roseus. Next base: position 4,436,326 of record JAPQWS010000087.1, read on the forward strand.
TTATAAGACTTTTTTTAAAATAAAAAAATTACAAGACTTTAAAAAAAAAATGAAGATGAGTTATCTGCCACTTAGGATGTGATTAAGTAATAACGCATAACGCACAACTGTTATCCTAATTAATAACGCATAACCATTATGTATTATGGCCAAATCAAGCATAAAAAAAATTTAAGCCACTTTAATGACCGGTTAAAAAAATAAACTTTTTCAAGAAAAAAGAGTTTCGTCATGGAACTATCACCTTATTGTCCCTCTTTATTTAGTTCAATTACGAACTATTTGTTTGATAAAAAATAGAAAGTGTAATTATTTAAATAAATTCAGGACATCTTGAAATATGTACTTTTTGTTACTCAACCCAATTACCTAAGGTTTTTACAAAGTGGACCCATAAAATAAAACCCTTTTACACAATTGAATTGCAAAATTAGAAAAATGTATTCTTTTATCATTTTTAAAATTTTTAATTTGTTTTCTTATTACCATATATAATAAGTGCATTTACTCAAGAAAAAGAAATAATATGATTAGTATAAATATATCTGGGCTTAAGGACAAGCATGACATAGTGGAAGGCTGTCATTTCTGACTAATCAAAATCGAAATTGAAAATGATATTATGAATAGACAAATCATCATCATTTCATTACTATAAAGGAAGCATCATTAGAAGAAGAAGAAGATACAAAATCATCAAAAGGTCCCATTGCACCCCCCAAACAAATATTAATGGTTTTAATGTTGCATACCAAATAATTCCATCATTTATCGTTGGAGAATTTATTATAATGTTTGTCATTTTCTTTCAATCAATTCTCCGCCTCTTTTATTGGATTTCTTGCGTTTATCTATCTTTAGTTCTAAGAAAATTGATAGGTAACTGTTTCATTCTACGTGTTTTCTTTCCTTTTAGTTTTTGGATAGTATTTATGAGTATATAGATTTTTTTTTAAGTCATTAAATAGAAGTTGTTTAATGACGCCAAGGTGGTAATATGATAATGAGACTTTCATGGTTTAGATACTAGCATTTTAAGTAAAAGTTCAAGTTGTATTGAGTGCATACTCACACTATATTTTCAGCTGAATCTCGTAATAAAAAAAATTAATACTCATATTTTTGGATTAGATTTAACATCTAAAATTTATTTATTTTTTTACTTTTGAATCTCACTTTTTTCTTTCATAAATAATCTTTCTTTTATACCATCTAAATAAAAAATTTTCACTTTTTTTAATTCCTATTTCTAATCTAAATGGGACCTAAAATCTCAATAAAAAACATAATTGAAGCACATGCATCAATAATAGCGTTTGCTTCGTAAGGGCACTCTACTCATTGCTTGTGGCAGGCGCAATTATTGGATCCTCTTGTTAGTTTAGATCATCTTCTTAATTAATCTTCCCTTGTCCCATTCATTTTTCGGTTTTTTTTACTAAATCGATAAATTGAAGATAACATAGTAGATAAAGGCATAGTATATAATTAAGAAGTCAAAAATTTGAATATTTCTTGTAATATCGTAAATTGCATAAAGGTCGACATTTTTTGTAAATCAATTGTCTGCTGATGATGCTTTGGAACAAAAACTCTAAGATGTATATGTAACACTTTTAGTTAATATTAATTTTAATTTTCTTTTCTATAAAAAAAAAATAAAGACAGATTAAATTCTTGAATAAAAATTAAATTGTACGATGACTTTATATTCCGGTCAAATTAATTATGATTGTGTACTCTTAAATACACGTTAGTGATGACCCCTTCTTGTAAGTATTAAAAAAAAGTTTCCTAATACCACTTAAAATTCATGTTATTTTTGGAGATTAGCTAGTAACTCAGGTGATCATCATTTGATCTAATGATTAACGAAGAATAAACTATACCATACGAAACTTCAAATCTCCTTTAATCTGAGTAAGTAAATAGAATGTGAGATTTCAGAGTTCTTTGCTAATTAAATTATGGTCATTGGATTTTGATAAAGTTTAGAATCTATTATGATTGCAACTCAAGTAAAAATATTTTATTGTGGGCCTCAAATATGTTTTAGAAGAATTAATATATCCTCACAAAAAAAGTAATTACTTTTACTATTTTAAATTGTGAATTAAATTACATTTTATTTATGAAACAAAATATAGAATGTCGAGTATATATTTAGATTAAATTTTGAGATGAATTCAGAAAAAAAAAAAAATACAACATGTCAACACGGGACGAAGAAAGGAATAGAAAGAAAATATATCTTCGTATCTGGAAAGTTCGGTAATGATGGAGAATCGAATAAGCTACGCTTAAGCAAAGGAGGATAATCCAAGTAAATTAAGTACATATATTATTAAAAATTAAATGCAATTAAGTAAGTAAAGTGTAGAGGATGAAGAAGATAAAAAAAAAAAAAAAATCATATTACGTGTAGAATATTTAATATTGGAGGATGGTATTATAAAAATTAGAAATAGTACAGGCAATTCGGAAGGAATACTAAAAAAAAAATGGAACTTAAACAAGTAGATTTTTTTTTCGTAATATATATTTTTTGTTTAATTTTTAGCTATTAATTTATATTTTTTTAGTCTTCAATTAATTTATGAGTAATTTTTTGACAATTTCAAGCATATTTGACTTGTTATAAATAATATTTTTGAGTGTATTAAAACAATAAAATTAAAAATAGACCAAAATTAATAATCTTCATTTTTTTTACTTGTCACATTGTGAGAATTATTGTATTCTTTTTACTTGTCACATTGTAGTTTCTAAAACAATATTTAATGAACTTTTCTACATTATACTCTCTAATTAATAAATCTAAAATTTCGTAAATTCATAAATAATATGATGTTTAAAATGTAACAAATTAAAAAAAATTAGAGAGAATAATATATTGAAAATAAATTATTAATTACAGATAAAAGAATATTAAAAAGTTGCCTAATAAATTTAAAATGTTATTTATAAATTAGTTGAAAATTAAAAAAATAAATACTTAAGGATATGTTATTTATGACAGAATTTTTCATGCAAAAGAATTGTAGGATGGCGTGAGAAACGTGGGCCAATCGGGTAGATAGAGAATTTGTTTGTCTTGCGAGGAAGGCCGGCCGTTGGCACCGTCCAGCCAACCCTCCCCTTTTAAATGCGTCCTTGACTCGTTTTACATGCCGTGCCTACCTCATTCACTATTATGTTTTACCTATAATACCCTTTCCACTATTCTTTCCTCATCCTAATTTTTTAAAAACTAGTTTAATTAATGACAAATTTGATATAATTTATTTTAATTTTAATTATGCTATTTAAAATTTTTTATGTTATCTAAAGAGTTAAAACATCTCATTTTTGAGAGATAAAGAATTAAAAGAGTCGTTATACAAAATATATAATATTTTATATAAGATTCTATTTAACGTCTATCTTAATAACACATGTTAATTTAAATAAAATATAACGTATATAAAAAAATATATTATATATAACAGTCAAATTTTATAAAATTCGTTGAACTTTAAAAAATTTTATATGTTAAATTAAAATTCAATTTGTACTACCGTATGCGTCAGGAACATGTATTAAACAAACTCTTTATGTAAAATAGACTATTAAATAACGAGATAGTTAAATAATCAATTCTCAATTTTGGAATTAAAGTTATTGTTAAAGTCATGATCTAGAGACAATTAGTTAATAATAGTTTTTCTTTTCTTGGAAATCTTTCTAACAATGTTCAAAAAAGGAAATTGAAAACACAGCTTAATTATAATTTGGTAGAGTGTTTAATTTAAAAATGCCATTTGAGAAAATAAATATAATTTTCCAAGGAAATAAAGTAACCACACAAGTTGGGATGAAAGTTTATACTAATATTTGTTTGACATATGAAGTGCAAGTAGCACCCTAAACCAATTGTTTAATTAAGCGTGATGTGTAAAGAAAAAATTATGATAATCATGTGGTCATAGATGATTCATTGACTACATGAACAAAGCATTTCAAACGATTAATAAATAAAGAAAAAAAAAAGAAGAACAAAGTGACTCATTGTTAACTAGAGTACTACAATCAGTTATTAATAAACAAATGGTAAATATTTACTCAGTACCTTTTTATTCTACAGGTTTTAAAAGCATAGAATCATTATCAATACACGAAAAATAATTAAGAACATTACAATTGAACTCCTTCATATTAACAAACGGTTCAAATATTAATCTCTTCACAATTCTCCATTGATTTCACAATGTTACAGACGATAATCGATCAATTGAATAAAAATAGTAAAAAATCTAGTGAATTAATGAGGTTACAAAGAAGACGATTATACAAAATAAAAAAGAAAACATATTTTCTCGAAAGATTTCATTTGAATTGATTTGATTAGTGCATAAATTTAAAAATTATAATAATTTTATTTGTAATTTATAAGAAAACGATGTCGTTTTATAAGTAATTATAGGTTTAATTGAACGTGGTCTAATTTGTCAACTAATTCGAATAGAAAAACATTTGCGGAATTCAACCAAGGACAGCCTCGTAATTTACTGATCCAACCGGCAGCTAATGTAGGAAACCTTTTCCTTTTTTCTTTTTTTGCTTAGTAGGAAAATATTTTCCGAATCTTAGACCTTGATTATTGTCTTTCCTCGTGTTTGTTGTACACGCCTATCTTCTAATACATTCTTTTAATAATAATTTTTTTTATAAAATTTATTTTATATAATTTAAATTTATATTTTATTTTATAAAATTTTTATAAATAAAATAAAATAACTAACTTATTATAAAAGGTACTAAATAATTCTAGGTATATTTGTTTTTATTTATTTTTATTAATAAAATAAAATAACTAACTTATTATAAAAGGTACTAAATAATTCTAAGTTTATTTGTTTTTATTTATTTTTATGATTAAGATCATCTAATATATTATCTAATATACTTTTTTAATTTACATATTTTATATTAATTAAAATTATATAAAATAGAAAAAATAAATTCTAAAATTTAAAATATAAACTTTAAAATGTATTAGAGGATGGATAGAGGGTCTGAGGATCCTGAGCCTTGTTTTTACCCTTCCTTTCATTTTTTCTTTAAAAACCAAAAATTGTATTTACTTTAGCTCCTTCTTCTTGATGCATCGTCAAAAAGTCACAGCGAGCACCACCACAGTACCATTGCACAGCATAAAAGCAAAAGCAAACTCTAGAGAGAGAAAGAGAAGGACATAGATCTAACAGCAAAGCAAAGCTAAAGAGCAATGGGGTGACAACAACTTTATGGTTGAGGAGAATTCTTTTTCTGTCCGGTACTGATTGAACTACTTACAACTGGTTTTCGTTGTATTTTTCGCCATTTTCCGGTGAGTTTTTCCGCCGACAACCACCAATTTTGTTCGATCATCCTGTAGAATTCAGTTTATTAAACTTCGTTATATCTGCTTTTTTATGTTCTAGTTGAGATGATTATGAATTTTGCAGGACTCCTAATTTTTTGTTTTGTTTTGGTTGGTTGATTTACTTACGTATATGTTCTTGTTCTTTTCGTCAAGTTATGTTGTTGATTTTAATGATTTTTTCCCTTGATGTTTTCACGATCCGTTGCAAAATTAGTAAAATGATCAGATATGAGTAAAGTTAGAATTGAATATTGGTTTTTGATATGATCACGCAACTTTATTAAGTAGAGAATATGTAAATTCTGTCATAAGTTTTGGAATTAATCTGAAAATTTATGATCTGACCTACTCTCTATTGCTTGATCAGGAAAATTTTCACTTCATTGAAGGCAGCAGGATAAAGTTCTATCCCTCTGGATATTTGTGGTGAGGGACTTGAATATATACTTATTTATTAATCAGGTACTTTGCTTGCTATTCTAATGTTCTTTCCTCAATATTCATAGGAATTTGAAGTTGAATTTTCATTTTTTGGTGTGTTTTTGTTGCCTTCTCTTTCACCAGGTGTGAAGCTTGCGAGATCAATACCTATCTCTGCTTATTATTGTTGAGTTGGATACTTGAAAGTTCTCAATTAATCTGGTCTGAGCTTACTATACTCCTATTCGCGTTGCAACGGAAAATTTGTTTCATTAGTTGGAAGTATGGCGACCATATCACACACGAATTCTAGACGGATGTACTCTTGGTGGTGGGACAGCCACATTAGCCCCAAAAATTCTAAATGGCTTCAGGAGAATCTCACTGGTATTATGTTCTTGCTTAACTCGTACTATTTTTGGTTCTTCAATTCTGTTTTTACACTTTTCATAATTTGGCATGATATATTATGGATCTTTCTAGTTTTTCCTTATAGCCTGCTGTTGTTTTTTGCTTTTCCAACTAACTATCTTATTAGCATTCTCCATTTTTCTTCCTTTCATTGATTTATTTAAATAGAGGAGTGTTTTCTCTTCCATTCCTTTCTTTGTGGGTACGTCATGTTATTCATAAATTTCTGAATTACTTGACAGATATGGATGCCAAAGTCAAATCAATGATCAAGCTTATTGAAGAAGATGCTGATTCCTTTGCAAGGAGGGCAGAAATGTACTATAAGAAACGCCCAGAGCTTATGAAATTGGTAGAGGAATTCTACCGAGCATATCGTGCACTGGCTGAAAGATATGATCATGCGACTGGGGTCATTCGACATGCACATCGAACAATGACGGAAGCTTTTCCTAATCAAGTCCCCCTCATGCTTGATGATTCACCTGCAAATTCTGCTACTGGGGATCCTCGAACGCCTGACTCCACAGTACGGGCATTTTTTGACCCTGATGATTTGCATAAAGATGTTTTAGAGTTCTCAGCACATTCGGATGATGCCAAGAGGAATGGTGTATCTTCAGAAGAGTCAGATTCCATAATGAGAAGAAAGGGTTTGAAGCAGCTGGCTGATCTTTCTGAGTCAGGAAACCATGCTAAATTTGCAGAAGGGAAGGTGAGAAAAGGCCTCAAGTTTCACGAGGCATCGGACATCAAACAAGGGTTGCAGAACAATGAGAACCAGCCCGAGCAGGTGGATAACTCCAAGGAGATTCTGACCTTAAAGGAAACCCTTGCCAAAGTAGAAGCGGAGAGGGAAGCTGGCCTGATCCAGTACCAACAGAGTTTGGAGAAATTGTCGGTGCTGGAATCAGAAATTTCTCGTGCCCAAGAGCATTCCAAAGGACTTTGTGAACGTGCAACCAAAGCTGAAGCAGAAGTTGAAACACTGAAAGAAGCCCTAGCTAAGTTAGAAACTGAAAAGGAAGCTAATCTTCAGGAATATCGCGGATGCTTGAATAGGATATCAAGTCTTGAAAGTACTCTATCTCATGCTCAGGGGGATTCTGAAGAACTTAAGCAAAAGGTCTGTAAAGCTGAAACTGATGCTCAATCCCTGAAAGATGAACTTGCAACGGTTCTAGTTGAAAAAGATGTGGCACTTGATCAGTATATGGGCTCTCTAGAGATGATATCAAACCTGGAGCACAAGTTACAATGTAGTGAAGAGGATGCAAAGATGTTGAAACAGCGAGCTGAAAAAGCTGAAAATGAGGTTGAGAATCTGAAGCAAGCTATTTCCAAATTGGCTGAGGAAAAGGAAGCTGCAGAAATTCAGTACCGGCAGTGCTTGGAGACCATCTCTATTTTAGAGCGTAACCTCTCTACTGCTCAGGAGGAGACTCAACGGCTGAATATTGAGATTGAGAATGGAGTTGCCAATTTAAAGGGTGCTGAGGAGCGTTGTCTTCTGTTAGAAAAATCTAATCAATCCCTTCACTCGGAGTTGGAATCTTTGATTCTCAAGATGGGGAATCAAAGTCAAGAACTTACAGAGAAGCAGAAAGAATTGGGACGGCTCTGGGCTTGCGTACAAGAAGAGCGTTTGCGCTTCGTAGAGGCTGAAACTGCTTTCCAGACTTTGCAGCATTTGCATGCTCAAGCCCAGGAAGAGCTACGGTCATTGGCTACAGAGCTGCATGGTAAGGTCCAAAACCTGAAGGAGGTGGAAACTCGTAACAAGAGTTTGCAGGATGAAGTTCTACAGGTCAAGGATGAAAATAAGAGCCTTGATGATCGTAATGTAACTTCAGCTATCACAATAAAAGATTTGCAAAATGAAATGTCTAACCTAAGGGAAGCCAAAGAGAAACTCGAGGAGGAGGTTGAGGTTCGAGTGGATGAAAGAAATGCTCTTCAGCAAGAAATTTATTGTCTAAAAGAAGAATTGAATGATTTGAGCAAGAAGAACTCAACTATCATGGAACAAGTGCATGCAGTTGGCTTGAATCCAGAATGCTTGGGGTCATCAGTGAAAGAATTGCAGGATGAAAACTCAAGTTTGAAAGAAACCTGCCGGAAAGAAAAAGCTGAAAAGATAGCTCTTTTGGAGAAATTGGTCATTCTAGAACAGCTTCTTGAGAAAAATTCCATTCTGGAGAATTCCTTATCAGATCTAAATGCTGAACTGGAAGCTCTTAGGGAAAAAATAAAAGCTCTGGAGGAATCTTGTCGATCTCTTTTAGAGGAGAAAGCAGTCCTTACTGATGAGAAGGTCTCACTAAAAGCTCAGCTGGAGGCAGCCAATGAGAATCTGGAGAAACTCTCAGAGAAGAATAGAGTACTTGAGAACTCCCTTTCTGATGTGCATGTTGAAGTCCAAGGATTGAAGACCAAGTCAAGATGTCTAGAAGATTCTTATCAGTTACTTGTGGATCAGAAGGCTGCTCTTACCAGTGAGAATGATAGCTTGACTTCTGATTTGGGAAATGCCCAAGTGAAGCTGGAAAACTTGGAGAAAAAATATGCAGATCTGGCCGAGAAATTCTCTGTTCTGGAGAACGAGAAACTGGTATCTATTTCTAAGATAACAGAGCTAGAGATATCTCTGGAAATGCAAATGCGTGAACATGCCAAGTTTGTCCAATTAAACGAGTCACAGTTGGTTAGTCTTAAAAGTGAGATGAATCTCTTGCAAGAGGGACTTGAATGGACGAGGACAGAATTTGACAGGGAGTTGGATAAAGCATTTGAGTCTCAAACCGAGATTTTTATTTTGCGAACATGTGCTCAGGACCTGGAAGAAAGGAATCTTTGTCTCTGGACTGAGTATCAGAAACTATCAGATGTATCCAGATCAATGGAAGACACTATTTCAGAGTTAAATCAAACCAATCTTGGTCAAAAAATTGAGATAGAGTCCATGTCTGATGAAACCAGCACTTTAAGGGTGAGGATATTCCAGCTGCTCAAATCCCTTGACATTGTTGTAGACCATTACTGTGTGGAGAGGAGGGAACAAGATCAAATTGATTTCAATCACATATTAAGTAAAGTTGGACAAACTAAAAAGTCTTTCTTTAAAACCGAGGAAGAAAATCAGCAGCTGTCTATGGAGAACTCAGTTCTTGTCACAATTCTTGGGCAACTGAAGTTCGAGACAGAAAATCTTGTGGAGGAGAAAAGTATGCTTGACCAGGAGTTTAGAAGCAGGAGCGAGCAGTTTGCTGTATTGCAGAGTGAAGCCCTCTTGCTTCATGAGAGAAATGAGGAATTGAGATCAAAGGTGACAGAGGGAGGTCTTAAAGAGGAAGTTCTGAAAACTCAAATTTTAGATTTACAGGAGAAGTTGTTGGAGTCACAGGGGTCATACCAAGATTTGCAGGCACAAAATACAAAATCTCTGGAAGAAAAAGAATCCCTGAAAACGAAGTTGTTACTCTTGGAGGAAAAGAATCAAACTCTGGAAGAGGAGAGCTCTATTTATTATAAGGAAACATTATCCCTGGGCTTTCTCACATTTTTGCTCAGGAATTGTCTGGCTGAGAAGTCTATGGACTTAAAAGCACTGGCCAATGAGTTACACGATCTTCATGGTACTAATGACACCATTAGGCAAAAGTTGGCTTTGACAGAGAGGATGTTGGAGGAGATGCTTATTCAAAAAGAAATGGAACTGAAGCAAGTTCGTGAAGAGCATGAGAAAGCAAAACTCCAAGAGGAAACTTCACGTTCCGAGCTACAAAGGCTGGCGGAGCACGCTGAAATGTGGGAGGCGAATTCTTTGGAGGTCTTTGGGGAATTGCAGACTTCTAACCTCTGTCAAATTCTATACGAGCAGAAGGTTCGTGAGCTCAGTGAAGCATGTGATTTTATGAAAGGTGAACTGACTTCCAGAGATGACAATGTCAAACTTCTAAAAGAAAGAGCAAGTATATTAGCCAGTGAAAATGTAGGTCTAAATGCAGAGTTGGCTGCATTTGGGCCTGCCATTTCTTCTCTGAGGAAATGCATATCATCCTTGGAAAAATGCACGTATCTGCAAGGAAAGCTTGAGAAACCTGAAAATAGGGAACTGGAGGTATGTGTACTCATCTAAATGCTCATCTAAATAGGTTTTTTAAAGGCTCTCTCTTGATTTATCCTACCATTTTTATTGTTGAAATATTAATGAAGCTTCTAATCTCAAGAAAAGTGGAAGTTTTGATTTCATTCTGAATATTCAATAAGGAATCACACTTGAAGGGACTACCAAAGATGAATGTTTTAGATATCTCTGTCTTGTCGTTCCTTTCATTTAAAGCTTCTGATGCCATGTTACTTCATAAATCGAATGTGTGCTATTTGCCATTGTAACATAAATTTCTTGGGTTTGCTTACCCGGTTGGCGCATAAAGTGTGAAAATTGATATAATGGCCTGGTAAATAGAGGGTAACAAATATGGGTGCAACTTTTTAGCAAATAAAACTGATAGTGCTCCTCATGTGCTAGAAACCACCGTAGAGTTTCTTTGCCATGCCATCTGCTGCAGCAAAATGGGAACTGATAGATCTTTGCTTGTTGTCTAATTATTTTTCTCAGGAAGCTGAACATTCTAGCCAAAGCAACATAAATGACAATGAAGATGCAATCGTGCCTGATCCAATCTCAAACTTGCAAGATATGCAAAATAAAGTGCAGTCTGTTGAAAAAGAGGTAACTCAAACAGCAAATCTTCTGGTCCAGGAAAACTTAAATCTACATTCGGAGCTGGAAGCTGCAATGCGACAGATTGCAGAGTTAAAATCTGAGAGCAGCCTGTATAGAAGAAACGGTAAGCCAACATCTGAAATGGACAATGGACTGCTGACAAAAGATATCATGCTGGATCAGGCATCTGAAAGTTCATCATATGGAATTAGTAAGAGGGAACAATTTGAAGCAGATAACCAACTTCTCGAGTCCTGGGAAGCTGCTGATCAGGATGGTATCATTGATCTCAACGTTAGTAAGGCAAATAAGATGGCCTATCCGTGCACTGATAAAAAGGAAAATTTCCATCGGGTTAAATCATTGAAGAAACAGAAGAGTGATCACCCCACTTCAGATGCACTCATCGAAAAGGAATTAGGGATTGACAAATTAGAGATTTCAACAAAGTCTACTGAACCACTTCAAGAAGGGAACAAGAGGAAGGTGTTGGAGAGGCTTAATTCTGATGTTCAGAAATTGGGAAATCTGCAAATAACAGTGCAAGACTTAAAGAGAAAACTTGATATCATCGAGAAGAGCAAAAAGGGGAAGTCTATGGATGAATGTGACATTTTGAAGGAGCAGCTGGAAGAGGCAGAGGCTGCCATCTCAAAGTTATTTGATCTCAATGGCAAATTGACGAAAAATGTTGAAGGTACCCCCTTATCGTCTTCTCATGCTAAGTCTTCAATGGAGCCAGACGAAAATGGCAGTGTGAGGAGGAGAAGAATCTCAGAACAGGCGCGGAGAGTATCTGAAAGGATTGGAAGATTGCAGATGGAGGTGCAAAAGATACAGTTTGTGTTACTAAAACTTGACGATGGTGGGAACGATGGCAAAGGCAAAACTAAACTTTCCGAGTCTAAAAGAAGAGTACTGCTCCGGGACTATCTCTATGGTGGTGGGATAAGATCAAGCAACAGGCGAAAGAAAGCACCCTTTTGTTCATGTGTCCAGCCTGCAACCAGAGACTGAAGTATTCATCCATGGAGAATAATTTTTTGGTGTTCTGTAGCATAATTGTGCATATTTTGTCTTTTAAATAGTACTTATTACTAGCTAGGTTTAGAGCTTGTGCCTTCTTGTGTTTTATTTTCTCCTATATACATAGAGAAACGGCTGCATATTTCAGGCCCCTCTCCAAGAATAAGTTTGCCCTTCTTAATGTTATTGAGGTCTTCAATCAGAGTCCTGTTTCTAATTTCTTATAGGTTCCTCCCATCCTTTTTATGTTTAGATTAATATTCTTTTAACGTTAGGCCAATTGCGTAGAATGTTTGTGATTCCCTCAAGTCCATGACACGTCCAGGTCAATTCGTAACTTCTGTATAAGTTAAATTTTGTGAGTACTAAGTTAAGTTCTGTGAGTACTATCAGTCCAGATTAGTCGTGTATCCCTGGATATCAAGGACACTTCTAAAAGGTATCCAAAAAATAAATTCCTTAACCTTAAGACTTCTTGCCGCTCTCCAATGAAGTTGCCATTGTAGGATGTTTACATAATATTAATTTGGTTCCATTCTGGAACTCAATACATAATTTTCTTCTTTGTGTATCTTTTCTCTAATTGATTCTTCTACATAAAATAAAATTTTCAAAATGAAAAAAATCTACCTGATCAGATGACCGAAGCCTTATGCTGCAAATGTTTAGCTAAGTTAGCCCTCAAAATCTTTCCCAAAGGGTCAATTTGCTTACACTTTTGCCCCTTGTAACCAGAGTCATGATGAGAGGACAAGACAACATCTGAACTAAAACAATCTCCACAATCAATAACAATATTATGTAGCAAACAACAAACCAAGATAATGCTGGGCAATTTCTGCTTATCCGGACGCCACATTACCTTATTGAGAATTCTCCAACTTCCCTTCAACCGCGAGAATGCCTTCACTGCCATTGATCTTGCAGCCTCATGCATCTTATTGAAACTTACCATAGTAGCCGAGCCTGAGAGTTCATCGCCTTCATAAGGCGTAATAAGCCAAGGAAGGAGAGGGTAACCAACGCCACCTACTATATATTCCCTAATATCATCTCCTCCTTCAAACGATCTTCTCAAACTTCCATTCAATCTGTCACCAGACTCACAAAGTTTGTAAAAACCAGAGAACTTCAATAATCTTGACATTGTCATTCCTCCGGGCCAACCTGTTACAATATCCAAGAATCTCATCTCGTTATCAACGATTCCCTGCAAGAACATACTGAAGTTGTTTTCTTGATCACACCAATCATCTGAAGTTTGAACAGCAGGAAGGGTCATGATGATATGAGTTGCATCTATTGCTCCACAACAATTTGGCAAACCGAACAACGCCTCAAATTCAGATTTTATCTTCTCTATTTTACTCGAGTTAGGCCAATTAAGATGATGCTTACCGCGCTCTTCAAGTGCCTCGATGAATCTCCAGGTAACCTGAGAAACAGTGGACTGTCCAACTCCAAAGGAAGCTCCAACTGAAACTTGGGATTCACCAGAAGCTAATCTTCTTAAGGCAATGGCAACTTGCTTCTCCACACTAAGAAGCCTGCCTTCAATATTAATGAGACCTGAGGGAGGTCTTGAGATGAGATCTTCTCTTACTAGGGAACATATATACTCAAAAGTCTTCTTTGATACCCTAAAGAAATATTTGAATCCTTCTTCTTCATCAGAAGGTACATTTGAACCTGCAGAAATGTGAAAAAAAATAAACTTATGGATGAAGGTGGCACTATTAGATAATCTGTCCGTTTTTTACCTGTCACAACCTGTTAATTCCCGTGTTTTTACTAATCATTATTGTGAAAACAATGTATTATATCCTTCCATTAAAAACAAATTTCAATCCCTTTACCTATTCTAACATTGGAACTAGTAGGAGTAATAATGAAGAGATGGACTACTTTGAAGGGAGCTTTAGTCCATATAAGAAAAAAACATATAAAAAAATTTCCCACATTTTCATAATCTGTATGATGTTCAAAATGTGACTAATAATAAAACGGAAGGAAGGAGTATTCTGAAATACATATTCGTTAAGCATTATATACATAAACTTTATTTTTCTCAAATTACACACAAACAATTCTTGAGAACATTTAAAAGTATCTCGCCACTATATCTCACTCAATAGAATCAGATGTGTCAATGCATACTTAGTGCACGTGCCCGAGCCTATCACAAACAACTCACGTACACCAAGCGTGCATATTCAGCTGTGAAACAAAGTTTTTTATATATATCAACTGCGCAGCAACGAGTAGATAGTTCATTTATATTCATATTCAATTTCCTATAGATTCAATTCTCTGGCTAGTTCTTTACTAAGTTCAATTCTTGATAAATATCATAAAAAAAACATAACAAAGATAGATCATCCAACTATCCAAGATTTCAACTTCAAAATCAAGCTAAAATTTCTTTATTACAGCAGAATAATCACTTAATTTGCATCCCAATTCCAACATTGGTGCCCTAAAAAATGCAATCAGCTCAGCTACTCTACTTAGTAAAGATGTGAGTGAAGGAATTGATCAATCAATCCATAAGAAAAAAATAAGAAAGAGAAATTAAAACCTGGAATTGAAGAATTCTTGTTCCAGAAAGAATCCCACCAGTCGGAATCAACGGCGGCTCCACTATCTAAAGGCACATTTCTGAGGATCTTGATAGTTTTGCTCTTCTTCTTCTTCTTATTCTTGATTTTCTTCAATTTCTTTGTATCTTTCTTCATTTGCTTGGATTTCTTGGGAGGTGCCATTCAAACAGCAATTCAAGAATTATTTTCACCGCTTTCTGCTGGCGCTCCTCTCCTCCCCTCCGGAGCATATAATTAAGCTCTTTAATTTATCGGAAGAACCGGAATACAGCGGTCTTTATTACAGTTTTCACAGAAGAAAAATAACTACAAAATTAAATGGGAAGATGAATACGTACAGCGTTTGTAGTCCAACGGTTAGGATAATTGCCTTCCAAGCAATAGACCCGGGTTCGACTCCCGGCAAACGCATTCTTTCTTTTTTTAAATTAATATCCAATAACATACATTGGGCTCTGCCATCTTTAGGCGGCCCATGTTTACCAATAAAAATGGGCTCCTCCTGAAGCCTAAGTAGTTATGACCATTTTGGGTCGAAGTCCCCTATCTATTCTTCATCATTTTGTGGCCTAGTCCAAGTGAAACTTTTCAATTGGGTAGGGTCATATTAACCCATTGTAACCCAATAAATAATAAGCTAAGATCTATAGTCCAATTGACCCTCCGACCAGGTCACTTGTTTTTCTTACATTGTTTATCAATTTCATTTTAGCAGCAATTTTGGTTTATTTAATTTGTATTTTAGCCCTACTTTGCTTTAAATTTGAGTTATTTACAAACAAATTATCCGGCATGTAAGACATCCTAGGAACCATTTTTCGTGTAATTACATGTTAGAATTTTCATTTCTAATCCAAATCAATTTTGATATGAATTTGAAAACTTCCAAAGAAAAAGAAAAAAGCAACAAATTTGAAAATAGGCAGCTTGATGGCCGATGGGGATAGCCCATTGGATTACATATTTAGGTTCAATTTCTTGGGCTAAATGAATAAAGACCCGTTAGAGTAATTATTTGAGATTCAACCCACAAAATTTGGTAGACATTATTAATAAGTGTCAATTAAGTCTTTTGAAAAACAAGATAATCCTCTTATTAATAAAAGTACTGTTCTTGATTACGACATATACTATTTTTCTATTATTGTTACTCTGTTGAACTTAAGATTGATGTAAGCATCGGAGGTGAAACGGGAGATCAGCCCTACTTTAGTGATTCTATTTGTTTACATGTCACATCAGGAGGATCGAAAATTCCAGAGTCATTAATGACAAAACATCCTTCCTTTGAGCATCTCTACTTGTCTTGTTGAATAAGAGATCCTTATTAGTGCTCTATAAATTTCTCTCTGGATTGGTCAAACTCCTTGATTCTTGATAAGAATTATTCTTATAGTACTATTTATAAGGGATTTAAAGTTTTATAGCGTGAGAAAATCAATAGGACTTTGTTCATTTGTCCAACTATGAGTTGTTGTCTAGTTATGAGTTAGCCATTCAGGGCTTGAACTTTGTTCATTTGTCCGGTTATGTGCATTTTAGAATAATATTAATAATTATCTTTGACTATGATTCAATATTCATATAGATTTATGTAATTCTTTTAACTGAAATCAAGAATTTCTCTAAGTAGCTCTATTCTTTATCCATTTGAGATAGCTATTGGGTTCAAAATTATGTCAATATTTTTCATTATACAAGTAAAATACATCTCACAAAATAATACATTGCATTCTTTGAATGATAAAAGCCTCCCCCACCCACTCAACTAAACTAGGCTGGCATGGCATGGATTTCTATTTTGGCCCTTTTGGCCAAAACTTTTGGTAAATAGATAGTAATTTTTAAAACAAAAATTATATGTTACAAAATTCAGACAATATTGTTAGTCCATTTTTGTGATTCATCATCATCTGATACAGATTTAGTCTTGCGAGAAGTAGTGTGAAGTAGGAAATTGCATGCTCCAACAGCTTCAGCAACAGTTAAGAACATCCATTCATGTCCTAATGCCTCAATAAATTTAGCTTTGTTTAGCTTCTTCATAACCTCTGATCCTGGATTTGCCAACCCTAGCTTCATTCCTCTTCTATCAATATTCTTCTTCACCTCTTCTAGCATGCTAATTCCGCTTGTGTCTATGTTTCCCACAGCTGCCAGTAGATTATTTTATTATATTTGTTATAAATTCTTTAGAGACTATAATTATGGGAAAAAAACTCTTTGAGAAATATATGTTCTAAACTTTTTAGACTAAATAGACTACTTCCATAAATAAAAAATTTATTAAATTGAGTTCCAAACTATGATATTAATTCATATAGCTATGATTTTAAAATTAGAATAAAATTGCATAATGCTTACCGCTCATATCAAGAATAATATATTGTAAGCTAGTTTCGCCGGAGGAGTTTAATTTATCTTCCTCTTCATCCATCCATCGAGAAATCCTGCAGATAATATATTATTCCGGTCATTAGAGGTATATTTTGGAAAATTCTTTAATGATCCAAATCCATTATATTCATATTCATGCAGCATGTAGCTTATATTAAGTTACATCATTCTCTAACATATGCCTATCTCAAGGGGCCAGTCACTCCCCATTCGTCGAAAAATATGTTAAAAATAACAAGAATGCAACTGACATGGTCCATGAATAACATGTATCAAATCAAATAGAGTGCATAAGAGAAATTTTTATTTATTTTTGGTGACGATGAACATTACCTTTCTCGCAAGTAGCTTGAGTTGGCGAAGTAGATTGGAGCATCGATCTGAAGAAGGAGAAGACCAGGAACTGTTTTAGCATTGGAATATTGATCCACACTTCTGTATATCTTTGTTTCAGGTAGGTTCCCAAGTACCAAAGTTTTAGGCCTTGCAACGAACAGAAGCACCCTAAGTAATGATAATGCAACCTGCATCATTAATTACATTAGTCACTC
This sequence comes from Catharanthus roseus, assembly GCA_028651295.1. Lineage (NCBI taxonomy): Eukaryota > Viridiplantae > Streptophyta > Magnoliopsida > Gentianales > Apocynaceae > Catharanthus > Catharanthus roseus. The sequence goes on from JAPQWS010000087.1 coordinate 4,453,864, forward strand.
CCTCCATCCACACTTAAACAAACTTTAATTACTCCTAAATGGTTCGGCTACAACTCCTATATTGTATCTGAGCAAAGCAATATGAGTTTTGGAGTTAGAGATGGGGCCTTTGGACGTTTTTAGCACTCCCTAATTTTATTACATATTCAACCGATTTTCATTATGTATATATAAGAAATCATACATTTTGGCTAAATAAGATAGGAATAAAATATTTGAGACTGAATTTTTTAAGAAAAAATAGATTTGAGACCGAAAAACAGGAATAAAACATTTCACACTAAGTTAAAAAAAATGGATTTACGACTAAAAAATATTAATAAAAGAAAATATATATTAAAAAGTGTATTAAATAATCCGAACACTTAAAAAAGTAATATTTCCTTTGGTTTTTTTTTACTTGTCAACAATGTGTCAATTACTATAATTTTTTTTTTTTGTACTTTGCATATTGTAGAAATAATACAACATTTTATAAACATTATACCCTTGATAAAGAATAAATTTTCACCCCTTTAACTCTTATGAGGAGAGAGATTGATTTTATTTCGACGTAAGAAAGAAATTTAAATTTTTATATATTTTTTTTAATGTATGTGAGGTCTAAAACATGACCATTAATAAAAGAAACAAACAGAGGGAGTAAATAGATAGAAGATATATTACCGCAATGACTAAGCCGATTTCAACGCTGCCAAAAACGACACCAAAATAAGCAGTGATGCAGACAAGGAAGTCGAATTTATCAACATGCCAAAGATGAATGGCAGCTTCATAATCTATTAATCCCAACATTGCTGCTATTATAATTGATGATAATACCACCAGAGGCGTGTAATGGAAAAGTGGTGTAAGAAACAATAATGTTATCATCACTGCCAATGCCATTACTATGTTTGATACTGCTGTTTTACATCCAGCATTGAAATTCACTGCTGATCTTGAAAATGGCCCTGCAAAAAAAAAAAAAAATCCCAATTTCGAATTTAATTACCCTCCTAATAATTGCATTAATTGGTTAGTAATTAACTATTGTACCCTTTCCATTATACCGTCTCGTCCTTAATAAATTCTAACATTTTTTTATTCTTATAACATAGAAGCTATTACTATCTCCGATTGTAAATATAAACCATTTTAGATTTATGCACAAAGATTAAAAAGGAAAAGGAAGAAAACAACAACTTTTGAAATTATATACCATTTATATATGCCCTTAATAAATAATAAGAGAGCACTAGCGGATAAGTTATTAGTGGAGGTACAAGATATATCTAGATAGGGTTTGAATGTAAATTTATATTTTTATCCTAAACAATTCAAGGTAATAATTATCATGAAATTCAACACTCCCATGGCTACATAATATATAAGATATTTTAAGGTACAGTTAGATTCCTTAATTCATAATAAGTGTCTTTTTAAGTTATATTTTGTTTCATAATAAATGTTTTTTAACTACTTTTAAAGAGTATTTATTATAATTTAAATTGAAATATACTATATATTTTATGGGGGTTTTTTGTCAGGGGCAGTGGGGGGCATGTGCCCCAGGTACCCCTATCCTAGATCCGTCTATGAGAGAGAGTAGGGGAGAAAGAAGCAAATGAAATAAATGAATGGGTATAGTTGGAAATTAAATAATAAATACTTCTGAATATGTGTAAAATTAAGGATTTATATTTTTCTTATCCATCAATCCCTAAAATGATTTATATTTTCAATTGGAAGTAGTGGTAGAAATAATAATGAGAAGAAAGAAAACTTTAAAAGGCATTCTAGAGTATATAAGATAAAAAAAATTTAAAATTTTGTATTTTCTTAAACAATGTGATGTTTAAAATGTGATAAGTAAAAAAAACGGGAGAATAGATTTTTTTTACTAATCACATTCTATCTATCAATTTCCATTTTTTTTTTTACTTATTATACTGTGAAAATAATATAATATTTAATTAACTTTCCTCCTCAGTATCCCTATCATTAAAAGTAAATTATAGTAGAAACAATGTTTTAAAAAAATATAAAGGATATTATGATTCAAAAGATTATTTAAAATTTATATTTTATAAAATAGTGTGATCCGTAATAAAATAGGACAAATAAATAAAAGAGGGAAGAAGTAATTACCAGTGGTGAGATAACAAGAGGTGAAAGAGCCAAGAATGTTCATGGTTCCAAATGCAATCATCTCTTTGTTTCCATCAATATTGTAATTCTTGAACATTGCAAAACTTCTGCCAACTGCTATTCCTTCCTGTTACAAAACAAACAATTTTACCCCTTGCCCCTCAACATTTTCTCTATTTTTCTATTTTTAGCAGGCCCATTTGCCATAATATCAAAACTATTTTTCTATAACAACAATAATAATAATATTTTTTAAATATTATTCTATAATATTGTTTTTTATATCAAGATTATAGGCTGTTCCAATTATTTGTAAAGCTTTTTGAAACATAAGCTCGTTCGATATTATTATAATATAATATTTTATTAACAAAATTTATCAAATAAAATATAAATTTTACATTTTAAAACATTAAAAATATAGATTATAAAAATTAGAGAAATTAACTATAAATAATCATACACAATTTAAGTTTTCGGTTTATAATCATTTTTTATATTTTTTTTAAATCTGGACTTTTTATATGTAATTATTTTTATTAAAATAGCAAATATGCGACAGAATTTAGTTTAAAACTCACATGCTATGCATGTGATATAAGAGTTGGGGATAATTTTATTATTTTACAAACAAAATAAAAAATAATTTTATCACTTAATCATATTTAACGCTATCTCTCCCTATCTTTTTAATTACTTTACCATACTTCCATCTCTTTATTCAAAAGTACAAATTTACTATTCATTTTACTTATAAAAGCCTTAATTATGCATTGCGTGAATTTCAATTTTAAGTCAAATTTCGTTACATATTTGTTACTTTGACTAAAATAGTTCTGTATAAAAATTCATTGTTAGAAAAATATTTAAAAAATTATGAACAAAAAATTTTATATTATTCATAATTATTTAGAATTAATTTATCAAAAATTAATATTAGGAAAAATGTTAGCAATTCTCCACAGTAGGATTATATGTAATAAGGGAGAGGGCGGCGCTTACGGCAAGAGCGATGACGCCCGTGACGATGCCAGTTTTGATGGCTGTTGTCAGATAAGATGATCCAAATGCCAGATCCATTATTGACGGTGGATTTATCCCTTTCTTCAACTCTCCTATCTGCACCAATTTTATTTTTTTTAAAAATCAAAATAATAAATAAGTAATTATTTTTACAATTTTTTTAAAAACACAAAAATAATTGTTGAGAATCTCACATCGACTAATTAAAGAAAATAATTATAAGTTATAAAGACTTAGACAGTCTTCCCCTCTTGAAGTACCTTTTATGATGAGTTAGTTTTAAACCAAAAAATTCCTAACAATAATAACTCAATATACGAAAGCTTTTTAATCATTAAAAAAATAAAAAAGAACAAAATAGTAAAGAGTAGTTGACATATTCCATTAAATCACAAATCTCAAATAGTTTAAAATGAATAATTGAATAACAAAGACAAGACTTAAAGGGGGGCCCTCAAAACTGAAATGTCCGAATCATGTCCGGGGTCAACAACAAAATTCCCAGGGCCCACAGTTCTAAAGCCCACATACTTTATTACAAAAAAAAAAAAAAAGAGTATATCCATTATTGGTAATAAGCCCGGCCCACCTTCCATTGTCTTCATAACAAATTCGTTCAATATTTTTCTTTTTGTTTTTTTATAAATAATGGGTTCAATAATTTATGTAAAAACAAAATTACCTGATTAATATTAATCCTAAATTCATCTGTTTTTCCTTCTTAAGTACTCCCACAAACCAACATGCCATAATAAAAACAACAATAATCATAATCCAATAATTTGATATCCATGATAAAGTTGCCAGTAACTTCATAATGTTCTTTATAAAAATTTTTCAGGTAATTAATCAATAAAATTTATCAAATAAAAGAAATAATATTAAAAAAATACTACAAATTATATTAAAAAAAGAACGGTAAAAGAGATTCTAACAGCAAAATTCCAAATCCCAGCTAGTGCAGAAAATGGGGGTCCATTTGTTGGATCAATTTGCTTTATGTTTGCGTGACTAATTTTGACACTATCTATTTTTTTTTTTTTTTTTTCCCCCGAAATTTTGTGGATCTCGACTTTTTTTTTTAATGGGATCATAGGCTTTATATGTAAAATATATATTTTTTAAAAACTTTATAAAAGATAAATTATTTATAAGACTTACCACTTGAACGCCATGGTGTTCGGCATGAGTGAGGTAAACAAGAAGACTAGCCAGTATAACTGATGTCAAGGGAGCCATTGCTGATATCCAGAATAGTTTTGGTTTCTTTTTGCTCTGCAACCACCAAATAAAGGTGCATTTATTAAATTTAGCATTAACTTTCAGGTAATGATAATTTATAAAAGGAAATATCAGTAAAGTTAAAAAATAAATATTTATAAGTAATTTTTATTAGATAGTTCTTCAGGGCGGTGAGGAGAGAAATAGCGCTCTTAATTTTTGTGCGAGTGTTTTTTTTTTTTGTACCGACCTTTAATATTATGTTACTGTCTTTCTGTTGTTACTGATTTTTTTTTGTTTAAAAGGATCTTTCATTTAAGAAACAAAAAATATGTTACAAAGATCAATTCCAAGGCATAAGTTTTTAAACTCATCATAAAATCTAGAAACACAGTGTGATTTATCAGATAAGTTGGACATAGACGTTTTTCGTTTGGCCATTATACTAAAAATTATAAGAAATGTCTATAAATTAATTAAAATAAGTGGCAAAAAAAAAAAAGAATAATTGCCAACAAAGATTAAAAAAAAAAGATGAATTAAAATTGGAATACTTACAAAAAATCTAGCCATCAGGAGGTAGAAAAGAAAAACACATCCCAACACTGCACTTTCCCATCTCCACTGCAATTTATATATTTTTAGACGTCAGCCCAACTCTAATTAATTTAATTAATTAAGCATGTTATATATATATATACATGAGCTGCATGTGGTGAAAAGACTAAAATAGACCTGATGTGTTTGGGTGAAAACGGAACGCATGACGGAGACAATATCAGTCTGATGGGTAAAATGGTCCAGCCCCAATATGCCTTTTAGTTGCTGAAGGATAACCACAGTAGCAGCTCCAGCCATGAAACCTACTATTGTCGAATGGGATAGAAAGTCCACTATGAACCCTAATCTGAAAATAGAATAAATATCAATCATTACTAATAAATAAATTTTAAAAAAGAAAAAATCCCTGTAGAAACTTGCTTGACCAATCACTATCCAAAGTGACCAAAAACAGAATTTCTAGCTAAAATAAACATAGGAATATTGTAAGAAAAATTCATTCTTATGAAGATTTTGGACTCTTTCTCTCAGTGATTTTTGTTTGCTTGCCTGAGCATGCATGGGAATGCGTGTGCCTGTGACCTTCGCAATCACGGATAGGGGGAAGTTTCTTTGGTATACTTTTTTTGATATACTTTTTTTAATATGTTTATTTAATTTTTATATTAATAACATTATCATGTAAGAAATATAATAAAAAATATATTAAATAATTCTGGCCGAAAAGTTTAAGTCATTGCAAGAAAAGATTATGTGAAATATTTTTTTATTAATATCTCTATAATTTGAATATTTTTTTGTCTCGAAAATAAAAGATATGAAGATAAATTAAAATAAAATTAATAATCAAAATAAAATCTGTATCTTAGACCTTTACACACAGATTAATGATCTTGAAAATAAGACAATTTTTGAACTAAAATACTATTTCTGTCCTTTATAAACGAGAAAACAGATAGATAGTGAGAGTAAAACAAATGAATAGAAAGACAATAAAGATAGAAAAAGTTCTATAAATACTTATTTAAAGTTGTAAAAATTCTTATATTATTGACCATCCTTAATAGGTCTAAAATCTCTTATATTTCTAATCGGAAGAAGTATTATCTTTAGTCAAAAATATAAATCCTTTTAGCTAGAATATTTGTATATTAAAAGTAAAATAGATTTGAATATATTAGTATTATCTTCGATCGAAAATATACTTGTATATTGAGAGTAAAATAGATGTTTACATTCAAATTCGTATTATTTTTTTAATTTTTATTTTTTGTGTAAATTTTAAAATAACTTATATTTTTTTATCAGAAGGAGGTAGTACAAAAAATGAGTTCATGAATAGATAAAATTAAGTCTATAATGGATATACAGACCTTACGATTCCCAAAGTGGCTTCAAAAACACCGGCGAAGAATGTAGCAGTGAAAGCCAGATGAAGATAAAGTGTAGGATTCTCATTTGCATTAACTTCACTCCCTAACATGGAAGCTGTTAGTAGAGACGCAACTGCTACTGTCCCAACTGCTAAATCTCTTGAACTTCCCATTACTGCATAAATCAATGGCGGAACAAAACTCGAATCTGCAAATATCATCAAACAAAATATTACTACTATAATCACTTTAGGATAAGACATAAAAATTACGAGAATAATTAAATTATTTATATTAAAAAATATTGACTAAATTACCCATTGATCATTATGAATAGTTTTAATGTAATTGTTTGATTCTAATAAAATATGAAAAAGTATCATTTAATCATTTCTTTATTTTAATGGAGTGACAAAAATGTATATTCAAGTGACAGATGGTATGAAATTAAAAATTTTAATAAATTAAATTTCAAAAAATTATGGCAAAGTAATAATTTAATGATAAAAACGTTCCTTGTTAAAACATATATCATGAGTTCTTTTCAAAAAAGAAAAAAAAAAAAACAAGTATGTCGTGTTCAAATGATATAAAAAATATTTCAAGAAATTAAACTAACTTTTCTATTTCTCTGTTTTAAAATAAAATAAGCATTATTATAACTTCTTACATGAATATTAAGCTTTTTGAATTCAAAAAAAAAAAATATAACTTCTATATCTAAAAAAATGAAAAAAAGAAATATTGGAGAAATAATAAAAGATAAAGGGAGTAAATTTGAAATAAATATAATACATAATATTATTAAAAGAAATACTTATTTTGAAAGGAGAGGAGTAATATATCTTACATAAGCCAAGAATAGGTGGCAAATTAGCGAGCTTAGCATAACTTATGCCTTGTGGAATAGCGAGACTGGCAATGGTAATACCAGCAATAAGGTCAGATTTGAAGAAATCAATAGTGTAACGAGGACCCCATTCGAATATTGGGAAAATATATTGAAGTCCTAATATAAACTTTTTCTTTGGTGGCTGATTCTTGAATTGCCGGAGCGGATCATCTGGAAATAACGTCTCCTTCATCGTGTTCTTTAGTGACTTTATAAATGGTTGCGGTGGTGGTACGGCTACTCTGTGTCCTCCGCCGCCGCCCTCATATGAATTCGCCGATGGGTACCCAAAATCTGCATTCCCCATTTTTTTTTTTTTTTTTTGTAGGAATATATTTTCGTTAAATTCAGTGCCCAGAAAAAAAATCAGTTGGAGGGAAGAAGAAGATATGAGAAGAGTGTGGAGTGAGACATTTGAAGGGTATAATAGGGTGATTTATAGAGAGGGAAAGAGGATGATGAATGAAAATGGATCTTATTTGAGTGGTGGGACCAATTAATTTCCTAATTCTTGATTTCTTTTCACATATGTAATGTCACATATTAGAGAGAATAATTATAGCAAAGTGCTTTGTTCAAAATTTAACTGCTACATACCCACCTCCACCTAGGGGCATTCTTGGAAAGACATATTGGGACACGAACTATCGAATTGCTTTTAACTGATTAAGTTGCCTTTTAATTACACAGTTTACTCCTTTATTTTTAACTAAAAAAAATTTATTATGAACTTAATTCATAAATATTATTATAATTTTTTTGAACCATATTAAACTCGTGCATTATTTATACAAATTAATAATTTGAATATTACTAAAAAAAGTAAGGAAATGAAAAAAATAATCATGTGTTAGCCTTAATAATTTTGTGGAAGAAATTCGATTGGCAAATGTTAACAAGTAATTACACAAATAAATCACTTTAAAAGTTTAAATATGTGGAGGTTAATGTTATAGTTCATATAATTGATTAAATTGAATTGAAGTTTTATTAATTCAGCTAGTTTGATAAAAAAAATTTCTCTTAAATTGTATTCTCTTTTTCAATCGGTAACGAAATTGATTTATTACTTTTTTTATTCTCTTTTTTAATCGATAACAAAATTGTATTTTCTTTTTCAATCGGTAACACTATATAGTTCTTGTTATATTATCATATTGTGTATCTTTTGCAATTAGTACAGATCTTTTTTATTTAATTTAATATATCTATGCCATTTATCTTTAAAAAAAAAAAAAGGTTCATCCTATATGAGTTGGAGCATATATTTATAAATATTGCACGTTTTAGTGAAGAAGCATTTTTTTATTAAATTAAAACGGGGCGAAACCGAACTGAAACTGCCCATTTTAGCTTTGTAAAATGTATAGTAAATGATTGAAGATGATAGTGGAGTCGGATCTTTTATGATTGTGCCTACCCATACCCATAATCCATTACCGATATTTTTCACAAAGAGGAAATTGAATTGACCAAAATTGCCGGTTCAAATTGACCATTTCAGCACCACCTTTCCAAGAAAAAGGATTTGTGACTTTTGATTCTGTTGTCTTGGTTTATTTTAGATCAACTTTGCTTTGTTAGCCTAACAATTTCTAAATCACTTTTTTTAAATAAAAAAAAATGAACAATTTTGGAATCACTTACTATATTAATGATTGGTCAATCAAGTTGACAAATCAATGTTGAAGGGAAGAAGTTGGTCTTTTTAGATTTTTTTTACTTAATAATACTAACAGTGATCTATTAATTCGGAAGAAATTAGAGGGTACAAATCCTCTAAACAGTAGTACAAAATTGACTTACGGCATTAAATCGTTCCTTAAGTCACTCGAACTTTAAGACTTCTCACTTGACATGCGTATAGATAACAAATGAGAATCGCGTTATCAGACTACACACTTTGATATATATATATTTATATATTTTTTTTAGATTGCTAAGCTGTTTGCATGTGGAAAAATGTGTCTGTATCTGATTTGCTGTTGAAAATTTGGAAAGTGTTTGGAGAAATTATACATGATTTTGTCTTCTTTGTTGGTCTATTCTGTTTAGTTTAGCTTGCTAAGTTGGGCAAGTGTTCAAAACTGATTTTTTTCTTTTTTTTTTTTAAAAAAAGTACTCAAATGCCACTAATTGTGGTTATCCGGATTCCAGTTGTAGTTCTCAATTTGGAAATGCCTAATCATAATTTGATTATTCTAGTCTCAAATATATATATATATATTTAGTTTTTAAAAAAAGGTTAATTATACATTTCTTTTTTTAAGTTTTTCTATATTATAATTTTATCCTGCTATTTTACATAATTTATAAATAAATTTTTATTGTTTATATATTCAAAGCGAATTAATTCTTACAAGTCATTTCAGTCCAAAAAATTTTGCAGGAAACAATAATTTTGTAATAAAAGAAAAAATTATGTTATGAATTTCCTATTCATTAACAATAATATTATCCATTAAGAAAATTTTTGATTGGACCCAAAATATTTTAGAAAAGATATTACAGTTTTAATGTGTGGCAATAAATTAAGATTAGGCACATAATATGATATTTTTATTAAACTTTTTGCAGAAAAATTTTAATTTTCAGATAAATTTTTTTACTGAAATGATCAAGCAACAACTAATTAATTATAAATATATAAATGATGATAGTGCATATATTTGTAGTATATATAAAATATAAAGATGACATTTAATTAACCTTTTCTTTTTGCTAACTATAATTAACACTTTTTATAAAAATAGACATTAATCTTTAAAAAAAATAAAAATAGACATCCTCCATTAGACAATTTAAAATGGAATATTTATATGTATATTCAATTTTAAATAAAGGAAATTATGCATTAACTAGCTTTAGTTATGAGTATTCTCTATTGTTAAATTATGAACTATATATATATATATATATTCATGAAGGGCTATATATCTCTCCACAAATATACTACGTTTTATTATATTAGATAAGTTTGGTGAAAGGTTTGCTATTTTGGTACTATATTCACTTAATTGTGTCCACAATTACAAAGCTAATTAATCGACCAAAATAACAAAAAAGATTATATCCCTTCATGGGTTTTCTCTAGATCCTCTTCTTGTTAAGTGATAAAGCCATTTTTATATATATATATATATATATATATATTCTCACTAGTGTTTTTTCAAAAAAAAAGTTTTGAAAAAGAATTAAATAAATAAATTACATGTGCAGCTATGATGTCATATTTGTATGAACAATAGATAAGGCAGTGAAGTAAAATGAAGCTGCAGCCGATGAGTCATATTAATCTCTTGTAATACTTTTTTGAGTTTTGTTTGCTCTAATCATATGTACTTTAGATCCCATCTTTTCCAAAAAAGTGAAGTAAAATCAACAATTATGCATTAATAAAATACTAATAATCAACGATGAGGCACAATTTGCCGAATGATTTATCAATTATTGGGACAGGACTAATTACTAATGGGATTAAATTAATTACCCGATAGTATCACGGTCCTTGGCTCAAGACTCAAGACAAAGTGGACATACATCTTTTTTCTCTCTTCTGGGGTAATATAATAAATAGCAAAGATTCTATCTTTCCCATTATTTAATACACCTTGTAGTATAATTTTTAATACATATTATTTATAATAATTTTAAAATTTTAAAAAAAAAATCACTAATAAAATAAGTGTATTATAAAAGATGTATTAACCGATATTGAGATTCTCTTACAAATATCTTCTCGAATACTACATAATTTATTGATCTCTTAAAAAAATATATAATTTATTAATGGATTGTATGAAAAAAAATTGTATTTTATTTCAAATATTAATATGCAACGTAAAAGAATTTTGATGAGAAGAAAAAAGGTGTTACGAGATTCTTTCAATCCACTGATTCGTTTCTTCATATACCTCTCCACCAATAGATAGAGACAAATGGGATGGTCGAGTTACTTCTACTTTTCTCGCGATAGTGGCCACTTGTTCTGGAATTGGATACCTTCACCTGCCCATCTTATTATTAGTTAATCGTAATAAGTGATTTTTTAATTTGAGTCTTGTTCAATCTATAAACACGTGCAGTATCATCTCAAAAAAATTAATATGCAAATTTTTATTTTAGTTTCACAACTTCTACAAATAATTTAAAGATAGAAAATTTTATTACCCAATTAATCTTAGAATAAACGAATATTTAGAATAAACGAATATGTAATGATTTTCAACGCATTACACCGGCATGAACTTTCATTTGTATATTAAAATTTGAGGGTTGGATTTTAGTTAGAAAAAAGTAAAATATTTTTAATTGAAATGTGTAAATAGAAAAATAAATTATTTGTTAAAAAACATAGATTTAAAATAAAAAATATATAGTTGTTTTTATTTAAAAATATAATCCAAATATAGCCTTAGCCCATGTGAAAAGGTGGGACTAGTAAGCGGGGAAGCCGCAGCCGTCTGAAGTTTTAACCACATTTTGCACATGTTATTTGAGACATATATACATAGGTATGAGTTCACACGAGTGGAGTCTGCAGACAAATGACAAATAACAAAGCTCAAATGCCTCAACTCTTTCTTTCATCACATCTTCCCTCACAAACTCACCACATCCACATGCTCCTTACTCTTTATTCATTATCAATTTTATATTGTTTGTTAATTAGTAACTTTATTTTTATTAATATCCAAATAAATAGTTATCGATTATGGAATTGATTACTAATTAAAAATTTTTTATTTTTATTTTTTAAAATTTAAATTTAAATTAATTTTAAAAATATAAAAAAATAATTAAAAAGTTCACAAATTATATCTAATTATTAAACAATTAAATCTAAATGAGAGCACACAAATAACAACAAAAAATAATAAAAATCCAAATAAAAATACATAAATTTCAAAATATATTAAATATAAAAGTTAATTATAATACAAAGATCATGAAATATAACATTCCGTATTGATATCGATTTTTTTGTCAGTAAAAGCTTTTTACCAAAATATATCGGTTTCATTATTGGTCAACTTTAGTAAATACTAAACCATAACGGAATTGCCGTCGATTATATAATCAGTCATATAATTGGACAGTTACCGTTCATAGTCGGAAAAAAATCGTACAGCTACCATCACAAACGTTACTATATCATCTAATATATTCTCTAGTACATTTTCTTTGATAATAATATTTATTTTAGAATTTATCTTTTAAAGTTTAAAATTTATTTTTTATTCTATGATATTTACTTACCCAAAAATATACTGATTCTGACCATATCTTTCCTCCCGTGGTCCATTCATACTGTTGGATCTATAATATTATTACAACTTTCTAAAATTACTATTACAAATTAACACAATGGAAGCCAAAAATAGAAATAGCCTAAAAATATTACACAATCTGAAATAGTCTTCTTCTTCGATTCAAAAACCTCCTCCGAACAGTGGCGAAGAAGATTTCCCCGAAACAGCTGCAATAAAATCGTTAGTAGAAAACAGTAAAGGAAATACAAAAGTCGAATAACTTATCTACCGCCAACGGCGGATGCAGCGAGGGGAGAAGCCAGCGGTGGTACCGAGCAGCATGAGTGGCTGCTGCCGCATCGAGGCGCCGGTGGCCGTACACAGAAGCAGCGAGTGGGTTTTTGTTCAGGTCCCTCAGCAACGGAGGCCTCACGGGACCAAGAAGACAAGTCTCTTTCTCTCTCTCACCTTTCGACTCTCTCTCACTCCTACTCAACTATGGTTGTCGGTCGCTTAAGGCGTCGCTACCGAGCCAAGGAAGACAGAAACAAGAAAGGAGAAGGAAGAGCAATAGACGCGCAACAGGCACAGCAGAGAAGGCAGAGAGATGAGTAGAAGGAAAGGGCTACGCCACTATTGTAGGTCAGCCAAGGAATGAGAAAAAGAGATTATATAATGGTTCTGAGTCATTATGGGCAGACTGGGTAAGTCTAGCCCGGCTCAGCATCAGTTGGCCAATTCTAACAGCCCATTAACAGTCTAGTCTTCTTTGTGAGGCCAACCAATTTAAAATATTATAAGGATTAAAAATATGGACGAAAAATGAAAATGTGTGAAACAACTTATAAACCCCAAAGTCTTATGCATATAAAATAAAAGTGAAGTTTTTAATGAGGCAAGCAGCTTCCTTAATTAAATGAAGTTCTTTCTGTGGTTCACATCACACCTTAATTTCTTTTGGCAGTTATTTATCAACTTTTTCCATAGAAAAAAACCGCTCTAGGTCAAACCTTCCCCAATACAAAATTATCTAAAAGGTACTTTTTTTTTTTCTTGTACCTTGTAATTACTTCGTTGAATAGATCATAAATTATGATGGCAAAATAAACGCACTGATTATGGCTACATAAATTTCCAACATTCTTTACGCATAATAGACTGGTAAAATTATATATATATATATATATATAAATTAAGGAAAGAAGACTCTGAGTGAAACAAAAACTTATTTCTTCAACCTTAAATTCAATGAAATCATTAGAATTAGAATAAATTATAATTTTAGTCTAATCAGTCTTTTAGGCCATGCTCTTCAAAGAAATCATTGTAATAATTTCTCGGCAACAATCGCTTCCAACATCCTTGCTACAAGCGGGATATATATATATATATATATATAAAGAGGACAGGAAACGTGTATGCCAGTCTAAAAATGCTATGATTAATTGGTTTTTGGTATGAAGAAAGTGATACAATAATTTAACCTAATATTCCATAAGTTCTAGTGTTATCCACTATAGCTTTACTCAACATTATTGAAAGCCTCATTCTCAATTGAACCTAGTTCCTAGCTTACTGTTTAAGGATTTTTATATACATAGGATTACTAATCCAAAATTATATATATCTATGAGTTATAATTAGTATAGGTTTTCTAGGCCAAATAGGTTTAGGATTTGTTACCTTGACAAATTTATATAATGTACACAATTTTACATTAATGAGACAGAAAACACAAGATTGTTTTCCCAAAAAAAAAAAAAGCTGAGCACCAGCAGCAACGGGCCGGACCCTTTTCCAAACCTGACAGTTGACCAGTGGTCAACTCTGTTGACCGCATTAAAAATTCAAGTAACACGCAATCCGAAAAATTATCTGGTATGAAAAATTTATGGATTTTGGATTTAGGATGCTTTCATCATATGACCGGTAGAAAAGATCTCTTAACAAATTTAAATAATATCTACCCGTATACTATTGGTTTACCCAATGGCGCTAAAATAATTGCCCTGCAAGAAGGAACAATCTCTTCAAATACGAGACTCAAACTTCATAGTGTCTTCTATATTCCTGAGCTTACGTGCAACTTAATTTCCTTGTCCCAATTGGCTCGTGACTCCCGATGTTTTATCACTCTTTCTAATGATTATTGTGTTATACAGGACCGTATCTAGATGAGGCCAATTGGAGTGGGTGAGCAAAGGAATGGGATCTTTTTCTATAAACATCTGCAGTTACCAGATCTATTTGCTTTTTCTAGTGAAGTTCTTGATTCCAGCACATTGTGGCATATTCGATTGGTCATCCTTCGGATTTTGTAGTAAGTAAATTGCTCAAATCTTCTACAACCAAGACTAGTCCTTGTACTGTGTGCTTACGTGTCAAACAGACACGTGATCATTTTTCCTTGAATATAAATAAAACATCTGAAATCTTTGATTTAGTCCATTGTGACTTATGGGGCCCATACAAAACTGCATCTACCATAGGAGCTTCTTATTTTCTAACTATCTTGGACGATTTTTGTAGAGCTGTCTGGATATATTTACTATCTGAGAAAAGTGAAGTCGCGTCTACCTTAAAGGATTTCTTTGCAATGGTCAAAACCCAATTTCACAAAACAATAAAAATAATTCGGAGTGACAATGGCACGGAGTTCATATGTCTCAAATCATATTTTTCTGTTCAAGGCACAATACACCAAACAACCATTCTTGGTACTCCACAACAAAACGGACGAGTTGAACGTAAACATCGTCATATTCTAAATGTCGCATGTGCCTTGCGTTTTCAAGCTAATCTGCCAATCAAGTTTTGGGGAGAATGTGTTCTAACAGCAGGATATCTAATCAATCGTACACCTTCAAAGTTATTACACGGTAAAACTCCTTTTGAGCTATTATTTAGAAAGAAACCTCCATACTCTCATGTTAAAAGTTTCGGATGTTTAGCCTATGTCCATGACATGATCCACGTAAAGATAAATTTCGAGCCCGCAGTCAAATGTGTGTTTTCCTTGGCCATCCCTTTAACAAAAAAGGTTGGAGATTTTATGACTTGCAAACGGAAAAATTTATTATATCCCAGGATGTGATTTTTGACGAGACAAGCTTTCCGTACAAAGAAAAATCCGAAGCCTTAATCCATCCTATGGATTTTACACAGTTATACAATTTTAGAGAACAAATTTTGGGCTCCAAGGAAACCTGTATACAAGATAGGGGGAGTATTGGCCCAAAAACTAACAGCCCACAGAAGGAACACCCTAGCCGTGGCCCAGACGCCTTGCACGGCCCATCTGCGCTAGCAGCCTCGCCCACCCCTACACGCGGCCCAGCAGCTTCGCCTGGCCCAATCGAGCGCTCCGCGCCAGAATCTCCAGCAGCCTACCGAAGCCCAGCATCACGCGGCCCATCTGCGCCAGCAGCTTCGCTTGGCCCAACCGCGTGCTCTGCACCAGAACCTCCAGCTGCCTCCCGAAGCCCAGCATCACGCGGACCGCGGCCCAGCTCTCCTGAAGCCTCATGCGACCCACTCCAGTTGCTGCTCCTCATGGCCCAGCGACAATAACCTCCTCAGCAACCCAACAAGAGGTCCATTCCAGCCTTGGGCTAGCCACATCTTCTGCCCACCAAAATTTCCAGGAAATAACTCCTTAGCAGCAAGATCAGGCTGCGGCAGAAACCCAGGCACCCGCATCCACAATAAATCCACAAGAAAATCCGCCCATTCTCAGCACAAGAAAAAGCACTCGAATAAAAAGTATTCCGGATCGACTCCAGGATTATGACTGCAATGCTATATGGAAGTCTTCCACATCCCATTCCTCTACTGCTCACTCACCCTCTCCGGACCTCTCAGGTACGTCACTCTATCCAATAACTCATTTTGTGGACTATGGAAAATTTTCTCCTTTCCATAGGCATTTTTTAGCTTCTATAGACACAGAATCCGAGCCCACCACCTACTCCAAAGCAGTCTCAAATCCTCTCTGGCGCGCCGCCATGCGCCACAAAATTGATGCACTTGAAATAAATGGCACATGGTCCTTGACATCCTTGCCTTCTGGAAAATGTGCATTGGGAAGTAAATGGGTTTTTCGAATTAAATACAAAGTAGATGGCACCATCGAACAATATAAAGCCCGCTTAGTGATCTTAGGAAATGCACAAATGCCAGGTATCGACTTTACAGACACCTTTGCTCCAGTGGCTAAAATGGTCACCGTTCGAACTCTACTTTCTGTTGCTATTGCTTGAAACTGGCTTATCCATCAGATGGATGTCCACAATGCATTCCTTCATGGAGATTTACAGGAGGAAGTATATATGCAACCCCCACCTCGTTTTTGCCCATCTTTCCACGATCAAGTTTGTCACTTGAAGAAATCTTTATATGGACTTCGCCAAGCTCCTCGATGTTGGTTTTCAAAACTTACTTCAGCTCTTCGTAAGTATGGCTTCTCCCAATCTTATGCCGGTTACTCTCTTTTCACATACTCTCGAGACAACATTTTTCTATGCATTCTCATTTATGTGGATGATTTACTAATTACTGGAAATTCCCTACCCACTCTAGAAAAATTCAAAATTTCTTTAAATAAATGCTTTCATATGAAGGACTTGGGTCCTCTCAAATATTTTTTGGGTATCGAAATTGCAAGAAATCCTTCGGGATTATTCTTATGCCAATGCAAATATGCTTTGAAAATTCTCTCTGAGACTGGTTTATTGGGAGTCAAACCAGCATCCACACCCGTTGAACCAAATCATCAATTGGCAAAAGCCTCTGGACCTTATTTTGATAAACCAGATCGATACTGCAGACTAATCGAGAAGCTGATTTATCTTACTCTCACTCGACCTGAGCTCGCCTACACAGTCCATACACTTGCTCAGTTTATGCACGCCCCTCGTTGTGCTCATTAGGACGCCGCTATCCGCGTCGTTCGATATCTCAAGGGCAGTCCTGGATGCAGTATTCTTCTTCAATCTAAATCTCCTCTTTTACTGACCGCCTATTGTGATTCAGATTGGGCTACCTGCCCAATTACACGTCGATCTATCACAGGCTATTTTATTTCCCTTGGTGGATCTCCTATTTCTTGGAAGACAAAGAAACAACACATTGTCTCTCGTTCTTCTGCAGAAGCTGAATACCGCTCTATGGCAATGACTTTATGTGAGTTAAAATGGTTATTCAGTCTACTCCGTGACCTTCATGTGCCTATCACTCATCTAATATCATTACACTGTGATAATCAAGCCGCTCTTCACATTGCCGAAAATCCTGTCTTCCATGAACGCACCAAGCGTATTGAAATCGATTGTCATTTTGTCCGAGATGCCTTTCAAGAAAGATTCATTTCTCCCTTCTACATCCGCAGTGCAGTTCAGCCCGCCGATATTTTTACCATAGCTCTACAACCAACACATTTTCATCGTTTAGCATCCAAGTTGGGCATTATTGATATTCATGCTCCAACTTAAGGGGGAGTGTTAAGGATTCTTATGTAAATAGGATTACTAATCCTAAACTATGTATATCTATGAGTTATAATTAGTATAGGTTTTCTAGACCAAATAGGTTTAGGATTTGTCACCTTGACAAATCTATATAATGTACACAATTTTACATTAATGAGATAGAAAATATAAGATTGTTTTCCCCACTGAAAACTTTCACTTACTATATATCTTCAACCTTCATCTGCTGTAGATATTGAAGAGGTATGTATGTAGTAAGTCTCTTTTCTTGGCTTTTAAAATCAATGTAATATAAATCCGATAATTCAATGCAATTAGTAAACACATTACAAATATTTGAGATAGTCAATATTCGAAATTTCAAATTATACTTAGAGTATTGTGAAATGCTAAGAATAATTAGGTCATAATCTTCGAGTAAAAGTAAAATTATACAATTACTTTAAATACTGAGTTCGGATTAGTTTAAATTGTATACTTTGAATATTGATCATAAAAAAAATATAAAAAAATAAAAAAATAAAATCATGAGAACATAGGTGAGCCAACCTGCTAGCTCTATAGGCCGGTTGTTGAAAAGGCATGATCCACTGCAGAAAATTAAGAGATATCAACAGTTCTCCCATCTTGCATTATTGAAAGAATGCATTCCACACCAAGGATCTCTTTTCTTCTCTTCTCTTCTCTTCTCTTGCATTAATTATTCATTGACTTTTTATCAAGTGAAACTCCACACACGCCCACACATATATATATATATATATATATATATACACAGAGAGAGTAGCGGAACTAGGATTTTAGGTCCCGAGCCAAACTCTATAGTAACAACAATAAATCGGTGACCGCTTAAGAGAAAATAGTCTAGATTATTAATGATGGTGGCGTAAAAGATTTTTCTCAAAATAAAAAGACTTCCTTTTGAAATGTTTTTTTAAAAGAAATTATCTTTTACGAAGGTCTAGTGATAGACTGCTAGACGTCTTTGTTTACTCATTTGTATATGAAATTTTTAAATAATAGAAGAAGACTTTAAAAAATTTAATACCGTGCACGTGCATTAGCAAGTAATAAGTCTTTTGTAAAATTAAACTATTATGTATTTTATATCCTACAAATCAATCATATTCTCATTTATCATCATTTTTATTTTTATTTATTTTTATGATCTTTTTCATTATAATAAATTACTAACTAATTTCACATTAATAAGGTTTGAATTTAATACTTTATTCTAATGAATATATTCGATTCTTTTATTCTCTTCTTATTAAAGCGTGAGATTACTACTTTTATTAATATTAGCAAAAAAAATTATTAAAAAATAATGAATTTATCTTTTTATTCTCCTTAGCTACTCTCATTACTTAATTTTACTATTAAAAAAAAAAAGTAAAATATCAAATGTTTAAATCAAACATGAATGAATCGTTAGAACACTTTTATGATAGCAAAGAAAAGATAGACATAGAAAATTAAAAATTTGAAATTTGTAAATAAATAAAAAAAGATAAAAAAGAACTAGAATTATAGAATTTTCTTAAAGAAAACTATTGGACACTTAACCTAAAATTACAGAAAATTTATAAAGGAGGACGAAACGGTCGGGGGTCGAAGCCCTAGGCCCAAACGAGGTTCCGCCAAAGAATGTGTGTATATATATTCAGAGACGGAACTACACACGGAGCCCACCCGGGAAATTTTTTTTTAAAAAAAAATTTTATATTGTTTTATATTTAAGCTCCCCAAAAATTTTTTTTTTCAGTTTAGCCCTCACAAAATGTAGGGACATCATTTTATAGACGAAATTCTGGCAAAATTTTTTTTTTTCTCCAGTCCCCCCCAATTATATTGTTCTGGTTCCATCCCTGTATATATTACGTAATTGTATGATATAAGAACATGCAACTAAGTATTTATAATTATTTTAAAATTTTCATCTTGTCATAACGAAAATATATTCTTAAATAGTAAACTAAGAATGTTATTAAAGACACGAATTGCATTATTGAGCCTGCGTGCGGACGAGGGCAAGATATACTTTCCAACCTAATTCAAAAAACTTTTTCAACAGCGATCCATCTTTATTATGGCTACAGAGAATGTATACTGTTTTATAGCCACCTGAAGCTGTGTTGGTTTTCATATATGATGTACACGTCTATGGACTATGAACATTGTCTGGGACAGGCAATTTGAAGATCACATAGGGTGCAAACATGCATGTGACACAGGACCCATCTATCTTATAATGCTACTGTTTGTTTCTCTTGCAACACCAGAATATATATGATCGACCATTCGTAGGTTACAACATATATCAGTGTGTGATGACGTAATTTCTTGGATGATAATTGATGAATATGATAACGGGCTTCTAATCGCTAACCTGCAACACAGATAAATAGATAGGGGAGTGGACTAATTGAATCCCGTCATCACTTTGATACCTAAATCAGAATTTGTTTATACAGAATAAGATATATAAAAATGGAATAAATATATATATAATCATGAGTTACCTCTTTATATTTTTGTTGAATTCAAGAATTTCTGTGTATTTCGATGTGAAATTTGGAAAAGTAAATTCTTTGATTCCTATAAACCTTTCTGGGTTCATCCAAGTCATATAGTTAATGGGTTAGCTAAGAAATTAGTGTACTGCTCTTAGTTATAAAGTAGATGTGTTGAACCTAGTAAGTTCGAGATGAAGAAACAAGATGATAAGTTCCCATTAATAATTTAAATTGAAGAGAGAAGAATTATAACTTGTGTTTTCATTCATTGGCTTCGGCTATATTTTCGTGGACGATAAATTATAAAATGGTCCCATGAGTTAATGGTGGGCATGTAAAGAACAGCAAAAATTATTGCAAAAACCATTCACTAAGGAGAAATTGTTTGGAGGGCCAAGAAGGGGTTTCTAGTAAAGTCAAAAGGATTTGGTTCAGTTCAGTCAATTAATGGATAGAGATTGGACATAAGTTTATAATAATTAGTTCACCAATAGATTTCATTTTTGTCCAAGATGCTCTGCAGGAGTACTACTTCACTTCTCACCCATCAACTCTGCTCATACTGCTTTTCTTCATAAACAATCAGAAGATCAGAGAGAAAGAGTTAAGTCTTAAAAATAAATTTTCTATACTTAATATCAAATCGGTGTAATAATCTTTAAAAAGTAATAAAACATATTTAAATGCACAATATTCAATTAATAGTATGATAAATAATATATCTTTTTATATGTTTCTGAACATTTCTAACTTATTTACTTTTTGTACGAGATATTTATCTTATTATTTTAATTTAATATAGATTGATCTGACTCTTATCCAAATTTCACTATTCGACTAAATGAGTTGTAATTAAATTTAAAAGTGATGTGTTACAGTTAGAGTAGAGCTTCTGTCTTCATTAATTATATTAAAAATGTTCCAGATAAATTGATATAGATTATATTAATATTATAGAAGATTCCAAGGCAAGAGAGAAGCCAAAGCAGAAAGCTTATGGGCTTTCTCCCCTGTTATTCTTTTCCTTATAAGAAACAAAACAAAACAAAGGGAAGGAATAATATGGGGCTTTGAAAAATTTCAAGTAAAATGATTCATGAAGAAGTTGAATAACATGTGACCCACCATCTTTTTAGTATTCAATTGGATTCACAAAGAAATGAATTGTGGGCAAATCCACTGCCCCAAAAGTTGTGGATTATAAACAAAAGGGTGGTCCAATTAAGCTTGCTTATGTAACATTCATATATGTAGTAGTGGCATCTTTTTAAAAGCTATGACGCAACGCAACCCATGCTATTTTTCTTTTTCTCAATTTATCGATTAATCTAAGAGGGATCGTGAGACATAAATTCTTGAATAATAGTACAAAGTTCATATAAGATGTTAAATTACTCTCTAAATGACTCGAATCTTCTCATTTAATATGTCAAATATAGGTACTAAATTTGGGATAACGCAATCAGACCACTCCTCTCTTATCGATATAATACGAACTTAACCTTCACCCCTTTTTCCATAAAAAAAAAAAAGAAAAAAAATCAACCCTTTTACTTTTGTATTTGTTACTTTTCTTTTTATCAAAGGGATATATCATAGATATTTTTACAGAAAATAGTTTTTAAGAAAAAAAGAAAAAGACCGAAGTTTCATTAAAAGAAAAAGACCAAAGTTTCATCTCAAATCAGTTCGAAATTCTTTGGAAATAAAGGGATTTTCGAACGCAAAATAAATAAATAAAAGGTGAGAAGGAAACCAAAAAGTATGGAATCTGAAAAAAAGAAGATAAGAGGATGCAGAAGAAGTGCATGTATCTATTGTTTTTGTTTTTACTTTAGTTGAATGTGAAATAAACGATATTTGATGGGGTCTTCTTAAATTGTTTTCATCTATTATTTTACTACCATTTCCCCAAAGAAGTGAAAAGAAAACAAAAATCATTAAGGAATATGTATATATATTCCTTTCATGTTGGGAGGGAACCATGCCTATGCTCTCCTACTGCCACCCACATTTTGTTACGAAAATTATATTATGGAATTAAATTGATGTCTCACCCATGAACCTTTCATCATCGATTCTCAATTATAGAAATAAGAATTTATTTTTTATAATTTTTTATATTTGAAAATATAAGAAGACATAAGTTCTTTACATAATAATATAAAATTGATATGTGACATTAAATTGTTGCATAAGTGACTCGGAATTAATACTTCTAATTTGATGTGTCAGATAAAAGAATTTAAGTGAGGAATTGTGTTATGCAATGCATGAAACTTTTCTTTGGGCTGAATGTAACTAATTTCTGTGGGCAGAAAATTGGCCCGAAGGAATGTGATCCAAGAGATCATCAATGATGTATTGGATAATGCCCTTCATAGAAAACCTCTTTCGTTCAAAGGGAAATTGTGCAGCTCACATCATACGGGGGCCTCCCAAGCCCATCTACATATACAAAGATAAGGAAAAAAAAAGTAATGGGCCTAACAATGGGTGGCCCAAAATTCATGATCAGCAATCAGATCCAATTCAAGTTTAAAATAAGATTATCGACACTATCAGAGTTCCTCAGTTGAAAAGTTAGAGATTGGACCCTATTATATGCTAAAGTTACCTTCATTTTTAATGAAAAGCTTGATACTGTTAACTGAAAAATTAGAGATGTAACTCTATTACATGTTGAAAATTATCTTTTTTTTTAATAGAATTATTGTCTCCCTTAATTACACCTCCTATATTAAAAAAAACATAATTTTTGAGCAAGAAACTCATTATAACTTTGGATAAAATCTTGTAGGACTGTTAAGAATAGAGTTATATTCAAATACATTTGCAAGAAACTTCCTATAAATTTAGTTTTGGGTTATTTTAGAGTAAATTTAAGTGCAAATATATTTTTAATATAGTATCAATTTACTTGATTCATTGTTGACATGCAGACATTTAATTCTATAAATTTTATGGTATAAATGTGCAGTCTTTAAAGTGAGAAGATGCCTTGAAAATTTTACATGATTATTTTGTAAATAAAATACACTCCTTTGGTTCGTTTGTGTTTGTTGATTATTTCTTCTCGAAGCACATTCAATAATGATGTTAGACTTAAACTTAAGGGAGAAATTAAACTTTTATGACAAATTACATGAATTGAACTTTCAACTTGAGTTGCCGATGTTGGGTACAAAGTGCAGGTGGAAAATCACATCTGAGCACCAACTTGTTATAATTTGGCATGGCCGAGTAGTGCACAATATCACACCTCACTTACCTACAAATTTCCCATCTCACCCACCACTTCTCCTCAATCCTTCCTTTTAGATCTCAATGCCTAAAGATCAATTGCCGGATTCATAATTGATTTATTTAAAAAATCTTTAAAATCAAACCCTATTTAAAAACACCTACCCAGCACGGTGGAACTATGCTTTGTTCGGTGTCGGGCAACCACCCATCTAGTCGGAAACATCTGGATAATTGCAAATCTCATATCGACAAATAAAATAATTAATGATTCATTCATAAAGTTTAGACAATTCTCCCATCATCTTAAGGTACTGTTAAAATATTATATTTGAGTCTAATTCATCCAAAAAATACCTCAGAAAGAGGAGTATTGCCCAAACTTATTAAGCGTTCATTAATTCTTTAAGTAGGCAATGTGGAATTCTCGCCAAGCTGGTCATCCGGAGCTTTGATACCATATTAAAATACTGGGTTGGGGCCTAACTCAACCCAAAAAATATTCCAAGAAGAGGAGGATTGTCCAAACTTAACATCATCTGCCAGTAGTCAAACACTATGGTTTTGATACAATATTAAAATATTGGGTTGGGCCTAACTCACCCTCAAAGGTACCTCAATAGAAGGAGTATTGCCCAAGTTTATTAATGGTTTATTAATTATTTAATTAGTCAATGTAGGATTCTCAACAGGTACCTTTAAGGGTAAGTTAGGTCCAAATTAATAATTTTAACATGGTATCAAAACCGAGTTATTTGGTCACCCATAGATAATGTTCTGATAATCTTACCTTGATGATCAAACTAGCCTTGGGCGTAAGGAGGCAAATTAAAAAGTTAATGATTCCGTTATAAAACATCCTCCCCTCTTGAGGTACAAGGCAGAAAGGGCGGCCATTTTGCAATTCATGAGTAACATGGAGACAAGGAAATTGACATGGTTTCATTAAGGGACTTTTATTTATTACTGAAAGGTTTTCAGTGAAAAAGTATCCTTCAGTTAAAGGCTTCTAAAAAAATGTAAATCTAACTGATTCTATGTCGTAAATATAAAGTTTTTACTTCCCTAAATAAATCCTTATCTTCCCAATTAAATTTATTTATCACTATTCATAATCTTAAAAAATACAATAACCTCCAAATATCATTTTCAGGCCATCCTTCACTATATGTTGTCGTTAACTGTCACCACCAATATATATATATATAAAATATAAAACTTGACCCTTCATTGGTTCACATTTCCGCTCCACCATTGAATACACTCGAGAGTAAAACGAGTTGAAAGGAGACATTCAATTATCCGTACTGTGTTTAGTAAACATTCAGTTATAGGCAGCAGCATCTTTCTTGTGAGTGTGAAGTGAAGTATCTTCTCTCCTGTATGTCTTATCCCGTGAATGGTGATGACGACACTGACAGGAAAAACTATTGTGAGGAAAATCACCGACAAATTCAAGGGGGAAAAAAACAAATGTCCAAAAGAAGGGAGGGCCTTCTTAAATGATAATGATATCAGAAATGAAGCCAAAAAAAACATACATCTTTCCTGTCTAATCAAACATTAATTTTTCCTTTATATCAAATTTTCTCAACTTGTTTGCATCTGCTTAGCAGGTGAGATTTCAAATCTCCTGCAATTAAACCCATTCCCTTGAACCGCACTTTCTTTTTTATTTATATTTTTTTAAGGGGATTATTATAAAAATTTAAGTACAATATGGATCAAAATTTATTTTTAAAAGATTTCTGTGTCTTTTAAAATAGTCGTCGAGTTTAATCATTGTGACTCACATCCTTTCTCGTGAAGTTATAGGATTATTTTGTTGAATTTTTTAAAGAGACTTCTACCGTGTCTTTAAATATTTTTTATATATTCACCTATGTTATTAACGGGTACATGTACTTTTTTTACTTACAATCCTTCAAAATTTTCTTGGGAGTATGATATACATTAATGTCGAAGCATCTCGTACTCGAACATTGACTCGAGGTATGTTTCTTACCCCTTCTTTTTTACTGTGAAAAAAACTAGGGGCAAGTTACGTCCTTGAATGATAACCATTTTTCGGTTAATTTAACCTCCTTTGTTTGTGAAGAAAATTGTCTTTTTCAAAAAAAGAAATTAGAAAAAGTAAATTGTTGGTGAAAAAAATATGTATTTTAAAAATAAAAAATAAATAATTTTTAAGCTAAATTTATATTTAATTTTTTTAATAAAAGAGATGTCATATTTAGTGGATTCCTATATCTAATAGGGGACAATCCTATTAAAAGAGAGAATAATTTTTACCATCAAATTCCAACATTTTAATTGAAATACATGAATTCTTACAGTCCCAACAAGCCCCAACACCAAATTTATATTCAATTTGAACATTAATATCATTAAAAATGTCACAGGATCCATCATAGAGAATTTCAGGCAACATCAAACAAAATTAGCGGGGTTCCACAACGGATGAAGACGAAACGGACCTTCTATAGTATTTTTCTTTTAATTTGGTGTACAATATTTATCAACTAATTCATACAAACATTTACATATACAAGGTTAGTTACAATATAAAATTAAAAATACAACATAAAGTTACTTTTAATGTGACGTGAATTAAAGACTTCTCACTTCACAATGCAGGTAAAAATCTTTTAAATAAAATTGTTTTGTCATTAAAGAGCATTTTTATTTGGGGTCAATAAATCTAGCTCGAGAATATGAATGTATAGTGCAAAAAAAATTATTATTTTCCCTCATCTTCCCTACTCTCTCTCTCTCTCTACACAATTTTTCTCTAACTTCTTTATTTTAAAACTAAAATCTTTAACATTGAACTTGTATTTGAGGTAGATATAGATCATTGTGAAAAATTTGTAGAAGAAAATACCAATTTAGATGTAAAAAAAGTTGAAGTTATTTTTTTTCAAAATTGGGCTCGGATCGCCCGGACAGGTGACGAGCAAGTGTACATGTCACCGATCCGTGTGACCGGCTCACGTCCGGGTCACCGATCACTTTTGTACACTTTTTTGACGATGCCATTATACTTATCTTTACGAGAACTATCAAAACGAGTGGTCATACGCGTGAAACAGACATTCGATCACATAATTATTCATGTTTTAAATTTTTCAAAAATACCTACAAAAATTATTTTACCATTAAATTGCACATTTATTGTCAATTTCCTAATATTTCATTAACTCGATAAAAAAGTCTAATGAAAAAGAATCATCTGACTTACTAAATCAAATCCCACTATGTGGAACACATGTTTTCTTTACATCCTTTTCCCAAATTATAAAAAAAAAAGGTTTATCCTTTTATTTTTCTTAAATATAAACAGCTATTTGTGCTTAGCATTAGGACCGTGACTTTTTTTTTTCAAAAGCTTATAAATTCAACCTCAAAATCGAAGGCAATCCACAATTGAATATATAAAACATTTTGTAAACAAAAATATATATATATATATAAAACATGTCTTTTCGGAATTGAATCAAAAGTTGAAAAGGACTAAAGCAATTAGTTATTAATTATTTATTAGCACCGACGAAATGTTATTAGGTGATTTAAATAATAATTAAGGCACGTCAGGGTCATAAGTGGAGGGATGAGCCCGGCCCCGGGGGCTGACCCTACCCGTCGTTTCGTAGAATTTTAGGTGCCCGTGCGCTTGGGTTCTAGCCTTTCGCTAGTCTATTTCAGAATCTCAAGAACCAACAACCAACGATTCACCTGTTGATTTGCTTGCTTCATCCATTTTTTTCAATTTCCCTCCTATGACCCTATCCACTAATTTAACTCTAATTTCACTCCCTCTTGTTTTACTTGATTTCCAAATTTCTCGATTAATTCATTGTGAAGCTCAACTGCAATACAAAGTTAGAAATTTGATATGAATTTACTTTCAATATAATTCGAACTTATAATTTTTCACTTGACGAGTCAGATAGAAGTACCTAAGGAAAGAGTGTTTTGTCATCACACTGCTCCTCATTGTCATTTCACTCCTATTTTATAATTAGGCTTAGCATTAAACTCTACCAAGCAAGGTATTTTTTTCTTTTTTTTTTTACGAGGGATGAAATTCGATGTTAAAAATTTTATTTCAATTTCACTAAAGTTAAATTTTTTTGTAAAATTACTTAAAATTTAATGTGAAAAATATCTAGTATTAAAATGAAACAAAATTTAATATATATAAGTATTGTTTTTACCAACAATATAAATGCGAGTATACGTAGTCAAAAGGACATTTTATTTTATACAAGAAAAATATTCATAATTTTTTAACCTCTTTAAAGATGTAATGTTTGAGATGTGAACAATTAAAAAAATTAGGAATGGTAGTATTTTTTTTATACATTAGGAATGAATATGGTTCAAAATCAAAATTTCTAATATGATTATGAGATTTTCTATGGTTCAACTACTATTTAAAACAATAAATATAAAAATAATTGTAAGGATATTACTCAATCTATTAATTTACTTGTCATGATGTGAAAACAATGTAAAATTTAATAAAATTTTTTTATTATATCTTTTTATTAAAAGTAAATTATAATGAGAAGGGAGAAGAGTTTGAAAAATATTATAGTTCATATAAAATATATTTAAATTTTAATAATTTTTAAATAGTTTAATGTTCAAAACGTGACAAAGAAAACGAGGAGAGTATGAAATGTAGGTAGTAATTAGGAGGAAAAAATAAAAAAACCGAAGGAGTAGTGGGGGCCGTGTCGAAAAATCTTTCAAGTTTGAAAAGTATTGTGTCATTTTTCCGGTGTCCCGACATTGGCTCGTTTTAATCCTACTCTACTTTCCCATTTCGAAATCAATAGCGCTAATCAAGTTAAAATATTTTGCAGCTTCTTTACGTTTTCTGTTTCTTCCTTCTTCTCCAAAACCCAAAACAGCCTTCTTCTTCTTCTTCTTCAAACTTTTCTTCCACCTACTGCTGCTATTATTATCATTCATTCTTCCATCTTCTCAATCTCTGCTCTGTCTTTTAAGCTACGGCCGGCCAACTGTTCTGCTGCCGACGTTACGCCATTGCCACCTCAGTTCCCGGTAACATCTCTTTTCCTTTTCCGTCGGTTATTTTCTGGACGAGTTGAAGTTCTTTTATATGTTTTTTCCTGCTATTACTTGATTATATTTTTTGATTTACTTCCTTGCTCTTTTTTGTTTTGGTAGCATTTTTTATTTTTTGATTTTTTTTCAAAGCTTCGTAGGTTCATTTTGATGCAACGACCTACTTGCTTAAGTGTACGGACTGTTTTTGTTTTTAATTTTTTCTAATATTTATTTATATCTCGCGTAGAAAGGCAGCGTATGTTTTACTGTGATTGAGTCACGAATTTGATGAAGTAAACCATTTAAACTTACTACAGCAGATTATTATAAAGCGGAAGCAACCTAACAATTAAATTGTTTTTAAATGACAGACAAAATACTTAGCTTGAACTCTTACCTTAACTGAAGTAGAGGTTTTTCTGTGTTGATTTTGATGTCGTGGCTGGTATTGGCTTCAAATTCAAGACATTAAGGACAGTCTTTTAGCCAGATAAGCAGCTCAGATTTCCTTGGGTAAAGGTCTGATTTAAGTTTGTTTTTAGTGTTTCCTGCTGATAAGTGCACCAAAAATGTCTTTTGTGAAGTTGTCAAATATTTGTCATTAAATAGAGGTAGGTCTTTGATTTCGCTAGAGCTCTGAATACTTAATTTGTGGAGCCAAGCATAAAAAATTATCCATATTGTTCACTTCTTGAAAGACTTTAGTTTCATTTGGTGGTTTACTTATCTGAAAAATGAATATTTAGTTGGTTTCAAATGTTTATTGTAATTATCCTTACCTTATTTCCTATTTGCCAATATTCTGCAGAGTTATTGCTATGATTTTTTCAAGCTCAATTTGATAAACCGGGTTTGCGAGTTCATTTGGAGCATCACTTATTAAAGTTTTTACTTGAAGTACATGCAATGGATAATTATGAAATTTTAGAGCAGATAGGAAAAGGTTCCTTCGGTTCTGCTTTGCTCGTGAGGCATAAACATGAAAAGAAAAGGTAAGGACTGAGGAAGCTTCAATGTTTTTCTTTTTCTTATACATGTTTCAGGCATTGTAGTTGACATGTTAATTTGCTATTAGTTGATGTTACCAAGAATGTTTATTGCTTCTTATTATTTTAAATGATGATATCCTTAGATGTTCAAACTCTATTTTACTGTTAAAGGTATGTCTTGAAGAAAATACGTCTTGCTCGCCAGACAGACAGAACTAGGAGGTCTGCCCACCAAGAGGTCAGTAAATTATCTACAATTGTTTTTATCCTAATGAAAGATATCTCTGAGGGCTTTGATTTCTGAAAACGACATATTGAAGGCTCTTTTATTTTATTTTATTTGTTTTAAAACTTATAGGATTTTCCAGTTCAACCAGGCTCAAATAGGCTGGTTTCAAATAGTATATAACTTTTGGCAACACGTGATACATGCTATTCAATGATCGGAACCTCGAGTGTCTTCCTTGCTGCATTATATGATGAAGCATTGCTTCTTGTCTTGGCGGCTTTGTGCTCTTTAGTGCTAACTAATGCTTATATTTTGGATCATCTTGAGTTATGCAATACACTTTTTACCCAAAAAAAAAAAAAGTTATGCAGTCCACTTTTTTCTTTTCATTTTGAATCCGATAACCTTGACAATGCTTGAAATGCACAGCATTGTTGGCTAGTATTTGGTCATTTGAAATGCCTATCAGCTGCACGTGAATTCAGGCAGTGGACCATATCTTTTCTGATAAGAATAGGGCCTGATAATCTGCTCTTTGCAGATGGAGCTTCTTTCCAGAGTACAAAATCCGTACATTGTTGAGTACAAAGATTCCTGGGTGGAAAAGGTAAGTAAATGAAATCCATTGCCATTTTGCCAAATGCAATTAGAGTCGTTCAGCAGGTTCCTGTGATGATAGCTCATAGCTCATTATCTTTCCTAGCCATTTCTTCGTATGAAAGAGGACCATATTAATTAAAATGATGAGCATGATGAACACATAAATTGTGGTTAAGGCTAGTGTAGGTACCCCTGATTATTCACTAACAGACCTCTTTCCTTGAGAAGGTAGATAGAAATGTGTTAGTGGCTGTTTATAGCTTTACAAATCAGAAATTTCTTTGCTTTACCTGATCATCCAATGAAGTAAAATTTTGGGTTGTTATATTCTTGCAAATGTGTGACTGCTTATTATAGTGGCGAATCATCAATATTTTTAAAGAAGTTTTACGAACTTATCACTGGAGAGAGGGGGAAGGAGAGAAAAAGAAATTTATTCAAAAGCACATTGTCAATTCATTGTATATTAATTGAGATGGTTCCTTTTTTTCCCAGGGTTGTTATGTTTGCATTGTGATAGGTTATTGTGAAGGAGGAGACATGTAAGTTGGTTGATGCAGTAATTAGATTCTTATGAATATGTAGGAAATTTTCTGATCAGCAATCATATTCTCCCTTTTATTGCTTTCATTAACACAGGGCGGAAGCTATCAAGAAAGCAAATGGGGTTCATTTTCCTGAGGAGGTTTCTGTCTACCTATGTTATCTTCCTCTTTCTTACCATTTAAGAAGATATCATGTTAATTGTGGAAACATATGCAGAAGCTTTGCAAATGGCTTGTTCAGTTGTTGATGGCCCTTGATTACTTGCATACCAATTATATACTTCACCGTGATGTCAAGGTCAGTGATCGTTCTCTGCAGTGTTTTGTTGTAAAGAAATTATCGTGCATGTATTACCCAAAATATTCCTCTTTGCTGACATCTTTATTTGAATCAGTGTTCAAATATATTTTTGACAAGAGATGAAGATATTCGTCTAGGTAATAATGCTTATAGTTTCCATTGTCCCTAAGGACTTTGAATTTGCTTAAGGTCAAGTTTCTTGGTCTTGGATGTGCCATGTTCTGGTTTTTATGTTTTACTTACACATGTACTCTTTTCAGGTGATTTTGGTCTTGCCAAAGTCTTGACTTCTGATGATCTTGCTTCCTCTGTGAGTTGTTTTGCAGAGATCTTGGCTTTCCTTTTGTTTCATCTGCATGCGTGTTTCTTATTATAGGTATGACTGCATCGATTGGGCCTTATGCAGGTGGTTGGTACTCCTAGCTACATGTGCCCAGAGCTTCTTGCTGATATACCTTATGGTTCCAAGTCGGATATCTGGTCTTTGGGTAAGATAATTCAATTTGTGACATCTAGCCTGGTATCTTCTTTTCTGCTCTTCTTGACTTATTCATTTGTTATCCAGGATGTTGCATATATGAAATGACCGCATACAAGCCGGCTTTTAAAGCATTTGTAAGTAATTATTAGCTTTTCAAGAAGGTTAAGAATTTCTGTTATTGATTGGTGAGTACTTTTGCATCTAAGACTGTAGCCGTTATGTAATTGGTGTAATTTTGAAATAGTACATGTTATATAAAGAAGGAACTGAATATAAGTGGCTTCCATTTTCCCAAAATTGTTTGTTTTGGGATCTCGATCATGTTCAGGCCATAGTTGCTTGTTGCTTATGTTAGAGACCATTCTTTGCAGGATATGCAAGGTCTAATTAACAAAATAAACAAATCTATTGTGGCTCCTCTTCCTACTATGTACTCTGGGGCATTGTGAGTTTCTGAAACTTAGTTACTTCTGCTTACAGTTTAGTTTCCGCAGTTAGTTACCTATGTTCATGTGGTTCTCATGTCTATTTCCCAGTCGAGGCCTCATCAAGAGTATGCTGAGGAAAAATCCAGAACTAAGACCAAGTGTAAGTATGTTAAAATGTTCTTTATTGTTTTTTGTCACAAAGAGTTCTGATAGGGCCCTAACTATTAGAAGATCTGAAGTGCTACTTCATCCCTAATGATGCAACTTTTATGTGTTTATGAATGGAGAATCACTTGGGAGGTTAGATTTTAGTATACAGGAATGCATGTGATTTTCTTTCTTTCTTTTGTTTTGGTGTGTGTGGGGGGGGTTAGAGTGGGGATGTGCTTGGTTTGACTCCTGTCCCAATTTTGTCCAGGCTGCAGATTTGCTCAGACACTCCCATCTTCAGCCTTACATCCTCAGCATACATCTCAAAATTAATAGTCCTAGAAGGCACACCTTGCCAGTTAAATATACCAATTCCAACTACATCAAAAAAACTAGATTTGTGGAACCTAAAGCTGTTACTACATTTTCAGAAAGAGAAAGAAGGCGATCATTTGGCAGTAATAGGGCCTTGAACCCCAGTGTTTCTGGAACTGAGCTTGATTCTCCTTGTTCTTTTCAAAGAGGCAAAGATTTTACAAGCAATTTGGACAGAAAAATACTGCAGTCATCTTTTGGCAGCTCGTGTGATGAGTTAGGTATTAAGAAGACAACATCTAGAATTTCCTTCGTCAGAACACCAAAACTGGCTCCAGCAAAAGCTACTTCAACTCCCAGGATACATACAGTTCCATCAAGAATATCTAACCCTGGTTCAACTCGTGAGTTGGTAAGTTATCTGCAAATACTGGTTCTATTGATGATTCTTTTGAGTTGGACTTTCCATTTTCCAGATCCTTTCATGTGAAACAAAGTACCAGTCATCTTTTAAGCTTGTCATGGTCGACTAATGACATTATGCATTCATGGGCAGCTTCCTGTGTCGCATACTCCGGCAAATAAACCATCCAATAGAGCATCTAGGCGCATGTCTCTCCCAGTAACACGAGCAGTCAAGTCAGAGTCACCTTACAAAACCAGCACTGGCCTCCTACGTAGTGTACAATCTCCTGATGTCTCTGTAAACGCTCCACGAATTGACAAGATGGTTGAGTTTCCCTTGGCGTCCTCTGAAGATCCTCTCTTCCCTGTTCGGAGAACTTCATCTATATCTGCCCACTGCTCCACTGCATCACCACATAGTGGTGAATGTTCGATCACAAAAGACAAATGTACATTCCAAATACTTGACAGAACGTTTGCAACATCAAGAATCCGTGATCGTGCTGTACAAAATGGAAGCGACAGTTCGGAGCAAATTGCAACAACCGGTGCCTCAAGCCGTTCTTCTTCAGATTCTCGACAACGCAGGTTCGATACATCATCTTACCAGCAGCGAGCTGAAGCATTGGAAGGATTACTAGAGTTTAGTGCCCAACTAATGCAGCAAGAACGCTTTGAAGAACTTTCGGTCTTACTGAAGCCATTTGGACCAGAAAAAGTTTCTCCCAGAGAAACTGCTATTTGGTTAACAAAGAGCTTCAAGGAAAAAAATGTTGCCTGACATTTGACAAGAACCACAACTCTCTGTGCTTACTGAAATTTCAAGTTGAAGATTAATTTTGATCTTTCAATGATGAAACCTAAGTTAGGATTTCTGATATCATGTCCAGACTATATAAAACATTGATGAACAAATGTAATTTACATGAACATGAACATCTTGTTCATGAAAATTAAACACAAAGGTTTCTAGTTTGACATGTTATACTTTTTTATAACATTAATAATGTCTCCTGTTGTTCCACTTTTGCCCTGATTGTATACGGGCGTTGGAGCCCACTTGTACATATGATACGACGCCGTTCTTGTGTGGATCAAAGCTCGGCCTGCAAGCTGAGCTGAGAATTGAGAAACGGTTGCCGTCACCATGGAAGGAGCAGAGGTTTTGGAACTCTTCGAACTCGATTACTCTGATCTGTTACTGTTGTCTAGCGATGAATGCTTATCATCATCTTCGTCGTCGTCTGAGGAAATCCAACGGCTGCAGTCAATCACTAAAAGGATAATGGAAAATCTAGGGCGTAGGGGACCTGGACTCATCGCCATCAAGTCGGTCCCCGGAGCTTCCCGTCTCCGTCGGAAACTTCTTCCTTTGGCTCGTAAGCTCGCTCTCCTCAACCATGACCATCGCAAATGCATCCTCAAGGTAAACTTTTTAATTAATCGAATTATCAGTCATCGAAAGTTCATCAAATTTTCTTAATTAATTGTCAGGAGCATAACTTGGGGAGTGATGTTCCATTGAAGAATCTAGATAGAACTGTATCCTCATTTGCAATGCAATTGAAGTATGAAAAATTAGGTTCTGAGAGAAGTGAAGGTCAGGAAACTCTTCCCATGGATGATTCATCAGATGCAGAATTTAAGGACCTTGAACATTGTTTTAAGGTCCTTGGGTTTCTAATGATGGAGCTTGGGCTGGGTCTAGCAAGAGCTTGCGATAGAGCCATTGGTGGTCGAGAGGTTGAAGAAAGTCTGTTGGAGTCCTGCTCAGCCAAAGGGCGTCTAATACACTACCATTCAACTATTGACAATGCTATCATCAAACAAGTTTCTAAAAGAAAGGGAAAGATTCGTGATGGATTTCGAGCTAATGGGATGAAGAAACCCGAGCAATTGGAAAATGCCAATAATCAGGCAGAGTTATGGCAACAATGGCATTATGATTATGGTATATTTACAGTTTTGACGGCTCCAATGTTCATGTCGGCTTCTGATCAAGAGTGCCCTTCTCCAAATAGCCATACATATTTGCAAATATTTCATCCCGAAAAGGAGATCATCCTCATGGTTGATGCCCCTCCAGAAAGTTTCATTGTTCAGGTAGGGGAATCTGCAGATGTTTTGTCCAAGGGAAAACTCCGGGCCACTCTCCACTGTGTTTGTAGACCTGCATTACTGGAAAATTTGAGCAGGGAAACTTTTGTTGTTTTCTTGCAGCCTTGTTGGAAAAAAACTTTCTCGCTTACCAATTACCCTGTTGAATCCTCAACTTATGGGTCTTCTGAGCAGAATCATTCTGAACAACAGGACTTCTTCAACAAATTATTATCAGACATTCATAATGTAGTTCCACCACTGTCTTTACGGATCAGAGATGGCATGACATTTGCAGAATTTTCAAAAGAAACTACAAAACAATACTATGGTGATAAAGGTTTACAAGCAAAGCCATAGCAAATGGTAACTTTTCTGTTCCTTTTGCTTTATGATCCTGTTTCTGTTGGATTTTTAGTATCTTTCTTTGCAGCCCTTGAATTTCTTCTCATTTTACTGGGTGAATGAAACATCCGCCTGAGCGTGCATTATATTTGACTAAATGATAATAAGCAAAATTATCTTACATGTACAACTCGGTTAGAGGAGGGGATGAAGAAAGAGTTGCTTAGTTTAAATTTTTGTCCTCTGTAATCTTTATATTCTTCCTCCAGTTTAAAACTCATAATGTGAATACATTCTTCTCCTCTTCACCCCTTTCACTATGTTATTAATAAAATTATTTTTATAATAATAGATATGTTATAAAAAGATGTGTTACAGTGTTGACATGAGGTGATTCTACTGCATTCATAAGCCCTGCAACACCATTGTTACAGATGAAAGCCTGTATCATAATAGGAGTATCTGCATGCTAGTATCTTGTTTAAATTGAAATGAAATTAAACAAAGTAAAACAGGAAATGGGGGAAGAGTAGTGTACTGAAAGAAGAGAATTGAAGCTGTAGCGAAAGTGAAAGAAGAGAGATGATTGTTGAGAATTGGAGGCAAAGGGAATAAAGCTGTGTTGAAATGGTCAGGGTCAGGGGCACTATAATTCATGGTCCCTTCCTTCCTTGGTAGTATATGTATATATACAAAAAGTCTTCCAAAACAGACCACCATTCTCTTCTTCGGAAAAAGCTTCAATTGCTACTGATTGATTAATTTTGTAGAGGAGAAAAGAGAGAAGACTAGTCCCAACACAATTTATACTTTTACGTTTTTACCAAATAATAATTTTTCCTTAAATTTCTATCCAACGTGTAACTGATAACATCCACTTATTATTTTCATATTCAATTTTTTTTTTTTTTTTTACATGAAACGCACGTACAGACAGGGTGATCACGTAAAAGAAATAGCTGGATCATGCCGGGTAGATAATAAATTGATACTATCAACTACATGTAAAAAAAATTTGGTGGAAATTTAACAAAAATTATTTTTGAGTAAAATTAAAAAAGTATAAATTGTTTATGAGCAACTATGGAGATAGTAATTTACTCGACAAGAGAATAAGGGGTTGATAAATGTCACTCAAAAATATGAAATTCACATGCAAAAATTTTAAATTTTATTTTTTCCCTCCCAAATAATTTCTCTCTAGAATGGATTTTCAAAATTTTGAAGTTAAAAATGAGTAATTTGAAGATTTTGTAAAAGAAAATATTGATTTTGAAATAAAAATTACACAATATGCACAAAATTAAAAAAGAAGTTGCCGGTGCACCAACTCAGCTGCTGCGTGACGCATGGGCGGTGTGCCACTGGTTGATGCACTAATATCTAATCGTATTTTTTTCAATTAAAATGTAAATAAACGAGTATTGAATTTTTTATACATTCTTTTTAGATCTTTAACTATTGAATTTGAGATCTTGATTTGAAATTCTTAGAATTAAAGAAAAGTAAAAGAGAAAAAATTGGAGAAAAATAGTGTTTTACGTGAAAATATTAATTTTCACGTGATATTTATTTATCAAGCAAAAGAGAAATAATGATGTCAAAAGAATTAAGGCACGACGTCATGAGGCACGCCTGAGAAATTCTGGTGTGTTTTTGCAAAAGAATCAGGAAATGGAGTTACCTTTTAAATTTGTCCGGATCTCTAACAACGACCTTGGTCGGGTTGTGTTGTGTTTGCCTGAAAGACTGAGGCAAACAATGCTGACTCATGATTTGTCCTAACTCTACTCTCATTCTTTCAATCTTAGCTTGCATTTGCATTTGGATTTGGATTTGGATTTGGATTCAATTTCCGTTTAAGATTTATTAAAATATGAGACTATTGTTACATGAAGAAGGGTGGAATTGTTTTTTTTCGCTGTACGTAAGATCTTTTATTAGTAAGGGGGTCAAGTGTAATTTTTTTTTTACTTTTTATTAAACTACAATATTTGGTTCAATGTTGATCTCCTAAACATTCATTTTAAAATATAACATATCGATCAACTTTAAAAATAGTGAAAAAGGAATAATAAATAGGGTATGGAATTACAAGATTGTTAGGTTGAAATTCCAATGCAACTCTTATATAAATATATTCATTTTTTTATGTACGAAATTTCTTTTCTTTAAATAGATTGAATTTTCTTACGTAAATAGAAACTCACAAGCATATGCAATAAGATATAACAATCAAACAATATTATTGTGTATGATCGTAGTAACTTTGCACATATTAATATTATTAAATGTTAAAGTTTCATTAAAAGAATATCTTTTCACAGTTAAAATTTTTTTTCCCTCTATATATATATATGTGAATATATATTTTTTTTGAGATGATAATATGTATAAAATTAACTATCAAGACTTGCATAACCTCTTTAACAAGATATACAATTTTTTAATTATTTTCTACTCATTATTAAATTCAATATATATTAACAATAACAAAGTAAATTTATATACATTTAGCCATGTACTATAAATTAGTGGAAAATTAGTAAAAAATTTTAGAATATTAAAATTATTAGGCAGATAATTTTGAGCGCATAAAAAAAATGAAGAGAGGGCCCAATTCACTTTAAGAAATTCTAATGTGGAAAAAAAATAAAAGGAAGTATGAATAGAGAGGTAGGCAGCGAGAAGGGTGTGATTTGCAAATCATTCAGCAATTCATTACTTTGAAGGCAAAGTGAGAATGTATTAAGTGTTTGGCATCATTATTAAGCCTACAAACTTTAGAAGCAGAAATCCATTGCCATGTGGGTTCTTATAGAAATTCGAGTTGAAAAATACTTTTGATCGATTCCATTTCCATTATGATTTATTTATGAATATAGAAGAAGGGACTCACAAGCATTATTGTGGTAGACCCAAAATATATCCACTTTGGAGCCAAAATACTGTTAAAGCCAAAAGCTGTATAGATTCTAATCTTCACTTTCAAGTCCAAAATTAAAGGAAAAAAAGGATAAGGGGAGTAGGGGAAAAGAGCATTGGATGGATGGAAAACCATTTTGCTCCAAAAGAATGTTCACAAAGCGAGCCAACAAAGAAACGAACAAATTTGTCCCTTTTATTTTGTTTTGTTACTTGCTTAACTCCCTGTTTTCCAAATCACCCAATACATAAGTTAGAATACATTCTTATTAATTCATAATCTTTTATCGAAAAAAAATAAAACAGGAATTAGATTTGATAATCCTGTATAAATCAACATTGATTCAATTAATTAAATTAAAAAGGCAAAAATGTTATTTACCAGAAAAAGTACTTACATAGGTAGGGAGTGTAAAGTAAATTATGTTATAAATGACACATTTATCTCTTTCTGATTCCATTAATTAATTAGATCAATGTTATGTTGATGGCATAACTTTTTTTTTTTTCCATTTTACTTTGTTGGTTTTTGTAAGAAAATAAAAAGTCGGCTATCCATGTCCAAATTTCTATTTTAATTTGTAACTAAATTTTTTTAATCATTTTATAACTCAAGCTTTTAACAAGTAATCTGCAACAAAATTCAATTATGAATATTTCACCATCCTCACTCGATTTCATTGTTGATGTAGAACTACATTAGATTTATATGGTAGGATATCCAACCCATGACAATAGTGTGACTTCTGCCGCTGAATTTTTTTTGCAAATTGATTAAATTGTAAGTTATTTATAGTTATAAAATAGATAAAAGAAGTTAAAATTTGAAAAAATAGGAATAATTTTTAGACACTAATAGCAAATCAGAAAGCTTCTTGGAGGGATATTGAGTCCATAATTACTTCAATTGAGATTACAATTAAAAATAATAATTTTTATTCTTTACTAGCACGAATATTTACTGCATAAAAAAGACCCTTCTACCCTCAATTAAACCCTCAATTAAGTTAATTAATTGCTCAATGTCTCATGCCGAATTTCTAAAAAACTTTATGCTTTTTCCAATTTGTCAATTCCCTTTTTTTTTTTTTTAATAAAAATTTCTCAATTTATTGATAGCACTTTATATAAAGGTAGGTGGTAAGATACTAACTATTTACTACACAACAGCAAAGTCTGTGATCAAAACTTGAAAGCTAATCAAAATCAAAACCATCTCTGTTTTTTGAAAAGGGAGGGACTATTCTTGTCTGTCCATGATGAACTCCAAGTGGTCGTCGGATAAGACTTCCTCCGCCGGTATTCGGCTGCCGGAAAGTCCAAGAGAGCCAATGGAGTTCTTGTCAAGGTCATGGAGTGCCTCTGCTTTGCAAGTTTGCAAGGCATTAGCTTCTCCAACTCCGGGATTGATTCATAAGTCCAACCGAACAAACACCATTAATAATAATAATAATGTCATTCCCGAGAATAACCCCGGCGGCGGAGGAGGAGGATTTGAGGAGGAGGAATCTGCAAAGCTTTCCGGGAATACATTTTCTTTTGCTTCTTCTGCTACTTCTCAGCTTGTTCTTGAACGTATCATGACTCAATCTGTAAGTACCCAAAACACTGCCATTTGTTGTTGGTTAATTAAGCGTCATATTCTGGATTATGATTATTTTTGTATAGATTTGAAGGCGTTTAGTGTAGTTGTTTTGTTTTCCTGAAGTTGGTTGTTGAATATATATTATAATATTGGCAGGAAATATCACCATTAACGTCAGGAAGGTTATCACATAGCAGTGGACCTCTGAATTGCCTTACTGAAGAAACCGATAGCCCTCCCCTTTCTCCATCCCACGAATTCGAAGATGTTGTCAAGGTAACCTACTCTTAACATACACTTTTCTCTTACAACTTTAACACCATTTATTTTATTTAGAAGGCCATTACAATATTACTTTTCTGAAAATTTAGTAACATTATAACATTCTCTCACAAATTATAAATATTCAATGATTTTTTTAGTTTTACAAAATTTAAATTGTTTGTGAAAAGGAATTGAAGTGAAAATTTTGTCTTAAACTAGAGATGAAACATAATCCAAATGTACCATTACATGAAATTAGCAAACGGGATTGATTTTTACTTACACTTCAATACTTAAATCAGTAATAAAAAATAAAGAAACGAAAGCAGTGCTATCTAAAGAGATTAGAGCAAAAAATTAGAGTTCAAAATTTTATGATAATTTTACGATTACGTGCCAAAAGTTTCAAAATAAAGTAAAAAGATATACTTTATTTATGGAAAGAGCAAACCCCAAAAGAAGTTAAGGATTCTTCATGTGAACTTCAAGAAACCTTTCTAAGGAATGGGAAACTATTTTTCATAATCTAAGTATATTTTTTGGTGTACTTAGACATCAGAATGAAATGTTTTTAAAAAGAAAATTTTAAAATTAAGTTAGAGCTTTACAATTAGGCAACTTTCTTCTTTCCGCAACACTAAACCCAATCCTCTGTACTTTTGTCTTATTTATTTTGCATTTTGTCTTCTCTTTTTTTGAGACCTTGAAAGAAATGTAAATATGAAGGAGGAAGTGGGGTTTTTTCTTTTCTTTTGGTTTTAATGGAATAGAAGATGATGAGTATTCTTCATTCACTAGTAGTGATTGGTCAATGATGATGGCGTCTCATTTAGAGACGAACATTCACTCTCTCTCTCTCTCTCTCTCTCTCTCTCTCTTTTATGTTTTGTGTTTTGTTTAAAAGTAGAAAAACAGACTAGTACACTTTCCTCATTCTCGATGCCACTTTTCTTTCTTTTACAATCAATCATGCTTTAGACCTCTCTATCC
Organism: Catharanthus roseus; assembly: GCA_028651295.1. NCBI lineage: Eukaryota > Viridiplantae > Streptophyta > Magnoliopsida > Gentianales > Apocynaceae > Catharanthus > Catharanthus roseus. Next base: position 4,495,289 of record JAPQWS010000087.1, read on the forward strand.
CATCCCACTTTTGACTCCCTTTCCTATCCCATTTTTCACCTTTCACATTAAAACCTCATTTACGTAAAAAATCTTCAACATTTTACTTACAAACAAGAAATTGAAAAACATGCACAGGGTAGTGTGTGTGGATAGAGTATTTCAATTGGTTTTGAAATTATAACACTAAATTGTTTTTAAGTTAATAAATTAATATTAAATTAATTCTAAAGCTTCAAAGTTAGTACTACGAAAACTATACATAAGAGTTATCACTAAGCTAAGGTAACCGAAAAATTGTTGCAGTATTTGCGTGTGAACAACTCTCTGCAACCATTATTCACGGGAACTCGTAATGGATATACTAATGGCGGAGGCGGAGCAACCACCCCTAGTAAGACAGTTGGGAGGTGGTTGAAAGAGAGAAGAGAGAAGAAGAAAGAAGAAACAAGAACCCAAAACGCACAGCTTCACGCTGCTGTATCAGTTGCTGGTGTATCTGCTGCTATTGCAGCAATTGCAGCAGCCACAGCTGCTGCATCTTCAACAGGAAAAGATGAACAGACTGCAAAGACAGATATGGCAGTTGCTTCAGCAGCAACACTTGTGGCTGCTCAATGTGTTGAAGCTGCAGAAGCCATGGGAGCTGACAGAGAACAACTCATTTCTGCTATTAGCTCTGCTGTCAATGTTCGTTCTCATGGAGACATTTCTACTCTTACTGCTGCTGCAGCCACAGGTTCAACAAATCACTTGCTTTATACTCCTCCTTTTGAAGTATTCTTAGAGATAGAATTAGGCAGACCGCAGATGTCTGCGTCAGGGGGTGCGTGTGTCTTCTTATAAACTTCTTACTCTTAAAGTATCTTCTGTGAAGTTAAGCTCCAAACTCATTAACATTACTGAATGGAAATTGACCAGAATAGCATGACAAATTGATTTGATTCACAATTGGATTTGTTATTTTACAGCATTAAGAGGAGTAGCTACTTTGAAAGCAAGAGCACTTAGAGAAGTATGGAATATTGCAACAGTCATTCCTGTTGAAAGAGGACACGGAATTGGGACAGGTCGAAACATTGATAGTTATGATTGTGCTTATGGTGGTGCCTATGGAGAGGGATTCGTTCCTGAAGATAACTTCTTGGGTATTTGTAATCAAGAATTGCTTGCCAAAGGGAGGGAACTGCTCAAAAGAACCCGGAATGGTAACAAAACAAAACCAAAATCTGCAATTGTTAGAGTTCTTACATAAAAAATTTTCATGTTTTCTATTGTCTCTGTCTCAGGTGATCTCCATTGGAAAATTGTCTCTGTTTATATTCATAGAAGTGGACAGGTGATGCTGAAAATGAAGAGCAAACATGTCGGAAGTACCATAACCAAGAAAAAGAAGAGTAAGATCATGAAATCAGTTTCTGGGACTTTAATAATTTATACTAAGATTTCCCATTAACATTGTGTTGGTTGCTAATTTGGACACAGATGTGGTGATAGAAGTCTGTAGAGACCTCCCGGCATGGCCAGGGAGGCATCTTTTTGAGGATGGAGAAAAGCGTAGATACTTTGGATTGAAGACAGAAGTCAGGGGACTTGTTGAATTTGAATGCAAGAATCAGAAAGAGTATGACATTTGGACACAAGGGGTTTCCAGGCTTCTATCCATTGTTGCAGAAAGAAAAAGGCAACATTATAAGTAGACCAAAAAACAACGAAGATGAAAAGTACTGACCATAGCACAACTGACCCCCAAGATGGAACTTTAGGAGGCTTGGATTTGATTTGGGGAGAAACTCCTCTTTAGAATTCAGATTTGACTGTTGCTAGGGACCTTATGGTTTCTAATTCAGCACTTGGTAAATCATTCCATGGTTTCTTCAGCTTGACCGAAATGATATTCCTCATTTTTAAAGAGAAATTAGCTATACATACTCATAAACCATTGTCGTTCTCTATACATAGCCAAAACTCGGAAACCTTAAAGGGCCATTCTAATCCACACAATCAAAGGCAAAATTAGGCGAGCCATTCGGTTAACTAAATACTTAAAACAGATCATCCACACAATTGAAAAAGCTTTGAGCATTTATAAGTTAGAGAGGAGTAAGAGAAAAGAGCAATAAGTCATAGCCATTTTGATTAAGTGAATCAACATAAGAGGTACATACACTTGGAGCAATTCATGTAACAAAATGTACAGCAGTGTACCAGAAGTGGAACAATCTCCTACATGTTGAAGAAGGAAATGGCGTAGAGAAACATCCTAACATGGGATCTTCAACTGTCAGCAGCTCTAAAAATGGTGAGCAGCGATAGGAAGAGGTTGATGATATCCAGATATAAAGATACAGCAGCCCATATGTATTCATCGTAGGAGTAGCGCTTGATCAGATTATCAGTGTCATATATAATATATCCGCAGAATATTATGGATGCCAGACATCCATATATCATAACCGAGATTCTTCCAAGCGGGAAAAGGATCTACAAGACGGAGAAAATCAGCATTCCTCTTAAGTATTATACGTTTACTGGAGAAGAAATGCAAATTTAGAGAACTCCACAAACCTGAATTAAGGCAAAGAGCATAAGCACCATGACAGCACCAAATAGAAAGGGACCAAGGAAATTGAAATCATGCCCTCTCTTTGCAGCCCAGAATGTGTAGAGAGTGAGGCTTACTACCACCACAGTGGTCAAGATAACTGATTCCAGTATAACTTTCCCTGTTGGAAGTCAAATACAAAGTTAGATATGTATATTGTGTCCAAAACGTGCAAAATCTCATTGATTCTTAAGTAACTTTGCCTGTTTAAAGTTAAAGGGAATCAGACGCTGGTCATATATAACACTGAATATATTTTGCCCTATTGTACACTAACACCCATGCAGTCATTCAGATGAGGCAGGCACCATTCCAGACGATATTCAAAGAGTTTAAGCAGGCCCTCATGCAGTAGCATCCCACATTAGCATTTCTACACCATGCTATCATCTGAAATCGGCATTATTTGAACAGCAGCATTGCTACACCAATACATATAGAAAGACTGGATCCTTTTTGGCATTTGAACATCCCCTACTACCCAATACAAGATACAAGAAGTGCAGCCAATATTTTTCTATTTTTGTGCAGGAAGAGGTAATTCACCATTGAGAGAGTGATTAATACATAATACTTTTCTTCAAACTCTACACATGATCCAAAAAAGCATGGTTCTTTACTTCAATTACTTAATATTCCTGTATCACTCTTAAAGCAAGACAAAAATGCATTCCATTTCATCCATGTCTGTAATGGTTCTCTTCTTTTTAGATATAAATTTGTACAATTTCTTATCCGCGATTCCTAGTTAAAGTATATAATTTCGCAGGCATTAACAAACATAATCATGGACAATAAATCACATTGATCAAACCAATGGGGTTACCATAATTTGTAAGAGAAATTCTTTACCTTTAGTGTAGGCACAAGTTAAGCCAATAGCAAAGGAAAGGGCGATCGTAAACACCCCTAGAAGCAAATAGTTCACCGGATGCTTCTGGTAGTAGTAATACAAAGGACAGAGAACTGCAAATTAAAAAATTCCAACAACCCATCAAAAATCAAACCACATACCTTATCAACATTGAAACAAAAACGAGAAAACCCTTCTTAAAACACAATGAAGAGAAAAAAGACGATACCAATGAAGGGAGTAATGATGAGGACAATATATAGAGCAAGTCCAGCCCCAGTGGTGGCGAAGAATTCATGAATAGGACGGACGGTAACCACAACAGAAGCGACGGCTATGGTTAACAGCAACTGTATAGTTAAAATTGAGTAAATCTTCCGAATAAAAGCCCACCGGAGTTCAGGGCTTTCGAGCATCATCGGATACAGGGGTCTAGCACCGCCCTCCAAATCATTTTTCGGGTACGGTTGAGCCCACATGTTTTCTTTTTCTTCCTTATCTAACAATTCAATAGAGGGCAAAATCCGGACTGAATTTTTTTCTGATAAAAATTTGATGTTTTCTTCTTTGAAGTCTTAATAAATCTTGGTGATGTATTGGGAGAAGTGAAATGAAATTAGAGATGATTTATACGCAAAGGGGAGAAAAGAAATGCGTGAAGGAAAGGCGGTTGAGAGGGAAAATGGAAAGCTCTTGATTCTTCCCAACTATATAAACACAAAAACGAGAAGAGAGGAGAAATTATGAAAGAATAGGAAATTCCAGAAACCCAACCGAATATCCAAACCCATGACCTAACGTTCCAGACTTCTCCCGGTTACTCTTCTTTTTCGATTTGAGGTGCTCTTTTTTTTTTTTTTCTTTAAAATTAAGGAATTGGTATTCCAAATATATATATATATATATATATATGGACATGATGTTTGACTATGAATGAGGATAAAGATTTGACATGATAAGTCCTAGGATATGCTTGGATTAGTTTTATATTTATGGCATTTCTTTTTTGAAAAATATTTTTTGTTGTGAGAAAATATTTCATTCAAGAGTGAAGAAGGTGAAAAATACTTTTTAAAAAAAAAAGAAAAATTAGTTATAAATACTTATAAATTATTAAAATTTTTCTTGTTTTGTTTTGCATATACATCTTTATTTTATTTTTTTATAACTACGAACTATTTTGAGAAGATTATAGTATGGACCATATTCATATCCCACTCATGGAAAATGCGGTTTGTATTAATTCATATTACTTTTGTAATACTCTTCGTAATATTTTATAATTTGATATATTTTATTAATAAAAATATATCAAATAAAAAATATTACAAGAGTGTTACAAACAATCTTGGATGGGTTAATTATGTCTCCCAATATAAAGACAAGAACAATTAGAAGAATAATAGATTTAGGGCTATTTTGGGAGTTTATGAGAAAAAAAGAAAATAATAGAAAGTTTAAGTTGGAAAAGAAGAGAAAAGAAGTAAGTTGATTTTCTCTTAATGTTATTTGCAGTTTTAAATATAAAAGAAAATAAGAGATTTTTTTCTTATTTTGGAATTTGAAGACAAGTGGAAAGAAATATAACTTTTGATTAAAAAAACCTTTAAATAGAAATAATATAATATTAAATAGAATATAACTTATTATTTTTAAGAAGGGCAAAATAAGTATTTTTTTAAAAAATGGTATACGGGATCCTTCCGTTTCTCTTCAACTCTGGATAGAAACGATTTGGACTGTATTGAGGATAATCCATCCTTCCTCCCTTCCTCTCTTCTCTCCACTTGAAACTCCCAAAGGAAAAAATTCCAATCCCTTGTCTTCTCTTCATTTTTAAACTCTCAAACTAGCCTTTAGTTTTGAAGTTGCAAAGGTTGTACCTGTGAACCAACCCCCTAAAGCGTAGGCACAAGGAAAGAGCAATAGACTGGACCAGCCTACAAAAACAAAACGGTCCCTACGTAACCAGTCATCCATAATATCAAATAAATCATTTTCGTCTTTGGTAAATTTACCAAGCAGAGTCAAGTTAAAGGATAGTGGGAAGGCGAGAGTCTTTTCGCTACGCACCTTTGTTTCAGGCCTTAGTCCGGCCTTTAGGTGATGGGTGTGCTTCGTCGTCTTCCGACTAGGAATGAGCAGCTCTCTTGCGCCTAACTGAGGCTAAGTGTAGTGGTTTTCGAAAGTACTGCTTTGCTGGTTGAGTGAAGGGCTGAAAAAGCATTTGCACACCTTTCCTTTACTACGATTTTCCCGATCTATGGTAAAATCAGGGAGGGAAGTAGGAGGGATATAAATCATGGTATAAATGTCATATTTACGTCGTTTGATTACAATGCAAAAGTCATATCAGCAAATTAATCCCTCCAAAAATAGACGGATTGGGACGTAAATGATATTTAAAATTTAATTTTACCTTTTACAAAATAGTAATTATAAATTTATTATAAACTAAACTTCTACCAGTATATAATTAAAATATTCATAACTTTATGTAATGTAAATTATATCTATTTATTTTTTTCAACTTTCCACCCAACTAAACGGAAAAAGTAAATCCCTCCACTATAAAATAATTTTAAAATAAATAAATATACTTTTCATAATATAAATAAATAATATCATTCCTTCTCTTTGTTCACGAACTAAACTAGAATTTAATACAGATCACATAATATATAAGTTAAGACATGAACATAATCTATAACGGAATTTTGGTTGGTTTTGTGGCAAGAACTCACGCACACATCCTCTTCCTTTATCAATTAGCCCACGACCGTCACTCAGATTTTACAGTCCTTGAGTACGTGTTTCACTTAAAGCCCAAATGTTATCCTCCTCCAAATGGGCTTTTAGTATATGTTTGATATGGGCCTGCTGCTTAGTTTTCATTTCAGCCCCCTCTCTCAAACAAAGACATCTTTGGGCTTTTTAGTTCGAAAGGAACTACATATTCACACTAATAACATATCACACAAAATGGGGGTAGTTGGATAGTACAATTCTCTCATCCACTCAATTATTTTTATTTTATAGGTTAAATTGTGTAATTTTTTTTCTTTTTAAAAAAATCAAGCGCTTCTTGCGTATGTACGGATCAGTTCGAAAATAATACATAATCTAAAAAATATTGAAACAACAACATTTGAGGACCCACCCTCCACGTGATTCATATGGGCTGCTAGTGTCTGTTTTAAACAAGAAAAGAGAAAACATCGTACAATACAAAATGTTTGTTTTCATAATGAATGACCTAAAAACAAAACATATAAATTTCTGGGTAGATTATGAAGTTACTATATTCCTTTCACATTATGGGTTACTTTCAAATAGTACACAAAATTTATATTATATGTCATTTTATAACAGTACACAATAATTAAGAAAATTATTAAGCTATTTAGATTAAAAAATAAATAAATTAAGTTACCATTTCATTGTTATGCTATTTAGAGTTTTAATTAAAGTTGTTAGACAATTATTTAATTTTAACCAGATAAGGTATATAAAAAAAAAAAAAGAGTATTATGTAATATTCCTGTGATCGAATAAAATGACATGTATTTTGAAACAAAAAATATGATTAAATACCGAATAATATGAAATACTATCTGCTTTTCATATTAAGTGTCGTTTTAGGATACAACACAAGAAGTAAGAAAACGACTAAGTTGTCTACTTTAAAAAGAAATAAACTAAATTATCATTTGATTATGTTAATGAAAGTTTCTGGACAATCATGTAGATAAATATATAAGAAAAAATATAATTTAATGTTATTTTGATTTATAAAAGTGACAATTATTTTAAAACTAAAACATATATTTGAGTACACTTAATATTATTATGAAAGTGAAATAAGTTGAATGGTAAAGAAAATTCTATAAATAGCAAAGCCAAGAACGAAAAGTAGCATAAAGGAGAGGGAGCGAGGTATAGCCATGGCGTCGACCAATGTGTTTGAAGAAGGAGATTTAGTCCCCAACAACCACCACGTGCCGATCAGTTCGTCTGTTTCCAAATTAGCTTCCCTTCTGTATCTTGTATTTCCAACCGAAAAAGGCACTTATCCAGTTTTATTCTTTAATCATGGCTTCATGTGCCGATGTGATAACTACAGTCAAATCCTCTACCACATTGCTTCCCATGGCTTCATCGTCGCTGCTCCTCAGAAATCCAAAATCGTCCTATCACCCACCAAAACAATCAAGGAATTAGCGAATATCGCCGATTGGTTACCCACCGGAATTCCGCCAAAACTTCCCGACAACGTTTATGCAGATTTCACCAAATTCGGTCTCGCCGGACACAGCAAAGGCGGAAACGAAACGTTTGCCCTAGCTCTTGGATATGGAGGCGTAACCCTAAAACTCAAAATTTCAGCATTAATTGGAATAGATCCGGTGGCGCCACCCAACTTCCCCTTAATTAAAAGTACCGAACCTCAAATTCTGACTTACGCACCTCGATCTTTTGATTTTGGATTCCCTGCGGGTGTAATTGGAACTGGATTGGGAAGCGAGAGTAAGAATTGCATGATTAGGATACCGTGTGCGCCGGACGGAAGGAACCACGAGACGTTCTTCAAAGAGTGCCGACCGCCTTGCTGTTATTTTGTTGCCAAGGACTATGGCCATATGGATATGCTTGATGGAGGAGGGGGACCATTAGGATGCATGTGTAAGAGTGGAACAGGACCAAAATCATTGATGAGAAAAGGTACGGCAGGCATTGTTGTTGCCTTCATGAAAGCTTACTTGGAAGGACACGATTTTGATCTCATCGCCATTGTTAATGATCCAAACATTGCTCCAATCACACTCGACCCAGTTGTTTACACTCCCCACTAGCCGCCTATCATATCATATCATCAACCCTTCCCTGCATTCTATTTTTATTAAACTTGAACATCCTCATAAAACCATCCCGCAGATTATTATTGCATGCTATCAAAACCCATTGTTATACAGTACTTGTTGATGATAGTTGGACGCTTTTGTGTTCAAACTCCCGGACTGCTTTGCCTTTGCCTTTACTACGTCGTCGCTCGCTGCTCGTATCTATCTCTTTGATTAATGTAACATTTTCCTTTTACTGGCCAGTTATATATATATATATATATATATGGAATATCCATGTACTCCATATGTATGTACTCGTATTGTTGTGTGTAATATTTCTTGTAATATAATAATATTTTCTTTAAAATTTAGTTTTTTCTTTTAAATTTAATTAAAAATATTACAAATAATCTAAATCAATATACATTTTACGCGAGCATCTATTTTAATTTGCTCCATTTGTTTCAATTTAGTTTCATCACAATTTTCATTTTGAATTTTACATTCATTATTACGGACAATTTATGTAATTTTGTGAAAAAAATTCTAACTTTTTTTTTTCTGGGAAAACAAATTTCTCAAGTCTAAGACATGATGATCTATCTAATTTACGTGGACACGTGGGTAAATTGGGTACGAAGAGGATTCTAAGTTTGGTTAGTTGTAGCATGTAAAATATGATTTGGGAATCGGCAACGTGAATGATGTGCTGTGTATTTAGTGAAATGGTCCATACGTGTTATGAATACGACTTGGAATATTTGGTCTTTTCAATGAATCTCACTCCAACCTTTGTTCTTGTTTGTCCCTGCTTCTTTTGGTAACTCTGTTCCAAATTCATCCACTAATTTGGTAAAAAATTGGAAGGACACAAGATTATCTAATAATAATATATAATTAATATGTGATATTAAATTATTTTTTATATAATTCTAACTTAAAACTATTTACCAAGCTTCAGTAACGAAATCATAATTAAAAATTGAGAGGGAAGCAAAATTATCTTTTAAATTTGGATAGATAGAATTTTGTCGATATAATAGGCAATTTCCAAGGAAACTGCCGCTTAAAACATTTCAAATTCTAACAAAAAGTATTTGATTTAATGGCATGAACCTCGAGTCCTTCACATAAAATGTTAAGTAAAAAATTTTAAATTTAAGTCATCTATAAAATAATTTAATACCGTATATTATTTTAGTACTACGTTTTAAAACTCCGATCCCTCTAAATTAATCTAAATTAATCGATTTCAAATTCTAAAGTGACGGGTGGGGGACAGCCAATTCCCGAGAACTAATTTTGTAACTGTTTTGCATAACAGGTGGAGATAGCCCTCTTGTGGCTATGCCCTATGTGTTTTGTATCATCCATAAAAGTATTGGGCTGATTAGCATTTGGGCTTCTAGTTTGGGCTTTATAGTTTGGGTTTGGGATGCTCTTCTTTTGTGTTTCGGTCCATTGTTCATCAACCCTGTATTCTTTCGTGCAACATGTATAAAAATACATTGGAAGAAAGTTGACCTTGGACCTCAATTACCCAAATTATTACCTTTTTTTTTTTTTTCAAATGATGAGATCCAAATTATTACTCAAGATACCACTATATGCTAAGATGTGAAAAAACCTATTAAAACAAAAATTAACAGATAAAAAGAAAATGATCACGTGTTCTTAAATACATATTTACACACATGAAAAATAATTAACAAATAATTCCAGTTAAAATAGGAAAAAAATTAAATGTAAGAAATAATTAAAACGTTATCATAAACTTATATCATTGTTACTTTTAATGAAATTTCGTAATCAATATATCTCAAATTACTTTATAACATTATTTATAATTAATAACTTGACGACTTACAATTTTAGAATGTAATTTTTTTAATGTAAAATTATTTTCAGTTAAACACCAACTAGACATTTGATATGGATCACCATCATCATAGATGAGCAGTTTGTGGATATTTTAGGTGTATTTAGATTATGGTTTGATTAAAAAAAATTTATTTTTTTAAAAAATTTATGAAAAATAGAAGAAATGAAAGAATTTAAAAAAAAAAGTTTTGATTTAAATCTGGTATCCAAATACACCTTTTGTATTTGAAATAGTTTATTTTTAATACATTGGGAAGAAATATGGCTTCAACCAATAATTTATATATAAAAAAAAGTACTTATACAATTATACTAGTGAGCTATTATATATAGTTAGGTGTAGTCAAAATAATTGGAAAACAACTTTATGTTTTTTTCAAAAGGAAAGGAGAACACCGTAAATCTGGAGACGGAAAGGGACGAGATGGTAATATTTACGTTAAGAATTACGTGGCGTTCTGGGGTTGTAGGATTGATGCCTCGTGCCCCCATTCGATGGTCATGGTTAAAAAAAAGCCCGAAACATAGCGGCGACGCCGCGGCCAATTCCCGAAACTCGAAGCGCGCAGCAGACGCCACCAAACCCACACTTTCTCTCACTCTGAACTCCGAACTCAAGCTCCACCTTCCCTTCGCCGGAAGAATTCATCAAACCGTCAATTCCAGCTATAATCGTCGATCGGGAAGTAACTGAGTCATATTCTGTCTAAAATTCTGACACCACCATGCCGCCGGAAGAAACAGCTACCAAGTCTCCTCTCGACAAGCCTCTCCACCTGCTCACAGAAGACGACATTTCTCAGCTCACTCGCGAAGATTGCCGCCGTTACCTAAAACAGAAAGGTACTTCTTAGGAATTGTAAATAAACAAATAAGTGAATTAATTTATTCTATGTGGAAGAATGGAGGCTTGAATAAAGTAATACTCTGAGAATGATTTTCATATTATTTTCTGATGGAGAAAAAAAATTCTACTCACGTGACGCCGACTGTATTTATGATATTAAGAACAATGTCCGTACAGGTATGAGAAGGCCGTCGTGGAACAAATCGCAGGCGATCCAGCAAGTGATATCACTCAAGACACTCCTCGAGACTCCGCCGGACTCCGACTCCGCCGGCAAGCGCAAGAAACTTTACATTCCTCCTCGTCCACGTCCTGATAATGTTAACTATAACAGTAATAATAATCCCCTGCGCAGTGTGCGTTTGACTCATTCCCTCGCACTCTCTTTCTCTGTAATGCCGAGCATTTTTAATCATTTTCTCTTCCATTGTAGTATTGGTCAACTAGCTTAATAATGCTGCATGGTTATTGATCTGATTAGTAGGTAACTGATACTAAATGTAGGTCTCCAGGGGAAAAAGTGCTGAGACAGAAATGTCTGAATCAGCCGAAGAAATAGTGCCACAACACGCAAAAGATGCAGACAAACCTGAAGTTTCAGGCAATTATGTTGCTACTGATAATGATCCTAATTCTCCCAGGTTTAGTTCATTATATCTCTGAGTTACTTTTAGTTCCTAAGTTATGACACAATGTAGTTGTATATTGTGCATTTGTACAATGGTATCTATTTATCTCTTAGATCTTTTGGTTTCTATCTTTACTTATCAATTCTTTTCTTGCCAACTATGTGTTTTTATCCTGCGGGAAGGTTTCTACTTCTAGAGAGAGTGTTGATATCGTAGTATTTTGCCAATAAATGCTTGTGATGTCTTTGGGCCTTGGAGGTAATTAAGGAATGACAAGTGTGTCAACATATTGTTCCCCCTGCTTGTTTGGTACCCTTTTTTTGTCCATCATCAAATGTTGTACTACATTGGTTCATTGCATTCTTGTGTTCTACAGCCCTTGTTGACTAGCATAGGCACTTGGAATTACGGATGGGGTTCCTTACGCGTGTTTTAAGTTTCATTAGTCTTTTGGTGTTCACGGTAATCATTTGAACTTTTTCCATAACTTTCCTTTTATTAGGCGTGCATTCTAGCTTAATCTGAGAGGGCCAGGTGATCGTGACAGTAGAAGAGTATCCTCAAGAATCTAAGTACATACTGGCATTATTAATTCTAGACCTATTAACAGACTTCTTGTGTGAATTGAATGAAGAAATGATGTAAATGAAAGGTTCCAACTTTGGTTTTCCAATTTAATTGCTTGTAGTATCTGCTAGCGCCAACCACTAGCCACATGGTGGTATTAAGCCTCATATATAAGGTAAAAGAAATATCTAATGGCGCAAAATCTCTGATATGTTCAAACCGTGAAACTATATTCAAGAGAGATAGATGGACATATTTATATCTGCACCCGAGGGCACATGTCATGTTTTATTGCATATCTTTTGTGTCATGCTACTTTGACTTTTAGTATTTTAACTGATAGTTTTGTGACCTCCTGACAACGGAGTATCTTCTTTGCACATATTCTTGTACAGTTGTACCTTACTTTAGGTCTCCTTCGTTTGCCTTGTTTTGGTCTTTATAAGCTTCCTGCTCAACTGTGTGTATAACAATTAGGACTGGCATTTCATTTGATAAATTCTCTTTATTTCCAACTAGCACAACCACTAATATTCTTAACCCTCCTCTTTCAGGACCTCAACTTCAACAAATACCCCCGTCGGACAAATGACAATATTCTATTGCGGTAAAGTGAATGTCTACGATGATGTTCCAGCTGACAAGGTACTGAGCTTCCTGAGATTTGGATCTACTTTAATTCCAAGTTAATCCTATCATAGGCTTCTAATGTTCTAGCTTATGCAACATTTAGGCGCGGGCAATTATGCATCTTGCTGCAAGCCCACTTCATGAGCCTCAGGAATCTCCATTTGACTCTTCCCCGGCAGTGCAACCTGCCTGTCACTTACAGACGACTAGTGTAAAAGTCGGTCCTGATTCTGCTATCCTATTTTTTCCAACTGCACAAACAGGTTCTTATCGTGTCCAATTCTGGTTTTGGCATTTTCGTTTGGCTAGGATAGACAAAAATTGAAGTGAAGCCATTAGTTTAGTTAAAGAAAGCTGGAGAAGACTTCAGGACTTAAATAGCTTGTGTCTTCCAATAGCTTAAGTGGACTTGCTACTATATTGAACGAAGATGAGATTTTTCTGAAAAGCTGTGAACATTGGTTCCTAAATTTCTGTTCTTGATCATGTAACAGGGAAGATGAATGAGAACATTCGGCTGCATGGAGAAGAATTCAAGTTTGCTGAAGACAATCCTGGTAGAACATCTCTTTTCATATATATTTTTCTTTTAATATTTTTTGTTCAAAATATCATAGGGAACCATATGCTTAGGCTCACTTGGAGGAGAATGTACAAAAGTTTAATTGACCTCCCAAACCAGTGTTTCTTTGGTTCCTTCTTTGTCAAACTTGTTGGATATTTGTGGAAATTGCAATGCAGTTAAGCTTCTTGGCTTTCCTTATATTTAGCCAAGTGAACTGACAATGTAACTGATACATTTGGATATTGAAGTTTTTGGAGCATTACTATAGGTCAGTTTAAATTCACGAGGCACATAGAAAATAGTTGAGTTTCAGGAATTAGGAGCTTACTTTTCTGTAGTTTAACTTATCTTCAGTGGTATTTACTTTTTATATTCTATTTGCTAAAAGCAGCGGAAGGTCCTACAAGCAGAAAGGCATCTGTTCAGAGATATCTTGAGAAGAAGAAAGACAGGTACTTTAGATAATCAGTACTTTGTCAATCAGGATAAGAAATTCAAGCATCTACTCTCTCTCTCTCTCTCTCTCTCTCTCTCTCTCTCTCTCTCTCTCTCTCTCTCTCTCTCTCTCTCTCTTCTCTTCTCTCGGTTCCTCACAACTTTGTTAGATGAAGGTTTAAGAGCAAGAGAAAGGTGGGAATGTCTTCATCCAGTAGCTTGGATGTCTATTTAAACCATCAAATAGGAAATCCTGCTGGAAATGAGTGCGCAAATAGGGGCGAAACTTTCTCCCCTCCTCGAATTAGACCACTTAATACCCCTATGAGGGGCAGCTCTTTGGAGAATAGTATAGCCAAGAATGCTAGTCCCTCCGTTGACCTTACTGAGAAAGGTATTTTGCTTACCCTATGGTGTTCAACCTTTTGTCTCAGGTCACTACACCTGTCTTTTTCTTTCTTTTGGGGTTGCCAGAAAAAAGATGGTTTAAACTTTTGTGTTGCTAATTTACTTTTGCCCCAAGTTTGATAAATATCTTTCATGTTTGCATCCATATCCAACAATCTTCCTTAAAAGTATGCCAATCTTGGGCAACTGTTTTACATTTTGTGGTAAATGAACTCTGAGGCAAACTTTCATTCAGTAACCTCCTGCAAGGTTAATATATATAGAGGTCATTTTTCTTTCTTTTCCGGTTGCCAGTATCTCCCTTGCTTGCATGGAATAATAGGAATTTCCGAATCAGTCAACCTAGAAACTGTGTCTAGCAGTAACCAGACAAGACTAGTTAACAAATAGCTGTTGACTGACTCAGCCCCCTCCAACCCCCCCGAAAAAGTTGACTTCCATGTCACGGTTATATTTGTTTTTCTTTGCTGTTTTTACCCTGATGAATTTCGCCTCGTACCCTTCTTACAATAGTTCCAGCCAGCTGAGCCCATGGCAGGTTTTGATTATCCTATGGTGTTTTAGGTCCCGTTTTAGGTGTGGCTAGATTGTGCTAGATGCATGCATATCCTGTTTTTCTAATATAATTAGTTATAACAGCTCCAGCTTCAACAATGTTGATTGAATGGTTGTCAAATTAAGATATTTCCATTGCCTCCCAGAAATGTAACAGCGAAGGGAAAACAGTGACGAGCAGACATGTATATACAAGGTTTGCATGCCGTGGAAGGTGTAAGGCATAGGCTAAATCAATCCTGACGATCTGATGCAGACGGAGGAATCCTTGCTTAAGTTTTTTAACTGGTAGTCTACTACGAGGCTATTTCTTTTCCCCCTGCCAAATGAGGGAAAGCAACTGCGAGCCGGGTTTTTTCTTCATGCCATGTTTTTTGCATTTCAAAGCATGGGAAATCAGTGATGATAATAAAGAGGCTGCTCTTGATTTTCTCCCTTGTGTGGCAACTTCTGGTTGTCAAGGATATTGAAGAGGTTAGGTTTACTAACAGCAAGATGTATGACTTTAGGACTTCTAACTAACTATATGTTGTGTGTGTGGTCGTTGGCTAGCTTGTCGGGCTCTGGCACCGTGGCCGTACACAGCTATGTAATCTTATTTATAAAAGTAGTACTATTTGTGCCCACAAGTGCAAATGCTTTCTCAAAATTCTATTTTGGATTCCATTCATGAATGAAGATAAGATAACTTTTTGAATCATATTAAGTTATATCAGTACGAGTTAGGATATGAACTTTTTAGATTATATAAGTCGCATACTTGCATTATTAGTCATATCTCCATTTATAAAAATAAAAATTTGAGATGTTAGTAATACAATGATGTGGCTTAATAAAATCTAAAATGATTCATATTTTCACTTATAAGTTGAGTTCATAATAAAATCAAATTCATGCGCATTTTCTATTTCATGAAAATCATTTCTATTTTACTATTCTCTTCATCTCAAAATACTTTTGATTTTTTTTTTAAATTAAATCTCAAAATAATTGTCAAATTATCACATCAAGAATATATTTAGTATAATTATTATTTTACTTTTGCATTTCCATTCAGTCATTGGACTTAACAAGTTGGCTTTTAAGTTAACCAATCTTTTAATTAATGTGAATAGTTTTTTTAATTCTTTTATTATTATTTTTTTTTTATCAAAGAGGATTGTAATGAAGTGCTTGTCGGCGGCATTGATCTCTAGCTTGTAATAATGTGAAAACATTAACCCGAATTAATGTACAACCCCAACTGCTCATATTAATTAACTATGATTAACTAATAATAACACTTCAATTATTCGCCAACTTAATGAAAAATATCATAATAATACTCGTACCTTCAATGACAAGCTTTCTTTTTTGCGGAGATTTCTTCCTAATATTTTGCTGTTTTCTTCTCCAAGGAACAGCAATTTTGAATTTTAAACTTGTGCCTAACAATACTTTAAAAAGAAATAGATTGTCCAAATTTATATGAGTTTAGAGCTGGTTGTGATTTAACAATTCTACTTTGATATCAAGTCAAAATTTTAAATTTTAATCTAACTCATTTTAAAAAGTAAAATAATTGCGTAAATTTATAAAGAATTTATTAATATTTTTAATCAGTTATGGTTGGAATATGTAACCGGAGTTGGCTGGAATATTTCAGAAATGTTTAAGCATGGAGCATTACGTAGCATTATTTAGAGTGTCTGGATGCAATAACGTAAGAGGGAGGGAGTATTTGGCCCACATTTGTTGTTGATTTTGAGAAGCAAGCAAGTAGGATTTGAATTTTGCAGTGTTAAAAATAAATTGGGAATAAGATGTTTCTAGTGTAGTAGTAACATTTGATTCATGTGGAGGGTGTATGGGAAAATGGGGAGAGTTCAAACTTTTGTCCCACTCACAGTTATGCAAATATATGCGCGTCTTCTTTTGGTCAAAAACTTGCATACAATACAACAACCACATGATCCTCTCTCTCTCTCTCTCTCATACTAACAATTCTCATACTTCTCTCCAACTAAATATTACATTCGGCAAAAAACTTATTGAAATTTTTTATAATATTTAATAAATATTTATTAAACTTTTTTCTTTTTACTCATCTTTCTATTAATTTATTTAATCGTTTCTCATTTATGAAGGGTAAGAAAGATCGTATTGTAGTAAAAATTTGTTTTGTTTTTAAAATTCTTAATATATGTGCAAATGTCTAAAATTCTTTTTATTTATGACGGGAGGTATTATCTATTTTAATAGAGCAAGAATAATTATCAAGTGATGGATTGTAAATGTTGTCAAATCTATAAGTTATACTTTTAAACTATTTAGGATCGTCTAATATATCTTCTAATATACCACAAATATATTAGACAATACCAACTGCTTTTAAACCCATAGACATAGAGAGTAATATTATGATATAGAACAAAGATTGTCATAGCGACAACTCTAGTTCTCTTGAGCTAATATGATGTGATGTTTAGTGAAGATATTAAGACCTTAATTAAGGGGTTGAATATAATATTTTCATCATGTATGTAATAAATATAACGTGTTTGAATGATATGTATACATAAATCTAAGTATTTATGTCACTCTAATGGTCGTCAAATATTGAATTATGAATATGGTGTGATTCGGGTGGGGAGGCAAGGAGCAATGAGTGTTTCAACTTAAATCTTCTAATATTTTTATTGAAGGGATATGTTTAAAATATACCATATATAAATATAATAGATCTTATAAAATATAAAAATTGAATAGAAATTATTAATTTTTTTAAAATATTATATTTATGGTAAAATTAATCTATATTAAAACATATTTTAGATACACACGTTTAATAAATTTAATATTCATTATATGCATTACTTTTTACTTGGTATGACTAAGGAAGGAAGAACGTAACAAGAAAGGTTGGAGAATAGGCAATTAACAAAATGTAGGATCATCCCATGTGATGAAGCATATATTATGGTTGGACTTGTGATGGAAATATCTAATATATTTTAATTAAGGGTCATTTGCATGACTTTAATTATATTCTCCTATCCTAATTACAAGAATCATCCACCTCTAATGAAAAAATATATTACAACTCCACACTCCATCTAATTACTTTGTAAGTCTCGTTGGTTGGTACCAAAAATCCAAATTCGAAGTTTGGCATCGAAGATGTATGGTGGTTATTTGTATCCATTAAGAAATAGACTTCTAATTTACAGACTTTTGAATTATTAATTTTTTTTGTTTTTGAAATTTTTGAATGTTTGTGAGAAAAGATACCGTATATGTAAATTTGTGTGTGTGAAAATTTAAAAAAACTTTTAGGTGTGAAGTCATTGAATGACGCTTTTGTTTTTTGGTACTAAGATAAAAATTAAAGATTTTTTTTTATTCTTGCAAAATATCATAATATGTTAAAAATATTTTCTTTAAATACTATAAAAGATCCAATCACGGTCCTCCTAAAGTGGAATTATTAGGATATTTGATGAAGGAAAAGTGGGTTTTTTATTTATTTGTTTGGATAATTTTAAAATCAAGTGTTGGTTTGAATTAAAGGAAAGTGTTGGTTTGGTTTTTAGGCGATGATGGATGGATGGATGGATCATGGGATGGGTAGATCGGAGGCCGACTTTTGAGTCCAACCTAAAACAGCACACACCTTTAATTCAGAATTTGAAAAGCTACTATAATAAGCTCATATTCTTGCCTTTTCTACTACATTAAAAAAAAAAGTTGTTTTCGAAATATTAATAATATTTTTATTTTTAATAATATTAAAAGGTATTGTAAGAATAATTATTCTTAAATAATTTATAACTTAAAATAAAACATATAAAGTTTATTTGAGCAATTAGAAACAAGACATCATAAATAAATTTTTTGTATAAAAAATCTAAATATTTTTTTCTTTTTTTAGTTTCCATATCAATTAAAGATAGACCATTAGACATTAAAAAATTTACATTAAAAATCACAAGGTTAAGATTGTGAACTTGATTTGTACTTAAGGCTGATTTACTTTAATGTTATAGTAACTAAAAACTAATTTATAAATAAAAAATAAAAGAAATATTAAATGATCAAATAAAAAAATTAAACTAATTTATATATATTTAGGAAAATACCCACAAATGCTCCAGTACTATTATTTACTTGAGTCACATTCTACTACTAAGATTATTTTTTGACACTTGAATTAAATTGTGCGTCGAAAAAGTAGTAGATCAACACAAAATACGATACAGTCACTCTAAAATTGTCACGTGTCAAGCATATGGATTACTTTAAACACTTTTAATTCCCAAAAAATACCCCTAAACTAATTACATTGTTGCATTTTATTCATGAATTTATTTTTTGTTTATTTTTTACGCTCGGATTAATATCATAAGTCAAAAAATACCTCTTTAAATTTTTCCATGCGGCTGTCACCTAATTTCTTTAGGGTGGATCAATACATTTTTGTGGTGATAGGCTATGTTTTCACACATAATCTTAATTTAGGGTAAACATAAAAAAAATAAGGTCAAGCATAAACTGTGTTATATTTAAGTAGCATATGGATGATATGAGGTGTGTGATCTGATGGTATGTTAGATGAGAGGTACTAAGTTTAAGTCACCTAAATAATAAATTTAATATCATATCAGCCTTGTACGGCTGTTTGGGGTCTTGTGCTCTCTGATTTTTTTTTTGTATTAGCCAATAAATTTTGGACATCGAGTTAAAAAGAGATATTTAACACTGTCAAACTAATTGAAGCTTGCGGTCTGGACCGTACCGTATTTATGCGGTAATGGGCTTTTAAATATAGGATAGTTTAAATGCGGTATTTTTTTCGACCGGACCGTTTAGATCACAGATTTTGTGATTTGGGTGCAGTAGATTGCGGTCTGGATTGCTTGCTTTTTCAAAAAAGAATTATATAATATAAAATAGTAATATATATGTTAAATAAAAAATAATATTACTGCTTTTTTAATTTTCTGTATAATTTACTCTATGAACTTTGTTGACAATTAGATTACTATGCTATGATTTTCACTGCTACATATTTTGTGTTAACTTTTTTCTAATTATTTTTTCAAATAAAATACACAATAGTATGACAACGTGGTTTGTGTTTTTTATGTATGCGAAGTTCATACAAGCAAACAAATTCCCTTTTGCACGAGGATATAGTATTAGTATATAAGATTGTTGTGCAGTAATATGAGTATATGATAATTGTTATAACTGTTACAAGAATAATTGTGTGAAATCACTGTTAGAGGAGAGAGATAGTATAGTACATTTGCTCTCTTTTGGCTTTTGTTTTATTTTGATTAGAATTTTTTTATTTAATTAAATGAACTTCTATTTTTTTACTTTATTGAATCATTTGAAGTTAATTGAATGATAAAACATTACTAGATGGAAGAAAAGAGAAAAGGGAGGATTGTGGGATAGACTGCAGGCCATGACCTTTTATACAATACGATTACGATCAGCTCAACTTTAAATCGTAAAAATATAATATTTTTGAAATCATACCGTTTAACATGCGGTACAATATAGTATGAGGCGATCTGATGCAATTCAGACCATTTAAGAGTGTTAGATATATAGTAGTATATGGACATTTTTAGGAAATTACTCAAATATTTATGTAGTATCTAATTATTAACCATTAGTCAGAAGGTGGATAGGTCATCAGTGCTTCTTATGGAATGGAGTTTGAAATCAAACATTTACAGCAAAGGGGATGATGAAGATGGGCCCAGTTCCTAAATTTGCAAGATTCTCTCCCCAAATCAGAATGCATTTAGCTTTCCACTAAACCGCAGTTTTCAATTCAATTCATTCATTCAATAATTTCAAAGCAGAGAGAGAGAGAGAGAGAGAGAGAGAGAGAGAGAGGGGGGACCCAACCAGTGAAGTGAAAAAACCCTCCACCATCGGCCACCGGACACCACACCACCTCAGCCTCCTTGTGCGACGTCGTTAGGGGTGTTGTCGCTTTCCTACATCAACTCAACCAATCATAAAATTTTTATTTCTTCTTTTTTCTTATTTATTCAGTACTATAATGGCTGTAGACGTAAGAGGTTTCGATTTTGCACTTCCAACGAACAATCAGTAGTAGTATTTCTGCAATCTTTGTGGTCTCCAACGGCAAAAAAAAAAAAAGAAAAAGGGCAGTGTAAAAACTTTCCCTTTTACCAAACCAAACAAAGATTAAAGAAGGAAAAGTGAAAGTCTGAATTTTTCCCTTTGGATTCCTTTTACTTTCTTTCCACGCTCTCTGCAGTTCAGCTCTGTTTTCAATTTGGTTCTGCAAATTCGTGCCCAAGTATTGGTGGGTTTGGTTTTGATTTTGGTTTTGACCCTCATTTTGCTGAGCATTACATCACAGCATTTTAAGAGAGGTTAGTAAAGGTCTCTTTCTTTCATCTATTTAGTGGTGTTGAATATTAGGTTGTTGGATTGGGTTTGATGTGGTGTTGGTAGTTTTTTGTGGCAGAGATCTATCTTAATCTGTTTAGGTCATTTTGGCCCTTTTATTGTAATTTTTTTTAGAATTTTGATTTCTGCGAGAACATATAAGAGCGCATCGATTCTGTTGTTTGTTTATTTCAGGGGACGTAGGGATTGGAAATTTTGAAGATTGTAATTGTAGCAATAGTAGTAAATATTTTCCTCAGATTGTGAAGAGGACTTCCTTTTGAGTTGTTGTGTGTAAACTAAATCTTAGGACTAGAAGATTCATGTAAAGAATCCCAGATAGGAATTGGGATTTGGGGTGTGAAGAAGTAGGTTTTAGTAATCTTTGTGCTAGTAATCTATTCGAAAGTCTGCTGTTTGTTGTGTTAGAATTAGGGATTTGAGCTTAAGCTTGCACAAGGGAAAGTTCTCATATTTTCTTTTCCCTTCATTGTGGAGAAAAAACTTATTTGGCTATTGTGGAGATCTGGGACTTGTTTAATCTGCTATGTCCCATGAGGACATTCTTTCCTTCCGAGTCCTGTAAGGAGCCACAGCTCCATTCCATTAATCCGCAGTCTTGGCTTCAAGTTGAAAGAGGCAAACTTTCCAAATTCTCATGGCAGTCTCCCTCTTCCATGTAAGCAATGTTTTCTTTGTATTCTTCTCATTTCACAAAGTCTTCAGCTTATGCTCATTCTTGCATAATGAAATGTCCATAATATTGTTGTGCATGTAGGGAATCACTTATCAAGTTCCCCGAGCCTCCGGTTCTTCCATTTTTCAAACCTGTTGACTATGTAGAAGTTCTAGCTCAGCTCCATGAAGAACTAGAATCATGTTCGCTGCTGGAGAGGTCAAATATCTATTTATTGCAGTATCAGGTCTTTAAGGGCCTTGGTGAAGTTAAATTCATGCGCAGAAGTCTTCACTCAGCTTGGCTCAAAGCAGGTAGTATTTATGAGAAGCTTGTCTTTGGGGCATGGTTAAAGTATGAGAAACAAGGTGAAGAGCTCATTTCTGACTTGCTATCATCTTGTGGGAAGTGTGCAAAAGAATTCAGGATGATTGATGTTGCCTCTGAACTGCCTGCAAGCACAAACTTATGTTCCCCTGGAATTATTGGGGGAAATGGGAGTTGTGTTTCTAAAACTGTTTCTTTCCTGATCGGAGATGAGAAAATTGTGTGCGAGAGGCAGAAGATTGCTTGCCTTTCAGCTCCATTTCATGCCATGCTGAATGGATGTTTTACAGAATCATTTCTTGAGGATATTGATTTGTCTGAAAACAATATTTCAGCCTCAGGTATGAGGGCAGTCAGTGAATTTAGTATGACAGGCGATTTAAGAGAAGTGCCCCCCAGTCTTTTATTAGAAATATTGGTATTTGCCAATAAATTTTGCTGTGAAACTCTGAAGGATGCTTGTGATAGAAAACTTGCTTCTTTGGTTTCTTCTAGGCAAGATGCCTTGGAACTCATGGAATGTGCTCTTGAAGAAAATTCCCCAGTTCTTGCTGCATCTTGTTTGCAAGTGTTCCTTCATGAACTTCCTGAATCTTTGAAGGATAGTCAGGTGGTAAAATTGTTATGCAATGCAAATAAGCAGCAAAGATCAATTATGGTTGGATCGGCATCATTTTCCCTGTATTCTTTATTAAGTGAAGTCTCAATGAACCTCGATCCTAGGTCAGATAACACCGTTAACATCTTGGAACAGTTGGTAGATTGTGCTGAAAATGCTCGGCAGAAAATAGTGGCACAACATCAGTTGGGATGTGTTAGATTCCTTAGGAAAGAATATGACAAAGCTAAACTGCTCTTTGAGGCTGCACTAGGTGCAGGGCATATTTATTCTGTTGTCGGCTTGGCTAGGTTACGTTACATCCGGGGTGATAAACTTTGGGCATATGATAAACTCAGTTCAGTCATTTCCTCATTCACTCCACTTGGATGGATGTACCAAGAGAGGTCACTTTACTGTGAAGGTGACAGGAAATGTGAGGACCTTGCAAAAGCAACTGAGCTGGACCCAACACTGACTTACCCTTATATGTATAGAGCTGCATCGTTAATGAGGAAACAGGATAGCCAAGCAGCCCTTGCAGAAATCAATCGTGTTCTTGGCTTCAAACTAGCATTAGAGTGCTTGGAACTGCGGTTTTGCTTTTACCTAGCCCTCGAGGACTATCAATCAGCTATTTGTGATATTCAGGCTATTCTTACCCTTGCTCCTGATTATAAGATGTTTGATGGACGGGTTGCAGCATCCCAACTACGCACTCTCGTGCGCGAGCATGTTGAGAATTGGACAACAGCTGATTGTTGGCTCCAATTGTATGACAAGTGGTCTTCAGTTGATGACATCGGATCACTCTCTGTGATATACCAAATGCTCGATTCTGATACTGCAAAAGGAGTTCTGTATTTTAGACAGTCTTTGCTTCTCCTCAGGTAAACTCATTAGTATTTGCAATTCTTTTTCCTTTTTGGTTCTTTATACTTTATGGTAACCATTCCATTTTTCCATTAAAACTTCAGTTCAGCTTCCCCTCCCTAACAGAGGGGGAGGACTATGGTGAGGAGGTAGACTGGTCCCCCAGAAACTTTTATTGAAAATCTTCCACCCAATTAAATTACCTATCTTAAAGTAGAGAAATTCACCTCTTTAAAAGAAATCGGTGATTTTACCAGGTTGAGTTGTCCAGAAGCAGCCATGAGAAGTTTGCAGTTGGCTCGTCAACATGCATCTAGTGATTATGAACGCCTAGTTTATGAGGGATGGATTCTGTATGATACTGGTCATTGTGCAGAAGGGCTTCGGAAAGCTGAGGAGTCTATTAGCCTCAAGAGATCATTTGAAGCCTTCTTCTTGAAAGCCTACGCATTGGCTGATTCTAGCCTAGATCCATCTTGTTCGTCTGTGGTTGTAGCACTTCTTGAAGAAGCTCTCAAATGCCCCTCTGATAGACTTCGCAAGGGTCAGGTATTGGTTGATTTTTCTTCATATCAGTAGCTGGACTTTTGTCTGTCATGTTTGCAATAGGATGTGATTATAGCTTTCTACAACACTAATATTGTTAATTGCTTGTGATTACTACCTTGCTTCTTCATCCCTCCTCTATTTGATAATGCTTTTGTCTGGTGTGGCCTCCATCTGAAAGCAAAATGCCTAGTTGTATGCTGTGAAAGAAACAAGACCTATTTTGGCACCTATGCACTCCCAATTTTCGTTTCTCTGTGAAAGCGATCAGAGACTTATCTCTGCATAAACTGTAATTGCTTCATCATTCATGCAAACACATGCTCTTGAACTCATCTAATTATTATTTGATGTTAATAAATTGTTAGGCCCTGAACAATCTTGGAAGCGTCTACGTTGACTGTGGAAAACTAGATGCTGCAGCTGATTGCTATATTAATGCACTTAACATTCTACACACTCGAGCACACCAAGGCCTTGCTCGTGTCCATTTCCTGAGAAATGATAAGAATGCTGCATATGAAGAGATGACGAAACTGATAAAAAAAGCCCGGAATAACGCATCAGCCTATGAAAAGAGGTCAGAGTACTGCGATCGTGAACTCACAAAGGCGGATCTAGAGATGGTCACACGCTTAGATCCTCTACGAGTTTACCCATACAGATATCGAGCTGCAGGTTTGATCTTAACCCATGAAGTGTTACTTTCCAAATTATATGTAGAGGAAATTCTGTTTGCACTAGGCTAGTAGTAATTGACAAGACACTGGTCCTGGTGACAGTTTTAATGGACAACCGGCAGGAGAAGGAAGCAATTGCAGAATTATCAAGGGCAATCGCGTTTAAAGCAGATCTTCACCTTTTGCATCTCCGAGCAGCCTTCCATGAGCACGTTGGCAATGTTACCGGTGCACTGAGAGACTGTCGAGCTGCTCTGTCAGTTGATCCCAGCCATCAAGAAATGCTTGAACTTCATAGCCGTGTAAACAGTCAAGAACCTTGAAGGTGGAAATGGAGAGATATAAGAAGATGGAGAACATTTTTGTGTAGAAAAAGGGAAAAAAGAGCCTCAATGAAACTGTACCAGCACCAATGTATAAGCTAATCCTTGTAATATCGATCATCCCAATCTCAATTCTTTTTCTAAAGTTGCTGGAAAATTCCTTTTTGCTGATCTAAATTGTTCATGTGAAGTAGCATCTTTTTTATAAGTCATTTCCCTCATTCATAAGTCCTTACAGTAGTCGGTTTTCAAAAAAAAAAAAAAGAAAAAAGAAAAACCTCACTGTCATTAATATTATCTCGTGAAAAGTGAATTATTTATTAAAAAAAATGTAAATTAACGTGTAATGTTTATAAGTGATCCCTCTTGTTTATGTTTGTGATTTTAAGTTTGTAATTTTGTAAAGTAAAAAAGATGTTACATTATTTCTGGAAATTTCATCATTGTAATCAATAATTTAATATGTAAATCTTAATGAGAAGAAAAAATCATATTAAAATAAGAATATTATTTTTTTATTACAATATTTATTTTATTCCTTAAAAATATTTATTTTATATTGATAATCATATAAAATATTTATTTTTTGAGTAAGGGGTCGATAAATCTAACTTGCGAATATGAATGGATAATGCAAAAAAAATCATTTTTTCCCCTTCTTCCCTACTCTTTCTCTCTCAACACAATTTCTCTCTAACTTCTCTCTACTCCTTCTCCACCCTAAAACTAAAATCTTTAACAAAGAAAATATCAATTCAGATGTAAGAAAAGTTGAAATAATTTTTTTTTTCAAAACTGTGCTCGGATCGCCCAGACGAGCGACTCGGATATGAGCGGATCGTCCAAATGGGCGACCAGCACGTGCCCGAAACAGGTCAAATGGTAACTCCAGACGTTCCCAGAAAGAATTTTTGTAGTTATTTGGAAAGCTTAGAAACATGAATAACTTTGCGATCGGAGGTCCGTTTCACGCGTATGATCACTCGTTTTGATGGTTATCGTAATGATAAACGCAATGGCATCGTCGAAAAAGTGATCCGGACGCGTTTCGGGGCAAAAAATTTGCGTGCAAAAAGAATTCCAATATTTACCAACTTCAATCATTTAAAATTTTAATTAGAGCAAAAAGAAGACCGCTCCTCTGTTTAATTTTCAAATTGGTGCCGTAATTTTTTAGTTAATAAGAGATAAATTATTAGAAAATTACAAAAATGTAAATTAAAACAAAAATATGATATTTTTGTGGAAACGCTTGGTGGAACTGCCTAAAGCAGTTTCAGACGTGTAGATCTCGAAAAAATACCCAAAATGTCCACAAGAATCGCCTCAATCGGACGTCCGAGTACAAAGTTATGTCCCGTCAAAGTTTTCGACTATACGGGACAATTTTTTTGCCCCGAAACGCGTCCGGATCACTTTTTCGACAATGCCGTTGTGTTTATCTTTATGAGAACCATCAAAACGCGTGGTCATACGCGTGAAACGGACCTCCGATCGCAGAGTTATTCATGTTTTAAGTTTTCCAAATACCTACAAAAATTCTTCCGGCAATCCGAGCTCAGTTTTGAAAAAAAAAAATTATTTCAACTTTTCTTACATCTAAATTGATATTTTAAGTGGAGAAGGAGTAGAGAGAAGTTAGAGAGAAAGAGAAATTGTGTAGAGAGAGAAAGAGTAGGGAAGATAATGATTTTTTTGGCGCTATACATTCATATTCTGGAGTTAGATTTATTGACCATTTAAATAAATCTTATAAAATACTCATAACCTAGAATTAAATAAAATGGAATAAAGTCTTTGCTAACAAGCCTTGTCAACGTGGCTCTCTATAATTGGCTCGTAACAGACCAAGCCCTGGAAAAACCCGAAGAGATATATATATATATATATGTATATATAAGTGAACCTATCCTGTGATCAAATTCCTCTTCTCTCGTCTCCCGCCATTTCCCCTCCTTGTTTTGTCGCTTAGCGATCGGGGCTCAGATTTTCTCTCTCAGGTAACTTCTCTCTTTACCCCCAGATGTTCGTCGCTTCTCTGGAATTGAATTTAGATTTTCTGGCTATAATTTCAGTTTTGTAACGATAATTATTGTCTATTGACACTGTTATGTGTAGTTTTTCATCGTTTTCGTATCGGCTTATTGTGTCTGTAATCAGATTTTTCAGTTCTTAGTTTACAGTTCGCGTACATGCATTGTTCGATCCTAGCGGTTTAGGGTGTTAAGATCCGCAAATTTAAGTCCGAGGAGTACTTTTATGAGTTTTGGTTGTGAAATTCCTGAAAACTAAATTATTTAATACACAATTAAGTTGAATCAAGTATAGCTTTTTTTCGATGTTCTTGTCAGATTGTTTGATGTACTTTGAGTGGGGAAACTCATCTCTTTTTCTGATTGATCGCGGATTTTCAGGTGCTTACTGCTTATCTTGGTAGAATACTAAATTTATGATGGAAGGATATAAAATTGCACTACTTCTAGGACTATTTTTTTATGTTATTTCATCTAGTGCACAGCATGTGTCTGTCGATTGTATGATGGTTTATAAGGAAGGTGGGGCTCCTGCTGTTTTCAATTCACCAAATTGTCCTCAATGGGTCTTCCCGGCTAAATCTTCTCAAAATCACCTGGAGAAGTGTCAGTTTGCTACCCTTCAGGGCAGGAGGAAATACCAAGAAGACAGAATGACATGTAATCCTGCAATGAAGATACCATTCTTAGGTAGTCTCCATTTCCTTCACCTAAACCTTCTCATATCCGAAATTTAAATTCAACAAAAGTGGCATCCTGAAACATAATTAGCTACTGCAAATCTAATTATTCTATTGAGGCCATCCTGGTCTTTGTTCCCATTACCCGGGTGTCATCTTTGCTAGAAAAATGTCATAGTAATTGTGCTGCACAGAATTTTGATGTCGTGGTGTCAATTTAGAGTGTCCCATGGGAAGGATAATGGTAGGGTTGATCCTTTTTAGCCCAATCATTGGTTGTTGTAGCCAGATGACCAGAAAAATCTCAAAAAATTATAATAACCTGCAGGTAGCGAAGGATGGGTGGACGTCGAAGTTAGTGTAGCCGGCATGTTCGATGGCCATTTAGGCAAGGAAGCTAGCGAGCTGGCTTCCAAGAAGTTCTTGGAATACTTGTCCCTGCATGTTGTATTCATCAACTATGAGCGAGCTTCGCACCAGAAGCCATCATCTGTTGAAAGGTGGGTATTTTGGATCTAGAAGTTCAGAATTCTGAACTGTTATCCGGATTTGCAAGCAGGGGTGCAGTATTACATTGGATCTCCTCTGTTGAATTTAACTATGACTTCAAATATTTGAATGCTTATGTTTATTCCTCTTTTCAGTGAACTTGTGGTAGATGCCATGTCAATGTTCCAGCTACTAAGGCTTTCTGCCTTCCACCATTATCTTATAAATTAATGTACGAGATAAATTGACAATGTTTAGCCCTGCAGTTAAAAATATATTAGCCTTAAGTAGTTTTTTTTCTCTTTTCCTTTTTATGTTTGGTCCACCCACGTCAGGACATTACTTGCTTTTGTAACTATTGTGTTCTTAGGAGTTTCCTTCTCAATCTTGGTGCAGCTCTGGCAGCATTGCACCCACAGATGATATCTCATTCTATGCAATTTTAAAGGAAGCTCTATGGAAAACGTTTGAAAATATTGATACGGAATTTTGCCAGGTACATCTTTTTTGCATTTGCTTGTTCACAGGGCTTCTGAGGCTCTACTTCTAATGATTTGATTTTGTCATCTCCAGAAAGCTCTGAGAGCAGGCTATAATTCAGGAACTACTGGCACCGTTGCTCTTCTGGTAAATGGCAAACTCTTGGTGGGTTACGTGGGTGATTCAAAGGCAGTTCTATATTCACGCGAAGTTCATGATGATGAAGGTTTGCTAAATCCTACTGTATTACTAATCCCAAATAGAACAATTAGCTTGGAGTTGATATAATCACATAATTTCCTGCTTCTTTTTAATACATTTCCAAGGAAACGAAGAACCCACAAGAATATTCTCTGTTCTTTTTAAAATTTGTTATGCAACTATTGATGGACTTGTGCTTCGATGCAATAAAAGGTAACTTGGAAGGAAGTTGTGCTGAAGAACTGACAAGGGATCACCATCCAGATAGAGAAGATGAAAGGGCTCGAATAGAAGCTTCTGGTGGTTTTGTTCGTTTAGTGGATGTTCATCGGGTCATTGGCATGATGGCTTTGTCCCGATCTATAGGTGATATTCATATGAAGAGGTACGTGACCTCAGTTCAAACTAGCTTTTAAGAGGTCAAGTTTTTTTCTTTTCTTCAAGGATTTCGTTCATATTTGTTATCTTGTACTGAATTTTAGATAACTTTCAATTCTCTAACATGTTCTCTTAATCCAATAACATTATTACATATGATACAATCTACTTAGTATATTAAACAAACATACTAAAGAGTGTATTAAAAGGTTTTATATACTCTCATAGATTCAAGATCATCTTGTTGAGTCAGCTTTTGCTTTTCATATGGCAGCTACGGTGTTATTGCCGAACCTGAAATGATTGGCTGGCGGAATCTGACCAGTAAAAACAGCTACTTAGTTATAGCATCTGATGGCATATTTGAGAGTTTGACAATCACAAATATCTGTCATATTTTACACGAGACGTCTGCACCTGATGATGTTCCAGAGATGTTTACTTCGGCGGCATCGACTCCTACTTCATCAACACTAGCGGAGCTTATTGTCCATGCTGCATATGACATGGGCAGCAACGATAACTTGTCTGCTATAGTCATTCCACTGGAATCACTTACTTCTTCAACATAGGCTCGCCATTACACTCTTTTATTAGTTTTCTGAACTCTTTTAAGACTTCTTGCAAATGTTTCCCACGAAGAGAAAAACCACGTAGAAAATGTTTTCTTCTTTCTTTGACGATAGATATCATCAGTCTCTAATACTCTCTGATAATATCCTAAAAAAGCTTTCAATTTATATTTTCTGAGGGCATAATCTTTTCTCTAGATACAGAGTATACACTGGAGGAAAAGAAAATAACTGAAGTGACAATTATTGTCTGTACGTGGCAGGGGAGTAACTTAGTTATAGAAACTTTATTTACTAAGTCAGAAATCCTAGATTCGAACTGCATCTCCTCAACTATTGTACATTCCTTTTCTTTTCATCTGACTTTACATTTCTCCAAATCAGGAACTATTAACACAATGTCCCCTAAAAACATGTACAAATGAATTCCTCCGTCCTAGAAACGAGTCGGCTATGTACAAGCAATTCTCTTTCTCTACTAGGTCATGAAGAAGATGCTTGGCAACTCCAAGTGAGGAACTATTCATTCACTAGTATCCCACGTTCCTTATGAGATAGTAGTTCTATCATGCCTCCAAACTTTGGAACTGCAAAAAGAAGGAAGTAAAATGTGAACAGAATTTGAAGGACTAAGAAACCAGGAAGGGAAATGGAACATTTTAGAATATGATAGATAGGAATTAGTCCTGAAAGACTAAACCCACTTACCACTTATACTTATCTTGAGTATTTCTTTTACTGATCGTGCACATATAGCTAAGAGAAACGTGGAAGTTACCTTGTAAGCAAGTGTCACTTAAGGGCAAGTTTTACATATGCTCGGGCCTTGGCTGCCTCATACTTGAGAAGGTGGTGGAAAAATAAGGATGTTGTAAAGCATCATCAACACTTAATCTATCCTCCTATTTCACCATGTTAAAAGAACAATGGGTTTATCATTAAAATTCAAAACTAAGCAAAAGGAAAAAAGTCAATACAGAATATATTATCGGCATTAGATCAGACTACAAAAAAAAACAGAATGATTAAGCCCAATGCTAAGCAGAAGAAAATTGGCCGCTTTTTTAAAATTCATGCAGTACAAAAGTTTTGGAAGCTTAATCTTACAGGATCCCAGTTCAACAACTCACGGACTAGTCGCAATGCCCATACATTAGGAAACCTGAGGAAATTGAAACACCAGCATGTGAATGATGAAACTATCAGCAAAATGCGATGTATCAACAGGAATAGCCCAAAATTATCTTTTTTTTCTTTTCGTAGCTTTGTCATCTTTAAGATGAAGCACACTGAAGTCAAATAGGATCCAGGAACTTACCCTATCTTAAGAGGATCCTTCTTTTTTATTTGATGGGAAAAGAACTCTTCAGAACATTTCCATGGAACTGGAGAAACATAACCCTGAATTATGGCAATCTTCATCAGTTTATTTTTGTAAGACAGATGAAGTAACAAAACTCTAAAACTTTCCACCACAAATGGAAGACTAAATTCCATATTCATAATCGTTCCTAGTGCTCAGTTATACAACCTAGAAGATTCAACTATGTCTTCAAACAGAGAGACCGAGATAGCTAATTGCGATTCATATGATATATGCAAACTCGATAAGCAGTCGGTACTCCAATTTTACCATCTTATGCAAGGTCCTTTGTTTGGAAAAGCCTCTTCACTTTTGCGTACCTTCATTACAAACTGAAACACATCCACTATACTATTTAAAGGCACTTTTCCTACAGCTGCAAGTTAAATCGCCTGAGTGTTAACCACATTGTGTACATTACATAGGACAATTGCTTTTCTTTCTTTCCTCTCCTCATAACGTTTGATATTAAATACTACCTCCGTATTGTCACTCTAGGGCATGACACAAGAATTAAAGAAGTGATTGGATTGTCTAGATTAAAAAAAGAAATAGACTAAATTACCCTTTGAATTTCATTAATAGTTCTAATGAAAGTTTCTAGACAATTCTTTAAATCGATTAGGGGTATATATATGGAAAAGTATCATATGTTCTCTTAATTTACTAAATTGACATACTAAATTGACAGATATTTTGAAACAAAAAAAATATGTCAAAGCGACATATAATATGAAACGGAGGTAGTACTTGCAAACGAAATTATAAGCAAATTCAGGTTTGCTTGTGAACATGCAACTTCCTTTCCTAATCTGATAGGTGTTACCATATACATACAGATTCAAGGACGACGAACAAACTTACATGATCATTTGTACCCCCGGTATGATGAAGTCTTGCAGGAATCCCAGGAATTAGGATACACATCTCCATAAAGGATCTAAGTCTGCATACAAAAATGTAACTATGACTCAACATCAGCAATTTATAATTGGAAAGATAAGCAGAAAATTCTGCTGCTCAAATAGAGTAAAACGACACTTTTATAGCAGTCAATCGATAAAAATTAAAAAGAGGACTTACTTATAAGCAAGTTCCTTTATGCTTTCATTCCAACCCTCAAGTTGCTGATCTAGAAGAGCACGTGTTTTAGCACTTATCTGAAACACATTTGGTGATCCGAGAATCAACTCCAACATGACAACACCAACGCTCCACATATCATACCTGTCCAATAGACCGTATCAAAAGACAAG
This sequence comes from Catharanthus roseus, assembly GCA_028651295.1. Classification (NCBI taxonomy): domain Eukaryota; kingdom Viridiplantae; phylum Streptophyta; class Magnoliopsida; order Gentianales; family Apocynaceae; genus Catharanthus; species Catharanthus roseus. Next base: position 4,527,979 of record JAPQWS010000087.1, read on the forward strand.
TGAAGAGAATTTTCATTTGAAAAGGCTTAATGATGCGAAACCAGAATGACATGTAAATGCATCCAGAAATCCTCAATATGGCATGGGATACAACAAAAAATTATTAAAAACACATGAATTTCATTAATGTGTTAGAAAGTAGTTGAGCAGAATCGCATGATATCTAGCAATGAAATATAAAATATGCGGAAGCTCCTCAGGATATGAATCATCAAAATCCACGTAGATATCCATTTCCTCCATAGAAACGTATACAAGAGTCTTAAAGTTGCAGCTCATTTATTTTCCCCAAAGAACAATGTACATTAGAAAAAGATAGAGAAATGTAGATGTAGGATAACAGCCGATTTTGAACCAATTGATGCTTCAACAAAAACAAAGTTGAACCGCACAACAGTACATGTTGAATAAGATTGGAGTTACAAACAGAAGGGATCAAGCCTATGGAAATTCAAAATGCAAAATGGAAGTAGCCTTACTTCGCAATGGAGTGTTTTGGGCCCCAATGCCAACTACCATTAAGAAGAGCTTCTGGAGGAGCATACTCTGAAGTCTGTTCAGCTCTGGGAGATAGAAAACAAAGATAAATTGGAACAAAATCTAAAGCAGAAAATATTTGGCATTATATTCATGCATTCTCCAGGACCAGAGAAAAAAAACTTAGAATGCAGCTAAAAGAAAAGATTCTATGAGATATTGCATTCATAATAGAGAGAAGGTGACAAATAAACACTATTAGTAAGTCAACGTAAATGTTTCCAAAGACCAACTTTTAGCGGGGAAGTAGCTTTATTAATAGCCCCCAGTTAATTCACAGCTAACAGAAGTTCTCAGTAGACGCTATAGGTTTAATGTGTCATTGAAGTTGAGATGGATCTAGTGGAGAACCAACCGGATAAGATTCTTTGACTCTACAAACTTCAACACAGACCAAGAAACACCCAAAAAAAGGTAAGAATAAAGATCAATTTTAATTTGCCAGAGTTTCCACCACGTTCAGACATTGATTACAGACAAAATATTTATATCATACTTTAGCATGGTAAATTTTCTGGAAATTGATCTGACCACTTTGATGGTAGAGCCCTGGATCCTTATAAAGTTAGGAAGAAAAAAATGGCAACGTGAAGCTATCTGCATTTCTATTGGAGGGCAACTTCCTTATTATCAGATGAAAAGAGCAAACAGATAAAACTCTTAGTTCTGGGCAAAGGACGTATCTCTAACTTATATAAAGAATAACAAGTAATCTGCAACTCCCAAAGTGTGTTTTCCATAATACATCCCAGAAGATTGCATACTGTATGGTGGATGGACAAGATCCCACAGATATTACCTAGAAGGGCCTGTAGAGCCATATAAATTCTTCATGGTAAATTCGTCCAATGCACTGCCAAAATCAATAAGGCGCCTGACAATCATAAAAAATGTCAGCACAAGCAAAAAACCATTTAGAGCCAAAGAATATTGTAAACATAGAGAATATGAGTGTAAAGGGGATGGATGCTGAATTCTGAAGTTGAAAGTTAGAACACCATACTACAAGATAAATTGCTCATATCGTGAAGATAGTCACTGCCCACCAGCAATAGATTACATACAAAAGATCAAGGGATATGATATGCATTTACACAATTTGAATCTCTTGAACAACACTGAAGAAGTCCAAATGAAAGAATGACCTTCTCTTCATGCTCCTTGTCTCCATTTACATTTTCTAAACTTTTAGGAGAACTCAAATCAGGATACATTCTTATTCAAAAAATTAATTGTATAGACATTTTAATAGTCATCTAGGCCTAGTTAACCAAAATATAAAGGTTCCTCGGCAGTCAGCCAACCCAAATGCTCAATTGCTTTCCTTTTCAAGTTCAAATATCAACTTCCAGAATCTTCACATTACAATGCATAGGACCACCAAAAGTTTGCTCCACTTAATTATTAATCTCATCAAATCAAGAAATAGACCATCATCTGTATCTAAAGAAACAGAGAAATAAAATGAATAATTACGATGCTGAACACGTTTTTGTGGAGCACTTTTGAGATGGTCACAGTGCTCTATAAATCTAGCAGAAGAAAAGGAGTAAGTACATTTTAGCTGTGTAATTCTTATCTCCACTTGGAAATTCTTTCAAGCATCTCCCTGAATCTTGGTCCTCAATGCAAATAACCATGTTCTCTTCGGAAAAAAATATACAAAAATATGCCAAGTTAGTACTTTGAAAAAACAATAAGATTTAAGGCTTCATTTATGCATGATAAAACAAAATTACGAGGTTTAAGTATCACACAGGGATTAATAAACGGTTAGATCAATAATAATCATTTAATTTAACTAAACTGTATAAGGTACTCAAACATAATAAAATAAAGTCATTTTATTACTAAAGGAAATGAAACCGAGAGAAAAAGCATTAATCCTATTAACTAATATGTGCTATAATCATCTAATTATACGTGGTAAAATGAGGATTCGATCTTTCACCCGTTATCTCCTCATCTTCCTTTATAAGCCACAGCTCACTTCGATTTTTCCAATTTTTTAGAATAAATAGTTGCACTAACGATAGTGTCATTATACTTCACGACTAATCTTTTAAGTTAGTAGCAGAAAATGCCTTCAATACTTTAGATTCATTCGAAACACCAGACACAAGTTCCTTCTCAATTAAAGGATGAGAACTGCAAATGTTAATAGTTTCCAACAGCATTATTCTGGAAAGTTGTGCACAAATAAAGAACATTCTACATCAAAGTTAATATCGCCGTACCAGGTTTAATATCCCTGTGAGTGATATTCTGGTCATGACACGTCTTTAGCGCCACTAACTGAGAAAAAGGTATAGGAGATAATTATGTATCATGCATAATAACAAATGAAAAGGGAATTCATTTATAAGGTCTCACGGGTTCGAAGAATAAAAATATCCACATAATTATAATGTAGTTGAAATGTTGACCTCACCAGTGCATAGAATACCACACACACTTCAACTACACACGTCAAAGAGTGGGGATGGAACTTGTGCGTGCATGTGCGTGTCTGTGCACGTGTGTGTTTTTTTTGGGGGGGGTGGGGGGGGAGGGAGAAGAAAGTAAGTATAAGTGTGAGTAATCTAGAAGACGTTAACAGGAAAAAACAAAGGAACCAACCAAGTCTGCAATCTTCCATGTGCTAGAAGTTAAGGCAAAACACAAACTTACCAATTGCCATACAAGGTTTCGCATTTCCTCTTGCCCTGCTTCTGTTGTCTTCAACCAGTGCCACCACTTTGATGGATGCAATATCTGGACACGCTTGTCATGTTGATCCCATTGTTCATCAGTTCCCACTTCTTCAGCTGTGTACAGAAGTTTTGACAGGGACACCCCTTCATGACGAAATACAAGCCATATTTCATTGGAGTGAGACTCAAAAGACTCAACAAATCTCGCAATGTGGTTCAGACCATCTTCATAGGCAGCTCCTAGTAGTCCCCTTCTTATAGAGAATATATCTTCTGAACTCCCGCAATTCTCAATTCCTTGGTCAGCAGACTCATTAGAGTAGAACTTGTGGCAAACATCTGATTGAGGTTTGCAATGAAAAGAATTAGTCATTTCATCCAAAACTGAGCCTCTCAGAAACCTAGAGGCATTCAAGAAAATTTCGCCAAAATACTTCTCTCTTAGCCCACTTAAGTAGACAGCAGGTCCTCTTTCCACCTGTTGCAGAAACTCACTTAACAATATCTTCGAGAATATAACCACATAAAACAAATATATCATTGGAAAATGAACACGTATGAATGGAATATTTCATAGATTTAGCCTAAACAGAATAATTCTATCTAACGAAGTGCCACAAACAGTGCACGTGGAGATCTTCATAGTAGAATTCTTGGCCACAAGAAATTAATAATTGTTTTGGGAGGGGAAGAGAGACCTCGGTGATGTGGCCACAATTAATAATGTTAGCAGCATTAGGCGACATGTATATTAGATATATTTTGTTCACTGGCTGAAGCTTTTCATCTGTGATAGATAATCGTAGCCAGATTGTTTATCCAGTGGTAATTTCGAATGAAATAAGAGATGTATAAAGAACCACCAAGTAAAGGTGTTAGGTTTGCATCCAAGGCTAACTGCATGATAAAATCTCAATAAATGAATATAATCTGGAGAGAGTCCATTTGAAAGGGGAAAAAAGAACTATGAAGAAAGAACAACCTCTAAGCCAAGCCACTATCAAAGTTCCTGACCATGGACTCTTAAACTATAATATCATGATTAAACTATGCTGCAGATGATCCAAAGCATGAAAATTTGAGGCAGACAAGAAGTCCTTCGTGGTGGCATCAGGGAATGCAAGAACATAATGTTCTTTAAGCTTAGGATACAATTGAATACGCACGTAAGAATTTTCAGTCTTCAAAAACTAAAGAGTAGAGGAAAAGCTGTTTCAGCCTCAATTACCTCCACAGATCTCTCCAAAGACTGGAGAAAAACCAAAGACTATTGGAAGATATTTTATGGAGCAATAACTAGTCATCAATTGATCTTTCAAAAGACGAAAAAAAAGGAATGGGTGAGCATAGCCTGAGGACTATACCAATTTTAAATTACTTCGATGAATGTACAAGGTCAAACCTTTAACACATTACATGCTTTCCAGCCTAAAAAGGGTTTAAAATTTGCAGTTTAGCTCTCACCCAAATGCTATGGTTTAGTTGATTACCATTATGCGCTTCAAGATGAACATGTTTTCATCATGGCGCTCATCATTGCAATCATCAGCAGAAGGGCTTGTCTCTATATGTTCATCATGGCTCCTCGAAGGCATGCTATTGAAATGATATCCTTTAGCAACAGTAGATGGCATAAAAGTCTTGCTCACTTTTGAACAATTCCACTGGAAAGCAAGCCAAACTTCACCATAGGATCCCCGGTCATACCTCTTCTTTAGTATGTACCTAACACACGAGTATCTCAGTCAATGAAAAAGTTTGTTACTATCATGGAAAACTAAACATAAGCAGAAACCTATCCAATTTTAATTGACTTCTAATCAATTTACCATGCAATATATTTCACAACATCCAATAAGGTGCATTACTAGGTTCATAGTCCAAATAATGTCAGAATCTTTGGTCATTATTAGGAAGCATGCATCATTTCCACCCATCTCCGTCAGATTTAAATCCTAAAATCCAATAGTTAAACAAATTCCAAGTGTTGGACCAGGTCAACTAGGAAGTCAGCATTTCAGAGATAATCATGATGTGAAAGCTTCGGTTTCAGCAACCACAATAAGGAGAGGCGGAATGTTACCACGTTGTGAAATGCAGAAGTTCTCACAGAAATCAATCACCTAAGAAGTGCTAGATAGAGAGTCAGGATCCAACAATTTGATCGTTTATTAAATTAACCTCTGTTGTAACCAAATCCACATAAAACATAAGTAGCACGCAAAAATTATAGGAAAACGCTACCTTGAATCTGGAGTTGTGTGTTCATCTGAGCCGTTATTATGGAGAGGTATCGATCCAAGCAAACCAAGGAACCTAGCAAATCCTTCTGGATTTGTGCATTGATCATAATTTGCATCACTGTTCATCCCAATGAGCATGCACATGTTCTGCTCATTATACATATTTAGGGTTCCACCTGTAGTAGTAGAATGTGAAACTTAGCCCCTTAGTTACATGCAGAAATAAGCATAGCTTCAGAGTGAAACAAGCAAGGACAAGAGCATGAAAAGGGATCAAAACCATAGAATATGCAACAGAGCGTGAAAATTGGGTGCATAAGAGCACCAAAACTGCATAAATACTGGATAGAATAAAGAACATAAGAGGGAGAAGCAGATAATTTGAACTGAACTTTCAGGAGTGCTGAATTTGCTACAAGTGATGAAAAACAGATCTCTCATTTCTTGTTCTTTCAGAAACCAGATTGAAGGAAGTAGAGACAATGAAATTATTCAAGGAAGAAAAGCACCTCGCAAGTTGGATAATTTGCTTACCAGAACTAGGATCAACAGTACCAGGCAACGCATGTGGCAGGTCATAAGTATATTCTTCGTTATCTTTTTCAACCCAAAATGTGTAATCATCAACTTCATCCAGGTTTTCTGATAAATAAAAATATTCCGTGCTGCTTTGTTTTCTTTCAACCTACACAGAAATATCAGATATATACCATAGCAAAAGAGTACGACCAGCAACATAACCATTTAGACAAGAAATTTTAGATAAAAAAAAAAAAAAAAATGGGTATTGATAGAATTGCTAATCTTGGCAGCAGAAGGTTGCTATGTGGAAAAAATGGAACACAATCATATATTATACACACAAATCAAAAGACATAGAGTAGCAAGCCACCATTCAAGAAGCCACTCACATAGAAAGGAATTATTTTGTGCCAAAGAACTCTTCCACCCCCTCTCCACCCCAGCCACACTATAGTAGAATGAAAAGTGAATAATACAATCTACCTGTTTCATAGTGCTCATGACATAAAAATTTGGCTACAACTGAGACAAGTCCTTCACATCTTCCTATGCTCATGTATTCAAGGGCATATCAGAATATCATTGAAATGACGATTTTCTTATGTGAAGAAATGCATGGAAAAAGTAGAACATGAAACAGAGGAAGGCTTTCTTAAGCCGGTTCTGTTATGATTTTGCATCAGAGCTTGATCACATGTAGAAAATCTCCAATAAGACGGAAACTCTAAAGGTATCCAGTCTCCAACATTGAGATAATCAGCTTCAAGTACAGCATCAAATGTCAAATTTCCACCTTACAACCAGCTATGGCCTTGTACTACCCAGTCCTCATAATTCCCACCCATCTCGAAAGCAGAACATAATGTAACAGAGAAAACATTTTTGCACCAAGCTTGCATATAATCCCCAAATAGAAAAAATCAAAATTTGAGCAAAATGGTAACATCCATAGGTGGGACAAATTTTTGAAACAAGACCCTAAACCTTGCCAGAATTGAAAAAGTCAATACAACCAATATCAAAAGTTAATCATGTAACCACAGCCTTACCAATAATCGGTCAAATACAGCAAGAGCTGGATGAGCTTGTTCCAGTTGCATGAGAGCTGAAGAATCACCATCAAGTAGAAAGTCAGATTTCAAAAGAAGGAAAAAGAAAAATACGAAACAGCCGACGATTTAGAGATAAAAAGAGAATTTTAAACCGGGGAGGTGATAAAGTTGGGACACAAGATCATCTCAAGGATACATCACACCAGACCACCTTTATAGAAACTCAAAATTGCCAGCAGAAATATATTAAAGATCTTCTACAAATGTCTTGCATGCAAATATACAGTAAATTCGCTTTCATAACATGAGAATTTTCACACTCCACAAACAGAATTAGAAGTTTAATCACATAAAGAAAAACGCTTCATCACCCAAAAAGAAAAAAAATATTTAAAATATAATTGAGGGAAAAAATATCATCGAGGTCGAATTGTTAGTTAATCAAGATATTGATCCTTTAAAATGCATAAATAATCTAAATTCAGAAATTCTCAAAATTCAAAATCAAAGGAGAAAGAGATATAGTGCATAGCTATGGCCATGGCTTGAATCCTATTTATCATCCTACTTCCGACGGTGGCATGCATACGTGAATAGAAAATTTTTCTTCCATAGCATTTAGCTGCGTCGTGGAAGTAGTACTTCATCTCTGGCAGCCTAAAAGATTCTCAAAGGTTTAGTTTCAAGCATTGACTTGGAACCTCGGGTCACATGCAGCCTATTTCAGTATTGAATAAGTTGTCTTTATATATGAATACTTAGCGTAGTTCTCCATTATGTTTGTGGATTTTCAGCAGCCAAGCCAATTATTCTCTTGTTCTATAGTAATTTTTGGAGATCAGAATTTTCTGGAGTTTATTACTTATCGCTGTTAAAAGTTAGCATCTCTTGGTAGGTAAGGTTTCCCCTATTCAGCTCAATGTAACTTTTTATAACATTGACATGGATATTCGATGCTAGTTTTGAAATTACCCTCCTCAGCTATTTGCTAACTAGTTAATCCTAATTTAGAGTATACAATGAAAAACCTCCAAGAAATGTGACACAAGAAATTACCATGTAACAAGAAAGTCACATATTAAGCAGTAGCAAATGAAACTATAAATGGGATAACAGACACGAACTGAAAACAAGCTACCCATTTAAGAATGACAAACATAAAGGCAACAAACAGAGAAAACGAATGCATCTGAAAGCAGAAGCCAGAACGGCAAACATCACCTGACTGTTCATTAAGGTGCTTCTCATATTCTAGAGCTGAGCAATCAAATTTACTAGCTCCATCACATATATTCTCCATCACAGCTTCGGAAGGAGATACTGAGATAAGAGGAAGTACAACAGCTGCCATGTTATCTGTGGTGCCTTTCTCAACTGCAGCATTTACTATGCAATCAGCCAATGAGTATGAGCAAGAGTAAGTTACTCCTGATCTCCCAGTGATATCAGACTCTAATTCCCACAATACATCACATATGTCCTGTGAGTTCAGCTTTTCAAATACCCCATCAGTTGCAGCCACCAAATAGCTGTCATTGACTGTCAAAGGTTGCCAATCATTCACCTCAGGAAGAGATACAACACCATAACTGATAAGAAGTGAAAAACACCAAATTAGGCTTTTAGCTCCCAAAGGAATAACTCATGCTACCTCTTTATAGAACAGAAGCCAGCAGATATTTCACCTTTTAAAGTACACATCTCCAATGGCTCTTGACACAGCCAATTGACCATTAACTCGAGCAACACCACCCCACTTAGAAACATATCCTCCAGAAGATTCCACCCGTACTCTTTCTTCATCTCTATCTGGGTGGTGGTCTTTCGTCAGTTCCTTGGCAATCAGAAAGGTCCACCCACTTGCAGCTGCAGTTTTAAGGCTGTGGTAATCTTTCAGTACTGGAACAGCCCCATTATTTCTTTTCTGCTTGTACAACCTTAACAAAGAGGCTACAATAAGACAACAGAAATAAGCTACAATCACTGACTCCCTACTGAAATATTTCTATTCATAAAAAATCTTTAAGAGGGAAGAGATATGAAGTTGCTGCTCGTCCACTCATGCAACACAATGAAAGAGGTATTTGTTTAATCCGACCAGATGATCTATATAATAGATTCATTAATATATATCCATATAATAGATTCATTAATCTATCAGCCAAAAAACCAAAGATGAATGTAAAAGAGGGAAGAAGATATTATGTATCCAGACCTCTAGCTTCACGAGGAGGTTGATGTATTTCAGAGCACAAAAGTGCTTTCGAATCTCCAATATTTGCAACCAAAATCTGTCTATCTGCTATAAGAATGACTGTGGCTGTGGACCCAGAATCAAAGTTTCCTCTAAGAGCATCCTTCATAGCTTAAGTTAGCATAGTGTCAACAAAAAAAAAAAAGGAGAAAACTTTGGATCATAACTTAGACATAAAATATAAAACAATTCTAACATACCTTAGCAAATACCAAGTCAATATCATGAATAGACTTCAGCAATGCTTCTCTTAAGAGTTTCAAGTGAAATGTTCCATTTGATATGAGTGACAAATCCAGCTCAAGCCTACATAAAAGATTAACCATTATCCCTTCAAATTATCCACTAGCAGCAAAATGACATGAAAGCATTTGAAGCCTTTATCAACCTCCGTAAGGATGCTAAGTTATCTACTTTCAAGAAAACCACAAAAATGACTTGACTCGTTTCTTTATTAAAAATTAAAAAAAATAAAAATAAAAATAAATGAAATAGGGGAGACTTTCCAATTTAAGGCACAATGTTGACGTGTTTATTGTCATTTTTCTCCCTTACATGCATTCTAATGATAATTGCGAATACCAAACATGTAAAGTTGGCACCAGGGCGAATCTGATGTAACAGAGATTATTTTTATTTCCTGCTTTACATTGACTTATCATTCTTCTTCTTCAACAAAATAACAGAAGTAAGAGGGAAAACAACAGACCTCCCAGTATTTACAACATGCGTATCCAGTTCATCCCACCTGAGCTTCTGAAAGAAACGTCCTTCTTCTCCTTTACTTGGCAACTTTCCCATATACTTATCCAATAAAAGTGCAAATGTTGAATCAAGAAGAAAATAAATGTGCAGTGTAAAATACTCCAGCAATAGTTTAGAAGCCATCTCACTGGCCTGGGCACCATTATGACCATCAAAAACTGCTATAATGCCAACCGTAACTTCAGTAATTCCTGTAGGACCTGCAGCAACAAAAAGAGTTAGTTATTAATTAATTATATCCAGATTATGAATATAAACCAGAAATCCAATACACAACAAACAGGTGCCGTTACGGTAGTGTTTTACCGGGGAAGGGGATGCGAATATCGAGAGCACACAGGGTCCGATCTTCTTGACTCTTGCGGCGACCCTGGTGCATCGCCGATTGACATCTGAAAGACGGGGACTCCTTTGGTGTCCCTTGATCGGAGCGGTAATTTGAGAGCTTCCAACGAGGGCATTTCGGTGACTGAAAAACTGCCGGAGCTCCGCCTTCCTTGTATACCGTCAAGCACGTCAAAGATTCACCGTCACTAACACGATTCAAGCAGAGTAGAAACCCTAAAGCAATTGCGAGAAGCAATTGGCGTATAATCATCGTTCGTTGAGTGAGTTACACTTGCTGGCTGGCAAATGTCATCATCCGAATCAATTAGATGGAAACCGAGGGAAAACAAATGAATTTTTTAGAACGGAAAAAACGGTTTTGTCCTCCTGATATCCAGAAAAAAGCAGATCTTAACGCATAAGGATAAAGTTTTTCTGATGCGTTCATACTTCAAAAGTATGCCAAACAGGTTAAAAACCCGATTAGCCCAAAAAGAGTCCAAACCCGTAAAAAAGGGTGGGCTATATATATATATATAGAGAGAGAGAGAGAGAGAGAGAGAGGTTGGGCCGGGTACACTCGTAGCAGGCTCATGAGTTTTGATCAAACCAGACCAATATGACCCGCCCAAATCTGTCAACAGCCATTGTTGCTTGCTTTATTTATTTATTTTTTATATATAATTTGGGAATTGGATGTGCTTCAAACATAGGACTTCAAACCAGATAAAAAGAGCTTTTACTATTGAAATATTATCTGACTACATCATTTACTATGCTTTAGGAGATGGGACTATATTTTTTATTAAAAATTTATTTTTTTATATATAAGTTTAAATTATTTTACTTTTCTATTAATAGTAAAAAATTTTATATTTTATCTATTTATAGTTAGATTATTTTATTTTATTTTTTTTAAATATGAACTATTTTTAATTTTATTTTATTTTATTTTTTTTAAATATAAACTATTTTTAATATAACAAATTAATAATAAATTAATGATTTTACGGTGAAATTCGATGTAATTTTGAGACATTTTTATGACCTAACTGTTTTTTCTATAATTTGATTTGAAGGATTATAGTTATTTTCTACCATCAATTGACGACATATATAATTCATGTGTCAAAATGCAACAAATTATGTCATAAAATTATTAAATTGATATACATATAATATAAAAAATACTTTTTTTAAAATAATATGAAAATAAATTCAAAGAAAATATTTTTTATATAATATGAAAAATAATTCATGTAAATTAAAGGATAAAATAATTTTTTGTAATTATAAATAGAAGAGTAAAAATAAAGTTATATATAGCTACTTTCTCTTTTTTCCTTAATACATTGAGAGAGTGAGAGATTTATCCCCCCAAAAAAAAGATGTAGCTCAAACAAAAATTTGTTATTTGATAAAATATATTTCTATCATTGATATATATTGAGATATTTTAGGAATTTGATATTTCTTAGTTGTATGAGTTACTCAATGTTTGTTTAGTTATGACTCAAACTGTATATATTTGCTTTGCTATGACATTAATAAAATAAGATAGAACTAACAGAGCTTTCCATTGAAAACTTTCATGGTCTTCAGATAATCTGGGGTTGACTATAAGATTGGTATTACGTGCCAAGAAGAAATTGGAGTTCATTATATTAAACACATTCCAGCCATTCATAAAATCCACCGTAACTTATTCAGAACCATATGATAAACTCTATGCCGAGTTAAAGGAACTATTCTCTAAGAAAAATGATCCTCGACAGAATGAGATTATGAATGTTCTATTTAATTGTAAACATGCTAGTTTAACTGTTTCAACTTATTACTCAAATTTAAATTGCTTTGGGATGAATTCCCCAATTAAGAACAATTACCTGTTTGTACTCGTGGAATAAAAACAAACTTACTTAAACAAAAGGAAAAATTAAAAAATTCACCAATTTTTGCTTGGACTGAATAATACAATCTATTCCATCCTTCGGTCTAATAATTTACACATGGATCCTCTCCCCTCCAAAAAAAAGTCTACTCTATGATAATAACTGAAGGGCAACACAAAAAAATTAGAAAATTTGCTGAGAATTGAGGGGAGCCTGTAGCTTTCGCCGCTATGAAGAGAAATTCTGTAAGGGACTCATGCAGTGCACTCATTGCCGGAAACAAGGGCATGATGCCTCTTCCTGCTTTCAGATCAACGGCTACCCGGATTGGTGACCAGAGAGGAGCATTTCCGACAGAAATAGCTCCAATTGCGATCGAGGACGGACATCCTGAGGCGGCGACCGAGGTGGACGATTTGGTAACACCGATCGCGACAGTGGATTGCTGGGGAGGTTCGTCAAAAACGCATGCAACTTGGGGTTGTGCTGCCGTTGCCATTCGAGACAATGCCACCGCTGTTGCAGAATCTTCACTGCCATCGACTGCTTCTTCAACGACAACCACGGGATTTTCAAATTTGACTCAAGAACAATGGAGCAATTTGGTGAACTTGTTAAATACACAAAAATCCTCTTCATCTAATTTCGATACCCTTTGTGGTAAGATGCGTTGCTCTTGGATTCTAAACGCTGGTTGTTCCCATCACATAAATGGACAAAGAAATTTTCTGAATATTTTGAAGTTTACTTTTTCGTATAGTATTAAGCTTCCTAATGGTACCTCAGCGACTACAATACAAGAGGGATTTGCTTATTTGAATCCTAATCTTAAAATAAATCATGTACTTTATATTCCGAAATTACATTGTAATCTTATCTCAGTTTTTCAGTTAGTAAAAGAGCACAAGTGCTTTGTGACGATTACTGATGAATCGTGTGTTATACATGACAATATGTTAAGGGATACGGATTGGAGTGGGTGAATAAAAGAATAAGATATACTTTTATCGAGAGTTGCCTGCAGCCTATGCGTGTACAATTTTGCAGCCAGATGATAGTCATGGCTGTTAAATAGCTATACATTACAAAACAGAATGACGCAAAGTAAGCAGCCTATATTTAACAAAAGACTTCTTCAAAACAGAAAGAATCCCATAAAACTAGAGATATTATTAGCTGTAAAACTACTAATTATTGACTAAATCTAACAATCCTTCCCTTAAATTGAATGCTAAAAGCATTGAGTTTATGCTACTCTCAGCACATACTCCTAGCAAGGCTCGAAACTTCAGAAAATCATCTAACTTGAGAGACTTTTTCATCACATCAGTTAGTTATTGGATAGTACTGCAATGAACTAGTTTTACTGCACCAGTTTGAGTGAGCTCCCGGAAAAAATGAAAGCGCACATCAATGTGCTTGCTATGACCATGCATTACTGGAGTTTTTGATATTCGATAGTAGAACTACTGTCACAACAAATAACAATGGCTTTATCTTGTTTTCCATCCAGCTTCCTTAAGACCCTTTTCAGCCATATAGCTTGACATGCGCATGAAGCTGCAGCAATGAATTTAGCTTCAGTGGTTGACAAACTTACCACAGGCTGTTTTTTAGATGACCAAGATACATCTCCAAAATATAACAAGAAAACATATCCTGTTGTGCTTCTTCGATCGTCCAAATCTCCAACATAATCACTATCTGTATAGGCAGCAAGTTAATCATCTCCTCCCTTCTTGTAAAAAATTCCAAGCTCAAAAGTTCTCTTCACATACCTAAGAACTCTTTTTGCCAACTGCAAATGTAACTCTGTTGGATTTTCCATGTACCTGCTAGGAAGACTTACTGCAAACACCATATCTGACCAAGTTGATGTAATATACATCAGATATCCCACGATCTGTTTAAAATAAATCTTGTCAACTTTAGCTCTTTCTTCGTCTTTTATCTACTTGAAACCAGGAACAATAGGATTTTGAACTGAATTGCTTTGATCCATTTTGAATCTCTTCAAAACTTCCATGGTATACTTCTTTTGGCTAACAAAAATCCCATCTGATCTTTGTATGACTTCAAGTCCCAGAAAGTATCTCATCTTACCAAGATCAGTCATATTGAACTCTCTCTCCATGGACTTCTTGAATTCTCTAAACATCAATTCATTATTTCCAGTAAAAAAAAGACATACAAACTTACAATTATCATGCTGCCAGTGCTGTTTGCTTTGATGAAGATAGTATGCTTATAAGCACATTTTTCAAACCCTTCTTTTGTGAAGTAAGCTTCTATATGACTATACCAAACATGAGGAGCTTGTTTAAGCCCGTAAAGTACTTTCTTTAACTTGTACACCATCTGTTCTTTTCCTTTCTGTATGTAACCATAAGGCTGCTTCACATACACATCTTCATTCAGCTCACCGTGTAAGAATGCAAATTTCACATCAAGTTGATAAACAACCCATCCCCTTTGCGCTGTGAAAGAAATCACTAATCGAACTATTTCTATGCGCACCACAAGAGCAAAAACTTCAGTATAGTCGATGCCATATTATTGTGCATAGCCCTTGACCACAAGACGTGCTTTATACTTATCTATTTCACCTTTTTTGTTCAATTTGGTCTTGCACACCCATTTTAATCCAACCTTTTTAGCTCCCACAGGCAATTCAGTCAACTTTCAAGTCTCATTCTTTTCTATTGCTTCCATTTCAACATCCATTGTTGTTCTCCAATGCTCACTTTTCCCTGCAACTTCATAACAAACAGGGAGCAGCAACAACAACAAACATAAAAAACTGCATTTCATCTTCATTAGACAATCCTTCTCCGATCTCATAATCTCTCATCCATGATGGTGGTTTTCTATCTCGTACTCCATCTAAAAAACTTGTTTCATTTCCAAAATCAACTCCTTTGATGATGTTGTTTTAGTGTCCAATTCTAGTGTTTCTTGAACTTCCTCCCTTTCATCATCACCCCATTCCAGATCACAAGCAATATCCTCTTCATATTTGGCATCCCATGCCCATCTTTCATTCTCTAAAAGTACATCTCTGCTAATTATTATTCTTTTAGAAATAGGATCATAAAGCTTGTAAGCTTTAGATTTCTCACTGACTCCAAGTAAGACACAACATAAACTTTTATCATCAAGTTTGGCTCTTGTTTTGTTAGGCACATGTACATGAGAGACACAACCAAAAACTCTAAAATGATCAATAGAAGGCTTCACTTCACTCCAGGCTTCTTCAGGTGTCGCATTCTTCACCACCAAAGTCGAACTGCGATTCAAGACATGCACACACCAATTTACAGCCTCGGGCCAAAAAGATTTTGGAATATTCTTTTAGGACAGCATGCTGCGAACTATGTTCATTATAGTTTGATTTTTTGCATTTAGCAACTCCGTTCTGTTGTAGAATATAAGCGGTTGTTAGCTGTCTCTGTATCCCTCACTCATCACAAAAACTTTTGAATTCCTGTGATGTAAATTCTCCACCAAAATCTATGTGCAAACCTTTAATAGACAAAGCTGTTTATTTTTCCACATGGGTCTTAAAATTTTTGAAAACAAGGCTTCGGATTTTTCAATTAAAAAATAGACCCATGTTTTTCTATTATAATCGTCAGTAAAGGTTAGCATATACATCTTTTTGCTGTTGAAAATGGGATTGATTGGCCCGCAGATATCAGAGTGAACGAGCTGAAGGATCTGTGAGGCTCTCCAACTACTTTTCTTTTGGAAAAGGATCATGCTTCTGCTTTCCCACTAGACAATCCTTGCATAGCTTTGAAGGATAGTTGATCTTTGGCAAGCCATTCACCATTTTTTTCTGTTCCAAAGTCTGTAAACCCTTGAAGCTCAAGTGCCCATATCTACAATGCCAAAGCTGCGCCAAATCCTTTGTAATTGCGTTAAAACAAGTAGATCCTATCGGTCGACATATAGCATCAAATATGTACATCCGATTTGTAGACACTTTTATCTTCATAATCAAACCCCTTTCAGGATGATATATTCTGCACTGTTCACCCTGAAATAGAAACGACAATCCCTTCTCTTATAGCTGTCCATCACTTAATAGGTTGTTTTTCAATTGCGGCACATAATACACTCCTGTGATGATCTGCACAATTCCATTCATTTGTAGCCTTACATTGCCTTTCCCAATCACAGCCAAACTAGAACCATTGCCTAGCTTTACATTATCCTTGTAATTTCCATCAAAATCCATGAAGTAATCCTTCTTTTCACACATATGATTACTACACCCAGAGTCAAGAAACCAAGTGTCCCTTTTGATGGTTGAATCTCCTTCTACATACGCCATCAGCAACATATCATCTTGCGTTTCTGCATAATTTGACTTATTCTTTTGATACTCCCATTGAAAATGTCCCAACTTATGACAATTGAAACATTCCACTGAAGATCTGTTAACAGATGGCCTGCCGCGTCCTCTTCCTCATCCTCTAAAGCGTCCTCTGTCTTTGCCTCTGCCTCCTCTACCAAATTGATCTCCATATGATATTTTCAGGGTTTGTGCTTCTTCAACTAGAGAATCCTTGTTGATACGCAGTTCATGCACAAGTAGACTACTCTATAATTCATCAAGGGTTAAAGTTCTCGTGTCTTTAGACTCCTCAATTGAGCACACTACATAATTAAACTTACGAGTCATAGATCTCAGTATCTTAGAGAGCACTTCAGTATCTCTCTTGTTTCTACCATTTGCTTTCATTTTGTTAGCAATGGCGAAAGTTCACCCAAAATACTCATTGACAGATTCACCTTCTTTCATCTCGAGCAGTTCGAATTCCCTTCGAAGAGTCTGCAACTGCGCATGCTTAACCCTTGTTGTACCTTGGAATTTTTGCTTCATCGAATCCCAAATACTTTTGGCTGTGTCTTTGTTGAGAATTGTTTCAAGAATCGAACAATCTAAAGCCTGAAATAGATAATTCTTTGCCTTCAAATCCTTTAGCTTCTGCTCTTCCAAGAGTTTTTTTTGTCCTTCTGTTCGCACAGTACCTTCTGTTGCTGCAGAAATCCCATTCCACTAATCCCCAATACTCTTTTGACCGTAGAAAGTTTTCCATCAATATTACCCAATGATCATAGTGTCCATCAAATTTAGGAATTGATAGTTGGACAAATGAACTTTCTGACGACATTTTGATTCACTGTTTGTGCAGAAAGCTGCCGCCTTTTTTGTTTTTCAAATAATCAGGCCCCGTGAGGGAGCTCTGATACCAAATGTAAAGTAACAGATAAGAACACAGTAAAGCAAAAACAGGGAGAAAAGGATATAATTCGATTGAACTAAGTCATGGCTTTTAATAGCCATACATTACAAAAGGGAATGACGCAAATTAAGCAGCCTATATCTAACAAAAGACTTCTTCAAAATAGAAAGAATCCCATAAAACTAGAGATATTATTAGCTGTAAAACTACTAATTATTGACTAAATCCTAACAATTACAATATTTATTTTCGTGCAAAACAAATCAGAGACTCTTTTCCTCTAAATTTAAGTCATTCTGTTGAACCTTTTCATTTGGTATATTGTGAAATATGGGGATCTTATAAAGTACCCTCTACTTGTGATGCCCTTACTTTGAACTGTGTTAGATGATTGTTCATGGTATGTTTGGATTTTTCTTTTGGCTGAAAAAAAGGATGTTGCCCTTACTTTGAAAGAGTTTTTTGCTATGGTTCGTACCCAATTTAATAAAACACTAAAATTAGTACGCACGGACAATGGTACGGAATTTATGTGCTTAAAGTCTTATTTTTTGGAAACCAGCATTTTACATCAAATTACCATAGTTCACATCCCACGGCAAAACGGTCAGTATGGAGCGAAAGCACCGTCACATTCATAATGTGACACGTGCTTACTTTTTCAAGCTAAACTACCAATTCATTTTTAGGGAGAATGTATTTTGATGGCTGGGTATCTTATTAATAGGACCCCTTCTTCCGTATTGAATGGCAAAACGCCTTTTGAAATAATGTTTAACAAGATTCCATCCTATTCTCACATCCGTAGTTTTAGGTGTTTGGCATATGTTCATGATAATCAAGTTCCTAAAGATAAATTCCGTCCTAGGGGTCGAAAATGTGTCTTTTTAAGCTATCCATAAGGTAAAAAGGGTTGGAAATTTTTCGATTTGGATACTCATGATTTTATTTGTTCTCAAGATGTTATTTTTTTGTAGAATGAATTTCTTTTTTCTGCTGAAATTTCGTCTGCACCTTCAACTACTCAGTTGCCTTTGAATTTGGAGAGATTGCTCCCTCAACATGTACACCTGCCATTGTAAAGGGAAGCCCAGTCCACCGTCTAGCAGGCCCATCTGCTGACCCACATGCAGTTAGGCCTTCCTCAAATTCTGGGCCGCATGTCTCACCTTCTTCTCTTGGGCCGCAACTTCAACCTGATGCTCCAATCTCACCTACAGCTAGGGCTGTAAACGGGGGCGGGTCTTACCCGTACCCGCACGGGTCTGTACCCGTTTTTAGCGGGTAAGGTTTAAATTTTATACCCGCGGACCCGTACCCGTACCCGTACCCATATTTATACTGCTATATGGGTCCGGGTAAGGTATGGTGATGCCCAGACCCGTATACCCGTATACCCGTATTAATAAAATAATAATATATTTTATATATTATATTATATTAATATATAATTTATAATTTTTTTAACATATTATTTTACTCTTATCTTTAACCCTAACCTACTACCTCTACCTACCAACCAACTACACTCACATCACATCACACTCACACTGCCTGTCACACACTACACTTATAAAATTATAATATATACTCACTTCAATATTTCTTTTGTAGGAGACAAATAGGAGCAAGCGGTATCCAAAATCCAAGTGCTTTGATTAACGTATTTTATTGAACTAGAACTTTTATTTTTTATTCGATTAATGTACTATGACGATTTTGTGTATATTTGAACTTTTAATTATGTGAATTAGAGATGTTAAATGATTTTATTTGTTGAAAGAAATGTTAAGGAGATTATGTTAATCATGTTAAAATTTTTATTTTTTGAATTATACATTGTTTTACATATTTTTGTTTAACAGGGAAATAAAATAGAAAAATGTCATACGGGTACCCGTACCCTACCCTGGACTCCGGAGGGTCGGGTCTGGGTCCAGAATTTATACCCTGGACGGTATGGGTCCGGGTCTGGGTCCAAGTTTCACTATAAGGGTACGGGTCCGGGTCTGGGGGTACCCTGAGGGTCTGGACCCAGCCCAGGGGATGCCTCTAGATTTTGTGGCCCTCTCATCTCTGCAAGCCCGTTCCCCCCTCTGCTGGGCAGTCGTCTCTCCAATCCAAATCAGTATCTCAGTCCAGCACTTTAGACTCCATCGAATCTATTCCAGTAGCTCTTCCAACTCCACTTCCTCTTGCTTTGGCGCTTCGTCGTGGTACTTGTCTGACACAATAGCTTCGTAAACTCAAGGGTTACATTTGCAACTCTATTTGGTATAATCAAAGTACTTCTGCTTCTTTTTCTTCTTCGGCTTTTCCAAGTACTTCTCCGTATCCTCTCCAATAATTCATTTATTGTTCTAAATTTTCTGCCCCTTATGGTCATTTTTAGCAGTTATTAGTGCAGCAACCAAACCCACCACTTCTGCTACTGATGTGACTATTCCTGAGTGGCGTCTAGCCATGCAGCAAGAAATCACCGCTCTTGAGAAAAATGGTACGTGGATTTTAACTTCTCTTTCTCTCGAGAAGCGAGCCCTTAATAATAAGTGGGTATATCGCATTAAATACAAAGCAAGATTGGTGGTTCTTAGGAATACTCAGGCTGCTGGTGTACGGAAACTTTTTTCCCTGTTGCTAAAATGGTAACGGTTTAATTTTTTTTTCTTGTTGCTGCCGCCCGTAACTGGGAGATTCATTAAATGGATGTTCATAATGCATTTTTGCATGATGATCTTCACGAGGAAGTTTATATGCGTCTTCCCTTGGGTTTCGATCTTCTTCTCATCAAGTCTGTTGTCTTAATAAATCATTATATGGTCTTCGTCAAGCCTCTCATTGCTGGTTTTCTAAACTCTCTATCTCACTCCATTAGTGTGTTTTTTCTCAATCATATTCTGATGATTCACTTTTTACATATACGAAAAATAATGTTTTTCTTTGTACCCTCGTTTATGTTGATGATTTGTTGATTTCCAGCAATAATTCTTTCTCGATTGCAAAGTTTAAAGCTTACTTAAGTTCGTGATTTCACATGAAGGATTTAGGTCTTCTCAAATATTTTTTAGGCATTGAGATTGCTCGGAGCCTGACTGGATTTTATCTCAGTCAGTGCAAGTACGCCTTGGAAATTATCTTCGAGGATGGTCTTCTTGGTTCTACGCCTGTCTCTACTCCTCTGGAACCTAATCATAAACTTGCTAAAGCATCTGGTGCTCTTTATTCTAATCCAGAACAATATCATCGTCTCGTGGGTATGTTGATCTATTTGACCATTACTCGCCTTGATCTCACATACATTGTGCATGTCTTGGCTTAGTTTCTACAGGATCCTAAAACGAAGAATTGGGCTGTTGCTCTTCGTATTGTTTGCTTTCTCAAACCCAATCCTAGTTAGGGTATTCTCCTTCGTGTGAATTTCGGTCTTCAGTTGACCACTTATTGTGATTCTGATTAGGCCAGTTGCCCTCAGGGACGGAGCTACAGGGGGGCTCGAGCCCCCCGGCAATTTTATTTTATTTTTTAAAAAATTTTTTTAGGATTTTTATATTCAAGCCCTCTATTTTTTTTTTTAATTTAGCCCTCCCAAAACTTAGGGACTGATTTATAAATAATAAAAAATACCTGAAAACCCTCAGTAGCAGCAGAAACAAAAAAAAGAAAAATCAGGTTTCTCTCTCTCTCTCTCTCTCTCTCTCTCTCTCTCTCTCTCTCTCTCTCTCTCTCTCTCTCTCTCTCTCTCTCTCCGATTCCTTCCTCCACCTCCGCGCAAACAATCGCTCCTCTTCTTCCTCAGTCCGAGCTTAGTGGCGCGCGGCGCAAGATTGCGGGTGGTGTCGACGACGATAGAAACCTCGGCGATGGCGGAGCCGCGGATAGCAAGCTGCAGCAGCGCCAGCAATCAGGCAGACAGATGGCGGCGGGCCGGCGACTTCGCTTCCCTGTTCTTCAAACTTTGAAGAAGAAAAAAAGTAAGTTTTCTAGATTAATCTATGTATAAATATTTTTTATTTTTGATTTTGGTAAATAGATTTTTGAGTGCTAAAATTTTAATTTTGGTAGTGAAAAAATTTTTAGGGTTTTTTTGGTAAAAATATGATTATTACGTAATTTATGTTCTAATTAATTATTATGTTATAAATGAAATGTGTTGAATTGTGAATTTACATATTTGAATATTATATAGGATTTTACTATGGAGAAATATTTTAGAAAGTGAAAGAAAGGTTCTAAACCGGTTGAAGAAAAATTATCTAATAAAAGAAATGTTAATAATGAAGATCGTGTGGGAAAAAGCCTCAGGTAGGGTTAGAGTTTTCGGATTGTGAAATTATTGGTGATCCAGGATTGCGTAAACCAATTGATAGTTATACTTATGAAATTATAGATGAATTAAGGAGATTGTATGTGGCTAAAGGCCCAACTCAACCATGTGATCATAAATTTCCGCAAACTTATTTTGGTGAAATTAGAAGATCGTTTCAGAAGATATGGTTTAAAGATTTTACTTGGTTAGAGTACAATGTATATAAAGATGCAGCATTTTGTTTCTGTTGTTATTTGTTTACTAAAGGTCAAAATCCCAAACATGGTGATGATATTTTAGATCATTTTTCATTAGTGATTTTTTTTTTCATTCTTAATATTTGTATGAATGTTATTCGTTTTCAGATTAATTTTCTAAACGTTCTAAATCAATTGCAGGTCATAATAGATTTCGTCTTCTGATCTTACTCCTTTGTTATCTCAAGATTCTGATCAAGATTCTCAGCTTTGATAGAGGTATTTATCCCGTGAGTGATGGGTAATCAATCCTCGTGAGTGATGGGTGATCACTTCTCATTGGTAATGGGCGATTATCTATTTTTTGCTATTTTATTTGTAAATTTAGAATTGTAACGCTTATCCCGTGAGTGATAGGTAATCATTCCTCGTGAGTGATGGGTGATCACTCCTCATTGGTAATGGGCGATTACCTATTTTTTGCTATTTTGTTTGTAAATTTAGAATTGTAATGCTTATCTCGTGAGTGATGGGTAATCATTCCTCGTGAGTGATGGGTGATCACTCCTCATTGATAATGGGCGATTACCTATTCTTTTGTTATATTATATGTAAATTTGAAATTGTTTGAATGTCTTTTGTACATTTACTATGAAGAAATGTGCATTTAGAATTAACAATTTTTATTTACATCTACTAATATAATTGTTTGACGCGTAATCCATATATAATCAGCATAAGTTATTTTTTAATCACTCCAAAATGAAACTAATACTCTAAATCAGGGACGGAATTAGGGGTGGTTCGGGTGTGCTCGAAGCCCCCCAAAAAATTTTAAACACTTTAGAAATTATAAATTTTTTACCTTCAACCTCTCCTAAAATTTTTTTTAATAGTCCCAAAACTCTAATAAATTTTTTATTGTTCTTTAGCCCCAAACCTGTTCCGCCACTCCTCCAAATTATTGATTCTATTGAGCTTTCTTTAGGAACAATTACTTTTTTTTTAATATATGTATCATCCTTATTTTAATTCTTTATAATCTGCCCTAAAAGAAAAAGTCTTTCATAATCTATATCATGTCCACGTACTCATATGACAAATTCGTTCCCTACTAGTTTTCAGAACACTGCAAAAAATCCAGGAAAAAAAAAATAAAAACACTGCAAAAGGAAAGCCCCCAACGTTTAAATAACATTAATTTTCCGACTGTGGCATTACCATTTGGATAATCAGAAGGAAACTATAAATATCATGACAAAATTACAAAACTTCCAACTCCCTGCATACTTTCTCCTTCACATCTCTTTAAAAAATTTTGAAAATTTTAAAGTTAAAAATAGATAATTTTAAAAATTCTGTCAAAAATATCAATTTTGAAATAAAAACAACATAAAAGATGCATAAAATTGGAAGTAAAAATTGTCGGTGGGGCATCAGATGAATTGATGCGCTAGTGGATGGTGCACTAACTCATTTATTGCGTCACTCATTCACTAGCGTATCTAGTAGTTTAGTGTGTCAATAAGTAGCGTACCAACCTATCTAGTGTGCCAACGAGTGCCGCAATAAAATTTGATCGTATATTTTTGTTTTTTAATTAAAATATAAATAAATAAATATAAAATAATGTATGAATATTTTTAGTGTAAATTTTTACTTGAAATTCTTAAAAGGTTGAAATTCTTAAAAGGTGAAGAAAAGTGAGAGAGTAAAAGAAAGAGAGAATTAGAAGGAAAATGAAAAAAATTACCGTAAAATTTCGTAATGTTAATTATCAATGCGCCATGAGAACTTCATTCATTATGGAATTTTGCTGAATCCTCAATACGATTCATTAGTAGAACATTCTTAGAAGTTTCCCCGTACTTTTCCCGCTTTGATGACTCAACAGTATATACCATGACATCGTGGCAATATTTCAGCAACCTACGAATTCATGTGGCTTCTCCACATTCGATAATCCTTACGGTTGCCTTGCTGACGAAATAATATTATCCCAAAAAAAAAAATTATGGGTAGAAAGCATTTCCCCCGACCTGCCACTGCTGTTTGTATTAAACCGAGGATTTCCAACTGTTCAATCTCTTCGATTATTGAGGGGTATTTTCGGATTAAAAAGATTGCCAAAAGATCTAGTAAATACTGGAAGTAGAACAATGTAGAAGTTTCTTCTTCCAAGTTGGAATATTATAATATGATCATATTATTAGCTCTTTGATAAAATATTCATGCTGATGCAGAGTGTTGTCATCAAGTAATAATATATAATACTATCTCAGTGAGCTTGAATCACTGGCATAGTGCTATTATTATATTGTTAAATTCCAGAATCCGGTGATGACATGGCGACGTAGTTCGTGGCCACGAAGACCAGCTGGCGGTGCTCACTAATCCTATATAAAGTAAGGATAAAATTCCTGGGTTTTCTAGCCAGATGCCATAGCATTGATCTTTTCATTTTTTCTGAACAAATTTCAATTACTTTGCATAAATCAGCATGCAAAGATAAAGAAATATTTAGAAAATAAAATTATCTTTTTTTTTTTCCTGGAATAGAAAATAAAATTATCACAGTATATGGGTTTTTTAATTTTGATTTGGGAGTGAAGAAGGAAGATGGAATCTGATATTTTTTTAAGTGAAGTAAGAAAAGTAGTAGTTTTTTCAGTCTTTGTGATGAAAGAAGCCAATGAGGGAGGATTACGCGTCCACCGAACATGAATCCTTCTTGCTTTGCTGCCTAGGTGGATACTGGTCAGGTACACGTGGCTCTTCCACAGTTCTATTTTGACGAAAACTAGGGCATCTAATTCGATTTAAAACATAAATTAATTTTGATAGCTTGAAGAAGTAAAAATGTTAATCAAGTAACCGATCGATAGTTAAGATTGATTATGACGACTCTTTAGGTTTGGACAAAATTATTATCACATTACTTGTACCATTTTTATTCTATAATAAAGATTTCTAGTATTTAACGAATATGATATTGGTTAAAAAAATAAATAAAAAGATTATATTATAATTTTAATTTTAATTCGAATAAAAGTTAAATTATACGATTTATTGATCGAGTAATTCATCTCTTCGCCAATATAATTGTCGGGGCGATTTAAAGGACAACAAGTCGCCAACTCGCTTCACTCCCGGCCACGGCGGTGGGTGGTTTTCCTTTGCTCCGTGAATTCCTTAGGCTCTGCACTGCTGGCCTGGGGCTTGGGGTTTTTAGTAAGGTTGGATCTTTGTTCATGTAAATATAGTTTGGGTTGGTTGGCTTTCTAATTAGTTTTTGTTTTTGTTTTTTAACTCGCTTAGAGTATTTGTTAGTTAAAAAATATCAACTTATATAACATAATTTGGTATCAATAATTTATATTTTTTATTTTTATTGTAGTTTGAAGTGTTATTCTTATCTATTCAGTTATACTCTAACGTTTGAAGTGTTATTTTAAATGATATGAGATTCAGATTTGATAAAGAAAATTACACTTAATAATTAAATGAGAGGTTCAGATCCTGTATAACATTTCTTGTAACACTATCTCTAACATTCTTAATTTAGTATATTTTATTAATAAAATTTATTAAATAAAAAATAAATTTAAAAAAATATATATTATAAAAAAAAGTATTACAGGAAATATTATAAACGATCACGATCAGGAGTGTTGAATAAGACTGTAGTGTAATGACATGTCATTATGTACTATAATTAATTGTGACAGAATCCTCTAATACGCATCATATAAAATTAAAAGTAAACTCTCCCAAATAAAAACGGGCCCCACTAACATAGCCAATCAGATTCTCCAAAACTGGCGCTCAGTAAACGAAAAACCAATCAAATCTTTGCGACCATATGTTGCCCATTCTGCTCCCTCCATATCCTAAATCCCCCACCCACAGCCACACAGAACTTCCAGACGTTTCCTTGCCTAAAACAGCAAGTGCCCCTATTAAAATATTAAAAAAACTATTAAGCACACAATATTTTATACATTTTTTGGGGGCAAAAAGTGTATTCCATTCCGATTCATCAATACATTTTTCTATTTTTTTTAGTTTTTAATTTTTAAAAAAATCAAAATTCGAAGGTCCCTAAGAAGAAGACCTCGAAGTCTAGAACTTTCCATATCTAAAATATTTTACAGCAAAATAAACTCTATAAATAGAAGTCTCCATTAATCCCAGTCGAAGCTTCCTTGAAGGAAAAAATTTTCAAACCAACCGACTCCTCTTTTTAACGATATAAACGACCTTTCAAAAAAGGTCAAATTTTTTTCCCCAAAATCTCACCTTTTATGTCTTCTTCAATTCTGATTCCCTTTTTCATATCCGACTGCAAATTTCGAATTCAGAAGCCGAATCGATCGAATTAATCGAAAAATTGAATCGAATTTGTTGGAATTTTGGGAATGGATCCTCTGTTTTCTGTAAAACAAGAGTATACAGAGTACTCGGATTACCATGGATTAAGTTCTGCTAGCGAGGCGCCGCCGCCAACGGCGGAGCCGGGATCGATGATGATGTTGTCGCCGCCGCAGCCGATGGAAGGATTACATGATATGGGTCCGCCGCCATTTTTAACTAAGACGTTTGAAATGGTGGATGATTCGGGTACTGATTATATTGTTTCGTGGAGCAGAGGAGGTAATAGCTTTGTTGTTTGGGATCCTCATGCGTTCTCTACCGGTTTGCTTCCTAGATTCTTCAAGCATAACAATTTCTCAAGTTTCGTCAGGCAATTAAATACTTATGTGAGTATTCTCTAATTTTTCTTTATTCTACTTGAATTTATGTGTTTTTCACTTTTTCTTTTGAGAATTTTATATCGACCAGTTAAAAATAAATAAATGAATTTTTTATAAATTGAGCCATCGTCAGTCTAAATTATACTTAAATTCATTAATTTCGACACCATTACTTAACTTATCGGTGATAAAAGAGTTGGAAGAAGAAGAAAAGGAAAATTACTGTTTCTACCTTTTTTTTTTAAATTTTAATTATTTCCCTTAATCTTGTTTTGTGTTTTGTGTTTTGTGAGAATTTGTGATTTTTCTAAGGGAAAGTTCTAGAATGTGTTCAAAGGGAAAGTTCTAGAAAATGTTGTTTAACTTTGCCATGTGAGTGTGTATCTGGATTTTCTTCCTTTATTTTTTCCAACTTTACCTGCCTCTCAATTATTGATCTTATTTTAATCTTACAAAATTGTCGCCACATTGGAGTCAGCAATTGACAAAATTCTAGTAAATGCCCCTCCAACAACAGATACTGCAAAGCAAATTTGCAGTATTATGTAGGTATTTTCAATGGATATTGCAATCCGAACACTGTTTTAGCATTTACTATAATATCACGTCGGATTTGGTGCGATACTACGATAGAACTCTAAAATATTGTATTTTAGAGTAATTTGTATTGTATATTCGAGTATCAAGTGGGGGATGATAAAGTTTTATTCCCGGACAATCTTCTTGGAAGATGCTTAAATAACTCTATTTGGGCAAAACTAATGATTTCTCCAAGAAATAGGTGTGCAAGTGTTGAAATTCGAATATTAACGAAGGAATCGATGAATCTTGCAGGGATTTAGAAAGATAGATCCAGATAGATGGGAATTTGCCAATGAAGCATTTCTGAAAGGACATAAGCACCTACTGAAGAACATCAGAAGAAGAAAAGCTCCATCTTCACCAGTATCTACACAGCAAGCACTTGGCCCTTGTGTTGAAGTAGGAAGGTTTGGAGTAGATGGAGAAGTTGATCGATTAAGGCGAGACAAAGAGGTTTTAATGGTGGAACTAGTGAAATTAAGACAACAACAACAGAATACAAGATCATACCTTCAATCGATGGAGTTAAGATTACAACAAACAGAGAAAAAACAGCAGCAAATGATGAGTTTCTTAGCTAAAGCAATGCAAAATCCCGAGTTCATTCATCAATTAGTCCAGCAAAAGGATAAAAGGAAAGAACTTGAAGAAGCATTTACTAAGAAAAGAAGACGTCCCATTGATCAACGGCATAATAGTGGTGAAGGAGGGTCTAATCCTATAAAAATCGAGCCTTCCGAGTATCAAGATCCTTATAATTATCACGGCTATCAGGTATCTGAATTGGAAGCGTTAGCATTAGAAATGCAGGGGTTTAGCAGGGCAAGAAGGGAACAAGAACAAGAAGAAGAACGCGTAGAATTAGATAAAGAACTTGATGAGGGATTTTGGGAAGAGTTATTGAATGAAGGGTTTGATGAAGAAGGGGATGTTCAGGTAACTAAACAAGGTGAAGAAGAAGAAGAACAACAAGAAGAAGATGTTAATGTATTGGCTGATAGATTGGGTTTCTTGGGTTCAACTTCAATCTCCGGGACCAGATAAAATTTGCAAAATTTCTTTTTTTTCTTCCAAATGAAAATCCCATACCGGGGATGGGATCTACTAATGCTATGTTTTTTTTTTTTTTACTTGTTATATTGTGTAGTTAGGTTAATCTCCGAAGATGAAGAAGATGTTGATTTCTTGGACAAATGATAAGAAGCAGGCCTTGATTTGCATCTCTAGGCTCTCCTCAAATTCTTCTTGGTAGATATGATGATATTTTCTTTAGCCACTGATTTCCTAGGGAAATAATAACTACAGTAGACTGTTGTTCTTCTTCTTCTTCACTTTGAATTTCTTTCCATTGGCAGGAAACTATATGTGAAGCTTTACAAAATCATCCTCAGAATTCTTGTTTCGGGTGTTAAATTCCTTTAACTCTTCTATCAAATTTCTTCCTTAATTTTCCTAAATCGTTTCACCTGCATCATCCATATCACTCGTTTAAATCTCTCATGAAGAACAGTTGCAGGCACAGGTTCCCAAGATTTATCAGCAATCCACCCTCCCCATGGTTTAAGGTCATTTTCATGCTATATTAAATGGTTGGAAAATTCTGTTATAATTCGGTGACATGAATTTCCTGCAAAATTGTTGTGAATTCGACATATAAGCAGGGATGTGGACTTTTTTCTCAGTATTAAGTTGATTATGTTTTCATCTATGGAGATAACAATTTTAAGATACGAATACGAGGAGTGATGTGACTTAAAATAAGTTAAGAGATTTATATTGTCACTTGTGAACTGATTCTATAACAAAACTATTTGTATTTGTATTTGTATAGATAGAAATATATTGTATACAAGAGATCATAAAATAAATAAACGATGTGACTTAATATAATTTAATGAGTTTATATATGGTGACTCATGAAACTAAATTCATAATAGAATCTATGTACCAAATTTAGCAGCATTTGTGTAACTGTTGGACCATGTTGGTGTCTTAGAAGAGTGAAAAGTTGCAGAGAATCTGAGAAATGTTGTTGTTGTTGGTGTCCCCATGGATTCGAATTCGAGTGGAAGTCCAAAAATGGTCGGTCAGATTTTTCTGGTTTTTAGAAGAGAGCTTCGTGTCCTCATTGTATTGTTTGTATAAAGATGGGAATTGAGAAAATGGTCGGTTACTTGCTCAGATGCAACCTTTTCACAGAGTAAGATTTTTTTAGTTCATTCCTAACAAAGAATCTGGTTTTTGTGTCATGTGTCGGTCGGTAGGTTTCAACCTCTGTAGGGATATGGTGGCAGCTAATGAGTTTCTTTCACTTGCTGAAGGATACTTCTTGTCGAGAGAATGAAATTGACCAAGGATTTTTTTCTTAGTTTTCAAAGAAAGGGATCTTATTCTATTGTAACGATTCATCAGGTCTTTTACCTACCCGTTTACCAAAATATATTAGGCATTAAAATATAAAATTCACATACAGAAAAATTTAAATAATTGTGATTTTTTAAATTTTGAAAATTTTGAGATAAAAATCACTCACATCAAAAATTAAAAAATATACTTAAATCACGTCCTGGCGCGAGTAAAGGCATCCTCGCGCCAGGTCTTGCACAAACAATGGTAGAGTTGCGCAAAGGCTTGGTGTGGGGATACCGCTACGCGCACTACCGCTTGGCTTAAGAGTGCAGATTGTGTATTTTTAAAAATTTTGAGATTTTTTTTAAAATTTATTTATATTAATTTTAATTACTTTATATCATGATGTATAAATTAATTAAAAAATTAATATAATAATATAAAATACTTTATATCATGATGTATAAATTAATTAAAAAATTAATATAATAATATAAAATATATAAAAAATTAATTTAATAATATTAATAATTAAAAAAATAAACAAAATGACTGCGAACTAACTATTATTTTTGTTAAGAAAACTAAAGCATTAGTTGGTGCCATCAGGTGGCGCCATCAGTTGGGCAGGATCAAAATGAATGGTGCTAAGAGTTGGTGCAATATCAATAATTTTTATTTTGATGTGTTTTTTTTTTTTTAAATTTTTACACCAATTAAAATATAAACAAATAAGCATAAAATGATATATTAAGATTTTTTTTATTTTTAACAGTTAGATTTGAGTAGATCGTCGTTTGGAGTCTTGAGATGTAAAGAAAAGTTAAGAGAAAAAGAAGGTAGAGAGAGAAAAAGATTTAGTGAAAATGAAATTTTTTTACGCGTAATTTATCTATCCTTTTTTTACCCTAGCACCTTTTATACTATTTCTTAAAATTTTTTTGAGTTTTTGCTTAATTCATCTAAAAGATACTTTAAGAGGGGAGAATTGTTCAAACTTTTATAATAAGTAATTATTTCTCAAACGTTATCCATGTGAGATTCTTAACACTATTCAATGACAGAGATGAAGTTTAAAGGGGATATGCTGGGACTATAGCCGCTCTAAAATATTTATTTTGTTTAGTATATATATTATTGATAATAAAAAAATTATAAGGTTTGGCTCTCACTTAAAATTTGCTATTGTTACATAAGGGAAGCTTCAAGCTCCACCATTGTTCAATGGAATTGTAGTCATTGCAACTCTTGACTTTTAGTTAGTATGGTATAAGATATAAAAGTAATGAGTCTCGTTCAAAATAGTAATTCAGTAATAAAAATACTTATTGTTAAGTCGAAAATGCTAAGTTTGAAATATATTCTTTGATAAAAGTATTTTTTTTATTACAAACAAATAATTATTTTTTTAATACCTATGATTGTTATTTAATTCTATTATCCTTATTTTTAATATAGAACAATTGATGAATTGCATTAGCTAGAAAAAAGAGAGGGTGGCTCATTTCATGCACTCTCTAATACATTACATATCTTTTATATCTCTTATAATAATTTTATTAATATAAATATTACATAATAAATGATAAATCGTAGTCCTAGAAAAAATGTTCTATACCATTCTAAATGAAAAAAAAAAGGAATAGGGGAATAGTTTTTTTTAAAAAAAAAGCGGCGATAAAGAATGAATGGCCTGCCGAACACATCAGCAGAAGCTCTACAGATTTCTTTCTAGTTGTTCCATTTTAAAGAAAGATAAAGCCCATGATTCGAGTTTTTTCCTTAAGTTGGGCCGTGTTGAATGCTCAGTGAATTGGGCTTTGAGCCCAGTTTTTTCATGTAGTGTATTTTCTCTTTTTTTTTTTTTTTCAATTATTTTTATCTCTTTGTATATGATAGCATCAATTTCATGAGGAGTATATATTGAGAGAGCCCGATCCCTTTCTTCGCAAAATAAAAAACTACGAGAGTGTTAAGTTTGTTTTGAAGCTGCAGAGTAAGTAATAAAGATAAATGTTTAAATTTTGATAGCGACATTATGTAAATTTTAATATTATAACGCGAATTTACATATCAGATCTCATTTTCAGCACGATTGCTAAATTGTTTTGAGGGTAATAAATTTTATCTTTTTTATAATTGTTTAGTAACAATGCAAGAGATTCTGGTAAACAGAAGAACCCGTGAACAAATTCTACAGGTGGGGAAGGATGCCCGCAATCATCACACTTGCTTCACAATATAGTCTTGTTTATGGCAGCCTCCTACCCTCCTACCCTCCTCCCTTCCACTTCACCCCCACCCCCCTCCCACACACAAACACAAAAAGGTATCAGATATTATTTTGATAGAGTTTAGTTTTGAAATTTTTATCTTGAGTTCATAAAATGGAGTTCGGATCGCTATTTTTTAAAATTTTAATAGAAAAAAATTAATTTTGAAGAAAAATATATTATAAGATAAAAGTGTATATATAAAGTGATACAAACGATCAGAATAAAGGAAGATATGAGTCTCAAAACTAAAAATTTATATTTGAGATGGTATCTAATATCTCAATCGTAATATAATTTGTTAAGCAAGAGTAAGTTGGTTTTATTTTTTTTACATTAGAAGGAGTATGTGATTTGCACACAAACATTCTTCATCTAATAAATAGATAGATTAAAAGAAATTTAAGTGAGTGTGATATTGACATATTGTTACATAGTTTTTATAATTAGTGCTAGGTAGGGAGTAAAGTTTTTCTTTGTATATGAAATTCATGCCTTCGGGGGCTCATCAATATGGATTGTATTCAACTTTGGGAAAGAGATATCCTCTCCATATGCTTTTTTCTTTTGCTTTCTCTAACAAATTAACCTCTAATCCCATGCATTAATCTTTAGAGAGCTCGTCATTAACTGTTTTTATCTTAATCACATTTCCATTTCATGTATAAAAAAAGAAAATGTGATTCAAATAAAAATATTAAGTATGATAAAAAGTACTTTTAGCAAGTATTTATTAATCATACGCACACAAAACATACTTTTAAACTATACCACACTCACATTAATCTTCACTTCATCCTACAAAACATAACTGAAAATGAAGTTGTGTTTTGTAAAATTTGTTCAAGACATTTGATTAAGTTAGGAGATACTCTAACGGTCTCTCCTACTTGTATTGTGGTATGGTAGTTGGTTACTAATTTGGAGATGGCTTAAGCAAATATTCATAGTACTATATTTTTAGCAAAATAATTTAAAAAAAGACACTCATGGTAATATTGGGGATGATCAAATTAAAATGAATATCAATGGGGTTTGAAGAAGGCAGGGTGGGGGCACATGACATTATATTAAAGCTGAATACTTGGGCTTATCCCATGCAAAAGAAAAGAGAAAAGGCACACACACACACACACATATATGTATCTAACCTCAAAGCAATCCCACTCATATATGCAACCGCTAAGATTCTCTTCTGTCTAAAGAGCCAATTTTATAGTTTCTACTAAAAAAACTCATTAATTCAACCATAAAGCTACAATTGGCTATGGGGTCCATTGGCCAAGTCTTTTGCATGCCAAAGTTTGAAGGTTGGGTTGCATTGCATGGCTGATGGCTCCTCCACAAAATGATGAGTCTTTTTTTAATAAATAACTTTATGTAATAATCATGTGTAAATGATCATCATGTATACTCAAAAATTTTCCAACAACAAGAACACTCAAACACTTAACATATCTAAGTCTTGTATGCCTTTTGATTTGGGTTTCGAATATAAGAAAAAGTTGTAAAATTCCTAACCATGGTGGGGTTTTGCCTTGAGAGCTTTCAAGATGAGGGAATAATAATTAATACAAAAGAAAGAGACAGAAAGGGGAAAATCCACTTGAAATTAATTGAAAACTAGAACAAGTTATCATGAATACTACTCATCCAACACTTCATATGAGCACGACTCATAAATCTATCAATATTTACTTAAAAATTACCTTCAGACTCTTTTCTATCTAAAAATGGCATGAATACTTAGTTTCATATTTATATAGCATGTATACATTTCACACTTGTCTTATTTGAGATTTAGATTTCATGCTTCTATCACAGAATTTTAGCAGTTAATACACAAAATTTCAATATGGTAAAGATAATATGCTATGCATCTCATCCCAATCACCACAATAGTACAAGGTCGGAACTAAAGGGGATGGGACATGATAAACTGATAATACAATAACTTAAAAGATAAAAAAATTTCTATTATATAGACCATCCGTAAAATTATTTTAAAAATATGTTCAATTTTTAATATATGTAATACAATATTTTAAACTTTATAATAGAAATGTTTTCAATTGTTTTATTCACTCAATATTTTGATAATTTTTGTCCCTAAAAATGAAATTTCAATTTGGTGGAATTGTAGAAAAGTTGGAATAAGGCCTTGGATCATGATGCATCATCTCTATAGCACTTTGTCTTTAGGAGGCTTTTAGTTTTTATAATAGCATTAAAATCAAGGTTCCTTTTTGGATTTGGGTGTTTTATAACAGAGGAACAAAAGAAAAGACAGAAAGTGCCAATGTCAATGACATCACCAAACCAAAACATTACTAATTTTCAAAAAGTTATGAAATAATTAATACTGCAATTAAAAAATAAAACCTCTTGCTCCTAGAATCTCTATTCTTAACCTCACAGATCGATAGAAAATTTAAATCATGTTAATTCAACAATTTACTAAATTAGTGAATAATGTAAATTATAATGATTAACAGATTTTTTAGATTAGAGATTCTTTATTTGATATCTACGAAAGACTATCCAAAAAAGTAGAAATTATATATTGTAGGTGATAGAGTGATAGAACTTGAGTCTTAAATCTTGAAATTGATACTTTAATTCAAAATTAATTGAGTTATATTCATGCAGCATCAATAATAAAATAAGGGAGGGGTACAAATATAGAGATTCTTCTTCTTGGTCTTTGCATATGATATTGTTTTGGTCTCATCTTATCTCTCTCTATCTTTCTTTGTCTTTCTCTCTCTTTCTCTTTCCCTTTGCCGAATTATTATTAGCTTTTCTTGAGTTTATTATGTCCCTTTTTCCTCTGTATTGCTTTAATGGTACTTAAAAATCTTTCCTTATTCTCTTTTATACATATATATATATTCCCAACCCTTCCACCCTTCCTCTCTGCTACTGTAATCATCACTTTTCTACCTACTGATATATATATTCCTCTCTTTATTCTCATATATAGTAGAAAAGGAGAAGGTTTCTGCAGAATTGGCTGAGAGAGACAAAACAATATTAGCCATGGTAAGAATTAAGACAGTGACCTGAAAAAAAAATAATAATAATCAGCCATCCATCATCATCTCTTCACGAGATTATTTTTCTTTTGATTATTACCCTTTCTGTGGCAAAATGTCACTGCTCGCATCTCTCTCTTCTCTCTCTCTCTCTCTCATCAGCTAGCTATTTTCTCTCTCTATTTCTTGTCTTTTTTTTTCTTCAGTAAGTAACTAGTAGTTGTTTTAAAGATTCAAACAAAACCCATTTTAAAAGATGAGACTTGTGCTCTAGCTAACCGAGCTAGCTCTGTTTGTTTGATTCTTTCTTTGTTTTTCTCACTCTTTGGAATTTTCTTTGTTTTTTTTTTTTTGTTTGCAGGCCATGATGTTTCCTTCACTCATGTCTAACTCAACTTCTCTATCTGAAGATGCTAATGTTTCTTCTATCACTAGAGTTCAAGATTTTTGTTCCTTAAATCCAATGCTTCCTACCATTTCATCCAATCATCTTCCTCAAAAAATCAAGAAGAAGAGAAATCTCCCCGGCAACCCAGGTAATAAAGATTTTCTAATACTCTCGAATAATCCTTCCTCCTCTTGAAATACCTTTTAAGGGTTAGGTTTAAGTCTGTTTTCACAGACAACCCAAGTAAAGATTTACTCTTATGATACTCGAGCAATCCTCTAACTCTTGAGATACTTTTGAAAAAGAGTAGAATTAGGTTTAAGAGTAGAGTTAGGTTTAAGGCCGTTTTTCACTGACAATCCTGATAAAGATTTACTCTTATAATACTCGAACGAACAATCCTCTCCAGCGGCCTTCTTCCGGTACTTCTTAGTGGTAGAGTTAGGTTTAAGGCTGTTTTCAAGACAACCCAAATAAAGATTTGCTGTTATAATACGTACTCGAACAATCCTCTCCCTCTTCAGATACTTCTTAGTGGTACAGTTAGAGGTTTAAGGCTTATTTCATCTTGACCTAAAGCTAGATTCCATTTTCTTGATGCAGATCCTAATGCTGAAGTAATTGCATTATCTCCAAAGACATTATTGGCTACAAATAGATTTGTTTGTGAGATTTGCAATAAAGGGTTTCAAAGAGATCAAAATCTTCAACTTCATAGAAGAGGTCATAATCTTCCATGGAAATTAAAACAAAGAAACAACAAAGAAAACAAGAAAAGGGCATATGTTTGTCCTGAGCCAACATGTCTTCATCATCATCCTTCAAGGGCTCTTGGTGATCTTACTGGAATCAAGAAACATTATTGTAGAAAACATGGTGAGAAGAAATGGAAGTGTGAGAAATGTTCAAAGATTTATGCTGTTCAATCTGATTGGAAAGCTCATACTAAAACTTGTGGTACTAGAGAATATAGATGTGATTGTGGAACCCTTTTCTCCAGGTAATAACTTTTCTCAAGATTTTTTTTTTTTCTTTCCGGAAAAAAATGACGGACTTGGTAGTTAAACTTCGGTCAATTTTATGTGCAGTCAATTGAAGGAAACCCCTTTTATTTTACGGAACGGGATGGCAGTTAAATGATAGAAAATTTTATATGCAATCGGGTTTGATGTGCAGTTAATCGACTGAAAACTTAATGAACAGAGGATAATAAAACCCTCTATCCTCTATTCACCATTCCGCCCCATAAAACAAAAGGATTTCAATCTGGATATAAAATTTTCATCCAACTATAATAGTAGATAAAAATATATGAAATGGTGCGATGAAATTGACCTAAGTTTAAATAACAGATCGGTCATTTTCTTCCTTTTTTTTTATTTTTTTATGTTGAACTGTTTTTTGGGTTTTTGTGTTTGTCTTTTTGGGTCACGGAGTCCCAAAGTAATGATCAAATCCTCTGTGATATCAAAAAAGCGTTCTTCTTGCTCATTAATGTAGGAATTCTTTGTGTGGTTAGAAGCAGTTTCTTGTTTTGTTTTTATTGCTTGGGTTTTGTTTTCTGGCTGTTCTTTCACTAGAACAGTAAACTTTGGGTTGGAACATTACTGTTTTTTAACTTCGTTGGCAGCTAATCAAGAAAAGGATATTTGCTAGCAGCAGCCATTATATGCCAATAAACCTGAAACTGGAAGTAAAAATAAAAAAACCTTAAAATTCTTCCCATATTTCAAAGTTTCAAACTTTAAACATTAGAAAAAAAAAATTATAAATATCCTCACACTATTTATAAATATTTAAAATGTTAACTTTAATTTTCATAAATTTTTACCTTCTAACTATTTTCAAGTGTGACTCAAAAATAGTTGAAGGATAAATTTTGTTAAAAAATAAAATTTAAGGACATTTTAAGTAGCACGTAAATAATGTGAGTTATTTATAGCCTTTTACCCTAATCATTTTTGTTTCCAACTCTTAAAACTTGAATGTCTTGAATGGATCTCATTTTCTTGAAGGAAACAGCTAGCTAATTTGCAATTTTACATTTAATTTCTTTGTGAAGTTTGTACTATATATAGAATCTGGTCTTTGAAGACAATGATGAAATTCTCAGTCTAATCCAAGGAGAAACTTTCACAAATAATTAGAATCTCCTGTTGGAGGACGTCATGTCATGATTCTCTTGCACAGACCCCTTCTGAATTAATAATGTTCAGATATCATCATCATCATAATAAATGATATATATTCCTGCAAATAATATTTGACCAGGAATGAAATGTATCTATTCTTTAATTAGCCCTTCATTATTTGATTGTGTATAGGATAAAATGAAGGCCAAAATTAATTAATATGCATGCATGAGACTTTGATAAGTTCCTTTTTTTTTCCAAACTTCAATGTGTTTTAGGTTATATATCATATGTGTTTCGATTTCAAAATTTATGTTATTTTATTTATTCTACATATTCATGATAAAACACGAGTAATAAACATAGAAATAATATTCCGTAGTATAAGATTTGTGATATTATATTCTCAAATTAGATAATTTTTTTTTTATTTCTAAAAACGTTTAATATTACAACTTCTTCTTAATATAGCCTGATTGATGTCAATATTTTTGTTTAAATATATACAGGAAGGATAGCTTCATTACTCACAGAGCATTTTGTGATGCACTTGCTGAAGAAAGTGCTAGACTCTCAGCAAAAAATTCAATAATGTTAGCACCACCGCCACCACCAACAAACCTTGCCGCCCATCCCACATTCCCGGCGTCGTCTCAATTTTCATTCTCATCTCAACAGCACCAAAGACACTTCCCAAATCCACCTACTCACCATCACATTTCCTTCAATCCATGGGATCCTAATTCTCAAAACCCTAATCCTAGCCCTAACCCTAATGATCAAATTATTCACAATATCAAGCCTGATAATAACAATATCCCCGCCCCCATTTCCTCCTCCTTATTCTTCCACGAACCACCGCCATCGCCTCGTCCTAATTATCCGAATATCCAAACCCTAATTAATGAAAGCTCACTCAGTGCCACAGCGTTACTTCAGAAGGCAACAACATTAGGTGTACACAATGTAGGTCGCGTGAATTCTACCATGATGACGGCGGCCCAATTGGACAGGATCAGGAGCCACGTCAGCACCGGATCAATTATCCCGGAGTTGCCGGGGAATCTTTCCACGTGGCAGAAGAGTGACGTTCGGCTGACGAGGGATTTTCTCGGATTGACGGGATCAGATGGTAACGGTAACGTTGATGATGGTAACGTGCATGTGAATATGAGGGGTCGTATGGTATCGTTGGTAGAGTTGCCCACATATGAACGCGACTTCTCCCAGATATTGAAGAATCACAACTTTGGTTTTACTGAACCAGCAGCTGCTTCAGAAACATGGGGAAATTGTTGATCAAGGAGGGGCTGGCAAAGATGATAATATATCTTGCGTCTGAAGGGGCAAAAAAGTCAATTTATATCTATTTCTACATTGAACTTTCATGTGTTCCTTTGGCTTTTAACTAGTTTATTAATTTCTTGAATCTAAATGATTTTCATCCTAATTACTTTATTGTCTTCTCTTTAATTATCAATGTATAAAAAATCAAATTTATGCATATGTGGTAACCCTATTGATCTCATATGGTATATGTTTAAAGTATTTGAATAATTGCCTAGACATTCATGATCAAATAATAGAATAGTGGGCTATATATACTATCGGGCTCATGAGATTTCCTCTTGAACTCGCAGACTCAAGAGCGTAATATTATAATATTAAAAGATGATTGATTACCAATTAAATTAAAAGTGTAAAAACTGAATATCTTGTCAACTCGCATAATTTAAAGGCCCCAACCTTTACAAACTTAGATAAAATACAGTTGGTATAATCCAACATAAGATTTGAACAATTTCCAGTTGAAGTACCTTTTAAGTGTTATTAGATTCAACCCTGTTTTTTTCAACAAGAGAGAGGGATCAAAATGTAGCAGTATAGTAGCAGGAGAAATATGAAAGTCAAGAACGATTTGAGAGGAGCATATGTCAGTGAAGGGCAATTTTCAGTGTTGATCGGAATATAGTCAAATGTGCAATTTCCTTTTATTCGTTGGTTGCTGAGAGATCTCAGCTAAACATGTATGTCCATTAGTACATCTTATCAAACCAAAAGCTTCATTGGCAGTGCATGGTGGTGCCCGGTCCCCAAACAGATCGAAAAGAAACTATCATCAATCTTAGTCCATTGTAATCCAGTGTTTTTACTTATTAATGCATTAAAATTAAAAATGTTAAGATTAATTTTTTAAAAATAACTTTTTAAAAGTATTTCTTTTCAATTGTTTAAAAATAATAGAAGCAAAGTAATTAAGAACAGAACTTGCACGAATCTAGTTTAACTTACAGTATATCTTAATCTATACATTGCCTTATTGCACACTTTAAGACATTATCAACTCCACTCAAAATCTTCTAATACATCTTTTAAAAGATCAATTGGATAGATTCTTGAAAATTATTTATTAACCAAACAACTATGTTCTCATAAACAATTCAATTTGTATTACTTATAAGTACAGTAGGACTTCATAATGGTCGCTTAGGAGGATAAATGACACCGATATCTATTGAAGCAAAACGGATGATTCAAAGATATTCCGGGCCTCTTTCTTTTTAATAGCCCCATATATGCTCACGAGCATGAAGTATAAAGAGTTATTGAGGAATTCAACATACCCAACGTCATAGACTTTTGTAAAGCGATAAGGGGTAACTAAAGAGGAGGAGGAGGAGGGGGATCTCAGCTCAGCTCAGCTCAGCTCAGCTGCAAAACAAAACCTGGTATAACAAGCGTGAGTGCAAAAAGAAAAGCGGACTAAGTTGATTCTGTCTTGGGTGTTAGTGGTGGTCCAGAAAGAAAAGAAACGAGGCCCAGAAAGAAATTTTATAATACAAAGATGAAAAGAAGATGAAAAATGTCAACGGCTGGGAAAAAGATACCCAACTCAACTATGGAATGGAACTCCTCCCTCTGAAAGTTTTGGAATTACAATGCGATGATGCTTTGCCTCACTCATATACACATGTATCCTTCCTTCCTTCCTTCCTTTTCCTTTTCCTCTACCACAAAACTCTTTCTTAAATTCCGTGCACGTCCCCATGCAGCAGCAACTCACCCTTTGCTTGCCTTCTCATTCTAGGCTATACATACCACCTTCAAACATACCTCAACTACAATATATCAATAAACTTATAAGGATCAATATTGATTTAATTAATTTGCTCAATTAAAGGGTAAATTTGTCAAAACAATAAAATATATATATATATAACTTTCTGCTATTAATAGTACAAGCACTTTCCATATACTAAGTTACACTTATACCTCTAATTGAAGAGATTAACTGGATCAACACCAATTGCTATAGCATAGCTCTATCATAAATGCACAAGAGAACTAATGGCTTCTTTTTCTTTGAAACAAAACAAAACAAGACCGGAACTATCCAAATTTCTCTCGCAAATAATTTCACTTTTACTACAAGTCTCAAAATTAAACTATATTCAGAGACAATTTTAATATAACAATAGTGTTATATGAAGTTGCACAATTCATGAAAACTACACAACATAATATTGACTAAATGCACCAACATATTATGGTTATAACATTAGTGTAATCTTAAGTCGCACAATTCATGAAAACTACACAACATATTACTGACTAACCCCAACACCAAGGAATAATATAGGTGGTGTGTTTGTGTGTGTGTACAAATTCAGTGATGACAACAAGTATATTCAGCTAACAGCATCAAAAAAAGGGTAAAGAGAAGAGAAAAGAGAGCCTAGGAATTAATGAAAGCAGTGTAAGTAAAATGGAATGGTATATCCAAAGCTTTTAGAAAGTATGCGTAAGTTGCAGGTTTAAGGTACACAAAAAACATACCATTTGCCTAGTAGAAAAGATAGTCTCTTTTTATCTTTACCTTCGCCTCTCCACCACAACCAGACAAATAAAAAGCTCCTCTTCTATTCCCCCATTTCATCTTCTTCTCCATAAAGGATTTGGCTGCTTCTGTCATCTTTCTTTCCTCAAGGAATCTCATCTTCACAGGCCAAACTTTTACTATCTTGTCCTTCCTTCCATCTAGAACCAATTATTATTATATACCTTGCCACTTTTTCATGCTTTTCTCTTTCTTCCCTAATGCTCAACCAACAAATCCACCAACAAAAGAAAAATGCAGATGCCAAAAACTACAATACTCTGAGCATGATCCTTTTATTTTTAGCTACCAGTAGGGGAGTCTTTTAAACTCAGACATTGTTATAGCCCTAAACAGTAATGATCACAGAAACAATAGTACTATTGTGTGTGCTGGGGGATGGTCTAATTTCACCTACCAATTCAGTGTGATCATTTGTAAGGACCATTAATTACAGTATCTCCACAAAGTGTCGAGTTCATTCTTACAATGGAAAGTTTTGAATTATCCTTAGGGGACCCCTTCTTTTTCGCAATCCAAGACCTTAGATACAAATTGCATTAAAAAGCAAATGTCAAATGGAGCAGACAACATATATGAAACTTATTACCCTGCAAGATAAACCTAATTACAATGACCAATACCTTCCTAACAAGGTTGTAGTTTCCCAAATCCTTAATCACAGTTGAACGATAAAGTAGGCTAATCCTTCTTGTTCAACTTTGGACACCCCTGGCATACATGCCCCTTGAAGTTTAAGCAATGATCTATTCAGCCCCTTATCTTAAACACCAGCAGCTATACTTTTTGCTCATCTACTGAACTTTTCCTTTGGCCCTACTGAGAACTAAAGATGTGACAAGGAAAGTAAGAACAATTCATACCAGGCTAAAGTCTTGATTCAGTACAGAACATGAGGAACTTGTTGCTGTAATTAGTCGCACATGTGAACCAGAAACGGTAACTCTACTGGGTGTATGAAATCAAAACAACAGAGTTCAAGAAAGCTTTTTTTCGATCCCTGAAGTATGTAGAACACATAGAAACCTTCAAATTTAACAGCAGTATATCTATTAATACTGTACAAAGATAATTTGTGTTACAATGTTTGAAAATCACATGTGACCACAAATTAAAAAAGATACCCCTAGGGTTTCAGATAAATTTAGTTTGAAGACAATTGGAGGGACCAGTATCTTTAGTAAAGCCCTGACAGTCATGCCTCACCTCACCGAAGGTTTCGACCCACCAAAATCAATTCCCAGATGCTGATCGATTACATGCTTGTATGCCTGTGGGAACAAACAATTTCCATAAGAATTTGTCCTTATGTCATAAGAAGAGCCATAGTTCAACCAAAAGGAAATTACCTAGTTGAACAAAATTCATTGGATCCTGAATTTCAAATAAAAAATAGATCAACTATGCACTCCTATCAACATCATCCACATATTCCAGAAAGGCTATATGACACATAGTGGAATGAACATAAAGATGCTGGCATATAGATAAACATGGCAATCTGGACATCATTAGTGCAAAAAGAAAAGTGACCGGGCAAAATTTAAAACAGGGGTCATTATGAAAATAACATCGAAAAGACGTTTCTATTAGCCTGTCATGATAAGTGAAAATGTGGAGAAAAGGAGGAAAGATAGATCAAGATACTAAAATGACGTTGTTACTAACCAGTCTACTTCCTATGGAATCCCTGTATGATTTACATCAGTATACTCTTCGGCATGATATAATTAAAAATATGGCCTCAAGAAATTGATTATTAAAGAAAACCTATGAATGTCCTCTCTTTTGTGATTTGTCCTCTTAAAAACAAAAACATGGAAAGATCAATTGAAAGGAGAATGAACCATCAACCACGTTCTTTTATGATATGCTGCCATTAGATTAGATTCAATGTTATAACTGACTATTTACGTGGACACAATTATTGTTTTTGGCCTTTCTATGTCAGCATAATACTGGGTTTATGATAGACATTTCTGAACAACAGACCCTAAAATCTAAAATCAATAGTTGGACAGTGATTACCCAAAAGGACAGATCTTATTTGTGGTCGTGAAAGTCACAGAAGAACATAAACTAAAGTAAAAGGCAAGATCTTATCTTGCTTCTAGTGATAGTAAAATATAAACATTGCTAACAACAAAAATTCCTGTCTGATGGAGTAATCCTCAAAGAAATTGAATCACATCTTATAATATGCCTATACTAATTACTTAAGGGAAAACCCCCCTCCTTTGGTCTCTAAAAGGAACATTTAGAGAAGACATAAGAAAAGAAAGAAAGAAAGTATATTTCAAGCTGAAGAACGACATAGTATTGGTGTTTCTCACCAATTAATGGAGGTTAAGAATAACAATACAACCAAAACCAGATAGAGAGGATATATGTGCTTGTATATCCAAATCTGGCTGCTCTAATGTAATCAAGAGAGAAACTCTTGCCTTACCTGACGTGAAAATGACTCTTTACCATTTAAAAGCACCTCCATTGCAGCAAACGGGTCATCAAAAACCCCATAAAATATCTGGTAAAATTGGTTCCTGCAAGCCCCATGAAATGATCAACAGCGACAAAAATTTAGATGAACATTTCTTATCTCGACAAAGATAAAGGAAAAAATGATACATACACCAGTACCTATCATCTTCACCAATCAGTCGATCCATCTCCTCAAATTTTCGAGTAAGGACTTCTGCTCCTACTGGTGAGAGCGCATGCAATATCAAAGCCTCCAAAGTTCTTGGGAAATTGTGCTGGAAAATGGCAAAGTTGATTTTAAGGAAACCAAAAACCAAGGGGGAACAGAAACAGGAGCTACTTCATACGCAAT
The DNA here is from genome assembly GCA_028651295.1 of Catharanthus roseus. NCBI lineage: Eukaryota > Viridiplantae > Streptophyta > Magnoliopsida > Gentianales > Apocynaceae > Catharanthus > Catharanthus roseus. Next base: position 4,572,263 of record JAPQWS010000087.1, read on the forward strand.
TTTTTTGGTTTAAAGTTTAGCCAAAATATACAAGCACTAATAAAAGAAAGGGTCAAAACTGGGAATCTGAGGCAGCTACGGAATTGATGACAGGAACTTCAACAAAATACAAGCATCTAAATGAACAAAGTGGTTTCAGGGCCAAAAGATAGAGAAGAAGACAAAAAAAAATATAAAGAAACATGAGGACAAGATGAGATATTCCAGTTCATTTAGCAGCTAATTGTTAAAAATGCCACATCCGTTTGGTTACTCTATGTCTAACATAAAGAAGAAATTTAACTCGCCAATTGGTCTATAATAATTTAGCAATTTCTCCTGTATATATGAAAGGCTAATTTAATCTAAACTCAGAATAACTCCCTAAGGTTAGAGTTGAAACCACTATCCAGAAGAAGACATTTACTCTGGTAAAATTTATTTAAAAAAAAAAAAAAGAAAAAGCAATATGACCTAGAAATTCCAAAAGGTAGTTCTGGTGTTTTGGCCTTTTATCTTCCCAGCCTAGCTACGGCACTAATACTCTTGAGGCCGAATGGCCATCAGAAATTACAGAAATAGACAAAACAATGATAATGTCTAAGAGAATTCTATATCTAAGGCACACCTGAAAGTACCAAAATTATAAACCAAAGGAGAAAGGAACTGAAGCAGTGCAAGTTAGTAAGGTTAGAGGAAAAAAGAATCTCTGCATGTGCAACAAAGAAAGTTCCAACTACCAATGATAGTTGATTCAGAGAAGATTTTTATAACAGAGAATGCAATTACAGGAATATAGCAAATATAGGTGTACAAGTAAACAAAGTACATACAAGCAGGTTTTATGCATTTGCATGATCAATTTAGCAAAGACTAGAATACATCTATCTAATTGCAAATAAATAAAAACACTAATGACCACTTGCACTGATGGAATGAACTTACTGCCATCGCAAGGAAGACATGTTGAAGCACATGAGGTTCGAGACTCCAGATAATATGAGCAACTGGATCATCTTTCAAATGGAATAAGTCCATTTTTATTATTTTGTTGGTTTCACCAAACTCCTTAATAACCAGATTATTTGATGAGGTGCAATTTACGTCTTGGCTTGGGTTGACACGTTCATGTACCAAAGCCACAAGTTCATGAAGAGACTTAATGACATAGGGATCCAGTTCATGCAACACAAACCTCTCATTCGAATATTTTCCTTCCGAACAGTTTGGTTCAGAGACACGAGCCAAAAGCTTGTCACTCCTCTCTAGCCCCTCGCACAAATATTTGACATAAATATTCTTCGCCTTAATTTTGAATTAAGGAGGAAAAGGCAAGAAAAATATCTTCTTTCTGAAGTTAATAAATTTATACAAAGAGGAAACATTTAAACATTGTTTACCTGCACTTGCATTAACAGTTGCACCATGCCAATTAGCATCCACCACTGAAGTCACAGAAGGCATGTGGAGCATTTGATTCTGCCCTGATCACAAAAGCAATGAACATAACCTCCACTGTCCGGTAAAATTTTCAAAGCACTATTAGTGCTTATTCTGTCATTGCCCCAATTCAGCACTTTTTTAATTCAAGTACACAGATAAAAATTTTGAGGAGAGCACCCACATAGGTCTCTAGCATGGAAATGTTGGAGAAAATTTTACAAGAATATCATTTAATGACTCCAATCATAAACTTACGATCTGAAGAACCCAATAAGAACCACCATAAAGTTAAAAACTCACCCATGAAATGTTTCATAAACCAAGAGGAAAAAATTGACCCCTTTTCTATATCCTTTGCAAAACTATGAAACTAAGAGGTATCTGTACAAAAGGTACCATGTAAAGCTCCACTTAAACATGTTTATTTTAGCTCCGCAGAGGCCTTCTCAAGCTATTTCCTGATAGGAATGTTTGAGTTTTAAATGCAAAAGCAGACAAAAACAAACTACTTCAAGAATTTCTAATAGCAGTTTCTTTCTCCACGAAAGTCAAACTTCACACTTTTCTATTCACTTCAATCAGGCAATATTAACCTCACAAGTCATGTATTAGGAAAGGAACTACTCACCATCTCCCTTTCAAGCAATCTTCAATACAGGATCAAAACAGAAACCAGTCATGGAAAAAGTAGAAATTAGTTTATTTATCATACTATTTTATTGATAGAAGTCAAGAATCAAAAAGGAAAAGGGACTACCTCCGTAGAATTCTTCGGAGATAATAAGAATCCATATGTTCTAATAAGCTATACATCATATCAGATCGCCACCAAATATTAACAGCAATGGTTAAGCATTCACTGTCAACCTGGTGATACCTGGGTAAAAACAGAAAAGATAAATGATTTCACAACATAAACTCCAAAGAGGTAAATTAAATACTCTTAAAGCAAAATCCTACTACAAAAACATGCAGAGCTAAGCACAACTGGCTAAGAAATCTTCAGGTTAAAATAACTCTTAAAAGAAACTAATTTCTTTCGCCTCAACAAAACAATCTGTAGGCCTGCCAATGAGATTATTTAAGTGTTTTTTCATTGGATTTGGTGGAAGTTAAAGGAAGTTAGATACAAAATAATGGTTCTACAAGTCAACTTTGTTTTAGCAAGTCTTCTATTATCAAAAGTTTTAGTATTACTTCCGCAGGATGCTTCTTCAGCCATAGCATCCTTTGATTCCTGAAGGATAATATTAAGGGTAACTGCAAAGAAGAAGGATGAAACTGTCAAAAAGAAACTTATGTAAACTAGAACTTACCATCCTTCAGGAAGAAACAATGCATCCCCTGCATGAAGAGTAACCTTCTCTGCATACTCTTTAAAATGTTCTGCCCTTGGAAATGCTTGATGGTTTGATTTTTCTAAAGGAACAGCACTGGAAATTTATTTTTTAAAGAAGAAAAAATATCAAATGCGGCAGAAAAAATAAGTCACATACATACTTAAAATGCATGACGTAATGGTGCTTCTCAGTAAGGAAAAACTATTGTGTTTATTTCATATATCAGATATGGCACATGCACACCTGTGGTTGGAGGCCTCCCCATATATAGGCAGCGGATATAAGAATGGACTTGCAGAAGGCGGCCATAAGACAACTGATAACCAAGAAAGAATGATAAACAAGATCGGTAGGTCTAGATGAAATTATACAAATAATCAGAGCTCAAGACATGAACATTTATCCAAGTAATAATTGCAGGCATCCACAGGAGCATTCAACCTCTTGCTTTTAATGACTTGTAAAAGGTTTTAATATAAGGTAAAAACCTAGCTGCATCCTTGAACACATGAACTCTAACTATATGATTAGAACCTGAATCTGTCAACATTAAGTCCTCCTTTTTCTTTTTTCTTTTTGTCTTTCGGTCTTGCCATCTATGCCATTACCATGTCCTACCCACATGTAGCATCATACAGTGTCCCCAAGACGAATATTTACCAGGAAGCTATAGACAGTTCAGTTGTCCAATCAAATTACTGACTTAAGAGAGTTACAACTTTTCAAGTTTAACAGAACCACATGTCTAAGAACAAGAGCATCAGCATAAACCATTAAGATCATCATCACAATAAAAAATAAATTCCAACATATCAAAATTGAGAGATTAAATTCAAGAAATAGCCAAAACTATTAAATATCAGACCTTGTTTGCATCCAGTAACTATGCATAGAAGGTTATGGTGCGGATCATAATGAGTGCTGGATCTAGACTGAGCACTATTCATCCATAAATTGACAGATGAGATCGTCTTCTTCTCAAGAAATGGAGGCTGTAATTATAAAATATAATAAATAAAAAATATTTAAAGACCAACGTTCTAAATTACACTGTCTGATTTAGAGATGAAATGTTCCTCACTAAGCATATTCCCTCAAAAAAAAAACGAACTAGGAAAAGAGACAGAGTGCACCATTTCAATGTCTTCTCTTAAGGTTTCCAACTGAACCTTCTCTGCAGATTCCACATTTGAAATTGGCACCTAAAACAATATGCGATTGTTGTAATAAGCATTGGGGCAATATTGGTTAGCAACAAAAATTGCGTACTTTATATTTCATGATAAGAGCAAAGAAAGAAACTCTCAGAATCACCCAGTAGCTGAAACCTGTGCAAGATAAATCTGCTGGGGATAGCTGCAAGGCTCATCATGAAACTCTGCCGCAGAATGCTTCTTCGATTCGAGGAAAGTATTGTCCTCACTACATTTACTTTGAAGAACATCCTTGCAATACCCAATAAATGTAGAAAACGGCAAGGAAACCTGCATTTTTTCATAAAAGTGCATGGCACAATCACTTTGACTCGAGTAAGGACCATGTCAAGTTAGTATGCTCAAACTCTCAGAAGCTAACAAATTACCCTCTCATGGCTCCTAATATCCCCATTAAAAACTGGTGCTGTTCGAGAGAGCATAGCCTCTACATTTGATGAACCTGCTGTTTCCTGGACAATGTTCAAGAGTAAAGTAGGTAAATCGCGGATAAAACACATAAAAAACATTCTGTACAACTAAGCATTAATTAATTCGAATTACATTGAGACAACGGCATGTGTACGCGGCATAATAAAAGTTGATCAGAAGTAGACATTTCACTAAATTAATCAAAAATTGAGCAATCATACTACTGCATAATAACTTTTTGTATTAAATTTCAAAACCCTACTTAGAACTGCACACTTAGCAACCGAAAGAGCCGCATAGTACAGGTACCTGCAAATAATCAAGGCCGCCATTGGAGATGTTCCACTTAGAAAAAGCTTTCCAATTATTGATACAGCCCCTAAATACCTAACAGGAAGTTTGCAAATAAATAAATGAATAAATTAAGCAAAACCAAAGAAATACGGGGAAGATTTGCAGTTCTATGAATATTAGTAAGGGGTGGTTGTTGATGGGACGGCTCACAGCGGGGACATTTTGGGGCTCAATTTGAGAAATGAACTCTTCAGCCGACGGAATATTATCGAAGCTCCGTATTCGCAGACTCGACGACGGCGAGCCGGCCGGGGAAGACATATCTCGCGCCTAAGCTGCCGCTCCTCGAGGATTCCAGAGATGGTTTTTTCTTTTTCCCTCCCTTTTTTCCTCTTTCGGGCCTTCGTTTCTAACAGAGTTCGCAGTTGAACCCCTTATTTTGGCCTAATTACGAACTTTTCACTATGTTAGAGAAAATTATCTAACCACCCCTGCTATTCTTGTCAATGACTTTTTCAGTAACATGTTAATTGACAAATTTGTTTCATCAAGCCTTTTTTTGGTAAACTAGTATCCAAGATGGATAAGAGGGTACAATATTCCAAAAAACAGCATTAGGCTGACATAAAATATTAAATCGCTCCCTAGGTGACTTCTTACTTGGCATGTCATATAGAGAATCCTAAGTGAGAAAAGTCAAGCCATTAGATCTCTCACTTGGTATGACATGCAGTATTAAAATGCTCATTATGTGACTCGAACTCATGACTTTTTACTTGGCATGCCATGTAGAGGATCTTAAGTGAGGGAAGTCAAAAATAGACCTCTCACTTGGCATGACTTTTTTTTTTTTAATCAAACCCTTAGTATCATATATTATTCAAAAATTATTTATAATATTGATATACATCTGAATGTAAATGGTGAAAATTTTATATGTTACTTCCAAGGAAAAAAATATATATTATCGTTCAACATTTTTTCGTATAACAAATTAACTAAACAGATTAAATATAAGTCTATATATGTACACAAACTAAAGACCAGTACCCAACCAAAATATACAAACTCACAAAATAATGCCAACTCCCATCTCAAACCACCAAATCCAACACAACTACGACATCAGAGCAGTCCTTACCATAGTCGTTGCAAGCAATCGCAATCCCCAGCAATCGAACAACAAATCTCAAATCAGTCATCGCCAAGTAAAGAAGCCATTCAATTAAACAACCCTTAAATAATGCCGTCCAAAAATCACATCAAGAAAAAAAAAAAAGACTAATAAATACTCAGATCTATTCAATTAGTCGAAAATTGGAAAAAACATCGAACACCAACTCCCCGACTATATCTCACACTATGGCAATACATAGCAGCAACCAAGAAAAATACACTTGAAAATATTCGAATTGAAGGAAACCCTATTTACCATTTCGAATCGAGCAAGGTATGCAGTACTCTCAACTTATGGCCATAAAAGTTACCTATAAACTGCCACCATACTACAATTATGTAAATATAAATAAAAATAGAGTATAAAATGTATTAAAATATTTATAAGAATATAAATATAAATAATTAAATTTTATCTTTCAATAAAGTCTAAAGAACAATAGTATGATCTAATTACTATTATAACAATATCTCTGACCATCTTATCTTCTAATAAGGCCCATAAATCATCATTGGAATAAAAATATGGATTGAAAAAATAAAAAATATTAGAAAAAAGGTAAGCACATCTACAATAACAAATGAGCCCTCATAAATCTCTAAGCCTTCGCAAATTATGATTGGAAAGATCACTCAAACAAGGTTTCAAGAACTTGAATTAGACTTCATCCTTGTTGTGATATATTAGAAAACAAGTTTGTAATTTGAAGTCATATCAATATTTGTCGTGGTTGACTCTGTGCCATTGCCCCCCTGACGTACGCTCTCTTTTGAACTTTTGAAAATCAAAACGCGTGGGACCATCCTCACACTTACGTTAGAAAATGGACCCGCACTCTTGGCTGGCTCCACCAACTGTCCACTTTTTCACTTTCTATTCTCATGTTTCCCCAGTGTACCATTGCTTTTTTTTTTTTTTCTTCTCAAAATGATCTCATATTTTCATTTTCATATATTTTTTTTTTGGATAAATTCCATATGGTTTGTTAGATAATTTATTTTTAGCCAAAAAAAATGTAGTAATAACTTAATCTATTTATCAATCTATTAAACTCGTACCATGTTAAACAAAATACAAATCAAAGATTAATAATTTTACGTAAACAGTTACCTAGTGGTGAATTTTTTTATATTTGATAATATAATAATATGCAAAACAAGATGGATGAAGATTAAAGTGAGGCTGAACTTTTGTTTCATTTTCGATGAATAGATCAATAAATAATTTGACAAAATAATCATATTTGTATCAATGACATAAGGAATAAAAGGAGAACAATATCTTTATCTATAGCTATGCATATTTTTAAGAATTTAAAATTTATTTGATGTTGAATAAGTTCGGTTTCAACCGTTTAGATCATTTTAACTTTTTTTTAATATTATAAAGACTCCCATCAAATTAATGGGCTAGAATAGTTTATGTGAATTGGACTTTCCCTAAATATGAAATCTAATAGGTTGTTCCCATAACCTAAAAACACAATATTTTAATTATTTAAAAGTAATTTTTAATGAGAATTGTTTAAGGTAAAACTTAATTTATAGGTACGACACCAAAAATGTCAAAAGGTCCATTCACTTTCCTAACTTTTATTCTCCAAACTCTCAAGATTATATGTTCAGATCTTCAAATTGGAAGTATTATATATCGTATCGTCGCAAAACGAGTTTAGGATATCAATATTTATGTGTTTTTCTTCATTTTACTACTTCTAACATTTAAAAAACGAGTTAAAATCATCATAAATTTCGAAAAAAAAAATCGTGAATATTTTGCTCCAAAAAAGCCATGGCCCTGGCTACGAACCAAGAGAGCCTCGGCTCACCCCTGGCAGCTGACCAAGTGTGTCGTACGGTGCCCCTAACCAGCAATCAGGGGTGAGCAGTACTTCCCCTGGTTCGTAGGTAGGGCCGAGCCGATTCCTTTTTTTTTTTTTTTTTGTTTACCAAATGATTTTTTTTTATAAGTTTTGTTTTGTTTTATGTTTTCACTATAATGTTATTTATTTATTTAATTTTCACAAGTAATAAATAAATAAACATTTAAGAAAAAAATTTGGCCTTTGTGAATTACAAGAGGCTTGTTCAGAGTGCCCCTGGTTGGTTACATGGGAGTTGCAACCAGGGGCACTGTGAACAAGTCCCTAATTTACAAGGGCCAACATCCATAATTTTTTAAAATCATAATTTTTTTTTTTTTATGAAATCTTACATCAAAATTAATGTTTTCCAACACCCATGCATCAATTATGTCTATATCTTTACCCATATCAAATTAAACTAGCTCAATTTTGTCACAAGATTATGAGTTTTAGTCTTTGTATTTGGAAGAAATGAGAAGAGCTCCAATAGTTTGATTAAAATTAAATTAAACCCTTTTGAACATTTTGAGTGTTACACCCTTAAATTAGGTGTTGTATTAAGCATTCTTCTTTTCAATTATTATTTTGAATTAGAAAATTTCAAATGAGGCAAAGTAACGAGAGAACAATATTATTTTATTGTTGACAAAATAGTACCCTTATATTTGATAAATTGTTAATTCAGTATACGTTATAATTGTCAATAAGTGACAAACTTGTTACTTCAATGAAATCACTTGACGAGGGAATGTCTCTTATGCCTTAATAAAAGATGGGGGAGGGGGTTGGTAAGAAGACCAAATAAGAAGAAAAAACGATAGAGTCTATTTTATTGATTATTGGATTTATGTATAACTATTAAAGGCTTCCTATAAAAAATAAAATAAAAAAACTGAAAATGACATAATGGGAACTAAAAATTTCTCACGTCCAAATTAATTGAATCAGTAAAAAAATACCTCCCTTAGCCAAATATTCCGCCGAAAAATATTGGCAAGCATAAGGTAATAAAAATACATGACAATTGATTACGTACTAGAGATAAAGTTTGTAATAAACAAATATACTAGAAAGTGTATTAGGGAATGTGTTAGATAATTCTAAATACTTTTTATCATTAACCCTTTATTTTATTTATGTTATCTAATTACGTGATTAACTTTCTAAAAACACCACTCTTTTTTTAAAGTTATAAAAATAAATAACCCCACAACAAGGGAGAAAATTAAATATGGAATAGATTCAACTTCCTCTCCCTACTTTCCAATAAATATGCTTTATTGCACAATTGAATTTGAACTGATCAATCATGTTTACGAACCAAACTCATTTTTATTAGTCCTTCTGAACTTCTATATAATGAATTTTTTTTTTTTTATTAAGAAAAAAAGAGACATTCAATTTCTACTAAAAAACAATGTTTTTAAATTTTTATTTGAGATAAGAAACAAATAAATGAGGATAAAAAGATATTTGAACGGAATTTTAAATAATGAGATTATTTTTGTGTTGAAAGTTGATATATTATTGAGTTTATTTGGTGGGCTAAATCAATTGGGCATAATGAAAGCCATAAGTCACGGGCTGACGAAATCCCATTTTTTGTTTGCTGTAAAAAAATGTATATATTGTAATTTTATATATTATAATTTATATTCTATTTATAATTTTATATATTATAAAAAAAAGTGATAAATAATGATACGAATGTTTAATTTTTTATCCATTAAGTTTGAAAGGAAAAAATCTTTTTTTTTTTTTAAACACATTTGGCAATTAAAATTATATCATTAACCTATAATATTTAAGCAAAGTTGGTCTATTTAGATTATAAATAAAAATGAAAAAATGAAAAATTTTATTTAAAATACATAAGGATAAATTATTCGTGAGATAAGAAGTAAAGTTTAAAATAAAAAAAATATAAAAAGATAAATCTATTTTTTATTTAAAATCTAATCCAAATAAAATAAAAATGGTGAATAATGTGGCAAAACATAACTTATTTGATAGAGATACCCCTTAACATTCCATATAACTCCACTTCCAATGTTTATATATATAGAGAGAGAGAGAATTAATACAATCTTATTAAAAATAAATGTAAACTTATTTATTAGTAATTCTTAACTTTTCTTAACTCAGAGAATATTTCATATGCAAAAAAATTTATACTTATTATTAAATTGGAAACGATCATTTACTGTAGTTACTGTAGCTATTAAGTTATTGAGTTAAACCCGTTACGAGAATTCTAGCCTGATGGAATCCGAAGGAATGGAACTGTAGTTCACCGTTTCGAATGAATGGAACCCCGTTCCGAGAATGTCGAAGACATACGAAGGAATGAAACTGCAGCTAATGTAGTATACACCTATTGAATTATTCTTATTTTGTAAAATCTATTTCATCACGTCCTTTTGATTAAATAATGAATTTTGATGTTAAGGGAAAAATATTTAAACTTAAAAATGCAATATTTGTAGTGTAATTAACATAAATTACATCTTTTAGAATTTTGGCTAATCATGAAAAAATGAGTATGTGTTTAAACTATTTAGTAAATCATAATTTAGAAATAAACAAATTGTTGTAAGCACATATCATTTCTATAAATCAATCAAGAAGTTAAGAAATAATTTACGAGATAAAATAGGAGTTAAATTATCTTTATGAGATTTAATAGTAATGAAATCAAATTCAAAGGTAACAAATCTTTTAATTCATATATCTTTTTACAAAGAATTTATTTTCAGGAACTTAAATAAAAAATGCACTGTAATACAACATATGTTCTTAAGCCCTATATTCCACTGAGTATTAGTAGTTTATAAACAAATAGTACTAAACATATATCAACTGCCCAAATGGCTACTTCTCCGGACTTCTATTTGCGTCAAAACAAAGAGTTAAACCCAAACCCTCAAAGGACAAAAGTAAAAGGGAAAAAGAAAAAGAAAAGATTAATTAAAATTTTCTCCTTAGAGTTTGTTTAAATTACAAATGAATCTCTATATTTTATATAAATTAAAAATACATCCTTATTATCTATATATTTATAACTAATTAATTTCTAATGCTAAGTTTAATATAAAAATTATAAGAAAACAAAAATTTTATAGCAAAGAGTTTAAAATCTTTTTAAAACATTATACAATGTGCTTAATTCTTATTTATTACTATATGTACATATTATAATAGCTTTCATATATGGTACAATTTTAATAATCAATGATATTGTCGTCTTAATATATGATATTAAAAAAAATTATCCCTGAATAAATTTTAAGAATATTTTAAACTTTTTATTACATAAATATCGTGTTTTAGAGAAATTATCCAAAAAATGCCCTTGTATAATTTAAATTTCGCCACTTGAAGATATTATTTATTTTATTATTCATTTTTATCCATAACTTTTTACAATGGCCGAAAATGCTATCATACAGCGGCAATAAGTGATTTTCAGTAAATTTATGTCACATGATACACACATTTCACTTTTAGTAAGAGTAAAATTGTTCAGCTACTAATATAAGCACCAATCAACAAGTGGAATGGTTCGAAATAATCCAACTAATATGCTGAACCGAATCATTGTCAGGTTTATTTTGACCCATTTTCACTATTGGATTGGGCTTATAGTAGTAGTTGAACAATTTTACCATTACTAAAGATGACATGTAAATGTTACGTGCCACAAATTGGCTAGCAACCATCCATCGTCTTTCAGCATTTGTAAAAAAGTTATTGGATAGAAGTGGCTAATAAATTAAATAATATTTTTAAGTGGCTAAACCTAAATTATATAGGCACTTTTTGGTCAATTTTTCTAATTTTTTAATAATTTTTTTTATATTGAAATTAGCATTACAATTTCAATTTAAAAAATTATTAAAAAACACTGAGAGAAGAATAACTATAAATGCCATTAATAATTTACACTTTTATCAAATTATTTGTAAACTCTTATTTCATTTTTTTTATACTATTGTTGGTAAGTTGATTTTAAGAAATTAATGTTTAGTAATAAAATTTGATTAAAACAATCTTATCCAAATTACGTATTCATCAGAAAAGGACATAAATACAAAGTATAAGTGTAAAAATTACTTAGTTTCGATGAACATGTGATTTGGATATAATTATTTTCTCCAGAATTTGCCCAAAACACTTAATTGGTCAAAATCAATTGCTCAAAAATTATTCAGGGTTATAAGAAGATGAAATAAAAGTTTATTTATAATTTGAGAAAAATATAAATTATTGATGGACATTTATAGTAATTTGTTCAACAATGAGTTAGTAATAAAAATTAAATAGTCATGAATATAATAAACAATAAGGATAAGGGTGTATATAAAATTTATATAAAAAAATTGTAATTTAAATAAAATTTAAGGGGGAAAATATAATTAACCAAAAGAAAAAGAAAGAATCGCTATTGTACCAAGTAGTCGTTGCTGAGAGGCCTTCACGTCTAGGCTATATATTGCGATAATTCCACGTGGATCCCAGACAGACGTGGATCACCCTGCTGACGTGGTAATCTTACGATTTTAGAGCTCGAAGATTTTAATTATTTTAGCCAAAAAAAAAAGAGAAAAAGAAAAAAGAAAGAAAAACAGGAGAGAGAAAGAAAGATATAGAGCGAGAAACAAGGCGCGGAGTGGTCGTCCGAAATCACAACACGGAGAGAGACAGAGAGAGAAAGAGCGCTGCAATTCTTCTTTTTCATTTCAATTTCCCGTCGTCGCTTTTTCTTTTGAAGTTTTCCCCCATTCTCTAGGGCAAATTAATCCTCGATAATCTGAAATTAGGAAACAAGTACTGTAAATTTTTTCCCAAATTTCGTAGAGTTTTAAACCTACAACAGATCAGCACAAGGAAATTTCTGATTTCGGTATAATTTTTTTAGGATATCCAGATCTTGGCTGCTTTTCTTCCCCAATTTACTCCGATCGATCAGCTTAAATAATCTGATATTCCGATCACATTCAGTTCTTTTTTTGGTTTAACTCCGTTTTGTAACTGGAGGAGGGGTTGCGCAACATTTTGGATATTGGAGATTGTATATATACGGAGGGCTGGTGAGCTAAGAAAATCCTTCTAGCTTGTCTAGAAGGATTTAGGGTATTGGATCATCGGCTGCCGGAGGAGAAATTTCTCGGATGAGAGAGGACCTGGATAATATTTTATGTTTCAGAAGAAATCGACGATGAAATGGGTAACATTGCTTAAAGACTTCAAAGAAAAGGTTGGTTTATCTCAGTCTCAATCTGCATCGCCGTCCCCATCACCTGCGTCTTCAGTATCATCCTCGTTCACAGACAACAATGCCACTTCATCCAACCAAGAATTCACGTCATCGCCTTCAAGGTTTCTTTTCATTTCTTGTCTCAATAGACTTGATGATATTTGTGCTTCATGTTTTCTTATTTTTTACTTGTTGCTTAGATATAAATTTTGTTTGTTTGTGCCTGCTAGACAGCCGGTGTTTTCCTGTGAAGATTTTCACTTCAGTTGAAAGAATGAATTAAATGAGAATAAATGATAATAGCAGAATCCCTTTTAGTTCGTCAACAGTTAGGTTCACGGTCGTACCTAGAAACATCCGCACTTGTATTATGGCTGGCAATTCCTGATTACAAGTAGGTGGCATTTCCTTTCCTTATGTTTGCATGTTTGGGTTGGGATTAACTGAAATGAGCTGCCGCAGGGGTTTTGTCTGAGGTAAATGTCATATTTGATTATGCTGGTACTGGTTAGTTCAAAAGTAATTGTGACAACCCTGAAAACCTTACCCACTGCACGGGATTTTTTTTTGTTGAAAAGAGGCCTGTTTATTGCTAACATATTGTCTGCAAACTAACAAGCAAAGTGTACTCTGGTATATTTTCTTTAAATTTCCGAAATCTCATGGGTGGACGTCTCTTCAAGACTGCATCTGCTTTCTTGTAGCCTGTGTAGATATTTGGGGTTTTGGGATCTGATTCTGGAGATAACTTTCGGCATGGCTTCTGGGGTTGTCTGATCTTGAATTGAAGACTGGATTCACAACTAGATTGGTGGATTAATGCAGAAAAATAAGATAATGTTGGGGAAAAACCTCAGTATAATGCAATGGGAACTGGATTCTTTTTCTTTTTCTTAATGGATAATTAAGGCACTGTCAGGTCTGCAAAATAAGAAACATGTTTAGTCTACTATATAAATGAGGTGGTGCTTGAGGATAATTCTGGCATGGGAGATGTTTTAATATATGCCGACAGTATTCGTAAAATAGATGATCTCATAATAGGATGTTATAGCTGAATAGGAAAGATTTGAGTTAAAAAGTTTAGAGATTCAGCAATAAAGATAACCTCCTTGCAAGTTATTGCCTAATTGTAGGAAGAGAAAAAGAGCACGCCAACAACCTTCCTATGAACTATGGCGTGTATATCTCTTATGGACAAAGTATAAGTATTTGAATGAACACTCCTAGAAAAAATTAGCTATTCAATCCACACTCTACAGACAAGAAAATGAAAGCTTCTACTTAACCTGCTAGTGCAGGTTTATATTTGTCTGCCAATTATCTAGATTTTCATCCATCCTGTGTATTTATTCCACAGATAAATTACCTAGGTTGCGCATTTCAGGTTTCAGTTTGCATTTGAGAGTATTTTCGCTTGTCTATCCTAGAAGATGACCGTTCGGTGGTATTGAAAAGGCATCTGGTTACATCTCTATTGGATTGCTGAATTTGTTTCTACCACTTCAGTTTAGTTTGGAAAATGCGTGATTTGTTTTCTTGGGTTTGATGAAAGTAGATTATTTGTGAGAGATGCAGGATCCATAATGAAACAGTGAAATTTTGTTCTAGTTTTAGATCCAATCCAAGTGCTTCCCTATTTTGCCGGCTGTGCTTTGTATTAGAGTGAATTCGTCTATAATTAATTCAATAGTCCATTTCATCTTTTTCTTTCTGTGTAGAGACAGTGTAGAAGTTATAGGTTTATTGCCTTTTAGGAGTATCTTTGCTGAGTTGGATATGAAAGAAGATGAATGCCATAGAAAACTTGCCAATCCCTATTTCACCTTTTTTTTATTATTACTTAAGAAAACTTGCCAATCCCTATTTCACTTTTTTTTTATTATTACTTTTTTCTCTTTCAGAACTTTGTTATATCCATTTTTATCTTTTTTATTTTTCATTTCTTAAAAAAATTTTACTTAAACAAAAGGTCCCTTGCATCAATTTTGTTTATGATTCATTATTGTAGCTTTTGAACCTTTTCCAGCTTGGTTTCTTCTTCTGACTATTTTATGGGTTCAAATGCAAACTTGTATATGCACAGTTGTGCGTTAAACTTTCTCTGCCTCTTTATTTTTGTTAAATCTGACGAATTCTTCTCTTGAGCAGAGACAAATATGAACTGGAATTGGATTTCAAGAGATATTGGGAAGAGTTCCGATCTTCAAGTTCTGAAAAGGTTTTTGCATTCATCTGGCAAATTTCTTATCTTTTCGTTGGTGTAGTGCAGAATACAGTTGGTTTATGGTTTTTCTCTGGTCATGCAGGAGAAGGAAAAAGCCTTGAATTTGACCATAGATGTTTTCTGTCGATTAATGATGCAGCACGCGAATGTAGCTCAACTAATCACAATGTATGAGGATAGTTTTCCTATATTTTCTTTGTTCTATGTTTGTTTTTCTACTGGGAACCTTGCTTATCGGAACTTCTGGTTTCAGTCTGGAATGTTTCAGGATGGCCATTTCTTTAGTACATGTATTAAAATATCTCCAGTCTTTGCTATTTGTGTTGACATAGCATTCTGGAAAATTTTCCATTCCTAAAGAGAATTTTAATCAAGTATGTTTAGGAGTGCCTTTTCAAGTCAACTTCCTCTAATTTAGGCATCATGGCATAAGTCTTGCTGCAATTCAAAGTTTAATTTGGGCTTTCTCTAATCCTCTGTTTGTGTGCACTGGACTTCTTTGCTTGCATTTCAATACATTTAGTGGTGACTGAACAACCACCCAACCCCCCCCCCAAAAGAACAATAGTGGTGAATTTTTTAGTTACTTCTAAGCTTTGTTCTAACAGGCTGGTAGAGACACACATATTCTCATTTGTGGTGGGAAGAGCATTTGTAACGGATATTGAAAAGTTGAAACTTAGCAGCAAAAGTAGATCATTGGAAGTTGGTAGAGTTCTAAGCTTTTTCTCAGAAGTAACAAAGGTTTTGATGATCTCTCTCTCTCTCTCTCTCTCTCTCTGTGCGCATAGGTATCTTTGAATTTTTCCTGACCATTTTGATTTCTTCTTCATTCTATTCAGGATGGCATTCGGCCTGGTGCAAATTTATTACATGCAGTAGAAGTTCTTGTCTCTGGGGTATATTCATCAGCCTTACAGCTAATATTTTATTATCTCACTTTATATATTTGACTTTTGCTCTTCGAGCTGTTATATCCTCCGCTACGCCATGGGTGCAATTTCCTATTTTGCCTGATATGAAGTATGAAAGTTAAAGGAAACATTTGGAAGAGGAGGAAAAACAATAGCATCATTAAGACAGACGTGAGGGACACTGATTCTGTTGTACTGTCCACAAAGTATATATCCTTGCTTGATTGAAGATAAAAATGGGCCTAGACGGTTGTTTCTTTAATTCCTTTTTGTTCTTGCTTGCATGGTTTTGTAACAAGGAGTAATGTACTTGCAGGCTTGTATCATCCTTCTAGTAGTAGCAGATTTTAAGATGGACATTTGAGACTCACTGATTTTATTGTTCTGTAAATGAATTATGTATCTTTGCTTGATCAAAGATGAAAATGGAACTAGAATTTTGTTTCTTGCTTGCATCATTGTGTAACGAGAAGCAATGGACGTGTATTATCCTTTAGTAGCAGATTTGTCCTCTCTTGGCTTGACCATTTCAATCGTTTAACCTCTAATCTGTTTACTCTGTGTCTACAGCCTATTGATAAACAATCTCTTCTTGATTCTGGGATCTTATGCTGTCTCATTCATGTGTTGAGCGCTCTTCTGGGTCCTAGTGGGGGAAATCAGAGACAGAATGTTCCTAATAATCAGGAATCTTTGCTAACACAAACAAATGGTGAAGCGGATTCTGTCCGTCGTCTTGAGGTAGATTCTTTCAGCATTTTGCTAATCTTTCTTTCATTCACATCAACTTTCACAAATTCTGATTTTGATTTTATGTTCTAGTTGCCAATTTTTTCATTAATCATTGCGCCTTGGTGCTCGGGGCTCGGAAATATGTTCCTTAGTACTAGCCATCATAATCAAATAAAATTTGCATTCATCTTGCTGCTGTATTTGCTTTCATATGGGAATGCTACCTTTTAAGTGGAGTTTCTGGAAGGAGCTTTTCTGTATTTATTCTTTCTGCATGAGGGGTTGGTCTATGACGTCTTATCATGCCCGCACCTATTTGTGATAATTTTACTCGACTCCCCTGTACCAACTTGTGTAACATAGCAATAAACTCTTTGATGAGCAGAAATGCTCTTGAATCTAAGGGCTTATTTGCTTAATATGTTATGTTGATTTGGTAACTAAAAAGAATGTTTAATTTTCTCAGAGCTGCTTTTTCCAATGCAGGTAGAGGGAAGTATTGTCCATATTATGAAAGCATTAGCGAGCCATAGTTCAGCTGCACAAAGTCTGATTGAGGACAACTCGCTTCAGTTACTCTTTCAAATGGTTGCCGATGGTTCTTTAATGGTCTTCTCCCAATACAAGGAGGGCCTTGTTCCCTTGCATACCATTCAGCTATACAGACATGCTATGCAGGTAAACAACTAATCAATTCCTTATTGCAGAACCACAGCACTGTGGAATGTGTTCGTGGAATAAAATTGCATAATTGAATCTTCTCCATCCTGATTGGTAATTCTATCTTTCAGATACTTAGTCTTCTCCTGGTTAATGACAATGGCAGCACAGCTAAGTATATACGGAAGCATCAGCTGGTAATCATCTATTCTTAGTGTGCTAATCAGCTTTTGCTGTTCTGAATTATTCATGACCAGAAAAGTTTCTGTTTCCTCTCTGCGCCCTTCTCTTGGACTAAAATAGAAAGAAAAAGTAGTAGACACGAAACATATAATGAGATGATAAGCAGCCTTGATATGGCTTTGTTCATTTTTCGGTGGTTGCAATATAAAGATCATGGTAATTGATTTACTATACAGGTACTTCTTTTGTGGTAATATTCTTCTTAAACATTAAAATAAGGACATTTTGAAGTATGTTGCTTCTTATACCCATTGTACATTTCAGAGACCTTGCATGACAAATGTGGTAAGAATGAACGTTCACTCGCATAATGCAGTAGTTTGATCTCTTTTAGGTGGTAGTTTGATGATGGAGGTTTCTGGTACGACCTGCAATAAACATTTGAAAAAAAATTTCAGGATCTTCTGTTCTACAAGCACATGAAGGCATCCTTATTAAATTCAAATCTTTTGATATACATGCTAATGTGGGAGAAATAGTAAAATCTAAATTTCTGTCTTATTATTCCACTTTCTAGTCATTTTCTGAGTCCCTCAGTAATTCTGAAGAATAGCTTTGAAAGGAGATTCTGGAGGCTATTTTAGAACAAACGTTGAGGATAAGCTAGACAGACCAGGTTTTAAAGATTTGTACCCGAGTGTTTCTCTTGTGTCTTGTGGAACTTCACTAATAACGGATCATCATCAGACTTACATAGGAGCATCAGTTCCCTTTCGGCTGTGTGCCAAATATTGTAACCCTAGCAAGTTTATAGACAAACCAAATGGAATGATATGAGAACAGATTAAAGAATAAACCACAACTCTGAGATAAGAAAAACATAGAACTGGATCTCTTAATGACTGAAGAGGAAGTTATTTATTACCACAAATTATTTCTTCATGTTAATTTTTGTAATTTCAAGGATAAATCCCTTCTCTTGTATCCGAGAATTTGAAGATCATAAATACTTTCTTGGTTGAATCCTCAAAGTAATGTGGCTGAGATCTATTTTGCTTTTTATTCCTTGCAGTCCTTCTTCTTCTACAAAAGGATTTCGAGTGATATTGAAATGATTGTCGTATTTGAACAATAGTTTTGTCAGCTTTTCTAATTTTTATATTTTCTTGGTGAAGATAAAATGTCTGTGTATTGGAAAAATCCATGTTACTAATGATGATCTGGTCCTGATGTTGAACAAATTCAAATCGTGTCTTAAATTTGGAGTTTCTTTTTTCTGGTTGATTACCATTTTTAATGCTTATACTCTAGAGAAATGTGAGTGTTGCACTTTTCTGCACTTTATTGATAGCTTATCTTCCTGGTATAAAAAAGAAGTATGCAATTTCATATCTTTTTTCTATGTTTCTCCTGTGAACCTTTCAGCCTTCTTATCTTCTGTCTGTTATCATTATTATTATTATTATTATTATTATTATTATTATTATTATTATTATTATTATTATTATTATTATTATTATTATATATCTCATATTCCCTCTGCATTAGACTTTGTTTCTTGCTTGAATGATTTCATGTGAACCCCTCTGCTCATTTTGCTTTCCCTTTGTGTCAGATAAAAGTACTTCTAATGGCTGTAAAGGATTTTAATCCATCTTCTGGTGATGCTGCCTACACAATGGGCATTGTGGATTTGCTTCTGGAATGTGTTGAATTATCTTATAGACCAGGTTAGTTGGTTTTTCTTTCCTTGGGGTGTAGGGCTTTCTCATTCCAAGGTTCCATCTATTTTGTCATTTTTGCAATTCTGAGAACTGAAATATGAACTCTTAATTATTTTGGCCATTTAAGTTCTCACAATCAGGTATTTATCTAATGCTGATTCTGGGTAGCTTTGGCTTGTAGAGGCTGGTGGTATCAGGCTGAGAGAGGATATCCATAACGCCCATGGTTATCACTATCTGGTTCAGTTTGCTTTAATTCTGTCAAAGGATAGAGCTGGTCAGCCTTTTGATTCCAGTATTTCTGATCAAGATCCTGCTTTGGGCAATCTGCATTCAGATGATGATGTAGAAAGGAAGAACTCTGGGGAGAAAGGATATCATGCTGCGCCTGAAATTCTCTCTCCTACACTCAGTAGGTTGCTAGATGTCCTCGTTAATCTTGCTCTCGCTGGTCGTGCTGATGCTTCCAGTTCATCTGGCTCAAAGGTGTCAAAACTTTCTCATCCGAAGTCCAGTGGTCATGGCAGAAGTCGGACATCTTCATCTGATAGAATAGCAGATGAACTTTGGGAAAAAGATAATGACAAAGTCAAGGACCTTGAAGCTGTCCAAATATTACAAGACATTTTGATAAAATCCGACAGCAGGGAACTTCAGGCGGAAGTTCTTAGCAGAATGTTTAAGATATTCTCAAGTCATCTTGAAAATTACAAGTTATGTCAGCAGTTGCGCACAGTGCCTCTCATGATCCTCAATATGGCTGGGTTCCCTCCATCTTTGCAGGACATAATTCTGAAAATTCTTGAATATGCAGTGACTGTTGTCAATTGTATACCTGAGCAAGAGCTTCTTTCTTTATGTTGTTTACTCCAGCAACCAATAACATCTGAACTGAAGCATACTGTTCTTTCTTTCTTTGTGAAGCTCTTATCTTTTGATCAACAGTACAAAAAAGTACTAAGAGAGGTTGGCGTACTTGAAGTTCTATTAGATGACCTGAAGCAGCACAAATTATTGCTGGGTCCAGATCAGCAAAAAATTGATTTTAATCAACAGGAAAGGAAATCTAATTCAAGCAGCTTCAAGAAACACTTGGACAGTAAGGATGCAATTCTTTCTTCACCCAGATTCTTGGAATCTGGTTCTGGGAAACTTCCTCTTTTTGAGATAGAGCACACAACTGCAGTAGCGTGGGATTGTATGGCTTCCTTGTTGAAAAAAGCTGAAGCTAATCAAGCATCATTCCGTTCTGCTGGCGGGTTGACCTTTGTTCTTCCTTTCCTGGTATCCAATATCCACCGTCCTGGTGTTCTTCGGGTGTTATCGTGTTTGATTAGTGAAGATGCAGCACAGGTTTGCAGTTCTCTCATTGTTCTTGCTATGCGTTTTGTCTTTTGGTTCTGATTTGAAGTATTATTTCCTGAGGATGTCTCCTGATGAAGATTGCTCATTTGCTTGCACTTCTTTTATGGCTCAAGTTTTTGTGTCAAGATGCAATTTTTTTGGTTCTCAACACATAAAATGCTTGGTTAAGATTGAGGTGCAGTGATATATAGACTTCATTGTGCTTGTTTACTGTGTGTCCTGCAGGCAAACACATACTTTTTTTTTTTTTGGGTGCCATTCCCAATAAGAAGTTTCTTAAGCTTCTGTGATTTTGAAGTCAATTTGGTCAGCAGTCTAGGCTTTATATCTCCTCTTTTTGTTGGGGACAAGGATCCGTTTCCTTTATTGAGTTATAATTAGTACAATTTCAAGAATCCTTTATACCTGTCTTAATCTCATCCAAATTAGCCTTAAATAACCTTGCCAAAGATGGAATGATTTCCACCCCAGCGGCTCATTTTTTCTGTGTATTGGATCATTAATCGGAGATAATTACCTAGTACATATTGTCACAGTGATTTAGTCCCTAGGTTTTGTTGCATATGCCTTCTACAAATTCCTTGGGAGTTTTCAACTACATAAAGTTGGAAGTAGTCATGAACTGGACATGTTTTTAGATCTTCGAATATTTCTCATTTCTGAGAGCTTTATGGGGATGCTTACTTCATAGTTTTGTAGTTTGTCCTTATTCTAGTACTTGTCCTTTTCATGTAGCTTGATATTCAAGGAAAAGAAATTGATGTGTACAAACTTTGTTATGATTTTCGCACAATATCAGAACACATTTCACTGTTATAGCTGCAAGCAAATTCTAAACTACCATCCTAGTGTAAAAGCAAAAGCAGGATATGTAGGAGTTCAGAAGACAAGCAAAGTGTTAATCGAAATAGTAGACTACAGAACAAGAAGTCAACATTCATGTCTGCTATCTTGCCCTAGCTAGGTTAAATTTGCTGGTGATGTAATGATTCAAGCATGACTTATGCCCTTGAACATAAGATTTTACTTATCATCCGATAATAGTGCTGCATATTATGCATGTCTTGTTGTTTTCTTATCTTGAAGGGTTGAAGTCACATGATAGATGGTTGAAAATTCATCATAAAGAAGAGTTGCACCTATTCTCACATTGTGACTTCTCATTTCTACAGGCTCATCCAGAAGAGCTTGGAGCACTTGTTGAAGTTCTAAAAAGTGGGATGGTCACAGGTTCTTCTGGATCTCAATACAGACTAGAAGATGATGCAAAATGTGACACTTTTGGGGTCCTATGGCGAATCCTAGGTGTTAATAATTCTGCCCAAAGGGTTTTTGGTGAAGCTACTGGTTTCTCTCTTCTGCTAACTACTCTTCACAGTTTTCAGAGTGACGAAGAAAGAGCAAATCAGTCTTCTTTAATGATGCACATTAAGGTGTTTACATACTTGTTGCGTGTAATTACAGCTGGAGTTTGTGACAATGCTGTCAACAGAGCAAAGCTGCACTCAGTTATAACTTCACAGACCTTTTATGAACTTCTCTCTGAGACTGGATTGATATGTGTTGAATGTGAAAGGCAAGTTATACAATTGTTACTGGAGCTTGCTCTTGAGATAGTGCTTCCCCCAATCATGACATCAGAAGCTGCTGCACCATCAGATGAATTGGAAAATGAATCTGGTAGTTTTCTTCTAATTACTCCATCAGGTTCTCCATTTCCTGTTAAGCAGCGGGTGTATAATGCTGGTGCTGTTAGGGTGTTGTTACGCTCTTTATTGCTATTTACCCCAAAGATGCAGTTGGAACTGCTGAACTTTGTTGAAAATCTTGCTCGAGCAAGCTCCTTTAATCAGGAAAACCTGACATCTGTAGGTGCGAATGATGTTCATTCTCTCTAAGTGCCATTATTCAATTACCATATGCTCATTTGCTGTTTAATTTCTGGTAGGTTGTATTGAACTTCTGCTGGAGATGATATACCCCTTTCTCTCTGCCTCATCTCCTCTACTTTCTCATGCACTGAAGATTGTAGAGGTTCTCGGCTCCTATAGGTAAAAGACTTGTTGAGAACTCTAGAATTATTCTCATGTATCCTTCAGTTCTTCAGTTCTGTTGAATTAGCAAACTTCCTCTTGGCAGGTTGTCACCCTTGGAACTCCGATTGCTTGTTAGATATGTGCTGCAAATGAGATCATCAAGTTCTGGCCGTTTGCTTGTTGAAATGATGGAAAAATTGATTCTTAGGGAGGATCTGGCTTTGGAAGATGTTTCTTTAGCACCATTTGTGGAGATGGATATGAGCAAGATTGGTCATGCTTCGATTCAAGTGCCTTTGGGCGAAAGATCATGGCCTCCTGCAGCTGGTTATTCCTTTGTCTGTTGGTTTCAGTTCCGGAATCTCCTGAAATCACAAGCAAAAGAGACAGAAGCTTCTAAGCCTGGATCTTCAAAAAGGAAAGGGATAACCGGTGGACAGCAGCATGGAGCAAATATACTGCGGCTATTTACTGTTGGATCAGCAGATAGTGACAATACCTATTATGCAGAACTTCGTCTACATGAGGATGGTGTTCTAACCCTTGCCACAAGCAACTCTTCCTCCTTGTCATTCTCTGGCTTAGAAATTGAGGAAGGCAGGTGGCATCACCTCGCAGTTGTGCATAGTAAACCTAATGCTTTGGCTGGGCTATTCCAAGCTAGTATTGCTTATGTGTATCTTAATGGAAAGCTTATACACACAGGAAAATTAGGATACTCTCCATCTCCTTTTGGAAAGGCTCTGCAGGTTACAATTGGAACTCCTTCAACTTATTCCAGAGTCAGTGACTTGTCTTGGAAGCTTAGGTCTTGCTTTCTCTTTGAAGAAGTGCTATCACCTGGTTCTATTTGTTTTATGTACATTCTTGGAAGAGGATATAAGGGTCTATTTCAGGATACTGATCTGCTACAATTTGTTCCAAATCAAGCCTGTGGTGGAGGCAGTATGGCCATTTTAGATGCTTTGGATTCTGACTTGCCTTTGTCTTCTAGCACACAAAAGCCTGAAAATGTGAGCAAGCTGGGGAGCTCAAAGGCAGATCGCAGTGGGTTTGTTTGGGACACTGAAAAATTGGGAAATCTCTCACTACAGCTTTCTGGTAAGAAACTAATATTTGCATTTGATGGTACAAGTGCAGAACTCCTTCGAGCATCTGGAACTTTTTCTTTGCTCAATCTAGTTGATCCAATGTCAGCAGCAGCTTCTCCTATTGGGGGTGAGTGTGAGCTTGGCTGCTTTTTCCTTACTGTCTTCCTGATTCCTCATATATCTCAATAGTCTATCTCATTACTTCTCTTTTGTTGATTCTAGTTGCACTTCTTTTGATTCTATTTTGCTACTCAGGAATACCTCGCTTCGGACGGCTCCTCGGTGATATTTCTGTGTGTAAACAGTGTGTCATTGGTGACACTATCCGGCCCATTGGTGGAATGGCCGTTGTCCTTGCTCTTGTAGAAGCTGCTGAAACCAGGGATATGTTGCACATGGCCTTGACATTACTTGCTCGTGCGCTTCATCAGAATCCTCAGAATGTGAGAGACATGCAGAAATACAGAGGTTACCACTTGCTCGCTCTATTTCTGCACCGCCGGATGTCATTGTTTGACATGCAATCACTGGAGATCTTTTTTCAGATTGCTGCCTGTGAAGCATCCTTTGCTGAACCAAAGAAATATGAAAATATTCGTATTCATTTATCACCTGCTGCATCCCTTCACGAAGAAGGCAACTTTGAGGATCTTAATTTATGTAAGTTCCGTGAAGAATTTTCATCAGTTGGGTCACATGGAGATATGGATGATTTCTCTGCGCATAAAGATTCCTTTAGTCACGTTTCAGAGCTAGAAACTGCTGACATACCCGCTGAAACATCTAATTGTATGGTCCTGTCAAATGCTGACATGGTTGAGCATGTTCTGTTGGACTGGACCCTCTGGGTGACTGCTCCAGTTCCTATTCAAATTACGCTATTGGGCTTTCTTGAGCATTTAGTCTCCATGCATTGGTACAGAAATCATAACCTGACAATTCTGCGAAGAATTAACCTTGTTCAACATTTATTGGTGACCCTTCAGAGGGGTGATGTTGAAGTTCCTGTGTTGGAGAAGTTAGTTGTATTATTAGGGGTCATTTTAGAAGATGGATTTCTGCCTTCTGAACTGGAACATGTGATTAAGTTCACAATTATGACATTTGATCCGCCTGAACTGACGTCGCGTCATCATATAATACGAGAGGCAATGGGGAAGCATGTCATTGTAAGGAATATGTTACTTGAGATGCTAATCGATCTACAGGTGACCATCAAATCTGAGGAGTTGCTTGAGCAGTGGCATAAAAATGTTTCATCAAAATTGATTACATATTTTCTCGATGAAGCAGTTCATCCAACAAGTATGAGATGGATCATGACTCTTCTGGGTGTGTGTCTTGCCTCTTCGCCGACATTTGCACTTAAATTCCGGTCAAGTGGGGGATATCAAGGTTTGGCACGGGTCCTTCCAAGTTTTTATGATTCGCCTGACATCTATTACATTCTATTTTGTCTGATATTTGGCAAGCCTGTATATCCTAGACTACCAGAAGTCCGTATGCTTGACTTCCATGCTCTTATGCCTAGTGACGGAAACTACAGGGAGTTAAAATTTGTTGAACTATTGGATTCTGTGATTGCCATGGCAAAATCGACATTTGATAGGTTGTGTAGCCAATCAATACTTGCCCACCAAACTGGTAATCTTTCCCAGGTTGGTGCTGGTCTGGTGGCTAAACTTGTAGAAGGAAATACGGACATGGCTGGGGATCTTCAAGGTGAAGCATTGATGCACAAAACCTACGCAGCTCGGCTTATGGGCGGAGAGGCTGCAGCACCTGCTGCTGCTACTTCAGTTCTTCGATTTATGGTTGATCTGGCAAAAATGTGTCCTCCATTTTCTGCTGTCTGCAGACGGGCTGAATTTCTTGAAAGCTGTATTGATCTTTATTTCTCCTGTGCGAGGTCTGTCTTAAAATACTTCCCTGTCTGTCTGCTTGATTAGTTTGAATGATAAGGCTGATGACCTTTTAAATTATAATTACGTGTCTGCAAAAGGTTTAAGTTATTGTATGACATAACCGAAAAATGTGATGCTCTGGTCTGAATTTCATTGAAGAGTATATTCATATGACTTGTAGGGCTGCTCGTGCTCTGAAGATGGCCAAAGATCTCTCAGTGAAGGTGGAGGAGAAGAATCTAAATGATGCTGATGACACCTGTAGTTCCCAGAACACTTTTTCTAGCTTGCCTCTTGAACAGGACGAATCTGGTAAGACCTCAATAAGCATGGGGAGCTTTCCACAGGGGCAGGTTAGTACAAGTTCTGAGGATGGGTCTCTTTTGCCAAATGTTGTGGTAGATCATAAAATGTCGCAGGAATCACAGAAAGCAGTGCAAGAAGATCCAGAAGGTGAACCAGGTGATCGGGCCTCCAACGCCACTTCCAGCAGTAATGAGTTCACCTTCGGTGACGCGAAGGGCACACAAGATCATGCTCACCAGGCTTATTCTCAGAGTTCTGCATCATTAACAACATTTGAATCGCCTATTTTATCTGAGAAATCTAATTCTAGAATTCCTCTCACACCTTCTCCATCTCCAGTTATAGCATTAACTTCTTGGCTGGGGTCTGTCAGTCAAAATGAATCAAAAGGTCATATAACCTCCACCCCTTCTATGGAATCTTCTGCATCCTTTAGTGAAGTAGATTCCTCTTCTGATATGAAAACTAGCGCTCAAGGACAATATGCTGCAAACACATTGTTTGCAATTACCCCAAAGCTGCTTCTTGAAGTGGATGATTCTGGCTATGGTGGTGGTCCATGTTCTGCTGGTGCTTCAGCTGTTTTGGATTTTATGGCTGAAGTCCTTTCTGATTTTGTCACTGAGCAAATAAAATCTGCACCTGTCATTGAGGGTGTTTTGGAATGTGCCCCTTCATATGTGGATGCTGAATCTGTTTTAGTTTTCCAGGGATTGTGCCTTGTTAGATTGATGAATTTTCTGGAAAGGCGTCTCTTGCGTGATGACGAGGAAGATGAGAAAAAGCTAGATAAGAGTCGTTGGTCCTTGAATTTAGACGCATTATGCTGGATGATTGTGGATCGTGTTTACATGGGTGCCTTTCCCCGGCCTGCTGATGTGTTGCTCACCCTGGAATTTCTTTTATCCATGTTACAATTGGCTAACAAAGATGGTAGAATTGAGGAGACAACACCAGTTGGAAAAGGACTTCTATCAATTGGAAGAGGAAGCAGGCAACTTGATGCTTATATACATGCTATATTTAAGAATACAAATAGAATGATATTGTTCTGTTTCCTTCCTTCTTTTTTAATGAGTATAGAGGAAGATGAACTTCTTTCCAGCTTAGGTTTGCAAATTGAAAAGAGAAGGTTTTCTTTGAACTCGTCAACAGAAGATGGAGGGGTTGATATTTGTACTGTTTTACAGCTACTAGTTGCTCATAGGCGGATAATATTTTGCCCCAGCAATCTCGACACTGATCTTAATTGCTGCCTCTGTGTAAATCTCATTTCACTGCTCCGTGATCGTAGACAAAATGCACAGAGCATGGCCGTCGAGATTCTCAAGTACCTATTGGTGCATCGGAGGGCTGCATTTGAAGACTTGCTTGTCTCTAAGCCAAACCAAGGGCCTTCTCTGGATGTTTTACATGGTGGTTTTGACAGGCTTTTAACCGGAAGCTTATCTGCATTCTATGAGTGGCTTCACAGCTCTGAATCAGTTGTCAACAAAGTATTAGAACAATGTGCTGCAATCATGTGGGTACAGTACATTGCTGGTTCAACAAAATTTCCTGGAGTGAGGATAAAGGGCATGGATGGTCGTCGTAAAAGAGAAATGGGAAGAAAGTCTCGTGAGAGCTCAAAGTTAGACCAAAAACATTGGGAGCAGGTTAATGAGAGGAGAGTTGCCCTTGACTTGGTTCGTGATGCAATGGCTACTGGGTTGAGAGTTGTTCGTCAGGACAAGTATGGTTGGGTGTTACATGCTGAAAGTGAGTGGCAGGCTCATCTCCAGCAACTTATTCATGAGCGAGGAATATTTCCAATATCTAAATCCTCAACAAGTGAAGAGCCTGAATGGCAGCTTTGTCCCATTGAAGGTCCATATAGAATGCGAAAAAAGCTCGAAAGGTGCAAACTAAAGATTGATACCATTCAAAATGTTTTAAATGGACAATTTGAGTTAGGTGACTTAGAATTGTCCAAGGAGAAGAGGGAAGATGAACTTAATGGTTCTGATGAGTCCGATTCATTTTTCAATCTCTTTAATGATAATGCAAAACTGGAATCTTATGATGGTGAGATGTATGATGATTCGATATTGAAAGAATCAGAAGATGTCAGAGATGTTGCTTCCAGTAGAGCTGGGTGGCATGATGATAGAGATAGTAGTATAAATGAACCTAGTCTTCACTCTGCTGCTGAATTTGGTGCAAAGTCCAGTGCAGCCTCCTATCAAAGAACAGAGAGTGTCCAAGGAAAGTCAGATCTAGGATCACCAAGGCAGTCTGCTTCCACGAGAGTTGATGAAGTGAGAGTTGACGAGAAATCGGACAAGGAGTTGAGTGATAATGGTGAATACTTGATCAGACCTTACCTGGAGCCCCTTGAAAAGATAAAGTATAAATATAACTGTGAGAGAGTTGTGGGCCTTGATAAGCATGATGGTATATTTCTGATTGGAGAGTTATCACTATATGTTATTGAGAATTTCTATATTGATGATTCGGGGTGCATCTGTGAGAAAGAATCTGAAGATGATCTCTCTGTCATTGATCAGGCTTTGGGTGTGAAGAAAGATTTCTCCCTCAGTGTGGATTCTCATTCCAAGTCAACTTCTTCCTGGGGTGCAACAGTAAAAGCATATGTTGGAGGAAGGGCATGGGCATATAATGGTGGTGCATGGGGAAAGGAAAAGGTGTGTACTAGTGGAAATGTGCCTCACCTTTGGCGCATGTGGAAGCTTGATAGTGTTCATGAGCTTCTAAAGCGTGATTATCAGCTCAGACCTGTTGCTATTGAAATATTTAGTATGGATGGTTGCAACGACCTTCTTGTTTTCCATAAGAAAGAAAGGGAAGAAGTTTTTAGAAATTTGGTCTCCATGAATCTGCCAAGAAACAGCATGTAAGTGACTTCTCTAATTGGATAAATTTCCTTGCAATGTATTCTCTTATAGCTGTTAGTTTGTACTATCAAATAGGTAACTAAATTAGTTTAACATATGAGCATGCATTTCACCAGAGAACATAAATCTAGCTGATTATAATGTTGTACTGACGCTTATTGGAGCCTCCAACCGGCCCAAAATGCTTAGATTTGGGTTTCTAGTAGTAGACCTCCCTTGGCCTCATGCATCAATTCAAAAGCTACCTGCATAGACATTATGGAGAAACATATGATGCACCATAGTTCAATGTTAAGGTCATTTTTCTTATTTTTGGAATAATTCTATGACCTAAAACTTCAGTAGTCCTTAGAATGGTTCTTCGATTTAATAATGTAGTGCATCTAGACAATATGGAATAAACCGGTATGTCTTGTTTTATTATTTCCTGACCTTTTAGATAAATTTCCAGATCATTCATAATGGGCTGTTGTCTGTGAATGAGTTTCCTTAAGTTTGCACCTTTTTTTTGGTAGCATAAGTTTGTACCTGTTGCACCCTTTGATATATTCTTTTGAAATGTAAGCTTATTTCCCATACAGTAAATGCTTTTCTTGCTATTCACATGGAGTAATTTTTGTTGTAATTAATCTCTGATTCTTGTATCTATAGCTCTCTAGATCACCATCTTATCTTGTTTCTTTGCCCCCCCACACACACACACACACACACACAGACAACAAAAGAAATCTTGATATGAGTATTCCTTACTCATCTGTATTCAACAGGTTGGACACAACAATTTCTGGGTCCACGAAACAGGAAAGCAATGAAGGCAGTCGCCTTTTTAAGGTTATGGCCAAGTCATTCTCCAAGAGATGGCAAAATGGAGAGATAAGCAATTTTCAGTACCTCATGCATCTAAACACTCTAGCTGGTCGTGGTTATAGTGATCTAACCCAGTATCCAGTGTTTCCTTGGGTACTAGCTGATTATGAGAGTGATAGTCTGGACCTGTCAGATCCCACGACTTTCCGTAGGCTTGATAAACCAATGGGCTGTCAGACATTGGAAGGTGAAGAGGAGTTCAGGAAAAGGTGTTTCTTAGTTGCTTACTCAGCTGCCCTGAAACTTTCTTTTTATTTTTATGTTTTCAAACTCTTGCTAAACACATTTTCTGCACCTCTGTGATTCAGATTTTGATTTATATCTTTATTTGCTTTCTTTCTCCATCAGATATGAGAGCTGGGATGATCCTGATGTTCCCAAATTTCATTATGGTTCTCATTATTCTAGTGCTGGGATTGTCCTTTTTTACCTTATACGACTGCCACCATTCAGTACCGAGAATCAGAAACTACAGGGAGGGCAGTTCGATCATGCCGATCGTCTTTTCAATAGCATACGTGATACCTGGCTAAGTGCTGCTGGAAAAGGAAACACATCAGATGTGAAGGAACTAATTCCAGAGTTCTTCTATATGCCAGAATTCCTTGAGAACAGGTTCAATCTTGACTTGGGTGAGAAACAATCAGGAGAGAAGGTTTGTCTTAATTCTCTATGTTCCTGGGTCCAGAAATTTGCTCCTTCCTCCATCTTTCTCACAGGATAATGTGGTATCATTTATTAGGTGAATGATGTTATCTTACCTCCTTGGTCGAAAGGCAGTGTGCGAGAGTTCATCAGGAAGCACAGGGAAGCTTTAGAATCAGACTATGTATCAGAGAATCTGCATCACTGGATAGATCTAATCTTTGGATACAAACAGAGAGGGAAGGTGCGTATTTTAAATATATGTTCAATCATTCTGGGTCTTAGTTCGTACAAAAACTGCACCATTGCCCTCACTTTCTTTATGCCAATTCTTTAACCCTTAAGTTCTTTGGAACAATCAGTTTTTCTTGACCACCTTTTTGCTTTTGAGCTCTTTTGCTGTTCAAGCTTTACTAGTTAAACTGCTCTCGTTTCACCAAATATTGAACCTAGTTATTGTGTGATGAAAGGTTCTGTTTCTTTTTGTTTTCTGGTTTTTAATCTTCAAAGAGTTGTTTCTAGTTCAATGTTGAGCCCAATTTGACCAACTTCTTGTTACAGTTGTTTTTACCATCAGTAGATGTTAAAAGCCTCCTATACCTAGTTTGATCTAAAAGCATAGCATTTTATTGCTTCCTTATGTTTATTTTCTATCTTGGCTTGACCTGCCTTTGCAGGTTTATCACCTCCTTCTCCATTCCCCTGCTGCTTCTTTCTAATAATAACTTAATTCCTTTTCTTTGTAATAATAGGGTGCTGAAGAAGCCGTCAATGTTTTCTATCACTACACATATGAGGGCAGTGTCGATATAGACTCGGTTACTGATCCTGCAATGAAAGCGTCAATTCTAGCACAAATTAATCACTTTGGACAAACTCCAAAACAACTATTTCTCAAGCCACATCCTAAAAGGCGGTCTGATAGA
Organism: Catharanthus roseus; assembly: GCA_028651295.1. NCBI lineage: Eukaryota > Viridiplantae > Streptophyta > Magnoliopsida > Gentianales > Apocynaceae > Catharanthus > Catharanthus roseus. Next base: position 4,603,716 of record JAPQWS010000087.1, read on the forward strand.
AAAATTCCTCTTCACCCACTAAAGTACTCACCGCATCTTGTTCCCCATGAGATTCGTAAGAGCTCATCTTCTATATCTCAGATTGTAACGCTAAATGACAAGATTCTTGTGGTTGGATCAAATAATTTACTGAAGCCAAGAACGTACACCAAATATGTTGCATGGGGTTTTCCTGATCGTAGCCTGAGGTTTATTAGCTATGATCAAGATAAACTTCTCTCTACTCATGAAAATCTTCATGGAGGCAACCAGATACAGTGTGTCAGTGCGAGCCATGATGGTCAAATTCTGGTCACTGGGGCGGATGATGGATTGGTTAACGTTTGGAGAATTGTCAAAGACGGACCTCGTGCTGTGAGACGGCTGCAGTTGGAGAAGGCGCTTTGTGCCCACACTGGAAAAATAACATGCCTTCGTGTTAGTCAGCCTTACATGATGATTGTGAGCGGATCAGATGATTGCAGTGTTGTGCTGTGGGATCTGAGCTCTTTGGTTTTCATTAGGCAGCTTCCTCAGTTCGCTTCTCCAGTTTCAGCAATATATGTTAATGATTTGTCTGGGGAAATTGTAACAGCTGCTGGTGTCACCCTTGCTGTTTGGAGCATCAATGGCGATTGTCTTTCTGTGGTTAACACATCACAACTCCCGTCTGATTTCATTCTATCGCTTACTGGCTGCACCTTCTCAGACTGGATGGATTCAAACTGGTACGTTTCTGGTCATCAAAGTGGAGCAGTTAAGGTCTGGAAAATGGTTCACTTCTCTGAGGAATCCTCCGAAAGCAAACTCGCTGGAACTCGTAGTGGAGGTTTAGTGCTTGGAGAAGAAATGCCGGAGTACAGGTTGGTTTTGCACAAGGTACTGAAATTTCACAAGCACCCTGTTACTGCTCTTCACCTTACCAGCGATCTAAAACAGTTGCTCAGTGGGGATTCTGCTGGCAATTTGGTCTCATGGACTTTGCTGGATGAAAGCTTGAGATCTTCTTCAACCAATCAGGGGTAACCATTTGACGCGAAGAAACTTTTTTCATATTTTAGCTCCACAAAAGCTGGATTTTGATGTTATTTAGTGGTCCCTGAACCGGTTTTGCCTGGGTTTCCCGTGGAGGACTGAAACGTCATGATACCAGTGCCGGCCAGGGGCTGAGAGACAGAAATCTCTCTAGTGCCTTGTGCTTTCGGGAATATAAGGACTCGGAAGATGAGGTGGTTGCCCGGAGACAGACTTTTTTTCAGGGAGGAAAGAAGAGTCTACTACGTTAACTGAAGTTGTTGTACATAAGTAGGTAATGGAGACGACTGAGGTTGTAATGTATAGCTGCTGCTGCTGCTGCTGCAAGTGTTGTCCAATATATTTTGTGGTGTCAATCAGAGCTGGGAAACCAGTATTGAGAGAGAGAGAGAGAGAGAGAGAGAGAGAGAGAGAGAGAGAGATTTTAACAGGGAATGATGATAATACGTTCTTTTTGCTTGTGAAGTTCATTCATTTAACACGAGGGAAAGGGTAATCTGCTATCCCTCTCGTTTAAATGGTGAAATATCCAATTCTTTTGTTTCTTGTAAAAAATGACACAAAGGGTTTCTAAGGCTTCTAATCTTTACTTCTTTTCTCCAAACTCATTGGAATGGAAAATTTTGTTAAAAATCTTCTTAGCTTGTCTCTTCTCAAAATTTGAAATAGGCGCATTATATGAATTATTAGCTTTGTTACAGATAAAATTTATCTTTGGTTGATGACTCAACAACGTGCAAAAAATTTGTAAAATTACACACACCGGAAGAGGTAAGTACGGATTAATATTGTTTTTAAAATAAATTATTTTAGAACTAAAATGATTGAAAAGTGAAAACTAATTTTCACACAAAATTAAAACAAATTGAATAATTTTTAGAAATTAGTCTTCTCAATTTATCAAAAGGTATTCAAGTCTAAACAAACAAATATTATTGCTCTAGTCGGAAGTATAAGTTCTTTTAAAGTGTGTGAGAAAGTTAAAAATATATGTCTTTTTATACTTTTCAATAAATATTTATTACAATTTTTCTATGTTCTTATAAATCTCTTTATCATTTATTTCATTCTTCTTATTTATCTATCTTTTTATTTATTAAGTGTGTAAAAAGTATTTTGTTTCAAAACTTATTCTTGTTTTGAATACTCTTAATTGTTATGTATAAATTTAAAAGAATTTATATTTCTCACTCGAATTAGTCGCAAATTTTTCAAGGTATTGAGAAGTGGGTTATTACCCAAAAAAAACAAAAAAAGTTAATATTAAAAAAAGTTCCGTTACCGGGAATCGAACCCGGGTCTCCTGGGTGAAAGCCAGATATCCTAACCGCTGGACGATAACGGATTATTGTTTAATCAGTATCTCAATTTTATTATTCAGTTTTTAAAATATTAATTCTGTTTAAATTCCTTCGCGCCACTAGTGTGTCTTTGCGGAATGGCTTCATTAATCTCACATATTTCCATCTCTGCCACAACGATTTCTACTACAAATCCCTCTTTTAAGAAAACCATCCGGAATCCGCCTCCCAGATTATCCAATTCATCCCATAAACTAAAGGAAATTTCTCTTCTCAAAGAAATTTACCGCCAAAGTGACCTCGAACAAGCCTTTAATCCGTATGATAATAGTCGTGATGAGGCGTATTCGGTCCTATTGGAGCATTGTGCAAGCCAAGAAGCCTTATCAAGAGGTAAGCAAATTCACGCCCATGTGCTCAAATCAAGATATGTTTGTGATTCTTTATTTTTGGACACAAAACTTGTCTTTATGTATGGAAAATGTGGGTCTGTATTGGATGCTGAGAAAGTGTTCGATAGAATGTTTGAAAGAAACACTTTTGCTTGGAATGCTATGCTTGGAGCGTTTGTCAATAATGGAAAACCTCTGGAAGCGTTAAAACTATTCGTGGAAATGTGTCAATTTGGTTTTGCTCTTGATGGACATACTTTTTCTTGTGTGCTAAAGGCATGTGCTGGAATTGAAGATTTATGTTGTGGATGTGAAATTCATGGACTGGCGATAAAGATGGGACTTTTATCAAACGTTTTTGTTGTGAATTCACTCGTAGGAATGTATGCTAAGTGCAATGATGTGCATGCTGCAGATCGATTATTCAGTAAAATGAGTGTGAGAGAGGATGTTGTTTCATGGAATTCAATAATTTCTGCTTATGTTATGAATGGGATATGTGAAGAAGCTTTGAGACTCTTTGTTGAAATGTTGTATGCTGGTATCAGCCCCAGCACGTACACTTTCGTGGCTGTTCTTCAGGCTTGCGAGAAGCCATCTTTAGGGAAAATGGGAATGGCTATTCATGCTATTGTTCTAAAATCTGGTTATCATCTTGACACATTTGTTGCAAATGGTTTGGTTGTTATGTACACTAGAAACAATAATCTGAGTGACGCTGCAAGAATCTTCCGTGACATTAAGGAGAAGGATAATGTTTCATGGAATTCACTGCTGTCAGGTTATGTACAAAATGGTTTCTATGACGAAGCTCGTGATTTCTTTTGTCAAATGAAGAGTGTTGGTTGGAAACCTGATCAGGTGTCTGTTATAAGTATGCTTGCAGCTTGTGGAAGATCTGGAAGCTTGTTGCACGGGCGGGAAATGCATGCTTTTGCTTTGAAAAATGGAATGGATAGTGATTTGCAGGTAGGCAACACACTTGTGGACATGTATGCAAAGTGTAGTAAGATAGATTATATGGAATTTGTTTTCAACAAAATGTATTCGGAAGACCATATTACTTGGACAACAGTAATTTCTGGTTATGCTCAAAACAATTGTCACATGATGGCCTTACAATTGTTTCAAGTGATGCAGATGGAAAAAATGGAGAATGACTTATTGATTATTGGAAGCGTCCTTTTTGCTTGTTGTGGTCTGAAGTGCAGTTCACTTGTTAAAGAAGTTCATGGATATGTAATACGGAAAGGATTATGTGATGTTGTTATAGAAAACAGTCTTGTTGATTCATATGGAGACTGTGGAAATGTAGATTATGCATGTAACATTTTCGAACAAATGCAGTTAAAAAATGTTGTGTCTTTTACGAGCATGATATCTTGTTATGTACATAATGGATTTGCTAGTGAGGCTCTTGACCTTGTTTATCAGATGAAAGAAAGTGATATTGAACTGGATTCTGTTGCAATATTGAGCATTTTGTCTGTTGTGGCTGATTTATCAGCCTTGAGGAAAGCAAAAGAGATCCACGGGTTTCTTCTCAGGAGGGGTTTTCCAGTACAAGGTTCTATTGCTAGCTCTCTTGTGGATACTTATGCTTCCTGTGGTATGTTGGGCTACTCAATTAAAGTTTTCAATACCATCCCAAAGAGGGACCTGGCTGTATGGACTAGCATGATAAACGCATATGGAATGCATGGTTGCGGTAGAGAAGCAATTGATTCGTTCAGGAGGATGGAGGGTGAAAATATTCTTCCTGATCATATTGCTTTCCTGGTTTCTCTCTATGCGTGCAGCCATTCGGCGCTGGTTGACGAGGGCAAAAAGATTTTCGAATCAATGCAATGTGACTATAAATTAGAGCCATGGCCAGAACATTACACTTGTATGGTTGATATCCTTGGTCGTGCAAATTACATTGAAGAGGCATTTCAATTTGTGAATGCAATGAGAACAGAGCCTACAGCTGCTGTCTGGTCTGCTCTTCTTGGAGCTTGCCAGGTTCACTCACACGAGGCAATTGGAAAAGTAGCTGCTAGTAAACTTCTTGAATTGGATCCGCAGAACCCAGGGAATTATGTATTAGTTTCTAATGCATTTGCTGCAAGAGAGAGATGGCCGGATGTGGAAGAAGTGAGAAGGAGAATGAAAATGAAAGGGTTAAAGAAAGATCCTGCATGTAGTTGGATTGAAGTTGGAAATAAGGTCCATATTTTCGTTGCCCATGACAGGTCTCATCCGGAATCTGATGAAATCTATCGAAAGTTGGATCAAGTTACTGACAAATTGAGTAGAGAAGGAGGTTATGTGCCTCAAACTAAATATGTTTTGCAAAATGTAAAAGAGGAAGACAAAATTAAGTTACTCTATGGACATAGTGAACGGTTGGCCATATCATATGGTTTGCTTAAAACTTCAGACAGAACTCCAATACGAGTAACTAAGAACCTTCGTGTCTGTGGTGATTGCCATACTTTCAGCAAGTTAATTTCTAAGTACCATGAATGTGAACTTATTATTCGCGATGCCAATAGATTTCATCATTTCAGGAACGGTATTTGCTCATGCGGAGATTTTTGGTAATGATCACTTCTGCCAAACATGACTAGACTACAAGGAATTCACTATTGTTTGATATGCTGCTACATTCCAGGCATAGATTTGTAGTAAGTCCACTCGGAAGTACTTGACATCATGACGTTAAAGTTCCTGAATTCAGGTTATCCCTTTGTTGTATTCATATTCTGTGTTTTAAGAATTGGATTCTGCATATATACTGCAATTGCACCAGAACTATCGTCCTTGGAACTGCCTTTGAGTTTCTATGAAGGCCTATTGCAACAGCTCCATTGGATGGATTATTGAAGATTTATTAGTAGAATGCTTCGATCCTCAGCCTCAGGAGGCAGGTGGCAGATTTCAGCTAATTGTAACAGAGGGGCCTTGCCAAACAAATTACTATCAGCAGACCTTTTGTATAGAAACAGGTATTGAAACATAAACAGAGGTGTCTTGACTCTGAAGGGTGTTTCTTTCCATCATAAACTAAACTATGACTTGAGACATGAGATCTTTCTGTTCTGAAACAAGCATTCCCCTCTCGAATACAAATTCATTTAGCATTTTTACAATTCCTATGGTAATGGTATCATAGTCATACTTCTGACTTATGTGAATATACATTGATATGATAAAAGTACATGATAGATTTTTGGAAATAATATGCTTACTAGTCATCACTTAGGTTAGAGTTAGAACTATCTTGACTATTGTTTGGCTATTGGTTAGAGTTAAATTCCTTGAATTTACACTTCATTCACAGCCTCATGTTATGGAAGAGCAAGCATTGCAAGGAGTTTATTGAATGTGTTTTAAAGCCTTGTTTTCTTTGATTCTTCCTGGTCTCGTGTTTATTATCTCCATTGGTCAGAGGGCTCTTATTCCACCTCCCTAGTCAACATTGATATCAACTCAATAGCTCTAGAACCAGTTGAGTTATGCTTATGCGGGTCTTCTGAATCAAAATGACTTTGACACAAGTTCTAATCTAGTTTATGTAGGAAATGTTATTGAATGGATATTCTTTTGACGCATAAGGAGTGGAAGAGACCCAGCTGGGTGTTCCTCCTTGGTCATTGGATCCCTTTAGGAGTTAGCATACCAAAGCTGTTGCCGTCTTCTTCTGCCTCCTCCTTCCTCCTACTCTCGCAGCTATATATATATATATATGTATAGTTAATGGGTGAAATGACTGGTCATGGCTTTAATTAAGAATTAGTGAGATTGACAAAAAAACTGGGTTATTTTTTTGTCGTGGCTCTCTTGGCTGTAGTTAACCTTCTCCTCCCAACCCGTCTGGATACTGCAGAGAGGCATTTAACATAAGTGATAAGCCTGTTACCCTAAGCCCCCTTTTCCTGAAATTTTCATTATGAATTTCTATCTTTTCTGAGATGAGAGAGAGAGAGAGAGAGAGAGAGAGAGAGAGCTTGGGGAAATGTGACTACCGGTAATATGCAGTACTCCTTCTAGTTCTTAGATGACAAAAATTTTGACCCATTTTCAAGTGCAGGATATAAATCATAGTTAATTTAACAGTGACATGTGCATACAAAGAATTATCGCTGTAATTCTAAAATCAATTAAATTACGTCTATAGAATTTATATATATATATATATATTCTTTATATATTTTGATATAAAGACATATATATATTTGGCTCAAAATACTTGTCACACCTTAAGGTTTCACAAAATACGGATTCTCTGTTTTGCAGATTTGAATTTAGAAGTGGATCAACAGCTTGTTTGCAATGAAAGTAAATGGGTTGGTGAGAAAGGTATGGGAATGGAAGGAAGGGAACTAACTAAGTTTAGAGGGTATGTATTTGATACACACTTTGTAGAACCTAATCTGTATATGAATGAAAATACATACAAATGATATGTATGTATAGGTGAAAGCTGGAAAGCTGGACTGGTCCATATATATTCAATGTAAAGCAAAAAACTTCAACCCAATAATTGCAGGGCAGGCAGGCAGGCCTCGGTCATCCATCCCTCCCTCCCTCTCTTGTAATATTACCAGCATCAGTATTTTGGTCCAACCTCATCCTCCTCCTCCTAAACCCATCTTTTAAAATTTTAGATTCAGGACTAACTCACTTTATAAGTTGGTCGCATAAGTTTGAGCCTAGAATTCTGTAAGACATTAGTTGCGGATAGTCAATATCTAATACCATGTTAAAATGTTAAATTTAAACATAATTCATCTCAAAAAATATTTAAAACAGAGAAAATTATTCAAATTTATAAAGAATTTTATCACCATTCCATATTTAAAAAAGAGCATAATAAAGATAACAGAGGCAGGCAGCAGGCAGCGAGTGCCCCCACACTCACACTGCCTCCGCCGCCCTATTCGTCCACCACCTGTCTTTAATTAAAACTCTATTTATAAACACATATATACATAGCTTCTTAAGAGTAAACTGCTAAGTGCTGTGCCACTGATAACTTTTATCTCTGCTTCGGGGGCCTTCTCTATAATTAGGCTTAGGCCTTTTTTAGCTAGTTGCTGCACCTAAAGATGCGGCTTTAATTCACTGTTATCAAATGTGATGCGAGTCCCTCTCCTCCTTTCTTTTAGCATGTCCTTCTCTTACTTTATACCAAAAATTGAAATTTCTCGTCTTTCTTCCTTTAAATTTTTATCAAATTATTAATTTAGTATGCACGAAAAATCATTTCACATATTAGAGATATTAAAATTTCTTATTGTAATTGATAAAGTTTAAACTTTTACTCTTATATTCATTCTATAGCTCCATAACCAATTGAGTAATGCTGACCTTCTTCTCTCTCTCTTTCTTTTGTAATTGTGGATCGATCTGTGCGCCCCAATAAGCCTTATAACATCAACCACACAGCCCTTTTATCCTTTATCAAGCTTCAAATAAATCGAGACCCTCTGTTGCTGTTGGGAGTGGGAGTGGGAGGGACCTCTCTCTACTCTACTATATATATAATACTCCTCTCAATTCCTCTTTGCTTGGTAACTGGGCATCTTCCTTCCATCAAGTCTCTCTTGACTCCATTTCCCTATCTAGTTGATGAAGACTCTTGTGAATCTTTTTCCTTTTTCTTTTCATTATTAATATGCAGTAGCATAACCTCCCTTTATACTGCATATCCACATTTTGCTAATTTTAATCAAACAGTTTTCTTCTTATGTGATTCAAAATTCATGGGCTTTATTTAGTTCATGCATATATATATATATACTTGAATTGTTCATACTTGAATTCTTGGTATTCTTGTGAAGAAGAAGTATGAATTATATATGGTCTAGAAGGGGAACAAGTGAAGCTGCCAGCATGATCTATCCATGGTTATATATAAATATAGGTATGTATAAAAATGGGTGTAACCGTAGCTAGGTCATGCTCTGACAGCCTCACTCCTTCCTTCTTTGGGCACCATTCAACAACCACATTCCATTTCAGCCCCTTTATCAACCTTCGTCTTTCATCAAATCAAGACTCCTTCATTCCCTCTGTGAGTATATTCCATACCATTGTTTTCCATGGCTAAAAGTTAGCAGTTTTTAATTTATTTTAAAATATATGTTTTTAATTTAAAATAAATTTAAAAGTGTTGTTTTTTAAAACTATTTAATAGCTTTTTTAAACTGTTTAATTGATTGATGTTGTTAAAATAAAAATATTAAAATATTTAAAATAAACCTTTTTAAAATTTTTTTTCCTAATTGCTTAAAAAAAAAGTACACACGCGAACACGGGCTATGTTTATTTTTTTTAATTAATCTTTCCGAAGGTAAAATAACTCGTGCTTTATTTTGTCCTCTCCAGGAAGGAGTAATACTTTTGCTATTTTTGTTTTCGTTTTTGTATATTGCAGGAGCAATATTTTTCTGTTTGATGTCATGGAATATACTCAACTTCGCTGCAATTAAGGGAAAAGATAATTTACTGGATGAATGCCACAGATTAATTAATGCAATAATGTTCTTTTACTTAATTAGCATTTCTTTTTCTTTTATTAATGGCTGAAATTAGGAATTCAAAGAGGGGCTTGGGATGATGCCATCCAATTGATGTATATACATATATTTTTGTTGGGCAGAAGAATTATTATGTATTAAATAAAAAAATCAGAAGAATTAAACCCTTCTATTTTGGAAGCATGAAATGGTGGAGTTAGGGAAATTCTTTTATTTATTTGTCTAATGACCAAATGTATAATTCATATTTATTCTTTATATTATATTTCTCAATATTCGAATATTTCATATTTATAGTTTCATTCTTTTTTCTTGAGTTCGACCCACATCTCTTCGATTAATATATAAAAAAAATTTATATTTCATACTCCCTATGTATAAATGAAATTAACATTGATTACTGCTGTCAAGATATTCCATAATAAAGGTTTAGAAGTATATTGGTCACTATGTTCTAAATATATATATATATATATATGATAGAATGAAATATAATAGAATTGCTTTTCATATGAAATTAATTTGTAACTTTTTTTTTCTATTTTATTGTTTGAATGAAAGAATCAGATTGAATGAATGACCGATTGTGCCTTTATCTACGTCTGAGAAATTAGTACTCAATGGAATAAAATTTTTGCAATATAAGACGGACTTGAATGAACTCATTGTATAATTACTAAATTCAAAAATTGATAGGTAGTTAATACATATGCCACTCAAAGTATAGATATCCAATAAAAAAGAGAAAAATAAATTATGTATATCGCCTAGACATTAACTTTGTACATAAAAGTATAAATTAAAGAAACAACATAGGTACTCATGTGAGCTAGTAAAATAGGTATTATAAAATTATTCTTTTCGAATGAAATATATATATATATATATAATATTCAGGAATGTTTTCAAGAGAAAATAAATTTATATGATTTCTTTATTTACAGAAGTTAAGTGTTTGACAAAAGAAAAATATTATTGAAGTGGTGTAAATCTTTTAAAAATTGTATGAGAGAAGTTAGTTAATTTTTTTTTTCCCTAAAACTACTAATCATTTGAATGGTTTCACGCGTTCCACAAGTATAAGTTGGAATGGGGGATGAGAATTAGAAGAAGTAATCAATATTGGATTGGGTACCTCTATACTAGTTACTTGCAGACAGACACTTGTATAACAGGATTCCAACAACAAATATCTTATCCCTTTGGTTGATGATACCCATACAAAAGTAATCTACTACTACTATACATATATATATATACACTTATGGGGGAATGGACAAAGAAAACACACAAAAATAATACGATTCAAAAGGTTAAATCTTTATTACTATGTAATTTTTATACAGAGAAAAATTATAAACTCTAATATTGTGTAATTTTTGTATGGAGAATATTACAAACCATCTAAAAATACAACCCATCAACTGAGTTGGACACCAACAATTAGTACAAGAAATCTAAACTAGGATAACCTACTTATAGGTATCTCTTCTTTAAATTATTCTCAATATTTTCAATGTGAGATTGAGAAATCCTACTCCTATTAGAAAATTGAGAAAATCTTCAGAGATAAATAGAATCCAAACAAATCTTCATTCCTAATCCTAACAAGTCTTCCTTTTTATCAAATTTCCAAAATATAACACAATAAGAAAATCTAATCTTCTAAGCCTTCAGGGTCTTCTTATCTATTCGTTCACCAGTTTTACTCCTTTAAAGAAAATGTTCAAAGAATGATCATATTATTCAGTAACTCTTCAATATATGGCACGACTCTCTCAAATATATGGTAGTTCATGCTTCTTTTCTCTCTTTCGTGACGCTTGCCTCTCCTCCTCCCATGGGCTCTAGTAATATCTTTCTCTTTCGAGATCGAAACCATCGACTCTGATACTATTTGTTATAGATCAAATCTCGCTCTGATACTATTTGTTAAACATCAAACTCCACTATGATATATATTAGCAAGAGTCTGTTTAACGTGCATCTCAAAACACAAATTAGCTTATGATCTTCACTCAAAGTTTGGAGCTTGGTGTTGAGTATTTCATAATAATATAGGGAGGATTTGAAGTTTCCATTTCTAAGTCTTCATTTATATTGCACTTACTTACAGTGTTGAACCATTAGATTATCTTGAAGCATACGTTAATACATATAAAATATTTCCCTTTTAATAAAAAATATAAATGATTGTATGGTGTTTAAGAATTGTCAAGAATATGTTTCTTTGCACTTTTAATGAGTATTTATTATAATTTTTTCATCTTTACTCATCTTTTTATTATTTATTTCACATCTCCTTATCTATCTCTCTCCTAAATTATCAAAGTATAAATAACATTTTATTTAAAAACTTGTCTTATTTTCATTATCCTGAATTCTGGTGCATAAATTCAAAACTTTTTGTATTTTTGATTGAAGGAAGTATATAAATCTTTCTCTTGTATTTAAAAAAGCCTAATAAATCTTTTAAAATTTAAAATCAATAAAAAATTATTAAACTCTAATTTTTTTTTTTTTTTTTTGGTGAATAAGCTTTTAACCGTTAACAGATGACAAACTCCAAAAAAATTGAATCTTAATTTAAATAACATGTGTCTCGAGACAAACCCGAAATCCTAATTAGTATATATATATATATATATATATGGGTTAAGGATATGATTCTTAATAAACGTTTGATTGGGGCCAATATATGAGGAACTTTTGTTAGAGAATATAAAAAATAGCTAGTTTGTGATACTTGGACAAGGGGATCTTGTGACTCTGCATACATCTATTGGTCATATTCTAACAAACCTAACAAAGGAATCAAACACAAAAACAAACCGAAAACAACACAACAACAACAACGTCAAAATCGTCACTAATTTCTGTCTGTCATTTTTTTAAAAAATTTTACATGAGCCCCTTTAAAGATTTTTTGGATACCTGAGTTGAGATTCATAACATATGTTGTTTAATGAATCCATGAGCCACATAGTATATTAATTTTTGTCAATTTTAAAGTATTGGCTTTTTGTGTATATCTGACAACAATTGGATGCAGAAGAGTCAATCTCCCGACAAATGGCATTCTATGTTTGTAAAGATAAAGATATCCATGCCCCCTCCTTCCTCCCTTTACCCAAGGAGAGATCAATACCGATGATGAATCACAAACAACCCCCCTCCCCCCACCCCAACATCACCATACATCACATATAAATAATACATGAGTCATATCTTTTTCTAAATAATAAAAGATTATCCATTGATATTAAATGACAGTTACAAGTATATCATTCTTTAAACCTTTTGTTAGACATATATTCAAAATAGGCTTCCTATTAATCATGAAGTCTAAGTTGTGTTTCCTAGTTCTATTTAGCTGAGACTTTTACTTCTAATATGTTTCCTAGTTCTAATCTGCTTGGGATTTGTCTCTTGGACAAATCTATAAATCAGTACACTATTCTCACTTTAATGAGACAGAAAACATAAGATTGTTTTCCCCACCTGAAACTTTCATAGTATCGGGAGCCAATTGTCCGAAATTTCTCAAAATGAGTAACGACAATATTAGCAATGTTGATAATGACATGGTGGAAGAAAGCCATGTTAACAAAATAAAGAAAGATGCTTATTATGTGGCATCCATCGATGGGACTCGGATTGATTCTAACAACGATCAGATTGAAAGAGACAGACACGGATAATAATTATGCGGGAATGGGCAAGGGCCATGCGCATGGCCTTGCGATCGAAGAAGAAATTGGGATTCATTGATGGAATAATTCCAATTCTCGAAGGCGATCCGAGAAAAAGAAGAAGAATGGTGGGAGATCAATAATCTTGTAAACTCGTGGATTCTCAATACTATCGAACCCTCTCTCCGATCCACAATATATCATTCAGAGAGAGCTGATGAATTATGGATAGCCTTGAAGGAACGATTTCTCGTTGGCACCGGCCCCCGAATATATGAATTAAAAGCAGCTTTGGCAAATTGTAAGCAAGGCGGTGATTCAGTACACGTGTATTTTTCACGTCTAAAAAAGGTATGGGACGAACTAGAAAATTATACAAAACTTTTGCTATGCACGAAGGAATGGTCTCTTTAAGTCCTACATTACAACTCCACCGAGTGTTGCTAATTCCTGAATTGACCTGCAATTTAATTTCTTTGTCTCAATTGGCAAGAGATTTGCAATGCTTTATCACACTTTCTGACAAATTTTGTGTTATACAGGACCGTATCTCGATGAGGCCGATTGGAGTGGGTGAGCAGAGGAATGGGATCTTCTTCTACAAACCTTTGGAATTGAAGGAATTATACACTTTCTCTAGCATAGTTCTTGATTCAAGCACGCTATGGCATATAAGGTTGGGACATCCTTCAGATTATGTAGTCAATCATTTTTTGGGTAATTCTAAAGACTCTACAACTAGCACATCACCTTGTAATATTTGTCTACGTGCCAAACAAACTCGTGATTGTTTTCCTCTTAGCATCAATAAAGCATCTACAATTTTTGACCTAATTCATTGTGATTTATGGGGCCCATATAAATCCAAATCCACTATAGGTGCTTCATATTTTCTTACTATCTTAGATGATTATTCTAGGGCTATTTGGATATATTTACTGTCAGAAAAAAGTGAGGTTGCTTCTATTCTTCAAGATTATCTTACCATCATCAAAACCCAATTTCACAAAACTGTAAAGACCATCCGTACCGATAATGGGACAGAATTTGCACCCCTTAGGTCGTATCTTACTACCCATGGCATAATCCATCAAACTACTATTCCTGGCACACCACAACAAAATGGAAGAGTTGAACGCAAGCATCGCCATATCTTAAATGTAGCTCGGGCATTACGATTTCAAGCCAATCTACCTGTAAAGTTTTGGGGAGAATGCATTCTGACGGCTGCCTATCTCATTAATAGAACTCCCTCAAAATTGTTACAAGGTAAGACTCCTTATGAATTACTATACCATGCAAAACCATCCTACTCTCACATTAAAACTTTTGGGTGCTTAGCTTATGTACATAACCATGATATCCCAAAAGATAAATTTCAAACCCGCAGCAAACCGTGTGTCTTCCTTGGCTACCCTCTTCATAAGAAAGGATGGAGATTTTACGACCTGCAAACAGAAAAATTCTTTGTGTCCCGAGATGTGATTTTTGATGAAACAAAGTTTCCATTCCATGACCAATCAGGTACTTCCACTTCTACAGACTTCACACAATCTTACAATTTTGGGGAACAAGTTTTGAGCTCCGAACCACAAAATATCCCAAAGAGGGGGAGTTTAACACACAACACACCAAGCCCAGATCCAACACATCCTTTCCACGACCCCACCTACAAACCCGGATCCACCAAATCCTTCCGTAAGCCCACTAACCCACAGACCCCATCTCCACTTTCGGACTCAGCCCCACAACCCAAGCAGCCCGAGCTCCGCAAGGCCCACCACCAACCTCTCCAGTCGCCTCTCTCCAAACTAGTCCCAATAATACTCCCCGCCCGACTTACAGCATGAAACTCCGCAAATTAATGCCCCCCAAGACGAAGCACTCGAATTAAACATATTCCGACTCGGCTCCAAGATTATGATTGCAATGCCATATGGAAGTCCTCTATATCCCATTCCGCCTCTGCTCTCTCACCCTCTTCGGATCTCTCGAGTACGTCCCCTTTATCCTATCACAAAATTTGTGGACTATAGTAAATTTTCTAATACACACAGTAATTTTTAGCATCTCGTGGCATGTAATCCGAGCCTACCACTTACTCTGCGGCAGTCTCCAATCCTCTCTAGCGCACTGCTATGCGTCAAGAGATTGATGCTCTTGAACAAAATGGTACATGGACTTTAACCTCCTTACCTCCTGGAAAACGTGCACTGGGGAGTAAATGGGTCTACTGGGATAAAATACAAAGCCGATGGCACCATCGAGCGATATAAAGCCCGCTTGGTAATTTTGGGAAACACACAAATGGCAGGTATTGATTTCACAGACACCTTTGCTCCCGTTGCCAAAATGGTCACCGTTCGTACTCTCCTTTCCGTAGCCGCTGCTCGCAACTGGCCTATCCATCAAATGGATGTTCACAACGCCTTTTTGCATGGAGATTTACAAGAAGAGGTATATATGCGACCACCTCCGTGGATTTCATCCCTCGTTACAAAGGACAAGTCTGCTCGTTTAAAGAAGTCTTTATATGGTCTTCGCCAAGCCCCTCGCTGTTGGTTCTCCAAACTCACCACCGCACTCCGTCGGTATGGTTTTTCTTAGTCTTATGCAGATTACTCTCTTTTCACATATTCTCGAGGGAATATTTATCTCTGTGTTCTTATTTATGTGGATGATTTACTCATTACTGGAAATTCCCTATCCACACTCGAAAAATTCAAAGCTTCATTACACAAGTGCTTTCACATGAAGGATTTGGGCTCGCTAAAATATTTTTTGGGCATAAAAATTGCGAGAAACTCCACGGGATTATTTTTATCCCAACGAAAATACACCTTGGAAATTCTCTCTGAAATGGGTTTATTAGGTGCCAAGCCCAGCATCTACTCTCGTGGAACCTAATCATCAGCTGGCAAACGCATCTGGCTCATTGTTTGACAACCCAGATCGCTACCGACGACTCATAGGCAAGCTTATATACCTCACACTTACTCGGCCCGAACTTGCATATGCTGTACATACACTTGCTCAATTTATGCACGCCCCTTGTCATGCTCATTGGGATGCTGCTATCCGAGTTGTCCGTTATCTGAAAGGGAGTCCTGGACGTGGCATTTTTCTTTCTTCTAACTCTTCTCTTTCGTTAACTGCATATTGTGACTCCGATTGGGCCACCTGCCCGATAACTCGCCGCTCTCTCACTGGTTATTTTATCTCTCTTGGTGGGTCCCCTATTTCTTGGAAGACAAAGAAACAACATATCATGCTTTCTCGTTCTTCCGCCGAAGTCGAATATCGCTCTATGGCTATGACTTTATGTGAACTTAAATGGTTATCTATTCTTCGCGCGATCTTCATGTTCCCGTCACTCGCCCCCATTCCATTACATTGTGATAACCAGTCGCTCTTCATATTGCTCGAAAATCCTGTTTTCCATGAACGCACTAAACACATTGAAATAGATTGTCATTTTGTTCGTGATGCTTTTCAAGACGGTTTTATCTATCCTGTTTATATTCGAAGTGAGGAGCAACCTGCCGATATTCTTACTAAAGCTCTTCATCCGACCCATTTTCATCGATTAGCTTCCAAGTTGGGCATTTCTGATCTTCATGCTCCAACTTGAGGGGGAGTGTTAGACATATATTCAAAATAGGCTTCCTATTAATCATGAAGTCTAAGTTGTGTTTCCTAGTTCTATTTAGCTAGGACTTTTACTTCTAATATGTTTCCTAGTTCTAATCTGCTTGGGATTTGTCTCTTGGACAAATCTATAAATTGTACACTATTCTCACTTTAATGAGACAGAAAACATAAGATTGTTTTCCCCACTGGAAACTTTCACCTTTCATAAAAGACTTGAAGAAAGGAGACAATCTCAAAAAAAAAAAAAAAAAAATAACAATAGTATAAAAACTATACTACAAATAAAAATACACATCCTAAATGGGTAGAACATACTAATACTAGTAAATAAAACAAATTCATAATGGTCTTCATCCTCCATCACCGTTCTTGAGCCACAGCAATGACGAACACGAACATCTAGCTTCAACCTCTCCTTTACCAAAGGACGACTCATAACACCATAGGTGTATCAACAATTTTAAGAATCGCTTCGAAAGAAGTCGAAAACTAAGGAAGGGCCTAAATTGATCTAGTTTAAAATTTTCTCCCATAAAAAGAGAGAAGAACTCTCGGTTTATGAAGAATTGAAGAAAAAATCGTCATGTCTTGAAATATAAAGAAACTCGCAGTAAAAGAAACCCATCATGATTTAAGGCCAGAAAAGGGGTGAGAAAAAAAAAAAAGAAAATGAGTGGGAAAGGAAACTGGTCAAGATCCGACTGCTGGTCGAAGCCTTTGGCCGAATATGGCCAGTAGAGGCCCCAAGGTCAGGGCGCAGCAAAGAAGGAGGGTGAAATGATTATTTTTGTGTGTAAATATTACTAAAAATTATTTAGTACATTCTCGAGTACACTACTTTCTAGTAAACTTTCTTTCTGTTATGGTTTATTCTTTTAGAATTTAGGGTTTATTTTTTATTCTATAGGATTTATACTAATAAAATTACAATAAAAAGTATGTAATAAAAATTATATTAGAAGATGTATTAGACGATCGTAGCCACGTAAATATTAATATTACTAGTAAAGGACCAAAAGTACTTCCTCTTTATCTTTTTAATTGTGTCTTTAAATAAGCCATTAATTAACTCAATGTTGATCCAAGGAGGTTTATTGATAATACATCTAGTGCTTAGGTCTGATTACATATCCAAAAGGCACATAAAGGAGAGGAGACAACTCCCTCATCCATTCCGTGGTAGACTTCTAAAGCTTCATATTTAATATGAAGCAACAACTAATTAGATAACTCATTTAAAGTAATAAAGTATTGTGCTTAAATCTAATTTTACTTAAAAGATTGTCTAAATAAACACGCAAATACATACACCATTAGATATTGATATTGATGTTAATGTCGATCCACTAACAAATGTACCTGTAAATACATTCAAAGTAACCTATATATGAATATTTTGTTAGAATGGATCAGGTTAAGGGGATTATATAAATATATATTGATAATTATTTATTCTATTAATTTCAATCAATCTCAAAAATAAGAAATACACATATACGACGGGTTGAATTATATTTTACCTCGATACTCAAGTTAACAAAAAGGTATAAATTTAACAGAGTAAAAATAAAAAACTATTAAGGAAAATGTGAATTGTCTTGATATTTTTGTAAGACAATCTACGTCGTGAAATTTTTATAAAAGAATTCTTTAAATCTTTTGAACATTTTTTAATTATTTGGATTAATTAAACTTGTTCATGATATATAAATTAAAGCCATCTCATCATATATATATATATATATATAAAATAAGTCGGATGTTGTTAGGTGAGATGCCTTTGCCTTCTCCTACATGTTGGACAAGAAAAGAAGCCATGGGAATTAACGGTCCCCCACTGGACACCATTACCATTACCATGTGTTGCAATCTCGTTTAGTGTTTCATGTCATTAAGTAAAGTAATAACGATTTCAGCTGAGGTTAGACACCGTATCTCTTCTTACAAATAATTTTATTATTTTTACGAAATCTTAAAATTAAAATCTATTCAAATATATTCTAAATATTCTTTTGATATTTTTTTATGACTTTTTTTTTTTTCGTTGGGAATTTATACATCCCGCCAATTTAGAAAATTAATGAAGAAATCTGCATTCCATCAAAATTCCGGATAAAATTCTGTCTCTAACCTGCATTGTAGCTCCTTTTCCTTTGTTATTTATATAATGGAAGAAAGATGAGGAGCTGGCAAGTAAAGTAAATGTAAATAAAGGTGTTGATAATAGGTGTGTGGCTTAATAATTTAACTATGTTCACTTAAAGATCTTTTACACAGTACGTCAAGTAAGAAGTTTTGAATTCGAATCACTTAAAAAGTAATTTAATATCGAATATCAGTTGATTATACTGTTTGGAATTTTTGTGCTTTGTGATTCCTTCCAAATATTTTCAAGAGTAGATAATTTTTTAATATTGGGTAATAAAATAAAATAAAAAAGTAAATAAAGGTGTAGGTATGGTTTAGAAAGTATGTACATGGGGTTGGGGGTGGCGTGGGCGTGACAATATTCAGCTTGTCTCACTATGAATGAGTGTATGTATGATGGACCACTTGGGAGGTTGCCATCTGTTGCTTCTTCCTTTGTCTTAATATAACTAACATATGTAAGTAGTTCCTTCACTTAGGCTTTTCAGTCCCTACCTAATTTTTAATATATATAACTAACTACAAACATCCTAATCTACCAACTACTCTATTACTATTATGCATGCTTTTCAAGATTGTGTTTAAGATTGTGAGAGTTTTGTTGGAACCACAAGAATTTAAGTCTTTAAATCACATTTATAAAATTATATATGATACTTTTATTTTATATATATAATATGTATAACGTATTCAATGAATAGTGTATAAAAATAAATCTAAACACTTATATTTATTTTTAAGATATTCATTTTAATATAGTTATGATCGTTAAAATTTATAAGTTGTACTTTCGAACTTGTAGATTTGGAACATGACGACAAGAAATGAAGAGAAAAACTTTTAAATCAATCTTTATGAAAAGTTATAATGGAATTAAAAATTTAAAACATGTTAGTATAATATGTGGAACCAAGACTTTTGATTAAAAAAATGGTTTTAAAAATGGGATATGTTCATGTTGCTCTCACTACATATATATATATATATATAGTATGGGTCTGGGCATTTCCTCCAAATCCCACAGTTGTAGTGGGTGTTCCCTGAGAGGGGGCGTGGCGTGGAGGAGACGGGAGTTGAAGCTGCCAGCATGATCTTAACTTCCTTTTATATGACATGAAGGATTGATCAGATCATGTGGTAGCCTCACCTCTTTCTCCCTTCACGAATTATATATACTTCAACTCTACAACAACGCCATGTTTATGGGGCCTGGTAATGACTCAATAATTGCATTATCACACTATATTTTTCTGAATTTGAATTATATTTCTTTATTATTGATGCGATTCGAATCCTCTGTAATATGAAAAATGTTATAGAAAATATTAAAGATGAACCAGATACTATTGATGTATCAAAGAAAGTTGCATGGTTTATTATAATTGTTCACCTCTTTTTCTTGCTGAATTAATGCATTTTGTAAAAAAAAAAAAAAAAGCCTTAATTATCTTCAAACTAATTTTATAAATAATTATCAATTGTACCAAAGCTCCTCAAAAATATAATTATCATTAATTCTTTTGATACTTTATGTATATACATATATATATATATATATAGAGCGAGAGAGAGAGAGAGAGAGAGAGAGAGAGAGAGAGAGAGAGAGAGAGAGAGAGAGAGAGAGAGAGAGAGAGCATTATATAATAGTATTTATGTGTAGTTTTTGTTTCTTGTATTCTTAATTTGTTCAGATCTGAAAGGAGAAAGGATTAGTTGATGAAAGTGCAGTGATGAGCGGGAGGCGACAGCATTGTAATACGTGTCAATTGTTGTCAAAGCTGGGAGGGCGGGAATCTTAGGAGGAGGACATCAAAGGGGATGTTGAAGATGCAACATTATTATGTTCATAATATGAATTACTCCCTATCTTTCATATTATTTGGAGATACTCTTCTTGTTTAATATTATCTGTAATTTTAATAAAATAATATTTTTTATATATACTCTTTATTTGATTGAAATCAAATAATTATTTAAAAATATTTTATTATAATTATTAGTGTCAGTCAAAAATTCGTTTGTTTTGAATTTAAATAATTCAATCATTTTTTTAATTTTTGTACCATTGTCCTAAATCAACTTATAATATAAAACAGAGAGAGGGTATGTATTAATCAATAATATTAAAACATATAAATAAAAATATATAATAGATTAGGGTGTAAATACGTTAATTTAAGCCGTTTGCAAGTCATTTGGCCAAAACTCGATTCGAGTTCGTATTTGACCCAACTCGAGAGCTCGAACTGACTCACTAAGCAAACAAGACGAGTTCGAGTCTCATTAATATTGACTCGATAACTCGTTGAACCTATCAAACTTCAAGCCAGTATATATAATTTTTTAAAATTTATTTTAATTATTATATATAATATATTTTTAAAAAAATCGAATTCAAACTAAGCTCGAATTAAAATTAGGGGACTCAATTGAGTTTGAGCTAATTAAAAAATATGTCAAGCCGAACTCGAGTTCAACTCGACTAGTTTACATTGTTAGACAAGACATGTAACATTTCTATTGTCTTATAATATAATTAATTACTATAGTTATTTCATACTACATATTATAAAGTGATTTGTTAATTTACACCGATTAAGAAAAAGTATAAATTGATATGTATTTTAGAAATACATCTAACACATTTATATTAATTTTATAAATTTCTTATTTTAAGGTTTAATTTCTTCTCTTTTTATAATTTAAAACTTTATCAAATGTGAATAAATTTAGATTTTTAAGAATTATTGAGTAGTAATACCTTAGGGATAGTCTTAAGAAAAAAAATTTTATAAAAGAAAATTAAATGAAACTTAAAATATAAATTTTATTTTCGGGGTTATGTTGTTGATGTGGTGGGGTTGATCATTTGGACAAATGCTATTGGTTCGGAGCCAAATACCTAATCAACCCCCGCGCATAATTATACATATATCCATCATTAAAGAATAAATAAATTAATTAATTAAAATTAAGGAGTGATTAAGCACAGTTGATGGATGGTAACATGGTGTGTGTGTAGCTGTGATTGGATAGCTTTGTTAATTAACTCACCTCATTGTCATAGAAACTTGGAAGTGCTTATGTTTGGTTAGGTGGGTCCTACAATTTCCCAACTTTATTAAATTCTACTTTATTAAAATTCGCTCGATTATATTTTTTTTATTTATCACATCAAGAAATTTTATGTAAATTTTTTACTTATTAAATTATGATTCTAAGACAATATTTAACAAACTTTTCCAATTATATCCTCCCTCCCGTTAATAACAAATTTTAACTTGTTTTTATTCTTCTAACATACAGACTACTAGAAATAATAAAGAAGAGAGGAAAGTTTAAAAAATATTATAATTTATACGAGAAAAAGAAGTCTAAAATTTTGTATTATTTTTTAATACATTGAAAAATATTTTGCTTTCTTTTTTTTTTTTTTTTCCTTTTCGATACATTAAGTAAGAAAATATAATTTGAATGTCAAATCTCTAGATTCTTTATCTTATGTTGAATCTAGCAAGATCTCCTAAAACTAATCCAAATACTTTTTGTAAATTTGTTTATCCTGTTAGGGGATTGTAATTATAGCGGGTTCAACATTAATCCAATTATTTAGGCTCAATGAGAGCAAAATTACCATTTCCACGCTGAAACACTTATACCAGCGGAGGAGTAAAAGTATACTTTTTTTTTTTTAATTTGTTCTCATTGAACTTCTATAATTGACTCAATGTTGATTTTTCAAACATTATTCAAAAGGTAATGAGATCACAGATAGTACATGAAAAATATACTTTTTTTTCCCCAAACACATCCTCTCTAATAAAACTATAAAGGTTCTTGGTGATTCAATAAATAAGCTCAATAAATAAAAGTGGGAATACACCATAAACCCATATCATCATCATCATCAAATACAAAGATGTATTAAAAAAAAAAATGTCCTCAGTCAAGTATCTAAATCTAAGTACAAGAGATATCACTGGTTATCTAAAACCAAAAAGAATCAAGAGCAAAGCAGAGGACAAAAGTAACTTAAGAAAAAACCGGGTTTTTCATAGCTTGAGCAATTTGGAAACGCCTCATTTTCACAAGCACCAACCAAAGCGAGCAAAGGGATGAGCTTGTCTTCCTTCCCTTGATCATTTAGGCTACAAGGAAATACTCCAAAAGAAATACCAACGTCTTTCAATAAACACAGTTTTGGAGAATAAGCAAGGCATTTCATCATAGCAGAAGCAGAAAGAATACATGGGCCAAGCGAAGGAATCATCAGTCTCTTTAAAATAAGATTAGTCGCCTTGGGACATAGTGCTACCGATCTACCCAACCATTTAACACTACAACACAGCTGCACAATATCTCTGCCTGACAAAAGATATGGAAACCATTCATTCAAAATTGTTAAAAAACTACCATAAAATGATGGAAAGTTTTGAAAATATCAACTGCATTAAAATGGAATTCCCTCGAGGAGGAAAAGCCAAAAATAAAAATAAAAACATATAACATGATTCAAGATACATAAAAGTCTGCAATATGTGTTTTACTTTTACAAAACTTGTCTGAATATGGAAGATCTTTGTACATTGGGAGATCACAGAAGCAAAAGCTCTAATGGCTTTTTCCAGCTTCTAGATCTTCTTGCATTGTATTGCTCTTTAATCCTATTTCTTTTATTTTTTTAACGTATTATTAGAAGTGAGGTATAACAATAATTAGCATGCAAACTACCAACAATATCAGAAAACAATTACCTGTAAAATTATGCACTTTGTTGAACTTGCCGATGTAACTGCAACATCCAATCAACATAGCCATTTGTACCACCAACCTGGTCCTCAACAAGATTTGCAAGGAGGAAGAAACCTTCTCTAGGCTGCTCTCCTTGCCTCACAAGATGACATAGTTGATAATAAGAAGGATCACTCTCCCTATACTTCTGAATTATCTTCATAAGCCTTCTTGACATCTCATTGTCTCGTTCAGTAAGGCGAACCTGTGTTTACAAGATCCATATCAGATGGGTCAGATGGAAAAAGCCAGAACAGCATAGTAAGACATGCGTACTGACATCCTAATTGGCAGAGGTCCTTCTTCGAAAGAAAATGTCAAGTAAATTTTACCAAAGAGGACTAACCTTCCGCATCCATTCTTGTCAACAATTTCCACAAAATTGACACAATAGAGACAGAATATAATTAAAAATTAGACAACGATAAGGGATAAGTAGACTCACTAGAGTCCACATTCAACATTGTCAAAACTTAGCATTCCATCTACACTAACCAACAATATCCAATCTGACGGGTACTGAAAGAACTCGGAAAAAAAATCATTAAGTATGACGAAAGGAAAATTTGCATGGAATATATTCACCAATGTTGCACTACATTAATTAATTTGAAAAGAAGAACCAAAGACCATCTAATAGTACCCTGGGTTTTAGAGGAAGTCCAAGATCATCCTTACTAAAAGATCATGAGAGTAAAAGAACCCTCACAGGACAAAACAGGTTAAAAGCTTGCATAGTTTGCCACCTTAGGATAGGACCAGAGATTGTGATTGAAATTCAGAGTTCACTATGTCAATGTACAAAGAAAGCCAGAGTTCATTGCAGAACTTCAAGAGAATTTTTACATGTCTCAACAATACTGAATTTTGAAAGAACACAAATCTGGTGATTTTGAGCATTATGGACCAAATCCTCCCCAGACAAGAAAACCTTCATTATTCTTTTGTCAAAAGAACAGAATCTTCTATATGTATAAGAAAATTTGACATTTTTCGACATTATCAGTTTATCACCATATGCACAAAATCAAACTACAAACCTTCAGTGATGTTGATGAGAGAAGAAAGTTTCGGATATGAAAACGCAATTCATAAAAACAGAGTGGAAAGGACAAGAAAAGCCTACTGCCTACCTTTGAATAGTCTGTCGCAAAATCTTCTCCAAGTAAATTCATGGCTATTTCAGGTGAAAGCATTCTTCCAAACCACAGGACAAAGCGGAAACCATCATCAAAAATATAAAGGCCCCTTGAATCTAAGCTCTCTACGGTAAGAGGATGCCTCTTCCATATTTCATTTGACTCGTCAGTTAGAGGGGTAGTCTGAATACAAATCCATAAACCATATGAATAAGCGATCAAAAAAGGAAACTAATTTGTGCATTATATCAAAACTTGAAAAAGAACCTTGAAGCACACACTTACTTTTAACAGAAACTCATCTATCCTAATCAGATTAGGATACAGAAGTTTCAACAATTTTTTAACGGGTAAAGCCATCATGGTATATCCAGCAGCACAGCGCTCATCAAGCTGAACATCAGCATATCCACCACGTAGGGATGTCGATTTGAACAATGCTAGACCATACAAGGGCAAGAATTTTAAAGAGTCGGGGTATATCATACGTCCTGCCAGCCGATGCTGCACGGAATAAAGGTTTCGGTACTCTCTAAGGGCTTTGACTATTCTGGATTGAACAGAATTCCGAGCTTCTTCCAGCTTATATGATAGCGATTTCTCAATAGCTGCAAAACAAAAAAAATGATACTTGAGAGTTAAAAAACAAACCTAAAATCAGGAAAGAAGTACACCAAAAATGAATTACCAAGTCTAGAGAGCAATGAGACAACGGCACCAGTATCAGCCATGCGATACATTTCTGCTAGATCAGAAACAACTGGAGCTGCAGCTGTGTGTACCCTGATACGCCTTTCCCCGGACGATGATGTATAACTGAAGATAGTTAAGAAATACTAGACATGGTGCAAGTGCAATTTCAAAAAGAGATGCCCAAACTTGGAGCTTAACAAGAAAACGCCATGAGTAAACTTTTTTAATTATAAAGTAAAACTCACTGATTAGAACAAAGAAATAATGAAATATTTGAGAACCGAAAAAACATAGACATCCTTGAGAAAAATCAGAATCGAAAATCACAATTCAGCATGTAAGACCGAGTGCGGAGAAAAGACAGATCCACAAAGCCAATCTCAATCATCATTACTTCAGCGCTCTGGTATTTCAGAAAAGATACTGTTAAACATCTTTGCCAACTATAAAATGTTGCAATTCAAAATAGAAGCCTGAATGAATCATTCATCCTCCACTACAAACTGAATGTCTTTACTTCTATTGGGCAGAATGATGTCTACTTCTTTCACATGCTCTCATTTTCTAATCCTAAATTTCTGCAATCACTACACTTCTTGAAAGGGAAAGGAAGGTGAGAGCATTATCATGCATAGGTCCAATAATCATTAAGAATAATATTGTAAAACAATCATTTTAAATGCTTTCCTAAACTCCTCTTGTCATAAAGAGAAGATATTCATTTTAAAACAGAAGGAATAGCACAGTAGCCTCTAGATGCAAAAGTATTAAGCAGTATACTTTCCTTTGCTTACAAAGGATACAGCAAAGCAACTTGGAAGTAGACAGTCTGTGTTGTCAATAGTGTTTCTTCAAGACATAATTGCATTGCATATGCCTTGTCACAGTCAACAGCTGGAAGTGCCATTAAATCAGTGGATCTTAACATAAAGTTCCCATGGTAAGAAGTGAAACGCACACCTACAAATTTATGAATCTCCAATAAATATCGGATACCTTAAAAAGAAGCTCCCGTAACTTAAAAGGTCTCCAGAGGTATGAGCCGAAGACCTCTTGCCTACAGTGAGAGGATAACTAACCTTTACCACATCTTATGCGCATGACTGCTTCCCATGCAGTCTCTCGTGTAAGATCTCTTGCTAGCTCATGTCTCAATTTATCTTTGTGGGAGGAGACGAAATTCGGATAATAATATACCTGGCCACCAGTATATTTTGCCAAAGTTCCTGCACAGAACAATAAAAGAAAGAACGGATCAAACTAGAAACGAGATTAATACGGAGAGCTCAAAAGAGTTGCAGTATTCGGGTAAATTCACGAATCAATAAGAAGGGCAGAGCTGTTTCGATACAACTAGTTTAGTTAATAAAAGCACCAAGGTCATCTGGGTTAGTTTGAATTAGAACTGAAAAGACCTGGAAGGTATCGTCTCTCATACCACAAGTTCAATTTGCTTCTGACTACAGTTCTAAGATCAATAAATGGCCCTTTCCATTCAGTTTGCAGAAATATCTTCTACCATTTATTCCCTTGAAGCATAAGGACAGAGAAGGTTTGACCATATGATCAATCCATGACTGTAGAGGATAAGAGGAAAAACCAGAGTATAAAAGAGTATGGTTGAATTTGATCTCTTCCTTGAACCTGGCAATTTAGGCCGTTTAGCAATTTAATGCAGCAAAATTACTGCATGAGAAATCAATCACCATGACCAATGTAATAGTAAATCTTACTAAAGGAAACTGGCTTGTCAGTTCCAAATAGAAAGTCATAAAGAATAGAAGCCCAAGCACCATACTCTGAAGCTAAGTAATTGAACTGAACAGCAGACAGACCCAAGATGTAGTTCATAATACAAGAAACTTGATCATAAGCGTGCCTCATTTGACATAAGAACCTCAAGCTCTCCAACATCAGGGGAGATAGATCAGAATATAAATTCCTTTATAATCTAAAACATAAATACTTCTATAGATCTCCAAAAAGGTATAAAATATAATGTAAAAAAATAACATCACCCTCAAATAAAAACAAGCTGAGAAGAGTATAAAGTTAATATATGTGAAATCAGCAAAAGAGTACAAGAAAAACAATTATTTCTTCATATCAGTCTTTCAAACCAGTAACTTATGCTCATTGTGAAATTATAGGATAAAGATCTTACCTAATGTTGCTATATCCGTGTACTTGTCACTGAATGCATATAAATTTACTGCTATCTGATATTTAGAGAAATCAGCAGCCATTTGCTTATAAAATGGATCTTCTGGTAATCTTAACATATGCTCTTTATCTGTCCCATAAACACGAGCATCATCTCCCCGCAACCTTAGGCGGCCAGCACCCAATGATGGCAGTGTGTTTTGGAAAATCAACAATTTACCACCGAGTTGACTCTGGCAGAAGAAAGAAAACATTCTTGTAAAAAGTAAATAGCATACAATATAAATATATCCACATGTGCATGTATGTGGCAAGGTGAATACTGATCATCCATATCCACTCAAGTATTGAGAATGACACTAAAGTTCAAAAATACAGAGAACAACAGTGGTTGAGTAAAGTTCAATAAAGTTCAATAATGGAAGAAATAGGAGCACAAAATTCCAAATCCATCGGGGGGGTGGAAAGTCAAAGGCATCAACCCACCATAACCATGAAAGCGGCTTTAAGAGCTGGACCAAAAGCAGATTCTACATTCATATTGTCCTGAAACATGGAAGGAAAGCTGTTGAGGAAGGCATCCACCACCGCTCTTGATTCAGATAAATTGACAAGGAGATCATCTGGAAGTGGAACAAATATATCATCGAGGTCTGAGACAACCATCATTTGAGGCTGTGATAAAGTAGACTGGACAGAAAAAAAGCCTCAAGTTATTCAACACAGTTAAAACTTCAATGGAAAAGCCGGCTACCATCACAGAATAGTAAATCATAAAGTACTTGCCTTCATATTGTAAAAATGTACTGTGCTATCATAAGTTATAAAGCCAATCTGTGTTCTGGGAAAACCAGGCAAGGAATCCAAACAAGACTTAATTGTCTCCGCCACTGTCTGCAAAATATTCATAGATTGATCATAATGAGATTCCCAAGAAAGACCATACTCGCGTGCTGATGTTTAAGAGAAATCTAATCATACTATAAATGGAGAAGGCCCTTGAGAGTAAAACACCAAATACTCAAAAACATTCAGGCATCAAGATGGTAAGATGCAACAACATTCACTCATCTCACTACTTAAAACTACAAAAGCATACCTCAAGCATTCCACTTCTCACTGCAGATATTGAGACATCAATAAGAAAGAAATAGAGAGGAGGCATTGGTGGCCGGACCATATATTCTGCTGGAGCAACAAATTCTACACTCCCCTGAGTAAGCTCAGGCCTCTGATCCAAGTCAACTCTTCGCCCACTGGCATCCAAGTGAGCAAAATATTCTCCAGGAACTACTCAAAGTTGAAATATGTCAGCCTTACCAACCACAAACATTAGAAAAAAGAATTCCTCCAAAAAGAATGCAGGATTGTAAATATAAAGAATAACTAAACAAATACTCCTTCCGCAAAGGATAGACCATGATAATTCTTTCCAACATTTTAAACAGCTATTATTTATCTTCTCAATGCTTGGAAAGTTTACCATCATTAAGCAACGAACATATATTGCACCTCCACTTCCTTCCACTGTCTGTAAAGGCAACATATGGATTCACATATGTGCGACACCTTCTACAACGAATTATACCAGTGTTCACAAAATTAACTACTGGAACTTCTTCCTGTAAATGAAAAGCAATTAGCTTTAATGAGATTTACACATAAATATACTTAAAAATCAATGAAAAGTAACACAGCAAGATGTACAGGTACAAACCCCTTCAGGAGCTTCTGCAAGAGGACAAACAACAGCACCAAGAGGCAAATGCCACCTTGAAGCTAAGGACTGAGAACTTGGTAGTGCAGAGGTAGTCAGCCGGAGATACCTAGAGCTGCAATTCATGGGGTACATCTCTGAAAATATTTTTTGCTCCACATCTCCATCCAAAGGCCTAGGTAAGGCTTTAGGATCAACTCCTGCATCAAATGATCCCGGTACAGACCCAAGAGAGAGTGAACTGAAGTCTTCTGCCAGGCCTTGAGCGGTGGCCATTGGAGGCATAGAGCCTGGATGTTGCATCTGTTCCCTTTGGTAGAAACCTGATGGAGCTGCAAGTGGAGGAGATTGTACAAATCCTCCTTGTTGAGCAGGGAAAGGCCTAGATGGTGGTGGAATTGGTGCAACATAGCCACCTTGCTGGGAGGGAAAGGGCACAGAGTTTACAGACGGAGCTTGTGCAGCTGCATTAGGTTGCTTGCTTGGAAACCCTGGAAGAGCTGACTGCAAGGTGCCCCTAGGAGCAGGATAAGTTGACCTAATTGGTGGTGATGATTGCTGAAAGTTTGGCCTAGGAGCTGCAAATGGTGAATCCACAGATGATTGTGGTACATTCATTCCTGACTGCACAGAATTGATACTTTGCGGAGGAGATCCCATGAAAACTGGTTGGGGCTGAGAATGAAGGGACACTGGAGGAGATGAAGAAGCTCCCATAGGCGGTCTAACAGGTGGAGGAGCTACTGGTGCTTGAGCTGTTGTGGAAAACAGTGGACTCGGGAAACGCTGAAAAGGTCCAGTATGTGGTGGACCATATGATGCTGAAGGAGGCGGCCCTGCTGGATCACCAGGCCGAGAAGGGGTTACAGGTCTAAAACCAACAGCATCAGGTCCAGCCACAGGCCCAGGGGTGAAGGAAGGTGTTGGGACCTGAGAGCCTGCAACGGGAGGGGTAGGTCTAAAAGCAGAGGCTTCTGCTCCAACCACAGGGCCAGAAGCTGAAAAAGGTGAAGCACCTCGAGGAGCACCAAATGGTACAGTAGCAGGTCTTAAAGGGAAATTCGCACGGTTAGGAATTTCAGTGCCCATGGACTTCAGATCTCGCAATCAGCACAATGAATAGCTTCCAAAATTTGGCCTTCAAGAAGATGAAATACAAACACATTATTTACAATAGGTGAACCAAAGGCACTAGAAAAATCAGTTAAGCAAGCAAACAACAAAGTATTTCCGGGGATGCTTTCATAAAACTTATTCTTCTTTTTATGAAATTTTTTTTTTTTTTATTGGTGGGAGGAGAGCAGGCTGCAAATTTTTTTTGGAATTTCAGAACTATATTCTTCCTAATCTATGCTTATAACACATCTCCAAGCAAAAAGTAAAAAGTACACTTGAATATCAGTTTCCTACTACACTACTTCCATACTGGTGTGCAACTATAGCCAGGAAAAAATTCCCAGAGTTATTGTACATGAGTGACAAACTGTTTGGCCATTTGAACAAGCAATATCTTATATATAGAGTACTCCTAATATGAATACAGTAACTTAAACAAAATTAGAAAGAAACTTTGGACTAATAATGAATGCATAACCCAAAGTATTCCTGAAAAGGTAAATACTTTTAATACAAACCAAACATCATTCTCCAATGGAACTGTAACCTTTGGCATTAGATGTTTACTCTTTTTTTTTTTATTATATACATCCGGGATGTGGTGGTTTTTCTACCACTGAGTTACTACTTAGACGTATGTTTACTTAGTAAGCATCTCCTAACTCGATTAATTTTCTTCAGTATCTTGGATTTCCAAATAGCACATGAAGAAAAGAGATAATTAATTTCAGATTCCAACAACAGAAGCAACTACTGGATCAGAAAAATTCGTGCATGAAAAAATAAAGCCCAGAAAACAATGAAGTTAACATAATAATTTATATAATACAAAAAAAAATACTCAAAAAAAGCTGGGAGTCAAATCCGATCCATACACAATACACCTACTAAGAACATAAATTAAGCAAATTTGGCACTCTAGAAATTCAGCGGCATACAAAGATCGAAGCTTGAGGAACAAATTTCAAAACAAATTCCCCTCACACCAAATACAAAAAAAAAAAAGTGGAAGAAAATTGCGCACAATTGTGATCGGCAGACAAAAAGATGATGAAAAAAAAACAAACCCAGAATTACCTGATCAGAGATCTTTGCCCAAGAGTAACCGGGCGGCAATGAAATCTGATATTGAAGAAACCACGATTGGGAACGGAGGATTTGAGAAGTTTAATCAATCAATTGTTGGACAAGCTTGCCCGAAAACCGTACAAGGGTTTGGGAGAATTATAGTATAGTAACAAGTAATAAAATCCTACATCTACAGTAGTAGAAGTAGACAAAATAATGAGTTGGCTGCTGCTGCACTTTGGCTCTCCTGTTCTTTTATGAGTTCAAAGATGATTCAGTCTCGGATTGCGAACCCGATCCGCCCGGTTCTTGAACCCAGCCGCTGTGTGTATGTACACATATACGTATATGTACTGTGTCTATTGCGGTTCGAACCGTCGGCCCAATATTAGCCCGTTCTCTTTTTTTTATTTTCAATTGGATTAATTAAAAAACACACATATATTTTTAGTCAATTGTTAATTGAGTATCTAAATTTTAAATTTTGGTAATTAATTACCTAAATTGGAGTTCTGTCAACAAAAATAATATTGATTGTCACAAATAAAACTTTGTTTTGGTAGAACAACCTTAATGTAAGTAATTAATTATCAAAATTAAAAGTTTAAAATACTTAATTGACAGTTATTTAAAAGTATAGGGGTATTTTTGAAATTAAACTTTTTATTTTATTTTAGAGAAGTGAGAATCCTTTTTTCTAGTTGGAAACGAAAACAAAAATAATAATAAACAAATAAAGGGATTTTTTTTTTCCCGAGGGGGTGTAATTGTATTGAATTTTAATTTGAAAAAATTATTTTATTTTGAGTTTTACAAAAATAAATTATTTATGAAATGGCTTATCTAATGTATTGTAAGTATAATTAAAGGTGAAAAAATATCTTTGTTTAATTTAACTCTGCCCACTTGATAAGATAATATAGATTTTGAGAGATTTTTCAGTAGTATACATATTTGCATTAAATTTAGCCAAAAAAAGGAAAATTTATTAAAAATTTTATTGTGTCTCTTTTATTTTTTTTATTAGTTATCACCTCATGGTTGAAGCACGGATGAATACGTATAAATTATTAATAATTTATTAATAATAAACTGAAGTACTATATCCATAAATTGTCCTAATATATCAAAACATTACCATTAACTTAATAAAAAAACGAATTGTCATAATATTTCTGAATTCAAATATGAGAAAAGTCTAGTAACTATATATATATGATGTTATAGAAAAATATACGATTCTATTCCTTAGTCTCATTTATTTTGTGATTTCTCTATTACTTTTTTTCTTGTAATTTCTCTTCCACACTAATATGTTTTCCTTTCAAAGCCAGTGATTAATCTTCCCTGCTAAATAAAAGTATGTAAGAGTTATGAAATACTATGTAAATAACATTCAAATTTAAATTTATACATTTTGATAATTGTTGTCATAAGAAATATGTTTCCCATAGTTAAATTTTTTTTTTTAAAAAAAAAGTTTCAATTTTAAATCCAATTTAAGTAGACCCTAAATTAAACCAAGTACAAACAGTAAATGTTTTTTTCGTCCTAACACATTTATATTTGTTAAGTTTGATCATTAACCATTAATTTTATCTTTTTTTATCTCAAATAATGTACGGACAATCTTTTCGGTCCTCGGATGATTTTCGACATGTTTGATCGGTTGTCAACAATATATTTGTAGTATATTATCCTTTTTATTTGGCTGAAATTTTATTAAGAAATACTTAATTGTTCAAATCATAAGTTCAAGTATCTTATTGACTCAAATCTTTGCATCGGATGAATTTATTTGAATTAATCCTTTTAAATGAAGTTCTTATACTCGTCAAGTAAAAGGAAGAAAGAATAAAAATAATAATATTTTTTATTTAATTTATAGAAAAAGTTTCACCCAAAAAATATAATTTAATTAATTAGATATATTTTAGATGCTCATTATATTTTTAAGAAGATTATTTTGTTTGTCGCAAGAAAGGAAAAGAGAAATAGAGATACTATTGTATATTAAAAATTATAATAAAATTTTAAAGAGAAATTTAATTTTGCTTTAAAAAACTTTCGTACCCACTCCTCTTTATATAAAAGAGAACAATAGTACACATTTTAAACTAAAGTTCATTAAAAATTTATTTTTTCATAGCAAGTTAAATTTTAGAAAATTAGTTATGAATACATGAATTATTTTAAATTTTCTTATTTTGTTTATAAGTATTTATTTATCTTTTTATACCCATAATTTTTTTTCACTTCAAAAATCAAATATTCGATTCCATCATTTTTATTTACTCAATTTGTTAAATTTTATCACAATTAAGTAAATTTAACATTTATGTTGGTTCAAAAATAGTTCAAGGTGCAAAGAGATAAAATAAAAATTTATGGACAAAATAAGAAATGCGTTATAATAATTTATGGGTATCCATAACTAATTTCTCTGAATTTATTTAATATTTTTTAAGATGCTAATATATATAGAAATTGGTTCCCAGAAAATAAAATATACATATAAAAATTCACTCTTAATCTCTTCTCTTTCCATCTCACAAATTTTTCATTACTATCTCAATCCTAAAATAATTATCATATTTAGTTTCAACAAATATTTAACTTTAAAAAAATATCGAGGGACAGGAATAATGTTGCAAGTTTCTTAGATTGTGCATGCTTGGTGGATATGGATGAACAACTTAGATGATATTTTTCCCTATAAAAAATATTTTGATGAGATTTTATAAAACTATGCTTATATTGAGTCTCTTTTCGCAAGTGAAGTCCTTTGTTAGAGACATATATGATACAACCTGAATTACAGAGTTTGAACTAAAAATTAGTAAACTCTATCCTGCTTATTGCAATCTTACCATCTGACACAGGAGCTCCTCTAATGGATCACTTGTCAGAACCAGAAGTTTAAGTTTGTTCCATGCCTTCAAAAATATTGATTAAGGACAAAACATTATATAGGACATCTATTGAACAAACCCTCTCTGATAAAAAAAAGATTAGTGTTCTTCTGCTTCAATCCTTCTTTCGTCTGCTATCAGATAGGGGATTTTGGGTATATGCAAAGAGGAACTTGATTCAGGAGAATGTAAGTTTTTGCTCCCATATCAGTGTTACTACAGACATTGACTTGGCCAATAGAGATGGTTAAGCGTCATCCATATCCTTAATTAGCAGATGATGGCATTGCAATACTTCAATCTCCAAAGGTACTAATACATGACTTACACATGAAACAGAAATACAGAAATGTTTACTATTGGTTGCCTTCTTGTAGATAATGGGATAAACAGCAATTGGAGGCTTCTTCACTCTCGGTAGATTCTCTATGAATTTTTGCTGCCAAGATCCTTCTGAAACCATGCTACTTTTTCCCCCTAAGCCCAAATATGGATTCCACTCCCACATATTGAACAAAAAGAGAAGTTTGCCTTAAGAAATATCTATATATATTTGTTGTATCTGGATCTTCAAAATATATTTGCCTCGGCTACAGGATTCACGTTTCTATTTACTGCAAATACACCACTAAGAAAAGCAATAGGGCAAATATTTGTGAAATTAGGATATGTACATAGATTAATGGTTAATAATAGTAACAAAAGATTAGCCCTTAAGTTGTTCAATTTGTACTTTGGAGTCAAGAAAACACACCAGTGCAATATTTCTATGTCTAGCTTTGCTCAATGAAAGAATCAGCTGTAGACTGTTATAAAAGTGAACAATCTATGATCCTTTTGAATAGCTTAAATAAATTAAACAAATAGATATGGAGCTTCTTGATTACCTTTTGTGTATTCATTCAAATGGCAATATTAACTTACTTTGTATCCATGTTTCCCTTGCCCATCTCCAAAGCCCCACCACCATTTGGGTAATCTTCATTGGTCACATAGCAGGCAACAACACCATATACAGTACCATCACAATAGTATAACACTACAACAATTTTCCTGGATTTCCATCTTAGTCCAAATTTCATAGCTATGCGAATTTCAATCGCAATCTGCCTAGTAAATCAAGAACTATACAAACTTTCCCATAGCAAGTACTAAGCAAATACCACGACGAAAGTAAAATAAAAAAAGACGAAAACTTTATATGCATATATTACGAAATGGACCCATTAGTGAAGAACCAAACTCATAATAGAAGTACTTTTCCATCTGGGATATATTTTAAATAAACCAGAGAGGAAAGAATCTAAAGTTGAAAAAAAAATGTAAATCCAAAGCAACACGGAGAGAGGGTGAGAGAAAGAACATGTGTCATAACCAAAGAGAAAGCTAGAGAAAGAACACCCTCCTCCCATAATCCCATTTATAAATCAAAATACTTCAAAAATATCAAAATACATCACAAAATTTCACCACAGAATCTCAGATATCACTCGATTATGATCAGTAAAAATAGATCAAAAAGCAAGAAAAAAGAAGGAATAAATAGTGAAAATAGGATGCGAAAAAAGTTCTCAAAGAACTGTAATATTAGTACCTCTATGTCTCATATTTTCTTTTAAGTTACTGATTATGCTAGACAAAGCAAATGAATAAATAGGTTCAACACACCTATCTATTACTGACCACCCCAAATTTGCCTGAATATACCTCCTCATTCGCAAGAGTAAAGTCAAAATTTATTGTAAGAATTGCAGAGTTCGATTGTGAAGTGAATATTCCCCATTCCAATTAACACTCAATAAAATATACAAATAAAATGATATCATGAATTTTCTAGTGCCTTTTGAGGAAAAAAATATAATACTTTAAGAAATTACTTTGAGAAAAATACAATGCTATGAGTAAAGAAAGAAAATTTGAATTATCCAGGGGAAAAAAAGAAAGAAAATTTGAATCCCTTTGAGAAAACTGGAAAAGTAAGAACTAAAGATTACCTCAATACTTTCCAGCTGAAAAGCTCAAATATGAAGTATAACAAATTAGAAAAGAAACATAAAATATGTTAGTGAAGGGATGGTCCTAAAATATGTGAAGAAATAAGAAACAATGTTTGATTGTTTATACCTGATAGATTTGTTTCCACTGAGAGAGTGAGGAATTCCTTGGCAACATTCTGCATTTTCCCCTACAAATTAAAGGCACAAAAAACTTAATACATGAGTTTTGTTTTGTATTTGTTTTGCCACCCGATGATTTTCTATGAGTAAATGTAAAATTTTCTATCCCAATGATGAATTTTTATGTCAAATGCCAAGATCAATTCAAATGGCAAAAGAAAATAACTTACTGAGAGGAATAATAGAACAATTTGATACCCCAAAAATGACACCCCAGAAAAACTTTTTAACTTTTTCTCCATCATCATCAACCAACTTCTACCTTAGATTTTCTCAAAAATAAAAAAATAAAAAAGTTACATAGGAATGACTACCAAGTATCCAATCAAAAGTAAAATCTAACAAAAACTGTTCTCGCTCAACTTGAAAACAGAAAACATTTTTACATTCTGGCTAACTAGGATTTTTTTTTGTTGCCCCAGTTATAATTATTGGATATTAAAGTGGCCTAAATTTTTTTCATACTCTGGCCATAACGCACAGCGATTGTGATGATAACGCACAATCGTTGTGCGTTATCACCAGGTCAGCGCCAGATAGGATCCACGTCTGTGCGTTATCACCTTATAAAAAAACCCTAGCAGTCACAGCCGCCGCCCCCTTCCTCCCCTTTTATTTTTTCAGCCTATTTATTCTTCCCCCTTATTTCTTCATACTGGATTTTTTTCCAGCAACCTCTTCTCTCTCTTTCCTCCTTCATTCTTCTTCCTTTTTTCAGGCTTCTCCATCAAAATTTTTTTTGCAGCCGCCTCCGCCAACTGCTAGGTAAATTATTTTACTCTTCCTTTTATTTTTTTATTTCTTATTATTATGCTTTGACTTCTCTTCTTCTAATAAATGTGTATTTTATTTTGAAATTTACAGTTAAAAATTAGTTATCTTTGAGACTTTCTTTGGAGTACGAAGGTTATTAAAGATTTGGAGTAGAAAACGGTAGACTAGAGCTTCATTTTAAATTTTCGGTAAGTTTTTAGTTATTTAAAATTTTTTCAATGTATTATTTATTAAGTTTAATTATTTCGTTATTTGTTGTTTGTTAATTTTTTTATGAATTTTATTTGTTAATTTGAATTAATTTATTTTTTGTGCAATTGGGTTTTGGATTTATGTCTAAAAGGGTTGTTATTAATAAATTTGTACAAATTTGATAATTTTATGTATATAATTATTTTTTAATTTAAAAAGTGATATTAGGGTGATGTATTATTTTCATGAATTTATTTGGATAATTATGTTTAATTTCTTACCTTACTTTTTTACTATTAGAAATTTTTTTAATTATTTAGATAATTATTTCGCATATTTCGTATAAATTATTGAATAGAAAATATGGGAACCTGTAATTTGATATTTTTAACCTTTTTTTCTTTTTTTGTAAATAGTAAAAAATTTGAAAACTTTTTGTTGTAACTTAAAAATTCTAAAATTTAAATAATACAAAACTTAAAAATCTATTATTAAAATCCAAAACTTTACATTCCTTTTTTTTTTTTTTTTGTGAAAGTGGGTTTGGATTTATGTTGGAAATTGTTGTTATTAATAAATTTGTACAAATTTGATAATTTTATGTATATAATTTTTTTTTTTTTTTGCATTTAAAAAGTGATATTAGGGTTTAGGATTTTTTTCATGAATTTATTTGGATAATTAGGTTTAATTTCTTACTTTATGATTATTAGAAATTTTTTTAATTATTTAGATAATTATTTTGCATGTTAGAAAATATGGGAACCTGTAATTCGGTTTTTTTAATTTTTTTAAACAGTAGAAAATATGGAAACTTTTTTTTTTTGTAACTTAAAAATTGTAAAATTTAAATAATACAAAACTTAAAAATCTATTATTAAAATCCAAAATTTTACATTAATTTTTTTTTTTTTTTTTGTGAAAGTGGGGTTTGGATTTATGTTTGAAATTGTAGTTATTAATAAATTTGTACAAATTTGATAATGTTATGTATATAAGTTTTTTTTGCATTTAAAAAGTGATATTAGAGTGATGTATTATTTTCATGAATTTATTTAGATAATTAGGTTTAATTTCTTACCTTACTTTATGATTATTTGAAAATATTTTTGATTATTTAGATAATTATTTTGCATATTAGAAAAGATAGGAACCTGTATTTCGGTATTTTAACTTTTTTTTTTTTAACAGTAAAACCGATACTTGGAAATTAATAGTTTAGGAATTAATACTTTGATTTAAACTCTAAAACCGTTATAGTGAATTTACGAAGTAGTAAAATACTTACTTATAAAATATACAATAAGTAACCTTGAAATAACTTAAATTTTCTAAAATTTAAATAATACAAAACTTAAAAATCTATTATTAAAATTCAAAATTTTACATTCATTTTTTTTTTTTTTGTGAAAGTGGGGTTTAAGGTTTATGTTTTAAATTGTTGTTATGAATAAATTTTGGCACAAATTTGATAATTTTATGTTTATAATTATTTTTTGCATTTAAAAAGTGATCTTAGTGTGATGAATTATTTTCATGAATTTATTTATTTGGATAATTAGGGTTGAATTTTTTACCTTACTTTATGATTATTTGAAAATTTCTTAATTA
The DNA here is from genome assembly GCA_028651295.1 of Catharanthus roseus. Taxonomy (NCBI): domain Eukaryota; kingdom Viridiplantae; phylum Streptophyta; class Magnoliopsida; order Gentianales; family Apocynaceae; genus Catharanthus; species Catharanthus roseus. The sequence continues at coordinate 4,642,794 of JAPQWS010000087.1, forward strand.
CTTAGATAATTATTTTGCATATTTCGTATAAATGTTCGAGTTGAAAATATGGGAACCTGTAATTAGGTATTTTTATGTTATTTTTTTTTTGGTAAATAGTATAACCGGTACTTGGAAATTTATAGTTTAGTAATTAATACTTTTATTTAAACTGTAAAACCGTAATAGTGAATTTATGAAGTAGTAAAATGCTTACCTATAAAATATACTATAAGTAACCTTAAAAGACTTAAAAATTCTAAATTTTAAATACAAGAAAACGTAAAAATCTGTTAACAAAATCCAAAAATTTACATCAAACAATAAACCGTAAAACTATAAACTTTATAACCGTTAAACATAATAACAGTTAAATCTTAATATTCTTGATGATTAACTATAAATTATAAAATATTAAAAACTCTGAAAACCCTAAAAACACTAAATTTGATATGCTAAAAATCATTTAAACCTAAAACCCTAAAATGCAGTGTACCATAAAGAACACACCTTAAAGGGTTTGGAATTAAAATATGTTTAAAAATTTTTAATTTTAACATATAGATATTGACAGTATCTGTAAATATAATTAATGTAGATGGAAGAAGTGCCAGCACAAGTACATCCGGGACCCATTGTCCCTGATGTCTTATCCAGACAGCATGAGCATAGATCCTGTTTGATCCGGAGTGGGGATCACAAGACGTGTTATACTGATCTTCAGTGTAGACGTTTTGGGCGGAACCTATTCCAGTGCTACAGTACGGCTCCCCGTAGATTGGTTGAAATTATTGACAGAACCGGGTTGGGGAGAGTCTTTAGTGTGGTTACATTGGGTTGGACCACACACTTATTACATCATTGGTAGAGCAGTGGATACCGGAGACTTACACATTTCACCTGACGTGTGGTGAAGTGTCAATAACACTACAAGATGTACAAGCACTGTGGGGTTTAGGGATAGACGGTATGGCCGTTACCGGCCCTAGTTGGAGTGTAAACCCGAAACAGTACTAGACAGATGTTATCAAGAGGCTACTGGGTGTGCGGTTATCTCTCAACCACTTTTTCAGATAAAAGGTGAAGGAGGAACCATTGGAAGCATGGATCCTGAGAGCGTTCACCAGTTCAGAGACCGATGATGATCTAATCTTGCGTGCTCGTGGATTTATTTTCTTACTCATTGGCGGACACATACTTCTCGACTTCTCCGGGAATTTGGTTCATGTGCGCTACCTCAGTTTATTAGAGGATTTTGATGCTATTAGGACATATAGCTGGGGTAACTGCGTTCTTGGGTTTTTGTATAGGCAGTTGTGCACAGTGACTTTGGGAGGTGCATGACAGATTGGGGGGCCTTAGTCTTAGTTCAAATTTGGGCGTGGTCGCATATACCTGCATTGCGGCCTCAGCTGATGACGGAGATTTAGGCCGACCCTCTTGCTCCGCTTGGCGCAATATGGTGCACATCATTTGCTTACGCCACATTTGCTCCTCGTGGTCGCGTATACCGGTTTTGCTTACGCCACATTCGAGCAAATTTCAACAAGACATTTAAAAATACAAACCTAAAAAGCTTGATGTGGCAGGCCGAAACAGAAACAAAGCAATAAAAATTTGACCGTGTAATTAAAGAGATTCAAGAAAGAAATGTTGATGCTTACATTTACTTGATGAAGTTGGACCCAGAGAAGTGGACACTGTTGCATGATGGCGGTCACAGACACGGTATCATGACAACCAACATTTTTGAAGCACTTAACAGTGTGTTGAAGAAAGCTAGGGTTCTACCTTTAAAGCCCTGGTTGAACCAACAAACTGGTTAAGTACTTTCACCAACACCGTGAAGAGGTTGAAAATTGTGCGCATCCATTTCCAACTCAAATTTTTGACAAGTTCTTGCGGATTGAGATGAAATCAAGATAACACAAAGTTACAACTTACAATCCGCGAGAGGGAATATACATGGTCAGATCTCCAATCCGAGTTTCTGGTACGGGCAACAACATCTATACATTGCAGCTAAATAATAAATCATGTAGTTGCGGAAAATGGCAAACGTATACATTGCCTTGTTCTCATTTTCATGTTCTTGCAGTGTGTAGAGAAAATGGGTCAAGAACAGATACTTATGTGCCAGAGATATATTCGCGACAAACGTACAGAAGAACTTACCAAGCGAATTTTCATCCGATTTTGAGTGAGAACTTTTGGAGGGATGTTCCTTTTAATTTGACATTCTATCCTCCAAACATGAAAAACAGGGTAGGAAACATGTCAAGCGACTTCAGGGGGAAATGAATTATAGAAATCTAGATTCTCCCTCAAGATGTGGTAGATGTCGCATGCCGGGACATAATAGAAAAAATTGTAATAACCTCGGACCGAGCAATGTATAAGTTTGACATTTTCTGGAAATAGTTGTAATAAATCATGTTTATATTAATGAAAATTTTCTTTCAATTTCTTCTAATTACTACATCATTGATCTAAATTTTTACAATTTCTTTAGTATTACTTCTTCAAATAACTTGTGATGAAATGGTTAAAATGTAAATATATTTTCCAAGAAAATTATATAAATATTACAAAATAAGTTAAATATAATAAATACAGTCTTTTTAAAAAAATCGTACAATTACAAGTTTTTCCAAAACAAATTTTCATTAAAAAAATACAATTCATTAAACAAAATACTAAAAAAAATTTATACGATTATAAGTTTTCCCAAAAGAAATTTTCATTAAAAACAAAAAAAATGTTCATTAAAAAAATTAAAATAAATAAAATAATTACGTGGCTGATAACGTACAACGAGTATCTGTTATTGTCTAATCATACAGCCACATAAGGCTGATTAATGGAGGAAGCCTAATTAACTGATAACGCACAATGGTTGCGTTATCAGTTATGGCCCGAGTCGGAAAAAAATTTTGGATAATTTTAGTACCCAAAAATTATAACTGGGCCCAATAAAAAAAAAAAACGCTAACTACTTCTCCAACGCAGCTGAAACATTTGATTGGATGATGAATTGCTTCCCAGCAGAAGTCTTTTGGACATGAATATTTTGGGTACGAATAGTGCCCGAGTGAGGCCATCGTAGAGTGGCCGCCAGTGGAGGGAGGATCGGCAGCGGACTGGAAAGGGAGAGAGGGAGAGAGCTGAGAGTTTCAGTTTATGACTGAAATTGGGAAGTGATCCTAAAATTTGAAAGAAGAGAATAAAAAATTAGAAACCCATGATAACAAAATATCTGCTGCACAAAAATAAAGAATACATAAAACACTTTAATTGTTTTCTTTTTGTTTTTCACTTAATACATGTTAATTGCTTTGGTGTATAAAGATAAATTGAAGACATAAATATAACGTATTTAAAAGATTCTGTTAATTAAAAATAATTTATACTATCTTATCTTTTTAAAATATGATAAATTCGTTTTGGTTTATTCAAAATGCAGATAAATGTTTAACTATTAATCACATGTTTGAGTATTATGTGACCTAATATAGCATCTAGTATAACTTTGTTTATATATATATTTGTTTATTTCTTACTTTATCATATTAATTAAAATTGCAAAATGAATTTTTCCTTTTTTTTTTCTAATACTCTTGCAACCAATATTATGAAGGGAGTACTTTAAACGACATAAAATGGGATGGAGTATCAATCAATTTTGATAAAAACTATCATTTATTTAAGATTCTTACACGAATTATTTTTTAATCGTGATTTTCAGTATTTATTATTATTGTTATTATTATTCAGAGGCTAAATATAGTAAAATTTGGTGAAAAGTGATGATGAAGTGTTTCGCTCCCTAAGAAAAGAAAATTCCTTCACAATCATTTGTGATTTATCATGACTTTCAATTTTGTTTATATGTATATGTATAAAAAATTAGGGGTGATAAACCTAACTCGGGAATATAAATGTATAGCGCGAAAAAAATCATTATTTTCTCTACTCTTTCTCTCTCTACACAGTTTCTCTCTAACTTTTCTCTACTCCTTCTCCACTCTAAAACTAAAATCTTTAACATTGAACTCGTATTGGAGATAGATATAGATCATTACGAAGAATTTGTAGAAGAAAATATCAATTTACATGTAAAAAAAGTTGAAATAAATTTTTTTTCAAAACTGGGCTCGGATCGCCTGGACGGGCGACCCGAACATGAGCTTATCGCCCAGATAGGCGACCAGCACATGTCCGGGTCGCCGGCCCGAGCGACCTGAGCTTTTTTTTTTTTTTTTAAGGAAGAAAGAAAGAATTTTTGTAGCTATTTGGAAAACTTTAAACATAAACAACTCTGCGATCGGAGGTCCGTTTCTTACGTATGACCACTCGTTTTGATGGTTCTCATAAAGATAAACGCAATGGCATCGTCGAAAAAGTGATCCAGACGCGTTTTGGGGAAAAAATTTTGCGTGCAAAAAGAATTTCAATATTTACCAACTTCAATCATTTGAAATTTTAATTAGAGAAAAAAGAAGACCGCTCCTCTATTTAATTTTCAAATTGGTGCCGTAATTTTTTAGTTAACAAGAGAGAAAGTATTAGAAAATTACAAAAACGTAAATTAAAACAAAAATAGGAGGTTTTTGTGGAAACGATTGGTGGGAAACCGTTAAAACGGACGTCCGAGCGCCTCAATCAGAATGAGCGCAAAGTTATGCCCCGTCAAAGTTTTCGACTATATGAAACAAATTGTTTGCCCGAAACGAGTCCGGATTACTTTTTCGACGATGCCGTTGTGTTCCTCTTTACGAGAACCATCAAAACGAGTAGTCATGAGCAAGAAACGGACCTCCGACCGCAGAGTTATTCATGTTTAAAGTTTTCCAAATACTTATAAAAATTCTTTCTTTCTTCCTTAAAAAAAAAAAAAACCTCAGGTCGCCCCATCCGGCGACTCGGAAGTAAGCCGGTCGCCCGGGCCGGCGACCCGGACATGTGCTGGTCGCCCATCTGGGCGATCCGCTCATGTTCGGGTCGCCCGTCTGGCTTTTACATCTAAATTGATGTTTTCTTCTATAAATTATTTATAATAATCTATATCTAGCTCCAATACGAGTTCAATGTATTTTAATTTTGGAGTGGAGAAGAAGTAGAGAGAAGATAGAGAGAAATTGTTTAGAGATAGAAAGAGTAGGAAAAATAATAATTTTTTTTGTGCAATACATTCATATTCCCGAGTTAGGTTTATCGGCCCAAAAATTGTCCAAACACAATTATAATTCTATTTATTTTATCCTTTAATAAATTTCTTAGGTGGAAATTCCACTATTTACTATCAAAATTAACCATATTTGAACAATTTCGTACATAAAAAAAAATCTGTTGGTCACAAATTATTAAAAAAAAATTGTAGATCACAATTGCTCATCAAACAAGAGTCCACATCATGATAGCAAAATTTAAATAATTGATATGTATTATGGATCATTTTTTCATCAAAATTTATGAAAAAAAGACAATGCAGGACAGTGTGATGATAAAAACACTTATTTTTTAAATATTTTTACTTGGTTTGTTACTGATAAGTCCTGAATTTAAATGCTACAGTTCGCCTTCTCACCTATAAATTTTGTCCAGTGTTAATCGAAAATCTAAGACAATAGGTAAAAAGAATACTTCAATTTGAGGGGGATATTTGGAATTAACCCTTTAAAAAAGGACTTTCACTATCAAAGCAAGGCCTAAGAGGTAAAAAAAATCCGTAATAGAAGACTCCGGAGGCATTACGGATCATGGCCACAGAACCGGCACCGTCTAATCTTGACGACTATTCACCGTCGGCGACGCTCATCCCCTTCGACCGCCCTATCCCTATACTTCGCGGGCCCATTAAGGCGGATTCGACAGACGACCCAGAATCCGGTCCATTTGTCCTCGCATTCAAGAACCCAAAATCCTGGGCTTTAGCATATAAGGTCTGCGAGTCCCAAATCATCCAACAATGCGAAGCCGGAGTTCGAGTGGGTTGCTCCCTTACCGCATCAAACAATTGCAAACCCCCTTGGTGGAAGACGCTGCTGGGTATTGCCAAGCAAGATTATAAAGAAAGAGCAGAATGCGAAGAGCGCGAAATGGAGGCTTGTTTTGGGAAGGCCAGAGAGAAATGCGGAGAATTTGCTGCCCAGAAATGCTTGACGGCGTTCAGGGACTCGAGAATTGCTGTGAAGAATTTGGATTTAGTTTCCAGCAGGAGGGAGGTTTCGAAGTTGATTTATTGGGTATGTTTGCAAGGTAAGAGAATAGACATGTTTGATATTTTGAATGTTGGGAAGTCTTGGGATGAGTTTAGAAGAAAATTTGAAGTGTCTTATTGCAGAGGAAGTGATTTATTGGGTTTGAATAATGTAAAGAATTTTGATTATTATCTTAAAGACAACATTAAGAAGAAGTAAAGTTTTGAACTTTGAGTTATAAATGAATGCAAGAACTTCTGGATAAAGAGAATTTAATCTTGGGGTAAGATTTATACTTTTCCTTAACATGTTAATTGCAGCTGGATTTTAGCAAAATTTTGTGTTCAATTGATTATGTCTACATAGTTGAATGAGGATTCATGGTGGAAAACATAGCTTGGAAAACATAGCTTGTTTAAGTATAACATTGAAAAATTATGATGGGAATATTCTGGTTTTGCATTAGATTTTGTAGAAATTGAACTGATCAAGTTTCCAGCTTGATGATGAATTCTTTTCTGGGCATGGTTACCGCACTTTCTAAACTCTATGAGCTACAATTTGAATTTCATGGAAAATTTCATGAAAAGATTGGCCACAAATATAGAAGTTTATTAGTGATTTCGGCCTCTCTTTCAAGTCCGGTTGCATCTATTAACACTTGTTTTGAGTAAGTGCTCAGTAATTGCTCCAGGCACTTGTGTGTGTGTGTGTGTGTTTTGTTTGGCTTTAATGCAGGCATTTAGATAAGCACTCTATAACAGCATTGCTACTGTCATTATGATCTACCCTTCACTTTCCGACTAATTTTGCTTGTGGAAAATGTTGTATGGAAACCAGAGTTTTTGCTAGTGGCCTTCTATTGCTTCTTCCAAAAAATGGTATGATAAGGAGCAATCTCATGATATAGATAGATATATTTGTTCTAGTGTTAAGGGGTGAAAAATGATTAGGGAAGACTATAATGTATACTAAAGTTACATGTATATATGTTGGTATTTATGGTATTTTGCTGTAATTTTATCATTTTGTATTTCTACCTCATATATAGAAATGCATTCCGTTTTTTCGTTAGGAGAAAGGTATTCTTATTTTGGTCATCTTTTTGTTCTTTATATCATACATTACAGATTGTACTCTTTGCTCCATTGTAATGCTTTTGAGTGAAGAAGATTATCATTACATCTTTCGATAAAAATTTCTGCAGATATTGAAATTTTACTAATTGAGAGATAGTCATTTCCTTAAAAGCGCACTGTTGCTGTTTAAGTTAATGAAGCCGTAAGAAGCGGATGTAATTCTATAATGAGCTCAGAAGTCCAGTATTGTAGAATGTAGAAGCTTAGCATTTGTTTGCGTAATAGAGAAAGTCGCAAGGAGAAGGGAGAGTCCCTTCTCTGACTTCTTCTGTATCAAAGTTTACGACTTGAAACTCTAGATTTCGGTGTATATTAACATGTGTATTTGTCTTCCTAACTGCTTTTAAAGTCAATGTGGAAGATTGATCAGTGCAGTCTTAATGTTTGAGATTTGTATAAATTTGTTTGCTTCTGATCTCAATTACATGAAGTAGACGAACTATGAAAGGTATAGGCCATACACATTCCAAGCCAGGACCAACGCATTGGCCCTACCTGTAATCCTACTAACTATTTCTTCCAAAGAGGAAAATTCATTTATATTATCAAAGACAAAACTATTTCTCCTTCGCCAAGTGTAGATATGGCATCACAAAAGGCATACTTCCACTTGTCATTTTGACTGCCTCTACACCATCTCCGCTGCAAATTTTTACCAACCCAGGAGGTGCAGTCAGTACAGGAGTAGAACTCTTCCAGCAAATTTGGAGGAACTAAACATGCCCATACCTTTCCAGCATCTACACAATCCCGTAAAGCATACATTAGAGTTTCCTCTCCAGCTTCACAAATTAGGCAAGATCCATCAACATTAAACTATCTTGATCAGAGGAAGGTCCTTGTCGGCAGCTGCTGGTGTGCCAGAAACCACAAGAATAATGGGCCTCTCTTGGGTCCTTTAAGCTTCCATAACTTCGTCCATAGGGGTTTGTTCTTGTCTCCCTTCAAAATTACACCGCTCCATATAAGACTGGCTTGAGCTAAATTCCCCTTTACTCTAATTTTCCCACCATGATCGGTCCTCTCTATTCTGCTTAGGAGGTAACTTAGTACCGTTCAAAAGGTCCGGTTTCTCTTGTGGTAACCATGGCTCCAACACGTGCCACTTCCAATCCAAAGTCTGTGTATCCCAATAATCTGCAACCTTAAGTCGTTGACTATCCTTCGGCAGGTACATATTCACAGTCCGGAGGAGGGGTTCTTCCCCATGCCAATGATCAGTCCAGAAACCAATGGTTTTCCCATCCCACTATCGCCAAAGGAATTTGTTCTCTAACGGTTTGGCACTGCTACAAATTCCTTTCCATATATAAGATAAGCATTTTGCACCAAGACCACACCATGCCTCACCAATTTTGCCTTATTTCCCTTTCAGCACTTAACTGGCGATGCTATCGAATGCAGATGCCTCGACCCCTCTTTATCTCCCCAAAAGAAGCCTCTGTTGATCCTCTCAAGTTCCTCAATTATTGATGTCGGCAACTTTATCGTTTGCATTGTGTAGGAGGGAATTGCAGACATTATAGTCTGGATTAAGATAGATTTTGCAGCCCGGGACAGGATTCTATTCTTCCAACCTGATAACCTCTCTTACCTTCTCCACCATGTGGCTAAAACGTTTGATTTGGCAAAATATTGTAATTTTGGGATAAGAACGGTGGCCCATAAATTTTATGAGGCAAAAAAGGTTCGAGTAAACTTTTTGAACATGAACGTTAAAGTAGAAACAGTTAAGGGGCACGGGGAGTGTTTTTTTTTTTTTAATATGGGAAAAAAGAATGTGATTCGAGCTCATCATCTTAACTTTACTGAGAGTGTTTCTATCGTTAAGTTATTGTCCGACAAAATGTGAATGGGATTGGAGATTGAGAAAGAAAATTCCTATTGAAAAATTGAAGAAATTTGGGATTCCCCTTGAAATTTCTGTGGCTCGTGCGTGGGGCTATGTTTAGAAATTGGTTTTCCACCTGTGGTGGACGACTTTAACCTTTTTTTCTGATGCAATGTTTCTTCTCAAATATACAAAAAGGAAAAAACAAATTAAAATAAGGAAACCAAATGTGAAATTTGGACCAAAAGTCTAGAAAAATACATAATAATAATAATAATTCAAATTCTGGAAAGAACTGTGAATAATTTGACTTGTACATGTTTTGTTATTGGTAGTTGCTGAATAACATCATCAAGTGATCATACAATTAAGTTAACCCAAAAAACAGGAAAAAAAACCAATTTGATGACTATTTGGTACACTGTGAATTTGATACTTCCTTATGAGGTTATGATTAAGAGTCAGACTCTTAGAAGTATAAAATGGGTTAAGTGAAAAAATCCTTCCAAATTAGAAGAATTGGACGTCCTGAACATTATTTTTAGACAAATTCCTCAAACTTCTTTTACTTTTAAAAAAATTAATAAAAATAAATGTATAATTCTTATAATACGTTTTAATAGAGAGAAAAATTTTTAAAATTTACTAAAGTTTTTCTCTCTAGTAAAAGATATTTTAAGAATTATAAAATTATTTTCATTAATTTTTTAAAGGTAAAAGAAGGTTAGGGACTAATTTTTCAAAAATAACTAACGTTCAGAACTTTAATTAATCCAACCCCTAACTTCGAGAGAATTTTTAGACTTGGACCATAAGGAAATTAATAAGAGGAGGCCATCATCATCCTAACGAATTCATCATAGCTTACAAGACCATCTCCATCTAAATCAGCTTCTCTTATCATCTGTTCTGCTTCTTCATCGGTTAATCTTTCTCCCAAGTTTATCATCACATTCCTCAACTGCAAACAATTTCACATTAATCAAATTTCTTACTCAACTAAATAATTGTATTTGGATTGAGTTTCATTTTTAAATTTAACTAAATATTTGAATTGAGTTTCATTTACTCAACTAAATATTTCGTAATTATCATATTTCTTATTTTACAAATAATTCTGTTTTGTGTGAAGTCTACCTCATTAGCAGATATGAAACCATCTTGATCCCGGTCAAACACTTTGAAAGCTTCTTTCAGCTCCTCTACCACGTTGTTCTCCTATTAAAACCATCCATTTATTTAAACAATGAGAGAGGGAATATAATTCAAATCTAAAATTTCTTAATCCTGTTATATATCATTTAAAATAAATTATTTTTTTCTCGATTCTTAATTGTTTAAGGACTATTCTTCATTGTTTCTACTCGTCAGTTTCAAAATAATTACTTTAACTCGTTTTAATTTTAATAGTATCAATAAGCATAAGTAATTTTAAAAAGCATATGAATGATAGTTTTTAAAAATAACTTATTTCAATTTATTTTAAATTAAGAGTAGATGTAATAACTAATCGAGAATAGTTAAAAATAATTTATTGTTTAAAGTAATCTAAAAACTATTTAGTTTGAGGAGTAATATTTGTTTTTTTGCTTAAAAAGCAACCAAAAAAAAAATTTATTTTTAAGAAATTACGGTAGAAATGCTTTTTTTAACCAGCTTTTATAAGTATTTCTTTAAGCTACTTAAAAAAACAAATATAACAAAAAACAAATTTTTATTTGATAAAGATTGTTTTTACTAGTGAAAGTATAATCTTACAGCATGAGCCAAAGTTTTTTGAAAGAAGAATGGTTAGTTACCTTCATCTTAGTAGCCATGATATTCAAGAAATCTTCAAAATGAATAGTGCCGCTTCCGTCACCATCAACTTCATTTATCATCTCTTGAACTTCTTCCTTTGTTGGCCGTTCATTCAAAGAATGAATTACTGCTGCAAGTTCTTCCATTGTTATCACGCCTGCCAATTCACTAATCATTTCAAATTTTCTCAATTCGGGAAAAAAAAAAAAAAAAGTCCAAGAACATAGAATTAATTCATCATCAGACAACAAGAGCTGGTAGCCTTCCTCAGTCTTCAGTACCTCCATTTGGGCACCTTAGACGTCGCTTTATGTCAAGATTTTTAACCCTAGATTACATTCGTGAGCTTCATGCCCCTCAATCTTTTAAAATTAAACGAAAACTCTTGAATAACAGAATTATTTTTAAAAAAAAAAAAAAGAAGTAATTGATGATGAGAATTATTACCATCAGAATCCTTGTCAATTAGACAAAAAGCTTCCCGGAATTCAGCAACCTGTTCTTCTGTCAATGCTTCTGCTGCTGCCATGGATTAATAATATGAAGAAAAAATGGTGTCTTTCCGAGCAAAGTGGAAGAAATCTGAATGAAGAGAGGAAAAATACTTGAAGAAAACTGAGTTATTATAATGAATATATATAGAGGTCCCTTGGGTGCATTAAAAGGGGAAAAATAAAAAAGAAGAAGAGATTAATGGGGACCTTTTCCACAAAAATACTATAGAGGAGGAGGTAAGGAAGTCAAAGTAGATGCCCCGGAAAAGAATTTATATCATTCAAAATTAAAGACTGAAGCTTCCGCAGAAATTTTTAAAGACAGGTCAGGTCTATATTAATCAACGCTTCAAGAATAACAAACTGCATTGCCAAATGGGAATCATTACTCCTCCCTCCCAAAACTAATTCAATCAACCTTTTTACGAGAGTCTTCACTAATTTGAATCAAATCAATAAAATTATTATAAATTTGATTTTAGACGTTTCTTGATAATTAATTTCTATATATTTACTATGTCAAGCTATCCCGTTAATAATATTTTGATAATTTCCTAATATCTATAATTAACCTGTAATACGTTTTACTATCAATATTCGAACTTTTATGTTTCTTGTCAAATATATTAAATTAATTGAATGATTCGTACAATTGATGTTTGCGTCAAAACAATATAACAAATGTCAAATATAATTTTAAAAATTAATAGCGTTGATCAAAATACAAATTCGTGATATTAATTTTATTAAGGATACGAGAGTAGATTTAGGAGTAAAATGGGATATTTTGAATGATAAATTTATATTGATTTACAAAATAAAAACTGTCTAAATACATGTGTATAGTTAAAATTTAATAAATAAATTGTGAATCTGTCAAAGCTTAGTATAGCTTTGCAAAAGCATCTGTGGACCAAGAATCAATTCCCCAAATCCCAACCCCAACAACTACAAAACATTGAACAAAGAAGAAATTGGAGTATGAACCATATTAGTCACTTGGACTGCCACGTATTCATTAAAAAAATGGACTGCCACGTGTTTACAGGTTGTAGTTATATTTTAGTCTTAGAAAGTTGTAGTCTTATATTTATCAAAAAAATAAATAAAGAGTTTTTGTCTTATAAAGACATCTCATGGTATGTATTTTTCTTTCAACTCACGAAATTTTATTCAGAATATTAAAACAAAACTTTGGCATACATTTAAATATTAGGAGAATTTTAGAAGATTAGAGCTCAAGCACTGTTCCGGACATACAGGTAGGGGATTAACTAATGCAAAATCGTCATGGAGAGCTGCAAAGGCATCGATACCAAATTCATATAAAATATATCAGTTAAGTATTAAAAGAATCGTACCAATATCATTTGGATCTCAATTTAGTATGACCAAACACTAATTCAGTAGCTCATCACACACGCGAAGACCACCAGTGCCGAAAGAACATCATCCAATGTCAAGAAACCACCGTCAATCAAAACTCTTGTTTCACTAGCCATCACAACCCACCAGCACTGTCAACCACATAACATATCTTATTTATAAAGAAAAAACAACAACCAATAACTAGTCACCAATGCTGGCACTAAACTAAGCAATAGCTATTCAAAATTTACAACCAACCCTAAATCCTTACGTTTGTATATTCATAGATTTAGATTGAGGATCAAGACTTAAATTAGATTGACGATCTCAACCTGTCGGACAAACAAGCTCGGGCCGGGTGGATGCGCAGCAACACGCGGCCCGACCGAAGTGCAAAGGCAAGCATCCGTTTCCACGCGGCCCGACCGAAGTGCAAAGGCAAGCATCCGTTGGAGAGAGAGGGTCGTTCCTCCTTTTCTTGTATTTTAATATATTTTTACTTTTGAAATGCAATATCCTCATGGTATATATTTAAATTATTAGTAAATCATAGATTATAGCAATGGGGGTTTATTTTATTAGTGTTGCAAAGGAATTAGAGAAAGAGAAAGGAAAATCAATCAAATTTACAATGCATATCAAGTTTTAATTTAATAAGACTTAGCAAATAATAGTTCAATTATAGAAATATTCGTTTTCAGGTAGTTTTTAAATCCGAACTATATCTCCTTCCCCTATATATATAATGTTTAACTAACTCAATTATTATTTGAGCTCTTTTAAATATCATATTTATAAGCATTGCATCAATAAGGAAAACATTTTTATCACTATAACTACAATTATTTATGCTGATATTTTTTATGAATATTATTTATGCTGAATTACTCATTATATTTTGGTTGAAAACGTGATATTATTTATTATACTTGGCATTTAACAACCTCAAGTTTTAGAAATAAGATTTTCTTTGAAAGGTTTTTGAAATTAGATTGTTTGACCATAATCCACATTTAAAGAAAAAAACGATGACACCACATAAATTTCAATATGTTTTATTTCTTTTTTATAAATTGCGTTATTGTACCGAATACTTGTATAGAAAATGCACATATATTTTAGTATTATATACATTAAAATAGTTTTTAGTCAAATTTGAAAATTTGTCATTACTATGTGACCATAGTAGAGACACACTTTTATGGGTCTACGTCAAAGGCAAGATTGCGTGAATGATGGTTTGACATGCAGCCCTTTTGTTAAAATAAGAAAAGTAATTTTTTTTTTTTTTACTTTGTGAGAGTAGGTTAAAGAAAAAGAAGTTTAGTGCCAAAAAAAAATAGAGATCATTAATAAAATAATATTGAGAAGATTGCCATAAAACTATAGTATTTATGAGGAAATATTTGGGAAATTTCTTAAAAATTATCTATATTATTTAATTCACTTACATTATGTTCTTGAAATTATTTTTATTTTTTTTTACTTCTTAATTAGAATCGTACAAAAAAAAAAAAAAAAGTCTATTACCACAAAATTTAAAGGAACTATCCTAAAAAGGTCGTCCCAACCACGTAAAATGATTTGGAGGTGAAAAATATAATAAAAGATTTTCAATTTTCTCAAATAACTTATATTATTTATTAAAATCGTATTATACTTTTGAATTCAATTTTTGTTGAGTCACATTTTGTTTTAGATCTTTTAAATTCTTTACTTGCTAAAAAAAATTCACAACTATGACTTTAAACTTGATATCAGTAAAATTTTGTTTTAATAATAATAGTAGAAGCATGTTAAGCAATAAGGGTTCAATCATGAGAATTTAATTCACATATAATGCAGATCATTGTCTCATTTAATAAAATTTATGTTATCAATTACATTTAATTTGATTGATTTTCATGTGGGATTAATAAAGATAACTCGAGAATCTATAAGGATAACTAAAAAAAATTAATATTTCATATTCAAATTAATTTGGAAAAACATGTGGATCAGAATGATGATTATTCGCAAAAAAATTTTGATTTTGAGGGAAATTTTTAAGAAATCTTTTTTTAGTTTCGTCCATTCTGGCGAAAAAATGGAACATTTTTGCCTAGATGGACGAATGTATTTAAAAATTTTGCCTAAGATGGCGAAAATCTTACATTTTTTTCGCCAGAAATGGGTGAAAACTATATGCAGATAATTTTTTTATTTTTATTTTTATTTTTTGCTGTTTAGGCTTTAGGTTATTTTTTTCACTGTTAATATTTTAGTTTTATATGAGCAGGGTGATGTAGATCCAAATATGTTTGAAGAATTTTTAGAACCGGAAGAATATGTTGATCATGGACATTTATTCACAACAAATCGAATATTTAATTCGAAAGTAGAGTTGGTCGATTGGGCAAAAGAAATGGCTATGAAAGCCAACACATATTTGATCATCAATCGGTATCAGAGATCAAGAACAGTTAATTGTCGACCTTATGTTACACTGGCCTGCGAGCGTGGAGGTGCAGTTAAAAAAACATCAAAGCCAGTTGTTGACGATGAAGAAGAAGTTCCAATCAAAGGTAGGGTCCTTACGGGACAAAAAAATGTGGTTGTCCATTTAAATTAAAAGGCGAGCAAATGGCCACAAGTGACAATTGACAATTGTTCGTACATAATGGGAGGCACAACCATAAAATAAGTGTTTACCATCACGATCATGCTCAGGCTGCAAGACTTATAGAGGAGCAGCTGAAACAGACCGAACAATTCAGGAAGAGTCACGTGTCGCCACGTAATATCCTACAATTTTTCTGAGAACAAAATGTTGGCTGTGCGGTGAGGTATGGTAAATATACTTTTAATACTTTACTTTATATTTTAGATATGTTTTTGCTTCCGATAATATAATTGTTTTCATGACGTATGCAGTGTACAGAAAATATATAATGTCATTGCCAATATTAAGAAAAATAGGATGCAGGGGAGAAATAAGATGGAGAAAATTCTTTACTTAAGTGCTAAACGGTTATACGGTATCCTGTAGAAACTGCAAGGAGAGCAACGTATTTAGTGATATTGTCATTGCATACCATACATCAATTGCAATGATCAGAACGTGGCCATATGTACTGATAATAGATACTATGTATAAAATGAACAAGTAAGTTTTCTATCAGGTATTGTATTATTAACTCTCCTATATAAGCAATTGTATATAGATTTTTATTTTATATTTTAAAATAATTTATACGAATTCGGTTATTATGATTATAAAATAAAAATCAAGATTAATGATAACATGTTCTTTTTATTTTATGTAAAGGTACAATATGCTACTGTTGGAAACTGTAGGGATGACTCCTACCGATAAGAACTTCACTGTGACAACTGCTTTCATGCGAAATGAACAGGGTTCGACCTACAAATAGGTCCTCTGGGTCGGTGCTGGAACATCACGCGCCTTATCAGGTATTTTGTTGCGAGACTCTGCAATCTTACTCACAATTGACATGAAACTGCCAATCAGCCCTTTCCCTTTCCCAGGATGAGGCCTACCGCCGGATGATAACGCATTGCCCACAGGTGCTACAGGTACATGCTCCTCCTCATCTCCATCCTCATCACTGATCATCATCATCAACAACATCATCACCGTGTACCCTCCCAACATCTATATGAAGAGATCCAACCATGGCATGCCCCGGATCTAAAACCCTGTCACCCACAAACCCAAAATTCCTAGAAGCCCTCCCTACAAAAGGCTCAGTAGAGGAAACGCCATAGTCGGTGGCTGTGCATTCATGTGTGCTGCACGATGAATCAGTGGGGACTGCACCAACCATCTGATCCCAAAATTCAGCACCTAACTTCCTCCCAGGACTACTAAACTCATTCATAGGTTCCTGAACTTTAGATCTATAGGGTATGTGAGGACGTACAGAAGGAGCATGTACATAGAAATCATATAATGCGGGTGTGGGCTGAGATGGTGGATGTGAAAATTCATATGTGTCACTAGAGTGTGTGGGCGATGTGATGGGATAGGAGAATGAGACCTAATCGGTATATGTGATGGTTGGGCAGAGGAACCCGGTGCACTTGTATCATAAGACATCCCAGTAGCAAACGGGTAGGAGTAGACGGGATATCCGAAGTACTACGTCGATCCCTAGAACCTTGATATGAAGCTGTAATAGTTCGACCTTCAACTCGACCTGTCCTATTTGACTTAGGACCAAGATCATCATCTCCTCTACGTCGGCCGGGTTGAATCATCTATTATTTATTCAAACACATTCATCAATAATTAGCATGTATTTCCCTATTTAGTTTATTGTGCATTAAATTATTATTGTTAATTACATTATCTATATCATCTTATCACGATCATTTCATTACGATCTCTAGTATTATTAAAATTATTCCATTATTGATTTCGAACACTTTATAATTTAATTCGTATCAATAATTAGCATGTATTTCCCTATTTAGTTTATTGTGCATTAAATTATTATTTTTAATTACATTATCTATATCATCTCATCACGATCATTTCATTACGATCTCTAGTATTATTAAAATTATTCCATTATTGATTTCGAACACTTTATAATTTAATTACTTTAACATTCTTTGTTTATTCTTAACGGGTTTTGTTATTTTATTTCTATTATTTTATTTCTTTTCACTAATAATAATGTAATCGATAGTTATTAATTTATATATTATTATTTATTATTAAAATTTCTAAATTTCTAGTTATAATGGGTGGAATCCTATTATTTAAATTAAAATTATTAGTCTATTTGTATTATTAATTCACAGTTTAAATTATTATTTCCTTAAAATCATTCCTTAATCATCATAAATTAATAAATCCTCAAGTTATTATTTTTTTTCCCTTCAACTGTTTAGGTTTTACACTAAACACCAAGTCATAGCGAAGGGAGATCAATACTTTACCATCCCCTTATAATTTCATAACGTTGACGTAATAAATAAATTTAATTAACTATAACCATATAAATTGATTAAAACTATAACATGAATATTCAAATTGTTCATATAAACATAATTCATAATCATACTAAACAAACAATTATAACATAAATCATTTTAAAAAACTAATTACACGTACTCTACATAGACAAAATTAAATAAAATTTTAAATAAATATGAAATTAAATTCAATTAAAACTCCTTAAATAACATAATATTAACAAATTAAACATAATGATAATTTTAAATTTTTATAAACACAAAGGTAAAATATATTAAAATTTTTTTTTACATAATCGCCCAGGCTGGCTAAAATAATAGAAAAAATTGCCCAGCCTGGCAAAAGTCTTCAAATTCTTCGCTGGACCGGGCGAAATTAAAATCTTTTTTTACCTGTCCGTGCGAAAATATCTGGAGGGGTAAAAAAAAAGAAAGGTTCGAAAAAATAATTTTTTGAATGATTCCAAGCATTTTTTTTCAAGATCTAATCCGATAGATTTGTAAATAAAGGAGTATACATTGATGTACTAATCTTTTTTTTTTTTTTCAAATTCAACGTTTAGATCTTCGTATATTGAAGTTTGAAGTTGGCGGATTTCTATCCCAAAAAATAGCTTCAAAAATTTTGATTTTTCATAAGATTCGATGCATGTTTTCAAGATCTAAATCGATAGAATTGTAAATAAAATAGTATAGATAAAAGTACTAACTTTTTTTTATTTTTAATGGTCGAATTTTCATACATACGAGTTTGAAATGTGAGAGTTGGGAGGATTTTGTTTTAGAGAGAGAAAGATTGAGGATGAAAATGAAAATTTTTGAATTTTTTTGAGTTATCCTTATAGATTTCCGAGTTACTTTTATTATCCCCTTAATGTAATTATAATTCGTCCGTAATATCTTGAATAGTAGCAAATTATTACATTTTATGCTGGCTTCTGCAAGGGTGAGCATGAGGTATGAATATAGATACCGGAGTCAAGGATTAAGAGAGCCCAGAAACACCCGAAATATATTTTCGAATTAAAAAAACCATTGAGGTAAAAAAAAAAAAAAGAAATTATAAACCCTTAGTGTTGCTGACGAATTACATGTCTCCACGTACGCATCTAAGGCGAGCGCACCGAATATCACTTCTTCGGAGAAAAAGTAAAAAAGAAAAGGAAAAAAAGAAAAAAAAGAAGGCACATCTATAGCAAGCCGTGCAAGCGCCTCAGAAATCTGTGAACAAAAAGGTGGCGCCGTCGTCGTCATCGCCAACTGTTAGTTTGTTCTGGTGTTTAGGGTTCTTGACAGTCGAACTCTTTAAGGAGCTACTTCGAGATCGGCCGGTAAGTTTCATTTTCACTTTCGGAGTATTGATGCATTACTTCTTGTTCTTGATTCATATCTTCCTGTTTTGTAATCTGTTTTAGGAATTTTTACTCACTCCGAAAGTGGTAGGTAATGTTTGTAATTTTTGAAATTGAATTTAACTCGTAATAAGGAGAAGTAATTGAGTCGAGTTTGCTGTCGAATAAGCTTTCAGGAACTATTAGGGTTTAGGGTTTTGTGAATGTCGCCACTCTTATAACTTTGCAGTTGTTTTCAAACTGGTAGCTCTTCCAACAAAATTTAGTCGTCCTAATTTGTTTATACCATCAGGCTAGAACCTGAGGCATGGATGGTTATGTTGAATCTGTTCTAGCTTTCGAGCTGCTTTGCGTTTTATTATTTATTTTTGGGAGAGTACTTCAGAGTGAAGGTTGTCATTTCTCAATAACTTGACTATAAATGACAGTAAATTAACACATTTTGCAAGATTTTTTAACAACTAATACTTAATTCTATTGTCATGTTGTGTATGTACCTTGACATAAGATCAGCAGTCAGCATCTGGGATACAGGGATGACTTTGAAAAAGAATCCACTTGTTTTTTTGGATGTGTCTATCGATGGGAATCCTGCTGAAAAGATTGTTATCGAGGTTCTTCCTGAACCAGGGATTTATTCTTGTTCAATTTGGTTATTCAAGAATCCATCACTTCGACTATTATTTTGTTTTAAATCCACAGTTATATGCTGATGTTGTCCCAAGGACTGCCGAGAATTTTCGGGCACTCTGCACTGGTATGTCCTCCAAATCATTTAAAGTTTTGCTCGAAGAACTTATATGATATCTATGAGATGAATAGACGGAGAAAGTAGAAAACGAATCTTTGCAGTGAATTTTTGTTGCTTTATTAGTAAATATGTTTTATTTTTTTATGGTTATGTAGATCTCCCTGTTAAACAGTATGGCCTTATTTCAACCTTCTTTTTCTCTATTACATGATCTATTTTTAGGTGAGAAGGGGATTGGAGCTTCAACAGGGAAACCCCTTCATTTCAAGGGCTCCATTTTTCACCGCATTATCAAAGGATTCATGGCACAGGTTTGTTTCAATATTTCAGGAGATATATTGGAATGCCGAGCTTTAGCCGATTTCTATAATGTTTTTTATGCTTGAGATTCATGGCTTGCTGTTATATTGTATGTGATTTTCTTATCCAGTATGGAGCACCTTAAGATTATTCTCTATAGTATACTATAATGTTTGAAATATAGTATACGGTTTATCCCTTTAAAATGGAGAAGAGAAAGATAACATCCAGTTGGGGCAGTTTTTGTCCAATGACATCGTGGAGTTGTAATCTTGTAGGAGACCTGTGAAAGTCTATAAGATTGAATTGACGGATTTGCTTCCTTTGCTTTTTGCAACCTTTCTAAATGGAAGCAAAAACTATTACTTGTTGCTTTGATGTTTGTTCTGTTCTGCATCACTTCTAAATAAATGATTGCTTTGGATTTTCTATAGATGTTGCATTAAGACTTAAGTGGAGAACTCCTCATGTACCTAATCTTATGATGATAAAGAATTCTCTCTCTCTCTCTCTCTCTCTCTCTCTCTCTCTCTCTCTCCCCCCATGCATATTACCCTATGAGGTAATTTCTAAATGTCCTATATATATGTACATATGTAATGGTTCATAATTTCCTTCTTCAGGGTGGTGATTTTTCTAAAGGAAATGGTATGGGCTTCTATCTTCTGGACCTCATAGTTTCAATTGGTCCAGATGCTCTGTTAACTTCCAACTTCATGCCCAGACTTGTAAGGAACGACATTTTAATGGTTTGCAGGCACTGGTGGAGAAAGTATATATGGAGGGAAATTTCAAGGTAGATGTTTATTAAGCATGCTAAATGTCATAACTCTTTTTGTTGATTTTCTTTTGTGAGAAACTTATCAGATTTTCTTCTTTCTCTAGATGAAAATTTCAAACTGGATCACAGTGAGGCTGGACTTCTTTCTATGGCAAATAGTGGTCCTAACACAAATGGATCTCAGTTCTTCATAATCTTTAAGCGCCAACCTCATCTTGATGGGTAATTATTTTGCAATTAGTGTTTTCATGATAATGTATGTCTCTAAGTGTTCTTCGATTTATTTCTCAAACTAGTCTAGATCTAAATCAGGGAGTTCCTCTTTTAAGTTTTGCGGTGTGTTAAATTGTAACAGTTACACACTAGTTCTCTTAACATGCAGGAAACATGTAGTTTTTGGTAAGGTCGTGAAGGGAATGGATGTGATTAAGAAAATTGAGCAGGTGGGAACATCTGATGGTAAGCCATCTGGGATTGTGAAAATTGTAGATTGTGGTGAGACTTCAAACAGTAAGGTTCATGATGGAGTCGTAGCTCAGAAAGGTAATAATGAAATTTGAAGTCCAAAAGACATTTTGTATTTGCAGTTTATCATGGTTCATGCCTTCTTGTTTCTGTTTGATGATGCCTTATCCAGGAGGAAAGAAAAAATCAGTGAAATCTGTTCACTCTGATGATGGTTCTGATGAACGAGTCAGAGGGAAAAGCAAAACATCAGTCAAAGACAAGAGGAGAAAGAAAAAAACAAAATATTCTTCATCTGATTCGTACAGTTCTGATACAGATTCTGACTCATATTCCTCAGAATCTGATTCGTATTCGGACTCTGATTCAGATTCTGAATCAGACTCGAGTTCTTCAAGTTATTCCAGTGACAGGAGGAATAGGAAGAGGAAGAGGTCCACAAAGAGAAGGAAGCATCATCATGGGAAGAGAAAAGAGGATGGGAGAAAAGAAAGGAAAAGAGTTAAACGGGATAAAAGAGTGAAAAGGAAAAGGTACTGATCTTCTACTGCATGATAGCTATTTGTTCACAACTTCTCTGATGGTTCTTTTCTCATTAAGTAGTTTGCATGCTATTTCAGGAGCTCAGATACTTCTACTAGTTCAGAGAGTGACAGCAGCCGTAGCAGCAGCAGCAGTAGCGGAAGCTCTGATGGAGAAAGTGCAAAGCTTCATAGGGCTTCACGTCGAAGTGTTCCGCTGGCAAAAAATAGTAAGCTAAAATTGAGTCTATTTGCCTCTATTGGTTTTTTTCCTCAAAAGGCTCTGGTTGATATCAAGAAAATACTTGTATTTACAGCTGAATTATAGTCTTGGTGATGGGGGTCTAACACATTTGGTGTGACAATCCACCCTTCTGTAAATAAAGTTACAAAATTCCACTCTTATTCCAGGAGAGGCTGTAATTGAGCAGCAGAAGGAAAGAGAAGAGAAAGATGTACAAGGAAATTCATCACAGGAAGAGGGTGAATTTTCCAAGAAGAATGAAGTTTTGAACAATGGCAAGAACAGGGATGCCAAAGCTAGCATTACTACTAAGCAACAGTATCATGATTTGAACGATTCCAGGAAATCCAGGTTGTTCATGTTCACTGTACATTCACTTGTTTCTGCTATTAGAATTATTTGGCATGGTAATACCAAAACTTGCCATTCTCTGACTAAACAAGGTCTCTTCCAAATTGTTTTAAAAGGAGTCCTGAAACACGAAGGCCGAAAACCAGCAATCAGAGTCCTAGCATGAGCCCTAGACGAGACAAGAGTCCCAGCGTCCACAATGATGGAACTTTTAAGACATCCAGTCAAAAAGATGGAACTTCGGTGCCCATTTCATCTCAACCTTCTGGTTCAGTAGAGGGTGAGGACTCCAAAAGTCAGCATCCAGATGGAGGTAATAAGCGCATAAGAAAAGGTCGTGGCTTCACTGATCGCTACAAGTTTGTAAGACGCTATCGTACCCCATCTCCTGAATGGAAAACTCAGAGGTCTTTTTACCATGGAGGAAGAGATGTTCCTAGGGACCGTGTGAGGTAAGTATCATCGTTGTCTTATACATAGATTAATTTAGGAGGCTGTCCTTCTGATCTTTGGGATTATACTGTTTTAGGTATCAAAGCTACAGACGTTATTCTGATCGCTCTCCACAAAGGCGAGATAGAAGCCCACCCAGAGGCAGGAGCCCCCCAAGGTTCTTTTGCACACTTTGCTCATTAACACCCAACCTCTTTCTTCTTAATAAATATATTTAATAATGTATTATCAAAATAAATAAAAGAGCATTTTCTTTTTTTAATTTCCCTTGCCTTTTTTTGCTATTTGCTTCTAATGGTTCACCATCTTTTCTGATGTGCATGTATTTTTCCCCCTCACGCATTAATGCATCTTTCTCCCTCTTATGTTAGATATAATCGCAGGAGAACATCTCGCAGCCCTAGCGCAGAACGTGGTCGTTATAGGCGTCAGAGCAGGAGTCCAGTTCGCAGTCCTAGTCCCAGCAAACCAAGGAATATAATTAGTGACAGATTGAAATCACGTCTTGGGCCTAAGGTTGATGACGAGCACCCAGGAAGGTTGACTTCGAGCACAAGAAGCCAGGGTTCACCACATTCCAGATCTCCTCGTGATTCTCCTGGAAAACGCAAAGCGGCATCTCCATCAGTGAGTAGTTCCAGATCCAGCTCTCCTGGCGGGCATAGGGGATTAGTCTCCTATGACGATGTCAGTCCTATTGGTGACACTAACTAGATTTTGTTTTTAGGTGGCTGTACAATTTATAAAGATCTAGCCAGTCTTCTCTAGGGAAGAAGCACTGCAATGGCTTCTTAGTAGAGCTTTGCCATCTGGGATGTTATTGCATTTCTTTGTAGTGTGTTTTTATAAGGCTTTCTCCTTGGACTCAAAAAATTTTCACGTTTATGATCTTTGTTGGACCTAACCTTAAACAATCCTGCATTTTCATTAGACTTTGGCAGATCATAATTATTTCTTTTTTTGATCCATTCTATGATTTCAGATGCTCATTCAAGATCTTGGTTGCTTATTCATGACACTTAGGATCGTCTGCAATATCTCTTGTATTTAGAGCTCTCGTATTTAGAGTGTTACAAGAGATGTTACAGAAGATCTAAACTTTCTTCTAAACTGTAATGATAATGGTATAGCTCAAAACGAGGAGACACTGAAGATAGTAGTAAGCCTTTGCACTTTGGTTTGGCAGTTGCTTGAAGCATGAGAAAATATAACAGCAGAAATTGGTCCTACACCTCTAATTGTACAAAAATATAGTGCCTAGCATTACGTTTCAATACAAAGAAACTAACAAATAGAGAAAATGGAATCTTCACAGGCAAATACCAAACTTTCTGAGAACATATTTTCTGCTTTTCCATAGGATTTACGATAGCTCATATAAACTCTTGAAATCAGCGAAGCCTTAGCCAGGGTGTGACTGCATGAGTTGCGAGTTTAAATTGGTTGACCCTTGGGTACAATCTGATCTTTCAGCCACATGTAGATAGGAACCAATACAAAATAAGTTGCTGCCAATGCACCAAGAATGAAGCGCGAAAAGAAGACAAGTGGCTTTACAGGCTCCGTTACATCTTCTTCCTTTGGACCAAGCTGCAACACAAGAACATTACCAAAGAGTTCAAAAGTAGACCCTTCACCCAAAACGAAAGGAGAAAATGGTTTTATAACATATCGAAAGACAAGAAAGAAATGAAGAAAACGGCCTATGGCAAAATTTGAAGGTTGGTATCAAGATTCTCCTGCATCACTCCTTCGTGACATAGCGATCTTACATTCTCAACTTCTAAACTGAAGTTTGAAACCAATTCAGAGACATCTGACTCTCTATCAGCTGACAGGCTAAGAATTCATACACATTCAAGAATCCCAATCAGGAAAAAATTCACACATTCCCACGTTGGGAAAATGTTGGGACGTAGCAGGGTGAAATTGCATAGTAGAGGATAAATTTATCGATCAGATATCTTACATCCAGATTCATTAACTTTGTAAGCTTAATAAGTGAGTAGTAAGTCGGAACCAACTAATCAGACGCCATAGTCCTGATCTATCAGAAGATTTGTAGATACATCATGTGCATAGGTAGGTGCCTATGAATTACCTTAGGTTGACACCAAAAAGTTTCATAAATTTGAGGTCACAAGTGGATGAACTTTCAATACAATTTTTAGGTCAAGGGAGATGATTCTTTTCAATTGGTTCTAACATATGCCCCAGCTTCAATATTCGCAAGAAATAGATCAGCAAGCAAACAGCTATGGTGGATCAGATAATTTGTTCAGTGATACGAGAGGAAAGTTATATGCACTGAAAACAAGTGAGGATTACCTGCAAAGGGGAGTCACCAGATGCAGGTTTTACACCTGTAACAGAACATCCCATGATGAGACCATGTCTACGCACACCACGATACCATTTTGGGCCAATCCTCTTCAACTGAACATCCTTAAATCCTGCCTTTTTAAACCATTCAATGTACTCTTCCTCCTTTGGAAAGAGCATCCACACATCTGCAAAAAAGCGAGACAACCAGAATGTCGGATAAACAGGACCAATTACACAAGCCTTTCCTCCAAGTTTCAAAACCCTATATGCTTCCTTGATACCACGCTGTGGGTCGGGCCAGTACTCAATACTGAGAAAGAAGAGACATGCATCAGTTGAACTTGCGTTATTAGATAATGAATCAATACGAATCTCATTCTACATTTTCAATGACAAGCAGAAAAACCTTATTCACAATAACTTCCTGCTTCCAACATGTCTATCTTCATTTCAAAATTCACAAGTATGCATCAAGAATTGCTTCCAAATCAGATTTCAATTTGCCTAGGGAATCTCAAAACCATCAGTTAGGCCTTAAAAAGAAGCTAATTTACTGATTGGAGTTCACTTAAAATGAGTTAAATAAGATCAAACAAATATGCATTGAAGTAAAGAACTATGGCTCAAGAACAACCAAACTAGAAATGCAAAAATTGAAACAGGCAAATAAATCTCTCAATTCATATAGTACCTTCTTTTTTATTTTCAGGAACAAAATGAAGAAAGTAAAATAAGCAAAAATGCAAAAGATTGATCAACAGATACCTCCCAGCAGATACATATCTATCAGCATAATCAGTTCTAAAGGGAAGGTCCTCAGCATCACCCTCAATAATCTTGCAATCCTTGAGAGGCTCCTTCTTCTTAGCCTTAGCAAGCTGATGAGGGGACTGATCAAGAATGGTAACATTCTTGGCATCCACATGCTTAACTATACCCAAAGTAGTAAAACCTGTTCCTCCACCAACATCTACCACTATCATATTCTTATTACTTAGGTCAGCTGGTTCAAGTGCCTCATCCCTCATATCTTCTGTCCAATGCCCAGGATTTATTACATGGTCATACACAATAGATAGGAATCTATAGAACCAAAATGCCTCTTTTTTGTGCTGTATGAACCTTGGTTGAGATGCTGGCCTAGAAGCTGAAAGACTACATCTTGGCACAAGGGTTTTACTTCTGGCCTTGGAATTTACTAAACTGAACTTGGGAAATTGCTTTCCCCGCAAATCAGACACATTCCAACCAAAGCAGGTTGGGGCAATTCCTCTAATTAAAGTGAGATTTTCCGCACCATTGAGCATTGATGAAGCCATAAAAATGCAAATTTCCCAAATCAGGGAAGCAAGATACTGGATTTTTTGCTCAATTCACAAACTCGAAGACCATCGGCAGAACCCAAAACGCACAATTTTAGCTTTCTCCGGCTTCGGAGAGAAATGCACAAATGACTGAGTGAGGTGAGGAAGAGAGAACCAGTAAAAGACAAAATCCCCTGTTTCTCAAGTACCTTAACAACCACCACAGCTTTTTTTGGAGGATGACGAGGAGAGGACGTGAAATTTTCTTTTTAATTTTTTTCATTTATATGATTTTCTGTTCTAGGTTTTTTTCCCTCTAGAGATTACTTAATTATAATTAAAATATTGATTTTACACAAAAAAGGTATTAGAGTTTAATTATACTTCTTGTGTTTTTACTTGAGAATTTGGTGTTTACTTCTTCTGTTTTGACAACGAGGAGCAGCGGAGGACAAAGCACTTCTCCCTTTGATATCCTCCCTAAAATCGTTTACATCATTTTTTTACCATTTCTTTATAATGTATTTTTTTAAGACTGATTATTTTAAAATTTATCTTTTTTACTAAATTTTATTAATAAAATATATTAAAATTTATTTTTTAATATTTATTTTTAAGATTCATCTTTTTTTATTACTGTTTATTTTTTAATAAATTTTATTAATGAAATATATTAAATTAAGAAGCAATAAAAAAGTGATGCAAAAGATCTAAGCCACTTAAATATTCTACCTAATTTGTGAAATAAATTAGTCAAAAAATTTCGGATACCACATAAAAAATAAATATCTATTTTATTAAAAAAAAATGTCTATTTCAACAAAAACTTTTTAAACAAAAATATAAGAGATAATCCTACTAATACATATGCTTTAACTCATTTAATTTATTTCTATAAAAAAGATCCTTTAATTTAAAATATTAACGTAATTACAATCAAATTCTTTTCTAAAAATCTTGTAATATTTTATTAAAATAAAACAATACAAAAAATTATGAGAGCGAAGATGGGCTTTTGAGTTTTGTGGTCCAAATCTAATGAGTTAAAGCTTCTGTTAGCGTAGCCCATGGGACTTTGACAACCTACCGATACTTTGTCCAACCAAGCCACTAATACCATGAGACGCCCCATAGCCCTTAACTTTTTTCCACTTTTATTTTATTAATAAGGGACTATATTTTGAGTTCGATGCTACTAAACGTAAACTATAAGTTCTAAACGAGTGAAACACCGATATATAATTTTAACCGTGGAAAGCAACAAAAGAAAAAAAAAAGAGTAAATTATAAGTTCCAAACGAGGACAACTAACCTTAGGGGACTGTGGACCGAATTCTATTTCACTTGTACGGGGTTTTACGATGCCAATATGGAATTTGCGGGTAAAGATTATTCGTGTGAGATTCTGATTCATATGTCGTCTAATGTGGGTAGGTAAAAAAGTTTAAAGGCTTAATAAATGCGTCTCTTCGCACAATAAGCACATTTATTACATATTTATGTAAGTTGTTGTACAAACAAGTGGAACGTCAGTTAGTTAATAATTACTCATTAAAGACACTGTTTGACTTCGAGGCGTCTTTTTACCTACTCTTATGGAGGCTTATTAATAAGTGGTGAGAACTCATGGATGGGAACAACTCAAAGCACAATTATCATGGCTAATGCTCCCGCGCCTTCAAATCTTCCGACTTCTGCAAATGGAGAAGATCCTGTTGCGGCTTTTCTTCGAGCCCAATTAGGCCGTTGCCTCCGTATACGAGAGGCAATCCCAGGCCATCGCATGCGCATAATTGTGCGTTTAGGCCGCGCTTTCGAACTTTGCGACTTGGAAAACCGAGAATTTGACTGGTTCCTGTACATCTTAAGGGCATACCTTGCCTGTTTACGGGTGCGCTATCTGCTGGTGTATCAGAGGCTATTTTGGGTTCACCATCCTCAGACACACTTAGGTGAGTTATACACAGTTACATACAAGCTCATTGCCCCACAGTCACGGATTAATCAATTCCTAACCCACTTTCCTCGTGCCATGTTGTATGCCCATGAGACTAGTTGTCACTTGGTTGCCTCTAGCTATGAGGTCGGGCAACGTTATCGGGACTTTGGTCACTTATATGTGACTGAGCAATTTGGGGGATGGAAAGTGTCTCCTGCTGTGGTTGCTTCCATCGAGCACTTGGCGGATTCATCCGACGCAGATGAGTGAAGAGGCAGCTTTGTGCATCTTTTTTTTTAAATTTTTTTATTTCATATGATTCCTTTCCTAAATGGCCAACCATATTAGTTTCCATAGAATGACTAGCAACATCTTTGTAATAGATGTAGGAAGCCTATTGTTTATGGCTTGTTAAGATGTAAGGGATGGGTCCGTACTTGATATAAATGTAAGCATGAAGTTTGGAGTAATATGATTGTTTTCTCATTTCAATGAAACTTAGTAACAATACTTCTATTTTTTCTTTTAAAGACAAGAAAGAAAAAATAACTACATAAGTGAGAAATCTACTACGGGTAGTACTTTTATAAGTTAGTATCATTCTAAATTTTGGCGAGATGTCTTCCCTCACCATCATCTAGCACATATGCACTATTCTTTTGTGCCTTTAGTACCTGGTAAGAGCCTTCCTAAGTAGCATCTAGCTTTTTCCCAGGTTCATGCCTGCTTACTTGATTTTTTCTTAATATCCAGTCCCCTGCCTATATTCCTAAAGGTTTAATACAGGAATTATGATAATGGGCAATGACTATTTTATAATGTTTATCCTTTCGAGCAGCGGTTGTTCACAAATCATCAACAAGCAAAATGTTTTCCCGTAAAAGTCTCCCATCCCATTCTCTTCTAGGAAAAATCCCAAACTTCTGGCACTTGGGAACCCAATCTCTACAGGTATTAGTGCTTCTATACATAAACAAAGGTGAAAAGGGGATTCACTCGTAGCTTTTCTGGGAGTAGTTCGATAGGACCATAACACACTTGGAAGTTCTTCTGTCCAGTTGACTTTTACTCCTTCCAACCTCTTCTTGAGACCTTGAAGTATTGTTCGGTTTATGACTTTGGGTAAGCCATTAGTCCGTGGGTGTGCCACGGAGGCAAATCATTGCTCTATCTCGAGTTCACCCAAAATTCCTTGAAACTCTTTGCATCAAATTGCTTTCCATTGCTGGTTATGAGGACCTTGGGAATCCCATATCAACAAATGATGTCTTCCCAAAAGAAGTATTTCACTTTCTTGGATGTAATACTACTCAACGTTTTGACCTCTATATATCTCGTGAAATAATCTATTGCAACAATTAGGTATTCCTTTCCTTCTTTGGCTTTAGGTAATGGTCCAAGCAGGTTTATGCCCCGTTAGGAGAACGAGATCGGAGATGACAAGCTACGATATTAATTTTGTGCAAAATGATGATCATTATCATTAATCTGACATTGATGGCATTTGTGCACCATGTTCTTGTTATCTTCTCTCATGTTGGGCCAACTCGTATCGCATGGTCTTCTTTACTAGAGCATTTGCTCCAATACGGGCCTCGCATATGCCGAGATCGTTTTCTTTGAAGACATAATGAAAAACCTTGGGGGAGGGGGTGAATAAGATTTTTGACTAATTTTCATAAAATCTTTTGTGTAATTAAAAGATAAACCTCCAATTTTGTTTGAGAAGGACTACAAAAACACTTTTTAATAAAAAAAAAACAAATCAAACAAAATCTTACAGTTATGACAATCAAGTAAAAAACATAGAATAAATGTGCACAAAAATTTATAGTGGTTAACTCTCTCAATAGCTACATTCACTACTTTGAGTCAACACCCAAGGATTTTCCAAATCCACTATATCAAAGTCTACACCAATCACAAGTTTGAGGATCACCCACCAAGGGTTTTGCAAGCAACCTCAATACACAACACAATTACAATCAAAGGATAACCCAAGAACCTTTGATATCAACAGAAACACAATTAGAATCAAAGGATAACCTAAGGGATTTTTCAACACAAACCTTTGATATAAATAGAAAAAGAGATGAGTAAGGAACAATGTTACCAAATGAGCTTGAGAAGGGAAGATACAACACAATTGAATGATCTACAAGCTCCTCTTTTTTCTCCTTTGAAGGATGATCAACAATGAAGCTCTAAGAAGATATTTTCTCTTTTTTTTTTTAGAGATAAAAGATGTTTGAAGAATAAACTTTAAAACTCTTTAAATATTCTTAAAAATATCTCAATAAAATTTTCAACAGCCTCATTACATTTACTACAGATGAGAAACTCAATTTATAGAAGAGGGAGCAAGTGACCGTTACTGTTCTGTAACGGTAATATTTCAACGGTAAAAACTGAAAACCGGATGACCGGTTTCAGAAATCGGACGTCCGATTTCCTTGTAAAAGGAAAATCGGATGAGTACTTTTTAAAATAGGAAGATCGGTTTTGTTTTACATAAAGAATCGAATGATCTCCTTAAAAATCGGACAACCGATTTTAAAATAGGACGTCTAATTTTTCTCCCTTGGAAAAATCAGATGACCAGTTTTGAAAATCAGATGACCCTTTTTTTGAGAAGGATTTAAAAACCAGTTTTCCTTAAACAAAAAAAATTTTCCTTCACATTTCAAAACACTTCATAACATGTATTCTTGATACATTTTTTAGAGATAAGAAAACTTTTGAAGGTATCAAAAACTCTATTAAGAATACTTAAATTTTTCAAGAATAGTTTATAAAAAGAAATTCATCGAAGGAGCTTCACATTTGATCAACAATAAAAAATGAGAGTTAGAGAGTTTTACAAAATACCTTACTAAATCCCTAACTAAGACACAAGTCTTCAAGGTCTTCAATGGCTTGATCTTTTCTCCTTCATTTTGCCTTGATCACCAAGATCTTTTGCTTCTAAGAGTGTAGCCTTGAGACTTCAAATATGCTTCTTTTGTTCTATAGAGACTAATCTTATAATCATCATACAAACACATGTTAATCATAATCAAAATCATATGCAATAATGCCCTTAGGGCTAACGCATAAGATCCTTCCTCCTGGGATATACATTTCAGTAATGGCTAGTCACCCATGGTATGGTATAACTTCTCCTATACCACCACATACTGTGCTGCTGAGTTGCGGATCTTTCTTGAGGCAACCGTATCCCCTGGCGAAGAGGCATTTTAAGATATAATGTTTAAGATGAGGCATCCAGTTATTTGCTGGTTCCATGCAAAGCATCTCCCCCTGAATGCTCTTTTAAGTTAGGGGTTCTAACCAAACCTCGTTTATGCTCTCCCAAGATGGCTTTAGATAATTTATCCGCTTACTGGTTGTGCTGTCTATCAAATTTTTTGGAACTAAGTGGCCCTAAATCGAGGTACAAGGTTCTTTGCAAATGTGGAATACCTCTTCATGTTTCCCTCCTTGGTCTCAAAGGATCCTGTGACATGTCCAAAAATGATTTTGGAGTCACCCCGGATAATGACTTGCTCTATGTTCATGGCTGAAGCCATTCGCAACTAGGCTATGAGTGCCTCATACTTAGATTCATTGTTACTACTAAGAAATCTTATTTCAATGCATAGGCAAATTCCATCCCATCTGGGTTTTGTAGTACAAATCTCACTTCCTTATGCTCCTATCCTGCAGATCCATCCACATATAATACCCATGCTCTCATAGGATCTAAGTCCTCTATGCTAACCTCGAGCTCTATAATGCTTAATAAGGTATTTTCCACTACGAAGTTTACTAATGCTTGAGACTGCATGGCGCCGGGGAAGGAACTCAACCTGATATTCACTTAGTTCTAGGGCCCATTTGGTCATACGCCCTGTAAGGTCTGATTTGTGCATGACCTGCAAAAGAGGCACATTGGTTAATACTAATGCAGGATGCGCCTAAAAGTAGGCTTAAGTTTACAGGCATATACTACAAGATTAAATATGTGCTTTTACAGTGGACTATATTGCGTTTCTACCCCTGCTAGAACATGACTAACATAGTAAAAAAACATTATTTTTTCATTTCTCAAAGAACAAATGTCGGAGCTTATGACTGATTCAATGATAGCTAAGTACATAGACAATGTCTCTCCTCTTATTGGGCTAACTAGTAGAGGGGGTGGCCCAAATATTCTTTTAGCTGGTTAAAAATACGCTGGCACTCGACAGTCCATTCAAAGGTGGCTCCTCCTTTTAGCAGTTAGTAAAAGAAGAGGCTCTTTTCTCCTATTTTGGCTAAGAATCTACTAAGGTATGCCATACATCCTGACAACCGTTGCACATCTTTCACACTTCTTGGGGTATCATCTGTTGTATTTGCTGAATCTTCTTGGGATCAGCTTCTATACCCTCTTCAAATATAATGAAGCCTAAACATTTTCCTGTTGGCATCCTGAATACATATATTTCTTGGGATTTAGCCGCATTCCAACCCGCCATATTTTTTCGAAAGTCTCCCTCATATCTTGGGACAGCATCTCAGCCTTCTTTGATTTCAAAATAATGTCATCCATATATACTTCCATGTTCCTACCAATTTGATCACCAAAAATTTCGTTCACCATTTGCTGGAATTCGGCTTGCATATTCTTCAACCCAAAGGGCATCCGTGTGTATCAAAAGATGCTGTTATTTTCAACGAAAGCTGTTTTTTCAATATCCTCTAGAGACATGGGTATTTGGTGGTATCCCTTGTACACATCCAAGAAGCAAAGAACTTCGTGACTTGCTATTGTGTCTACTACCTGATCAATTCGTGGTAACGGGAATGATTTTTGCAGAATAGCCTTATTTAGGTTTGTATAATCAATACACGTATGACATTCCCCGTTGGGCTTTTGTACTAGCAGAGGATTTGCTAACGATACAGGGTAATTGATTTACTTGATTATCCCAGTTTGCAGCCCATCATATGACGATGGAGTGTCAACGACCAAGAATTTGGTCTTCCATATGGTATCGTGAACCTTGACAAGAAGTTCAATGATCCTTGATGAATTGATGCTCTGGTCGGTGAAACCGATTAGAGGCACCTTACATGGCTTAATCCTTTCCTCAGGGATTCCCATTTGAGTGGCTGCATCATGTAACAACACGTTCGCAACACTGTTCGTATCCACCAGTATTCGTCTGACTGTACAGTCTCCTATACTTAAGGAGATTACTAGTGGGGCATCATTATCCTCATCCCGAGTTTGTTTTTTCGCACCACACGACGGACCACCACTTAAGATATTAATAACTTTTGCCTCTGATGGTATTGGGTATCTTTATTGGTAGTATATCCTCGGCTACTCTTCCTCTTGTTATCCTGTCTTTTATGTGCACAATGAGTAATTAACTCCTTCAAATATCCCTACTGTATAGCCTGTTGATTTCTTTTGTAAGCTCGATACATTGCTCTATGTCGTGGCCATTGTCTCGATGAAAGTCACAATACTTCATCTGACTACGCCTCTCCGAGGGGGATGTCATTTTTAGGTAGAGCTTTTAATATGACCAACGATTCCACCAGATAGAGGATCTCTGCTTAGATTGTTTTGAATGGGGTGTAATGTTTCTATAATCCCCGTCCTCGATTTTGTAAATATGGCCTATGATTAGGAAAGGTTAAGCGATTTCGTACTAGTTATCGGCCAGACTCTTGTTCGCCCTTCTGTCGTACCACCCTCTAGGTGGTCACGCTTGCATTGTACATTGATCTCGCCTTTAATGAACTCATGGACTACATCCAAGAGATCGTCCACTGAATGTAGCCGTTTCGTGGCTAGAATTTTTGTAAAAGATAAGAATTGCAGGCCATGTCTGTATGCTTGGATATGCTCCCGATCACTGAGGTTTGGCATTTTCGTGGCTTCCTTATTGAACTGCTACGTGTAAACCTGCACATTTCAGGTTGTTGCTGTCGTACTATAAGTAGGTGGTCAGAAGTGGGTATGATATCCCACTGTGTTGCGAAGTGGTGCCTAAACTTCTATCCTAATTCACGAAATCCCGAGATGGATCGAGGGGCTAACGATTCTAACCAGGACAAGGCGGAATCCCGTAAAGAGTTGGGAAATAACCGGTAGAGTTTAATATTGGAGGCATTGTAGATCATCATGAGAACTAAGAAATGCAGTAAGTACTTGTCCAGGAGTGTTGAATTTTTCAGAGACTAGGGCTTGCTAGTATTCTTCTGAGAACGGGCTATGTACTCCACATAGTTCCATTTATCATCTGTGAAGGTATCGGGGCCTGAATTTTGTCTTCATAGGTGTTATAACTGCCCGGGACATCGAAATTGTGGGTTCCTTCCCACTTGCTTATCGTGTTTCGATCCTAAAGAGAGACATGATGAAAGTTTTTTGTTGAAGAGTGAATGGAACATCTGGCATCAACCCACCCGCAATGAAAGTTACATGTCCTGTGGTGATAGGGCTGTCATCTCGTCACATGGGTGCACTAACATAGGAAAAGGTCTGTCAGTTTAACTATTGCTTCTCTCATCCGTCTCGTCATTCCTGACTTATAAGGTTTAGTTTGATACTTTTCCTATCATCTCACAGTACGGAGCAATCAACGAATTTTGGCAAAATAGAAGATCTATGTAACCGAATTTTCCTATTCAGAAGAACTCTCTTTTCCTCTTTCAAGTGGGTTGAACTCTTTCTAGGTTGAAGATAGCCCTGTAAAGGAACTAGTAATGGGAGAAGTGTTACCATCTTTGGTGATTGCTATAAATGTTAGTTTTTTGGGTCCTGAAAGACAAGTTCAGACGTACACAATGAGCGCCAATTGATGACTATCAAGCTGCCATGTGTCTATTCCTGCAAGACCAAGAGATAGCAGTCAGGGAATCAATAGGGATCTACTCACTAAAGGTACTTTGATGCTTAAGTCAGTCTTGGGTTCACAAAGGTATAATTAAGGGTAATTAATTGCGTTTGAGATTTGACAGTGCATGAATAGTCAATAAGGAGAGAAAGACCTTTTATCTAAGTCACTTGTCTGAATAAGGCTTTCGTTTTTCGATGTGGGACTGCTGAGAATAGCCTGTGTTCTCATGGCAGTCACTCCTTCGACTATTGGACAAGTTGTTGCTAGGACTGAATTAGGCCTCTGCTTGAGTCCATTCTCTTGTTCTGAGTTCTCCATCTTCGTAGGCCGCTATTTGTGCGTAACCCACATCTTACATGATCCAAATGAATGAAAAACCAATACATAATTTTAACTAGGAAAAGAAATAACAAAGAAAAAGATAAAATATAATGAAAATGTACACTTTTTCTTAAGAAAATATTACACTATTAATTAAAAAGATAAGAAAAAAAGATAAATTCATATATATATATATATATATCTATGCAAATCAAATCATCTGTTATATCTTTTGTAATATTTTCTTAACTTTATATGCTTGTCATAAATCATCTATTATATTACATTTTTCTTTAATATTTTATTATTATAATATTTTTATTAATAAATCTTAAAAAATTATAAGTGTCGTGTAGTAAATTTTAACTAAAAGAAATTCATAAAAAAAGAAACTTTTTATGAAATGTTATAAAGGATTTTTTGGTCCATTAAGGAGAGAAGAACTTTTTATCCAAGTCACTTGTCGGAATAAGGCTTTCATTTTTTAATGAGAATGCTGAGGATGACCCATGTTCTCTAGGCGGTCACTCCTTCTACTCTTGGGCAGGCTTTTACTAGGACTGAATTGGGCCTCTGCTTGAGCCCATTCTCTTGTCTTGAGTTCTCTATCTCCGTGGGCTGCCATTTGTGAGTAACCCACATCTTACATGATCCAAACAAGTGAAATACAAATATGTAATTTTAAGTATTGAAAAGTAATAATAATAATAATAATAATAATAATAATAATAATAATAATAATAATAATAATAAAAAAGTAAAATATAATGAAAATGGATACTTTTTCTTAAGAAAATATTACACTATTAATATTAAAAAGATAAATTCATATATATTGCAAATCAAATCATCTGTTATATCTTTTGTAATATTTTCTTAACTTTATATGTTTGTCATAAATCATCTATTATAATAAATTTTTCTTTAATATTTTATTATTATAATATTTTTATTAATAAAGCTTAAAAAATTTAAGCATCGTACGGTAAATTTTAACTAAAGAAACTTTTTTAACTAAAAGAAATTCATAAAAAAAAATACTTTTTATGAAATGTCATAGAGGATCATATAAGCTCTTTTATATATTATCTTAATGAACATTTAACTTATTTCAAATAGAGCATAATAGTTTCATACTTATTGTTTAATTCGGGTAGAATTTGGTTCTGAGATTTTTATCTTAGTGTTCAATTTTACACAGAAAAAAATGAAATTCTTTTTTATTCGAATGCGTAAAAGGTGAATTATTTATTAAATAAGAAGTGGGACCCAAAATAAAAAAAATAAAGTTTTTCAAACTCGATTCAAGTGGATTCTTTTTAGTTTTAGAAGTACTCTAAGAGTAAGAGTGGGAAGCTTGTCTAAAGTTATTAGAGTAAGAATTGCATAAATTTATAAAAATATTTTAATTTTTTTAATTATTCGATGTGAGATTCTCAAAATAAATATAAATAGATGGAGATGGACGAAGTTTTACCAGCATCAGGTTTTCCTTTGGAAGTATGCATAGCTGGATTCACATTCACATTGATTCACTAGGAATTTCAGTTAGAGATTAGAATTAACCCTTGTTCTATCCGTCTTTCTTCAATTACCAGACAATTCCAACTCTGCAAAAGCTGTAAATTGGTCATTGAAGCCACAAAACGACCCAAACAAACAGCCACCAAAGATACTCTTTTTTTTTTCTTCTTCTTTTGTGTAGTGTTTCGGTATTCTGGATATACGATATTGATTAATTTGAATTCGATTTACAAAATAATATTAGAGTCTACTTATAATATGATTCATATTAAAGTTATAGCCGAACTCTAATACCATAATAAGAAAAATACGAAATCTTAATCTATTAACACGTAGAGTGTACTTAACTACTATGTCAAGTTATCTCTTAAGAATCCTTCAAATAACTTAGATTCTCATAAACAAAGGCAAGATCCAAAGTTCCAATTCAATCCCTCTTGAATATTCCACCAAAAATCTACCTTATAACCTAAAATCTGAAATCCCTTCATTCATTTTTCCATCAGCACACTTTAAAAATCAAATGGAGAATTTCCCAATCAATCTGTACCCAGACGATGCAAATCCGGAATGGATGAACAAAGGGGACAACGCATGGCAACTTACAGCAGCAACAATGGTGGGGCTTCAAAGTGTACCGGGCCTAGTAATCCTTTACGGAAGTATAGTCAAGAAAAAATGGGCTTTAAATTCAGCATTTATGGCTCTCTACGCCTTTGCTTCTGCCCTAATATGTTGGGTTGGATGGGCCTATCAATTGTCATTTGGGAATAGTTTTTTACCATTTCTTGGAAAGCCTAATTTGGACACTTTAGATCAAAATTTCTTACTTGAACAAGCTTTTCTTGGTAAATTTCCAATGGCAACAATGGTTTATTTTCAATTTGTATTTGCTGCAATTACTTTGATTTTAATAGCTGGTGCTTTGTTGGGAAGAATAAATTTTATTGCTTGGATGTTTTTTGTGCCATTATGGCTCACTTTTTCTTATACTGTTGGGGCTTATAGCATTTGGTGTCCAAATGGTTGGCTTGCTAAGATTGGACTTATTGATTACTCCGGTGGATTTGTCATTCACCTTTCTTCCGGAGCTGCTGGCTTCACTGCTGCATATTGGGTAATCCAATACTCCCTCCTTCCCCTTTTTTTACTAGTTATATATTTCAAACATTACATAATTTTTAAAACAACAAAATTTTAGATACTTTATTTCTTATGTAAACTAGAATATCTTGAAAAACTTTCTACTTCATTATGATTATTATTTATATAAGTTTTCATGTGAGAAGAGTTAAAAGAAGATTGAGATTTGTTTTTAATAGAAAGGTATAAAAATTCATTAAATGTTGCATTTATATTTACGATGTCATCGTAAAAAAAGTTTTTTCATCTAGAATTTAGGATTTATTAATAAAAATAGAGTTAATTATATTTTCATCCCTAAGGTTCGTTACTTTATAATGTCATCCCTAAATTTTATATAAATTATAAATATAACTTTATTATTTATATATTTATAAATAATAAATTCTTATAACTGTTTTCAGTAAAAAATTTATAAAAAAGAATGATTTTTAGGAAAAAGTTTAAAATCTTTATAAAATATCATTGTGTGAGTTGAATTCTTGTTTTATTACTATATGTTGAAATAATAATCATTCATTATAGAAATTAATTAGATTCATAAAAGTAAAAGGAAGGGTATTCTAATCTTAACGTATGATATAATAATCATAAGAATCATGCACACAAAATGACATTAAATTTTTTGTTCCATGATTATTTTTTTTGATAAATTTTTGTATTGAAATTACCAATAAAAATTAATTAATTAATTATGAATATATAAAGAATAAGGATGTATTTATAATTTACTCAAAAATAGAATGACAAAATTATAATTTAAATAAACTGCAGCATAAAAAACGTAATTTATCCATCAAAATTGTTGTAAATAAAAATTTGCATTAGAATAACATTATTACAAATTTATAAGTTTAATTGCTTGAAAGAAAAAAATAAAATTAATGTAAGATTAATTAAGAATATGTATATAATGCAGGTTGGACCAAGGGAAACTAAGGACAGGGAAAGGTTCCCACCAAACAACATCCTATTGATGCTTGCAGGGGCTGGGTTATTATGGATGGGTTGGACAGGTTTCAATGGTGGAGATCCTTATTCAGCCAGTGTAGATGCTTCTTTGGCTGTTCTTAACACCCATATCTGTGCTTCCACAAGCTTGCTCACATGGCTTCTCTTAGATGTTCTTTTCTTTGAAAAGCCTTCTGTTATTGGTGCTACTCAAGGGATGATTACTGGCTTAGTTTGCATCACTCCTGCAGCAGGTTATTAATTCATATCTAAACTGAAAATGAATGTTTCGATCCTTATACATTTTAAATAACAAAATTCATTGTTTTTTTTTGGTTACCTTTTTATAAGCAGGAGTGGTGCAAGGTTGGGCAGCAATCTTAATGGGATTAATGTCAGGAAGCATACCATGGTTTACTATGATGGTTCTCCACAAGAAAATCTGGTTATTAAGGCAAGTGGACGACACCATGGCTGTTTTCCACACCCATGCCGTGGCTGGGAGTTTAGGTGGAATTCTTGCTGGAATTTTTGCCAACCCAAAACTAAGTAGAATTTTCTATATGGTTGATGATTCGGAAATTAGATACATAGGTCTTGCTTATGGGTTTCAAAATGGGAGGATTAGGGCAGGGTTTAGGCAACTTTCAATTCAATTATTGGGAATTATATTTGTTGTTGCGTGGAACGTCGTGGTTACGAGTTTGATTTGTTTGTTGATTAGGGTTGTGGTTCCTTTAAGATTGAGTGAAGAAGAGTTGAAAGATGGAGATGATAAGATTCATGGTGAGGTTGCTTATGCACTTTGGGGAGATGGTCAGAAATCTTAATATTACTTACTCTTTTGGCACTTTTAATTGTTTGTAAATGAAATATTATATAGAATGTTGCAGAATATTCGAATTGATCTTTTGTGATGTATATTCTTTGATTAAATTAAAAATTAAAAAAAACAAGTTATATGAGTAAATCAAAATTATATTTTTTTCGTCATAATTGAATATCTATTCTTAAATATAAGATACATTAAAGTTGTAATTAGATTAACTCTCTAAACGTAAATGGTGATTTTTAAAATTTTTACTCATTGAGATTCATTTTTATTCATTAAGATTTACATCTCCTCTTATGAACAAATATTTTTTTTTTCCATTCTCAAAATCAAAATTTTTAAAATGAAATCTAAGTCCAATTAAAAGCTTTAGAAAGGGGTAGATCAAACAACTAAACAAAAGAGGTAATCTGTGTACTAATTATAATTTTAAAAAAAATAAAGAAAAGGAGATAATAGAGTTGATTTTTGAGAAAGAGTTGAATATTTTGGGGGAAAAATAAAAATATCCAAGTCCAGCAGAAGATCTCCCTCTCCTTTACCCTTCCGCTCTGCTGCAGCTTCTTCTATACTTTTCTGTTGTCTTTGCACGGTATTTTTCTCAAAAAGGACATTTTTTTTAACAGGCTATTAAAGTGACTCAAGAATTTTTTTTATTCCTAATTTGGTCATAACGCACAATGGTTGTGCGTTATTAATTAAGATAACGCACAACCATTGTGCGTTATCACTTAATTGAAGATTTTCCCCTTAATCCGCCGATGTGGCGGATAATGCATAACGTTTATGCGTTATCAGCCACATCGGCTTTTTTGTTTTTTATTTTTTTATGTTGATTAGAATTTTAGAAAATTTTAAACATGAGCAACTCTGCGATCGAATGTCCGTTTCACGCGTATGACCACTCGTTTTGATGGTTCTCGTAAAGAGGAACGCAACGGCATCGTCAAAAAAGTGATCCGGATGCGTTTCGAGGCAAAAAAAATTGTTTTGTATAGTCGAAAACTTTGATGGGGCATAACTTTGCGCTCGGACATCCAATTGAGGCGATTCTTGTGGGCATTTCGGATATTTTTTCGAGACCTACGCGTTGGAAACGTTTTAACAGTGTCCCACCGACCGTTTCTACAAAAACCTCCTATTTTCCTTTTAATTTACGTTTTTATAATTTTCTAATACTTTCTCTCTTGTTAACTAAAAAATTACGACACCAATTTGAAAATTAAACAGAGGAGCATTTTTTTTTTGCTCTAATTAAAAATTCAAATGATTGAAGTTGTTAAATATTGGAATACGTAAGTAAGTTATTATTAAATAAAATCTTATGCACTTGTTGAATAAAATCTAATGGTGGTCTATTGTCAAGTCTTCTATATTATTTCTCATGAGGTCAAGAAAAATAAAAGGACGATGTGGCAGATAACGCACAATGAAGATGCGTTATCTGCCACCTAGGATATGTTTAAAGGGAAAAACTTTAATTAAGTAATAACGCACAATGGTTATGTGTTATCCTATTTAATAACGTACAACCATTGTGCGTTATGGCCAAATTAGAAATAAAAAAAATAAAAAAAGCCCTCTTTAGTAGCCTGTTAAAAAAAAAGTCCTTTTTGAGAAAAAATCTCTTTCCATCCTAAGCTGAACTTTTTAATTTTGGTCGAAGCTTTAATCTTGCTAGTCGAAGAATAACTTTTATTGGCTTTCTTTTTGTATTTTTTAGATTTTTTTGTCCACAAACTATATTCCTTCTTTTTTTCAAAATCTTTTTGATCAGATCTGCAAT
The DNA here is from genome assembly GCA_028651295.1 of Catharanthus roseus. Lineage (NCBI taxonomy): Eukaryota > Viridiplantae > Streptophyta > Magnoliopsida > Gentianales > Apocynaceae > Catharanthus > Catharanthus roseus. The sequence continues at coordinate 4,684,809 of JAPQWS010000087.1, forward strand.
GTGCAAGTATGTTTTTCTTTGAATCTTTTCACATTTTTAAGTTCTTCTCTTCTTTTTTAAGAAAATTTCTTGATACCCAATTCAGATTTAGGCATTTTATCAATTTTTCTCTTCTATTCTTGAAGATCCTTAAGAAATTTGATACGCCCAAAATATTTTAGATTTCTATTTACGAATGAAGTGGAAACTGTTTTCAACATGCTCGTGGTGCAAAGAGTTCGCTTTGAAAATGTTGGAAGAAGATTAGGCCCTGTTCTTCATTATTTAAAATCAGCAGTTTTTAACTTAAGTTTAAGTTATAAGCGTTTTAGAACTGTTTTCGACTATTTGTTATATATGCTTTCAACTATAAAAAAGTTGGAAAAAGCTATTTTTGAAAAGCTACTATACGAATGCTTATTTGAAATTATTTTTACTTATTGATATTGTAAAAAATAATATTATCATATTAATTTATTTAAAATAATTTTTTAATAAGTATTTATTTTTAATTGCTGGAAAAAAAATAAGCGATAGAGAATGGAGCATAGATATGTGTTTGTTTGTCTTTTATTTTATATTTTGTACCCGTTCATATATGAAGTTGGGTTATTTTTCTTTTACTATGAATATTGAGGATTTGTCTTATATACATTCGCGTAATTTTATTTATGTTGTTTAATACAAATTATTTATTCAGAAAAAAAAAAAAAAGGTCCAGCAAAAGATTTCGCTCTCTCTAATGTGTCCAATATCCAAATTACCGGCCCACAGTAGGATTCTTTCATTGCGTCGCTTGGGCCATCACATTCATGTAAACAAGAAAAGTTGAGACGTAAACTAGGCCTTTCTAGCCCAAATGGATCTTTAGCTTTCTTTAGCTCGGTGGGTTGGGCCTATGGAGTGGAATGTCCGTATGGACTGAAAGAACCTTGTTACTAAAATGCGAAATCCTTGCATAATATCCAGGTGGAATATGTAAATCATGTTGATTCAACGGTCCTGCAGACTGGAAGTTGGTTCGCACAAGGAACCACCTTCATATTGGAGATATTGAAATTCTCATTCTGTAACTGTCAGGATTTAAACTTTGGTCCATATTTCCAACTCTACAGCCTCAAAATCAACTGAGTTACGCTCAAGCATGCAAATAAAAAATTCGTTTTCGTTTGTTTTCTAGTTTTTTATTTATTGAAAATGTTGTTTCGGATAATGTCATGATATTTTTCTAAAATAAATTGAGTAAATCATGTACAATTACAAAGAAAACAACAAGTAAACGCATTATGAATGTTTGACAAATGGAATTATGGGATCCTTCTTATGATATCGTAGAACGTTTAGAATCAGATTCTAATTTTAGTAAGAGTTCGAATATTTCGTAGACCTCTAAATACATTATAAAATGTTCGAAATTAAGATATGTTTTTAATATTTAAATAAGTGTCAAAACTTTTAAATACTTTATAAAATTTTTTATGATGTCATAAAATGTTTAGAATTAAATTGTAATCTAAAATAAGAATGAAATCCTGTAAATCGACTTCCACCTAATTAAAATGATGTAGAAAACTAAGTAATAGAATAAGTGGAGAATTGGAACTTTGACCGGTCAATATTACTACATTACTCTGCCCCAAATCCACCAGACAATATATACATGAGATGAAGCAGGTAGGCCGAAAATGAATAAAAACAAATTAATTGTGCACTGCTAAAATACTGGTACTTGAACTCATAAAAATAAATAAATAAATAAATAATTGTACTTAAAAACGCTAGAAACAATTGTTAATTGGAAAATAGCCAACGATGTAGAAAGGGTGCATTGGTGTTTGTAGAGCTCACTGAAATATTTAAAGAAGAAGACAAAGGGAATGTAAACCTAGGCAATTTTGTGGGATGTATTCATTAACTTATACACTAGTTCTACATCACCTATATTATATTCCTTTTTTTTTTAAGGGATTATATTCCTTTTTTTTTAAAGTCTTTTAGTAAGATTCAAAATGATTAAATATATAAATTATTTTGTATTTTTTTATAAAAATAAATTTTTTAAAATATATATTTATTTATTATCAGATTGAAGTATGGAATTAAATATTAAACTCTTGGATTCTTGAAAAATAGTAGAAAAAGAAAAAAGTATAATTTAAGTATGTAACATTAAAAAATATCTTAATTTCACAAATATTAGTCTCTGTACATATAATAAAAGAACTTATATTTCTATTAGAAAATAGTATTATATTATGAATTACATTATTAATTATTATTAATTAGTAAAGATACAATTTTTTGAAATTATATTAAATTATACTCTATCAATTAATTATATACTTAATAATTCAAATTTTTATATAGATCATATTAATATGAAGAAATTAATTTAGTTCCTGATTTATTTTACATTAGTGGATTCAACCGTTAACATTTGTTATTTAAAATTACGAATTTCTAACGTATTTTCAATTACGGACTTAATTTAAAATCTTATTTTCAATATTAAGAATTTCTAACTTATTGATACGCATCTTAAAGAATCCTACTATCACAATATGACTATTTAAAAAAGGTAAAAATTATTATTTTAATAAATATTCAGAATGAGCATTAATAAAATTAAAAATTTTTAATGTCATAAACAAAGATTAGTGACTGAATACATTAATTATAAATAAATTAAAGATCTTTAATGTTAAAAATAAAAGTTGAAGATTGAATGACAAATAAATCTATTTAGTTTGAGTGATTAATTAAGAAATGATAATGTAAGGACGTCATTTGAAACATAAGTAAGCATTCGGAAGGTAAAGAATTATATTCAATTTGAGAATTCCAATATTTTTTATGTAAGGATGATTTTTCGTGTGCATTAGAATTTGATCTTTAATCTGAAGAAATGTAGAGTCATTATAATTTATATTTTTAATGTGAATATTGGATAATTTAATAAGAATCTGACGGTGAAAAATTTTAATGATAAAAATGGTATTTATATGTAAAGGAGGGAGACTTGGGGATAAGAATTGTTTCCATTTGGCCAATGAAAGTAGAGAGAGTTGGGATAAGAATTATGCCCAATAAATTGGCCAATGTTGTTCAACTAACAAGAAGTTGAGGTTTTGCGTAGTTGAAGGTAAAGTAGTAGTAGTAGTAGTAGTGCCTCGACATCTGATATAAAAATCTCTCATAGAAAACACAAAAAAGGGTTGCAATTAATTTACAAAAACATCATTGCTGCTGCTGCTGCTGCTGCGTTGCGTACGTCAACAATATTACTAACTAGTAGAAAATTTGCTTGCTGTGTCCGATTCCGACTCCGAGCCTGCTCAGTCAAATATTCCCATAAATGGCCGCCCACTCCATACAAGACCCAGCCACCCCACCCCAGAGAGAATACTACTACTACTACTACTACTGTTCATTTTTGGCTCCTTTCCCTTTTGTTGTACGTCCTGCTTAATTGTTTGTACTAGTCTATTTAGTTGGGGATCCATCCATCCATATAGATAAAAAGAAAGACAGAGAGAGAAAGAAAGAGAGAGAGAGTGTGATGGCATGTGAAGTGAGCGTGGGAGCAATGAGAAATGCCCATTGCTTTTTGCAGCTGCCTGAGATGCGCTTCCCGAGCACTGCGTATATATCTATATATAATTTACTGGATTTTCTCCCCAAAAAAAAAAAACACTTTAAAAGAGACCGTTACCATGGCCACACCCTCTTTCCTTTACCATCACTTTTTCTCGCCTTTATTTGTCCTCTTCCGCCCATAAACTTAAATGGAAAACTCACCTAAAGAATTTTCCACTTGTTAAGAATTACTTAATATAATCTTATTTTTATTAAATTTAATATATAAAATTTAAAATAAAATTCTATCTAATAAAAAAAATAGTTAAATATTTAATTTTTGTTATGAATAATACAATAATAATAAATTATATAGAAATTCTAAATAGATAAATATTATGTATAGATAAGTGATATAATCTAAAATATTATAGAATCTGTCTCTTATTCCATCTCTATTTTTGTATCCCTAGCGCCCTGCAAATATGATCCTTACCTCTAAATTGTAATTACACCAGATAAAAGCAAAAAACTTATTTATACTTTTTTTCTTCTCTGCTCTATTTTTTCTCCTTTATATAATTTCTAGTTATTCTTTATATTATTCTCATTTATATAATTGTGCATATGTTTGAGATAATTTTCACAACATGTTATCAGTACAACATGTATCTACCATCATAGTTTCGAAGTTTGAATCAAGTAAAAAGAAAGGAGGTAACTTTCTATCCTTTTATTTTTAATGGCTAATCTTACCAAGTTAAACTTTTTTGCTCTTGACATCTACTAGAAAAACTATTTACCCTATACATTGGATGCTCAAATCCATCTAGATGCAATGAGTCTGACAGACACCATTGTCGAAAATAATAACTCATCATCACAAGATCGCGCAAAAGCCATGATCTTTCTCCGCAATCACCTTCATGAAGATTTGAAGTCGAAGTATCTTAACGTGAGAGATCCACTAATATTGTGAATTGATTTGAAAGAAAGGTTCAACCACTAAAAATAGTTGTTCAGCTAAAAGCACAGTTGATTGGAGCGTCTGAGGTTACAACACTTTAAGCCTGTTAGTGAGTACATTCTGCAATGTTTAGAATTACTTCGCATTTAAAATTATGTGGGAAAAAAAATCCCTGACGTAGACATGCTAGTGAAAACCTGTTCAACTTTTCATGCCTCGAATATTGTCCTGCAGCAACAATATCGAGAGAAAGGTTTCAAGAAATATTTTGAATTAATATATTATCTTCTTGTGGTCGAGCAAAACAATGAGTTGCTCATAAAGACTCATGAAACTCCACCAATTGGTTCTACTCCACTCCCAGAAGTGAATGTAGTTAGGACCTATAACTATAGCCCCGAAAGAGGCCGTGTACGTGGTTGAGGCTACGAATGTGGACATAGTCATAAAAGAAATCATCCATACAATCATGGTAATCATAACAGAGGAGGATCAAGCTCGAAGAATAATAGTAACCAGCGGAAGTGGTCGAAAAATGACAATAAAGTGAAGGGAAGGAAGTGGCCCCTGAAAATTATGAGGAAAAGTGCTATCGATGAGGTATGCAAGGTCATTGGTTTCGTACTTGTCGTACGGCAAAACACCTTGTTAAGTTTTACCAATCATCAGTCAATAAAAGGGATAAAAAGCCTAAACCAAACTTCGCTTCCCGAGATTCAACTTAAGATGATGATGCTAGTCTAGATAATATCCACGTGGATATAACTCACTTGAATGTGGTCGACTTCTTAGAAGAAGGAAAAGTTGACAAATATGGCCGATGATGGAAGTGTGCAGAAGAGCTATAATTTTATTTTAGTTTTATAATTTTTACTTTTATTTATATTTTCTATCGATGTAATACAGTTGAATGTGTTCTTCATAGTTTCCTTTGTAATACAACGTCAAGTTTACTTGGAATTTTCCGTTGGGTTTAGGTGGCCCTTATTCCTTATTTTGGGAATGATACTAAAGATATTTGCCTCATTGCACAATATTGAGAAATGAGAAATATTTTTCATATCTGAATATGAGATAAACAAATATCAGCACTATCAACGGTAGTGCAAAATTTGTTAGTATATGCCCAAAGACCAATTGACTCACATTTATGATTTATGAAACATGTATTTTTGAATTGTATTTTATTCTATTGGTCATCAAGTATGTGACTTGATAGTAAAACCCTTATAGCTAATAAAATACTATTCCTATTTGTCCCTAGTTTATTACATCTTGTAAACTAGTGTGCAGTTGATTGATGGTTAAGTTTTACTGATCATGAATATGAGATATAAAATCAATTCATAAATACATATTGAGAATATTGTATTGGACATGACCCAAAGTGAAGAAGAAATATTGCATGGGTTTAAGTTATAAGTATTTTTTCTCAGTTTTATATTTGGTGTCTTTTGACCTAATGTTTCTAATGTTTCTTGCATGGGGAGAAAATATATTTTGACATAATCAAGCATCACTTTTAATTAGGTGATTATTATGACTATTGGTTGGCTTATTTTCTTGTCATGGCTTGAATATTGGAGATAGTGAAAGGGATTTGTCCCTCTCCTTTTAGAGAGAGATATCCATGGGCCCCTTGATAAGGAAGACTGGAAAATATGCATGACCATGCTCAAATAAGTATTAATAAGGTGTTATTAATATTATTTGTTGGAACAGTCTGCCTGGTGATCAAGTAAATGGTTAATTAAGTTTTATAAGGATGACTTGATCCATGCCTTATACTTAATTAGGATATCGTGTGACAAAAGGACTAAATATTAAATCTGATGCTAGGTTATTATTGCATTTGCTTAACTTGGGTAAGCATAATGTCTTGCTAAAGGCCGCTTATGTTTTGTGAATAAATGTCTAGGACATTTTTCATTCACTGCCAACATTAAGTGAACCTACAAGGTCACACGCAAAGACGATCTTGTGAGCATAATGTCCACGTTCAATGGATCTAGATTGTGTCCAGATTCATTGAACGTATACAAAAGGGGAATCAGATTCCATATTGTATTTTCTGGTAAGTTAATAAGTAATTAGTTTTATTTAATCGAATAAATGAAATTAATTACTTAATATTACTCATCCAACCGTTGGATGATTACAGGAATAGACGGACGAGATTAAACTGTTATTAGATGACAGTTAGGGTTTTGATATTGACAGCTATAAAAATGTTATGTTAACCTTTTCTTGGTAGTCGTCTTTATCCGATTAAAGAAAAACAAAACCCTAAACCCTAGAACGGCGATATAGTATCTAGCCTCCTCTCTCCGAAATACGACCGATTACTAGATAGTCAGGATTAGTTCTGAACAGTTTTCAGAACACAGAAGGGGCTAGCATCCTGATCGCTTGTAGAGGAGTTCGTCACGTGGATACCAGTAGAGAGCAAAACGTAAAAAGCAGCGCCTTCACACCGAACAATCAAAACATTGAGGTAATTTCTATACAATCGGTTTTTCTAGTATGTGCAAATCCTGTTGGTGGATTTTCGTAGTTTTATTTTATTTTATTTTTGCCTACGTGTTCCAACAAAATTGATTGAAGGCTCCGAAAGAGCCAATGTGTTATTGCTTGGAGGGACAATAATTGTCATCCACAAGGCACTATTTTCCTCAAAATCCCGAAGAAATTTACTAAGTTTTAAAAATATTCACTTTAATGGGTATCATATTGAGACAATGGAGGAAAATAGTTCTGAGTATTTTTGTATCACTCAAGTAGCCTTGGGAAAGAAATTAATTTTAGAGAAATTACCATCTCTATCTTCTTGCCTATATTATGAAAAAATGAGTATTGCTGACGTGCATTATTTAGTAAACTAGAAGTTTACCGATCCCGCTATTTTTACCATTTGGCATGACCGTCTAGGTCACCCGAGAAGAATTATGATGCAAAAAAATAATTGAAAATACTCGTGGTCACCTATTGAAAAATCTAAGGGTTTTGATCAAATTATCATGTGTTGCTTGCTTTCGAGGGAAGTTGATTATTAGATCATCCCAAATAAAAGTAGGGTTCGAATCTCTTGCATTTCTAGAACGGATTCATGGTGAAATGTGATACCTCCAACCCCTCCGCTAGGTTAACTGTGGCTGAGTAAGGTATAAGTGTGCCACTTGGCACTAAACTCCAAGCCTTGCAACCAAAGTAAAACTTGAAGAATACCTAGAAACATCGACATATACTATGCAACAGAAAACAGAATGAACTGTATACATAAAGGGCGATCATTACTTAAAGTTCAGGGAAACTTGTCATAATATCTCTAATATAGAAAATATTTTGCAAAAACCAAACCCAAAAAAAGAAAAAACATTACAAACCGATCGAGTATCCAAAAAAAAAAAAAAAAAACAGATATCCTTCTGAAAATGACCTGATCTCCATGCAAAATACTTTAACAACTTACTGCACCACTTCTCATCCCAAGTCAAATGGAAGAAAACATGACATTTAAAGACGTGAGTGTGTACGCTCAGAGAGTTCATGTGTGTGCGCTTTCGTGTTTTTCTTAAAAATAATAATGTGGCAATTTAGATATTTCATAGTTTTAATTAATGCATCGACTTGATGGTCGCATGTCTATCTATTATAAACTCGCAACATGGCGTTTACGAGATTACTTGCTCAAATGATTCGCTTAAGAGCGTAATTTCCTGATCATTCTATTAAAACGATTCGTCTAAATAATGCCACGGAATATACTTCTCAAACCTTTGATGCTTACTGCATGTCAATTGGCATTACTGCTGAACATCCTGTAACTCATGTTCACAGACAAAATGGTTTAGCTAAATATTTTATTAAAAGATTACAATTGATTGCTAGACCATTCTTAATAAGAACAAATCTTCCTACTTCAATTTGGGGACATGCTATCTTGCATGCAGCAACACTTGTGTGTGTTAGGCCAACGAGTTATCATGAATTCTCCCTTTACAATTGACTTTTGTTTTTGAGCTACATATTTCTCATTTGAGAATTTTTAGTTGAGCGGTGTATGTTCTTATAACACCAAATCAGCAAACCAAAATAGTTCCCCAAAGAAGGTTGGGAATATTTGTTGGTTATGACTTTCTGATAGAGTAATAAAAGTCTACTTTTATTATAGTGTTTTGGTTATGGTTTTGCTTTTCTATTTAAAGAAATTAATGAATTTTACTATTATTTTTTTGCTAGGAATAAATTGTGGAGATTTGACTGATTTGAACTTATAAAGGACTATTTTGGAATATCTTTAGAGAAAGAGATCTTATTGCAGAAGATTATGAAGACATTTACTTGATGGATTTTACCAAAGTAATTGTTGAAGACCAAGTCAACTCATCTACTCTAGTAAACAGAAAGTCAAAGCAGACATTGTAGATTTTTTTATCTGATTTTTTGGAATTTTAAATAAGTTCACTTTCTTGGTATATTTTATTTTAAGTTGTTAAGAGTGGGAGGAAATCATGTGATTTGATTCTCTCAATTGAAACTTCGTGAGGAAAAAAGAAAAAAACCACTATAAATAGATAGGTGGGAGGAATAGAAGAAAAAGGGAGAGGAAGAAAAGAGAAGAAGAAGAAAGAAGTCTTCCATTAGATTAATTAGCTCAGATTATTCCAAAGTTATGTTTATCACCGTGAGTGACTAAGTTTTCTTATTCTGATTTAAGGATTTATTTCAACTACAATTTTTGTGAGACTATGAGCTTCTTACTTTTAATTCAAGTACTTGTTGATTTATTGCTTTTTTATGAAAGTGAATGTTTGATTTGTCTGACAAATTAACTAAACGTTTTCTTTCTACTGCTACCATTAGTTCTTGATCCGTAATTGTCAAGAACTCTTGGTACTAAGTAGCACTTAGGATGATTATGTATATTAGTGAAATATTTGGATATGAATAATTAGTCTAAATATGGAAATCAACACGATAAAACTAAATAATTGTAGCTATGCAGATTATTTGAGTTTTTGGTTCAACTACATTTTCACTATGTTTATTGCTATCACAATTTAATACGGAATGCTATCATCCCCAATTGAATCGTGGTAAGTATTGATGGAATGCTTGGTTTAATCAATGAATTTAGAAAAATATAAGATTTATTACGGCTATCCGAATAAATCTAAGTTAGAGTGCTTGCACAAGTAATATTACTATTTTAGCCGATGATCAATAATTTAGCTGAATAGAGGAATCAGAATTTTTCATAATATTGTGTTATTCTCTAGTAATTTATTATTTTATTCACAAGAAAATCTCCCTATTTTACTACTTTTTTCTTAAGTTAAGAATTAAATTATTAGTTCCCTTGGGATTCGACCTCGTTCCACTAATACTACAAATTTATCTTGGTCTGACAGGAATTCAGATTAATTTTGAGGGTCTCGACAAACATATCACTTTCCCTCAATAATAAGGTACCTTGAACTTTTAACGGGAGATGTATTCACTGCAAGGTTTGCTAACTTCCATTTTGATGAGTCTCACTTCCCTAAATTAGGGGGAGAAAATAAGCAACAAGAAAAAGAGCTTGTTTGGACAATATCCTTAGATTTTATCTTGATCCGCGCACAAGCGAGAGTGAACTAAAAGTTTAAAAGATAATTCATCTGCAGAAAATAGTAAATCAATTGCCTAATAACATTGCCGACTCAATAAGGGTGAGTAAGTCGCAAATTCTAGCAATAGATGCCCCTATTAGAGTTGAAGCCCCAAAAGAGCAAAATATAGCATCTATAGGTGTTTAGTCTAAATCACGCCAAAAGCGTGTTCGGCCTCTTGGTTCAAAAGATAAGAATTCTCGAAAGAAGAGGGGGTTAACATGGAGATCTTATTGAAAATATTGACAAAACGGACCAAGAAACAACGGGTTAAAAGATTCAGACTTTTGAAAATAATGAAAATTATACAGAAGTTTCCATGAATTATACCACTTCCGGCAGAGGTTAGAATCGATAGAAACAAATGTTGATGATTCGTTTGCATATAATGTAGCCCTTGAAGTTTTCAAGGGATAATAAGGATCTTGAGTGAAAATCAGTTGAAGAATGCCGACATATAAATGATTGTCAAAATAAAAAGGAGTGATTCAGTTAGAGTTAAATTCTCTTTCAAAATGCGTGGTTTTAGGACCTGTAGCCCGAACACTGAAGGCGTTAAAATAATTGGATACACATGGGTATTTTTACGAATGCAAAATGAGAAAAATAAAATCCTTGCAGCACAAGGTTTTTCACAAAGGTCAGGTGTTGATTATAGTAAGACATATTCACCTATGATTGACTCAATTACCTTTCGAACCTTGTGAGTCTGACAGTACATGAAAAGGTTGACATGCGCTTAATGGATGTAGTGACTGCTTACTCATATAGGAACTTAGATAATGACGTTTATATGAGGATCCTTGCAGCATATAAGTCTGGTTCTCGTGGAGATTATTTGATTAAGTTACGAAAATCATTATATGGCTTAAAGCAGTATGAACACATGTGGTATAATCGTCTTAGTGGGAGCCTGCTAAAAGTAGTATGTAAAAATGATCCAACTTGTCCATATGTTTTCATTAAGAAATGTTTATCAGGATTTATGATACTCGCTATATATGTTGATGAAATAAATCTCCTTGGAACTCTAGAAGAGTTCCAAGAAGCAATCAATTACTTGAAGAAAGAATTTGAAATCAAAGTTTTTGGAAAAATCAAATTCTATCTTGATTTACAAATTGAACATTTGGCAGACGGCATGTTCATTCAATCAACATATATTGCGAAAGCATTGAAAAGATTTTACTTGGACAAAACACATCCACTGAGTATTCCAATGGTCGTATGGTTGCTAGATGTAAATAAAGTTCTTTTTCGACCTACGGAAGAATTTTGAATAGCTATTAGGTCCTGAAGTACCTTACATACGTACTATTGGCGCACTAATGTACCTGGCTAATAACATAAGATTTGATATAGCATTTGCTGTAAATTTATTAGCAAGATTTAGTTTTTCCCCTACACGACGACATTGGAACGGTGTTAAGCATGTCCTTGGATGATTCCAAGGGACCATAGATCTTAGCTTGTTTTATTCAAATAAAATCAGCCTAAAGTTAATTGGTTATGCAGACGCTGGTTATTTATCTGATCCACATAAAGCATGTTCTCAAACTGGTTATGTATTTACAAATGGCGGCACTGTCATTTCATGGTATTCTTCGAAACAATCTATGTTAGGCACTTCATCTAATCACTCTGAGATCATAGTCATTCATGAGGCAAGTCGAGAATTTATGTGATTAAAATCTATGATCTATTACATTCAAGAAAGTTGTGCATATCCTCCAAAAAAAGAATCTCAACCCTCTATATGAGGATAATGCAACTTGTATACCTCAATTAAAAGTAGGATATTTTAAAGAAGATAGAACAAAGCATATATCACCGAAAATTTTCTTTACTTACGAGCTCCAGAATGTGCAACAAATTAGATCATGTAATAATCTCGCAAATTTATTTAGTAAGACATTACCAACAACAACATTTGAGAAGTTGGTATATAAAATTAGAATGCGTCAGCATAGTAATCTTAAAGGATTACCACTACAAAAAATTGTAAACATTGTGGGGTTACTTTTGCGTTTAGTTGCAGTTTTTAACCCCTGCAAAATGATTTAGCGGCGGTTTGGGATGCCTCTGAAAACTTGCGGAGGTTTTAAAAAAATCGCCACATAACCCTCTGCTGAATATTTTTAAAAATAGATATTTGGGCGGTTTCTAACCCCCGCTAAAATTTTTACTTGTTAAAAAATATTTTCGGGGGGTTTAGAAACCCCCCTAAATTTCTTCCTCCTTATAAAAAAATACTGAATTCAACCTCTTACAAAAAAATTGAAATTTCTCGTAATTATATTCAAAATTCAACATTTAACTACAATTCGTTAAAAAAAATTCACGTTACTTTTCACAAACTTGGTAAGCTTTACGGACTAAACAAGTGAGGGGGAACGAAAGCTTCTGTCAAGACTTGGATTTTAGGGGCATCTGCATCTTTATTTACAGCTAAATGACCTCAAAATCTGGCATGCCAGCAATATACACTTGATTTTCACTTAAGACTAACTTGCCTTCTTTATGGATTTCAGTCCTACTTTCATTCAAGAACAAAAAGAATATGAAATTCATTCAATACAGATAGAAAATGAAATTCTTTATATGATTAAACTCCATATCTGCTTATCAAGAATCCTTGAAAAGTCCTTAAGAACATAGTCACTAATTTCGGTTGAAACTTCAATCTGCTGTACATAATATTCTACTTTCTTCTTCATTAACTTGTAGTTAATATAGTATCTGAAAAACCTACATCAGAAACATGAAAACAATATTAAATAGTCATGCAGGCCTGGAAACTTGCAGATACACACAAAAAACTCGTGTAGCTTTCACTTCTCGGGGATATTTTATTTTAGATTAGTTTTAAAATAACCTTAATTTTGATTCGACCACTTCTATCTCACCATCTTAAATGGAAAAGTGATGCACAGCAATGGACAGACCAGGAAGACAAATTTTCGCGAATTAGAGTGTTTTACACATGATTGTAATGGTTTGAGACACTAGAGAAACGGTAATGCAGTGAATTATATAGCTTAGTAGGCAACATAATGGCCGGAGGCAAGCTTACCAGAACATCAGAGAGGCAAATTCGAGTACTGCAGAGAAAATGAGCAGCACCAATTACTTCAATCGAGCCGGATCGGTTCTCTACAGAACATTGAATCTCGGCAATTTACCTTAGGTATTTTGAACTATAACGAAAATTTAAGCAGGAAACTAGCGTATTCCTTCTTCAAATTACTTCAAGCATTAGTTCTCTGTTACCTCAATCGAATCTATTCCAATGAAAGAACTGATTCATCATAAACATTCCATCTGCAGTTAATTGAAGCTTATATCGACTTTGTAGTTTTAGCATTGTCGTCCGACGAGGAAAGAGAAGAAGAAGGGAGAGGAGAAGAAAGAGAACAAAGATGGAGAGAAAATAATCAGAAAGAATTACCTCAGAGCCGGCGCCGGCGTCCTCAGTATCGTCGGACACGAGCGAGAAAGTAGAGGCGGTCGTCGGTTCTGGGAGAGGAAGAGGAGGAGGCAGGTGAGGGAGGCAGCCGGGATAGGGGGAAACGAAGAATGATGGAGAAGGATGTTTGGTTGTTGCCCTAGCTGAAATTTGAAAAAAATAATAAAAAACGCTAAATTTTAAGTTTTCCCCATATTAGGTGAAAAGTAATTAAATTATCAGAAAAGAATGTGTGGGGTTAAAACCGCCACTATCCATATTTTAACCGCTGCAAAATAAAAGATTTAGAGGGGTTATTAAAACGCCAGTATATAAGCTTTTTTTTTTTGTGGTGTGACTAATCAAGGAGAGTATTCCTTAATATAATGGTGTACTAGTTTTTCGCTTACAATAATTTTTTTCTATTGAATTTTTAAGAAATAGATATTATGTATAGATAAGTGATAAAAATTTAATCGTATTGAATCTACAACCTTTTCCATCTCTATTTCTTATATTTCCTTATTTCTATAAATATACTTTTACCTCTCAATTATAATCACATTTTAAAAAAAAGTAATAAAATCTTTTATACTTTTCTTTTCTCTTTTATCCTCTATGTAATTCCTAGTTATTTTTTATATTCTTTTTATTTATTTAATTGCGCATACATTTGCAATACTTTTCACAACTCTTTTGACATTTAAATTATTGATACATGAAGTAACCTGCTTCCAAAAGGGATAAATTTGACATATAACCCTTATTTTAGGGTGCATTTGGATTAGATTTAAAACTTAAAATTCTTTTTTTTTTTTTGCATTAGATCCTACATCTACTACACACCTTCTCCCACGTCAAATTTATCTTTTATGAAAATTAAGAAAAAAAATATCAACTATTCTCATTCTTACTTCTAATCTAAATGGACCCGTCAGTATTTATAAAATCTGACTCCTACTCTAAAAGTATATATGATCTAATAATATTTCAAATATTCACACTGCATTTATCTAGTATATAAACCACATATAATTAAGGAATAATTATATTTTTTTTCGAGATTTATCTAAATTACTATTCTATCTCTCTATTTTATATATACTATAAATACATTCTCGTCGTTTGTATATTCATTAGTAGTTAATCCTTATTATTAATTTCAGTAAAAAGATTTATCGAAAAATAAAATTTAGTACAAATGAATGATATTATTATTTTAATATATACTAATAAACATAAATATACTCGTGCAACGACAATTTAGAAAGAATTTATATTTTTTATCATATAATCACTATTATATATAGTAAATTTTTTATTAAAATTAATAATGAGAATAAATAAATTATGAAAATATAAAAGATTAAAAAGACTAAAATTGTAATTTAGATAAATTTGAAGGAGGAAAAATGTAATTAAGGCTCTAATGAATCCTTGGGTACAGACCAATATGAGAGGATGAAGATGATGAGGAAAGCTGGAAAAAGGTGAAAAGGAGCCGAATTCACGTGATAAGAGAAAAAGAAAGATCTACCAAACCAAAAAGACATACGTTAATGGGTAAGCAGACTCCATATCATCATGTCATGTGCACTCTCTCTCTCTCTCTCTCTCTCTCTTGATTATCTTCCTTTTTTCTTTTTATTTCTGTTTTTTATCTTTTACTTGGATGCATCATGTGCATATGTTAGGTGATGTCTACTTTTATAGATATATGGGACACTTATACCTTCATCTTTTCACTGCCTGCAACATACACTATTTAATTATTAAATACACGCCATCAATTCTAACATAATATTATCTCCCATTTCCTTTTACTTATTATTATGTTTTGGATATTAAATAAATTTAAAAAATAAAGAATTTTTTATATATAAATTAAATTACCTCAATTAATTTATTGACATTAAAGAAATTCAAAACTTAACTTAAAACTTGTGTTAAATAATGAATGACGGCCATAATGAATATTATAAAATCGTGAAAGTTATTAGAAATGAGTAATTACACTTTCCAATGATATAAGAATTGAAATAAAAAGATGTGAAATAAAAAGATTGACATATTAAAAGAATATGATAAAGATGTTGATTAAAATTTTATTGTTTAAAAAAATACAAAAATTTATAAAAAAAAAAAAATGAGAGTAGAATATATTTTGAGTAGTTAGTTAGTATGAATTTTAATGATGTTTTAGAGCGTTATAATGAGTGGAGAAATAGGGATAAATATCACATGGTTTTGCTGTAACGTTTCCATTTTTCAATTCATTTAGACTTTGGCGCGCATTGTATTGTATTGTACTAATACAATTTTTTTGAGTAATTTCCCCGCCAAACATACGTCCCACCTTACTCAATAATATCTATATATCTCCCAAATCAATTCTCATCATTTTTTATCTGTGTGTGTGAGTGTATGCATTAATTTTTCAGTTAGTTTAATATGTTGTTTATTGATAAACATACAAATTTAAATATGAAGTAATGAAAAATGTATCGATCAGTACCCTTCCTTTTTTCCAAAAAAAAAATTTTAAAAATGTGCAATTATATTTTGTAAAAGAGTTTTATTATCATTGTATTTTATATTTGACTTAAATAGGAATTAGTTTAAGATTAATACTACTTTCAGTCAAATATGAGGGACTTTTTTAAGTTTATACACAAAAATTAAAGATATTAAAAATAAGACAATTGTTGAATCAAAATATTTTTTATATTTTTAGTAAATAAGATGAGAGATAAATAATAAAAGTGTACTAAATAAACAGAAATATATATAAATATTTATTAAAAAAATAATAACATCATTTATATTTTTTAATATTATCTTCTGTTTAACAGCTCTTATATTTCTTTGAGGAGGAAATAGTAAAAGTTAAGATGCATGTGCAGAATTGGGTTTTACAAGAATAAGTAAATATAAAAGATGGATTGAGTTGAGGCCAATTAGAGTAATTAATTAGGGGAGAGATAAGAGTGGTCCAATACAAACAAGTAAAGAATCAGAATCCTCCCAATCTAACACTATGATTGATTCAGAATTTCCAAATCCCATCCACCCCCCAATCAACCATTAATATAATACACTCCTCCCTCCTGCAAACCTACTAAAATCCTTCTACTAATAACAACCGCAACAATGTAATCACAAATTACCATTTTTTTATATACATATTTATCTAACTTGTTAAATGAAAAGTCTTAAATTTAAAACACTTTAACAGTAATTATATATATATGAAGACTTTTAATCTTGTATTACAAAATATTGATAATAATAATTGAAATTGCTATTGGATTATATATTTCCTTATTTATTTAGCTAGATCACAAAATTAATTAACTAACATAGCATAAGACAAGGATTGGAGGAGGTGGATTCTTTCTCTTTGTTTATTGATGGGATTGGAAGTAGAGAATGTGAAATCCAGTGAGGACAAAATTACAAACTAGTAAAGGCCTAAAGACGTACGTGAAAAAGGGAATCGGCCCAAATTCCACCTCCTACTTGGAACAAAGAGCTCTCTCTATACATTCCCCACTCCTTAGGTTCAAATAACCGGGACACTATTTCACTTTTGTATTCTAGGAACCTTTTTTCCTCTTTTTTTTTTTTTTTTTTAAAAAACAAAATATCTTAATCATCAAATTGTCCGATATTCAGCTAATAAATGTAAATTATAATAATTTAAAAGTTTTACAAACTAGATGTCCAAGTCTTAATACGCGTAAGAAACCACTCATATATTAGAAATGTTAAAATTCATATACCGTCAGTTACAAAATTTGAATTTTGATCTATATTATCAACTCTGCAACATTATAATTAATTGAGCTATGCTTATGCAAGCAACACATTACCTCTTTTTTTACTAGAGGGATGTGTTACTCTTTGATCTTTTTTAAATTAATCAATAACTTTTAAATATCAAATTCAAAAGACACATTATCTTTTTTTTGGGTAAACTTAAAATGTTTTTTCATGAAAAATAATCAGAAATTGGAAGACAGGAGAGAAAGACAATAGTAAAAAAGTAAAAAGTAAAGAGGTTGCTTTACATTTAATAATTAGGATCACGAGCATAGGAATACATGAACATTATGCATTATTATTCTAAATAGGCTGTTAAATAGGATAGGAGTATGAAAGAATAATCGCCAATAGATGGTAGTAGCAGAATCTAAAGGACTACATCAATCCCTACCTGAAAAAAAAAAAACTATAATAATGAAAAAGAATCAAATGAATTCCATTATAGAGCACCTAGCTGATCATTTCATTTTTTGTTTCCTTTTTTAACCTATGAGATACCATACCCTTAGTAATAGTTAGATCATCTCCAATGCAGCCCTATTTCACATTAAAATATCGTAAATTGAAGTTTAATCGATGTGGCAGTAATTTAGTGTGATGAACAGTACCATACCAAATTTGATGTGATACTATTCACACGTCATTTCTTAAATTTTCCTTTTTTTAAAAGATATTTTATGTATATTAAATGTTTATTTTAATTTAATTAAATTAATTTTTCCTATAAATATTTTAAAAAATTAGGACTTTACAATATAATAAAATTAGACATACTCAATTGGTTACTATAAATATTTTATTTTTTTAATAATTTTAAAACACTTGTGGGACCGACGTGATTCTCTCTAATATTAGAGATTACGTTATATCAATTTCAATGGCGCTATTATCTTATTATGTTTTCTTTTTACATTTTAATATTTTCAATTGAGTAATATTTAATAGACTTTAGTATTTTATAATATATTATGATTTAATTAAATTTAAATTTATTTATATTATTTACTTTAAATATTAATATGATGTATTAAAAAATAAAGTATTTTGATTATGTATAAATAATATAATAATAAAAATTTGAAGGATAAGGAATATTAAGTAGAATATTCTTTTTGGAGTAAAAAATTGAGTAAATGGATTAAAATAAACGAATTATACATACTGCATTTTTGTGTAATCCGTAGTGCATTTTGGAGTATTGGGTTCGATGGTCTTAGATTCACGATAATTGATATTAGGGTTAATTACATTTTTCATCTTGAGATTTTGTTCATACATAATTTTATACATCTATTTTGTATAAATTATACATGCATCACTATTATTTATATTTTTATAATTAATTAATCGTTAATTTTAATAAAAAAATATTTAAAATATTCTTAAAAATAATATTATTTTACAAGTCTGCTTTTTATTTATTATATCATATATTAAGATAATAATATTATTTATTACGAAAAATAGGCAAAAAAATTTAACAAAGTTATTATGATTTTAATACAAATAATAAATAAGAATTGAACAGGCGAAATAATATTCTTTAGAAAAAATTAAAAAAAAATTATATCAATCATCATTTTCTAATAATTTTTTTATTTATTAAAAATAAAAATTAATTAATTTTCGTATGTTATTAGCTTAGATTTTAATGATATATTATTTTCTCTAGAAAAAGAATAAAATAGTATTATATTTTCTTATATACTCCATTGATACCTGTCATTTTGAATTAATATACAAAGGAAATTGAGATAAGCAGTGTTAATATAAGATTACCATTGGGGTGGCATTAGTAATTTTATTAATATAAATTTTATGAATTATTTATAAAAATGTATTTAAAAATAAATATATATATATATATATATATAATTGCTGGTCGGTAATAGCTTCAACTTGGGACCGTTGATGAGTTGAGAGTTGAGTAAAATGAGTGTGGTTCCTGTCAATGGAATACATTAAAGGAGATGATGAAACCATTGGAAACTTAACTACCAATGCCACACAACCTAATACTACTAACTATATATAAACTATTACTCCTTTTACATATGAATACCCTTCTACTTTCTTAATCAAGAAAATTTCTCGAAAAGAAAACCACATTATCACCAAGATTCACTCTTACCCATATACTAGTACTATGCTTATACCTAATCAAAAAAGAGCCATAGTAAGTTTTGGGTGGTAAAATAGTAAATCAAATAGTAGAAGAATTTTTTATTAGACTAATTACTTCTTTCCATCATAAATATAAAGGGTTTTGAATATTTGTACATAAATTTTTTTTTGGATATAATGAACCCAGTAGTTATATTATACCCTACTTCCGATCAAGAATATAAGTCATTTTGGAATTTGTACAAAAATTAAGGATGAAGAACGCAATGTAATTTTCAAAGTAAAATTTTTATTTTACACTCAATAAATAATGAGAGAGAAAGAGAGGAAGAGAGATAACAAATGAAAATAGACAATAAATATACATTGAAATGTGTAAAAAGACTTATAATTTTAACCATTCAATTTTACTAAAAGGATTTATATTTCCAATCTAAAGTAGTACATCAAACACAAGTACAAAGATTAGAAACAAATGGGAGGGGCAACTAGCAAAGAAGGCTCCCAAGCTTGTTTCAAATCATTTACATTATTAACTACTCTATGAATAATAATTGTAGAAATAAAATTAGAGGCAAAATATAGTTTATTCCTATTATGCCAAATAGTATCAAGCAACTCCCAGAAGAAATATTTTCAGTCCCAATTGGTTAGATGATTTCCCTATGCAATGTGCAGATTGCGGTCCACTCAAGCTTGTCCTCATTCCAATTGGAAAAAGGAAGCAGAATGCACCGGATTGAGCAATAACAATCAAAGCTCGTGTGCTCAAGTCATGTAAAATATGAAGAGTTGATTCCACACCCACACCACACATGGAACAGATGTCTTCAGAACAAATACTTCGGCAACGTAGTAATTGTTTCATCGGCAAGCAGTCATGCCAAAAAAACAAAAGAAACAACGAATGAAGGGTCGGACCCTTAAATCACCAAATACCAGTCCATTGGGACGCCCCTAGTGTATACCGCAACCACCCACAAGCTATGACATACCCTGAACGATGAAAAAACTTCTCTTGACTATTGAAACTCCATGAGGGCTGGTCATCCACAGACCATGGCACCCCCTGTCTAAGATACGGAAGCCCTTAGTGATAATATTCTAAGTATAAGAGGAACTTGGAGGAACCACATAGGCAGAAAAGGACCGAACATCTCCATACTTTCCTTTCAAAATCATGCTCCATAATGCTTGTTGTTGAATAAGTCTCCACCCAAACTTGGCCATATAAGCAATATTAAGCTGCCGAAGGTTGGGGATAGATAAACCTCCTTCCTCTCTCAGATGATAAATACGAGAGCAAGCAACAGAATGTATCTTCCGAGTCTGATCGTGTTCACCCCAGAAAAATCGACAATGAATCCGTTCAAGTTCCAAAATTGTATGTTGAGGAATTAAAGTGGATTGCATCACATAAGTTATCGAAGCTGCAACACTGGTATTAATGAGAACTAGTTTGGCAACTTGGAAAGAAAAACACACTTCTAGCCACTCAACTTCTTATTGACTTTATTCACCAAAAAACCATAAGATTTAATTCCCACACGACCATACAATATAGGACACCAAGATATGTTCTAAGATCCCGAGTTAACGGAACCTTAAACTGACAACTCAAGGATTGAGCAAAGTGAGAGCATGATTTATCATAAACAAACAATTTAGGTTTGGATAAATTTATCCGTTTCCTAGACTCACCACAAAACACGAACAAAATCCATTCCATCATATGATCGATCTTGTGCTACCAAAACTTCACCAAAAAGAAAAAGATCAACCACAAAAAATACATGTGATATCCCAGGACAATTCCGAGCAACCTTAAATGGTTTCCAGTGATTTGCCCCAACAGACTGCGGAATCGAATAACTAAGAACCTCCATACATAAAACAAATAAATACGATGAAAGCATATCGTCCTATCTTAGTCTTCGAGAGAGTTGAAAACTATTCAACTGCTCCCCATTCCAAAGTACAGAGTGAAAAGTCAAAGATACACAAAAATTGATAAGAGAGATGAGAGAGGAACTAAAACCAACCTGGGGAAGGACTATATCCAAGAATGGCTAATCGATACGATCATAGGCTTTCTCCAAATCTAATTTTTGCAAGAATCGTTTATAACTTGATGGTAAACTATCATTCTTTTGAATACTTTGATCTGACTTATCAAATTACTTTGAAAGTATCTTATGCTGAATTTTTTTGTTGTTGCATCACGTAGAAATAGAATCATCTTTCAGAAAATTAGGATTTCCTAATTGGCTTTTTTTGGGCAAACAAACCAAGCAAATAAGGTCAGTGACTTCACTTGTGCTGATTCGGCGCCTCTCTTTTTTTTTCTCCTTTGGCACTTGTCATTAAAAATTCAGATGCTTGCAAAAATAAAATGATGATAAAATATCTAAATAAAAACTATTAAGGTTAGTAGACACATGAACAATAAAACTAAAATTAAATTTTGGCATATTACGTGTGTTTATTATACTTGTACTAATATCGTTGTACATTGAGATAATTGGGAACCCACGTGTCGCAAAAGTGGCCCAATCCATGAAAATACATCTTTCCCAAGCCAATACGAGTGAGATAGTTTTCATCTTTCCTAATTTAACTAGCGGTTATAAATTCAAATTTTAATAAATAAATTAAATATAAATATTTTACATTTTTATTTTTATATTATAAATATTTTATCTTATTTCTTTATATCCTCAACAAAAAATATTTATGTCTTAATACTTTCAAATATATATTTTTTTTTTTGCATATTGTTATAATCGTGGTGAAAGAGGGTAAAATTTGATGGCAATGAATACACCCCCACTCACCTACATATGAAAAAAAAAAAAAAAAAAGTATCTTCTTTTAGTGTGCACGTGAGTGGAGCGTGCTCACTGCTCACTATCGGATTCTATCATCATTCTTTATAATTATAACAATATGTCACTTTGACAATGTTTGAGGACATAAAACCTAAAATAAAACATCAATTTGACATTTTTTAGTGTGCACGTGAGTGGAGCGTATTCACTGTCATCGCATTCTGCCTTTACTTTACCATAATTATAACAATAAGTAATTGAAAAATGTTTGAGGACATAAAAAGTTAAAATAAAACATTTAGGATATAATGAGAGAAAGTATAAAATGTTTTAAGACATTTATAACTAAGTTCTCAATTTTATAATACAATTATGTTTTGTAAACGAAGACTCTTGTAACCCTATAAACTAGAAGGAGAATTACTTTAAATGCAATACGACTTAAAATACTTTATGTCTAGTAAAAAACAATCTTCACTCCAATCCAACCAAAAGTTAAGTTGTTGTCTGTCTTTAAACCTTCTTTCCTTAATTAAAATCGTGTTTAATATAATTGATACTTATATAATTTTTATTAATATTGTGACATTTTTTTATCCTAAAAGATAATTAAGGAAAATAAATATGAAGTGGATTAGAAAACGCTTTAGCAAGCTAGGGCGGAACTAGCAAATTAGGCAATGGCTGGCTGCCTCGTGAATGGAGTTAATGTAAGTAAGTAGTCTTTCACCAGCATTTCGCCCATCAATTAATTCCTTCTCTCATATATGACCAAACAATTCAGATGATTTATTTTATGGAACAAATAATTAGGACTCGGCAATGGAACCACTGAATGAGGAGGTTGCTCTCGGACAATTATACATATAAATGGAAAAAGAGCTACATTGTTATGTCCCTGTTTAATTCAAGGATTTTGGTGAGAAAAAGGAAATAAAGAAAAAGAAAATGTAATTCTTAGAAATTGAAAATTCACCTGTTGTTTGGTTGACTAAGAAAACTCATTCAAATTCCACCCCAAATTCTCTCAACTAAATAAGTGTTTTCGTTTCCACACAAAAAATAAGGCTTGTAGTTCATTCCAAAGGAAAATTTAGACTAATGTATGTATTTATAAAAAAAATGGGTTGGTTTATTTAATAGTCCATCAATATACAATAAAAATTCTAAACTAAACAAAATAGAAGAGAGCAATCAATCAAATTCATAAACGTTTTCTTCATTGTATTTTAACTTCTTAATTACAATAAGAGTGTTACTTTTCAAAATGATATGTCCTAGTCTCATAAATTTTGCTAACTAAATTGTTTTGTGACTATTAGATTGACCAATGTAGATAGATTCTAAATTTGAAAAATTTACCTATTTTTCCCCATTTTTTAATTAAGGAATGTATTTTTTAATTATATAAGAATTTAAAATTATTATAAAAATAACTAATTTATAAAATCTTGTCCCAGTAATAAAAGTTGATGTTTGACAAGCAATTTATAGGTTTAGAGTTTAAAATATATAGCAAATATTGACTCCATATCTTTTGCGATGAAATTTATCAATTTTTAAATACGTCACTTGTATAAATTATCATCAAATAGAAGAATTTTTAATCTTATACTTTTATTTAAGTATTTATGAGCATTTTACATAAATTTTTTATTTTATTAAATTGAAGACGTACATATAAAAAATGAATGTTTTTTGTCAACCCAACACTCTTATGAGTAATTTGTACATAAAACATTTATAGACTTCATATAAGAGTTGCGATTGATATTAATATCTTGGAATAAAATAAATCTTAAACTAAAAACATATAAAAAAACAAATTTAGGAATTTCTTTTCTTAAAAAAAAGATAAAATAGGCATATTCAAATGAGAGAAAGAAAAAATGGATGAGTATTTACTTTTACCGTCCTTGGTAAATGGGTGTAGCGGAAATCAAGGTCTCCGTTCAAACGTTCGCACCTCAAGGAATTTGTTGAGCTGACACGTAAGCAGACCCGAGCCGGACGTTTTAACGTCTGCACCTGCAGGCTTCTGACGTCTGGTGAGGTAAAAAAAAGTCCTCAAATATTACCCGCAACCCAAAATCCCATGATCTCACACCCCACCCCCCATCTGGGACTAAAACGTCATTTCACACTCATAACCTCACACTGTTGACGTTGTACCCCCTACCCCTAGCCCTACCCCTCACCCACCCCCCCCCACCACACCCCACTATCTCCGTTGCCCCTTTAAAAGAGAAGAAAGCGGGAGTTGCAGATAAAGCGAAAGTTTTATACATTCTCCTTGAGAGAGAAACAGACAGACTCGTTCAATCTAGAGAGAGAAAGTGAGAGATTCGATCAAAAAATGTGATGCCCAAGTATGTGAAGTGATTGAGTTTTAGCTTCAGAAATCGAACCGGTGAGTTGTTAGGGATCAGAAGTGTTCTAGATCAAAATGGCGACGGCGCCGGTGCAAGATCAGAATTTAGATAAGCAGATTGAGAGACAGATGGGTTGTATGGCTGGTTTCTTTCAAATCTTCGATCGCCACCAGATTCTCACCGGAAAACGACTCTACTCCACCAAGCGCCTCCCGCCTACCAAGGTAACAAACACTGCTTCAGATTTGCAATTAGCGATTTCTATCCTTAGGACCACCGAACTGTTTGTCTAAAGTTATCCATTGCTTATGGTTTTTGGTTTTTTCTGTACAGTCTCAGGTTGCTGATGCAGCACAGGGGTCTGAGAAATCTTCTCCGGCGGTTTCTGGCGAATTGGGGAAGCCGCAACCAGTAAAACAGCCGGCTACTCCAATTCCAGAACGACCTAAACAAGTTTCCACGCCAGAGCTACGATCGCCTGAAGTTCGGACGCCGAGTTCGCCTCGTCCTCTTCAGATATTCGAATTGAAGGAGGGGACGAGGACATCGTGGAAGTTCTGCAAAGAAGCTCCCAGGCTCTCATTGGACAGCAGAGCAACTGTTGACGCCAAAGGAGGTCTTCATCCGAGAGAGATCCGAACGAATGCGTCCATCCTTACAGCAAACAGATGCGACAATGCTGGTGATGGTGATGACAAACAGCGACGATCAACCAGCGTCATTGCAAGGCTCATGGGACTTGAGCCACTGGCGCCGGATTCAGACTCAGAGCCTGTAGCTTTGGAGAAGGCTGAGCTGAGAAGATCCGCATCCGAGTCCAGAGTTTCCAGAGATCTATTTCAGCAGCGATTCATAGACAATACTAACAACTTTCAGTTAAAGCAGCCTAATCAATCATTTACCAATGGTGCAGAAAACGATATTGAACAGAAAATCTCCTATCCCAATATGTGGGCTGCTGATACAACGGATATGTATTCCTTCAGGAAAGGCAATGCCAGGACCGAGCAAACAAAGTCATTAAACAGATGCTATGGCTCATCGCCGTGGAAGTCGCAGCAACACCGGAGGAGCTTTTTTGATACAGCAGATGTTTTTCCAGAGCCAAAGCAGACAATGTCTGTGTATGGAGCCATTGAGAAGCGGCTGAAGGTGAGGGGAATTGATGAACCTTCTAAGGATCTTGAAACACTAAAACAAATCCTCGAGGCTCTGCAACTTAAAGGACTATTGCATTCCAGGAGGCCGCCGGAGCAGCGAAACTTTGTCTACGATCCGTCCAATGAATCACCTATTGTGGTCATGAAACCTTCCAAGTCACCGTTAAGTCGGAGAATGGGGGGCGAATCTCCTCCTTCAAGATTAGGAATCCGACGGAATCTTAACCCGGTCGGCGATAACCTGGCATCCGCGAGCCCCCGTCGGGAGAGGCCTGTGGTAGACCGAAATGTAAGAAGTCCAACGAGAGGAAGGAGCTCAACCTCGCCGACTCGGAGGGACAGCATTAGCAACCCAAGGCGCTCTAGTAATTCAATTGTGAAACCAAGGCCATTGAGCGTAGACACACACAGACGAGGAAATGAAATGGAAAACAACAGAAGAGTTTCCCCTGTTCAATCTCCAAAACTTGGCTCAAGGCCAAGAACAGCAGATCAATCCATAACAAACAACCGTTCACCAAGAAACATGAGAAGATCAACTGCATCTGAGCTATATCAAAAAGAGAAAATCACAGAGGACGAATCATCATCATCCATAAGTGAAAGCACAATTAGCACTCCTTCGCAAACTGACACAGAGGTTGTGATTAATTTAATTAATTAATCAAGATTTTTTAAAAGTATTTCTGAATACCCATTTCTGTTAATTGGATGTTTTAATTAATTCCTTTGTTCTTAATAATCGAAATTCGTAGAGATCGAGAATGGAGGAGTACAGAGAAGGGAAGAGTCTATTGGAGAGGTGTGATAAGCTTCTACACAGCATAGCAGAGATGACAGCAGCAAACAATGAAATGCAACCGAGTCCGGTGTCGGTTTTGGACTCATCGTTTTACAAAGAGGACGACTCCTCGTCACCATCGCCCGTCATGAAGCGCAGCATTGATTTCAAAGGTACACTCACCTAATCCTCCCCTCTTCCTCAATCCCTATCCCTCCCTCCCGCCCGCCACCCATTTTTACCCTCCAAAAAAAAAAAATTTAAAAAAAAAAACAAAAATCCCGCTATCCATTATTATTTATTATAAGCAATAAACTCCACTGCTACTGCTACTAGTAGTCTGCTATCTAGGTAGGGACTTAGAGGAGGAGGAGGAGGAACGTTTGACCCCGTAGGTTGTACTATTTTCAGAACTATATTTGTTGGTTTTCGGATGACGTCGTTGGAATAACTAATGCCCTTCTCTTCTCTGAATCACTCCTATTATTTGCCCTGCTTCTTCTGCTATTAGCTCTGATTCTCATAGCTGCACTGTGCTGCTGCATTTCTTTAATTATTTTTAATACCTAATGATGACCAGTCTAATGCAATTTGTCAATTTGTTCTATTATTTTGTTTGTCTAGATAGGGTTTGATTTTGATTTTTTTATCTTGATTTTGACAAAATCTCTAATTCTCCCTAGCCTCCTTAGGTACTCTACTTAAAATACATATTAAGCTAGAGTTATTGAGTTTGAATTGAGAAGATAATTTTGCGTTGGTAATTTTTAGTCTTATGTTGTAATCAGTTTTTTGTTCTTTGATCTTTCATAGATTAGTCGAATACTCTCGAATACTAATGTTAAAAAAACAAAATAAAAATACTTACGCAAAGGATGTGTGGATATTATTTGAGATTTAAAATGACATTAAATTCCAGTCTAGGTTTGAGTGTAAATAGGAATGAAAGGGGATTAAAATCAAAATATAAATGGACCTTGGTTGCAGCTAGAAGTGAGCTAGAGGTAAGTGGTGGGGGCGGGGGTGTCCTCTATGTCATTGTCAACAAATTGAATAAAAAATTTTGAAATGAATTAAAAGGTAAATGATATTGGAGAAAATTAAATTATCTATACATGTGACTGAAATGTTGGACCATGGTATGAATATTTCAAAAGTGTTTAAAGGGAAGACAGGAGCAAGAGATGGTTTGTACAATTTTGTGGAAAATGGGAAGTCATAGTAGAAGGTAGATAAGTTAGTATCCAAATGGAATGGTTGTGATAACTGGGAGTTTTTTTAAGTGGTCCTCAGCATCCTGCTGTGTGTTTCCGTATCATTTTTAGTATGAATCTCAAACACTATTCACCAATCCTTATCTCTCACCATTTATTGATTCAGATTTTTGTGTTGAAAATGACTCCACACCACATACTATAATAGTATTGACAAATTTTGCACTTTGAATGTTGCTGCAGATCATTCTGGTGAATTTGAAGATGAGGCATGGAGCGCCATGGTTATGTCTGTACCATCAAAACTCGAAGAAGAGATCTCCAACGACTCTGATTTGGAATACATCTCAGAGATTCTCAGGGCTTCTAATTACTTCCACCCCGAAGATCCGGATACCTTTCTGTTACTGGAGAAGCAGCAGTATCTTAAAGGAAAGGACATTTCCAAAGCTTCCACATTGCAGAGGAAACTAATCTTCGACATTATCACAGAAATCCTCCAACGAAACAGGCAATTACCACCCTGGAAGGCGACTGATTCAGTAATCGCCGAGCCATCCGTGAAGAAAATATGGTCCGAGTTTCAGAAAATCCGGGAGCGCGACTCAGCAGATGATGACTTGTTTGAGATAATTTGTGGAGTTTTGAAGAAGGATTTAGCCGGAGACGCCGTGAACGGGTGGGGAGAATGTCCGGTGGAGCTTTCGGAGGCGGTGCTGGACCTGGAGAGGCTGATATTCAAGGATTTAATTGGGGAAACAATCCGAGATCTCGCCACATTTGCTGCCTCTAAAAGCACGGTTTCAATGGCGCCTCGTAGGAAGTTAGTTTTCTAATCATCAAATATCAAAATCAATCCCAGCCGTTGGTTCCCGTTTAATTCTTTTCGCGCGCTCTTCCTTGTTGCGTTTATGTTTGTGTTTAATTTTTATTTTTATTTTTAAGGCCACGTTTGGTTGGTTGGTTGGTTGGTTTTTCTTCTTATTTATTTGTAATTTTTCATTAGTGGGAGAAGAAAAAGGAAAAAAAAAAAAAAAAGTGGTAATTATCTAACGGTCGCTTTTGCTAGCTGTAAAAGAAGGCGAGGAGGATAATTGGGGTTGCCTTTTTTTTAGTTTGTCTGCACAAGTGCATGTGCTGCTTAGATAGAGAGAGAGAGAGGTTAAGAAAGGGCAGAAATAATTGTTTGCCTTGTGAATTGTGATTTATAACATTTGTAGTAAAAGTAATGAGAGAAATTCATGATTTTAATTACAAACTTTGGATTTGGGGAATATAATCCTTATTTGATTGAGCTCTCAAAATGATGACTTACTATAGTGGCTGGAGTTGGTTCCAATACTACTACTGTCTGTACTATTATTCTATTTACATTTATCATTCTCTAGCTTTTTCTTACTATTTCTGTTTTTAATATTTCTAATTTATAATATAAGATTAAGTTATTTTTTTACATAAATTAAGAAAATATAAAATTAATTTATTTTTTTATAATAAAATATGTATAGTAACCTTTTATAAATTTGTTATTACAAGGCTTTATCTTATCTCTCCTCTTACTATATTTTAATGTTTTATATGTGAATGGGATTAAGTTTTGGAAATTGCCAAGTATCGATACATTAAATAAACAAAGGTATTCTTAGGAAAAAAAATATTTATAAAGGGAAATCTCCTTATACTATGAAACTTTAAATATAATAATTTAACCTTATATTATGAAACAGAAGTAGTATCATATAATGTTAATTTATTTTTCACACATTAAAAAAATATGAAATAAATTTGTTTATAGTAAAATACCTATAATACTCCTCCGTTATTAGTTTTAGTAAATTTATCTTTCAAGACTTTATCTTCTCTCATCTCTATATTTTAAAGCTTTATCAAATGTGAATAAGTTTAAATTTTGAGAATTACTAGGAAGTGATGTATTAATTGAGTACGGATATTCTTGGGAAAAAAAGTGTATAAATGGAATTTAGTCTTATAATATGAAACCCCAAATATGATAACATAACCTTATATTATGAAATGGAAGTAGTAATTTGATACTCCTTTTATTTCTTTTTACTTGTTACATTGTGAGAATTTCGTGTTTTTCTACCGGCCACATTGTAATTCTGAGATAATATTTTCAATAAATTTCTATTATGCACTTGCATTAATAATAAATTTTAACATATTTTTTATTATTTTAATGTGAAAATTAGTAGAAATAGCAATAAAGGAAGAGAAAAGTTTAAAGAATATTTTAATATATATAGAAGAAAAAGTTAAAATTTAATATTTTACTTAAATATGTAAAAGTAAAAAATAAAAGTGGAGAATAGTAGTAGCAGTATGAGTTATTAGATGTGTAAATTTGAATTTGAAGAATGATTGTGGGGATAATCCTTTAGCAAGTAACGAAATTTGAGGTCTGAAAATGATGGATTAGGAGGAGGAGTGAGGCTGAGGGAGGCATGCCTACAATGTTAAGTAGCCATAATCACTAACATTATGTTTGGGGGACTTCCCATTCTTCTGTCACTTTTGTTTCTCCCAACCATGTCTCGTTTCAAGGGATACATAACTCATGTATATATATATATATATATATTGGCCAAACTAAAAGGACTCAACATTAACCTATTTCTATCACTAACAGACAAGGCCGCCGCTACACTAAATTAAGGAATCATTTATATGGATTTGACATATTTCATTACTACTAAATTCTACTTGGTTCCTATAACTCTTTCCATCAACTCAACTCTATCAAGATGCCAATGGCAATAACGCTTTCCTCATATGTACAACACCCTCAACATATAGACAAGTTACTAAGGATTGAAGTCAAGTAAGAAATAATTCTTTGGCTATCCATATTCGAGAATATTATGTGATCAATTTTTTACTCAAATATTGTGTGAAATCTATTTTGAAATTCGTTTCGTTAACTCTTTTTCGTTCAGTATTCTGTTATTTGTGCACATCTCTAGATTTACAATTTGTCTAGTTAAGGAGCCATGGGCGAGTTTCGCCTTGAGAGTACTTTCCCTAATCAATGAATAGTATGTAGGAAAAAGTTTACTCGGACTAAATTCAATCGGTCATAATGGTCTGCTATATCTTCTAATACATTCTCTACTACACTCATTTTATAATATATTTTATCAATATAAATCAACAGAATAAAAAATAAAATTTAAACTTTAACGCTATATTTGGTACGCGGGAAATGAATGGAATAAAATGACTTTTCCAACTTCTCTTTCTATTCTAGTGTTTGGAATAGTCTTTCTACGTGAAAGGCTTTTCTATACTAAAACCTATGAAAAGACCTTTTCAAGAGAAAGTTGGAATCATTTTAAAAAATATTAGACTACTATATCCTCAATATATTATATATATTACACTCAATTAATTTTTATATATTATACTTTCTTTTATTTTGATTGAGTTGTTTTATGATTATTTTTAATATTATATATGACTATTTACACGGCAATAAAATATATATTTTTTTTTTTTTAGCTTTAAGTTGTGATAGGGTATGAAAAATACATTTTATACCAGAAGGACATTTAAGTCATATTATACATAATTTCATTCCATTTCTAAATAGAATAATAATTTTCCAAACAAAGAAAATGAATCATCATTCCATTCTACATTTTCTTTCCAAACACTGGAACAGAAAGAGGATTTCAACCATTCTAGATGAGAAAGGATTCCAAGTAGTAAAAGATTCTATTCTATATCATTCCAGCATACCAAATGTGTTTAAAAAATAAATCCTAAAAAAAGTTATTAAGAAAGCATACTAGAAGATTTATTAAATAATCCCAAATAAAATTCAATCTAGTCATTATAACTCTACCAATATGTCAAATAGAGAATAAAAATCTATTAACACAAGTCTTTTTGTTTAATCAAACTTTATCTCTTAATCATTTATATATATATATTAAAGAAAAATCATATTTTACTTGGACTGCGACCTTGATAGTTGATTAATAATGTGAAATTTCTTTTCCGCCAATACGACCTGCAATTTGTACTCACAATTTCAGGATCTGAAAATATCGTTTAACAATGAACATGCATTATAAATTGTTCCGAACTACTTAAAAGAAAAGCTTCCACACTATGAAGAGGATTCGGGGGAAGAAACTGCAATTTGTACTTACAATTTCAGGATCTGAAAATATCGTTTAACAATGAACGTGCATTATAAATTATTCCGAACTACTTAAAAGAAAAGCTTCCACACTATGAAGAGGACTGGGGGAAGAAATGTCAGATTCCATTTGATGGTTGATTAATAAGCCCATTAATTGGATAAAAATAACAGTACAAATGTCACTTAATTAAAGGCAAAATGTGACATTTCTTTGGTTGGTTGTGGCTATGAAAGTGGTAACTCAGTGCCATTTTTTCTACCTAAAAAGATTGGTTCATAACTAATAGTCAGAGGGGAGAATCCATATGTGATTGAATGAATGAAGAGTAGTGTATTTTGGCACCGTATGATTTGAGCTTAGCTTCTCTCGTCACTTAGATGATGCAGTGAGTATTTACTCTCTCAAGTCATCCAAACTTTAAATAGTCAACTGACCTTCAATTCACTGCTCTCTTCTTCTCTCCACTGCACCCACTCTTTTTTGTTTTTGTTTTTAGCTACTACCCACCAATGGCCCCATGGGACAGAGACAGTAGGATTCTGTACTAGTATAATAAACCACCACCACCACCACAAGATAAAAGGCACGATTCCCTTATTTAAGTATCAACATTTATCATGTTAATTAAGAAATTTCGAATTTGAATTATTTAAAGAGTGATTTAATAATACATAACAATTTATTTTGTTGTTTAAAATCTTGTATCCTCTAACATTTTTTAGATTATTTGATGACTCTCATATGGATATGCCTAACTCACCCCAAAAGGTACCTCAAGAAGGAAGGACTACTTAAATTTTTATAAAGAGTAATTATTTTCTTTAATTAGCCAATGTAAAATTCTCATTCTCAACAATACAGTAAGATAATAATATAAACGACCCACCTTTCATCAGCCTCCTCTGCTTCCCACTGTGTAACCATTTTCATTCATTGCCCGCCTGCTCCTCAGTCTCACTGGTCATTTCCACATACGCCATCATGTGCTTCCTTTTCCTCTTAGTGTCCTATTATGTAATTTCACCACACCCACCTTCACTTTCACTTTTCAGAATCAATCATCCAAGTACAATTACATACTCCATATATAACTTAATAGTTAGAGCGGTTATTAAGGGATATTGATAATATTAATACAATGTCATGAGTCCAACTTTTGCATGTATAGTGTTACGTTAAATTTTTTTAATTCAAATTTTCTTTTAAATAAAACTTAAATTCTGCAAACTACAGAGCGCAATCTAGATCTCTAGACTAAAATTTTATCAAGGGTCTATATTCAAATTTTCATTAATAAAAAAATTACATGTGTAGGGAAAAAAATTTAACACATAACAATTTTCTTTTATGGGGGTCATGCCCCCTATAGCACCATAATCTTCACCATTGGGAATATTACAATCTAATAATAAAATGCTTAAATATATTTTAAATAAATGTATATTTTTAAATAAAATTTAATCTATTAATTTTCATTTAAGATAATTTAATCTTTTTTAATAGTTTTTTGGCAAATAAATGGAAGAAGTTCCCTAAGAAAATGAATGGAAGAAGAGGGAATGATAAATAGATAATTATATTGATTACAAGTAATTCTTCAAATAAGAGGTTGTGTTTGATTCACAGTCCTTAAATAAAGTAATATAACTGTGAGCATGGCTTTTAGATCGTTCCGAACATTTCTTGTAATATTTTATTTTTGGTGACATTTTTATTTGATATATTTTATTAATAAAATTTATTAAATAAAAATAAAATAAATATTAATGTTACAAGAGATGTTAGAACTATTTTTTGTGTTATTTATGGAAGAAAGCAAGAATTCAAAAGTGGCTATAAAATTTTACTAATGTTTTTTTTAATAATATCTTAGAAAGAAATATGTGCCTATTTGAATTAGAAATAGAAATGAAAAAAGTAGAGATTTTTTACTCAAAATGCGTAAAAGATAAATTATTTGTAAGAGAAGAAGTATGGTTCAAAGTAAAAAAGTATAGAAAAATAAATAAATTTTTAATTTTAAATATAATATAAATGGATCATTATTATTTTTTTTAAAATTTATTTTTATTTGATAAAATTTATTAATAAAAAGAATCTATATTAAAAATGTTACACAAAATTAGTTGAGTTGATTTACATAATGAGAAAAGAAAAGTATAAAGAGAGATAGGGATGTTGCGTGGAAGTTATGAGGTAGTTGAGGTTTGTCTGTTAAGCGGCGTCGTCCAACCCAACCCCCATGGGAAGCGGAAGCGGGCTCCATTCACTTTTACTTTTGACATTATATCACCATGGCCCATGGGCCTGTTTCATGGGCCCCTCCCAGTCACCACCATTCTCTCCCTCCCGTCTTACACTTTTCTTGCCCCTAAACTAAACCTCTATCCATAGCCCACACAAACATTTTATGACACACAGGTCCTTCACCAATTAAACTTTTGTGGCCCATTCCATACCACACCCAATTAACTACCAAAATTTCATCTAATAAATTCACATCTTATTTTTTAAAAAAATAAACATATTGCATCTTTGTGAAAAATTTTTTTACTGTCTCTTTTAGATTCCATTTCTAAATAAGATTAATAATTCTTAATTTTTTGAGAAATTGATTTGAATCGATCTTGGATGCGTCAGAACAAAACAAGTCAGAAATATTGAGAAAATAAAATTGTCTGATTTAATTTGTTTTTAATAGCCATAAAATAATTATTTTAAAATATTCTTTTTATCGACGAATATTTTTATTACGTTCATAGTCTCTAAAGAAAATCTTAACTAATATTTTTATTACATTCGTAGTTTCTAAAGAAAGTCTTAACTAATAAGATTTTACTAATCTTTCTTTCTTGAAAAGATTAGTATAAAATTCTTTTTCGTTTATACCATAAAATGTGATATTTTTTAATATGCACACAAATTCACTCAAAAAACACATAATTTGGCTCAACAAAACAAAACGCGGTCTATAATAACATTCAAATCAAGATTTCTTTTGCAAAATCTGAATACAAATTCCATTTTGAAATTAACTTAAAATTTTATAGTTTTGGACATAAGCCAAGTAAGGGGTGCTTTTTCACTTGTCAATTTCCAAAGAAAAAAAAAAAAGGGATAAAGATAATACTTTTATCTAATTTGTCAAGTAAAAATTTTTGAATTCCGGTTTCATGTAGTGCCATTCGTACTTGTGCCAGGTAAATATCCCTTTAATTAGTTTAGAAAACACAGACACCAGGTAAAAAGAAAAAATTGTAAGTAGCCGTTTCTCATAGCAGTGGGCATGTGGCCACATGCTACTGCCGTGTACATTTGTTCTTTTTAGCTGTGCTCCGCCATATGCCATTGAAGACGAAAATTGAGAGGTATGTATGGATCAGTAAGTAGACACTGTACTAATTTGTGTGTGGAAGCGCTGTCCAATCCCAGTGGCTGTGGTGCCCTGCCTTGCGTCCTTCTAATTGGGACCTAATTTGCCAGACTCTAATTACTCTGCCCACTGCTGCCGCCAGACTCCATTATCAGCCTTTTTTTTTTTTTAAAGTATGAAATTTGAGACTTTTCGTCTCATTCAGAAAGTATCTCTTAATATAAGACTTTTAAATAATAATACAAAACTAACATGCTATATTAATTTGTAAATTAATTTTTAAATTTTTTCACTTAACATGTTAAGTTAAAAGTAGATTATAAATAAATGAAGAAAGTCAGTGTTATCCAACTTGAGACATCTGGTCTTTCATTAGCCCTTTAACTCGTTCTTTCCACCCAAATGGAGTCTCGAAGCCTACATTCGGGCCCAAGCAGCCATGTGGATTGAGTTTCAATTGGCCCTCGATTGTGCCCTATGAGGCTTGGGGTTGGTGATTCTCAAGTGGGCTTATAGCATAAATACCCAATCAAATCTGGCCTAGTTTGAAATGTCAATAATTTTATCAAAAAAGGCCCAACCAAAAAAATTTTATATATTTTTTTTTCTCAAGAGGATCACCAATATAGCATTCAATCCACTCATATATTGACAACCAGGTTGTAGTCTAATTCCCTTCCTTAGTCTTCTATCTATCTGATATGATAAGTTTATAATATTAAGTTGGAGTCATTTTAAGTGCAGTTTTATTTCAAAATCTTAATCTTATATTATAATTGGAATCTTGTGTCCCTCTCAATCTTGAGAAAGATGTCAAAAACTGGTGCATTTCTGAAAATGGAGGAGGAGAAAATGAAGGGTGAGAGGAAGATTGAGTTTTTCTTCATTTTGGGCTAATTTGGTATTTTGTGAGACAGAAAAGACAGCACAAGAATATGAATAAGTTGGTATATTTTGTTTAAGGGTGGAGAAGATAATGGGGAACATTGTTAGGTCCACCTTTAGCCCTCTTTGATCCCTACAAAGAATCTTCAGTCAAAGCACATTTATGAGACAAGCTTGCTTATTGGCTTTTGCATTTAGGTTAATGAGTAAGATCAACAAGTGTCTGTCACTCCGATTATTATTATTTTTTGTTTTCCAGCTTATTATATAGTTTCAGCGGTAGTGTGTACACACGAAATTCACGTTTAGACTTTACTATAATTAAATTAATGTTTTTAAAATAGATAAAACTATAAGCAGTTCTATATCTAAGATTTAAATTCGAAACTTTTAAAATTATTTTTGTTTAAATCTTACAAAATATTGCAACAATTCATAAGTTTATTTCTATGTGATTTAGTGAGGAGAGGTGAACAAGTGTAATATTATGCATAAAGCCGTTTTCAAGAATATATTACATTGATAAGTAGAAAGAAATGAATAATATTTTTTGTGTAAAAAGGATGAATTGTCTCTTTCCTTTTTCTTCTTTATAGGCAATTCTTATCATGCCTTCTACTTTCTTTACCTGCAAAAATAAAATTAAAATTACATTTAGAAACAATAATATTTATTAATGAATTTCAATCATAATCAAGCTAAGAAATGAG
Organism: Catharanthus roseus; assembly: GCA_028651295.1. Classification (NCBI taxonomy): domain Eukaryota; kingdom Viridiplantae; phylum Streptophyta; class Magnoliopsida; order Gentianales; family Apocynaceae; genus Catharanthus; species Catharanthus roseus. Next base: position 4,721,868 of record JAPQWS010000087.1, read on the forward strand.
TTGAAATATTTTTTTACAAAATTTGAAGCATGGCTGTGCAAATGCAGGATCATCTGCTTGTAAAGGGGGTTCCTGTCCAAATATCATCTCACAACTCATTTCTTCAAAATCTGCACATTTTAAACGTCAAAATTCAATATAAAATTTTCCAAAACAAAACTGTAAGTCAATTACACCCTAATTAATTAATGGCAATTGCATTTCAACAGCACTATGGTGGATGGATATTTTTTTGCCTTGTCAAAGTGGCTGTTGGAGTTGGAGTTGGAGTTGGAAGGGGGCCCTCCAATTCATTGGGTTAGTGCCCTTACTGTTACTCCTTTAGGTATGAGCTTAATTAGAACTTGTCATCCTTCAATTAATTAACGCATCATAAATTCATTTTGATTATTCAAGTTCATGGCTTCTTGTCATTAGGCCATGAGAAAATATGCTCTTTCCAAGCACACTATTTCAAAAAAGCTTTCTTGAATTGGTGTATAATTTTTAGTTGTTGACGCATGAAGGACAAATAATGGACTTTAACTAATTGCATATAGTTTCACAAAGCAATTTTAAAAATCAGGTTAATTGTAAAATATCCTCCTGAAATACAGACCAAATACACTTTACCCCTTAAACTTAATAAATACATAGTTTATCTTTCAAAATTAATTTATTTATTTAAAATACCTAAGCTATCCTTAATGCAAATTATTGTAAAATAACCTCTAAAATTCAATTTAATTCATTTTAGTCCAATAAATCATTTATATTTGTAGTTTACTATAAAATACTTCATTTTACTTTGTAATAATATCTTTTTAGTCTATATATTTTAAATATTAATTATTTAGAGAAGAATAGCATGTATATTCTAAATTTAATTCAATAAAAAATAAATTATTTGTTTATAAATAGAATATTTTTCAACATTAAACTTTTATCTTGAAAGTTTTAATAGAAAATTTAACATGTTTGGATTTGTAGTAATTTCTTGTAACAAAGATTAAATAATATTTTTAAGTAAAGTATTAAAATAATAGATGAAAATCTAAAATTTTTTCTTTAAAGAAAATACTATTAATTTTTAGTAGTTATTACAATAAGTTAATAAAAAATCCTAACTGTTTAACTATTTAAAAAAATACAATATATTTTTTGAGTTAACTAATTAATATTTTAATAATATAGACTAAAAAGATATTATTACAGAATTTATGCAAGTATTTTTTAATAAGTTATGATTATAAATTATAATATGGACTAAAATGTTTCTATATGAAACTTTAGAGATTGTTTTGTAATATATCATAACTTACATGAAGGGCATTTAGAGTATTTTTAATAAATTAATTGACTTTAAGAGATAAACTGTGTATTTATTGAGTTTGGGGGTAAAATGCATTTAACCCCCACTTCATATGAATATTTTATAATTAACCCTTTAAAAATTAGTATGTTATAATAATGTATTATTAGAAAGTGTATTAAAAAAATTGAGAAAAAGATAAATAAGAGCGTACTTGGAACCATATTTACTGGCATGCCAAGAGCGTCCTTGATGAAGAACTGAGTTGGCATTTTGCATAGATTGGTGCACATTCCTACACAATTAGTTCCCTCCAAGAACCTGCACGCAATTTTTCCATTCCCAAAAATTAAAAAAAAATCCCGAATAATAATAAAATGTGAATATAAAGAAGAAAGAAAAGAATTAATATACTAAAAAATATATAGAGAAAAATATGATATACCTGCATTTTTTAATGTAGGCGACATTCTTCTCTATTCTGCCATCAAACTCCGACTCCCTCACCTATGGAATAACCAAAAAAACATATTAAATTAGCCATTAAATTTGGAAAAATTTTGTTGAAGAAATAATAGTATAAAATCCAATAAATATGGCGTAGTATTAGTAAGAAAGTACCTCAACAGGTCCAACAAGCCAAGCGAAGAAAATAGTAGTGAAGACTGCACAAAATTCTCTCACAGATTTTGATTGTGGTATAATTATCTTTGCCTGTATTTGCAACATATGGAGTCTCTCTGTTACATTCCTTTCTATTTTTACATAACCCAAAACTAAAGAAAAAAAAAAAAAAACTCACTAATAAAATATTTAGAATTTTTTGTAATATTTTATATATAATTTTCTGATGTAATAACATAAATATTACGAAGAATCTAAACTGCTATTATGTTGTGTGTAACTAGTGTCTTATATTTAAAAGAATTAATATATTTAAAATTAAAGAAAGGTAGAATTATAAGGCCGTGAGGATCAATTATCAAAATCCTTTCTTGTTTAGGGTTTGTGCTCCACGTTTTCTTTTACACCTTTTACACGATCATTTCTACCATTTTTAATATTTTTTTTAATATATATTTTTTAAAGTTTATTTTATATTTAATAAATTTTATTAATTAAATATATTAATTTTAGTCAAAAATATAAATCTTTTTAACTGGTTAAAATTATAAATTCTTTCACATATTTCAATTTTTATTTATTATCTACTTTTCAATTCTATCCCCTTTAATTTATTTACTATCTCCTTTCTTTTCTTTCTCCCTCTTGTTTATTCAAAATAAAATAGATATCTTATAAAAAATTGTATTATTTTCTTAAGGTCTAAAAAGAATTATATATTTTTATCTAAGATAATAATACTAAATTTTAGAAGTAACAAAGTAATATACAAAATTCAAATCGCTCACACTTAACTTATCAATTACGAATTAAAATTAACAAATTTTTACTTTTTTTCTTAAATTTAAACCCAATCCAAAAGCACACTTTTCTTTTTCCGAAGAAAAAATGCACACTAATATATATTGCTAAGTAGCACATTTAAAAATACAGAAGAAAAACTTGCCAAGTTTAGTATAAACGTAGGGAAGGCCGTTTCAAGAGTTCGAATAACCACTTCTTTCTGTTCGCTCGGACTAAATCTCCGGTAAGTCGCCACCGCTACTTCAATTAGACCCTCGTACCCGCTCTGCCTGCTTCGCACCCCTGCATAAGTTTTATTTCGATTTATTTTTACATAATTTGTAAAAAAATAAATTATTTTTATTGATTTCGTAAAAATTAAGGATGCATTTAGAGTTAAAAATTTTTAAAAAAAAAGTTACAAACTTTAACTCGATTTTCATGAAAAAAATAGTTACGGTATAAATGGTTAGATCTTTAGACTTAATTCATGTGAACATGCACTTGTATAGTATTTGGATATGTAGACATATATTTCTTAATTAATTATATATTTATTATTATATATATTTTGAGACTCGATTAAGGTAATTTATATTTATATAGGTAGGTGTGTCATCTTAATAAAAGTATAGAGTCTCTTTATAAGTGTGTAGAAATTTAGAAGTTGTATTACAAAACTATAATGGATTATTTAGCAAATACATCTATATATTAGGGTTATGAGCCCTGATTGCATGTATGCTTTATATCATTAGCCTCCTCCAAAAAGTCCGCATCTTTTTTAAGAAAACGATTGCGTACGTGACAATAAGAATAACCAAACTCGATATTCAATCTCTCAATCGTCATGGATCAAGGTACATATTAAAATTCTTTATTTTAAATAATATATTGAGCAAGATTTAATTATTAGAATTTATTTGTTTTAATTTCCCTTTAAATTTATCATTTTAAGTTTATCATTGTTTGGGTTCATGATCTTTGATTTTTTTGAAAATCATTTAAAAAAAAAACCGATCCTAATTTTTGGTTTAAGATTCGATTTCTTCTGATTAATTTGATAGGTTTTGCCACAGCCATTGTTTTCTATTCTTCAGTTAGTTTTTGGAAAACAAAAAAAGATTTTTGGTTATTGTGATTAATTCTTATGGTTTTCATATTTCGGTGACATGGATCAAGTCAACTTGCCTTTGATTTTAGGCATGTTTAAAGTTTTCAACTTTTTGTAATGTATAATTTGTTACTCAGTGTAAATTTGGCTCTTGTTTTTGTGTCTGCTTCTTATCAACATATGTATTCATGCATATCAATTTTTTTTTTTTTTATTATTATATTCAATTGATATGAATGATTTGAAGCATTTATGGTTCTATTCTGCACTATTATTTTTAATGTGGACAGCAGACGGTTTATTTTTCGGAATATCGATTTGATGACTTATGTAAAAAAAAATTATTTTTAACCTTTGATTTAATTGGATTCACGAATGATTTAAGTTTTTTTACTCGGATAATCTCTTTGAAAGTTTTATTTATTCAGTTTTTTTTAATGTCATCATTAATATGTCGAGTTATTTACATATTATATGCGATTCTTGTATATGTCATAATTTATTTGTTAATTCTGAATTTGATACATAAAAAAATATGAAATAGTATGTAATTAAAATTTTTCTTGTTCATAACAACTTAAGTTACTCTAACGAGCATGTATAGTAGCTTTATATTGATTTGTAGAAGTGGCATCCTACCTAAGTAGGCTCTTCTATGGAAATCTTTCGATAATGAACTACTTAGATGTCTTGTTTTGTATTTCTTATGCGGGTAGCAATCGGCCAAAAGAAAGATTGTTATTGTCAGACTGAGTGTTACAGACATATGTGGTGATGAATATGTAATAGTTATAAAGTATCCATAATGAGTGTTAAGTTGGCCCAAAAGAAGGCTTGATATTTGACTGAATTTTACTATTAGTGCTCGACTACTACTTCAAGAAAATCACTTGCACGCTAAATCTTTGTCCAAAGACTAGACTTAGCGTTGCACCGATATTCTTGTGATGGGATGTTGTTATGAATATAACCCCATAAGTTGTTAAAGCTTTTTTATATATATGAGTGAGCTTTATTATTTTTGTTATATTATGTTTTTTGTTATAGTTATTGGTGTCTCTGTTACTCAATTATTTGCTAATTTAAGTAATATTCCGCCATTAAATGATACCAACCTTAAAGTTTGGAAAGATAATGTTACAATTCATCTAGGTTGTCTGGATTTGGACTTGGCCAGTAGAGAGTCACGACCAGCTAAGCTGACAGACTAGTACTTCTGAACTGCAGCGGGAAATGACTCAGTGGGAACGCTCAGATAGATTAAGTCTGATGATCATGAAGAGTGAAATTCTAGAGACTTTTTTTCCTAACATGACAGATGACAATAATAGTTAAGTTTCTCAAACAGTTGGAACAACGCTTTGTAAAAAGTGAAAAAGCAGAGACCATTATGCAATTGCGTAAACTCATTGCCATGAGACATAATAGTTCCAAAAATATTAGGGAATATATTCTCAAGATGTCTATATTATATAAAAACTTAAAGACGCTGAAGTTGGATCTTCTTGATGATCTACTGGTGATTCTTGTTTTGGTGTCTCTTCCTCCTCAATTTGGTCAGTTTGAAGTGAGTTACAACTATCAAAAGGACAAATGGACTCATCTCATATTTAGTGCAACAGGAAGAAAGAATAAGGCAACATAAGGTCGAGAATGTTAATCTCACTTTCTCAAAAGGTAACAAGAAAATAAAGGGCAAAATGACTGTGGATACATCGGCGAAGAAAAAACAGAAGGATCAGTCGAAAGACATAAAGTGTTTTTCTGTAAGAATCCCTCTCATGTTAAGAAGGAATGCCAAGTATCACGCATGGCACGTGAAGAAAGGTATGCCTCTAATTTTTTGTTTGTTCAGAGGTTAATTTAGTTTCGGTGTCAAGATATACTTGTGGTTAGATTCTACTTCCACTACTCACACAAGTATATCTATACAGGGTTGCCAAAGTTACTGCCAACTAAGAGATGATAAAAGATTCATCTATAAGGGAGATGCCAGTAAGGTAGTAAGGCAGAAGTTCAAGCCATAAGCATTTTTAAATTATCATTAAAGATTGTTTTATTTTTAGAATTGAAAGAAACATTTGTTGTACCGTCATTTAGACGGAATTTAGTTTCTATTCCTGTTTTGGACAAAGAAGATTTTTTTTGTTCATTTGGTAATAAACAATATCGTCTCTATTTTGATTTTAAATGGTTAGGGATTGGTTTTTTATATCCTTATGATAATTTATATGAGTTTGAGACTACTTTTAATTAATTCTTACATATAAGTACATGTGGTACCAAAAAAAAACTAACTAATGAGAACTCCTGTACATTATGGCACAAAAGGTTAGGCCATATCTCCAAAAAGAGAATTGATTGACTTGTGCATTCATGAATGTTAGTCCAAGTGAGAGATTGTTAGATCTTTGGACTTAATTCATGTGCACACGCACTTGTATAGTATTTGGACATATAGACATATATGTATTGCTTAATTTAATTATATGTTTGTTATTATATATTTTTGAGACCCAATTAAGATAATTTATATTTATATAAGTGGGCCTGTCATCTTAATAAAATTGTGAGGTCTCTTTATAAATGTGTATAAAGCTAGGGGTTGTATGCAAAATTATGATGGGCTATTTAACAAATACATGTATATATTAAGGTTATATTCCCTGATTGCACGTATTCTTTATATCATTAACCTCCTCCAAAAAATCTCTATTTCTTTGAGAAAAAGGGCTATATACGTAACAATCAGAAGAACCAAACTCCATCTTCGATCTTTCAATCGTCATAGATTAAAGTACATATTTCGATTCTTTTTTCTAAATAATTTGTTGAGTGAAGTTTAATTCTTGAGATTTATTTATTTTAAAATCCTTTTAAGTTCTATCATCAATAAGGAAGTGACCAATTCAAATGCACTTTGTAAATATGCTTATGTTTTCTATTGCTTTTTATTTTTATTAAGCCGGTGGATTAAAGTACTTTTAATAATCAATAAATAATCAATAAATAAAAGCATCATTCTTTAGTTAATTCTTCAAAAATAACTTTTTTCACTTTATTTTAATTAAAAACATAAATTATAAACCATGGAGAACAACTAAATAATAACTTATAATTTAGAGTAAATTAAAATCTGTTTATTTGAAGTAATGAAAAATAAGGTTATGTAAGTGTAGAGTAAAAAAAATGTGAAATTTTTTTTAATTTAAATTGAATTCAAATGGAGCCTTAAAATCTCTGCCTCAAAGTTGTAAACTTGCCTATAAATTTATTATTTTTTAATTTTGTGAAAGTTTAATTATTTGTAAAAATAGATATTGAATGTAAACTAAGTAGAAAATGAGAAAATATATATATATATATAGTTAAAAATAATAGAGGGGATAAAAAGATATTAGAAGTAGAAGTAGAGTTACCAGTGGCGGATTGTAAATTCTTGGAGAGATGATTAATGGCGAAATGATCGAACCAATTATCCACGTAGACATTCTTAGAAGAAGGACTACTACTCGTACTTGGTGATGAAGATGATTCTACACCGGAAGCCGAAGCCGGCCTGCTAACAACAGCAAGGACGCATGGGTTTTTCGGTTTGTGCATGCGTCGTTTGGGAAACCCCGCCGGAGGTAATAATGAATTGGCCATGAAATGTAGAGTAAGCTTGGAGACCATTTTCGTAAAATACGAACAAGGGAATCAGGAGGCTTTGATGGAGATTTATAGTAGAAGAAGAATATACATATATATATATATAAGGAAAATAGTTTTAAAAACAAAAAAGGGACAAAGGATTAAAAATTAGGATACAAAACAACAAAAGGAATATTAATGAAGTTAACTTTAGTTTGATACCAAATATCCTTCTGGTATCTTCCACTATGCTTCGGTTAGACCTATGCGTAAGCTTAAAAGAAAAAACTATAACTATTTCTTGACTAGTGTTTTATTAGATAACTCCAACCATTTTATTATTAATAATTATTATCTAATTCATATTGAATTAATTATAGTAATTAAATAAGAATAAAATAAATAGAAAAAAAGTATATTTTTTCTCTTAATAATACAAATACTTCTACTTTATTGAGCTACTATAATTAATTCAATGCTAATTTCTTTATTTTTATTGTTTTATTATTTGGTAGCACGCACCTTCAACCAAACATTATGCAAATAATACAATTATGGGGTATTTAGAAAAAAAATTATTTCTCATTAAAAGATTATCACATTCAATAGAGATTAGATTAAAATAAGCATACAATTTAAAACAAAAAATAGAGAGTTCAATCTACTTGATATTTGTCAAATCACCCCATTAGACTCGAGTATGAAAGGGAGAATATGGCCTATTCTTTATTACTTCTATTTTTTTAAGCCCTTAGAGAAAAATGTTTTTAAAAAAGTTATTTTAAATTCACTATTCTAATTTAATATTTTTTATTTTAATAGTACCAAATATGTAAAAACAGTTTCAGAAAATCCTCTTTAGAGTAGTTTCCTAAAAGTAGTTTTTTTCAACTTATTTTAAACTAAAAAGAAATATAATAAATAATCAGAACAAGTCAAAAATAACTTATAGCATAAGATAATTTAAAACAAGGCTTATACATTAAGATAATTTTAAGTAATGAAAAACAAGGAATGTTTAGTTAACCATCTAATTAAATAAAAGAAAGCTTGTAATCTATATAATAATAGAATTTGATCAAAGATATGGCTTTAAAGCCCTAACTATCCTAAACTAGAGGTCAATTAATCTACAACAATTAATTAACGTTTTTTTCCTTTACATCACACCATTTTCATACAAATAATTTATTTTCTTAGATAAAAAATGCCATACCAGAAATTATACCAAATGTAACCTTCATTGTTGCACGAAACCTTCAAAGGTATTGCTCCCCAGTTAAGCTACTAGAATAATACAAGTAAATATTAACATATTAATTATCAAAGATCCAATCAAGGAGTTCAACACTAGGAAGGCATCCATCCGTACAGCCGGACACCATCTCTAAAATGACAATAGAAGCGTTACAACTTTTGCCGTTTTCAACAAGAAAAACAAATCAAGATAGACAGAGTTGGGCACAGGAAATGACCTTTTCTTAGATGTAGAATACCAAACTATTGGTTTTCCAAATATTAACAAGAAAAAACAGACAAAAAATAGCAGAGTAAGGCACATGCATGCCCTTCCATAGATGCAGAAACACACTAATTAGCTATACTTAAACAGTATTAACAAGGAAAAACCAGACCAAAATGGCAGAGAAAGGCAAATGAGCCTAGATGTGGAAACAAACTATTCACACAGGTACTGTACTTTTCATCAACACAAAATAAACGGTTCCTAATGTAATTCTTTGATTTCATCTCTACTTCTGTTGTCACAATCCTACTCATGAATCGCTTCAAAAATAAAATCAAGAAATGCATTTTGTAATACTCTGAAAGTATTTTAACTGCATAGTGGAAAGACTGAAAAATAGTTAAAAGCCTTAAAGATGTTCTTACATTGTCCACAACTACAAAGCAAATCATATGATGGACAGCATTCTAATTCATTGCCCAAGCGTGCTACAATTTTCACTACAATATCCTAACATCAGGCCATCATACCATACCCTTAAGAAATTAAGACTACACAACCAACAGACATAAATTAAACAAGGTTCATTGTTAACAGAAATTTAAGTTAAAAGACAAAGAATTCACTCTTTTGTGGTCTTGTTGATGAGGGATTTGTGAATATGAGGAATTACACCACCACCAGCTATGGTTCCTTTGATAAGTGTATCCAGTTCTTCATCCCCGCGTATAGCCAACTGCAAGTGTCTGGGAGTAATTCTCTTCACTTTCAGATCCTTGCTAGCATTTCCAGCAAGTTCAAGCACTTCAGCTGTCAGATATTCAAGGATAGCAGCAGAATAAACTGCAGCTGTAGCCCCAACTCTTCCATGTGCAGATGTTCTTGACTTCAGTTGGCGATGAATTCGACCCACTGGAAACTATTAAAAATAATAATAAAAAAAAATCATGATTATAAGCTTTTAACATCCCAAAGAAGAGCCTCGTAAGGAAAAACCAGAGAAATCTTGACAGTACGGAGAAAAATGTAAGAAGAATACAAATCCGAATGTACACTCTAAATTGGGAGTTTATAAGAATCAATGTGAGAATAGCGAAAACATTACCAGTAACAAGCAATTCAAGCACACAAATTAACTGTGTTTAACTATGGAATAAACTTATCCAAGTCTAATAATTCATGTAGAAGTAAAAGTAAATATAATGGATCAGGTCAACACAGTATTGTCTCTGATAAAGCCATATCGAAGGACTTTTCACAACGCAAATGGCACGTGCTCTCAAACAAAAGGTTCCGTGAACGTTAACTAAGCAAAAGAATAATTAATCGAAACAAAATCACAACAGACAGGTACAAAATCATTATAGCAGAAGAACATTTGTCAGACTAACAATTCCACGGAGAAGATGACAATCCTTTAAAAAAAAAAAAAAGAAATTCCAAGATCCCCAAATTTCCAACATTTCTGACCTAAAACCTTGTAAACATCAAGTAAAACAAAAATCGAACAATATCCTTTTCAAATCCTTTTATTCTTCCAGATCTATATCAATTGGCAGAGAACATGTCAAAAATTGTAGATACCTGAAGACCGGCTCTGGATGACCTTGAAGTTGGTCGTTTCTTCTCCTTTTCCTTGTTAGCTGCTGCCGCTGCAGTTGTTTTTCCAGCTAAAAGGCCTTTGCCTCCTTTTCCAGCCATTTTTGTTCACAGGACCTCGTCTGTAGAACACAAAAACAGAAAAATGAAACTAAAATCCATTAACTCAAATGAATACAACAAACAAGATTTCTACAATAACTAATCACATGAAACGGAAAATCATAGATGTAGAATGAAATAAAAAATGAGGAATTTCACCGGAAAAAGCTCGGGGAAAGTAGGAAGTTGAGAGGAGGTGAGCGATAAGTGGAAGCGTGGGAGTGGCTCTTTTGATTCAGATTTATTGCGATTTGGATTTTATTTTGTCTGCTTTTTTGAATGTCGAGTCTCCTTCAGTTTGGCGGTTATTTTTTGTGGGAAAAATAAATTTCAAAATTTTCGCACTTTTCTAATGAATTTGTGAAAAGAAAGTCTCGTAGCAGGCCCATGTTCTAGCCTTTGGAAAACATATTACTCGGCCCAACTCCCTTTTAAGCTTTTCTTTCATTAGATTTGAGCCTAACATATGGGCTAATAAATGGGCCTATGACGTATATGCTCCAAACCTAGAAGGATCCATTTTGACCTGACACAAAATTTATTACAAATAGTTTTTTCTTACATGGAATATTACAAATAGGTTTAACCACAAGTGAGTTACAATACTATGCTTATTAATTAAACAAGTTACCATGGTTGGAATAAGGTAGTAAGTTAATGGTAGAAATAATGAGCCATGAATTGGTAAAACGAAAAAAGTTAAGGGTATTTTTGGCTGTTTAAACTACGTATAAAAATGTTAAAGATATAAGTGGTGAACAAAAAATAAAAGATATTAGACTAACAAAACAAAAAAATGTGAAAGTCATTCTTTGCTATTTTTTTTAATCAAACCCAAGTTCCACCATGAAAACAAGAATGAAAGAAGTAAAGTTTTATTTTAATTGTGTAAAAAGTAAATTAATTACAAAAAAAGAAATGAAATTCAAAAAAATAATAATTTTTTGAATTTTAGATCTAATCCAAAGGTACCTGAGTACAATGAAACAAAAGAATACAAACCTTTCAAACAATAACTAGCAACTCAAGTCCACACGCGCACAAGACCATATTACTGTCCATAGAGGAAGAGGCTCACAAGGGGTTGAAGTTCCAACTTGTAAGTAGTGCTTTATATATATTTTTTAATTATCACATTTTAGATATCACAATATTTAAGTAAATATAGTGATTAGAATACTTTTTAAATCTTTATCTCTCTTCATTATTATTTTTGTTAATTTTTATGTTAGATTTCTTATTAATAGAAGGATACAATATGAAAAAGTTCATTGATTATTTTTTTAGAAACACAATATGATAAATAAAAAAATACGAAAATTACCATAATGTGACAAGTAAAAGAAAAAGCAAGCATCCAACTTTACTGCTAACTTTTTTTTTTTTTTATTTAAACTTTGAGAAGCATTTAATATTTAATGGTACACAATACTAATTAATTCAAATTCAACTTACGAAACGTTTCTAGAGTTTAACTCTTATTCATATGTTAGGTTTTGACTAATAACTTTTTTCAATATAATGGCACATGCAAAAATCAAATTTGTGGCTTTACATTGACAAGCAGCTCCCTTAAAACAACTAACGCAATATCCGAATTACTAGATGCCTTAGTGTTAACTTTTAGCATATGAAGGTAACCCTATACATATATATATATATATATATGTGTGTGTGTGTGTGGTAATGTACATTTGCATATTGCCTCTACATTTTTAATTAAAAATAGTTCAGGAGTTGATCCACTCGGTCTAAGTGACTTGATTCTGTTGTTATTTTTATTTTTTATTTTTTATTCTTTTTACAACAACTCGATTCTGTTAAAAAAGGACCCAAAAAAAATTGGATGTATACAATCTTAAACTATTTGTACTTTCTTTTTGTACCTATGAACTTTAATTTTATCTTTTCATATATATGAACAATTTCTTTTTATGACATGCATAGCAACTTGATGATTTTACGACGAAATTCAATACATTTAGATACATATTGTAACATCCCGATTAAACACCTCTCAAAGTTTGTATAAATCGTGGTAGGTTCAAACAAAAGTTTTGGAGTTAGTTTATAATGAATAGTAATTATTAGGGTTATTTGTTAATTTTTTTAGAAAGTTAAGGGAAGAATTTTTTGGTAGAAAACTTTTCAGACATGTTTTAGAATTATTTGGGTTTAACGCTTTAACTTAGAAATGAAAATTTTAACTTTAAAATAGATTTTTAGTCATTTTTAAGATTTGGGGCCAATGTAAAAGTTTTAGAAAGTTGAGAGACTATTTACTTGGAGAGATGGTAATGACATGGCTAGGTAAGACATGTGGAACAAAATTTTAAGAGACACATGAAGGGGAATGACAAGTGAGTTAGGGGGTAAGTGACACATGACTGGCTATTGCCATGCGTCTCATACATGCATAAAAAAACCATGCAAAGAAGGCTATAAATAAGAAGTTTTATAGTTGAAAATTTCCTAACTTTCTTTTTTCTCCACTCTTTCGCTCTCCTACCTTTTTTTGGATCTAAATGTAAAGTATATTAAGATCAAAGAATGTACAAGGACAAGTGGTGAAGACCGCGGCTTACAACTTACTCAAGGCCAAGCCACCTCATTCACTCAAACTAGAAGTGGCCAACTCTAACAAGTCAAAATATGGGGATATGAGACATACAACACCTTATATACCTGTATTTTGATCTTGTGTACAATGTAATTCCTATCCGGCACATACTCCTCAAACAAGACCCTATTACGACATTTTCAAACATAATACATGCTGGCAACAAAACACAGTTTGCTCTCCTACTTTTCTTCAGCTCTTTCTCTTCTCCCTCTCCATCAAACACCAGCCTTTCCCCCCTTTCTTCTCTCTCTCCTCACTTTCCTCTCTTTTCTTTTTTTCTTTCCCTTTCTTTTTCTCTCGGTTCTCTCTCTTTCTTTGGTCTCTCGATTTTCTCCTCCTCTAGGTAAGCTTCTTTATTTATTTATTATTTTTTTTACTTTGTAGTTTTTGTTTTTCCTTACATAGATATATACATATAGATATTCTTATTATTAGTAGTATTATTATTATTACTATTATTTCATAAGAATAAATTCTTTCCAGATAATAGAAAAATATAAGAATTATTATTTATTTATTTATTTCTTCTTGGAGTTATTTTTCGAGAATTTTTTTGGGAATAAATATAGGTGAACCTTAAGGTCATTTTGGGGTCAAAGTATATATATTTATATATATAGTATTATTTAATTAAGTTTAGAACTGTTATTTCTATGTTTAACTCGTATCGCGACTCCGAGTGAGTTCACCAACTCCTTTTCTGTTAAAAGAAATTTAAATATTATTCTTGTGAAGCATGTTTATTTGTTATTGATTGTTGACAAAATGCACAAAATATTTACTGGTGGTATATTACGAGTTATGCTAAAAATGTGATAAGTTTTTAAAATGTTTATGTTTTAAATATTCTTTTATGACACTAAAATATGTTTTAAGTCTGTGTCATATTTTCATGATGCTTTTACTTTAAATATTTCTACAACCATTTTATTTTGGCTTTGGAGTTTTAAAATTATTATGAGAAATTATTTTTTTCAAAATATTTAGTATTTCTTTTGGAAATAAACTTTTTTTAAAAAAATATTTCAAATTTTCTTAAAGGTTTTGAGTTTTAAAATTATTATGAGAAATTATTTTCAAAATATTTATTATTTCTCCTTTGAAATAATATTTTTAATTACTTTTAAATTATTCTCAAAATATTTATTATTTTTCGCTTGTGATAATATTTTTAACTACTTTTAAAATTTCTCTTAAAGGTTTTAAATTCAAAAGTTATTTTTGGAAAAATATGTTCAAAATATTTTATTATTTATTATCGGAAATAATATTTATATATATTTTAAATTCTATTAAAGGTTTGAATTTTAAAATCATTTTAAGAGATTATTTCAAAGTATTTACTACTTCATTTTGAAAATAATATTTTTAAACATTTTAAAATTCTCTTGGAAGTCTTGAGTATTAAAATTACTTTGAGGAAATTACTTTCTTTAAAGTGTTTATCATTTCTTTTGGGAAAGAATATCTTAAATCTTCCTATTCGAAGGGTTTTTAAAACTATCTTTAAAATATTTATCATTTCTTTTTGAAAATCATACTTTACTTATATGATTTTTGAAAATCGTATTTTCTAAATATCCTTATCAAGGCTTTGTTTTAAAAGTATTAAAAATACTTTTATTTTAAATGTGAGCTCAAAGATGTTTACTATGTCTTTTTAATTAATATTTCTCTACGGTCTTATTCTTACTTTACTTTAAAATTTTGGAGGCATTTAATAATTTCCGTTTGAGAAAACATATATCATGATTTTTGAAAACCTATTAGCATAATCTATTTTATACTCGGTAATATGCTTTAAAGTCACATATGCATGATTTCATGGTGAAATTGATTTTGGAAGATAAATGTTTTGAGAAAAACAAATGTTTTCACGAGTTTTACAACATTACATTCATGATACATTTGTCATGGCTACGAGTTTTGCCCGGCGAATAGAGATATTTCGATACCTGAAGAGTTTTGTGTGGCCGAGAGATGACCTATAATCTCGTAAAAATAAGTTAAAACCCTAATTCGGCAAAATGGGGCTTGGTATACATTTTTTATCAACATGTTGAGAGGACTTGCAGTGTGAGTGACTAGTCTCTCGTACGAGGGCCTCTTCCGAACGACATGCTTGGTAGTGTTACTCTTGATCTGGATCCATTTGACAGAGGGCGTAGTACCGTTGGAGGGTTAGGCCCAAAGCGGTATTGCGTTTGACTCCGCATCATGCTCTGCGGTAGTGGCTATTTTCTAGCAGATTGGGTCAGGAGGGGCTCACTGGCTAGGGTACCACAGGGCGGCCTAGTAGGTACCCCCAGGGCTCGTTACCTGTAGGTGTATATGTCGTGTGAGGTTGAAAAATCGAACGTTCATATAATGTGCTTTGAAGTTAAGGCTAGTATTGACTACAGGATGCTGGAACATGTTCCGATGACCCCGTTTAAGTTCTGAACTTTGTCCGTTGAGCCTATTATAGTGCATGCATGGTTCTAAAAGTTTGGGTGTCGTGGCAGCAATGATGTGTCTGGATTCGCTCAGACTTCCCGACTGCGCCCCAAACCCTTCAAAGAGTTTATAACTTGCATAAAAGAGATTTTTATGAAATTAATTCTTTTCTGGCATGTCAAACCGTTTTATAAAAAGTATTTTACTCGTTTGGAAAACTCACGAAAAATACACGTGCACGTTAACTCACTGGGCATCCATCGCTCATGTTTTCCAAATGTTTCTCCCCTCTTTCAGATGACTTGGTAACTAGATCTGGCTAGTTGAGCCATGGTGGGCCATTGGATTCGGCAGCATAGAAGTTTATGGCCTTAGCAGCCTCAACCTATGTATAAGTTCAGAAGTTTATGATATAAAGTTATATTCATATCTTTTTCCATTGTTTATTTTAGAAGAACACTTTTCAATTTCTCCAGATGGTATCTTGGTTTTGTATTTTTTGTAAGTCTAGTGCCGAGAGGCACACAAATACCTTACTCAGCCACAGTTGGCCTAGCGGAGGAGTACGAGGTATTACACATATGAATCATATGCTGCAAACTAAATGGTAAACATAATTAAATCATTCGAATTATGTTGTCAAAATTTACAAAAAATGTATTAAATTTTACCCTAAAAAAATCATTAATTGCTATAAACTTGTTATGTTAATAATAGTTCATGTCTAAAACAAACATAAAATAAGAACTCATCTATAAATGGAAAAATAAAAATAGTTTGATATTATATACCACTTTCTCCAAAAAAAAAAGACTATATTGAAGATAAAAAAAAATTAACTTATTTATTAGGGACCAAAAATTAGAAAACAATAATTTGTCAAGGACTAAATACATATTAACTCAATTAAAAAAGAGGAAAAGGTTTCAAAAAGGATCAATGTTTCATTAAGGCCAGAATATGAGAATGTACAAACAGAAAAGCTTTAGGTACATTTGCACTACCTAAAGCTGTATAGGGATTCATGAACTATCAAACATATGTATTACTATTATTATATATATATATATATATAGGAAAGGATATTCTGCACCCTAATAAAAATAGTTCTAACAAAACTATTGCATTTTGGATTAGATTTAAGAATTTAAATCTTTTTTTTTTTTTTATTGAACCCTACAATTATCTTACTTTTTCTTTCACATAAAATTTACCTTTTACAAAAATAAAAAAATATATATATCAATTGTTTTCTTTTTAGTTTCTAATCCAAATGGAGGGGCGGCAGATGGGGTGTCATCAGCCACATTATGGAACATTTTGTTCCCTCTCTCTCTCTCTCTCTCTCTCTCTCTCTCTCTCTCTCTCTCTCTCTCTCTCTCTCTCTAAATATGAAAGAAGCTACATTTTAGAACGTTAAATTGGAAATGCAAAGAGGTTGAGAGATTAGCATCCACCTTGTTGCTTTCATTTCATTAACAAAGCTCTACCAAACCATTTGGATTTGAGCACCTGTTAGAAATTTAAGGTGCAGAGAAGAATAATATTGAATGCTTCAATTGATTGTCTTTCTATTTCATTATAATCTATTATTTATAGGCTACAAAGTATCCCAATTCTAATCAATATAGGATTCTAAACAACCACTAATAAAGAATACTTCTATAATAGTACTATTCAAATAACATACAAAATCTAAAATAATCTCCTATAGAATCTAAGATAAACTAGGAGAATCACACACTGATATAATATCTCTAACAGCACCAGCCATCCCTAAACCTAAACCTTAGAGATAGACACATTGCCAATCTCTCAAGGCCCCATGTACAATCCCGATTCGTTCCTCCCATCCTAGCTCATTTGTAACAACAGGTATCCCAAACTTATGCATCAAACTTGGCAGCAATGGAAAAGGTGGCATATTCTTGCTATGGGATTTCAAAACATTCACTTTCTCTTCCTTCTTAATAAATCTATTTTTATAACTCACCCAGACTTTTTGAGCATGTACGTAATATAAGCCTACTCTCTTGTCCAACTATTATGTCTTCTTTATTAATAGTTTATATTATTACTATAGCATTAATAATTTATAAATATGTATTTTATACTTCAAGCATGCAGCATGGCATCATAGATAGTCATTAATTATAAGAGAGAAATAGAAAGAAAGAACAAGAGAGGAAAAAAAATAAAGAGAGAAAAAGTGGAATAATAAGAAATTCTTTCTTGAAAAATTTAAAAAAAAACAAAATCTTATCATATTATGAAACTAAAATAATAATAATAATATTATTATAATAATAAAAACGAAGTATCATATACTAACATTAGTTACTCCAAAGAAGTAGTGAAATATTATGCCATTTTATCTATTGAATGATAATGCAGCAGAGCACTTCTCAGAAGAGGGGAAAAAAGCACCGGAGCACTAAATATAGTAACAAAACATATTGAGTAGATAAGATCGGCGAACTTGTTCTTACAGATCCTCTGCCGAGCATCCCTCAAGTGACTGGGTACCGTCGGGCAACCGGCATAACAAACCTCAGCTCGGGAAGCGCCAAGAGAGAAAAAGACATAATGAGTAGATCTCCACTGAAAAATATAACCAAAGCAACATAGAACTCAAAACATAAAAATTCAGCAAGAACAACGAAAAAATTCCTATATATTGCTATAGATCAATATGGTAACCGTATATCTAAAGTACCAGATCCCTATGGAAGATGAATTTGGCAAGATGGGGATCTTGGGCACATTGCCAGTCTCTTCCTTGCAGAATATGGCCAATCTTTTGCAGAAGTACCCAAAAATTCCAAAACTTTGAGGGCTGCTAGAAACTGCAAGAGAAATTCTACAAAACACATCTCCTTTTCACGTCCATGGCAATTTACAATTTCAACTTCTATCAGGTTATTTAGTTTTGTAGGCCTTATTTTTCACATTTTTCATTTTTCTTTCTACAGCCATTATGTCCCTATGATGAAATTATCGGGTTGGGCCTCATTGGAGAGAAACTGGCCGGCTGAACCATGATACCAGGCGGGTCGGTTTCAACCCAACCAGCCCAGGCAATGTAGCTATATATTCTCACTTTCTCCAGCTGCTTGCCCTAATCCTCTTATTTCTATTGAGCCGCCGCCTCCTCTCTCTCTGACCCTTCGTCTTCCTTCTCTCTTCTCTGAACCGACTCTTGGTTCTTCTTGTCTGCTGCCCTTCAGGACTCCAAATGTTGTGAGCCGGTGCCGCTAGTCTTCTTTGACTGCGTGTACGGGGTTCGGCCGACGAAGAAAGTGGTCTTTTGTAGAGAGATTGAGAGATCGTGTTATATTTGTGGCCCACCGGAACCACCTGAGAGATTCCTTCTCTCCCTCTCGGAAGGTTGAGACGGTGACGCTCTGTCACTGTGCACAAAAACTGGAGCTCACTGCATTTGTCTGGTTTCCTTCCGCTGCTCAATCTAAGACCTCTCAGGTCTCTAGGTAAGGTATTTTACTGCTTTCTTCTTTTCTTTTACTACTAACCGTTTGTTCCTCTTACTGTTACTCTGGCGCACTTGCGAAACGGTGAAGACCGAAGACTATCTTTTGTAATAGATAGGCCTCCTTCTTTTTTCTATTTTCTATCATTTCTTTCGGCTTGTAATAGTAAGTTAGGAATTCCTGTAATAGTAATTAAGATCAGTCGTAGATCCTCGACATAAGAGTAATATCAGAGCCACGGTTGTCTACGACCGTTCAGCAACTGACGGTGACCACTCGTACTGTCCCGACTCTCGGTATTCCAAATTCACGGTGTCCGTGGATAAAACACCTTCTTACCCTCTCTTGTTTATTTCTTTTCAGTTCTGGTTAGATCTGCTATTTCTTTACTGCTTGGTTGTTAGATCTGCCATTTCTGTTTCACTTTTGATTATTTCTGTTAGATCTACTTATTTTTCTGGGTTAGAGCTGTTGCTTGTATATCTTTCTGCTGCTACCATTTTTCTGGATCTTTCCTGTTATATTCAGTACTGTTTTTCTAGTTATCTGGATTTCTGTATTGTTTCTGTTGCGAAACTGCACTTTTGGTATTCTGGTTATGTTTTCGAAAATCCAAAAACGCAAGCTTGGCTCAAGTCCAAGAGACTTCAAGTAGCTTTGCCTTGGTGATTTTCGTTAGCTGTTCACAATAGATCGCATCATTTGTGACTGTTGATTTTCTGTTATCTGTGTTGTGTGGCTATTGCTCAGCCCTTACCTGTCAATTTCTCTATTTCGGTTAATCTTGTGCTATTGTGCCGTTTTCTGTTGTGAGATATTTGTGCGTTTCACGTATTTTTACTGCGCCATTTTTCAAAGCAAAATCTGGATTATTTTATTTGTGTGACAAACTTCTTTTTGAAATCCTTCATTTTTCTAGTCATTGATTACTCCTATTTGCCATTTAGTTATATTTGTTCCAAAAATTGAAACCGACAAGTTTGATGGCAAATCTGACTTCGTAATATGGCGGAGAAAAATGAAAGCAGTTTTAGCCCAAAATAAAATCGCCCTTGCAATCTGTAACCCTGAAAAATATCTGGAATCTTGGAAGGGCGAAGCTCTTTCTGAAAAACTTGGTGATGCACACAGCTGCCTCACCTTGCATTTAACTGATAACATTTTATGAGAAATTGACGAAAATGAAAACGCTTTTGAAATTTGGATGAAACTCGAAAAACCATATTTAGGAAAATTCTTGTCAAAAAAATTTATTTAAAACAACAGCGTTTTGGTTTTAAAATGAGCGGATCGAAATCGCTTTCTAAAAACATCGATGATTTAAATAAAATTGTTTTGGAACTTTAAAACGTTGGAGAGAAAATTTTCGATGAAAACATTGCTGTTATTTTATTAAATTCCTTCCCTAAGTCTTTTAACGATGTTAAATCTGCTATCAAGTATGCAGAGATTAATTGACTCTTTCTGATGTTAAAAACGCTTTAAAATCAAAAGATTTGGATTTGAGAAAAGAAAACAAATCTAAAGGAGAGAACCTTTACGTGTGAGGAAGGGTTGACCGGAGAGAATCTTTTAGTCACTGTTCTAAAATAAAGGGAGGTCCAAATCACGAGATAAGAACAAAGTGAAATCTTTTTACTGCAGCAAGAAGGTCATATAAAAAACAAGCGTTTTAAAATAATCAAAGAAGAAAAATAACGTAAACAAGGTAAGGGGAGTGAAAAACTGACAAAACTCATGATTTTGAATCAAATGGTAATTCCACGTATTCTAAAGGTTTGTGTGTATCCCTTTCCCCTTTTTCTATTTCTGATCATTGGATTCTTGATTCTGGTTGCACTTTTCACATGATACCAAACAAGCACCGGTGGAAAATAATCAAGTTTGTGACATCAAGGACATTGGCAATGTTTTCATTAAAATGCCAGGAAACTGACTGAGGTGAGATATGAGCTTGACCTTCGTTGGAATCTAATCTCCCTCAGTGTTTTTGATTCAAACGGTTATTCTTATAAATTTAAAAATGGAATTATGAAAGTTTGCAAAGAAGCACTGGTCATGCTTAAAGGTTTTAAAGAGATGGTTTATACCATTTGATTGGAAAAACTGTTTGCGAAGCATCTGCAATGATTTCGAAAACTGTCCCTGAAAAGACAATGTTGTGGCATTGTCGAATTGGCCATATCAGTGAAAAGGGACTACATTATTTACATAATCAAAATCTTTTGTGTGATGAAAAAATCGATTCCTTGGATTTTTGTGACCATTGTGTTTTGCGAAAACAGCACAAAATCTGTTTTTCAATAGGCACACACAAGTCCACCTCTGTACTTGACTATATGCACTGTGATATGTGGGATTTGAAAAGGTTCCAACCTATGGTGGCAATGTTTATTTCTTATCTGTTGTTGATGATTTTTCTAGGCATGACTAGGTATTTCTTTTGAATATCAAAGATCAAACTTTTGAAAAGTTTTATGAGTGGAAACGCCTTGTCGAAAATCAAATCGGAAATAAACTAAAGATAATTAGGACATGTAACGATCTTGAGTTTTGTAACCGTAAATTTTTTGATTTGTGTGCATCTCATGGCATCCTGCATCATAGAATTGTTAGGCATAATCTTCAGCAGAATGATGTTGCTGAGCGGATGAACCGCACCATCATGGATAAGGTTAGGTGTCTTATGATGTTCTCAGGTGTCCAAAAACCTTTTGGGGAGAAGCTCTAAGTACAGCTATCTACCTCTTTAATAGATCCCCTTCTACAGTCATAAACTCCAAAACTCCTTTAGAGTTGTGGTCTGGAAAACCACCCAACTCGTCCAACCTTAAAGTGTTTGGATGTGCTGCATTTACATACCAAAAGAAAGGTAAGTTAGACCCTACGTCTAGAAAGGGAGTGTTAAGAGGATACCCTAGTAGGGTGAAGGATTATAAAGTTTGGCTCAAAGGTGAGCCGAGAGTGAAGGTAGTTGTGAGTAGGAATGTTGTCTTCAACAAGCTTGATATGCCTTGCCTAAAGGCTGAAACCGTTCCCGATAGTTCTAGCGATGTTCCCACGACTAGAAATATTCCTATTGAGGTGGAGGACACCTCCGGACCCTCACAAAAGTACACACATGAACCTGAAACCAGTGGAGAGTTAGATGTATCGGCTAGTTAGGCTGAAACTGATGTTCCTGAATTTGAAAATTTAGATAACGATAAGGATCATCCAGATGCACACGCACAAGCCTTTAGAGACTACCAGCAGTCATAGGGATAGGGCTAGAAGAGTGTTGAGAGAACCCGTTAGATACGGTTATTCATACATTATCTCGTATGCTTTTGCTGCTAAATCCTATGTGGAAGATAAAGAACCATTGTGTTTTTCTGATGTGTTGAAGAGTCTTAATCGCTCTTTATGGTTGCATGCTATGGATGAGGAGATGTCCTCTTTACACAAAAACAAAACCTGGATTCTTGTTCCAAAACCCTCAAAACAAAAATTAATTATTGCAAATGGATTTTTAAAATTAAAGAGCCTGAGTCAGCCAATGAACCTCCAAGGTTCAAGGCCAGGCTGAATGCAAAAGGTTTTTCTCAAGTTGAGAGCATCGATTTTAACAAAATATTTTCTCCCGTCGTTAAATACAAAACGATTAGGATAATGCTTGCTATCGTTGCGTTTTATGATCTTGATCTTGAATAACTTGATGTGAAAACTACATTCTTACAAGGTGAACTCGAAGAGACCATTTATATGTGACAACCACCAGGTTTTGAGGTAAAAGGTAAGGAACACATGGCGTGTCTACTGAAAAAATCCTTGTACGGACTTAAACAGTCACCGAGACAATGGTATAAGAGGTTTTACTCTTTCATGCTTAAAGTAAGTTTCATTAAAAGCAATTATGATAATTATCTGTATTTTCATGGTGATGATGTTGAAAGCGCTCTTTATCTTTTGTTTTATATTGATGATATGTTGATTGCATGTAAGCATAGAAATAAGATTACTAGTTTGAAATCATTGTTAAAGTCTGAGTTTGACATGAAGGATTTATGATCTGCTTCTAGAATCTTTGGGATGAACATAGCTAGACATAGGGCTGACAGTTCCTTATGCATATACCAGAAATCTTTTTTGCAGAAAATTGTTTTCAAATTTTTGATGCATTTATGCAGGCCAGTTTGTACCCCACTTGCAACCCATTTTCAGCTTTCCGAAAAATCCTATCCCAAAACTGAAAATGAGAAAAAAGACATGGCAAACATACCCTATAGGATGGCCATAGGTTCAGTCATGTATTCTATTATATCCCCCCGACCCGATATTGCTTACTCCATAAGCTTTCTTAGCTGACTCGTGTCTAACCCGGGTAGGGATCATTGGGCAGCTCTCAAGTGGTTGTTACGGTATATTAATGGGACGGTAAATAGGGGCTTGCATTGTCACAACTGGTCCGATAATTTTGAACTGGTTGGTTATGTTGATTCTAGCTTTGCATGTGACAAACATGGTAGGAAATCTAATACATCTTATTTCTTTACATTAGATGGTAATTGTATTTCTTGGAAGTCTCAGCTGCAGCCTGTAGTCTCTTTTTCGACTATGGAGTTTGAATACATTGCTACCACAAAGGCAATTAAGGAAGTCATTTGGCTTCAAGGGCTTTTAATTGAATTGCATGTTTTACATTCCAAAGCTGTTATTTATACCGATAGTCAGAGTTGTTTACACTGTGCAAAAACCCTGTTTACCATGAAAGGACTAAGCATATAGATGTTAAGTACCATTTTTATTAGGGAAAAAGTTTCAAGTGGTATAGTCGATATAGACAAGATTAGTGCCAAAGATAATCCTGCTGATTTTGGTACTAAAATTGTGAATCCTGACGAGTTTGCTTTCTGCAGGGATCTCCTTCATATAGATGAAGGTTGACTCTTTGAGTCAGTGTTGGCTGGAAAGTCAATGAAAATATGTTCAAGACGGAATTTGTAGGCCTTTCTTTAGGCCTTATTTTTCACATTTTTCATTTTTCTTTGTATAGCCCATTATGTCCCTATGATGAAATAACCGGGTTGGGCCTCATTAGAGAGAAGCTGGGGCGGCTGAACCATGATGCTGGGCGGGTCAGCTTTAACCAGACCCGCTAAGCGACGTGGCTATATATTCTCACTTTCTCCAGCTGCCCTAATCCTCTCTACTTTCTATTGAGCCGCCGCCTCCTCACTTTCTCACTCTGACCCTTCGTCTTCCTTCTCTCTTCTCTGAACCGACTCTTGGTTCTTCTTGTTTGCTGCCTTTTGGAACTCCGAACGTCGTGAGACGATACCGCTAGTCTTCTTTGACTGCGTGTATGAGGTTCGGCCGAGGAAGAAAGTGGCTGTCTTTTGTAGAGAGATTGAGAGATCGTGTTATATTTGAGACCCACCGGAACAACCTGAGGGATTCTGCCTCTCCCTCTCGAAAGGTTGAGACGGTGATGCTCCGTCACTATGCACGAAAACCGGAGCTCACTGCATTAATTGGTTTCCTTCCGCTGCTCAATCCGAGACCTCTCAAGTCTCTAAGTAAGGTATTTTACTGCTTTCTTCTTTTCTTTTACTACTAACCATTTGTTCCTCTTACTGTTACTCCGGCGCACTTCCAAAATGGTAAAGATCGAAGACCGAAGACTATCTTTTGTAATAGATAGGCTTCCTTCTTATTTTCTGTTTTCTAGCATTTCTTTCGGCTTGTAATAGTAAGTGAGGAATTCCTGTAATAGTAATTAGGATCGGTCGTGGATCCTCGGCATAACAAGTTTCAGCGTCCAAAGATATTCAATCGCACCATCACTACACTCGGCCATTCTGGAACCCTAAGAAAGAGAATAAAAAAAATGAATATTAAAATATAAGCCCAAGAAAAGTATATATAAATTCTACTACACGTAAAAGTTCACTCAATCTTACATACCATATCAAGGCGAAGTCAAGCAAGACAAGGTGTTCAAGGAAGTAAGATGGCTAATTCTTCAAAAAAAGAAGGATAGGATGACCTAAACTCCAGTTTTGTCAAATTTCCAAACATTGGCAGACATTCCCAAAGTTGGATAACCTTAGCAGCAAATTTGTTAAAAAAATTAATAACCACTTAACAATATAATACTCCCTCCATTCAAAATTGAATGTCCACTTTTAATGTGCACTTTTGTATAAGAAAGTCGATATCCAATTTTGACTCTAAAAAAACAAAGGGAAAAAAGAAGAGTTGTAAGAGAAAAATATACAAGCGGGCATTCAGAAGAGAGAGAAGCTGATCGGATCTTGACTTTACGAAACTGATGAACGAGTTTGGAGTAACATTTAGTATTCGTCCTGAAGTAATCCAGTTAAGCAACAGCTAACGCCTTCAAGTTCTTCACTATGAGTTCCTTTCCATAAACAAACCAGAGCTTCAAATGCACAACATTTGGATTGTCCAGAATAATCGTGGACATACATGAACATTCAGAAACTGAAAATATTCTAAGGGAAGAACTAGAGAGATCAAGAGATTCAATTTTTTCAAAATCGATATACCTTAAACACAATTCCTCCAGTGGGGGACAACCTTCTAGGGCTGTCGGAAAGAATTTATTACTTATCATGATAACAGTGTTTACCAGGTTCAAGACTTTCAGGTTTGGTAATGAAATCACCTTTGGCAGTACTTTGATAGAGGATCTATTTAATTTCAAACTAACATGTGTTTTACACTTAAAGACTTCCTTTCACAGAGGTACTGAATCATGAACCAAATTTGGCAACTGGACATTAAGATCTCGAACGTTATGGCAGAGTGTAGTGTAGATCCATTCGTTGATCTTTAAATTGCAACGCAGTCTGTTGCATATCAAATGAAACTTGTGCAAATCAAACACGTTCCTTAGTAAAAGCACCCTACTCGTGATTCTTATAAACCTGTTCACCGTCGATTCACCATTTTGAGGAGACAAAAAATCATTCAAGGTAATGGTGGGCACAGACCTATAAAGATATTTCCATCTTGTTGATAAGAGGGAAGTTGCCACAACATCCTTTGTGGGAATAAAAGATAGTATTTTGCATAGGATGTCATCTGGTAAACCACTTAGCCAGTCATTGTTTATAGCTTCTATCTTTGCATTGTTTGATCTTTTCTGCCATTTCATGAAAAAACAAGCACATTTGGAGCATAAAAATCAGATTCTGGACCAAATTCTATTTTAGGTACCATAGGAGATTTATTCACAAGAAGTCCATACAAATTTATACTACCATTCCGCTTCTTTTTTTCATGGAATTCACAATGTTGGTTCAATTCATTATTATTCGTTCAGCTAAGTGGTTAAAATCCATAGAGCATCTATGAGAATCTTTGCAGAAGAAAAATTAATAGTCAGAAAACAAAAAAATCTAAACCAAATCGAAGGCAACTGACAAATTAGTGCTGAATTCTAACAACATCCCATTTTCATTATTGTGAAAAAACTTCACAAATCTAACAAGAAACCAACAATTCGCTTCTTTATAAAAAAAATGGTAAAAAAATAACGCCTAAAGCAAAACCCTAGATTGGAAAGTTTAGAGAGACAGTGTAAAACATAATAAAGCTTCCAAATGACTTGAAAAAACTGTGAAAAATGTACCGGCGGCATCGCTAAAAATTTATTTGTGAAGCTTCGCAAACTGTTTTCTGTTTGTTTCCTTAAAGAGACAGAACCTCTTCCTGTTCGTTCTTCGATGGAGTCTGAAGGGAAAGAAGACAGAATATTTCAAAATAATATTAAATAGCAAAAAATGCCTATTACATTTGGGGGTCAATAAAGGCAACTCGGGTTAAGAAAATCGATTGAATTTTTTTTTCAATTTCTGGTACACTTTTACCTAGATGGGCAAAAATTCTGAGACACTTGCGCCCATCTGGACAAAAGTTCCTTGATACTTTCACCCAGACAGACGAAATTTTTAGTGTTTTTTCGTCCCCATGGGCAAAAGTGCTCCTGGAAAAAAAATTTTTTTTTTGGTTGATGAATTTATTTTTAATATTTTTTTTGTATTCTAATATTTTCATTTTGCATTAACAGGCTGATGAATATCCAAATACGTTTGACGAATTTTTAGAATCAGAAGAATATATTGGTCTTGGACATTTATTCACAACAAAAGGAATTTTTAGTTCGAAAGATGAGTTGGTCGATTGGGAAAAACAAACTACAATGAAAGCCAAGACATATTTAATCATAAATCAGTATCAGAAATCAAGAACAGCTGACCGTCGATCGTATGTCACATTGGCTTGCGAAAGCGGAGGTGCAGTTAAAAAATATACGAAACCAATAGTTAACGATGAGGAAGAAGAAATTCCAATAAAAAGGCGGGGACCTTATGGAACCAAAAATGTGGGTGCCCATGAGCAAATGGTAACAGGCGAAAATTGGCAATTGTTCATACACAATGGAAGGCACAACCATAAAATAGCTATTTACCATCACGGTCATGCTCAGACTGCAAGACTTACAGAGGAGCAGTTGCAACAGACTGAGCAGTTCATGAAGAGTCATGTGCCGCCTCGTAATATCTTAAGATTTTTCTGAGAACAAGATGTTGGTTGTGCAGTTAGGTAAGTTAGAAGGGAGTTATTTTTAATACTTTATTAAAATATTTTAGATTTGTTTTTCTTCCATTAATAAAAAGAATTTTTTGATGTATGTAGTGCTCAGAAAATTTACAATATTATTGCAAAGATTAAGAAGAACCGGATGCAGGGAAGAAACACAGTAGAGGAAGTTCTCTGCCTAAGTCCACAAAGGGGGTTACACGGTCTTCTATAGAAACCGTAAGGAGAGCAACGTACTTAGTGATATTGTCGTTGCACACCCAACATCGATTGCAATGATTAGAACGTGGCCATATGTACTGATAATGGATACCACGTATAAAACGAACAAGTAAGTACTCTAGTGGATCATTGTATTATTAAATCTCTTTATTAATTTATCCTCATAAACATTTAATTTATTAAGTACTCTAGTGGATCATTTCTTTTTAATAATTTTTTTAATAAATAGTTAAAAATATTTTGAAGTCCATTTAAAATAGTTACCAATGTTAATCATTAATTTTTCCCTTTACTTTTTAATTAAGGTACAATATGCCACTATTGGAAGCTATATGGATGACTCCGACAGGAAAGAACTTCACAGTCTCAACAGGCTTTATGTGCAATGAACAGGCTACGACATACAGATGGGTTCTTCAACAAATCAAGCACTAATATGTTACATCTACTATGTCAAATGAGCACGGTTCAATTCTTAATGAAGGTGAGCCACTAGTGATTCTTACCGATAGGGAAAGCGGACTAATCCCGGTGATTGATGATGTATTCAAAAATTCATATCATATGTTATGTAGAAGACACATCGATCAGAATGTGTTAGCAAAGTTGACAGAGATAGTTAAAGATGAAGAGGTGGCACAACAGTTCGTGAATAGCTCGTGGAACAAATTAATAACTGAATTGATGATGAGGAATATCAGAGAAAGTTGGAAGTGTTAAAGAGTAGGTGGCAAAGTAAGCCGGACTTTCTACATTACATATTTAGCACATGGTTGAATCCATTTGCGCATAAATTTTATAGGGTTTGGACATCTCAAGTGTTGCATTTTGGAATTGATACAACGAACCGTGCTGAGAGTGAACATTCGGTGTTGAAGCTATGGCTATCAACGTGTCATGGTGATTTGGACACCGTGTTTCTTAATATCGACTCTCTCATCGAAAGTCAAATTGCTGAAATAAAATACTCATTGGAAATTTATAAAATTAAAGAGAAGTATGCTGCGAAGAGTAATACCATATTGAAGAATATAAGTAATAAAATCAGTCATTTGGCTTTGAAAAAGATGTGGCTGGAGATAAAGAAAGCATGCGAGATGGTTGAAGACCCAGAAAGTAAGTGCCTGCATTATTTAAGGAAGTCTCACGGTCTACCATGTGCATGTGAACTGGTTCATAGGTGGCAATATTTAATTCCAATGCAGGAGGAAGTTGTTTATATTTTTTGGAGAAAAATAGAAATTGGTGCTGATATCCCGGATATACACGAGAGAGACATGGATTTTGAGATGCGTGATCTCACCTTAATGTTAGAAGAAATTAGTACGAGTCTAATTTCTAAGGTCCGGGAAGTGCGTCACCTCATCAAAGGTGTTATATATCCGGTGTTGCCTGAAGATCCTTGCCCTCCATTGACAAACCCCCCCGAAACCGCAGTCACGAAGGGACGACGGAAGATGAATTCTACCGAAAGGGATAAGTCTCACTGGGAATACGTGTCCATCGCACATAAGAAGATAGGAAAGTCAAGTGGTTTAGGGTCTAGGTCGGGAAGCGGTTCAGGCTCAAGCTCTGGTCCTAGTCCATGTGGAAGAGGTTAGCCACCCCGTAGCGGTAGGGGTAGGGGCAAAGGACATAACAGTGGTAAGTCCAGTTTATCATCTGTTGTAAATCCGGATTCCCCATCAACGCCATTCCCATTCAACAATGCATTTCCCGGGTTCATGTATGACTTTATACAAAACTGGAATAATGTAGTTGGTGATGGTAATTGTGGATTTAGGGTTGTGTCCAATTTTTTGTTCGGGGATGAAAATCATTGGGCTGAAACTCGTAGAAGAATGTCTTATGATTTGCACCACCATATGAACGTGTATGTGCAATTGTTCGGATCATTAGAACGTATCACTGAGCTAATAAGGAAGACGAATTGGAAAGAGGGTCTGGCACCTGTTGATTATTGGATGGATACTCCTAATCATCTTTATGTCATTGCCAACACATTCAATTTATGCGTTGTTTTAATTGCACAGTTCGGGTCGACTACCGTCCTTCCTCTTTATTCTAATATGGATTGTACTACTGGAAGGCTATTCATCGGATTCATTGCGGAACAAGAGCATTTCATACAAGTATTTATTATTGATAAATTTTAATTAGTATTGCTATTTATTACATTATTGATAGCCGGAGCTTTTTATTTACTGTTTCTTTTTCGTTCTGCAGCTACAGTTGCGAGATGGATGCCCTTTGCCTCCAATACAGGTGCAATGACAATATCATCGAGATGTACGAGTTAGTGGATGGGCAGACCCTTATCATAACCGGATTGTAGATTGGGTTATGAGATACCGTGAAATGTATCCGCCTCAGAGTCATTCGCATGTTCTTATTAACTAGTCACTTTAGCATTTTATTATATAATTTATAACGTGATGTTTGATGTTGTTAGCCCTAAGGGCATTATTGTATATGTTTTTTATTATGATTAACATATGTTTGTGTGATGAGTATAGCTTAGTCTCTATAGAACAAAAGAAGCATTTTTTGAGGCTCAAGGCTACACTACATAAGAAGTAAAAGATCTTGGCAATTAAAGCATAATGAAGAAGAAGAGATCAAGACATTCCAAGATCAAGGCATTGAAGACCTTGAAGACTTATGTCTTAGTTAGGGATATGCTAAGGTATTTTGTAAAACTCCCTAACTCTCATCTTTGTTTGTTGATCAAGTGTGAAGTTCCTTGGATGAATTTCTTTTTATAAACTATTCTTGAAAAATCCAAGTATTCTTGATAGAGTTTTTGAGGCCTTCGAAAGTTTTCTTATCTCTAAAAGAGTATCAAGAATACATATTTTGAAATGTGAAGGAAAGTTCTTTTTGTTTAAGGAAAACTGGCTTGTTTAAGGAAAACTGACTTTTAAATCCTTCTGAAAAAAATGGTCATCCGATTTTTTAAACTGGTCATCTAATTTTTAAAACAGGTTATCCGATTTTCAAAATCGGACGTCCTATTTTAAAATCGGTCGTTCGATTTTTCTAGCTTTAGAAAAATAGGTCGTCCTATTTTTAAGAGGGATCATCCGATTTTTGTAGGATGCGTCCGAATCTTTCTGTTTCAAAAATAGGTTATCCGTTTTCTAAAACCGGTCATCCGGTTTTAGTCTTTTACTGCAAAAATATTACCATTACACAGTGTAACGGCTACTTTCTTCTCCTTCATATACATATTGACTTTGATCAGCTGCAAAAAGGATGGAGGTTGGTTGAAAAATTTATTGAGATCATTTTAGAAAATTTAAAGAGCTTTAAAAGTACATTCTTTCAAATATCTTCATCTCATAAAAACAAATAGAAAAATCTTCTTGGAGCTTCATTGTTGATCATCCATCAAAGAAGAAGTAAAGAGGTGCTTGTAGAAGTATTCCATTGAGTTGTATCTTCCCCTTCTCAAGCTCATTTGGTAACATTGTTCCTTACTCTTCTTATTCTTTTATTGTGATCAAAGGTTTGTGGAAAACCCTTTGGGTGATCCTTTGATAAATTTGTTGTATTGTTGTGTTGCGTAAACTTTGAGGTTTTAGTGTAAAACCCTTGAAGGGTGATCCTCATTGTGTGGTTGTGTAACCAACTTTGAATATAGTGGATTTGTGAAATCCTAGGGTTGAATCTCAAGGTAGTGGATGTAGCTTTTTGAGAAAGTGAACCACTATAAATTGTTGTACATGTTCTTTAAAGTTTAATTCTATACTCATTGCTTGATTGCCAAAACTATAAGATTTTGTTTGGTGTGGATTCTTATCAAAAAGAGTTTTAGAATTCTTTCACAAACAAATTAGAAGTTTATCTTTCTAATCACACAAGATTTTATGAAAATTAGCTAAAAACCTTATTCACCCCCCCCTCCCCCCTCTCTAAGGTTTTTCAATTGGTATCAGAGCAGGGCTTCTCTAAAAAAGGACTAACACCCTTGAAGCAAAAGATCTTTATTTTACTATGGGTAATATTTCTAGCTTACCATATATAAAAGGCTCTTCTACAAATAGACCTCCTCTTTTCAATGGAACAAATTATACTTTTTGGAAATCTAGAATTAAAATATATATTTGTTCTATTAACTTTGATCCTTAGAGTATTGTAGAGAAAGGTCCTTTTATCCCTCAAAAGGAAGGAAGAATCAAGAAAATAGAAGAATTTAATGAATATGATTCAAGAAGGATGACCTTGAACTACCAAGCCATGAACATCCTAAGCTATGCATTGGATGTTAATGAATACAATCGAGTAAGTGGATGTGACTCGGCTCATGATATGTGGAAGCTATTGGAAGTCACTCATGAAGGTACCAATCAAGTCAAAGAATCAAAGTTGGCT
Organism: Catharanthus roseus; assembly: GCA_028651295.1. NCBI lineage: Eukaryota > Viridiplantae > Streptophyta > Magnoliopsida > Gentianales > Apocynaceae > Catharanthus > Catharanthus roseus. The sequence continues at coordinate 4,754,232 of JAPQWS010000087.1, forward strand.
ATGTTTGTGAGAGATTATGAGCTATTCATGATGAAACAATATGAAAGCATTAGTGACATGTTCACAAGGTTCACCAACATCACAAATGGCCTAACGGTGTATGGGAAAGAGTACACAAGGGGAGAAGTAAATAGAAAGATTCTTGATTCACTCCCAAAAGCATGGCAACCAAAAACTCTTGCCATTGAGGAATCAAAAGATTTAAGACAACTTCCTATTGAAGAACTCATAGGATCTGTCCTCACCTATGAGATGAAAATAAAAAGATTAGATGAAATAGAAGATGAAGACAAAGGAAGAAAAGTCGTAGCACTCAAAGTGAATGTTGATGATCATACATGCTCGTCAAACAATGAAGATGAGATTGAGTATATGGCCTTAGTAATGAGGAAATTTAAAAGATTTTACAAGAAAGACTTCAACAAAAGAGGAAAGAATCCATTCAAGAATGGAGGACAAAGTTCATCACTCTTCAAGGCTAGATGCTTTGAATGCAATAGCACCGACCATCTTGTAACCGATTGTTCCAAAGCTATTGAAAAAGAGAAAGGAGCGTTGGAAGAAAAGCTTGAGGCATTAAAGAAAAAGAAGAAAGGCAAGGGCCTAATTGGTGCATGGGATCAAGATACAAGTGAAAGTGAAGGTGATGAAAAAGGAAACATATGCTTCATGGCAATGGAGAATGAGGTACAATCTGTTGGAATCCGTAGGCAAAAACAAAGTAAAATAAAACTACGGAAATCCACCAACAGGATCTGCACATACTAGAAAAACCGATTGGATAGAAATTACCTCAATGTTTTGATTGTTCGTTGTGGAGGCGCTGCTTTGTACGCTTCGCCCTCTACTGGTATCCACGCGATGAACTCCTCTGCAAGCGATCGGGATGCTAGCCCCTTCTGTGTTCTGAAAACTGTTCAGAACTGATCCTGACTATCTGGTAATCGGTCATATTTCGAAGAGAGGAGGCTAGATACTATATTGTCGTTCTAGGGTTTAGGGTTTTGTTTTTCTTTTATCAGATAAAGGACGGCCACCAAGAAAAGGTTAACATAACATTTTATAGCTGTCAATATCAAAACCCTAACTGTCATCTAATAACAGTTTAATCTTGTCCGTCTATTCCTATAATCATCCAACGGTTGGATGAGTAATATTAAGTAATTAATTTCATTTATTCTATTAAATAAAATTAATTACTTATTAACTTACTAGAAAATATAATATGGAATCTAATTCTCCTTTTGTATACATTCAACGAATCTGGACACAATCTAGATTCATTGAACGTGGACATTATGCTCACAAGATCGTCTATGCGTGTGACCCTGTAGGTTCACTTAACGTTGGCAGTGAATGAAAAATATCCTAGACATTTATTCACAAAACATAAGCGGTCTCTAGCAAGACATTATGCTTACCCAAGTTAAGTAAATGTAATAATAACCTAGCATCAGATTTAATATTTAGTCCTTTTGTCACACGATATCCTAATTAAGTATAAGGCATGGATCAAGTCATCCTTATAAAACTTAATTAACCATTTACTTGATCACCGGGCAGACTGTTCCAACAAATAATATTAATAACACCTTATTAATACTTATTTGAGCATGGCCATTCATATTTTCTAGTCTTCCTTATCAAGGGGCCCATGGATATCTCTCTCTAAAAGGAGAGGGACAAATCCCTTTCACTATCTCCAATAATCAAGCCATGATGAGAAAATAAGCCAACCAATAGTCATAATGATCACCTAATTAAAAGTGATGTTTGACTATGTCAAAGCATATTTTCTCCCCATGCAAGAAACATTAGGTCAAAGGAGACAAAATATAAAACTGAGAAGAAATACTTATAACTTAAACCCATTCAATATTTCTTCTTCACTTTGGGTCATGTCCAATACAATATTCTCAATATGTATTTATGAATTGATTTTATATCTCATACTCATGATCAGTAAAACTTGACCATCAATCAACTTCACACTAGTTTACAAGATGTAATAAACTAGGGACAAATAAGAATAGTATTTTATTAGCTATAAGGGTTTTACTATCAAGTCACATACTTGATGACCAAGAGCATAAAATACAATTCAAAGATACATGCTTCATAAATCATAAATGTGAGTCAATTGGTCTTAGGGCATATACTAACTCAATCTTCACCCTCTAACTCTTTTAATCTCATTGATGATAATTGTGATGTTGATCCTAGTTCTATGCTTATTGAAATGTGATGAGTGCAAAAAGGTTTCTAAAAGAAACAAAGTTTTGAAAAACAAAACTTAATTTTTGTTAGATGAGAATTCAAGACTCATTTGTGAAAATAAAGCTATTCTTGAATCCTTGGAAGTTTTGAAGAAAGAAGAAGAGTGTTCAAATAATGACTTTCAAAAACTTGTTTTAGAAAACAAAAACCTTTGCGAAAAGATTTCCTCTCTTGAAAAATGTTTGATTGATTATGAAGTCTCAAAGAAAAAGGTGAGTGATCTCACTCTATGTGTTGAAAAGTATACAAAAGGAAAAGAAAACTTTGAAAAACTTCTTGGCTCTCAAAGATTACCTTTTGACAAAAATGGTATTGGATATAATCATTCCAATAATTTTTCTAAACAAACACGTTTTGTAAAAGCCTCCTCATCCCTTTCACACCTTTGTTGCACTTATTATGAAAATGGTGGTCATAAAGCCACAAAATGTTTTATAAAAAGAAAGATTGAACGGGGAGTAAAAACCATTTGGAAAATAAAAGAAAATCCAACTAACGTTCATGGACCCAAAAAAATATGGGTACCAAAAGTCTTTTCTACTTCTTCTTTTGTAGGACACAAGTCAAGGTCCCAATCTGAGGCCTTCATTTTCTTCTTCCTTTGAGTTGAAGTTGGAACTTCACGAGCCACATTGGGTCTTTTGTTACAAGACCCTAAAATCTTACTCATGACCGACATAAAGCTGCCGGTCAACCCTTTCCTTTTCCCGCGACGAGGACGCCCGTCGAATCCACTAGCAAGTGCCACAGGTACGGGCTGCTCTTCATCTCCAGCATCCTCACCCCCATCTTGATCATCATCACCACCATCACTATCATCATCACCTCCCTCATCCGTATCTCTCTCAATATGTAGAGATCGGACCCTGTTATGCTCCTTGCCAAGCCCCCTATCACCATCACAAACTCTATCTACAGCCTCTCTATGTAAGACTCAAAGGATGAAACACCAAAATCAGCATGAGAATACACATGTGTGCTGCATGAAGAATCCAGAGATGTAGCGCCAACCATCTGATAAAAAAACTCTTACCCTATCTACCTCGGCTGACCACTAAACTCCAGTATAGGCTCCTGGATTGCAGATTTACATGGTATACGAGGTCGTATAGTGGGAACATGTAAGTAGGGATCATATACTGTGTCTGGGGGGTATGAGAATAGATGTGTAGAACCATATGCCTCATATGGCACAGGGGTATAGACAGATGTAGTTGAAGGGGAGGTCGAGATCTAAAAGGTAGGGCGAGTGATTGGGTAGAAGACCCGGGTACACATGTGCCATGATGGAAACTAGGTGCGAGAGGGGTAGGAGTAGCAGGGAGGTCGAAGGTACTATGTCGCCCCCCTAGTACCTCTAGATGAAGCTGTAACAGTGCGACTATGAACTCTACCGAACAGGACCAAGGTCGTCATCGCCTCTACGTCAACCTGATCGAACCATCTATTACATATTCAAACTCATTAATAGCTGTTCATCATATATTTGAACATTTACTTTTAGTAATACTTATTAATTTATATATTATTCGATCTTATCTCCTAAACCCTAAACCTAAGGTCAAGAATAACGATGAATTCAAATTAAAATTCAAATAGTTGAGCAATTACATAACACATTTTCTTATTAAGCACATAATTATAAGCAAACAATTTTAAACTAGTTACATTTACTCTACGTAGGCAAAATTAAATAATATTTGAAATAACATTTATTATTACTTTATTATTAACCTTACTGGGATTTATTATTTCATTTCTGTTATTTTATTTCTTCTCACTAACAATAATTCATTTCATATTGTTCACAAAAACATAATTCATTATCATATTAACAATAAAAATTATCACATAAAATATTTTAAACAATTAGTCACACCCATTCTACATATACAAAATCAATTAACAATTCAAATAATCATTTATGAAACAAATAAATAAATATATAATAAAAAAATTCAAAATTTTTTCAATGCACTTTCGCCAGAGCTGGAGAAAGTCCAGATGAATTTCGTCCGAGCCAGCAAAAGAACGGGTGCACTTTCATTTGACTAGGCAAAGTCACCAAGGACTTTCGCCAGTCTCGATGAAAGTGCCCTCTTTAAGCAGAAAAAATACCAATTTAAAAGTGCGATTTTTATCAAATTAAAGGCATATTTGCATGATATAAACCAATAAAATTGTAAATAAATGAGAATGGATTGAAGAATTAACCTTTTTTTTAAATTTTGACGGTCGGATCTTCTAAGATCTGAGGTTGAAGCGAAGAGTCCTAGAGAGTGTTTAGAGAATTTTTTTAGAGAGAGAAAGTTTTTAGGTGAAAATGAAATTTTTTGAACTTTTTCGAGTTATACTATAGAAACCCGAGTTGCCTTTATGTTTTTATGTTTTTGTCTTTATTCTTCTTTTTTTTTTTTTTTTCATTTATGCCACTAAACTTTTTATAAATGATTAAAAATGTTTATGGAAATGTTTTAGCATCTGTGTGCGTCAATTATTATATAAACAATCATATTTATTCATACAAATGTAAAATATGTATAATATTATCTTTATAAAGTGACAAATAATATAAAAAATATAAGAGAAAACTATACACGTGAAAGATATATGTTTTTAAAGTACGATAGAACTATAGAATAAACATTGTGTAATTCACATAATAATCTCTGCATACAATACCATAAATCAACGTATTTGGTCATTGAAAAAAAGTCAGTGGTACTTTAGCCAATGAAAAAAATTGAGCAACATAATTAATGACAAAAAAAAAAAAAAATGTTCAATATTGACGGAACATAAAAAATGTGGAAATTTTCTTTTATTATTATTGTTTTTTGTTTCATAATATAATAAGATTTTTTTTCAAAAAAAATTATTATTCCACTTTTTATCACTTTATTTTTTTCCTCTCTTGTTATTTCTTTTAATTTTTTTTTCAATAATTAATAATTAGTCATGATATCGTGCTTTTGAAGTACGTAATAAATATTTATATATTAGTTATACTATATTAATATAGGTTTGTTTTAATCGTGTGTTCATGAAAATTACTATGAATAAATCTACATTATATTTGGTAATTTAAATATAACAAAAATCTTATTAAAGTACCCATGAAAAATTTTCACTAATTAATAATTTTTTATATATATTTTTACCTTAATTGTACTTATCAGAATTTATAATATTCTATCTTGCCCCCACTTTTTTCCAAAACACTCGATATCTTTTTTCTTATAATTTATCTTTTATTTAGTATGTTTTATTAATAAAATATACTAAATTAAAAATGTTACATAGAGTAATATAAGAGATGTTAAAGATAATTCACATAGGAAAGAAAGAGCATTTTAATTTTTTCTTAGAGGAACATTATCTATAATCTTTATAATTTGGTATATGATAAATAATAATTGAATTAAAAATCTATTTAATAAATACGCATTAAAATGTAAAATTACTTATAAATTTAATCATATAATTTTAGCTAAAAATATTTTTATTTCTAACAGAAAGTAATATCATATTTATTGAAGATAAAATAAGTATTTTATATAAAAATTTACACTATTTTTTAATTCGCATGCAAAAATATAAAAAGATTTATATTTGGACAGGGAGTATTGCTAACCATTGATAAACTTTGTAAATGTAGCAGGTGAATTGGGCCCCCGTAAGACAAGATAGAAAGTTGGATTGAAGCTGCTGAAAAAGACATTCATCGGCCCAATTCATTTTCAAATCTGAAATGACAAGTCCAAATAAAGTTGCATTAATTAATGCGTGGAAAATCTCTACTAGCTAAAGAATAGGATTAAACATGAGTTGAAAACGATGCATTGTTTAACTATCAAAATAAATTCACAATTCCACTCCATCCAATTCCTACCCATTGCTTAGGCCTTAAGGATGATGTGAATTAACTATCAAAGTGCTTGAAGTATTTAAAAAAATATGATTTTTTTATTTTATATAAATTAAAATATCTTTTCAAAATTTTTCTTGTTATTTTTATGTTTTTTATGTTAAGAAAATAAAAAGAGGTTGAATTTATTATTAATGAAAATGTATGATAGAAAAAAGTTTAATAAATATTGTTTGAAATTACAATAAGATAGTTAAAATACAAAAATTAACAAATGTGATAAAAATATATATATATATATATATTTTTGTTCGTATTTTTCTCACATTTTTGGTTAAATAAATTGTTTGTGAGAAAGGAAGTTAAAATTTATACTTAAATTTCATAACAAAATACTATTTGTTACTTGGAGATGTCTTTAGATATCCTAATTAATTATTGAGAAAATTTTGAATTTGGCACGAATTATATTTATATATTTCAACTGTTATTCCGTAAAAAGTTTAATCGGTACAAAATGTTAGCATTATAGTTTAGGAAAATTAGTTAGTTGTATTTGCAACAAATTTACGTATTATTTATTTCATACATAACTTTTTATTTTATTTTTTTTATATAGAGTTGAGAATCCCACATCGACTAATTAAAGAAAATGATTATCCTCATAAAGACTTGGATAGTCCTCCCCTCTTGAGGTACCTTTAAGCCCAAGTCCAAATTCTAATATATACATACATTACAAATTTTTAACATTTAAAAGTATTGAAGATGGTTAACACAATTTCAAGTAGCTTATTATTTTAAGTGATTAAAATATCATAATATGTATAAAAAATTAAAATAAAAATATTATGTATATAATGAGAAGGACGTAATTTTTTGCGAATATTTACTAGCTATTGTCCCTAAAATATATTTTTTAGACTTAAAAAAATAAGAAAGAAAAAAATTGGAGAAATGGAATGAAATAAGCAATTCCCGTCATGAGCCATTTTCTGTGGGAGATAAAACAAAAAACTGTGGACGCTAGCCACCCTCATGCTCATACTAATCCTTCTGTTGTAATAAAGGGTGTAATTGATTTCTTGAAGACTTTTTTCAAAGCTGGATAAGGGAGAACTCTTTTTCTTTCTTTTCTTTTTTTCCTTCCTTGTTTTTATCAAGTGAGATAAGGGAGGACTCGTTTAATACTAATAAGAAAGGAGGACAGGTGGTTTGTGATTTGATGGTATCATCTTTAATCCAAGTATTTTTAAGTTTTACCTAATATATTAATTGAAAATTTTATTTATCTTTAAGTTAGTCGGTAATTTTTAAATAATTAACTGATCGTATATTATATGTTGATAAATGAAACATTTTCTCCTTGTTCTTTTATGATTCAATAACAAATTCAATCAAAATGAATTTGTAAGTTAATGTGTATTTGATAAATTAAATAATATTCAAATTTCAAAAATTTAATGAAAAAATATCACTTTTTTTTATATTGTCACATATGTAAGCAGGATCATCAATTAGAGTTTTTGAATACAAATATTGAGAATGTGATTCCATTTATAATATCATATTTGGTACACTAATAAAACGTCATGAAATGTTTTTCTGTTCATAATCTTTTCTTAACTGAAATGGGTTCAAAATTCTTTTTTATTTCGACTTCAATTGAAGAAGTCGAAATAACATAGTTATGTTTCTTTATATTTGATAAAAATATTTTTCAATGTCGTAATTCAGTGAAATGTCGCAATATATTACTAAAATGATCTAATAAAATAATTATTAAATATATTCAATATTTGATAGTTAAAATATAAACATTGATCAAAGTAATAAAATATGTAAAAGTAAAAATAATAAAAAGCGAAAAGAAAATTTGTGTACAAATTAGAAGGGAATTTTTTATTCAACTCAAATATAATTTTTCTTTTTTATCTAATGTTATAGGGGTATAATAAACTAAACATACTTTTTCTTTTTCACTTTTTCTTGAAAATGTCTTCATCACGTTTTTATATAGAAATATCTCTCCTAATTCTTTATACAATCGACTTTCCTTCGGAAATGTCTTTCCTACCTATAATTTACATATCAAATACTTGAATGGAAATAGAAGTTTAGTAAATTATTTTATTTCTATCTTCCACTTGAACGTCGGCAATTTGATGAGGATTTTAATGACGAGGAATTTCGCCTTTATTACAATCATTCCATGCAATTCAATTTCCAATGCCAAACATAATGTAAAAAAATTTTGTTATTTTTGTTATCTAGTATAAATACATGTGGCTAATAATCCATCAACATGTAGACTTCTTTTAGTAATAAATTTTCTTTTAAAGTTTATTTTTTATAGTTTATAGTTTATCTTTTTATTTTATAGGAATTATTATAAATAAGTGTGTGTAATCTATGCCTCTAGAATACACATTAATATAGATAAAATATAGCATATATGAATAAAAATTATATAACTTATGATAGTTAAATCTTATAAAATCTAAAAATTTAATAGGAATATTGAACTTTAAGAAAACTTATAACTTAGATTATAAAGTTAATTTATATTAATATATAAATTCTAAGGACACGTGTACTTCAAATAGTTTATAACGTATTTTGTAACATTAATTTTGATAATATTCTTTCTTTTTTTTTTGTTTACTTTTTCCTCTTAGAATTTAGTTTTTGTTTGTTAGATTTTATTAATAAAACATATCATATAATGAATGTTACAAATGATTTTAATAAAATTAAAATATATTAGAAGATATAATAGAAGTAATAGTCTACTTTAAGGCCTTTGCTTCGTAACGTGCGTGGCACATGGCGCTATCTATTCGCAATTGTCACAACATCTCAACATTAAGGAAACTTATAACTTATATTATGAAGTTAATCTATGTTAATATATACATCTAAGGGCACATGCACCTAGCATGATTTATAACATCCTTTGTAACATTCATTTTTTGTAATATTCTTTTGCTCTTATTATTTAACTTTTTCTCTCTTTATTAACAAAACTCATCATATTTTAGAATTACAAGCAATCGAAAATACGACACGTATTAGACAAACTCTTAATAAAATTAAAGTATATTAGATGTTGTAATAGTCTACTTAAAGACCTTTGCTTCATAATATGTGGGACATATGACGCTATCTCACCGCAATTATCATAACGCCTTGACATTAAGGAAGCTTATAATTTATACTAAAAAGTTAATCTATATTATTTTATATATCCTAAGCACATGTACACTTATGATGGTTTATAATATCCTTTATAACATTCATTTTTATAATATTATTTTCTCTTATGATTTATCTTTTCCTTTTAAAATTTTAGTTCTTATTTATTAGATTTTGTTAATAGAACATATCATATTATGGATGTTACAAGTAATCTGAAATGGGGCACACATTAGACAAATTTTTAATAAAATTAAAGTTTGTTAAAAGATATGATTGAAATGATAACAATCTATTTTAAAATCTTTGCTTGATAACATGCGAAACATGTGGAGTTATCTCACCATAATATCTTGACATTAAGAAAACTTATAATTTATATGAAAAAAATGAATATAATATTCTAAGGTATATATACATTTAGGATAACTATAACATTTTTTTAACATTTGTTTTTGTAAAAATAAACTTTTATTTGGCACTATCAATGAAGACATGAAAGTCACAGAGACGAGATAATTTGGGCCAAGAAGATTCTTGATAAATGAAAGTGGATGTAAGAGGCAATGGGAACAGAAGCTGGGAGATTACTGGGATTGTTGTGGATGTTCTTTTGAAGAGAGGGTATATTGAATGAGGGTTGACATCGAGATGCAAATGATTTTGAGAAAAGAGTGGCTTTTGGTAAGATTGGCTGATTTGTTATAAATATTAGAAGGTGGCTAATGGCGCGGCGGAGTGTGGGGTGATGGGATTGTTGATGGCTTATCAATAATTTCTAGAAGAGAATGGGGCTGATGGTTGGCTGAGGCACTATTTGCATGACGTAGAGATTTGATTGCTAAGGCATTGCTAGTAGGTTTTGAATACATTTTACGGCGTGGAGGCAGGGAGAGAGAGGGAGCATGATAGATTGACTGTCGATTTTTACTTCTAAGTAAAAAGAGTGGGGTTGAAAAAGGCGATAAGACATTTAAGCGGCGGATGAGATGGGCTGATGATGTAGAGATGATGATAGTTAGTATCGAATTTAAACTAGTTGATTAGCTGTGGTAAGATAATGAGATTCGGGAGACAAATTAAATACTTAAATACATGAGGGATTATGATTGCGACGTGGATGTGCTTGAGCCTGACAGACGATGCTGGCGGAAGACAGGATGAGGCAATGCCCAATTAGATGGTGTGATTACAGGATATAATGAGGTGAGAATTTAAAGATGATTTGATAAGAGGAAGAAGGCAGTTTTAGCATGACAAAGAGACAGAGAAGAGAGACTTGGGTTTTATTTATTATGATGATATAGAGCTTAATAGAGATAATGGCAGAGATGAGGAGGATGAGAGAGGAGGTTTATCACATTGACACTTGGCCATTGGGACTTAGCACACAGGCATTTTCATTACTTGTCACGTCACATACTTTCTAAATAAATATCAAAATTTAAATATATGTTTTTATATGAACTAATGTCTTTCAAATTAATATTTATGTTTAGTATTGATCTTCGGCTTAATAAGACTTGCTATTGCCAATGTTTTATAGTAATATAAACTTATTTATAGTTTATTAGTAAAATATATAAAATAAAAAATAAATTTTTATATGAAAATGTATTAAAGGATTGCATTATAAAAGGTACGAGACGTTTAATTAAATAATTAAATTCAAGACTGTTGGTATCATTTTATGTATTTTTCTTTTAATATAATTTTTTAAAAATTTATTTTTTGTATATTGAATTTTATTAATATAATATATTAAATTAAAATATAGTATAAATAAGTGATACAACCCATGGGAACTAAATAATATGTGGATTTACCAGAAAAGTTTATAGTGTGGAGTCAAGATTTCTTCAGCTAAAACCTATGTGCAGTGAAACAGTTTTTAAAAGGACTCCTCGTCACGAGGTATGAACGGTACTGTATCCTATGCTAATGACAAATAAGCTGAGGTCATTTTCGGCATTTAGAAGCAACACCCCTACACGCGTCAATCTAGAAATACGTGGCGCTTCGAGGCTGTACCATCAACTTATCACTCCCCTTGTATCAAACACGTGCCCCTTTTGAGATAAAGGATCATATCTTCCACGTCGGATTCCAGCGTGGCAAAATTTGTCCAAATCAGCAATCCTCCCCGATGGCTTTTAAAATACATCACCTCACAATGCGTTTTAACCACCTTCACCAACACCAAAAAACCCCCCAAAAACAGCACGCTGAAACCTCTCTCTCTCTCTCTCTCTCTCCATTTCTCTCTCTCACTCTCACACCCAAATTTCTCTCTCTACTGCCTCTGAGTCGGTGATTTTCATCATGTTAGGAGCGGTGGCGGTTGTATCAATTTTGCAGTCGGAAGATGGAGATTCCGGTCGTTACCTGTTCTCTTGATTGTAGGAGTGGCGATGATGTCAGTTGTGGTTTTCTTGCGAGATTTAGCGGTGGTATATTCAATCCCTAAGCAAAAGCTAGCTATTTACTTGACAGAGTTTTCAAGTTATTCCATGCTTTGTCTCTCAAATTGATAGCATACTTTCATTATTATAATAATTCTAATGATGATAATCGGAAAAAATAGGTACCGATCTTAAATCGAGGCTCTTGGATTATTTCTTTAGATTTTCCTTATTTTTTTGTTTTGCATAATTTTGGTTTTTCCGGTTAATAATTCGGTGATCCGAAGAAGAAAAATATTCTGAGCTATCATTCCGTGATACGCCTGCACTGAATTTTTTTTTACCAGTGTATGAGAATCAGTAGCCTAATTTTGGAATTTCTAGGCGATTTGAAGAAGTGTTGGTTTTGTAGTTGATTTGCTAGGATTTTTTTTTTTTGATGATCAAAGTTTTTTTAAGTCATCATCGTTGACTCGAGAAAATATTTGAGATTCCTAACAAACTCCGAGCTCTGAAAATGGAGAGAAGATTTTAAAGGAGCCCCATAAGAGTCGGAAACGAAAAAGAGCAGGCTTCAGTTGTGCAATTTTACTGACACAACTAGTTAATGCCTTTCCCTATGAAGATACAACCAATTGATATCAACACGCCGGCCGAATCAACACGATTTGAGCTGGTGAAGCCTGTAGCCAAGTCTCGCCTGAAGAGGCTTTTCGAGAGGCAATTCTCGAGTGTTTTGAAAATATCGGCACCGGAGAAGTCACCTGGCAATGGTGCCACCACCGGTGATGAACCGCATCATAACAAGGATGTTGTTGACGAGTTTGACCCGAGCTCTGTTTGTTTGGATAAGATGGTTCAGAATTTTATTGAGGAGAGCAATGATCGACAACAGAAGTGTGGCCGGAACAGATGCAATTGCTTTAACGGCAACGGTACAGACAGTTCAGATGATGAATTCGGCGAATCAAACCACTACTCTTCGTTTGATGCATGTGAAATTCTCAAGGTATGCACAATTGAACTCGCAATTTCTGGTCATAATAAGAATTTGTGCTTTATTTCCTCCTTTGAATTTTGTAAATCTTTTCTTTCCAGCAGAGTTTGGTACCTTGTGCTTCAGTTTCTGAAAGGAACTTATTGGCGGACACTGCAAAAATCGTTGAAAAGAACAAGATTTCAAAGCGTAAAGATGATTTCTGCAGAAAGATCGTTACTGATGGCCTTTTAGCCCTGGGATATGATGCTTCCCTCTGCAAGTCTCGCTGGGAAAAGTCCCGCTCCTTCCCTTCCGGTAAAACTGCACAACAAAATTGTCCATTTTGTTAATAAATTCAGGAGCTTCTGTTCTCAATTAATGTTAATATGATTGAGAAATTTCGTTTGTGATCACTTAATTTGTGCTTTCCAGGTGAATACGATTATGTGGATGTGATGATTGATGGGGAGAGACTGATAATAGACATTGATTTTAGATCAGAATTTGAAATTGCAAGGTCCACAAAAGGTTACAAATCAATCCTCCAAGTCCTTCCAATCATCTTTGTGGGGAAAGCCGATCGTCTTCAGAGGATTATAAGCATTGTATCAGAGGCATCCAAACAGAGCTTGAAGAAAAAAGGGATGCCCTTCCCACCTTGGCGCAAAGCAGAGTATGTCAAAGCAAAATGGCTGTCTAATCCCACCCGTCCTACACCTGTGCCGAAACCAACAGCCGCGTTGGCCTTACCATCACCAAATTCTGCAGCTATTGTTATCTCCCATAGAACTGATGTCAAAATTGAGGAGTCTCTTGAAGGGAAGAAGAAATGTCCAGCTGTGGTGGAGATAGCCAATGACCTTACTGATGATATGTTTAACAAGATGTCTAACGATGATGAAGAGAAGAGTCTTCCGGTGTCGGCAGTGAAGAATTGGGAGCTGCCGGAAACTAAACCTAAGAGCTCACAAGTTGGAGTCAAAGTTAGCTCTGGTTTAGCTTCTATGATTGAAGATTAGCCTGAAATTCTGATTTTATTATTATTATTATTATTATTTGGTTTTGCCTTAAATCGGCCCAAGTAATGATCCTTCTATATTTTTAATCGTAAGGATCAGGATAATCTAATATACATCCTAATAGGAAAATTTTAGAAAAAAAATAAAAAGAGAGAAGAAATAACATTGTAATATTCACTTGGCAATATTTCTGCTGTATTCATGGCTTTAGATATTTTTTATTAGGTGATAAGAGGGGTTTCTAGACTCATTGGGACTCTTCATTTGATGATCGGAAGAAGAGTAACGACAAAAGAGCACCGTCGTTTCATCGGTTCTGAAGGGTGAGGAGGATAGATAGATAGATAGAATAGAAAGAGAAGTAGAATCAAAGGAGCGGAAGCGTGGTATCTTGGGATTGAGAAATATTCGGCTAATTTCTGGGGCCGGGCAGGGGTTACGGCTTTTGCTTGGGAAGCCATTGGAATTTCCGTGACCTTATCTTCCCTTTGTAGTCTCGGTTATTTTCTTTCTTTCTTTCTTTTTTTATTTTTATTTTTTCAACAATAAAGGTGTTGGTCTCATCTCATGGTCTATATATTTGAAATATTTGGAATTGGCATTCCTTGGCGACCTCGTAAAAAGGGCGTTATAGTCCTGAAATAACATGTGATTTAAGGATGGATCTGCCAAACTTGTGATTCTAATCTGTCAGATATAACTTGTTAAGTGGAAAAAGGGCACTTGTGTTGTGTTGAATGGAAATGGAACCAATTGCCGGACATTTGATTTTCTTAAAACTTGAGCAAGTGCTTTCATAATTTAGGGGATATCGGCACAGTTTACCCTAAAAAATCCTTCCTTATTTGTTGCTATCTCATTTAAGCTGATTGCAGCCTTAAATATAATGAATGCAGTTTCGGAACTCGTCAGTAGAAAAACAAAAAAAGAAAAAGAAAACTGAAAAACGGGATATACAAGGAAATGATGCCGTGAGAGAGAATAAAGCTGCAACGAAACCTTGGTTATGACATTAATTTCAAACGATTAGTAGTCTCTTCCAAATAAATAATATACTAAATAAATTGCTAGAAAAGTTGTTCCCTCTGCTCTCAGAACATAGCACCTTTTTTATGCTAATTGAATTCAGTGCTCTTTTATTTATTTTTACTTTTTTCTGATATACTACTAATGCTGCAAAAGCTCTTGCATTTTTTTGAATTTTTGTCGCACATAATCATTACCTTTTATTAAATAAACAAACTCATTGCATTTCCGAACGTGGGTTTATATTCTCATTAATATTAAGTTATTAACACAGTATTTTTTTTTTTTCAGGAAATAAAAATATTTTATGTTAATAGTATTCAATTCGACTTTTCATTATTCATTTTTCTTTAATGTTTGAGATTTCTCAATCTTTGGCTTTGTTCAGTCGAAAGATTACCATGTCGTAATGGCTGCTGGGGTCGTAATTATTGTAGCATATGACATTTTTTTTTTCAGGCGAAGCTTTTAAGGATCATGGAATTAATTAATTATATATTTATAATAAAAATTATATTCCCCTTTTTTTGAACAGGAAAAAAAAATATTGTTGTCCTTTACGGGGGCCTGTTTAGTAAATAAATAATTAATTAACCCCTATATTTTTAGACCTCTCATGCCTTCCCTTCGATTCAACCTCGTCTTCTTCGTTTGTTCTTGTTTCTTCTTTCCCTAAACAATTACTATTACAGAGTAACATATGCCATAATCACAATAAATCAATTCAATATTCATATCAGTAAATCAGTTAATAGAATAGACTTTAACAAAATCGTAATAAAATAATAATTCAGTGATTAAAATATTTTTAATCAGATAAAGAATGTTTAGTGCATTTCATCTTTCAATGTTAAAAAAACAAAATTGGATATTCTTTACCCAAACATAAAAAAACAACTAGACTAAATTTATTTTTTAGAGCTAAAAATATTCAGCATCGGTCTCGTAATAATTCTTTTTAATTAAATATGAATTATATGAATTAAATTATTTTTTTATTTATCACATTTTAAATATCATATTATTTAAAAAAATATAAAATTTACGACTTTTTTTTAGACTAGAATGATCTTTAAAATTTTCTCTGCTCATTATTATTTTTATTAGTTTTCATAACAGAAGAATAAAAAGATATTAAAATTTGTAATTAATAAGAGGGAAGCATTGGAATTACAATGTGAGGAGTAAAAACATAGTAATTGACAAAGTGTTATAAGTAAAAAAATAAAGAAGAGAGTATTAGATTTCAATTTTGAATTTAATTTCTCTCTCAGACAAACAATGTGCGTTTTTTATCCAACTTGAAGATGAGTTTGTACCGAATTTTTAATCTTGTGTTATAATTAATTTTGTGTTCGATTGAGATCATGTAGTATATTCTTTAATACATTATTTACTATATATTTTTTATAGTAATTTTATTAATATAAATTATACATAATAAAAGATAAACTCAAAAATACTAAAGAAAATTATATCAAAAGATGTATTAAACGATTTTAAATATTGTATCTCATAAATTTTTTATAAATTAGTCGAGAATATCTTAGACAAAGGAAAAGAAAAGATAAAGGAATGTACATTTTCACGATCTGTTAAGGATCGCAATTGTAGAGGTACTTGTTTCTATTTTGTTAGTTTGTGTATTGGTTCGGACGATTTTATGTATGACTTCGTTGTTCCTTTTACATATAATAAGCCAGTCAGTTCCTTTCTGGGTTTCGTATGATACGGTGTCGTTTAGTCTTTGAGCATTCTGTCTGGCTCGCTGGAAATGGGAGTTTGGACCACTTTGACCTAATATTAAATCACAGGATTAATATGAGGCATCCATCATCCACAGCTCCTCAACCCATATTTGAATTCTTCAATCTTTTTTTCCCTTCACATCAATCTTACTATATCATCAATGTGATATCTCCTTTTATTTCAGATGGATCAGATGGATCGGATTTTAATATTTTTACACTGGCTTATGAACTGTTATATTATTTAAAAAAAAAATAAGTGGTTTATTAAAATAATATAATAAATTTGACGACCTTTTGTTATAAATATGAAATATTTTTTTAAAATATATTTTATATTTTCAATAAAATTTATTTATCACTTTTCTTAATTTTAGAAATAGTAGCTAATATTATCTCCAAATCAACTTCTTCCGCGGATTGTTGCTGTTCGCCATCACCCACGTGTACTCATTGTTTAATATGCCACGTTTTATGATTCCGTCATCGTCTCTTTTTAATTTTAAGTAATTTTAAGAGTGGTTTTATATGGAATTTTCAGCAAATTGTAGGATAAGTAAATCAATCTTTGCCAATTAAAAAGAGATGTGATAATAAATGATGTAAAATTAAACCTGGGGAGATATTTGAGGGTTATCCTGTGAGTGAAGCAAGAGAGGAGTTTGATTGAACCCACATTGAAAAGAGAAAGTAAATGTGCAAAGAAAAGAAAACAGATACATATTCAACCAACTTTCCTTTTCCTTTTATTATACAATCTCGTGGATAGTGAAGAAAACTCTATTCTTCTTCATTATGACATAAATAAAGGAAAGAAAGAAAAAGAAGAAATTGGATGAGAAATTAGAACGGGTACAGGATGCATAGCCCTTGTAACACGCCAAGTCAAAGCCAGATACTTCATTCACCAATCCCAAAACGGGATTTGCCAAAAGTATTCTATTTCTTTTTCTTTTTTGGTGTTCCTAGATTTTACAACTAATGCAGCAGGGGGAGGGTGTATATATAAAACATATGGGCCTAAATATTTATTGTCATTTTAACAATATCTACATATCCATTTTAGTAAAGTGAGAACGATTGTTAAGTAGGGATTGTAGGTTGTAGGAACTATTAGATTCTTTTGAAAGTCCAAAACGTGACATTATGGTACAAGAGTGTAATTACAAGTCGAACATGTGGAAATTAATTGCTACACTGATAGGAGTCAGCTCTACAATTTCATGTGAAATTAAGTGCTACAACAATGACAGTCACTTCAAAAATCCCACTTCTTTAATATGATCCAGGGTTAAATTAGAAGCACCTAAAGAGGATGCTAGGGTCTTAAAGGGAGCAAATGAGAAATCTTAATCCCACATGTAATATATATAAAAAATGTGTATAATATATAAACATGGATCTAAATATTTATAATCATTTTGAGATATTTATTTTGACGTAACGACAATTGCTAAATAGAGACTGTGGCTACTATGTGCTCTCAAATTCACATGTTTGAAGTTGAAAATATGATATGAAATCTTTCTCAAAATAAATTAAATTTAAACCTTTAAATTAAAGTATTTAAAGAATAAATGCTTTATTATTAGATTAGGCCCTTTTTTCACAAAAGTATTGTATTTGCTGCTACGATAACTGCTACCACACTGAATTCCAATTCTCTGCTCCTGCTGTTTTTTTTTTTAAATGTATGAAATGCAATTTAGCAAAAAGTTTGGTATGCTACTCCTTTCCTTTCCTTTAGCTGCCTTTATTTCCAAGTAACTCCACTACCCATTTACTCTCCGTTTTCGCTTGTTCACACTTTTTTTTCCACATCCTCTTTTTTTTTTTTTCTTTTCTTTTTTTTTGTATCACAAGAATTTTCCTCATGCAATGGTGATTTTACATTGCAAAATTCTGAACATAATAGAATTTTCCTTGTACATCTAAGACTCTACACTTTTGATTTTTTTTTTTTAGTTTTAACTCAAAAATTCATTTTGAATCCCACGGTCTCTTCTCACAACAAATTTTCAAGAATTTCAAGAAAAATTTTTTCACTTAAAAAAAAAAAAAAAAAAACTATCCAAGTTGAACTTTACTAAACATGAAAGTGCGAAGGATCCCTTCCCTTTCTTCGGAGAAAAAAAAAAAAAAAAGTGCGAAGGACCAAATAGGCTGAGAAGAAATTGGGCCTATTGCGAGCGTAAACTACCAATAGGTAAAAAACATTGGGGCCAAAAACAAAAATTGGACCTAATTAGGGACCAATTGGAAACATGGTCCAGAAGAAGTCGAAACGCAAGTGGGCCTTTCCCCCCAACCACTACGTTTCTAATATTTCTATGGCCCGTTTGGACATTCAAAATCCAACACAATTGGTTGCCCATGCTTTTTACTTTCTTTCTTTTTGTTTATTCACTTGCCCTCCAATCCAATTTTCTTTTTTTCCTTTATTTTTTTATTACAAATCTCATATTCTCTTACAAAAAATGTAACTCACACAACTTACGAAGACCACTTAAATCCAATCCAAATAAAGCTAAAAGCTTGAATGGTACATTATTCTAATGTGTTAAGATATTAATTCGATTGTAAAAATAATTTTTATCTTACCAATATTTCAAATTTGAAACACATGCATTATATATATATATATATTAAAAGAGAAATATACTTACAACTTTGTCACAAGAAATATAAAATTAATTAACTTTGGTAGCGGTACATATAGATAAATATATATTTTTTATTTTTTATAATAGGAATATATATATGTGAGAAATTAATAAACACTATAGCATCATCACATGCTATAGTTTTGTGCATGGAAAATGTATTTAAAATTTAAAATGACTTATAAAAAAAATTAATGACATGACATTCCGAGTAATTAATAAGATGAAGAAGAAGAGCTTATTTTGATGGTTCAAAAAAGAATTCTTGTTCACTTATTGCTTGAATTTCGTCCAAATTCACTGGATATTTATCAATCTCTCCGCTCCAAGGGTTTTCCTCGTCGTCGTCACCGTTAACGGCCTTCATAGCACGCCAAATTACGCTGCTACACTTAAATCCAGCTCCAAATCCAATCTGCCACATCAATTCACCTTTCTTAACCCTACCTTTAGCCTCCGCATACGCCATGGAATACCAAACCGCACTGCTCGAAGTATTCCCAAATCTGTACAATGTCATCCGCGATGCCTCCATTGTAGCATCGCTAAACCCTAGATTTCTCTGCAATTCATCCAGCACCGGTTTTCCACCTACGTGCGGGAAGAAATGATGAATCGATCTGCTGAATTCAGGAATATAAGGTTGAATTTTGCCTCCGTAAGCTCGTCGCAGGAAGAGATTTTTCAAAACGAGGAATTTCTCGGAGAGAGGAAGGACGAGAGGACCGAGCGATTTGAGATTTAAAGTAATGGCGTTTACGGCTGAAACGATGAGATCTTTGTTTATGGTAACTCCGACGAATCCTTGTTCATCTTCTTCCTGGAAAATGCTGTTGTATGATCGATCGGAACTGGCGGTGTGGGAATGAACGGTGTGGATAAGCTGGTATTTTGAAGATTTGGAATGGGATGGATGATTTGATAGTAAGATTGCAGATCCACCTAAACGGAATAAGCAATTGATGACGAATTTTGATTTGTCGATACCCTTATAGCAGTGCCCTGTTATGTTCTCTGTGCTTACAACCAGACCATAGGTGTCTTTGTGAACCTGTATTGTATTGGAGTGGTAATCAATTCAAATATGTCAAACAATGTATTGAATTCATAGGTGAGATATTTTTATTAATTAATGCTACTATTACCTTTTATGACAAAAAAAAAAAAAACATTTTTTCTCCATCGCTACTTTGTATGTAAAATTTAAAAGGACTTATATTCTTGACCGGAGTGGTATATAATATATTAGTATGAGAAAACTTATATTTAAAATTAAAAGTTAAAATCTTAATGAGTTAACCTTAAGAAGCTGATTAGCAAGACCAATTGCGATTAGACCAGAGCTGCACCCCATGCCTCCAAGATTGTAACAAACCACGGTCTCATTCATTTTATACCGATGAACTATTATGCTACAAAGTGACGGCACAGTGTTGAATAGGGAGCAATTAACCACCAATATCCCAATATCCTGTGCCTTCACTCCGGTCTTCGCCAATAGCTTATCTATAGCTCCAAACATTACCGCCTCCGTCTCTTGCCTAGCCGCTGCAAATGACAAATCCAGAGGAACTTGTAACAGACTCTCCGGCAAGTATGTGGAGTCGCTCAGACCGGCTTTATACACGGCTTTGTTAAAGAAATCCGACAATTCTTCAGCATTATTGCCAATTAGGAGCCTGATACTATCAAATGTTCGTTCTTTACTGCAACATTGATTGGGTGGAGGCTTGTAACAAGCAAAATCTACTAAGAAGACTTTCGTCGAATAGTTGGTAAGCATACGAAATATAGAGATTATGATTATTACGCATAAAGGTAGGGCGAAAATCGGCAGAATGAACATGGTGGATTAATTTCTTCAAGGATGAAAAGAAATGAGTCAGAATTGGGCTTCTTATTAAGCTGCGAGGAGCGCTTATTGCTGAAATCTGGTGATAAAATTGACAACTTTCTTTCTGACGATCAAAGGTGACTAAACCATTAATGGTGAAGAATCCATTTAATACTGTTACGTACGATAGCTTTAATTTTCCCACTTGGGTTTTGTGGGTGTAAAAATTGAATGGATTGGTAAAGAGCTTAAAATGAGATGATGAATCATGAATGCCGATGCATAGAAAACCCCATGTCTGGCTAGATTCATCAACATAAGCACTAAGCCCCCACCACCAACAACCCCTTGGGACCAAAAGGCGAAATCCCTCGCCCTCAGGGCCCCCACCAGACTGCCCGACGCCCAGGTGGAGGATGTAAATCATGGTGACTCAGCGGTCCTGCAGACTGGAGGCCAGGACCTGGTGCGCACAAGGAACCACCTCCCACATTGGAGAGATTGAAATTCCCACACTGCCGCTGCCAGGATTCGAACCTTGGCTCTTGGGACCAACTCTGCAGCCCCAGAACCAACTGAGCTACGCCCATGCAGGCCAACAACCCCTACATATGCATGGTAATTGCAATGTCTTTTTAATATATATATATATATATGCTCTTCTTCCAATTCTATCATTAAAGAATAAACACACATAACTAAAGTTCCTTAAATTATGCGTTGTCTAGTGATTTCTTTCTTTTTTTTTTTTTAATAGATTGTTAAAGAAATATAATTTAAATTCAAAATTTTTATAATTCTTCCGTTTCATATTAACCATCGTCTGAATATGTTTTTTCTCTTCCAATTATCTATAATTTTAGTGTTTCAAAATAGTATTAATTAATATTATTTAGATAATAAAACACTAATTTCTATGTATTTTTTTAATGAAATATTAAATTCAAGACAATACACTTACTTTAGTACATTCTCCGAAGTTTGAATATTCCATATGTAATTTAAGTAGTACTACCGTTACTCCCATTGCTCCCAATATACGTACCATAGCATTCCATTGGAGTACTCCTTATCATTCATATAAAAAGTTTGATTACTTGAGTTTTTTAGAAGAACATTGATCGGCCATTTTTTTTCTCAAAGAAACATTTTGTCTTTATTGAAGCAATATTGAGGAAATAAGAAGCCATGGTTTTAGCAAAAAAAAAAAAGAAAAAGAGAAAGAAAGAGGGAGAAATACTCCATTAATTGAAGGAGTAGATTGAAGTGGGGAGTACAACAATGCTAGAGAGTACGTTTCTTTGTGAAACAAGGAAAATAACTAATTTTTATTTTGAATTAAGTGCTTTGTCGAGATCGCTAGATTGAGATGAAAATAAAAGAGAAATGGATGTCAAATTTATTTAGCTACGACCTTCCATCACTACTAAGTACATATAAAGCAGGTGAATATATACTTCTTTTAATGGACATAAATGAAAGAATTTCCCTTAATCCCTTCTCCTCTCCAACCCAAAACTAAGGTGTGTTCTTCAAAAGAAAATAAATAGCATACATACTCAAAACCAAACTAAGGCGTGTTATTAGGATCAAAGGTCTTATGTTCAAGATATATTAAAAAAAGTAGTCGGGTTCAAACCATCTCTTCAAAATTATACTCTTTTTGTTTTTGTTATTTGTCACATTAATACGGAATTTTATATATTTTTTTGTATAGACTAGAGTAAGCTTCAAAACTTCTCTCTCATTATTTCTACTAGTTTACATATTAAAAAAAACTGTATTAAATCTGCATAAACAACAGTGGAAATAAAAGGGTGAACCACCTCCATCCAGACATTGGAGGGATAGGTAGATACGGCCTGAGCAGCTAATGAATGCGGCGGAATATTGTTATCACAACGTTCAAAAGATAAAAAAACAGATTGGATGTCTAGAAGAGAAAGAATCGACTGATGAATATGTCCTAGAGGGCCAAGAGTCCTCGATCAAGCTAGAAGCTAATCAATAACTGTCTTCCAGTCTTTCTCAAGAATATAGTTAGCATAGCCAAAAGTTCCAGCCAAACAACCCTCCCGAATAATAACTGTCTCCGTATATTCTGGAGAGGGCGAGAATGCTAATGCAACTGTGAATGATATTCTCACCCTTCGAAAGTGATCCTTAATAAGCCCCACAATGCCTGCACCATCAACTGTCCAGGCGGCATCCATATTCAGCTTAAACTGATCAACATCTGGCAGCCTCCAGTGACATTCATCTTCTGTTAATGCTATAGCCAGTCTCACATTTGGTCTTATAGTGTCATTAGGAGTTGTTGCACTTTCCCGAGGGAGCTCCACAATTCCCTTTCCTTACACGAGGCTCTGCCTACTGAAACGCTTGGGCCTAACGGCATACCTAAAAGGTACTAGGATAAAGTCATATCAAACATTATATGATGTACCCTAAAGCATTCTTCACAGATACCAGTAGCTTGCAAAATAATATGCAAGTGAACTTGAGTTATATTTTGGAAAAGTATATTATTCCTACTATTCCAAATACAGCATAGAAAGTATGCAAACTGAAAACTATCATAAGTCGGCCACCCTATCATTTGCTCAAGAGTAGCATGATGGGAGTCTTGACAGAGAAAAAAATTCACCAAGTACAAAAAATCCGAGTTTAACAAAGTTTCGGTCGCAACCCGACATCGGAAGAAAACGTGCAGAATATCCTTCTCGCTTCTCGGGCATATGGCACAATATGGTGAAATCGTGGCAATCACCGGTGATATATTTTTCCGTGAGGGAAAAATATTGTTATATATCCTCCAAAAAAATATCTTTACTTTTGGAGACGTACTTAATCCGCACAGGATAGTCCAGAAATTCGAGGTAGCACAAGTAGAGGAGCATCCACAACTATCTAGATTGTTCTTTTCCTGAAAAATTAGGTGGTATCCCGTTCGTACAGAGAATTGCCCTATCTTCTCATATACCCATATCCGTTCATCCTTTGGCCAATCATCACATAGAGGCACTTTAAAGATCTCCTGTGCCTCATAGGAATTAAAGTGGGCCCTAATAAGCTCTTGCTTCCAAGAACCTTGCTTAAAGTCAATAAGTCTTGAAACCTTCAAATTACGCTAAAAAACCGATATATGAGGTGGAGCGGATAACTTAAAATTATGTGGCGTAGTGAGCCATCCATCCTTCCAGATTCTAGCTGAACGTCCATTACAATATGCTACCTTATCCCCTTCAGAAGATGATGTCGGGCAGTAAGGATACTTCTCCACATGTAAAAAGGACGCCGCCCTAGAGTTGCTAATGAAAAACTTCACAGAGGAAAGTACTTGGCTTGCAAAACTCTTAAAAGCAACGAGAAGGGGTTTTCAGAATGCTCCAACCTTGCTTGCAAAGCAAACCTAAGTTAAAGAATTCCATGTCCTGGAACCCTAACTCTCCTAATTTCTTCGGGCGGCAAAGATCGGCCAAGCCTTCCAGCAAATCTTCTTATGCTTATCATCACCCTTCCCCTCCCAACCAAAGCCTATGTATAAGACCAGTAATGGAACTTATCATGGAGAGAGGGAGAAGAAAAACGGACATAGTATAAGCAGGGATGGCCTGAAATAACTGACTTTATCAAGACTTCTTTTGTAGCTTGCAATAAAGTCTTTTCATTCCAGCTATTCAATTTCGTCCATACACGATCATGTAGATAGCAAAAAATCTCCTTCTTTGAACGGTCTATCATAAAAGGGAGCCCAAGGTATTTGATATTCTGAGTAAGGTTGTAGGAAGAACACACTGGATTTGTCAAAATTAATGGTTTGTCCAGAGTAGTCTTCATATATGGAAAAAATCGTCTTCAGATATGCTGCTTGAGGGAGAGTAGGATGAGCAGAAAGTAAAGAGTCCGGCAAAGAGGAGATGTGAGATAGTAGCCCCTCCTGCAAAGTCCAACGCCTGAACCGCACCACTTTCTTTTGCTGCTCGTAAAAGAGTCAAGAACCCTTCTAGGCATAAAATAAAAGGATAGGGAAAAAGCGGATCTCCTTGACGAATGCCGCGAGAAAGGGAAAACCATATTGGGATGCCATTCAGTAAGACCGAATAGAAGACAAACATAATGCAATTCATGATGAGCTGAAGAAAATGGGGTGGAAAATTCATTTTCTACATTGTTATTTCCAAGAATCGCCACTCCACTCAATCAAAAGTTTTGCTCATGTCCAGCTTTAAAGCCATGTGAGGAGAAGAGTTGGAATGGTTGCGTTAATGCTATGCTATGGAATGCTTCAAAAGAAGTAGTAGCATTATCCATAATCAACCTACCAGGGAGAAACGCACTCTGAGCCTCATCAACAACTATATTCATCACCTTCTTTAAGCGATTTGCAAAAACTTTAGAGACAATTTTATATAGGACGTCACAAAGGTTGATAGGATGGATATATCGCCATTGTTGTATGGTTTTTTATTTTAAGGACAAGGGATATATGAGTATGATTAATAGCTGAGATTTCCGACCCCTCATTGAGAACTTTCAGAGCAAAAAGCACTACTTCCCTATAGTATGCCAATGTTTCTGAAAAAACAAGCATGCATACTATCTGGTCCTGGAGCTTTTTGAGGATGTATATGCTTTAGGGCATAAAGGACCTCATCCTTAGCAAAACATATACTCAAATAGTGAATATCCGTCTCGAAGAGCATCCTAGTGATGAGAATATTACCAATATAAGAGAATTGGACTTGTGGTTGGAAAATATGCGTAAAATAACTTACAGCTATTTTTTCCATTTTATGGTCATCATCAATCCTCTGCCCCAATTCATTAAAAAAAAAAATCAATAGTACCATGAAATAAGGCTTCTTGTTTTTCAGTAATCATCCTTCAAGTCCTAGAGCCTGACAATTTCCTTGATTAGCTCAAGTTCATGAGAACTAGAATAATTAAGGAGCCCTCTCTGTTTTTGTAGTATTTCTAATGCTTTGAGCTTTTCTGGGAGGATTTTTTAGAAGTCTCCGTTATGTAACTTATAACATGTGGAAATCAAGCCATCTGTTCAACAGCTTCCAAGAATGAGGTTATAGGAACATGGTCCGACACATGGCAATAAAGATGATAACTGACCATGTTAGGAAACATAGAAATCCAGATGATCAAGACGCTCTAAACCTAAATGTGAACTGTCCCAATTATTTGTCCAAGTGAAGGGGTTTCTTAAAAATCCAATGTCTTGTAAGCCACAATCAGAGAGGACCTCTCTAAAGACAACAATATGTGCATTTGAGTGTGCATGATTTTCTGTTTTTTCATCATGAGATAAGACCTTATTGAAATAACCCCCACAAAGCCAAGGGAGAGAATGCATAATTTTAAGCCTTTGTAAAAGAGTCAAAGATTGCACCCTGATTTTCGTATTCGGATTTCCATAAAAACTATTGAACCTCTAAGCAGGCATAGAGTTAGTTGGTGTGATTTGAGCATCAATATGCCCAAAAGAAGAAGACAAAGTATGTAAATTAACTAAATTAGAATACCAAAACAAGGTAAGCCCACCACGTAATCCATTTCTTTCAACAAAAAAAAAAGCAAAAAAACCTAACTTAACTCTAATAAATTCAATAGAGCGCTTATTACATACGGTTTCAGAATGAAGAAGAATATGGAGATTATTGTGCGCCCCTAAAAGTTCCTTTAAGAAAAGGAATTTGTCAAAGAGCTTCTCCTCCAGCTCCCATGTGTTGTCGACATGGGGAGGAGAGACAGCAGCAGAAGGCCCACGCAACTTCAGGTTAGGCACCAGTGTCTCTAAATGATCCGCATAGATGTGGTTAATATGAGTTATTTGTCCAGATTCGTCCAACTTCTCAGTCAATAACAACTTCGAATACTTATGAAACTTTGTGTCAACAGCAAGCCAAAGCCCATACTCGTGTTTATTATTTTCTTCTCTTGTAGCATTAGGAGGCAATATTGGGCAATCCAAGAGAATGTGATCCCAATGTCCACATGAAAGCAGAGCCAGGGCAGCCGCTTGTACTGGACTAATCCTACTACTTCAGTATTCCTTGGAGTTTCAAGCACAAAAACACGCTTAATAGGATGCTTGGTGGCAACATCTGCTCGAAAAAGGAAAAACTTATTTCCCTCCTTGTCTTGCTTTATCTGAAATTAGAGTAGTGTGACAGCAAAGACCAATCTTGTAACACACTTGGACTATATGATAACCACGAGGAAGATGAGCAATATAGAAATTGAACAGACATGTTGTTAGTAGACTTTCAAAGTCATAATCAGCATCCTCCATAGCTGGATCCGTGGCTTTATAATGAAGAGATAATTGTCGAAGCACCACAGACCACGCTCTAAAGCATTCTTGCGTGAACCTTTATCTGGAAAGAACAGTTGATGGACACGATCTTGAAACTTGGCAATGTTGAGGGCCAAGCAACCCCATACCTGGCACATTACCGGTATGCCTTAACATTCATAGGCTTAGCCCAAATAAAACGGCCAAACAACAGAGGCCATATTCTTCCATTCCTGCTTTGAAGTCCATTTCCGCAACCTTAATGGACAGTCTTTCAGAGCCACGTAGTGAAAAAATATGGAATTGTTGCATCAAAGCAGAATCCATCTGACCAGTAAGGGAATAAGGAGGTATAGCAATGTTCGGGTGCCTCAAAGGAGGACTATATGCCAAGACAGTTTGGGACTAGTACTGGGATATGTTCAAGTCAGTTTTATCCAGAAAGAAACCAAGTAAGCAGCTAGAGAAATTCAATCTTCGAAGAAACACGTCCAACACAGGCAAACAGTCCGCTGAGTGCAGGAAAGGCGCGGTAAATTCGCAGCAGTGCGGGAGCAGATTTCTTGAGATAAACAAAAATTTCAAAGCTGTTGCAATTCTAAAGAAAAAACTCCCAAAATCAGTCAAATTTTTTGATCAAAAACCACATAAAAAGACATCAAATTTCATATTAGATTGCGGTTGGTTCCAGCCTCAAATGGAATTCAAATTCGGAATGTGCTTGGTTCCAAAATCTGGGCGATTCGAATCAGATTGTTTGAGAGTCGTTAATTGCTTAATAATCTGCCCCAACATATTGTTGAATGCTGAGCAGAACGAAACCTTATTGCTTGTAGGATCAACTCTAGAAGAGATCCTACGCGTGAATCAGGCTGTTAAAACCAACAGATCTTGCAAATGTTGTTAATTTTCAAACAGAAAAGACATTCCCAAACAACAATGTATCCGATCAGAGCCAAGTGTAGGAGAATTCAAAATTTGAATTAGAATGTTTAAGTATCCGATCAGAGGCAATTACAGGAGAATTCAAATTTTGAATTAGGGTATCTGAATGCCAACAGAAATGTTTGATGAGCTAAGGGTATATCGATGTCAAAGAACCGCAAAACCTGATGAATCAACCATCAGGAAGAAGAAAAGTGAAAACCCTTTCGCAAGAAAGCTTCCATTTGGAGGAGCCGATCTCATTAAATATTATTTTAGAATCACAATATGATAAATAAAAAATAAGAAAATTAACACGAGTTAAAAAAAAATAAAAATTGTCACAATATTCATTAAAATATTAGGTAAAGGCACGTAATTATAACAAAGTTTACATGTTTTGACTTATAGTATAAATGTAGTACTAATGAATCTTTGATGATTCGCAATTTGCATTTTTTTAGAGAGAGAGATCAAATTGGTAGCTCATTTCTTCGTTGGTTCAAAAAAGTACTCTCTTTCGGTTAATGGTTTAATACTGTCCAAATTTACTGGATACTTATCAATCTCCCCACTCCATGGATTACCCTCATCATCGCCCTTCATCAAATCCCCCATGGCACGCCATACAACGCTGCTACACTTGAATCCAGCTCCAAATCCAATCTGCCACAGCAAATCACCTTTCTTAACCCTACCTTTAGCCTCAGCATAAGCCATAGAATACCAAACTGCACTGCTCGAAGTATTCCCGAATCTATACAATGTCATCCTCGATGCCTCCATTGTAGCATCACTAAACCCTAAATTTCTCTGCAATTCATCCAGCACCGGTTTTCCACCGACATGCGGGAAGAAATGATGAATCGAAGAACCAAATTTTGGAATATAAGGTTGAATTTTAGCACGAAAAATTCTTTGGGTAAAAAGGTTTTTCAGAACTAGGTATTTTTCGGATAGGGGAAGAACAAGAGGACCGAGGGAGTTGAGGTTTAAAGTAATGGCTTTTACTGCTGAAACGATGAGATCTTTGTTTATGGTAACTCCGAGGAACCCTTGTTCGTCTTCTTCCTGGAATATGCTTTTGTATGATTGATCAGAACTGGCAGTGTGGGAATGAACGGTGTGGATGAGTTGGTATTTTGAAGATTTTGAATGGGAGGAATGATTTGATAATAAGATTGCAGATCCACCTAAACGGAATAAGCAATTGATGACGAATTTTGATTTGTCATTTCCTCTGTAGTAGTATCCTGTTATGTTTTCTGTACTCACAATAAGAGCACATGTGTTCTTGTGGACCTGTTGAAATATCAATCAATTCAAAGATATGCTAGTTATGAACATGCATTCTACTGTGAACTGGGAATGATCATAGAATTTAATTGAATGACAATATTGAAGTTATACAACATTCCACCAACAGATCTATTCTTACAGGTTATAAGAAAAATATGGATATATTCTTAGCATTGTTATATATATTATTCAAAACTTAGCTCTTAAACGAGTTTAAATCCGCCATGATAATGTAGCAAAGGCTAAAATATCATTTCTTTTGCAGCATTCATTGGACTTCAATCGTACTACAATTTTTATATTCACATTATGTGTTGAAGATGCTTTAAAATTATGATTTAGTACATCTTGTATATTTGGTCAAACTCTACTAATTATGATATAGATATAGTAGTATGTTTTAGTTTAGATTTGTTCACTTTTTCATATATGTATATATATATATATATATATTAATACCTTTGTAATATAAAAAATTAAGAATAGTTCTTTTTCAATATAGTCTTTCCGCTTATATTATATGACTCACCTTCTTGTGTGATTTACTCGGAATATTCACATACCATCTAATTTATTTGTACTTATAATAAATTGGATAGCAACTTAATTCAAAATTTCTCAAATTTTTCATTCTCATTATTTTTTTTTTTATAATTAATTTGACTTTTACACAAGAAAAACCACAAAAGCTCCAACTAAATCTCAATCCAAGTGGAACACCAATGTACCCTTTCTAAATATTGATTACGAATTCCCTTCTTAACAAATTAAGGTTTCTATGAAACAAGGGTCAATTATATTTTCTTCTATTAAGGCTGGTTTAAACTACAATTTCATCATTCTATTGTGTATAAGTGATAAATACATCCTTATCGTTTATATTTTCATAATTAAATAACTCTTATTACTAATTTCAAGAAAAAAATTTATTAGAAAACAATGATTTGTATAATATAAAGTTTAAAATATTCTTAAAATATCATTTTAGAAGCTTATTTTTGTTTATCGTCACATATTAAGTCAATAATATCATTCATTACGAAAATTAGACAAATAAAAAAAATTAACAAGGGTATTATAATATTAATATATGGTAGTAAACATGAATTAGATGTGAAAGGAAAATTTTAATTTTTTTTCTACCAAATTCTTATTTTCTACTAATAATTTTTTTTACTTAAATTAGTGATAGAAATTAATTAGTTATAAATATATAAATGATAAGGATGTATTTGTAATATATAAAAAATATAGGGATAAAATAATAATTTGGACAGACTCGAGGATGAAAATGTAATTAACCCTAGGATCAAATGTGATCTGACCAAAAAAAGAAAGGAAAAAAAAAAAAAAAGGAATGATGTATGAGTTTACCTTGAGAAGCTGATCAGCAAGACCAATTGCGATTAGTCCAGAACTGCATCCCATGCCTCCAAGGCTATAACTAGCCACAGTGTCTTTCAATTTATACCGATGAACTATTATGCTTGAAAGAGACGGCACAGTGTTGAATAGGGAGCAATTAACCACCAATATCCCAATATCCTGTACCGGCACTCTAGTCTTTGCCAATAACTTATCTATAGCTCCAAAAATCACCGCCTCCGTCTCTTGCCTAGCCGCTGCAAGGGAAAAGTCCGGAGGAACTTTTAGCAAACTCTCGGGCAAGTATGTTGAATCGCTTAGCCCTACTTTATACACAACTGTGTTAAAGAAATCCAAGAGCTCTTCATTGTGATTCCCTTGGAGCTTTAAAAGCTCAAAAGCTCGTTCTTTACTGCAAGATTCATTGGGTGGAGGCTTGTAACAGGCAAAATCTACTAAGAAGACTTTCGTCGAACGTTTGGTGAGCATACGAATTAGTGAGAAGGAGAGTAACATTATTAAGCAAAAAATAGGCAGAAAATCCATGCATTTTGAGAGCTGTGGCAGATCGAACATGGTGATTTGTTGAAGGATAGCAAAAAAGAGAGAAAATGATGAACAATTAACAAAATGTTAGGCGGATTACCTTTAAATTATCGGATTCAAGCTAAAATTCGGGTATACATCCCCATTTGTGTTGTTAGGGCGTAACCTTGAATGATGACATGTGCTTCAAGGGCAGGTATTTGGGACATATGTAGTGTTACGGTTGGTTTTTTGTTAGTTTTTTTTTTAATTTATTTTTTTTAAGAAAAATGTGAAATATCCTGTCTCACTATTCTCATAAGATTGTTTGATGCTCATATGAAATATGTTAATTATGATGACTCAGTGTTTTGGCAAACTATAAACTCAAGACTTAGTGTGCATAGAGAACCGTTTCACATTAGAGAAATTGAAATTTTTATATTGATACTATCAAAAATTGAACTTTGGCTCATAATATCAACTTTGCCATGAATTTATATATGGTTTAATACATTCTCTAGTATACTTCTTTTGGTAATATCTTTCCCTTAGAGTTTTATCTTTTATTCTATACTTCTTCCGGTCAGAAATATAAAGAATTTTAGATCTATTGAGGGTAGTCAAGAATATGAGAGATTTACAACTTTCAATAAGTATTCATTGATCTTTTTCGTTTAATCATCTTTCTATTCATTTATATATTTCACTCCCACTATCTATCTCATTTCTTATTATGAAAGATATAAAGAGTATTGTAGATTAAAAATTATTTTGTTTTTAATACCTTTAATTTGTGTGCAAATATTTAAAATTTCTTATATTTATAATCGGATGGAGTACGATTTTTATTAATAAAATTATTATAAAAAATGTGTACTAAAGAGGAAAATAAAAGATGTGTTGGATAATTTCGGCGCTTTAAATGATTTTTTTTTTTTTTTTTGAGAAACGTTTAAAGGGGGTTAGTTTCAAGAGTTAATGCCCACTCAATATGTGAACTTCCATAATAACTTCACACAAATACCTATAAGACAACCCATTTATTAGTATTACCTTTACAGCTCCTTTGAATACCTTCTTCCCAAGTTTCAAATGTTTGAAAACAATCACTACAACAAAACAACTTAAAGAAACACAACGAATATAAGGAATCTCTCTCTCTCTCTAACATGCATTCATTAAAAAATTGTTCTATTTTCAATATCTTTGATTCGTGTGTACAAGTCTAAAAGAATTTATATTTTTAATTGAATATAGTTTTTTTTAATGTTCTTTCTTTTTTTTTTTACTTGTCACATTGTATTAATTCCATATTTTTTTTACTTGTCACATTATAATTTCAAAACAGTATTTAATGATCTTTTTTCAATTACATCCTCTCATTAATAACAAATTTCAACTTTCTTTCATTCTTTGAACATAAAACTAGTACCATAATAATAATGAGGAGAGATAAACTTTTGAAGGACATACTAATTCTATACAAGAAAAAATATCTAAAATTCGGTATTTTGTTAAAATAGTGTAATGTCTAAAACGTGATGAATAAAAAAAAGGAGGAAGTAATTTTCATAATAATTGATGTCTTGAATATGGTACTGAGAGAAGAATTTTAAGCAAATAGGTTTTTTTTTTTTAATAAGTCCATAAGTAATTAGGATTATTATTGTAAAAATATAAATATTTTACTAATATATTTACTTTGGGTCAATAGTACAAGTTTTTTTTAAACTTATACATACAAGGTAAGAGTTTTGAAAACAAACTAACAAAAAAAATTAAGTTAAGATTTGATAATATTTTAAATGACAAATTTGAATTATTATTCTGCCTTGTTTAAAATTCAATGCAAATATCGAAATACATCTCTATTCTGGCCAAACATGGTAATAATTTGTTATACTAGTAATATTAATGCAAATGCAATGCAGGGAGTGGAGAACAGTTGAACATTTACTAGTCCTAATTGGAGTTATTGTTGGTTGATGTTGCAATGAGAATTGGTTTGGGCTTTGGCATTCAATGTGATGTGGGCATATCAAGTGAATTAATCCAACCAAGTATTCAAACCTTCTAAAACATGGATTCTATGGGGCACTACCATGACAATGTATATCTCAGCATTCGTCCGTACATCTCTCCGTAAAAAACTTTCTTGCACTAAATTGAAATATACTTAATTATAGTTATAACTTTTAATGAAAATTTTTTATTTTATTTTAAAATTTGGAATTTCAATATATATATATATTATTTTTTTAAATTATTATACTTTTTTAATTAATTCAACCATTTAAATTTAGATTAGTTTTCAAATTCGGTATTCACATTTCAATTTTCAAGCCTCATTTGATAAAATTGAAAAATAAAATTTGAATTATTTAAATTATGAATTATGAATTTGAAAACTAAAGTTTGAATTTGAATGTTGAATTAAATAATATGTGGTAATTATATATATATAAAATATTATAATTTTGCAAACAAATGTATTTTTAGATTTCAGAGTTTAGAATTAAGTTAAAAATTTTCGCTTAAAATTTAAAACTACAATTAAGTGATTTGCAAAATTATTATTAAATACACTTATAATATTAAGTATTTAAAAATTATTTGTTGTTAAACACATTTAATATAAATTCTTAACTAAGCCCTTTCGAGGCAAATCCGAGCGAAGTGGAAAGTCAGTGTCTATATCACCAGGTCTTATCTTTATCGGACCGGTTCAACATTTTGAGCCGGGACTTTCCTTACGGAAGGAAAACACCTAAAAACTAGGAACTAAGGCTCTATGTTTGTGAGTGGCACGCCGCGAAGAAGGTGGCTCCATACCTCAGCAACGCTTCCACCTTAGTCTCTAAAAGAAAGGGAAAAGGCGTGGGAAGGTTAGCAAGGCAAGGCGAAGACAAGACAGCCAACCGGACCTTCATAGTTTATACTTTCTTAGCGTATTATTGGGACATAAAAAGTGGCTTACTTGTTGAAAGACAAGAGTACCTTTCAAAAAGGCATTAATTACAAAAATGCATTATTAAAAAAAAAAAAGCAATAATGACTTATCAGCCTTAACAAAAAGGCAATTATTTGACAACTACCACTTTTATTGTTGATAAGATAGATAGTAGCCGACAAGGCCCATTTATTTAAGTAGGTCCAATCCAAATCAAACTTGGGCTTCAAATTGGACTACAGCAAACCCTTTTTGCCTTTCCTAACTCGGCCAGCTCCTTAATTTAATGGACCTTTTGGGCTAGTTTAAATGGGAAGATTTGGAGAAAAGAGGTTTGTTTGGGACTTTTTTAAGGAGAAAAAGGGAGGGGAAATATGGAGGCCTTTTCCTCTTTTTTTCTTTTTTCTAAAGTGGGATGAGAGTGAAGGAAATGGAGACAATTTTTTTAAAAGGTGTGAAATACTTATTTTGTCTTTTATAAATAATAACACATTACACAATTATTAAATATTTTATTCCTTTATCTCATAATTATTTTTGTCAAGGATATCTTTCTCTACATTTTTCTCCAAATTCCCAAATAAAAAAATTTTACTTCTTTTCTATTCCACTCGAAACTTTCGAATAACATTTATATAAAATTACTTCACCTTCTTTTCCGTTCTCTTCTATTTTTTTTCCCTTTCTTTTCTCCCCCTCCTAAACTCCCAAACCCGACCTTTATGTGATTCGTTCGCATGCTATGACAAGTAGGTGGCATGGCACTTTATCTGATTCATTAAAAATAATAGTAGTACTAATAATCAAAATAATTTCCAGAAAAGAAAATAATAATGAAAATAAAAAGTAAAAACTAAAGATTACTAACAAATTACTTTTAGTCCTTTTATTTTTCCTTGTCACATTATAAAAGTAATATAGTATTTAATAAACTTTCTTCTATTATACATTTTTATTAATTAAAAATAAATTTTAATATCTTTTAGGGTCCTCCTACACTAAATTTTAGGCTCACTTTTCTTTTAAATTCTAAAATCAAACTCATAAAAGTCACTTAGACCGGTCATTTTTTTATTTTAGAATGAAAAAAAAATGGATCAAAGTTTTCTTTTCCATTTATTTTTAATACGCCAATCAAACAAACTTTTTTTCATTAATGCTTCATCAACTACCAAATACTTACACCACTTACATTTTTCAACCCCGAAATTGAATACATCTACTGTCATCTTCTGTACACCGTCAAATCCCTTTATTTATTCTTTGATTATTTTCCCCCAAATTTATATTTCTTGTTATATAGTCATACTTATTATCAAATGTATTTAGACCCCAACGTTTGAAGGTTTCAATAAAGTTTCAGAATATATGTATTTTTCCATTTAACAATTATTTTTTTAATTTATATTTTTTGTTAATTTGAGGGATGTCACGATTTTTTCTTCCATTAAGATGAAGAAATCATTAACAATGTTGAATACACAATGTTTGAACTGAATTCTTCCATCTTTCTGTTCATTATATTGCAGTAACAACGTTGTAATGTCTTAAATTTATGTTAGCTTTGGAATTTCTGTTAAATAATTGAAAACATGGATTTCTTAAATCGTTTTTGTCGAAGTGAAAGGTAGTAATGACGATGTTAGTAGAAGAATTGTAAAAAATGAATGAATGATTTTTTATTCA
Organism: Catharanthus roseus; assembly: GCA_028651295.1. NCBI lineage: Eukaryota > Viridiplantae > Streptophyta > Magnoliopsida > Gentianales > Apocynaceae > Catharanthus > Catharanthus roseus. Next base: position 4,790,305 of record JAPQWS010000087.1, read on the forward strand.
ATCACTACAGTAAACACAATCTGATAGACTGACAGACATGAGCAGCTATTAAAATGCATTTTTTACTTCATCCATACATAGGCATGTGTGTTTACCCATTTTTGCACTACTTCAATCCAAGTGGTTTTCTATTTATATTTAAAATGAAAATTCAAAATCACCTTTATCGCTATTTACAATTAAAACTAAAATTCATTTGTTTTGTTTTATTTTGTTTTGTTTTTTATTTTTAAACCAAGAGGACCTTTATTCTTTTTATCTATAAACTTATATAAATAATAATGAAAAGGAAGAGTTTGAAATCATTCTAGTCAAGACAAGAAAAAATATTTAAAGTTTTGTAATTTTTTTTAACAATGTAATATTTAAAATGTAACATTTAATAACAAATATAATGAGTAATTTTTAAGAAAACGATTATTAGCTCAAAGTGAATAAAAAATAATTGATCAATGAGAGGTAAAATTTTTCTTTCAATAAAGAGTAATATTATTTATTTATGCATCATATTAATTTTTACATTAAATTACTTGTTTATTTTCATATTAAGTCACACATATTGATTACATTTAAACTATTTAACATTATATTTTTTTAATATATTACGATAAGTAATTAGAATTGATTACCTACGACCTAATAAAAATGGTTACATTTCGAAGTATTTATTGGAAAGCATATTAAATATTAATAAATAAAAAATATACAATAAATAAGTTGGTGATTCCATCTAAACTTGAGGGTAATACTCCTTCTACTTCTTTGAACTATTTTTCCTTTAATGGTGCAAAAATAAATGTTTACAAACTAATATATATAAGGATAACATGGCACAAATATTAATTAAAAATGATTAACAATATTAAAAATGATTTAAAAATATTATTATTTATACAGATTTATTAACGAGTAGATAGAACTTTCCAATTAGGACTTTATAGCAAAAAAAATTAAAATGTTCCGTCACATTTAATCTAGAGACTAAGCTAATGGTTATAGTTATATCAGACTATATTAAGTATTGATTGATACTTGATCTGTTCAGTTATATTTTAACTATTCCAAATTCCATTTATTTATAGAAGATGATTTTAATTTGATTACAAGTTATTTATGGAAGAAATAAACGTCATAATTATTTGATGTTCATATTCTTTTAAAACGTAATTTGAAACATTTTATGAAATATTAAACTAAACAAATCAACCTTTTTACTATAGGTGTTTTTTTTTTTTTTTTAAAAAAAAAGAACTTGTATGGAGTGATTTTTTTTTTCCTTGTTAGAAATGGTATGAAGTGAACCCATAGAAAAAAAAAAAAAAGAAAAAAAAAATATTTAGTGCACTCTTGGAATACCCCCATCCCCGTACTTCCAGTTGTTTGGCTTGAAGTCCAAGACATACCTTTAGGACATATTTGGTCAACCGCAGGGCTAACCAATCGAGATACCCCACGTAGCGTATGCAACGTTATGGTATTTCCCTATATTGTCAAAAATACACCTACTCCGCCCTTAAGCATTTGAATATGTGACCGAACGACGTCGATTCACGTTCTTTGTGGAAAGGAGAAGTTATCTCCTACTTTGCACTGCTTCGTGAGTTTCCTCAAACGGAGGTTAGTGGTAGTAAAAATTACGGGGTCCCACGATTCTTAACCTGCACCCTCGGTTATGGCTTCTTGAGATCCCCCTCTCTCACTTCTTTTCTTTCTTTCTCTCACTCTTTCTTTTTTCTTATTTTTTTTTTTCCGGAAAAGATTTTCAAAACCGGTCTTGTTTTTAGTTTTGGCATCCTTGTTAAATCTCATCTCATGTTCTGTTACTCTACTGCATTTGCAAAATAACGAGCAATTGCTTGCTGCTGTGCACAGATCAATGGTGCAGATTTCGACATGGCTTTCTCTTTGTTCAATTCTTCTCTGCTTATTCGCATCTGGGTCCTTTTCTCTTGATGATTTTCGTCAAGCGTAAGTTTTTATTTTTTTGTTTGTCAGCCGTTTATTTGCATTTCTCTTTGTTGGTTTTCAAATTTTCAAATTTTTAGATATAAATTCCTTTTGTATCTGATCCTGGTGAGCCCTTTTGGTTACTTGAATTTTAATCTCGGGGAATTTAAAATTGTTTGTTTGATTATGGTTGTCGAGGACTTTTCTTTTGTTTGTTCAGAGAATGCATTTGATTGGTCTTTGCATTTATTAGGTTAGTTCTTGAACTAGAATCTCATGATTTTACTTATTTGTGTTCCAAATTTTCCTCTTCAATTTACTTATTAAAGAAATATAAAGGTTTCGAGGTATTGGGATTGGACATGGATGTCCAAGATAGTGGCTTCCTGACATGAATCACCAGGTTTATGTGTAAGCAGCTCCTAGAATTCTAATGCGTTAATTAGCATGCACTCTGGAAAACTTGCGTTGCCGGTGGAGTGCTTTTCTCAAAGAAGAAAGAACATTTGTAGTTGAAACGAGGGACATTATGAACAAAATGTTCATTTGCCTCGGGGCACCTCAATTTAGTTAAATTGACCAAAAACCCTTGCTTTTTCTTGGATAAGGATGAAAACAACTTATTTTCTGTATATGTATACTTAATTCAGTTAATTGGAGTTCGATATCATCATGAAGGCCTTAAAATTCTCCATAAAGCATGATCTGCTGTTCTTTTTGTCATCTTTTGTCATCTAGCCTATTGCTATAAATGCTGGATCTACTGAATTTGGATTGAGTATGTGGCTTTGATTCATTAGCAATGATTGCTGATGATCCTCTTGTAGTAATATAAAGGGCAATTAAGAGCGTAGCTTTCAAAGGGAACTTTACTTTGTCAATATATTTGCTAAATACGATTAATTTCTGCAGTATTGCAGAATTGACAGCTGAAGCAACTCCCATATGATTGAGTTTTTTGGGGGGATAAATCTCAACATTAAGTTTCACTTCCTGAATGGCATCAAATTTTCTATTTATTTGGAGTTTTTTAGATGACTTAATCATGTTCCTTTAAGTTCTCCTCAATGCCAAGGATGCAGAATTGGGAAAGAGACTCTTTTTCCTTATTTGACTGGTATAGGTAAAGTATGAAATGTCAGACTATGTTTTTGGCTGGGAAAGTACATTGTATTGTAATGGAACAGAGCTATCTCAGACGACCTTACGTGTAGGTATAGATTATACAGAGATGTGGATAAAGCTTTTGTGCACGTCCTACATTGGTATTGCAATGTTGGCCAGATATGACTTTAGTATCTTGGACTTGGTCTATGTTGTTGTAACTATGATTTCTCTTTATGCTTTCATTTTGTGAGATTTACTTCTGAAATGTGGTTGGTGATTCTGTTCAACCTGCAGAGGGTTTATGGATCTAGATGTTGGCATGCTATTGACATTAATGAGCAGTTTGTATCCCTTTTGAAACCCATGGACTTCTGTAATTAATTCGGTCTGTTGGCCTTGCCTGTTTCTCTTGCAGGTTCCCCATCATAGAACCTGATCCTGGTCATACTAAACTTCGTCTTGCAAGAGCAGGATTGGAGGCAATTGAGAGAATAACTACCCCTATTTCAGCTGTTGCAGTAAGTTTAGATAAGAAGTATCATTTGTGTTGATTTATGGATTACGTCTCCATATGCATGAAGCAAGATCTATGATAAGGCAGTTGTTGCATATTGGAATTCAGGCCGAGTAAAAAAAAAAAAAATAGAAGTTTTTTCCTTATTATTTGATGTTTTGCACAACTCTGGTATTTCTTGCAATTCTGTTTCTGATTCAATTTCCTTCTTGGTCATCCTTTTGTTTCCTATTCTTCACCTCATATTTGTATTATTTTTCAGGTTATTGGCCCTTATCGTTCTGGGAAATCTTTTCTACTCAATCAGCTTCTCTCCCTGTCATGTGATGAAGGTACAGCCTCTTGTAAACTGATATTATTTGGCATTTAACTTTTTCCATTGGGTTATGGTAACTCTGTTCCAAGTGCTCAACTCTGCTTTCTCTCTCTTACTGTTCGCTCATCTCTCTCATTTGTTTATCTGATAATTATTTTTTTTTCAGGATTTGGGGTTGGGCACATGCGTGATACTAAGACAAAAGGTAGACACAAGGTTTTGCCAGACCCTCTCCTTATGTATATTATGTGGAAGTAGAACTAGCAATTTTCAGACCCACTCAAATAATGTTCACTGGTTTACACAGGGATATGGGTTTGGGGAACCCCAGTAGAAATGGACCTTGGTGGAGAAAAAACTTCGGTCTTTTTCCTTGACACAGAAGGATTTGAAAGTGTTGGAAAGTCAAATGTTTATGATGACCGGTACTTTCCATTTAAGCATGTACATGATGTGCATTGCTGGTTTCAGTTTGTCTAATTGTGTTCTAATTAATCTTTTGCAGGATTTTTGCATTGGCAACGGTTCTGAGTTCTGTGCTTATATACAACTTACCTGAGACAGTATGTCGATCTCTCTTCATCACATCTTCCCAGTGTTGGATATTAGGATGTCTAAAAGATTATTTGTCTTTGTTAATACTGTTCCAATAAGAGGGGTAGAAAGTTACAGATTCCTAGGTATATTGTTTGCTTTTAAATGTTTAATCTCAGTAATGTCAGTGCAATATGCTGTGTTGTACACAGTTATTGATATGGTGTTGCAATCAGATCTGGTGCTGTTGACCCTGCAGCTTTTATTTTATCAAACAGGGTTTGGGGCAAATTTCTTGTTTGATTTGAGATTGTAACTGTGTTAATATTGTTATATGTTTAGATTCGTGAAGCCGACATATCTCGGCTGTCTTTTGCGGTTGAACTTGCTGAAGAATTCTACGGAAGGTGCGAAATTCTTACTTATAGATTCATCAAGTCTCTTTGATTCGATATGTATTTCTAGGTTTCTTGTCATCATTTTATCTTCTGACATTGTAATCATTTCTTTTTTCATGTTTTTTGTGTCCATGCCGAGCAGAGTGAAGGTAATTGTTGCATCTTCTTCACATGGTTACCCTTGCCTACTCTCTGTTGTGATAAGTCTATTTCAAAGAGCAACTGGAGAAGAAGAGAGGCAGATTTCTAAATGAGATTGGGTGAATGTTTGTGCAGGGGCAAGATGTTGCTTTTGAACCTGCTAAACTGTTATGGCTCATTCAGCGTGATTTTCTGCGTACGTTTGCATTTGACATTACAACATAGCTCTTAAGCGTTTGAGTTAACTTGACATACATATTAACTGTCTATCACCCATAAGTTGGACAAACTTGTCATACGCAATAACCAAAAGCTTTTCAGCAAAATTAGCATTCTTATTCTCTATTATTTATTTATTACATGATATGGGCTCTTCTGTTGAACTATATCCCTTCCTTCTTTACAAAAATGGTCAAATTTTCTCTTATCATCATTATCATGCAGAGGGAAAATCTGTGCAACAAATGGTTAATGAAGCTCTTCAACATGTGCCTAATTCTGATGGTTAGTTTTCTATACTAAGAGGATCCGTATGCAAGGAAACTGCATTCAAAGTAATTTTTGCTCCCTTATTTTACTCACAGGAGACAAAAACATCGATCAGGTTAACCAGATCCGTGATTCTTTGGCTGTTATGGGTGACAACAGCACTGCCTTCAGCTTGCCACAGGTACTCCCTTTTTCATTAATGTATATTGGCCTTTTGCATGTGTCAGTTTTAGGATATCATGAGTAAAATGCTTGCTACTTGGGAACAAAAAAGGAGAAAGGTAATACTAATAATGATGGCTAGCCAGCATAGGCCAGAAGCGACTTTTTGGACAAGCTTTAAATGGTTGGTATGGCCCTTTTTGCTGGACAATAAAATTGGAGGATGTAAATCCTGGCTTTATCAAATAATTCATGGATTTAAGGTCTGCATTCTGTACTTTGACTCTGGGAGAAGTACTGGCCTAACTAATTTGAATATGGCTTCACTGCTTGATGTACTACATGATGCACTGGTTTGTGGTCAGCTTGAAGGTATATTAAGCTGTATTAAGAAATTTATCATCTCTAGTGCCATAGTTTTAGTTATTAACTAGTCAATAGCTTCAAAGTTTCCAATATATGGTATATCAAATTTAGATTGCATCACTGAATAGAATGATGGAGAATGAGTGAACGATATGAAAAATTTAAGCGGCTTCCTACACTTGCTTTGTGTTTTGAATTTCTTGCACAACGAAGGCATCCTAAGGGACAAGTTAGGGTGCGTAGAGGTACCGATATGGATTGCAAGCCAACGATTGGATAGGAATTTTTAAAAATCAAATGAGGACGAGATAAATTCTCTCTTGCAGAATCATTGTAGTGCCATAACTCATTATTGTTTCTTTTACCTTTTGAAAATTTTGTTCATGGTAGTGATTTTAGTAACTACATTTGAATGTCAAATATGACAATCTAAGCTAAACTTTCATACAGCCCCATCTCCAACGGACAAAACTTTGTGAGATGAAGGATGGTGAACTTGACCCAGTTTACGTTAGCAAGAGGGACCAACTGAAAGAACTTGTTGCCTCTATTGTTCGCCCAAAGATTGTCCAGGGTAAAAGTCTCAATGGCAAGGAGTTTGTCTCTTTTCTAGAGCAGGTGAATAATTTTGTTTTCAGATTATGTGGTTTTCTTTTTCATCATTATTCATCTGCCTAAGGCAAGTGTCCCCCCCCCCCACCAGAAAAAAGAAAAAGGAGTTTCGTTGTACTCCTAAACATGCAATTTAGGCTTCTATTCTTGCTCATTGGAATTTCTTATCTTTTAGATTCTTGAAGCCTTGAATAAAGGGGAGATCCCATCAACAGGTTCGCTTGTGGATGTTTTCAATAAGGGTATTCTGGAGCGGTGCCTAAAACTATATAGTGACCGCATGAATAGCTTAAATTTACCAATGTCGGAGGAAGATCTGCAAAGAGCTCACGGAGCTTCTAGAGAAGCAGCCATGAAGGTTTTTGATGAGCAACATTTTGGCCATCATCATGCCAAAAGATCAGTAGAGCAGTTGGATGATGAAATCAATAAGGTCTAAATTTTGCACATAAAAGTTCTCCATTTGATGAAAAATAGAATCAACAGATCTGAACAATTGTTCTTTTGGCACACATACAGGTGCACAAGAATTTCGTTATGGCAAATGAATACCACTCGTCAAAGCTCTGTGAGAATTTATACACAAGATGTGAGGACAAAATGGACCAACTCCAAGTCCTCAGACTTCCATCTATGGCAAAGTTTAATGCAGGCTTCCTTCAATGCAACCAAAGTTTTGATATGGAATGTGTTGGACCCTCTAAAAGCAGCTATGAACAGCGGATGGCAAAGGTGTGGAATTGTTTTCCTTTTATGATACTTTTGGGTTACATATTAATGCGTTAGTCTGCTTATGGTTTTCAACAAAACAAAAAGACACCGGAGAGTTTATATGCAAGTAAACATAAATTCACCGAATTATGAAGTCTTCTGTGATACATTGGAAGTCAGTTTCGTTCTTGTACAACTCAAGTCCCAATGGAATGACCTTGTTAGAATTAATTCCCACTTGACATGAGAGATTCTTATGAGATGAATTTTGTTATCGAGGTCTCAGAAAATAAGAGATTCTTCTAGAAATTGAGGCCCAATAAACTTGCACATATTTCCATGGGTAGATTATTTACATATAACTTGCTGCGTCACTGGTAGAAAGAGTCGGGCTAGCTTTTCAAAAAGCCCACAAATTAAACTTGAAAGTCATAGAATTCTATCAGCTTAACTAATTGTCTTGATTCTTGCAATTTGTCCTGAAATTTTTTGCTCTTTTCCTGTGTTTCAGTACCAAAATTGGAGATGTTGCTTTCTTTCCCTACCTTCTATTGGTAACTGTTTCTGGTCTATGTTGCAGATGTTAGGAAAGTCGAAGACTCTTTTCATTAAGGAATATAATCACAGGCTATTCAATTGGTTGGTGGCCTTCTCACTTGTAATGGTGGTAGTGGGTCGGTTCATTATAAAGTTTATTTTACTAGAGATTGGAGCATGGATACTTTTCATCTTCTTAGAAACATATACGAGGATGTTCTGGTCAGCAGAGTCCCTTTATTACAACCCTGTGTGGCACGGGATTGTTGCAACTTGGGAAACCATCGTATACAGCCCTATACTTGACTTGGACAGGTAATGATGAAGAAGAACGAACTTAATTTTGTTTAAGAAAAACGATATGTTTTAGTCCTGACTATTTTACATTCCTTTCGTATTGCATCAACAGATGGGCAATCCCATTAGTTATTATAGCTGCAGTTTTTTTGGTGTATTGGCGCTGTTATGGGAGAAAGAAACACGGATCCCATTGGCTATTACCTGTATACAACAATCATAAAGATCGAAGATCAGACTGAATTAACTTTAGAGTTGCCGAATGGGCTTTTCCATTTTTTATTTTTTTTTTTAAATACATGAAGCGCGGTGGGCAGCTGTTTGGTTCTGAAACATATTCCTTGATTCTGAATCTGAATGAAGAACTAAAGGGAGATATTGGTGGCAGCTTCATGATGTGTTGTTTGTAGAAATCCCAGATTTGTAATACAGGAAGGAACTCTTAGTTAAAACCTATACAGGTGTTGAGAAAATCTGTAAACTATCTGCAGGATCATCTGGCATCAACAAACAAGGCTTTGAAGAACTTGGAGCCATTTGGAAAAGCATTGGGATCAAATTGTAATCAAGATTTAGGGCTGTGATTGAAATTCGAAAAAAAAAAAAAAAAAAAAAAAAAAAACAACAGAAAAGAAAAAATATTCTGATTTGTGTTCTAATTTCATTATTAATTTTGTAATATTGTCTGTCAATCCTTTTTAGAGTGAATGTTATTTTATAAATTTTGGAAGGAAAAAAAAGGGTAAATAGCACTTTACCCTTTTGAAAATTGGGATTTGCAGTGTACTGTTGGTAGTGAAGTATTTATTTATTTTTTTAGTTATAAAGCGTAAACTTCATTTCATTCAGTCATCTAAGAAACGGATGTCATCTTTACATAATTATATACAACATTTCGATATTTTTAATTTAATAAAATTAACTAAATGAATAAAAAACAAACTTATGTTGCGTAATATAAGTTAAGCCTACCTAGCGACCGACTCAACCTGCTGCAAACCCCGCCACGCACCAACACAAGTTAAAAATCCAAAAAATAAACGCATTGCGATATGCGTTATTCTTGTTCGCGGATCTCAGGTTCAAAACGAGGCCATACAGGTCAAAGGTTGTTTCTTCTTCTTCTTCTAAATCTGATGACAGTGGCGCCAGGCTTACAGCACCCCAACTTCCAATTTCTTTCTTGAGATACAGAGAACACAGAAGGGAAAGAGACAATGGAACCAAAAATCCTTTGAACATTATCTCAAGGGTAACCGTAGCTCACCAAACAGCAATATAACTTCCCCAATCCACAAGAATCAGGTTTTGGAAGAAGGTTGGGAAGGAAGACAATGGCTGCTTCATCAATAATTCCACAATACCGAGGTTTCTATCTCCATTGGCGCCCTAAACCTAGATTACGTACTTCAAAACTCAAAAAACTTCCGTTAAAAGCGGTGTAGCGGGGTCGTTGGGATAATATGGCAAGAACGAAGGCCTTCTTCTCCGGCAGTGCGATCGCTGACAAAAAATGGGGCAAATTGATCGGAAGATCCATAGTACTAGGCAGCTTACAGAGTAAG